>CM066036.1:680430662-683169268 GCA_033557465.1 Ichthyophis bannanicus | reverse complement strand
ACCAATCATATGCATGACCCCGGTGCACCACACACAAAATAGGATGACATCAGGGTGTTTGCACAACAGTTGCTATCATACACAGACACTAACTAGTACTTGTGACCCCCAAAAACACATAAAGCGTGTCTCAACACATAAAACCCCAAACAAACCAGAAAACACTGTTGTGCCCTGTCCACATTGTCCATCGCACACCCCTGGCCATTTGTAACAGTAAAAAGGTTCAGCATAAGGACTAGGCAGTCATGGAACAGGATGCTAGCCTGTTGAGACACATCACCCGGTATAAACGCCCACATGAACACAAACAGAAAATATATGTGGTGAGGATGTGCAATACATAACAAGAATATCTCAGCAATCAACCTCTGCCTGACTGCTGTGCCTGGCCTGTGTGTCAGCTCACTGGCACGTACTTAGGGCGGGACACGGTGGAACTCCTCTAGCCAGGGCATCCCTCATTAATCTATAGCAGTGATATCATGACGTGAGCCAGCAATGTTGACATGCCAGCGATGCAAACAGGCAACGATTATCTACTTGCAACAGTCATTGGCTCATATTGTAAGGCCCCACCTGTCCTATCCAGACACCTGAAGCGACTTTTTAAAACGCCAAAGGTGTGCTCTATGACAGAGCGGCTGGAGGCGTGGGCCTCATTGTACCTCCGCTCTGCACGTGTCCGTGGTTGACGCACAGGGGTTAGCAGCCAGGGTCGACATCCATATCCTGCATCACCTGCAAAAAGAGAATGATGCATGTGAATGCATGAGCGCATACCACCACATATTCACACAGGTACGGACCTGAGAGACAAATGCATGACACATCCTGACAGAACCATATGACAGCACAAATATACATTTGACGGAAGACCTATGGTGATAGAAATGTCAGGTAGGGCCCCATGTGTCAGGACAGACACGGAAAATTACACCAATGTCCCAGTTTTGCAAACAAACATCTGCTATGTGTGGCACATTAGTTTTGGTCTGCAGTCAATGTCCGCATCTCGGAAACCACCTATGGCAGCCTAGACCACCAGCACACAGAATTACATGTGATACGTAGATGTTAACAAGCTATATAGCACATTAAGGTTTTATGCGCTATGTAGGGGCACACCCAGAACACCTCTGACCAGGGGTTTTGACAACAACAAACAAATAACAAATCACAACACTGTGTCCACTAAGGACAAGCCTACTGACAGATAGCAGTCTAATGCCATATGCTGTGGAATGCTGACCACCAAACATCTCAGTGGACACCCTGTCCACTGTCACCATCCTGTTCACATCCCTGTTAGGCTGTGCTCTACAGATCTGCACACTGTAGCCCACATTAGCCCTGAACTATCACAACTAATGGAACTGGCAAGGTACCTGTGTATGGGGCACCCACACCTCTCTGCCTGCTCACACGTTGGCCCCTGGCCTTGCTGTCACATCCCTCAAAGGCAGAGACACAGCGGGTTAATGAGATACAATGGTGCTGAAGTCCCGCCCATCTGCAGTGTCCCAAAGTTATGCACACCACACGTGTGTATGCACACATGTTATGGGCCATGCCCAATGCATCACCCTACCTATGGTAATGTGTACCCAACGTTGCCAAGGTCATGAACAGCTATCATATGTGCCGAAAAACCAAAACACAGCCAAAACACATGTCAATCACCAAACAATGTTCAGGGAACCACAGTACAGTGTAGGGGTCTGTCCCCCACACACAGACATGATATGCGATAAGTGTCTGTATTGTGCCTCACAGTAATGTTACATGACATAACACAGTTACCTCAAAAGCCACGAATGCACAGGTGGGTGAGATGGGCGACACACTCAGCAGCCCACCTGTGGCCCAGTGAAATACACACACATGTTGATATGCACACCCATGTACATGCATCTGAACAGGTGCATATGTCCCCCAGAACATCAGCATGTCACCCCCAGGTATTGTGTTAAACCAGATGTCACATGTCACATCATGATGCATGCAAGTCAACATCTCCACCCCGTTCATAATGTCTGCTGAACGTTAGCTCAGCTGCCTAACACACAGAGAGTATATAGTTCATGATATACCAGATGTTAACTTAGAAAATGATCTATTCTACAGACAACATCATATATGTGGACATACTCACCCAGCAAGATGCAGTCCCCATACAGTCCCTCCTCAAACTGGCGAAAGAGTGCTGAGTGTTGCAGGATGTAGGAGTCATGGGTGGACCCTGGAAACCGTGGGACCACATTCAGAATATGAAGATTAGCATCACATACAACCTGAACATTCAGGGAATGGTAGTGTTTGCGGTTGCGGAACACCACCTCCCTGTCTCTAGGAGGGACCAGGGCAACATGTGTGCAATCAATAGCTCCCATCACGTGTGGTATCCCAGCTACAGCCGCAAAGGCCTGGTTCAGGGTCCCCCACTGTTGCCTAGTGTGGGGAAGGGCTATGTAATTCCCCACCCGGCTGACCATGGCACGCAGTACCTGGTGGAGACATCGTGAGAAGGAGGGGCGGCTCATGCCACCCACTGCGCCCACTGAATGTTGGAAACAGCCAGAGGCAAAGAAATGTAAAGCAGCAAGTAGCTTAACTAAACCCGGTATGGCATGTGACCGATTAGTTAGGGGCTCGAGGTCAGGTCTGAGATCCTCATAGAGCTCCCTAATAGCCCTTGTGCTCAGCCTGTACAGGGAGATGACCTGGTCCTCACGCATGTCCTGGAGCTGGGCCCTGGGCCTGTAGAGGCGAGGCTGCCGAGCCTGCACCTCGGCATGTCTCCTGCGCCGTGCACGTACACCAGCTGCTTGGCCCCCCTCCACAGCTGCAGGTCTGATTTGCTGCGGGACTACACCCATGCCCTGTGCCTCAGCCCCATGGACACCATCCCCCCTGTCCGGCAACCGCAGCATCTGCTCACCTTCCAGGGCACATGCAGGAACAGATATCCCAGACATCACCTCCCGCCGCTGGCCTACACAAGCACACTACAACACACACACACAAAGCACCCACAACAGTCACCAACTCACAAACACCAACTGACTAACGGAACACACGGATGAAATACACAAAACAGTACACACAATACAACTCAATACACACAGTACAACGCAATAGACAATTAACTACACAGATAATCTAGCACAGATCCAAATGTCAGCCTCTCCAAACGTATAACTCGCCTACAATACAACCCTCAATGTGTACGAGCGCTGCCTGACGATATGTAGATGGATTTCACGTATGGTGATGTGCGCCTGTGCCTTTGTGCGTCGGTGCGCGCCGCGGATGTGCGCCACGCCCATGTGCATCCCATAGAGCATTCCCTGGCGTCCGTGGTTGCCGCGCTGGGGGCGTGTATGCGTGCTGCATGCGTCTGCATGCGTCGCACACAAGCACGCCCATGCACATCTCTGACGCAGCTCCGCGGCGCGCAAAAAAGACAGCCCATGCGCACATCTGTGGCGCAGCAAAAGAAGACGAACAGCAACAGCGCATGCGCAAAGGCAAATATGAGGTGTGTGTGCCCCCTAAAATGGTGGTTGAGCCAGCCGCTTCATTGCGCACTGCGGGGGATTGAACCCCCGATCCGTGCACCGATGGTAGGCGTCGTTGCCATTGTGCTGCGGCTCTGCTCGTGTGCTTTCACGTCAGCGCGTCTCCTTATGCCTCACAACGTTCCTCTGCCTCGTAGATGATTAGCGCGCCGCCTTCTGCTGCGCACTATTGCTTTGCCTCCTAAAATGGTGGTTGAGCCAGCCGCTTCATTGCGCACTGCGGGGGATTGAACCCCCGATCCGTGCTCCGATGGTAGGCGTCGTTGCCATTGTGCTGCGGCTCTGCTCGTGTGCTTTCACGTCAGCGCGTCTCCTTATGCCTCACAACGTTCCTCTGCCTCGTAGATGATTAGCGCGCCGCCTTCTGCTGCGCACTATTGCTTTGCCTCCTAAAATGGTGGTTGAGCCAGCCGCTTCATTGCGCACTGCGGGGGATTGAACCCCCGATCCGTGCTCCGATGGTAGGCGTCGTTGCCATTGTGCTGCGGCTCTGCTCGTGTGCTTTCACGTCAGCGCGTCTCCTTATGCCTCACAACGTTCCTCTGCCTCGTAGATGATTAGCGCGCCGCCTTCTGCTGCGCACTATTGCTTTGCCTCCTAAAATGGTGGTTGAGCCAGCCGCTTCATTGCGCACTGCGGGGGATTGAACCCCCGATCCGTGCTCCGATGGTAGGCGTCGTTGCCATTGTGCTGCGGCTCTGCTCGTGTGCTTTCACGTCAGCGCGTCTCCTTATGCCTCACAACGTTCCTCTGCCGCGTAGAAGATTAGCGCGCCGCCCTCTGCTGCCCAACAATGGACGTGCGTGTCCGCCGCGCCGTGCTGCGTAAGCGTGATGCACGCATGTGCGTCTATGTGCGCCGCACCCATACACCGCCATGCACAGCTCTGACGCAGTTCCGCGGCGCGCACGCACACATCCGCGCCGCGAAAAAAAAGGACCAACAGCGCATGCGCAACGGAAAACAGCGACGGAACCATGGTATAAATAATACTGTATCACAGGTAAACGAAGAGGGTGGTGCTATACGTACGGAGGGAGTGTGCAGAGACAGAGGCGGGTTATTGCAGAGGTGGAGAGGTAACGGGTGTTGCAGGGGGAGAGGAGTCTGTGTGTCTGTACGGCTTTGTACTGTATATGGTGTATCAGTGTGTCTGTGTCAGTTCTGTGTGCATTGTTGTGTAGTGTGCAGGGTAGGGTCGACTGTGTGTGGTGGGGTGGGCTGCTCTGCAGTGTGTAGGGTTGTGTGTGGTGTTCTGGCCTGGGTGTGGGGTGGTGAGCACAGAGGGTGATGGAGAGAGAGGGGGACGGCGAGAGGGAGAGAGAGGGTGTGCATGATGAGGAGACTGGTGTTGGGGAGGAACAGCAGGGTACTGCAGAGGCGGGTGGGCCGGTGCCATCGGTGCCTGAGGCCCGTGCAGGCCCATCGGGAGCAATTGATGTGGGTATGGAAAGACACACTGGCAAGAGGAAGCGCCCTCCTGTGCCAGCTACTCAGCGGAAGAGGGCGCTGAAATTCAGTGACCATGAAAACCACATCCTCCTGAGCATGGTCCTTGAAAAGTACGATGTCCTGTTTGGCTGCCTCAGCAGCCAAACAAGCGTGGGCAATCGGAATGCGGTGTGGGAGGATGTGAGGCTGGCAGTGGCTGGGGCGGGTGGGCCACCAAGGGACTATGACTGTCTGAAAAAACGTTACTACGACATAAAACGAGGTGTACGGCAGGTGATGGTGGCCGAACACCAGCATGCCATGGGGACAGGTGGCGGGGGCCCCCTCATCTGTGCACTATCGCCCCTTGAGCGGGAACTCGCAGCACGACTGGGGGATATTTACACCTGTGGCCTTCCTGAACTCCTGGACACTGCACACCCGCTGGCAGGTACGTCTGATAATTTGTTGTGTAACAATGTCCAGGCAACAGTCTATGCGTAGCACCGTCTGTAACTGACAATATGAAGCAGGTCTATCAGCTAGGCATGTGCACCTTACAACCCCTTAGTACGCTAGGGCTAATAGGTAGTCCCCACAGTGTATGCCTGTCAACCAAGGTTAGGTGTCAGGGTTGGCCAGGCCATGTAATGGACAAACCAACATGGCTCACTGTAACAACACCCAGGTGTGATCGAACCTGTGAGCTGACACGAACACAGCTCACAGCTGCAAACTGTAGAACTCTGCTGTACACAGTGTGTGGATAGGCATACCAGCATAAAATGTCCCCCAGGGATACACACAACATGCACTGTGCAGCACAGCTCACCCCTTCCATCCCCCAAGCATCACCTCAGATGTGACATGTTGGGAAGCCATGGGCCGGGCAAACACATGAGCAAACGACATACAGGTCAGAGCCCAGAGAGGGTGTCCACAGACCTGACATCGCACCCAACGGCAGCCCGACGATGTCATCAGCCCAGTCAGTAACATATGTATGGCATGACGCAATCACAGCATCACAGAGGTCCATCAGTCTCACACTGTCAGACAGGTTGCATGTCGGGGGGCTCTGTCCCTCCTGCAATAACCGTCACAGGGCACTGCAGTTAACTATGCACATACGCCTTCCCCGGCCCCATTGGCCATGACATTTCCCCCCCCCCCAAGCCCACAGCACACACATAACTGAGTGTGTGGGTCCCCACAATGCATCCAGAGCATGCCCCCCCACCTCATATTGACCTGAAAACCCCTGTGAGCCAGTACCTGTTGTGATCACTGCTGTGAGAGTCCCACTTACACGACCCTCCCATCTGTGCTGCTGAACCCTCTGTCAGGGCCCTTGAAAACCCAGCTGCGATGTCAGCGCCTGTTCTGGTGAACATGTCTGTATGGACACTGAACATACCTTCCCGTCCTGCAGTCCAATGTGCCACTGTGCACCCTGTCTATCTTGTGATGGCCCCCTTTGCACTCATCGTGTGTCACCACAAAGGACATACTGTGCAGAAAGATGGCTGACACCCATGTCTGTGATGTACGGTGCCCAGTATCCTGGCCCCACGGGTGTTGGCGTTGCATTGTGTCGCAGCACACAGCCTGGGTGAGGTCTGAGCACAGGCCGCACATGCATGTGGCACACATCACCCTGTTCTGACCAGTATGACTGTTGCTTGTCACAATATATGGGTTCCAAGCACAGGGAGGTAGCAATGAGATATACAGACACATCCGACAGGAAATACATGGGTGACACACTAGATTAAGGTGTAGACCACCTCTACCTCTGATCACTACAGACCAGGTGCAGCATAGATGCAGGTCCCACACTCACACATGCAACGCCATGGATGATGATAAGGCAGAATGCCCTCATGCATCACTGACCTGTAGCATGTACCTCTCTATTGACAGGACAATATAGTGTTTCCCTGTCCGATGTCCTTGTCACCACAGTCTGTCCACGGAACATCACACCACTCATTAACCGATGTCAGATGACATGTGATATATCAGCACTGACAATGCTAACCTGACTGCTGCGACTGTGTAGGTGCATAGTAGCAGCAGGCAGATACACAATGTCCAACCTAGAAAATGACATGTTACACAACAGCGGTCAATGATAGGAGACCTGTGGAGGTGCAGCACCAATGGTAGAGGTCAATGGGGGGCTAGGAACATACCCAAACCCATTATGTGACCAGCAAATGATACAGGTCGTTGATGGGAGAAGGTAATCTGCATATGCCCCTGCAGATGCGTTGCATGTGTGAGTCATAGATAAGTAGGTCTGCCACACCACATGTCTACACCCTCCACAGGTGACCATCTCAATGTCCCACGGAGTGTACATCTTCGATATCTATGTAGTATGTCACATATCTATATCCCCTCATACACCGCACTATTTAGCAGCAACGTGTCTAACTGACACCCTAATCCATGTACAAGCAACATGCATGAGCTCATAGATGACAAGGTACGGAATGTGGATACCAATGCAAACAATGTACAGAATGTCCACAGATGTACCATAACTGATTAGGTACATGTTACCACTAAATGGTGCCACGTACATATTCCACCACCCGATATATATTATCCCCGCAAACAGGTCCCTGACATACCATGGATCCCTGTACATGGGTTGTCTCGCTGAGGTCGACAGGTATTGATGATGCCATGTCGAGGGGCCCTGAAGGATAGAATGTGAGGGCCTACCTGAGGTGCGATAAGCTGCTGATAGGCCAGATGCAAGGGGGTGCTGCATCCCAGCACCTAGGGGTACAAAGGTGAAGGGTCCTGTGGGCTGCAGGGGACGCACAGCCTGTGATGGCTGTGTGTAGCTCTGGGGAGGGGATAGTCGCCAATGCTGTCGCTCTCTCTGGTGTAGTATGGTGAGTGGGGGATGACAAGGATGCAGCATACAGATGATTAGTGTTGTTAAACGTGTAAGTTACATTAATAAAGGTAGTGCAGGTCTGAATAGCTAGCCAATGTATCTCATTCAGCATGGGAAAACATGGTTATCCACAGCGTCCACCAGACGTAACCTGGCTGTGTCAGTCATTGGCAGCTGTAACAGGTATAAGGTGCAATAGTGAGGAACCTGACGAATGATGGTCACGTCATTGACGTGTGGGATGATCAGTGCATGGTGTGTTGCCAGCAAACAGTCTGGTGCCAACATGGAGTGTAGGTGTGTCAAACAGTGGATCATGTAGTATACATGTCTGACTGGGTCTCATGGGTGTCATATGATATTGAAGCGTAGGTACAGAATGAAATACTGGTAACATGAGGAGGGAGCAGGTTGCAGCACATCTTCCCGAGTCTTGAGATGATGTGGTGGGAAGATGTTTGGATAGCGCATGAGCAAAGGTACCTGTGTTTTCGTAGGTTACATATGGGGGTGTCAGGTGAACACACACCCTAAATATGCATTGGGGGAGGGTATGGAGGGGGGAGAGAGATATGTGCATTGCAGATGGGTGTGTAGAGACCAATGTATTAGGCATAGGGCATGTAGACAACACTAAAGGGATGTATGATCCCACAGATAGTTTGCATGGACATATGCAATAGGGGGATAGAATGTGATGAGCAGTGGTCAATACCGTGATACAGGTGGAAGGGTTCATATGCCCTGAGCCCTGATCCGACATGCTGCCATGGTCGTCATAGATTGGACCTGCACCATCCAAGCAATGTTGCAGTGCTGCCCCTCACAATAATTCCTGCCACAAGGGGGTTGCCAGTCACTGATTCACACGCTGTGGGGATGTTCAGATCGGGGGGGGGGGCAACCCAGTCAGGGATCATCTATGCCAGATATCATGTAGCTGGGGAGTAGGGTGAGGAGGTTGTCGACTCCATGGAGCTCCCTGGGGCCATGTTGGCGGGGTACAGTGGTGCAGCACAGTCAATATGTCCCTGTAGCTGTCGTTGCTCCACGTCCACAATAATCCCAGCATGTATAGGTATGCCAGAGATGGGTGAGCAGGAAACCACCTTTGGAGGGCACAGATTGCAGTCTGTCAACAGGGGGATAGCTGAGGTATGTTGAAGGACTGCACGTAATGATGCTGTTGGACAGGATAGGGACATGATGTTGCTGATCACTGGGCCATTGTGACTGCAACGCCCCCGAATCAGGGGGCAGGGCATGGAGCGGCCTGGGGTGTGGAGATGTGTTGTGTTGCTATGGTGGCCTCATGTCCCTTGTCGGTAGTTAAACAGAATGGCAAGATAGCGCCAGGAACATCCTGCACAGGTGTCGTGGTTGTCACAGATGGACTGTTGATAAGGCCAAATTGAAATTGTAGGTGAGTTGCGCAGTCCTGAGGGTGTATCTCAGCACGGGGCACAGATGATGGCCCCCTGGACAGGGTCCAAACTAGCTACAAAGGTTGGTGTGGACCATTGTGCGTTCTCCGCATGGCATCAAAGTGTTACCAAGTCATTGACACTGGGAATGCCCTGCAGCTAGCAGATGGGTGGGTGATGTATGTTGTCCGGGCAACACATGCATGGTATTGGCACCAGTGTTTCCCGGGTTTCTGTAATGGGATGAGGGTATCCCCACGGTCTGCTGTGTACCATGGCGCATCTGCTCCATCCCGTGACTGCGTAACTGTTGATGGTCACACAGCTATAGGACTGGGACTGATGTGCCAATCTAGCAGAGTGATGTCATGCCCTGGGTATGTTGTGACGCATAGGATGACTTTTGCACACACTGCCATGTATATTGCTGTCATTGCCCCAAAACCACACAACACTACCAGGTAGCTCGCACAACATACCTGTGATCAGCAATGCACGCCACGCAGCCCCATGTGAGCACACACCCCTTATGTGTCACATGCGCCATACCCTGTACCTATCCCCTATAGGGCATATATGTATGCTGTCCAAACACAAACCCTGCTGTGGTCCCAGGTTGCAGGACACGGTTAGCACATGTTTCCCATACCACCCCTACCCCCACCTTCCCATATCTGGTAGTGCCAATCAGACACGCCCCCACCCACACAACAGTGTCTGATGTACCCTGTAGCAATGTGTGGACGTGCATGAAGGCATGTATAGGTAACATATGGGCTCCCCAGTCCTGCAGGTGTGTAGACAGACGCATGACGGTGGCAGAGGTGTCTACTGCACAGCATCACAGGCCACAGCCCTGTATGTCATTCACACCGCCAAAAGCTCTCCACCATGGGCGCATGCCCAATATACTGGCCCTGCACACTCTGAGAGGGGGTGGCAGAGGTGGGTGGTAGCACAGGGTAAACAAGGCTAAACGGTGACATGAGAGGCGCATAGGGCGAGAGACATGGGATGGGCCAGGTAGGGGTCTGTGTCCATGAGCACCGTACTGCCACTCAGGACACACAGACAGGGATACTGCACCCACATGTACCCCAGGTGAGACATGGCTGTCATGTATGGGTTGGTGAAGGAAGCAGGGGAGTGTGTGAGCAGTATGCATGCCAACATACCTGCATGTATGTGGGAAACACAGCACTGGCGGATATACATGTGTTGCGTAGATACATATCTGAGCCCTCCTCTACTGCTCACATCACAGGTGACTACAGCAGCATGGGGGCGCCTGAGGACGAGCAGGGGGAGGATGCAGATGTGCCAAGAGACGATGTGCCTCAGGCCTGCGAGGACACAGAGGTGCAGGAAACATCTACTGGCACTGCTGCAACTGGACAACATCCCTCACCCCCCAGGACCAGCGGACCAGCAGCTGGGACGGACGGAGAGATGCAGCGGCCTGTTGGCAGCCAGGCTATGGGTCCCCTGCCACAACAGCTGCAGGCCCCTACCAGGCACACGCTGGACGTCCTGATGGCAGAGTTACCCAGCCAGGGCGCAGGTGGAGCCGGCAGTGATGAAGGTGGGTGCCGTAAGGTGGTCACATACACAGGGATTAAGTAACTGCTCACTGTGTGATGGCATTGTGTTGTTTGTCTCTTTGTACACCTACAGCTGCTACCGTTGTGTGTTATGTATGTGGCATATTGGCGGGAGACACACAGGGGTCTGGCATTGGGTGGCAGATGGTCAGGTGACAAACAGCACAGCAGGCGGGGGCCAATGGACAAAGTCATATGCGTACATAACTGCAGCCCTGTGGGGACCCGGTGACAAGCAGGCGTAGCAAAGGTCTGGGGTAGGCCCTGAAAGGGTTAGTGACCCAGGATAGGCAATATGTCAGTCCTGTATGGCATGTGACAGCATGTACCTGCGATGACACATCACCGCTCTACGAATGCACCAGGGTACCCAGAGACAGATGGGGAGCTGGTGTGTGGTAACGTGTGTCCATGCAAGAGGGCTATGAGATGTACCCCAGGTACACATCACAGAGGGCAGGGCGTGATTCACCACAGCTGTGCAGTGATGGGGTGGAGCACACACCAAGGCTGGGGCCACATGGTGTGCCATCAAGAGTGGACTATCATCTCAGGGAAGATGATCCTGATCCACAGCTACATCAGCAGATGCAACGTCCACAGTGCACAGACCGATTTGGCATGTGACTCTCCGAGGGATGAAGTGCAGATGCGTTGTGAGGTGCCACAAACACAGGGGATGTACGTGCAGTGTGACAGAGTCAGAGGGCAGGTCCACATCAGTGGAGTGGTGTGGGCCGGGGAGGTTGTGCTGCAGAGCTAGGGGGCCACAGATGGCACCACTGACAGCGGCATCAGCACGTCGTGGGGACCCTGGGACACGTGCCACATGGTATGTGCTGAGAGTCCCCGTATCCCTGGAACCGTGTTGGCCAGCTGGACATGGGAACTGCTGAATATCATGGCCAGGCTATCTAGCGAGGATCCCTCACAGCAATGTGCGCACAAGTGGAAGCACTGACCTATGCCCTGCCTACGCCACTGGACGACAGCTGGGAACTACATATGTAGTATGATCTGCTCCATTGGGGACTCCCGCAGTGTCAGACCCTGATGTAGACACATGACTGTTGCTGGGGGGAGGAGCACCAGGGTGCTAGCTGCGGATACATGAATTACCCCATGTCCACACCCCATATGTCACCAAATGTCGAAAAGTCTACCTACCAGCGCACAGACACACACCTGTCCTCATATGCACCCATGGGTGTCCCTGGGTATGACCCAGAGCCACGCAGTGGGATGCGAGACAGGTGGATGATGAGCTGGGTGACAGCTATGAGGCCATACCTACATGAATGTGTGCCCTGATGCAATGACCCTGGAGTCCATGTGTGGGATTTGGGAGGCTGACATGCAGAGGTGGTTTCATCCATACGGTGTTGGCTATGTGTATGGTCATGTACCTGGTCATGGTCATGGGTATGGTTATGGATTCGTAACTGGGATCGGGGGTTATCTCGGAGTACACTTGCCAGGGGGACTGACGTCAGAACCGTGACATATGTTACAGCCCATCATAAGGTAAAACCGTACTCAGCAGGTAGATAGTCACGACCTGATGGTTGACAGCCAACATGTCCCTGGCCCATGGGGATGCTGTGCCACCCATCTGTTAGGTCATCTGGAGGGAATGACTAAGCAGGTGCACAAAGGTGTGTCGGTTGCTGCTGTGTAAGCGGATTGTCACGTAACCTCTGACAAGGTCCCTCATGAGAGACCCCCTGCAAGGCAGGAGAGTCATGGGATGGGGAGCAGTGTACTAATGTGGTTCAGGAGCTGTTTTGCGGATAAGAGCCAGGGGGGAGGCGTGAATGGCCAGGTCCCACAATGGGGAGAAGTGATTAGTGGTGCAGCACAGGGATCTGTGCTGTGTCCACTGGTGTCTATTAGACACCCAGATATGACCTGCTCGGTGTTGACATGGGTAAGGTTGGCAGCTATGCACATTGTCCAGGAGTATGCCACGGTGTGGAAACCCACAGGGATTGCGGACACATGCATGAGGACCCTGATCAAATGGAGGGATGGCCATCAGAATGACAGGCGCAATATAATGTGGGGAAGTGCACGGATATGCACCTAGGGAGGACAAAACCACACTATGGTGTCATGATGCAGGGGTCAACCTTAGCCAACACCACACAGGGAGATGATATAGGCGTCATTGCAGATACAATGTTCATACCCTTGGCACAATGTGCTGCGGCGGCCAAGGGAACAGATAGAGTGGTAGGTATGATAAGGAAAGGAATGTGGGAAACAAATAGAGATGGTGTCATGCCTCTAAATCGTACCATGGTGATGATGCCCCCTGTATATTGTGTGACACTCTGTTCTCTGCACCCTACAATGGGATCTAGCGAGTACAGATGAGGGTCAGATATGAGCCACCAATATGGCAAGGGGGATGTGAGTCGACTCCCAGGAGGAGAGGCCATTAAGCTTTGCGGCCATCAAACAGGGATGGAGACAGCTGAGGGGAGATATGCTTGCGGTCTATAGATCCATGGATGGTGTGGAATGGGTAGACGTAAATAAATTGATTACCATATCGGAATATATCGGGACTGGGGGACATGCACCAGAGCGACAGGGAAAGCTATGTACAAATCATGGCAGGTGTTGGTCTGACAGACAAGGTGTACCCAAGCTCTGTGATGTGTTAATGGAGGATGTAGTAAAGGATGTTAGTGTAGCTGTGTTTGTAACATGTTTGGACAGGTTCCTGGGGTATGGTCCGTAGACCATCAGTAGGAAGGCAACCAGGATATCAGTGATTGCTCCAAGACGAGTATTGTGTGACCTTTGTCACTTGGGGAAACTGGTAGGTAGGTGTGGCCGGGATTGGGCACTTTTGGGGTCAGGATACTGAGGCAGATGGTCCCTGGTCTGCCCCAGTATGGCAGATCTCATGTTCTTATGTTGCAATGTTTGTGTTGTCAGCGATTGGTATGGATAACCCTTGCCACAGCATGCACAGACAAAACCATTCTGCGTACAGTCAGGTCTGCACACATCTCTACGGAGTCCAGGACAGGTCCAACTGTTGACACCCCTGCCCCGTGTTACGGCACGTCTAACACTGACAGCAGGTATCCTGTTGTGTGTGCTACCAAGAATATCTTTGCTGGTGGAGGCCACAACACATATAAATATCCTGTTTGCGTCACACATCATGAGGCATAACAGATCAGTGTGTGCAGCATTGTCTGTCATACATGGGCTCCATCCCCCACATTCCCATGCACAACATATTGTTGTGTAACCCTGACAGGCCTGTGATGACTCACACACAGGCATCTGTCTGACAACAGCCACACGCCAACAGAAAGGTGATGCATACATGTATTGACCTTGCTTCAGTCTGCCGCTTAGCACCCATGCAGCTGTGGCACACGCATCAGACTGGCATGTGCCACATTTCCCAGGGGCAACTGGGACAGACCCACCATGCCCTGAGCAGCCCTGTATCTGCTGGGGCACACAGCCCCCTGTCACACAATGCTATAGATGTCATTGCACCCCAGAATGTGACAGCCGTACAGCAAACACAGCCTGTCCAGACACCAAGATACCTGTCACCCACCAGATGTCCGGGTCACGGAGCATGTTGAGATGGGCCGGGTGAGGGACGGTTCGAACAGGGACTCCCAATTGCACACATATATGATATTTTGAATGACATATCACTGTTGGCAATAACATATGCCCCTCATGGGGATATGACAATATGCCCCACAATTGCACAGATGGGTCTGTCACCAACATGGACAGACTGGCCATGTGATGACGTCTGTTGCATGTTGTGGTGGACCCTACCCCGCATGTGCACACCCATCCGCAGGCTACGACCCTCCCCCCTCATTCGGTGTTGTTGCGCAACACACCCCATGGGCAGCACCTGCCATGTGCATGACCAGACTTACAGTGCCTGTATGTCTGTGGGGCTGTCAGCCCCTGCTGCCCCATTTGTTGCCCAACCCTATTGGACCATGGGCACCGCCCGTATCACACAGTTAGCACACACTGCTACCTTGCCCTCCCCACACACCACATGTCCCTGCCCTCACACAACATGGCCCATACCCTCACCTATCATCGGTGGCAGACGGATGATGGAACCGTACACATGCGCCAGGGAGGGCCTGCTGTACCGTTGCACACATCGCACCCCTGTGATCAGAGCACCCTCCAACAGGGACGTGTCCAAGGTATGTTTCCCTCACAACTGTAGCCCCACCCTGTCCCCCTGACCCCTACCCTGTCAGGAGCACCTGTGATGGTGTGCCTCTGTTGTCCCTGTCCCTGTGTCAGCCACCAGCTCCCATGTCCGAGACACATGTGTTCAGTCCCCTGAGTGCACAGCCGTAGCTGGACATGCTATGCATGTGTGTTCCATCACAGCCACATGGGTCACGTGCATCAGAACATCTCTGAGGGTGGACCGTGTGCTGTGTGTGGGGTCTCCCCACACTAGTGTGGCACAGACTTGCACATCACCACACACCTTTGTCTCCTGGAGTAGGACATAGCACAGTAGTTTCCCTGGTGATGATGTGCAACCTGTCACTTTGTTGATGTATATCTCAGTCCAAGGTCTTTTACTCATACAGCGCTCTGTCTCTCCCACAGGCCTGCGTCATGTGCTGAGGGACATCAGGGCGTCCATGGATGTCTTCAGCAACAGGTTGGAGCAGGCGACGGTGCAACTCCAGGCCCACACACAGGTGATGAGTGCTGTACCCTATGAGCGCATGTGTGTGGCCCTGGAGGGGATCCTGGCGGCAGCCCAGCAGTGGTCACAGGCACCAGCACCAGCACCAGCACCGGTACCAGCACCACCACCAGCTCCTCAGCCACCAGCGCCTCCATCAGCACAGGGGGGGGGTGTTGCTCCGCAGAGGGGGAGGGGACGGGGACAGGGTGGGCGCAGTCGGACACCCCGTCAACGGAAACCAATGTAAATAAATATTTAGCAAATGTGTATGCCAGGTCTGTAGCATATTTGTGCACCTGTGGTCCCTTATGTATTGCAAACATGCATGGTTGGTCAATTACCATCTCCCCGTTACCCCTAGCACCTTGCCAATGTGTGGCTTCCCATGCCAGTTACACCTGCCGCACTGCCATAACACGACGGCTGTGACCGTCAGAGGGTGTGTCAGCTACCCTGGGACATTAGCTGGGTTTTGCCCACACGCACCCATGGACAGGGAGGGTGGATCTTCACAGACCTCATGCATACTGTTGTGTTCCAGAGTGATGTTTCCCCCAACCTAAACTCGCCACTGTGTGTAGCTGCCTGACAATAGCCACTGCTTGCAATGCACATTGCACACCATGGCACACCCCTATGGCATGTTGGTGTTTTAGACAGACAGGGGTGTCATGTGTCAGGCAGGCCATGCAGTCAGCAGCACAAGGGGCTATACAGCACACATCCATGTCTACTTCTAATTGTAGTGGGCCGCCACCACGCAGCATCCCATGGCCCACCCTTTACCCACGGCCCCACACATATCTGGCCACTTTGACTGCATGTGCGCCCAGGACACGTATGACACCCTTGTCTGCCTTTCATGGTCCTCCTGGTCGCAATACATATCCCGTGCTTGCATACATGTTGGTTATAAGGATGACACGTGACCATTGGGGATGACATTGCACATAACCAATTTATTAACTTTAACAAAAACAATGGGCAACATGCCCGAACAGACATAACACAATAGGGGGGGGGGAGGGAACCCAGCACAGCACACAGCACATGGGGGCATCACTGGTGCCCTCGCCGGTAGTGGTGATGCTGTTCGGCAGGTGGCAACCGGGATGCCAACTCAAACAAATCTGTGGCCACCTGCCGAACAGCCACAGTCAGGCTCTGGAGTGCGTGTAGCACGACATGGGAGTCACGCCGTGCATCATCCAGGGCCACTAACACCTCTCGCATGCATCTGCTAGCACACAGACACCCAGTGTCTGGGGTCTGTCTGCTGGCATGTGCATGTTGTGTGACAGTGGCCCTGGATGGTGCACGGCCATGCTGCTGCCCATGCCGTGCTGACGCCTGCAGGGTCTGACTGTGTCCCCCTTGGCCATGTGCTGGGCTGTGTTCACCCCCATCCCCCTCCCACCCCTCCCCACTCCCTGTGCGCCCTCCCCCCCCCCTCCCTGCCCGCTCCCTGCCCCCCTGTTACCCTCTCCCCTGCACCCACGATGATGACATCGTCATCCTCATCCCCCAGGCCATGGGTGTGTGGGATGACCTCCTCCTCCTCCTCCTCCTCCTCCTCCTCCTCCTCCTCCCCCTCCTCCTCCTCCTCCTCCTCCTCCTCCCCCTCCCCCACGTCTGTGACAGGCGTCTGCTCCTCCTCCTCCATTGCGCGCTCCTCCTCTGTCGCGGTCTGCTCCTCCTCTCCCTCCTCCTCTGTGGTCACCTCCACCTGCCTGGCGCACCGTGTGGTGGGTCGGCGCAGCACATATGTGGAGGTGTGTGGCCCCCCATCTCTGGCATCGGTTTCTGTGAGGAATGACAGACATCAGGGCACATCCATGAGTGGCACATACAACATTTACAGATACAGGTGAGTCACAGGCTGGTGGTCCAATGGCGCCCCTGAACCTGCGACCAGGCCCTGGCAATACTGACCATAATGCTGCTCCTGCTGCTCCCTTCTGCAGCTCTCCAGGAACTGTGGGTGGTAGCGCCTCAGCTCCCGGGCCTTTTTTCCTCAAGTCCTCCACCTGTGGATATGTAATGGTTGTCTGGGGTCAGTACCGCACACTAGTCACTGGTCCACACAGCCATATCTCCAGGGTGACACAGAGCCCACTTTGGATGGGCTCTCTGGACTCCTGGAGGTAGGGGGATGCTTCCAACTATATTAGTACACACAGCCATATCTCCAGGGTGACACAGAGCCCACTTGGAGGGCCTCTCTGCACTCCTGGAGGTAGGGGGGATGCTTCCAGCTACATCAGGACACATAGCCATATCTCCAGGGTGACACAGAGCCCACTTTGGATGGGCTCTCTGGACTCCTGGAGGTAGGGGGATGCTTCCAGCTACATCAGGACACATAGCCATATCTCCAGGGTGACACAGAGCCCACTTTGGATGGGCTCTCTGCACTCCTGGAGGTAGGGGGATGCTTCCAGCTACATCAGGACACACAGCCATATCTCCAGGGTGACACAGAGCCCACTTTGGATGGGCTCTCTGGACTCCTGGAGGTAGGGGGATGCTTCCAACTATATTAGTACACACAGCCATATCTCCAGGGTGACACAGAGCCCACTTGGTGGGGCTCACTGCCATCCTGGTTGTATGGGGGATGCTTCCAGCTACCTCAGGACACATAGCCATATCTCCAGGGTGACACAGAGCCCACTTTGGATGGGCTCTCTGGACTCCTGGAGGTAGGGGGATGCTTCCAGCTACATCAGGACACATAGCCATATCTCCAGGGTGACACAGAGCCCACTTTGGATGGGCTCTCTGCACTCCTGGAGGTAGGGGGATGCTTCCAGCTACATCAGGACACATAGCCATATCTCCAGGGTGACACAGAGCCCACTTTGGATGGGCTCTCTGCACTCCTGGAGGTAGGGGGATGCTTCCAGCTACATCAGGACACACAGCCATATCTCCAGGGTGACACAGAGCCCACTTTGGATGGGCTCTCTGGACTCCTGGAGGTAGGGGGATGCTTCCAACTATATTAGTACACACAGCCATATCTCCAGGGTGACACAGAGCCCACTTGGAGGGCCTCTCTGCACTCCTGGAGGTAGGGGGGATGCTTCCAGCTACATCAGGACACATAGCCATATCTCCAGGGTGACACAGAGCCCACTTTGGATGGGCTCTCTGGACTCCTGGAGGTAGGGGGATGCTTCCAGCTACATCAGGACACATAGCCATATCTCCAGGGTGACACAGAGCCCACTTTGGATGGGCTCTCTGCACTCCTGGAGGTAGGGGGATGCTTCCAGCTACATCAGGACACACAGCCATATCTCCAGGGTGACACAGAGCCCACTTTGGATGGGCTCTCTGGACTCCTGGAGGTAGGGGGATGCTTCCAACTATATTAGTACACACAGCCATATCTCCAGGGTGACACAGAGCCCACTTGGAGGGCCTCTCTGCACTCCTGTTGGTAGGGGGATGCTTCCAGCTACCTCAGGACACATAGCCATATCTCCAGGGTGACACAGAGCCCACTTTGGATGGGCTCTCTGGACTCCTGGAGGTAGGGGGATGCTTCCAGCTACATCAGGACACATAGCCATATCTCCAGGGTGACACAGAGCCCACTTGGAGGGCCTCTCTGCACTCCTGGAGGTAGGGGGATGCTTCCAGCTACATCAGGACACACAGCCATATCTCCAGGGTGACACAGAGCCCACTTTGGATGGGCTCTCTGGACTCCTGGAGGTAGGGGGATGCTTCCAACTATATTAGTACACACAGCCATATCTCCAGGGTGACACAGAGCCCACTTGGAGGGCCTCTCTGCACTCCTGGAGGTAGGGGGATGCTTCCAGCTACATCAGGACACATAGCCATATCTCCAGGGTGACACAGAGCCCACTTTGGATGGGCTCTCTGGACTCCTGGAGGTAGGGGGATGCTTCCAGCTACATCAGGACACATAGCCATATCTCCAGGGTGACACAGAGCCCACTTTGGATGGGCTCTCTGCACTCCTGGAGGTAGGGGGATGCTTCCAGCTACATCAGGACACACAGCCATATCTCCAGGGTGACACAGAGCCCACTTTGGATGGGCTCTCTGGACTCCTGGAGGTAGGGGGATGCTTCCAACTATATTAGTACACACAGCCATTTCTCCAGGGTGACACAGAGCCCACTTGGAGGGCCTCTCTGCACTCCTGGAGGTAGGGGGGATGCTTCCAGCTACATCAGGACACATAGCCATATCTCCAGGGTGACACAGAGCCCACTTTGGATGGGCTCTCTGGACTCCTGGTGGTAGGGGGATGCTTCCAGCTATATTAGTACACACAACCATATTCCCAGGGGGAATGACGGACCGCCTTGAGGGGCCATGTAGACTCGTGTGGGTGGTGATGCTGCTCCCCAGAACGTTCTGACACACACACATATCCCCAGAGTGACTGAGTGCACACTTTGAGGGGCTCTATGGACCCCTGAGGATAGGGTGGATGTATTCGTAAACATTGGCAGACAACCCCAGATCACCTGGATGTCTGAGGCCCCATGTGCTTAACGTTGCACCACCCCTGATGGTTACCCCTATGTGTTACCCTGCTGATGCAGATACCGCCATCAACACTGGATGTTTGCATACGCTCCTTATGCAGATGCATGGCCTAGTTTTGTTACATTGTGCTTTACTGTATCCACACCAGCAGCTGTCATGACGCCAGGGGGGCATCATGCCCTCTGTGGCCCAAACCGTCAACACCTGGCTACATGGCCACACACTCAGATGTGATACCACATGTATATGGCATGTGTTTCACCTGCTACACTTAACTTATACAGACTACTTACACACAACAGCATGGCCAGCTGACATCAGCCCTGTATGTGTGTATGTTTATTTTGACCTCGGTCCATTCACTTACCTCCCGTGGATGGTCTGCCTGTGTGTTAAAACGCCTGGTCAGCCTCTCCCAGGCCCTCAGGACCCTCCCCAGGTTCTTTCTCCTGGAGGGCCCTGGGAACAGCTTGTGGTCCTTTTTGGCTATCAGGGAGCCCAGGTGGCACAGCTCCCTGTGGCTAAATGCGGCTTTTCTTGTGCGGGACGCCATGTTTGTTTCTGTGCGTGGTGACGCGCGGACGCTCCCGGCGCAACTTCCGGATTTGCGTGTGGCGTAACGCGCACGTGCGTGGCGCATGGCTGCGCGTCTGATCTCTGCTCGCCCGTGCGCTCCGCATGGCTGTGCGTCTGCAAATTGCAAATACTACCTACACGCACCATTCATATTGATTTTTCATGGTTGTGCTCAAAATATGTTTAATGTTCTGTGCCTGATCACATAGCTACGGGGGTGTTTGTAATGTCCCTTTAACAAACAGTAACTATTATGGTTTACCCTTGGTCACACAGTGTGGTCTTGAACCTCTGGACACATATCAACTGATTGCTGGTGCATTGTCAGATGAGGTGTGCTATGTGTGTCACATAGCAGGTGGTGCTCGGACACTACTAGTTATGGGTGCAGACAGACCATCAGCGTCAGGTGTCACTCAACCTGGTGATAGGGGGTTGTGTGTGCCAGTGAGATATGTTCTGTGGTGTTTCTCCATGTCTGGACAGACATTATGTGGTGGTTGCCATAGGGGTTGGGGGGGAGATTCATATATGAGCATTGCAAACGCAAAGTAGGTTGCGTGTTGGACTTTACAGGACTATGTGGGTCCGCATGTCACCACAATGCACATTATCCTTGGGTATATGTGATGGCATACAGTCCTGGTTTTTGAGAAATAGCACAATGGTTGATACATGGACTGCTTAACCAGGCGTCATGGGTTACATCATCCACTTGAGCTCTGGAGTGCCTGTCTCAGGCATCACACATGCTCATACTTGAGTGCAACAGTAGCCATGATTGTTTTCATGTACATCTGTGCTGCACCAGGCATATATCTTCATACATTGCAACAGTGTTACCGGCCCCAGACCAGTTTCCACGTTACAGAGGTGCTGCTAGTAGCAAGACCCTCACACTGCTGCATACATCATGTGCAGTACACCATTCTCACCAATGGAACAGCGCACCCCTGGTGACCATAGCACACTGTCTGCATGCCTGCCTCTTTAGCCGGACAGGCATCTGTTCTTAGCAATCGAGCTGTGGCCCACACCTACCCTTGATACGTGTGGAGCCAGAGGTTGCATGTTCCCATCCACAGTGTGGTTATTGGTGAGGGCAGCCAGTGACAGGTCCCTGACTGTGAAATAGTGCTGGAATCTCTGAGATCCTCACAGTGCTGTCTGCATCCTGTGCTCCTTACGCAACCGTATAGGGTGGACTTAGGTTAATGCACTGTGATGGTTTTTGAATTGCCAGTACTACAGCACATTACACACATTCCAGGCCTGACAGCCCTCATGAACCTTCAAGATGTTTGCTATATGTTACAATGTCATCTTCAATGTATGTTACTTTTCAGCAATGTAAGCCCTGTTCCATGTAAAACCATGTTCATTATATGTTAGGTGTGAAACGCCTTTGATCTTTGGAAAAAGCGGTGTAGAGGAAAAGCATATATATATATATATAAATTCAAACCTGCACTGCTGCTGACTGGCGGAGTATAGGGGCCAGGGACAATATATAAATAACTTTGCTTGTACAAACACACTTTGGATTTGAACCACCAACCTTTCACTTCAGAGGCATTGCAGTCACTAGGGGACTACAGCTCTGTGGCTGTGATGAGAGGTCTGTCTGGCTGCAATATCACCTCTGCAGACTTTGTGCTGCAGTTAACAGGGTGTGGTCGATCCACTCACACCCATGATGCACTGCACATGCAAGGCAGCAGTCTAGTGATGGTCCAGTGATAGGGTGTGCAACCCCACAGCACCTGGGCCTCGTGTTGGACACTGACCTTCTGTGTTGCTGGTGCAGAGTGGGTACAGACCATCCCAGTGTGTGTGGCTGTTGCTCACCCTGAGGGTGAGGTGAGACACACAGCACCTATCCTGGCTGAGATGACCTATACATCATATCAATTTGTCTACCAATGTCTGATAGTTTGGCACATCTGACCATTTCTGTCTCCCAGACCCATCTGGCCCTTGTGGGCTGCAATGTTCACCGAAGGGGGCATATCCTGTGTGGGTGCCCTGCCCTTCATGATATATTTGCGGTGGGGATGGGGTGGGGTGGGGTGGGGGTGAGGGGGGTTACATGACCTATAGGCCGGGTGTGTCTGACCACCAAACCTTCCCTGTGCAACACAGTTTCCCCAAAAAGAACATATCCACATTCTGGATCCCCGCTATGGTGCTTGTAGCTGCCAGCATCAGCAGACTGAGTCCAGCTGTAGTACAGACAACCTACAGGTCAGTCACTGCTATTAAGAACGCATCCATATTTCAGGATGAGACAAACAGACAGTATGGCCTGAGACCCCAAACTCACCCAAACCATCTGAGATTTTCCAGCAGCAGGCACATTGTGTGCCCAGCTACTGACCCTGCACGGTGTTCCAGCCAGACACATGCAAACTGCAGACAGGCCACTGGGCAGTCGATGGTGCATGCTACCAGGGAAACTGTGTGCACCCATAACTGGGATGTCAGCACACCCACCGCACAGTTACCTCAGTGATTGGGCCCCATATACAAAACCCATATATCACATGAGAGAACCATTATATGGCACTATGTTGGGACCTAGCCATGCCATGGTCACTGATCGTTCAGGGTGAGAGTGACCTCCACACAAGGCATGCTATGGACACCATGTCTGTGGGGGTGATGGCAAGGCACAGCATGGTCCTAGGCATGCACATTTGCCCTGTGTAGCTGCATCCTGCTCCAGCCACCCTGTTTGTTCTGTACCCACAGTACTTTGCTCCTCATTATGCACATTGGCAGGCCATTAATGGCAACGGTGCTATTAGTGTGGTCTGTGGGAGGTGTTGACAGCCACCACACACTGGATAGACAGACACACACTCCCCACACCTAGGACAACATTGAGCAGATGTGGTGTTGTTTGGGAGCCCTGGCCAACATAACAGTGATGGGCACAGTGCAGGCATGGCAACGTTGGGATGTACTTTTGGAGTAATTTCCCAGGGTGCTACTCTCTGGTGGAGATATGACCTGACACACATTGCACATACATCAGAGACGTTGGTTTGTGACAGCTCGCTGTTCTGCTTGTGCGTAGCATGAACATTTGTATCGGTCAGTGATCATATATTGCTTTGGATATATGTGTGAAGTCTCCAAATGTGTAGTATGTGATTGTTGATGTATGCACATGCTAGTTTTTGGACCGCCACACAGGGCCCTACATCCTGGCACTTCATCGGTCTTCCAATAATGGTGCCTGCAGGTGCAAGTGTTTTCTGCCCCTGTTGCCCACTGCTCTAGGGAGGATTTTCACAACTTCAGTCAATGTGAATCAGACACTGGTCGGGCTTTCATGCTGTCTGTGATTAATATGCCTGTGATACAGCTGCATACCATGGTGGTGTTCAACTCACCTGCATCACACACACCTTTCATGCAGACAGCAGACAACCTGATTGATGTGTGAGCCTCCATGGCTGCATATGGGGGACTCTGCTGTGGGTGAGGCATATGTGAATGTGGTGTGTGGTATGTATGGCAAACTATGGTATCGTGACCAACACTTATGTTCTGAGCATGGAGATTCCATTCTTTACTATCAGGTTTCGTGCATGAGTCAAACATTGGGACTGTGATGGAAGGTGCCCCAGCCGGAAATGGAACCTGGGGCCGTCTGCTCTTGGAGGCACTTGCTACATGTACTGCACCACCGTCTTAGCACAGCAACAGTACATTCCCGGGGGAGTCTATGGCTATTTGTCACACAGGGCCTGTCTGTTGGATTGTACTGCAGCCACATGCGGGTGGCTAGGCCAGCATCTGCTGTGGTGCAGCAGCCTCTGCCCCCTCTGCCAGCAGTTGGCATCCTCCACCATGCTGACATGGGCCTATATTGGGCAAAGCATCACAGCTGAATGACATGTGGGCCTCCAGTGATGCATTGTGTGGACTCTGCTGTAGGTGTTGTACATTTTTGAGGGGTAAGTGATCCTTATGGTAAAATAGAGGTCCTCTGCACATGCTTTTGTTATCTGCAAGACGTGTTTTGATTTCCTCTCACGGTTTACTGGTGGGTAACATATGTGCATAGTGTTACTGCTGGCCCCAGCTGGGAGTTGAACCTGTAATCTTTGGCTCCCCAACACACTGGCTGTGTCCCCTGCACCACACTGCAGTCACAGAGTCAATGTGGACCCTGGAGATGGCATGTCTGTTTATCATAGCAGGCCTTTCTGTTGTGGTCCAGTGCACCCACATGTCATGGGCTCAGCCTCCATCTTCTCTAGCCACCTGCCACTAGCCCCCTCAGATAACAGTAACGTTCTGCCAACATGCTACAGGCCCTTCTGCTACTGGTGCTGGGGGCGCACAGTTTTAGACCATACAGTATGCATGTAGGCAACTACCTATGCTGCACATTCCCCCCAACTCACACATGCTGTTGTGCAAAATGTGCATGCCATAGGGGACCTGTCCATTGCTGTGGGGAACCCTGCTCTATCCTACATCAATGTGTGATCATTCAACTTTTATGCCGCAGGGGCTGGTGACCCTTCCATCATTCATATATTTTTGCCCTGCCTTTCTTGGGAGTGTCTGATGATGTTTCACATTGCTGTGACCATTACCCAGGTTGGTCCTCTTTTGTGCTACAATCGAGAGGTTTAACAGCTGTGGCCAACACACCAGTCCTGTGAACACTACAGGCATGGATATGTTAGGCATAGACTGTTGGGGGTCACTCCCCAGGGAGGTACACACTATCAGACACAAGACCTGCTGCACACAACACACACATCTGAATGATTGTTATGGTGGTGCTCAATGGGCCACATGTACTGAGCATTTGAATCAATATGAAAATATTTTCACAGGGTACCTTGGATAGCTGTGTACCATGTACCCAGGTGTGGGGTGGCATTGCTAAGGTACACATCTGCTACTTTTGGGGGTTACAGGCAGGGCCCACTGTCCTGCCTCTCCAGGATGCATTGTCCAATGGGGCCTGTGGGTGTGGGTGTGTCATGGCCTGTTGGTTGATGCCTTTCATATGGGTTACACACATCAGGTCATGGTGTGTCAGACACTGTTCTGGTTTTAGGATGTCCCTCATGGATATTCATGTGCTACATCTGCATAACATGGGGGTGGTGCATAGATAGGCAGCACAATCATTTGTATTACCCGCAGCATGGATGCTGAATGGTGTGTGGTCCTCCAGGTCTGCATTTCGGATACTCTGATCTGGGTGATGCTACGGTTAATGGTGTCTGTGCTTTGGATGGGAAATGATAGCCGTATAGACAATGCCTATCTCCTCTGCATTACAGGTTTGTGCTTGGCAACACAGTTTATTTTTTGGAAAAATATGTGGGCGGAATTGGCCATAGCCCCAGCTGAGCTTTGAAACCTGTGACCTTATGTTCTCGCATACACTGTCTGTGTGCACTGCACCACCATGTAGTCACTGATTGGCTGGATTCCCTGGGACGTCCATAACTGTACATCCGACAGGGCCTGTGTGTTGCAGTGGATGGTGCCAGCCTGCACATGGCTAGGCGGCTGTATGCTGTGGCTCGCAGCCACTGGCCCCACCACCACCTATACCCTTCCACCAACATGATGGCATGTCCCTATCTTGTAAAAACATGTGAACTGATGGAGTTGTTCCACTCCAGGACTGCATCTATGCAACTCAGCTGTCGATAATGCCCATTGTAAAGGGGTGTGTGCAGTGTAGGGTAAATCATGGGTGTTTCAGACACACTTATGTTCTCTGCAATAAAGGGGTGTCTTCACTATCTGTGTTTGGTGGTGGTTAAAATATGTGGACTGGGTTGCCAGGAGCACCAGGTAAGCTTTGAACCTGTGACCTTCTGCTCTTGCATACACTGTCTGTGTGCACTGCACCACTGTGTAGCATGGATTGGCGGTGTTCCCTGGGAAGTCCATGTCTGTACATCCATCAGGGCCTGTCTGTTGTAGTGGACGGTGCCAGACTGCACATGGCTAGGCCACTGTCTTCTGTGGCTCACAGCCACTGCCCGCTCCACCCTCTGTACTGTTCCACCAACATGCTGGCATGTCCTCATCTTAGCTAACGCATATGGCCTGATTAGGTTGAGCCACTCCAGGACTGCATTTGGGGGACTCGGCTGTGGGTGATGCCCATTGTTCAGGTGCATGTGCAGTGGAGGGTAAAATATGAGTGTTTGCAACATGATTATGTTCTCTGCAATAATAGGGTGTCTTTACTATCTCTGTTTGGTGGTGGTTAAAATATTGGGACTGGGCTGGCATGAGCCACAGCTGGGATTTGAACCTGTGACCCTCCCGTCTTGGTGGTGCTGGCTCTGTCTGCTGCACCACACTGTGGCCACAGAGGCAGTGCAGTACCTGGTGATAGGAAACCTGTCAAGATGGGGACGCACACCCTGCTCTTCAGTCTTTTACTGTGGCCTCATTCACCTTGTCTGGTGTCATACATGCAGATAAACCCCAGATATAGACACGTAAACCGGGGCTTTACTTTTAAACAAGCTGGACAACAGTGATATTAATGGGCAACCATTTGGAAGACACCCAGGACAGCCACAGTGATGGGAATTATTTTTGGGGGATTCTCAGCTCCATGGCCCTTCCAATATTCATTTCTTTTTTTCTGGGACTGTCCTGGTTGTGATTATTATATTTGCCCATTACTGTACCTGTTCCCAAGCTGCATTACTATTTTTAATATTATTTTTCTGGTCATTGTCTATTTGTAATTTCACCTTTGTGCTGTGCACATGTATCACACTGCTTACGTTTTGCAGGTTTCCCCGGTTTTGCTGTACATTGCTGACGGAAATGGTTTCTCTTGCCTTTATATGCCCTCTATCGCGAGTGTTTCACTGGCGCTATTTTTTCATGGGAAATTCGGCCCCGTTCATGTGCGGGGAGCCTCTCCCCTCCCCTTCCCCGCCCATTGACCCCGTCTCTCCGCCCCTCGGAGGCCTTCCTCCGCCCTACGTTCGCCGTTCCACGCCTCTTTCGGACATTTGCGGGCCCGTATTTGTGCGGGGCCCGTTAGTGTGTCGCGCACATGCGCGGGGGTTCCTCGTACCTGTGCGGGGCGTTTAAAAGCGTTTTTGCGCGTTTAAGTGGCGGTTTTCCGTGCGCTATTGTGCGGCACGCACTTTTGCGGTTTTTAGTAAACATGCCCCTATGTTCTTTGATCGTGAGAAGCAAATGTTTCAGATCATCTTCACTTTCAGCCAGTAATGTGGTATCATCAACATAGCGAAGGTTGTTGATGAGTATTCCACCAATCTTCACACCTTTGTCTTCTTCATACAATCCTGATTCTCTGATGATTTGTTCTGCATATAAATTAAACAGGTAGGGAGAAAGTATGCAGCCTTGTCTTATATCTTTGCTTATTTTAAACCATTCTGTTTCTCCTTGTTCCGTTCAAACTGTTGCTTCTTGATCAATGTACAGATTGTGCAAGAGAACGATCAGGTGTTCTGTTACACCCATGCTTTTTAATGTGGCCCAGAGTTTCTCATGGTTTGCACAAAGTCTTGCTATAGTCAATAAAGCACAAATAGATATCCTTTTGGTATTCTTTAGTCTTTTCAAGGATCCATCTCACATCCGCGATGATGTCTCTCATTCCTCGCCCTTTCCTGAACCGTGCTTGCACTTCAGGTAGTTCTTGTGCCAGGTATGGTTGTAGTCTCTTTTGAATAATCTTCAGTAGAATCTTGCTGGCATCTATAGCTAACTGGTGGTATTTATTTATTTATTTAACAATTTTTCTATACTGCCTTATCATTTAATCAAGGTGGTTTACATTAAAAGTTTAACTGTTACAGAGAACTTGCATTTAAAAAACAATAAAACTCAAACAATAGCAAACAATTTTCTTTAGGGAACAAAGGGTGGGGGGGGGGGGGTAATTCAATGGGAATGCCATTAATGCCTGGTGCTTTGTTCTTTGATAATGTTGTCAATGCTGCTTCAACTTCTTTTTTCTTTACCAACGGTTCCTGATTGTAAGATACAGGTTGAAATGGCTGTTGATTCACTTGAATTTAAACATAGGTGAAGGGCACCTACATGTTATTGTTATTGTTAAGTGCTGTTGAGCTGATGTCAACTCATGGCGACCCTGTGAATAGCTGTTCATAGCTGTTTTTATTGCGTAGATCCATAGCATTTCTGGTGTTGCTCTTTTTGTGTTGACCTTCAGCCTTGCCAAGCATGATGTCTTTCTCTAATGATCTTTCTCTTCACATGATGTGTCCAAAGTATGAAAGTCAAAGTCTTGTTATTTGAGCTTCTAAGAAACGCTTAGGTTGATCTTCACTAGTAGCAATTGATTTGTTCTTCAGAAGTCCATGGTATACACATTATTCTTCCCAGCACTACAATTTGAATGCATCAATTTTCTTCCTGTATTTTTTCTTCACTGTCCAACTTTCATATTCATGAAAATACTGTGGCTTAGCTAAGTCAAATCTGTGTTCATACAGATAAATCTCTGTACTTATGAATCTTTTCTAGTTCCTTCATAGCCATTCTGCCAAGAGCAATGTGTCATTGGATAACTTGACTGCTTGCCGTTTCATTATTGATCCAAGCAGGTTAAAATTGTCTACTATTTCTTCTCCATCAAGAATGAATTGATTGATTTTGGCAGTTGTCAGGATCTTTCTCTTCTTCATGTTAAGCTACAGAACCATTTTAAGACTATGTTCCTTGATCCTGATAAGCAAGATGTTTTAGATCAGTTGGTTTTAACCCAGTCCTCTGGGACCCCTAGGCCAGTCAGGTTTTCGGGATATCCACAATGAATATGCATGAGATAGATCTGCATACAATGGAAGCAGTGCATGCAGATCTATCTCATGCATATTCATCATGAACATCCTGAAAACCCAACTGGACTAGGGGTTCCAGAGAACTGGGTTGAGAACCACTGTTTTAGATCATCTTCACTTTCAGCAAGTAATGTGGTGTAATCAGCATAACAAAGGATGTTGGTGAATCTTCCACCAGGCTTCACACCTCAGTTGTCATCATACAGTCCTGCTTTTCTGATGATTTGTTCTGCATACAAAGTGAACAAGTATGGGGAAAATATAAAGCCTTGTCATACACTTTTGCAGATTTTAAACCATTCTGCTTCTCTTTGTTCCCTCTGAATGTGTTCTGCATGAGAACTCTCAAGTGTTCTGGTATACCCATGCTTCTTAATGTGGCCCAGAGTTTTTCATGATTTATGCAATAAAAGGCCATGCTGTAGTCAATAAAACACATGTAGATATCTTTTTGTGATGTTTTGTCTTTTCAAGGATCCTTCTCATTTTTGCAATGATGTCTTTTGTTCTTTGCTGTTTACTGAATCCTGCTTGCAGTTTGGGCCATTCTCATGTCAGGTATGGTTGTAGTCTCTACTGAATGATTTTGAGTAGAATCTTGCTGGCATATGGGAGCAAAGCAATCTTGTGATAATTTCCATAGTCAGTCAAATCACTTTTCTTCAGTATTGATATAAACACAGATCTTTTCTAGTCAGTCAGCCATGATGTTGTCTTTCAAGTTTATTGGCAATGCCTTGCAAGTATTGTAACAGCTGCATCTGATTGCTATAACACTTCAGTGGGAATGCCATCAATGCCTGGTGCTTTGTTCTTTGATAATGTTTTCAATGCTGCTTCAACTTCTTCTTTCTTTACCAACGGTTCCTGATTGTAAGGTACAGGTTGAAACGGCTGTTGATTCCCTTGATCTTTATGGTATAATGACTTGATGTATTCTTTCCACCTTTTCTTGATCATTCAACCCATGGATCCTTGAACATCTTTTAGCATTCCAATTCAAGATTAGAATTTTCTCTTAAACTCTAATAGCTGTAGGAATGCCAATCTTGTTCTTCCTCTACTAGTTTCTGATTCTATTTCTTCGCTTGTCATTGTAGTACTTCTATTTCTTCACTTGTCATTGTAGTACTTCTCTTTATCTCATCTTGCTGCATATTGGAAATTTCTGTTATGTTCTGTGAATATCTCTTGTTCTCCTCTGACTTAGCTCCCCTGCATTTCTGAGCAATTTTCAGAGTTTCTTCAGTCATCCATTTTGTCTGATTTTACTTTTTTACCTTTTGCAGAGACTTTTCACTTTCTTCGAGCACAACCTTCTTGATGTCATCCTATAATTCTTCTGCTGCTCTTCTATTTGTATCCAAGGTGTGGTAAACTGATTTTTCAGGTGGAGGCACATTCTAATATGTGCTTCCAGACCCCTGTGTGCATGATCAGAATCAGGACGCACAGAGGCAGACCTGATTCCGATCCCGCAGGGCTAGACATGCCCTGCAGGATTGGAATCAGGTCTGGGCCTGTATGTGCAAGCCGGGACTCAATTCTGATTGGCCTGCATGTACAAACTCCTGCCTGCCTAACTCAGTGAGGCTCCTGAATAGAGCCGTGGTGCCATGGTATTCCGGTGCCATGGCACTGCAGCTCCATTCAGAAGCTGTAATCCCAGGCTGCGAACTACTTTCTCCTTTCCCCACAGAATGACCCCCGATCTGGCCTTCCATGGCCAGGGTCGGGCTGCGGGGGACCTCCTGCACCTCTCACCTTTCCACTGCTGCCCAGGCCTGCCATCCCCCATCCAGTCTGCCAACCCCGGACATACTGGGCCGACCTCAGAATCAACTCTATACATACAGGGTCATGAACTGCCCATGCCCTGCCTCTCTCAGCCTCCAGAACACCCCCTCCTGCCCCGACTAAACTCCCCATACAAACTCCTTGTTCGTATGGGGAGGCTTCTGCCAGGGATAGAAGGGGGAGAATTTGCATTACAGAATAGACCCCATGGTCTTTAAATTCTGTTGGTATATTCCCAAAGTCATATTTTGCTGCATTCATGAGTGGCTTGCTCTTTTTCAGCTTTAGTTTGAGTTTGCATACTAGTAGCTGGTGATCTGTACCTCAGTCAGCTCCAGGCTTTGTTTTTGATGTTATTAAGCTTTTCCATTGTTGACTTCCATAGATGTAGTCAATTTGAATTTGTGCAATGCATTGGACAAAGTACCTGTGAACAGTTATCACTTATGTTGCTGGAAGAAGGCGTTTGAGATGAATAGATTGTTGGACTTGCAGAATTCTATTTTTATTTATTTTAATTATTGTTATTATTTAGCTCATACCTTTCCAGGAGAAGATGAAGGTGAGTTACGTTCAGGTACAGTATCATTCTTTTTCCAACTTTGTTTCTGTTGTCAAGCCAATATTTTCCAACCGCTTTACTTTCTTCTTTGTTCTCAACTTTTGCATTCCAGTCACCCATGACTATCAGTACATCTTGTTTGCATGTTCTGTCAGTTTCAGCTTGTACTTATTCATAGAACTGATTAACTGCATCCTCTTCTGCATCTGCTGTTGGGGCATAGGTCTGAATAATAGTTGTGTTGATGGCTATTTGGCATAGTTCCTACAGGGTTTTCTTGTTTATATATGTAACATCATTTCTTCTTTGTCTTTCATTTCTGACATAGCATACCGTGTGATCATCATGGTATACTAAGAAGAACCACCCATCTGGGCAGCAGTAATAGGGGATGGTGTTGGTGGTGGACGGTCAGCATTTGTCATTTCCTGCGTTGAATAAAGGCCTGGTAATCTAATTCTGTACCTTGCCAGGAAAACCCAATAGATACTCACAATAAAACTAAATTGTGAAATAGTGCTGAAAATGAGCCCCTCCTCAAGGTCAAAAGACACTCATTGGGCTACTAGGAAAGAGCTGAAGACTCTTCAGAGTACAGCCAGCATTTATAATGTGGTTGGAACATCTAACTGCTGATGTAACTGTGTATGAAATGAGAGTCAGAAGCTGCAAAGATGTCTTACATTTTGTGACATGGAACATATGAAGCATGAACCTAGAAACGTTGGAGGTAGTCAAGAATGAAATGAAACATGTTCAACTCGATCTGTTGGGTCTCAGTGAACTGAAATAATCACCTGTGCAAGCTGTGAAATACCGGCCTCCATGTGCACTTGCCAGCACTTACACATGTATGTAGTCATTTTTATCATGTGTAGGCTTGTAAAATACCTCCTCCCATTGTACACAGATGCATAGCCACATGCAGTCCTGTGAGTCCTGTGATTTTTTTCTAGGAATTTTCGAAACACCTCCACGTATAGCCGAGTCCTTTCTAAAATAGTGTCGGAATTGTAAATGTCGAGACCTTGACATTTTCAATTCAAATCTCCACATTTTTATAAAAAAACTTTAACTCATGTACATTTATACTAGCTCTTGACCAGCTATAAATGTTCAGAAGTTCCTTTGACTTGTGATTTCTGCAAATTTTGTTCTGGTATTTTATAGACACAAAGGCATCTATATAAAGTAGGCCCAAAATGTGCACCTACTGGGCCTCCCCTTACTGGACCTGCTAGGTGACCTGCTATAAAATCCTCCTTCAAGCATCAGCAGCATGTATCTTTATGTGTGTATCCCTCAGAAATTTTCTAGGTGCCTAATTTTAAACAGAATACAATGGTTTTTGAGAATAATAGGTTTACAAAATTACCCTCAAAGTTAGTTTAGCTTTTCAGTTACTGCTTCAAAAATATACCATTCCGCCTGACTGACAATATGATACTGTGATGGTTCTTGTCAGTAGGAAAGACCCATGAATGTATAGGCCCATCTCTCTCTTAAATGTAGATGTAAAACTCTTGGCTAAAGTTTTGGCCTGTAGGCTGAATAGAGTTATTACTCAGTTAATTCATCCAAACCCAGCTGGAGTTATGCCAGGGCAGCAGGTTGCGGACAGTATCAGAAAGATACTAAATTTAGTTTGGGTGGTAGAATGCCAGTTTCCTTCTCTACTCTTTGCTGTTGATACTGAAAAGGCATTCACCAGGGTAAATTGGATGTTCATGTTTAAAACAATGAAGAAGATTGTATTTGGGCCTGGTTTTTTTGTAATGGATAAAAGCTATGTACCGCTCTCCTAAAGCCTGTGGCAGTGTGCTGTGAGATTGTCTGTGCGTGATGATGTGATATGATGCCAGGTACTGGGGGATTTTTTTCAAGGTTGAGTAAGAGGTACAGCTTAAGTAAATTAACAGCTCTGCATAAGGGGAAAGCTGTCAAAGTGGATGAGATCTGGAAATAATTCTGGGAGATAATCTGATATCCCCAATCCTTTTCACAACCATAAAGAAAAATGAAGGGAGACAAGAACACTTGTTTTGTGGTTGGTACCCTGATGCATGTCTCCGTTTGCAAAATAGCAGGCAGGGACATGTATGCAGCATGGGATAGATGAGCCCATTATTGTCACAGGCATGTCTATGTGGCTGTGGCTGCCACCATCCATTTCTGGCACATACATATTTTTAAAATCAGGCTGAAACTTGCATGTGGACGATCTTTTTATATACGTTTTGACCTGGACATCCCAGATTGCACCGGGACATTTCTAAAATGTGCCTTCATGTTTCTGAAAAGCACTTTTTATGTCTGTATACCACTTGGCAATGATATAAGGGTATATTTGAACATGTAAAATGCTGTTCTGTATGCTCAAGTCCCTTATAAAAATGTGATCTTAGAGGACTTGTTGGTTTCCAATGCACTGATCCTCAAGTTGCAACACTTCATCTTTCATATATTTCAGGCCCCCATGCCTTTCCCATTAAACTCTGTAGAGAGTTCTCCTTTGTACTCTTTCAAATTCGAGTCTTGATATACCACCTTTCAATTTACTACAAAGCCATTTACAATAAACAAAAGCAATATATTATAAAGAAGAGAATTCCATTCAATAAACAGGAAAGAGAATTAAAGAAGAAACAGAGATAGGAAACAAATGGAGAATGTGCTGCAGAGACCCTACCAGTCACTGCACTCCAAATGCCAAGGAAAAAAGATGGGTTTTTAGAGCCACTTTTAAGTTTTTATATAATGAGTTCCAAGTGGAAAGGAAGAGAAAGTTGATTCTATAAGGCAGGAGCCTTTAGGAAAAAGGCTGTTTAGTGGATTTATAATGTGCATGAGAAACCGCAGGGACAGTAAGTCTATTACCATGTCATGACTTCAAGGTACATGAGGGCACTTAGGGTCCGATTCTGTACCACGAATAGCAGGGATGGATGTCCCTCCCACCAGCGTCTATCTTCCCCGCCGGTTGTACGGGGAAACTAGACGGGAGCAGGAAAGGGGAGGATTGGGGCGGCGTTAGGGCGGGCAATGGGCAGTCGCCACCCCAGACATACAGGGTTGTTCTAATGTTTGCCCTGAATGTCTAAGGCTGGTGACTTGAACAGGGAAGTTATTCCACTTCAGAGGTGGAATAACTTCCCTGGACGGCAGGGATTGGCGGGCCCGGGGCCGGGAAAGGGTGGCAGGGGACAGAGAGCATTCTCCACAGCCTGACCCTGGCCCTGGGAGGCCAAATTGGGGGTCGGGCTGCGGGGAATAAACATTTTTTTTCCGGCAGTCGACATCGTGGCTTTTAAATGGAGCCGCAGTGCCACGGCAACTGGATGCCATGGCACCGCATCTCCGTTTAAAAGCCCTGACTGAGTTAGTCAGGCAGTGCCTGTACGTGCAGGCCGTGCTGAATCACAGTCCCGGCCTGCACATACAGGCCTGATCGTGATTCTGATCCTGCGGGGCTAGATGTGCCCCGTGGGATCAGAATCACGAGTCCCTCTGTACGTCTGGTCAAACCAGACGTACAGAGGGACTGGACGTCCAGGATGGAATGAGACCTTTAGAGAATAGTTCAAAATGATAAATATGTAGGGGTCGCACTGTAGAAGGATTCATGGGTAAGAACCAGGACTTTAAACAGGACTTGAAAAAGTGCTGGGAGCCAGTGAAGCTGTATGAGTAACAGGATAGCATGGTTGAATTTATAAATTTGGGAAAGGATACAGATACAGTGTTTTGTAGCATTTGAAGACACTTTATTTCAGTTAATCAGTCAAGAGTATAGATGGTGTTGCAATAGCTCAGGTGAAATGTAATCAGGGCATGGACTAAGGTGCACAGAATGCTAGTGCCCAGATATGGATAAATAGTATGGCGGTGTCTCAGTGTCAAAAAGGTAGACCTGGTTACTGCACAGAAGTGCTTATCAAATGCAAATTCTGAATGGATGATGACACCTAAGTAGCAGAAGGAATCAGTAAGAGCTACAGTGGAACCAGCAAGTAAAGGAACAGTGGATGGTTGACTAGAGGAACCAGCAATCCATTCTGCAGTTGTTTTGGAAAGGTTAATTTTAAGCCTGTGAGAGTCGAACCAGTGCACAACTTTCTCCAGGGGAAGACAATTAAGTGGCAAGCCCCAAAAGAAAACTCTGGGGATTTGTGTGGTGATTTTTAAATGCTAGAATGGCAAGCACAATTGCCCACTCAGTCACTCTTCCAAATCTTAAGTGAAAATGAGCAGTTAGCTAACATGAATGCCTGGAAGCAGGCGTAAATGTCGCTGGGGAAATTTATGGAAGTGTATCTCTATTTCTACAGCAAAAAAGAAAATGTGCATGTACTTTTCAGGTCTGCCCAAATGTGCCCAGAATATACTCCCTTCAAAATGATTCAGCAATGGGTGAATATGTGTAAGTAGCAGTTTTTCTAAAATCATAACTTACACGTATATGGCCATTTATATATGTAAATCAACATTTATGCATGTAAAATACACCTAATTCTTTCAAAAATGTCCTCAAATCTAGGCAAATGAATGAGAGGACTACTGCCAGGATTCTAAGCATTAGAAACCTAAATTTAGGGAAATTTTCAGCAGAAAAAGGCGCTCGATTTCAGTTGAAAACCCATATCCATCTAAACTTAGGTGCCAAAAACGTAAGAAATCATAAATGAAGCGCAGAGCACTTTAGGAAACTGACCCCATAGCAAATAGGTCCCTCAAAGGCCTATTTACTAAACCATGTTAGGCAGTTAAGGGGGGGGGGGGTCTGTTTATTAAAGTGTGGCAAGATTTTGCAATTATTGCGGCACAACAGCAAAACAATTAATGTATGATAACTGCAAAGGCTCTGTGTTAACTGGTAGGGGTGTTCCCAACATTTTGCCATTTGCTTAACACAAAGAAAAGTTCTTTTTTGTGAGTTAACTGACTGGCAGATAACACGATACAGCTATTTAGGTGGCGTTAACTGGGCCACATTAGCGGCCATTTTTATGTGTGGTAATTATTTCTGTGTTAACTATGAGGCTTATTCCCCATTCCCTTCCATGATTGGCAGTTAACATAATAATTCATGTGCGCTAACTGTGAAGGTGCCAAGTTAACTGTTAGCACGGTATCCATGGCAATGTTTATTATGCACCAACTGCCATGTTAACAGCAAATGCAGTTTAGTATATAAGACTCCTAATGTAGAATTTCATATTTGGGGGCAGGAAGGGGCAAGGCATGCATCTTGCGGTTAACTCAGGTGTCGTTAACATGCATTTATTACTAACATGGCAGATAATATGGAACAGTTTTCAACATCTCCAGCGTTATGGATACAAGGAGGCAGTGAGATAATATGAAATGCAGGTACCAAGATGTAATTGATTATTGTTGTCCATTAAATGAACACAGGCCATCAGTCATCCCTGATATCTTTTTTTCTCAACTTTTTTCCTTGATCTTTGACCAACAGTGAAAGATCAAACAAAATATATTGCACATAAAGCAGAATATGTTAGACAATCCATCAAGTCATGTAAGTGTTTTAGTGAGTTTGATGTTTTTAAAGTTCTTTCTGAAACTATTGGATGGAATCAGTTTCACTTAGTAAGTCATGCTGAATTGTGTGCCCTGTATTGAAAAAAAACAACAAAGATAGATCCTAGCATGGTAGAAAACGATCCCGTTTCCAGCTTGCCTGTACTAACTAAGGTAATCGAAAAGTGTCTCCTATAGCAGCTTGAAGACTATTTACAGCAACATGATTTGTTGGACAGTCAGCAATGCAATTTTAGAGAAAAGTCATAGTATTGAAATATTACCAGTTTTTAGCTTGGATACAATTTGACTCCATCTTGATCATGGTGAACCAATACTAATATTAATTGATGTTACAGCTGCATTTGATATGGTTGATCATGGTTTAATGCTTTCTCACCTATGTGAGACAGATATACAAAGTTAAGTAATTAATTGGCTTCAGTTTTAATGCAACATTATTTTAAGGTGTTGAGAGATGGTAATGAATCAGGCTGGAAGCCATTGGAGCATGATGTTCCACAAGGCTCAGCTTTATCCTCAATGCGTTTTAACATTTATCTTTTGCCATTACCAATTTGCTAAAATCCTTGAATTTAATTTATAAAACTTATGCTGATGGCATTCAGATTTTGTTGTCTGTTCAAACAATAGCTGATATGCACATGCCCTGACTACAGTTGCAAATTGGATGGGGGCCAATAAACTGGCAATTAATTTAGCAAAAACTGAGATTCTATAGGCAAGCTCACCCTTGATGGCAGACTGGAATGTGAACAAGAAATTCACTGTGAAAAAGTCTGAATTGCAAACAATTCCAGTGGTTTGCAATCAAGGAATTTTAATGGATAACTTGTTATCCATGAAAATGCATTGTGCAATCTGCCTTCTTTAAGTTGTTTCTTAGGGGGTTTATTCATTTCTTATTTACCTGCTTCTAATTGTCATAGCATTTTGCAAGCCATGGTACTAAGTAGTTAGACTACTGTAATGTCATCTATTTGAGCTTTTCTACTGTGTATTTATATTCACTCCAAGTACCTCAAATTGCTGCTGCTCATTTACTAATGGGTTGCTGATTGTGGGAACATATTTGGTGTTCTTAAGTACCATCAAGATGACTTCTACTACTACTACTACTACTACTAAGCATTTATAAAGCGCTACCAGGCGCATGCAGCGCTGTACAATGAAAACATACAAGAGACAGTCCCTGCTCAAAAGAGCTTACAATCTAATAAAGACAAAGCATGAAAAGGAGAAGAATAGGAACAGCAAAATCAAGAGCCAAAGGCACAGGCGAAAAGATGAGCTTTTAACTTAAGTTTGAAGAGGGACAAAGAAGATGCCTGGTGTAAAGACAAAGGAAGTTTATTCCAAGCGTAAGGTGCAGCAAGGTGAAATGAGAGGAATCTGGAGTTGGCAATAGAGGAGAAGGGCATAGCAAGAAGCATCTGGGTAGAAGAACAGAGTTCACGAGGGGGGAAGTAGGGAGAAATGAGAGAAGAAAGGTACTGAGGAGCTACAGAGTGAATGCACTTATAGGTCAGAAGAAGCTTAAAGTGAATACGGAAATGGATAGGGAGCCAGTGAAGAGATCTGAGGAGAGGAGTGATGCGGGCAAAATGAGACTGATGGAAAATCAAATGGGCAGCGGAGTGCTTAATAGACTGAAGGGGGAAGAGATGAGACTGAGGGAGACCAGCAAGAAGCAGGTTGCAATAATCAAGACGGGAGGTGATTAGGGAATGGATGAGGGTTTTAGTAGTGAGCTCAGAGAGAAAGGGGTGGATTTTGCCAATGTTGATGAGCGATGAGTTGGATATGAGAGGATAAAGAGAGCGAACAGTCAAAAATAACACCCAGATTGCGAACAGATAAAACTGGTTGGAGAACAGAGCCATCAACAGAGATTGAAAAAGAAGAAGGAGAAAGGGAAATTTTAGGAGAAAAAACGAGAAGTTCAGTCTTGGCCATGTTCAATTTCAAGCAATGATGGAACATCCAAGAAGCAATTGCAGAGAGACAGCAAGAGATCTGGGACTGCAAAGCAGGAGAAAGATCAGGAGTAGAGAGATAGATCTGGGAGTCATCAGCATAGATATGGTACTGAAAACCATGAGAGGAAATAAGCGCACCAAGGGATTGGGTATAGAAAGAAAAAAAAAAGGGGATCCAAGACAGAGCCTTGGGGGACACCAGAGAGCAGGATAACAGAGAAGGAGGAACCACCAGAACATACACTAAAGGAGCGATGGGAAAGATATGAGGAGAACCAGGAAAGAACAGAGTCCCTAAAGCCAAGCGAGGACAAAGTGTCAAGGAGAAGATCATGGTCAACAGTATCAAAAGCAGCAGAAAGGTCAAGGAGGATAAGGACAAAGGCCTTTAGATTTAGCCAGGAACAAGTCACTGGAGACTTTGACAAGAGCAGTTTCAGTAGAGTGCAAGGGACGAAAACCGGATTGTAAGGGATCGAGAAGAGCATGGGAAGAGAGGAAGTCAAGGCAATGGCGGTAAACAGCACGTTCGAGCAGTTTAGAAATAAAAGGAAGGAGAGAAATGGGGCGATAATTAGAAGGACAAGAGGGATCATCAAGTGAGGGTTTCTTAAGGAGAGGCGTGACCACAGCATGTTTAAAGTCAGCCGGGACAGTAGCAGTGGAGAGCAAGAGGTTGAGAATATAAGAAATGGAGGGGACAATGGTAGAGAAGATAGAGGAGAGGAGATAGGATCAGAGGAGCAAGTGGTGAGCTTGGAGGAGAAGAAGAGCAGTCTCATCAATAGAAATCATAGGAAAGGAAGAGAGGATAGGATGAGAAGGGGGGGAGGAGACTGAGAACAGGAAGGGGAAATCGGGGATTTAGAGGGAAATTGGAGAGTGATCTTATGGAGTTTATCATGGAAGTAATCAACCAGGGTTTGGGCAGAAAGGGAAGGAGGGATCAGAGGCGGAGGCGGAGGCACTTTGAGGAGAGAATTGAGAGCAATAAAGAGACGGTGAGGATCAGAGGCATGAGAATTAGTCAGGCGAACAAAGTAATCTTGTTTGGCAAGAGCTAAAGCAGATTTGAAAGAGAAGAGCATGAATTTGAAATGAAGGAAATCTTCAGAGGAGCGTGATTTGAGCCAGGCACGCTCAGCAGAGCGGGTACAGGAGCGAAGAAAGTGAATAGTGGGAGAGAGCCAGGGCTGAGGTAAGGAATGCCTCACAGGACGAGGGATGAGAGGAGCGAGAACATCCAGAGCTGAGAAGAGCGCAGCATTATAGGACATCTTGCCATATCAACAGATATGGAGGACAAAACAGAAGAGAGAGAAGGAGAAATGGAAGAGAAGAGAACCGGGGGATCAATGGCAAGAAGGTTCCTAAATAGGGTGGAGGAGACAGGACAAGGCAGGGGCGGTGGGAGGAAAAGATTAAAGGAGAGAAGGTGATGATCAGATAAAGGAAGAACAGTATTACTGAAGTTAGAGGGAGAGGAGCAAGAAAAGAAAACCAGATCCAGACAATGGCCACGAAGGTGAGTTGGGGCAAAGGAACAAAGTTGAAGGCCAAATGAAGAGGTAAGAGAGAGAAGCTTTAGAGTAAGAGGATCAGAGGGGTTATCAACATGGATATTAAAATCACCAAGAATAAGAGTAGGGGAGGTAGGGATAAGAAAGAGGGAAAGCCAAGAGTCAAAGTCAGAGAGAAAAGAAGAAAGAGTAGTTACTCACCTGTAACAGGTGTTCTCCAGGAGCAGCAGGAATCAGTCCTCACATATGTCCTCACATATGGGTGTCATCGACGCCGATGAAGCCCCAGCAGAGCATTTCCCCAGCTTTTCATGAAAGCCTTTGGGAATGCAGGCACACATGCACGGTTCCCTTCCAGCCTAAAGGTGCCATCTTACCTCAGTCAAATGACATAGCTAAGAACAGCACACAAAAAAGAAAAAACAAACTAGATACAACTGCAACTCCCAGGGGAGGAGGGAGGGTTGTGAGGACTGATTCCTGCTGCTCCTGGAGAATACCTGTTACAGGTGAGTAACTACTCTTTCTCCAGGACCAAGCAAGAAGTCAGTCCTCATATATGGGTGACTCCCTAGCTCTGGGCTACCGAGGAACCCAGGCTGAACAAGAGTACTCCCTCTAGTCCCAGCATCAAAGAAAGGCTTTTCACTGACACAACCTCCACCGGTAGCCCAACAGAGGCAGGAGGGCAGGAGTTGCCTAAACCTCAAAGAGATTCTGGAGTACTGCCTGGCCAAAAGCACTGTCCCTACGGGACTCCCTCTCCAGACAGTAATGGGCCGCAAAAGTCTGGCTTGAAGACCAAGTTGCAGCCCTGCAGATGTCTACCAACGGTACAGAGCGGAGATGAGCCACTGAGGCAGCCATTGCCCTGACACGGTGGGCCGTGACCCGACCCTGCAAAGGAAGGTCAGCTGCCTTGTAAGCCCAGGTGATGCAGTCAGCCACCCAGATGGACAAGGTACGCTTGGACACAGCCAACCCCAACTTATTAGGGTCAAAAGATACGAAGAGCTGAGTAGCCCTTCTATGCCCCTGCGTACGGCAAGGTAGAAGGATAAGGCCCTCCTACAGTCCAGGGTATGCAGAACTGCTTCAGCCTGGCTTGCATGAGGCCTAGGGATGAATGTTGGAAGAACCACCTCCTGGTTAAGGTGGAAGGAGGAGACAACCTTTGGAAGGAATTTTGGATGAGTCCTAAGGACTACCCTGTTCCTATAGAAGCGAGTGTAAGGCCTGTCACAGACCAAGGCCTGAAGCTCACTCACTCGCCTGGCCGAGGTTAGGGCTACCAAGAAGAGGGTCTTCCAGGACAGGAAGCGTAGAGGGCAAGTAGCCATTGGCTCAAAAGGTGGGCGAGTCAGTTGCTGCAAGATCACATTCAACTCCCACTCAGGAGCAGGAGGACGGATTGGAGACTTGAGCAAAAGCAAGCTTCTGAGAAACCAGGACACCAAGGGGTGAACTGAGAGAGAATGTCCTTCCACCAGTGAGTGGTGAGCTGCTAGAGCTGAGAGGTGGACCCGAACAGAATTGGACTTAAGTCCCTGATTGGATAAGTGCAGTAAGTACTGAAGCACTACTGGTACAGTACAGGAGAAGGGATCCTCTGTACATAGCTGACACCACACAGAAAACCTTTTCCATTTAAGAGCATAGGTTTTCCTAGTGGACTGTTTCCTAGAGGCTAGGACAACCTCCTCAACTTCCTGAGGTAGGCCCCAGGGAGCCAAAACTACCCTTGCAGCCTCCAGGCCATCAAATTGAGAGCTTTGAGATTGGGGTGCAGAAAGGAACCCTGATCCTGGGAGAGAAGGTCGGGTTGCAACCCCAGAGGCAAGGGGGATCCACCGCCAGTTGAAGGAGAAGTGGAAACCAAGGCTGTCTCGGCCACCTGGGAGCCACCAGCAGGACTGAGGCCTTGTCCTGAAGAATTTTGAACAGAGTTCGGGCCACCAAAGGTGTGGGAGGAAATGCATACAGGAGGCCCTGAGACCATGGTATCAGAAAAGCATCTGCTGCTACCTGCAGAGGATGCGGCTGTCTGGAGCAGAACAGAGGGAGCTGTTTGTTCAGTGGACTGGCAAACAGATCTATCAAAGGAAGACCCCATTTCAGGAAGATCTTCTGAACTACCAAAGGATGCAGCTGCCACTTGTGGGGCTGCAGAATTCTGCTCAACCTGTCGGCCAGGTAGTTTTCCTGGCCTGGAAGGTATACAGCCTTGAGGAGCATGTTGTGCTTGAGGGCAAATGAGCAAAGGTCCTGTGCCTCCTGACAAAGGAGCCTGGACCCAGTCCCGCCTTGCTTGTTCACATAAAACATGGCTACCTGGTTGTCTGTCTGAACCAGGACAGATTGATGAGCCAGGGCAGGAGAGAAAGCTTTGAGTGCCAATCGAATAGCCCTGAGTTCTAGGAGATTGATCTGCTGTGCGGCTTCCCAGGGAGACCACAGTCCCTGGGTGCACTTGTTCAGACAATGAGCCCCCCAGCCCTGCAGGGAGGCGTCTGTGGTCAGTACCACTGTGTACCCAGGAATTTGAAAAGGCACCACTTTCAGTAGATTGGGTGGGTGCAGCCACCAGTAGAGGGAGTCCAGAAAAGGTCTGGACACCCTTATCCTGTCTCTGAGGCTGCCTGTGGCCTGTGACCACTGACTCCGAAGGCACCACTGTGCAGGCCGCATATGGAGCCTGGCATTGGGGGTTACATGAACTGTCGAAGCCATGTGGCCAAGCAGCCTCAGGCAGAGTCTGGTGGAGACCACTGACCCGGTGAGAAACTGTTTTGCTAAGTCCATCAGTCTTTGGGCTCTGTCTTCTGGCAAGAATGCCTTTGCCAGGATAGAGTCCAACCTTGCCCCTATGAACTCCAAGTTCTGGGAGGGGAGCAAAGTGGACTTTGCAAAGTTTATTACAAACCCCAAGCTTTGAAGAAGAGCAATAGTTCTGAGGGTGGCCTGTCGGGCCTCCTGGCACGTCTGACCTCTTATGAGTCAGTCGTCCAGATAGGAAAAGACAAAGATGCCTTGATTTCTCAGGTAGGCCGCCACCACAGCCAGGCATTTGGTAAAGACTCTGGGGGTGGAGGTTAGGCCAAAAGGCAGTACTCTGTACTGATAATGGTTTCCTCCCACAACGAACCTGAGGTACTCTCTGTGGTCTGGATGAATGAGGATGTGAGTGTACGCATCCTTTAGATCTAAGGAGCATAGCCAATCTCCCTGCTGGAGGTAGGGCAGAAGTGTTCCAAGAGTAAGCATCTTGAACTTTTCTTTCTCTAGGAACTTGTTGAGGTTCCTGAGGTCCAGGATAGGTCGAAGGCCACCGTTTTTTTGGGGTACCAGGAAATATCTGGAATAGAACCCTCAACCGTGCATTTGAAGAGCCACAGGCTCCACCGCCCTGTCCACCAACAGACCTTGGAGCTCCTGGAGGAGAAGATCTGTGTGCAGGGGAGGCCTTGGAGGCTCCCCTGGAAAATATGGAGGAGGCAGTTGGTGAAAGTGTAGTGCATAGCCCCTGTGGACTATGTTTAACACCCAACTGTCCCCAGTGATGCGGGGCCACTGGTGGGCAAAGAGGGCGAGGCGACCTCCTGTGCAGGGTTGGGAGAGCAGGGACTGAGAGTCTATGCTCAAGGAGTCAAAAAACCCCACCCTGCTGAGTGGGAGCAGGGGCCGGAGGCTTGGGGGTCCTCTGCCCCTTGGCTTGCTGACCCTGGGGTGCAGCTTGGGCAGCCTGATACTGAGGGTACTGTTTGTAGGCAGTGCCCTTCCTCAGGTAAAAGGGATTTTTACCCGAGGCCTTCTTCTTGTGAGAAGGGGCAGAGGTCTTTCTAGACAGCCTTGTCCTTGTAAGGTGCTCGGTCTCGAGCTGTGCAGCCTTCTCGGCCATGGGCTTGCCAAAAAGGTTCTCACCTCGGCAAGGGACATTGACCAACTTGTCCTGAACCCATGGCTCGAGGTCCGATGACTGCAGCCATGCCTGGCGTCGAGCCGCGATGCCGGCTGTCGCAACTCGGGCCGAAGCCTCGAAGCCATCGTAGGCGGCGCGGGACATAAACTTGGAGCAGTCCCGAATCCCCGAGGACAAGGACTTGAATCTCTGCAAGGGCTCCCCAGAGAGACCAGCAGAGAACCCGGCCAACTCCTTGGCCAGGTCTCGCAAGTACATGCCCATGTACATCTGGTAAGACTGGACACGGCAAGCATCGAGCCCTGGAAGCACTTTCTACCAAAACCATCGAGATTCCGGGCCTCCCTGCCGGGGGGCACCGCAGAGTGCATCTTCTGACTTTTCAGGCGATGCATGGCCGATTCCACCACCATGGAATGGTGTGGTAGCTGCGCCTTCTGAAAGCCAGGGCTCTTCCGGAGTTGATAAATCAAATCGACCCGCTTGCTTAGAACCGGCGCCGAGGCCGGTGCCTCCCGCATCCGGAAGAAGAGCCGTTCCAGCATTGGAGGAACCGGGACAGTAAAGGCCTCCTTCGGAGGAGAGTCGTACTGCAGGGCCTCGAGCTCCTCGGCTCGAGGCTCTTCCTCGGGGTCCGCCGGGATAGCCAACACAGTGGCCATATCCCAGACAAACTCCGAGAACCGGGTATCCTCCGGAGGGGATCTACTCCGGGGTTCAGACTGCGGTGAGTCCGACGGGACACACCGAGTCTTGAATGTGTCGGGGGACTCCTCATCCTCCGTCTCCCAGGCGGACTCGTCCAACGAGGAGTCAGGATCTGACCCCGTGGCGCCCGGGAGCAGCCGCCCCGATGCCGGAGGCACCGGCGTCGATGCCCTTGGTCCCAAATGGGAGGTCGAGGGAGACCGCGACTGAGGTCGACCTCGAGCCATCATGGTCTCGATTATCAGCTCGGTCTCCGGGGTTGACTTCGATGTCAATGTCCCGGTGGTCGGGGCAGATGCGCCAGACAGGCTGGCCATCAATGCCCGCTGCTGCTCCATGAAGGCAGACAGTCTGCACTCCAAGGCTGTCATCCTGAGACTCAGCTCGGGAGAAACAACAGCCACCGACTCGGGCGCCGGCGGCGCCGGGCCCGACGTCGGCTCTCTGGGAGGAGAGTCCTCGAGGACTATAGGGCTTACGTGTCCAGCAGACTCTGGCTCCACACAAGGAACTTTGGCAGACTTCTCTTGTTCCACGGGCCCGGGGCGACGGTCGGGGGTCTTAGACCTGGCCCTCGAGGAGCCAGGGACCTCTTCCGACGACACCCTCACGAGCCGCTTCTTCCTCTTGAGTTCCCGGTCGGGGGACCCCCTGTCCGAGGAGCCACGATGGCACTCGGGATCCGAATCCCGAGATGTCGAGGCCTCAGACGAGGTCCAGGCCCGGCCGGAGGCTGAGTCAGAAAAAAGCCTTTCTTTCTGCTGCTGGCGACTTCGCAGTGCCTTAGAAGACATCTTCCCACATGGTCCACACGTCTTAGGGTCGTGATCAGGACCGAGGCACCGAAGGCAGCAGTCGTGTGTGTCGGTGAGAGACATCAACTTCTTACACCGATCACACTTTTTAAAACCGCTGGAAGCCATCAGGGAAAAAAGAGTCCCCGCGAGGTCAAAGGACCGGCCTTCCAGGGAAAAAGCAAAAAAGGGCGCGAACGCCAGCCACGAAGGGCAAAAACCGAAAAAGAAGAAACGGGCTCGATACCGGTGTACCAAACCCGGCGGGAGGGGAACCGGCGTCGAACCGGAGAAGAAAAAAGAGCGAGAATCGCCGAAAAAATCTAACTTTTATCCGGGATGACAGGACACACATCCGGTGGGCTTCTCGGAAAAAGAGAGACTGAGGTAAGATGGCACCTTTAGGCGGGAAGGGAACCGCGCATGCATGCCTGCATTCCCAAAGGCTTTCATGGAAAGCTGGGGAAATGCTCTGCTGGGGCTTCATCGGCATCGATGACACCCATATGTGAGGACATATGTGAGGACTGACTTCCTGCTTGGTCCTGGAGAAATAGCCTTTTCAGGAGGAAGACAGACAACAGCAACCCGGTAAGGAAGAGGGGCAAAGAGGCGAATAGAGTGGACCTCAAAAGAGAGGAAGGAATGAGACTGAGACAGGGGAAGAGGTTGGAAATGACAGGAGGGGGAGAGAAGAAGGCCAACCCCACCACCACGTCCTGTGGGATGAGGCGTATGGTAGAACTGGAGGCCACCAAAGCAGAGGGCAGCAACAGAGTCAGTGCTGATGCTGTACTAAGGATGCCAGGATGGAATTTGCCTTCGCTTGTCACAGAAGCTTGTTAAGTGGAGTGGTTTTCTACCTCTGCTAAGCCTCATTTTCTAAACTGGTCTACAACAGGAAATTCAGCCCCCAAGAAGCTCTTCCCACCTTCCATTAAAACCATTGCACAAGCCAGAGGAACTCAGATCTCAACAGGAAGAAGAATTTAATTTAACTTAATTCAAATTCTTATATTTCATTCCATAGCCAATGAGAGTTCAGGTCAGATTACAGATAGAAATTCATACAAACAAAGGATAATCAATTTAAAATTTTCTGGCAGAGTCTTCTTAAAATGTATCAAAATTTAGATGGTAACTTGTTCCAGAAAGGAGGGGCGGCACCCACTAAGATACTTTTTGCTGAGCTCGTCTTTCTAAACTGATGAGGGGCTGGTAATGCTAATCTATCGGCATGCATTCACCTTAGGCGGCGTGCACATAAATAATAATGCACTAAATCTGATATATATGCTGGTGTTACCCCATACAAAAATTTTAAAAACAAGCATCAAGAATTTAAACCGAACCATTGCTAAAGGACACCACCGGCAGGTGAGATCCAACCAAAAGCAGAAAAAGGAGCCTAAGAGATCATGACAGAAGACTGAGGAACTACAAATAACAGCAGAGAAACCAAACAACCTGAGAGGGAATGAAAAATGCAACCCTGGCACGATAACAATGTGACAGCTTAAGGCAGATGAGAGATCTTCAATTTATTTCTTCTTGGGAAGTTAGGGGACCAGGGTAGGGCTCTCCAAAACTGAACTGATATGCCAGATGAGGGCTCACCAATGACCTGTACCGAGGCATTCTTTCTTTCGCCTTTTTTATTTGCACACTAGTAACCTCTGGCTCGGAATACCAGACAGAACTTCCTTTCCATTAAAAAGCCTTTACTTTGGAGCTCCTTCCATCCAGGTTTTTTGGGAAACAAAATTGCATTTATTCCCTCTCTGACCTCACACCTTTTCTCTCTATCTTCGCCTTTGTAATTTGTGTTTTTTCCTATTCTTTCTGACATGACTGCTTTTCTTTTAGAAGTTTCTACTGCATGACTCATCTTCGGACTTGTGTACCATTTTTCTGTCCAGTGTGGGATGACTTCAAGACCTGAGTGATTCAGAAAAAGTACATAGATAAGTAAATAAACAAAGAAATCACTTTGAGGCTTTAGGTAAACTACAAACAGCGGTATCAGGACTAGGAAAAAATATCCGATTGCCAGTACTATACACAATAATTCTAGTTTAGGGAATACAGTTGTAAGATAAAACAACATTTAAAATGATGTAAAGGAGTGGAGGAGTAGCCTAGTGGTTAGAGCAACTGCCTAGTACCCAGAAGATCAAGGGTTCAATTCCCACTGGCAGTCCTTGTGACTTTGGGCAAGTCACTATCTCCAGGAACAAGCAAGAATGAGTCTTCACATACGGGTACATCAGTACCAACAGAGTCTGCATGGGAAAGCTTCCCAGTGTCCAATCAGAATGCTTTTGGAAGCATCCCAACACACCTGCGTGCTGCCTTCCCGCTTTTCCCAACTGCCTCTCCTCAGTTTTCGTTTTTTCGCAGAGCCGCGGAGTCCTTCTGTCACCGCAGAAAATTCTTCTTTTATTTTTTATTTTTCTTGTGGTCGCGGCTGCCATCCCCGACGCCACCGGTACCGCCGGTGTTTCTTTTCTTTTTTTCTTCAATTTATTCCTGTTAGGGAATAACTTTTTCCCTGTTAGTGCCTGATGGGGCTTTCCCGGCCTTCTAGGCCTACCCCTTTTTTCCTCATGGAAACGCCAGCTACTATTCCTAAGAAATGTTCAAACTGTGGCGGTAAAAAACTTATTTTAGACACTCATAACTGATGTCTATCCTGCTTGGGTCCTGACCACTTTCCTCCGGAGTGTCCCTCCTGCAATAGTATTGTGGGAAGAAGTCTTCAGCATCGAGTTCCCCTCGATACGCGGTCCCCATCCAACTTCAGGGCACCGACCACCTCTTCTTCTACACGGGATCAGGTAACCCAAAAACAGTCTTTTAAGACTAGCCAGTCCTCGAGTGGTAGATCTCATGCACAGCATAGAGATGCCTCTGGCCTTGCCCTCGAGAACACACTGGCTTTAAAACCCCGGTGGGAGTCTTCAGCCTCCAAAGACTGTGTGGGGTTTCAGGTTGTTCCTGAGGTTCACCCCTCACAGAACATACCTGAGTCATGCTCAATGGTGGCATCCGCTTCGAGCGGTACCGATACCCCGGCATGGGCAATGGTGTTGGATGAAACATTCCTCACCAAGGATCGTAGTCTGGCGTCCTCGGTACCTATGGGGCTGTTGGATACGCTGCAGACCGACCTTCCAGTATCGGTATCGATCCCGGTACCGGTACTAGTACTGACGTCAGTACCCTCCAGATGTGCATCGATAGACTCGCTTCCTTCGATGCCGAGTCTGGAATCGATCTCCAGTCTGGAGGACTGGGTACCGACTCGCCTTGGTACCGACACCAGACAGTACCAAAGGCACGGTTCCGATGGTCCATGTTCGGCATCGACGGTTCTTTCGATACCGTTAGAGCCGTCACCGGCTGGCCTTCTTCCACCGGTATTGGATATGGTACCGGAGTCGGTACCGGTATCCTTTTTACCATCATTGTCGGTACCTTCCATGCTTCTTTCATCAGGCTCGCTTCCCTCGATACCGAGTCTGGAATCAATTCCTGGCATGGACGATATGCTACCGACTGTTGCTGGTCCCGACCTCCTACGGTACCGACAACCATCCTCTAAGGATCCCATACTCCACCATTCAGGATCTTATATTCCTATAAAGTTGGATAGATCCCTGGGTGCCAATGCTAGTTCTTCAACAGATCTAGCCTGTCCAAAAGGATTTCCCACTGGGGATTTTTCTTTTCAAGCTTTTCTCCTGAATAAGGCAAAATCACTTGCCATTTCTATACCTGGACAGGATCCTACACAAGGGAATACAGAATCCCTGTATATTCCTGGGAGAGCAAAGGAGAACATCATGCTTCCTTTGCATCATTCCTTGCAGGATCTCCTTCTACGAATGTGGGAAGCTCCTTTAACAGTACCCCCACCTTCTAGAGCAACTGATCTTCTATATCAGGTGCTCCCCTCTCCAGGTTTTCAAAGGACTCAACTTCCTCATCATTCCATTGTTGTAGAATCAGCAATGAGGCGGGTTAAGAGTACTAAAAAGCACTCTTCTTATCCGCCAGGTCGTGAGTCTAAGACTTTAGATGCCTTTGGACGCCAAACCTTCCAGGCATCCATGCTTTCAGCAAGAATTCTCTCATATATTTTCTATATGGGTTTATCTCTTGAAGAGGTCACAAAGAAATTACTGTTTTTGATTCCTTTTCTTCAAGAGCCCAAACGTGCAGACTATTCCTTACTATTAGGCATGCTCAAAATATCTCTAGGTTCCTTACTTGTGCTTCCCTAGACTCCTTTGAGTCTGTTAGCAAAACTTCTGCTATAGCTATAGGGGCACGACGTAAAGCCTGGCTCCAGGTTTCAGACTTGGACAAATGGGCACAAGAAAGACTGGGAAATACTCCTTGCACTGGAGAAAATCTCTTTAACAAAGAGTCTTTACTCCAAGTTACTCAGTTAACCACTGACATTCCTGTTTCCCGAGGCTCTTCTACGCCTTCCTCTTTCACAGTTGGTAGGAAATGTCCTACCAAACTTTCTTCCCCTAGGGGGAAAAAGTTTTATCCATCTTCTGCCCATCATACAAATGTTCCCAAACAGGGGAAACATCACCCTGGTCTGAAGAAATCACAACCTCAACAGGATCAGCAAACCTAGCAGTCGCAGGGTTTCAAATAGATCATCATTACCTCTCTTGGTTGGTGGTTACAGTGGCAGTCTCCTTCTTTTCACTTGAAGTATCTGCACTAATTTTATCCTAACCTTTTCTAGATATCTCTTCATGAGACATCTTTTCTTTTACTCTAAGAGTCTTTATGATGATCATGTCCATACTTAACAGGTTTCTCTTCCTCTTTGGGGAAAAGAGAAGTGACAACTATCAATAAGACAGTTTTTTCCCTGTACTGGCATGTATCATCTTACCTTTCAGAGACTTCCTGCATAGTCAGTCTCCTTCAACTCTGTCTTACCTCCCTCTTACTACAACATTCGGTTTGTAAGAATGGCTCTTTTACACTGGTAAGCCCCTATGGTCCGCTATCTATTCCACAGGGGGATTCTCCCTTCCTAGTTGTCTCCCCCTTTATTACCTTAGGGCAGCTCATCAGACAACAGGAAGTCTTACTATGTCTGTTGTTTCTTTTTCCCAATCTAAGAAAGGAGGGGAAAAGAAATTTTCTTCCGCTGCCCTGGTAGTTGCTGCAGATACAGCAATTCCTAGTGGTTAAGCCACTGATTCTGTTCACCACACAACCAGGGTTTCCCCTCCAATAGCAATCCTTCTAGCCTCAGTGCTAAACCCCAAACAGGTTATTAACCTTGTTTGGAAACCCTATTATCACAGACTGGTTGGTTAACTTCTATTCTTTGCCCCCTTGTCCTTGGCAGAATAGTTAAGTTACCCACTGGCTTTAAACAGTCAGTTTTTTCTTCTAACCAACCTGCAGTATGCTCTCTGCAACTCTACAGAGTAGCTTTGCACTATGGGCCCTTGCTAGAGAGCATTAATATTCTGCCTAGCAGATAACCAGATGGTTAGGAGGGGTTCCCCCAGCCATGTTCTCATGGCTGGTAGGTGTTCCCTATCCTTACCATCTCATCTAAAATCTCTTTTGAGACATAAGACACAGGCCTTTCATCACGTGAAAACCTAAAGAATGAAGGAAAAGATTTACTGCTGTGTTAAACAAGCTGAGAAACAGTGCTGCTGTGTTTGCTATAACAGTTTGCTATGAAGTTTTTGTTTCCTTTTTCAATGGAGAAGCATCCAATTTATGTTGTTGTAATTGTGAACTGCTGAAAAGAAAGGTTCATTGGCTAAGAAGAAGAAAAATAATAAATTTCCTGTTTGCCTTGAAAACCCCGGCCATTCTTTATTACACAACTACACTACCCAGCAGCCTTGGCTCTGGGAACCCAACTAACAGAAAAGGGACATTAAGAGGTACGCCCTCTACTCCTAGGCAACCGCCTAGCCAGTAGGAGGCGCGACACAGGTGGCGTAGTTTTGAGGATATCTTCTAGCCTACTTTTCCAGCATAAAGGATACTTACAGTTGTACAGATGGAGAAAACTTCTGGAGAAGCCTCTGAGGACAGAGAAGCTATAGAGGAAACTGCAGAAAACACGGACCGGAGTAGCAGCAGAGGGACGGACCGGAACTGATGTTCCAGCTGGATCCTGCTTTGCTGATAAGCTCGAGTCAACCCTGGCAGCAGGTAACCCGTATATAAGAGGGGTTAGTCTGGATACCGCTGCAAGGGAGGGGTACAGCAGTTTTCAATAGGAGTTGGAGCAGAAGGGTGCTGGTATTGGGAGCCACACTTGGTGTTTGTTTTTCTTTTTGTCTTATTTCAGCATCAACCGGAGATGGAGCAAGGTGAGCTGCTGAGCTGGATGGCGGACTGGTTCCAACAGCAGCAGGAGATGGCTGCCCAGACGCAGGAACGAACAGCCGCCAGGATGATGGCCCAACAACTGCCGCTCCTAGAGTTGATGGGTGCCTGGATAGGAGAACAGAAGAAAACCACCGAAGCCTTAAGGACTATGTCAGGTTCCTTAGGAGCCTTGCAAGGACTGGGTTCACAGGGAAAAGGGATATTTTCCTTTGGTCCCCTGGCCAAGGAAGATGACATAGATGTTTATTTGGAAGTGTTTGAATGAGCTGCACTCCTAAGTGGATGGCTGAAGGATCAATGGGCCACACGCATAGCCGCCTCTCTTACAGGCAAAGCATTAACAGCCTACAGGGCTATGCCCATTGATCTAGCCTCCAATTATGAGGAACTCAAGAAGGCAATTAGAGATCGTATGGGCCTAACACCAATGGTCTATAGGCGCCTTCTGAGAGCTTGCAAGTTTAAGCAAGACGAGACACCGCAAGCTTTATGCCAGCGGATCAAAACGTTGGTATGGAAGTGATTGTCACCTGAGGGCAAAACTGTTGATTCTCTGTTGGATAATATTGTTTTAGAGCAGTTTGTTGAAGCTGTACCAAAGGAACTGCAGTCTTTCCTGATTCTCCAAGACTGTCAAAACACCAGAGACGCAACCTCGCTGGCAGAGCGCTTCTTGGATGCCAGATATCAGCCAAGCGAAGGTGGGTGTTTTAAACCTGGCAGAAGCAGGAGTTTCAGAAAGGAAAGGGAAAACAATGTTGGGGGGAATCACCAGAGTTAAAACCATGGGAAAAACTGATTATGCTCAAAGAAAATGCTTTGCATGTGGAGAGACAGGACATCTTGTCAGGCGAGAACAGCCCTAGTATCCACCCAATCCAAGGAGAGTGGGGAAGGATTCTTGTTAGCTGTGGAGGTGGAAGATATACCCGTAGAAGCCCTGTTAGATTCCGGCGCGGATCAGTCGATGATTTCGCAGAAACTCTGGAAAGATATACAATCCCAAGGTAGTCAGCCTCCAAAAGAGTCTGGAAGTAGCATAAAAATAAGATGTGTGCATGGTACAGCATCATCTTATCCCCTCTATACCGTAAGAGTAAAAGGCTTAGGTTTAAAGCGAGATATTTCTGTAGCTGTTGTCCCTAAGCTTCCTCACACTTTAGTTTTGGGGAGAGATTGGCCTCAATTTAGGCGAGGCTTAGCTAAGGGCCTACAAAATGAGGCAGGTTTAACATCTAACCTGGCACAGTCAGAAGCTTTAGCGTCAGAGAGACACTCTACATCTAAGCCAGTAGAGGGAGAGAAAGTATCCCTAGGGGATAAAAATAAGGATAAGCAGTTAGTATCCTCTCGTAGGGTCAGTGCTAGGATAAGGGCACTGCCCGCTCCTTTGTTTGGCGTTCCGCAGAAAAAGCAAGATAGGAAAACACCTCAGAAACAGGACACCAACAGTAAGCCAAAATCTATTCTAAAATTTTGTCGTACCACCCCAAATGCCAGGGTCCCAAAACATGCTTCTGAACAGGCAGCAGGTTTTGATTTGCATAGCGTGGAGGATATTATCATTCCTTGATAAGGCAGAGCGTTGGTAGAGACAGGCATTCAACTAGAGATACCACCTGGCTGCTATGGGCGTATTGCTCCTCGCTCAGGCCTGGCGGTGAAGAACTCTATAGATGTGGGGGTGGGGGTAATTGACCCTGATTTCCGAGGGGCAGTCAAAGTCCTATTGCTTAACTTCGGGTGGACAGATTTTAAGTTGAATACGGGAGACAGGATAGCACAGCTTATATGCGAACGAGTAGGCTTTCCACCCATAGAGGAAGTAGTGGAATTGAGCACTACAGTAAGGGGGTCAGGAGGATTTGGGTCCACTGGCCAGGCTGAGATTAAAGGTCTATCAGCAACCTGTGAGGAGAGGGCAGATGTGGAGCTGGGCCCACAACTAGCCGAGCGTAAGACCAAGCCTGTCCCAAGAGTGAGGGGGGAATTTTCATGGCGCCTACAGCGTACATCCCAAGTGGCAGAGGGGAATATAACCACTAGCCAAGCCCGCCAGAAAAATTACTATGATCGTCCCACCAGACCTCGCCAGTTAGAGGTAGGCGAGAAAGTTGTTGTAACAGCAGCCGGATCCAACCCAAGGTTTGAAGGTAGATGGAAGGGGCCTTATAGGGTCATAAGACAGGTAGGCCCAGTCACATATTTGGTAGAGACTAGAAGAGGGAGACAGCAGGTTTTCCATATTAATGTCTTGCGACCATGGCACGAGCGGGTAGTGTTAGCTCGGTTGGCTGCAAGAGAAGGTAATTTGGATAGCTGTCAGATGGATCATTACACCCTAGCAGGAATTCCGTGCTGTGCGTGGGTAGAGGCGCCAGCCCGGAATATCTTAAGGGGGGGGGGGGATATGTGGTGGCGAGACTGTAGTAGAGCCTGAGAAAATGGTGAAAAAACAGTCATTTTCCTCTGAGCAAGGAAATAGTTCAGGGAGTTTTAGGGTTAAAACTCCAGCTAAAGAAAAAAACTGCATTCACAGAGCTGTTGATAGTGAGCCACGCCCCAGCTCCAAGGTAACCAGTGGAGGTAACGAGGATTACCCAGGGGTGGAGCTTGAGGCTATAGGGCATTCACACTCATATAAGCTCAGGGAAGCAGGAAGGAGGGAAGGTGCATCCACGAGGGAAGGAGTGATCACCAGGGAAGGTGTATCCAAGAGAGGAGACTCTTGCAAGGAAGCAGGAAGTAAGGAAACCAGGAGGAACCCTGTGAGAGGAAGGTGTTCCAGCAGCTGTCTCAGGAGGAATCCCTATTGCACGCAGCATTCAGGAAGCTCTAGTTCTGAAGGTAGTTCAGCTTGTAAGAGAATTACAGCAGGCTGGGAGGACGGGTGAGTTTGCCCTGTGGAAAATGCTGGTTATGAGCAACGTACGGGAGTGTCCTTAGGAGAGCCGGTAAGAAGTGTGTCCTCTTCAGCAAAGTCTGGGAAGAGACTGGGTGCTAGAAGAAAGGTGAGCACATTGGAAACCTTATAAAGTTTGATAAAGGATAAGGATCTCCTCAAGCCTTCCAGTGTCCCTCAGCATAGAGAGGAATCCCAGTGGGGAAAGGTTTTAAAGTTGTTACAGAAACTAAAACCTGCAGTTCCAGACGCTGAGTCCAGCCAGGTGCCAATTGACTTAGATGATGAGTGCATGCAGATAGATGAATGTGCTTCAGATAATGTTTCCTCGGTTTCGGAAATGGACTGCTCATTCTGTGTGTGCCAGAAGTGAGGAAGCTCTAAGGTTTTAAAGTTATAGAAAACCCAAGAAGCTTATCTAAGTGCTTAACCTGCTGGAGAATTATGCAAATGAAGTGCTAACGTTCTTGTGCTAGCCAGGAAGATTCAAAGGTCTGATTGAATGCTTGCAGCCTGGAAGCAAATGTTTAGCAGCTTGAAGGAAAAGAAGCAAATGTTTAGCAACTTGTAGAAAAGAAGTGAAGTGCTGTACAGAGCTCAGCTGGAGTAGAGGTTTGTGCTGAACCAAGCCAGGAACCTAAAGCTAAAATCTTTAATGAAGGAAAAGATTTACTGCTGTGTTAAACAAGCTGAGAAACAGTGCTGCTGTGTTTGCTATAACAGTTTGCTATGAAGTTTTTGTTTCCTTTTTCAATGGAGAAGCATCCAATTTATGTTGTTGTAATTGTGAACTGCTGAAAAGAAAGGTTCATTGGCTAAGAAGAAGAAAAATAATAAATTTCCTGTTTGCCTTGAAAACCTCGGCCATTCTTTATTACAAAACTACACTACCCAGCAGCCTTGGCTCTGGGAACCCAACTAACAGAAAAGGGACATTAAGAGGTACGCCCTCTACTCCTAGGCAACCGCCTAGCCAGTAGGAGGCGCGACTATATATATATATATATATATATGTGTATCTTCTGCCCATACATATCTCTCTCTATATATATGCATATATACCCTATATGTGTATATATTTAGGAATATATATATATACACACACACACATATATATATATATATTTATATATATATCTATTGTGATGCAGTGGGTAATATAGAGCCTATGGAAGTTACTGAAAATGAGGAACTTACCTCAGATTTGGCTCTAGAGAGAAACTCAGTGCATGGAGAAACAGCTGAGCAGCAAGGGCTGTCAGCGCAAGAAAAGCCAAAAGCCATTAAAGGTAGTTTTCCCTGTAACAGTTCTGACGCAGGAAGAAACAGAAAAGCTCATCAGGAGCACCTGTGTCCTAACTCTCACGTAACGTGCAGGGCAGGGAAGCATATAAGTTCCTGGTTAGAACCAGGAAGTGAAGGGAGAAGGAGGAGTAGTGCTGGTAAGAAGGAAGAACCAGGAAGTGAATGCAGAAGCAGAGCTCGAGAGAAAAGGGTTGGAGCAAGCAGTGCTGGGAAAGGCAATGCTTAAGGAAGCAGACCTGGTGAGAAACCAGGAGGGGCCAGCAGCTCAGGAGGACGGTATGAGCAACCAATGGGCACAGGTCAGCCCAGAGGAAGTTTACCGGCTGAAAGGAACTTCAAGCGTGGCTGCAAAGCAAGAAACAGCTGGGAAGGTGACCAGGAGTTTGTTAGCTCTGAGCCTGACTGGAAAGCCAGGGAGAGAATCCTCTACAACCCAGGAGCTAAAGCTAGAACCAAGGTAAAAAGATGGGAGCCTTGTTCTTTTAAAGAAAGGTTTAAAAGCTCTGCATGTTTTAAAGGGCGTGGCCCTGAGTACAATGTTATAGCTGAAAGATATCCAAAGCTTTCATTTGGTGAGGAAAACCAGCAAGGAGCCTTTCTCATACCAGGCAGATATAACCCTGGGCTTAAAGAACCCTTGGCAGGAAGGGATATTGGTGTATCACAAGAGGCTGTGCCAGAATTCAGCACATGTGAAGAATGTGACTCAGATAGTTTGGGGAGTGAAGCTGAAGGGATGATATGGGAAAATAATAGCCATACTTCAGACCCCATTCCAATGGACTGTACCATATGTTTTTCGGATGACCTCACTTCTTTGTGTTAACTTTTGAGGAGAATAACTTTGTGACAATAACAAAAGAAAAGAAGATATTTTCTGTTACCATTTTTGTTCAATGCTGTGTTTTGTGTTGCATTCCTGAGAATGTCTGTTCGGGAAGGGGAATAAAACCCTAATTATTTACTTTACCACTTGACCAAAAGACTCTGTTTTAATACAAAGAGCAGAGCAAAACTTCAATAACCCTAGGCAGCCGCCTAAATAGGGTTAAAAAGGGCTCTATCATACGAGCTCCATCACAAAATGGCGTCGTTGTTGCGGATCCATTCCAAAGGATACAAACCACGACGCAGCAAACGACAACACGGAAGGAGCGGACGTTGGCATACCCGGAGAGGATCCAGTTCCTGCAGGCAAAGACAAGCACCTTCTCAAAGTGCGAACCTCCACCTGGCTCAGGTAAAGTGTATATGGGCACAGGCTGGGAGGATTCCAGTGAGAAGGAAGGGCTTGTAAGAGAAGAGAAGAGAAAAAAAAAAGGGGGATTTTTTTTTTTCTGTTTGTATAGTACCGCACTTGGTGGTTGTTTGATTTGTTTTCCAGGATAAAAGAGCTAAAAGATGGAGGTCCAGGAAGTCTTACGGTGGATGAGTCTGCAGTTTGACAAACAAAGGGAGCTAGCTCAGCTGAGCCAGGAGCAGGCCACCGCAGCCCTAAAGGCCCAGCAAAAGCCCCTGACGGACCTACTACAAGCTCTACTGGAAGAGCCAAAGAAAGGGACAGCACCTCAAGCATCCTTCTGTGGGGTAGGCCCACAGAATTGTGGGAGGTGGACATTTGGACAAATGGATAAAAAGGATAATTTTGATGATTTTGTGGAATACTTTGAGAGGGTAGCTCTCAATGCACACTGGCCTAAAGAGCAGTGGGCGGTCAGACTGGCTTCAGCTTTAACTGGAGAAGCTCAGTCGGCTTATAGAGCCATGCCTGCCGCTCTGGCAGTAGAATATGATGAGGTAAAAAGAGCAGTACGTGACAGGCTAGGCCTAACACCAGCAGTGTATAGACGTATGCTCAGGTCCACTAAGCTTCAAGTGGAAGAAACACCAAAAGCACTGTGCCATAGAGTGCGCAGTTTGGTTTTAAAATGGCTTGAACCGGAAGGCAAAACTGTAGATAGCATAATAGATGAAATTGTGCTTGAACAATTTTATGAGGCGGTTCCAGTAGAGGTGAAAACCTTTTTAACGTTGCAGAATTGCAGAACCTCCACTGAAGCAGCGCAGTTAACTGAGCGGTTCCTTGAAGCCGAATTGGCTAAAAAGGCAGGCGCTGGGAGTAAGCTGGGGTTGATCAATTCTGTAAAGGCAACTAGAGAGCCTCGAATGAATACTTGGTATACAAATGAATGTGGGTACAAAAGAGAGGATAGAAATGCTGTGTTAAAATGTTTTAAGTGTGGTAAGCCAGGGCACTTAAAGAAAGACTGCATCCATCGCACTGCACTAATAACAAACGATGACAAGCATGTACAAGTGGGATTCCGCATAGATGTGGAGGTGCAGGGAGTCCCTGCAAGAGCCTTGCTTGATTCGGGGGCCGATCAAAGTATGGTCTCCCGAAGATTCTGGCAGACCATACAGGCCCGAAATGATTTCCCCCCGAGTCAGCAAGAGGGAATGACTAGGATAAAATGTGTGCATGGGGCGTCAACCCGTTATCCCCTTTATAAATTAAAGATTAAGGGTCTAGGCACCCAGGAAGAAATCCTAGTAGCAATAATCCCCAAGTTACCGTACGATATAGTACTGGGGAGAGATTGGCCTCCTTTCTACAGGGGTATAGAGGGAGGTACATGCATAAAGGGAGGCATGGTTTCCACCAGGTCCCAGGCAAAAGGCTTGGAGTTGCCCAGTGAGATTCCAGAGGATAATCCTGACCCCAAAGAAGAGGAAGAAGAGCCTTTAGTGGGGGAAGATAGGGTTGTAGATGAGAGCCTAAGTGAGCTTCCCCAGCATAAGGAGTTGATCAGTGCTCCTTCAAAAGATAAAAAGAAAAGTAAAGGCGAAAAGCGCCAAGAAAGACATCACCGGGCTCAAGTGAGAGCCGGGGTAGCAGATGGGCAAGGTCTACCCTGGGTACCTGCCGATCTGGTAAAAAAATTCCCATCCTTTCCTAAGGAACAGAAGGCAGACCCAGTATTGAAATATGCCTTTGAGTTTGCACAGGCAGGTAGGGATGTGCTCCCCAGGTTCCTGATAGAGGAAGACATTCTATATAGGGAGAGCAGCAATCCCCATAATGGTGCAATTAGAAAGCAGTTAGTGGTTCCATCTACCTTTAAGGTGGTCGTTATGAGACTAGCCCATGACCACCCAGTTGGGGGACATAAAGGAGTGCAGGGTACACTCGACCAGATCCTAGATCGTTTCTACTGGCCAGGAGTGTTTAGGGAAACGAAGAGGTTCTGCGAGGCCTGTCCTTCTTGTCAGCGGGTGTGAGCGCCGCTAAGCCCATAGGAGTTCCAATGATCCAGACTCCTACCATAACGGAACCGATTCGCCGAATGGCGATGGACATTGTGGGTCCCCTAATGAAAACCCCCAGAGGATTCCAGTACATCCTCGTAATAATGGACTTTGCTACCAGGTTCCCTTGGGTGATTCCTTTGAGGAATATCTCAGCTAAGTTCATAGCCGCAGAATTAGTCAAGCTATTCTGTGAGGTGGGATTCCCGAGGGAAATGCTAACTGATAGGGGGAGTAATTTTGTCTCAAAATACTTGGCCCAGGTATGGGATGCTTTTGGCATCCACCACATAAAAACATCTGCGTATCATCCACAGACAAATGGTCTGGTGGAGCGCTTTAATCAAACCCTTAAGCAGCTGTTAAGAAGAGGGTTGGATGGACAGATGGCTGACTGGGATATTATGCTCCCGTTTGCCCTATATGCTAGTAGGGAACGGACTCAAGCCTCATTAGAAGCGTCCCCTTATGAACTAATGTTCGGACGGGCACCACGGGGAGTCCTAGATATTTTAAGGGACCAGTGGGTCGAGCCAGAAGGGGAGGTAATGGGAGTTCCCCAGTTTCTTTGCGGACTCCGGAGTCGCCTACAGAGGGCGTCGCGAGTCGCAGACGGGCATTTGCAAAACAGTCAGAAAAATCAGAAGAAATATTATGACAGGGGCAAGAAGCCACGGCAACTGGGTGTTGGTGACAGAGTAGTTGTAATGGTCGCTGACCCCGGGCCAAAGTTCGAGACCCAGTGGAAAGGTCCTTACACGGTAGTAGACCGTAAGGTCCAGTGTCATATGTCGTGAAGAACGACAAGGGGCGTCTTCAGACATACCACATAAACGTGTTGAAACCGTGGCACGAGAGAACGGCAGCAGCTAGCCGCTCCAGTATAAAAGTCACGGGTAGAGCAGTAATCGCATGCTTTCGAGAACCCTGGGAGGGTAGTAAAGCAGCAGACAGTACATACAGTAGGAAGGTCACGTATCCAGTGCAGATTCCGGGCTGTGAGAACGGGAGTTCCCCATCCCGGAATATCTTAAGGGGGGGGGATATGTGATGCAGTGGGTAATATAGAGCCAATGGAAGTTACTGAAAATGAGGAACTTACCTCAGATTTGGCTCTAGAGAGAAACTCAGTGCATGGAGAAACAGCTGAGCAGCAAGGGCTGTCAGCGCAAGAAAAGCCAAAAGCCATTAAAGGTAGTTTTCCCTGTAACAGTTCTGACGCAGGAAGAAACAGAAAAGCTCATCAGGAGCACCTGTGTCCTAACTCTCACGTAACGTGCAGGGCAGGGAAGCATATAAGTTCCTGGTTAGAACCAGGAAGTGAAGGGAGAAGGAGGAGTAGTGCTGGTAAGAAGGAAGAACCAGGAAGTGAATGCAGAAGCAGAGCTCGAGAGAAAAGGGTTGGAGCAAGCAGTGCTGGGAAAGGCAATGCTCAAGGAAGCAGACCTGGTGAGAAACCAGGAGGGGCCAGCAGCTCAGGAGGACGGTATGAGCAACCAATGAGCACAGGTCAGCCCAGAGGAAGTTTACCGGCTGAAGGGAACTTCAAGCGTGGCTGCAAAGCAAGAAACAGCTGGGAAGGTGACCAGGAGTTTGTTAGCTCTGAGCCTGACTGGAAAGCCAGGGAGAGAGTCCTCTACAACCCAGGAGCTAAAGCTAGAACCAAGGTAAAAAGATGGGAGCCTTGTTCTTTTAAAGAAAGGTTTAAAAGCTCTGCATGTTTTAAAGGGCGTGGCCCTGAGTACAACGTTATAGCTGAAAGATATCCAAAGCTTTCATTTGGTGAGAAAACCAGCAAGGAGCCTTTCTCATACCAGGCAGATATAACCCTGGGCTTAAAGAACCCTTGGCAGGAAGGGATATTGGTGTATCACAAGAGGCTGTGCCAGAATTCAGCACATGTGAAGAATGTGACTCAGATAGTTTGGGGAGTGAAGCTGAAGGGATGATATGGGAAAATAATAGCCATACTTCAGACCCCATTCCAATGGACTGTACCATATGTTTTTCGGATGACCTCACTTCTTTGTGTTAACTTTTGAGAATAACTTTGTGACAATAACAAAAGAAAAGAAGATATTTTCTGTTACCATTTTTGTTCAATGCTGTGTTTTGTGTTGCATTCCTGAGAATGTCTGTTCGGGAAGGGAAATAAAACCCTAATTATTTACTTTACCACTTGACCAAAAGACTCTGTTTTAATACAAAGAGCAGAGCAAAACTTCAATAACCCTAGGCAGCCACCTAAATAGGGTTAAAAAGGGCTCTATCATACGAGCCCCATCACAATATATATATATATATATATATATATATATATATATATATATACATATATATATATATATATATCAAATCTAGTGAGATATATCTTTTAGGTAGATATGTATCCACATACTTATCTATCTGTCTGTTTAGGTTCAGATATCCATACATTCCTATGTGATCCTGACAGATGGGCACTACCCCTATCAATGCTGTGCCAGCATACTTAAGGTTCTACACATATAACCACTTCCTGTGGTAATTAACAAACTTTTTCCTTACCATAACCTTTCAGGGTTAGGTACCTCTGAAGATCTCCATGTACCTTTTTCTTTCCTAATTGACCCCATTTAGGAAAGACATTGCGGAACTTCAGTTAATCTAAAGCTTAGTGCTTCTTAAGTCTGTCCTTACTTTCTTATCAGATACAGGGGTCTCCATACCCTTTCTCTCCTACATGGACTAATTCCATTGCCAGTCCAGATGGGTCAGACTCATTTCTCTTTTGGTCCTAGGATTGTACTGTTCTTGGACCAAAACAGCTTAAGCTTTGTCTAATAGTACCTTCTGCGTCTTCCGCTGAAGCCCTACCTCTTTATACTACCCCAGTGTGCCCTGGGGCTATTTTTCACCCTGAAGGGTTCTGACCTCCACTTGTTTTTTCTACTTCTATTACCTCTACTTCTCAGTGAGGTACTCCTTGAGGTTTTTCACTGGCTCTTCTAACAGATCCATATGAACCTCAGTAGACTTTGCAATGCCAACAAGGGAGGCCCATATTACAATATTTTACTACTAAATGCCCTCTATACAGGGTCTTCCTCTATAGAAGTCCTGTTCTAGTCCAGCTGTTCCACAGCACCTTTTCTGTATTCAACTCCTACCCTCCATCCCCAGGATGCCTGAGGTTCTGAGGAGTAGCATGGCTCTTTCTAGATTTGCAACATGCTAGAACTCCCTCTGGGCATCTCAGCTTGGGAGTCCCCATATGTGAAAACTCATTCCTGCTTGTTCCTGGAGATAGCACAGTTACTTACCTGTAACAGGTGATCTCTGGGAACAGCAGGAATAAGTCTTCACAACCCACCCACCTCCCCTAGGAGTTGCATTTCTCTATCTCTATCTTTCCCTTCCTTGCTCTCTCTCTCTCTTTGCCTCAGCTTTAAAACTTAACTGAGGAGAGGCAGTTGGGAAAGGCGGGAAGGCAGCATGCAGGCGTGTTCTGATTGGACGCTGGGAAGCGTTCCCGCGCAGACTCTGTCGGTACCGACGTACCCATATGTGAAGACTTATTCCTGCTGTTCCCAGAGATCACCTGTTACAGGTAAGTAACTGTGCTTTACCCTCCATTGCCTTGGAAGAAAAGGCTGGCAATCTACTTTCAGTGATACATTGCCAAGAAAACCCAGAGGTAGCTGAGTCAACACTGACTTGATGGCACTAAAAAAAAATGATGTGAAAGCACCTTTTAGATAGCATGTAGAGATCAGAACTGAGATACTGAAGTCATGACGTACACAATTCCAGAAGCATTTTAGAAAAGGCTCTGCTCAAGGTGAAGCCTTTTCTAAAACAGCGCAGGAGCGCATGTGGCTTTGCCAGTATGTGAAGCTAGAGAAGCATCTCTGCAAATTTATACGTGGAAAAATTCAATGAATGAAACTCGGCAACTTCCATGTGTAAGTGCAGGCCCTCACGTGTTTGTCGGCCATTTTGCACACCTATATGTATAGATGCTGCCAGTTAAATATAAATGACACTGTCTTCCTCTAATTTCAGTTTAGAGACGGAATAAACAATGGAGAGTTAAGATGGATAACCACCTTACTCTCTCCTGTAAAGGGCAGATCAAAATGAACACTTTTAAAAAACCTATATGTGCCATGGAGCAGCTGTAAATCCCGTCATGGACAAAGGTGGTTTATTTGTGTGCATTCCCTATATGAAATGGGGAATACAGGTGTAGATTTTTGACTTGCCCAGGTCACGCCATCACAATGTACCTGACAAGTTTACTTGGAATTTCTATGTTGTGGGGACATCCACATGCAAACTGAACCTTTCTAAACTTGCTATTTACACGTGGATGCCATTTCCATCTGTAAAAGCTTGATTTTGCAAGTGGAAATGACAACTAAAGCTTCTAAGATAACCTCCTATATGCAATTTTATGAAAATAAGTAAAATAACACCACAGAGAGAACACATATCAGTATCCTTTCTATAGATAAAGAGCAACTTTGTCCAAAATGTATTTCACTCTGTTGTCAGAGAATTTTCTTTATTTACTGTGTGGGAAGGTTGCAAATGTTCAAAATGAAATACTCTAGATTAATGAATGGCTAGGCTATTCTAACAATTTGGATTTGCAATGTAGCAAAGCTTTTATTTTAGAACTTTTGTAATAACATGATAAAATTAATCTGAAAATTATTGAAAGCAGATATAGAAAGCCTCTGACAAAAATGTAAGGCTTAATTTGTACTTTTCCCAAATGCAGCTTTTCAGTATGCAAGGGTTTCATAAGCAAAATCCATCTGTGCAACAAATATGCAGCTTAGATAGAGACTGGTTTCATTTCTTTATAATTAGATTATTTTAGCACTCTTATATGAATCTCAAAATATAAGAATGGCTTTACATTAATGCCACTGTTTCTAGCTCTACTTAGTTAATAGCAAGGAAATGCAGCCTACCATATGAAAGGCCAGGCAAAAAAAAAATCAGATTTCCATTAAATTGGGCTCTGGGTAGGTTGTAATCAGAAGAACTAGATGGCCTAAGTCAGCCTGATATCATGCCAATTAAAAATGATGTTGTGTATAGTAATTTGGATTATTATCTGAACAGCTCTATGCAAAAGAAAATTCTACCTGAAGTGTTCATGGTGGTTCAGTTTCGTAAATGTTCAAGAAACACAGAGAACATGACAGCAGAAAAAAACCCATCGGCCCTATCTAGGCAACTCATTAAAGAGACAATTGCAGGATAACAAAATAAACCTTGTAGGTTGTTTTATGCTGGCTTCTGTCATAATCACATAAGGCCAGATTTTAGATAGCACGTGGAGATCAGAACTGAGATGTTGAGATTGGGACATACACAGTTTTGGTGGTATTATAGAAAAGGTTCTGACAAATGTTGAGCCTTTTCTAAAACAGCACAGGAGCAGGGTTGGACCATCCTTTAGGCAAACTAAGCAGTTATCTAGGGCGGCAGCTTCTGGGGGGCAGCAAACAGCGAGGCATCAAAGCCTGACCATAGATTCTCACAGATGGGAGGCAGGCATATGGCTTAAGCTTTGCCTAGAGCATCAATACCTTGAACCAACTCTGGGACCGGCCCTATGCAGGAGTGACCAAGTATTTGCCGATATGGGGAGCTGAAAGAACCATTTTATAGATCTACGTGTGGGAAACATCAGTGGAGGAATGTGGCAACTTATAAATGTAAGAGCGGGCACCTACACGTGTAAATTGATATTCTATAACTTACATGTGTCAGTGGGCCATTTTGCAAGTTTATACATATAAATGATGCCAATTAACTACAGAGGCTGCTTGCCCCTTGTATAAAAACCACACTTATCTGATCGATCACACACGACGTGCACGTTTCGAAGCTAATCGAAACGTGCACGTCGTGTGTGATCGATCAGATAAGTGTGGTTTTTATACAAGTTTGTGAATAAGGAATGGTGTGTGATTGATCAGATAATTGTGGTTTTTATACAAGTTTGTGAACAAGGAATGAATAAACCATTTTGAATAAAAACGAATAAAAGGGGCATGTACTGCGTGGGAGTAAGTGGAATTCTCCTCTTCCTCCTGCGGTTTATGCCCGACAAAAAGTTAAAGGTATTGTCTAAGGGGATTTAGGTGTTCTTATTTTTTGAATCTTTATTTAATTGGCATTTGGGGTAGAACAATTGGGGATTAAGGAGGATAAGCCCTTTAATCTCTCCAGTGAAGGACTTGTTGAAATTGTATTTATTTATTTATTAAACACTTTTATACTGCGCTTTCCCATGGATCAAGTGTGGTTTACAGAGAACAATGGTATCAAAAGTACAATTGGAATGAGTACATATTCAATTACATAGAATGTTTAAGCACTCATTAAAAATCTATGGGGTTTGTTTACAAAGCCGCAGTAGCGGTTCGCGATCATTATCGTAGCCGCGGCCCCATTGAAATCAATGGGGCTGCAGCTCCGATAACGATCGCGAACTGCTACTGCGGCTTTGTAAACAAGCCCCTATATGTGCCAGGGAGCAACTATAAGTCCCAACGTGGACAATTTTGCTCATATACATTCATTCTTATATGAAGTGGGGAACACATGTGTAAATTTTCGACCCATCCAGGCTATGCTCTAAGCACGCCCCAATATGCCCCCCTTGAAATGTCTATGCATTATGGGCATCCATATGTAAATTTTGCCTTTCTAAAATCACCATGTGGAAATTGTAAGGCTTCTAAAATTATCTTGGGATCACGTTGGACCAACATCTTGATATGAAGGTACACATAGGTAACATAGTAAAAGCAATATACTTCAAGATCCGAACACTCAGGCACCTGCGTTCCTTATTAGATCCAGAGGACCTCCGGACCATATACCAAGCACTAATCTTACCCCACTTCGACTATGCCAACGCCATTTTACAAGGTCTCCCACAATCTACCTTGAACTCGCTACAACTTGCCATGAATGCTGCAGCAAGGGTCCTCCATGGAGCCTCTAGGAGTGACTATGTGATGCCTATCCTGAAACAGCTTCACTGGCTCCCCATACATGGAAGGCTTGTTTTCAAGACTTTACTACTGACCTTTAAGGCCGTCAATGGTCTTTCATCCTCCTCACTTACAGAGCTCATTCACACCATTCCACCTAACAGATCCAGAAGACAAACAGCATTAAACTCTCTAATAATTCTGAAGGCCTTGACAAAATGCAACCTGACAACGGCAAACAGGGCTTTCAAATTTTGCGCCCCAAGATGCTGGAATGCTCTACCATCGAACATTCATGCTGTCGTTGACTTAGCCCAGTTCAGGAAGGCTCTCAAATATCACCTGTTCCTCAAGTACTACCCAGTCAGCAATGAAGCCTAGATAACCCCACCAAAGAATGTAACTACATGACACTTCTAGAGCTTTGTCATAACGCCTACTTGTAGATATTTTATGTAAATAGTTCACCCATGTTATCCAAGTTTGTACACCTGTTCTCTGTAAAACCGAACAGCCTGTTGTTCTGGTCTTTTTGTTTAATGTAAACTGCGCTGATGTCAAATAGTGCGGTATATAAAAAATTGTAATAAATAAATAAATAAATAAAAACCTTGAAGGTATATTATTAGTTTCATTAGCATTTGTGTAACCCTTTTTGCTTTTTTTTCCTGAAATGCAGTTGTTCTGTTGCCATCAAGATTTGGGCAAAGGAACCAGACTTGCATACTTACACTGTGATGTCACCTTGAATTATGAGGGAGAAACCAAAAATGCATGTATACATCTCATTCAACATTTTCCTTCTTTCATTCCATTTCTTAATCATATTTTCAAAACCTCAAATCTATGTATATCAAAATACAAATATCAAATCATGGTATATTTAAATATGCTCCATATCACTAAGGCAGCCTGTTTACATGGAAATTAATGGGGTGTGGAGGAACACAATATAGAAATATATATTTTTTATATTTTATTTATCAGATTTTTGAAAGTATACATTCCAATTAGTTAAAGGAAGACCATCAGTTACAATAGAACAACAAAGAAGGAAAGAACTATATAAAAAAATAAATATAGACAGTAACGCTCACATTATTGAGGATACAAGGACATAAGGATCAGTTTCTAATACAAGCACACCACCAGCTACTACCACTACCTTTGCCTATCAGACAGAAAACATTCCAGCTGGGAAACATCTAAGAAAACCCCTGAAATGTCAAAATGCATTTACAGTGGTTCTGAATTAAAAACATGACCCCCAAAGCCAGCAAATGAGGCCTTAGTTCAAGAAACTGCTTCCTACGTATCTGGGTAGAGCATGTAATGTCTGGAAAGACACTCAGTTTTTGATTTCAGAAGAACAGATCTTTGAAAAAAGCTTTAAGGATGCTCAGCTTGACTGCCTCAGAGGAAAAGGTCATAAAAGAGTATGACGTTTAGAAATTAAATCCTCTGTATCCTCTAAAAAGGCAGTCAAGTTTTGGTTGGTTGAGAGACAAAGCCTGTCCAAATTCCCCTCAGCAATAGAGGTCACTCTTGATCTGGTGGGCAAATAAAATGCCTGAACAATATCAACTGAATCAGAAATGTTTAGGATTTCAGTGAAATATTTAACCAAAAGAATCTGAACTGAAAGTAAATTAGAACACCAAGACCTAGATGCATTCTCTAAGGTTTCTAGCCTATTATACACACCAAAGAGATCCTTAATGTTTATCAATTTTGCTGGAGCCATAGATTGCACCAGGGAATCAACCCAAGCCAAGGACTGATCCAAGCAAACAACTTTTGAATACAAATCCTGCAGTTTTTCCACAGTCGCCTGCATAAACTGACATAAGGAAGAGACTGTAGAACTTAATTTTGAATCAATACCTTTAATAGTGCTCATCAAATCTTTGAGCGTGACCTCATCCATGGAGGGTGCCTCCGGGAGTTCGAGAGCTTCTGTAGGTTCCCAAGGATGTACTGGTTTAGGAACTTCCACTGAAACAGAATCCCGGTCCAAAACAGATAAATCAATATCCAAAGCCATTGACAATAGGGGTGGAAGTGGAAACGGAGGTGGCGTATGACCATCGGAGCTTAAAGTTGCTCCCTCCAGTGGTGAGCAACTCCATAGGGCCAATTACCTTCCCTGCAATAGCAGCTGATACTGGCTCTTTCTGTCCACCCTTTTTCTTCCATTTCCCCATAGAATCTTATACTTAGAAACAAGGAAAAAGAAACACACAGAAAATAAAACAATAAGAGCAAAAGAAGAATCTGTGAGTGGTCACTTATATTCCTGGAGAAGGTTCCTCCTCCAGGTGATAGGCGTCTTTCCCAAGCCCACTGCCTACCAGTACAACTGGAAAGGCAGCACACAGCTGAGAGCAGCAACAGGTCAGTCAAAGGGAGTTGGCAAGCCCCCTGCCCTCCTCACACAAAATGCGTGATCCCCAGAAATATTTCATTTCTAATGGAAGCTGTCCTTTGCCAGAAGAAAGTGAAAGAGGATGCTATAGAAACATTAGAAAATACACATGCATGCAAAAAATAAAAAATTAATGAAAGCAAATTCAAGCGTGAGACCCTTTGTATACTTTGCCTTGTTTTAACTCCCTTATAATGACTAGTGCACAGCAAGAAGGCCTTTTACAAGTATTTTGTCTTTGCATTCCTAAACAATGAAACATCATTCTCCACTATACTCAAGAGGACAGCATGCACTGAAAGCAGTGTTAGAAATTCAGCAAGGTTTCGTAGCATAAAGCAGCTTTATTTATTATTAGGATTTAGTTCATGCCTTTCCAGGAGAAGATCAAAGGCAAGGTACATTCAGGTACAGTATGCATTTCCCTGTCCCCAAAGGACTTGCAATCTAAGTTGTACCTGAGGCAATGGAGGGTTAATGACTTGTTCAGGGATGAGAGCCCTGCTCTTTCTGTCTCTAGTCTGCTGCCCTAACCCCTAGGCTGCTCCTGCACTCCTCAGCTTAGGCCTGAGCAATGGTTCACAAGTGATTTCTAAAATGTATTCATCCATAATGCACAATTTGACTTTACACTAGAACTGACACACATATGCACAAATACACACCCACACACGCGCACACACATACACATGTACACACACATCCATAAGTGCACACACATACACACACACTCTTTCCCAGCTGTTCTCTTCTGGCCCTTTGGCTGCAACAAGTAAAGCGTGTTTCAACAACTGAAAGAAACAAACTGAAACACAGTGAGACATCCTTAGTAAAGAGCATGCTGGTAGAGCATGTTTGAGCTGCGAAATCAATGCAGAGGTCCACGCTAACTTTAGGGGACTCTGCATCATCCCCCTGCCATTAGTCATTTCTGACACACGGCACCATGCTAACCAACATGTGAGTGCACTTCACGTCACCCAGTATATTGGCATTAAGTGTACCTGTGCTAACAGCCACATTCGCAATTAGCTTGCACCCAAAATGGCCATGCTAACCATGAAGCATTGTCAACACCCATGTTCTGCCCCATCCCACCTAGTCCCTGCCCAATTACATGCAGACCAGTTAGCGTAGGAATTTTAGTGCAAGACCCCCTGCTAATTGTTAGCATACTCTACTTACAGTGCACTAAACCCCACACTACTGGTTAGCACACATTAGGAGACATGCCCCAGTATGTATGTAATATACAATATACGAACCCCATCTGCCTTTCTAGAAATCTATAGTGCAAACTTCTGAAAGCCTTGTCTCAGCATGCCTTACCTATTTATTTTTTAATGAAATCAGGCAGTATTTATTGGCTTACGGATTCCCTGACAGCGATGGATAAGCCAAAAGGTTTTATAGGTGAGCCAAGTTTGGTCCAACACATTGAGTGAATTCAATTAATCCAGAATAAAAGTAATCAGTCCTCACAAAAATTAAAATAAACTGTGCTTGTATGTCCCCGAACATAAAGAAAGTTGGAAATAATTTGTAAAAGGGATCCATAAGAATAATAACTCTCCAAAAAGGGATTAAGAAATTACCAGATTTGGCATGCAGGAAGAAAATGGGAATATCTCAGACGCATTAAAGAATGGAAGCATTGGGCCAGTATTTTCAGATAACCATGTCTCCTAGAAAATCCTCCGTGTTTTATAGGGAAACAGTTATGGTTATGGTATATTATTTGATAGACTGTCCTTCAAGGGTTCTCAGCAGAGTGGTGTACAATAATGTCTAAAATAAACATAATAAAATAGAAAATAACTCCAATAAAAACAGGAAAGTGGAGAGTCATTCAAATCACACAAAAGATAAGAACAAAAGAGGGACATACAAGACAAACAACTCGATCAAATTAAGTAAGCAAGTCATAAGCAGTATTAAACAAATGTGTTTTCAGAAGGGACTTGAAGGAGGGAAATGAAGATGCCGACCGAATTTCAAGGGGGAGTGAATTCCATAATGCAGGTGTCAGAAAATAAAATGCAGAAGAACAAGTGGAGGTTAATTTGGCCTGAGTAGGTGATGGTAGGTTTAATCGGTAAGTACGAATATCCCGAAGAAGATAGTGAGTGGAATATGGAATTAATAAATCAGCAAGATACAGAGGAATCTCAGAATGAAGTGTATGATATCCAATTAAAAGACGTTTAAACTGCACGGAGTCTGACAGGAAGCCAGTGATTTTGCTTCAGGAGAGGTGTTACATGCTCATATCTAGACAGAATGAATGCGTACTGCTGTAATTTTGTATAAGTTAAAGGCAACTGAATGTTGACCAAAGCTCTATTCCAAAGACCCATCCCCCCCCAGCAATTTTGTTGATACCAGCATTGGCAAAAAGAGACAGTAACAAGAAAAAACAGCAGATGAAAAATGGCACCGAAAAATGATTCCAAGATACCTACCCCATACTTTTAAAGTCACAGCCTCACACAAAGCAACACCCCCCACAAACCCCTGCTCATCTAATGCACACATCACTGTACTAACACAAACTCTTCACCCCCCCTACACACACACTCCCAAAAGCACCCCTGAACACACCCAGTACCCTCATATCCATCACAGTTCTACGCTCCAAGCCCCTCCACATTTACATGTCCTCTCAGATACTCCATATCTCTCTTTGAGGATTTAATGGAAAACATGGCTTTAGACAAGGAAGATCTTGTTTTACTAATCTGTTATGTTTTTTTGAAGGAGTGAATAAACAGGTGGACAAAGGTGAGTCGGTTGATATTGTGTATCTGGACTTTCAGAAAGCCTTTGACAAGGTCCCTCATCAGAGACTTTTGGCAAAACTAAAGAGTCATGGGATAGGAGGCAGTGTACTATTGTGGATCAGGAACTGATTAAAAGATAGAAAGCAGAGGGTAGGGCTAAATGGCCAATTTTCCCAATGGAGAAAGCTGAATAGTGGAGTACCCCAGGGATCTGTGCTGTGTCCGCTGCTTTTTGACATATTCATAAATGACCTGGAAAGTGGAATAACGAGTGAGGTTATCAAATTTGCAGATGACACAAAACTATTTAAAGTTGTTAAAACCCAAGAGGATTGTGAAAAATTGCAAGAGGATCTTGATAAATTTGGAAGACTGGGCATCAAAATGGCAGATGAAATTTAATGTGGACAAGTGCAAGGTTATGCACCTAGGGAAGAACAACCCAAACTATGGTTACACGATGCAAGGTTCCACATTAGGAACCACCACCCAGGAAAATGATTTAGGCGTCATTGTGGATACCATGTTAAAACCCTCGGCCCAGTGTGCAGCGGCGGCCAAGAGAGCAAATAGAATGCTAGGTATGATAAGGAAAGGAATGGAAAATAAAACAAAAGATATAATGCCTCTATATCGTTCCATGGTGAGACCGCACCTTGAATACTGTGTGCAATTCTGGTCGCCGTATCTTAAAAAGGATATGGCGATTTTAGAAAAGGTACAGAGAAGAGCCACCAAAATGGTAAAGGGGATGGAAGGATACTCCTATGAAGAAAGGCTAAAAAGGTTAGGGCTCTTTAACCTGGAAAAGAGACGGCTGAGGGGAGATATGATAGAAGTCTATAAATTAATGAACGGAGTGGAACGGGTAAACGTAGATCGATTGTTTACCTTATCAGAATATAGAAAGACTAGGGACATGCAATGAAGCTACAGGGTAAACTATTTAAGACTAATAAAAGAAAATATTTTTTCACTCAACGTGTAATCAAACTCTGGAATTTGTTACCGGAGGATGTAGTAAAGGCTGTTAGTGTAGCTGGGCTTAAAAAAGGTTTGGACAAGTTCCTGGAGGAAAGGTCCATAAACCATTCTTAAGAAGTGACCGAAGATATCAATGCTTGACCCAGTACAAGCATTGTGGAACTTGTGTCTCTTGGGGAAACTGCTAGGTACATGTGACCTAGATTGGCCACTGTTGGAAACAGAATACTGGGCTTGATGGACCTTGGTCTGACCCAGTATGGCATATCTTATGTTCTTAAACACCGTTTTGAAACAGTGCTGTCTCCTGTCCTGCAGAATTTTCTTATATCTGTTACTGGATATTAAAGATTGAACATGCTGTGACAACTGGAAAAAGCATAATGATAACTAGTACTGTAAGTACTCAAAATGTAATGTACGAAATCTAAGAACCCCTTCTACAAATCTATGTTGGAAAGCATTTTCAAAATCATACCTCAGCATTCTTTCCCTGCTTGTTCAGACTTTTAATGCTTCATTTCTTTACTTGGCTTTCCCCATATCAGTTCTAATACTATTTTTTCAGATCTTTCAACATATTCCTAAATACATATACATTGTATATGACAGTAGATAGGACCATAAGCCTTCACTTATTTAGGACTAAAATTCCTCTATGCTGTTTTAATACTTTCCTGAAGTCCACTGTTGTTTTTGTCTCTTCCAACTCCACTGAATGGTTATTCCAAGCATCCTTCACTCTCTTGGTAAAAATATTTTCTTTGATGTCATTTCTGAGTCTTTCCCTGGGGATCCCCATTTGTCACCTTTTGTTCAGTTCTACAATTTCTCTTCCACTTAAAAAGGTTTGCTTCTTATACACTTTTTAGACTATTGCAGTACTTGAACAGCTTTACCACATGCTTGTCTCTCCTTTTCTCTGGGGTACACATTTTCTAGGCTCTTGGATCTCATCTCACAGGACTTAGATGTAGACTCTGCATCATTCTGACAGCGTTTCTCTGGACTGCCTCTATACCTATAAGGAGCTATATCCTTCAGAAATGGAAATACTATTCCAGGTGAGATTTATTTATTTATTGCTTTTATATACTGCGCTCTTTAAAATCAGCGCGGTTTACAGGTAACATTTATGCATCTCAGTGTGTCTGGTATGCACTTACAGTGAACGGGAGATACAACTTGGATCTCACCATTGACCTGTACAGAGGCATTTTCACTTCATTTTTTATGTTAGGTTTGCCTCTCCCTATGCATACCAGCATTCCTGTTGCTCTAGCCACCAACTTGCTATACTTATTTGTTACCTTGAGAACATCAGCAACAGTCACCACCACCGGCCCGATCAGTCTCCTCAGCAGGGAATAGGAAAGTGAGCTCCTCCCACCAAAGCTGCCAATTAAACCCAGCCACTGGGATCTTTAAAAGTAAGGCATGCTCAAGCATGCCAGCATCTGAGGGTTTTGCCAGAGGGCCCTTTGACTTGGCCCTTAGGCATGAGTCAAGACAGACTGACTCCAGACCCAAGAAAAGAATCAGCCCCCCGGTAAGACCCAGGACCAGCGCCAAAACAGCTGACCTCAACAGCGGTGAGTCAAGTAAACAGCTGCTCCCAGTTCCAGCTTACCTCAACATCAGAACAACAGAAGGATAAGGACCAACCCCACCAGTGAACATCGACACACAAGACCCCCATTCACACTAGACCGCACACTATATCTGCTCCTGCACCCACACTCGCTCTCCTGGCTCCTGCATCTCTAGAGCACAATGATTCCTTAAGCGTGACTGAAGAGATCCTACACTCTACACCAAAAACCCATCACAGCAACCATTCAATTGGTGAGTCACAAATATCTCAGCACTACACAATGCTCCACAAACTCCCAACACACATAGTGATGATACTGACTCTCCTCTTCCTCCTCCTACCCCTACAAGTGGTAACAACCTCAATCACAACATTCCAATCCTTTACTTACCTAGACTCCACATGCCAGTCACATGCCACAAGGCACCACACATTAAACCCCTATGCCAATTGTTTGAAATTAACACCATCCTACAACAATCAATGCTTGCTCAATTCACAAGATTCCCATAATAGCAGATTACATACTCCATAGCAACACTGACCTTATGTGCATCACTGAATCCTGGATTTTCACAATGGAGAATGTACTCCTTAACCATTTTTTTTTTAGTGCCATCAAGTCAGTGTTGACTCATAGCAACCCAGCTACCTCTGGGTCTTCTTGGCAATGTATCACTGGAAGTAGATTGCCAGCCTTTTCTTCCAAGGCAATGGAGGGTAAAGTGACTTGCCCAAGGTCACAAGGAGTGCCAGTGGGAATTGAACCCTTGATCTTCTGGGTACTAGGCAGTTGCTCTAACCACTAGGCTACTCCTCCGCTCAACCAGTTGTTGCCTCCCCATTATAAGCTCTTCAACTGCCCCAGAGCAGGAAGAAGAGGAGGTGTCCTAATCATGGCAAAACAGCATGTAAACTTCACCATGCTCAGTTCTCACTCCTCTGAAATGCTGGACTTCCTCACAATCTCCAATAAATACCTCACTATCTGCCTAATATACCGAACACCATCTTCGAAGACCGAGGACCTATCAGACCTTCTAGAAGAAGCATGCACATATACAGCATCCAACAAACACTTCCACCTCCTTTGTGATATAAACTCACGCCCACCTCCACTAAGCAAGCCTTTGCCTTCACCAATGCCATGGAAGCACTTCAACTGCACCAAATCATCAGAGTCTATTCACTCCAAAGGAGCAATTCTAGACCTTGTATTCACACGCAAATACCTCCCAGCAACTCAATTCAACATTCAGACTGACCTTGTTCCATGGTCGGATCATGCAATGATCTCCTTCACCCTACCAGCTGGATTCCAGACTCCACACATCCCCCAGCAGCAGCCTAGCAAGCACCACTTCAAAACATTCAACAAACAATCCTTCCTAGATGATGTCTCCCAACACCTGGTCTCCGACAAACACGACTTGGACAGCATAATGCACTCATGGAACACAGTGATGGCCAATGCCACTACCTTTACATCATGAAACAACATTGCCTCCTCGAACCATATACAACCACCCTGGTTCTCCCACAGAATCACCAAATGACAACTCAGGTCTATCAAAAGAAAATGGAAAAGAAACAAGATGGTTCAACAAGGAACAATTCATCTCCAAACAGATTGAATATTGCAATCTCATCCACAACTGCAAAATGGAATACTATTCTAATAACATAATGAAATCTCTTAACCAACCCAGAGAGCTATTCTCCATTGTTTCCTCCCTCATAAAGGATCCCACATTGACATCCACCATGAGCACAAAGTCACAACTTGATCCACAGAGCATGGCAGACTACCTATACAGCAGGCACTCATCTACAACGCTCCAACCCAAGGGCCTACTACACCCACTGGATAAGCCAACTCATATACACAGCTGGGATACCTTCAGATTGATCTCACTATAGAAGCTCACAGATATCTTCAGAGACATCAATATCACCACCTCACCACTTGACACATTCCCAGTTTCCTGGATAAAATCACTTTGAAATTAATTTTCTTCAACAATAAAGAAGATCATCCATACCTCCCTCTCCCAAGGATCTCTACCCCTTGCCCTGACACAAGCCTCAATAAGACCTATCCTAAAGAAACCATCACTTGACCATTCTTCCCCAAGCTCATACTGCCCTTCTTAGCCAAGGTAATAGAAATGGTGATGCAACACCAATTCCAAGATTACATTGACACATATGCACCCCTGGACCCCCAGCAGCATGGTTTCCAACCCCAGCACGGTGTAGATACTCTCTTCATTGCACTCTTTGACAATCTAATCGAGGATCTCAACAAGCCACATTAAGGCTTCACAATGATATTCCTTGACATCAGTGCCGCCTTCGACTCCATCTCTCACCACAGTCTTCTCATTGGGCACTATGATATAGGCCTCTGCAATAACACATTAGACTGATTTACTTCATACCTGATAGACAACTACAGATAAAAATTGGCCCCCTCAAATTCAACCATTTCAGCCTAAATCAAGACATACTCCAAGGATCAGCCTTATCGGCTCTCCTATTTAATATTTGCATCCAAGCCATCTGCGACCTGCTCAGAAAATTCAACATGCATTTTCACCTATATGCCGATATCATGTTCTACATGCTCCTCCACACCCTAACTCTGGACTTCTCCAACATCTCAGACTGCTTCTCAGCCACCACAATCTCCTCGCAAGTTTAAACCTAGTAGTGAACAGCAGCAAAATTGAAGTACTACTGGTCACAAGAGACTCATCCTTCATTCCCCCAGCAAAGCTTATGCTCCAACACACTGAAATCCTAGTAAAAGAGGAAGTCAAATACCTGGGTATAATCAGGGGCGGCCTAAGGGGAGTGCGGGGCCATGTGCGGAGACTCGGTGCGGGGCCTCATTTGCATAAGGGGCCCTTATCTGCATAAATATTTGCATAATGTTACCATACACTAACTTTTAGTAAACATGCCTCTTAATGAGTGTATGGATAAAGAAAGACTAAAAGATTTCTACATTACTATAATCCAGTGCCAACCGCCAAGCACATAAGGAACTACTACAAACACTGCCCATTTAGAACCAATAGCAAACCCACCGTATCCTAACAGCACTACCAGGACTCACAAAGCACCAGACCCTACCTATCAAAAGGCAACACTGCAAATATTAAACCAATACATTTCAGAGAATAACAATACATGACCTACTGGGGAAAGAGAACAAATGGCAATGTCAAATGGGAATTACATAAACAGAATACCTCAGCTCAGTTACACATGCAGAACATAGACCATCACCAAACAAGGAATCACAATTTAGAAACAGGAAGACAATAATTAAACTGGGAACCCCAAAAGCCAAACTTGGAATGTACAACAACACTGTACAAATAAAACTATAAATTAATTTCCTCTTGTACTAAACAAAGCGCAGACGGTAATGATGCACATTTCCCAGAGCTGACATATTCCAGTTAATAAATTCAAAATAAAGAGAGATTTTTCTACCTTTTGTGCATATTTTTTCAGTTGCAATTGCTCCAGCCACTTTCTTCTGGTTTCTTCGTGTCTTCTGCTAACTCTCCATCGTCTGCTGTCCATTTGTCCTTTCTTCTCTCTTCTAGTTTTTTTTTTCCCATTCTCTCTCTACATCTGCTTTAACATACTAATCTTTCTTCTTTTGCTCTTTCCTCATTCCTATTTCATCCACTCAAATTTTACCCCTCCATCCTCAATCCCCACTTACTCTCCCAATACCCGGCCAATTGTAGATTTGTCTTCCCTCCCACACAAAATATTTTTCACCTCTCCATTTCACTCACCCAGCTCTATCCCATTCTAATCCTCCCCTAACATCAGCTCCCTTCTAGTTCCAGCCCCAACCAGCATCTGCTCCCTTCTAGTCCCTGCATCAGCCCATTTCCAGTCCTAGCCCTCCATCAGCCCATTTCCAATCCTATCCTAGCCACACAATCAGTCCATTTCCAGTCCTAGCTCCCCCATCCATTTCCAGTCCTATCTGAGTCCCTCCATCAGCTCATTTCCAATCCCAGCCCCCCATCAGCCCATTTCTAGTCTTTTCCTAGCCCCACCATCAGTCCATGTCAAATCCTAGCTCCCCTCCACTCAGCCCATTTCCAATCCAAGCCCCCCATGAGCCTACTTCCAGTTCTAGCCCCTCCATGAGTCCATTTCAATCCAAGCCCCCATCACAGCCCATTTCCAATCTTAGCACACCCAACAGCCCATTTCCAGTCCTATCCTAGCCCCTCCATCAGCCCATTTCCTGTCCTAGCTCCCCCCACTCAGCCCATTTCCAGTCCTAGCTCCCTCCCCATACAGCCCATTTCCATTCCAAGCCCCCCTCCCCATCAGCTATTTGCAGTTCAAGCCCCCTTCCATTCAGCCCATTTCCATTCCAAGCCCCCTCCCCATCAGCTATTTGCAGTTCAAGCCCCCTTCCACTCAGCCCATTTCCAGTCCTAACCCCCTCATCACCCCATTTTCAGTCTTAGCCCCCCAAGCCCATTACCAGTCCTAACCCCCCCATCAGCCCACTTCCAGTCCTAAGCCCCCATCACCCCATTTTCAGTCTTAGCCGCCCCATAGCCCATTACAAGTCCTAACTCTCCATCAGCCCACTTCCAGTCTTAGCCCTCCCCATAGCCCATTACAAGTCCTACCCCCCCCCAATCAGACCACTTCTAGTCTTAACCCCCCATCAGCCCATTTCCAGTCTTAGCCCTCCCCCATAGCCCATTACCAATCCTAACCCCCCATCAGGCCACTTCCATTCCTAACCCCCCATCAGCCCACTTCCAGTCTTAGCCCCCCCATAGCCCATTACCAGTCCTAACCCCCCCCCCCAATCAGGCCACTTCCAGTCCTAAGCCCCCCATCAGCCCACTTCTAGTATTAGCCCCCCCATAGCCCATTACCAGTCCTAACCCCTCTCCCCCCACCAGCCCATAGATTAAGAAAAACAAACTGGCTGCTGCTGCCACTGCCACTGTGGCAGCAGTAGAATCAAGCGTCCCGCGGGGCCCCCCCTGCCCGGCAGAGCCCTCCCGGCATCAGCTCTCAAAGAGTGGGCTTTTCAGAGCCGTGAAGGGAGAATTTCCCTTTCTTGAGGATCTGTTAAGCCCGCCGGGGCTGATGGGAAACAGGAAGTCCCATCGCCCCGGCAGCTTTAACAGAGCCACGAGAGAGAAACTCTCTCTTCGCAGCTCTGAAAGCCGCCGCTGAAAGAGCTGATGCCGGGAGGGCTCTGCCGGTCAGGGGAGCCCCACGGGACGCGTGATTCTGCTGCAGCTGCGGCGGCAGCAGCCAGTTTTGTTTTTTTTTAATCTATGAAATCCAGAACTTCCAGGATAGCGTTCTCCGAAATGCTTCCTGTTCCACGTGCAGGACCCAAAAGACAGGCAGAGCTCCGGAGTCTCAATGCGTGGATGAGACAATGGTGCAAGGATGAGGGTTTTGGATTTGTTAGGAACTGGGGAACATTCTGGGGAAAGGGGGGGCTCTTCCGAAGGGATGGGCTTCACCTTAATCAGGATGGGACCAGACTGCTGGCATTAACCTTTAAAAAAGAGATAGAGAAGCTTTTAAACTAGAAAATAGGGGAAAGCCGACAGTCACCCAGGAGCGCACGGTTCGGACAAAGGTATCCTTGAAGGATACTACCAAAAGCAGTGAGGTTCCAAAAGGGAGTATAGTAGCCCAAATGCCCTTGAGTAAGGAGCAGACAGAGCATAAAGATTCCCAATTACCCATGCCTACCAATAGCCAGATTAATATTAATAAAATGCAGTCTCTAAAATGCTTGTATGCCAATGCTAGAAGTCTAAACAATAAGATGGGAGAATTAGAATATATAGCATTAAATGAGAGGTTAGATATGATTGCACTCTCAGAGACATGGTGGAAGGAGGATAACCAGTGGGACACTGTGATACCTGGATACAAACTATATCGTAATGATAGAGCTGAACAAATTGGTGGAGGGGTTGCGCTCTATGTTAGAGAGGGCATTGAGTCAGAAAGGATTAAAGTTTTGCAGGGAACAAAATATGCTGTAGAATCTCTATGGATTGAAATTCCATTTATGAAGGGGAAGGTGATGGCAGTGGGAGTATACTATCGACCACCTGGCCAGAATGAACAAATGGATGATGAAATGCTCAAAGAAATCAAGGAAGCTAACAAAAGCCACAACAGAGTAGTAATAATGGGTGATTTCAATTACCCCGGTAGCGACTGGGACAGTGTCACAGCAGGACAAGCTAAAGAGATAAAGTTTCTAGATGAAATAAATGACTGCTTCTTGGAGCAGCTGGTTCATGAACCGACCAGAGGGGAAGCCATACTGGACCTAGTCCTTAGTGGAACGCCAGATCTGGTGCAAGAAATAAGGGTGTTGGGACCACTTGGCAATAGTGATCATAGTATGATCATGTTTGATTTAATCAGTGGAGGACAGATAGTAAAGGAATCCACAGTACTACCTTTTAACTTTCAAAAGGGTGACTATGATAGAATGAGGAATATAGTTCGGAAAAAACTAAAAGGAGCGGTTCCAAAGGTTAAAGACTTACAGCAAGCTTGGGTGTTATTTAAAAATACTATCCTCGAAGCCCAGACCAGCTGTATTCCACGCATTAAGAAAAGTGGAAGAAAGTCCAAAAAACTGCCAGCATGGTTTAAAGGTGAGGTCAGAGAGGCTGTTGCTGCCAAAAGAGCAACCTTCAGAAAATGGAAAAAAGAGCCAAATGATGAAAACTGGAAACAGCACAAGCACTGGCAAGTTAAATGCAAAGCATTGATAAGGCAGGCAAAGCGGGAATTTGAGAAGAAACTTGCTACGGAAGCAAAAACACGAAATAAAGACTTTTTCAAGTACATTCGTAGCAAAAGGCCTGTGAGAGAGTCAATTGGACCATTAGATGATAGAGGGGTAAAAGGGGCAGTAAGAGGAGACAAGGCTATAGCAGAGAGACTGAATGAATTCTTTGCTTCGGTCTTTACTGAGGAAGATGTAGGGGTGTTACCCAAGACTGAAGTGGTATTTAAAGGTGATACTGCAGAGGAATTGAGAGAAATATCGCTACACCGGGAAGATATATTACAACTATTTGATAAACTGAATAGTAGCAAATCACCTGGACCGGATGGTATACATCCCAGAGTGTTGAAAGAACTGAAATATGAGATTGCAGACCTGTTATTGGTAATCTGTGAACTTTCATTAAAATCATCTGTAATACCTGAAGATTGGAGGGTCGCCAACGTAACACCAATTTTTAAAAAGGGTTCCAGGGGTGACCCGGGAAATTACAGACGGTGAGCCTGACGTCAGTACCAGGGAAAATGGTAGAAGCCATCATAAAGAACAAAATTACACAGCATGTCGATAGTCATGGCCTAATGGGAGACAGCCAACATGGCTTTAGACAAGGCAGATCTTGTCTTACCAATCTGATCTGTTTTTTTGAAGGTGTGCATAAACAGGTAGACAAAGGTGAGTCGGTTGATATAGTGTATCTGGACTTTCAGAAAGCTTTTGACAAGGTCCCCCATCAGAGACTTTTGGCGAAGCTAAAAAGTCATGGGATAGGAGGCAGTGTACTATTGTGGATCGGGAACTGGTTAAAAGATAGAAAGCAGAGGGTAGGGCTAAATGGCCAATATTCCCAATGGAAAAAGGTGAATAGTGGAGTACCCCAGGGATCTGTACTGGGTCCGCTACTTTTTGACATATTCATAAATGACCTGGAAAAGGGAATAACTAGTGAGGTAATCAAATTTGCAGATGACACAAAACTGTTTAAAGTTGTTAAAACCCAAGAGGATTGTGGAAAACTGCAGGAGGATCTGGATAAATTGGAAGACTGGGCATCCAAATGGCAGATGAAATTTAATGTGGACAAGTGCAAAGTTATGCACCTAGGAAAGAACAACCCACACTATAGTTACAAGATGCAAGGCTCCACATTAGAAACCACCACCCAGGAAAAAGATTTAGGAGTCATCGTGGATAACATGTTAAAACCCTCCGCCCAGTGTGCAGCGGCGGCCAAGAAAGCAAATAGAATGCTAGGTATCCTAAGGAAAGGGATGGAGAATAAAACAAAGGATATTATAATGCCTCTGTATCGCTCCATGGTACGACCGCACCTTGAATATTGTGTGCAATTCTGGTCACCGTATCTTAAAAAGGACATAGAGTTATTAGAAAAAGTACAGAGAAGAGCCACCAAATTGGTGAAGGGGATGGAAGGCTACTCCTATGAAGAGAGGCTAAAAAGGTTAGGGCTCTTTAACCTAGAAAAGAGGCGGCTGAGGGGAGATATGATAGAGGTGTATAAATTAATGAATGGAGTGGAACGGATAAACGTGGATAAATTGTTTACGCTATCAGAATATAGAAGGACTAGGGGGCATGTAATGAAGCTACAGGGTAAACTATTTAAGACAAATAGGAGAAAATATTTCTTCTCTCAACGTGTAATCAAACTCTGGAATCTGTTACCGGAGGATGTAGTAAGGGCTGTTAGTATAGCTGGGTTTAAAAAAGGTTTGGACAAGTTCCTGGAGGAAAGGTCCATAAACCACTATTAAAAAGGGACCCAGGATATCAATGCTTGGCCTAGTACAAGCACTGCAGAACCTGTGTCTTTTGGGGAAACTGCTAGGTACGTATGACCTAGATTGGCCACTGTTGGAAACAGGATACTGGGCTTGATGGACCTCGGTCTGACCCAGTATGGCATTTCTTATGTTCTTATGTTCTTATGGGCTGATGCAGAATGTTGTTTGCGCAGGGCCCCCTGAAACGCAGGGCCCTGTGCAAACAACATTCTTGCTCAATGGATGGGCCGGCCCTGGGTATAACCCTTGACAAGAACCTCAATATGCACTCCCATATCAAGAAGGCAGCCAACACCCCATGCTTTAAAATGAAATCGCTCCAACACTTACTACCACTACTTCACCACAATGACTACACTATTCCAATCTATAACATCCCACCTAGAGTACAGCAACATACTGTACCAGGGGCTTCAACTAGTTCAAAATACTGCTGCTAGAATCTTAAAATGCACCTCAAGACATCAACACATTATACCCACCCTCAAGAGTTTACACTGGCTGCCAATAGCCCAGAGGATAAAGCACAAGGTTGTAACTACTACATACAAAATCTTACACAACTCAACTCCCTAATCAGAAGAGCTCCAATAACAAGGGCAAGAAGATCAATGAACCAAAACCTTCTAGCCATCCCAACCCTCAAGATAAAATGCACTCAGCAAACAAGCAACAGAACTTCCAGCATCTTCACTGCCTCAATCTAGAACCCACTCCCAGAACCCATAAGATCTGGGCAGACTACACAGGGACTGAAGAAGTTATTAAAGACTCACCTTTTCATTGAACATTACAGTTCTAATGAAATCACATAACATCCTACAAGATAACCTTACCACCCCCCCTGGTTTTTGCTACCTCCAAGTTTACATCTCCCTTAAGTTCTATGTAACTGCATCTCAATTGAGTTTGTTGTTCTCTGTAAACCGCTTAGGTCTAAAGGCGGTATAGAAAATCTGTTAAATAAAATAAATAAATAAATAAATTATAACCCTTTTTCCCTACTTGGAGCACATGAGTGTATCCCCTATCTCTCGACATGTGCTACTCATTTGGTTTTCAGCACTTCCAATGCATAGCGATCAAATGTTTGACACCTAATTTTGCATTGAAAGTTAGAGGTGTCAAACACTTGATCGCTCCTCAGCCTTTCCTAGATTGCTCTTCATTCTGTCTGCTCCTTTAGGGGCATTTGCTTAGTTCCAAATAGCAGTGTCATCTGCAATCAACCCCCCCCCACCCCCAAAAAAAGAAAACACCCGTTCCTACTAACCTATCTGCAATATTGCTCACAAAATGTTTGTACAGACTGGGATCCATGACAAATCCTTGATGCACTCTCAGAATGAACACCATTTGACACCAGTCTCTGGCTCTGTTTTTTAAGGGGCCCTATCTTCTCTCTTTAATTTCTGCATATTAAAACCCAAGAGGATTGTGAAAAATTGCAAGAGGATCTTGATAAATTGGAAGACTGGGCATCAAAATGGCAGATGAAATTTAATGTGGACAAGTGCAAGGTTATGCACCTAGGGAAGAACAACCCAAACTATGGTTACACGATGCAAGGTTCCACATTAGGAACCACCACCCAGGAAAAAGATTTAGGCGTCATTGTGGATACCATGTTAAAACCCTCGGCCCAGTGTGCAGCGGCGGCCAAGAGAGCAAATAGAATGCTAGGTATGATAAGGAAAGGAATGGAAAATAAAACAAAAGATATTATAATGCCTCTATATCGTTCCATGGTGAGACCGCACCTTGAATACTGTGTGCAATTCTGGTCGCCGTATCTTATAAAGGATATAGAAAAGATACAGAGAAGAGCCACCAAAATGGTAAAGGGGATGGAAGGATACTCCTATGAAGAAAGGCTAAAAAGGTTAGGACTCTTTAACCTGGAAAAGAGACGGCTGAGGGGAGATATGATAGAAGTCTATAAATTAATGAACGGAGTGGGATGGGTAAACGTAGATCGATTGTTTACCTTATCAGAATATAGAAAGACTAGGGGACATGCAATGAAGCTACAGGGTAAACTATTTAAGACTAATAAAAGAAAATATTTTTTCACTCAACGTGTAATCAAACTCTGGAATTTGTTACTGGAGGATGTAGTAAAGGCTGTTAGTGTAGCTGGGTTTAAAAAAGGTTTGGACAAGTTCCTGGAGGAAAGGTCCATAAACCATTATTAAGAAGTGACCGAAGATATCAATGCTTGACCCAGTACAAGCATTGTGGAACTTGTGTCTCTTGGAGAAACTGCTAGGTACATATGATCTAGATTGGCCACTGTTGGAAACAGAATACTGGGCTTGATGGACCTTGGTCTGACCCAGTATGGCATATCTTATGTTCTTATGTTCTTATATGAGATTGGGTCAGCAGCTGGTCCAAATTGCAAGAAAGTAAGGGCAAATGACCCTAGCTTGGATCATTAGTGGCCTGGCTAGAACCTTTCCTAATCTGGAGTTTTCTAAGACTCTTCCAGTCCTAGCCACTGAGCCCGAAGAGAAAGCTTACATCTCCGGAGATCTAGCATTAGATTAAAGCAGCCTCCCGTTGCATTCCACAGCCGTGTGAATTTAGAGCAATAAAAGAAAACACAAAGCCTTAATAGCCATAGCTATACACCTAATTATTTCAAAAAGGGAAATTACCACGAGTTGCTCCCTTATGAACTGCTCAGAGGCTTGCATTATTTGTAATGGGATTGGGGGACGTGGATGATTGAATGTGTTTGCTCAGTTGAGCACCGCGGAAAACAGCGAGAGCCGGTGCAGTAGAGGCTGCGAAGTGAGGAAGGAAACAAAACGAGCGAGGGCTGAAGGGCGGGCGGGGCTAGAGCTGAGCTCTGCAGCTGATTGCATGCACCAGCACACACTAGCTCTCGCCTTTCTCTCCAGCACCGTCTAGGCAGGCAAGCATCCCTCACTCCCTCTATGCAAAGCTCACAGACACTCTGCTTGAGAGCCAGCTTCGAAGGATCCCAGGGCTCGCTCGCTGCGACCTCCAAGGGAAACCCATGTAGTGGGGGTGAGCAAGATCTGCAGCCCTGCGGTGCAAAACTTAACACGTCCAGGGAGGAGAATACAATAGAAATCAAGGGCGCGGGAAATCGGGCGTCGTTAAGGATTCATCAGCTTTGGCATGTGGCGAATACTGGATGTGACACTGAACCCATGTGCATCCCTTGAGGCCACCTTCCCAGCTCATTGAGGACCATGGCTTTCTGCAAGTGATTCGGCCACCGGGGACTGCTGTTGTATGCGGATCGGGCCCCGCAAGGTGAAGGACAGCCTCTGACTCTTCGGTCACTTCTGCGTGCCAAGTTGCAGGCGACAGCGAGCCTAAAAGCGATGCCGCTCTGCAGAGTCGTCGCCCAGGGGAAGAGGCTCGCGGCTCCTCACCGCGCGCGCTGCGTTTCCTAGCCCGAAGGCACCGACTCTCCCTCCGCGATGCAGTCGCACAGCTCGGATGGTTCGTAGTCGCGGGGAGGCGGTCGATACTTCTGGCGAGGTCGGAACAAAAGGCTGAAAGGAGAGAGGACAAAGTCAGCCTCGATTCGCACGGCTCATTAAGCTGGCTAGTTTGGCCGTAGTATGTCTGCACTTCGAAGGAAATTTGGGGACGATTACCAGGTAGTGACCACGTCCTCCAGCGGCTCGGGATTCAACCAGCCTGCTCCGAAGAAGAAGCGACAGAGGTTCGTGGATAAGAACGGCCGGTGCAACGTCCAGCACGGCAACCTGGGCAGCGAAACGAGCCGATACCTCTCCGATCTCTTCACCACGCTGGTAGACCTGAAATGGCGCTGGAATTTGTTCATTTTCATCCTGACCTACACGGTGGCTTGGCTCTTTATGGCTTCCATGTGGTGGGTCATCGCGTACATCAGGGGGGACCTGAATAAAGCCTACGACAAGGACTACACGCCCTGCGTGGCCAATGTCTACAACTTTCCCTCCGCTTTCCTCTTCTTTATCGAAACCGAAGCGACCATAGGTTACGGTTTCAGGTACATCACGGACAAGTGCCCGGAAGGGATTATCCTCTTCCTCTTCCAGTCCATCCTGGGCTCCATCGTCGATGCCTTTCTCATCGGCTGCATGTTTATAAAGATGTCCCAGCCCAAGAAGAGAGCCGAGACTTTGATGTTCAGCGAACATGCCGTGATCTCCATGAGGGATGGCAAACTCACTCTGATGTTCAGAGTGGGCAATCTCCGCAATAGCCATATGGTCTCTGCTCAGATCCGCTGTAAATTACTCAAAGTAAGTCCCGGGGTCCAGGCTGTTAGGTGACTCAGCGCGAATGAAAGTGCCGAGTCATCACTGCGCTGTAACTTTCTGCCTTGATGATCTCCCCAAGTCTGTCGCCTCCTGCATATTCCCCGACCCCTTTGCGTTATTTTGGTTGTAGTAGCTTCCACGCGCTTTATTGCAAATGTCTTGTTTTTTCTTTAAAAAAAAAAAGCTAATAAACACTACTGTAAAGTTTTCCGAGAGCATTGCCTACGTTTAGCCTGCATAATGGCCTGTGTGTGATTAGGTAATCCGCGTATCTCCATTAAGTTGCAAGTCTTGGGGAGTTTCTTTCCATTCTAACGTCAGTTTGGCCTACAGTCTTAATGGGGGTCAAAATCTGAGTGCTTGGGAGAAACTTTGGTTGTGCTTCGGAGAAACTTTGGTTGTGCTTCAGTAGGTGAATGCAGTTTAAGGAAGCAATCTCAGAATGAACCAGTGTGGATCGAAAGGAACACATCCTTGGGGGTAGCACTGAGAAAAGATGGAGGAGGAGGGGCAGGGTGATGGCAGGCAGGAATTTGCGACTTGTTTCCAGGCCTAGAACTTCGAAGGACTTGAATTTCCAGTAATGAAGTTTCAAATAACCAATTAAAGAGTGAAGTGTGATACTTTCATATCAGCTGCAGCGTGAACTGCGAACATCAATTAAAGGGGAAGACCGCTATGCTCTTCCATCAGCCCTTAGAGGGCACCACTCCAATAAACTATAAAAGTCGCTAACCTTATCAGCCCTTGCCTAATTAGAGCATGGAAGCGTTTAGCATGATGAATTTCAGCACCTATTTACACTATAATAGATTACTCGAATCCATTATGCACAAGGTGTTTTGTTCTAGCTATTTTCCAAGTATGATGCAAATGTATAGGCTAAGACGCACAAAGCACTGTAATATAGTCAAGTCCCCAAGCTAAACACGAATAGGACTCCTTAACAAGTGAAGGTACTGCTTTAGGGAAGGAGGCTTAGTTTTTGACTTGACACATTGTAGCAAAGTCAGTGGTAATTTCAGAGATGGACTTCTTTTCTTATCACTGTGAACTGTGGAGCTGGTGAGTTGTATGTTCCCTGTAGCACTCTGTTACTAAAGACTAGTGTCCCCCTATAGTGGTACAGTTTACTAACAGGATTTAAACTTGTCATGCTTATGCTTATTTCAAATGATATTAATAAGGACAATAAAACAGTGAGCATGCACTGGAAGCAGTATTTTAGATTTTGTGTTTTTACTGTACATTGCAGTTCCTGATTTCCATTGCTTTCAGACTCCTAACTTCCACTGACCTCATTCATCCAGTCATTGTATTGATGTACTCAACAGGCCTGGCTGAACCACATATATACTTAATTCTGTATTTAAGAATACTGCCATGGTCCAGCTGTAAGTTACTAACTAGATAAATACATGTAACCTGGAAGTGCTGCCATATAGATATAAATTGACAAGACTTATCAGAATAAATGTAGGGCTTCAATAAAGATTTTCCTTTTTGTATGGGGGGTAATGTTTTCTGTTCTTAAAACCTATTTTGCACACACAAAAGGCTTTTTATAAAATTCCTTCATGATACAAGGCCTGGTAATCTACTTCTGATCACACTGCCAAGAAAACCCAGGAGCTGCTGGGTCACCAGGAGTCGGCATTGACTCAAAGGCACCCATTGCATTTTGCACACATGTGTACAAGCATGCAGGGTGACGTGCACCACGCGCAGGCATTCCCGGGAACATAGTTTGGGTGGAGCTGTGATGTATGCACGCATTTTATAAAATGCACAAGTAAAGACGTGGAGTATGTGCACATATTTAAATTAACTGCACAACTGATGAAAACATGTGCATGGCCAGTTGTGTGACATAAGAGGCCCGTTCTGGGTGCCTATTTTATAAAACTACATAGTCGACTATGTTGCCCTTATACAACAGGCTTAAAATAAGTGCATTTTTGGATTTCTCCAAAAGCCCAGAATTCAGAAAGTTCTTTGTGAAATAAGGCTTATATAATATGGCAATTCATGATAGGAAATCATGTCAATGCTGCTGCTGCTGCTTCTCAGTGTGTGCAAACTGTTTTTGTTGAGGTCAGGAAATTCTCACCACACACATTTGTAAACTATAAATGTAACAAGATGTATAATGCAAACAATGTATTGCAGAGTAAGTGAAATCATCTATTTGCCTATTTTTCTAACATAGCCATAAAATGTTCAGTTTGGATTTTGCTGAGTGTGACTAGCTGAGTTGCCAACTCACCAAATTCTAGTAGGGACATTTGAGTCCAGTGCAGTATTTCTAACGACCCTATCCTAATGCATTATGGGACTGGCAGCACTGATTTCAATGGATACAATTAGAGAGTAAAGCTACCACACTACATTAGGAATGTAAGTTGGATACCAAGGCTGGCCTAAAATGTTGCTACTGGAACATGGGTAACCTGGCCACTCTGGACTAGTCATTTCAAATGTGGATAAGTAAAATTTTCTAGCATGTTCTGAAAAATTCTGTTTTTTTGTTTTTGTTCTTTTGTCTGCGTGTTTTGTCTAGTCCCGGCAGACACCCGAGGGTGAGTTCCTTCCTCTTGATCAGCTCGAACTGGATGTAGGTTTTAGTACGGGAGCAGATCAGCTTTTTCTTGTTTCTCCTCTGACAATCTGCCATGTGATTGATGTCAAAAGCCCCTTCTACGACCTTTCTCAGAGATCCATGCAAACCGAACAGTTTGAAATAGTTGTCATCCTGGAAGGTATCGTGGAGACAACTGGTGAGTACAAATGCGGTGCACAAGCACAGATTTACTTGCTTCCTTGCTGCTACAGAGGACTGCTTATTTTTAGAAATCTTATCTAAGAGTTGTGCTAAAGGACATGTGCTGTAGTATAAAGGAACTTGTTCACCATGTGTTTTAGGCAGGTGGTTGACTGTTCATCTGCACTCGTAAAGGAACTGATGCTTTAATCAGCGATATAGTGCTTCTTCTAGGCATGTGATATGTTTCGATGTTGGACGGTGAAGTAAATTTATAAGGCGCATTCTGGCCTGTTCCTAATCTAGTGTTTACTGAAGAAGCGAGGGTGTGTTATGATTGCTGAAAGACCTTGAAACTGCAGAATGTGTTCTTGAACTTTTGTCTGATACACTGGTTGAAATACCAAAGATATTTGACTGTAAATACTTGCTATATATCAACAGCCTGAGTGAGAAAATATGTTTATGAGGTATACAGTGTTAAAGTTTACTAAGGAATCTAGCTACCACTTTAAAGGAAACCATTTTGCTAGTAGAGTCCATTTTAAAGCATATAAAACAGATATCCAAGAAAACAGGTCTTAAATGACACAATAGACTCTTTAAAACAAGTTACATCTTTTCTAAATACATGTGCTGTGTATCTTTGTGTTTCCCAAAAACAGTGGCTATAGACAGTCTACATCCTCTTCCAAAATGTTCACCTTTTTGATTGCCTTATAGCCTGGAAGTAAAATGCATTAAAACTGTGTTTGTCCTATATATCTACATATACTCACAACAGCTAAGTGAAAAATGGCTTCCAGAAATATTTAGGGGTCTTCTTACTAAAGCGCAGCAAGGTTCTGCACTTACTGCACAGTTATCCCAATTTTCTGTAGCTGAAAATTAAACCACTTAGGGAGCTGGTTACTAAGATGCACTAATGTTAATACATGTTAATTCACCATTACCATGCATCATTAGTAACTAGGTCCCATTGAATAACATGGGAACTGTGTTAAAATCATGCGTGCTACAGAGAATTAATGTATGTTAACGTTACCATACCTTAGTAACCAGCTCCCTTACTAGTTTATCCCACCAGGAAATAGGGGGAGGGGAGGCCCATAAAGCTGCTGTCAAAACAACAACAAAACACACTTTAAAAAATAAATGATCAATTAAAAAACAGAGGAACCAATAATAACTGACATCAAAATATCTATGTTCCAAGAACTTCATCAGTGGCCTTTTAGCATTTATCTTACTCTGGGTTTCTTTTTGTATGCAGAAAATTCTTAAGCTGAACAGACTCATATAAAGAAGAAAAAGAAATGGAGGTAGACACATGACCTAATGTAGTCCAAACCAACGTTTTTGTTCTAAGGAGTAAAAAAGTGTAAAAGAGACCTGACTTAGTTAAGTTTTGGCAAAGTAGCCTTCATCAGAGGTCAGTGTGAACAAAGTCAAAATCCTAGCAAAATATTAAAGGATCGCTCAGAGGAAGCACCTTGTGAGCTGATCACATTAACATGTGTCTATCTCCATTTCTTTTTGTTTTTTGTTGTTTCTTAGAGGATCTTCTCCTTGTTTGGCATTTTTAAAATATATATACATTATCATGAAACTTTAAAACACGTTTACAGAGAAATCTCAGAAGAGAGAGTGCTTTCTCTTAACTAATTAATTTATTATTTAGCTCACATCTTTCTGGTAGTAGTTCAAGGTGAGCTACAGTTAGGTACAGTGGGTATTTTCCTGTCCTTGGAGGGCTTACAATCCTTCCTACAAATCTGTAATTTTAGATGAATCAGGAAAAATTCACATCTTATTGCCTAGAAATAGCATGTCCTTTATAATAGTAAAAAAGCTTCAGAACCTACTTTCGATCATACTCCAAGACAAAGAGACTATCATGTTATTATTACTTGTCTCAATAACTTCTTCATATGACCCCAATAGTTCAGTTTTGTTCAAAGTATTAGGAGATAGAACCCCCCCTGCTCTATTTCTTCCTTTTGTCCTATATCCTCCATAGGACCAGGGAGAGGAAGGTGGGGAGCTCTCAAAATAGGAGAAATATATTCAGATAGAATTTTTAAAATCTCCTTAAAATACCTTAAAATATCAATCATACAGAAACCTAACTCGGGAGTTGTGACCTGAAGTTCTCTCATCTTAACTGGTCGGCAGTACACTTTCTATATTCTCTCCAAACATATCAGCTTCACTCAGGGATGCCCCTGAAATTTTCTGAGGGCTTAAGGAAGTCTCTGCCTCTTGTGCATGCCGTGCCTGCAGTACCACTCTTCCTCGCTTCCTCATTTGCAGTAGGCTGCAGATAAACATCAGTCTTGATATGAGTAGTAAGTGCTGGGAATCCTATCAGGTTTGGGGGAAAGATTCAGGCTTTCCCTTTATGTTTGTCTATGTTTTCCAAGACACAAAGTAACAGGAAAGAAGAATAAATAAGAGCTATTATAGCATGTTACCTATTGCCAGACGCCTTCTTGGTCACTTTCCATCTGTGTTAAATTGTACTAACTCACATAATGACAGAACAAATTCAGCATATTGGCTCTTTTGAAAATTGGGCTCTCATCTTTTAAAAGTTCAATAGAGTCTCCCTTATTTGAAGCCAGTTAAGTCTTAATTTAGCACCTGATTTACTAAGGGGGTCTTTTACTAAAGGGCGCAAGCTGTCAGCACATGTTCTGGGACAAGCATTGACTGCTGATGTGGAACCATGACAGCGCGGGATGGTTTCCATGCTGTGAATCGCACATTGGGATGGTAAGGATGGAGAGTGGGCATGGTCAACATTGCAGAGTTAGTGTGGAGGTATAAACTGTGACCCTTGCAAACCTGTGCTATTTGTATGCTGCATTAGGGCACAGGGCTCTGTCATAACTGCCAGGAACATGCTTTCCACATGCCCAACAGTTGGTGTTGCACCTAACATGCCAAGATCTTGTGCTATTGGTACACTAGATGCAAGACCATAGCATCTTTTAGTAAAACAGCCCCTAAGACTTTTTTTCTCATTCTGTGTCCATGGGAAAAAGCTTAGTAAATCAGGATTCTAATGTTGTTTAATTATGGTGATTATTATTGCAGTATAGATTTTATCATTGGAAGTTTAATTGCAAGTCTTATTGCCTGTTTAAGTAGCCTGGGGCAAAGATAATAGACAAATTAAAGGTAACAGTAGTGCCTTTTTATTAAACTTATATATTTAAGGATGCTAGCTCTACAAGTTTGATACTCTTCAGTTAGATGTCAGTCCTAATAAGTATATTCCATATCATATTTAAAAGCATGACATTTAGGGGCTTGTTTACAAAACTGCGGTAGTGGTTCGCGATCGTTATCGGAGCCGCGACCCCATTGATTTCAATGGGGCCGCGGCTCCGATAACGACCGCGAACCGCTACCGCGGCTTTGTAAACAAGCCCCTTAATGTATTTATCAATATAGTGCAGTTTTTTTGGTGGTATTCTATGAGCACCCATCCATTCCTTCGTTTATTCATATGGAACCATCCGTGGACCATTCGCAGTTGCCTGCGGATTGATCTCAGATTCCCGAAACATATTAGCCATCTGTACTGTATAATGTGAATAATATTAAGTTGTGATCTCCATGATGGTAGGGTTATTTTTTTCTAGAAATAGGTTAAGAAATATTGAATAACACTGACTCCATTTACCGAGTTCAGTGCTTTTATTGAAATATAGTAAGATAGAAAAAAAGTCAGGTAAACCAATAAGAAAAGCACATTAAATATAAGAAACCACATGTGGAAAAGACAAGTACTGTACAGTTCACCGAGACACAGGAAACCAGAAACCTCAACTGCTTTCTCATGAATCTGATGGATTTAGAGTTGAACTGCTACTCTGTGCAGGTAACTCCCCATGCTTTCATGTAGATCCAGTGGTTCTGATGTGGTAAGTACTGTTCTGTGTAGGTTACCCCAATGCTTCATTTTTATTTTGTTACCTCTGGGGATTCTGCATGTTTATCATATGCTCTTCTGAGTCCTGATACTGCTTTTGCTTCTAGCAACTCTTTTGGGTGCTATAGACTAGATTGTAAGCTCTGATGAGCAGCGACTGATGATTATTATTATTAGTAGTAGTAGAAATAGGTTTTGACATTATTCTTGAATCTGCCCTCTTGGTACTTCATATTGTGACTCCTAATTCTAGAATTTCCTTTCCACCGAGAGGTTTCTTTCTTCAGCATTGTGAATGCCTATTAAGTATTAAATATTTTTATTATTACCCCTCCCCCATATTTCCCATTCTTTATTTGGATCGCTGAGGCTTACATAATAGGACTATGTGACTGCTAATGCAGACCCCACACCATTGTAGTTGCTTTTCTCTGGACTGCTTCTAATATGAGCTGAGATCTCACCAATGATTTATATAGAGCTATGATCACATTCCTTTATTGTCATCTGGTTATGTCTCGTCTTTCCCAGCATCCTTCATATTCTAGCCACCACCTTGCCACACTCTGTTACCACCTTGACATCATCAGACAGTAGCACATCAAAGTCTCTCTCATGGTCTGCAACCCAGTAAAAACCGTGGAGGCAAGGAAGGAACTATAATACCACCTTTATTTCATAAAGCCAGGCCCGACACAGGCCGTGTTTCGTTTATGCCTTCCTCAGGGGCTTTGGCTATAACAACATATAAAAAATTCATTTAACACAAACAAATTCATCATAAATATACATATATAAGGCACTCAAAAACCTAAAAACACTAAAAAATTCATAAAAACTAATTAAATAAATAATTAAATACTAACTGCTAAAGTACAGCGAAAGTCTGTAAACCAACAGACAGATAAATAAATAAATAATTAATTAAATGACTGTATACGTATGATACATGTATAATCACATATAGAAGAACTTATAGACACATGGTCACACTAATAAATACTCAATAACTTAATAAATTAGTGACACACAATAAAGTATCCATTTACTCTAAATAAATCCAACTAATAATAATAAATAACATATATATAAAAAGTATATATCATACATATAAACCATACAGTTATAAAACTAGACTGAAAAGTAAATGGCTAAAAAGTTCATAAACAAAAAATAAATCAATAAAGATTATTATGTAGTAAATAAACTAAAAAATATATTTGATTAATTAATTAAATCACCCATTTATAAACCTATTTGTGACCAAGAAACAACATAACCCACAATTTGATGTACTAAAAATCATTTATCACATTCTTACCTATATGATTTTCTTGCCACAATGATAACTGAAGGGAAAGGAAAAAAGAGAATAGAAGGGCTAATCCAATTGACTATACCCTATAAAAATCTACAATGGTACAAAAATCAATAATAACCATAATTAAAATTATAAAAATAAAAATAAATATAAAATAAAAATTAAAATTTTTGGGGAAATGAAACAGAAAACTACACTACTGGAGGAAACGCTGAACCCAGGAAAAACGCAACAGGTAGAGCCCCCAGATGCATGACTTTGCACTCTTTTGCATGCAATTTTAGTTGCTATGTATTTGGCCACTTTTCAAGCTTTTTCTTTTGATCATTTCTCATGCTCTCTGATTTCTCATGGGTATTAAGTCTGTTGCAGATCTTGGTACCAGCTGCATAAAGATGAAATGAGACATACTAACTCCTAAGTGCCTTTTTACTAAAGTGCAACAAGTTTTTGCACTTTTCCATGCGTTGGGGGTCAAGATTTGACACCTAATAAGTGCAAAAGCCATGCAGTAGCTGTCAGATGCATGCCCAGCATGTCCCCGCCTTACCGCATGGAAAGTCCCTTCCCCTGCTGCACGTAAGGGAGCTGTGCAAAGACATGCACCGTTTGCATGTGTAAGTCACTATTTTCAAGGAGCCCTTACCTGCATGCTCTAGGCAGTTGCTATTCTGTAAGTACACATGAAAGACTGATCGTGTATATGTTCAGTGTGGGCATGCATGGAGTGAATCTTGGGCAGAGCAGGGGTGCAGTGCAACTTTACACATGTAAGTAATAAAATACTAATGTTCACACCACTTGCGCCCCTATTTATAAAGTAAGCTACATGCTCACTTTATTTTATAAAAGTCATGAAATACGTTTGTTGCAATGTGCGTTAATTCTGCAAGATTTTAAAAAATGAACTTTATTAAGTTCATTTGCAGTTCGTGTGAGTGCAGTTGATGCCTCCGCTTGAAGTGGCGTTAAGTGCATCCACGCAAATTGAAGAATTGACAGTGCACAATAATTGCCACGTGCTATCACAATGTGTGGTCCATGCCCAGTCTCCCCCCAATCTCTACCTCATCACACACGAAGCAGTTCATGTGGGAGTTTTACCATACTGGCAACTTTTAACTCATGGTAGCTGTTACTGTGAGCCTGCAGTTATCGTGCATTACAATGCATATTAGCTGCTTAATGCACCTTAGTAATAGGGCCTTTTAGTTGTATTTTGGAAAGTAGTGCCATCAGGATAGAAACAACTGAGGTTTTCTCCAGTCCCTTCTGTATTCCTGATGTTCCTGGTTGAAAGATGCAGTTATTTTTCTGGGAATAATGCAACTTGAAAATGTTGCTGCAAGTGACATTATACATTTTGCACAATGTTGTTGTTGTTAAGCGCCATTGAGTCGGTGTAGACTCATGGCGACCATCTGGATAGTTGTCCTAAATTGTGTTCGGTCTTCAGTAAGGCGGCTCATTGTTGATAGACTGGTACCTGTAGCTGCTGTTATTGTATCGATCCATCTCATTTCTGGCCTTCCTCTTTTGCGTTGACCTATCTTGCCAAGCATGATGTCTTTCTCTAATGATCTCTCTCTTTGCATGATGTGTCCAAAGTATGAAGGTCAAAGACTTGTCATCTGAGCTTCTAAAGAAAGCTTAGGTTTGATCTCCTCTAGTACAGACTGGTTTGTTCTTCGGGCAGTCCATGGTATACGCAATATTTGCCGCCAGCACCATAGTTCAATTTTCTTCCTGTTTATCATTTTCACTGTCCAGCTTTCACATCCATATGATGTTATTGAAAATACCATGGCTTGAATGAGTTGAATCTTTGTATGGAGAGAGACATCTCTGCTCTTTAGAATCTTGTCTAGGTCTTTCATAATCATTCTGCCAAGAGCAATGCGTCGTCGGATTTCTTGACAGCTTGTTACTTCTTTATTGATAGTTGATCCAAGTAGGTTAAAGTTGTCCACAATTTCAATTTCTTCTTCAACGATGAACTTATTGATTTTGCCAGTTGTCATGATCTTTGTCTTCTTTACATTAAGGTGCAGGCCCATTTTAAGACTATGTTCATTGATTGTGAGAAGCAAATGTTTCAGATCATCTTCACTTTCAGCCAGTAATGTGGTATCATCAGCATAGCGAAGGTTGTTGATGAGTCTTACACCAGTCTTCACATATCTCTTGTCTTCATACAATCCTGCATTTTTGATGATTTGTTCTGCATATAAGAACAAAAGATATGCCTTACTGGGTCAGACCAAGGTCCATGAAGCCCAGTATCCTGTTTCCAATTGTGGATAATCCAGGTCACAAGTACCTAGCAGTTTCCAATTTATCAAGGTCCTCTTGCAATTTTTCACAATCCTCTTCGGTTTTAACAACTTTAAATAATTTTGTTTCATCTGCAAATCTGATTACCTCACTCTTTATTCCCATTTCCAGGTAATTTACAAATATGTTAAAAAGCAGCGGACCCAGCACAGATCCCTGGGGTACTCCACTAGTTACATTTCTCCATTGAGAAAAGTGGCCATTAACCCTTACCTTCTGCTTTCTATCTTTTAACCAGTTCCTGATCCACAATAGTACACTGCCTCCTATGCCATGACTTTAATTTGGCCAAGAGTCTCTCTTAGGGGATCTTGTCAAAGGCTTTCTGAAAATCCAGATACACTATATCAACCGGCTCACCTTTGTCTACCTGTTTATTCACACCCTAAAAAAATTATAACTGCTCTTCATGCATTTGCCTGTGACACAACTCATTCTTTGTTTTTTGGTATACCATGGGAACTCAGCAGATAACGTGCTAGTTTTTTGCCAATTCACCACAGTAGAGGTATGTCTTATTGCAGTTTATTAAATGGACCCCTTTATATTATCAAAGTATTTCCTATGATTTGAAGGAGATTTAAGTTTAACTATAAACCACAAATTAATCATAAAGCATGTCTTTTTTTAATTAAATTTTTATAATGTTACAACAGAAAATGTAAATATACATATAATGCATATACACATCAAGTCCACATCAAGGAGAGTGTTCCATATCCAAACAAAAATCAATCCACCTAGATCCCTGGACATTACATACACACGCCCCCTCAATCTGAGTCAAGAAACATAACAAGAAATTTAAGCAGAATGATTCTTTCCCCTTGAGAAAATCTACCACCTGATCAACCTCGTAGAACACATACTTCTTACCCTGAAAAACAATATTACATTTACAAGGAAATTTTAAATAGAACAAAGCACCAAGAGCCAATATACATGGTCTAATCTCCAAAAAGGTTTTCTGTCGCCTCTGGGTAACCCTAGAGACGTCAGGGAAAATTTGGATAGACTGACCATAAAAGTTTTCAGACTTCTTAGAAAAATATGATCTCAAAACTCTATTTTTATCAATTTCAGAAACAAAAGTAACCAATAATGTGGCTCTTGATGAAATGTCCTCCTGCAAAGACTCCAAAAACATAGAAATATTTAATGAGGGAGACAATAATGATCATATTGCTGTTCTACCCCCACATTACTAACCACTACCTTCCCCTTTGGAACATAATAAATCCTAGATAGGCTCACAGATTCTGGGTCTGAAAACAATAATGCTTCCTTAAGATATTTCTAAAAAAGAATTTGTGGGGAAAGGTACTGAATTTGTGGGAAGTTTAACAATCACAGGTTCTTAGAACATAGAGAATTCTCCAAAAATTCATCTTGCCGATGAAGCAAAAGAGAATCCTACACAAAGGAGGCTAAAGCAGCTTGAGAGACTAATAACTGAGATTCAGATTTAATACAGCGTTTTTCCAGATCCTGCAGCCATCCATCAAGCTCCAAAAATTTATCAACCATTTCTTTTGAAAATAATGAAACCTTTTTGAAGAGAGAGAACTGTTTCAGTACATGAAACAATTGTCCAAATATCCTGTAAGGAAACATCTTTTGTTGGAACCTCTTCATCCCCAACTGGCTTAAAAGCAATTACCGAAGGAAGGGAAGACGTTACACATCCAATAGAGGAATCTACAACTAAAAAAGAATCTGTAAGGGAAACAGGTCCTGGAAGAGCTTTCTCCACCATCAAGGGTGAGGAAGCCGCACCAGGAGTGTCCAAATCTTGACTGGACGGGGCTAAATTACCCTGAAAGTCAGCAGGAGATAGTGAAGTCAAAGTACAGTTGGAACTTCTCCCGACCCCAAAGAAGAAGTCTGGATCACCGCAGCCATACCAGCTGCCCTAAAATGGGCATCAATAGGACCCACCAATTTTGCAGCCTTTGTATTAGGGACCAGCGCACTTCTTTTCTTCCTTTTCCCCATTACAGGAAAAAGTCCTCACGCTGACATGCGCCAAAGGGGCAGGACCTGCCCCTTTGGGCATGCACTTGCAACCACAGGCACAGACCATACTCACCAACACAGGCCCGCCATTGATGAAACCCTATGTGGGGGCTATATTCCAGTTAAGGGTCCCATAAAGTACTTCTTGTGGGGGATGTGTGTAAGGGAGAGGGAGAGGGGAGGAGATGGAGTGTAGATCCTACTGTGTAGCGTTCTCATCATTCAGTGATGGGATTTTTATGCTAGCGTTATTATAGTAGACAATTTTCTTTTCATTTTGTGCTTAAAGGAAGAACATTTTAGAAATCATTCCCAATGCATACTGTCATGAGGCTGGAGCCACGGAAGGTGCAGGTTTAGGGAAAAACCCTGTCTTTCATAGAGCTGTGGATGTGCAGAAGATGCCATTACCTCGCAGCACAGCTAGAGGGGGGCAGGAGTAAGCCTACAGAGGCTGAGTCAACGTGCCCAGCCACTGATTGTATGAGTGTTAACCAGCTGCACCTGAACGCAAGCCCGGGAGTTTCAAAGGTAAAATGCCTTTATAAAGGAAAGACAGCCAGAAGGAAGTGGTGTGAGTGTGCAAGGAGTGGAGGAGGAATCCATTCAGAGGGAACTCAGCCGGCAGCAGTTCAGCCAGAAGGAAGGAGGAGTGTGGAGAAAGAGAGAGTCCACACGGAGCAAGCCCAGAGGGAAAGAATCCAGACGGATAGAGTCCAGAGGGGCAGAACACAGAGAGACGGAGTCCAGAGAGAGACTGCCAGGAGAAGCAGTTTGGCTGGAAGGAGTGACACTCCCAGCTCAAGTAACATAGCTGGATCAAGCAGCACGACAAGAATAATAACAGCTGAAAGAGGAGCACAGAAAGCCAAGGAGCCATGCTTTGAGAGAAACCTACATTCACCGGAGTACCCTGGATCAGGATTACAAGGTACCAGAAGGAGAGGTTTCTATAACAAAGCTACCTTTACACAGAAGCACAGAGGTTGGGAATCCTCACCAGGTTTTCCTGGGCTTCAGGAAGGCAAAGCACTGCACAAGGAAACCTGTGTCCAGAGAGAAGTACGTGAGAGAGAAAGCTCCAGGTGTAGCAGTTGCAGGAAGCCAAGGTATGGTGGCTCTTTACTTTTAAAAGAAAGCCTTGCTCCCAGAGACTTTGATAAAGCAGACGCTCAGTATATGAGAAGAGGGAACAAAGCAGAGCTTTTTAAAACAATACCTAAGGGCTTAACAGGACAGTCTTACTGGAGGCAAAGAAACAGAGACAGACCCTGTAAAGTTGTAGCCACAAGGGAAAGCTCTTATTCAGAGGGAGAAGCCAGTGATGCAGAGTCCATGGAAATAGAGTTTGAGAATACTATTCCCATCCCTCAAGAGGAGTCTATGGATTGTAGCTTTTGTGTTGCTACTAGCTGTGAGTCCATAGTAGAACTGTAAATATAAAAGAAACAGTTTGTTTGCCTGTTTGTTCAATTTTATTTTGGAAAGAAAGAATCCTCAGTTCAACCCTGCAATCAATTGTGAAGTTTATAACAATTGTTTGTCTGCTTATTTTGGTGGAACCCTTTATAAAGTAGGACTATCTTCATATTCTTATGTCTTAGTGAACCCTTGCGGTAAAAGGGGACATAAAAGCCTTATTACCCTTCACTCTTGGCTTATATAATTCTGTTCTTACAAGGAGCTAAAACTCCAAGGACCAAACTGCACTGGGTCTTAAAGAGCCATTGCTCCTTTAAAATAATATAAATGCGCAGCGTGCCTTTACAGCCATTGGCCACTGGGGGCACCTGACGACAATACTCTTGTGAGAAAACGGCCTTTAGAAGAGGATGTGGTATAAATGTTAGAGCAGCAAATTAAGAAGAAAGGAAGCCAAGGTTCAAACTCTGCCCCTACCACTAATACTCTTTGTGGTTTTGGATGAAGTCTAGTACTGACTTAGATTTGTCAGTTTTTTTGGGACAGGGATTTTTCACTGCATACATCCAGTTGTACTAAAAAATAAGGATTGTGGGGGAACATTTTAAAAAAAAACCCATGCTTTTTCAAATTTTCACAGAAATAATGTATTGCAACAGTCAGCCTTGGAGGTGAAATAAAGAATTTGTTTTCACTGTTCCTTGAATTTTGGGTAGTAGTATCTAAAGATCTGTAATAAATGTGAATTGCAGATTGACTGTGTACGAGTTAAATGTTGTCTTTGCAGGGTTGGTATTCCATGCACTGCAACGTACAAGCAGATGTTAACAGTATGGGCCGTGGCTAGCGTGATGTTCTCAGTAGGTTGAGACTGAAGGAAGACAAGAGGTCAGGATATGAGGTGCCCTAAGTGAACCTCATTCCTAGACCTCCCCTGATTTTGCCCCCATTGCCAACCCTGCTGTCTCTTTCTGGGACATGCAGCGACTGCAATGCTTTTAAAATGGCACCACTGCGCTTACCATCACTTCTGGTGCTGCAGTGCTGTTCCCGCTTCCACCTCTCTCATTTCACTTTCTTTGGCATGGGGCTGGAAGTGGAACTGGAAAGAGGGGAAGCACTGCAGTGCCAGAGGTGGTGTTAAGTGCTGTGGTGCTCTTTTAAAAGCATTACTGCCGTGGCTCATCCCAGAGAGGGTTGGCAGCAGTGGCAATGAGGTGCCCTCCGACTGTTGGCACTGAAGGCAGCCGCTTAGTTTGCTTAATATTAGCACTGGCCCTGCCAGAGGTTCATTGATTCCAACATTTTTTTCTGTTTAGCAGTCATTTGGACAGACTTAATATGCAGAGACTCTTAAATAATTGTTTATTAACTATAATAGTATCTTACAGGACATTTACCAAATATCACTCTGAGTTGGCTGTGACGGGTCTAGGCATCTGTCCTGCTTGCGCGATCTGCTTACTAGGATCTTAGTCTTGAAGAGGTTGCAGTTCCCATGAAGTAGGCGCGCAGTTCAGTCAGTATCAAGGTAACACAGCTTCTGGCCTGTTCTAAAGCATGCAGTCCCAGTGTACTGAAACTAAACTGGTAAGATGCCATGCACAGATGTGTTAACATGATTGCGTTTAGATGAGCACGTCGATGGCGGCTCTGCCATGTTCAGCAGCTTGGATTTCACTGCATTAACTGGTCCAGAGTGAAAGAGCCATTTACTGCAGGCAAAGTCAGACCCCCCAACTCCTGAGGCACACCCGTTGCCCCTGAAAGAACTCCTTTCAAAAGAGGACCAGTGCCTAGGGTGGCTTCCTTCCCATTGGTGTAGCAGTTTGCACAACATACCTCTGGAGGTACTTGGTATACCCACTTCCTGAGTACCTCATCCTAATTTCCCAGGCGTTGGTCTAAAGGTCTCAGAATATTTGGAGGCAGGATGGAGATAGTCATGTGTTCTCTATGAATGATATTTCAGAGCTCTAATAGCCTGACACAGCAGGAGCTTTAAATGCAAGTCTCCTATGTTACAGCCAGTTTTTTAGTATATATAATCAACACTTGGTTAGCTGAGTGACTGAGATTCTCCTTTGTGAATTTGCCCTGTGGAGTTGGATCATTCGTTTCCCTGATTAATCACTTGTTATTCCCTTGTGATCTTTGCTGCAGGTACTTACTAGCTAGGTCTGAAACTGATGCAGCGCCGTACTTTTCCGAGCGGTGCAGTCACACAAGGCGCAAAACATTAGGGACGCATTTGTGGTTACAGGCTTCTGTTCTTCCCATCCCCCTGTTGCCTGCCCTTGCCCTGCTGCTGCCACTTTTCGTATCTCTTTGACGGCAGGGGTGGCAGCAGCGGAGCGGATCTCTAATTGAGAAAAAAACACGCGGGTCTTCCTGATTCCACGATTGCATGTTGGCCCAGTCCCTCCCTCCCTCTGACCTAGACTCTCATCAGAGGAAGGAGAGACCAGGCCAGCCATTCAAACGTGGATCTTTGCAACTCTGCGCTTGAATGGCTGGTCTGGTCCCTCCTTCCTCTGACGTGAGTCTATGTCACAGGAGGACGGGATCGTGCTAAAATGCTAGTCTCGGAGTCAGAAAGACCCGCATGTTTTTTTCCTTTAGTTAGAGATCCAATCCGCTGCTGCTGCTGCTGCTACGGCCACTGCCAAAGAGACATGAAAAGCGGCGACGACGGCAGGGCAAAGGCAGGCAGCGTGAACAGGTGGCAAGTGTGGGTAAGATGGGGAGATGCTGGGCATGAGGAAAATGACAAAAGGGGGACGGGTGGTGCGACAGAGGTGCAAGTTGCACAGGGTGCATTTATGGCTTGGTACGGCCCTGAACTGATGGGTCGCGTATTCACAGAGAGCTGAGGGAAATACTGATCCTTTTCTCCCCTTCACTAAGGTGCTGAGACTGAGTCATACCATTTCAATTTAAAGTGTACTAACATGCTAATTAATGACTACTTAGTCATTTCTTGAATAATTACATTTACACAATGGGATCCTTAATGACAATAATTACCTTTATGTGAACATGAGGTTCATCTGTCCTAATCCTTATAATATTCTTGCATTATGGTATTAAAGAAGATGACAAGAGCTTATTCAGTAAGACTCTCTCTTTTATTTTTTATATTCTTGGTAGTTGTGCTCTTTATTCTAAATTAAAATATATGGAGGTGGATTTTCAAAGCCACTTTGCAGACAGCACTGGGTGCTGGCCACATAAGTGCCTTTGTTGGATTTACCTTGGCGCTCACATAGATAAATGTTGGACATATAAGTCAACATTCGGCCAAACGTTATTCATGTTTTCAGTGGAGGAGAAAGAGCATTCTTGCGCAGGGCTTGAAGTTATTGGATAGTGACAATATTCAGCTGCTCTCTGTATAACGTATCTGTCCATGCCAGACTGCAGAAATAGCATAAAGAAATTTTGTTAATGAGTAGACAGGTCACCACTCAATATCTGCATAAAGATATGCAGATGGGAAGGCACATTTTAGATAGTGAATGGAGATTGGAATTGAGATGTCAAGGTTGAGATGTGCATAATTCTGGTGGTATTTTATAAAAGTGACTGTCGGGCATGGAGCCTTTTTTTAAAATACATATAAGGAGGTGCAGTAGGAGGACGTGCATTGACAGACATAGAGCTGAGGGAGTAGTTTTACAAATCTACGCTTGGGAAACATCAACGAAGGCAACTTGGCAAATTACACGTGTGCCGTGCTTAGATGTGTAAGTTTGTATTGTAAGTTTGTCGGAGCAGGGTCAGGGAGTGGGGTGTTTGCTGTCGAGGGCTTTTGTCTAGGGGGTCTATTTTGTCCCATGAATAGCAGGGATGGACGTCCATCCCCACTATTCGTCTTCTATACCGAACCCGACTAAGCCTCCCCGTACAAACAAGAAGTTTGTATGGGGAGGCTTAGATGTGGCTGGAAGAGGCAGTGCAGAGGTGGAGTTAGGGCGGGCAGTCGGCAATCCGTGACCTCAGACGTACAGGGCTGATTCTGAAGTCAGCCCTCCATATCCAGGGCTGGCAGATTGGACGGGGGACTCATTCCACTTCAGAGTGGAATAAGTCCCCATAGACATCGGGGGACAGCAGGCCCGGCTAGCAGTGAAGAGGTGAGAGGGTGTAGGAGATTCCCCACAGCCCGATCCTGGCCATGGGAGGCCAGATTGGGGGTCTGGCTGCGGGGAAAGGAAAATGTTGGTGGTGGCCGGGGATCATGGCTTCTAAATGGAGCTGCGGTGCCATGGCAATTGGATGCCATGACACTGTGGTTCCATTCAGGAGCCTGACTGAGTTATGCAGGCAGAGGCCTATATGTGCAGGCCGATGGGAATTGGGTCCCAGCCTTCATGTACAGGCCTAGACGCGATTCTGATCCCATTGGGGCTAGATGTGCCCCACAGGATCAGAATTGCATTTACCTTTGTGCTTCTTGTTCAGACCGGACGCATAGAGGCCTCGCACAGAATGGAATGTGCCTCTATGTGATTGTTGTCTGGGGGGCATCTGCTAGCGAGAGTAATGTTGGGGGGTGTCAAGGGGTGGAAGGATGGGTGCTGTCAGGAGCAATGATTTTAAAAAGCTTCTCACACACATATGTGAGGAAAAGCTGCATTCTTTTTTGCCTTGCATGAAGCTTTGTAAAATCACTGCTTCTGCAGGATCTGGTGAAACATTAATGTGCAGTCTTGCACATTCTTACCTATATTTTACAAAAGGCTCTATGTTTGGCAGAGCCTTTGTAAAATACAGTGGGGATTTTCCATGTACCAACCTGGACGTCTTAATTCCCCTCTCCGCATCCTATCTAAATCTGGCCTTCCAGGACAATAACACTAATTGTTATGATTTGCCAAAGGAGTTCCCAATAGCCGCAGAATAGGAATGTCCCCTATTTGGGGTACACTTTTTTGATATCTTTGTCACAGTATAGGATGATCATATATGTCTGATTTCAATTTTGATGCATTAAAATAATATGTCACAGTGTGACAACACATTTCTCTATATTATTAAAACCTTTGGTGTAAATGTTTTAATAGAAAGCCAAGGGCTCAATATTTAAAATGACTTATCCAGTTAGCAGAACTTGCTAATCAGATGCTCCTGCTGAAAAAGGTATCTAGCAACACAGATTGTGCCAAGACAATCTGAATAGTACCAGGGCAGTCTAGGGGCGGAGCCAGGGCGACATGAAATAGTCATATAGTGGCGAGTGTCTGCCCCACTATGCGGTTAACAATGAGCCTAGTGCTAAATTTCTCTTTTCCTCAACTGAAATCTGCCTCCTGTTGCTGCTCCTTTTTATGCTCCTAAATATACGAATTTAATGCAATTTTGAGAATAAGTTTAGACACTCAGCCCTAGTAAATCTTCAAAGAGGCCAATTTAGGATCATAAGGGGCCCTTTTACTAAAGGGCGCTAGGGTGTTGCACAGAATATGCCAACAACGCTGAAACTAGCAACACCATTGTGTTAACTAGTGGGAGTGTGGAAAACATTTCCCGAGCAGTTAATGTGGAGCCTTCTCCCTTAGCGCATGCCACATTAGCATGGGTGCACTGAACTCCACCTATTGACGGTGTTAGGTGAGCCCATGCTAATGCAGTTAGCGCACAGTGTGAACACAGTGCTAAGTGCACGAAGCACACCATGGTTTATGGTTTATTGGCATTTGATATACCACCTGTATTCAAGCAAACAAGGTAGTTTACAATAAAAACTAAAACATTCAACACCATGCCCACTCTCTGCCCCCTACCCTACCCACTTATTACAATATCGTGAGTTAGACAGTGCGGGAATTGTCCCACACTGTCAGAGCCCTGTGCTTGCTGGCAACATGTGTCCCAATTCACATCCAGCAAATGTCAGAACACTCGTGGACATCTAACGCCCTTTAGTAAAAGACTCCCTAAGTCTCAAAGTTAGGAGCATAATCCTTTCAATATTGGGCCCTAATAATTAATATAACAACAATCTTTTATAATTTAATGCTTTCTAAATTTAATGCTTTCTGCTAGAGTAGCAGACTTGGAAAACATAAGAAAGACAGAGAGGTACATAGACGAGACCTACAGGGATATAGTCCTGAAGTCCCACCTCCAGTCTGGCAGCATCCCTGTTGCCATGGAGGAGAGAGGTCACGTGACAGGAGAGCATCACCCTGGTGTGGCAGGAAGTGATCCTGTAACTAGGACCTGTCCTCCAGGTGATGTAAAACCCTCTCGCACCGAGGAAGTTTCTCCAGGGCCATGTGCCCATGAGGGAAGGGTTAGGACAGCCATTATAGTTGGTGATTCGATCATTAGGCATGTAGATAGCTGGGTGGCTGGTGGACGTGAGGATCGCCTGGTAACATGCCTGCCTGGTCCGAAGGTAGCGGACCTCACGCGCCACCTAGATAAGGTCTGTCTTAGATAGTGCTGGGGAGGAGTCTGCTGTCTTTGTACATGTCGGTACCAATGACATAGGAAAATGTGGTTAGGGAGGTTCTGGAGGCTAAATTTAGGCTTTTAGGTAGGAAGTTGAAATCCAGAACTTCCAGGGTAGCGTTCTCCGAAATGCTTCCCGTTTCACGTGCAGGACCCAAAAGGCAGGCAGAGCTCCGGAGTCTCAATGCGTGGATGAGACAATGGTGCAGAGATGAGGGTTTTGGATTTGTTAGGAACTGGGGAACATTCTGGGGAAAGGAGAGGCTCTTCCGAAGGGATGGGCTTCACCTTAACCGGGATGGAACCAGGCTGCTGGCATTAACCTTTAAAAAGGAGATAGAGCAGCTTTTAAACTAGATAATAGGGGAAAGCCGAGAGTCGCCCAAGAGTGGATGGTTCGGAAGAATGTATCCTTGAAGGATACTACCAAAAGCAGAGAGGTTCCAAAGTAAAGTAGCCCAAATGCCCTCGAGTATGGAGCAGACAGAGCTTAAAGATCCCAAATTACCCATGTCTACCAACAGCCAAAATAATATGAATAAAATACAGTCTCTAAAATGCTTGTATGCAAATGCTAGAAGTCTAAAAAATAAGATGGGAGAGTTAGAATATATGGCACTATATGAGAGGTTAGATATGATTGGGATATCAGAGACATGGTGGAAGGAGGACAACCAGTGGGACACTGTGATACCTGGATACAAACTATATCGTAATGATAGAGCTGATCAAATTGGTGGAGGGGTTGCACTCTATGTTAGAGAGGGCATTGAGTCATAAAGGATTAAAGTTTTGCAGGAAACAAAATTTGCTGTAGAATCTCTATGGATTGAAATTCCATGTAAAAAGGGGAAGGCGATGGCAGTGGGGGTGTACTATCGACCGCCTGGCCAGAATGAACAAATGGATGATGAAATGCTCAAAGAAATCAAGGAAGCTAACAAAAGTTATAGTGCAGTAATAATAATGGGTGATTTCAATTACCCCGGTATCGACTGGGTCAGTGTCACGGCAGGACATGCTAGGGAGATAAAGTTCCTAGATGACATAAATGACTGCTTCTTGGAGCAGCTGGTTCATGAACCGACCAGAGGGGAAGCCATATTAGACCTAGTCCTTAGTGGAATACCAGATCTAGTGCAAGAGATAAGGGTGTTGGGGCCACTTGGCAATAGTGATCATAGCATGATCACCTTTGATTTAATAAGTGGAGGAGGGATAGTAAGGAAATCCACAGTACTACCTTTTAACTTTCGAAAGGGAGACTATGATAAAATGAGGAAAATAGTTAAGAAAAAACTAAAAGGAGCAGTTGCAAAGGTTAAAGACTTACATCAAGCTTGGGTGTTGTTGAAAAATACTATCTTGGAAGCCCAGACCAGCTGTATTCCACGCTTTAAGAAAAGTGGAAGGAAGTCCAAAAAACTGCCAGCATGGTTTAAAGGGGAGGTCAGAGAGGCTGTTGCCAAAAAAGCATCTTTCAGGAAATGGAAAAAAGAGCCAAAATGACGAAACCTGGAAACAGCACAAGCACTGGCAAGTCAAATGCAAGGCGTTGATAAAACAGGCAAAGGGAGAATTTGAGAAGAAGCTTGCTGCGGAAGCAAAAACGCAAAATAGATTTTTTCAAGTACATTCGTAGCAAAAAACCTGTGAGAGAGTCAGTTGGTCCATTAGATGATAGAGGAGTTAAAGGGGCACTAAGAGGCGACAAGGCGATAGCGGAGAGACTGAATGAATTTTTTGCTTCTGTCTTTACTGAGGAAGATGTAGGGATGTTACCCATGACTGAAGTGGTATTTAAAGGTGCGGAAGAATTGAAGGAAATATTGATACATCGGGAAGATGTATTACAACTTGTAAACGGGGGCACTGGGTGAGAATGTCCACAGTCTTGGCAAAGGCAAATATTAATATGACTTGCAAAGGATTGTGGGAAATGTAGTCCATTCATACCAGAATCAGCCGTTCACAATAAATTAGTTGTGCTTGCTCGAGTGTAAAGCAAAGAAAATATATTTTATTTATGGGGTTATTTCTCCCAACACAGATTTGCTTGGTAGCACAAAAAGGATACTTGCTTTCAGTATTATACTTAGAAAACAAAATCAGGAAAAACAACAACTGAACTTCTTAAGCAATTAAATCAAATCATAAAGACCTTGATGGGAACAGAAAGGTCTTTTCTGTAGGCTCCTGCTAATATCTTTTTAGCAGTGCTTCAAAAACAAACAAAACCCACAAAGTAATGAAAAACTGTTCCTTTTCAAGGCTAACTTCTGGTATTTTCACACACACCCAGAAGTGTCTCTTCAGAGCTCACAGGCAATTAGGCAAGGCTCAATTGCTAACAATTAACCAGCTGCAAACCTCTTGGCTGGTTTACTTTCTAAATGTGGCTCAAATCCTGCTCAAAAGCTTTTCTGAGTAGATCAAAGAACAAGTTTATATTTCTTTGTGATGGTTGTTGTATTTTGTAAAAGAATATTACCACAGAAGTTTAGACAGAGAGCAATCCATGTATTCACACTGCTCATTTACAATATCCCCTTCTTCTTCAACTATCATAGAATCAGTATCATGGATTGGCACAGAGGAATTTCTTAATGGAGCATTCTCAGAACAATACTTGTTTCCCTGCTGTCTTCCAAGTGAATAGCTAGGGCATAGATCAGTGTTCATACCTGAGCTTCCATTGCTGTTAGGGTTCCTCTCTAAATATCCTGGCCAGTATGTAGTCCAGTTTTTATGTCCAGCCTTCCAATCAAGATCCCTGGACACTGGGTCTCTCTTCACATACCTTCTTGCACTGGTCTTAGGGCCCCTTCCAAATGCAGCCGTCTCCCTCACAGGTCCCGTCCGGGGATTCCTGGCTCTGCAACCCCACTCCTCTGGTTTCCTCCAGTCCAATGGATTATGCTTGCCTCTGGAATGTCTCCCAGCACATGTACTGCTATGGACTCCTTTAGACCTCCAAGATGCTTTTCTCTTCCTTCTTCCAAGTTGCTTCTTGCTCTCTCTGTCCGTGGGCTTTGGCTTCTGCTGCCTCTGCTCCTGCTGATGATCATGAAGATTCTGATGATGATTCTGCTGTGTAGAATAAGCTTTACTTTTAACCTGTTTAGAGGGCTGCTCCACCCTAGCACAGCGCAGCTGTGCTGAATCAAGCCCTGCCCTTGGAGATGAGTGCTTGGGGATTACCTCATAGCTCTCCTGATTGAACACACGTTTCCCCACTTCAGCTCTTCTAGTGGCTGTTGGAAACCTGGTGCATTCTGGGACTGGTAGTCTTTTATGAGAACATTCTGTTTTATTATATCTACCAGAAAAGACAGGTTGCTTATTCAGAGCCAATTCACCTCTATTATAGCTCCTTCCTGAACTATGATAAGCTTCCTTATCACAAACTATTAGATAAACTGAAGAGTAGCAAATCACCTGGGCCGGATGGTATACATCCAAGGGTGTTGAAAGAACTATAATATGAGATTGCAGACCTGCTATTAGTAATCTATGAATTTTCATTAAAATCATCTGTAATACCTGAAGATTGGAGGATCGCCAATGTAACGCCAATTTTTAAAAAGGGTTCCAGGGGTGATCCGGGAAACTACAGACCGGTGAGCCTGACGTCAGTACCGGGACAAATGGTAGAAACCATCATAAAGAATAAAATTACTCAGCATGTAGATAGTCACGGCCTAATGGGAGACAGCCAACATGGTTTTAGACAAGGAAGATGTTGTCTTACTAATCTATTATGTTTTTTTGAAAGTGTGAATAAACAGGTGGACAAAGGTGAGTCTGTTGATATAGTGTATCTGGACTTTCAGAAAGCCTTTGACAAGGTCCCTCATCAGAGACGTTTGGCAAAACTAAAGAGTCATGGGATAGGAGGCAGTGTACTACTGTGGATCAAGAACTGGTTAAAAGATAGAAAGCAGAGGGTTGGGCTAAATGGCCAATTTTCCCAATGGAGAAAAGTGAATAGTGGTGTACCCCAGGGATCTGTGCTGGGTCCGCTGCTTTTTGATATATTCATAAATGACCCGGAAAGTGGAATAACTAGTGAGGTTATCAAATTTGCAGATGAAACAAAACTATTTAAAGTTGTGAAAACCCAAGAGGATTGTGGAAAATTGCAAGAGGATCTTGATAAATTGGAAGACTGGGCATCAAAATGGCAGATGAAATTTAATGTGGACAAGTGCAAAGTTATGTACCTAGGGAAGAACAACCCAAACTATGGATACATGATGCAAGATTCCACATTAGGAACCACCACCCAGGAAAAAGATTTAGGCGTCATTGTGGATAGCATGTTAAAATCCTCGGCCCAGTGTGCAGTGGCAGCCAAGAAAGCAAATAGAATGCTAGGTATGATAAGGAAAGGAATGGAAAATAAAACAAAAGATATTATAATGCCTCTATATCGTTCCATGGTGAGACCACACCTTGAATATTGTCTGCAATTCTGGTCGCCGTATCTTAAAAAGGATATAGCGTTATTAGAAAAGGTTCAGAGAAGAGCCACCAAAATGGTAAAGGGGATGGAAGGATACTCCTATGAAGAAAGGCTAAAAAGGTTAGGGCTCTTTAACCTGGAAAAGAGAAGGCTGAGGGGAGATATGATAGAAGTCTATAAATTAATGAACGGAGTGGAACGGGTAAACGTAGATCGATTGTTTACGTTATCAGAATATAGAAAGACTAGGGGACATGCAATGAAGCTACATGGTAAACTATTTAAAACTAATAAAAGAAAATATTTCTTCACTCAATGTGTAATCAAACTCTGGAATTTGTTATTGGAGGATGTAGTAAAGGCTGTTAGTGTAGCTGGGTTTAAAAAAGGTTTGGACAAGTTCCTGGAGGAAAGGTCCATAAACCATTATTAAGAAGGGACCCAGGATATCAATGCTTGACCCAGTACAAGCACTGCGGAACCTGTGTCTTTTGGGGAAACTGCTAGGTACGTATGACCTTGATTGGCCACTGTTGGAAACAGGATACTGGGCTTGATGGATCTTGGTCTGACCCAGTATGGCATATCTTATGTTCTTATGTTTGTTATAAGGTTGAAGGTCAACATTCAAATGATTTGTCTGGGTAACATCATGAGTTATCTGGATAATCTCACTTTTTGAATCTGCCCCTAAGACACACAACATAAAGCATTTATCTGAGAAGATCTTGAGGTGCTGAGGTGCAGGGACCTGGCTGTATTTTAGCCAGATAGTGCTAAATATCAGACAGTTAAACTTATCTGGTTAAGGTGGGCTGCATAAATAGCCATGCTAAAATTAATTAAGTTTAAATGATTAACTTTAGGCAAGTGTATTCAGTGACCCAACCCAGAGGGTAATTAATAATGGGCATTGAGGAGAAAACATGTGTTTGCCGAACAACGCAGGTTAATTGGGAAAATCTTGTGTTATTTGCACTTAATGCATATTTTGGTAGAGCAGCATGAGCTAAATAATAATGAGATGCAAAACATAGAAATGCATGCAAGCACCTCTTTATTATGCAAATGGAATAATACAGTTTGGGGCGATATTCAGCAGTGGCAACTAGTGCTTCTAAAGCGCATAGCCAGTGCTGCTGAATACTAACCTTGGATTCAATGTTGGGGCCATATCCTGCCACCGGTATTGAATATCTGGGATGCTGCACAGTGTGGAAGCTAACTGGGCAGCGGCGATATTGATCCGGTGCAAAGTTAGCACATATAGGTAAAGATAGGTCAGCTTTTGCCGCACCTATCTTTAGCTGCAGGTTGCCAACTGGGCAGCAGCTCAGTACCACCACTGCCCAGTTAACAATGGGTGCTGTCTCCGCTCCACCTTGGAATGTGCTGATGCTAACAGCATAGCATTGGGACGTACTAGTGGGACGTACTGCTGACTATTCCTCTAACCGGCATTTACACAGTTTGGAGTTCTACTTGTGGTTGCAACTTGCCAAGAAAACCCAGGGGCTGGGTTGCCAGAAGTCAGCATCGATTCAGTAGCATGGATTGCAATGCTAACTTTGAGCTGATGTTATCTTTCCTCCTTGGAAGCATCAAGTCGGTAATGTGCAGGCTGGTTTTTCAATGGAGCCTCTTAAAGGGGCTAAAGTCTGAATTAAAAGGAATCCCCTGACCCCCTTGCCATCCAACTCCCCTCCCCCAATCCAATCTCTTTGAAATTAAAGACTATTTCCCCCAGCTCCTTCTGGGAGTTCATTGGTGGCTAGTGGCTGGGCAAAAGTGATTCCCAGTTGCTCTTGCCCAGTCAGTTGCAGGCTGCATGCTAACACTGGTCAACCTCTAGTGGCAGTCTTGTATTACTACCACTATGTGTCAAGCTGCCAAGTAAGGAGGGTGTAGAATTGCATTTTATTCATTGAAGTGGGTGCTTACAAAATTGCCCAGGGGTATACATGGGGTTCTCCAAAAACATAGCATGTACTTTTATGAGATATATGCATAAGCATTTTGGGGTGGGGGATGATGGGACAGAGAATGGACAGTGAGCACAGGATGAACCCTTATTGGATATTTTGTGAATTACATGCTTATGCTCCAATTCCTCCCACCACATGCCTGCAGAGACTTACTCTTGCCTTGGAATAGGTGCAGGTTTGCATGGGAGATTTTTGGGTAGGCTACATAATAAAGGCACACAGGTGTATATGTTGTCTTTATGAAATGCTTTCACCTACCTCCCCTCATAAGATCACAATCAATACTATTCTCATTTCCAGTATCTTACTGTACACCAGTTTCTCATTTTATGATCTACCTTTATTGTAAACACAGAAATCATCATTCACATTATCCCCTTGATGGAAAGAAAGGTTTTTGATAAGACATTTTTAAGGACCATCAGGAAGTGTTTGAGAGTATTTAATTCAATCTCTGTGTATCCTTATATTTCATTCATCAGTCCCAGAGTACATAAGCCAAACTTCTTATCCCAGTCGTGAAAATGTCATTATTCTTATATGTGTTTTTTTTCTTGGCAAGGTATGACTAGAAGTAGTTTGCCAGGCCTTTTCTTTTGAGGCAATGGAGGGTAAAATGACTTGCCCGAGGTCACAAGGAGTGCCAGTGGGAATCCAATTCTGATTGTTTGGGTACTAAACTGATGCTCTAACCACTAGGCTGCTCCTCTCCTGTAATATTTTACTTATCTGCAGTATTCAGCCGACATGAATTTATGGGGCATGTTTACTAAACGTTAACATCTGTTAAGTAAAGTTAATGCACATTAAGTGATGCAATGGCCCATAGAAATGGGCAGTGACAGCACTTCACTTAATGCGTGTTAACCTTTAGTAAACATGCACCTGTGTTTGGAATAATTCATTCTGCGTCAGGGTATAGAGCAGGCAGATACAGCTCCACTTACATCCGCCGCATATATCAGACTCTAACCTCTAAAAAAAACCAACATGGCATCAGTGGCTTTTTAAACTACATCACATGAGTATCTAAAGATGTAGAGAGATTGAATTATATACTCTCAAACCCTTCTTGATGGTCCCTAAAAAATGTCTTCTCAAAAACGTTTCTTTCCATCAAGATGATAAAGTGAGTGATCATTTCTGTGTTATGACACAATCAAAAAATTGTCATTTCTGTGTTATACAATAGAAACATAGAAATATGATGACAGAAAAAGACCACATGGCCTATCTAGTCTGTCCTTCCATAACAACTACAACAGTCCCCTTTTTACCTTAAGAGATCCTCTGTGTTTGTCCCATGCTTTTTTGAATTCAGTTACTATCCTCATCTCTACCACCTCCACTGGGAGACTATTCCACGGATCCACTACTCTTTCCGTAAAGAAATATTTCCGCATATCACTCCTGAATCTATCTCCCTTCACCCTCATCCCATGTCCCCTCGTAGCAGAACTTGCTTTCAATTGAAAGAGGCTCTCTCCCTGAACATTTATGCCACGGAGATATTTAAACATCTCAATCATATCACCTCTATCCCGCCTTTCCTCTAAGGTGTACATATTAAGATCCTTCAGTCTGTCCTCATATGCTTTATAATGAAGACCACTAATCATTTTAGTAGCCACCCTCTGCACCGACTCCATCCTGTTCACATCCTTTTGAAGGTACGGTCTCCAGAATTGCACACTATACTCCAAATGAGGTCGCACCAAAGACTTATACAGAGGCATTATCACCTCCTTTTTTCTGCTAGCCATTCCTCTCCGTATGCACCCAAGCATCCTTCTAGCTTTTGCCGTCGCCTTTTCTACCTGTTTAGCTACTTTAAGATCATCAGACACAACCACGCCTAGGTCCCGCTCTTCTTTAGTGGACAAAAGTACTTCACCCCCTATACTATATTGCTCCCTTGGATTGCTGCATCCCAAATGCATGACCTTACAGTTTTTAACATTAAATCCCAGCTGCCAAATTCTAGACCATTCTTCAATGAGAGCACATCATGAAGTGCGAATTGGTGAACAGCAAGATGTTGGAATTGAGTACAGTGTTTATAAAATAGGCATTACACATGCACCTATGTGCTCCTCCGCCTATAAAATCGCCATCCTACTGTACAAGACTCTTGCTGACTTTGCTTGTAAAGTTAATACAATTTCATAGAAAATGTGAATGAATAGTTCCTGAGAACACCCATTGAAGTTCATATCATCCAGGGACTATGCCGGGCTGGCCCTAGAGTTGGTTCAAGGTGTTGGCACCCTAGATAAACCTTAAGCCTTATGCCTGCCCCCCAGCTTCCAGAATTTATTGTTTAGCTTTGAATGCCCTGCTCTTTGTCATTCCCCCACCCCACCCCCTCAGAATCTATTGCCCTAAGCAACAGCCTAGTTTGATTGTCATTATGCCTTGTAAAAAAAGGTTTGAGGACAATTTTTATACTGCCTACAACATCTGTAGGTACTTTTTACCCTCAGGCTTTGCAATGGTTTTCAAAGTGAAAATGCGTGCTTACTGTCTGTTTGAACAATGTACAAGGAAAATGTACCCGCGACCTGCAGCCACATGCACCTCCTCTTTCTGCAGTCATTTTCTCTGACCGAAAACAACAATACAAAAGCATGTGTTTTGCTGAATTTCCCCTCCCTGGGTTCTCCTCCCCCCCTCCAAATGCAGATAAACACACATGCGTTGTGCTCACACACAGGATATACAATTTTCAAAGTACTATTTCACCCATGGGAACGACACTGAAGATTACCCACCTGATGTTTAGCATTTGGCATCTGCACAAGCAGTAGAATTTCAAATTCTGGGCCTCTGAGCACAAACCTCAGAGAGGACTCTGCCCCCATTGCCCCGTCCTGGGTTCACTTCCTCCCACCAGGCTTATTTCTAGATCCTCTCCCTCCTACTCTCCATGGATTTTGATGTGGAATTTAATTACACATCTTTCGAAGCATTAGGAGTGTTACATTTCAGGTATAATAGGCATTTCTTTATTCAAGAAGGCTTACAATTTAAGTTACAACATGAGGCAATGGAGAGTGAAATAACTTGCTGGAATGTCAAGAAAAGCATTAGTGAGAGAAGCAGATTCAAACCTTGCTCCACTAGCTTTCAGCATGCTGCATGAAACGCTAAACTACTCCTTCAGGTCCTGATCTGTTGCTGTCACATCACAGTCCTCCTTCCTTCCCCATTGCCTTGCTCATCTATTCTCCATGGAGGTTTATGGGGGAAGAGTTGCATGTTTTCATTGTTTTATTAATGATTATTGTGATGTGTTTTGGGACAATTTAGATTTTCTAAAGATGGAATATAAACTGTAATAAAACAAATCAAATCAAACTTCCTGCTGTTTTACTCACTCCCACTATCCTCCCCCCCCCCCTTGTCGCTTCTTAGGTCTTCCATGCTTAGGATGCTCTCTTCTCATTAGATCCCGGACTCTTTTCTTCATATGATCCTAAATTCCTTACTTGCACACCAAGCTGTCTTTGTGAAAATTCACCTTTTATCTTTTCCTCTTACGGACTCAATCGTGTATCCTGCACCCCCTCTCTATGACCTCAGACTGATGATTTGAAGAGGGCTTACTCTTCAGAGGAAAAACGGGAACTATCTCCATGCAGCTCCTTTGGGGGTGGCCAAACTTGTTTGCACAATGGGCCACATCATTGAATCTTGTTGACTCTAGGGGCATCAGAAACTCTCTACCCCAAAGCAGGAAAGAGAAATGTTACTTCTGTCTTTCTTTTGCTGGGATCTACCTTTCATTAAGCCTGATTACAACGGTGATGGTTAGGAAATGAAATAAAGATGATACATAGGAAGGGTTGAATCTGGCCCCATGAAAAGGGGAACTGGCTCAGCTTGCCTCTTGTCCAAGAGTTTCTACGAGAAGTGCTTCCATATTGAGGGTCAACAGCTTCATTTTTTTAATAGTATGCCACTGCTATGTGAAATCTCAGGCCATGCCCAGAAGCTGTGAATGAAAACAGGTCCTCGGAGCCTTTTTCACACATCTATTATCACAACCTGGACTCACAAATCACAACTTGCAACAGTGAGCTGCGGCATGAGACTTTGCATCACAGGAGCTTATTAATATGAAATTTGCATAATCTTTCATGGGTCATGGTGTTTTTTTTTTTTTTTTTTACATTTTTGCTGGTGTTTTTGTGTTTAAGGTCGCGAATCCCTTTTGCAAAATTGGTTCATGCTTTTTTATATCAGTCTGTATGTTAGTTAAAAAGGGACAAGGAGTTTTGGAAATCAGTGACAGCTGAAATCCTCGTAGCACAGTTGTTTATCTGAAAAAGGAAAGGACAATGACCTTTTCAGTAAGACTGGAAGTGTGGAATATAATCTGCTTATTTTTTCATCATTAATCTCAAATTGTCTTTTCTCAAGCACTGCTCTTGTAACTATATTTTTAGAAAATGTAAGATTAGTTTCTGTTTTTCTCAGGCCAAATTTTTATATACCGTTTCTTATAGCTCGTGTTCCTGCATTTTCCAACTAAATGTACATGTTTAGAAATTATTTTACTATTGATCATTTCACTTAGTATATGGTTATTTGTTATATGGGAATAATGTTAAATAAATAAATTTAGTGGTCTGATTATTGAAGTGTCCTAAGTATTTGTCCTTACTGCACTTTAATTGGCAAAGAATTCCTTTTACTAAAGTCTGTAAAGGGTTTGAAATTAATACGCCAAACAAACGCATGTTAATTGTGAAACGTTTGCGTTAGATGCCAGGGGTGTGACCGTTGTGTTTCTGGTAGCTAATGTGATGGGCCAGTTAAGCATGCGCTACGCTAAGGCAGGTTCACTTAACAATTCTCAGAAGGGAGTTGTTAGATGAACTCACATTAAGAGCTGCACTGCTGCTGTGCATGTTGTAATTACCCTGGTGCTAGTGGTAATGTGCTCTCCACCCGTTCCCCACTCCATTCTGTAATTGCCGATGAACGTGCATTTTAGTGGGTGGTGGTAGAACGCTCGCATGTTAGTATTTCCAACTGCCAGTGCTGCTCATCAGTAATGCATGTTAATTGGCTAACAGGCTTTAGTAAAAGGGAGCCAAAGCTAAAATGTGGTAAGCATAAAGCCTATGAGGTAAATGCAATGGGTGTTCCCAGCATCTGCACTGCATTTAGCACACAGTGTACAATTATTTCTCCTTTCTCATCGCCTGAACTTCATGCTGAGGTAGGGAACGTGCTCTCGGCACCACAGAAAGGCCAAGAAGCAGTGAATGTGATGTTCAGCACCCCTCCCTTGCTACAAACCTCCCTGATCACAACCCCCCTGAGCATTCCCCACCAATTGCATCCCCTTGTCATATTCTTCCCACCAAGCAAACCCCCTACACTCAAACTTGATCCTGGACCCACTTCCCACCTATGAGCCCCCTCCCCCAGTGTTTACTGGGCTATCCATGGTCTCTAGAAGTCATTGGGGCAGGACAAAGCTTCCAATGTGGCAGCCTTCACTCCTAGCAGTATTCATATTGTACTATCACTAGGGGTTTACTACCCATTCCTGGTGATCAGGGGTCTTGAAGGGAGTGGGCTGCTCAGGTGGGAGGACTTCAGATGTGAATTAACAATCTGTGCAGGGTATACTTGGTTGTGTATGTGAGATTGGGGGGTTGTGGCAAGAGGGGTTCAGAGCAGTGGGAGGGAATTTTATCAGGCGGTGCCAGTTCCACAAGAGGGGGGATGGTGGGGCACCGCTGCCGCCATCAAAGGTTCTGCAGTTTTGGACAGTGGCTGCATTACTGGCCTGCTGGTAGTGCAGTTGTGTTATTGGCAGTTGTGATAGCTAATGAGCAGCAACATCCCACACGCTAATTATCACCAGCTGCTCTGCTTACTTTCTGCTCCAGTGCTGCATTGTCATGCAAAAAAAAAAAAGCAGCTAATGTGGGATTTTTAACACACCGCCTGCTTTTAGCACATGGTAGTGTTTACTACGGGACTGCACTAATGGTTAGTGCATGCTAAAATGTTTGCTAAACCTTACTATGGACTTCTTCATATATTGCATAGTATCTTCTTTTATTTTTTCTAACAATAGCATAGAGATTGGTGGTATCTTATAGATTTACATATGTGAAGTCCAATTTTGCATAGCACATCAAGCTGGGAAACAGGGCATCCAAGCTGGGATTTTCATAATTTCCTGGCTTGTTTGCAAAAGGCTCAGTGAATGTGGAACCTTTTGTAAAATATGTAAAAGGACGTGCAGGAATGTACACATAGGGGGTTATTCTGTGCTATGAATAGTGGGGATGGATGGCCCGATGGGGCGTCCTTCCCCACTATTTGTGCCGGCTCCTGTCCCCGACTAACTTCCCTGCTGGTTGTGCGGGTAAGTAAGATGGCGGGGAATGGACGGCCCTGGGGCAGAGTCTGGGTGGGCAGTGGGCAGTCGCTGGCCCTGGATGTTGTCATAGCCCCCTCCCGGTGGCAGCGTACTGAAGGGTCAGGGTGGACATTTATTGTTTGTTGAAGCCGTAAACTTTAACTTAGACCAGGTGCATTATGGTCCTTGTAGTTCCCTTTTTTATAAAGAATAGTTGTGTGAGCCTTGTGCTGGGTTAAATATAAGGTTTTATTCCCTTGATGCGCTAAGGTTCTCCAAGAAGACAACAGAATTCACCTTGATTCAGGGTTTCTACCAAAGTTTTTACAAAGTCCAAAACTGTTATAAGAGCTTCACAGTCTTTTCCATTCAAGCAGGATTTTTCAATATCAACAGGTTAAATAAACACAAACGCTTCTTCTTTTCAGCTCAACAAAGCAATGACATTTTTAAAGCATGTCTTATGCTATGACTCTGTGAGAGATTCTATACTCTCAGCTACACAGAGAGTACAGTCCATAGGATATTCAGGTAGCAATGGTTCTGGTTTTACAAGGTCTGTTTGCATATCCTCTTGCTCAGATATGGTGTCTGCTAAGCCTGAGCTTTCCCTAGGCAAAACTGGTTGTACTTCAGTAGTTCTCTCCAAGACTTTCCAGCCTGGCTGGACCTGGTCTGGCAAACAATTAATATGGCTTTTATCTAGGACCTTCACAGGTTTCCAAAGCTTTCCCCAGCTTTGTTTCTCATATCTATGGCTCTCTGGTTTACAAGGACCTGGCACACATTCAGGAAAGAGGTGTGAATGTACCTTTGTTCTCTGAGATGTGCGTTGCTGGTATTCCCTCTACCAGGCACTCTCCTGCTTACACTGTCTTCCCTGGAGACTTTTTTCTGTATCTTTTCAGCAGGGGCTTGTCCTTCCTGGAAGTTGTCCCTTCCTTGTAAAGACTGCAAGCTTAACTGCCTTTCCTTCCATAGTTGGAGCTTTCCCCTTTCTCTCTCCTTAGTAGCAGGGGTTTCTGTTGCTCTCTGTATTTGTGGTCCTCTCTGCTCCTATGGTCGTCTCTCTATTCGTGGTCCTCTCTGCTCCTGTGATTGTCTCTCTATTCGTGGTTCTCTCCGTATTGGTGGTCCTCTCTCTATTCTCCTGACCGAGCACTGCTTATAAAGCCGTTTCTCTAGTGGGTTTTCTGGCCCTCTACTAAGGTGTGTTTGATTAGCTATTGCATCATTACAATCTGGGTGTGTCAGCCTACCTTCTGCAGCCTCATGCCTACTCCTTCTAGCTGCACTTCTTGGTAACTGCATTCTCTGTAAATCAGTTTCTTTAAAAGAAACAGAGTTTTCTCCTAACTCCATAGCTTCAGTAGTGTCAGCTTCATCACAATGTACAGGGCCAATTCTAACTTCCTTGGACGTGTCTTAATTTCAGTGCTGGGATGCAGAGGGGGGGGGGGGGCAGGGGACATTCCCTGCAGCCCGATCCTGGCCTTAGGAGGCCAGATTGGGGGTCGGGCTGCAGGGAATAAACCCCTTTCTCAGGTGGCTGGCATCACGGCTCTTCAATGGAGCCGCGGTGCTATGGCAACATGACGCCATGGTGCCGCGGCTCCATTGAGGAGCCTTGACTGAGTTAGCCGGTGGCAGTCCTGCATGTGCAGGCCAGACTGATCAGAATCGCGATCCCCTCTGTGCGTCCGGATCTACGTGTAGGACGGAATGGGCCCATATTGTTCAGCATGACTGGCAGAAACATCCAAAAATAATCCCCAAAAAAAGAGTAGCATTACTTGGGGTTATGGCTGTGCAAGTGCCGACATTCATCCACATAAGTTTTGAATTTGCAGTCTACATGTGTAAATGTAATCCAGTTAAGGAGTCAAAATAACTTTACTTTTAGACATGGACATGGTTTTACATAACAGAGAGGTAAACACAATTGGCCCGTTTAGGACTGGCACAAAGCCAACTCTAAACAAGCACATAATTGACATTTCTCCATGGACAACCAGGAATGAGACCTCATGTGGGAACGCTCCCTAGCTTCTATTGGAAGCTTTTGAGAAGCTCCGCTGTGCCTGCATGCCTCTTTCCCACCTGCTGCCGTGGCACCATCTTGGTTCAGTTTTTCATTTTCCATGGAGCCCCTTGGACACATTCCGGACATCCTTCGTTGGTAAACTTCTTTTCCCCTAATGGGATTTTTTTTTTGCCGTGAGTTTTTCTACCTAGTCACCTGCTATAATGGTTCTCGCCTCCCTTTATTTGTGCTTCCTCCGATCGTTTATTTTTATTCTGCTGTGGCGCCTTTGCTCCTCCAAAGCTGCTGCTCTGGTGGGCCACTGTGTTGTCATTGACCCATTTCACTTTGCTGCAGCTATTTTTCCAGATGACATATTCCAGAAACCTGCCGACAGGTTTAAGAAGTGTTCCAAGTGCTCTAGGACCATATCTGGTATAGATACACATAATTGGTGCCTACAATGCCTGGGACCCTGGGACTCTATTGCAGATTTTGGAATAATTCGCAAAGAAACAAACCTTACCTGACAGCCCTTCCGCAATGTTAGTGATATTGTGGAAGGACTGTTGGGTAAGGTTTGTCTCTTTGCAGATGACAGCAAAATCTACAATAGAATAGACACGCAGGAAGGAGTAGATAACTTGAGGAGGGATCTAGCTAAGCTGGAAGAATGGTTGAGAATTTGGCAGCTGAGATTTAATGCTAAAAAATGCAGGGTCATGCATTTATTTATTTATTTGGTTTTATATACCGCGCTATTTTAAATCAGTGTGGTTTACATTTTAACAACTTGGTACATATAACAGTATATTGTGCTGCAATAATCCAAGGGAGCGGTACAGTGTAGAGGGTGAAGTACTTATGTCCACGAAAGAAGAGTGGGACCTGGGTGTGATTGTTTCTGATGATCTTAAAGTGGCTAAACAGGTAGAAAAGGCAACGGCAAAAGCCAGAAGGATGCTTGGGTGCATAGGGAGAGGAATGCTTCTGTATAAGTCTCTGGTGCGACCTCATTTGGAGCATTTTGTGCAATTCTGGAGACCACACCTTCAAAAAGATATAAACACGATGGAGTCGGTACAAAGGGGGGCTACTAAAATGGTCAGTGGTCTTCATTATAAAGCATATGAGGACAGACTTAAAGATCTTATTATGTGTATGTTAGAAGAAAGGTGGGATAGAGGAGATATGATAGAGATGTTTAAATACCTCCATGGTATAAATGCACAAGATGAGAGCCTCTTTCAATTGAAAGTAAGCTCTGTTATGAGGGGACATAAGATGGGGGATAGATTCAGGAGTAGTATGTGGAAATATTTCTTTACAGAAAGAGTGGTAGATTTATGGAATAGTTTCTCAGCGGAGGTAGTAGAGATGAGGACAGTATTTTAATTCAAAAAAGCATGAGACAAAAAGAGAAAATCTCTAAAGGAAAAAAGGGTACTACTGTAGTTGATGTGGAAGGCAGACTAGATAGGCCATGTGGTCTTTTTCTGCCATCATGTTTCTATGTTTCTATCAGCCCTCTTCTTGTAATTTGTGTTGGCAAATGACTAAAAGAAGACTCAGGGGCCATGAGAACAGCAGGTATAACTTTTTGGCACTCAGAAGTCTGATCCATCAACATTGGCATCTACAGCATCGGTCTCTATGGCTTTCAAGGCTTATACATTGGACGTACTGTGCTTCAACACTGAGGAGCTCTCAAGCTCTCGATTGATCTCCACCAGAAGATGGGGAAGGATTTGACTGCATGTTCTTCAACTTCAAGAGGTGACCACGCCAATACTCTGGTGCATTGGTATCAGAGCCCACCGAGGCATGACATTGAGAGCAATGGGGGGTCTCGAAGGTGCCCTGAAGGGAGGAAAGTTCATCCTTCAGGACATTGGAGGGGCACCGACTGCCTATCAACAGCTGAGACCCAGCTGCCGATATACCTGTACACATACCAGGTACATCAGTAAAATTTGCTCAGGCCCTGCAGTTTTTGGAATCCGCAGCCATGGAGAAGCACCTTCTACAAGTGCCTGAGGAACTCATTGCAGTGCTGCTAGTGAAGCAGCATGCCAGGGCCTCAATGTCAACTGCATCGACATCTGCCACCATGTAGCCATTCCTGTAGACATACACACTGCCTGTGGGAGAAGCTATAACATCGGGGCATTGAAGGAGCCCGTCACTGGTGCCTGTGCAGCCAATATCTAGCATCTTGAGGCCTGATGCGCTCTCAAAATCTAGAAGGGCATTGGTGCATCATCGCTTCTGAAAGAGCTCCTGATCCCTTTGAAACAGGAGGGAGATCCAGGCAAACTTAGAAGTACTTTGACTTCCTCTTTGAGTCTGACTCTGAAGGCTGAGTCACCAGCATGGAATTGACGGAGAGTAGGTCCCCTGAGCTTCTGTTGTACCCTTCTCCATCTCATGAGTACCCTTGTGAGGACATGGCCTTCCAAGAGTTTTGAGGGATTTGGCCAAAGCCATTCCACTTTTTTGGAGACTGAGGATGAGCCTGCAGTCCTCCTTGGCCCCTAAGGAGGCAATGACAGTGCTCAAGAACCGCATCTTGCAGAGGGTACAGATGAGAATGTGGGAGAACCTCCTCACTGTATCTCTGGTTAGTAGAAGGCTTGGCTCCATGTACAAAGTTCAGAAGGCTCCTGGGTTCGAGAAGCCTCAGTTTCTTCACCGTTCCTTGGTGGTCGAATCCACTCTAAAGAGAATCAAGAGTACCAAGGCTCATTTCTCGGTGCCCCCATGGAGGGAGGTCCAGGCATTGAACTCTTTAGGGAGAAGGTGTTTTTCAGAGTTTCATGCTAGTAGCCCACCTGGCCTCTTACCAGCTCAACATGGGCATGTTCTTGAAGAACCTCATGTGTGACTTGGTTGATGTGGCCGAGTTCCTCCCTCCCGAGAAATTGGATCAGTATTGTTTCCTAGTGGCCCATGGCAAGGATTTCTTGAAGTTCATGGTCCGAGCGACCTATGATATCTTTAGGACATCATCCAGAAATGCTGCCATAGGTATTGGTGCTTGGAGGCTCTCTTTGCTCCATTCGTTAGACCTGGAACAGTCAGTGCAAAACAAGCTGATGGATGTTCTGTGTCACGGAGAGAATCTATTCAGCGAACAAGTCAAAGAGAAGGTTGGCTATATTAAAAAGCAGCATGTTACTCTGACTAAGCTTTCCAGTTGCAAGTCTGAGCATGCCTCCTATCGTAGGAGGTACCAGGGTGGAAACCAGAAAATGACCTATTATCCTTACAGGCTTAGGTACTTTCCTGGGCTCCAGACCTCCCAACCTAAGCAGGCTCCTTGCTAACAGCAGCATCGTGAGAAGCCTCAAAAGGCCCAGCTGGCTTCTCAGCCAAAACCTGGGGTGGGGTTTTGACTGGCTCCTGTGGAGCAGAGCCAGTCTTCCAATGACTGTAGTAGAACCCTCCAGTTGGGGGAAGATTCCCTGTTTATGCACACAGGTGGCCCCTCATAACCTCAGACTCAAGGGCTCTACAGATCATCAACAGCAGTTACCAACTACATTTATTGCAATTACCATCAAATTGACCCTCGAAGGTGCATCATCTCTACCCTCTGCATTAGGAACTGCTTCAGAGAGAAATCACCACCCTCTTATCAGATCGAGCTTGTGCCACCAGAGCTAAGAGGTCAGGAGGTTTATTCCAGGTATTTCCTCATCCTCAAGACAATGGTGGGGGGAGGATAATGTCCCATCCTAGACCTAAGAGATCTGAACATTTACTTAGTAAGAGAAAAGTTCAGAATGATTTCTCTAGGTACCCTGCTCTCTTACCTTCAAAAAGGAGATTGGCTATGCTCCCTGGATCTGAAGGATGCCTATACCCACATACAGATGCATCCTGCTCACAGGAGGTATCTCAGATCTGTCCTGGGAGGACAACACTTCCAGTACCAAGTGTTGCCATTTGGCCTGGCCTCAGCACCTTGCTTCTTCACGAAGTCCCTGAAGTAGTAGCTGCTTACCTCTGAACGCTGGGAGTATTTATCTTCCTTGTCTGGACGAACGACTGATCAAGAGTACCACTCTGGATGGTGTCCAAGAATCAACATGATTAACCATTCAGGTGTTGAAACTATTAGGGTTCATTGTAAATTACCCAAAGTTCCATTCTCAGCCCACACAACATTTAGAAATCATCGGAGCCCTGCTCAACATGACTCAGGCGAGAGCCTTCCTGCTGAACGAGCAACTTATCAGACTGGCAGCACTTGTACGGGAAACTCAATTGTGTCAACAGGTAACAGTTCACAAGATGTTGACTGTACTAGGCCACATGGCCTCTACATTGCATGTCACCCTTGGCATGCCTTCAGATGAGGCAGGCTCAGTGGACTCTGAGGACTCAATGGACCCAGGCCAAGGGTCGATCCAGGGATCATCTGTGTGTCACTGCCTCTCTCATTCAGTTGTTACACTGGTGAACAGTCTACCACAATTGCTCAAAGGTCTTCCTTTTCAAACTGCTCCATCCCCAAATTTTCTGATGACAGACGCATTAAGCTGGGTTGGGGAGCTCATCTTGATGGGTTGTACATCCAGGGCAATTGGTCTATCTAAGAAAGACTCCGTCAGATCAAATTCTTGGAACTACAAGCAGTGGCAAATGCTCTAAGGGTTTTCTGAGATTGACTGGCCAACCAAATTGTTCTGATTAAGACCGATGATCAGGTTGTGTTGGAAGCTGTCAGGCTGTGGAAGTTCGCCATTATGCACGGGATGGACTTGAGAGCCATGTACCTGCCAGGTGAACAAAACACTCTGGCAGACAGACTGAGTTGAGTCCTCCAGCTGCACGACTGGACGCTAGACAAGGAAGTTGCAACTCACATCTTTTGAGAGTTGGGCACCCCTTCGATAGATCTGTTTGCCACCCCACAGAATGCCCAGGTGGATCAGTTTTACTCCAGAGTAATATTACACAGCAGACTAGTATTGGATTCTTTCCTCCTTTGCTAGGGGGAATGTTTTCTGTACGCTTAGGGGGGTCATTCCAATCTGCATTTAATGGGACTTGACGTCCAATCCAGATATCCAGACCCACTAAACATCTGGATCATGCTGGCGTCCACAGAACTCCCCACACATATTGTTGATTTGTGTGGGGAATTCTGTTCGTGGGCGGGAGGGGAGGGCCATGGGTGAAACGAGGGTGGACAATGGGTGGGAACACGATCCAGGACATACAGGAGCCCGACTTAGTTAGCTGGGTAGATACCAGACATGTGGCCAATCAGAATAGGGGTCCAGTCTGCATGTCTAGCCTCTGCGGGATCAGAATCGGGTGCTACCACTGCATGCACCGATTTTGAATTTCTATACAGGGACAGGGCATCTGCAACAGAATTGGCCTCCTTTCCTCCAATACTCTCATTGGAAAGACCATTCTGAAGCTCAGAACAGATGGTGGCACAATGATTTTCATCATTCCCTACTGGCCCAGACAGCCTTGGTTTCCCCTCCTACTGCAACATTCCAGTCTAGAGCCGCTATGACTGGGCCATGTGTCAGATCTAATAGCACAGGAGGGAGGGACGATATTACACCCCAACATTCAGTCCTTGGCCCTCACAGCATGAATATTGAGAGACTAATGTCTCAGCTCAACCTGCTGGATGGTAGAACCAAAGTTGTTTTGGCGTCCAAGAGGGTCTCCACAAGAAAGTCTTACTGTTGCAATTAGAAAAGGTTTGCTGTCTGGTGTGAGGGCCAGGCCCTAGATTCTTTTGTCTGTTCCACACAAAAATGGCTTGAATATTTTCTACACCTCTCCGAGTCTGGACTTAAGTCCAACCCCCTCAGGGTCCACCTCAGTGCAATTGGAGCTTACCATCGAGGTGTAGAAGGCAAGTCCATCTTGGTACAGCCTTTAGTTGTTCGCTTAATGTGGGGCTTGCTTCTCTTGAAGCCTCCCAATAAGCCTCCTGCAGTGTCTTGGACCTTGGTTCTTACGCAGCTCATGAAAGCTCCCTTTGAGATGCTCAATTTCTGTCCTCTGACGTTCTTGGCTTAGAAGACATTGTTTCTGGTGGCGATCACTTCAGCACGCAGAGGGAGTGAGCTTCAGGCTCTAGTGGTTCATCCGCCTTACACCAAATCCCACCATCCTAAATTCCTTCCAAAGTGGTATCGAATTTCCATCTTAATCAGTCAATTGTTCTTCCAACATTTTTCCTGAGACCCCATGAAACTGCATTGCACATGTTGGACTGCAAGCAAACCTTAGCCTTCTACTTGGAGCGGACACATACCCATAGAAATTCCATCCAACCTTTTCTTTCTTTTGACCCCAGCAAGCTAGGGGCTGCCTTTTTCAAATGCACCTTTTCAATTTGACTAGCAGACTGCATCTCTTTCGCATATGCCCATTGAGGCCTGAGCCTTGATGGTCATTTCACTAATCATAATGTTAGAGCAATGGCTTCATCGGTGGCCAGCTTGCACTCCATCTGCATGGAAGAGATCTGCAGGGCTGCAATGTGGTCTTCAGTCCACACATTCACATCTCACACTGCCTAGACGGCGATTCCTGACGTGACAGCAACTTCAGCCAATCTGTACTCTGGAATCTGTTTGGGGATTAGAATCCAATTCCATCCCCCCCCCCCCCCACCAGGCCCATTCTATTCTGTCCAGGTTACCAAAAAAAGGAAAAAAAAGGAAGAGCAAATTATTGCAATTGTACATAGTTGGCCATCAGACCTGTTGCCATGCCGCAGTTGAGTTTTGCCCTTGTTGGGCTTCTCAGTAGCCTCCTTGGTTTTTAGTAGCCTGTAGCTTGGGAGTCCCATACGTGAGGACTCATTTCTGCTTGTCCATGGAGAAAAGGTAGTTACTCACCTGTAGCAAGTATACTCCTTTGACAGCAGGAGTTGTCTTCTGCTACATCTGTGTTATCAGACTGAATCAAGACAGTGTCATAGAGGCAGGCAGCAAGGAGGCGCAGTGGAGCCTCCCAAAAGCTTCAGGGATGTCACCCACATGTGAGGACTAATTCCTGCTGTCCACAGAGAACATCTGTTACAGTTGAGTAACTACCTTTTATGCTTGCCTTTGAGCTTATGTAAATGTCGGCATCCACATTTTTTTACTGTACTGTATATATGTATTCTCATTTTTAAAATGGAAATATATGCATATTTTTGTTACTTCCCAATCCATGTCCAAACACACCTGTTCCAAATTATATCATCCATGGCTTTTATATGTGTAAATAGTGGCTTGCTAAAATTGCTATTCCAATGCATTGACTATTTACATATATAAACAACATTATTTGCACATGCAAAACCTCATACATGTAAGCCTTCTAAAATTACCTCCTTACTGAGGTCTAGTCTTCTTAGGACACGAGTTTACTTTGCTGGAAATGTAGATCCCAATATTCAGCACCGGCAGCTAGGCGTGAGTACAGCATCTAGCCGTCGGTGCTGAACACTAATAGGCTTATTCTATCCCAGACGTACAGCTCCTCTATACATCCGGTTTGAACTGGATGTACAGAGGGGGTTGTGATTCTGATCCCATGGGGCACGTCTAGCCCCGTGGGACCAGAATCGCGAACAGCCGAATACATGCAGGCTGGGACTGCGATTCAGCCCAGCCTGCATGTAGAGGAAAAGCCTGACTAACTCAGTCAGGGCTTTACAGTGGAGCCGTGGTGCAATGGCGTCCAGTTACCATGGCACCGCAGCTCCATTGTAAAGCCGCGATCCTGGCCGCTAGCTTGACAAAGGCTTTCCTGCAGCCTGACCCCCAATCTGGCCTCCTAAGGCCAGGGTCGGGCTGTGGAGAATGTCCTTGGGCCCTCTGCCCCATCTGTGCCCCAGACCCACCAAAAAGAAATGTCCAAGGGAGTTATTCCACCTGGACGTACAGGGCTGACATTAGAATTAGCCCTGCACGTCAAGTGCCTGCGACCGCCCACTGCCTGCCCTAACTCCACCACCGATTCGCCCCTTCCCTGCCGGCATCTAACTTCCCTGTACTACCGTGGATATTCTTCCCCCTAAGCCTGGATATTCAATGCCAAGGTCATATGTGGCCTTGGCAATGGATATCCAGGGTCACCGCACAGCCTCCGCAGCTGCAAAAGCTAACCAGGTAGTGGCGATATTGAGCCCCTGCCCGGTTAGCTCCTACATGTAAAGTTAGATTAGCTTTTCCTGCGCCTAGCTTTTCTCATGTTTCGCTAACCGGGTAGCGGTGCAATATCACTGCTACCTGGTTAGCGACTATTGCTACCCATGATATGCCCTACAATGTCCACGACACGCCCCAATGCTAACCACAGAGTATCGGGGCATGTAGATCATGTAAATGTCTTGAATATCAGGCCCAAAATAATTATAGGACTTTATTCACTCCTCTTCAGACTTACATAGGTTTTTTTTTTTAGTAAAAACTATCCATGGCCTCAGTCAGACAAATTTATTCATATCTTTTGTTTGAAAAGATTTACACAGCTTGAAAAATTATGAAGTGCCGTTCTTAATGTCAAGATCCAGGGGAGAATATTTCAGGGAGATTCCCTGTTACCATTGTACTAAATCCACTGAGCATTCTTATTAACTAATTGGGCTATGGATTTGTCCTTAATACTAGAGATGCTAATAGCCCACAGATAAAGGGGAATTGGATTTAGCTCATGTGCTTCTTGAAGTTCAAGATTAATTGCATTCAGGTACTGCAAGCATTTTCCTGTCCTTGGAAGATTTACAATCTATGGGGCATATTTACTAAAGCGCTACGAGTACCATAAGACTAATGCATTGTTAGCGTACTGTGGCAGGGGTGGAGTGGCTGAGGTAAATTCAGGGGTCATGGTTATGGTGGTGAAGTAATGCCATGCTAGGCGCATCAGTTGTGCATTAGTAGTGATTGTGCATCAGGTGCACATGTGTGCTGCGAAGGTGTGTGCTACATGTCTCCCATAGCTGAAAGCTAACACCAGTGCGACTCTCCCCTAGAGAGGAGTATGACACCGGGGTGGGGGGTTGAGAGTACCTTGCAGATTCTTGCAAGATGAGGCACACATGGAGGTAGCTGCAACATGCTGTGGAACCAGAGAGGCCTGACAGCAGATAGGCTGTTCACGGGGCCCCAGGGGATAGATGCAGCACAAGGGTGCACCAGCATATAGTGTCTGAGAGAAGAGCAAGAGCAATGCAATGGGTGGATGTAACCCACCACACCCCAGCAAGGAGAACAGAGAACAATACATGGCCTCCAGCTAGTGGTGTAAATTCTGCCCAAGCTGCCATTGCAATGTGGGGGAGGCTGGGCAGAAAGGGAGCCCGTACCGCAGCAGTGAAGCAGTGAAGCAAGCTTATTTGATGATCTTTGCTATGCTACCTCCAATCTACTAAGTTTGCCTCATGCCTGGTGGCTGTTCCCCGCCAGGCTGAAATCTTGCGATAACAGCCGCACGACAAGTCTTAGGCCCGGCGGGGAACAGCTGCCTGAGCATGAGGCAAACTTAGAAGAGCACGGCAGAGATCATCAGGTAAATTTGCTGTCGCCACTGCTGCAGCCACTACACAGGGAGGGGGTTGCTGCATGGGGGGGGGGGAGAGTGAGGGGGGCACCACCATGACAATGGGGGGTCCTCAGCAAAATTTTGCTTGTGGGCCCCTCATTGGAACTTACGCCACTGCCTCCAGCCCCACCAACAGACAACAGTGCAAGTGGCCAGTGAAGGATGGAGAAGGCTGAATGGGGAATATGTACATCTTACTGCACAGCTCGTAGATACGGGCCAAAATACAAGGAGGTGGGGCATGCAAATTAGTGAAGCAAACTCACGGATAGAGACTGTGCTGTGGCAATGTCTTTAGGATTTAGGTTACAAATCCTGCATCTGCATGAGCAGGGGCCCCATTCTGGTGAAGGCGGGATGCCAGCCCTGGTGAAGTGATGGGCTCAGTTATAACTTTTATTTTGAATCAGATGAATGATGGAGAAATTGGGTTAGCAGCGAGAGCAACAAGGAGCAATTAATATTACAAGCTCAGATATTAAGTGGCATACCATTCAGGAGGTAACTTTATAAAGAGCCACATAAAGCTACATTGTATTTATGCAGATAAATTATGTATTTTCCACAACTGATGCCCCGTGAATGGGCATGTACACACATACGTGAGCTGGTTGCTGAAGGTACACAAGTAAATCCGATGGTGTGCACTTTCTCTGTGGGTGTGCGCATGTGCGGAGTTTCAGCAGAATGTAGGCAAAGAATGCAAGCTCGCATGTAAATTATAAAATACTATAATATACGTGCTTGCTTGACAAATCTAGGCACAGGCATTTATACCTGCTATAGGGCTGGTATAAGTGACTGTGCCTAGATTTAAAGTGTGTTTCCGACTACATACACTCCTGTTTTATAAAGCAAAGTACACATAAACTTTATTTTCTGAAATAGGTGTGAAATACACACAGAAAAAATGTGTGTTAACTATGTAGGGCTTTATAAAATTATCCGCCATGTGGTTGATAGTATGATAGCATCTCTAGTACCATCAAAGTGCTAACTAGTTCCCGCACTTATTCAGTAAAACCTTTTCCCATGGATCCCAGGCACATATTATTCAGGAGTCACTGCTTTAATATATGCGGTATCATGGCATGTGATCCAGGAAACGTGGCCACCATTTTGTCACTAGGAAGCATGGTTCATAATGTACTTGAATGCCCAGACTATGATGTGGATGTTTAGATTTGATTACTCAGCTTTTCCAAATCTGAGCTCGATGAATTACATACAAGTACGTATGTATTTCGCTGACCTATTGAACTTATAATTTAAGTTTAATATCTGAGGCACTGCAGTATTAAGTGATTTGCCCAAAGTCATAAGGACTGATAGCAGGAGAAGCAGAATTTGAATCCAGCTTTCCTGTTTCTCAGCTCTAACCACTAGGCTAATCTTCACTTTTCGTTCTTAGACAGTAGATGGCTTCCTGAGGCCTTGAAGAAAACAAGCCCTAATGAGTACAACAACAATGCCAATGACATTAACAATGTGAACTATCTTGTAGAAACTCTTTTGCCTCTCCCTCCTCTTCTGTGCAGTACAGATCTGTCATCACTTTTACACCAATAAAATACAAGGTGTCTGGGCAACATCACAAAATGTACTCAGATATTTTTTAAATCAGCTTCTCCAAACCTGCCCTGAGATGAAAGGGTTTTCTGATGGAAACTTGGTATCTATTGCAATATGCATAAAAGAATAAATGTACTTTTAAAGTTACTGAGATGTACAGTACCTCAAAAACATATCTTGGATACTTCCAGACCCAGTGTCATTGATTATGAAAACTAGGGATTATTCTTTCCCGGTGGGTTTTCAAGCTTGGTATTTGGGTACTCGATACTTAGCTGAGTATTCAGATTTATATTAAAAAAACTTACTAAAGCTGCCTTTTTAAATTTGCATTTACTTCAGAAACTAAAACATTTATCAGATGAAAATTTGTGTATTGTGGACCAAGCTTTAGTCTTATTGCTTGGTGTAACTGTTTCTCGGCTGTCGTATGTTGTTCAAATTTTGTAATCTGTACAGAATGCTCTGGCATGTCTTCTTACTGGTAATAGATGGTTTGAGCATGTTTCTATTCATTTATATAAATTACAGTGGTTACCCATTAAGTTTCAAATATTATATAAAGTTATCATGTTGGTATTCAAATGTCTTAATCATCAAGTGTTGCTTAGTCTGTCAGCTTCTTTGTGGGTTTATTGTCCTCCTCATGCTTTATGCTTGCAGGATACATTGCTATTGTTCCATCATTCTGGCAGATTCATTTCCAAATATTTCGCAATAGAATTTTTTCTATGGCTGTTCCATGTATTTGGAACACCTTGCCTGCGGAATTGCATTGCATTTCAGATATCGCGGTGTTCTGGAAAAAAATTGAAGGCACATTTATTTCAACAGGCTTTTGTAACTGTTGTATGAATTAGGTAATCTGCAACTCTTCTTTGGATCTTTCCTGTGTATTATTAAGACAGTAAGCATAGGGGGTTTTGCAAGACAGCAAGTTTAGGTGTTTCGCAGGCATGGGTTTGGCATCTTTTGTTTTTTGTAATTTTTATGTACGTTTTATGTTATCCGCCTAGGGTATAGTGCGGAAAACAGATGTTATTTAATAAATAGATATATGGAAAAGGAAAGCAGTCCTCTTCTTTTCTCAGTCTATAAACGGATACAGATAACTTTGAGAGATTTTTTTGGAGAATGTGCTTCAGCTGTACCAAGTGAGCAAGAACAGATATTGGCTCTTTAAAACTGCTGTGTCATTATTGCATAGGTGCTGCATACTGTAATATAATATGAAATGTTACTGAGCATTGCCTAGTGGAAAAAGCAGATGGCAGTACTGAGGAGCACTAGCCTCCTTCCTATAGCTGAAGATCCCCAACCAGATTTTCCACAGAGGATTCTCTTGCCTACCCCATTAAGAAGCAGAGAGGTAGATATTTAACCCTTATCTGGATGGTCAGCTGGTTAGCGTGATTTTCAGCTGACACTTTTTTTGGACAACTTAGGCCACTCGGAAAACAGGCCTAAGTTGCTATAAAGATTTCTGCTGGCTGAAAATCGTGCTGGCTCTTATTTGGATAGCACTACTCAATCCAGATATTCAGTGGCAGATCCTTCCAGACACTGCCACTGAATATCCCACCAATATTTAAAGAATTGCAGCTGACTGCCGTGGCATAAGAACATAAGAAATGCCATACTGGGAATACCAAGGTCCATCAAGCCCAGTATCCTGTTTCCAACAGTGGCCAATCCAGGTCACAAGTATCTGGCAGGTTCCACAAAGGCACACATAATCCACAATGCTCATCCCGGTGGAAGCAATGGATTTCCTGGGTCCTCTTTAATAGTGGTTTATGGACCTTATCTTCAGGAACTTGTCCAAACCTTTTTGGTAATGAATTCCAGAGTTTGATCCTGCTCTATGTTATTTTCTAGGCCTTGTGCTATACTGTTCCCACACTGCATTTTTCCAGTGCAGTACTCAACAGTTAGCTAAACCAGTTCAGCATCCAAGGAGAAGACTCGGTCTCTTCATTTGCAACTATTTATTGTAAGTAAGCAGATCAAGGAAATTACTGTGACAGTTGAAACTGAGAGGGCAGCACTGATATTTTCAATACACGAGGACGAGTCTGAATTAACTGCATAAGTTCAACAATCGCTGATGGGATGGGTTGCTGAATTAGCTGAACAACTGCAGGATTGAATGCTTGAAGATGCTGAACCCTTGAAAAATTAATGGGATTGCAGGAGTAGCGAGGAAGAGAGAGAAAGAAGGCTGTGATGAACCTTGTTTACTGTGCCCAAGATGTAGATGTTTTCCCAAGCGGGAGGGGTGCTCAAGAATGTGCAAAAGGCTAGGGGGCTATGCTGTTGACCATTAGGGTCAAAGGTTGTACCTTGGACTGAGGTATGAGGCAGGAAGTTCTCTGTAAGCCTGGAGAAAACAGGTCACATCCAACATTTAACCTCGAATTACAAAGATTGCAAGACTAATGCAGGAGGCTGCTTGAGTTAATTTAAGGGTGTCAGCAATGCAAACGCGAACATAACTATGCACACAAAGGTGTAGGGGGCCGAACATGTGCCACTTGGAGTTTATTACCTGGAGCTTTCTCTTTTGTGCTTGTCACAGTCAGTTGCAGTAGGGGAGAGGGTATTCTGCTCATTTTAGATGTGACTTTTGTTAGAGGACAGTGCAGCCAAGGGAGTTTTCTCACATTTCACTCTTGTGTCAGGTGAAGAGGTAAAATGACGTTTAAGATGGTTTTGTAGATTTTGCTATGAAAAGACCAGTGGCAAAATCATTCTCTGCATAGACTATACAAATGGGGACTACAGAACTGTGGCAAGAGACCATCCAGACAGGGCCGCTGTGGATAAAAGACTGAGGGTTGCTTTTGGCGCTCTTTCTCTTTTGGCTCATAGCTTGACTCAAAAGAGTAGTGTGTCGCCCTTTGGCTTGGGACCCAGGGCAATTGCTCTGCTTGCTCCCCCTTTTGTGACAGACTTGTAACCACAGATAGGACTACCCTGCTAAATATTTTTTGAACATTATAAATAAAGTAGAATAAATATTCTGTAGGCAGCATATTTAAAAAATAAGCAAATCCAGGAATTAAGGGTACATGTAAATGAAAAGTCTATTAAATGGTGAGTCAACAGGTTGCCTTTTTCTTCAGCCAGCACACAGTGTTTTTCTTTCAGAAGATGAGATCCAGAATTATTTTCAGACAACAACAAAAAGAAACTGCCGCAGGACTAAATTATTATGACTGTTACTAATACTTTTGCGCATAGAAGTAAATGCCTCTGCAGCAGTGGTGTTAGAATATTAAACAACGAACACTCTTGTTACTGAAAACAAACCCTTTTACCAGTCTCATGATGCAAATTTAATTTTCAGTGTAAGAGCTTTCCAGGACCTAGTTTTGCTACATCCAGCAGCGTTACAGTAAAAGGAACCTTGTCCAGCGGAAGAAGGCATAATAAACTGCAGTGGGCTACTCAGGGTTTCCCTACACAGTAGTGGCAAACGTGAAAATGATTTTCACTCTATTCTTTGTGTTGACATCTTAATCCATTGCATTTTGTAACATTTATAAGTCTGGTTGAACCCAAGGGAGTCGTAATGCTTTCCAATGCAAAAACTGATTAAGCCCAAATAAAAATTCACCACTAGTTTGTCTCTTCCCAGCATTGCTGTATTCGTTTCATCGCCACAGCCTGTTGTGCTAGAGTTCATTGATTCACTGATGGATTTCGTGGATTCTGTCTTCCTTTTTGTTCATTTTGTTTCCTGGGGTCATTGTTGTTCTTATTTCGATTACACAGCTCTCCGGGCATCATTCATAATGATGTTCCATACTGGGCATAGCTTTTCTTCGGGCTGAATCCAAATGAATGCTGCATTTGGTTCAGTGAATTCCTTGACATTTGGAGAGATATTACAGCAATGATACGTGTTAATTAGTAATTTAAAATGGGATATTACAAGGTAAACTGTGACACTTCCATCAAATTGAGCTTAGTGGAAGCTGTTTCTCCTATAGTAAGTGGTGTCTTCTGGTCATGTGACAAAGGTCTTTTAGTATGGCTCACTCGAGTGTTAGGTTTAAATGTCATTCCTGCGACTGTACAGTAAAGAAGGGGAGAGTACCACTTATCCGGAAAGCAGACCCTGTTATCCAGATAAGTGCTGGCCAGATCAATATTCAGCAGTAGTGCTTCTGAATAGTTGCTCTAACTGCCTCAGCACTACCTGGATAGTGGCAGGGTGATCTAGGGGGCAGGGTGAGAGTAGAGAGGAGAATTATCCACATAGCCACAATTTTCAATGTCGCTATATGGATATCTATTTGGAGAGCTTAGGATAGCAAAAAGATGCCCTAAATTGCCATCCAGTCAGCTACTGAAAAATCACCACTATGCACGTTATGGCTTTGGCTGACCTCAGTATTTGGATATTTAGTGCTGACCACTATCAAGAAACAGAATGGTTACCCTGCATACATGAACATTTAAAAAAAAAATCAAACATCATATTCATGGAATGGCCTGTAATAACAACAAAGAGCTAGAAAGCAGGCTAAAATAAGCTCCAAACTGGAAGAGCCCTAGCCCAGATGGAGTGACCATCTTTTGGTGCAAACAGCTAACATCACTTCACCTAGATTTGGCAAACTGCAAAAAACAATTGATCAAACAGCTAAACTTAACACCTCAACAAAAAGAGCAGTTGAGGAGGAGATAGAACTTAGACATCTGGAAATGCAGGAGAGTGAGATGAATAAAGAACAGGTCAACAAATCAGCTAAAGAGGAAGAAGAAAGGAAGGAGAAAGACCCTACTCTGGCAATCTACAGATTGGCGCTCTCTCCCTCATTACTATTTATGGTAGGCTGCACCTCCCCCTTTCCCAAAACTCCTTTGTGAACTGTGTTCACCCAATGCAAATATTTCTCCTTCAAATCAAATATTGCGACAAGAAAATTGCAGTGAAGGGGCAAATGCATAGCTGGAATGCAAATAAGTACTGATGAGTAAATATTTAACATCATATAAACAGGCTGCAATAGCAAAGGGTTAATTTGATTAAAGCAAACACAATGAGCTCCCGCAGGGTCTATACATACCCACTGGAGCAGAATCGTGGCATAGTGACTGGATATCTGGCATGATTCAGGCACCCCAAACATTCAGCCACATCCCCGGCTAGCTCAGCCAGGCTCCTGCATGGAGCAGCAGTGGTGTGGTGTCCTGTTGCCATGCCACTGCGGCTCCATGCAGGAGCTGTGATCACCAGCTGGCATCAGAATCTCCTTTACCTGCAGCTCAACCCCTGTTTAAATGGCCGACTCTGGACATACAGGGCCACCCTCGGAATCAGCCCTGTACATCTGGGGCCAAGTTCCAGCCCACTCCCCACCCTCACTCCTCTTCCACCCATCCCCTTCTGCCCACGAACAGTGCTTCCCGTACAACATGCCTGTATGTATGCCGAGCTGTGTATGCAGGATTGGCACCCCGGTGTTTATCAGGGATAGACATCCGAACCAGATATCCATCGCCATTAAACACAAACCTGAATTTACCCCAATGTGTTTAACCAAAAAACGATCTACAAAGGTTACAACCACTTAGTTTTTTGGGCCTCTTCTCCTGCCTGATAGATATTACTGCTGCTCTATCTCTGCATGTACGGTTGCATAGCTCTTTTATAAATCCAACACATAAGGAGGAGGTGATAGAACCAGATAGTGTAACTAGGTTGAAAAAAGGTTTGGAAATGTTTCTGGAGAAAAAGTCAATAGGTTGTTTTTAAGACCGAACTGGGGAAAGCCATTGCTACCTCTGGGTGTAAGCAGAATGCAAGTCATGGTGAACAATAAGAGATAGGACTCAATTTTGGAGCTGATGTTGGTAGTCCTGGCAGTCACCGGTGGCAACATCAATGTGAGAACCACCACATGGCTGGACTTGAAAAGTGCACACTTTACAGAGTAAAGCCTTTGATACACAGGTGACATATAAATAGATTACACAAAAGGTCTAATAAAAACAGGATTATAATCAAAACCAAAATGTAAAGAATCCTGAATCCTTACTATCAATTGCAGTTATAATTAAAGGACCTCAAAATTAATAGAGTAGATAGTGCTTCCAGCAACAGCCAAGACAACCACAAGGCCACAAAGCCAGGCGTGCTTGTAATTTCCATCAAAAACACAAAACCCAGTGGTAGTAATAACCTATTATTCAGAGCAATTTTTTGTCGGAATGGCCAGCCCAGTGTAGAGGAGAAACATCTCTCACCGCCGTGGCCCGTCCTTTTTAATCAATTAAATTTTGAAAATCTTTGTTAAAAAACAGCTGATACTTAGCGTGTCGAAGAAAGCAGGCTGTAGATTCACTATAACCAACAGTAGTGCCAAATACACAACGTGACACGTTTCGGGGACACCTCCATCAGCCCCCTGCTTCAGGTCAGACCACTGTTCGAGGATTTCAGCCTTGAGACCTTTTCTGAATGAAACGGTTTTTATAACCCAAGCTTCACAGCTAATTCACTCCACCTGAGCTCTTTGGGGATGAGGGAATGCATCCAGTACCTGCTTGTGGTGATTGTAAACCGCTCTGATGCCGTTCAGCCTGAGCGATAAAAAGAAATTGCATAAACATCTCTTGTGGCTCTCTCCTCCCTTCAGGCTGTGGGACGGATTGGTCCTGTGGGCACTTGCAGCAGTGCCTCTCTCCTCTCTTCGGCCTGTGGGAGCAGCCTGTCCCGTGGCACATGCAGTACTGCTGGCATGATCGGTGGCCTCGCTCTCCTTTTTGGCCCGTGGGACAGGTTGCTCCCTCGGGCACATGCAGTACTGCTGATTGTGACTCTTTCCTCTCCGGCCTGTGGGACAGGCTGCCCAGGCACACAACACTGCTGCAGCTTTGGCACCCCTTAACACCGGTGCCCCCCTGCTGTGCTTACCTGGCTTACTGGGTAGCGCCGGCCCTGACAGACACAGAGAAAAGGGAGGGCAGATAAAGATCATTCGACCTATCCAGTCTGCTCTTCCATACCAACTACAAAGCTTTACATTTCCTTTTTCCCTTAGAGATCCTCAGTGTTTGTCCCATGCCTTCTTGAATTCAGATCTGATCAGCATTGCTATTGGTCTTTATCTGTTTCTGTTGATTTCTGATGAGATTTATATAAGTCTATATAAGCAGCTATAATAGGCTTCCAGAGTAGAATTCTTCAAGTTCAGGCATGAAACTGCTTTGATTGCCGGCTTTTGCAATGGTTTTTTTTTCTCGAATGTCTTACTGCATGGTTGTTTGTAATTTTATCACATTCATGTCTTGTTTGGTACTATTAGTCACAGTGTTTCTCTCCCTAGATCCTTTTCTTATCCGTGGTTAGTGAGTTTTAGAGTGTATAAACCTTAACAGTACATGTTATAGTTTGGTTTTCAGAAGATAGCGTGTGATGGGGGCATATTCAGTGACAGCTAGGCTAAATAAAGCCTCTAGCTGCTGCCTTACAATTGGATATTCAGTGGCGGAACATTTCTGATTTCTGCAGATGAATATCCAGAGTTGCGATCCGGTTAGCGATGATATTCTGCTTAACGCTAATGGCTAATTGCTTAACGTTAAGACCCAGGTAGCGGTTGAATATCGCCACTAACCGGATAGCAATTGCCACTCTTCCCACTCTGCCCAAGACTGCTCCAGTTTTAACCAGGCGTTTGGCGTCCTCTGGGGATATTCAGTGGCACTAGCCGAATATCACGGCTAAAATGCTTTGAAAATGCCTCCCCTACTGTTACATATTTTTGCAGAAAAATGTAGACAGAGTAAAAGGCTGAAACTGCGGTGGTCTGTGAGCGGAGCCGGGGTGGTCCCAGTAACTATCCAGTGAGCTGCGAAATTCAGCCATGTGACTGGATAGCTAAAGCAGATAAAGTTAGTCAATGACTGTCCTAACTTTATCTGCTTTGTGCTATCCGATTAGTGATGGAATATTGCTGCGAATTAGAAAGCTACAGTGCTTCCTGGCGAAACTGAATATTCAGTGCTGGACACCAGGTAGGCTCTGGTGCTGATTACTTGGGCCTAATTAAAGTGGCAGTTGGCAGGTGCTTTAAAAGTGCTGACTGCTGCTGAATGTTGACCCCTGAGTCCCTTTTTTTTTTCTTTAGAAATCTTCTGTTTCTCCTATTCTTTTTTGAAGTCAGATACAGTCCTCATCTCTACTACCGCCACTGCATCTACCACTCTTTTCATAATAAATCTAGGGCCCGACCTTCAGCACAGCGGCCAGCACTACTAACGTGACTAGCTGCCGGCGCTGAACCTTAAACCTGGATATTAAATGCTGGAGTCATACTTGGTCCCAGCATTGAATATCCAGGGTCGCCACATAGCCCAATCGCTAACCAGTCAGTGGCTCAATATCGCTGTTGCCTGGTTAGCGATAGATGCCAAAAGTTAGGCTGGGGCTTGCTCCAGGCCTAGGCAGTGGCTCAATATTACCGCTGCCCATTTAGTGAGCGGTGCCACCTCTGCTACACCCCGAAATGCCTTTGACACGCCCCGATGCTAAGTGACTGCTACTGAATATCCCATTCACTGTGATTAACATGATTAGCAGCTCCACTAACCGCGTTAATCGCTTGGAATATCATCAGTATTTTCCATCATTCTACTCTGATGGGTCTCTCTTCTGCTTTTGAATTGTCTTTTCTTCCTTTTCTTGGCTCTGCTTTCTAAGTTCTTATGGTTGTATATTTTTCTTTTCATTCTCTCTTATGCTCTCTCCATTTCTCTCTAACAAATCTTTTCTCTTTATCAACCTCTTTCCATCTCTCTTTTCTCTGCCTCCTATCTCTTCCTCCATGACTACTACTTTACATCTTTCATGCTTCCTTATCTCTCCCTCCATTCAGAGCTGGCCCAAGAGTATCCGATATCACAGACAAACCTTCAGCTGTGCGCCCCTGACTCAAAGCCCTACACAGCAGGTCAAAGCCTTACATCCCCACCCTATAGTCCAACATCCTCCATAACTCCCTCAACGAGTATCTTCTCTTCCCTACCCTATTCCCCCACCCAGGTGTCCAGATACAGTACCTGCTGTTCTAGGCAGTTAGTGTTAGTGAAGAAAGCTCCAGAATAAGAGGTCAGGTAATAACAATGGGAGTAATGTAAGGAAGTAGTTCTTTTTTTTTTATAGAAGGGATGGTGGATGCATAGAACTATATCCCAGTGGACGCAGAGGGGGAAAATAGGGTTGCCAACTGACCGATTTTAGGCTGGCCTGGCCGGATTTACATGCTGGGGGCTGGCAGCTGGCAGGACGGCAAAACCGGCCAGTGAAAGGCCGGTTTTCAGCCAACCGCCAATCACTCCTATCTGGTGTCTGCCTGCGGGGATCCCAACTCCTGTGTGCAGACATATTAAAATGGCCGCAATCACGGCTGGGAGAGCCGGTCCCTACACAGCCTGCCAAAAAAAAAGGGCTACTAAGTTTGCTGCATAGATAGCTGAATAAATTAAATGGGCAGTAACCTACTGTCACTTTAATTTATTCAGCTGTCTGTGCAGCAAACATAGTAATCTTTTTTTTTTTGCCAGGCTGTGCGGTCATGCTAGCTTGTCTTCTGGCCAAAGAGAGCAGCTGCAGCACACAGGAAGACAGGCTCCCCTCCTCCACCTTAACAGAAGAATGTTGGGTTGCACTGCAGTAGTTGTGGGGTATGGAGGCTGAATTCAGTTGCTGGTTCCTTCTACATTCACTGTGATGCTCCCCAATAGTTGGAGGTCCCTGATACCCCTGAGCTCCTGGTGGCACTGATTCAGAAACTGGACCCTCTGGAGGAAAGAGAATACTTCCAATGGAAAGAAGAGAGACTGAAGCTGCTGATTTCCCCTCAGTGGGGATGGATCCCCTATGCCTGGACTAACAAAGGGACAAGCACCAGTAACCTTCCCCAACCCGACCCTTCTCCCGTGTTACAGGAGCAGGTTCCTCTGGGGGCCGGGTCTTCTGGAATTTATTTTAATGCTTAATAAAGCATATTGTTCAGTGGGGCTCCAGTAAGAGGCAGGTGCCAGAGTGTCTGTTGAAAATGCCCAGAGCTACTAGAGACCAGGAGAAGTTCTTTCTGCCATCACTAGCTTGAGTCTAGCAGGGAGCACAGGTAATCTCCAGGAACAAGCAGGAATGAGTCTTCACATATGGGTACGTCGGTACCAACGGAGCCTGCACGGGAATGCTCCCCAGCATCCAATCAGAAAGCTTTTGGGAGCATCCCTCGCGCCTGCGCGCTGACTTCCCGCCCTTTCCACTTCTTCTCCTCAGTTTTCATTTTTCCACGGAGCCGGCAGGACGTCCTCCTGTCACCGCAGAAACCTTTTTCTTTAAATACTTCTTTTCTTGTGGTCGCGGCTGTTTTTCCCGCCGACACTGGTACTGCCGGTGGTTTTTTCTTTCTTTTTTCTTAAACTCAGAGAGATTTTTCCCTCTGTTTCTGTCTTAACTTTTTGGGCCTACAAGGCCTCTCCATCATGGAGCCTTCTTCTCCTAAGAAGTGCCTTCACTGTGGAGACACAGTTTTCTTTTTAGACTCCAATCTCTGGTGTCTAACCTGTTTGGGTCCTGACCATTTTTCCCCTGAACTATCAGGCTGCAATGCTGAGAGAAGACCTTCCCTTTTTCGAGTTTCCCTCGATACCGTTTTCCCTCCTACAGTGAGGGCACCGGGTTTTTCTTCTCTACAGGATCAGGTAACCCACAAACAGTCTGTTAAGACTTGCCAATTCTTGAGTGGTAGGTCTCATGCCACGCATGATGACGGCTCCGGCCTTGCCCTCAAGACCCCATTGGCATTAAAACCCCGGCAGGAGTCTTCGGGCTCCAAAGCATTTCAGGGGTTTCAGGTTGTTCCTGGGGCTCACCCCTCACAGAACATACCTGAGCCGTGCTCGGGGGAGGTATCCGCTTCGAGCGGTACCGATACCCCAGCACCGGCACCGGTGTCGAGTGTTCCACTCTTCACCAGGGATCGTCATCTGGCGTTTCGGTACCTTCGGGACCGATCGATACGTTTCAGACTGACTTTCCTGTGTCTAAGCCATGTTCGATGGTGGTACTCGCTTCGAGCGGTACCAATACCCCGGCATCGGCACCGGTGTCGAGTGTTCCACTCGACACCAGGGATCGTCTTCTGGCATCCTCGGTTCCTTCGGGACCGATCGATACATTCCAGATTGACTATCCTGTATCTAGGCCATGCTCGGGGGTGGTATCCGCTTCGAGCGGTACCGATACCCTGGCATCGGCACCGGTGTCGAGTGTTCCACTCTTCACCTGGGATCGTCATCTGGCGTCCTCGGTACCTTCGGAACCGATCGATACGACCCAGAGTGACTTCCCTGTATCAGCATCGCCGGTACCACCACCGACGTCGGTGCACTCTAGACATGCATCGATAGACTCGCTCCCTTCGATGCCGAGTCTGGAATCGATATCTAGTCTAGATGACTGGGTACTGACGCGCCTTGGAACTGACTCTTGTCGTTTCCGAATACGCAGTACCGAGGATACTCACCAAGACTCTCTGGTTACCTCGGTACCGCTTGAGCAGCCTCCGATGACGGCCTCGATGCCAATACCGGTATCGGTATCGATGTCAATTCCTGTAGTTACATCGGTGCCATCGAACCTTTCCATGCCTATTTTGGAATCGATACCTGGCATAGACGATGCAGTACTAACTGCCTCAAATCGTGACTGCCAGTATCTTTATCCATCTAGTAAGGTTCTTTTTCTGCACCAGACCACTACATCCTCTGATGCTCAGGCTGCATCTTCAACCTTAGCCTTCCCAGGGATGGTTCCCATTGGAGATCCTTCTTTTCAGAAGTTTCTCCTTGACATGGCAACCTTTCTTACTATTCCTATCCCTGGCTGTAATCTTAACCAAGGCTCTCCTGCACAAAAGGGAAATATAATGCTTCCTTTACATCATTCTTTGCAGGATCTTCTTCTGAGAATATGGGAATCACCTTTAAGGGTTCCCTCACCTTCTACAGCAACTAATGTTCTGTATCAGGTGCCCCCCTCTCCAGGGTTTCAAAAGAATCAACTTCCCCATCATTCCATTGTAGTGGAATCAGCAATGAGGAAGGTAAAAAGCAAGAAGAAGCATTCTTCTTATCCGCCAGGTCGTGCTTCTAGAGCACTTGATGCCTTTGGACGTCAAACCTTCCAAACATCTATGCTGGCATCAAGAATTATTTCTTATATATTTTGTATGAGTCTAACACTCCAGGAGGTCACAAAGAAATTATTTCTTTTGACTCCTTTTTTGTCAGAGCCTAAGGCTGCTGACTATTCCTTGCTTCTTAGTCATAGCCGGAATATCTCTTGGTTTCTTTCTCGTGCTTTTCTAGACTCTTTTGAGTCTGTTAGCAGATCCTCTGCTATTGCCATTGGAGCACGTCGTAGAGCCTGGCTCCAAGCTTCTGACTTGAACAGATGGGCACAACATACACTGGGTAATTCTCCTTGTACTGGAGAAAATCTCTTCAATAAGGAGGCTTTACATCAGGTTGCTCATTGCTCCACTGACTTCCCTGGTTCTGGAGACCATTCTAAGCCTTCTTCTTCCCCAGGAGGTAGGAAATGTCCTACCAAGCCTTCTTTCCCTAAGAAAAGAAGGTTTCACTCTTCTCCTGCCCCTCATCCAGAGGTGCCCAAGCAAGGGACACCTCGTCCTAGTCTGAAGTTTCCAAATTCTAGCCAGTCTCAACATACCCAGCAACCATAGGTTCTGAAGGTTACAATCTACAGTTAACCTCTTCTTAGCAGAAGTTTGTTCACTGTTTTTTCTTAAAGCTCTACACTGGGGTTTTCCTTTTTCAGTATGCTAAGCTGTCAGGATATTCTTGTCCATGTGTTACAGAATTCTCCTCTTCTTACTACCAAGAAGGGAGGTTACAACTATCCCATGATAGTTTCTGTCCCAACATGGACATTTTTTCCTTCAGCTGACTCACTACATGGGTAAGTCACCCTCCCCCTCTCATCCATGGTTTCCCCTGATTGAGTGGTACCATACTGAAAAGCTTCTCTAGCTTTCATTCCAGTGTAGACTTTTTGTTTCCTTGAATACATTCTCAAGATAACTCATCAGGCAGGGACAGGAATATCTCCTCTCCCTTTGTCTGTTTCTCTTTGTTTTGCACAGTAAGATTCTCTCTGCTGTCTTCTTCAGCTGCTGTGCAGGCAGGAGTTCCAGTGATTGAACTACTGGTACTTTTCCACAAGTTCCAGTCTATCTTCCACAATTTTTTGTCTAGCCTCAGTAGTGATTCCAAGCTAGTCCTCATCTATCTTGGATAATCCTACTCACTTTAGGCTTCTCACATTATCTTCTTCTAGCCATCTCCTTTTCCTAGGATGTGGCAACACACCTGACTTCAGTCAGTTTTATCTCATAATTCTCCTGCACAATGCTCTCTGCAATCTTCAGAGAAGCTTTCTACTATGGGCCCTTGCTACAGAGCATTGATCTTTGTCTCTGAGGGCTATTCTATATAGTAGAAAAAAGCTTATAAATCATTCTCATGACTGTGAGGGTTCTCCACACCCTCTTGTCTCCTGTTATAATTCAGAATATAAGCTTTTTCTGCGTGAATATCCAAGGCTATTAGTAACGCATGATACCCCCATGTCCCTCCAGTGGGTCCTCCTGGTATCTCCTCTATGCGTTTCTACCCATCTACCATGTCAGAGTTCTAAAGGACTCTCGACTTGCTCTTTACAGACTGATATTATCCTCTGTTTTTCACGCAACCATCCTGGTTATTTTACTGGATTGCATTCCTGCATCCTCTTAGCCCACGGAAATAGATTCTCTATATATCTGTCAAGTGGGTTTCACCCTCTTGTTGTTGGATGAATCTTTCCCCTTCACATTCCCCATGTGAATGTTCTTATGGGGCTTGGTGTATCTTCAGACTTATTGTCATGTATGTAAATATCTCTATATATGCCTCTATATACATATGTCTGTAAGCTGTGTGTGCATAATTTATGCCCCCATATGTATATATATATCCACCTATATATATATGTTGATACATATTCTGCATATCTAGATATACATATATATATAGGTATATATATCTCCCTATATATATATATATATATATGTATCTGTTGGGAGATTTTTATAGATCGATATGTATTACATACTATCTCCTCACTGTCTATGCTATAGCAATTTGTACCTTTCTCAGAGGTTACAGACAGTGGGCTCCCTTTCTCATACTGTTCCTTAGTATGTGGGGACTGTTATGCCACAACCACTACTGTGGTGATAACAGCTTCCGCTTTGCTCTAGGTCTCCCTATCCTTGAAGATTCAAGCTTCAATATCTTTCCTATCTCTCATCAGCTAGGAAAGATAGTGTACATCAGTGATGGCTAACCTTTTTGAGCCCGAGTGCCCAAACTGCCGCACAAAACCAAAGAATTTCCTCAAAGTGCCAGCACGTCAATTAAAGCCCCATTTGCATAAGGTGCTTCATTTGCATAAATATTTGCATAATGTTACCATACACTAACTTTTAGTAAACATGCCTCTTAATGAGTATATGGATAAAGAAAGACTAAAAGGTTTCTACATTACTATAATCCAGTACCAACCGCCAGGCACATTAGGAACTACTACAAACGCTGCCCATTTAGAACCCATAGCAAACCCGCCGTATCCTAACAGCACTACCAGGACTCACAAGCACCATACTCTACCTATCAAAAGGCAACACTGCAAATATTAAACCAATACATCTCAGAGAACAACAATACATGACCTACTGGGGAAAGAACAAGTGGCAATGTCAAATAGGAATTATATAAACAGAATACCTCAGCTCAGTTACACATGCAGAAACAGACCATCACCAAACAAGGAATCACAATTTAGAAACAGGAAGACAATAATTAAACTGGGAACCCCAAAAGCCAAACTTGGAATATACAACAACACTGTAGAAATAAAACTATATATTAATTTCCTCTTGTACTAAACAAAGCGCAAAAATTAATGATGCACATTTCCCAGAGCTGACATATTCCAGTTAATAAATTCAAAATAAAGAGATTTTTCTACCTTTTGTGCATTTTTTTTCAGTTGCAATTGTTCCAGCCACTTTCTTCTGGTTTCTTCGTGTCTTCTGCTAACTCTCCATCTGCTGTCCATTTGTCCTTTCTTCTGTCTTCTTGTTTTTTTTTCCATTCTCTCTCTACATCTGCTTTAACATACTAATCTTTCTCCTTTGGCTCTTTCCTCATTCCTATTTCATCTACTCAAAATTTACCCCTCCATCCTCAATCCCCACTTACTCTCCCAATACCCGGCCAATTGTAGATTTTTTATCCCTCCCACACAAAATATTTTTCCCCTCTCCATTTTACTCTCCCAGCCCCATCCCATTCTAATCCTCCCCATACACCATCTCCATTCTAGTTCCAGCCTCACCCAGCATCCATTCCCTTCTAGTCCCTGCATCAGCCCATTTCCAGTCCTAGCAGCCCCCCAACCCAATACCAGTCCTATCCCCCCCTCATCAACCCACTTCCAGTCCTAACCCCCCATCACCCCATTTTCAGTTTAAGCCCCCCCCTATAACCCATTACCAGTCCTAACCCCCCACTTCCAGTCAGCCCCCCATAGCCCATTGCCAGTCCTAACCCCCCCATCAGCCCACAGTCCATTACCAGTCCTAACCCCATCAGCCCACCTCAAGTCCTAACCCCTCCCCATCAGCCCATTTCTTGTCCCAGCCCCCCCATAGCCCATTATCAGTCCTAAACCCCCCCATAGCCCATTACCAGTCCTAACCCCATCAGACCACCTCCAGTGTTAACCCCCCATCAGCCCATTTCCAGTCCTAACCCCACCCAACAGCCCACCTCAAGTCCTAACCACTGTTCCCTCTAAGCTGTGCGCGTGTGCGCGCGCACACACCTCGCCGAGCGAGCGCACATACTTTACAACAGAGCGCACAAAGATTACGGCTCTGATTCTGATAGAAAACACAGACGTCTTAAAATTTAAAAGTTATGATTGTAATTACTAGAAATTTCCCGCTTCATTTAGTAATCATCTATTTTCATTTAATTTGATTAAAATCAATGTGGTGTACATACTGTATTCTGACGTGTAGTCAAATTTTAAAGTATATAACTCCGAGTGTCGTTATGTGGCGCACAAAAATTTAACCTTCCTTCAAAAGCTGCACACAGCTGATATTTTATGCGCACACAGCCCACAGAAAATTAGAGGGAACATTGGTCCTAACCCCTCCCCATCAGCCCATTAGCAGTCCTAACCCCCCCCCTAGCCCATTAGCAGTCCTAACCCCCCCTCTCTAGCCCATTAGCAGTCCTAACCCCCCCCCCATAGCACATTACCATTCCTAACCCAAATCACCACATTTCCAGACATCACCCATCAGACAACAGCCCATTAGCAGTCCTAACCCCCCCTAGCCCATTAGCAGTCCTAACCCCCCCTCCTAGCCCATTAGCAGTCCTATACCCCCCTAGCCCATTAGCAGTCCTAACCCCCCCCTCCTAGCCCATTAGCAGTCCTAACCCCCCCAGCCCATTAGCAGTCCTAACCCCCCCCCTCCTAGCCCATTAGCAGTCCTAACCCCCCCCACAGCCCATTAGCAGTCCTAACCCCCCCCAGCCCATTAGCAGTCCTAACCCCCCCCTAGCCCATTAGCAGTCCTAACCCCCCCCCTCTCTCTAGCCCATTAGCAGTCCTAACCCCCCCATAGCCCATTACCAGTCCTAACCCCCATCACCCCATTTCCAGACAGCCCCCATCAGCCCACAGCCCATTAGCAGTCCTAACCCCCCCTAGCCCATTAGCAGTCCTAACCCCCCCCTCCTAGCCCATTAGCAGTCCAAACCCCCCCCAGCCCATTAGCAGACCTAACCCCCCCCACTGCCCATTAGCAGTCCTAACCCCCCATCACCCCATTTCCAGACAGCCCCCATCAGCCCACAGCCCATTAGCAGTCCTAACCCCCCCTAGCCCATTAGCAGTCCTAACCCCCCCCCTCCTAGCCCATTTGCTGTCCTAACCCCCCCCAGCCCATTAGCATTCCTAACCCCCCCCCTAGCCAATTAGCAGTCCTAACCCCCCCCCCCTAGCCCATTAGCAGTCCTAACCCCCCCCCCCCGGCAAATTTAAAAACAGAAAAAGCGGGCTCTGGCTGCTGCCGCGGACGCGGCAGCATGCAGTGTCCCGCGGGGCCCCCTCCGCCCGCTAAGCCCCTCTGCAAGGGCTTTCAGATTCGCGAGGGAGACAGCGTCTCCCTCGCGTCTCTGTTAAGCCCGCAGGGGCTAATGGGAAATTTCCCATCAGTCCCTCGCGTCTAAAGGGGCTGATGGGAAATTTCCCATTAACCCCTGCGGGCTTAACAGAGACGCGAGGGAGACGCTGTCTCCCTCGCGAATCTGAAAGCCCTTGCAGAGGGGCTTAGCGGGCGGAGGGGGCCCCGCGGGACACTGCATGCTGCCGCGTCCGCGGCAGCAGCCAGAGCCCGCTTTTTCTTTTTTTGCGGACCTTGACGCGTGCCAGCTGCAAGGCCTTCGCGTGCCACAGCTGGCACGCGTGCCATAGGTTCGCCATCGCTGGTGTACATCTTCATTGTTTTTGAGTACACATTGTTCTGCTTGGGAATATGGGCTTTTTTCCATAACCCTTCTTCCCTCCCAGACTGGGCTAGTTGTCTAAATCGGTCAGTCTTCTTCTTTTAGTCCTTATTGTTATGACTCAGTACCTAAAAGAGTTTTCAGCTTTTTCTCATAAAGCTTTCCATTGAAGACCTGCCGTTCTAATCCTACCCCAGTTGACACCTGGATCACCTGCTAATTCCAGGTCTGGACCTTCACCCTCACTGCTGTGAGGTCACCTTGAGGATTCCGCTACTGCATATCCAGTAGACTCTATCACGCTTTCTACTTCCTACAATCCAGTAGGTAAGCTCCATATTATAACTGTTCATTAAATGATTTTAATGGTACTTATCATACATGCCATGGACTCCTCTCCTGTAGTCCTTGGGTTTGCTGTTTTCCTTACAGCTCTTCTATTCTCAACTCCTACCCTCCATTCCCTCATGGGATGCCGGAGATACTGGGTGAAAAATGCACTCCTGATCCAGGAACATGCATTTTATGGGATCTCCCCCTGGCATCTCTAGCTAGGGAGTCCCCATATGTGAAGACTCATTCCTGCTTGTTCCTGGAGATAGCACAGTTACTTACCTGTAACAGGTGATCTCTGGGAACAGCAGGAATAAGTCTTCACAACCCACCCACCTCCCCTAGGAGTTGTATCTATCTATCTATCTTCCTTTCCTCTTTCTCTCCTTTGTCTCAGCTATGATACTCAACTGAGGAGAAGAAGTGGAAAGGGCGGGAAGTCAGCGCGCAGGCACGAGGGATGCTCCCAAAAGCTTTCTGATTGGATGCTGGGGAGCATTCCCGTGCAGGCTCCGTCGGTACCGACGTACCCATATGTGAAGACTTATTCCTGCTGTTCCCAGAGATCACCTGTTACAGGTAAGTAACTGTGCTGTAGAGAGGAACTGAAAGGTGGGGGGAATGGAGGGCAGAGGTGAGAGAAAGGAGGGGAGGTTGAAGGGGAGAGTCTCGGGTTGGGGGAGGGACAGCAGGAGAGGGGCTGAGGGGGTATGGAAGGGATGAATGCATGGGAAGTAAGTAAAGGGCACAATGTGTATATATGTGCAAAGGTGGGGTGCCTGTCCCACCACACATGCACATGCAGGCACCCCACCTTTGCACATACACACACTCAGGCATCACACGTGTAGCTTAATGGGTCTGTAAGGGCGCTGGGAGGGGGAAGAGGAGAAGTGGGGACACTGCCTTTTGTTGGCACTGTGCAGTGGCCCATTAAGAGCCTGATTTATTAAACTTTTTATCATGGAAAATGAGAAAACAGTCTTAGTAAATCAGGCCCTAAAACCTAAAACGTAACTGTGATACACCTTGTTTTAGAGGGGGGGGGGGGACATGGACTGTGACCTAGGTTTTGGCTTAGGATGTCAACACTTTGAATTAACTGGCCTTGATTAATTTATAATATGCTTGGAGCTGGCCCTGATTAATTTATAATATGCTTGGTATTGAGAGGGATTTAAGGGGAAGGTTCTAGCTCTGCTCTGCACAGATTGTTGGAGAAGGGGCTGGGGTGCAGGGTTCAGTGGATATAGAATACATGTTTGGATTTAATGCCATATGGGAGAGCACATGTGTGTTGGAGGGGCCTGAGAAGGAGACTGTGGCTGAATACTAGTAGGTGCTGAAGAGTTCAACCTCTTGTTCCCCCTCTTGATATAGCCTGCAGATGCTAAAGCCTTCACTGTTGCTCTCTCTGCAATTATATTTTAGGGACAGGGCAGGGGGGCATGAGCAGAGCATGGCTAGCCACAGGTGGCGGGTTTCTCTCTTTGGGGAAATGGTATAGAAATCATAAGATCCTTGCTAGATGGGAAACAAGGACAAAGCACAACAAAGCTTTTATGCTTGCTAAGGATCACATTGCACAGTTCATATTACTGAGATGGCCAGCTTGGGGGCCCTCCTGGATTTGTTGAGGGGGAGAGACGGGGGAGGGGGAGGGGGAGGGGAAGGGGAAGGGGCTCCACACTGCAGTTTGATAATAATCAAAAAAGAAAGATTCTAAAGATCATAATTTAAACATCCCTTCCTTCCCCTCTCAGCATGTCTCCTTCCCCTGCACCTTCTCCGTTGCCTCTCCTGCCTTTGTCGTCCTGAATCAGTCATATAACTTTGTATTTCAATTGCTTTCATAGTCCAGTCTCTCTGGAAGCAGCCATGTGGTAGTGATGCTGGTAGCAATGACATGACTTTTTTTTTAGGTGCCGTCCCAGCCTGCAGCCTTTCCTCCCACTTGGAGGTGGCAGTAATAGTAGAAATGGCAGTTGCAGCTCTAAGAGTATTTTTTTATGCACTGTCACAGCTTGCAGCCACTTCTCCTGCGGAAAGCACCCTGGATTTCACATGCCAGCCTGTTTTTTTTGTCTTCTCTTATGCAGAGAGCAGTCAGGGCATTTCGCTGTGACCCTTGACCTCTTCGTGTTTGAGGGGGAGGGTTCAGGATTCCAAACAACAATAAAGCCTTTACTGCGTTTGTTAAAGGAGAAGAAAACAGAAAGCAAAACTTGATCCACAGGGTAAATAGATGAGTGTCATGGCCAAATCCAGTCCTTAGGATATAGTGGAGGGTCCTTACTGTACAAGAATATGTAGGAGAAAACTACAAGGATCATGATCCTAACATCCATAAAATGGGTGTAACAATTTTTTTAATCAAAAATAATAGCACCAGTAAATATGCCTGTCAGTCTTATGATGTATTGATTGGTGATATTCCTTTTCTAGCTTCATGGAAGTTATTGTCATCTTGTGCCTTCCGTATCTGTGAACGTAGGAGGCACATCAAATCTTTCTCCTCTGATTTTCATCAAGTTTTATTTTTCATTTATTGTGTCTCCCCAGCTGCTTCTCAATGTTGGCTATACAGTTTTTTTATTCCATTACTGTATCCTAACTTCAAACACTTCCTTGTCTTGCTCAGCTTTTGAATTTGTTGGTTTTAATGTTCTCTATGTCCAAATTATTCCGTTAGATTTTTGGTGCCTTTTTGACCATTGGTGTTTTATTATGCATGCTGTGAATTTTTTGTCTCTGGAGAACATTCACTATACAACAGAAATATTTATTTCTCCAGGACCAAGCAGGAGGTCAGTCCTCACATATGGGTGTCATCAACTACGATGAAGCCCCTAGCGGAGCATTTCCCCAGCTTTCCATGAAAGCCTTTGGGAATGCAGGCACGCATGCGCGGTTCCCTTCCCGTCTAAAGGTGCCATCTTACCTCAGTCTCTTTTTTTCCGAGAAGCCCACTGGACGTGTGTCCTGTCATCCTGGATAAAAGTTGATTTTTTTCGTCGATTTTCGCTGTTTTTTCTCCTGGTTCGACGCCGGTTCCCCTCCCGCCGGGTTCGGTACACCGGTATCGAGCCCGATTCTCCTTTTTCGGTTTTTGCCCTTTGTGGCTGGCGTTCGCACCCTTTTTTGCTTTTTCCCTGGAAGGCAGGTCCTTTGACCTCGCGGGGACTCTTTTTTCCCCGATGGCTTCCAGCGGTTTCAAGAAGTGTGATCGGTGTAAGAAATTAATGTCTCTCACCGACACACACGACTGCTGCCTTCGGTGCCTCGGTCCTGATCACGACCCTAAGTCATGTGGACCATGTGGGAAGATGTCTTCCAAGGCACTCCGAAGTCGCCAGCAGCAGAAAGAAAGGCTTTTCTCGGACTCAGCCTCCGGCCGGGCCCGGACCTCGTCTGAGGCCACAACATCTCGGGATTCAGATCCCGAGCACCGTCGAAGCTCCTCGGAAAGGGGGTCCCCCGACCGGGAATGCAAGAGGAAGAAGCGGCTCATGATGGCGTCGTTGGAAGAGGTCCCTGGCTCCTCGAGGGCCAGGTCTAAGACCCCCGACTGTCGCCCCGGGCCCATGGAACAAGAGAAGCCTGCCAAAGTTCCTCGCGTGGAGCCGGAGTCTGCTGGACACGTAAGCCCCATAGTCCTCGAGGACTCTCCTCCCAGGCAGCCGGCGTCGGGCCCGGCACCGCTGGGGCCCGAGTTGGTGGCTGCTGCGTCTCACGAGCTGAGTCTCAGGATGACAGCCTTGGAGAGCAGACTGTCTGCCTTCATGGAGCAGCAGCGGGCACTGATGGCCAGCCTGTCTGGCGCATCTGCCCCCACCACTGGGACATCGACTCGAAGTCGACCCCGGAAACCGAGCCGATACTCGAGTTCATCATGGCTCGAAGTCGACCTCGGTCGCGGTCTCCCTCGACCTCCCGCTCGGGACCGAGAGCGTCAACGCCGGTGCCTCCGGCGTCGGGGCGGGTGCTCCAGGGCCCCGCAGGGTCAGACCCTGACTCCTCGTCGGACGAGTCCGCCTGGGAGACGGAGGATGAGGAGTCCCCTGATACGTTCAAGACTCGGTGTGTCCCGTCGGACTCACCGCAGTCTGAGCCCCGGAGTAGATCCCCTCTGGAGGATACTCAGTTCTCGGAGTTCGTCCGGGATATGGCCACTGCCTTGGCTATTCTGGCGGACCCTGAGGAAGAGCCTCGAGCTGAAGAGCTCGAGGTCCTGCAGTATGACTCTCCTCCGAAGGAGGCCTTTACTGTCCCGGTTCCTCCGATGCTGGAACGGCTCCTCTTCAGGATGTGGGAGGCACCGGCCTTGGCGCCGGTTTTAAGCAAGCAAGTCGACTCAATCTATCGACTCAGAAAGAGCCCTGGCTTTCAAAAGGCACAGCTACCACACCATTCCATGGTTGTGGAATCGGCCATGCATCGTCTGAAGAGCCAGAAGATGCACTCTGGGGTGCCCCCCGGCAGGGAGGCCCGGAACCTCGATGGCGTCGGTAGGAAGTGCTTCCAGGGCTCGATGCTTGCTTGCCATGTCCAGTCTTACCAGCTGTACGTGGGCATGTACTTGCGGGACCTGGCCAAGGAGTTGGCCGGGTTCTCTGCTGGACTGTCCGGGGAACCCTTGCAGAGATTCAAGTCCTTGTCCTCGGGGATTCGGGACTGCTCGAAGTTCATGTCCCGCGCTGCCTACGATGGCTTCGAGGCTTCGGCCCGAGTTGCGGCAGCTGGCATCGCGGCTTGACGCCAGGCATGGCTGCAGTCATCGGACCTCGAGCCATGGGTTCAGGACAAGTTGGTTGATGTCCCTTGCCGAGGTGAAAACCTTTTTTTGGCAAGCCCATGCCCAAGAAGGCCGCCCAGCTCAAAACAGAGCACCTTACTCGGACAAGGCTGTCTAGGAAGACCTCTGCCCCTTCTCATAAAAAGAAGGGCTCGGGTAAAAAGCCCTTTTACCCGAGGAAGGGCACTGCCTACAAACAGTACCCTCAATATCAGGCTGCCCAATCTGCACCCCAGGGTCAGCAAGCCAAGGGGCAGGGTAATGGGCCCCGTAGGCAGAGGACCCCCAAGCCTCCGGCCCCTGCTCCCACTCAGCAGGGTGGGGGTTTTTGACTCCTTGAGCATAGCCTCTCCATCCCTGCTCTTCCAACCCTGCACAGGAGGTCGCCTCACCCTCTTTGCCCACCAGTGGCCCCTCATCACCGGGGACAGTTGGGTGTTGGACATAGTCCACAGGGGCTATGCCCTGCATTTTCACCAACTGCCTCCTCCATACTTTCAAGGGGAGCCTCCAAGGCCTCCCCTGCACACAGACCTTCTCCTTCAAGAGCTTCAAGGTCTGTTGGTGGACAGGGCGGTGGAGCCTGTGCCTCCCCACTTGCAAGGTCACGGATTCTACTCCAGGTATTTCCTGGTGCCCAAAAGAACCGGTGGCCTTCGACCTATTCTGGACCTCAGAAACCTCAACAGGTTCCTAGAGAAAGAAAAGTTCAAAATGCTTACTCTTGGAACACTTCTGCCCTACCTCCAGCAGGGAGATTGGCTTTGCTCCTTAGATTTAAAGGATGCGTACACTCACATCCTCATTCATCCAGACCACAGAAAGTACCTCAGGTTCATTGTGGGAGGAAACCATTTTCAGTACAGAGTACTGCCCTTTGGCCTCACCTCCGCTCCCAGGGTCTTTACCAAATGCCTGGCAGTGGTGGCGGCCTACCTGAGAAATCAGGGAATCTTTGTCTTCCCCTATCTGGACGACTGGCTCATCAGGGATCAGACGTGCCAGGAGGCCAGACAAGCCACCCTCAGAACTATTGCTCTTCTTCAAAGCCTGGGGTTTGTAATAAACTTTGCAAAGTCCACTTTGCTCCCCTCCCAGAACTTGGAGTTCATAGGAGCAAGGCTGGACTCTCTGCTGGCAAAGGCTTTCTTGCCAGAAGACAGGGCCCAAAGATTGATAGCCTTGGCAAATCAATTTCTCAGCAGGTCACTGGCCTCCGCCAGACTCTGCCTGAGGCTGCTTGGCCACATGGCTTCGACAGTGCATGTGACCCCCGATGCCAGGCTCCATATGAGGCCTGCGCAGTGGTGCCTTCGGACTCAGTGGTCACAGGCCACAGGCAGCCTCAGAGACAGGATAAGGGTGTCCAGACGATTTCTGCACTCCCTCAACTGGTGGCTGCACCCACCCAATCTACTGAAGGGGGTGCCTTTTCACATTCCTGGGCACACGGTGGTGCTGACCACTGACGCCTCCCTGCAGGGCTGAGGAGCTCATTGTCTAGGCAAGTGTACCCAGGGTCTGTGGTCTCCTTGGGAATCTGCACAACAGATCAATCTCCTCAAACTCAGAGCTATTCGATTAGCACTCGAAGCTTTCTCTCCTACCCTGGCTCATCAATCTGTCCTGGTTCAGACGGACAACCAAGTAGCCATGTTTTATGTGAACAAACAGGGCGGGACTGGGTCCAGACTCCTTTGTCAGGAGGCTCAGGACCTTTGTTCATTTGCCCTCAAGCACAACATGATCCTCAAGGCTGTGTACCTTCCAGGCCAGGACAACTTCCTGGCCGACAGATTAAGCAGGATTCTGCAGCCCCACGAGTGGCAGCTGCATCCTTCAGTAGTTCAGAAGATCTTCCTAAAATGGGGTCTCCCTTTGATAGATCTCTTTGCCAGTCCAATGAACAAGCAACTGCCAAAGTTCTGCTCCAGGCAACCGCATCCTCTGAGGATAGCAGCAGATGCTTTTCTAATTCCATGGTCTCAGGGCCTCCTGTATGTGTTTCCTCCCACGCCCTTGGTGGCCCGAACTCTCTTAAAAATTCTTCAGGACAAGGCCTCGATCCTGCTGGTGGCTCCCAGGTGGCCGAGACAGCCTTGGTTTCCGCTTCTACTTCAACTGGCGGTGGATCCCCCACTGCCTCTGGGGTTGCAACCCGACCTTCTCTCACAGGATCAGGGTTCCCTTCTGCACCCCAATCTCAAAGCTCTCAATTTGATGGCCTGGAGGCTGCAAGGGTAGTTTTGGCTCCCTGGGGCCTACCTCAGGAAGTTGAGGAGGTTGTCCTCGCCTCTAGGAAACAGTCCACTAGGAAAACCTATGCTCTCAAATGGAAGAGGTTTTCTGTGTGGTGTCAGCTACGTACAGAGGATCTTTCTCCTGTACTGTACCAGTAGTGCTTCAGTACTTACTGCACTTATCCAATCAGGGACTTAAGTCCAATTCTGTTCGGGTCCACCTCTCAGCTCTAGCAGCTCACCACTCACTGGTGGAAGGACATTCTCTCTCGGGTCACCCCTTGGTATCCCGCTTTCTCAGGGGCTTGCTTTTACTCAAGCCCCCAATCCGTCCTCCTGCCCCTGAGTGGGAGTTGAATGTGGTCTTGCAGCAACTGACTCGCCCACCTTTTGAGTCCATGGCTACTTGCCCACTACGCTTCCTGTCCTGGAAGACGCTCTTCCTGATAGCCCTTACTTCAGCTAGGCGAGTGAGTGAGCTTCAGGCCCTGGTCTGTGATAGGCCTTACACCAGGATTTATAGGAACAGGGTAGTCCTCAGGACTCATCCAAAGTTCCTCCCAAAAGTTGTCTCCTCGTTCCACCTCAATCAGGAGGTGGTTCTTCCAACATTCTTCCCTAGGCCTCATGCAAGTCAGGCTGAAGCAGTTCTGCATACCCTGGACTGTAGGAGGGCCTTATCCTTCTACCTTGACCGTACGCAGGGGCATAGAAGGGCTACTCAGCTCTTTGTCTCCTTTGACCCTAATAAGTTAGGGTTGGCTGTGTCCAAGCATACCTTGTCCATCTAGGTGGCTGACTGTATCACCTGGGCTTACAAGGCGGCTGACCTTCCTTTGCAGGGTTGGGTTACGGCCCACCGAGTCAGGGCAATGGCTGCCTCAGTGGCTCATCTCCGCTCTGTGCCCTTGGTAGACATCTGCAGGGCTGCAACTTGGTCTTCAAGCCAGACGTTTGCGACCCATTACTATCTGGAGAGGGAGTCCCGTAGGGACAGTGCTTTTGGCCAAGCAGTACTCCGGAATCTCTTTGAGGTTTAGGCAACTCCTGCTCTCCTGCCCTCTGTTGGGCTACCGGTGGAGGTTGTGTCCTTGAAAAGCCTTTCTTTGCTGCTGAGACTAGAGTTAATTCTCTTGTTCAGCCTGGGTTCCTCGGTAGCCCAGAGCTAGGGAGTCACCCATATGTGAGGACTGACTTCCTGCTTGGTCCTGGAGAAAGAGTAGGTACTCACCTGTAACAGGTGTTCTCCAGGAGCAGCAGGAATCAGTCCTCACAACCCTCCCTCCTCCCCTTGGAGTTGCAGTTGTGCATAGTTTATTTTTCATTTTTGTGTGCTTTTCTTAGCTATGTCATTTGACTGAGGTAAGATGGCACCTTTAGGTGGGAAGGGAACCGCGCATGCGTGCCTGCATTCCCAAAGACTTTCATGGAAAGCTGGGGAAATGCTCCGCTAGGGGCTTCATCGGAGTCGATGACACCCATATGTGAGGACTGATTCCTGCTGCTCCTGGAGAACACCTGTTACAGGTGAGTAACTACTCTTTCAGAACCAACTGCAATCTGATGGAAATTCACTAGAAGATATTTCACCCCTCCTTCTCCCAAGCCTGACCCCCAACACTCTTTCCTTCACCTCTTCGGATCAGTCCCAGTCCTCATATCCCCTCTTACTTTTATACCTCTGGGTGTCCATTTCCTTAATGTCTGTTACCTCCCACTGCTTGTTTTCTGAGTGCATGTGCTACAGAACCCACAGAACCCCATGACTACTCAGGCAAAATAGTTTAGGCAGAGAACCAGCAGCCAACAGTATTGCAAATATAGATTTCAAAGTACTACCACTACTAATAGAATGACTCATTACCTACCACCACTACTGTATATCTTATATGGAAGGATCTCTAGCACGTGAAGAGTAATTCTGTAAAGTTGTGTCTATCGTATTTTACATATGTACCTGACTATATAGAATACTAGTGTAAGTGGCAGAGAAGGCGTGATGATTTCTACCAGCCTTAGATCTTATGTAAAATACTATGCCTACTTTTTTTAAGTAAGCTACTCTCTGCCATGTGCATTGCCTAAAGTGAAAGTCCCTGTGATGCAAGCAGTACACTAGTCTGTAGAAGATCATTTAGGCATGTAAGTGGCTATTTATGTGCATAAGTAACTGAAATACTGACAGGCACATTCTTAGCACCTAAAAATAGGCGACTCCTTATAAAATTGTCCTCTTAGAATATTGCTTAACTGGATGAGAGATGTATTTAATACCAGTTAAGGAGTGGCACTCAGTTACTAGGCCTCTGCAGTACCATTAATGCATTGCCTTGTTTGGGAAAATGTGTGAGGACTAGTGTTATTTTATATCAGGATTTTAAAAAATAGGTATCTCCAGGAACAAGCAGGAATGAGTCTTCACATATGGGTACGTCGGTACCGACGGAGCCTGCGTGGGAATGCTCCCCAGCGTCCAATCAGAAAGCTTTTGGGAGCATCCCTCAGCGCCTGCGTGCTGCCTTCCCGCCTTTCCTACTGTCTCTCCTCAGTTTTCGTTTTTCCGCGGAGCCGGCAGGACGTCCTCCTGTCACCGCAGAAAATTCTTCTTTTAATTCTTTTTATTTCTTGTGGTCGCGGCTGTCTCCCCAACTTCACCGGTACTGCCGGTGTTTCTTTTTTCTTTTTACTGAAAATTTTTCCCTTCAGGGTAAGGGTATATTTTTTCTTCTGTCTTAAATTTGAGGCCTTTTAGGCCTGTCCGTGTTCCTCATGGAACCGCCAGCCTTTTTCTCTAAGAAATGTTTAAGCTGTGGCGGTACAGCTTTATTCTTAGACTCCAAAAGCTGGTGTTTAACCTGTTTGGGTCCTGACCATTTTCCTCCGCAGCCCTCCGGCTACAGTTTTGTGAGAAGAGACCTTCAACATCGAGTTTCTCTCGATACCAGGTTCCCGTCCAGTGTCAGGGCACCGAACATTTCTTCTTCTGCACGGGATCAGGTAACCCACAAACAGTCTGTTAAGACTAGCCAACCCTCGAGTGGTAGGTCTCATGCACGGCATGAAGACGGCTCCGGCCTTGCCCTCGAGGGTCCATTGGCTTCAAAACCCCGGCGGGAGTCTTCGGTCTCCAAAGCCTATGAGGGGTTTCAGGTTGTTCCTGGGGCTTACCCCTCACAGAACATACCTGAGCCATGCTCGGTGGTGGCATCCGCTTCGAGCGGTGCCGATACCCCAGCATCGGTACTGGTGTTGGACGTAACACTCCTCACCAGGGATCGTCATCTGGCTTCCTCGGTACCTTCGGGACCGATAGATACGTTCCAGATTGACTTTCCAGTATCGGCATCGACGCCGATACTACCACCGAAGTCGGTACCCTCTAGACACGCATCGATAGACTCGCTCCCCTCGATGCCGAGTCTGGAATCGATCTCTAGTCTGGAAGACTGGGTACCGACACGTCTCGGTACCGATACCTATCGGTACCGGACGCTAGGTACTGAGGATTATTACCGAAGGCGTTCGGTTACCTCGGTACCAATTGAGCTGACACCGATGACTGCTCCGGTGTCGGTGTCGCCTTCGATTCCGACAACGGTATCGGTATCGGTACCGGTATCCGCAGTAGCATCGGGGCCAGCTCCTTCCATGCTTCTTTCACCAGGGTCGCTCCTTTCTATACCAAGTCTGGAGTCGATACCTGTCATGGACGATGCAGTACTGACTGTCACAGATCCTGACCTCCAGTACCAGCATCCATCCCTTAAGGATCCTTTTTTGCACCATGCAGGATCTTATCTTCCTATATGCTCAGGTAGATCCTCCGGTGCCCAGGCTAGTTCTTCAGATCTAGCCTGTCCTGGGAAGGTTCTCTGTGGAGGTCCTTCTTTTCAGGATTTCCTCTTGGATATGGCAAGATTCCTTTCCATTCCTATCCCTGGCCATGATCCCACACAAGGCTCTATTTCTACTGGAACAAAGGAGAACATAATGCTTCCTTTGCATCATTCCTTGCGGGATCTTCTTCTAAGAATGTGGGAAGCACCTTTAAGGGTACTCCCACCTTCTAGAGCAACTGATCTTCTGTATCAAGTGCCCCCCTCTCCAGGGTTTCAAAAGACTCAACTTCCTCATCATTCCATTGTAGTGGAATCAGCAATGAGGAAGGTGAAAAGTAAGAAAAAGCACTCTTCTTACCCACCAGGTCGTGAGCACTGTTCCCTCTAAGCTGTGCGCGTGTGCGCGCACACACACCTCGCCGAGCGAGCGCACATACTTTACAACAGAGCGCACAAAAATTACGGCTCTGATTCTGATAGAAAACACAGACATCTTAAAATTTATGATTGTAATTACTAGAAATTTCCCACTTCATTTAGTAATCGTCTATTTTCATTTAATTTGATTAAAATCAATGTGGTGTACATACTGTATTCTGACGTGTAGTCAAATTTTAAAGTATAAAACTCCGAGTGTCGTTATGTGGCGCACAAAAATTTAACCTTCCTTCAAAAGCTGCACACGGCTGATATTTTATGCGCACACAGCCTACAGAAAATTAGAGGGAACATTGGTCGTGAGTCTAGGACACTAGATGCCTTTTGACGTCAAACCTTCCAGACATCCATGTTGTCAGCAAGAATTCTCTCATATATTTTTTATATGAGTCTATCTCTTTAGGAGCTCACAAAGAAATTATATCTTTTGGCTCCATTTCTTTCAGAGCCCAAGACTGCAGACTATTCCTTACTACTTAGTCATCTTCAAAATATCTCTTGGTTTCTTACTCGTGCTTCCCTAGACTCATTTGAGTCTATTAGCAGAACTTCTGCTATAGCTATAGGGGCACGACGTAGAGCCTGGCTCCAAGCTTCAGACTTAGACAAATGGGCACTACAAAGACTGGGTAATACTCCTTGCACTGGAGAAAATCTCTTCAATAAGGAGTCTTTACATCAGGTTGCTCAGTGGTTCACTGACTTCCCTCTTTCTGAAGGCTATCCTAAGCCTTCTCCTTCCCCAGTAGGTAGGAAATGCCCTACCAAATCTTTTTTCCCTAGGAGGAGAAGGTTTTCTTCTTCTCCTGCCCACCATACAGATGTTCCCAAACAGGGGAGGCATCGTCCTGGTCTGAAAAATCCAAACTCTCACCAGGCTAAACAAACCCAGTAACCATAGGGTTTCTGATTAATCCTTTTTCTGCCTCTTGGGGTTTGCAACCTACAGTTGACTTCTTCTCAACAGAAGTTTTTCACTGTTTTCTCATTAAAAACTCTACACATGGATCCAGTTACTCTTAGATATGCTGAGCTGTCAGGATATTCATGTCTATGGGTTACAGAATTCTCCTCTTCTTCCTGCCAAGAAGAGAGGTTTTACAACTGTCACATGATAGTTTTCTGTACCAACATGAATTTTTTCCTCCACAGACTTACCCTATAGTAAGTCACCCTTCAACTCTTATTTCTCTACCCTCTTATCCAGGTTTCTCCCCTGTAAGAGTGGTACCATACCACTGGAGGACTTCTTTAGCCTTTCTAGTCTTTCTTTCCTTTCCAGTGTGGAGTTTTTTCTCTTGAGTAAACTCCCTTCTTTTTGCCTGGGCAGCTCATCAGACAGGGACACGGATTTTCTTGTTCTGTCTGTTTTACACAGAAAGATTCTTTCTGCTGTCTTATTCAGCAGCTACCCATGCAGGAGTTCTAGTGATTGGACTACTGGTACCTTTCCACAAGTTTCCAGTCTTGTCCTCCATTACTTCTGTCTCGCCTTAGTAGTGATTCCAAGACAGTGTTACATCTTCTTGGATAATCCTTATCACTACAGACTTATCACACTATCTTCTATTCTTGCCACCTCCAATCCCTTGGGTTTGGCAGCATAGTTGACCTGGCTGCTGGTTTCTTCCAACAGCCAGTTCTATCTCTCAATTCTCCTGCATAATGCTCTCTGCAATCCTACAGAGAAGCTTTCCACTATGGGCCCTTGCTAGAGAGCATGGGGTTTTTTCTCTAATAACTATCCTACATGGTTGAAAAAGGCTTCCTCAGTCATGTCCCATGACTGTGGGGGTTCTTCACACCCTACTATCTCCTTTTCAAACAAAGGACATAAGCCTTCTCTATGTGAAAGTCTAAAGAATTGTCCAATTCCTACAAGGAATATGCTCTCTTTTTCCTTGCAGCTTGTCCTCATGGTATCCTAATCCTTCATGGACAGCACATATTTAACTAAAAAACACGATACCCCTTTTTTGTCCCTCAAGTGGGTCAACCTGGTATCTCATTCTATGCGTTTTCTGTCCATTTACTATGCTAGGGTTCTGCAGAACTCAGGACTTGCTGTTTACAGACTGATATTATCCTCTGTTTTTTCACGCAACCATCCTGGTTATTTCACTGGATAGCATTCCTGCACCATCATAACCAGGGGGAATAGATTCTCTATATATCTTTTCAAGTAGGTTACACCTTCTTGTTATTGGATGAATCTTTCCTCTTCACATCTCCCATGTGAATGTTCTATAGGCATATCTCTGTCTGCTTAATTGCAGACATTTATCTTTAGACCTATATATTCATATATGTATATATATCTATATACATTTCTATAGATACATATGTCTGTCAGCTGTGTGTGCATGTTATGCCCCTCTAAATCTCACTATAGACATACACATATATATATATATATCTGTTGAGATGCTTCGTTATAAGTAGATATGTATTTACATACTTATCTCTCTAACTGTCTAGGCTCATAAAGGTTTTACCTTCCTATATGTTCCAGACAGTGGGCTTTGCACATCTTCATACTGTTCCACAGTATGTTTGTGGTATTATGCACACAACCACTGCTGTGGTACTGACAGCTCCTACCATAACCCTAGGTTTAGGTATGTTTATGTTTATTTCATTTGCTTAACCGCTCTTCAGTGAAAGTCAGAGCGGTGTACAATACATAAATTAACAGAGTAAGGCACTAGGCCAGAAGTATTGAAAGGAAGTTACAATTCTTAAATAGGAAAGAGAGAAGGCTAGTAAAGAGCAGTGGAATATAGGAGAGGAGGTTAGGGTCAGGGGGTGGGGAGGTTGAAGGCCAGGGAGAAGAGAAAGGTCTTTAGGTCATGTCTAAAGGTGCAGTGATGGGGTTCGAGATGGAGAGAGGTGGGAAGAGAGTTCCAAAGGGCAGGGCCTGTATAGAAGAAGGCGGAGGAATGGGTGGATTGGAGGTGGGCAAGGGAGGGAGGGGGAAGGCTAAGACGATTGAGGTGAAAGGACCGAGGGGTATGGAAGTGGATGAGGTCTGCCAAATATTGTGGAGTGGAGGTGTGGAGTGCTTTGTGGACGAGAGTAAGTAGTTTAAACTGGATACGATAAGAGATGGGAAGCCAATGAAGCTGAAGGAGAAGGGGGGTGATGTGATCTCTAGGGGAGGAGTGAGTGATAAGCCGGGCGGCAGTGTTTTGAATTCTCTGAAGCCGGGTTAATTGAGACATGGGTAGACCAGTGAAAACAGAGTTAGAAAAGTCGACGTGGGACATGACAAGTGATAGGAGTAAGGTTGTGAGAGCGGAAGGAGAAAGGAAAGGACGGATTGCACGAATTTGGCGAAGAAAAAAGAAGGAGGTCTTGGTGATGTGAGACACATGAGCGTGGAAGGAAAGGTCAGAGTCAAAGAGAACACCGAGGTATCCCTGAAGCTCCATGCTCCAATATCTTCCTACCTCTCACCAGCTAGGAAAGACATGATGGATCTTCAGTAGATCTGAGGTTTCAACTCCTCAGACATCTGTCCTTTCTTGGGAATACAGGGTTTTTTCCATACCCCTTCTTCCCTCAAGGACTAGGCCAGTTTGTCCAAATCGGTCAGTCTTCCTCTTTTGCTCCTAACTGTGAGTAACTCTGTAGCCAAAAGAGTTTTCAGCTTTTTCCATAAAGCTTCCCACCAAAGACCTACCGTTTTTGTACTACCCCAGTTGAATCCTGGGGTCACCTGTCACTTCCAGATTTTGACCTTCAGTGAGGTCACCTTGAAGATTCCTCTACTGGATCCCCAGTAGACTCCATCAGCCTCTGTACTTCCTGCAATCCAGTAGGTGAGGTCCATATTGCGATTGTTCATTTCAATATATTTCATGATAATTATCATACATACAAGGACTCCTTGCCTGTAGTCCTATCTTAGGTTAGCTGTTTTCTACAGCTCCTCTCTTTTTCAACTCCTACCCTCCATCCTCAGGATGCCTGGGCATATGAGGTGTAGCATGTTTCAATCTCCAACATGTTAGGGCTCCAGGCATCTTAGCTTGGGAGTCCCCATATGTGAAGACTCATTCCGGCTTGTTCCTGGAGATAGCACATTTACTTACCTGTAACAGGTGATCTCTGGGAACAGCAGGAATAAGTCTTCACAACCCACCCACCTCCCCTAGGAGTTGTAGCTCTCTATCTATCTTTCCTTTCCTCTCTCTCTCTCTTTGTCTCAGCTATAAAACTCAACTGAGGAGAGACAGTTGGAAAGGCGGGAAGGCAGCACGCAGGTGCTGAGGGATGCTCCCAAAAGCTTTCTGATTGGACGCTGGGGAGCGTTCCCGTGCAGGCTCCGTCGATACTGACGTACCCATATGTGAAGACTTATTCCTGCTGTTCCCAGAGATCACCTGTTACAGGTAAGTAACTGTGCTTTATGGTGAAAAGAAGACTGGAAAAATCTTCTTGGAGCATGCAGAATTTCTAAGGGAATTCTTGCAATCCTTTCCCAATGCCCTCTCCCTGTGAGACTCTTTCCAACTGGAGCATCCCAGCTGCTAGTGCAAAGGTCAGACACCGTGCCCGTCATCTCCCTGTAGGGAGCCATCACATGATGCACCAAAGCAAGGATTCCAAAATGTCTTTTGGACTTTCTGGCCGAGGTGAGCACCAGGAATAAAATGCACACTCTGAATACTCCTTGCTCCTCCTTCTCCTTTTTTTGTGGCTGCCAGTGACTGGGGAATCCTGTCATTTCTGGTCACAGGCTCTTCCCAGTGTTTTTAACCAGTAGGGCCTGATGATCCCACCAGAAGTGTTGCTTCAACCCTTGGCTCCTTCTGCTTTCTGTCTACTAAGCATATGTGAATAGGTTTCTATTGTATCTGTTATTTTGCATGCACATTTGAAAGAAGGCTCTGATGGACACAGATCAGACACATAAGGTATCTCACAGTCGGGGCCGTATCAACCCATAATTGTGCCCTGTATGACCTGCATATCTGGTGTGCCCCCCATCACATTTGCCCAATGCCCAGCATCTTCCCATCTTACCCCATGTTCAGCCTGTTCCCCACCCATGCTGCTTGCCCTTGCCCTACTGCCACCACTTTTTGTGTTTCCTCGTCGTCGTCTGCACCAGCAGCAGTGGAGCGGACCTGACCTCGAATTGGAAAAAAACCATGCGGGTCCTTCCAGCTCCATACTTGCGCACAGGTCTGATCCCTCCCTTCTCTGATGTAGGTTCACGTCAGAGGAAAGAGGGACCAGACCAGCTATTCAAATGTGGGTCTTTGCAACTCTGCGCTTGAATGGCTGATCTGTTCCCTCCCTCCTCTGACACAAACCTATGTCAGAGGAGGGAGGGATCAGACCTGCATGCAAACGCAGCATCGGAAACACCCGCGCGTTTATTTTTTCAATTAGAGGTCAGGTCTGCTCTGCTGCTGCCGTCGGCAGCACTATCACCACCAAGGAAACACAAAAGGTGGTGGAAGCAGGGCAAGGGCAGGCAGCCTGGGGGGGGTGGGGACCAAGGCCAGCAACCCCAATGTGCTCCTAATCTTTTGCTCCCTGTGCAGATGCACTGCCCGCACAGAGCTAGGTAGAGCACTGCTTACAGTGTTCATAATGCTTAAAAGGTAACTTCAATAAAGACATTTGAATGTTTCTTTTTAGAGCGTATAGCATCATAATGGAAAGGTATTGTCTAGAGATGTCAGTTCCGGAGAGAGTCATACTACTTGCAAGGTCTAATGCACTGTTATTGAGCAGCAGTAGAATGTGGAAAACAAGGTGATTTTTAGCCAAGGAATTGAGCAGATATTTAGTGTATAGAGGCCCCGAATGGATACTGTAGTCTCATTTTTATAAAGTAATTTTTAAAGAGCCTTAGGCCTGTTTTTAGAGTGGAAGAGTAGCCTAGTAGTTAGAGCAACAGCCCCATACCCATGAGATCAGGGTTTCATTCCTGCTGGAACTCCTTGTGACCACTTTACCTTCTATCGCCTCGGAAGAAAAGACCTGGTAATCTACTTCTGGTCGTACCTTGGCAAGAAAACCCAAAGGCTGCTGGGTTGCCTGGAGTCAGCATTGACTTGATGGCACTTAGAAAAGGCCTATTTTAAAGTAGAAATGAGACAAAGTTGGGGTTATGCGAGAAAAACAGTAGCTCATTGATAGGACTAGTCCTACAGTAGTTAGAGTAAATATATAGATCTATGCAATGCATTTTCCCTAGCAATAAAGATGCCAGTATTCATGTTCAGACTCTTTCATTAATACATGAGGTGCTAGTATTCAGTACCACTTCGTACCCCCCTCAAAAAAAGCCCTAGATCTGTCAAGATGAGATGGTCCTGGTCTATCCCATTGCATCCAGGGAGATGTAATTCTATTATTCAAAGAGAAAACAGAACTGTTTCTCCACGCATGCAGCATTACAAAACCAGAGCCGTCTCAGCATGTTCTGCTCTACGTATAACTGCTTGGTCATCATATCACTGACTCAAGTATGCTAGTGGTTATGGTTATGTATATTTACTAAACTGTTTTTTTTACGCAAATGCAAAGCAGTTTACAAAATTTACATTGAGTGGAGGCTAGAATGGAACACCAATTGAATAGGGCAGCAAGAGAAAGGAGGGTAAAGAGGGCAATGAACTGGCATTCAGATGCTCACAACAGAGCAAGAAGAGCCCTGCAACGTGCCCCTTTTCTCCAGGCAGCATTGCCGCATGTTCTGCTAATTCTGCCAGTCCGGAAGCTCAAATATTTGTCTGAAGAACTGAGTCTTCAGTTCAGACTTAAAACATGGAAATGTGGCTTGAAGGAGAAGCTGAAGAGGTAGTCCATTCCATAGTAAGGTGGGGGGTGGGGGGGGGGGCTAAGTAAAAAAAAGACTGAATGCCTTGAGGACCCAAAAGGTTTTAATTAGACTAGTATTCTTCAAATGGAGCAACTGATTTATCACAAGGCAACAAAAATATTAGAATATTGTACGATAATTAATATCATGCCACAGTTTTTTTTCCTTTTTGTGAGTTTGGGTTTGACAACTAAGGAGCCCAGTTACTAAGGTGCACTAAGTAGTTAACACATATACTCGTGGTAACTGTTACCACAGGGGCATGATAATTACCGCACACTGATTTGCATACTAATTGTCAGTTGTGCATTGGAGTGGTGAATGGTTGGGTTAGGGATGGAGAGTAGGCATGGAGAGCTTATTGTAGTTAGTGCAAGGGACATATCACGTGCTGTCACTGTTGGAATTAGCATGGGTCCATCTAATTCTACTGGAGTTAGGTGAACCTGTGGTATCTGTGCCATGCATTCTGGTATGCATCCACAAATTAACTGAGAGGATCATGCTGACCATAGTCCAAACAATTACCGTAGATGCTTTTCACTTAATGCATGTTAGTTTTAGTGCTAAATGGGGAATATTTACTAAGGCCTCAGGCCAATAATACACATGTGGACCATATTACTAATGTGGGGCTCAGTGTTAACTATAGGGTGCTATGTACATCATTCCCCTGCAGTTAGCATTGGGAAGCCACACAGTACTATGAATACTGGACTGAAGCTGCAACTAACATCACTCATTGCAGTGGTGTTAGTTGGACTTATGCTACCAGCACCAAGCACAGTTAATATGGGTCATTAATGCCTATGCTAGTCACAACTTGCTGGGAACACCTGCAGTCTGCTTGTGTCCCACTAAGTCCCCGTCTTGACGCATGTTACCATGGTAGTATGGGGTTTTTAGTGCAAAGCACAAACTGCATGCTAACCCGTGCTACCCAGGTGAAATCTGAGGCACACAGAGTAAAACGTCCAAAAAAATGGCATGGACATTTATGTTTTGGCCCGATTTTAGCAACTTGGATGTCCCCAAAATGGACGGTTTCATGGACATCCCCATTACAAACACTTGAAGAAGGGAGTCTGTCTTATCCTATTCCAAAGGCATACCCATGCAATCTATTTTGCATGCAGGGATATGCATCAACAGGCCAAACCAAAAACAAATGTCTTCGCTTCCCTGCAGTTTACGTTATCATCATGGAAAGTATAGAGAATATCAAAGTATCTTCCTCTTGATGCCCTCCAAGTGTGTGGATGTCAGAACGAGAGCTTTTATGATGCCTGTTTATGCTCTGGAGCAGTAATAGACATGGACCATCCCGTAAGTGGGTGGGGAAATGCTTGACATTTCTCAACTAGGAAGCGCATATCCAGGTTGCCCGGAACACTCTTGGTCGCATCTCTGTCATGCCCTTTTGTGACTTAGATGTCTATAGAACTGACATCTCTGTGATTTGAACATCTGCGTGCCCATTTTCAGACATCCAAAGCATGAATAGGGCTTCTAAAATAACTCCAATAAAATGCAGCAATAACCATATTGGCTGCAATGTCTTTGTATTTTAATCTTTTTGTATTTTACTTGATTATGTCACATGTTAATCTGTAAGCTGCTGAGATTGCATAGAATCAGCAGTCTATAAGAATCTTATCTAAATAAATAAATTATTATGTGGCAGCGGTGACTTAATTTAAACACTGGCACCAGCTTTTAAATTAATACATATATTTAGCACCACTACTTATATAGGCAGCAGTGTTGAATATAGGTATTGTAAGCTCCTGCTGTCGTTAGCCATTTGGTTTAGACCACGTACACAGTAGGCCTAAACTAAACCAAATGTTTATCTGGAGATGGCTGAATATTGCTGCCGCCTGGATAATTTTGTGGCTCCACCCTCCCTCTGCCTTTTGACTTTGATAGTCATTCTCAACGGCGAATAGCGGGATTGGACATTCGGGTTGGATGTCCAACTCTTGCTCTGCCCCTGAACACGATTCTGCTCCAAGTGCTCCCCGCATGTATAGAGCATTTTTGTGGGGAGTGCTGGACGGGGATAGGAGTGGGCAGGATAGAGGTGGGGCAGAGACAGAGTGGGGGTAGAGCCATGCGTCAGGACATACAGAGGCCATTCAGGTCGGCCCTCTGTACGTCCCCTGGCACAGAGATAGATTCCCACCTTATTCCTCCCTGAGGGGAGAATACCGGTAAGTTACAGGCACTGTGGCAATCACCTCGTGGAGCCCCCCAAACCCGTCACACTGCCGTGGGAGTGCTCACGCCACCTTACCCTGGCCTTGGGTTGCCCCCGCAAAATCCCACTTCATACATAAACATTTCCCAAAGACAAAACTCTGTCTTAGGCACAGTCACTGCACCATGTAAGAATAAGGCCTCTGCTTTCAAGGGTCAGGTGCCCTTATGCACCCAATCATAACACCAGAAGTGAGAAAAATAGATATTCGTACCCCACCACTTATATTATCCAGAGTGTGCAACAGGCTGAAAGCATCTGAATGGAGAAGACAGCAAAGAATTAATATCTGTGCAGACCCTTCCAGCACCCCACTGTCTCATCAGGCAAGCTGCTCAGCCTGTGAAAGAGGTTGCAAGAGCTGCACTAGCAACCAAACCTTCCAGATGATCAGAGCCAGGAGCTTTGCAGAGCAGTTCTGGGCACCTGCACCTACAGATGCTACCAGCTGTTAGAAAGAGAAGGAACCCAAACAACCATCTTACACCAATAGCACCAGATCCAAGTATGACATCCAGCGCAGCATTAGGGAAACATATCTTCATCACATAATAGATTAAGGTACCATGGGACAAAGTACTAGAATGAGGAAGAAGGGATTTCTGCCCAGGAAAAGAACAGGTTACAATCTAAAGGTGCATAAGTAGCAAATAGAATTAAGTAACTGAGATGCAATAGTGGTAAAGAAAGAAGTTACAGTTCAGATTAAGAGAGGGTAAATAAAAGGAGCTTGGTAGAACTGCCTAAACTAATAGAAGAGAAAGAAGTAATCTGCCTATAACGATTTTTGACCAAGAGGAAGGAGTTAACTGCTTGTAACATTGTTCTTGTTTATATTTCATGTCAATTGTTATTGTTTTATTCAGTGGTCCTCGAGTTTAAATAAAGGCTTAGTTCAGAACACAATTTCTGGCCTGAACTAAGTTATTTTAGAAGGGAATGGTGTGAGTGTGTCAAATGCCAAGGGCTTCCTGGCTTATACCAGTCCCTACCAAGAGAACCCTGATGCTTAACATCCATGAGCTCCAGAGTAAAGACTTAGAGAAAAGCTTATAGGATTGGTGTGCTTCCTTGTCTTCCAAGCAGTTTGTGTGGTAACTGCGAAGATCACACAGAAAGGGGGTTGCATATAGTTTTAGGCCACTTAGGTTGATTTTTGTCCCAATACTATCCATATAGCAGCTAAGATATCACAGATAAGGAATTTATACATTCACCAAATGCCAGTAAACATAAATCTTCCTTTCAATATCAGTCTGATTGTTTGTAGACACAAGATTTGTTGATCAGAGATGCTTATTAAACAATGATACAAAAATGCCTAAGGTTTGATTTGAGTAACAATATTTCACCAAAACACCAAAACAGAATTTGGTATATTACATGGTATGTAGAATTTAATTGTCCAGTTATACAAGCTATTTGGAAAGAACAGTGTTTGCAATAAGTCTCCTTAGGAGAATGTAGTTCATAATTGAGGAAATGAATTCAATTCTTTTGCTGGGATTCATTAGAATGGTTTAATTAGTTAGATTAAAAAGTGAATAGATTCAAGGTTTTTGAGTTTCGTTGTAAGCACTAATAGCCTTTTAGGATTCAACCACAAGCTATTACTGAAAAAAGGGAAAATAGCTTTATGTTCCTAACTCACAACAGAATTGTTGGTTTGAGAAGTAGTCCTGGGAATTTTGTTAAGTCCTAGCCCGGAACAAGTTAGAAATAAGCATATGGTTTAGTTAGTTCAGATTATTTTTTCATACTGAAATTTCAGATAGATAGATAGTTAAATATGCCCAAGAAGTACAAAAATATAGCATTATTCAAAACCAGGGGTTCTCAAAGCAGTGCTCAGGGCACACCTAGCCAGTCAGATTTTCAGGATAACCACAATGAATATGCATGAGATAAAGCTGCATGCACTGCCTCCATTGAATGCAAATCTGTCTCATGCATATTCAATGCGATTATACCTGACTGATTGGGTGTTTCCGGAGGTCCGGGTTGAGAACCCCTGATCTAAGTCAAACTAAGGCAGAAAGAGGGCAATTTTACAAGGGGCTCCTAAGCTAATGTGCATTTTAACGTATGTATTTTGTACCTGTATTATAAAGTAAAGTACATGCGTAGTTTGTAAAATAGGGGCATAAGTGGTTGAAAATGCACATTAAATGTAGGAGCAAGCATTTACACCAGCCCTGTACCCATATTCTATAAAATAAGCATGCAACTGCATACTCCCATGTGAACGTCTACAGTAAAGGTATGCACCATTGGCCTTGCATTGGTACTTGTAGGATAGTGACCGCCAAATATACATACATGAATCACTACAGTTCTATGATTTATGCACATAGATGGCACCTAATGTTACGCAAATCTTCATATTTATTTATTTATTTAACATTTCTTATATACCACCTTTCATGATATCAAGGCAGTTTACATTGAACATTAAATAGAAATTACACTTACCTGGTAATTGTTGTTCCTTGAGGAACTCCAGTTTAGTCTTCCACCTCTGGGTTGTGTACCTTCTCCTGCAGCTTGGAGACTGGGCATGTCAAAATTGTGACATCACTGGATGTAGCCTGCTGCTATCTCCCATCAGCCCCAGTGAACTATTGACAAAGCAGACTCAAAGGAGCAACAAATAGATAGGTATAATTTAATTTCAACTGTATCAATAACCATAAGTGAGAACTAAACTATCAATTCTTCAACAAGAAGGAATTTTTTTATGTTCTCATTTTTCTTATTCTTTTACTTTCCCTGTTCCACCCCCTAAAGCGATTAAGAGAGAAGGAAAGTAAAAACAGGTCAGACATCAATACTCACTGCGATCCAGAAACCCAAAAGGATTTTTTTTTTTTGCTCTTCAAAACTGATGCTCCTCCCCATCTGAAAATAAGCTCTGAATAGATCACCCCCCCGGGCGGGAATGAGGACTAAACTGGAGTTCCTCAAGGAACAACAATTACCAGATAAGTGTAATTTATATTTCCTTATTGTTCCTCCATTTTAATCTTCCACCTCTGGTATGTATCAGAGTAGTAAATCTCCAGGAACAAGCAGGAATGTAGTCTTCACATATGGGGTATCGTCGGTACCGACGGAGCCTGCGCGGGAACGCTCCCCAGCGTCCAATAGGAAAGCTTTTGGGAGCATCCCACAGCGCCTCCGTGCTGCCTTCCCACCTTCCAACTGTCCCTCTCCAGTTCTTTGTTTTCCGCGGAGCCGACAGGTCATACATACCTTGTCACCGCAGAAAAATTTCATCTTTAATCTTTGTTTTTGTGGTCGCATCTGCCTTCCTTCGACGCCATACCGGTACCGTCGGCTCTTCTTTCTTAAAAAAAAAAAAAAAATTATAGTTTGAGGTGTTTTACTTTAGAAACTTTTCTCCTTGGTGCTAGGCACCATTTTGGGCACTAGGCCCAATTTTTTCCTTAAAAATGGAAAAACCTACTTCAGGTTTTAAGAAATGTTCTAAATGTGGCGGTACTATTTCCGTCACCAACACCCATGATTGGTGTCTCAAATGTTTAAGTCCTGACCACTCTATTTCAGAGTGCCACTCCTGTGGAATGATGTCAAAAACGGGCCAGCAGAACTGAGCTGCTAAACTTAGCACCCTTTTTCCCTCAGACGTGGCGTCTGTTGCATCGACGTCCTCCAGGGCCTCATCTTCCTCCCATGGATCTCAGGTAACTAAGCATAAATCTAGCTGGTCCTCAAAGAGTAGATCTCCTTCTAAGTATCGAGATGCCCCTGGCGTTGCCCTTGAGGAATTTTCACCGTCAAAACTGCCCCGGCGGGAGGCTTCGGCTTCGGCTTCGGCTTCCAAAGCACTAACGGGACTCCAGGATGCTCTCAAGGCCTCAACCTCAGCAGAACTACTGGCGCTATGCTCTGGGGTTCCAGCCGCTTCTACCGGTACTGACACCCAAGCATCAGCAGAGTCGATAGACTAGAGATTCCTTGTTATCGAACGCAGTCTAGCGGCTCTTCTCACGGCTTTGGTACCATTGAAACCGCTTCAGACACCTCGACCGATACCGGTACCGGAACCGGTATGACTGCATTAGCATCGGCGGGTGTGCCAAACCATACAGAGTCATGCCTATGTCTCTGGCATCGACAGATCGGTACCGGAACAACCCGATACCGACTTCGATCAATACTGATACCGTGCTTTGCACGATCACCGGGATCGGAGGTATTTTGAATCCTCTGATGAGTCTGAAGACTCCGAAGACTCTGCCGATACAAGAGAACTTCTCCCCAAGGATTCCTCTTCTCAACGCAGAATGTCTCTGTCAGAGGATATGTCCTTTCAGGACTTTATCCGTGATGTGGCCCGAGGCCTTTCCCTCACAGTAGCTCCTGAAAAAGAGCCTAGGGCAAAATAATTGGAAATTCTCCAATACCCTAAGGCTCCAAAGATGCAGCTACTCTGCCTATTCATGAGATTTTACATGATCTTATGCTAAGGATGTGGGAAACACTTTTAACCACATCTCCTCATTCTTGAAAACTCGATACCATGTATCGAGTTCCACCTTATCCTGGCTTTCAAAAAACTCAATTACCACACCATTCAATAGTGGTAGAATCAGCCATGAGAAGGATGAAAAGTGCTAAGAGACATTAATCCAATCCTCCAGGTCGTGAATGTAGGACTCTCGATGCCTTTGGGCGTCGATGCTTCCAAGCTTCCATGCTCTCAGCTAGGATCAGTTCCTATATCTTGTATATGGGAATGTTCCTTAAAGAGGTCACAGGAGACTTGGAGCTTATGAGCCCCCTCCTTCCTGATGACAAAAGGCAAGACTATCTTACTCTAGTCAAACATGCTCAGGATGTTTCCAAGTTTGTAAATCGTGCAGCCTGTGACTGTTTTGAGTGCATAAGCAGAACATCTGCTATTGTCATTGGTGCACGTTGGATTGTCTGGCTTCAGGCATCTGACTTGGAAATTTGGGTACAGGATAAATTAGGAAACATTCCTTGCACAGGAGAAAATCTCTTTGGCAAGAATTGGCAGGAGAAGGCTAATGAGATAGATGCTGACAATATCACCTTGGATAGATTGTCCAAATCTACAGCCGATTCTGCAAGGAAAAAATCCTCTAAGAAACCATTTTTCAATAAGAAAAAGAGGTTTTATCCTTCCTATACCCAACAGGGACACTGTCCAGGTAAGACTGCCCAAAAGGGACAACAGCAACAACCTAGACAACAAAAGAAGCCAAAAGCTGCAAAACCTCAGCCACCTCAGCAGGCTCAGCCTCCTCAGGGGCTTTGACTCCTCTCTAGAGAACTTTGCCTTCCTGCCTCTGAACGGTCCAGGACCCTCAACCATCCCAGGCAGGTTATGTCATTTTGCACACAGATGGTACCAAATAACAGAAGAAAATTGGACTCTGAAGCTTGTACCCCTCTCGTACAATGGACATTTTCATAGCATGCCCCCTCCTACAGTTGTAAGACAATTCATTTCTCAGACCTCTCTCGACAGTCTCTTAGGTCAAGAAGTCACAATGCTCCTTGCTCAAGGAGCAATAGAGGAAGTACCCATTCCTCATCAGGGTACAGGGTTCTACTCCCCCTATTTCCTTATTCCAAAGAAAACAGGGGGACACAGACCCATTTTAGACCTCAGAGAATTGAACAAATATTTATTCTGAGAGAAGTTCAAAATGGTCTCTCTAGGAACTCTGCTGCCATACCTTCAAAGTCAGGATTGGCTTTGTTCTCTAGATCTCAAGGATGCATATGCTCATATTCTTGTCCATCCAAATCACAGGAGATTCCTCTGATTCCTGTTTCAAGGAAAGCACTACCAATGCAAAGTTCTTCACTTTGGCCTGGCTTCTGTGCCAAGAGTGTTCACAAAATGCATGGCTGTGGTAGCAGCATTTCTCCGCACTCTGGGAATATTCGTCTTGCCTTACTTAGATGACTGGCTCATTCAAGCCCCTACAGTGTGTCATCAACCCCCCCTGGTGGCCAGTGGCTGCAAGGGCAGGTTGAGCATATTTATTATTTATAGAGTTAAAAGACTCTTTGAGGCCAGGTGCACCCTGGTCTTTGTAGTCCTCCTCCTTATAGGAATAAGTTGTGTAGACCAGAATGGAGGGTAAATAAGGCTTTTATTTCCCCTTTCAAGCACTGAGGTTCGCTAGGTAACAGAAAATAAGGTGTTCTCCTTCTTTGTCAGGGTTTTTACCAAAGCATAGTTAAACAAGTGAACTGTTACATACTTCACAGCTTCTTGCAAAAACACAGGATTTTCCAAACTTCGGAGCAAAGTAAAATTAGTGAGCTTTTTCTCTTTCGCTCAACATGAACAAAAACAATATCAGAACTTGTCTAAATAAGTTACAGCTCGGGGAGTGACTCTAAACTCCCTGCGACACAAACTGAGCAGTCCATTACATCTTCCTGGGACAATGTAACTGAGTCCACAGGCTCTACCTGCATGGACTCTGGTTCATTTTTTCCTCCCTCTGTACTTGATCTTTCCCTTGCTGCTGTGGTTTGAAAGTCAGTATTTCTTCTCCCTAGCTTCCAGCTAGGCTGTTCTAGGGCTTTCAGGTAAATAACAGGGTTTGTCCCTATGCCCCTACGTGATGGCTTAAAGAACTCCTGCCCGCTTCCTTTTCTCTCAGACTGGTTATCTGGTTTTAAAAACGCTCTAGGAGCTGGGCCTTTCTTTGGGAAAAAATAGTCACCGTACCTTGGCTTCGTGAAGTCAGGGCGTCTCTTACTTGCCCACTCAGGCACCGCTCTCTGGCCACGATCTCCTTTGCAGACTCCCTCTGGAAGCCTCCTGGATACTGTCTGTCCTCTCTGCAGCTTGGGAAGACCCTGTAAAGAATCCAGGCTTCTTGGATTCTTAGTATAAGTCAATCTCCTGTCAGGACTTTTTCTCCCAGTACCTTTTAATCCTGTTTCAAACCCTCCTGGTGAGCAGAGGCCTCGCTCCCGGCTGGGCTCTCGCCTTCTGAGCTCTCTGGCTTTGGGATTTCTTCCAAACGGATCTCTTCCGGGTCTGTCTCTCCCAAGTCTCTCTCTCACTCCGGCTCTTTTGGGTCTGCTCATTTCTCTCTCTCTTTCTGAGTTCTCCTCTGAGCTCCCTTCTGAGCTCCCTTCCGAGGTTCCTTCCTCTCTCCTTTCTTCTCAGTTGGCTCCCTGCTTATAAAGGCCTTTTACTTTTGAGTTTCCCGGGCTACCCCTCAGGTGGAGCTGATTAGCTCCTGCACAATCAGTACCCGGGTGTGTTAGCTCAGCCTCTGTAGGTTCATGCCTGCTCCCTCTAGCTGCTCTGCAAGGGAACTGCATCTTCTGCACGTTAGCTGCTTTGTAAGGAACAGCGTTTTTTTCTAAGTTTTTGCTTTCAGTGGCTTCAGCCCTATCACAAGTGCCAGAAGCCAGCTCTCCTCTGTTTCGCACAATGCGAATCCTTCAGTATTTGGGACTGGTCATAAACCTCCCAAAATCCAATCTTGCTCCCACTCAGTCCCTAGAGTTCAAAGGAGCTTATCTGGATACCAGACAGACAAGGGCTTTCCTTCCGCAGCCCCGCTGTCTTCGCATAGTACAACTAGTTTCCCAAGCAGTGCTCAAACCTTGTCTCACTGCTCGGGAAATGCTACAATTGCTAGGCCACATGGCATCCACCGTGCATGTGGTTCCTTATGCTTGCCTCCATATGCGAGCAGCCCAGTGGACTTTATCCACGTAGTGGACACAGGCCTCAGGTAGCCTGTTGGACAAAATAATAATCTCAAATCGTCTTGTTTTGTCCCTTCAATGGTGGCAATCACCTTGAAACCTTCTGGTGGGGTCTTCTTTCCAGCAATCCCTATCCCAAGCCACCCTAACAACAGATGCATCACAGGTGGGATGGGGAGCCCACCTGCACGATCTCTCTACCCAGAGTGCCTGGACTCCACAGGAGGCCTGTCTTCACATCAACCTCCTGGAGCTCAGAGCAATCTTCTTTGCTCTTCGAGTATTTCATGCCCAGCTCAGCTACAAGTCAGTCCTAGTTCAATCAGGTAGCTATGTTCTATGTGAACAAGCAGGGCGGAACAGGCTCTCTGACGCTATGCAACGAAGCTTTGCGACTATGGGCCCTCGCCAGAGAGCATCAGATTCATCTCCTTGCGTGTATCTTCTAGGCATCCAAAACTCTTGGGCAGACAAACTCAGTCGAGTTCGGCTTCCACACTAATTGTCTCTCCATGCAGACCAGGTTGCCCAAATATTTCAGATTTGGGGAACCCCGGACATAGACCTCTTTGCAAGTCCGCTGAATGCCAAACTTCCCCGGTTCTGTTCCAGAATTCTGGCTCGATGTTGTCATGCAAGGGACGCCTTCCTCCTCCACTGGGGTCAGGACTTCCTATATGCCTTCCCACCCATTCCCCTCATCCCCAAGACCCTATTCAAGCTTCAGAGAGACAGAGGTCATATGATCCTCATAGCTCCACGTTGGCCACGGCAAACGTGGTACCCTCTGCTCCTACATCTCTCTCAAGCTCCGCCTCTGGAGTTGGGATCTGCTCTAGATCTTCTCTCCCAAGAGGATGGGATGCTCTGGCATCTGAATCCCCGGTCTCTGCATCTCAGGGCCTGGTTGCTGAAAGCCTAGAACTTCAGGATCTTAACCTTTCCCAACAGGTAAAGGATATCCTTCATGCTTCTAGGAAACCTTCCACAAGACGCTCGTATGCCTTTAAGTGGAAAAGGTTTACCATATGGTGCTCACAGAAGGGACTTAACCCTCTTGCAATACCTCTGGAATCGATACTGGAGTATCTCCTTCATTTGTCAAATGCGGGTCTCAAGACAAATTCAGTAAGAGTCCATCTTAGTGTTATTGCAGCTTCTTACAAGCCTCTAAGTAGACAACGTATTTCCTCTCATCCTCTCATAGCGAGATTTATGAGAGGCCTTCTTTTAACAAAGCCTCCCATTAAGCCACCACCGGTGGCATGGGACAAATCTGGTGCTTGGGCAGCTCATGAAACCGCCCTTTGAACTATTAGCCACTACATCTTTGAAATTCCTTTCTTGGAAGGTCATCTACCTCATTGCAATCACATCAGCACGTCGCATCAGTGAATTGCAAGCGTTAGTGGCTGATCCTCCTTATACAAGGTTCCACCACGATAAGGTAGTTCTTAGGACTCATCCACACTTTATGCCAAAGGTGGTTTTGCCTTTTCATTTAAACCAAGTGGTTTACCTTCCTGTATTCTTTCCGAGGCCTCATGCCTCCAGTGTAGAAAGAACTGTAAAAGAGCTTTGGCCTTTTACTTGCAAAAGACACAGCAACATAGAAAATCTTCTCAACTCTTTGTTGCTTTTGATCCTAGTCATTTGGGACTTCCAGTTTCCAAAAGAACTCTATCTAACTGGATTGCTCAGTGCATATCCTTTGCCTATGAGAGTAAGAACCTTCCTTTTGAAGGTCATGTCACAGCTCACAATGTGAGAGCCATGGCACCCTCAATGGCTCATCTTCACTTTGTGTCTATTGACGACATCTGTCGAGCAGCTACTTGGGCTTCGCTACATACCTTCACAGCCCACTACTGCTTAGACAAGGACTCCCGCCGGGATGCCTTGTTTGGCCAGGCTATTTTTCAACCCCTTTTTCAGACTTAATCAACTCCTATCCACCGTCCCTGGTAGGATGCAAGAGATCCATGGGGGGGAGTATGGCCCTTTCACAAGGCCTAACAACTTCCTGGGGCCATCTCCTTGGCATCTGCAGCTAGGGAGTCCCCATATGTGAAGACTACATTCCTGCTTGTTCCTGGAGATAGCGTAGTTACTCACCTGTAACAGGTGATCTCTGGGAACAGCAGGAATTTAGTCACAACCCACCCACCTCCCCTAGGAGTTGTGTCTCTCTCTTTCTCCCTCTCTCCTTTGTCTCAGCTATAAACTCAACTGGAGAGGAACAGTTGGAAAGGCGGGAAGGCAGTACGCAGGCGCTGTGGGATGCTCCCAAAAGCTTTCCTATTGGACGCTGGTGAGCGTTCCCGCGCAGGATCCATCGGTACCGACGATACCCCATATGTGAAGACTAAATTCCTGCTGTTCACGGAGATCACCTGTTACAGGTGAGTAACTACGCTTTATTGGGAGGGACCTTTCCACTTGGATTGTGACACCGCCAACCCGAAACAGGCATCGTTCGCCGCCAGAAACCCCAGGCGGTAGTGCTTACTGAAAGTATGAAGAGACGACCAGGTGGCCGCTCTACAAATTTCTACTGGTGGAACCAAACTGTGTTCCGCCCAGTATGTCGCTTATGCTCTAGTAGAGTGAGCTCGTAAGCCCACTGATACTAGACGACCTTGCAGAATATAGGCTGATGCAATTACCTCTCTAATCCATCTGGATATGGACGCCTTCGCCCACACTTCCCCTTTACGTGGACCTCCAAATAAGATGAATAGATGGTCGGACCTGCAGAAAGATTCTGAAACCTTTAAATACTGCCGTCGCACTCTCTTTATTTCCAAGTGGCATAAACTACGGTCCGAGACATTCCCCTCCGCCGAACCTAGAGCTGGAAGAGAAACCGTTTGATTTAGATGAAACGGAGAAACCACCTTTGGCAAAAAATGACAGAACTGGTTGCAACACCACCTTTTCTCTGGAAAAGGACAAAAACGGTTCTCTACATGACAGGGCCTGCAATTCTGAAATCTGCCTCGCCGAGCAGAGGGCTACCAAAAAACACTGTCTTTAAAGTTAAATCCTTAACAGACGCTTGATGTAACGGCTCAAAGGGTTCCTTAGCTAATGCCCCTAAACCCAAGTTGAGATCCCACGGCGGAACCAATATTCTACTAGCCGGCCGCAGCCGGGATACTGCTTTAAGGAATCGCAGTACATCTGTGAGAGAGCCCAGGGCCACTCCCTGGCCTTTTCCTCTATAGCAAGGCAGGGGTGCTAACTGAACCTTTAAGGAACTGGCTGCCAGGCCCCTATCAAATCCGTCTTGCAGGAAGCTCAACACTAAGGGAACAGAAACTGTAGCAGCGTGCACTTGTCGCCGTGAACATCAGTCTTCAAAAATACTCCATATGCACACATATGTGAGGGATGTGGACTTTTTCCTCGCAGTAAAGACGCGATGACTGTGCCCAAATAACCTTGCCCTTTCAATGGCCAAACCGTAAGCAAGAACCAATCCACCTGAGATATTCGAAGTGACCCTGCAGCAACAGATCCTGCGATACCGGTAACCTCCAAGGATTTCCGTCGAACAGTCAAACTAGATCGGCGTACCATGGGCATCTTGGCCAGTCCGGGGCCACGAACAGTACTCTTCCCTGATGAGCTTCTATGCGCTGAATCACTCACCCTATGAGCGCCCACGGGGGGAAGACATAGAAGAGACCTGACGTCGTTCACTGTTGTATCAGAACGTTGATCCCCTCCGACATTCTCTCTTGCCGCCTGCTGAAGGAGCGACCCATTTTTGCTGTCTGGAAAGTCGCCATGAGATCCATCATCAGCGGTCCCCATCTGCGGACAATTTTACGCAAACACATCTGGATGCAGCTCCCATTCCCCAGCATCCACGCAGACCCTGCTGAGAAAGTCCGCCATCACATTGAGCTTTTCTGCAATGTGCGGCGCCGAGATTGCTTGTAGATGAGATTCTAAGCAAGCAAACAGCGCCTCTGCTTCCTCTTCCATGGCCACGCTTCCTGTTCCGCCTTGCCGATTGAAGTATGCCACCGTTGCGGAGTTGTCTGATAGTACACGCACCACTCGGCCTGTCACTGTAGTTTCGAATGTCTGTAGCGCTAGACATACTGCTCGGAGTCCTAGCCAGTTGTTTGACCATCTGCTGTCTTGACCGGTCCAGGTCCGTTGCGCGTAGAGATCTCCACAATGTGTTTCCCATCCCGCAAGACTCACCTCTGTCACCAAGGGAATCCACTCTGGTTGTTCCAGGGGTATGCTCGCTTTCCGAGATCCCGGATCCAGCTACCACCGATGTGACTCCCTAACCCAGGGTGGGCAAGGAAGACGTTTGTTTAGCGAGTCGGACTGGTGCAAGCAATGGCAAAGCAGCGCTCTCTGTAATGGCCTCATATGAAATCTGGTCCATGGCACTACCTCCAGGGTCGCCGCCATTGTCCCCAGTACCCGAAGGTAACTCCACGCTGAGGGCGCCGGGGTGGACATGAACTTGCGCACCAGATGTCGAAGGACTTGAACTCAATGGTCCGGCGGATACACCATCCCTCTCCGAGTGTCAAAACGCACCCCCAGATATTCGAGGACCTGGGACAGATCTAGACGACTCTTGGCCATATTGACTACCCAACCAAGACTCTGCCGGAACTACACCACTTTGGCTGTGGCCTGCAGACATTCAGTCTGTGACTTTGCTCGAATTACCAATCGTCAAGATAGGGGTGAACTGGAATGCCTTCCTTTTGCAGCACTGCCAATACCACCACCCTAATGTCGGTGAATGAGCCCAGTGCCGTTGTCAGACCGTAGGGCAATGCATGGAACTGATGTTGTCCCCAGGGAAGCGCAAATCTCAGGAACTTTTGATGAGCCACTCGGCTTGGGACATGTAAACACGCTTCCGTAAGATCGATGGAAATCAAGAATTCTCCTTGGCCAACCGCCACAATGACCGACTGCAAGGTTTCCATCCGGAACTGCTTGACTTGAAGGCCACAATTCACCCCTTTTAGGTCCAAAATTGGTCGGAGGGATCCGTCTTTCTTTGGCACCACAAAATAAGCGAAAAAAACGACCGACGCCGTAATCTGATAGTGGCCCCGGCACCACCGTTTCCAGTTGCAGTAGGTAATCCAACGTTCGATGCACCGCCAGTGTCTTCTGCTGACCTTTGCAACTGAGACCATAAGGAGACAGAGAGCGGTCTGCAGCCACATGTTTTGGAGCCTGCCACAGAGTGGGGGAACCCCGCCCCCCGCGCTACACTTTAGGTGCGATTTTTCCATGTTCAGGCCCACATGTGTTTAACCCCCTGCTGAGTTTTGGGTGCCTAGGCGAAGCAGCCACCGGAGAATAAAGCAGGACAGAGCAGACTCTTCCAAGGTAAAGCAGCCTCTTCCAAGGGGCCACTTGCAGATTCATTCCCCCCAATCCATTTTATTTTATTTTATTTCAAGCTCTCTAGAGCACTGTGCCTGAACCTGTGGAGGTGCACTGTGCTGAGGATCCTATCACATATCCGGGTCCAGATTGAGGGCGTTCCTGGGGAGTGCCCCCAGCCCTTCCCACCATGCCGGTCTGACCGCAGTGCCTGGTATAGGATGGTATGAAGCGGTGATTGTCACATGGAATGCTTAAGGATTAGGTGGGGCTAACAGCTCAATAGTTATTCAGTGCACCATGACTTGAAGCCGACATGTGGGGAATGCCTAAACAGATAGGTAATGAGGTAAAGCAGAAGTGCCCGGTGTCGCCCCCTGGCCATGAAGACAAGAAACCTGATGCACCAGCAACACAAAAACCTGGCGAGAAATCCTCCCTCAAGGAGGCAGTTGCCTTCCGGGTGATACTCGACCCAGGACACGATGCGGTTGAAGCTTGCAGTGAGGAAGGGGCTACCAGACCCCGCCTTCCTCCAAAAGCCCCCCCAGGTTTTGGAGGGGCCCTCCGTCTTTGAGCTTGTCCTGGAGCGCAACCACGGCACACACCGTCGACAGAAACAGGCCCTCCGACGTGTGCCACACACTAAGCACTGAGGACGTGCAGACCTCCAGCTCTGCCAAACCCCAGCGATACCCAGAGTGCTTTCCCAAGTCTGTTACTGTAGCCCCTGAAGACTTTCTCTAGCCCCCCCAAGGGCTACCCACTGAGGGAAGAATGGAAATTACTTTAAGAACTGAGCTTAATTCAAAGTACTTTGTTTAAAAACCTGTTTATTTTATTTTATTCTATATATTTTATATAATTTTTTTCTCAAGACTCCTCTCTGCTAGAAACAGTCCTCAGCAAAGAAAAAAGAAGAAGAAGAAGGCATCAGTCTCCACACAGCCTGCCACCACCACTAGGAACCTCCTCAGCCGAGAAAAGAAATAAGTTCCCCCTAAAACAGCGGGAAACAACGGACCAGTCCACAAAATGGCGTTTAGAAATTGAACAGCTGGCTCTCCACGAGGTGACAGGCCTCGCAACGGCAACGTGACGAAATAGCACCTACCTGCTGTCTAAACGTGTGTGCTGCGATCTGGAACAAAATCGCTACCCACTACCACGTGTTCTGCCATCCCAGCTCCCAGCAACGAGCAGCCAGGCTCTGAAGCTGGATGATCACTGCCAACGTTTCTGCCGTTCAGTTCCCGGCACAGAAATGAATGGCAGGCAGAGTAACAAGAGATAGCCACCCTCCACCAAGCCGACTAGGCAGGGAGTGCAGCCTGGCAACAGAAACCGGCGGAAAGGGCGAGCAGAGATAAGGTTTAAGGTTTAAGGTTTATTCACTTGATAAAAACTGCCTTTCTGGAACAATCAAGGCGGTGTACAATAATAAAATACATAAAATTCATAAAATACATAAATTATACAAAATGTAAAACATAATACATAAAAACTTTGGCCAAAGCCAGAAAGGAAAAGAAATATACAAATTTATAAAGGACAGAAGGCTAAAATGCAAGAGATACAGGACAGGATACAAAAGGCAAAATAAATACATTGGGAGCAAACTCATACAAAAGGGGAGGGAATGTTGAATGCCAGAGAGAAGAGATGAGTTTTGAGGTTTTGTTTGAAGACTGTGAATTGTGGTTCCAGGCGGAGGGAAGAGGGAAGGGAGATCCAATGTGCAGGACCAGCAAAGTAAAAAGCAGAAAGACGCGTGAGTTGGAGGTGGGCACGGGAAGGGGAGGGAAGGGTGAGATGGTTGAGGTGGAAAGAGTGAGGAGTGTACCGGGGGGAATGGAAGGAGAGGAGGTCGGTCAGATAGGATGGAGTACCGGTGTGATAGGCCTTGTGAAGCAGGGTCAGTAACTTAAACTGAGAACGAAATGAAACTGGCAGCCAATGAAGATGAAAAAGTAAGGGAGTGACGTGATCTCGAAGAGTGGAATGGGTGACAAGACGTGCAGCAGTGTTCTGTATTCTTTGAAGCCTAACCACCTGGTTTTTGGGAAGACCAAGAAATAGTGCATTAGAAAAGTCCACCCGTGACATAACTAAGGACAACACCAGTGTAGACAGGGCAGAAGGAGAAAGGAAAGGGCGAATTGAGCGGATTTGCCGATGAAAAAAGAAAGAGGTTTTAGTAATATGGGAAATATGAGAATGAAAGGAAAGATCCGAATCAAAGTGAACACCTAAATACCGAAATGTAGAGACCAGTGGGACCAGGGAATTGGAGAAAGAGGGGGCTAGAATGGGGGAGGGAGCACCAGGAGTAAACCAAATAGCAAGAGTCTTAGTAAGATTGAGGTGAAGACAATTGGTAGTGAGCCAGCTAGCAACAGAGGAGAGGCAAGAATTCAGAGGAGTGAGATCAGGGCAAGAAGGAGAAGTGTGATGGAGTAGGAGAATATCATCGGCGTAAAAGAAAGCCGAGATACCTGACTGCTGGATAAGGAGAGCAAGAGGGGCAAGAAAAAGATTGAAAAGAAGGGGGGCAAGAACAGAACCCTGTGGAACCCCACAAGGAAGGTGCTGTGGATCAGAGGGAGGGAAAGCAGATGAGGAAGAGAGGACCGTACAAGAGCGAGAGGAGAGAAAAGAGTGGAACCAGTGATGAACAGTGCTACAAAGACCAGCTTCCCGAAGCCGGTGAAGAAGAAGAGAGTGATCGACTAAGTCAAACGCCGCTGAAAGATCTAGGGCAACCGCCACCGAGATGTCACCACGATCGTGAGCTACGTGTAGTGCATTAGTGAAAGCCAGAAGAACAGTGTCGACACTATGCCCGGAACGGAAACCTGATTGATGGGGGTGGAGAAAATTAATAGTATCAAGGTGATGAGAGAGTTGTGCAAAAACAAATTTCTCCAGAAGCTTAGACAGAAAAGAAAGATTAGAAACAGGACGATAGTTGGACGGGAGAGAGGGGTCAAGGGAGGGATTCTTCAAGATGGGACGGACCAATGCATGCTTCCAGGTATTAGGAAAGATCCCAGTGGAGAGACTAGAATTGAACATGGTGAGGATATAAGGGAGGACACCTAGGGATGGAGTGAGGAGCCAAGAGGAGGGAATGGGCTCAAGTGAGCAAGAGGTCTTTCGAGAGGAGGAGATAAGATGATGAAGTTTGGGTGCAGTAATGGGTGAGAAGGTAGCCCAGAAATGAGAAAGCTGAGAGACAGGTGGTGGCGAGGGAAGAGGAGGAGGGGAAGTGATAGGAGCAGGGCAGGAGGGCAGAGAATCCCTCAAAGAGACAACCTTTAACTGCTTCCTTCCCAGCTCTGCTCTGCAAAATCTCCTCCTTTTTTTTTTTTTTTTTTTGTAAAAAACACTGCCTCAAGAGCCCAAACAACCCTGGTCTTGAGAAATTAAACGAACAAACAAAAGGCAACCTAACACCCTGCCTGGATCAACACTCCCTGAGCCCCTGCTGTAGACCGCTCTGCGGAGGCACGCCATGCGGTCAAAATGGCCGCCGGAGACAGCCGGCCCCGAATTGGTGCCAAAACCCCTGCTGGCTGCACACCGAAGCCTAAACAGACCCGCACTTGCACACGGCAACGTTACGCCTCAAAATGCTTAAAACCGCTTACCTCGGGCTGCCTTACTCAAACCCTCGTGGCGCCGCCTGGCACAGGAGTGAGCGGTCTGCCGCGGGGCGAGTTGTCTCTGTCTCTGTTCCTTGTTCTGATGAATCCCGGAACACCGAGTTCAGCCGGGAACAAGAACGAGCAGCCTTTTTCAGTGCAGGGCTCTCCTCCATAAAGCCCAGGAGAAAGGATCTGCCCAGGACACAGACCTGTAGTCCGCAGATAGGGTATGGAGAGGACAGCCGTGGCCGGTTCAAATCCTGCCCCCTCCCTTGCCCCCCCTTTTTTTTTTCAAAAAGAGAAATTATATTAATAAGAAAGAAAAGAATGCTTCTGTCACCAAATTAACACTAACTCAAACTCTAAATCTACTCTATCGCTCCGTATCTGTTCCTCAAGTGAGCCCAGCACCTAGGCTTACTACGTCCTCCTGCTGCATGGAGACTGGACACACACTGTGGCTGATAGGGGAGATACCAGCAGGCTACATCCAGTGATGCCATGATTTTGATATGCCCAGTCTCTAAGCTGCAGGAGGAGGTACACAACCCAGAGGTGGAGGACTAAACTGGAGGAACGATAAGGAATTACCACTTAAATGTGTTCATATTTACAATAAAGGATTGACATTTAACTTGATGTGAAACAGAACTAGACAGTAAGGCCTGATTTTACTAATCACTTTTCTTCATATTCATACAGTAGAATGGGAAAAACCCATAGTAAATGAGGACCCCGGGCTTCTCATTTCCCTTCCTAGTTTCCCTTCCTGTCATTCTGCTTGATTTCTGAGTTTATCCTTGTTTCTTTGCTTATATCTATCTTTCTTGAAGTCCTATACTGTTTCTGCATCTACTTTCTCTCTAGGGAGTTTGTTCCATGCATTCTCTGAAGAAATATCTGTTTATTAGTCTCATCCATGTCACCTTGTGGTTATTAATATATATCTCACACCTATAACTTTGAGATTAGAAAGTGTGGGAAATTTCTAATGTACTTGAATGTAGTTCGTCTTCAACGCAGTTTCAAAAAGGTGAGCAAATAAATCTAAAAATCAAATGCAAATCTAAACATTCAGTACCGCGATTGTATCAGGTCATTTTCAGCCTGATTTTAGTTTGGCAGAATTTTACTACATTTAATATATTTTGCTGCTGTATCAAAATTTGTATTAAATCTACCTTATATGATCTCTTCAGTCGGACATATCTGATCAAATTTCAATGCAGAATTTACTTTGAGGGGTTTGCATCAAATATAAAAATATAGGAGGTCAATATTAAAAAAAAAAACCCTTGTATGTGTATTGGTGGATGATAAAGCGTAGTTACTCACCTGTAACAGGTGATCTCGGGGAACAGCAGGAATTTAGTCTTCACATATGGGTATCATCGGTACCGATGGAGCCTGCGTGGGAACGCTCCCCAGCGTCCAATAGGAACGCTTTTGGGAGCATCCCTCAGCACATGCGCATTGCCTTCCCATCTTTCCAACTGTCCCTCTTCAGTTAAGTTTGTAGCTGAGTGAAAGGATAGAGGGAGAGAGGAAAGAGACAGAGAAATAGACAACTCCTAGGGGAGGTGGGTGGGTTGTGAAGACTAAATTCCTGCTGTTCCCGGAGATCACCTGTTACAGGTGAGTAACTACGCTCTCTCTAGGAACAAGCAGGAATGTAGTCTTCACATATGGGGACTCCCTATGGCCACAGGAAGCTGCCACCTATAGTGAGGTGGGCCATGCTTCCTCCCATGGATCTCTGGCATCCTACCAGGGTTGGTGGGTAGGAGTTGAATTAAGTCTGAAAGAGATGTTGAAGAACAGCCTGGCCAAAGAAGGCATCCCGACGGGAGGCTTTATCTAGGCAGTAGTGGTCTGTGAAGGTGTGCACCGAAGCCCAGGTTGGCTGCTTGACAGATGTCATCGTTAGACACAGAGTGAAGATTAGCCATAGAAGCTGCCATGGCTCTCACATTATGTGCTGTGACATGGCCTTGAAGAGGAACACTCTTACTCTCATAAGTAAAGGATATGCATTGTGCAATATGTTTAGATAGAGTTCTTTTGGAGAGTGGACGTCCCAAATGACTAGAATCAAAAGCAACAAAAAGTTGAGAAGACTTTCTATGATGCTGTGTTCTTTGTAGATAAGAAGCCAAGGCTCTTTTACAGTCCAAAGTATGAAGGTTCCTTTCTGCATTAGAGGCATGAGGCCTCGGAAAGAATACAGGAAGGTAAATTGATTGATTTAAATGAAAAGGCGAAACCACCTTTGACATAAAATGTGGATGAGTTCTGAAAACAACCGTATCATGGTGAAACCTTGTATAAGGGGGATCAGCCACTAAAGCTTGCAATTCACTAATGCGACGTGCGGAGGTGATTGCAATTAGGAAGATGACCTTCCAGGATAAAAACTTTAGGGTTGTAGTGGCTAAAGGTTCAAAGGGTGGTTTCATGAGGTGTACGAGAACTAGATTTAAATCCCAAGTCACCGGTGGTGGCCTGATGGGAGGCTTTGTTAATAGAAGACCTCTCATAAATCTTGCTATGAGTGGATGAGAGGAAATTGACTGTCCATTTAGAGGCTTATAGGAAGCTGCAATTGTACTAAGATGAACTCTTACTGAATTTGTCTTTAGACCAGAATTTGATAAATGAAGTAGTTACTCTAGTAAGGTATCACAAGGGGGTTTAAGCCCTTTTGAGAACACTATATAGTAAAACGTTTCCACTTGAAAGCGTAAGAACGTCTTGTGGAAGGTTTTCTGGAAGCCTGAAGGGACATCCTTTACCTGTTGGGAAAGGTTAAGATCCTGCAGGTCTAGGCTTTCAGCAACCAGGCCCTGAGATGCAGGGATTGGGGATTCGGTTGCCATAGCATCCCGTTCTCTTGGGAGAGAAGGCCTGGAGCACAGCCTAACTCCAGAGGTGCAGCTTGAGAGAGATGTAGAAGCAGGGGATACCATGTTTGTTGTGGTCACTGTGGCGCTATGAGGATCATACGACCTCTGTCTCTCTGAAGCTTGTTAGAGTGTTTTGGGGATGAGGGGAATGGGTGGGAAGGCATATCTTTCTTTATCTTTATTTAAAACATTTGATATACCGCCCATTGCCGGAGCATCAAAGCGGTGTACAATAATAACCAAGTGCAACTGGTGAAAGTAAAGGAGGAAGAAGGAACGCCATCAGTATGATAGGAGAGCCAATAGAAAAGAAGAGAGAAGGATAGTAAGGACAGCGGTAGACCCAGGGGGACGCTATAAATAAAGACAAAAGACGCTACAAATAAAGACCAAGACAAGAGGTGGTAGACCGGACTGGTGGGGGATGGGAGGGGCTGTAACCTGAATACCAGAGAATATAAGGCGATGTTGCAGAGGAGAGTAGTTCAGTGGCATCTTGATGAATGGAAATCGGGAGGAATAGGGAGATCTTAGGCCTGGTAGTAGAGGTGGGTCTTGAGAAGGGTCTTGAACCGGGAAAAGGATGCTTCAGTACGGAAAAGGTGGGGCAGAGAGTTCCAGAGGGCAGGACTCAAGAAGAAAAAAGCAGCATGATGGGTCGATTCGAGGTGGGCCTGGGCAGGGGATGGAAGGAGGAGACGATTACCATGGGCTGAATGAAGTAGAGGGGGAGTTGGCTGGAGGTAGATGATGTCGGCGAGGTACTGGGGTGTACTGGTGTGAAGAACCTTATGGGTAATGGTGAGAAGCTTGTACAGGAAACAAACTTTGATAGGAAGCCAGTGAAGGGAAAGAAGACAAGGAGTCACATGATCCCAGTGAAGGAGGAAGGCATCCCTTGCCTGGCATAGAGGAAGTCCTGACCCCAGTGAAGGAGGAAGGTGTCCCTTGCCTGGCAATTGTGAGCTGGAATTCTGGAACAGAAGCGGGGAAGTTTGGCATTCAGTGGACTTGCAAAGAGGTCTATGTCTGGGGTTCCCCAGATGTGAAATATCTTTATCACCTGGTCTAGGTGAAGAGATCATTCGTGAGGCAGCAGTACTAGACTGAGTTTGTCTGCCCAAAGGTTTTGAATGCCTGGAAGATATAGCACGAGAAGGTGAATTTGATGCTCTCTGGCGAGGGCCCATAATCGTAAAGCTTCATTGCATAACAACAGAGAGCCTGTTCCGCCCTGCTTGTTCATGTAGAACATGGCTACTTGATTGTCCGTTTGGACTAGGATTGTCTTGTAGCTGAGCTGGGCATGGAATACTCGAAGAGCTAGATAGATTGCTCTGAGTTCTAGGTTTATGTGAAGACAAGCCTCCTGTGGAGTTCAGGTACCCAGGGTGGAGAGATGGTGCAGGTGTGCTCCCCATCCCATCTGTGATGCATCTGTTGTTAGGGTGGCCTGGAATGGGGGTTGTTGGAAAGGAGACCCCACTAAAAGATTCTCCAGTGATTGCCACCATTGTAGGGACAAGATCAGTCATTGTGAGTTTGATATCTTGTCCGACAGACGTCCTGTGGCCTGTGTCCACTGAGTGGATAGTGTCCACTGGGCTGCTTGCATGTGGAGGCGAGCATAGGGAACTACGTGAACTGTGGATGCCATATGTCCCAGTAATTGCAGCAGTTCTCGAGCAGTTAGGGAGGACTTTTCCACTGCTTGAGAGGCTAGTTGCATTATCCGAAGACAGAGGGCTGTGGGAGGAAAGCCCTTGACTGTCTGGTATCTAAACAAGCTCCTATGAACTCCAGGGTCTGAAAAGGAACAAGCTGGGATTTTGGGAAGTTTGTGACCAATCCCAAGTATTGGAGAATTCGCATTGTGCGAGAAAGTGCAGAGCTGGCTTCTGGAATTGTGGGGGCTCGAATGAGTCAGTCAACCAAGTAAGGGAAGACGAATATCCCTAGGGTTCGCAGGAATGCAGCTACTACTGCCATGCATTCGTGAATACTCTTGGTGCTGAAGCTAGACCAAAAGGAAGAACCCTGTATTGGAGGTGTTTTCCTTTGAAAAGGAATCGTAAGAATTTCCTGTGATCTGGGTGGATCAAAATATGAGTATATGCATCCTTTAGATCTAGAGAGCAAAGCCAATCCTGATTTTGAAGGTATGGCAGAAGAGTTCCCATAGAAATCATTTTGAACTTTTCTCGGAACAGATATTTGTTCAATTCTCTGAGGTCTAGAATGGGTCTGTGTCCCCCTGTTTTCTTTGGAATAAGAAAATAGGGCGAGTAGAACCCTGTACCCTTTTGGGGAATGGGCACTTCCTCTATTGCTTCCTGAGCAAGGAGTGTTGAGACCTCTTGATCCAGTAGATTGTCTGGAGAGGTTTGGGAATTGAACTGTCTTACGATTGTAGGAGGGGGCATGCTGTGAAAATGAAGCTTGTACCCCTCCCCTACAATGGACAGAGTCCAATTTTCTGCTGTTATTTGGTGCCATCTGTTGACAAAATGACACAACCTGCCTGGAATGTTTAGGGGCTCTGGACCCTTCAGAGGCAGGAAAGCTAAGCTCTCTAGGAAGGAATCAAAGCCCTTGAGGGGCTGAGCCTGTGGAGCTGGTTGAGCTCTCGGGCCTTTTGGCTTCTTTTGTTGTCTGGATTGTTGCTGTTATCCCTTTTGGGCAACTTGACCCTGAGCTTGCCCTTGCTGGGTATAGGATGGATAAAACTTCCTCTGTTTGCTGAAAAAGGGTTTTTTATAGGGTTTCTTTTTGGCTGGAGTGGCTATAGATTTTGACAATCTGTCTAAAGTGAGATTGTCAGATTCTATCTCATTAGCCTTTTCCTGCCAATTCTTGCCAAAGAGGTTTTCTCCTGTGCAAGGGATGTTTCCTAATTTGTCCTGTACCCAAGTCTCCAAGTCTGATGCCTGAAGCCAGGCAATCCGACGTGTACCAATGGCAATAGCAGAAGTTCTGCTGATGCATTCAAAGCAGTCAAAGGTTGCACGATTTACAAACTTGGAAACATCTTGAGCATGCTTGACAAGAGTAAGGAAGTCTTGTCGTTTGTCATCAGGGAGAAGGGGGCTCATAAGCTCCAAGTCTCCTGTGACTTCTTTGAGGAACATTCCCATATATAAAATATATGAGCTGATCCAAGCTGAAAGCATAGAAGCCTGAAATATTCGACGCCCAAAGGCGTCAAGAGGCCTGCATTCACGACCTGGAGGATTGGATGCATGTCTTTTTGCACTTTTCATCCTATGCATGGCTGATTCCACTACCATTGAATGGTGTGGCAGCTGAGTCTTTTGAGTCTCCTAGAATGGTATCGAGTCTCCTAGAATGAGTAGATATGGTCAGAGGTGTTTCCCACATCCTGAGCATCAAGTCATAAAGAATTTCATGAATGGGTAGGGTAGCTGCCTCTTTGGGAGCCTTAGGGTACTGGAGTATTTCCAGTTCCTTTGCTCTAGGTTCTTTTTCAGGAGCTACCATGATTGATAGGCCTCGGGCCACATCACGAATAAAATCCTGGAAAGACATATCCTCTGGAGGAGACATTCTGCGTTGAGGAGAAGAGGAGTCTTCCGGAAGAAGTACTCTGGTACCGACCGAGTTATCCGAGTCATCGGAATCAGAAGATTCGAAGCATCTCGGATCCCGATGTTCATGCAAAGCACGGTATCGGTATCTATCAAAGTCGGCACCAAGTTGGTCCGGTACCAATCTGTCGATGCCCGAAAAAGTCGGCATGGGCAGAATTCCCACTGGGGCCGGTATCGTCGGTGCTGGTACTGGCACCGGTATCGGTGTCGGTACTGGTGCCCGTTGAACCGTCAGTAGCAGTGTCAATGGTACCGCAGCTGTAAGGAGAGCTACAAGACTGCGTTTGATAGCGAGAAATCTCTGGTATATCGACGCTGCCGATGCCTGGGTGTCGGTACTGGTAGAAGCGGCCTGAACCCCTGAGCATGGCACCAGTAGTTCTGTCGAGGTCGAGCCTCAACAACATCCTGAAGCCCCGTTAGTGCTTTGGAGGCCGAAGCCTCCCGCCGGGGCTGTTTTGCCGGTATAGTTTCCTCAAGGGCAATGCCAATGGCTTCTCGATGCTTGGAAGGAGATCTACCCTTTGAGGACCGGCTCCTATGTTTAGTTACCTGAGATCCGTGGGAGGAAGACGAGGCTCTGGAAGATGTCGATGCAATGGACATCACATCTGAAGAAAAGAGGGTACCGAGCTTTGCATCCTGGTTCTGTCTTCCTCTTTTAGTCATCCCCATACAAGAGGAACACTCCGATGGAGAATGGTCAGGGCCTAAACATTTGAGACACCAGTCATGGGTGTTGGTGACGGAAATGGTACCACCACACTTAGTACATTTTTTAAAAACACAAGCTGGTTTTTCCATTTTTCAGGAAAATGAGGCCTAATGCCCAAAATGGCGCCTAGCACCAAAAAGAAAACGTTTCTGAAGAGAAACACTTCAGAAGTATATATATATATATATATATATATTTTTTTTTTTTTTTGAAAAGAAGAAAAGAGAACCGGCGGTACCGATAGGCATCAAGCAGAGGCAGGCGCGACCACAAGAAAACAAGTTTAAAGAAGAAATTTTTTGCGGTGACAGGGTATGTGACCTGTCGGCTCCGCGGAAAACGAAGAACTGAAGAGGGACAGTTGGAAAGGCAGGAAGGCAGCGCGCATGTGCTGAGGGATGCTCCCAAAAGCATTTCTATTGGATGCTAGGGAGCGTTCCCACGCAGGCTCCGTCGGTACCGATGATACCCATATGTGAAGACTACATTCCTGCTTGTTTCTGGAGATACATATAACTCCTCTGGCCATTGATTTTCAAAGGTACTACTATATAGATAGTGCCAGTAAAAATGGCTCTTACTGCATTGGCCCTACCCATATAGTGCTTGGGCTATGTTAGGAGGAAGTTCGGGTGTTAATATATAATATACTGTATATGTGAAGGGTTATTTTATAGTAGGTCGCCTAGGTCGGGAGGCCAATAGGCATCTATTTTAAGCCTATTTTTTAAAGGCACTTAGATGGCTATGTGTCTTTTTAAAACACTAGGGGCAAACTGACAGAAATCATGGCTTGATTGTAGTTGCAGACATTTATGCCTGCTCAGGAACAGGTGTGGAAGCACATGCGTACGTGGGTATTTTATAGAATATACATGTCTTGTAGGGGAAGGGGGTCACCCTCATTTATAGAGCATTACTCTCACTCTCAGGGGTATGTTTACTAAGGAGCATTAAGGGAGTACCGGATAACGAGCGTAAACGGTGGCGTTAAGGGTGTTTGCATGCGATAAAGGATGCGGCGGGAAGTAGGCATACCGTCGTCAGGGGAACAAGGCGCCACTTGTCAGATGCTAAGAGGATACCAGGCGTTAAGGTGGCAATCATGCCCCTTACAGCCCAAAAAAGACGGTCATCTTAACAAAGGATATGGGGGCCTGTCTGAAAATGACATAGCAGGGGCTGCATGCAGAGCCAGCCCAACCAGTAGACAAACTAGATGGCCACCTATGGCAGTTACTTCCAGAGGGCAGACAAAGAAGGGTAATCCAAGCTAAATAACGGAGTTTGATAGCGAGAGGGAATGTAAAACTTGATGTTTGCCTAGGGCACCAACACTCTGAACCAACTTTAGGGCTGTCCCTGGCTGCATGGAAGGAAAGGTAAGAAGAGATGGACCTCAGGGATCCAAATAGTTCTTTTGTGTCACACAGTACGTGGGAGGATAATGTTGCAGCTGCCAAAGTGATGGGTAGTCTATGAATGTGCCCTGATGTCTGTGTGTGGTCACGGATGATTTGTAAGTGTGCCTACAAGGAGGCTCCAAGGGCCTGATGTGTTCATAAAAGATATGATAGTGCAGGGTTGCTGCTGTGCTTGGTACACACATGATAGATGTGAGTGATGTGTAATTATGGTAAGTAGCTAACTGGGTTGTGCATGGTGTAGCATCTGACAGAGGTAAACATGACTGAAGCAGATGGTCATATGTTGATGGATATGAGCAACGATGTATGTAGCAACATGACAAGGGTGAATATGTATGTTATGTGGCAATGTACATGAGCCCTAAATAAAATCCCTCAAGATTGGGGGAACTGTTTTCCCTGTCATAATGAAATATGTCTATGTATGTGAGTGTAAGCATCACACATAAGCAATATTCCTTGTAAATGTCAAGAAAGAATCATTTATGATCATTATGATACCATGCTTCTCACTTGGAACCCTACATTTGGTCCATGAATTGCAGTGACACAAGGAAAGTATGAATGTCATGTCAAGGTGATTCAGTGCTTATGTGCCAATGAAGAATATATGTTGATGGGTTTGTCACAGATGCAGTATGCAAGCTAGCTGCACAATGTATGTTTATCAGTGGTGCATGGAGTGCATAGGAAACAATAGAAATATACAGACATGAGGCAGAAAATCACCATATGGCCTATCTAGTCTGCCCGTTCATATCAATTACAATAGTTGCTTTCTTTCTGTTATAGATTCTATGGGCTTGTTCAGGCAATTGATAACAGATCCCACACGTGAAGGGGCCATACTGGACTTGGTGCTTACCAATGGTGAAAGTGTTTCTGATGTTGTAGTGGGATTTCATTTTGCATCCAGTGATCACCAGATGGTGTGGTTCAGTATTAGGGTATTGGGCTTTGCAAGAGCATCTGGACAGACGATACCTCGATTCCTCTGAAGACACTGAGGATTCTGAAGACTCTGTCGATGCAGTGATGCTTCTTCCACAGGAGGAGTCCTCTCCTAAACGAAGGATGTCTCCTCCAGAGGACTTGTCTTTTCAAGACTTCATCAGGGAAGTGGCTCGGGGCCCGTCCATCACGGTGGCCCCTGAGACAGAACCCAGAGCCAAGGAGTTAGATATTTTACAATATCCTAAAACTCTTAAGGAGGCAGCTACCTTGCCTGTTCATGAGATTTTGTATGATCTCATGTTGAGGATGTGGGAAGCACCTCTTACCACCTCTCCTCATTCTCGCAGGTTAGATATCATGTATCATGTCCCTCCTTGTCCTGGTTTCCATAAAACTCAGCTTCCTCACCACTCTATTGTGGTTGAGTCTGCTATGAGAAAGATTAGAAGTGCCAAAAGACATGCCTCTAATCCTCTAAGAAGTGAATGTAGAACCCTGGATGCTTTTTGACGTAGAGTCTTCCAAGCTTCCATGCTTGCTGCGAGAATTAATTCCTATAGTCTTTATATGGGAATGTTCCTAAAAGAAGTCACTGATCATTTGCAGACTTTAAGTCCTTTCATTTCTGAAGATAAGACAGGACTTTCTCACTTGGCTCAAACATGCCCAAGATATCTCCAAATTCTCCAACCGTGCAGCTTTCGACTCCTTTGAATGTGTAAGCAGAGTCTCAGCTATTGCCATAGGTGCACGTAGAATTGCTTGGCTTCAAGCATCTGATTTGGAGATCTGGGTACAAGATGAATTGGGAAATATCCCTTGTACAGGTGAAAACCTGTTTGGTAAAGATTGGCAAGCAAAGGCCAATCAGATGGATGCTGAAAATTCTGCCTTGGATAGACTATCCAAGTCTACAGCTGCTCCTGTTAAGAAAAGGTTGTTCAAGAAAGCACCTTTTTCTAAAAAGGGAAGATTTTATCCTGCTTATGGTCAGCGGGCATCTTCTGCAGCTCAGTTCCCTACCAAACGTCAGCAATCATCCAAACAGAACAAAGCAAAGGCTGCTAGGGCTCCTCCAGCCCAGCAACCTCAGCCCCCTCAGGGCCTTTGACTTTCTGCTAGAGAACGTAGCCTTCCTGGCTCTGGAAGGACCAGAGCCCTCCACCATTCCAGGAAGGTTATGTCATTTTGCTCCCAGGTGGGGACAAATTACAGCAGAGCATTGGACACTCTCCATCATAAAAGAGGGGTACAAACTTCATTTTTCAAGCTTGCCCCCTCACACAAGAGTGCACCAGTTCAATTCTCCAACCTCCCTCCTCAACCTGTTGGGGCAGGAGATTGCCACCCTTCTCGCCCAGGGGGCAATAGAGGAAGTGCCTCTTCATCAACAGGGCACAGGTTTCTATTCCCCCTATTTTCTTATTCCAAAGAAAACAGGGGGCTACAGACCTATCTTAGATCTCAGAGAATTGAACAGATTGCTAGTCAAGGAAAAATTCAAAATGATTTCTCTGGGAACTCTGCTGCCATACCTTCAGAGTCAGGATTGGCTTTGTTCCCTAGATCTCAGGGATGCGTACACCCATGTTCTCATCTATCCAACTCACAGAAGGTTCCTTCGGTTCCTTTTTCAAGAGAAGTACTATCAATACACAGTGCTCCCTTTTGGTCTGGCCTCTGCACCAAGGGTGCTCACAAAATGCATGGCAGTGGTAGCTGCATTTCTGCACACTCTGGGAGTATTCGTCTTCCCTTATTTGGACGACTGGCTCATTCGAGCTCCCACTCAGTCAGAGGCCAAGAGTTCTCTAACCTGCACAATGCGTATCCTTCAGTATTTAGGGCTCATAATAAACATCCCAAAATCCAATTTGACCTCTACTCAGTCCCTGGAGTTTATAGGGGCGTTGCTGGATACCACAAGGGCAAGGGCCTATCTCCCCCAGGCCCGTTGCCTTCGCTTGGTGCAGTTAGCTTCTCAAGCAGAGTTGAAGCCCCACTTAACTGCTCGAGAGATGTTACAGTTACTAGGCCACATGGTATCCACCGTGCATATGGTACCATATGCTCGCCTTCACATGAGGGCAGCTCAGTGGACTTTATCCACCCAATGGACCCAGGCATTAGACTGCCTGTCAGACAAAATAGCAAACACAAGTTGCCTCATTTTGTCCCTCCAGTGGTGGAAGTCCCCTCAAAACCTGTTGCTGGGGTCCCCCTTTCAGCAGTCTCTACCCCAAGCAACTCTCACAACAGATGCTTCTCCAATGGGGTGGGGAGCTCATCTGCAAGACCTCTCCACCCAGGGCATCTGGTCCCCACAGGAGAGTTGTCTACATATCAATCTCTTGGAATTCAGAGCAATCTTCCTTGCTCTGCGGGTGTTCCACACCTTGCTCAGCTACAAGACAGTCCTTATCCACACGGACAATCAGGTAGCCATGTTCTATGTGAACAAGCAGGGTGGAACTGGCTCTCTGTTGCTTTGCAACGAAGCTTTGTGACTGTGGGCCCTCGCCAGAGAGCATCAGATTCATCTTCTGGCAGTTTATCTTCCAGGCGTTCAAAACTCTTGGGCAGACAGGCTCAGTCGAGTTCTGCTTCCACATGAGTGGTCCCTACATATGGACCAGGTGGCCAGGATTTTTCAGATTTGGGGAACCCTGGACATAGACCTCTTTGCAAGTCCGTGGAATGCCAAACTTCCCCGGTTCTGTTCCAGAACTCAGGCTCAGGGAGCTCAGGCAAGGGATGCTTTCTTCCTTCACTGGGGTCCAGACTTCCTCTATGCCTTTCCACCCATTCCCCTAATTCCCAAAACCCTGTTCAAGCTTCAGAGAGACAGAGGCCACATGATTCTCATAGCTCCACATTGGCCACGGCAAGTGTGGTACCCTCTGCTTCTACATCTCTCTCAAGCTCCCTCCCTGGAGTTAGGGTCTGCTCCAGATCTCCTATCTCAAGAGGACGGAAAGTTATGGCATCCCAATCCCCAGTCTCTGCATCTCAGGGCTTGGTTGCTGAAGGCCTAGATCTCCAAGATCTTCATCTTTCTCAACAGGTGAAAGATGTTCTTTATGCTTCCAGAAAACCTTCCACTAGACGTTCTTATGCTTTCAAGTGGAAGAGGTTCACCATCTGGTGCTCTGAGAAGGGTCTTAACCCCCTTGCCATACCTCTGGAATCTTTGCTGGAGTATCTCCTCCATCTGTCTAATGCAGGCCTTAAGACAAATTCGGTAAGGGTCCATTTGAGTGTTATTGCAGCTTCCCTTTAAGCCTCTAAATGGACAACCTATTTCCTCTCATCCGCTTGTAGCAAGGTTCATGAGAGGCCTCCTTTTAACAAAGCCTCCCATTAGACCACCTCCGGTGGCATGGGACTTGAACCTGGTTCTTGGTCAGCTTATGAAGCCGCCTTTTGAACCTTTGGCTATCACCTCCTTGAAATACCTTTCTTGGAAGGTTATCTTTCTCATTGCAATCACATCAGCACATCGTATTAGTGAATTGCAAGCACTCGTAGCTAATCCACCTTATACAAGGTTCCATCATGACAAGATAGTCCTTAGGACTCATCCACACTTTATGCCTAAGGTGGTCTTGCCTTTTCACCTCAACCAGGAGGTTTACCTACCTGTCTTTTTTCCAGGACCTCATGCATCAAGTGCAGAGAGGAATCTTCTTACCCTGGACTGTAAAAGAGCTCTGGCTTTTTACTTACAGAGGACACAGCAACATAGAAAGTCCTCTCAGCTCTTTGTTGCCTTTGATCCTTCTCATTTGGGACAACCAGTCTCCAAGAGAACACTATCTAACTGGATTGCCCAGTGTATTTCTTTCGCCTATCAGAGTAAGAACCTTTCTCTGGAGGGCCATGTCACAGCTCACAATGTGAGAGCCATGGCAGCCTCAATGGCTCATCTGAACTCTGTGTCTATTGACGACATCTGTCGAGCAGCCACTTGGGCCTCGATGCATACCTTCAAAGCCCATTACTGCTTGGACAAGGACTCCCGCCGGGATGCCTTGTTTGGTCAGGCTGTTCTCAAACACCTGTTCCATACTTAATCAACTCCTACCCACCATCTCTGATAGGATGCCAGAGATCCATGGGGGGGGAAGTGGAGCCCTGTCCCAGGGACACACAACTTCTGGGGTCTCTCCCTGGCATCTAAAGCTAGGGAGTCCCCATATGTGAAGACTCATTCCTGCTTGTTCCTGGAGATAGCACAGTTACTTACCTGTAACAGGTGATCTCTGGGAACATCAGAAATAAGTCTTCACAACCCACCCACCTCCCCTAGGAGTTGTATCTCTCTATCTATCTTTACTTTCCCTCTCTCTCTCTCTCTCTCACTCTTTGTCTCAGCTTTAAAACTCAGCTGAGGAGAGACAGTTGGGAAAGGCGGGAAGGCAGCACGCAGGCGCTGTGGGATGCTCCCAAAAGCTTTCTGATTGGATGCTGGGGAGCGTTCCCGCGCAGGCTCCGTCGGTACCGACGATACCCATATGTGAAGACTTATTCCTGCTGTTCCCAGAGATCACCTGTTACAGGTAAGTAACTGTGCTTTACACACAAAGAAACCTTTATATGTCTAGCAGCTAGATAATTTTATAAACAAAGGATGAATTTTCAGCTGAAAATTTAGGCTTCTAAGTGGAGCTGAAAATGGGACACAAATTTAAGGGCCTAACTTACGAACCTAAATTTAGGAGTTGAGCCTTTTTGGAATATCAGGCCCATAGCTATCAGCAGTCATGATTTTCCATATATATAAAGTTCCACTATCTATCCATGTAGTAGTGCTCAATATATAAATCTATAAATCTATATATCTATATCTATATATTTTTTTATGTGCCACAGATAATACTTATAAGTATATGGTAATCATTTGGTTTAAATGTTGACCCAATACAATTTGACAAATTCTTGAAATTCTTGTGGGCTTGTGAAACTAGCTGTGGGCTTGTGAAACTAGCTGTGAAACAGTAACTGAATTCAAAAAAGCATGGGACAAACACAGAGGATCTCTAAAGGTAAAAAGGGGACTGTTGTAGTTGTTGATATGGAAGGACACACTAGATAGGCCATGTGGTCTTTTTCTGTCATCATGTTTCTATGTTTCTATAGCTTGCCAGCATTTTTTTGCAGTTTACATATTCTCCATTTGAGAGATATATTTGAATAAGCAAGTCACAGGGTATTTGCTCAATGAACCACAAGAGAGAGGGAAGATTTTAGGTTCTTCAAGGGCAGAGGGAGAGAGAGAGAGAGTTATTTTCATCTCCCTGCCATTATTTGGCAGAGCAGTTTGCTGACAGATTGGTTCCCCAAGTGCTCCTATTTCAGAGAGCTGTCAAAAATTTCCATTATGCTCTCTAGCTTATTAATTTTTCTCTGATGTATTTGTAAAGTTTCAGTTATAAATGCCTGCAATTTTAAGGGTTTCACATTAGGGCACAGCCCAGAGTCTTCAGCAGTATGAGAGAGCATGTCCTAACAGTTTTCCGTTCCATGACACACATAATACCAGATTTACTCAGGACTCAATTTTCTAAAAATGTTCAGTGCTTCATTTACGTGACTATATTTTGGCCATCTGAATTTAGGAAAAATACTTAAACGTATGCACCTAAGACAGGTGAAACTTGTCCAACTAGTTTTTGTCTAAACTAGTACTGAAAATCAGAATTGAGCATCTAAGTTGTTTATGTAATCCCCTATCTATGTGTGGCCCATGCACGGTCTGCACCTGGTAATTAGCAGATAATTTAGTGGGTTCTTTGAATGGGACCAGTATGCAGTGGGAGGCCTATGTCACTTAAAACTGCCTTCACTCTTCTTCCCTTCTCAAAATAACTGCGTGCAGGCCAGAAAGTGTTCTGAACCAAAGGGCTTACTTAAAGAACTTTAGAGTCACTTATAGTAGCACAGACATACATGGCAAAGTCAACAAAAACAGAATTCCTTTTCCTAACAGAGGCTCTGCATTTCAAGCAAGGGTAAGCGTGTGTGGCTTTTAATTACTGTCTCTTTGCCTGAGAGCTCTTAAAAGAGTTTTGGTACATTTTTAAAACAATGTTACATTCTTTTTGGTGCTTTAGTTCAAAAGGGGAAATATTTTCTTTGGTGGTGAAGGGTTAAAACTCTGCTTCTAGTATCTTTCTCAGCTCTTTGAAGCTACTGACACTTCAGCAGGCGTTAGTCTTGCTTTATAGGGCACCTCCCCAATTAGTTACACACAGGGACTTGGAACAGCATATTTGGAACACACTTAAAAGTTCAGTTAACTGCTTTATTTCCGAAAGAGCAGCTGGGAAACTGACTGGTACTTTTGTAGGTCTTTCTCTCTTTTGCTTCAACAGGTACCTAAGTTCCACCAACTGAGCAATGGCTGGGAAAAATCATATCACCAAAGCTGTTGCCCCCACTACAGCTTCTGCCTCTGTCCAGACAGAGATCCCAATGCCAGTTGAAGGGCCAGTTCCATGTGCAGGATGTCTGCATGCTGAAACTCTCAGGAAACAAGTTCAGGAGCTCAGAGAAGATTTGGTGAGGCTGAAGAGCATTCAAAACAATGAGAAGTATATTGATGAGATGCTTCTTGATATCCAAGCTCTCCAGCAGAGGAGATGAGCCTACACAATGCCGAAGGTTGGACACTAGTCATCAGGGCCTGCAGAATCACCAATCCAACTCCTCCAGCCTTTGAAGTGAATAACCATTATGCAGTCCTGGAAGTGGAGGAGGTGAAAGCATCCCTGAAAAGGGAAGAACTCTCTCCTATCCCAAATGTAAGCAGCCACATTTTGCTGATACAATTTATCTACATTGTTACCTAAGGTTCTAAATTAACCTGTACCTTCTTTGCACTCAAAATCATCAACAGCTTTGCTATATTGTTACAAATTGTGCCTCAAATATATCTATTTCATCCTTTACTGGTACAACTTGTGCTACAAACATCCCTAACTCTCCTAACTTTCACTTCTACTACCTCAATATACTATTCATTCTTCTCTAATATTCATTTTTCCAGCATATTTCAGAATGGTCCCGTCTAACTTCCACCCATTTACCTTAGGGCTTATACTTATCATAACATTCTCCTATCTGCTTGCCTTCCCTTATGCACTAGCCTCGACCTATAACTCTCCCATTCCAATAATTTACTCCCCCAGACATCTAAACATCCCCCCATACTTTACCCATGCTCATTATAACTCTCACCACCGTCCCTGTAAACTCAAACCTATTATTATAAATCCTAACCTTAAACCTAACTCTATCACTAACATACCCCATCCTCCCCTTAAATGTGCCCTACTCAACGTTCGCTCAGCCAGAAACAAAATCCCCTTACTCGCTGACCTCATCTCTGACTATGACCTTGATATATTCTGCCTTACCGAAACTTGGTTTCAAGACTCTGATACGGTCCTTATAAACCAACTATGTCCCAAAGGATACTCAATTAAGTTATGCAACAGGGCACATGGCAGAGGAGGAGGTGTAGCCATTTTATCTAAGTCCTACTTAAAACTCTCCACTATTGAATCCACATCTACCTCAGGCCTGGAATCCATAACAGTCTGCAATTCCACACTAGCGCTCCACCTCCAATATTGCGCTCCCCAGTCTGACTCATCCGACCTCTCCACGGTCCTAGACACCGCCTGCTCCCCCCAACCTTCCCATACCTTCCCAACCAATATCAGTTCAGGAAGGCCCTCAAAACCCACCTGTTCCTCCAACACTTACCTGACAGCAATTGATCCTAGATATACCTTTCAGGAATTGACCCAATTTAGTTAAAAGACCTACATGCATTATCTGACTTTTATCTATCCTTCCAATGTAAATAGATTATGTATATAGTTAACCCTGTTTTCCAAGTTATACTCCTGTTCGATGTAAACCTGACAGCTTGTTGTTATGGTCGTTAAGTTATAATGTAAACCGCACTGATGCTAAATAGCGCGGTATATAAGAAATTGTAATAAATAAAGTAAATAAAATAAACCTGCCTCACGCCCGCTCATAATTCTAGGTGATTTAAACCTAAACTCTTTAACCCCATCTCAGGCCTCTACCTTCCTCCAAGCAATGAAGGCCCTCCACTTCTCCCAAATTCTTGAACACCCTACTCACTCCAAAGGAAACATCCTTGACCTTATATTTATCCCTCTACACTCGCTAATCGCTAATCAGGTTACACATACTATCCAGCCTGTACCCTGGTCTGACCACGCTCTCATCCTCTTCTCCTTCCCCTATTCCACTCACAAAAGTCATCTCCCTTCTCAACCTCAAATTACCCGTAGATTTCAACAATTCAATGCAGCTAACTTTCTAGAACAAACAATCCCACATCTTGACTCACTAATTGGTACGATCTTAAATCTAGAGTCCCACATCTCTAATTGGAATCAAATCCTGTCTGCAGCCTCTCTACTCCCTCCTAGTCAATTTCCCCGAAAACACCATGGAAGAGCCCCTTGGTTCTCCACAAACTTGAGAAACCTCAAAAGAGAATTAAGACGTCTCGAACGTAAATGGAGACGCTCTCAAGACCCTCTGGCACTCATTGCATACACAGCTAAACTCCAATCATACTGCTCAGAAACTCTTAACCAAAAAAGAAAACTACAATGAGAAGATTATCCAACGGTCTCTTAACAAACCTAGAGAACTTTTCTCTATTACAAAATCCCTAATAAACGAGCCCTTACAGCAGGACCTTACACCTAAAATTTCTGCACAATCCATAGCCGACCACCTGATCTCCAAATTCCTCTCGACCTCATCAACCACTAACCTACTGCACCTTACTGATTACTCACCAACCTCACCAACCAACCTCTCCAAATTCTTGGAGTGAATTTGACACCCTTTCCTTGGATAACATTTCTAATGTTATTAAAGAACTTAATGCCTCAACCTCCGCTCTTGACCCTTGCCCTGTCCCCTGGATCAAATCTACCAGGAGTTCTCTCAGCCCTTACATTCTACATATTGTACAATCATCCCTCCTGACTGGTTCAGTGCCTTCTCTACTTAAGTGTGCCACTATTCGTCCTATCATAAAAGGGTCAAAACTAGACCCAACTTCTCCTGTCTCCTACAGACCCATCTCTAGTATCCCTTTCTTGGCAAAAATTACTGAAAAAGTAGTCCAAACTCAACTTCAGAACTTTATTGATGATCACTTCCCCCTTGACTTATTCCAACATGGTTAAAAAAACAAACAAACCATGGTGTTGAAACCCTCCTTACCTCCCTACTAGATTCATTATACCTCTACACCCAGAACCCTTCCCAAGGATGTCTCCTCATATTCCTTGACTTATCTGCCGCCTTTGACTCCCTTCCCCACCACCAACTCCTAAACAGACTCTATGATATCGGACTGAGAGGCACAACTCTAAACTGGTTCCGTTCTTATTTGCAGGATAGAACCCAACAAGTTCGTATTGAAAACGATACCTCCCTCCCTTTCACTCTAAAACAGGGTGTCCCTCAAGGATCCAGTCTATCTGCTCTTCTTTTCAATATCTTCCTTCAGCCTGTCTGCAAGATTTTCCAAAACCATGGCATTCAATACCAGCTATATGCTGATGACATGATGTGCTTCACCCCATTTAACCTCTCAAACCCTAACTTTTCTAAACTAAATGAATGCCTAACCAGTCTTAAATCTTGGCTCTCCCAACACAACCTCATAATCAATCCATCCAAAACCGAGGTTCTTCAGGTATTCTCTAACTCCGCATACAGTCCACCTCCCACCCTCACTATTGGTGATCTCACACTCTCCATAAAAAAACAAGTGAAATATCTTGGCATTATCCTTGATCAGTTCCTCTCCTTCACTGAACAAATAAAGAAAACCACCACTACAATATATGCTAAGCTACGTATCCTCAGGAACCTCAAGCTTCTCTTAAACCCTGACTCTTTCCATACTGTCTGTCAGGCCCTCACAATCCCTTCTCTCGATTACTGCAACCTTATCTATCATGGCCTCCCCAAGAATACTATCCAGCCTCTTCAACTAGCCCAAACTACGCTAGCACGGCTTATAACCAACAACCCCAGATGATCCCACATTACTCCAGTTCTCTACGATCTCCACTTGCTCCCTGTTCAATATAGAGTTAAATTCAAGGTATTAACTCTTATTCATAGAATCATAACCAATGAATCAGCTCCATGCCTCTCTTCTCTCCTTTCCCTCTCCACAAACACAAGAACACGCCGCTCTATTACTAAAAATCTTTTCACCATCCCTTCATCTAAAAGATATTGCAAGCAAATTACTAATAACAGGGCTTTCTCACTCTATGCCCCATCCTTATGGAATACCCTTCCCCACGACCTGTGGAACTGTTCCAACCACTCTGAGTTCAGAAAGAAGTTAAAAACCTTTTTCCTTGAACATTTCTCCCTTCCACCTTATTAACTAAACCCTATACACTCTCCTCCCTACATTTGGCCTCTCAAATCCTATTTTACAGCCTATTGGTTTTCCTTGTAAATTCCTATGTAAATAGTTAATAACTGTCCATTGTAATTAGTTCTCATTCATATTCATTGTATACCTGTTACCTGTTCCTTGTAAACAGTTGAAACATACTGCCAAATGTTCTATGTAAACCGTCTTGACTTGTAGAAAGACAGTATATAAATCTTGTTAAATAAATAAATAAATAAATAAATAAGAACCAGAGCTTGAGCACTCCAAAGTTGCAGATTCAGTGATCCCAAGGAAGCGAAGGGTAGTGGTGGTTGGTGACTCTCTTCTGAGGGGTACTGAAGCATCCATCTGCGAGCAGACTTCATGTCCAGAGAGGTATGCTGTCTGCCTGGTTCCAAAATCCAAGATATTACGGAGAGTTTGCCGAGACTCATCAAGCCCACTGACTATTATCCAATGTTGCTCATCCATGTCGGCACAAATGATATTGACAGATATACCTCTGAGCATATCAAAAGTGACTTCAAGGCTCTGGGACAGAGGGTGAAGTAGATAGGGGAGCAGGTGATATTCTCTTCAATCCTCCCATATTGAGGGTAAAGGCCAAGGCAGAGAGGCTCGAATACTGGAGATAAATGCATGGCTGCGTGGATGTTGTCATTGAGAGCATTTTGGTTTCCTGGACCATGGAATGCTGTTCTATGGGTTTCAGAGAAGAGATGGCGTCCATCTGTCCAAAAAGGGTCAACAAGTCTTCAGTAGCAGACTGGCTAACCTACTGAAGAGGGCTTTAAAATAGATTTGTTGGGGATGGCTGAAGAACACCCTGAGGTACGTGAAAGCCCCCAGGTAAGTAAAACATTAAATACCTTTATGGAAATGGGTAAAAGGGGTAACATATGGAAAGCAGTGTGTATAAATGCCCATAGCATGGGAAATAAGATCCCAGATATTGAGGCTTTAATGGGAGAGGTTGACTTGGATTTAGTGGCAGTAACAGAGATATGGTTCATGGACAACCATGACTGATATGTAACTATACCAGGCTATACTTTATTCAGAAAGGAAAGGGTAGGAAGAAGGAGAGGAGGAGTGGCAATATGTAAAAAATAATATTAAAGCTATGGAAATACAGGGATAAAAAAGGAGAGAGGTTAAACTAGAAAGAGGGAAGGAGAAATATATTTGCATTGGCGTGATATACAGACCTCCCTCACAGGGAGAAGAGGTGGACAGAGTTAATTGAAGACATACGCAGCATTGCCAGGAAAGTGAAAGTGCTACTAATAGGGGATTTCAATATGTCAGATGTTGATTGGCATATCCCTGCTGCAGTATCATCTAGAAGTAATGAGATTCTGGATTCTCTACAGGGAGAACTATTCAGGCAACTGGTAACAGAACCCACACGTGAAGGGCCATACTGGACTTGGTGCTTTCCAATGGTGAAAGCGTTTCTGATGTTACAGTGGGAGATCATTTTGCATCCAATGATCACCAGATGGTGTGGTTCAGTATTAGGACTAGGGTTAATAAAATCCATTCAAAAATGAGGGTCTTAGACTGTAGGAAAACTAACTTTGCCAAGATGGGCCAGTACCTCAGGGAGTCGTTAGCGGGATGGGAACCGCTGGGGAATGTAGAAAAACAGTGGGCAAAATTGAAAGAGGATATTTTAAGGGAAACCAACTTTTTGTTAAAATGGTAAATGAAGATAAAAGGAAAAGGAGACTGCTATGGTTTTTGAAAGAAGTAGCTGAAAAGGTGTAGAAAAAGAGGGAGGCCTTCATGAAATACAAGAGATCACAGAAAGAGGAACACAGGCATCTATATTTGGAAACACTTAGAGAAGCTAGAAAAGTAGTCAGGAAAGCAAAGATTCAAAAAGAGGAGGAAATAGCCAATGCAATAAAATGGGGAGATAAGACATTTTCCAGATATGTTAGTGAGAAGAGTAAGGGCAAAAGTGGTATTGGAAGACTCAAGGGTGAATGTGAGGAATATGTAGAAGCTGATGAGGATAAAGCAGAATTGCTTAACTAATATTTCTGTTCTGTGTTCACAGATGAAGAACCAGGAGCAGGACTTCAGAAAACACACACAAACAGGAGCAGAAGTGAGGGGCATCGTGAACAATTTTCAGATGAGGGACTAGCTAAACTTAAAATCGACAAAGCAATGGGACCAGATGGGATATACCCAAGAATACGGAGGGAACTTGGGGACATTCTAGCAACACCACTGACTGACCTTTTCAATGCTTCTTTGGAGTCAGGAGTGGTGCCATAGGACTAGACAGAAATGTATAAGTGACTAAATCAATACACTTTTTTTGTCGGAAGTTTTTGCCATGGGAGGAAAAAACCTCTCTTGGAGCGTAACTTCCCTTTTAATCAAATTTATAATAGAAAACAATAATAGAAATTGTGAAATATGCACACTATACAGTGCTAAACCACAATAATAAAACTTGACAGTAGGAATACTTATCAAACCAGCACACAACTGCTCTTGCTGCAGTGAAAATAACGTGCCCTCCTTATAGATGAAACAACAAAACATCGCAGTCAGAACAATGCGCTCCCCAAAGTTGCAGCAACAATCTTCACAGTTAAAACAATGCGAACACAGTACTGCGTTTGGGACCAGGTCACTTCAATCTGGTCCTGTTTCAACGCTCAAAATTACTGTCCAAAAATCAAGCAACTCTCAAAAAAACGCTGAAAATGATTCAGTCCAACGTCTTGACCACTCGACGCATCCGAACTAGGTTTTTAAACTCCAAGCCAATCAGCTGATGCAGCATCACATTAGAATGGCCCAATCTTGTTCCAGATTTAACCCATTCGGTTCTACTGTTGATAAACGAAAAAATAAATTTGATTAAAAGGGAAGTTACGCTCCAAGAGAGGTTTTTTCCTCCCATGGCAAAAATGTCCAACAAAAAGTGTATTGATTTAGTAACTTATACATTTCACTCTAGGAGTTTGTTTTGGGAGTTAAGTTGGAGTGAGGGTTTGTGTTTGTTATAGGACTAGACAGAGGCACATGTTGTCCCTTTGCACAAAAGCAGAAGTAAGGATGTGGTTGAAAACTACAGGCCGGTTAGTTTAACCTCGATGGTAAGTAAATTATTGGAAGCGGTGCTGAAAGAGAAAATAGTGAGGTTTCTGGAGTCCAACAGATTAGCAGGTCCGAGGTAGCATGGATTCACCAGAGGCAGGTCTTGTCAGACAAATCTGATTGATTTCTTTGACTGGGTGACCAGGGAGTTGGACCGAGGGAGAGCACAGATGAATTATCAACAAACTGGGCACCCTAGAGATGGACTGTAAAGTTACTGCTTGGGTTAGAAATTGGTTGAGTGAGAGGCGACAAAGGGTACAGGTAAATGGAGCTCACTTTGAGGAGAAGGAGGTTACCAGTGGTGTGCCACAGGGATCTGTCCTTGGATGGATTCTTTTTAACATCTTTGTTAATGATATTGCGGAAGGACTGTCGGGTAAGGTTTGCCTCATTGGAGATGATACCAAAATCTGCAATGGAACTGACACCCAGGAAGGTGTAGATAACATGAGGAGGGATCTAGCTAAGCTTGAAGAATGGTCTAGAATTTGGCAGCTGAGTTTTAATGTAAAAAAATGCAAGGTCATGCATTTGGGCTGCAGCAATCCAAGGGAGTGATATAGTATAGTGGGTGAAGTAGTTTGTCCACTAAAGAAGAGCGGGACCTAGGTGTGATTGTGTCTGATGATTTTAAAGTAGCTAAACAGTTAGAAATGGCACCAGTGAAAGCTAGAATGATGCTTGGATGCATAGAGAAAGGAATGGCCAGCAGAAGAAAGGAGGTGATAGTGTCTCTTTATAAGTCTTTGGTGCGAGCTCATTTGGAGTATTTTGTGCAATTCTGGAGATTGCTCCTTCAAAAGGATATAAACAGGTTGGAGTCGGTACAGAGGGTGGCTACTAAAATGGTTACTGGTCTTTGTTATAAAGCATATGAGGACAGACTTAAGGATCTTAATATGTATACTTTAGAGGAAAGGCGGGATAGAGGTGATATATGATTGAGACGTTTAAATATCTCCATGGAATAAATGCACAGGAGGAGAGCCTCTTTCAATTGAAAGCAAGTTCTGCTATGAGGGGATGTAGGATGAGGGTGAAAGGGGATAGACTCAGGAGTAATATGCGGAATTATTTCTTAATGGAAAGAGTGGTAGATGCGTGGGATAGTCTCCCAGTGGAGGTGGTAGAGATGAGGACAGTATCTGAATTCAAAAAAGCATGGGACAAACATAGAGGATCTCTAAAGGAAAAAAAGGGAGTGTTGTAGTGGTTGATATGGAAGGACAGACTGGATAGGCCATGTGGTCTTTTTCTGCCATTATGTTTCTATGTTCCTTTCTCTTAAAATATGTTACAATCAGATTATTTATTTATTTATTTATTTTAAAATATTTATCAACCATCTAATCACAAAAGTTCAAAGTGGTACAGAAAACATATAACACATCTTAAAATAAAATGAAAGAAAAATGAAGCGCCAAAAGCTTGGCGAAAGAAATGGCTGTTGTATAGCTGATGAAAAGACAACACCTTCAAACATCCAAGTAATGAGACTGGCAAATGGTTCCATGAATTCTTTTTCATCTATCCCTGTTGTATATCACAATCAGTGTGCTCCTTTTAATCCTTGTTCTAGATATTGGAAAGCTATTCCTTATCATTATACTCCTCATAATTCAAGTGTTCTTTCTCTCTGAAACTCACTGCTCAGGAACCCCCTCCTTCTCTAACTTCTGGGCAGTGCACTTGTTGCTGGAGGATGTTGCAAGCACAGCTCCCAAAAATTGTGTTACTCCAGGCAGATGTCTAGTTAGCCTAATGCTTCCATCTGCCTTAGGAATGAGGTGGAGAATGAAGCCTCTGTGTTCCTATAATGCGAAGATGGGGTGCCTCTGTATGTATGTGTGTGGTGCAGAGATAGAGACCTTGTGAGTTTGTGTGTGGTTGGAGGTGGGGTGTCTGTGTGTGTAGGCCTATGTGTAGTGTGGAGGTGGGATGCCTGCATGTGTGTGATGCATGGGTGGGATGCCTGTCTATATATGGTGGGAGGGGATTCACCTTTAGGAATATACACTGTGCCCTTTACTCCCCATGCATTCATTTTGTCAACCTCCAACCCCTGCACTCTTCCCTTCCTCCCTTCCACCAACACCTCTCCTGCTGTCCCCCTACCCCCACTCTCTGTTTCCCTTCCCAAACTCTCTCCCCTTCTCCCTCTCCTCTTATACTTTCACTGCTGCTCTCCATTCCCCTCATCATTCTTCTTTTCACAAACTACTGTCCTTTTTAATTTTCTTTATATGTTCTCGGCAGCACCCTCCCTGCCTCTAATCTTTTTTTGCAGGCATTTAGGTAGGCTCAGTGCTGCATGCTTTCGTTTCTGCCCTTGGGTGGACACTGTGATCTTGGCCAGTCAGTCACAGTCTTCACGGTCTTCCCCTCCTCTTCTGCTCATGGGAGATGGGATCCCGACTTTCTCCTTTCTTTTCTGCCTTGCTTGTCCATCTTAATTCGAACCCATAGGGTTCTTTGCATAAGCGCTAAGAACCCTATGCATACCGACAGACAGAACAAATACTCAGCTTGACCCTCAACAATAGGTGCTATCGCTTATGCGAAACATGCCTAAAATGCTGATATCCCATTTCACTTGATTTCATATACATATAGAGAAGAATTTTATAAGGAGGCACCTTCAAGTGTAAAAGTAGCCTACTTAAGCACTATTTTATAAAGAAAAGTAGGCACCTAATTTTTTATAAAATACTAGCCTACGTGGCAGAAATTGTGTAAGACACGGACATTTACACGGCCCTAGAGCGGGTTTAAATCCCTTTCTCTATATTTTGCAAGTATGTGTATAGAATTTACAATCTGCATACATATTTGCATGTATTGCCCATGCTTCATTCACACTCCACACATGTGCACATCCACTGGCAAAATGCACGTCATCATATCAATGCACATACTGAACACTATATTATATGAGGCTATTTATGCACATATACGCCCACACACGTGCATAAATAACTAAAATAGCCTCATTTAAGCAACTGCTTTCATGTTAAAGTAGACACCTCCTTTTGAAATAACCCGCTTTGTGTATTTTGTCCTCCCTTTTTTCCTAAGGCATAAAGCAAGTTAGCAAAAAGGTCCTGGTTCTTTTCACTTAGTAATCTGCTTTTAATGGTTCCTTATTAAGCGTGCTAAAATGAATGACCTTTAAATCCTCAGTTTTAATGAAGAGTCTGTTAGGCCCAGTAGTAGACGCTGACTTGTCAGTTAGAGCTAACTGAAAGTTGTTTTTTTTTTTTCCAATATACTTGATACTCTTAGGGCTTAGCTCATCCATCTTCATGGCATTGAAAAAAATGTAGTCAAAAGCTGTTCATCAACTCTGGCAAATAAATAACCGCATCCCATGTTTAAAGATGACATTCACCTGTAGCATTAGACTGCTCCTATTCCTGCTTTTCCCTCACTGTCTAGCTAGGAACAGGTTTCAGAAGATCCTGGAGAGTAGCCATGAGAGAGCCTAGACCACAGGGATTGCAGAATAGCCCAGCTGTAGCCGCCTCATATCATTGAGGGGGTGAGGCTGTTATTCTTTTCCATTGGTCCAACATGAGGAGTGACCTACTGCCAGTGGGTCATTGCTGAAGGGGCAGCCCAAAGGAGATTATCCTTTTGAGGGCCCCCTTCAAAGGATCTTTCAAGGCCCTGAGTATTTTGGGCTCTATTTATTAAAGCATGTTAGTCTTTTGCAGCTAACATGGCAAACAAGTGCAGATAGTGCGGCGTTAGCTGCAAAGCTACGTGATATCTATTGGAGGCATACACAGCATTTCCCTACCAGATATTGCCAGGCGGCACTGTGGATGCACATAACGCCACCCACTGAAATGGAGTTATGAGCGCCCATGCTGTCTGCAACTTTGACAGTCACTGCACATTGTTGATGCCTATGGTAACCGTGCATTGGAGAAACACTCACTCTCCGGGGACTGCTGCTGGATTCATTTGGTGTACCATCCATACCAGCATCTGAGAGGCCACTCTGGTGATGTCTTGTAAGGGGGGTTTATAAAATCTTGAGCCCCAGGAATTGCAGTGGGACTGCTGCTGTATTTATTTGGTGTACCATCTATACTGGTATCTGAGAGGCCTCTCTGGTGATGTCTTGCAAGGGGGCCTATAAAACCTTGTGCCTCTCCGCAGTACATGGTCGCGGGTGCATGCCTGGTGACACGTGCTCCAAAGGGGCATGTTCAAAGAGGCGGGATCTGCCCCTTTGGAGCATGAAGGAACCTATTTGGAGTTCAGAAGGAGGTTTGCTGCCACAAAGCGTATGGGGCTAAAGCGTAGGCATAAAGGAAGGATGCCTGGGAAGAAGTCGGTGAAAGTTACCGAACCTATGGATCAACACATAAAGTTGACTGTGAGACAACAAGAAACAGCATTCTCCATGAGTACTGACTCTCCATTGAATTCCCCCGGAATGGGTTTGACCCTGCCCAGCTATTCAGGGACCTCGGTGTGGCTTGGCGGTGCCGACCTTGTACAAGGAGGGCAAGTGCCGGTTTCTGCCTCTTCACCTCAGACTGACGGCTGTGTTTTCTCTGAGGAAGAGTCTTTCCTGCCCCTTCTGAAGGCTATTGTATTCTCTCTGAATGCAGTTTCTTCTTCTGCCCCAGTTTTAAAGAACATATCCCTGAAAAGCATTTGGGATATTGTATCCCGAATGAAAAGAGTGTTAAATAATACCTTTAAACAATTCTCCACATTCGCTGCTGATAAAGTTGCTAAGCTCTCTGAGCAAGTTGCAAGGTTGTTGGTGATCGAGGGAAGGTGTGACAGACTGGACTCTCAATATGTGACGTTCCAGTCTGTCACGGTTTCCTCAGTGAAGGACATTTTAGTTGTACATAGGCAGCTTGAGAATTTGGAGAATTTGGCTATTGGAAACAATCTTTGTTTCTTGAATTTCCCAATGACATGGTTTCTAACACTGCTGTTACTGTTTCAAAAGTATTTAAAAGAGGTTTTGTTAATTTCACAGCCTGAGTCAATAAGAACATAAGAACATAAGATATGCCATACTGGGTCAGACCAAGGTCCATCAAGCCCAGTATCCTGTTTCCAACAGTGGCCAATCTAGGTCATATGTACCTAGCAGTTTCCCCAAAAGACACAGGTTCTGCAATGCTTGTACTGGGTCAAGCATTGATATCCTGGGTCCCTTCTTAATAATGGTTTATGGACCTTTCCTCCAGGAACTTGTCCAAACCTTTTTTAAACCCAGCTATACTAACAGCCTTTACTACATCCTCCGGTAACAAATTCCAGAGTTTGATTACACGTTGAGTGAAAAAATATTTTCTTTTATTAGTCTTAAATAGTTTACCCTGTAGCTTCATTGCATGTCCCCTAGTCTTTCTATATTCTGATAATGTAAACAATCGATCTACGTTTACCCGTTCCACTCCGTTCATTAATTTATAGACTTCTATCATATCTCCCCTCAGCCGTCTCTTTTCCAGGTTAAAGAGCCCTAACCTTTTTAGCCTTTCTTCATAGGAGTATCCTTCCATCCCCTTTACCATTTTGGTGGCTCTTCTCTCAACCTTTTCTAATAACTCTATATCCTTTTTAAGATACGGCGACCAGAATTGCACACAATATTCAAGGTGCGGTCTCACCATGGAACGATATAGAGGCATTATAATATATTTTGTTTTATTTTCCATTCCTTTCCTTATGATACCTAGCATTCTATTTGCTCTCTTGGCCGCGGCGGCACACTGGGCTGAGGGTTTTAACATGTTATCCACAATGATGCCTAAATCTTCTTCCTTGGTGGTGGTTCCTAATGTGGAACCTTGCATTGTATAACCATAGTTTGGGTTGTTCTTCCCTAGGTGCATAACTTTGCACTTGTCCACATTAAATTTCATCTCCCATTTTGATGCCCAGTCTTCTAATTTATCAAGATCCTCTTGCAATTTTCCACAATCCTCTTGGGTTTTAACAACTTTAAATAGTTTTGTGTCATTTGCAAATTTGATAACCTCACTCGTTATTCCACTTTCCAGGTCATTTATGAATATGTCAAAAAGCAGCGGACCCAGCACAAATCCCTGGGGTACACCACTATTCACCTTTCTCCATTGGGAAAATTGTCCATTTAGCCCAACCCTCTGCTTTCTATCTCTTAACCAGTTCTTGATCCACAGTAGTACACTGCCTCCTATCCCATGACTCTTTAGTTTTGCCAAAAGTCTCTGATGAGGGCCCTTGTCAAAGGCTTTCTGAAAGTCCAGATACACTATATCAACCGACTCACCTTTGTCCACCTGTTTATTCACACTTTCAAAAAAACATAACAGATTAGTAAGACAAGATCTTCCTTGTCTAAAGCCATGTCGGCTGTCTCCCATTAGGCTATGACTATCTACATGCTGAGTAATTTTATTCTTTATGATGGTTTCTACCATTTTTCCCTGTACTGACGTCAGGCTCGCCGGTCTGTAGTTTCCCGGATCACCCCTGGAACCCTTTTTAAAAATTGGTGTTACATTGGCGATCCTCCAATCTTCAGGTATTAGAGATGATTTTAATGATAGTTCACAGATTACTAATACTAACAATACAGTATTGTTGTCAAACTTGTATTATAGGGTGTCTTTGCTTCCTGGGAATGAGGGAGATATGGATCACCTACCCTCTGTGGATAGCTTAGAGCTATCCGCCTTTCTTGGGACCTTTTCTGACAACATTTCTATTTGTGCTACGTTTTTAGTACATTTCGCTCTAGAGTCTGATAAACAAAGAATTATGACATTGTATTTTCAGAAAAAACATGTTCCTTTTTGTGGGCAACAAATAAATATATTTCCTGACTTGTGTAGGGCCTCTCAGATGAGGCCAAGGACCCTTCTGGGGCTAAAGCCTTGTGATTTGGCCCTGGGGGCTTCCTATTTTTGAAGTTTCCCTGTAAATGTCATTTGAATTATCAGGGTGTCAAATACATTTTCTTGAAGCTGTCTCAGTTGGAGGAGTTTTTGAGGACGAAAGAGTCTTGATTTGATTTCTTTTATGTATTCTAACCAGAATAGTTCTATTAATGGGGTTTTACTGTAATTTGGTGTACCTATGGAATCCTTAGCTTCCTCATGATGTGGACTATGAATGATTTATTTGGTTTCTTGATCTATCTTAATTTCTTTCTTTTTTTTCTCTTTTCCTGTTTTACTTTTGATTGATTGTAAAACTTTTGTAGAAATGCAAATAAAAAGAGAAAAAAAAGAAACACCCACTCTCCACCCATATCCCAGTCACCCGTGCACAAAATCACCACGTTATCTGCATGTTCCTTGTATTATCTGTTAATGTGCCCAGATAGTGTGTGCTATCTGCCACATTAACAGGTGATGCCGCTTAGTAAACATGCCCCTTTGTGTGTTGTATTGTACTTCCATCCTTCATTTGGACGGTCTGGATATATCTCGTGGAGTTATTGGACTTATTTATAAAAACATGATTCCGAATGTAAAACATGCTTCACATGGAGAAAATGACTATTATAAAACGGAGAGGAGGTATACAGGTGTACAAGTAAATGTGCTGACAATAAGATACATATTTTTACGTGATCTGGGCATAGGTATTTTCAGGAATGCAGTATAGGCAGATTTGGGGATGACGTGCAATGTACTCGTGCATTTGTAAAATACACGTGTATGCATTCATTTAAATTTCTTCGAAGCAGATATAAATTTGTTCAAGAGAATTTGTGTGTTAATACAGTTTGATGTGAGAGCCTGTTTTATAAGGCATGTAGTCTCCTATAGCGTCTTTACAAAATAGGTTCTTTTTTGGAATTTTCACATAGGCAACCTGCTATGATATTACCCCCTATATGGTTTGTGTGATATAGACCATATAACTGTGCTTTTAGGGAGAGGTAGATATGGTAATCCTATGTTAATAAGGAGAAGGGAACAATAGAGATGCTAGTTTTTTATTGCTGCTGCAGAAGACTTTGAAAAATAAGTGGTCCAGGGCTTTGCACTGGGAGAATTGATTCCTTTAAGAGAGTTTAGGATTAATTCTAGATCAATTAATGATAAATAGCCTTTTTATGTGATGCAATAACTGACTATGATGCTGAGAAACGATGAATTCCTGAGACCTGGTTGCATTCTATTAAAAATACTATATGAATGTGATTCAGATAATGCCTCAGTGATACTCTATTATATCAGTCAAAGGTAGACAAATATATGTGTGTTGGGGGGAGATGGCTTTGGTTTATAGGAATTTTTTTTAGATCTTATGATCTGCATGCCTAAGGGCAAGGTGTTTGAATCCTTGCTAGTTAAGGTGGGAGAAAATGTACAGATTGCAATTTGTTTGATTCATGAGGTCCCACTAATGGGAGGTAATATAGAGCTGAGTCTGAAATTTTCTGGTCTGGCGCTATTAGGAAATTTTAAATTGCATATAGGTAACCCTATCTCTAAGGGGTGTCCCCATTTTTAGACTTGATGGTGTCTCTGGATTGCACCAAACAATTTATAAGCAAAAATGTGTAGCAGATCATGTCCTGGACTTTTTATTTATTTTACTATCCCAGTAATATAACATATGACCATGTAATGGTGATGCTAGTCCCTTGGTCAGACCACTTTTTGTTGTGTTACTCTGACATTCTGTAAATGTTCTGGGTGCAGTACAAAGGTGACCGGATGTATTCATTCTTTGGAATTGTCATGGTCAAGTAAGCTTTACACAGCACTGGAGGACTAGTTGATGGAAAATAGGCTGATAAGCAAGATGTTATTTGGAACTCTGAGATGTGTCGATCTCATAATATCATAGCACTGTGGAAGATGTTACAGATCTCTAGAGGGAAATGCTCTAGATGGTGTCCTCAGGAATTGCATGATTTAAAAGAATTAAATGGCTTTTGGGGAAACAGTATTTTAAGGAACCTATGGAAGCCATAGATTGTCGTAAGACACAAGTACATCTTTACAGGAAGGCAGTTATTCATAAGAGGACATTTTTCCCTCCCTCTTCTAATTTGCAAACCAACTTACCAACGCCGTTCTATCTACCAACTTACTCATTCCATCTGCCCTTCCTCCTACATTATTGAAGTAATCTCACAAGATTTTGCTATTTTACAATTGTTTGCCTATTACCACTGTTTGCTATTATACAATTGTTTGCCTATTACCACTGCTGTAGTATCCTAACCAGTCAAGCAGCATTCACTGCTCCTACAACCTATATCACCCTACATTGTATCCTTCCATTGCTGTAACCATGGCTATCTCCCTACTTGCATTAGTTAGCATCTATCTATTAACTAACACCACTCGAAATACAGCAGCTCTATCTCCCACTACAAACAATATCCCCATATTGCACGGGCTAGGAAGAAGGTATCATTCCTCCTACCATCACTCAGCACAACAGCCACACCATATTAGGCACTCTCACCTACTATATATCTCCATTAATACTACTAGTAGCTCCAAATCCAATCCTACTCCCTCACACACTAACCTAAATTGTGCACTCATCAACGCTCGCTCAGTACGTAAAAAGTGGCCAGCCGTTACAGATCTTATCACAAAGCTGAATTTAGACATCCTCCTGGTCACAGAATCATGGCTAGCAGACACAGACAATGTCCTCATAAACCAACTCATTCCCCCAGCATACTCAATACACACCTGCCACAGAACAGGCCAAAGGGGAGGGGGAGTACTCATCCTTTCTAGAACTAACCTTCAATTTAATCTGCTTTCCTCTAAGAGTACCACACACATGGACTTAGTTACTATAGCTTACAAACATATCATCCTAAATCTCATATACAGAGCTCCTTCTTCACCACCAGAAGACCTATCTAGTATAATAGAGCTCGCATGCAACCCAGAAAGCCCACACAAATCCAACTGGCTAATGGGTGACTTTAACCTCACCTCTCTTCACCATAGTCACTCTACCACATTCCTAGATGCCATGACTGAGCTTAACTACTCACAACTAGTCAGCTCCCCTACACACCTCAAGGGTAACACCCTTGACTTCATTTTTGCGCCCTATTCTACAGCAATCACCAACTTTAACCTATTACTTACCCCTGTCCCGTGGTCTGATCATAACTTGATATCCTTTCAAGTCCCATTTCTACAAAACAGTATCCCAACAACACAAACAAATACAGTCTCATCAGGATCAACAACCCGCTTCAAAACGCTCGATAAGGATGACTTCATCAGCCGTAATCTTCCAACTCTTCGTCTACCAACCAATAACCTTGATGAGCTGATCAACAATTGGTACACCACGCTGAACTCCTCTTCACATCTACCTTCCTCGAGGAGACCACCAGCATCCAGCACATCACCAAAAAGTAGAAGCCCAAAACCATGGTTCTCGGCTGAATTACGACTGTCCCTCCAGAAACTAAGAAAACAAGAGCGAAAATGGCGCAGATCAAGATCTCCATCCGACCAAATGGATTACGAAAATGCCCTAAAGAAACACCGGGAGAAAATAGCTGGAAAGATGAGAGAACACCATACAGAAACCCTTCTCCGATCATTAAACAAACCACGAGACCTCTTTAACATTGCTAAATCCCTAACTAAGGCACCATCTTCCAATCAAACAATTTCAATTCAGCCTCAGTCTTTTGCAGACTACCTTCAATCTAAATCCATTATCACAAAATCAACACCAAGTTGTATACCCAACCCTGTCTCAATTACACAGCCTCTAAAAAATTGTCGCCCCTACGGTGAAATCTATCACTGACCTTATTGCTACCTTGAATACCACCACAGCCCCAAACGATCCATGCCCTGCTTACTGGATCAGAGCGCTGCGTGCTGAACTGAGCCCCACACTTGCCCTTATCATGCAACTTTCCTTCACAACCGGATCATTCCCAACATCTCTCAAGCAAACTTCAATACGCCCTCTCCTGAAAAATAATAAACTTGACCCAGCAAAAACGGACTGATATCGTCCAATTTCAAGTATACCCCTTCTAGCCAAAATCATAGAGAAGGTGGTACAAATTCAATTGCAGCAGCACATTGATACTTCAGCCCCTCTTGACCCCTGCCAACATGGGTTCCGTGAGTCCCACGGCATGGAGACCCTACTCACATTACTTATCAAGAGGGATCGACAAAATTGAAAATGGGTTCATACTTATCTTCCTGGATATCTCGGCAGCTTTCGACTCAGTTAACCATGTTCAACTGCTACACCGTCTTCAAGAAAAGGGAGTTCAAGGATCAGCTTGGGAATGGTGTAGATCATACCTAACTAACCGCTGGCAACAGGTCCGGATAGGATCCTCAACATCCGATCCCTTCCATCAACAACAGGGTGTTCCCCAAGGATCTTCCTTATCAGCTTTACTATTTAACATATATATTCAACCAATCTGTGAAATCATCAGAGCATTCAACGCCTCCAGTTTGATCTATGCGGATGATGTTCTCATATTCACTCCGATAAAAATTGATGCCCCTGACTTCTCTCCAATAATCTCTTGCTTCAACGCGATTACAGACTGGCTCTTATCCCAGAACCTACGAATAAACTTCAAGAAAACTGAAGTCCTATTCGTAACCAGGAATAAGAAATTCTCACCCCCCACAACATTAAAGGTGAGGGATGCGGAACTCCCGTGTAAATCATCAATTCGCTATCTGGGAGTCATCATAGATCAAGAACTGACCTTCAAAGATCACATAAAGCAGACCGTCAAATCCATCTACAACAAAATAAGAACTCTGAAACCATTAAGACCTCTACTCTCCCCGAATGACTTCAGAACAATCTTCCAATCCCTTGTAACACCACATTTTGACTACGTTAACGTCATCCTGCATGGTCTACCCAAGAGCACCCTCAACCCACTTCAATTGGCAATAAACTCAGCAGCCCGCATACTCTGCTGTACATCCAGAAGAGACCACATCACCCCCATACTAATAGATCTTCACTGGCTACCCCTACAAGCCAGGATAACTTACAAAGCGCTATTACTGTCCTTTAAAGCAATCAAATAGCCCCACCCTCCCTCTCCTCACTTCTTATCAACACCCCCACAAACAGGCTGAGAAGATCTGCAGCCGCTAATACCCTCATTGTACCAAAAGAGTACACTAAATGTAACCAAGCAACCAGAGACAGGGCCTTCACCTTATTCGCACCAACCTGCTGGAACAATCTACCTCCACATATCCGATCAATAAAAGACCTCTCTCAATTTAGGAAGACCCTTAAACACTACCTATTCTGTCTTCACCTTTTAGGCCCTAACAGTACACCCCCTCCCACCATCTCTCAAACCACTCACACAGCCTCAGACATTCCAACAACATAGTCCTGTCAGAACACGAACCAAACTCTCTGCACACCCAAATTCACGATCCCAATGTAACCTGAACTGTAAATTAGCCACAGATAAAATTCTGTTTGTATATAATTTGTATATAGTTTCCCCTGTTATCTCCAAGTTACTGACCCTGTTATAATGTAAGCAAAGGATTGTTCCAATGCAAAAATTTGTTGACTGTAAACCGCGCTGGTACCAAAAAGCGCGGTATATAAGAACTGTAAATAAATAAATTAATAAATAAATTAATAAAAAACAAAGAGATAAGGTGATACCTTTTTATTGGACTAATGCACTGCATTTTTGACTAGCTTTTGAAGGTTAAAACCTCCTTCCTCAGGTCAGGACTAAATCAAAATGATTAAACTTGGCTGCCTCACTAACAACTTCTCTATCATAAAAAGCAAAAAAACACTCTATTGAAACAAACTAGGTATGTTTGTAGTAAAAAAGTAGAAAACTTCTATCATTCACCAAAGTTTCTGTGTGAAAAATCTAGCAGGGAGGTCTCAGAACTATCGGGCTTACAACTGATTTATAAAAAATCTGTATGACATCTATATGACATCTGCCCCTTTGCATCAATGACCATCCCATATGGTAGACACAAGCAATATACAGAAGATCACATCAACAAAAACTTAACTTGATACGTTGCAATCTGATGCCCCAATGCCTCAATCAAGCGCTCTTCAAGCGTTTCGCAATGGAGTTTCATCAGGGGAACATTGCTACCACCAAAGAAACAAAAAACATAAAATTAAAAACCCATCTATCTATCCCTAACCATACCAAACTATGTATTATCTCAAGTATCACTCACTTAGAAAACCAATTCACGCTGCACAACAAGACAAACCTCGGCTTGTCCTCAACATGGCCGATCAAACTTCAAAAACGCCGCGCATGCGAACTTCCAAACAATCCTATCCCTTATATGACGTAAATGACGTCAGAAATTCCCAAATTGAAAAACTCCCGCCTCATTAAAAGAAACATCAGATTTCAAACACACTACACAACTGCTGCAGAACGTCAAAGCTACTGCAAACCAATCAGTCAAATACAAATTCCCCATTCAATTTGCATATTCAAAGCTTCCGGGACCACCGTACGCACACGGAAGATCCAACTTTGCTCACACAACATTAAAGATTGTTCTCGTGTTTTTCCTTCCCGACCTACTAGGACTTCATCCAAACAGAAACACCTCAAATCCATAAAGGAATGCCCATAATCCAGACAATGTTGTACTAATGGAGCCTCCCGCACTTGACAATGTATCCTACTTTTGTGTTCAGACAGTTTTGCCGATATATAACAGCTCACATGGACACAAAATGCCATAAACAACAAACTCCGACTCACAAGAAGTGTGTTTTCTCAGTCTATAGCTCCTGCCATGATATGTCAATTGTGTAATATCACAAGAAACCGTGCAGATTGAACAGTTACCACATTTCTTATGCCCCCCCAGGGACATCAACTATCCTTGATAGGGGACGTAACACTGAGGGACTGAGCCATTTTTGTAAATTACGATGTCGCTGCCATACACATCTGAAAGACTTTGTTTCCAAACCAGGAATAGTACGCAATACACTAACATGTTTCTTAATAATCTGCTGTATACGAGAACTAAGAGGAGAATATTTTGTTATCAAATTTATATAATCTGTATTCTCACTTTGACTTAACCTATTATGTGAATTTAAAAGAAGTGTTCTGTTGTTACACAGTGCTCTTTTATATGCCTGCTTTACAACCTGCATTGGGTAACCCCTCTCAATAAAATTAGATTGTTGTTTAAATTCAAGCTCATCTGAGCAGTTCCTTCGATACCTTATGAATTGTGAAAAGGGCAACCCCTTCCTAAGCCGCACTGGGTGAGCACTATCATAGTGGAGAAAAGTATTTTTATCTGTGGACTTCCGATGTACTGATGTAACCCAACTACCGTATATACTCGAGTATAAGCCGACCCGAATATAAGCCGAGGTACCTAATTTTACCACAAAAAACTGGGAAAAACTATTGACTCGAGTATAAGCCGAGGGTGGGAAATGAGGCACCTACTAGTCAATGTAAAAAATAAAGATAGAGACCAATAAAATTACATGAATATTTATTTAAACGAAAAACAGTAAAATAGCTCTGTAAGTGGGAAAATGGGGTCAACAAAAACAATATGGTATCAAAAATACCGTATCTTTAAAAGTACATCAACCTTAGCTTAATCAGCAACCAAGCTAACACACAAGAGCTAAAATCCTTCAAAACTGGAGTTCTCCTCATCATCATCTGTATGTCCAAACAGAGCTTCAGCTGCTTCAGCTCCTGTGATGTTATCAGCATAAACATTGTCATCATCACTGACTTCACAGTCATCACCATCACTGCTGTCGTTCTCATACAATGCGCTGTCTTCACTGCCATCCATAGCATTACTAATGCCACATTTCTTAAAGGCGCGTTGCACCAGGTCCTCTGGAATATCTTCCCATGCATCACGAACCCACTGTGCTATCAATTCTATGTCTGGCTTTCTCAGATTTCCAACTTTTGTCAGTTGAGCTTGACCAGATGTGCTGCTGCGGGCTCGAGGGGGGGGGCAACTCTGCTCAACTACAGGTACCTCTGCGGGGGGAGTCGGGGAGGGGGAGGGAGGGTCCGTGCTTATTACAACTACTTCTGCGGGCGGCAGGTGACAACTTAGCACCCGCCGCTCGCACAGGCACAGCACACACTGTAGGAATGCCCAGCACATCACTGCAAAGGTTTCCATATCTGCAGCCGCGGTTATGGAAACCTTAGCTTTAGAAGCAGCGCCCCCTGCTAGACATCTGCAGACGTTGACTCGAGTATAAGCCGAGGGGGCTGTTTTTCAGCACAAAAAATGTGCTGAAAAACTAGGCTTATACTCGAGTATATATGGTATTACCTTTATGCACCTCTAAATCTAAAAATACAATCTCACTATAGTTGTAAACACTTGTAAAATTAATATGTGAATCACGATCATTATGCCATGTCAAAAAATCATCAGGTATCAATGGTACCATGCCAGATCAAAAACACATCATCGATGTATCTGCACCACAATTTTACTTGAGAATAATACGGGGATGAACTCAACCATTTAGCCTCATACAAGCTCATGAATAAATTAGCTACCGAGGGTGCAAACGTAGCCCCCATGGCCACCCATGAAATCTGATGGTATAACACTTTCTCAAACACAAAAAAATTTTGAAAAATGGCCAAACGAGTTAATTTCAGAAGAAACACAATCATATCCTCTGAAAGATCCCCCCCGACAGCGTCAACTTATATCAACGGCCTCATAGGCTGCAAACTGTGGAATACTGGTGTAAAGGGAGGTCACATCAAGTGTGACTAACAAAGTATCCGATAATCCAGCCCATTCAGAATACCCATGCGATTTTTTATAAATCAGTTGTAAGACCGATAGTTCTGAGACCTCCCTGTTGGTTTTTACACACAGAAACTTTGGTGAATGATAGTTTTCTACTTTTTTACTACAAACATACCTAGTTTGTTTCAATAGAGTGTGTTTTTTTGCTTTTTATGATAGTTCAACATTCTGAGAATTGACCGATTGATGATTGGATCACTAACAACTTCTGGCTCCTCCTACTGCATACCCAAAGACTCAATGTTTCTCTGAGATTCCTGTGATCATGCGGATGTTTCACGTACACCAGCCTGTACAACATTCGGTGCACGTGAGAATGAGATCATGTCTAGAACCTCTGCCTCATCCCATTGCAAAGGTGGAGGCGCAGAGTCCTACCACCTGAGCTCAGCATCACCCCCAACTCTGCAGGAGTCTCCTTCTGAGGCCCTCTTTAACACAGTGGCTACAACATGCTTGTCCATCAGTCACAAGGTGTGAGTTGTTCCAGCTTGGTATATAGCTTTTCTCCTTTTCTCTTAACTGTGTCTAGGTTCCAAGAAAGGAAAACTAGAAACTTTAAGGGCAAATGAAGGGAAAATAGATGTAACAACTCAGGAGAATTGCAGCCATCTTGCTTTCCTTCTTAGTGGCACTGCTGCACTTTTATTTACACCTACCCCCATAATATAAGATTTCAATTACCCCAGTATTGACTAGGTCAGTGTCATATCAGGCCATGCTAGGGAGATAAAGATTCTAGATGAAATAAATGACTGCTTCATGGAGAAGCTGGTTCATGAACCAACACGAGGGGAAGCTATTTTAGACTTAGACCTTAGTGGAATGCAGGATCTGGTGTGAGAGGTAATGGTGTTGGGGCCACTTAGCAATAGTGATCATTTATTTTATTTATTTAACAGTTTTTATATACCGTCTTTCTGTAAATCAAGACGGTTTACAGCGAACATAACAATGCAGTGTGTTTCGACTGCTCACATTGAACATGGGAATATATAACAGAACTTTTTACAATGATCAAGTATTTACATGGATTTGCACTTTCGCAATATCAACTATTTACAATGGTTTGTACCGGTTACTGGGGGGTTGCTAGAAGGTGAGGAGTGTAGGCTATGGTGGTAGGGAAAAATGTCCTTGGAAGAGGTGTGTTTTTAGTTGACATGATCACATTTGATTTCATAAATGGAGGGGGAACAGCAAGGAAATCTCCTGCCCTAGCATTTAACATTCAAAAGGGACTATGATAAAATGAGAAAAATGGCTAAGAAAAAACATAAAAGAGCAGCTGCAAAGGATAAATTTTTATATAAGGCCTGGACATTGTTTACAAAGTTTTGTCATGGAAGCCCATACTAGATGTATTCCATGCTTTAAGAAAAGTGGAGAGAATTTTAATAAAGGGAGACTGACCTGCCTAGAGCAACAGGTACAACCCTAAATGCAGGCATGGTGGTGGGGGGGGGGGGGGGGCATGATCTGCACACAGCTGCAGTTACGACTGCTCTAGCCACCTTACTGGGCAGACTAGATGGACCATACTGGTCTTTATCTGCTATCATATACTGTGTTACTATGTTAATTTCAAACAACTGTCAGCATGATTTAAAGGTGAGGTCAGAGAAGCTGTTTAGCCAAAAAAATATCTTTCAGAAAGTGGAAAAAGGAGCCAAATGAAGAAAACAGGAAACAACATAAGCATGGCAACTTAAATGCAAGGCACTGATAAAACCAAAAAAGTGCCTTCCTTTGTCTAGGCACACTTCATTCTCCTTTTATTAACCTGTGAGACAATCTGAAATCTCACTGTGCTGTGTATTGCTTCAAGTCATTTTTGAGATACCCTGGATCATTAAGTAGACAAAATATCAAGGTGGAAATTTTGCCATTATTTGGCAGCTGAACCCCTAGTGACGGTACCCGAAGATTACTGCTAGGAATCAGGGGTGCTATTTTGGAACTGGAGCAGCCAGGGCAGGAGCAATTGGAGATTGATTCTGCTGCTACTAGATTATTAGGAATCCTGTTAAAAGCCGGGGAAGGAATAGTGGGTATGTGTGTGTGTGTGTGTGTGTGTGTGGGGGGGGGTGTTCTTCAGGAGGGGCATTGGGTGTGGGGATTGATGTTGGGGTAAAGCCAGTGTGGGGATTGATGTTAGGTAGGAGAATTTATGTCAGAGGTGACCATCGGATGAGACAAAATCATGTTGAGGTGTGTTGGGAGGAGAGGGTGATATCAGGGGGATCAAGGAGGGTGTTGGCCTTTAAACTTTGCCCCTGCTCCTTTCAGGAGGCACTTATGTTTATGTTTACTACATTTGATATACCACCCTTCATAACATCAAGGCAGTGTACAATCGATAAAATAAAACGAGGGCCAAAGGCCGGAAAAGAGAAAAGAAATTACAATGTGAGACAGGACAGAAAGTAGAGCAATCAAGCAGACCAGACAAGAGAGATGGACAACACAGAAAAGGTCACATGGGGGGACAGGGAGGTCAAAAGCAGAGGAGAACAGTTAGGTTTTTAGATGGGCTTTGAATGTGTGATAGTTTTGCTCCAGCCTGAGGGTGCTGGGAAGTGAATTCCATAGTGCAGGGCCAATGAAAAAAAAGGCAGAGTTGAAGGTGGATTGCAGATGGGCATGGGAAGGTAAGGGGAGGTGAAGGCAATTGATGTGTGCTGACCGAAGATTGCGACTGGGGGTGTGAAACTGAAGGAGATCTGCCAAATATTGTGGGTTATGGGGTGTAAAACAACTTGATGAACCATAATGAGAATCTTAAAACGAATACAGTATTCTACAGGAAGCCAATGAAGGTGGATGAGAAGGGGGGTTACATGCTCCTGACGAGTGGAATGAGTGACAATACGGGCCACTGTGTTCTGAAGAAGCTGTAGTCTGTGTAATTGGACGTGAGGAACTCCAGCAAGGGCAGAGTTGCAGAAATCAATGCGAGACATGACAAGGGACAACAAAAGAGTTATGATAGGTTGTGGAGTGAGGAAGGGGCGGATAGCTCGGATTTGGCGGAGGAAAAAGAGAGTTTCTTGTAACATTGGAAATATGATCCTGAAGTGAAAGATCAGGATCAAGGAGAACCCCTAGATAATGGAAACATGACACCAGGAGGATAGGGGTACCTGCAAGGGTTGGAACCACCTGGAGAGGAGGGACTGCTGTGAGTGAACCAAATGCTAGTGTTTTCATCAGGTTAATGCATAAACAATTGGTGGTCAGCCATTTAGCAATAGAGACAATGCAAGAGTTGAGGGGGAGAGGTGAGGTTGAAGGGGACAGGTGTGATGAAGGAGAACAAAGTAATCAGCATGATAGTAGGCAGATATTCCAAATTGTTTAACCAGGAATGCAAGTGGTGCCAGGAGAATATTGAACAGGAGAGGTGCCAATACAGAGCCCCGAGGAACACCACAGTGAAGGGGGACAACGTCAGAAGAGACAGCCGGGGTAGTGCAAGAGAGGACTGCATAGGACTGAGAGAAAAGGTAAGAAATGGAACCAATGGTAAACTGTGCCATGAAGACCAGCTTCATGTAGGCAAGAAAGGAGAAGTGAGTGGTCAGCGAGATCCAGAGATACCGCCACCGAGATGTCACCATGATTGTGACATCATTGAGGAAAGCAAGAAGAATAGTTTCTACACTATGACCAGGATGAAAACCAGATTGCAGGTGTGAAGAAAATATGTGGAATCTAAATGATGGGACAATTGAGCAAAGACTGCTTTTTTGAGTATTTTTGAAAGAAAAAGAAGATTAGAAACTGGACAGTAGTGCGCAGGAATGAGAGGGTCAAGTGAGGGCTTTTTGAGGAGAGGACGGACTAAGGCATGCTTCCAGAGGCGTGGGAAGGATCCAGAGGAAAGACTGACATTAATCATAGTGAGGATGGAAGGAAGGAGGGCAAGAGAGGGTTCAAGAAGCCATGATGAGGGTACAGGGTCAAGGGGGGCAGGTGGTCTTGTGAGAAGAGGATCTAGTTTTAATGAGTTCAGCAATGGTAAGTGGATAAAAGGAGACCCAAACATGTGAAAGTGGAGAAATAGGGGGAGAAGAAGGTGGAGGGGGAGAGGATACTGGGGGGGGGGGGCAGCATGGCAGTAAAGTCCTAAGGTCCATGACCTTTGAGGCAAAGAAGGAAGCCAGTTGCGAGGGGCTAGGAGCTGGTGTAGGAGGCGCTGGGAGAGAGCTGGAGTGCTGTAAGAGTCCTGAGAACTGAATAGAGGCAATGGATAGGATTTGGGGCAGAAGAAATAGCTGTGGAGAAATACGTTTGTTTGGCCAGGTGAACCTGGCTCCGATAGTGCGAATGGTGTTCCTTAAAGGTTTGCAGTGTGGATGGAGAATGACATTTCCTCCATAGTTGCTCTGCACATTGAAGCTGGGAATGGAGAAGATGAAGGCCTGAGTGATACCAGGGTTGTGGAGGAAAGGGCCGCAATGGTGCTAACTGGTCTAGGGCAGCTGAGAGGCCAGAAGTCCATTGGGAGACCTGTGAGTCATGGGAGAGGGAGGGGAAATCTGCGGAGAAGAGCTCATCAGCAGCTGGGAAGCGATGAAGGCTGTGAAGGGTAATACGATGGAAGTACCGCTCAGGGACTAACGGTGGATCGACGGATGGATGAGGGGGAGAGCAGGGCAGGGCAGCCGAGGGAGACATTGGAAGGTCAAGCAGTAATGATCAGTCCAGGGCAAGGGTTTTGAGCGTAGATGACTAAGCAGGAGGATAGAATCAGTTGGAGTGATTACCAAATCAAGGGTATGACCAGCTATATGGGTGGCATGTTAACATGTTGGATGAGAGACAAATCCCGAAGGAGGGGGGCTAGCCTAGGGGCTAGCATAAATGCCAATGTCTTAGTTTTTTACATCCATATGTACATTCCCTTTACAAAATGTGGAATAGATGTTGGTATTTTAGGACTGCCCAAACCACTTCCTTTCCATGCCCTAACCACACAGCCTTCCAACCGTTGCATAGTATGGATCCCTGCCTGTAAATAATGGCTTTTTAAAATTCCTCTTTGCATGTGTAGGTGATCTACATGTTTAAAAGGCAGTATTTACATGTGGGAATGCTTCTAAAATAACCCCATAATACTGTATTACTTTAACTTGTATCCTACTGCTCTGTCCTCATTTCTTTTGCTTTCTTTTATTCCAGTCACACACTTCTCTCTAAGATAACAGGAATATTTCACAGAAGAACTAGTAAGCTCTGTGTTTGAATAATCGTCGCAATTTAAATTTCCTAATATTATTACAAAGTTTTAACAATTATTAAGTGCAATTTTTTTGCAACATCTATTGTAGGAATTTGTAACATTTTCAGAGTTTAGAATCACAACAAAAACAAATAGCCCAAGAAACTAGAAATAATTTTGTGTTTACATTGCCTTAGCATGTAATCTTTTTTTCTTATTAAAAAATCCTTTTAATCAAAATTTCTATTCAGCTATTTCTAGACATTTTTTTCTTGACTTTTTACCTCAGCTAAGAGTCTTGAATATGAAGTTCTATAAAATTCTTCCTGAAAATCTGCCTTTGGTATACAATATTCAGTTCCCGTTTTCTTCCATGTTGGTAACTACATCTCATCATAGTAAATATCCTGTGCAAAACGTACTAATTGCAACTAATATCAGATTCTTTGGGCACAACAAATTTTAAAGAGTCTTTTTACTAAACTGTGCTAAGCACTTCACATGTGGATTAGTGCACGGCTGTGATAATATGCTAGCATGACAGTGCATGTGAATTTGTGTGTTAAGTGCATAGAGCGGAAAGAGTGTTGGGGATGGATGTGAACTGAGCTTGCAGTTAATGCACGATAACTTAATGCATGTTAATTCAATGCATGTTAACTGTTTCTGCAGCAGATAATGCATATTACTTAATGCTACCTCAACAGGAGGTGTTAAGTACATCCGAGCTAGCTATCAAGCACTTAACGCTCAGTGGGCCCCTTTTATTAACGCTTAGCTCAAGCTATCTGCTGCAAAGCCCATTTTATTCCTTTTGGCTGAGGGGCGGATAGCTTGAGCTAAGTGTTAGTAGAAGGGGCCTGGAAAATGTTTTTCTCTGCACTAACTGTATGGGAAGATACTGGTATGTCCCCAACAGTTACCACAGATGCTTTGCAGTTATTGCACATTACGTTTTGCAACCGATGCATGATAACAAACTTTTTAACGCACTTTATTAAAAGGGCCTCTAAGTATAAGAAATGAATAGGGCTGTGCACACCAGTTGCATCTCATTATTTAATGTGCATTTTGATAAAAATTCTAGTGTTAAGCTGCATTATTGTCTTTAAAAGCACATAGGGGCCGATGCAGAAAGCCAGTGCTGAAGTTGCACGTTAATAGCTATGTACGTCTCTTTGTAGCATGCCATTAGTGTTCAATTTCAGCACGGCATGCAGAAAGGGGTGCATATACAAATTAGCCATGCATTAGACTGTGGTGCAAATGTCAGCACTAAACTAGGAGAGCAAGCCAAACACATGCGTACAGAAATTTGGCATGCTCTCCCAGAGAAACAGAGTCATCTGAAGGAAAGTCTGACATTTCACCTCAGATGATCCAGGCATCCAGATGCCATCAAAGTACTGTCGTGGGCACGCACAAGACATTTCAGCCAACTCAGACCAGGCATAGAGATATTGGTGCTTCGGATAGTTAAATAATCCTTTACGTGTTTCTCTGCATTGGGCACAGACAGTATTAGAATCCATTTTAATATGCATGCCTCATTTGCATATAATTTAAATACACTTGGTGTTACTGTGTATGCTTGCTTTTGCTTTGCTGTTACGTGTGTGTTAATCTCTTTTCTGCATTTGGCATGTCATAATGCAACATATGCGCACAAGTCATCTGCGCGCAAAGGGCGCATTAGTCTTTCTACATCGGCCCCATTAATTGGTAAATATCATGTGTTACTGCCATAGCCTAGCTTAGTAAATAGGGTAGAAGGATGCTCTAAAAGTCATGAGAAAACCTTAGTTAGGATATTAGGGGAAGTGGAGTTTAATTTGAAACAAAACAAGCCTGTTTTGAAGAACTGTGTGTGGACCTATCATCTTCCTAAGACCAGAAAAAAACAACAAAAGTATCTGTGAAATACGAGAGAACAAGATACCAAGACTGGCAGTAATTTCAGGTTTGAAAAACCCCTTTTATTGTCCCCTACACATTTCGGCTTCCCGGCCTTCTTCAGGGGGATATATATTGAGGGAGCAAACCTTGAGAAAACACAATCATAATTAAAACAAAAAATCAAAAAGAATTAATAAATACAATGGATTTAATAAAACCAAATAATAAACAGAATCAATAAGTATAAAATCATACATATTGGGGTTATAACTAAAACCGCCGCTGACATAATATGATAAATAAACATTAAAACCAAATAAATGTAAAAAGATGCAAATAAGATATAACATGTATGTATGTGTCAAAAAATTATAGCAAAATTAAAACCAGACATATAAATAGAAGTGAGATGAGGAGGACATCTATAAAGCATATAAATAGTATTAAATGAAACATATAGACAGAGGGTGAGTTGAAGAGAACATAAATAAAACATACAAATACATCAACCGATACCTTTTTGTAAAATCCTTCTTTCAAATGAGAGGCATTTGCCACTGAAATAAATAATTAAAAAGTAGATTGAACATTAATTGTGTTGTTGATGACTAATACCAATAAATAAATAAACATATATGATAATACTAATAATTATTCAAAATGAATAAAACTAAATAAATAAATAAATACATGAGCAACCAACAAGATAAAAATGATCATGTGTGTTAAAAAACTTATAAACATAAACTTATACCCTAATCACATGGAAAGTGGAATGTAAGAACTGGATCATAACTCAAATGGAATCCTGCTTTGATGTTTATTGTTAAAAAAAAAGAGTCAAATATCGTTCTAACTCAATACCAACTAAATCATCATGCCAATGTTAAAAATGTGTGAGGAGGAACACTATCATATAGTGCATCAATTGTGTATGAAGGAACACTGTCTTTTAATGCCAAACCAACAACCATGGTGTGACATAATAATAAAACATTTTATTGCCACGTCCTGTGGCTATGCATATCAAAAAACCAGAGGAATTAAACTGTGTAATATTAACATTATTTGAATGCCGAGCGTAAAGAAATTGTAAACATAGAATTATAGAAACATAGTACTTTGGGTAAACAACTGTCTTATGAGATCAAATGTGTCAGAAAATGTAAAAAACTATTTACATTTTAAAAGCATTTCCCCGTCATCATAAGAAAAAAAAGCTAAAATCGGAGTTCACAAATAACTAGTTCAGTCTCGTATGAGCGCTGTAAACAACGGGTTGGTATAGAAGATTTGGAAGACATAATCAGTTTTGTGATAATTGTAGCATTTATCTTCCTTTTGTGCAGGGAACAAAAAGACATTTTTTCACTTCAAATCGGCGGCAAAGCGCTGTTAACACAAAGTTTGTTTCTTTCACTTAATAAAAGATGTTTTTTATCAAAAGGTTTTTTAAAAAGGGGTTCCTTTGGCAATCATTTTTGTGACATCTGTAACACTTTTTCTTTTTTCTACGCAAAAAATAAAATGATGCTTTTTTTCTTATGATGACGGGGAAACGCTTTTAAAATGTAAATAGTTTTTTACATTTTCTGACACAGTTGATCTTATAAGACAGTTGTTTACCCAAAGAAGTCTTTTGTAGAATTCTGTGTTTACAATTTCTTTACCCTTGGCATTTGAATAATGTTAATATTACACAGTTTAATTCCTCTGGTTTTTTGATATGCATTGCCACGGGACGTGGCAATAAAAATTGTTATTATTATGTCAGCAGCCATTGTCTGGATAAATGCTATGCAGACAATGCCATGGAATATCCTTAGAGACTACGTCAGCACTATGGAGATGGTATGTGGGCCGAGCAGCAAGTTATTTGGATACCAGTGATTTTCAGACCGCTCTCTGGATAATCGTCTGAATAAAGCTAGAAGAGCGAAAAGCTGACCTAAATTTATCCAGATAGTCATTGGGATGGCAGACTCAGTATTGACACTATCTGGATAGCTCTTGCACTGACCACTCTGTACAAATATTTAGTACTGCCAGGAATTCAGTAGTGGTGCTGAATATCCAGATTGCCTTTAAACGCTGATGCTGACTTGACCCTTAACAGTAGTACTGAGTGATCACCACTAGGGATTGCCATCAACAGCATCCTGGGCAGGAGAGGAGAGGGGCCGCTCCTTCCCTAGACCTCTAGACACCAGGGAATCTCCTAGGAAAGTCCTCAGGGTGGGTTAGATGGGTGGGTATAGACAGTGGGGGGCATTCCTCTCAGGCAGAGTCTAGTCTCAAGGGGGCTTTTTGGTGACAGGGGTTCTGGATTGAAAGGGGAGGATATCTGGTATGGGGGGGGCTGTTCGTTTACATATTGTCTGGCAGAGAAGGGTGTTAATGTATGGGGGGAGCTGATGGGGGGGGTCAATGCATTTTAAAGAGGGAAGGATCAGATTAGGGATCTGGTAAGAGGATGCAATTGGGGGCGCAGGGTATTCACAGCTGCAACATTTGTAAACATCACTTTGGCACTGGGGCCATGTGCTTGCGGGACTCAAAAGGCCTTCCAGAAGCCACCTACTGGACTGCTAATAACGTGGCTACAGAATGCCATCTCTCAAGGTGGTATTAAATGCAGCTTTGCTTGGCAGTTGTGACGGCTAGAGAGTGACGACCTCCTGCGTGCTGGCTGTCGCTAGCCAGCATGCCCACTCTCTGACCGATCCCACCCCAATCCCATCCTGAAGCACTGAGAGCTGTTGCCGTGGGATTCCACTGCACTGGCGGCTTTTAGCATATGGTAGCAGTTACTGTGGGTCGTCAGTGCGTGCTAAACTCCACTATAACAATTATTGAAGCTTCATTGAAGGACCCTTTTGTGTTGTAGTTACCTTTTCCAAGTTTTTAGGAATCTTACCTATTAGAAAACCTATATGAATGTCAGAAAAAAGCCTGTATAAATTTCATTTAACTAATGATTGTGACTGAAATGAACTCTACCTTTCTGGCACAGTGCAAGTTATTTCTAACTGCAGAATCTTTAGTTTTTGTATTGTTGTTTTCACACTATGTTGCTCTTGACATATAAGAAAATAATCTTTGCTTTAAGCAATGTTCAGTCCTTATCACTATAAAAATGTTATTAGATTTGTTATTTCCTGGTCACCTGATATTAGTTTACTGCTTTCATCTGTATTAAACCAATTCCCTATCTTGGTTTCTGTGTGTCGCATGTATATTATGAAATACATTATTGCTAGATGAGATATCCACTGCAATTCACTTGTGAAGTTTACCACACAATTTCCCTATGTTCATCTTCTAGCGTTTTCATTTTGTTTTTCATTAGGGATGTGCATTCGGTTTGTTAGTGCAATTTAAGAATTTAAGGGGCCTTTTACTAATGTGCCCCCTGCATATAGTTTAAAATCTAAAAATGCTCAGCTTAATTAGCTTTTCTATAGCGTCCCCTCCAGTCCAATCCCGACTCCTGGGTTTTGTCCCCGCTCCAGCAGATGGAGACAGAATTACTGTCACTCCATAAGAGAGATGGATCCAGTACAGAAGCCAGTATTTCTCAGTCTCCAGCATATGGGACAAGACCTGTGCAGTTGGAGTTGCACTGGACCCTGGCAGTACCCAGTTTTTCTTTAGGTTTGAGTCTGGGTTGATGGTTAGGCTTCAGGGGCTGGTTAGATGCCTCATCTTGCCTTCTCTCTCTTCCCCTTCCTCTGCTGCATCCGGGGAGAACTGGCTCTGAACTGCCCTCTGTGAACCTCAGCCATTTAATTGGCAAGGTTTCCCATAGAGGAGGGGACACCCAGTTGAGCGCCGTGGCTGAAGGAAGGGCGACACAGCTAGTGGTGAGTATCTCATTCAGTGGGGAAAGGGAGTCGTGTGTTGTAAGGTTAGGCTTTTCAGCCCAGTTTGCTCTTAGGCCTGGTTCCTTTCCTGGGGTTGATGGGAACTCAGGGAGGTTGGGCCATCATGCCTAAGACCATGTGTGTGGCCTGTGGCTACATTAAAGCACAGCTGTCGGATCTGACTCTCTGCTGTGGCTGTGAGGCTCAGAACCGCATCATGGGTGAAAGAACTCCTCAAGGTCCCCAAAGTAGACATGCTGGTATCTGCGGTCACTAAAAAGACTACAATTCCGGTAAAAGGCAGAGCAGCCCTAAAGGACTTGCAGGACAAACGATTGGAGACTCTGCTGAAGCAGACCTTTGAAGCTAATGCTTTGGCGTGTGGAGCCTACGTGGCGTGGGCTTGCCTGCAGTGGACTCAGGCATTGCCTGAGAACATGGACTCAGATGCCTTGGTGCATCCTGAAGCTGCCAAGTTAGAGTCTGGCTGTGCCTATCTGGTGGATGCCTTTTACGACCTCCTGTGCACCTCGGCCAAGAGCATGGCTTTGGTAGTGGCTGATCGCCACCTGTTGTGGCTGTAGAATTGGGCAGCAGATGGCTCATTGAAGGCAAGGAAAACATACAAGCCAGCTTCCTCAGTCAGCAAAAGCTGCATCTGGGGGAATGGGCACTGAAGAACTCGGTGTTTCATAGCATAACCCAGAGATGGGAAGAACCAATCATGGATCTGATGGCTTCAGCTGACAATGCGAAAGCCAGCCGCCTCTTCAGTCATTGTAAGGAGAAAATGTCTGAAGGGCTCAATTTCTCATTCTAGCCTTGGGCCACGCAGGGTCTGCTGTAGATGTTTCCACTGTGGCCCTCATCGGCAGGGTGCTACAGTGCATAGAGGGACACAGAGGACTGGTGGTGCTTGTGGCACCGGACTGACCTCAGTGACCATGATACCCCAACCTCATGCATCTGACAGTGGGGACGCCATGGCGTCTGTCAGCCCAAAGGACACTACTGTTGCAAGGGCCGATTCTCATGCCCAGGTGGATCAAGTCTCGCTTACGGCTTGACTCTTGAGAGAGTTCAGCAGAGGCAGCGGATTTATGATCCGCAGGTGATTTCTACTTTGTTGCAGGCATGCAAATGGTCCACCTCTTTGTCATATGTGAGGACTTGGCGTGTTTTTGAGAGCTGGTGCGCAGACAGGGGGATGCAGCCATTGCGGGCTTGAGTTCCAGATGTCTTCACCTTCTTGTAAGCAGGCATGGAGAAGGGCCCTGAACTCACTTTGGGTACAGATGGCAGCATTGGCTTGCTATAGGGGGCACGTTCAGAGGGTGTCTCTGGTAGCATATCCTGACATGGCTCGATTCCTTTGGGCGGTGAATCAATTTCAGCCTCCATCATACGGGGTGGTCCTACCATGGGACCTCAATATGGTTCTGTCATGTTGATGGAAGCACCCGTTGGGCCTCTGTCTGAGACATCGCTGAAGGACCTTACCCTTAAGAAGATGTTTTTGGTGGCCATCTCCTCTGCGCATTGCATTTCGGAATTGCAGGCCCTTTTGTGCAGGGAGCCTTACCTGATCTTCCTGAAGGAGAGAGTGTTCTTGTGACTGGTGCCGGCTTTTTTGCCTAAGGTGGTGTCGTCATTCCATATGACTCAGGCTGTGATCCTTCTGGTTTTCCAGGGTGCGTCGGATTGCTGGCTGTGTTGGTTAAATGTCCATTGGGTGCTCAAGAGTTACCTCAAGCTGACTGAGGAATTTTGTAAATCATATCAGTTATTCCTCCTGTTTAGAGGATCTCAGTGAGGGAAAGCTGCCTCCAAGACTTCCATTGCCCATTGGTTGAAGGAGCTGATTGTGTCTGCCTACCTACTGCGCTGAAGGAATGCTCCAGCGGAGCTTCGGGTGCATTCCACCAGGGCCAAGGCAGTGTCATGGGCCGAATTTGGCCTTGTGCCACTGATGGAGATCTGCAAGACAGCGACATGGTCTTTGCTCATACCTTTCTTTGACTTTATCGGCTGGATATTCAGGCATGCAATGAGATGAGCTTTGGGGTGCTGGTGTTATGGGCCATCCTCGCTGGTCCCTCCCTCTGATGTTTATAGGTGTATATTGTATATTTATATATTTTGATATAGTTTTGTTTGGTGAGGGTCATACTGGCATCTGTACTGGGTCTGCCTCTCTTATGGGGTGACATCACAGAAGTCTGCAATTCTCAGTCTCCCTCTGTTGGAGGGAGGACAAAACCCAGGAGTCAGGACTGGACTGGAGGGACTCAAGAAAAGAAAAATAGCAGATAAGACCAAATTTTACCATATCTCTGCCATATTTAGCCTTCATTTCATTTCCTCTCCTCTTTTTCTCTCTTCCACCTCTCCAAAAGATAGCTGAATTGAATCATTTTTTTGACTTTTACAAAATCTTGCCAACAAGACAACCTCCATGGAAAGTAGTGGATGATAGTTCACAATTGTAGATATTCACAAGATAATTATAGATATTTTTTGTTAGGGCTTTTGAAGATTGTACAGGAAGAACTACCACAGCAGCTGAATTAATGCCTTTTACTGTACCCACATAAGATCATAACATAAGAATATAAGATATGCCATACTGGGTCAGACCAAGGTCCATCAAGCCCAGTATCCTGTTTCCAACAGTGGCCAATCTAGGTCATACGTACCTAGCAGTTTCCCCAAAAGACACAGGTTCCACAATGCTTGTATTGGGTCAAGCAGTGATATCTTGGGTTCCTTCTTAATGGTTTATGGACCTTTCCTCAAGGAACTTGTCCAAACCTTTTTTAAACCAAGCTACACTAACAGCCTTTACTACATCCTCCGGTAACAAATTCCAGAGTTTGATTACACGTTGAGTGAAAAAATATTTTCTTTTATTAGTCTTAAATAAGTTACCCTGTAGCTTCATTGCATGTCCCCTAGTCTTTCTATATTCTGATAACGTAAACAATCGATCTATGTTTACCTGTTCCACTCCGTTCATTAATTTATAGACTTCTATCATATCTCCCCTCAGCCGTCTTTTTTCCAGATTAAAGAGCCCTAACCTTTTTAGCCTTTCTTCATAGGGGTATCCTTCCATCCCATTTACCATTTTGGTGGCTCTTCTCTGAACCTTTTCTAATAATGCTATATCCTTTTTAAGATACGGCGACCAGAATTGCACACAACCAACCACCATAATTTGAATTGAATTTACTTACCCCATCCAAATATATATATACAACTGGAACAATATCAACTGTAAGCGATAACTAACATACTAATGATTCTTCTCACATCTATATAAAAGTCAACATAAACGCCTATAATAGGTTTAAGCTCACTCTTATACCTGTTATACAGATAATGTAATATAGTTCAATTTTGTTCTTGTTATATTGTAATATTGTTGGAAGCAGCGGTATATAAAAGCTGTTCAAATAAATAAATAAATAAATATTGAAGGTGCGGTCTCACCATGGAACGATATAGAGGCATTATAATATCCTTTGTTTTATTTTCCATTCCTTTCCTTATGATACCTAGCATTCTATTTGCTCTCTTGGCTGGGCCGAGGGTTTTAACATGTTATCCACAATGACGCCTCAATCTTTTTCCTGCGTGGTAGTTTCTAATGTGGAACCTTGCATCGTGTAACCATAGTTTGGGTTGTTGTTCCCTAGGTGCATAACTTTGCACTTCTCCACATTACATTTCATCTGCCATTTGGATGCCCAGTCTTTCAATTTTCCACAATCCTCTTGGGTTTTAATAACTTTAAATAGTTTTGTGACATCTGCAAATTTGATAACCTCACTCGTTATTCCCTTTTCCAGGTCATTTATGAATATGTCAAAAAGCATCAGACCCAGCACAGATCCCTGGGGTACACCACTATTCACCTTTCTCCATTGGGAAAATTAGCCATTTAGCCCTACCCTCTGCTTTCTATCTTTTAACCAGTTCCTGATCCACAATAGTACACTGCCTCCTATCCCATGACTTTTTAGTTTTGCCAAAAGTCTCTGATGAGGGACCTTGTCATAGGCTTCCTGAAAGTCCAGATACACTATATCAACCGACTCACCTTTGTCTACCTGTTTATTTACACCTTCAAAAAAAAATAACAGATTAGTAAAACAAGGTCTTCCTTGTCTAAAGCCATGTTGGCTGTCTCCCATTAAGCCATGACTATCTACATGTTCAGCAATTTTGTTCTTTATGATGGTTTCTACCATTTTTCCCAGTACTGACATCAGGCTCACTGGTCTATAGTTTCCCGGATCACCTCTGGAACCCTTTTTAAAAATTGGTGTTACGTTCGCCATCCTTCAATCTTCAGGTTTTACAGATGATATTAATGATAGTTCACAGATTACTATTAGCAGGTCTGCAATCTTATATTTCAGTTCTTTCAACACCCTTGGATGTATATCATCTGGTCCAGGTTATTTGCTACTCTTCAGTTTATCTAATAGTTGTAATACATCTGCCCGATGTATCTATATTTTCTTCAATTCTTCCGCACCTTTATATACCACTTTAGTCATGGGTAACATCCCTACATCTTCCTCAGTATAGACCGAAGCAAAGAATTCATTCAGTCTCTCCGCTATCGCCTTGTCGCCTCTTAGTGCCCCTTTAACCCCTCTATCATCTAATGGACCAACTGACTTTGACAGATTTTTTGCTACGAATGTACTTGAAAAAGTCTTTATTACGTGTTTTTGCTTCCGCGGCAAGCTTCTTCTCAAATTCTCCCTTTGCCTTCCTTATTGCCTTGCATTTAACTTGCCAGTGTTTGTGCTGTTTCCAGGTTTCATCATTTGGCTCTTTTTTCCATTTCCTGAAAGATGCTTTTTTGGCAACAACAACCTCTCTGACCTCTCCTTTAAACCATGCTGGCAGTTTTTTGGACTTCCTTCCACTTTTCTTAAAGCGTGGAATACAGCTGGTCTGGGCTTCTAAGATAGTATTTTTCAACAACACCCAAGCTTGATGTAAGTCTTTAACCTTTGCAACTGCTCCTTTTAGTTTTTTCTTAACTATTTTCCTCATTTTATCATAGTCTCCCTTTCGAAAGTTAAAAGGTAGTACTGTGGATTTCCTTACTATCCCTCCTCCACTAATTAAATCAATATACTCCAAATAGCATTTACTATCTTTGTTTGGCTAGTTCTCGGGAATTCCTGTTTGATGCTGACGGCAAGCTATATTTTTGTTCTGGATTGCTTGCTAGAAAGACACTGAGTTTGGATCTATCAACCACAGTAAACATATTGAAATGTTTCCTAGGGGCATTGTCTCCATTAGGTTAGTTTTGCACATACAGTACCATACATACAGTACAGTAGAGGGAGGAGTGGCTTAGTGGTAGGGACAAGTAACTTCAGGCCGGAGGGACTGGGGTCTCTAGTCCCATGGCCACTCCTTGTGGCCTTGGGCAAGCCACTTAACCCTCCATTGCCTCAGGTACGCTTAGATTATAAGCCCTTCAGGGATGAGGGAATAAAAAGTGCCTGTTAGCACATATCTGTAAGCTGCTTTGACCCGGTGAAAAGCAGTTATAAGCACAGCTAAATAAATAAATAAATAAATAAATAAATATTTAAAATTATTTCCATTAGGTGCTTTCAAGAATCTAGGCCTATTACAATGTACACACATAATAATCCATAACATAATGTGAATTAAAATAAACTAATACTGTATACTAAAAATAACAGATTATATGCATAAAATCAAAAGTAAATGGAAACAAGTCAAGACAATGTGCCATGTTTCTTCCATCTGAGAGCCATAATAATTTCATTATATTAAGCACTGCCACAATCTAATGCTGCTCCAATATCTCGAACGCTTGCTGAAATAAATGAGCTTTCAATTGTTTGTGAAATCAGGACAGATCTAGCAAAGTCTGTAACTTTGTTGATGGAGAATTTCATAGCTTAGGAGCTGAAATAGAAAACATGTGATCCCTTAGTTCAATAAAGTATACCTGCTGCTGTATTGGCCCAAAATGGCAGACGGCAGGCTGCTAGCCCTCTGACCTGTTTCCTAGTTCATGAGCAAGACGAAGGTTAAATTGGGTAAGAAGCTCTCTGCTGCCCAACAGACATCCTTGGCATTATTTGTGGAATCTGATCCTCTTGATTCCTTCGTTCTATATTCAGAGCAGCAGCCAGTGGTATCGGGGGAGAAAAGCCCGACTTCTCGATGCTCGAGTTGGATGACTTGGCATCTTGCTCGGGCGCAGATATCTCCTCCCCCGAGTTGCAAAGATCTCCAAGGTCAGCATCTTTAGCAGTGAGCCTGGAAAGCCAGTGTGGCAGTTGCTTGTCGGACTGTGGCGTGTCATCGTCCTGATGAGGGCCAACTCCTGGACATGACGTGGGGCTTGTGTTGGCCCCGTGGGGACATCTATCTTTTGATGCTCAGTGGAGGAAGAGGGAACTGCGGTGGTCTTGCCTTTGACTGTAAATCAGACCCCAGTTAATGGCACGGGTCGTGCAGCTGGGAGGTCGGGAGCAAGAGGAACTTCATTTGTCTTTCATCTGGAAGAATTTGCTTTGGAATCAATTTGGTCAGCAATAATAAAGTTGGGAGAAGCTGTTGTGCCACACATACAAGTTTTGTCCTTGCAGGTTCAAGGTAGCATAGTAACCATTCATAAGAATGCTGAATATATTTCATCTTTATGAACCTCAGTGACTGATTGTATTGTAAGAACTACTCATTTAGAGGGGTACTCGGAATCATTTGTTAAAGATATGACTATGATTAAGGCTAAGATTGAACAACTGGACAATACTTCCAGATCTGCTAATTTGCAATTTATTAATTTTCCTGACTTCATTTATTTCTGCTAAAGATATGTTGTCACGTGTCCCTATCCCCAGCCACATGCTTAGGGGATTAGGGTTGCCATTTTTGTCCTCTGTAAAGGGTTTGAAAACTATTTCCTTCGGGAGCAGTGCCCTCTGGGAGTTGTAGTTTCCCTCTTAAAAAGGATAGTCATGGAGACATCGAGTGAAGGCAAACATGACACAGTTTATTTCCCCAAAATATGCACAAATAAGGTTCAAACGCAAAGTATCTGGATATTTCCTCCAGGACAAAAAGTACAGAAAATATTTACATCCTTAAGCTGAGTAACTTCTCAAAGGCATTAAACAGAAGCAGACATTTCATCAATCAAAACAGGTAAACCAAAAGTACAGCTTCTTAGGTTCAGCAAAGTAAAGAATGTCTTTCTGTTTCCTTAGTGAGATAATATACAGCGCTGTGCAAGCTTGTCTTACTTAACCTGTTTCCTACCTTAGCAAAGGTTAAGTTTTCTTGGTAGTGCTTTTCCCAAAAGCATTTACTCAGGCTGCTACTCCTTAACCAAGGATTCAGTAGCCTCTGCACGACAGTCCATTGGCAGTTCAGTAATCAAGGGGTCTGGTTCATTATACCCCACTTGCATTTCCTCCTGCTCTGGAATTATAATATCCTGCACTGAGCCCTCATGACCTGCCTCTGGTGGAATTCTTGCTGAGGATTCCTGTAACTCCCTCCAGGACTTCTCTACCCGGTAAGGAATATGGAGAACTGTATTACTGGATATCTTTCTTTGGTTCTCTTGCCCCAGTTCCTCTCTGAGGTTTAACCATGGCTCTCTGTTGGAGGCTGGGTTTTTCTGCCTCCTGATTTGAAACCTAGGCACCCACCTCTGAGTGTTGTGAACCTCTTGGTCAGGAACAGAAGTTTGGAACCTGCCCTGCTCTCTCCATCTGAGCAGCTCTTGCCTGGTTTCCCTTGTGCCAGACTCTTTCCAGGTCCTTCTTCTTTCCTCTGCTTGGAACTTTCTTTCTGGGAACTTCCAGCTCAATTTCCAGTTCTGCTCTGAGTCCGTCTCTGACTCTGTCTTCCTGGACTCTCTCCTTGAGTGTCTGCTTGCTCTGCTCTTCCCTTCCCTTCTGAGTAACCTTTTCCTCTTGAGCAGCTCTTCTCCCCTCTGCTTTTCCCTAAGCAGGGTTTATAAAGGTGCTTCCTGGGCAGCGTTTCTCTCTGCCTTAACAGGTGTTCATAATCATGCTCCAAGCCTGCTACTCCCTCAGCAGAGCTTGGGTTTGGCAGCCTAGCCTCAGAAACTCTAAGCTTGCTCTGAAGCCTGTGCACTGCTGGAAAGTTTTTAAAGGTACAATCACTGATTTTCTCTAACACTGCAGGCTCACCAGTGCCTTCCTCATCACAATGTTTACAATGTATCTCTCTGAAATTCTGGGGGTTTCCCCAGAGTCGCATCCTCCTAAGACTAGAGTTTATTATTTACCATCTGCTAAGAAAACTCCAGGAGGCTTTGAGGTTTCTGGTTTGCAACAGGTCGATTCTTTGAATGTCTGCTATATTAGATAATTCTTATTCAGAGTCTGTAGTTTCATCTATGCTCTTGGCTACATTTGCTTTAACTACTGATCATGAATGGTGGCTAAAAATGTTTTTCAAAAAGAGGAATATTTTGTTTAAAGGTCTTCTGATCCTTTCTTTCCCTGATCTGGCCAGGGAAACTCAGTGTAGGAAGTGGGAGTTCCTCCTGCTCTTACCTGGTATGTTACAGCCGGGGGCTTTATTTTTTTCTTAAGTTCCCGCACAAGCGTATGGTTAAATTGCTGTCTGTTTCCTATATTTATTTTGGACCCTCTCAGTTACTTTCCTTTATTAATGCTCCTAGACCTGTAGATCCAGGGGTTCTCGGATTTAGTACTTCGTGAATGAGATGCACTGGTTGTTCATGCTTGCTTGAATTGCCTTCATTTTTGTACATTTCTTTCTTTTTTCCTTTTTCCTGGGCCTCTCTGTTTTGTGGGCTATGGTAAGGGGCAGTATAATGCTTGATTAAGCTTTGTCTGTAGTTTTCTTTGTATATTACATTCTGCTTCATTATTCCTGTACAAGTTGTATTGCTTGGTAAATGTTAAAAAAAGTACAAAAAACAACATCCAAGAGCATTAAGTCATCTTACCATAATGTATGCAGTGAACAATAAATATGCAGAGTGGAAGATAAACTAAGTTGGGCTTCCTGATGCAACGCCTTCGAGACTAGCATAATTATTTTGTGCGTTATGCGCTATTTAATGAGTATCAAGTGCAAATTATGAAAAACTTGGGTAATATGCTCATTTCTACTAACCCCCACAATAATACATGCAGCTGCATTCTGGATGAGTTACAGAGTATGAAGTTATGAACCTCACTTCTGAGCCAGGGTATGTGGATTATGATCTTAGTCTCTTAAATTCACGGCTAACGCTCAATGTAGTTTTGCATCATGCCAAAGAGAGCTTCCTTCTGGAGTTTATAAGATGGAACTTGTACAGGCAACTTATCAATGTGTGCTTGGAAAGTGCTTTTATAAAGCTGTGGCATCCCACGTGATGGGAAATATTTCTGCATCTTTCTGCCACAATTTCTTCCTCTCCAGCTGTATTTCTTGGTACTTGAGGATCTTGTCCTTCTCCACACTATTCACAGAATAATCACTTGGCATTGACATCTCCATTACCAATGCCATTCTTTGGTTTCTCTCCTTTACTACTCAGTCCAATTTCTTTGCATGAAGCTGTTCATTGGTTGGAATGGGAATGTGTTGTTGTTCTCATGCCTAACCACTGTCAACCATAGAGCAGAAATAATGGGATAGATCAGATGGACAGGTTGGTCTTCTTCTACAACCACCTATTCTTTTACTGTGTTATAGGATTTAGGAGGATCAGGAAACAACACTGTTATACACCAGTGTTACATTTCTATATAAGAATCATTCACACTTATTATAACAATACGCGGGTATTTTACTAAAGGACGCTAGCTGTCAGCATGTGTTCTTGCGTGCACTGAAAGCGTGTTAGGACACACGTTGACAGTTAGTGCAGTACTATGACAGTTAGTGTGGACCCATTTCTGCGCTAATTGTGAATGGCACATTAGGGTGGTAAGAGGGGAGGGCTTGGAGTGGAAAGTGGGAGTGGTGAGCACCACACAGCGCGGGCTAAACACCATGTGCTAACTGTGTCTCTTCCAATTAGCACAGGTTCACCTAATGCCACCTCAATAGGTGGAGTTAAATGCACCCGCACCATTTGTATGCGCCATTAGGGCACAAGGCTCCATGTTAACTGTCAGGAATATGTTTTCCACACCCTCGACAGTTAATGCGGTGGTGGTGTGGCACCTAGCGTGCCATAGTTTTGGAGCTGTTGGCGTGTTAGGTGCATCACCCTCGCCCCATTAGTAAAAGACCCCCTATATAACCTATAATCAGTTTTCTATTATATAAGCTTGTTCACATATCAATTATGTCATTCCTTCTTCAGATATATACATGGAAATTAACTGTTTACCACTCATATATTTAGCCAGAGCACTTATGAACAGATGGCAAGCATAAAGTTACAACAAACATAAAAGTGAAATTATAAAATATTGATTAAGAGGTAGAAATAACCCTTTAAAAACAATAACTTTTGGCTGCAGGCTGTTCTTCAGGTTCATGAGATGGACATATGTGAACTGTGTAATTTGTGCATTTCAGTTCAAGGACTGCTGAAGGGCGAGAGAGATGAGCGTACTTTTCTCATTCCCCCCCTCTCTTTCTAATAGGGTAAACTGAATGCTCTTTTTCATTTGCCAAGGCATCGTATCTTAGGAGGGTGGTTTTTGAGCCTGAAGCTTTAGAAGGTAAAAAGCAATCTCATTTTATTTGTGGAGTCATTGTTTCTCCTTGATGTGCAATGCAATTGGAAAATAACATGGGGAAAGTAAAATGTTCAGGGGTAGGACATTTTGGGGGTAATTTTATAAGGAGGTTGCTAGTTTTAGATGCTAAGAGTGTCCATAGTGCTGGTATTTTAATTGTATACATGCTGAAGTGGCCACAAATGTGTGCAAATGACCTCTTGAAAAAATACCAAGTAGTGTAAAGATACTCGTGTTGATTGCAGAGCTCATCCTTTCCCTGTGGGTGTGCACAAAGGTGAGTTTGATGGAGCATGACAGTGCACACAAGTAGATGCATAGATCATAAAATTCAATAATTTATGCATGTTCTTGAAAATTTGAGGTGCCAGCCTTTAAACCAGCTCTATGGCAGTGTAAATGTTCGCACCTTAATTTAAGGTGTAATTTATGCAACTTAGGCTAATATTTTATAAAGTCCATAAGCGTTAATATTTTATAAAGACAAGTAGGTACCTACTTATTTTCACGCCTCTTCCCTTCTCAAATAAGTGAAGGCCGCGTGGCCAAGTCCATGCCAGCCGCCTGTAACCGGGCGGCGCGGCGAGAAGCGATGGTGGGAGGTCCGCAAGGGGGGGGGGAGTAGGAGGAGAGACCTGGATGGTGGCACATCTTTTAAAATAATTGGCTCTCACCCCGCGGGAGTCCGGGTGGGAGCCAATGAGTGGAGAAAGGAAGAGGCAGGACCAGAGACTGCCCCAGTGGCCCCCAAGCGAGCAAGCGAGGAGCCCAGAGGCTGGTGTCATTGGTGCGGAGGACAGCAGGATTTAGCAGCTTGATCGGTTGGCGGGAGCATTACCGGGGATCGACGGAAGAATGCGGTGGACCAGCACGGCGAGTGAGAGCGGGCGAACAGGCGGAGTTTAGCACGTGGTCGGCTTGCATGTGGTCGGGACCTTCGGTGCGGTCAGATCAGCATTCGGGCATGCAGGCAAGTAGTTGTTAGGTGTGCGGGTGCCTGGTATAATATCAATAAATAAATAAATAAAATCAGGGTTGTCTGCAGTGAGCAGTGGGCTGTGCAATGCCGGCACGAAGGGGTCAGCGGGGCAAGGGGCCAGGGAGGGCTGTTAAGGCCACGGGCAGGTGAACAAGGCATTCAGAAGGGGGTGCTGTGGCGGAGGGTGCTGGGAATTCTGTTCAGGTGCTGGGAGTGGTGGGTGGTGAACGGGGTAGGGGAATCAGAGCGGGAAGGGATTGCAGAGGGGCGGGGGGTGTGGTCCCCACAGGGGACTGGAAGGGGCAGTGAAGCAGCACCGGGAGCAGGGAGAAGGGGGGATCAGCCTGGGGGTCTCGCTCAAGAGCAAGGAAGTGGGGGGGGGCAGAGGGGAGAAGAGTTGGTGCCGTAAAGGGGAGGGTTTGGAGGCACAGAGGCGGGTGTTGGCATGTGGGGGGTACCTGGGGGGGATGGGGGTCCCATTTTGGCATGGGGGGGGCGGGGTGATGATGCCATGGGTCAAGCTTATGGCGGGGTCAGGGGTCAAGGTCTGCCCACGCTGGCAGCTGGCTGGGGGGAGTACGGTGGCTTGGGAGCATTGGTTAGGAGGGGGACAAGGTTCATCGGGGGCTGAGTGGCTCAGGACCTGTCAGCCGGTTTGGCATTTGGTAGTCCCTCCCTCGGTGTTTCCTTTTATGTCTCTGCAGGCGCCAGCGAGGGGTTCGTACTCTGCAACGCCCGGAAGAGGAGGCCACATGGGAGCGGGCAAGCCCGACGAGCGTCAGAATGTGGGAGGAGAGATAGCAAGCATGAGACCAGTCGAGCGGCAGCAGCCCGTGGGAGAGGACAGCCAGACGGCGACGGTGGCACCTACTGTAGGTGCAGGGGACATGAGGGCCATAGGTGAGTTCCCAGTCGAACAAGGCGAGGTTTTGGTGAGGAGGGGGGAGTCGGCGGGTGAGAAAGGAAAGGCACGTAGGAAGCGTAGGCGCGGGGGGAGAAGGTGGCATGGGTCGGATTCCTCATCTTCATCGTCAACCTGGTCATCATCATCCTCCTCGAGTGGTGGAGATGCGGGGATTGTGGTGGGAGGCAGCGATGATGGGCTGGGTAAGCAGGGAGGGGGAGCTCCTTCCTTAGCAGCGTACGCGGAATTGTGGGAAGGTGTTCTGAAGAACTTGCGTCATAAGATTCGTAAACAACGATACATCGATATCTTACGGTTGTTAGAGGGGCGGAGGCATTCGGGGGATAGTAGGAAGAAGAGGAAAGAGGATGAGAAGGCGGTACCGACACCCAGGCATCAGCAGCATCGATAGACCAAAGGTTCCTCACTATCAAACGTAGCATCGCAGCTCTTCTCTCAGCTGTGGTACCGTTGGTCCAACGGGCACCGGTACCAACATCGACACCGATGCCAGTACCGACACCAGGTACCGGTACTGATGATACCGGTACCGATGGTACCGGCCCCGGTGGGAATTCTTCCCATGCCATCTCTGGCTGGAATCAACAGATCGGTATCAGGTCAACTCGGTACCGACTTCGATCAATACCGCGACCATGCTTTGCAGGAGCATCGGGGTCAGGAATACTTCGATTCCTCCGATTCCGAAGACTCTGACAATTCTGCTGGTACTAGAGGGTTTCTCCCAGAAGATCCCTCTTCTCCCCAACGCAGAAGGTCACCTCCAGAGGACATGTCTTTTCAGGATTTTATCCGTGATATGGCGAAAGGTCTTTCAATCACAGGAGCTCCTGAAGAGGAACCCAGAGCAAAGGAATTGGAAATTCTCCAATATCCTAAAGCTCCTAAGGAGGCAGCCACCTTGCCTATCCATGAAATTCTGCATAACTTGATGCTCAGAATGTGGGAGACATCTCTGATTACTTCTCCTCGCTCTAGGAGACTTGATACTATGTATCGAGTTCCGCCATGTACTGGATTTCAAAAAGCTCAGCTGCCACACCATTCAATGGTAGTGGAGTCAGCCATGCATAGAATGAAAAGTGCAAAGAGGCATGCATCCAATCCTCCAGGTCATGAATGCAGGACTCTGGATGCTTTTGGGTGCCGAACTTTTCAAGCTTCCATGCTTTCAGCTAGGATCAGTTCATATATTCTATATATGGGAATGTTCCTCAAGGAAGTCACAGGAGATTTAAAACTTATGAGCCCATTTCTCCCAGATGACAAGAGACAAGATTTTCTTGCTCTAGTTAAGCATGCTCAAGATGTCTCCAAGTTTGTTAATCGTGCAGCCTTTGACTGCTTCGAATGCATCAGCAGAACCTCTGCTATTGCCATCGGTGCACAATGGATTGCCTGGCTACAGGCAGACGACTTGGAGACTTGGGTACAGGACAAGTTAGGCAACATTCCTTGCATGGGGGAGAATCTCTTTGGCAAGAACTGGCAGGAAAAGGCTAACGAGTTAGATGCTGACAATACTACTCTAGATAGATTGTCAAAATCTACAGCCACTCCAGCCAAAAAGAAGCCTTATAAAAAACCCTCTTTCAGCAAAAAGAGGAAATTTTATCCTTCCTATACCCATCAGAGTCAAACTCAGGGTCAGGTTGCCCAAAAGGGACAAACTAGACAGCAAAAGAAGCCAAAAGGCTCGAGAGCCCAACCAGCTCTCCGGGTTCAGCCCCCTCATGGGCTTTGACTCCTTCCTAGAGAGCTTTGCCTTCCTGCCTCTGAAGGGTCCCCAACCCCCCCAATATCCCAGGCAGGTTATGCCACTTTGCCAACAGATGGCATCAGATAACAGCAGAAGATTGGACTTTGTCCATTGTAGGGGTAGGGTACAAGCTTCATTTTCACAGCATGCCCCCTCCTACAATTCTAAAGCAATTCAATTCTCAAACCTCCGCAGACAATCTGCTAGATCACGAGGTCTCGACACTTCTTGCCCAAGGGGCAATAGAGGAGGTACCCATTCTTCAACGGGGTGCAGGGTTCTACTCCCCCTATTTTGTTATTCCAAAGAAAACAGGAGGACACAGACCCATTCTGGACCTCAGAGAATTGAACAAATATCTGTTTCGAGAGAAGTTCAAGATGATTTCTCTGGGAACTCTTCTGCCATACCTTCAAAGCCAGGATTGGCTTTGCTCTCTAGACTTAAAGGATGCATACACTCACATTCTCATCCATCCAGATCACAGGAAATTCTTACGTTTTCTTTTCAGGGGAAGACATTTCCAGTACAGGGTTCTTCCCTTTGGTCTGGCTTCAGCACCAAGGGTATTCACGAAATGCATGGCAGTAGTAGCTGCATTTCTACGAACCCTGGGGATATTTGTCTTCCCTTACTTAGATGACTGGCTCATTCGAGCCCCTACAGTTGCAGAAGCCAGCACGGCACTGTTCCGTACCATGCAAATTCTCCAATACTTGGGATTGGTAATAAACTTCCCAAAATCCCAACTTATTCCTACCCAATGCCTGGAATTCATAGGCGCCTGTCTAGATACCAGACAGGCAAAGACTTTCCTTCCACAGGCCTGGTGTCTTCGCATAATACAACTAGCTTCTCAAGCAGCAGGCAAATCCTCCCTCACTGCTCGAGAGCTACTACTGTTACTGGGACATATGGCATCCACAGTTCATGTAGTCCCATATGCTCCCCTCCACATGCGAGCAGCTCAGTGGACCCTATCCACACAGTGGACACAGGCCACAGGTCATTTGTCGGACAAAATAATAAACTCTCAACGACTAATTTTGTCTCTCCAATGGTGGCAATCACTAGAAAATCTGACAGTGGGGTCTCCTTTTCATCAACCCCCTTTTCAGGCCACCCTAACAACAGATGCATCACAGGTGGGGTGGGGAGCACACCTGGATCATCTCTCTACCCAGGGAACCTGGACTCCACAGGAGGCTGGTTTACATATAACCTCCTGGAATTAAGAGCAATCTATTTAGCTCTTTGAGTATTCCATGCCCAGCTCAGCTACAAGACAGTCCTAGTCCAGACGGACAATCAAGTAGCCGTGTTCTATGTGAACAAGCAGGGCGGAACAGGCTCTCTGTCGTTATGCAACGAAGCTTTACAACTGTGGGCCCTCGCCAGAGAGCATCAAATTCACCTTCTAGTGGTATATCTTCCAGGCATTCAAAACCTTTGGGCAGACAGACTCAGTCAAGTACTGCTGCCTCACCAGTGGTCCCTCCACCTGGACCAGGTGGCAAAGATATTTCATCTCTGGGGCACTCCAGACATAGACCTCTTTGCAAGTCCACTGAATGCCAAACTTCCCCGGTTCTGTTCCAGGATTCTGGCTCACAATTGTCAGGCAAGGGATGCCTTCCTCCTTCACTGGGGTCAGGACTTCCTTTATGCCTTCCCACCCATTCCCCTCATTCCCAAAACACTCTTCAAGCTTCAGAGAGACAGGGGTTGCATGATTCTCATAGCATCATGATGGCCATGCCATATGTGGTATCCCCTGCTTCTACATCTCTCTCAAGCAGCACCTCTGGAGTTAGGGCATGCTCCAGATCTCCTTTCCCAAGAGAACAGGACGCTATGGCACCCGAATCCCCAGTCCTTGCACCTCACGGCCTGGTTGCTGAAGGCTTAGACCTCCAGGATCTCAACCTGTCCCAACAGGTAAAGGATATCCTTCAGGCTTCTAGGAAACTTTCCACAAGAAGATCTTATGCCTTCAAGTGGAAACGTTTTACTATACGGTGCTCCAAGAAGGGATTTAACCCCTTTGTCATACCCTTAGAATCAATACTAGAGTATCTCCTTCACTTCTGGTCTAAAGACCAATTCAGTAAGAGTCCATCTTAGTGCAATTGCAGCTTCTTATAAGCCTCTGAATGGACAACCAATTTCCTCTCATCCACTCATATCAAGATTTATGAGAGGTCTTCTATTAACCAAACCTCCCATCAAGCCACCACCGGTGGCATGGGATCTAAATCTAGTTCTTGGACAGCTCATGAAGCCGCTTTTTGAGCCTTTGGCCACTACAGCCCTTAAGCTTTTGACCTGGAAGGTCATCTTCCTAATTGCAATCACCTCTGCATGTCGCATTAGTGAATTGCAAGCTTTAGTGGCTGATCCTCCTTATACTAGATTTCATCATGACAAGGTTATTCTTAGAACTCATCCACACTTTATGCCAAAGGTGGTTTTGCCTTTTCATTTAAATCAATCAATTTATCTTCCTGTATTTTTTCTGCGGCCTCACGCCTCTAATGCAGAAAGAAACCTTCATATTTTGGTTGTAAAAGGGCCTTAGCCTTTTACATACAAAGAACACAGCCTCATAGAAAGTCCTCGCAACTTTTTATAGCTTTTGACCCTAGTCATTTGGGACTTCCAGTCTCGGAAAGAACTTTATCTAAATGGATTGCCCAATGCATATCTTTTGCTTATGAGAGTAAGGGTCTTCCTCTTCAGGACCATGTCACAGCTCATAATGTAAGAGCCATGGCTACTTCCACGGCTAATCTCCACTCTGTGTCTATCGATGACATTTGTCGAGCAGCCACGTGGGCTTCAGTACACACCTTCACAGCTCACTACTGCCTGGATAAAGCCTCCTGTCGGGATGCCTTCTTTGGCCAAGCTGTTCTTCGAAATCTCTTTCAGACCTAATTCAACTCCTACCCACCAACCCTGGTGGAATGCCAGAGATCCATGGGAGGAAGGATGCCTATCTTTCTGGAGTGGCATCTTCAGCTAGGGAGTCCCCATATGTGAAGACTACATTCCTGCTTGTTCCTGGAGATAGCGTAGTTACTCACCTGTAACAGGTGATCTCCGGGAACAGCAGGAATTTAGTCTTCACAACCCACCCACCTCCCCTAGGAGTTGTCTCTCTATCTCTTTGTCTCTTTCCTCTCTCCCTCTATCCTTTCACTCAGCTACAAACTTAACTGAAGAGGGACAGTTGGAAAGGTTGGAAGGCAGCGCGCATGTGCTGAGGGATGCTCCCAAAAGCATTCCTATTGGACACTGGGGAGCGTTCCCGCGCAGGCTCCGTCGGTATCGACGATACCCATATGTGAAGACTAAATTCCTGCTGTTCCCGGAGATCACCTGTTACAGGTGAGTAACTACGCTTTCCTCCCCTCACTCTTTGCCCAAACTATGACTGACTACTTCTGTAATAAAGTTCACAAGGTCAGTCTTGTGTTCTCAGCTAGATCATCTTCATCACCTTTTCCCAGACTTTCTTTCATTCAGCCCCTACCCCATTTCTTCCTTTTCTAGAATCACAAAGCAGGAAACATGCACTTCCTTTCCCTCCGAACTTATTACCTGCTCCTTTAATCCCATTTCCACCCAATTACTCAGTTATACGAGTTATCTCCCCTACTTTCATTCCATCCATCTGTCATATCCTCAGTGTATCACTTTCTACTGCAGTCAATGTGCCATAATTATATCACTCCTCAAAAGCTTTCACTGGCTCCTACCTGTCTTTCTAACCATTGTTACTCCTTCCTTTTGCAGCCAGTGAGCTGTTTATCCCTGCTACCTTAATTTTTTCATCTCAAGGCATTCTTTAGTGGGGTTGGTTAATACTTTTCTCTGAAATTCAAGGTGAGTTATAATCAGGTATTTTACTGTCCCTGGAGAGCTTGCAATATAAGTTTGTACCTGAGGCAATAGAGGGTTAGATGATTTGCCTGAGATTACAAAAAACAGCAGTGGGATTCAAACCTGGTTGAACTGTTTTTTAGACTGCTGCACTAACCATTAGGCTACTACACTATTCCAATGGAGTGGAGGAGTAGTCTAATGGTTAGAGCACTGGCTTGTGAACCAGGAAACCAGGGTTCCATTCCCACTAGCACTCCTTGTGGCCCTGGGCAAGTCACTTAACCCTCCATTGCTCAGAAAAATCCAAGTTATCAATGTCTCTGTTTAATGTACATTACCAAGTTTAAGTCACAATGTAAACTGCTTTGATTGAAATGCTAAAGCAGTATAAAAAACTGTTAAATAAATAGAATGTGGCTTTCACCTACTATATTCTACAGATAGAATCCTTGGTAAAGTCTCCATTGATCTGTTCTGACCATGAATCTTATAGTTCTTTCATTTGTTCCTGACCTCACTTGGATTTTGGGTCTCTATTCTGCCTTGGTTTTCTTCTTATCTCTCTCATCTCACTTTTAGTGTATGCTGTGGTGGAACCTCCTCCATTGTTATCCACTGTCAATCGGTATACCCCAGGGCTTTGTCATAGGGCTTCTTCTCTCTCTGTACTTGTTCCTTTGGTGCTTTGATCTCTTCCCATGGTTTTCAGAGGGAATAGAATAAATAACAAAAGAAAACATCTTAAAAATCAGGGGGGAGAGGAAAAGTGGAAAAAGATAAAATGAATTAATAAGGAAAGATTAGAAAAATGAAAATAAATTTAAATAAAAGAAGATAAATAAAGGGAGATGATAAGAATATAATAAAAATACAAAGATTTGAAAATATTTATATTGTATCACCCTGCTGTAACTATAACTGAACAGATGGGAAGGTTGAAACTGGTGGAAGGAGAGGATGGGACATGAGTAACAGAGTGTGTATATATGTGAAAGAGTGAGTGTTTTGGGGTGGGGGAGGGTAGAGAAAGCTAATAGTTGCCTGTCTGAAGGGAGGGGGAAGTTTTTCTCACGATTAATCTGAGCTCTCTACCCTTTGCCCTCCCCCCAAACAAAGTAGGTAAACTGCACCTATTGAGGGTCATTTTAAAACACGTAGTTATGATTTAGACATCTAAGATGTGCATGTGGACGTCAAAATCACAAACACGTCTCTGTAGCCATTAAACAAATGGCATTTGCCTGTGTCTCCAGTGCAGGGATGTCCAAGTTGGCTTCAGGACTGTGGCTGAGGTATCTGGGGAGGGGCAATGTATTTACATGTCTCTGTTTCATCTCATAAACATCGGAGACATCTGTAGCCACGTTCACGTCTACACCTGCTCCAGGCACAAATAGGCGTCAGAAAAATGCTTGTTTTCAGCTTAAAAGATCCAGAGAGTGTACAGAATAAAGTGACTAGATTTAGATCACACAGACCCACACAGGGATTTGAACCCTGGCCACTGCTCTAACCATTATGCTGTTAGACATCTTGGTTCAGGATTGCTATCCTGGGGATGTCTATATAGACTTTTGATACATGTGCATATTGGGCCCATCCAGGTTTCCGGAATCGTGCCTGAACTTGCACGCGCCTACTTTTTTTTCAGATGTTCCGGCTTTGACGTCCCAGGCTGAACTTGGGCATCCCATTGTGAAATGTGCCTCATTGTGTCAGGCAGTAGAATTATGTCAGGTAATGAGTTAGAAACCCATGCCTCTGTAAAGTTCTTTTTAATTTTGAATATCTTAACTCGAGTAATTCTGAGTTTCCCTTTAACTATGCTGATCATAAGGTTCAGAAGGTTATGGTCTGACGATCCCAAAAACTCTTCTCCTAGTAAGATGTTGTCCTGTCCTTTGTGTCTATGTAGGCTTATTCTTGTCTTTAACTTCAGTGTACCATCCCTTTTCACATTTTCTTTCTGTGATGAACTTCGGCTAGCAAAGCGTTAACAGAATCTCACCATATAAAGCAAATTGTTGATATGTTTATTTTAAACAGAGCAGAAGAAGATTTATTATGGTAAGTCCTTTTAGCTTTTTCGAGGTATCATTGATATGTGTCAGCCAGAGTGCAGAATGTTCTTTTTACCAGTCCAGCTTTTTTTAGATAGGATCTGCATTATAAATTGTAACAATTACAAAGGCTAAGTCAATATTTTCTTTCATTGTCTGCCTTTAAAAATCAGTTTAGTGTTATGTACTTTTCCATACGCTACTTTGTGTGCTTTGCTGTATCTGGTTGCATGATTATATGCATGCTTGTATTGTATAAGGTGGAAGCGCTGGGGGATTGATCAATGCCCTGAATGCATGCTGATTTAATCTAATATCTCCCCCCCCCCCCACCCACACACACATTTTGGATCAGAAGACAAGCATATTGCCTCATTATTTTTTTAATGGCATCCTTTGTACCGGCTGAGTCAAGGAGCATGGCGGTAGAGAACTGTAAGGCATTGTATGACCTCATTTTTATTCTTATGCCACTATTCGTTCACGACAGCTGACGTACGAAGGTTCAAATCTTTAAAAAGCATTCTCTCCTGTGTTCCTTTAATCTTACGGATTAGCTCTATTGCTTTGACTACTTCTTTAAAAAGACACTGCTAAATAGACAGCCACATAGGTAGTTACGGGTCATTCTGTAAGAAAAGGTATCGGGTTGGTTGATGGCAGTGGTAGGGGGAGGGCAGGAGGAGGAGAGTTGCACTTGCTTCTACTGTGCTCTCTGCTCCCCCCATCCAAAGCCTGTCACAGTCAGTTTCTGTCTTTCCTTCCAGGGCTTTCTTAGCACCCTCTTTCTCCCCCCTCCGGGCTTTAGCTTCCTCTCCATTTTTGTTGCATCTGTAGCTGTTCTCTTCATTCAGCAGTGATGGTGCAGGCTTTCTGGGAGAATGGGCAGTAGCACCTCCGTCCATTGCTGTAGCAATAGCGATGGTGCAGACTCCAGAGGATTGCAGTCAGCTGAGTCCTTTTCACCTCACTGTTGCAATGATGGCGCAGGCTTGCCTGAACAGAAGTACACATGCGTTCTGGCTACAGTATATTTTTATTAAATCATTTTTACTAGTATATAACCGTATATGCATGTAAAATGCCTCTTATAAAATTAGCCTGCACATACCAATATATGAAATGCCAAGATCTAGGGCCTGTTCTGGGGTGGAACGTGGGTAAAGTCACAGGTTACATGTTTAATTTATAAAATGTGAACGTTTGCGTGTACTTTACCTGCAAAAGTTTACATCTGCTTTTTGCGTGTACTTTACCTGCAAAAGTTTACATCTGCTTCTGAGCAGGTATTAATGTCTGCAGACTTATTTCAGGTGCAATTTCTGCAGGATTTGTGCTGATCTTTATCTAGGTGACTGTGAAAGTCATTTAAATTGCTTAGATGTGATTTGGATGTCTAAAAACATGCACGTGGAGATCCAAATCACAGAGATCTCCCTGGAGTAATTTCAGAAATAATTTTTTTAGACATCTTAGATGTCTCCAATCGATTTTAGAACCCATGAGGATGTCTGCACCCATGTCTAACCTAGACCTGCTCCAGGTATGAATAGGTATCAGAAAAGTGCTAATTTCAGCACTAAAACCTCTGAAGTGTGTAGAGAAGTTGGCACTATACTATCCTCGGTACTGTTCATACTCATAATGAAATGTTGTGTGTTTGTGAAACTTGTTGTGGGTTGGCACCATCACTGAATGTCCTGTAGACGTTCCCAGTATTGAATACTATTCCTGCAGACGTCTATATGAGGGCATCCATTTTTGTGAAATCATGCCCAAACTTGGACGTGCTTGCGTTTTTTAGGGACATTCTGACTTAGATGTCGCAGATTGCACCAGGACATTCTTTGTGAAAAGTGTCTTTAAGCATCTTCATAAAGTTGACTTCAAATAGGTGCCTTCTTTTCTTCTCAGTCTAGACTTTTATAGCAAGTCACCTAGATAAAGAGGGCCTGGACCTATGTGTATTTATAAAATACCAACACAAATCCTTTTAAGGAGGTTCCAAGGAGAATTTCTATATCAATGGTAAAAGCAAGAGTTCAAGAGGAACGTGATTGTCTAAGCTGGAGGGAGGGGAAGCAGATAGTTTTAATTATATCAGGGGATGCTCACTTGGGAATTGAGGCTACAGTCATAAATACATAGAAAGAAACGTACATTGCCAGTAATCCTGCCATGATCCCCACCTTCTTCCTGAGCTCCAAAGCTGTCTATATCTGTTTAATTGTTTAATGTAAGAGTTTATTTCCTGGCACTCTCTGCCAAATGATGATTTGAACTGCTCAGGGGATACATTTCTTTGGTTCTGTACAGAGCAGGGTGACACTGTCATGACTGAATCATATAATCATTTATTTTCTGCTATAGTGCACTCCCTGTCCTTAGATGATACATAATCATAGAAAACTAAGATTTGCAATAGCAATAACAAAGGATACCTAGGGGAGCACTGAATGTTGATACTAAGATAAAGTAGAATTTGACTGCTCAGCCGTTGATTCCAGACCACAGTTACTGGTCCTGGATGTGGAAACGAATTTAACAAAGTTTTGCTCCATTGTTGCTTCACTGCAAGCATTTCTTCAGGTTTGCATTGTGATTTTTGTGAATTAGGCATTTTCATTGAAATGAAATTTGAAACAGCTAAACTATCTTGCACACTGTTGTTTATTTTGGCTGCTTTAAAACAAGGGCAAGACTCTCAGCCTTAAAACTGTTAACATGACTGGTCGTTGCCCTTGGATATTCAGTGCTGGGGGCTCAGTCTTGAATATCTGGATTGCCCGGATTGCAATCTAACAATCCAGTCTGCATCGATATTCAGACACTTGCTGGAATGCAAAACTGGCTAAAATCAGGACAGCCATTTAGCTGCTCCGCCCGGAGAACACTCCAGTGTTGGCTGGCGAGCAGCAGGACATGCAGCGGCTGCACCTGGTGATATTCGGCAGCATTAACCATGTTGGTGCTGCTGAATATCCTGCTGACCACAATGTAGGTTCTGTTATAAAGGGGTAAATTTTGAAAGACTTAGGGGCATGTTTACTAAACATTCCTAACGTGCGGGGCCGTGCTAGTGTGCCTGTGCCATATAAGGAGTGGGCGGTTCAGGCAGAAAATAGAAAAAAAACGGTAGTAAGCAACCGGACGTGTGTGCGTCGCGCTAATGTGCGGGGGTCGACATTAGCGCGTGGAAAGGCAAAGTGGCGCGCTGCTGAGTATACAAAACAACAAAGCCGTGGTACAACGGTGAAGACACTGACCAATGGTGCAGGGGCCATGGGTTCAATCCCCCAGTGTGCGCAACGACAAAGGTCAGCTGAGGCAGTAACTGTAATGATTAACATTGTTTTAGGAGGCAAATTAATTTGGAACGGCATAAGGCGGCGCACAGTTATTTTTGGGCGGCATAAGGCGGCGCACAGTTATTTTTGGGCAGCAGAAGGCGGCGCACTGGTCCCCTTGGGCGGCAGAAGGCGGCGCGCTGATAGGCACAAGGCGGCGCGCTGATGCACAAGCACAGGAACAGAGCCACAGCACAATGGTTAAAACACTGACCAATGGTGCAGGGATCAGGGGTTCAACTTCTCACAATGCCCAGTGAAAAATGCCTGCTGAGGCAGTATGTATTATGTTGTGGAGTGCTGTAGGAGGCTGTATAAGTTTATTTTGTTATCACTACTAGCAAACGCACTCTCCCAGCATGTTAACATACGGCGGCCCATAAGGCACATGTTACAGTGCACTGTTCGCCAAGGCACCCTTGAATGACCCCTATAGGGCAGCATGTATGTTGCGACACAGGATAATGTATAGTGCACCCTATAGGGATGGCAACCATAAGGTGGCCTACAGGGCGCCCTATGAAGCACCCTCAGAGGCACCTAATGGGTATAGTAAGCTGAGGGTGGTCTTGCCGGCATAGACATATGTACAGTAAATAAAAATAAAGCTGTGGACAGCCCTACCAAAGGGCCCCACTGTGGGTTTGAACCCATGACCTCTGGCTGCACAGGTAGTGATGTAACCATTGCACTACAGCTCCATAGCTGTAAGCAGGCCCCTGGCTGGCTGCAGATAGCCTACACGTCACCTCACAGACAGTCTGCTGGTGTCAACAGGATAGGGTTAGGCCACCCGTACCCATGATGCACTGCACATGCAAATTAGCTGTCCGCAGATGGACACAAGATGGGGAATGCACCCCCACAGCACCTCGGCCCTGTTGGGGGAAGTGACCGGGTGCACCCACACAGCACCTTGGCCTAGTAGGGGGCACTGACCGGGTGTTTTACTGGCACAGAGTAGCCACACACCGTTACATCGTGCGGGTACTGTGCTCACCCTGAGTGTGCAATGAGGTGGCCAGGACCAGGTCAACAACACCTGCCATGGCTGATGGAGGCCAAGCGGGTGTTCCAAAGCAGTGTTAATGTGTAAGATAGCTAGTTTCTGCACAAACACCATGGATATCCCTGTCTGCCGCCATGAGGCACCACCCCCCCCCCCCCCCCGGTGGCAAACATGGTCCCTCATCAAGGGATCCACACTCTACCTCCCTGCAAAGGTGGCAGTAGAGGGCAACATCAAACCCAGTCCTGCTGAGGAACACCACCACCCCCCCCCAGGCAGGCAGCTCCATACACAGCCATAACACAATAGCAGACAGACATAAGCCCAGGGTATGGTAAGCTGCACTCCACCACCAGATATTCCCCTGCAGCAAGCCAACAGCCACTGCACCCTGCAAGCCATTATAGCAAGACATTTACCAGCTACAAACAGTCTGCTGGTTAGTCCATAGTGCATGTTCCCAATGGAGATGCATGCACCCAGAACTGGGCTGTCTGCATACACAGCAAGCAGATAGATCAGTGACTGGGCCCCAAAAAGAAACCCATATCTATCACATGAGAGAACTACTATACAGCACTATGGGGGGGCCTAGCCATGCTGTGGTCACTGCACAGTCAGGGTGAGCGTGATCCCCCAGAAGGACATGCTTTGGCCACCCTGTCTGTGTAGGTGGTGGCCGGACACTACAATATCCCAGCCAATGTCCCTGCCAGGGCCCTATGCCCAGTGCAGATGCATCCTGGCCACGCCACCCTGCCCTGGCTATACCCATGGTACCTTGCACCTCATTATGCACATTGACTGGCCAATACTGGCAACAGTGCTGGCAGTGCGGGCTGTTGAAGGGGCTTGCAGCCAACACCCACTGTATAGACCAGTGTTTCCCAACCCAGTCCTACGGGGCACACCGGCCAGTCAGGTTTTCGGGATATCCCTAATGACTATGCATGAGATATATATGCATTAGAGATAACCTGCCAACCTGACTGGTTTGTGGCCCTCCAGGGCTGGATTTGGAGACCCCTGCCTTACACCTCTGTCATTTAAGATTGTGAGTGGGCAAGGTGCAGATGTCCTAGACATCGAAAGGGTATATAGAATGTGACACATTCCTCCTCGATTCTCACCACCACCAAAATATTGTCTATTAGATAACCTTTTGGTGGTGGTGAGAATCGAGGAGGAATGTGTCACATTCTATATACCCTTTCGATGTTTAGGACATCTGCACCTTGCCCACTCACAATCTTAAATGACAGAGGTGTAAGGCAGGGGTCTCCAAATCCAGCCCTAGAGGGCCAGAAACCAGTCAGGTTGGCAGGATATCTCTAATGCATATATATCGCATGCATAGTCATTAGGGATATCCCGAAAACCTGACTGGCCGGTGTGCCCTGTAGGACTGGGTTGGGAAACACTGGTATAGACAGACACACACTTCCACACCTCTGCCATCATGGTGCTACGATTGAGGGGGTAAGTAGCCTTGCCCACCAAACCGGTCCTGAGCACGGCAAGGCATGGATATGGTACGCATTACAGCTGGTGGTCACTCCCCAGGGTGGTAAGCACCGTCAGAGGCCAGGCCTGGAGCATGCCCCGCAAACACCTAACAGATTGTTTGGATGGGGTCAACTAGCAGTATGTATGTAACGTATGGATAACTGCCTGCCTGTGCTCCTAGCAAACGTCTCCGAGCTGTGTACCGTATACCTCAGGTGTAGGGTGACATTGGTAAGTTATGCAAGTGCTCGTTTTGGGTGCTGCATGCACGGTCCAATGTTCTGCCTTTCCAGGAGACATTGGCCAATGGGGCCTGTGGGTGTGGGTGTGTCTGCCCTTGATGGCTGCTGCTTTACGGCACAGATTCCCAACTCCAGTCCAGGTTTGCATCACACTGTTCGGGTTTTCCTGCTATCCCTCATGAATATGCATGGCCTACATCTACATGCCATGGGGGTGGTGCATAGATATACAGCACAGGCATTTGTATGAGTGTCAGCATGGAACCTGACTGGTGTGTGGCCCACCAGGACTGCATTTGGGTGATTCTGCTCTAGGTACTGCCCCTGTTCATGGTGTCTGTGCTCAGTGGGGTAAAAGATAGATGTCTTACCATTGCATATGTCCCCGCCATGAAAGGTGTGTCCTTACTACCACTGTTTAGTTGTGGGTAAAATATGTGGGCAGGATTGGCAGTAGCCCCAGCTGGGCTTTGAACCTGTGACCTTCTGTTCTTGTATGCACTGTCTGTGTGCACTGCACCACTGTGTAGCCACAGATTGGTTGGATTCCCTGGACTGTCCATGACTGTGGATCCGGCAGGACCTGTCTTGCAGTGGACTGTGCCAGCCTGCACATGGCTAGGCCTCTGTCTTCTGTGGTTAGCAGCCACTGTCCCCTGCACCACATGTACTTGTCCGCCAACATGCTGGCATGAACTTCTCTCAGAAAAAGCAGTTGACCTGCTTGCAATGTGGCAGTATGGGACTGCATTTGGGGGACTTGGCTGTAGGTAATGCCCATTGTTGTGGTGTGTGTGCGGTGTTGGGTAAAATATGGGTGTTTTCCCCATGCATACAGGGGTGTCTGCGCTATCTTTATTTAGTGGTGGGTAAAATATAGGGACAGAGCTGGCAGGTGCCCCAGCTGGGTTTTGAACCTCTGCCCTCTGGTCCTAGAGGTAATGACTCTGTCCGCTGTACCACACTTTGGCCACAGAGACAGTGCAGCCCCTGGAGGCAGTAAGCCTGGCAGGATGGAGTCACAAACCCTGCTCTACGCAATTCTACTGTGGGCATATGCACCCTGTCTGGTGACAAACGTGCACATAAACCCCGGAAATGACCACGGGAAATGTGGGACAAAATATCACCACGCTGGGCAACAGTGATATTAATGGGCACCCATAGCAAACACTCTCAGGAAAGCTCCAAAACGTGGAAATGTTTTTTGGAAGAGTCTCCTCTCAGTAGACCCTTCCAAAATTCATTTCTTTTTTCTGGAGCTTTGCTGGGTGTTATTTCTGTAATTGCCCATCACTATAACTGTTCCCCAGCTGAATTACTATTTTTAATAGTTCTGTTGTGGTCATTTTCTATTTTTATTTTCACTTTTGTGCTGTGCACATATATCACACTGCTCACGTTTTGCTGGTTTCCCCGATTTTCCTGTACATTGCTGACGGAAATGGTTTCTCTTCCCTTTAAATGCTTTCTACCGCGAGTGTTTCACTCGCGGTAGTTTTTACATGCAAATTCGGGCCCGATACTGTGCGGGGAGCCTCTCCCCTCCCACTCTCCACCCATTGACCCTGTCCCTCCGCCCCTACGGAGCCTTCCTCCGCCCTCCTTTCGCCGTTCCACGCCTCTATCGGACATTTGCGGGCCCGCACTTGTACGGGGCCCGTTAGTGAGCCGCGTACCTGTGCGGGGGTGACACGCACGTGTGCGGGGCGTTTAAACGCGTTTCTGCGCGTTTCAGTGCCGCGTTGCCGTGCGCTATTTTGCGGCGCGCTATTTTGCGGATTTTAGTAAACATGCCCCTTAGTTATTAGAACTAAAGTGGGTAAAATTATGGGTTATATGAGTAGAATACCTGAATAGAAACATAGAAACATGATGGCAGAAAAAGACCACATGGCCTATCTAGTCTGCTCTTTCATATCAACCACTACAACAGTCCCCTTTTTCTCTTTGTCCCATGCTTTTTTGAATTCAGATACTTTCCTCATCTCTACCACCTCCACTGGGAGGCTATTCCACAGATCCACCACTCTTTCCGTAAAGAAATATTTCCACATATTACTCCTGAGTCTATCCCCTTTCAACTTCATCCCATGTCCCCTCATAGCAGAGCTTGCTTTCAATCAAAAGTGGATTTCCCCCTGTGCATTTATGCCACAGGGGTATTTAAACATCTCAATCATATCACCTCTATCCCGCCTATTAAGATCCTTAAGTCTGTCCTCATTTGCTTTATAATGAAGACCACTAACCATTTTAGTAACCACCCTCTGTACCGACTCCAACCTGTTTGTATCCTTTTGAAGGTTTTGTCTCTAGAATTGCACACAATACTCCAAATGAGGTTGCACCAAAGACTTATACAGAGGCACTATCATCTCCTTTCTTCTGCTGGCCATTCCTCTCCCTATACACCCAAGCATCCTTCTAGCTTTCGCTGTCAGTACCATGTGGAGGTCAAACAAATAGATAGGCTCAAAGATAGCTACAACTGAGCAGGGGAGGTATGTGGCCTCAGAGCTATACCAGACTTCCTTGTCCAATTACCTTAGCATTGAGTTCCACATACAACTCTTAAATCTTCTTCTGAAACTAATTGGCCAAACTTTCACTATTTGAAACTTCTGCTGCAGAATTAGCATGGATGGACACTGACCTCATTGAGCATTCACATACTGCATAATTCCCTAGGCTTACTCCCAGCTTTGTCAATCTATTTATTGTAATGATTTTTCTTAGATTTCATTATAAAGAATGAAGATGATTAATGTCAGCCCTTCGGAGAGCTTTTTCTGAGGGATATATTATTTTCATCTAATATTTCAAAGAGTATAGATAAGGGGGATAGTATCAGAGGAAACAATTCACTGAATAAAATAATTAGCAGGTGGTTATAATTTTTTTTAAATTAGATAAATATTAAGAGGCAAGTCAGGTTACAAAAAGTAGTTAGGTTACAGGGTGGTATTTGAAAACATATCCTATTGATTCCATAACCAGTCATTTTTTATCAACTGCTCTATTCACAACCTTAATTCTGGACTCTTATTTGGCCCGGATTGAGAAACTCAGATGATGGATTCCCACTTGCATCTCATTCTGAAAGGGTAATCCCAGCCGAGTAACATAATAGCATGATATTTTGTCAGCTTTGCAGTTCAATGTTTTATATTAATATGCAAGAATTTGTGTATATATCATATTCATTATGCATTTTCTACATATGAACAATAACAAATACTGGTTACTGATATCCTTGACTGTTTTGGAATATTTCTCATTTTCTAGATACCACCAGTTCCTAGCAGATTTAGAAATGTAGTTGCTCTGTATATTATTCTTTTGGATTTTTATGCTTGGAATTAAGCTAAAGTAACCTCTGATAATGAGTGAGGGTTTTCAGTAGCTATTAAGTTCATTGGTGTCAACTGTGTCTCATAAAATGATGCTGTTTGAAGACTGACAGTTGTTTTATACCCAAGTGAAAATGTATGAAGAGCTGTCAGCTTGAAAACCTTCCATAAAGAGCATGGCAGAACCATTTTATATAGTTAGAACTGAAGATTTCTCCTGTCAAATTTGTCTCCTCTCAAAATAATGCATGGAAAATTGTTTCAAAGAATCAGAATGCATCTATGTCATCAAAAATGCAAACTAGAAAGGGGATGTTGTGTGCTGTGTGTTTTTTAGTAAAATTCTAAAAAGTTAAGATGAGCTAAGCCTTGACTATGGAGAAAAAAGCACAGTTATGGCACCGAATGCTTGTGAAACCTACCATATTCAGATATTGTAAATAGTATAGTAATGAGCACATTAGTTATTGCTGTGTTTACTAAACCCTCCAGGAGCTACATTTGTACCCTGTTAGAGCTACATTTATTCATTTAAAACATTTACGGGCATGTTTATTAAAGTCACGTGGAGGCACCCAACAAGTCCTAATTGGAATTATTTTCTATATTACCGATGCCTGAAATGATACTTAAAGGCGATGTATCAGAAGAATTGAAACAGATTTTGATAAACTGGGAAGATATATTACAACTATTTGATAAATTAAAGAGCAACAAATCATGTAGACTGGATAGTATACATCCAAGGGTGCTGAAAGAACTGATTGCAGATCTAACATCCACGTTGATCACCCACATAAACCTCGTGACAGATTGTTTCTCACATAGCTCTCTGACTTCTCGCTCACTGGACGATCCCCTGGACTGGGTCGATCATTACTGTATCTTTTTCTTAATCCCTTTTAATTCTTCCCCAACTCCTATGTCAACTGGCGCTCACACCCACCTATATAAACAAGTTTGCAGGGTCACTCCAGAAACCCTTACCACCTTTCCCTCATCTGACACAGTCTTCCCAGATGACTTTCACACTCTTCCTGTGGCATTCCCTCCTTCTTTTGCCCGACACGCTCAACACATATATATCAGCATCCTTGGTACCATTCTGCTCTGCATCTCCTACGTACTCATCTGCACCATGCTGAAAAGTATTTGAGGAAACAGCAGACCCCTGAAGCCCCATACCTGTTCCACTATTGTCACCATGACTACTGTTTTGTGATCTCCTCGGTCAAAGAAGAGTATTACTCTTCTCTTATCACAGCTTCCGCCTCCATCAAAAAAAGTGGTATTCTATTCTTTCTCACCTATCTCAACCCCCACCAGCTCCTATCTCCTCTGACAACTAGCCATCCCCCACCCAACTGGCCTTATTGTTCCATGAGAAAATTACTTCACTCTAGCTCAAATTCTGTACCTCACTCTCCATTCCGAGTTTCACTTCTCTACTACTCTTCCCAGTCCCTGGTGCAAACTTGGGATTCTTTCAATACAGTCTCTTTTGCAGTCCTATCGAATCACTTGCCATAAAACCACCTGCACATTAGACCCCATCCCCTCTTCTTGGCTTTAAGCAAACTCCCTAGCCCTTCTCCCCTATGCCCTTTCACTTATCAATATCAGCCTGACCTCAGGCATCTTCCCCTCTGCCTGGAAACATGCTATAGTTCGCCCTCTCCTGAAAAATCCTTCCCTGGACAAATCCCTCCCAATTCACTACAGACCAGTCTCCAACTTGACTTTTCTGTCTAAAATATTAGAAAACCTTGTCTTCTCACAGCTTACAACCTATCTTGAGAAAACTAGCTCCTTGCACCCTTGTCAGTCAGGCTTTTATCTACAGTAGGTCATAGTACAGATACCATCTACTGTCCCTACTCAGTGAAATTCACCAATGTATTACTAATTAAAGATTTATATGGATTTTTGGATCAGCAAAGGATATTGTACTTTACTTTGCAAAGAAATTAAACTCATGAGCCATTCTGCCTGTGAGGAATCATGCTCCAGAGATCAAAGCTGTATTTCCACTCTAGTGAGAGATCTTTACACATCTAGCCTGGGGAGTGTTAAGAGGCCAGAGAGGGAGACAGAATTCTTCCCTTGGCCTTTGAACAATTCTCTTGGCCAATATAGAAACATTTGCCTAGCCAATGTAGACAGGATAAGAATTCATCAATTATAATGTAAAAGCTTTGAGATGCTTCTAAAACCATGGGGGGTGTCTCCCTTGACAGAGACCCATTAATGATAACAAAAGAACACTTCATCTAGCCTTGGAATGTAGGCCATGGAGGATGTGTCCTTTGAGCATTCTCAGATATCTGACCATGTCTGATTGTGTAAGTTTGAGCTTCTAACAGGTGGTCAGAAGCCCACCCAGAAACCAAAGCAAAAAAAAGGTGGATGGGGTGGGGAGAAGCTCATGGGTGAGAGCTGGCTGCAACACATTTGTGCCTATATAAGTACAGAGAAAATCCATAACAGACAGAGCGTAGATCTGCTTGGCCAGGCATGAAGGATCCTAGACTGTCATTAGTTCCTCTCGCTGAGCGCTCCCAGCTGATGTGTAAAGGGGTTATGACAAGTTTGGTGAAGTATATTCTTTGTACATAGCTGCATTCTCTCATAACTCTTTCAGTACTGTAATTAAGTGTGCATTCTAGTTATCTTTTCTAACTACTCATGTGTAACTAAGAGAATTACTTGTCTTTCTGAATGTCTTCTTACTTTGTTTGTAAATAAACTGCACGTCTTCATTACAAGGTGTTAGCCTTTGTTGAAGTAAGACAACCAATCACTTGATAGAGGTAACATCACTATTGCTGTATCCCTTGACCCGTCCTCTGTCTTTGACCTGGTAAATCATAGTATTTTCCTCTCTCACCTACATGAGGCTGGGTTATGTGGCACAGTTCTTCAGTGGTTTCACTCTTTCCTCTCTAACCACTCCTTTCTAGTCACCTTGGATACTATTTCCTTACCATCATACCCCCCCCCCCCCCACCTGTGGAGTCCACCAGGGCTCAGTCTTGGCTCCTCTTCTTTTTACTGTCTTTCTTGTACTGCTTGCTCTCCTGGTACAGCAATTTGACATCTCAACCTACTACTATGCTGATGATATACTGCTGGTTCTTCACACTGACTCCTCATCTCCTGACCTCACCTCTATGAATAACTGTCTGACTTCTGTCGCCTCTTGGTTGTACATGAACCACCTCAAACTTAACCCTACAAAAAAACAGGTACCTGGCTGACTGGTCCTACCAGTTCACATTCTCTTTTGCCCCTACTCAATGCGGCCCAGATTCCCCTAATATCCTCTGTTAGATACCTTGTGGTCACTCTAGACTCTCCTTAACTTTCCGCCAGCACATCAGCTCCATTGTCAATCACTCCTTCCTTTCTCTCTGGCAAATCAGGGCAGTCCATCCATTCCTCTTCACTCCTGCTCTAACTACTCTACTCATATCTCTTGCTCTGTCATGCTTGGACTACTGCAACTCTGTCTTTGCTGATCTCCCCTTGTTTGAATTAAAATTACAACTCATTCAGAATACCGCCGCTAAACCTCTGTTCCATGCTTCTCATTTTGACTGTGTTACTCTTATTAATCCAGCTTCATTGGTTCCCAATTCAATATTATGTTTAATATAAACTTCTCACTGGTTCATAAAACCCTCTACTTAAGTACACCACAATATCTCTCCTCACTTATCATCCTCCATACGCCGCATCATATTCTCCACTCCATCCATACGAACTGCTTCCACTTCCCTACTGCCTTCCAAGCTCATATTGAATCCACTTGTCACTCCGCATTCTATTTCCTAGGTCCTAGTTTATGGAACAATCTCCCCTCAGACCTCGGCATGGAATCCTCCTTTTATCAAGTACAAATCTCAAATGAAAACCTTCCAGTTCCGAAAAGCCTTCAATCTCCCTCCCCCGACTGACATCTGCTATCTGCCTTACCCTTCTTATTGACCTCCTCCTAACATCCCTCCACCCCGTCTCATGAGTGCATGGATTTTGCTGTCCTTATTGGAGTTATTTTCCATTTCTTAATTAATTTTATGTTGTAAACTGCTCTGCTGCTACCACAAAAGGTGATATATCATCATTTTTAATAAACATAAACATAAACTGCTTAGCATACCAATCAGATAAGCATTTTACTCAATCTCTCTTTAGCTCATGGATGTTTAAAGTAGCAGGGTTCTCTTGCTGAGGGCTGACAAAAGCCAGGAGATCCTTGGCAAGTGACACTTTCACATACTCCCTTCTCAAATAAAGATGTCCAGGCCAGACATTATGTTCTGAATCAAGGATTTACTTAAACTTTAGGGTTACTGAGAAAATACAATAATAATAATTGGCATGAACAATGAACAAGAAAACCCCCCTCTCTCCTCTACCAAATAAATAAATAAAACAAAAGATATTATAATGCCTCTATATCGTTCCATGGTGAGACCGCACCTTGAATATTGTGTGCAATTCTGGTCGCCGTATCTTAAAAAGGATATAGCGATTTTAGAAAAGGTACAGAGAAGAGCCACCAAAATGGTAAAGGGGATGGAAGGATACTCCTATGAAGAAAGGCTAAAAAGGTTAGGGCTCTTTAACCTGGAAAAGAGACGGCTGAGGGGAGATATGATAGAAGTCTATAAATTAATGAACGGAGTGGAACGGGTAAACGTAGATCGATTGTTTACATTATCAGAATATAGAAAGACTAGGGGACATGCAATGAAGCTACAGGGTAAACTATTTAAGACTAATAAAAGAAAATATTTTTTCACTCAACGTGTAATTAAACTCTGGAATTTGTTACCGGAGGATGTAGTAAAGGCTGTTAGTGTAGCTGGGTTTAAAAAAGGTTTGGACAAGTTCCTGGAGGAAAGGTCCATAAACCATTATTAAGAAGTGACCGAAGATATCAATGCTTGACCCAGTACAAGCATTGTGGAACTTGTGTCTCTTGGGAAAAACTCCTAGGTAAATATGACCTAGATTGGCCACTGTTGGAAACAGAATACTGGGCTTGATGGACCTTGGTCTGACCCAGTATGGCATATCTTATGTTCTTATGTAATATTTTTTCACTCAACGTGTAATCAAACTCTGGAATTTGTTACCGGAGGATGTAGTAAAAGCTGTTAGTGTAGCTGCGTTTAACAAAGGTTTGGACAAATTCCTGGAAGAAAGGTCCATAAACCATTATTAAAAGGGACACGGGATATCACTGCTTGATCCAATACAAGCATTGAGGAACCTGTGTCTTTTGGGGAAACTGCTAGGTACTTATGATCTAGATTGGCCACTGTTGGAAACAGGATACTGGGCTTGATGGACCTTGGTCTGACCCAGTATGGCATATCTTATGTTCTTATTGTCCTCCCCAGAGTACCTGAGTGTGAAAGTGCTTCATTCATCATTCTCCGTATCTGTGATAGATGACACCATTTGTTCTGACACTCTTGGTATACAGCAGCTGTTGGGTTCCTTTGCCTCCTGGATGGGTAACTACTGAAGATACAGTTCTCCCAGTGCTGCTGCACTTGACCCCTAGCTCCTAGAGGGTTTGGTGCAGGCACACTCCTGGAACCTCTTATTAGGATGAGCCCCTTCTGTCTCTTGGCAGTGACTTCAAGCCTGTTCAATTTCTTTTCTGGTCATGTTGGCTGTGTTCCAATACTCCTTCTTGCAAGATGATTGTTCTGGTCGGATGCCAGAGGCACCTGCCCATTAAGGGAAGACTCCCTTACAACCTCATGGTACAAAAGCTAGGGGCAGGATTGGTACAAAAGTTAGGCAAACTAGGTGGGTGACTAGAGTGCCAATAGTCCAAGCCCATTGCCACTGCGGTCATCCCTTTCTGGGACCTGCAGTGGTAGCAATGATTTCAAAAGCCCCACAGTGCTTACCTAAACCTTTGGCCCTGCGGAGCTGTTTGTGCTTCCACCCGCTCCAATCGGAGGGAGTGGAAGGAAATACAGCCTTGCGGCACTGGACGTTTAGGAAAGTGCCACGGTGCTGTTTATTTATTTAATGGTTTTTATATACTGCATTTCCATAGATTAATATAGTTTACATTGAACTCTACATTTTACAAGCAAAAGACACATGATAACATAACAGATTTATTTATTAAGCTTTTTATACTGCTTTATCATTTCAGTCAAATCAGTTTACATTATAACTTAAACTTGGTAATGTACATTAAAAACATGGACATTGATAGCTTGGATTTTTCTGAGACAGTGGAGAGTTAAGTGACTTTCCCAAGGAGTGCTAGTGGGAATGGAACCCTGGTCTCTTGGTTACCAAGGAAGACCAACAAGCGGGCACAAAAGAGACTGGTGAATTTTTAGTTCAGGTAAACTCCTTTATTAGCCCTTACGCATTTCGGCTCAAAAGCCTTCTTCAGGGGGTCTTTGGAGGGAGCAAACCTCAAAAGAAAATGACAACAATAAATGTTGAGAAATAATGACAAAACATTTAAAAACCAATATGTTGTAAAATCATAAAAACATGCAAATTACAATACATTTAATAATGTATAACTTAAAAGATAATAATAAAAGTGCTCCTATACATATATAGTAACACACGAAAATGCCGTGTATGATATGTTAAAAGAATCATAACATAAGACACATTTTTTTAAAAAAGATAACCGATCAAAGAAATTATAAAAACACCAGTAGAATACATAAGTTGATAAAACCAAAGCATGAATCATTGCTCACTATACTCAAGGGTACAGATAGACAATAACAAAGAAATAAAAAACAATGATAACACAATTAGAATGCACAAATCATTAAATTCCATAAAATATGGAGAACAGGGATGAGGAGAGTACAGCAAAAGATGGTATGAAAATTTTTTTTGACAATACCTTTAATGTCTTGTGGTATATACAGACCACTAAAAAAATAACAATAATAAAAAATGATAAAACTTGTTAATAAATAATAATTGAACATGATGTTATTAGAAAGATAAAAATCATAAAGGCATGAAATAGAATTAATTCTCCATTGGTTAATACTACCAGTAGTTGTTTATATCAGAGCTTTACTTTATTGTAATTAAAATCCAGATGTTCTGTAAAATGTTTACAGCATCTCCATAAGGGATTATTGAAAAAAGACAATCATTTTGTTTTTGTTTTTGAAAAACTGCTTCATGAGCATTTTCATTACAAGCTTTCAGTATTATAATGATATTTTTTGGTGAAATATAGTTTTATAAGGGCAATAACATTACCTTTTATTATGAAATAATAAGAGAAAATAAACAATGGTTACTTTCTTTAGGTATGCGGTTTCTTTCCAAAAGAGAGTGCCTTTATGGTAGTGTCCGGTATCTTTTTCAATGTGTGCAGAGCGTGAAATTTGGATGCAGTTAAAATTTCTGTACATATTTTTTAAAATACGCACATTTGCACTTCGTAAAGTATACACTAACATTTATGCCTGCTCTTGAGCAGGCGCAGTGTCTGCGTCTTCAATCCAGGACCGTACCTAGCCCTGTGCGAGCGGTGCGGCAGCACAGGGCACAAAGGCTAAGGGGCGCATTTCGGCTGTCTGCCGTTGTCTGCCGCCGCCACCTTTTCTTCACTCAGTGGTGGCAGGCAATGGCAGACATCTGAAATGCGCCCCTTAAGCCTTCTTGCAGCATGCTAAGCACATCTGTCCCTCCCTGCTCTGACGCGACGTCAGAGGGACAGATCTGCTTAGCACACCGGCAACTTACACAGCGTGAGCGCCTCTTCTCTGTCACCACAGGGGAGGGGGGTGCATGCCCATTGTGCAAGTTGCACAGGGCGTGATTCAACCTCGGTACGGCCCTGCTTCAGTCTATGTGTGACTGCTGCAGGATTTAGGTTAGTATTTTATAAAGATACATAGGCGCACATGGTCTTTATAAAATAATCTTAAAATAGATGCATTCTTGCCTTCCAAACCTAGGTGCTGTGTTATAAAATTAGCTCCAAATGTATTCCCTGTAATCGCCACCATTTACATTTCATTCAGTGTTGAATGAGCATGCATTCAGACAGCAATATGCCATATCTACACCACTGACCAGGTATTAAATGTTAGTTCAATATCATAGTGAAATCTCTTTTAATACTGTTGGAATCTAATGAAATGTTGGCTGCTTAGAAAACATTCATGAAGGGACTTGTATTAAATATTTATGGGCGATATTCAAAAGCGCTTATCCAGGTATCAGCACCTGCTATCAGATACGTGCTGCTGGCTGAAGCTGTCAGCTGATTTTCAGCAGCATAAGATAGTGCTACTGAAACATTACTGACTGTCCAGATGCTAATCACGAAGTGCCAGGGTGGTGCAGGTGCAATGTAGATGGTCCTGGAAATTATCTGGATAGCGGATAGAATGTCCTAAAGTTATACAGATAGCAGAATAAATAGCTCTGCTTTGCAGATAACTGCTGCGCTGACTGCATGAAACGTATATTTGCTGCCAGCCACTGTCTGGAGAGTGGCGCTGAATATGGATATTTTGTTTAAGCACCATGTGGACCATAGGGTTAAAATATTTACCAGTTCGTCTTTATTGATGCTACCAGTACTATGTAGGACTCTGAATATGACATGCCCTCCTGTCCTCCTGGGATATATTCAGAGGTTGTGTCTTTTATTAGAACCACAGACGTTTTTGTCATTTGTAACTACCTTCTTACAGGGAATACCTTACAAAATCCAAGGGAACACCTGCAAAGGCTACCGAGTACTAGAAACATAAGAACATAAGATATGCCATACAAGGGAAGACGAAAGGTCCATCAGGCCCATATCCTGTTTCCAACAGTGGCCAAGCCAGATCACAAGTACCTGTTAGGTTCCCAAAAGGTAAACAAATTCCATGCTGCTTATTCCAGGGGTAACCAGTGGATTTCTCTAGTCAAAATGACTTATGGACGTTTTCTTCAGAACTTGTCCAAGCTCTTTTAAACCCAGCCACACTGACAGCTTTTACTAGATCCTCCAGCAACGAATTCCAGAATTTGATTGTGTTTAGTGAAAAAAATATTTTTTACAGTTAATCTTAAATGTGCTATATTGTAGCTTCATTGTGTGTTCCCCAGTATTTCTACTTTTTGAAGCTAAACAACCTATGTTTAACTCATTCCAGTCCAGTTGTTCTTTATAGACCTCTCTCATATTTACTATCAGCATCTCTTTTCCAAGATGAAGAACCTTAACCTTTAAACCTTTCCTCCATAGAGTTATCTTTCCATCCCCTTTATTGTTTTAGCTGCTCTTCTCTGTACCATTTCTAATTCTGCTATATCCTTTTTTAGATATGGCAACCAGAACAGCATACAATATTCAAAGTGAAATCACACCATAGAGTGATACAGAGGAATTATAATATCCTTGTTTTTATTCTCCATTCCTTTCCTTATGATTCCTAGCATTCTATCTGCTTTGTTGGCTTTCACTGAACACAGCAGAGGATTTCAATGTATTATCTATGATGACGCCTAGATTCTTTTTCCTGGGTGGTGATTGCTAATGTGCTTAACTTTGCACTTGTTCACATTAAATTATCTCCAGGAACAAGCAGGAATGTAGTCTTCACATATGGGTATTATCGGTACCGACGGAGCCTGCGCGGGAATGCTCCCCAGCGTCCAATAGGAACGCTTTTGGGAGCATCCCACAGCGCATGCGTGCTGCCTTCCCACCTCTGTACCTCTCTTACTTCAGTTCTTCGTTTTCCGCGGAGCCGACAGAACGTGTACCCTGTCACCACAGAAAATTTTGTTTTATTTGTTTTTTTGTGGTTGCGTCTGCCTTCATTCGACGCCTACCGGTACTGCCGGTTCTTCTTCTTCTTTCTTTAAAAAACAAAACAAAAAACTTATATTTTCTTCAGGGGTCTTTCCCCTGTTTCTGGTGCTAGGCGTCATTTTGGGCACTAGGCCCACTTTTCTTCAGGCATGGAGAAACCAGCTAGTGGTTTCAAAAAATGCTCAAAGTGTGGCGGTACCATTTCCGTCACCGACACCCATGATTGGTTTCTAAAATGTTTAGGTCCTGAACATTGTCCAACGGAATGTCTCTCCTGCACGAGGATGACCAAAAGGGGCCTGCAGAATAGAGCTGCAAAACTTGGTACCCTTTTTGCAGCAGATACGATGTCACTTGCATCGACATCCTCCAGGGCTTCATCTTCCTCCCATGGATCTCGGGTAACTAAACTTAAGTCTTCTAAGACTGGCTGGTCCTCGAAGGATAAATCTCCTTCAAAGTATCGAGATGCCACTGGCGTTGCCCTCGAGGATAGTTCACTGGCAAAACAACCCCGGCGGGAGTCTTCAGGCTCCAAAGCATTAACGGGGCTCCAGGATGTTCCAGAGGCTTCCACCTCTGCAGAACTACTGGTGCCATGTTCTGGGGTCGTAGCCGCTTCCACTGGTACCGACACTCAGGCATCGGCAGGAGCGATGGATAAAAGAATCCTCGCTATTGAATGCAGTCTAGCATCCCTCTTAGCAGCTTCAGTACTGCTAAGACCGCTACAGACGGTTCAACAGGTTTCAGTACCGTCATTGGTACCGGTACCGACAGTATCTGCTTCGACAGGACTGCTTCCCCCATGCCGAGCCTTGAGTCTATCTCGGGTATCGGGGATCAGGAACCGAGACATTTCGGTACCGACTTTGAGCGGTACCGATACCATGTGTTATGGGAGCACCCGGCACAGAGTGCCCTTGAGTCTTCTGATTCTGATGACTCTGACGATTCTACCGGTACCAGAGCGAACCTACTAGAGGATTCAACTCCTTCTCCTCAACGCAGGATGTCTCCTCCAGAAGATATGTCCTTCCAGGATTTCATATGTGATTTAGCAAAGGGCCTTGCAATCACTGTGATTCCAGAAAGGGAACCTAGGGCAGAAGAATTAAGAATTCTACAATACCCTATGGCTCCCAAGGAGGCAGCTATGCTTCCCATTCACAAGATCTTACATGATCTGATGTTGAGAATGTGGGAAACTCCTTTAACGATATCTTTGCATTCCTGATGCCTTGCCACTAATGTACCGAGTGCCAAGTTCTCCTGGTTTTCAAAAAAATCTCAGTTACCACACCATTCAATGGTAGTGGAATCGGCCATGCGAAGAATCAAGAGTGCTAAAACACATTCTTCTAATCCTCCAGTCCGGGAATCCAGGACACTCGATGCCTTTGGGCGCTGATGCTTTCAATCCTCAATGCTATCAGCCAGGATCAATTCCTACATTCTTTATATGGGAATGTTCCTGGAAGAAGTCACAAAAGACTTAGAGCTCATTAGCCCTTGTGTCTCTGAGGAAAAAAGAGCAGACTACCTTATTCTGGTCAAGCAGGCCCAGAATGTCTCTAAATTCATGAACCGTACTACCTTTGATTGCTTTGAATGTATTAGCAGAACCTCTGCTATATCCATAGGAGCACGTCTTATTGCTTGGCTTCAAGCATCAGACTTAGAACAGTGGGTGCAAGAAAAGCTGGGAAACATTCCTTGTACAGGAGAAAATCTCTTTGGCAAGGACTGGCAGGACAAGGTTAATAAGCTTGAATCTGAAAATACTACCTTGAACAGACTATCAAAGTCTACAGCCAACCCAGCAAAGAAGAAAACATTCAAAAAACCCTTTTTCAGTAAGAAAAAGAAGCTTTACCCATCTTACACCCATCAAAGCCACTGTCCGCTTCATGTTCCCCAGAAGGTGCAACAACAGAACAGACAGCAAAGAAAGCCGCAAGCTCAAAGAGTTCAACCGTCCCAACAGACCCAGCCCCCTCAGGGTCTTTGACTTCTACCTAGAGAACTTAGTCATTCTGCCCCTGAAAGGTCCAGAACCCTTAACCATTCCAGGAAGACTATGCTATTTTGCCAAAAGATGACAACAAATAACATCAGAAAACTGGACTCTGTCCATTGTACGACTGGGGTACAAGCTTCATTTTCTCAACTTGCCCCCACCTACAATAATAAAACAGTTCAATTCTCAGGTCCCTGTCACCAACCTCTTGTGGCAGGAAATCACATCACTTCTTGCTCAAGTAGCAATTGAAGAAGTACCCATACCCCAACAGGGGATGGGGTTTTACTCCCCCTATTTTCTTATTCCAAAGAAGACAGGGGGACACAGGCCTATACTAGACCTCAGAGAATTAAACAAATATTTGTTCTAAGAAAAGTTCAAAATGATCTCCCTCGTGACACTCCTTCCATACCTTCAAAGTCAGGATTGGCTATGTTCTCTAGATCTAAGAGATGCATACACGCATATTCTCATCCACTCAGATCACAGGAATTTTCTTTGATTCCTGGTCCAAGGAAGACACTTCCTGTACAGAGTTCTTCCTTTGAGACTGGCCTCTGCTCCAAGAGTCTTCACAAAATGCATGGCAGTGGTAGCAGCTTTTATGAGGACTCTGGGAATATTCGTCTTCCCTTACTTAGACGATTGGCTCATTTGAGCATCGACAGCTCCAGAAGTCAGCTTCACTCTTTCTTGAGCAATGAGAATTCTTCAATACTTGGGATTGGTCATAAACCTCCCAAAATCTCATCTCACCCCCTCTCAATCTCTCGAATTCATAGGGGCTCGTCTAGACACATGGCAGTCAAGGGCTTTCCTGCCACAGCCAAGCTATCTACGAATAATACAACTGGCATCTCAAGCATCTATGAAGGTGTTCCTTACTGCTCGAGAGATGCTTCATCTTCTGGGACATATGACATCCACTGTCCATGTGGTTCCCTATGCTCGCCTCCACATGCCAGCAGCCCAGTGGACCCTATCCTCTCAATGTTCACAGGCCTTGGGTGTGTTAATGGACAAGATCAAACACCACACGTCTGATTTCATCCCTGCAATGGTGGCAATCTCTAGAAAACCTCCTAGTAGGCTCTCCTTTCCAGCAGCCTCTATATCAGGCCACCCTAACAACAGATGCATCCAAGATGGGTTGGGGGCCCACTTGCACAATCTCTCCACTCAGGGTTTTTGGACCTCACAGGAGGTTTCCCTTCAGATAAACCTCCTAGAGCTGAGAGCCATTTTCAATGGTATTCAAGTCTTTCAGACCCCCCCATCTCAGCAACAAAACAATTCTTGTCCAAACCGACAATCAGGTAGCTATGTTCTATGTGAACAAGCAAGGCAGAACAGGCTCTCTGTCGCTATGCAATGAAGCTTTGCGACTATGGGCCCTCGCCAGAGAGTTGCAAATTCACCTGTTTGCGGTATACCTTCCGGCCATTCAAAACTTATGGGCAGATGGACTCAGTCGAATACTGCTGCCACACGAGTGGTCCCTCCACTCATACCAGCTTGCTCGAGTATTTCAAATCTGGGGAACACCAGATATAGACCTCTTTGCAAGTCCACAGAATGCCAAATTTTCCCCAATTCTGTTCCAGAATCCCGGCTCACAACTGTCAGGCAAGAGATGCTTTCCTACTCCACTGGGGTCAGGACTTCCTCTATGCCTTCCCACCCATTCCCCTCATTCCCAAAACTTTATTCAAACTTCAGAGAGACAGAGGTTGTATGATACTCATAGCTCCATGGTGGCCACGACAAATGTGGTATCCTCTTCTTCTGTGTCTCTCTCAAACCACTCCTCTGGAGTTGGGGAATGCTCCAGATCTTCTGTCTCAGGAGGACGGATGCTTACTGCATCCCAATCCCCAGTCCCTACATCTCAGGGCCTGGTTACTGAAAGCCTAGAATTCCAGGATATTAACCTTTCTCAACAAGTAAAGGATATCCTTCCACAAGACGTTCCTATGCTTTTAAGTGGAAAAGGTTCTCTGTCTGGTGTTCACAAAAGGGACTTAACCCCCTTTTGGTACCTGTAGAGTTGCTACTAGAGTATCTCCTCCAATTATCAACTTCTGGTCTAAAGACCAATTCAGTGAGAGTCCATCTTAGTGTTATTGCTGCTTTTCATAAACCTTTTGATGGACAACCTATTTCCTCTCATCCACTTGTATTAAGATTTATGAGAGGCCTACTCTTAACAAAACCTCCCATTAAACCACCACCGGTGGCATGGGATCTGAATCTTGTTCTTGGTCAGCTTATGAAACCGCCCTTTGAACCTTTAGCCACTTCAGACTTAAAGTTTCTTTCATGGAAAGTTATTTTCCTAATTGCCATCACTTCTACAAGACGCATTAGTGAACTACAGGCGTTAGTAGCTGACCCTCCTTATACAAGGTTCCACCATGATAAAGTAGTCCTCAGGACTCATCCTCACTTTATGCCAAAGGTGGTTTCGCCTTTCCATTTAAACCAGTCAGTTTATCTTCCTATATTCTTCCCTAGACCTCATGCCTCTAGTGCGGAAAGGAATCTTCACACATTGGATTGTAAAATAGCCTTAGGCTTTTATCTCCAAAGAACTAAGCCACATAAAAAATCTTCTCAGCTTTTTATGGCTTTTGACTCTAGTCATTTGGGACTTCCAGTTTCCAAAAGAACTCTGTCAAATTGGATTGCAGATTGCATATCCTATACTTATCAGAGTAAAGGACTTTCTCTTAAGGGTCATGTCACAGCTCACAATGTGAGAGCAATGGCAGCCTCAATGGCTAACCTTCATTCTGTGTCTATTGATGATATCTGCAAAGCAGCCACTTGGGCTTCGGTACACACCTTCACAGCCCACTACTGCTTAGACAAGGATTCCCATCGAGATGCCTCGTTTGGTCAGGCTGTTCTTCAGCATCTCTTCCATACTAAATACAACTACCACCGTCCATGATTTGGATGCCAGAGGTCCATGGGAGAAAATGACCCATCTCACCTGGGTTCGCAACTTGCTGGGGTCACCCCTTGGCATCTTTCAGCTGGGGAGTCCCCATATGTGAAGACTACATTCCTGCTTGTTCCTGGAGATAGTGTAGTTACTCACCTGTAACAGGTGATCTCCGGGAACAGCAGGAATTTAGTCTTCACAACCCACCCACCTCCCCTAGGAGTTGTCTCTATCTATCTTTTTCTCTACTTCTCTCCTTTGGTCTCAGCTATAAACACAACTGAAGTGAGAGAGGTACAGAGGCGGGAAGGCAGCATGCATGCGCTGTGGGATGCTCCCAAAAGCATTCCTATTGGATGCTGGGGAGCGTTTCTGAGCGGGCTCTCGGTACCGACGATACCCATATGTGAAGACTAAATTCCTGCTGTTCCCGGAGATCACCTGTTACAGGTGAGTAACTACGCTTTATCTGCCATGTGGATGCCCCGTCTCTCAATTTCTCAAGGTCCTCTTGCAATTTAACATCTTTGAATAATTTTGTGTCATCTGCAAATGTGATCACCTCACTCTTTGTTCCCAATTCTAGGTCACTTATCAGTCTGTTAAAAAGCAGCGAATCTAGCATGGATCCTTGGGGATCTCCACTATTCACTTTTGTCCATTGAGAAAATTGGCCATTTAGCCTTACTGTATATCTTTTATCCATTTCCCAGTCCACAATAATAAACTGCCCCCTATCCCATGACATTTTAATTTCCTCAAAAATTTCTCATAAAGGACCTTGTCAAAGGCTTTCTGAAAATCCAGATACACTATGGGGTCTATTCTGAGCCTCAAATAGCGGGGATGTATGCCCTGCCTGGACATACATCTCTGCTATATGTCCCCCTTGCCGTCCTCATGCATGACTCCATGTACGAATAGTAGCGTTGTACAGGGAGCCTTAGATGTGGGTTGGGGGGGGGGGGACGGCCAGGAAGCAGAGCAAGGGTGGTGCATGGGCAGTCATCACCCCGGACGTACAAGGCTGTTTATGAAGTCAGCACTGTACAACCGGGGTAGACCGGTTAGACTGTAGACTTATTCCACCTCAGGGTGGAATAAGTCCCCCGGGAAGCGGGGTAGTAGCGGTGGCCAGCGGGGACAAAACATGGAGACGTGCAGGGGAGCCCTGCAGCCATGGGAGGCCATATTGGGGGTCTGGCAGTGGGGAAAGAACCGTCTTGGCAGCGGCTGGCAATAGCGGCTCCTGATTATAGCTGCGGTGTCATGGTGATCACCATGGCACCGCAGCTCCATTCAGGGACCTGTCAGAAGTAGATGTGTACAAGCCAGTAGACCCGATTCTGATCCTGTTGGGGGCTGGACACCCCTGTGGGATCAGAATCGTGTCTACCGCTGTATGCCCCGATTCTGAGGGGACGTACACAAGCTGGACGTCCAGTAGTGAATAGCCTCCATATCAACCAGCTCACCTTTATCTACCTGCTTATTCACACCTACAAAAAAATATAGCAGCTTAGTTAGACAAGACTTTCCTTGGTTAAATCCATGTTGGCATGGTCCCATTAAGCCATGAATATCTATATGTTCAGTAATTTTGTTCTTTATAATGGTTGCTACCATTTTTCCTGGCACTGAAAGCAGGCTCACCAGTCTGTAGTTTCCCCACTCACCCTTGGACCCTTTTTAAAAATTGGCATTACGTTGACCACTCACTAATGTTCAGGTACTATGGATGATTTTAATAATAGATTACAAATTACTAATAATAGATCTGCAGTTTCATTTTCTACTTTTACCAGCATCCTGAGATGTATACCATTTGGTCCAGGTGGTCTACTACTCTTTAGTTTATCAAACTGCTGTATTACATCGTCCAGGTTTATTGAGATTTGTTTCAATTCCTTTGATATATCACCTTTAAATATCATTTCTAGCGTGGGTAAGTTCTCTACATATTCTTTAATAAAAAACATTCATTCTCTCCACTATGGCCTTGTCACCCATTAGTGACCCTTTTACTCCTCTTACCTTATTGCAGTATCTGGAACATGGATTCTGGGATGAAGGACAGTAAGAAGTTTCATATTTCAGCTTATTTAATATAGAATGTTTCAACAGATTAAATATAAAAGTTATAAAACATAGGGGACGTTTTACTAAAGTGCACTAGGTTTTTGCTCTTAATGCTTATTTAGCAAGAAAATTAACATGTGCATGGTAAGTGCAAGGTCTCTGCAGTAACTGTCAAGAGCATTAGCAGCATGTTCCCAACAGTTAACGCACATATTTGTACGCTAACACATGACACTTTTACTGCAGGTGCTCTTAAACCTACAACTACTGAGATGGCATTAGGTGAACTTGAGCTAATAGTAACATTGAAAGCATGCAATATATGCTCCCGTGCTAACTGTAATGCCCTCATCACTCACACTTTCTGCCCTTGACATGCCTATTTGGCAATTTTCAATGTAGGTTAACTGTCATGCCCTCACAGGAACTGTTAACACGGGCCCGAGCATGCAGTTAACATGCGCCAAATTGCACATCAACTGCATAGTAGTGCACTTTAGTAAAAGGGCCCCATAGAATCATAAAAAACATAAGGGGGCATAATCAAAAGGATTAATGCGGTTAGTCGACCTGCTAAACACATTAATCCCAGAGAGCCGGATATTCAGTGGCATCTGGTTGATTTGTGCCACTGAATATCTCCTCCTAATGCTGCTGCATGCTCCAGTATGAACTGCATGGCATTGGGTTCATTCTGGGGGTGGCGCTCATGTTAACTGGTCAGCAGCAATATTCAGCCACCGACCAATCAACATAAACATTCTAAGGTTGTACACATCAAAGGATGGGCTAACTTTAGTTGGTTTAGCTATCCGGCCAGCGCCTGAATATCGCCGTTGCCCAGTTATCTAAACCACCAACTGGGAAAACCAGATATTCAATGTTGATGTTCAGATATGACGCCAGTATTGAATATATGGGTCTCAGTTTAAACAGCGATGGCAGCCACTTTACAAGAGCTGACCGCCTCCATTGAATATTGGCCTTATAATCATAATATAAAACATGAACATATCTATAAAACACCACACAGAGAGGGTAAGATTATAAACTCCCAGAGAATTAGCGCACATTTGTACACAGATATTTGAGGCCTATTTTATAAAGAAAAGTTACTTTATAAAATAGGGGTATAAGTGGTGTAAAAATGCACATCAGACTAGCCATGAACACTAACACCTGCCCTCGATTTTACAGGAATGAGCGTAAGTTATGCTATTTTATAACTTATGCATGCAAATTTGTGTTCTGCCCATGCTGTGCCCAAAGTCCGCTCTGTGCTCATTCATATGAATAAGTCCTGGAAAATTATGGCTTGCGTATGTAAATGGCATGTATCTTTATGTGTCTCACTTATAAAATCACCCTAAATATGTAAAATAAACTTAATTATAAAATCTAACATTCACAACATTGATGGTGCAAACATAACATTTAACATATGTTAAATAAGGCCCTAAGGGGACCACTTACTCAAGTCTCTTATTGTTTTGTTCCATCTGGAAAATAACTTTTGATGAACTCCGAAATTCGCAATCAAATTACAGAAGGTAGAGAAATCAAAGGAAACATCTGTAAATTTTCACAGTCTAATAATCTCCATAGAGGTTCACAGTACGAGAGCAGAGAAATATCAAATATCCTCAAAACCACTTCCCAAGTTTTTTGCTTAAGCTGCAAGAGTGCTAAGAATTTTCAGAGCTTCCTTTGCAGGCCTCTGTCGCTTAAGAACAGTGGATTCCATTTCTGTCCTTCGGATGCCTGCCGATTGAATCCTTCATGAAACAAGTTCAAGTACTCAACACATGTCCCCATACAACACATTTCCCATTGTCGTGCCTGAAAATGAAAGGAAGACTCACAAAGAGGCCAATAAGGAAAAAAAAGTAAGATAGAAAAAGGCAACAACAGGTGTATAGCATTCAAGGAGAAAAATAAAAATGAAGTGAATGAGAGAGAAGGAAAGCAAAGGGGAGAAAAGGACAACAAGTATAAAGAGAAGTGGAGAGGGAAGAGACTGATAGCCTCGGAAGGCATGAATTTGGGATATGCAATCATTTCTAACATTGTAAAAAAAACTTGGACTAACATGAGTGGGAGAAAGTAAGTGGAGAGTAGTTTAAGAAAAAGAACAAAGGAAGAAGGAAAATACAACAGTAAAACAAATGGACCCCCCCAGAGAAACAGCAGATAAATGAAACCAGTAAATACATAAGGTTGGAAATGTTGGACCTGATATTTGAGAGGCATTTACACAGTTTACAGATCAGTAAACCGTGTAAATGTCTTAACCAGGAATATTCGACAGCACCTACATGGTTAGTGCCATCAGATATCCTTGTCTATGTCCCCTCCGTGCCCCGATGCTATCTGGTTAGCATCGGGGCATGCTGGGGGCTTTCTGGGGTGGAGCAGGGCGAAGATTGCCATTAACCGGGAAGCGGCGATATTGGACTGTTAAGCAGTTAGCGATCCGTGCCTAAAACTAAGCGAGCTTTTGGGCTACCTAGTTCTAACCGGGTAGCGGTGCAATATCGCTGCTACCCGGTTAGGCTCTGTGGGTGAATCCACTCGGCGCCAAACCTGGATATTCAGTGCCGTCACTGCGGCACTGAATATCCGGGTTTAGAGGTCAGCGGGCAGGGCTATGTGCCGACGGGGTGCATAGCTCACCCAAATGAATATCGGGCCCGTTGTCATTATGGCAGGGCTATGAGATATTGTGATAGCTTTCATTTTCAGGCACAACAACGGGAAGCGCTTTTTTTGTGAACCCATGTTGAGTACTTGCATCTTATAGAGCTTTATTAGTCCAATTTCATGACATTATCTATCTACCTATCTATGTACAACAATGCAGGCAGTGTGAAAATAACAGGCAAGGATACAGTCACACCCAGTTATCAATAAGATAATATTATAACATAATAGGTAACAGCATTAAAAACAAGCTGGTCCATCCATTCTTCCTTGTTTATCTCTTTCTTTCCTATTATGAACATATTCCAGTGGCTATAAATAGTGCACGACAACTGGTAAGATATCACTCCACATCCAGGAATGTTCTTGCTGCACTTTACCTTTGCACTCCACTTGCTTTTGACTATTAATCCCGGTATCTTTTATGGCCATCTACCCAATCATTTATCCAGTTAGCAACAGCAGCTAACTAGATCGGTGCAGGCCAGGGAGAATATTTCCTCTGCTTCAGTACTATCTTGATTGTGCCGGGGTGGAGCTTGGGCAGGGTTGCGAATTATCCGGTTAGCAGTGATATTCAGTCTGCCAACTGCATAACCATCTGGATAAAGTTAGGAGAGCAAAAATTCTATCCTAATTTAATACAGAAGGGGTTTCACTGTTGCCATTGTCCAGATACTAGTACCAGTCACAGCTGAATCCAGATGTTCAATGCCGGCTGCTATCCGGATTCTAGTACATAATATCCAGATTAATTTCAGCCACATCAGCAGGGTCAGTGAAAGAGCACTGGCCGCCCTAGGAAACCTTAATTCTTCCCACCCCTGGCCCTGCCTTCACCCTTACTGCTGCAGCACTGCCATGCCATATCTCCTGGATCCAGCAGTGATGGCAATACAACATAAGGAAGGGGAAGCATGGCATAGAGGGAAGCTTTTGAAGCACTGCATGCTGTGCTCTTGAAATGCAGCAGATCCCACCCCCTCCCTTGCCTTGTGAACCACAAAGATGTTGCCCAGACATCTGGTCTTTAATGTCCACTATATTGCACGAGTATAACCTGCCAAACAGACCATGCTGTGTCAGTGCCTCCAGTTCTGTCAATAGCCTGCTCCTAGCTTAATTTTAGTTCTGGCTATGTGAATGAGGACCGTGTATGATTGACAAATATACAAATGGGAATTGAGTAGATACTACACCATTTATAGAAGATGATGTTTTTGGACAGGTTGAAAAACTGAAAGTGGACAAGGCTATGGGACTCGATGGGATACATCCCAGGATACTGAAAGAGCTTGGAGAGGATCTGGCAGGGCCTTTAAAGGATGTTTTTAGTAGATCCTTGGAGACAGAAGAGGTTCTGCAGAACGGGAGAAGGGTTGTGAAAGGACTTGATTTATAACAACTGGCATATGGTTCTCCAAAACCAAGAAAAGAATTGTGTTCTATGGTTAGATATAATATGGTTGGGGAAGTCTGTGCAGCTTGAACACTTGACTAAACAGGACTTGGACTATTTCTTCTTTGGTGAGTAGCCATAGAAAGGCAAAATGATGATAAAAGCCAAGTTGATTACTTGCCATATCTTAGTCTGGGTTTCCTCTGTTTGGCATAGGCTGGCTGCTCTCACCTGAGGATTCGAAGTGCATAGCTCAAAGAAAGAGGTAATTACTACATGAGCAGTTAGTACTGGCCATCAAAGGTCAACTGTGCAGGACCAGAGGACTCATACAGGCATTGATGGAAGTAAAGGAGACCTCCTTGCTCCTGGAGCAGTGATGTTTGGAAAGTGTGGTAATTTTTGAAATCTGATTGATGTCTTACATAAGAACATAAGAAATGCTATACTGGGTCAGACCAAGGTCTGTCAAGCCCAGTATCCTGTTTCCAACAGTTGTCAATCCAGGTCACAAATACCTGGCAGGTTCTAAAAGGCACACAGGTTCCACAATACTCATCCTGGGGTAAGCAGTGGATTTCCCAGTTCCTCTTTAATAATGGTTTATGGACCTTTCCTCCAGGAACTTGTCAAATTCTTTTTTAAACCTAGCTACACTAACAGCTATTACTATATCCTCCGGTAACGAATTCCAGAGTTTGATTACGCGTTGAGTGAAAAAATATTTTCTCTTATTAGTCTTAAATGGGTTACAATGTAGCTTCATTGCGTGTCTTCTAGTCTTTCTACTTTTTGATGGTGTAAACAACTGATTTGCGTTAATCCATTCCACTCCATTCATTAATTTATAGACCTCTATCATATCTCCCCTCAGCCGTCTCTTCTCCAAGTTGAAGAGCCCTAACCTTTTAAGCCTTTCCTCATAGGGATATCCTTCCATCCCCTTTACCATTTTGGTGGCTCTTCTCTGTACCTTTTCTAAGAAATGGAGACCAGAATCTCACACAATATTCAAGATGCGGTCGAACCATGGAATGATACAGAGGCATTACAATGTTGTTGTTAAGTGCCGTTGAGTCGGAGTCGACTCATGGCGACCCTCTGGATAGCTATCCTAAATTGTGTTCGGTCTTCAGTCAGGCGGCTCATTGTTGACAGACTGGTACCCGTAGCTGCTGTTATTGTATCGATCCATCTCATTGCTGGCCTTCCTCTTTTGCTTTGACCTTCTATCTTGCCAAGCATGATGTCTTTCTCTAATGATCTCTCTCTTCGCATGATGTGTCCAAAGTATGAAAGTTGAAGTCTTGTAATCTGAGCTTCTAAAGAAAGCGTAGGTTTGATCTCCTCTAGTACAGACTGGTTTGTTCTTTGGGCAGTCCATGGTATACACAGTATTCGCCGCCAGCACCATAATTCAAAGGCATCAATTTTCTTCCTGTCTATCTTTTTCACTTTCCAGCTTTCACATCCATATGATGTTATTGAAAATACCATGCTCATGAATTCACCACATGAAACTAAGAAAAAAATGGTACTCCCACCAATCCAATATTGTGTACAAAGGTCTCAGTAGAAAACGCAGCTATTCGTAAAAGATTTTTTAACATCACTCTCACTACATGCTGCTATTTACATCAATGACCTTTTCTTCTTGTACACACTAGCTGTTTGTTTTCTTTTTTTCTTTTAAATTTGCAATCAAGGACAATCCTCAAATAAAATCATCTGCAAACCATGTGGCAACGTATGGAATATTAGTACAACTAGTACTTAGCTTATGTTCCACACGGAATGTCCTCCACTTTGCCGAGGTAAGGTCCTTCACATTACTGGCGACTGCTATTTAAATCCCAACGCCGTACTTCTAAGGCGCCCAAGCATTTCACAATGCTTGTTTCTTCAGGGGATTGCTTGTAGAAATCGCAAACTGAATCAGAGAAAATACAGCCAAATATCATTTTATCATAAACATCATTTCTTTGTTTCATTTAAAACAACAGCGTCCCCGAAAAAGTAATCCCAAAGCATACCCTCTTTTTATCTTTATCTCCATTAGTTCACTGCAAGCAGAAGGGAACTGTGGTTGCTGAACCGTCCCCACTCCTGCAATCAAAAAAACGCGGTGCATGCGGCTCGGGGCTAGCAGTGTTCCTTATGTAGACTTCGTGCTGAAACTCCTCCCCCGTAATATGTACCACTATCCAAACACGTTATATGCAAACTGACCAATCCAGTGAAGCATTTAAACCCAGGGGTTTGACAGTATGCAAAATGAAAATCCAGCGCTGTTCTTCTCGAAGTAAAGTTTGTTCCTTAGTTCTACCTCCCCGCGGGAAATCCACTCGATCTATAGCAAAGCACCTTAATTGGTCAAAACTGTGGTTTGCGGTAATACAGTGCTGCACTAGAGGTGCATCCAACACTCTATTCTTCACACGACTGCGATGCTCAACCATCCTCAATTTTAAAGATCGGACGGTCTTTCCAATGTATAACATGACACAAGGACAGCGCACCCCGTACACTACATAGGCGGACAGACAGGTGGTCGCTTTCCGCAGCTGGTATGTGACACCTCGATGTTCAAAATGCGCTATCTCAAACGTTATAGCACAAATACTTCAGCTGCCGCATTTCTTGTGTCCCAATTCAATGTCCGACACACTCACTGAGGGCTCCGGATGCAACCTAGATGGATTAAGTCGCTCCTTCAAATTAGGGCTTCTGCTCCACACACAGCATATCCTCTTATCTCGAAGGCCCGAAGCCATCTCCAGAACTCTACTGTGTTTCCTAATGATACTTTGGATGTCTTTGCTCAAGGGAGAAAAGCGGGTGATAAGGTTAACTTTATCGGTATCAGTCACCATCCCGCGCTGCCTGACTTGTCCCAGAGGAGTTAACAAAAGTCAACGATCATTACATTTGGCTCTGGTGTATGCCCTTTGTACCACAGATGGTGGATAACCTCTCATTAAAAATTATTTTTCAACTGTTGAGATTTCTTTCGGAAGTCCAAAGAATCGGAACAATTTCTCCTATATCTTAAAAACTGTGAGAAAGGCAACCCCTCTTTGAGTTGTCTCGGGTGAGCGCTACTGAAGTGCAGAAAGTGTTCCTGTCCATCGGCTTGCAATAAATAGAAGTGTTCCAGCTTCAAGACACCAGAACGTATAAAGTTCTTTTAGAGGACCCTACGCCTGAGTTACGATTGGAGATTAAGAAGATCACCTTAGAGGCCTTACATCTTCATTTATTGGAGCGGAAAGAATATTGTTATTTGAACAGCACTTCTTGTACAATAGCACGGTTCTATACAGTGCCGAAAGTTCATAAAACTCTACAAGCCCCTCCGGGACGACCCATCGTGTCAAACAGGGGAACTCCTTTGGAACCGGTTTCTACCTATTTAGATTCTTTTTTGCGTCCGCTCTTACCTACCATTTCGTCATATCTTAAGGACACCACACATTTTTTGAACATCTTGGCGGACTTATCTGTTTGGGCAAGTTGTGGAGATACATTTTTGGTGACCTTGGATGTGGTCTCTCTATACACTAATATCCCCCAAGCAGCAGCTTATAACGTAGTTGAACAATTTTTACGTCAGCGAGGGGACCTGAGTGCGGATACTATTACTCTGTTACTAAAATTAACACGATTAGTGATTTTCAAAAATTTTGTTCAATTTCAAGAGGTACTATATCAGCAAATTTCCGGGGTAGTGATGGGCGCGACTTGTGCCCCTTCTATTGCGAACCTCTATATGGCGTTATTTGAGAAGTGTTGGCTGGAAAGGTCCGTCTACTATGGTAATGTGGTAGTCTGGCGGCGTTACATTGATGATATCTTCTTGAGTTGGCAGGGCAGTGAGGATGATTTACTTTCTTTTTTCCACTGGTTGAATCAATGTGACCCCAATATTAAATTTACCACCACATACAATCGAGACGTCATTACGTTTTTGGATCTACAGATCACCAGGGGTCCAGTAACCTGGAACACTTCTATTTATTGCAAGCCGAAGGACAGGAACACTTTTTTGCACTTCAGTAGCGCTCACCCGAGACAACTCAAAGAGGGGTTGCCTTTCTCCCAGTTTTTAAGATATAGGAGAAATCGTTCCAATTCTTTGGACTTCCGAAAGAAATCTCAACAGTTGAAAAAAATTTTTTTAATGAGAGGTTATCCACCATCTGTGGTACAACAGGCATACACCAGAGCCAAATGTAATGATCGTTGGCTTTTGTTAACTCCTTGGGGACAAGTCAGGCGGCACGGGATGGTGACTGATACCGATAAAGTTAACCTTATCACCCGCTTTTCTCCCTTGAGCAAAGGCATCCAAAGTATCATTAGGAAACACAGTAGAGTTCTGGAGATGGCTCCGGGCCTTCGAGATAAGAGGATATGCTGTGTGTGGAGCAGAAGCCCTAATTTGAAGGAGCGGCTTAGTCCATCTAGGTTGTGTTCGGAGCCCTCAGTGAGTGTGTCGGACATTGAATTGGGACACAAGAAATGCGGCAGCTGCAGTATTTGTGCTATAACGTTGGAGATAGCGCATTTTGAACATCGAGGTGTCACATACCAGCTGCGGAAAGCGACCACCTGTCTGTCCGCCTATGTAGTGTACGGGGTGCGCTGTCCTTGTGCCATGTTATACATTGGAAAGACTGTCCGATCTTTAAAATTGAGGATGGTTGAGCATCGCAGTCGTGTGAAGAATAGAGTGTTGGATGCACCTCTAGTGCAGCACTGTATTACCGCAAACCACAGTTTTGACCAATTAAGGTGCTTTGCTATAGATCGAGTGGATTTCCCGCGGGGAGGTAGAACTAAGGAACAAACTTTACTTCGAGAAGAACAGCGCTGGATTTTCATTTTGCATACTGTCAAACCCCTGGGTTTAAATGCTTCACTGGATTGGTCAGTTTGCATATAACGTGTTTGGATAGCGGTACATATTACGGGGGAGGAGTTTCAGCACGAAGTCTACATAAGCCCCGAGCCGCATGCGCCGCGTTTTTTTGATTGCAGGAGTGGGGACAGTTCAGCAACCACAGTTCCCTTCTGCTTGCAATGAACTAATGGAGATAAAGATAAAAAGAGGGGATGCTTTGGGATTACTTTTTCGGCGACACTGTTAAGTTGTTTTAAATGAAACAAAGAAATGATGTTTATGATAAAATGATATTTGGCTGTATTTTCTCTGATTCAGTTTGCGATTTCTACAAGCAATCCCCTGAAGAAACAAGCATTGTGAAATGCTTGGGTGCCTTAGAAGTACGGCGTTGGGATTTAAATAGCAGCCGCCAGTAATGTGAAGGACCTTACCTCGGCAAAGTGGAGGACATTCCGTGTGGAACATAAGCTAAGTACTAGTTGTACTAATATTCCATACGTTGCCACATGGTTTGCAGATGATCTTATTTGAGGATTGTCCTTGATTGCAAATTTAAAAGAAAAAAAGAAAACAAACAGCTAATGTGTACAAGAAGAAAAGGTCATTGATGTAAATAGCAGCATGTAGTGAGAGTGATGTTAAAAAATCTTTTACGAATAGCTGCATTTTCTACTGAGACCTTTGTACACAATATTGGATTGGTGGGAGTACCATTTTTTTCTTAGTTTCATGTGGTGAATTCATGAGCAGATAATAATACATCAATATATCAGTAGTGATTGCTCTGTCATTCGACCTATAGTGTTATTGAAAATACCATGGCTTGAACAAGTCAAATCTTTGTATGGAGAGAGACATCTCTGCTCTTGAGAATCTTATCTAGGTCTTTCATAGCCATTCTTTCAAGAGCAATGTGTCATTTGATTTCTTGACTGCTTGTTGCTTCTTTATTGATAGTTGATCCAAGTAGGTTAAAGTTGTTCACAATTTCAATTTCTTCTCCTTCAACGATGAACCTGTTTGTTATGCCAGTTGTCATGATCTTTGTCTTCTTTACATTAAGGTGCAGGCCCATTTTGAGACTATGTTCTTTGATTGTGAGAAGCAAATGTTTCAGATCATCTTCACTTTCAGCCAGTAATGTGGTATCATCAGCATAGCGAAGTTTGTTGATGAGTCTTCCACCAATCTTCACACCTCTGTTGTCTTCATACAGTCCTGCTTCTCTGATGATTTGTTCTGCAATACAATATCCTTAGTTTTATTCTTCATTCTTTTCCTTATGATTCCTAGCGTTCTATTTGCTTCCTTGGCCGCTGCTGCACATTGGACGGAGGATTTCAACATATTATCCATGATGACTAAATCTTTTTCCTGGGTAGTGGTTTCTAAGGTGGTACCTTGCATTGTATAACCAAAGTTGGATTGTTCTTTTCCTAGGTGCATAACTTTGCTCTTGTCCACATTAAATATCATCTGCCATTTGAACGTCTAGTCTTCCAATTTATCAAGATTCTCTTGCAATTTTTCACAATCTTCTTGTGTTTTAACAACTTTAAATAATTTTGTGTCATCTCTGTGATCTCTTGTATTTCATGAAGCTGACTCCTTTTTCTTCACCTTTACAGCTATCTCTTTTGAGAATCATACTGGCCTCCTTTTTCCTTTTACCTTTATTTACCATTCTAACAAAAAGGTTGGTTGCCCTTAACATATCCCCTTTCAGTTTTTCCCACTGTTTTTCTACATCCCCAGCTGTTCCCATCCTGTTAACGACTTCTTGAGGTATTGGCCCATCTTGGCAAAGTTAGTTTTCCTAAGGTCTAAGACTCTCACTTTTGAATGGATTTTATCAACCCTAGTCCTAATACTGAACCACACCATCTGGTGATCACTGGATGCAAGATGATCTCCCACTGTAACATCAGATACACTTTCCCCGTTGGTAAGCACCAAGTCCAGTATGATCCCTTCACGTGTGGGTTCTGTTACCAGTTGCCTGAATAGTTCTTCCTGTAAAGAATCCAGCATCTCCTTGCTTCTAGATGACACCGCAGCAGGGATTGGCCAATCAACATCCAGCATATTGAAATCCCCTATCAGTAACACTTCCCCTTTCCCTGGCAATGCTGCGTATGTCTTCTATTAAATCTCTGTCCACATCTTTTCCCTGTTATGGAGGTCTGTATATCACGCCAATGCAAATGGATTTCTCTTTCCCTCTTTCTAGTTTAACTCACACTGCCTCCTCTCTCCCTTTTAAGCCCTTTATTTCCATAGCTTTAATATTATTTTTTACATATAGTTCCACTCCTCCTCCCCTTCCTCCTTTCTGAATAACATATAGCCTGGTATAGTTACATCCCAGTCATGGTTGTCCGTGAACCATGTCTCTGTAAATGCCACTAAATCCAGGTCAGCCTCTCCCATTAAAGCCTCAACATCTGTGATCTTATTTCCCATGCTATGGGCATTTATAGAGACTTCTTTCCAGATGTTGCCCTTTTACCTATTTCTATAAAGGTATTTAATATTTCACATACTTGGGGGCTTTCTTCACCCATCCCCAACAAATCTAGTTTAAAGTCCTCTTCAGTAGGTTAGCCAGTCTTCTACTGAAGACATGTTGACCCTTCATGGACAGATGGATGCCATCTCTGCTCTGCAGCCCTTGGAACATCATCCCATGGTCTAGGAAACCAAAACACTCTCAATGACACCATTCATGTAGCCATGCCTATCTCCAGGAACAAGCAGGAATGAGTCTTCACATATGGGTACGTCGGTACCGACGGAGCCTGCACTGGAATGCTCCCCAGCATCCAATCAGAAAGCTTTTGGGAGCATCCCTCGCGCCTGCGTGCTGACTTCCCGCCCTTTCCACTTCTTCTCCTCAGTTTTCGTTTTTCCGCGGAGCCGGCAGGACGTCCTCCTGTCACCGCAGAAACTTTTTTCTTTAAATACTTTATTTCTTGTTTTCTTGTGGTCGCGGCTGTTTTTCCCGCCGATACCGGTACCGCCGGTGGTTTTTTCTTTCTTTTTTCTTAAACTCAGAGAGATTTTTCCCTCTGTTTCTGTCTTAACTTTTTCGGCCTACAGGGCCTCTCCATCATGGAGGCTTCTTCTCCTAAGAAGTGCCTTCACTGTGGAAACACAGTTTTCTTTTTAGACTCCAATCTCTGGTGTCTAACCTGTTTGGGTCCTGCCCCTTTTTCCCCTGAACTATCAGGCTGCAATGCTGAGAAAAGACCTTCCCTCTTTCGAGTTTCCCTCGATACCGTTTTCCCTCCTACAGTGAGGGCACCGGGTTTTTCTTCTCTACAGGATCAGGTAACCCACAAACAGTCTGTTAAGACTTGCCAATCCTTGAGTGGTAGGTCTCATGCCACGCATGATGACGGCTCCGGCCTTGCCCTCAAGACCCCATTGGCATTAACACCCCAGCGGGAGTCTTCGGGCTCCAAAGCATTTCAGGGGTTTCAGGTTGTTCCTGGGGCTCACCCCTCACAGAACATACCTGAGCCGTGCCCGGGGGTGATATCTGCTTCGAACGGTACCGATACCCCGGCACCAGCACCGGTGTCGAGTGTTCCACTCTTCACCAGGGATCGTCATCTGGTGTCCTCGGTACCTTCGGGACCGATCGATACGTTCTAGATTGACTTTCCTGTGTCTAAGCCATGTTCGGTGGTGGTACCCGCTTCGAGCGGTACCAATACCCCGCCATCGGCTCTGGTGTCGAGTGGAACACTCGACACCAGGGATCGTCTTCTGGCATCCTCGGTTCCTTCGGGACCAATCGATATGCTCCAGATTGACTTTCCTGTATCTAAGCCATGCTCGGGGGTGGTATCCGCTTCGAGCGGTACCGATACCCCGGCATCGGCACCGGTGTCGGGTGTTCCACTCTTCACCAGGGATCGTCATCTGGCGTCCTCGGTACCTTCGGGACCGATCGATACGACCCAGAGTGACTTCCCTGTATCAGCATCGCCGGTACTACCACCGACGTCGGTGCACTCTAGACATGCATCGATAGACTCGCTCCCTTCGATGCCGAGTCTGGAATCGATATCTAGTCTAGATGACTGGGTACCGACGCGCCTCGGAACCGACTCGTCATTTCCGGATACGCAGTACCGAGGATACTCACCAAGACTCTCTGGTTACCTCGGAACCGCTTGAGCAGCCTCCGATGATGGCCTCGATGCTATTACTGGTATCGGTATCAATGTCGATTCCCGCAATTACATCGGTGCCATCGATCCTTTCCATGCCTAGTTTGGAATCGATACCTGGCATAGACAATGCAGTACTAACTGCCTCAAATCGTGACTGCCAGTATCATTATCCATCTAGTAAGGTTCTTTTTCTGCACCAGACCAGTACATCCTCTGGTGCTCAGGCTGCATCTTCAACCTTAGCCTTCCCAGGGATGGTTCCCATTGGAGATCCTTCTTTTAAGAAGTTTCTCCTTGACATGGCAACCTTTCTTGCTATTCCTATCCCTGGCTGTAATCTTAACCAAGGCTCTCCAGCAGAAAAGGGAAATATAATGCTTCCTTTACATCATTCTTTGCAGGATCTTCTTCTGAGAATATGGGAATCACCTTTAAGGGTTCCCTCAACTTCTACAGCAACTAATGTTCTGTATCAGGTGCCCCCCTTTCCAGGGTTTCAAAAGAATCAACTTCCCCATCATTCCATTGCAGTGGAATCAGCAATGAGGAAGGTAAAAAGCAAGAAGAAACATTCTTCTTATCCGCCAGGTCGTGCTTCTAGAGCACTTGATGCCTTTGGACGTCAAACCTTCCAAACATCTATGCTGGCATCAAGAATTATTTCTTATATATTTTATATGAGTCTAACACTCCAGGAGGTCACGAAGAAATTATCTCTTTTGACTCCTTTTTTGTCAGAGCCTAAGGCTGCTGACTATTCCTTGTTTCTTAGTCATAGCCGGAATATCTCTTGGTTTCTTTCTCGTGCTTCTCTAGACTCTTTTGAGTCTGTTAGCAGATCCTCTGCTATTGCCATTGGAGCACGTCGTAGAGCCTGGCTCCAAGCTTCTGACTTGAACAGATGGGCACAACATACACTGGGTAATTCTCCTTGTACTGGAGAAAATCTCTTCAATAAGGAGGCTTTACGTCAGGTTGCTCATTGCTCCACTGACGTCCCTGGTTCTGGAGACCATTCTAAGCCTCCTTCTTCTCCAGGAGGTAGGAAATGTCCTACCAAGCCTTCTTTCCCTAAGAAAAGAAGGTTTCACTCTTCTCCTGCCCATCATCCAGAGGTGCCCAAACAAGGGACACCTCGTCCTAGTCTGAAGTTTCCAAATTCTAGCCAGTCTCAACATACCCAGCAACCATAGATTCTGAAGGTTACAATTTACAGTTAACCTCTTCTTAACAGAAGTTTGTTCACTGTTTTTTCTTAAAGCTCTACACTGGCGTTTTTCCTTTTTCAGTATGCTAAGCTGTCAGGATATTCTTGTCCATGGGTTACAGAATTCTCCTCTTCTTACACCAAGAAGGGAGGTTACAACTATCTCATGATAGTTTCTGTCCCAACATGAACATTTTTTCCTTCAGCTAACTCGCCATATGGGTAAGTCACCCTCCCCCTCTCATCCAGGGTTTCCCCTAACTGAGTGGTACCATACTGAAAAGCTTCTCTAGCTTTCATTCCAGTGTAGAATTTTTGTTTCCTTGAATACATTCTCAGGATAACTCATCAGACAGGGACAGGAATATCTCCTCTCCCTTTGTCTGTTTCTCTTTGTTTTGCACAGTAAGATTCTCTCTCCTGTTCTTTCAACTGCTGGGCATGCAGGAGTTCCAGTGATTCAACTACTGGTACTTTTCCTTAAGTTCCAGTCTATCTTCCAAAAATTTTTCTCTAGCCTCAGTAGTGATTCCAAGGTAGTCCTCATCTATCTTGGATAATCCTACCCACTTTAGGCTTCTCACATTATCTTCTTTCTAGCCATCTCCTTTCCTAGGCTGTGGCAAGACACCCGACTTCAGTCAGTTTTATCTCATAATTATCCTGCACAATGCTCTCTGCAATCTTCAGAGAAGCTTTCTACTATGGGCCCTTGCTACAGAGCATTGATCTTTGTCTCCGAGGGCTATTCTATATAGTAGGAAAAAGCTTATAAATCATTTTCATGACTGTGAGGGTTCTCCACACCCTCTTGTCTCCTGTTATAAGCTTTTTCTGCGTGAATATCATTAGTAACGCATGATACCCCTATGTCCATCCAGTGGGTCTCCCTGGTATCTTCTCTATGCATTTCTACCCATCTATCATGTCAGAGTTCTAAAGGACTCCCGACTTGCTCTTTACAGACTGATATTATCCTCTGTTTTTCACGCAATCATCCTGGTTATTTTACTGGATTGCATTCCTGCATCTTCTTAGCCCATGGAAATAGATTCTCTATATATCTGTCAAGTGGGTTTCACCCTCTTGTTATTGGATGAATCTTTCCCCTTCACATTCCACATGTGAATGTTCTTAGGGGGCTTAGTGTATCTTCAGACTTATTGTCTACATACATATGTCTGTAAGCTGTAAGTGCATTTTTTATGCCCCTGTATGTATATTTCTATATATCCACTTATGCAGAAATATGTATCAACATATATATATATATATCTAGATATGCATATATATATAGGTATATATAACTCCCTATATATATATATATATATATATATGTATTTGTTGGGAGACTTTTATAGATCGATATGTATTACATACTATCTCCTCACTGTCTATGCTATAGCAATTTGTACCTTTCTCAGAGGTCACAGACAGTGGCCTCCTTTTTTCATACTGTTCCTTAGTATGTGGGGACTGTTATGCTCACAACCACTACTGTGGTGATAACAGCTTCCGCTTTGCTCTAGGTCTCCCTGTCCTTGAAGATTCAAGCTTCAATATCTTTCCTATCTCTCATCAGCTAGGAAAGATAGTGTACATCTTCATTGTTTTTGAGTACACATTGTTCTGCTTGGGAATATGGGCTTTTTTCCATAACCCTTCTTCCCTCCAGGACTGGATTAGTTGTCCAAATCGGTCAGTCTTCTTCTTTTAGTCAATGTTATGGCTCTGTACCTAAAAGAGTTTTCAGCTTTTTCTCATAAAGCTTTCCATTGAAGACCTGCCGTTCTAATCCTACCCCAGTTGACACCTGGATCACCTGCTAATTCCAGGTCTGGACCTTCACCCTCACTGCTGTGAGGTCACCTTAAGGATTCCGCTACTGCATATCCAGTAGACTCCATCACGCTTTCTACTTCCTACAATCCAGTAGGTAAGCTCCATATTATAACTGTTCATTAAATGATTTTAATGGTACTTATCATACATGCCATGGACTCCTCTCCTGTAGTCCTTGGGTTTGCTGTTTTTCCTTACAGCTCTTTTATTCTCAACTCCTACCCTCCATTCCCTCATGGGATGCCGGAGATCCTGTGTGGGAAATGCACTCCTGATCCAGGAACATGCATTTTATGGGATCTCCCCCTGGCATCTCTAGCTAGGGAGTCCCCATATGTGAAGACTCATTCCTGCTTGTTCCTGGTGATAGCACAGTTACTTACCTGTAACAGGTGATCTCTGGGAACAGAAGAAATAAGTCTTCACAACCCACCCACCTCCCCTAGGAGTTGTATCTATCTATCTATCTATCTATCTTCCTTTCCTCTTTCTCTCCTTTTTCTCAGCTATGATACTCAACTGAGGAGAAGAAGTGGAAAGGGCGGGAAGTTAGCACGCAGGCGCGAGGGATGCTTCCAAAAGCTTTCTGATTGGATGCTGGGGAGCATTCCCATGCAGGCTCCATCGGTACCGACGTACCCATATGTGAAGACTTATTCCTGCTGTTCCCAGAGATCACCTGTTACAGGTAAGTAACTGTGCTTTATCTCCAGGAGTCAAGCTTCTCTGCTTTGGCCTTTACCCTCAACAGGGAGGATTGAAGAGAACACTAACTGTGCCCCTATCTGCTTCACCCTCTGTCCCAGAGCCATGAAGTCACTCTTGATATGCTCAAGTGGGATAGCTGGCAGTATCATTTGTGCCAACATAGATGAGCAACATTGGGTAATAGTCAGTAGGCTTGATGAGTCTCAGCAAACTCTCCTTGGCATCTTGGATTTTGGCACCAGACAGACAGCATACCCCCCACCTTTCATTAAATACAACAACATTACAATACCAGTTAAGGATGAAGTTAGATATCTTGGAATTACCCTCGATAAAGGTCTAACCCTCCAGTCACACATCAGAAAAACTGTGAGGTCTGCATACTACAGAATGAAAGTGATTAGACGCCTCAAGCCCTTACTCTCATATGACCACTTCCGGTCTGTCTGCCAAGCCTTAATAACTCCTATTCTGGACTTTTGTAATCCTATCTACTACGGTCTTTCAAAACACTCACTTAAACCTCTTCAGATGGCTCAGAACACGGCAGCCAGAATTATTGCTGGCTCAGCATCTCAAGATCACATTACCCCTACTCTCAAAGAGCTCCACTGGCTTCCAATAAGCCAGCGCGTCAAATACAAGATAGTAATTAATATATTCAAGATCAGACATAAATGCTCTGCTTTTAGCCTTCATAACCTCTTACTCCAGAATAACAACAGGCCAAGACGAATAACTACATCAAACACCCTCAGCACCCCAAGTAGTTTCAGAAAAGCGTGTAAATGTACTACACAAAGGGCAATTTCCTTATCGGCCCCACTTATATGGAACTCTCTCCCTCCCGATGTGCGATCCATGGATGATTTAAAGGAGTTCAGAAAACAACTGAAATTTGTACTCTTCACTGAGTACTATGGCACAGACATCTAACAGTCTCTATTATTATAGCCTGCATATAACTTGTTTTACTGTAACGGTTCCTTGATGTTGCGTATCCCAATTTTACCTTCACTCTTTAGTTTAGTCAGTGTATGCCCCCCTGTCTCTGTTCTCCCTTCTTGTGTCTGGTAACCGCTTTGATTTAAGGAAAAGGCGGTATAGAAAACCTGTTAAATAAATAAATAAATAAATAAATAAGAGAGTACCAACCACCACTACCTTTCGCTTCCTAGTGGTCACTGATTCTGCAAATTTGGGGTGCTCGAGCTTTGATTCTTCCCGTTTTTGGGATGCCTCCACCTCCTCCACTTCCAGGGCTGCATAATGGTTCTTCAATTCAAGGGCTTGAGGAGTTGGATTGGTGATTCTACAGGCCCTGGTGAATAGTGTCCAACTTTCATCCTTCTGTAGGCTCTCACCTTCACGTCTGCTGGAGAGCTTGGATGTTTCAAGAAGCATCTCATCAATGTACTAATTGGAGAGGGCATTCCTGTTTCTTGGGGGGAAAGCAGCCATGCTGTAAACATAGGACACTGTTTGCTATTATGCCTAGCTGGTAGTGACTGCTAATGTGAAAAGCAGTTAATATTCCATGTTAACGATATCCATCTAAATTATAAGTTGTGATTGCTGCGCTTTCCCCACCCCTAATGTAAAATTCCATTGGTTTTAATGTATGCTGTTAATTCAGGAGCATTTTTACTAAGTTTTGCACTGACAGTGCATGATCAGTCTTTGGAGAAATGACAAAAAAACAAAATATTGCTCCCTCGAGAAGCGTGATAAGAGAGGCTATTCTTCCTTATACCTATGTTCAGAGTCTGGAGAATGCTTTTTTAGATAAGCGGCCAAGCAAACCAACCAAGCACCTTCCCTTACTCCCACCGCTTTTTTTTAACTTTATGTTTGTACTTGGAGGCAATTTTGTCAACAGGGTGCTTAGGTTAGAGCTGCCAAAATGTGCCTCCTCACATCCACCAGCCACCCAGCTATCTACATGTCTAATGATCAAATCGTCATCTATAACAGCCATCCTAATCCTTCGTTCATGGGCACATGGCCCTGGAGAAACCACCTCTGTGCTAGTGTTTTAAATCACCTGGATAACTTCCTGCCACACCAAGTGATACTCTCCTTTCACGTGACCTCTCTTCTCCATGGCAACAGAGATTCTGCCAGACTGGAGATCAGATCATCATTGCTTCTCTTCCTGGAGCACCTAAGTTGTAGAATTTATCTTGGAGAATATGAGCAATTGTATCAGCAAAAAAAATTAGCAAAGTTACTCCATTCTACATGGGATATTGTAACCACAGAACTCGTTTGAGGGAATTTGAGTACATTTTTCCATAGTTATGAGCTGTCGGCAAGTTTTAGGAAATAGAATTTATTTAAACACTGATGACAGCTTTGCAGTAAACTTTAGCACGAAATGTGCTTTTTGCTCTAAGTTCCTGATTCTAAGATTTTTGCTGTGACCTCTCAAGATGATAGCTACTCTGTTTCATTTTTTTCAGTTTAATATACCATGATGAAGAATATTTTGACCTAATTAAGGATAGGTTTCAGCTATCACATGATTTATTTCATTTCCTACCTGCTTTAGCATAATTCTTTTATAGCCAAAGTTGATTTTGATGGAAAATCATGCATCTAATTTATGAAGTTAGACAAATTTTAGCTTTCTGTTATCCCACATTTTTCTGTTCTTTGTTCTGATCTTTGTAGCAGAGGAGAAATAGTCAATGAACAGCTAATGAAGTAGTGATACTGTACATTATCTATTTTAAATTAGATATCTTCATGATCTGGGTGGAAAATTAAGTCTAGTATATGACTGTTCAGGTACCACCTCTGAGAAAATTAAAGTTATCAGAACAATCATAAAATCTAGCTCAAGGCCACAGAAGAGAGTCAGTGTGTAAGTTAATATCACTTTGGTAACGATATCTAGTAAATCATTGATGGGGATATATATTAAACCATATTAAGGTTTTGCAGTTAACGTGCATTAGCTGTAAGCTATCTACAGTAATTGGAGAGGGCATTCCTGTTTCTTGGGGGAAAGCAGCCATGCTGTAAACATAGGACACTGTTTGCTATTATGCCTAGCTGGTAGTGACTGCTAATGTGAAAAGCAGTTAATATTCCACGTTAACGATATCCATCTAAATTATAAGTTGTGATTGCTGCCCTTTCCCCACCCCTAATATAAAATTCCATTGGTTTTAATGTATGCTGTTAATTCAGGAACATTTTTACTAAGTTTTGCACTGACAGTGCATGATCAGTCTTTGGAGAAATGACAAAGAAACAAAATATTGCTCCCTCGAGAAGCGTGATAAGAGAGGCTATTCTCCCCTATACCTATGTTCAGAGTTTGGAGAATGCTTTTTTAGATAAGCGGCCAAGCAAACCAACCAAGCACCTTCCCTTACTCCCACCGTTTTTTTTTTTACTTTATGTTTGTACTTGGAGGCAATTTTGTCAACAGGGTGCTTAGGTTAGAGCTGCCAAAATGTGCCAAAAGAAAGACAAAGGCAGGTGACACCTTACAGACTAACCAATTTCTTGAGCTATGAGCTTTTGAGGATAAGAGTCATCTTTTTATCCATCTGACAAAGTGGACTGTTGTTCTCGAAAGCTCATGCCTCAGTAAATTGTTTAATCTATTAAGATGCCATTTGCCTCTGCCATTTTTTTTACTACTCCAAACTAACACTGCTACCCCTCTGAAAATGTATGCCACAGCGTTTTGTTAAAATGTTCATGATGACTTCAAGAGCACTCTATGACTCTATGCATGTGTATGTCTTCAGATCCTCATGGATGGGTGACTGTGTAAGTGAAGAGAAGTCTGCAAGCTGCTTAGATATAATTTATGTCACTGGTATGGAAAGGTGAGGGGATGTTGGGGAAAAAGGGTTAGGAATGTGAATTACAGGATGCCTCACATTCTCTCGCACCCTTTCCACTCCATCTAACCCAATGATCCCTCTCCCAACTCCACATGCTCTCTCTCTTCCCCACCCCTTCCACACTCACCTGTCTCCCTTATCCCACACCTCTATTAGCTCCACCCCAGACTTACACTATCCCATGTACTTATTCCCCATTCACTGTCCTTCACCCTTAATCCTCATTCATTCTTTCCTCCACACTTACTCTGTGATCTATCGCCCCACTTTTTCACTCACTCACTCCTATTCTTTCCCTACTCATTAACATTCATTTGGCCCCCATGCTCTCCTCCCATCATGCCTCTCTTTCCCCCACAATCACTTACCCATGATGTTTTCCCCCATCAGTCATTCTCCCCATGTTCTTTTTGCCCCCAGTCACACTCCCCATATTCTTTCCTCCATGCTCTTTCCGCCATCAGTCGCCCCCTACTCTTCCTCCCAATGAATCACTCACATTCTTTCTCTCTCTCCTACCTCTGCTGACTGCACAATGGACTGTGAGGTTAGCAGTTAGAGAGATAGAGGCTTGAAAGTCTATTCTTCGAGCATGGCAGAGGTGGGTCCCCAGATCCTCAACCGGCAGGGCCTAGCAATCCCTGCTGGTGGCCTGACACAGCACAATCAGTCTTCCAGGACATCATCTGGTGAAATCAATGCCAACCCAATTCTGTTTTCTTAGGAAGTGCTGGCAAGACATTTCACCTAATCCAGCTGAAATTAAGTTTTGCATCAGACATAAAACAACCTTGCTTAGTGTTATCGAAGGGCAGCTAATCAAGTCTAAATAAACATAATCAGGTCAATATTTAAGCAGCAGTGACCGCAGTTTTTAAATGCTGACTGAGGCATTTATAAATAATAGGCCAGATATTTAGTGGCAGCTAGCCGTTGCTGCTGAATACTAAACCTGGACATCGAATGCCAGGGCTATATCCCATCACCGGCATTGAATATCTGGATAAGCCGCTGCAGCAGGAGGCTAACTAGGCTGCTTCCTCGTTAGCTTTGGTGATGAAAGTTAAGACATCCTCTAATGTTCCTAACTTTCGCCGCCAAGGAACAACCAGGCAGTGGCTGAATATTGCTGCTGACCGGTTATCCCCAGGTGCTGCCTCCAGAATGTTCTGATGCTAACCGGTTAGCATTGAGGGCATGTAGCAGCAGTAGCCGTGGCGGAATATCCCGCTTAGCAGTATTTACATGGGCTCAACATTTATATTTAATGCTGCTCTATGGCTATGAGTGGAGGAGTAGCCTGGTGGTTAGAACACTGGCTCAGTAACCAAGCAACCAGGGTTCCATTCCCACTAGCACTCCTTGTGGCCTTGGGCAAGTCACTAACCCTCCATTGCCTCGGAAGAAAGGCCTGGCAATCTACTTCCGGTGACACTGCCAAGAAAACCCAGGAGCTTCTGGGTCACCAGGAGTCAGGATGGACTCGAAGGCACACATTGCATTGCATATGGCTATGTGGTGATGCTGAATATATGTAATGGCAGTCACAGCTATGAGTTACACACATTGCAGCGATATTTAGTCGATACATGTATAACTGTATCATTTACATTAGGACTGTCTTTCTCCATCTGTAATTATATTGCATAGCTATATGGATAGTGACTATACGGTTGGGTGCTCTGTCTTCACTCTGCCCTAACTCCTTTCCTGCACTATTCAGATTGTGCTGCTGTGGTTAGACAGATTTTTAGTTGCACTATCTGTACAGTGAAAATTGATAGATAACGTACTACTACTAGTACTGTTTATCATTTTTGTATAGTGCTACAAAGCATACACAACGCTGTAAGAGAGCTTACAATCTAGTCAAGACAGACTACACAACTGGGAGCTAGGGTAAATGTAGGGAATGGCAAAGATACAGATAGGTGATGAACAGGAGACTAAGGGGAGCAGAATGCAAAAGCAGCCTTGAAGTGGGTTTTGAATAGGGTTAGAGAAGGACCCTAATGTACTAACTCAGGTAGTTTGTTTCATGCATATGGAACAGTAAGGTGTAATGAACAAAGTTTGGAGTTGGCAGTGGCAGAGAAGGGCACAGATAAAAGTGATCTGCAAGAGGAGCAGAGTTCCTGAGGAAGGGTGTAGGGAGAGATAAGAGAGGAAAGCTAGTGAGGAGCTGCAGAATGAATGCACTTATAGGTCAGCAGGAGAAGTTTAACTGGATACGGAAATGGTTAGGGAGCCATTGAAGTGACTTGAGGAGGGGTTATGTGGGCATAGCGAGACTGGCAGAATATTAGCCCTATGGCTGAGTTTTCAGCAGATTGAAGGAAAGAAAGATGATTCAGAGGGAGACCAGAAAGCAGATGGAAGATGACTAGAGAGTGAATAAGGGTCTTAGTAGTGTGTTAGAAAGGAAGGGATGAATTTTGCTGATGTTACAGAGAACAAACAAGGAGTGGAGGAGTAGCCCAGGAGTAGCATGGACTTGGTTTGATTCCCACTGGCACTCCTTTTGGCCTTGGGCAAGTCAGTTAACCTTCTGTTGCCTCAGAAGGAAGGCCTGGCAATCTACTTACGGTCACACTGCCAAGAAAACCCAGGAGCTGCTGGGTCACCAAGAGTAAGCATTGATTCAAAGGCACACGTTGCATTTTTGCATAGAGAAAGAAATGACAGGTTTTAGTTCTGTTGGATGTTTGCAGAGAGAGAACATGAAGCATCAAAGATGACCTCAAGGTTGTAAGTTGAGGAAACAAGGAGAAGTAGAGTGTTATCCACATACAGGAGGAAGGGGGGAAGTGGGTTTAGGGGGAAAGATACAAATTTTGGTTTTGGTCATGTTCAGTTTCAGACAGCAGTGGGACATCCAGGCAGCAACGTCAGATAAACAGGCTGAGATACGGACATGGGTTCCTGGAGAGATTTCAGGTGCAGAGAGGTAGATCCGAGAGTCATTAGCATAAAGATGATCCTGAAAACCATGGGAGGAGATGAGTGCATCAAGGGACTGTGTGTAGAGAGAGAAAAGGAGAGGTTCCAAGAGAGAGTCCTGAGGTACACTGACCGAAAGTGAGATTGGGGTAGAGGAGAATCCACCAAAAAATACACTGAAAGTGTGATGGAAGAGATAAGAAGAAAACCAGAACAGACCAGCGCCCCTAAATCCAAGGGAGAATAGGGTATCAAAGAAAAGATTCTGATCAACAGTGTCGAAAGTAGAGGAGAGGTCAGGAAGGATGAGGATTGAGTAAAGGACATTGGATTTAGTAAGGAAGAAGTCACTGGAAACTTTGGCAAGAGCCGTTTCTGTAGAATGTAGAGGACAAAAGCTGGATTCCAGTGGATTCAAAAGGGCTTGAGAGTACAAAGTCCAGGCAATGGTAGTGAACCGCACATTCAAGGCGTTTAGAAGCAAAGGAGAGGAGGGAGATGGGCCAATAATTAAGAGGAAAGGTAGGTCAAGAGTGGGTTTTTAGAGAGGGGTAAAACATGACGGCAGAAAAAGACCACATGGCCCATCTAGTCTGCCCTTCCATATTATTATTATTATTATTATTATTAAAGACTTATAAAGCGCCACAACATACGAAGCACTGTACAAACATAGAAGAGAGACAGTCCCTGTTCATCAGAGCTCACAATCTAATAAGACAGAAAACAAAATAAGTTACATAATACAAATAACAAAAATTTACAGGACAAAGTAAGCAAATACTGATAGAGAAATCAAGATAGGGTAAGACAGGAACAGAAAGCAATAGTGAAGAGGTGGGATTTTAGTCTGAACTTTAAAATGACCAGGGAGGACGCCTGGCGCACAGAGATAGGAAGACTATTCTAAGCAAAGGGTGCTGCCAGTTGGAAGGAGCGAAGTCTGGAATTGGCAGTACGAGTAAAGGGCACAGATAAACGAAGACTGTTAGAAGAGCGAAGCAACTGAAAGGGGGTGTAAGGAGAGATGAGAGATGAAAGGTACTGGAGGGCAGAAGAGTGAATGCATTTATAGGTCAGGAGGAGAAGTTTAAATTGGATACAGATGGGAAGCCATTGAATACAGATGGGAAGCCAATGAAGCGACATGAGGAGAGGAGTGATGTGGGAAAAACAAGACTGGCGGAAAATGAGTCGAGCAGCGGAGTGTTGAATTGACTGAAGAGGAAAGAGGTGGCTTGCAGGGAGGCCGGCAAGGAGAACGTTAGTGGGGCTGGACAGCCACGCTGTCCAGCCCCACTAATAACCCACTCAAGCCACTCACCTCTCACAACACCATCGGCTACAAGTATTGAGGACATCATTGCTGTCATCAACGCCACCACTGCTCCAAACGACCCTTGTCCAGCATTCTGGATAAGGTCACTACGTAAGGAAATCAGCCCTATAATAGCCAAGATCATTGACTTATCCTTCTCTACAGGACAATTCCCACTATGCCTCAAGCAGACGTCTATCCGGCCCCTTCTGAAGAACACCAAATGAAACTCCCAGAAGGTGGAATCATACCGACCAATATCGAGCATCCCACTGCTAGCAAAGATAATCGAGAAGGTCGTACAATGTCAAATACAGGATCACATTGACTCTACAGCTCCCCTTGACCCATGTCAACATGGCTTTAGGGAATCACGGCGTTGAAATGCTCCTTGCCACACTCATCAACACACTGATCACGGGGATTGACAACATCAAACAAGGATATGCTTTAATTTTCCTAGACATTGCTGCCGCGTTTGACTCCGTAAACCATGAGCAACTCCTGATATGGCTTCAGGATAAGAGAATTAATGGCTCAGCATGGAGTTGGTGCAAATCCTATCTAACGGACAGATGGCAGCAGGTACGGACAGGATCCACAACCTCTGAGCCTTTCCAACAAAAACATGGTGTACCTCAGGGCTCCTCACTCCCCACCCTCTTATTTAATATATACATGCAACCCATATGTGAAATAATCCACTCATTTAACATATCATGCCTGATCTACACAGACGATGTACTACTCTTCACCCCATTCACGATCGATCATCCGGACTTCTCCCCACTAGTAAAATGCTTCAAGGCCGTAACCGACTGGCTCCACTCACAGAGCCTCAAGATAAACTTCAGCAAGATGGACGTACTGTTCATTACTAGAAATCAATCTTTAAACTTCAGCAAGATGGACGTACTGTTCATTACTAGAAATCAATCTTTCTCACCACCGCCAACTTTAAAGACAAGAGACGCTGAATTCCCAAGTAGACCCAGCATCCGCTACCTGGGTGTTACGTTAGACCAGCAGCTCGAATTCAAAACACACATCAGCAACACTATCAAACACATTTACCATAAAATACAAACTTTGCAACATCTCCGACCCCTGCTGCAACCAGATGATTTCAGAACAGTTTTTCAGGCACTGGTGACCCCCCACTTTGACTACGCCAACGTGATCCTGCATGGCCTACCCAAAAACACGCTAAACCCATTACAGCTGGCAATGAGGGGAGGAGTAGCCTAGTGGTTGGGGCAATGTACTTCAGGCCGGAAGGTCGGAGGTTCAAATCCCACTAGAGGACAGCAACCTTGGGCCGAAAGGACTAGGGTTTCTAGTCCCACAGATGCTCCTTGTGGTCTTGGGCAAGCCACTTAACCCTCCACTGCCCATGTTCCCTGTAAATATTAGTGTATGTGTCTCATATCCCCGCGTGTTAAATGTATCCCCCAATTGTGTTGTGACCGCTTTGATTGAAGGATAAGGCGGTATACAAAACTGTCTAAATAAATAAATAAATAAAAATGAACGCAGCTGCACGCTTCCTATATGGAGCCGCTAGAAGACATCACATCAACCCAATCCTTAAAGACCTACACTGGGTACCAATCTACTGCCAGCTCACCTATAAAGTAGTCCTGATGACCTTCAAGGCCATCAACAAAATATCCTCCACCTCCCTAATGGACCTTCTCCACCCCACTCCAGCGAACAGAGCAAGGAGAACATTCGCTGCCAATACATTACAGGCCACCAATGAAATAACAAAATGCACCCAGGCAACAAAGAACTGAGTCTTCAAGTTCTATGCTCCCAGCTGCTGGAATGCACTCCCAACCTCCGTCCGGGCCATCACAGATCTTGCCCAATTCAAAAAAGCACTAAAGCACCACCTCTTTCTCCTGCACTACTCTCAACCCAGTAACTTAACTTCTCCCACCATACACTCTGCTAGGAAATTGTAAGTTACAGACAACTCATGTTAATATTGTAGATAACTGTAGATAGCTGTAGATAGTTCCCCCAGTTGAAACCCAAGTTTTATCTCCAGTTCATTGTAAGTGCTTAATAGTGCAGAGTCTTTGAATCCAAGGGAGGATAGGTTGATAACAAGAAGGTTATGGTCAACAGTGTCGAAGGCAGCAGAGAGATCAAGAAGAATGAGGACAGAGTAAAAACCTTTGGACTTTGCCAAGAACAAATCATTTGAGACCTTACTAAGAGCAGTTTCAGTGGCGTGTAGGGGATGGAAGCCGGATTGTAAAGGATCCAAGAGGGTATGAGAGGAGAGGAAATCAAGACAACGGTGATAGACTGCACGCTCAAGTAGTTTAGAGACGGAAGGAAGGAGAGAGATGGGACGATAGTTAGAAGGACAAGTGGGATTAAGTGAAGGTTTTTTGAGGAGGGGTGTAACCACAGCATGCTTGAAAACAGAAGGGAAGGTTGCAGTGGAGAGAGAGAGGTTAAGAATATGAGAAATAGAAGGGAAGAGAGATGAAAAGATGGAGCTAAGGAGGTGGGTAGGGAAGGGGTCAGAAGTTCAGGTAGTAGGTTTGGAGGAAGACAGAAGGAGCGACGTTTCCTCGTCAGAGACCATAGGGAAGGAAGAAAGGATGGCAGAGGTTTGGGGAGGGGAGAAATGGGAAATGGGGGGGGGGGAAGAGGGGAGGAGGGGAACTGGAGGGTGATTGTGTGGATTTTGTCATGGAAGTAGTTAGCCAAGGTTTGGCAGAAAGGGAGGGAGGAATCAGGGGTGGAGGCACACTGAGGAGAGAATTGAGTGTGCTAAAGAGACGACGAGGATTAGAGGAAAGAGAATTAGTCAGATTGAGGAAGTAAATTTGTTTGAAAAGCGCAATGGCTGATTGGAAGGAGGAGAGCATGAATTTAAAGTGGAGAAAGTCAGTTTATCAACTACAATAATCCCCTTTTTCCCTTTAGAGATCCTCTGTGTTTGTCCCATGCTTTTTTGAAGTCAGATTCTGTCCTCATCTCTACCATCGCCACTGGGATACTATTCTACGCATCTGCCACTCTTTCCGTAAAGAAATATTTCCACATATTACTCCCGAGTCTACCCCCTTTTACGCTCATCCTACATCCCCTCGTAGCAGAGCTTGCCTTAAATTGAAAGAGACTCTCCTGTACATTTATGCCATAGAGGTATTTAAACATCTCTATCATATCTCCCCTATCCCGCCTTTCCTCTAAAATATACATATTAAGATCTTTAAGTCTGTCCACACATGCTGCATAATGAAGACCACTAACCATTTTAGTAGCCACCCTCTGCACTGACTCCAATCTGCTTATATCCTTTTGAAGGTGCGGTCTCCAGAATTGAACAAACAATCTATTTCAGAGAAGGGCAGTCTGTAAAGCTAGAAACATAGAAATATAGAGGCAGAAAAAGACCATGTGGCCGATCTAGTCTGCCCTTCCATATCAACTACAATAGTTCTCTTTTTACCTTTAGAGATCCTCTGTGTTTGTCCCATGCTTTTTTGAATTCAGATACTGTCTTCATGTCCACTACCTCTACTGGGAGACTGTTCCACACATCTACTACTCTTTCCGTAAAAAAATAGACCTAAGACTGCAAGAACAGATGCAGTGGAGAGCAATAGGTTGAGGATATGACAGATAGAAGGGATAACGGTGGAAGAGATGAAGCTTAGTAGACAGGTGGGAATGGGATCAGAGGAACAGGTAGTGAATTTTCCTCCTCAGTGATTTTAGAAAAGGAAGAAATGGTGACAGTTTGAGGGAAGGATTTGGAATTGCGGAAATGGAAGGGAGAAACAGAGGTGACTATAAAGAACAGAAGACTAATCTCGTGGATCTTATGGAAATAGTCGACCAGAGTCTGAGCGGAAAGGTAAGGAGGGCTTGGCAGTGGAGGCACTTTGAGGAGAGATTTGAGTGTATGTTCATTGTGGTTATCCTGAAAATGTGGCCGGCTAGGTGTGTCCTGAGAACTGGGTTGAGAACCCCTGGTATAGGCTGATTCTCAGATATACGTTCTTATCTTCTATCCTCTGTTATGTTACTATTGTATGAAATCATGCCAAAATATTAGTACTCATAAAAGGAAAAAGAGAAAAGCAGTGCATGTGTTTCAAAGGTGCCTCTAATGTGCTCTGTTCATGCATAATCATGTAAATATTGCTGCTTGAAGAGCCAACTATGTGGCAAATGGCCAATAAACTTTAAAAAAAAATAAGTATGTAGTTTGCTTAAAACCATGTGGTTGTTTGTTGTACTTTCTTATTTTGCAATGTTATCTAATCTGCCCTTTATTTTGAAAGTCCACTTTTCAAGAAAAACTGGTACCATTTCCTATGGACCGATGTATTTTCTTTTTAGTCATATTAAATTGATGCAGCTTTCAATAGAACGACTCATGTATAAGCAGTCTAAGTTATTAGAGCTGAAATAAAATAACAGAAGATACAGTATAATATGAAATTATAGTTTTATTAACAAACCATCTACAGGGACATGTTTAACAAAGTGCGCCAGCCGCTAGTGTTGGGTTTGCTATGTGCCAAGAAAGCCGCACTAACAGCGTGGGCCCTACTCTAACATTCCTGTGTAACCAGTCAGCACCTGATTGGGCAGGGACTTGGTGGGTTAGGGGCGTAATGTGGCCATTTTGGGCATGTTGCAGTTAGCATAGGCATTTTGGGCACGCAGTAGCTGCACCTGTTGCACTTAATGCTATCACAGTGGGTAGAGTTAAGTGCACCCGTGTGCTGGTGAGCATGGTGCTATGCATTAGCATGACTGTGCTATCAGCAGGAGGACGGATGAACCCCCCAACCAAATATTAGCAGAATGGTGTGCTACTAGCGAGCACCTTAGTAAACATGCCTCACAGGGTATATTGGATGGCTTTCATCCTATCCAATACTTCACTGTTCAGAGTGGATGTTGGAAGACCCAGATGCCGTACTGCAGAAGATGTTTTTTTCAATGATAACATCTGCTGCCTTGTCATATTTGTTAGGCAATTGTGTTGGCAGTTTTGGATTTATAGTGCCGTTGGATTTAGAAAATGGCTATAATATAGAAGGTTGCTCTTTATTTCTGTATACTGTGTGCACTGGCTTTAGAATTCTTTGGAATACACATTTGCATATTTACAGTAACTGTGAACATTAGGATTGTGTGAAGATCCCTTCTGGGATCCTATTATAGGCTCATTTGATTGTGAAGCAAAATACTTTTTCATGCTTAAACACCATACATGTCTGCTGAGGCTCTCATTTCTAGTCCAGTTACACTTGACTGTGCAGTATATTTTAATAGACACTTCAAAAATAGCTGTCTTATTCTGCACATGATTCTAAACTGATAGTTTTTAGAATCTTTTATATCATGTATGTCTTGTCCATATAGTACAGCCTCATGGCTACTGTGCTCTTGATAATTTCATTTTGAAAATGTGCATAATGAATATGCATTAGAAAATGTGCACATAGTTTGCAGCTGCATCAACTGTTTCAAAATTGCCTGAGGTATGTACCTTAATTAACTACACAGGAACTGATAAGGCACTGCCAGTTATCCTGGAAAGGAAAATTGCCATTATTTATTTATTTTATTTTATTTATTTAACATGTTTTGTATACCGCCTTTTCCTTCAATCAAAGCGGTTCACAATACAGTACAGAGTCATACAAAGGCAGGGAAGACATGCACCACCTTATCATTACATCAAAGTGGTTGGAAATAAGATTACAAAACATAGGGAATGACAATACATGTAGTACAATACAATAAACATACATAGTCATACCTTCAAACAGAATAACCAACTATATAGCAAGGAGCAGATGATTCTTTTGTCTCTCACTGTCCAGCGCCCTGCAGGTCCGCGCCTAAGGGCCGCGCCCAAGGGCCCTCTGGCGAGGCCCTCAGGCGCGGGCCCGCAAGGCGCGGGCGCGCCCCCCGCAGTGGCGGTTTAAACAGTTCTACACTCGCGATCCCGGTAGCAGGGGGAGGGAGCATTCACAGACATCTGCTTTCAATGGCTTCTGCTCTCCTTAACTTACAAGAGACTGCCGCTAGAGTTAGATCCATTTTGACAACCATACAGCCAGGGCAGGATAGGAGGTAGATTGCTTCAGTCCCAATGTCTGCTAGATTACCAGGGATTCACTGGATAAGACTCGGAGGGGGAGGGGAGATAAGGGGCAAGGAGAGGATTGGGGTTAAGGTCATGTGTTTTTTTTCTTGGGGGGGGCGCAATCCTGGTGAGGCCTTGAGAGTGGTGTTTTCCTTTGGCAAAGGAAGGTGCTGAATACCTGGGGTGATGGTCTCCAGGGAAGCATAAGAAGCACAAATCTGGTGCATAGTACAGAGCGCTAAAAGACAAAGGGGCAATAGGGAGGAAAGGTAGTTGGGCACTGCAGGGCCTGCACCGGGCTAGTGCATTTTATTCCTCTGAGGCAGCATACTTGGGCTGATGGTAGTCCAGGGCAGCACAGGCCTAGTGGGTGGCAAAGGGTACTAAAAGGCAAGTAGCCCCTGCCCCTGAGAGTTTGGAATCCAGTCTGAGCATATCATATTGTTTGGAAAGGGTATGTTTGGAAAATTAAATGGTCATAGCTGGAAAGAAGGGAGGGAAGGTGAAAGCAGTCCTGGCACACGTGCACCAAAAGAGACAGGTCTTTCCCGAACTATGCTTATGGGCTCCTTCCATATGTTGATGAAGCTAAAGAGAGATGTCTTTTCAAGGAGAGAAGAAAGAGCTGCAGATTGTGGTGTAGCAGTGAAAGATCAGGTGTCCGGTGTCATTTCCATAGAGACATAAGGATAGGTTTACATGGTGCAGAGTGAGAGGGAACACAAATGAAACAGCAAGTGAAAGCAACTGAGCCTAGCAGCAGGCACACCATATTCCCTGATCGAAAGTGTGTGTGGAGATGATCATCACAGATACAGAATCTGAGGGAGCCACATGGTTAGGATTTACATCTGAATCATTAGGTAGTGAAAGTTTACTGACTGAAGAGGGGGTTGAGGAAGTCATTGTTAATGAGCTAACTAGTGAGAAGAAAGTGATCCTGGCAGTGCCAAAGCAAAGAGCATGGCATAGATAGAGAGGACAATAGAGAGTGGGAAGGATGCTGCTGGTCTTTCATTATCTCCTCCACCCCCAGCCACAAGTCCTGCAGCAGCACCAAGAGCGGCAAGGAAGTAGAGGGGAAGTCTCATAAAACCTCACAGGTATGGTCACATTTTAAAGTGATTGAGGGCTTTATGCAGAATGCAATTGCCGTAGGAAGCATATTAGTAGAAGGAAGCTGATGGGCCATCTCACAAACAGTGGCATGCATCGCCATTTACTAAAATAGCACTCTTTCAAGCTCTGTACCAAGGAAGGTGCCGATCTTAGGCTGGGGACTCCATCCAGGAGTGGAAATAGCAGTGGTGAACAAGGTACAGGAAAAACAAGGTCCTTTTTTGAAGCAAGACCCCTAGTCTCTTCCACCAGTCAGATGGCATGGCGGTAGGCCTGATGCATATCAAAGCAAGTCATCATAGAATAGATGGGGTGGTATTCAGCGACACTGTCAAGGGGCAGGCAGGACTGAGGGTGGTAATACAGTGCATCGGGGAAATGATAGCCCTGAATAACGATTCTCTGAAAATGGTTGAGAAAGGGGGGAGGGGGGGAGAGGTTTAAGAAGCTGCTGTATCTCTTAGTTCCTGATTATCAAGTGCCCTGAAGGACAGCTTTTAGTAGGCAGGTGATTCCCAGCCAATCCGTTGCATAGCCAGCTGCAAGCAGAACTGGCAAAAACAGAGGCTGGTTCTAGCGTGCATTTTACCACTGACATCTGGACTAGTCAGAACAGTACACATCTGGCAGCGCACTGATGGCAGCCAGATGAGGCAGGAACAGGCTGTAGGTATAATGGGGGAGTACTAGTGGTTTGTATTGTGCAGCCAGATAATGAATGACAGCCATACTTGGACCCATATCTTAGTAGAAATAAGGGCAATGTGGTAGGACTGGCACATAGGGAACAAAGAAAGTACCATCCTTCCAGATGGTGGGATGAAGGATGGGGACTTTCATGGAATCAGATGCCCTGCACACTTGCTGCACCCGGTTGTCAAAGATTCCCTAGGCTTGGGGAGCAAGGGAAGCGGCATCCCTGTCCTGAGGCAACTGATTGAGAAATGGCAAAATTAGCCGAGTATTTTCACTGGAGTGTGAAGGATCAGTGTAAACTGCATGGGAAGCAGGAAGCAATTGGGGCATCTGTCTACCAGCTCAAACAGGATGCTGGGTGCTGTGCTGTTCCTTTTAGCATCATGTAGCGACTTCTAGCCAATCTGGGTGCTGTGCTGGTCCTCCTGGCATATGTTAAGGCCTCACAACTGATCTGGTGCTGTGCTGGTCTCCTTCCATTTCTTTCCTCTCAAAGCCTTGGTTTGCTTGTACCATTCTGGTGCTGCTTTGCCCTCTTCCACTATCTTGAGGTGTTCACTGCACTTTTTATACTGCTTTTGCCCCTCTGATGGTTATTTCGGGTACTCATTGTGCCACTGTATATACTCCTTGTCCCTCTTCTGGTGCTCCTGTGTGGTTTGTGGCACTCTTGATGGCTTGTAGTGCTGTGACATATGCCTACCATCAGGCTTCAAGCAGGTTTTGATTGAAAATAGTTGGGAAGCCTCAGCCATTGTAAGAAGCTTACCCAATAGATTTTAATAGGGGTAAATGCACAAATATTTTGGCTCCCAAAAACTAACTGGAATGGTATATTCTGATGAACAAATCAAACATGAAAATCTTTGGTGCGCAGATGCCTGCTATTGCTAGGGAGATGCATTCTTTTACAGGAATATGTATTGATTGCAGATATACAGTATAGATTCTCACTCATGCAAGTCATTGGGTTAGGCTATTTTGGAACATGGCTATAGCTTTAGAGTGGGAAACGTTTTGACCAGAGAATGGGTTTGCTGTCAGAGTTAGTGGCACATTTATGAAATCCATTCGGCACATCGGACAGTTAGAGGGTAAGTTTATAAAATGTCACCTAGATTGAGAGGGCAAGAAGGTGCTTATTTGTAGCCTAATTTATTTATTATTTTTCTTTTTTATTTCTGCAAGTTTTATTATTTAGACAGAAGATGGACACTTTAAATCTAAGGATGAGATGTTTATGGGATTTAGTGTTAGGATGTTTTCTGACATCTCAAAGATGACTCAAAAGCGTAGAAAGCAATTTCTTATTCTTCGCCCTAAGGCTATACAGATGGGGATCTGTTCTTGTTCTGGAAAAGAATATACATAGCAAAGAAGACAAATCAAAGACAATGAAACAATGCACAGAATTATTCACTAGCCCACAATTATCAAGGAGGAGCAAAACTATAATCACAGGAAAACCTAGGAAACAAGACACACAAACCAATTCAGCAATATTCTAACTATCGCTCTAACTGCTCCATTTCTCTATGAAGCAGATCCCAGCAGCTCCGAAGGCTGTAGTGGATGTTCTAAACTTTTACTGACAATGAACTGAATCAAGTGGCTAGGGTCAAGAAAGGTGTAATTAACTCCCTGGAATTTAATTAAACATTTACATGGATATCTCAAAAAGAACAGATCCCCCATCTTTACAGCCTTAGGGTATAGAATAAGACATTGCTTTCTATGCTTTTGAATAATCTTTGAGATGTCAAAAAACATCCTAACACGAAATCCGATAAATATCTCATCCTTAGAATTAAAATATGATTTCAACAACCAATCCCAGTCAGGCTCCAGAGTGACAGTGATCAGGAGAGTGGCTCTTGAGAGAGAGTCAGAAGCAGAACCTTCTAAAAACCCAGTCATTGAAAGAGTCAAAAGAAAGCTGTTGGGAGCTTGCGTGATGGCATCCTACCTGGAGAGGTGAGGGAGCTCAGTGCTTGTTCTTTTCCGCTCCTTCGCTCCTCTTTCCAGCATTGCTATGCTGGGTAAGAGGAAAGGAAAGCTGAGGTGAGGTCCTGACATTGTTGGCGGCCTGGGGAAGGGGCATTTAAACTTGACGAGTGCTCAGGCTTCTCTCTGCTGAGATCAGTAGAAGCTGTGTTGGACCAGAGCACTGAGGGGGCTTTGTTGAGCCCCAAAGAGAGAGCAGTTCCCCCACACCCCAGAAGTGAACCTTGCAGAGGCTTTGCAGTGGTTGAGCAGAGTGCCAAAGAATGTTTTGTGAACTGTGGCCATCGTGATAGCCAATGCAGACTTCACCGGTGGCATTAAGGATGGAGCGAATGATGGGTCCTTCTGGAAGTGGCACAGGGGTGATGGAAAAACCTGCTGGTATGTCGCTGCAGATGCTGTGGGAAGCCCCGAAATGCCTGGAGTCCTCATTAACTGCTTCGGTGACTGCTTTGAAGATTGAGATCTGTTACTGTGGAATTTCCTGGCCAGTCTCAACATTTGAACCAGGTGGGAGAGAGAGTTGAGAAGTTGGAACAGCAAAGTACGAGTCAGAAAGATTGATTGCTGGCCCAAATTAAGGAAAAAGATATCTTGCTCCAGAGGACTGATTTTCTTGAAAATCAGTCTAGAAAGAACAACCTTCATTTTCTTTATTTCCCTAAGTGCCTGCTGATCACATTTGTGGACAAGGTAAGGAAATTTTTGAAGGAAGCGTTGAACTTCCCATCCAATAACCTTTCCCCTTTGGCCAAAGCCTTTTATATCTCAGTTCTAGGGGTGGCAGGAAAAGTAGCTTCCTCAGGGGACCCGGAGCATACGCAGTTAAACTTAACTTCTCTTTTGGAATACTCTTTGGAAGTAGTCACTGAACGTACTACTCTGTTGGCTACCTTTGTGTTTGAGACTGACTGAGACTTTGGGGTATGTTTACTAAACCGGGCTAACGGTTAACCCGGGCTATCTGCAACTAGGTCCCATTGAATAATATGGGACCTAGTGGCAGATAGCCCAGGTTAACCATTAGCCCAGTTTAGTAAACATACCCCTTTGTGTTAAAATTATATTTCCAAAATATGCCTGTTTGCTTTTTAACAAAAAAAATCCAATAAATGAGACTGCGAACCCGTCCATAGAAAAAAGATATCATCCAAAACCCGTGTCCAGTGTTTGAAATATGTAAACCAAACTAAAGGATAAATAAACCTATCTTCAAACTGGGCCACATACAAAGTGGCTATCGAGGGCGCCACCGTAGCACCCATGGCTACTCCATGTATTTGTAAATAATGACAGGCGTTGAACAAGAAAAAATTAATCTCCAGGAACAAGTAGGAATGTAGTCTTCACATATGGGTATCGTCGGTACCGACAGAGCCTGCGCGACAACGCTCCCCAGCGTCCAATAGGAACGCTTTTGGGAGCATCCCTCAGCACATGCGCACTGCCTTCCCGCCTTTCCAACAGTCCCTCTTCAGTTCTTCGTTTTCCGCGGAGCCGACAGGACTCATACCCTGTCACCGCAGAAAATTTCTTCTTTAATCTTGTTTTCTTGTGGTCGCGTTTGCCTCGCGAAAGGTCTCTCCATCTAGACCAGGTAACAAAGATATTTCACATCTGGGGGACTCCAGACATAGACCTCTTTGCAAGTCCACTGAATGCCAAACTTCCCCGGTTCTGTTCCAGGATTCCGGCTCACAATTGCCAGGCAAGGGATGCCTTCCTCCTTCACTGGGTTCAGGACTTCCTCTATGCCTTCCCACCCATTCCCCTCATCCCCAAAACACTCTTCAAGCTTCAGAGAGACAGAGGTCGTATGATCCTCATAGTGCCACGGTGGCCACGCCAAACGTGGTATCCCCTGCTTCTACATCTCTCTCAAGCTCCACCTCTGGAGTTAGGGTGTGCTCCAGATCTCCTTTCCCAAGAGAGCGGGATGCTATGGCACCCGAATCCCCAGTCCCTGCATCTCACGGCCTGGTTGCTGAGAGCTTAAATCTTAAGGATCTCAACCTTTCCCAACAGGTAAAGGATATCCTTCAGGCTTCTAGAAAACCTTCCACAAGACGAACTTATGCCTTCAAGTGGAAACGTTTTACTATATGGTGCTCCAAGAAGGGATTAAACCCCCTGGTCATACCCTTAGAATCGATACTAGAGTATCTCTGTCACTTATCAAATTCTGGCTTAAAGACCAATTCGGTAAGAGTCCATCTTAGTGCAATTGCAGCTTCCTATAAGCCTCTAAATGGACAACCAATTTCCTCCCATCCTCTCATATCCAGATTTATGAGAGGTCTTCTATTAACAAAACCTCTCATCAAACCACCACCGGTGGCATGGGATTTAAATCTAGTTCCCGGGCAGCTCATGAAACCACCTTTTGAACCTTTAGCCACTACTACCCTGAGGTTTTGGTCCTGGAAGGTCATCTTCCTAATTGCAATCACCTCTGCACGTCACATTAGTGAATTGCAAGCCTTAGTGGCTGATCCTCCTTACACTAGGTTTCACCATGATAAGGTTGTCCTCAGAGCTCATCCACACTTCATGCCAAAGGTGGTTTCGCCTTTTCATTTAAATCAAGCGATTTATCTTCCTGTATTCTTTCCGAGTCCTCATGCCTCTAATGCAGAGAAGAACCTTCACACTTTAGACTGTAAAAGAGCCTTAGCCTTTTACCTACAAACAACACAGCAACATAGAAAGTCTTCTCAACTTTTTATTGCTTTTGATTCCAGTCACTTGGGACTTCCAGTCTCCAAGAGGACTTTATCCAATGGATTGCACAGTGCATATCCTTTGCTTATGAGAGTAAGAGTCTTCCTCTTCAAGGCCATGTCACAGCTCATAATGTGAGAGCCATGTCAGCCTCTATGGCTAACCTTCACTCTGTGTCTATTGATGACATTTGTTGAGCAGTCACCTAGGCTTCAGTACATACCTTTACAGACCACTACTGCCTAGATAAAGCCTCCCGTCGGGGTGCCTTCTTTGGCCAGGCTATTCTTCAAAATCTCTTTCAAACTTAATACAAATCCTACCCACCATCCCTGGTAGGATGCCAGAGATCCATGGGAGGAAGCATGGCCCACCTCACCATAGGTGGCAGCTTCCTGCTACCTATTGTCACAAAGCTAGGTCTGGGTCAAATGTCATGGGTCCTCCAGCAGGACAATGACCCAAAACATACATCCAAAAGAATGGTTAGAAAGGAACAAATGGGCTGTTTAAACTGGCCATCAGTGAGTCCTGATCTCAATCCAATCGAGAAACTTTGGAAAGAGCTGAAATCTACCATTGGTAAAAGGAATCCTAGAAACTTTCAGGAGCTGGAACACATCACAGTTGAAGAGTGGGAGAAACTACCAGCAGACAGACTGCCAAGGGCCATGCAACCAGATATTAGTTAAGGGTGGCATTGATCCTGTCCAGGTCATATTTTGTTTTTTTCTCAGAAATTACTATGTCTAAATTGCACAAACATCTTTTTTTTGCTGTATACCTTTGAACATACTATTAAAATTTGATGACATATAGTTGGAATATTTCCAATTATTTCTCAAGATATTGTACACAACATACTGTGGTGAGGAAACCACTATTGAGGCTATGGATACACAGGAAAATGAGCCCTGTACCTTTAAAAACGAAAGCATTCAGGGTTTCCCCGGTAACCAGGAGTCTCTGACTCACAACACAGTCACCCTTAAGCCCCGCCCACAGCAGCACGTCAGGGTTAGAGAGAAGCCTGACTCTTCTCACATGTGCTGGGAGCAAGGCGTGGCACAGAAAGGAAAGCACTTTAAAACGCTGGCTTTTAGAAAGTCAGAGAGAGCAGCTGAGGGAGGAGAAAAAGCTGGAGCTGATGCTGACCATTTGGGAGAAGGCAGCTGGAGAGAAAGAGATGGTGCCAATTCTAGTTGCAGCTCCGGGAAGAGTTACAGCCAGGGAAGAAGCCAGCCAGTAACCTTAAGAGATACAAGGGCTGCTGAGCTCAAGCTTCCAGGTGAACAGGGGGAACTGATTGGAAAGACTCCAAGGCAGTCCCAGCTGAAAGAAAGGCTGTTTCAACCCAGGAAAGTCTCTGTAGACGGAAGGCAGCGTGACTTATACCAGGAGAAAGGAGAAGTGCTGAATACTCCTGACTTAAGGCAAGTGTGTCCTCCCCAGTTCCTGCCTATAAAAAGTTTAAGAGAATTAGCTCCAGAGATAAAGGCTAATTCTAGCTATCAGTTAAACCCTAAGGGAAAGAGGGATATTTTAACTGACTATCAATATGCTCAGCTTGCAGAGGAGTTAGGACAGAAGAAGGTTCTACTCAAACAGCTCAATGATATGATTCAGAGAGAAAACAGTCAGCTCTCCAGACAGGTACCCTATGAGAAGTGTGAAGGGGATAGCATCGAGGAGATGGAAATTGGAGACTGTTTTGAGGATAACCCGTGTGAAATGCAATGTGCTTATTGCAAAGCAGCTGACTCAGAAGAATGCTAAACTTTAAAAGCTGTCTAAAGTATGAATGTCATGAAAGAAACCTAGCCTGTGTGAAAGGCACGGCAGAGGGAAACAGCTGAATGCTATTGTCTCATCTGATATTGTGTGAAGCTGAAAGCTGAAGGAAACAGTCAGTGGACAATTTTTAAAAGCTGTTTTTGCTTTAAGAAATGTTGTTTTTGTAAGAAAGAAGTTTTACGAAGCTTAAGTTTGAAGAAGCTGCATTTGGTAAACCCAGGCAGCATTGTACTTACCTTATTGAAAGTTAAAAGCTTTTGCGTTGGAGCAAGTATCCTATTTTTGTTTCCCATTCGAATCCTGTATATATATTGGGACCCCTGAAGATATAAATAAATTTCTCTGTTTTCGCCTGACCACTTGACTACAATTCCTTTGCCTAAATAAGTAAAATACTACAACTCCCAGCAGCCCTCCTGGTGGCCATTTTCAGGGAAAAACTTATTCAAGGTAAAAAGGCGACTCACCCTGGTACCGGGCTATATACCCAACCAGGTGGGGGCGACAATACCTAAACTACAAGAGTGCCAATAATATTGACCACAACTGTATTTACGATGGTACAATAGTAACATGCAATTTTGAGAGCTGTAAATACAATAAGAAAGTCATTATAAAAGATTTAGTTGGGTTTGAACGTCTACAGACATGCACGTGGATGTCAAAATCATGGACATGTCTCCGTAACCATTCCACAAATTCCATGCACAGATGTCCCAATACAGGGATGTTCAAGTAGTCATGGGGGTGTGGTGGAGGTGTGTCTGGGGAGGGGCAACGGACTTACATGTTGTGGTTTGATCCCAGAAGCAGCAGAGCCATCTGCAGGCACGTGCATGTTTATTCCTGTTCAAGATACGAATAGGTATCAGGAAAGTGTTTGTTTTCATCTTAAAACATCTGGAGAGTGTAGAGATTACAAAGCCCCACACTGGAATTTGAACCCTGGTCACCCAGCTTTTAAACCACTGCTATAACCATTATGCTAGTTGATGTTTTGGTTTTGAAAGCCTCTCCTGGGAACCTCTATATAGACATTTGATACAAGTGCATATTGGGCACGTCCACGTTTCTGCAATTGTGCCTGAGCTTGCACATGCCTGCCTTTCTTCTCAGATTTTCTTTTCAGACCTGCAAACCATGTAAATGCCGGTTGCGGGGTTAGTGCTGTTGGATATTCATGGTTAGCATCAGGGCGTGTCATGGGTGTTCTGGGCATGGGCTAGAGGCGGAGTCCATCACTAACTGGGCAGTGATAATATTGAGCCGCTGCCCAGTTGGTGACCTGCAGGTAAAGTTAGACGTGGCAAAGGCTGGCTTAACTTTGTCCATGGAAGCTTCTGGGCTATGTAGCAACCTGGATATTCAATGCCTGTGGCCGGATTTGGCCCCGACATTGAATATGTGGGATTTGTATTCAGTGGTGATGGCTATGCACTTTAGAAACACTAGCCACCATGGCTAAATATCCCTCAGAAAACGTTACGAATCCAAAAGAAGAATATGTCTACCAAACTTTATTGTATAAAACTTCATTGCAAAGATCGCATACAGTGCAGATTGCTGAAAGGTTACAGAGATTTTACAAGGAAATGTCTTGATTAATCTGCACTGTACCTAATATATTACAAACAGTCATATATATATAGCACACTATAAAATCAACATTATTTTATCTTGTGTTAATTTAGCACTCAAATATAATATCAGAAAAAATAAATTGTAAATTGTTTAATAGGTTATCATGCAGACCACACAGTGCTGATTTCACTTTAGAAATATACATGCTTTTTGTATGCCAGACACAGTTTTTAATTAGCTTATGGTAAATCCAGACATCCGATTTATTTTTCTATATTGCCATTTAACCTTATAAAAACCTCTTACAGAATGCCTGTTCTTGCACACCGTATTCCATTATTTGAAACTACCTTGTAACTCTCTTTGAACTAAGAAATGGCTATTATTTTGGAATGTCTAGCTAATATCCTTTAGAATCTTTTGAAGTTCCATTTCAATCAGGAATGAATTTCGGAAATTTTACATAGCAAATACTAACACAGGCTCAAGTTTAGTTAAAAATTGCTAAATGTCATGTAGGCCCTCTTCATTTGGAGAACAACTTTATTGATAAGCTTATACTGTAGCAAATTAGATTAAACTCATGCAATCTGATTAGCCTAAGAATTGTATAGCATGGTCATGTAATTTGTAACATCAACGTCTATATCAACCAGTACGATGGAAGTTCTCTAACAGCATAAATCTGACAATAATCTGAGATGTCCTTGGGTATTCTAGAGGTTGCCCTAGCAACACACAATTGGTTTTATTAGCTTCAATAGAGCCTTTGTAAACTGCCATGCTATAAAGTAACTTCTACTTGCTATTAGATTTTAACTCTGAGTCTTGTCATCATGGAAACTGGAGCTGTCTGAGTTCCTTGGTCCTCTGTATGGCCATGGATTAGTCCTTTTTGTTTGTTAACTCCTATCCTAAAATATATATGCAAAACAGCAATATAAATCATATAACTCTATGGAATATGAGTTAGAAATTGTTGACACTGTGCCTTATCACATGCTATTTACATTTTCTTTTATATAGAATAATAGCATTAGTAATACAAAGAACTGTGAGGAGATATTAATTCAATCATTATTTATTATTATAGCTGCTTCACAGTACAGCCAAACTGGTCCAGAGGCCCTTCACTACGGGGCATGCCCAAAAGCTATGCAGAAAGGTCCCACTCTTTCTCTAACATTTCACACGTGAGGAAACCTTAAGCAGTTTATACTGAAATAGATTTCTGACACCAGTTATTTCTAGATGATGAGTTGGGAGAACAGTGAAATTAAAAACAAAGGAAGTTGTGAATAAAAATGAGGCCTAAAAGCTAGAGTGTAAAAAAAAAATCCATGGATAATTTTGATAGAGAGACCAATAAGAATCTAGATGTAGTGGTAAGGATCTAACAAAATATTTGTGTGATACGAGCAGACTTTCTGAAATGGAGGAGGAAGCAATCATAATCATTATGGAAAGGTTGGGCCACCGAAGCCAAGGCCCCACCAATATTATGTCCAACGCAGCATCAGCAATAGAGAGCCTGGGAGTAGAGCTGGAGATTGGTTTGTTTGGCTCCTCCAATCAAAAAGGTGTTCCATTGCCCCTGTCATTCTGGATATATATAAAACATTGTATGGCTGTATGCCGTAATATAGTCATACAAGGAAATGTTGCTGGCCTCAATGCCAGTAGTCCATTTTGAAAATGGGACTCGGCAAGGCAGAAGTGACTTGGGATCACTCCTTCTTTTGATTAGATAGCCATGGATGGGGTAATTGAGGTCCACAGGGTAAAAGGTGGAAGGTAAAGGGAAGTCCTTTGAGAGGGATTTGAAGTTCTAATATTCAAGTTTTTCATTTTGGAAGCAACTGTAACCCTGAATTTTGGAGGGACTTTTAGTTTCATTTTCTAATGAACCCAAACAAAATGGAAGTTTTTACTGCACTTTCACTTTAAAACATGAACACACATCCCAAATAAAATCATGAGTGGTGTGGCATAAATTGATAGTAATTGTTCCAATAGTATCAGAAGTAGGGGACATTCCATGAGGTAACTAGTAACAGTCTTAAAATAGATTCTAGAAATTTTTTTAGTCAGTGCATACTGAAACATTCCAGAACTGGGATGTCTAATAGCCTAATGGTTAAAGCAGTGGGTTAGGAGCAGAGCTGTAAGGCTTCAAATCCCTGTGTGGGCCTTTGTGATCCTAAGCTAGTTACTTAATTCTCCATCTTCTCTACAGCCTTTGAATGTTTGTTGGTCTAGGGGTATGATTCTTGTTTGGGTGTGTAGGGGTCCTGGGTTCAACTCCCAGTTGAACTTGCTGCTCAGGGAGGCAAGCTTGTGTAGACAGGGGCAACAAAGTACTAGTCAAGCTTTCCACAAGGAAGTGAAGGGTAGTGATGGATGGTGACTCTCTTCTGAGAGGTACTGAGGCATCCATCTGCTGACCAGACTTGATGTCCAGAGAGGTGTGCTGTCTGCTGGGTGCCAAAATCTGAGATGTTACAGAGAGTTTGCCAAGACTCATCAAGCATACTGTTATCCAATGTTGCCCATCTACATCGGCACAAATGATACTATAGATGTTTGTGATAATTGGTAGCTCAGGTTGGCAATCATGGTGTTGGATTGCTCTCTGAGCTTGATAGTTTGATTGCAGACGTCTTAATCACTATTCGAGGGAACATCATCAGTGCAGGGTTCGAGATGGTAATGTGCTTGAATGCTTGTGTTTGTACTTATATTGTGGTTGGTGGTGACTCAATTCTTTGGTTCGCAGGGATTGATTGGTTGTAAAAGAGGCAACATCTGGAATTTGGTGAGTATAAATACCTGCAGCATGGGAAATAAGATCCCAGATGTTGAGGCTTTAATGCAAGAGGCTAACTTGGATTTAGTGTCATTTATGGAGACATGGTTCATGGACAACCATGACTGGGATGTAATCATACTGGGCTATACTTTATTCAGGAAGAACAGGGTAGGAAGAAGGGAACGAGGAGTGGCATTATATGTAAAAAATAATATTAAAGCTATAAGAATTGCAGGGCTTAAAAGGGAGCAAGGAAGCATTGTGTGTTAAACTAGAAAGAGGAAAAGGGGAATCCGTTTGCATTGGTATGATATACAGATCTCCCTCACTGGGAGAAGAAGTGGACTGAGATTTAATAGAAGATATACTGTATGCAGTATTGCCATGAAAAAAGAAGTTATACTGAAAGGTGATTTCAATAGGTCAGATGTTGATTGGCACATCCCTGCTGCAGAGTCATCTAGAGGTAAGGAGATCCTAAATTCTTTACAGGGAGAACTAATCCTTAAACTGGTAACATAAGCCTCATGTGAAGGGGCTATGCTGGACTTGGTGCTTACCAATGGAGAACATGTTTCTGAGGTCCTAATAGGAGATCATCTCACGTTCAGTGATCACCAGATGATATGGTTTAATATTAGGACTAGGGCTGATAAAATCCATTCAAGAGCGAGGGTCTTAGACTTTAGAAAAACTAATTTTGCTGAGATAGAACAATACTTCAATGAGTCATTAGCAGGATGGGAATATCTGGGGGATGTAGAAAAACAATGGACAAAACTGAAAGGTGATATTTTAAGGGAAACAAACCTTTTTGTTAGAAAGGTAAATAAATGTAAAAGGAAAAGGAGGCCACTATGGTTCTCAAAAGAAGTCACTGAAAAGGTCAAGAAAAAGAGGGCGAACTTCATAAAATACAAGAGATCACAGAGAGAGGAAGACAAGCATCTATATTTGGAAAAACGTAGAGAAGCTAGGAAAGTAGTCAGGAAAGAAAGATACAAAATGAAGAAGAAATAGCCAATGCAATAAAATAGGGGGACAAGACATTTTTCAGATGTGTTAGTGAGAGGGGCGAGGGCAAAAGTGGTATTGCAGGACTCAAGGGTGAAGGAGAGGAATATGTAGAAACTGATAAGGATAAAGCATAATTGCTTAACAAATAATTTTGTTCTGTGATCACAGATGAAGAGCCAGGAGCATGACATCTGAAAACACCCACAAAGAGGAACAGAAGTAATGGGGAGTTTTTGAAGACTGTGTTCATGAGGAACTAGCTAAACTAAAAGTAGGCAAAGCGATGGAACTGGATGGGATACATCCGAGAATATTGAAGGAACTTGGGCATTTTCTAGCAGCTTCACTGACTGACCTTTTCAATGCTTCTTTAAAGTCAGAAGTGGTCACAGAGGACTGGAGAAAGGCACATGTGGTCACTTTACACAAAAGCAGAAGTAAGGATGAGGTTGAAAACTACAGGCCAGTTAGTCTAACCTCTCTGGTGAGTAAATTATTGGAAAAGCTGCTAAAATAGAGAATGGTGAGGTTTCTGGAGTCCAATGGAGTGTACAGGTTTGGAGGCAGCTTGGGTTTTTCAGAGGCAGATCTTGTCAGACAAATCTGGTTGATTTCTTTGACTGAGTGACCGAGGGAGAGCCCTAGATGTGGTGTACTTAGATTTCAGTAAAGCCTTTGACACTGTCCCACACAGGTGACTTATAAACAAATTGCGCACCCTAGGAATGGACTATAAAGTGACTGTCTTGTTTAGAAATTGGTTGACTGGGAGATGACAAAGGGTATAGGTAAATGTAGTTCACTCTGAGGAGAAGGATCTTGGTATGCCGCAGGGATCTGTCCTTTTTTTGATTATTCTTAACATCTTTTTCAGTAATATTGCGGAAGGGCTGCCGGATAAGGTTTGCCTCTTTGCAGATGGTACCAAAATCTTCAATAGAGTAGACACCCAGGAAGGAGTAAATAACATGAGAAGGGATCTAGCTAAGCTCAAAGAATGGTTGAGAATTTGGCAGCTGAGATTTAATTCTAAAAAATGCAGTCATGAATTTGGGCTACAAAAATCCAAGGGAGCAGTGCAGTGTAGGGGACGAAGTACTTCTGTCCATGAAAGAAGGACGTGGGTGTGATTGTTTCTGATGATCTTAAAGTGGCTAAACAAGTAGAAAAGTTGACAGCAAAAGCCAGAAGGATGCTTGGATGAATAGGGAGAGGAATGGCCAATAGAAAAAAGGAAGTGATAGTGCCTCTGTATAAGTCTCTGATGCGACCTCATTTGGAGTATGGTGTGCAATTCTGGAGATCACAGCTTCAAAAGGATATAAATAGGAAGGAGTCAGTGCAGAAAGTGGCTACTAAAATGGTTAGTGGTTTTCATGATAAAGCATATGGGAATAGACTTGAATATCTTTATATGTATATATTAGAGGAAAGGCGGGATAGAGAAGATATGATAGAGAGGTTAAAATTTATTTATTTAACTAGGCTTATATACTGCTTTTCTACCAGTCAAAGTTGTGTACATTTAGGTATACTGTATATATATATTTTTCCCTTGTCCCTGAAGGCTCACAATTTATGTTTTTGTACATGAGGCAATGGAGGGTTAAGTGGCCTGCCCAAGGCCACAAGGAGTACCTGTGGGACTAGAAACCTCGGTTGTTCTGGTTGAAGGTTGCTGCCTTCTAGCAGGATTTGAACTGCTGGCTCTCTGACCCGAGGTAACCTGTCCCAACCACTAGGCCACTCCTCCTCCTTTAAATGCCTCTTTGGCAGCTTTGAGGGCATTTCCAGATTGCGGACTGTAGGTGGTGAGCAACTGACCGATGGGAAAATACAAGGGGAAATCCGGAGTGAAGGCTTCCATTCCACCCTGGCTTCCCCTTGTTATTCTGGCTTCAATTTTGCCCTACTTTGTCTGTTCTGAACAGCAGTTTGTCTCTGGAGCTGAGCTGCTGAAGATGAAGCTCGAAGTAGGGAGTTCGGACTTGTCTTCTGGCACTGACATCTCTTTGAGTCCAGGGGGATCAACGGGTCCCTCCCGCACATCCATCAGCTTCCCTAGTGAGCTAGGTCCAGGCAGGAGAGCCGATCACTGATGGTGTGAGTAGCTTGAGGCCTCAAGAGGGCATGGCTCAGCTGATGAGAAAGCTATTTTGATTCATTGTGCACCTTTCGAGAATTGGGAGAGCAAGCAGAGCAGAGTGTGGCACAGTCTGGTTTAGGAGCCGCAGAAGTCCGTTGCTCCAGTGTGGCATCAGGTCAGTCTTCAGCTACTTCCCTTTTGCTGGGTTTTGTTTTGAGACGCCCAGCAACTTTCTCTCTGGAAACAATATGGCAAACTTTATCTGACTTGGGTGCAGCCCTGGCCTCGACTATTGATTCACTATCGGTGGGAGTTCAATGGGTGATAAAAGTGGAAGAAAGAATATGGGGCCTTGAGAAACTTTCTTCTAGGAATGCTGAACAATTGGAACAGGTTTCTAACAATGTAACTTCTTCATTGAAAATAATTCTTTCTTGCATAGTAAAGTGGAAATATTAGAAAATGCTGCTAGGCAAACTGATAAAAGAATTATTAATTTTCCAAAGTCATTTTTGATGTGTCCACATGAAATGTTTAAGTGTTACTTGATTAAAGTCTTAAAGGTTTCCCCGGAGGCTATTCCTTCTATTTCAAAAATGATTTACCTACTGGCAGGGTTTGTCAGGAAGAAATGCAGGTAGAAGGTGTTTCTATGGATGTTCTAGATGTTTCTCACACTGTTCCTGCAGTTCTCCTGGTAACTTTGGCTCTTTGTTTGGACCGCGACAGGTTCATGAAACTTTGTTTTCATCATAAAGATGATATGTTTCTTTCATATAAAATTACAGTGTTTCCTGACATACCTCGTGAGACACAGCAGCGAAGGAGGGAGTTTTTGCTGTTGCGACCCGAGGTTTTGCAGCTAGGGGCTTTATATTTTCTAAAATATTCTTGTAAATGTGTCATTAAATATAAATCCACAAGATATATTTTCACTGATCCTTTTCAGTTAACTATGTTTGTCACAACTCAGCGGGCTCTCTCAACATCTCTAACAGGCTAGATGTTGAGAGAGCAGAGTTGTAACAAATATAGTTAACATTTGAGGGTGAGTGAAAATATATATTGTGGATTTATATTTAATGATACAACATTTGACCTGCATTTTAAGATACTGCTGTCCACAGCTTCCAGTTCGTTGTTTCCTGCTGACTGTATAGTAAAGTTTTTTGTTTTTCTTCTTACTTTTTGCATGAGATGCCCTCCACCTTATTGTGGGCGCAGGTCTTCATTTGGAGATTATTTCCTTAGTACATTTTATTTATTAAGCAAGATTTTTATACTGCGTTTCACCGGGTCAAAGCACTTTACAATCAACAATTTGAACTGGTTTAAAGAGAACATTTAACTATATACAGTTGAAGGAAAACATAGTAGATTTGAACAAGTTGAACTTGGCTTATTAGGCCATTTAACTTTATACAATGGATTTAGAGTACTTTGTTATGTAATGGATATGTTGAAATGGATATATTGTTTATTTTCTTTATCAAGAACTAAGACTTTTTTGTACAAGTATTTGACTTGAAAATATTGTAAAATTCATTAAAAAAATGTCTCCATGGCATAAATGCACAAGAGGAGAGCCTCTTTCTATTGAAAGCAAGCTCTGCTACAAGGGGGACATAGGATGAGGATGAAAGGGGATAGACTCAGGAGTAATATGCGGAAATATTTCTTTATGGAAAGATGCGTGGAATAGTCTTCCAGTGGAGATAGTAGAGACAAGGGCAGTATCTGAATTCAAGAAAGCATGGGACAAACATAGAGGATCTCTAAAGGAAAAAAGGGGATTATTGTAGTAGTTGATATGGAAGGGCAGACTAAATAGGTCATGTGGTCTTTTTCTGCCGTCATGTTTTTTGTGTTTCTCCTTTTTATATAATTAAGTGATGGAATTTTCTGCCAGAGAATTTGGTCAGTTGGATATATTTCTGGAAGACAGGTTTGTTAACCCTAGGTATCTACCTTTTGCTCATGGGACAGCCCAACATGGAATGAGATTTCCTATTTGGGATCTGATAGGTACTTCTCGATATACTATTGGTGGAAGATGCAGTTCCTGTGAGTCTTAACAGATGGAAATAATTAGCCCGGTTAAGCAAGGGGCTGGGGAACTCAAAAGCAGAAAGATGGAATGGCCCAGAGGAAGGATCGGACTGTGCCAGGAAAGTCAATCAAGGGCAGAGCCTATATGTGAAGGACTGGAATTTGCATGAGAACTGCGACAAGAAGGGAACTGCAAGGGGAATGTTTACTACAGTGCATTAGTCTTTTGCTGCTAATGCGATGTTTTTGAGCAAGTAGTGTTGTCTTAACTGAAAATGCAGTACGCTATCTGTTGGGGGCATGCACAGCATTTCCCCAGCAGATAACACATTGAAATTGCAGAAAGCATGGCCTGGCATCACTGTAGTTGCATGTAACACCACTCATTGAAGTGGTGTTATGTGTTATGTGCACCTGTGCTGTCTACATCTTTGATAGTGACCGTGTGCTGTTGACACCTGCAGTAACTGTGTGTTGCAGACATGCCCACTCTCCACCCACATTCCACCCACTCTGCTAGTTAGTGCGGTTTTTGCAGATAGCACAGAACATCACTCTGCCACCTGCTTTGGCCCTGCCCTATCTCTTAATGCAAGCTGAAAGCGCACACTATAGGCTGTATTAACAGATAGCGTTACTTAGTAAACATGCCCATAAGTAGTGGCGCACCAAGGGTGGGGCAGTGGGTGCGGTCCACCCTGGGTGCCAGCCAGGAGAGGGGTGTCGAAACTCCAGGCCCATATGGCAGAGGCGCATGTAGCAAACATACCTGAGGTTTTTTGCTGGTTTGCCGTGCTACCTCCACTGCTGGCCTGGTGCTATTCCCTCCCAGAAAAAACCTTACGATAACTGATGCACCATGAGACTTCAGGCTGGGAGGAATTGCTGCCAGGCCTGGAGTAGAGGCAGCTTGGCAAGTCAGCAAAGAAGTAAAGGTATGTTTGCTACGTGCACCTCCTCCGTATGGGCCAAGTGGGGGAGGTGCACGTCTCCACAAGGGGGGGGGGGGTGCGTCTGCTCCAGATACGTAATAAACTTGGAATGCCACTGTCCTAAAAGTATTTTGGAATGGAAGTATGCTGTGTAAAGCAAACCTATAAATAAAGCAAGAGTGTAAACCCCTGTGCCCTGCTCATTCATAGTAAAGGTGCAAAGTGCTGGTCTCTAGAGCTAATTAGAGGTACTGCCTTATCACGTGCGGCTAGACTTTTGGAATGAGTCATGTTTTACTATGTTATCTTGCTATAATATTGAAGAAATGATTAGCCAAACACCAACTTTTTTCTCTGGCTTTATTACAGAGCCACATTTCAGATTATCCATTTTTGTCTTTATTTTATTTCATTTATATTAACATATTTCATTCCAAAGTAATAGAGAGAAAATCTCATTTAAAAACCTCTAAATAAACCTAATTTCAATGCTATATCAAGTCTACCAAAAAAGAGGGGGAAAGGGGGAAGCTTGCCAACAAACATACACCCCTCTAGAATGCAGCAGCTGCCAGACGTTTCATTATACAAAACAGGAAAATAACATCACTGAGATTCAAGTGGATAAAAGAGGACTAGAGAGGGGAGAACTAGAAGAAAATCATCAGCTACCTTATCTCATAAAAACAAAGGGGTAAATCTTCAGAGGTACCTATCTAGATAGCAGCACCAAGTACAGGCCCTACTACCTGAATAAGTGCCACTGGCCAGGGATATCTAGCTATATTCAGTGACACTATCAGACAGTGCTGTGCAATATCTTAAAGATCGCCTTAGCACCTCCTAGACAGTGTTGGGGTATTCCGTGGGTGGAGCAAGGACAGAGCGGCAAAATATTCCAGATAGCTGTGATATATTCAGCTCTATTATCCCGAGAGCTAGTCAGATAACGTACAACAGAAAAAAGGCTGAGTAGACTTAGCCGGATAGTTATCCGAATATTGCCACTTTCTGGATAATGCTGCCGGTCATCACATTTTCCAGATATTCTGTGCTAGCCGCTATCCGGAAACAGATAGTGTTTTTAACTGCCACAGGGAGTGTTTAATAAAACGACTGCAGCAGCTAAATACCCCACTGAATGATTCAGAAGGCTCAAAGGACATACAGTGAACACCTTGAAATTTCAAAACACATTTGCAAGGATATAAACAACTTGAAATTTGCACACTTAGGGGTATGTTTACTAATCAATGGGGCCACGGCTCTGATATCGCATGGAAGCCATTACCGCCAATTCGTAAATATACCCCTTAGAGTTTGACAAAATGGCACATTTCCCTTTCCTTCATTAGCAAATTCAGTATGTCTATAGGGGGACTCTTAAATGTGTCTCATTAAGACAGCAAGGGATCTGGGACTGTAAGGCATTTTGGTCATACAGCTTTGGTCAACATTATTGGCACCCTTGCAGTTCAACCCCTTAATGTCCAATATCTCCTAAAAAAAAGTGGTCACTGAAATGGCTTTGGACTATATACACAAACATATTTGACACATAAAATAATCAAATAAAGACCAATTAAAAAAAGAAATAGTAGGAAACAGTATAAAAACTGGGACGCTGCCAGGACATGATAAACAATCACCAACAAAAAGGATCAGTATAGGAGCAGCGACGATGATACCGGGGCTTAGCGGCCAGCTTTTCCATCGCTGATTGGTCTGCCTGTGAAGCTTCTCCCATCCTCCTTTCCATCGGGGAAACTGCAGTATTTAAATGCCGGCTGCTCTTAGGGAGGTGAGGAGCAGCGGCAGTGATACCGGGGCTTGGCGGCCAGCTTTTCCATCGCTGATTGATCTGCAGGTGAAGCTTCTCCCATCCTCCTTTCCATCGGGGAAACTGCAGTATTTAAATGCCGGCTGCTCTTAGGGAGGTGAGGAGCAGCGGCAGTGATACCGGGGCTTGGCGGCCAGCTTTTCCATCGCTGATTGATCTGCAGGTGAAGCTTCTCCCATCCTCCTTTCCATCGGGGAAACTGCAGTATTTAAATGCCGGCTGCTCTTAGGGAGGTGAGGAGCAGCGGCAGTGATACCGGGGCTTGGCGGCCAGCTTTTCCATCGCTGATTGATCTGCAGGTGAAGCTTCTCCCATCCTCCTTTCCATCGGGGAAACTGCAGTATTTAAATGCCGGCTGCTCTTAGGGAGGTGAGGAGCAGCGGCAGTGATACCGGGGCTTGGCGGCCAGCTTTTCCATCGCTGATTGATCTGCAGGTGAAGCTTCTCCCATCCTCCTTTCCATCGGGGAAACTGCAGTATTTAAATGCCGGCTGCTCTTAGGGAGGTGAGGAGCAGCGGCAGTGATACCGGGGCTTGGCGGCCAGCTTTTCCATCGCTGATTGATCTGCAGGTGAAGCTTCTCCCATCCTCCTTTCCATCGGGGAAACTGCAGTATTTAAACGCCAGCCACCTTTCGCAGCCGCGGTCGCGTGACCAAAGGGGGCGTGGCCAAAGGGGGAACGCCCCTTTGGTGCCCCTTCGGTGCCAATTTGGGGCTTGGGCCCAAGTCACTGAGGGAGTGCTTAGAGGGCACTTTAAACGGAAAAGTAAGTCCTTGAAACAAGCTTCGGATAACATTTCTACTACTAATGTTGTTACTGGTCCTATGGACCAGCATGTGGTTACAGTGCAAAAGCTTGCTTCTGTTGTTCAGAGTTCTTCTTCTTCTGCCTCTGGTGCTTCCCTGAGTTCCATCGAAAGTACTCCTCCTCCTAACCCTGGATTGTCTCAGACTCCGGTTTTGGACATATCCTCCTCAGAGGTTTCATCTGCCTCTGGAGAGGAAGAGGGTGCTTCTGTTGACTCTTTAAGTTTGCCTTGTGAAGTATCTTCCTTAACATCTATTTTTGGCTATTAATTTAGAAGATGTTCATTCCTCATCTGTTGCTGTTGATTCTAAAGATGTTACTTTATTAGATATTTGGAAACAGGTTTCTGCTACTAGTTCATCGCTGTCTAAGTATATGAATCAAACTGCTGTTTTCTCTCAACAGGTTGTTAACAGAGTACAAGTATTAGAAGCAACTGTTGGGAGTTTATCTCAGCGAGTTGCTGGGGTGGAAGCTCAAGCAGGTACTTTGCAATCGGCAAGTGCTTCTGCCCTAAAAGATACTCTGATTTTGTATAAACAGCTAGAATCATTGGAAAATATTTCTTGTGCAAAAAATATTCGTATTTTGAATTTTCCCAAGACTCGTTTTATGTCACCTCTTCTTTTATTTAAGCAGTATTGTAAAGATATATTGTCATTGCCAGAAGCTGAAGATATTTTGATTGCTCATTCCTTTTATTTACTGTCGCGGGAGACACCTGTGGATAATAATGTGGCTTTGTCTATGGATCAGAGTGATTTAAATTTAACTGATTTCTTGGAGAATTCTCAAGTTCTGATTCCTTCACGTGCCACATTAGTGATTACTTTGGTTAATCTTGTTGATAAGGCCAGGATTATGAAGGCCTTTTTTAAAATAAAAAGACGTTTCCTTTCATGGCCATAAGTTATCTATTTTTCCCGATGTCTCCCGCTTCACTCAAATTCGGAGGAGGTCCTTCCTGCAGCTTAAGCCTCGTGTTTTGGCTGAGGGGGGAACCTTTTTTCTCCGATTTCCCTGTAATTGTTTGATTACTTTGCAGGGGATAGATTATGTTTTTCTTGATCCATTGCAACTTGAAACACTCTTGACGTCCATCCAGGTCTAAGATAAGCTGGACTTTGTTTATATTATTGTGTTTTTGTATTTAAGGTTGGGAATAGTAGCCTTTAAATTTACTGCCCTGGTTGTTCTCCTTCTGCTGTTCTCTTCATGATGTGGACTGTGTAGTGGTATTGGATTTTTTCAAATGTAGTTTATCTTTTTTGTTTCTTTTTTTTTCCTGTACCACTTATTTTCTTTATGTCTTTGTATTTGGAATGCATTATATAAAATAAAATTAAAAAAAAAAAGGATCAGTATGGGACCAAAGAATTCCAAAATGACACATAAAAAAGATCCCCTACTCAAAAACTCTGCAATATAATAACAATATGTATATACAGTATGTTTGACTTTTTATCAAAAGCAGCTATCAAAACAGCTCTTTTAATTTTTTATAAAATTCATTTTATAAAGTCCATTTTATTCTGTAAATAGTGATCATGCTTGTAAAAGTAAGAAAGCATCCAAAAGAAACCAACTGCAACCATTGTGTTTCGAATAGTATTAACTTATTCTGCTTTAGGTCATGGACATTCAAAAATAATACTCATCTAAGTGGATGAAGCAGAAAAGGGTTCAAATCTGAGTCTGCTAACCATCACACACAGCTTCCATAATGAGCAATCAGAGAGCTTTTCTTTGTTTAGAGAAAGACATGGCTGCAACGTTCTTTTAAATGGAAAAACCCCACCCCTAAACACAAGGTGATGTCAAAAAAAAGGAAACCCCAAAACAGATGCAGCCTATCAAATCAAAGTATAAGGTATAAATCCAAAATTGCTCCTTGTAATTCAATCGAGCATCACCATCACCACCATGACAAACATGGTCAATTACCCGCTAGGATAATTGATCAAAGGAATGAGAATGTTGCAAACAATGCTTCACAACAGGAGCACTTACAGTTCTCATAATTAAATGAGAGTGATGCTCATGTAATCTTTTAATCTTTTGTTTATGGCAAGGATCGTTGACCTCATTATCTATGTTCATCGATTAGTTGAATGCTCAGAAGCCAAATTTGCAATTTGAGTATACTTATGATCAGCTAAAAAATAGCATTTCTGGATATGTATATCCCATGGAAGTTTCACTTTAAGTACTACATTATATGAAGAATCAGTTGAACGTAATAATTTACTTCTGTTTACAAGCCACCATTCTCATAAGTTAAAAGTGAGTCTTCCCACTAGTCAATTTTTATGACTTTGAGGATTCTATTCAGAAAGAGATTATATTTCTCATGCTAAGAAATTTATTCAGCAGTATTTGCATCGAGGGTTTCCTATTGCTACTGTCAGAAAAACCTATTTACATGGATTGTATGCCAAGCATGAGTTACTGCTCCACCCTATTAATGCTACTGTGGATGAAGCAGGAGACGGTGAAAAGCATATCGCAGCGGAAAACATATAGCAAATTTTGTAAGTCAATCTATTACATGGAGAGATCCTGGCTTTATTAAGCCTGATCGTACTGGACATTTTAAATTTATACCTTGAACACTTTAGTTCCTTTTGGCCTGTAATACATTTGCTGGCTCGCCAAATGTATTACATTCCTCAGTCGTTAGATTGGTTGGTATACTTTGATTTGATAGACTGCACCTGTTTTGGATTTCCTTTTTTGACATCACCTTGTATTTATGGGTGGGGGTTTTTCCTTTTAAAAGAATGTTGCAGCCATGTCTTTCTCTAAACAAAAACACTCTCTGATGGCTCATTATGGAAGCTGGGTGTGATGGCTAGCAGACTCGGATTTGAACCCTTTTCTGCTTCACTCAGATGAGTATTATTTTTGAATATCCATGCCCTGATGCAGAATAAGTTAAAACTATTCGAAATGCAACGGTCGCAGTTGGTTTCTTTTGGATGCTTTCTTACTTTTACAAGCATGATCACTATTTATAGAATAAAATGGACTTTATAAAAAATTAAAAGAGCTGTTTTGATAACTGATTTTAGTAAAATCTCCAATATATATACATATTTTTATTATATTGCAGAGCTTTTGAGTAGGGGATCTTTTTTATGTGTCGTTTAGGGCATGATTATTGGCACCCTTATAAAGAATTAAAATCAGTTTGATCATAAGAACCATATTTCCATTGCACACCTGTGATTATCAGTACTCACATGACTTGAATCAACCATTGACTGGTGGCTCTAATGTTTCAAATGGCCACATTCACTCCCTGTTCCATTTTCATAATGGTGAAGACAAGAGAGCTACCTGAGACTGCCAGAAAAGCCATTAACACCAAACATCAAACTTCAGAGGGGTACAAGGCCATCTCCAAAAACCTTGGGATTCCAGTGTCTACAGTTTGCAATGTTACTAGGAAGTTTTCTACTCATGGAACTATCAAGAACCTCCCAGGACGTGGTGGGAAGAAGAAAATTAATCCAAACATTCTTCAAAGGTTAGTACAAATTATTGGAAAAACCCTACGTACAACCATGGCTGGCCCAAGGGGTTCTGCTGTCATAGGCAGAAGCCCTGACCATGCCAGCCCCCCTCCCCCTGCTGAGCTGGGATGCTCCTCCCTATGCTGAGCTGTGCCACTGTCCCCCATTGCTGCTGATCGGGGGGTGGCTCGTCTCAGTGGCAAGACATGAGCTTCGGCACACATGGCCTCCTGCTTCTGACTCCCTTTCCGATACAACTTCTGGGTGTCAGATGCAGTAGGCCATGTATGCTGAAGCACATGACCTGCCGTTGAGCCAATCCACCCCCCCATCCCATCACTGGAATCAGTGGCAGTGGGGTGGGGTGGCGGTGGCACGCCTCAGTGCAGGGGAAGGGCGGCAGGCCATGTGTGCCAAATACATGGCCTGCTGCCTATAGAGGTCTGCTGCTCGAGATGGCCGCCTAGCCTACCTAATGAATGGGCCACCCCTGCATACAAGATCCAAAGAGCTTAAGGCTGACCTGGAGCAATCTGGAGTGGTGGCTTCAACTCACACCATATGTCATGCACTAAACAAAGAATGACTTCATGGGTGAAGGCCAAGGAGGTCCCCTCTGCTCAAAGACAGACATAAAAAGGCACGCCTGATCGTTGTCCAAATCCACCTTGAGAAACCACAGTCCTTCTGGGAAAATTTTCTATGGACAGATGAAATCAAACTTGAGCACTTTGGCAATGCAGATCAGCGATACTTTTACTTGGGAAGAAATGAAGTATATAAGGGAAAAAACACCCTTACTACAGTTAAACATGGTGGAGGTTACATAATGTTGTGGGGTTGTTTTGCTGCCTCAGGAACTGGAGGCCTGGAACGTATTGAAGGAATCATGAATCAGAGGACTAACAATGTATTTTGGGGCAAAATGTCCTATCTAGTGTCAGAAAGCTAGGTCTGGGTCGAAGATCATGGGTCCTCCAGCAGGTCAGTGATCCAAACCATACATCCAAAAGTACAAAAGAATGGTTAAAAAGGAACAAATATATTGTTTAAACTGGCCAGCAATGAGTTGTGATCTCAGACCAATTGAGAACCTTTGGAAAAAGCTATACACACTCTATATATGGATCTATATGCACCCACTACATAGAATACGCGCCCAGACCAGATCCAGAATATCACAAACCTTAAAACCTTCAGAAAACATCTGAAAACACACTTATTCACTGAGCATTTCACCCCCATAACATAAGCCGGTTGACTGCATCTGTACATAAACTAAATCTGTATAGTGTACATAGTTCCAAAAATAGCAAGGCCGCAGGCAGGGTCCTGGCGGCCGACCGTAACCGGACGCGCGGCCCGGTGCGGGGACCCTGTGTGCGGCCGAGGCTGGAGGCACGTGGGTGGGGTAATTCAAATCCATTGGCTCTCGGTGAATGCAGTCGCGCTGGAGCCAATGGGGGAGCGATCCAGCAGCATGGCGGGGGGGGGGGAGGAGTCTGCTGGAGGCCTCCGCATGGTCATTCGCAGTGGTGGAGGCCTGAGGGGTGCTGGCTTCCCGCCCGCCCAGAGAGGTCTGGGGGTGGGGGGTGGGGAAAGCGGGGTGTTGCAGCTTTGGGGGGTAGCGGGATCCTGGAGGTTTCCGGGGTCTGGAGCCTCAGGGTACACTTGGGTGGGAGTGGAGTGCCCCTGACCCAGACAAACCCTGGCCAACTTTTGCTAAGGGCATGGCGAAGTCGGGGAAAGGGGTAGGAGACTTGCCGGGGGCAAGTTTATGGCTGTAGCGGTGGGAATGCACTTTGCTAAGGTATGGCTGATGTGGCACTGCTCTGCTAAGAGGTTTTGTTAAGGTTTATGATCTTGGTATATTGTTAAATGGTTAATTTTGAATAAAGCTGCGACCAGTTGTGTTCCATGAACATTTGGTGTGGTGTGTTTTGTGGGATTGGGGGATGGTAGGGGTGGGGGAGGAGTTGCTGATGGGGGGCCCGAAGCACCGGGTCCGCTTGCCTTGGTTAATACACAATGCAAATACATACAGAGAATAATACCTCATTCATTACTTCAAAAATTTTAAACACATCAAACAGATGTAATCAACACCACACTTAATTTATTATAACTAACACTACTGTGTATCAACATTTCTTTTATTATTTATACAAATATTAAATATTCCAATAACGTCTTTTGAAATTTTAAATGTATTACTATAAAGTAATTAATATAACATTTTTTTAATTACACAATACTTTCATAAAATGACATATAATTATCAATTGGCCAAACCAATCCTAACGGTTGAAAAAACCTATACAAGCTTATTCATTATGACTCCTTGATGTCTCCCCCAATAACAAGTAGCATAATGCTACACACATACAACTCCTTTCTTGATAACAGGAAGGCCGTAAGCCCCGTGCGCGCGGCCGCACTTAACCGGGGGGGCGCCTGGCGCGCTTGCCCGGCTGGTCGGCTGTCGCGGCGTGGCAGAGGGGCTAATTTAAAATGATTGGCTCCCGCGGGTGTTTTGACAACGCGGGAGCCAATCATGCAAGATGTTCTTCGGCAAGGGGGGGAGCGGTTGGGAGCGCGGCCGTCTTTACGGCCGGGAGGCGAGAGACGGCGGTTGCTTTGCTTGCTGCTCTGTCGGGTCTTCGTCCTGATCGACGGCAGTGGCTGTTTCGGGTCTGGGTTCTGCGTGCTTGTGTGGACGGAGTCAGCGACCAGGAAACCCGAGCTTCGGGGGATCGGCGCCGCGGCAGGAGTGGGACCCGAGCCTAGCACTCCGTGGCAGAAGGAGGAGGCACGTGTCAGCGGCAGCGACAGGAGTCAGAGTTGGGGACGGTGTGCGGTGACCGGAGTCAGTGACGGGTACAAGCGGCCGAAGTCTTGTGGCAGCAGCATTGCAGTGTGTGCTGAGTGCACGCGGTCGGCAGCAGAGCAGCCAGATTCAGGCAAGAGTGGTTGGGGATTTGTTAGGGGCGGGTCAATTGTGGATACTCATTGATTCTTTCCTTTCTGGTGGGTTTCTCAGGGTCAGATTTTCAAAAACTAAAATAAAATACAAAGGGAAGTTGCTGAGGCTTTACTATGCGGCCTCATAACAAATGGGGTAAGGGAGGGCCACCTGGCAGGGGTGCACGTAGGGGGGTGGGCTTATGGGGTAGTATAAGGGGGGACGAACCTCTGGCAGGGCTTGAGTCGGAAGGCCAGGGAGGTGTGAGGCGTGGGGCTGTGCGGCAGAGAAGGGGTGAGCGTGGGAGGAGTAGGCAGAGGAAGGAAAGGGGGGGAACCTTAGCTCAGGCCGGTTCCATGCCTGCTATTAGCGAGCATGCAGAGGTAAGGCCTCTCGAAGGCTTTACTATTGGGGGGCCGGTTAGTCCTAGTATTCCCCAGGTGGGGAGGGGAGATGGCGTGCGGGGACCTTTTGGGCAAGGGGAGGAGCAGGAGGTGGAAGTGATCTCGGGCGCCGGTGCTTCTGGAGCTGGTCCTACTTCCGCTTGGTTTGGGCATCCTGCAGCGTCATCTTGGTCAGGACATCCAGCAGCTTGGATGGCCGGGAGATCTGGGTCAGGGTACCCGGGTTTTGCTGAATATTGGAGTGGGGGTGGGCAAGGTTCGTCCAGGGCAGACTGGGGGGGGGGAATGTGGCAGCCGCCCTGGGCTACGGCAGGTGTTGCTTCGCCTTTTGGTGTCTTCTCTCCTCAGGTACCACCAGGTTGGCAGTTCAGGAGCGATGCAGATCTGTGTGGCTCCCATCAGCATGGAGCGGGGGCACCGAGTGGCGACGGGAGACTTTTAGTTGCAGATGCCGCAGCTGGGCTGGCGACTCCTGCTGTCCAGCGTGGGAGCAGTTCATGTGAAGGATTGCCGAGTGCTGCAGCAGGTGAGTTGTCTTTGGGCTCTTTGGGGGGTGGGGGTGAAGGTGGGATTTTAGCTGTATCAAAGGAGGCAGGAAAGAAAGCTAAAAGGAAGCGTAGGCATTCCTGTCGTCGGCGTCGGAACTCTGATTCTTCTTCTGCGTCGTCCGTACGGTCTTCGTCGACTTCTTCTACTTCAGGTGAAAGTGAGAAGTGTGATATTAGCAAAGGTTCGGTGCAGCCGACGTTGGCGGCCTTCTCGGAGTTATGGGAGGGGGTGCCTAGGAAATTGAGGAAGAAAATCCAAAAAAGGCGTTATATCGATATTTTCCGGTTGATGGAGGGCAGGAAGAGGACGGGTGATAGTCGGAAGAAGAGGAAGGAAGATGAAAAGGCCGGGAGGGTACGCAAAGTAGCCAGGAACGTGGTTAATTGGACTAGGGCTTTCCTACGTCTGGCTAGCGTATGGGGGCGTATGCATACAGACCAGTATGGGATGTTATTGGCGTATATGGACTCCATTTTAGAGGCATCTCAGTCGCATCAGGGTTGGGCCTGGCTCAACTACGATGAGAAATTCCGTGATAAAATGGAGGAGAACCGGCTGTTAACTTGGGGGACTCAAGATATTAATTTATGGTTAACCCAGATGGCGGTTCGCCCGGGCGTGGGGTTTGGGACTAGTGTGAAAGGCGGGGTTGGGACTGGCGAAGGACAAGGGCGGTCCTTTCGTACGAGCGGGCTTCCGTCGGGACAGCGAGCAGCTGGGGGAGGGGCCGGTGATTTGTACTGGCGATTTAACAAGTCTTCGTGTCCCTTTCCGGACTGTAAGTTCCGGCATGCCTGTTCTATCTGCGCGGGTGGGCATTCCGCACTCAAGTGTGTCAAACGTGTGTCAGTCGGTCCTGGAGTCCCGTCTACCAAGTAGTAGGGACCGAGATGATTTAGCCCCGACTCCGATTCGATTTGATGTTATCTATCCTTGGTTACGACAGTATCCTAGGCGCATGGCGGGTAGGGTGTTGGAAGAGGGGTTTCAAACAGGATTTTCTATTCCAGTTGAAGGGATAGTGGTTTCGGGTAAAGTTCGGAATGCGCCTTCAGTTCGGCAATTTATTCATCTCGTTCGGAATAAGCTGGAGGTGGAGCTACAGTTGGGTAGGGTAGCTGGTCCATTTGATGAGCCTCCCTTCTCCAACCTAGTTGTGTCGCCTTTGGGGATCATCCCCAAGAAGGAGCCCGGAAAATACAGGTTGATTCATAATTTGTCGTTTCCTTTCGGTTCTTCTGTTAATGACCACATCCCGAAGGAGCGTTGTACTGTACGTTACGCCTCTTTTGATTCGGCGGTGGAGCTGGTACGGCGATGTGGCAGGGAGAGCCTATTGGCCAAGGTGGATATTGAGTCGGCTTTTCGTTTGTTGCCGGTGCATCCTTCAGCTTTTCATTTATTAGGTTTCCGCTTTGAAGACCGTTTCTATTTCGACAAGTGCATGCCCATGGGTTGTTCAGTGTCCTGTGCCTATTTCGAATTGTTCAGTTCTTTTATGCACTGGGTTTTTACGAGGAGAACTGGTTGTTCGAATGTAGTGCATTACCTGGACGACTTTTTGTTTGTGGGCGAAGCACGTTCAGGCCGGTGTCAGGCTTTCCTTGATGGCTTTGTGCTGTTAGCGCAAGAATGGGGCGTTCCGTTGGCTGAGGATAAAACAGCAGGCCCTGTGACGCGGCTTACCTTTTTGGGTGTTGAACTGGATACCGTCGACATGGTTGCGCGTTTGCCGTGGGAGAAGGTGGTTAAGTTGAGGGTGTTGGTGGCAAATGCTCTCTCCTCCAGTAAACTGACATTGAGAGAAATGCAATCGCTCATTGGTTCCTTGAACTTTGCTTGTCGGGTGATCCCGATGGACAGGGTATTTTTGCGTCGCTTCGCGGCGGCCACGACGGGAGTTTCTAGACCTCATCACCGTATTCGGGTATCTCGGAGTATGCGTGCTGATTTGAGCGTGTGGGACACATTTTTGCAAGACTTTAATGGTTGTACTGTTTTTAGGGACTTAGAAGTGACTAGTGAGGCGTTACAGTTATATACCGATGCTGCGGGTGGTTTGGGTCTGGGGGTGTACTTCGGTGGTTCGTGGTGTGCAGAGCCATGGCCGGAAGAGTGGCGCTTTGCGGGTCTCACCCGTAATGTCACTTTTTTGGAATTGTTCCCGTTACTCGTGGTTCTGACATTATGGCCGGACAGGATTCGCAATCACACAGTGTTATGGTGGTGTGATAATGCCGCTGTGGTTTGTGTGATTAATAACTATGCCCCGCGTTGTGTGCAGGTGGCTGATCTGATGCGACAGGTGGTGTTAGCTTGTTTAAGACTCAATGTGGTGGTAAGGGCTAGGCACATACCTGGTGCTAATAACAGGATTGCTGATGCTCTTTCCCGTTTTAAGTGGGACCTGTTTCGAACGTTGGCCCCTGCGGCGGACGAGGACGGGGCATCGGTACCGGAGAACTTATGGCAGATTGGTCTACAGAGATGATCCACTTACTGAAAAGCTCCGTATCAGCTTCAACCTGGACGGCGTATCGACGGGGCTGCAGCAGGATCGAGACCTTCCTCGTGAGCCGCGGATGGCAGCATGGACCGGTTTCGGATCATTTAATGTGTCAGTATGTCCTATCGGCTAAATCGGCGGGGTTTTCGCGGACAGCGGTGCGTATGCATTTGGCCGGGTTTTCCTTTTTCTCGAAGGCGGTGGGGTGGGGGGCAGCTGGGGGGGGATTTTTGACACGCCGGCTATTGAAAGGTTGGGAACGGTCATCTCCTTCACCAGTTGATGGCAGGCGCCCGATTACTCACGACTTGCTTGTCCAGCTTTGCGGCTGCCTCCCTCAGGTGGTTACCTCCTCTTTTGAAGTTGCGCTTTTTCGGGCAGTCTTCACAGTTGCCTTTTTCGGGGCGTTTCGGATTGGCGAATTAGTTGCGGAGTCGCGTCGCTCATCGTCGGGTCGGGGATTGCTATTATCACACGTTGGGTTCATCGGGGGTGGGGTTCGGATTTGGTTAGCGCGTTCCAAGACGGATACGATGGGAAAAGGGACGTGGGTGTCTCTGCGGGCGATGCTCGGCGCGCCCTCGTGTCCGGTTGCATCTTTGCGGAAGTATTTGCAACAGCGGCCCGGGGGGGTGGGACATCTTTTTCTGCATGCCGACGGTCAGATGCTCACTCGTTTTCAGTTTACGGCTGTTTTGCGGTTAGCGTTGCGGTGGCTGGGTGAGGACCCGAGTCAGTTTGCGCCTCATTCGTTTCGGATAGGGGCAGCGACTACGGCGGCTGGGGTAGGGTTGCCGGAACAGGAGATTCAGAGGATCGGCAGATGGAAGTCCCAGGCTTTTCGCAGCTATGTGCGGCTATGAGGGGGGGGGAAGACTAATTGTTCCTTTTGTTTTGCAGATGTTGGTCCGGGATCTTGTAGCTGTTGGGTGATTGGCCACTCTTTTGTTTACTGGGCCGGTCGGCGAGCAGCGACACGGCCCGTAGGTGCGAACCTCGGCTTGGCAACTTCCTTGGTGACCATTTCATGGCTGGGCGAGCGAGGCCTCCGGTGGATACAGCTCTTGCCTTTGCTCCGGCACCACCAGCGTCAGTGAGGGACGCCTGATATCATCTTGATTCATCTGGGGGGCAACGATTTGGGGGCTTGGACTTGTCGTCAGTTAATTCGCGCAGCTCAGCGCGACTTTCGAGAAGTGTTTCTTATGTTTCCAGATGTGGTTCTTGTCTGGTCAGATATCATTCCAAGGCCTGCTTCCTGGGGTCAGCGGCGTTGGTCCAGGGGGTTAACTAAAATTAATCGGCAGATTGGACGATGGGTGGGGGAGCGGGGGGGCTGTCAGATTTTCCATACATGGGCGGAGGTGGCCTGTTCGGGTTTGTACCGACAGGATGGGGTACATCTATCCCCGGTTGGGATGGATTTACTCCTAAATGATTGGCAGGAGGCCTTGGAGGATATTCTACGGGATAAGAGGGGCTGGTCGCAGCTTTGCCTTGGGGGGGCGGCTCAGGGGAGGTCTCCTGAGCCGTTGGCGGGATCCCGGAGGTTTCCGGGGTCCGGAGCCAGAGGTAATCCTTAGGGAGGGGGTGGGGTACCCCCGACCTGGACAATCCCTCGGGCTTTTGCTAATAGTATGGCGAAGCCGGAAGAGGGAGGGATAAGAAAATAGCCGGGGCTTGTGCCCGGCGGAAGCGGAGGCGGCGTCACCTTGCTACTGATATGGCGGGTGAGGGCCTGATCCGCGGGGGAGGGGGGGGGTTTAAAATTGTTGTATTTAAATATTGTTCAGTTAATTTTAAAAGGCTAATAAAGCTGCGACCAGTTTAATTCCAGAACATGTGTGATGTTATTATTGCATAAGGCTTGAAATGAAGGAAGGCGAAGGGGAAAGGGGGAGGGGGGGAGGAGCAGGGCTGGAGCGACTTGTGCGCCTTACCCGGTTACACTTTTAAAAACAGTATGTAGTAACTCCAACTGTTGAATAAGGCAAACACGATGAACAGGGTAGAAATATTTCCTCCCAATGAGTGCTTCCACATACTGGAGAACGCTGATATCTGCCAAATGGCCCAATCAGTAAATCCACTGAATGTCACGAAATTCCCACTGTTGTTCAAGCAGTTCTTTCATTGATGAATTTCAGGATCAATTATCAATAAAGAAGCAACAAGCAGTCAAGAAATCAAACAACGCATTGCTCTTGGCAGAACAGCTATGAAAGACCTAGATAAGATTCTCAAGAGCAGAGATGTCTCTCTCCATACAAAGATTCGACTTGTTCAAGCCATGGTATTTTCAGTAACATCATATGGATGTGAAAGCTGGACAGTGAAAAAGACAAACAGGAAGAAAATTGATGCCTTTGAATTATGGTGCTGGCGGCGAATACTGTGTATACCATGGACTGCCCGAAGAACAAACCAGTCGGTACTAGAGGAGATCAAACCTAAGGTTTCTTTAGAAGCTCAGATGACAAGACTTCGACTTTCATACTTTGGACACATCATGCGAAGAGAGAGATCATTAGAGAAAGACATCATGCTTGGCAAGATAGAAGGTCAACGCAAAAGAGGAAGGCCAGCAATGAGATGGATCGATACAATAACAGCAGCTACAGGTACCAGTCTGTCAACAATGAGCCGCCTGACTGAAGACCGAACACAATTTAGGATAGCTATCCAGAGGGTCGCCATGAGTCGACTCCGACTCGACGGCACTTAACAACAACAACAAATAAATAAAGAACTGAAATCTGCCATTGGTAAAAGATCCTGGAAACATTTATGAGCTGGAACAAATCACAGTTGTAGAGTTGGAAAAGCTACCAGCAGACAGATGTATGAAACTTATAGATGGCTACAAGAAATGTTTGGAGACTGCCAAGTGTTGTGCAACCAGATATTAGTGAAGGGTGCCATTAATCCTGTCCAGGTCATATTTTGTTTTTTTTTCTCAGAAAATACTATGTCTAAGTTGCACAAACATCTTTTTTGTTGTTGTATATCTTTGTATATACTATTAAAATATTATGATGACATACAGTTGGAATATTTCCAATTATTTCTCAAGATATTGTACACAGCATACCAAAATGCAAGAGTGCCAATAATATTGACCACAACTGTATATCTGTTTCTGTATTGAGAGAATGTATGTGTCTGTGTAGTGGTACATCATGATGTAAGGGTGGCATGTGTTTGTGTATGTATAATGAGGGATGTGTGGTCTGTGTTTGTGTAAACTGCTTCTTTGTTGTCAAAAGACATTATAGAAAGAACCCAAATAAGGTAAAATGATGTCAAGTATGTCAGAGGCTCCTTGTGTGCGTATGTGAGTGTTTGCCATGGGTAGTGCGATGGGCTGACTACATGCAAGCATGTGTGTGTCATGACTAGTGTCAGGGGCTGTTTGTGTGTGTGTCATGGGACGTGTTGGGGGCTGCATCCATACATGTGTGTGTGTGTGTGTGTCTGTCTCTCATGACCTTCCTCTTAAGCTTTTCCCAGTTTCTCTTATGATCCCTCTCCCAGACTTCTAGTCTCTCTCTTTCATCCAGGCTTCTTCCAGTCTCTCTCTCTCTCTCTCTCTCTTTCCAATTATCTCCCTCCCATGCACTGCTCTCTAATTCACTCATATCCACTCCTGGCTTCAGCTCCTAAAAAAACAGCATGATGCACCCTTCCCCACCATGGTTACCTCTGTGCATGGTTGAGCCCCATGGTGAAAGAAGTTTGAGCAATCTCTTGGTTTTAAGTCTTCATGCGTAAACAGATGCGTATAGACAGACAAACTTGTCGATCAAAAAAATGAACCTTCCGCAGTAAGCGCTATCGGTTATGTGAAACTTGCCTAAAAACCTATCCATCCCTACTGTAATACCCTGTAAACATGTTTTCTTTTCTACTGTCTGGTCTTCAGAATGTTTGAAATAATTCTTACTCAACAATCTAAGAGGCAACACCTTTATAATGAAAGAACAGTCTGAGGATCAGATCTCTGTCACATCTGATGTAAAGTTTAATATTAGAATAGCAGGTGTAGTTAAGTCTTTTAACTTCTCCAGAATTGCCAAAAGAAACAAAATGTCAAAGCACAGCTGAGTACTCTGTGCTCGCTCTTTTCCTTCCTTCCTTTCTTAAAGGGGAAAATACAGAAGTAGATAAAATTATTAGATGACATTTTTTAAACATCTGATCAGTATCTGTAGGAATATCAATATCAATAAGGCATATATTACACCAAACAGTGGCATTTTCTAGGGCTTCTGTTTTGTTATGAAAGAAAACATTGTCTTTCTAATTGCACTTTTATAATCCTCATTAGCTGTTTCAAAAGACCTTCATTGTGATGGTCTCCAATACCTAAGGATTCAATTTTCAGAAAATGCTCAGTGCATAATAAATTAGATGTCTCAATTTAGGTGGATTTTCAAGGGCCTAATTTTTTGGTCTAGATATGGGAACTCAACAGTTATTGGGGGTTAGCGCATTAGCATGCACTAAAGTGTTTAACGCTCATTATTAGTAACTAGTTCCCATTGCATAAATTGGGACCTGGGGTAGAATAATGCACATTAATGGTATTAGTGCATGCAAATGCAGTAGTGCACATTAATAACTCTAGCTGCAAGTTAGATGTTGAATGCTGAAAATGTTAAACACCTAACTTTTGTCCTCGCCTTATCTCTACCCCTACTGCTGCTCACTTTTTGGGAAGCAACATTTAGGAATGGAAGTTAATAACCTAAGAACTTTAGAAATTACTTTTGTCAGTAGAATCATCAAATTGTTCAGGTAAGTAAAAATTTACTCAGACAGAGACTTCTCTCATTCACAGAGTATCTCTAGGCTGTCAGTGTTTTTTTTAAAATGCTGGCCACCATGGGTAAAAACTCCAGTATTTGGATAATGGCTGCTGCTGAATATCCAGATAGTACAGTGGATGGCACTATCGGGATAGTGGCAATATTCAGCTGCTGTCTAGATAGCTTATCTGGATAGCACATTTGACAACTTTTTCGCTTCTCTTAGATTTGAAGCATGTTGTGCCATGTGGACTTGTTTACATTGGCAATGCTGAGAACTATGCTATCAGTAGCTTAGATACTAGCAGGGTCTCCCAAGATGGGCGGGTCTCAGTTGAGATGCCATAATATGTATTGGGAGCGGAGGATCAGATTTCTGTGACCTGGGCAGAAGAAAGGCCTAGAAATTTACATCTGTATCTTGCTTTGAAAACTTAATCGATAGTCATATCAAAACAGATTGTGATATAGTACTAGGAGATGAGACTCCCAGGTTGGAAGGCTCTCAACAGGTTACTGGAAAAGAGCTGAAGACTCTTCAAAGTAAAGCCAGCATTTATTTTGTGATTTGATCAAAGCTCTTGAGACATCTGACTGCTGATGTAGCTATGCATTACATTTGATTCAGAAGCTACAAAATATCTAACATATTGGGACATGGAACTTACGAAGCATGAACCAAGAGAAGCTGGAGGTGGGAAAGAATGAAGTGGAATGTTTACAACTCGATCTGCTGGGTGACATTGAACTGAAATGGATTGGGACTGGGCACTTTGAATCTGATGATTACATGTTATGCTATGATGGAAATCAAAGACAAAGAAGAAATGGTGTTACATAATTAAGAAGAAGCTTGCAAGAATTGTAATGAATCAATCAGTGAATGTTTACTATTTATTCGTCTATGAGGAATGTCCATCATCACAACTATTATTCAGGTATATGCACCAACAACAGCTACAGAAGAGGAAGAAGTTGATTGTTCTATGAATAAGTACAAGCTGAAATCGACAGAACAAGTCAACAATGGAATAGTTCAATAACATCAACAAAGACAAAACCTAGAGCTGATTGTGGCACCAGCTACTACTATGCACTCTAGCTAAAGTTGAAAAAGAACAAGCCACTCATGAATGTAGCAAAATATTATCTTGAAAATATACAACTGGAATTTAAAGACTGCAAAATCAATTCATCGCATTAAGAAGCATGGGTATACCATAACACTTGATAATTCTCATGTACTGTACAATCTTTATATTGATCAAGAAGGAACAATTTGAAAAGAACAATAAGAAACAGAATAGTTTAATATCAGCAACAGTATAGGACAGGTTGCTTACATCCCCCATGCCTGTTTAATTTATTCGCATAACATCATCAGAGAAGCAGAACTATTACAACATAACCAAGGAGTGAAGATTGTTGATGTGTTTATCACCAACCTCCACTATGCTGATTATATCACATTACTGGATGAAAGGAAGACTATCTGAAACATCTGTTTATCAAAATCAAGAACCATAGTTTTAAAATGGATATCCACATTAACATAAAGAAAACAAAGATCATGACAACTGACAAAACCAATCATTACATTCTTGATGGGGAAGAAATATAAAGAATAGACAACTTTAACCTGCTTAGATGAATAATAAATAAATAAACACCAAATCCAACGATGCACGGCTCTTGGCAGAATGACTATGAAGGATCTAGACAAGTTACTCAAGTGCTGAGCCATATTTCTGCCGACAGAGATTTGACTTATTCAAGTCATGATATTTTCAATAATATCATATGGATGTAAAAGTTGCACAGTGAAGAAAAAAAGACAGGAAGAAATTGATGCCTTTGAATTATGGTGAATAATAATGTGTACACTATGGACTGCTCTAAGAACAAATAAGTCGGTACTAGAGGAGATAGAATCTAAGCTTTCTTTAGAAACTCAAATGACAAGACTTTAATGTTCATATGTTGGAGACATCATGCAAAGAGAAAGATCATTAGAAAAGACATTGTGCTTGGCAAGATTGAAAGTCAACACAAAAGAGGAAGGCCAACAATGTAATGGATCGAGACAATGACAGCAGTTATTTAGCCACCTGGCTGAAGACTGAACATAGTTTAGGACAACTATCCATAGGGTCAGCATGAATTTATATCGACTTGACAGAATTTAATGACAACAAGTTATCCTTCTAGTTATCCAGATAATGGTGCTGAAAATTGTAGTTATCCAGATAATTCAAGTCTCTGCCTTGGCTTTTCCACCAGCCCCCAGCACTATCCAGAGTGCTGAAGCAGTCTATGGAGATGTTAGCAGCACTATCTGGATAGTGATGCTGAATATTTCTCTCTGTGGGATTTATTAAGTTAGCACATGCTGATTACTGAAGAAGTTCTTTTAAATATCGACCCCCTTAGGCTTACATAGTACCAACTTGAAAGAGTCCTGCTATGTCTGATGTTCACCAGCCACCAACCTCATTTCAAATGCAGAGGCTGAAATAAATTATGTACATGTGATGCTAAACCCCATTTCTCTGCTGGAATAGAACTTGAAACTAAAGGAACACCTGAGGCTTTTGAGCTGGCACTAGCAAGATTTCCCTTTCTCTCAGCTCCTTTCTGCTGTGGTGTTTCTTTCAGCAAAGCTGCTATTGGGGTACACCCCTCTCCCCCTTGTAGCCCAGGAAACTTCAGCAATTTGAAGACACCCCGACCAGGGAAGCTACTCGCTCTTCCCATAGTTGGATCAGGGGGTCTTTCAGTGACTGTGCTTAAAGAGGTCTCCTGAAGAGGCAACTAAACACTTGCCTAGTCAAGAGCCTCAGTGATGCTTGTTAAGGAGATGTGAAGATACAAAACCCATGAAGATATAAAAGCAATCCATTGGCCCTAACTTCAGTGTATTCCTGGTCTTGAATGAAAGACATGGGTTCTTCTTTTCCTTTTAACAATCAGAAAAAGAATAGCTGCCCACAAAAACAAGTAATCAACCCCACCCCCCCAGCTGAACTTAATGGACCTCATATGGCTAGCAACTGCTGTGTAGTCACCATTTTGCACATTTTTGTCTTTTTTTTCCTTTGCAATTTTATTTGAGTAGTGACAATTTTGTCCCTGTAGAACATTTTTTTATTTGTCTCTGAATGCAAATAATTTCTTCAGTGATTATTTTTTGTACTGTTTTATATGAGGCAAAGGTGTGCATAAATTATGTGGTGATTTAAGCCTGTCTATACATCCAGCAGCACAGTAGTTTTTCCATTGCAAGATAATGCTAGAATCAGGTGTGAAAATAATATGTAGAATGGGGAGTGGTGGAGGGTTTAAATCATAACCATGCTTAACGCACTGCACCCTCGCAATTCAAACGCTGCTAAGCACATGCACACTATGAGTGAGGGTAAATCTGGCTGTGAGCCAATGTCATCAGCTGACAAAGATTAGAGGGCAGCCATCCGTGTGGCAACTAAATTTAGATGACTTGTGCTAGTCCAAGGAGCCCATCCTGCTAGCCAGCAAGAGTTGGAAGGAAACCCAGTGTGGCTGGCAGGGCCTAGCTCTTGGGCACCTAACACTGGAGGGAGCCCAGTGTGACCAGTGAAATCTATCCTGTCTGCTGCCAAAGAATGCATGAGACTTTGTGCAACTAGTGGGGAGCTGATAAGTGTTACGAAATCAATGTTTCTGCATGATTTTAATTTTCTTACTTGCTTAAATAAATGTTGTTTGGACATAATTTGCCTATGTTAGAAAGCACAGTGTATCATACTGATCTAGTTATATGATTTTATGTATCTTCTGCAGTTGTGCATTGCAAAGCTTTTATAATGTGACATATTGTAACTGCATGCCCTTCAGCCTTTCACATGCAGATAGTGATTGCAAAATTCCAGCTCACAGGAGATAAAATTGCTAGTGTAAAGTCACTAAGAATAAGAAGTTATTTTAAGGATCTTATGACCTGGATGTGAATGAATCTACAAACTAAAACAGTACCAAACATAAGTATGCAAAATGAAACTGTTTTCTAGCTTTTTCTTTAGAAGGGAACTGACATCTGATTTTCTGCAGAAAGGCATTAATTAGGGTGCTGAGGGATTCTGACTTGATTTTTGATCATAAACCTCTGTGATCTCTGATCATTTTGAAAGGAGAGAAAACAGAGCTAAAGAGAAAAAAATCCAGAACCTTGTTGACGATGGTCTGTTTTGTTGAACAGAAACTCTTCCTAAGAAGTGAAGAACGGAGCAGTCATGGTACTTGAGGTCATGTCATATTCCTGACAACTGGCTGTTCACCAAGCAGTGTGGGACTAAAATGATTATGGTGGTTAATGGGCTAGCATGCAACATTTCTTATTAGTGTAACCATACACCGGTGTGGGCAGGGTAGACCACCCCCGTTAACTTTGCAAGCTGGTACTAAGCTACAACCATTGAATCTGAACTCTTCATGGGGTGGGGCTTAAAGAGACACCATCCCTCCATGACATGGCTAGAGCAAGCATAAATGGTTACTCCTGAGGAAGGGGTAAGAGGCAGGCACTGTAAAAGAAAAATGTTAACGAAGTACAGAAAATGCTGTGGAAGAGATGGAGAGACAGGCAATAAGCCCAAAAGGATTGTCAGTTGAATACATTTTATTGAGGGCTGTAGAGTAGAATACAAGAACAGAAGGCAGGATGGAAGAACAGAAATTCAAATCAGGCAGTGACAAACAAGGAAATGTGCAATACTTCTGGGCGCTTTTTGAATTCTGCAGTCTTAACATCAAGTACTGAACTTTACATTTGACCCTTTAATGTTAACCGCCACAGTTTTCATTCAAGTGTACTCAAACATTTGGATCAATAGTTGATTTACTCTGAAAAGGAAATTCAGTGAGTGATCCTTAGATGCTGTAGCACAGTCTTTAATCCTCCACCTTAACAGGGCAATTTTATAAACTCCTATGCCTGTCTTACGAACATAGAAACATGATGGCAGAAAAAGACCACATGGCCTATCTAGTCTGCCTTTCCATATCACCCACTACAAGAGTCCTTTTTTTTCCTTTAAAGAGCCTCTGTTTGTCCCACATTTTTTTTAAATTTAGATACTCACCTCATCTCTACCACCTCCACTGGGAGACTATTCCATGCATCTATGACTCTTTCCATAAGGAAATACTTCCACATATTACTCCTGACTCTACACCCTTTCATCCTCATCCTATGTCCCCTAATAGCAGAGCTTGCTTTCAACTGAAAGAGGCTCTCCTCCTGTGCATTTATGTCATGGAGGTATTTAAATGTCTCAGTCATATCACCTCTGTCCTGCCTTTCCACTAAAGTATACATATTAAGGTCCTTAAGTCTGTCCTCATATGTTCTATAATGAAGACCATTAACTACACAGGTACACTAAAAAATTTTTTTTTAAACTGCCTCTAATGTTTCGATTGATTTTTACGTTTTTTGGTGCGCTGAATCCAAATCTGGTAACCAATTTGCTCCATCACGTACAGATATTTTGCTACATTGGGTTAGCAGTTTGAGGTGAACGTTTCAGATTGAGTGCGATCGAGATAAAAGTTTCTTGGATGAATTCTTTATACTAATTGTTTAGTAGTTATTCAAATAAGAATAAAGAAAATTGTAACAAGGCAGCACATAAGAATAGAGTAATGTCAACAAAACACACTGTGATGGTAGCAAAATTGTCTGCACTTAAAACAGCCACATACATGTGCACAAACATTGAGCATATAAGAGCGAGGTTAGACACAAAGCAAAGAAATGTGCAAAAAATGTTGTACAGGTATGTATGTAAGAATAGAAAACGCAAACCGCACCATTGCAATACATGAAGACAAACACCCGATGGTGTGAAAATAAAATTCTAATAAATGAGATCCGACACTGTGGTAATAACTAGCAAATTTTTATTTCAAAGTTTAGTAAAAACACGATATTTGTCAACACAGTTTAGATTTTAAAGTCATTCTTGGGTCAATCACTCTCCTGGTGGGCCCGTTTCTTCTTCCCCCGAATGCTTCTCTTGGTGCGCTGCTTGGCGTATTTTCATCTGGGGTTTCCCGCAGCAGCAACCAGCAGAAATCAGCCATCATAGTGGTGTTCCATCTTCCTTGGTACCTTCTCTCTGCGTCCTTGATGTCCTGGTGAAACCTTTCACCTTGTTCTTCACTGTACGCCCCCAAGTTTTTGGGAAAGTAGTTCACATGGGAGTGCAAGAAATGGACTTTCAGGCTCATGTTACAGCCTTGTTCTTTGAAGGCATTGAGCATCCTGGCAACAATATCCTTATAGTTCTCATCCCGCCTGTTCCCCAAGAATTTGAGAACAACATCCTTGAAGGAATCCCAGGCTTCTTTTTCCTTCTCAGACATCGTTTCAGCGAATGCTCCATCTGAAATGGAGTTTCCTTATATCAGGGCCAACAAACACTCCTTCCTTTAGCTTTGCTTCAGAAAGTCGGGGGAACTTTGAGCAAAGGTACCGAAAGCACTCACCATCTTTTGGAAGGGACTTGATGAATTGCTTAATGAGACCCAACTTAATGTGGAGAGGTGGTAATAGAATTTTATCACGAGGTACCAAGCTCTCATGAAGAACATTTTTCTCACCGGGTCTCAAATACTCCCGAATTGGCCAGTCTTTTTTCCCCCAGTGTAGGTCGCGGGCCCGGCTATCCCACAAGCAAAGGAAGCAGGGATATTTGGTGAAACCGGATTGCTGCCCTAATAGCATGGATAGAATTTTAAAGTCTCCACAAATCATCCACTTATGCTCATCATAACGAATCTTCTGAAGAATCAGGGCCAAATTCTCGTATTTTTCTTGGAGAATAACAGAGTGAGCAATAGGAACTGAAGCGAATGTGTTGCCATTATGAAGAAGAACACCTTTTATGCTGTCTTTTGATGAATCAATGAACAGCCGCCATTCAGCAGGATCATACTTGAGTTTAAACATTTCCATCACTCCGTATATATCGTTGCAAAATACCAAATCTTCCTCTTTGCTGAAATACTTCAAAAATTGTGTCTCGCGGTTGCGGGTACCAATAAAAGTTGTTCCTGGTGACAATAGATTTTTCTGTTTAAGCCGAGAACCTAGCAGTTGGGCAGCATCTTTTGGGAGTCCTAAATCCCGGACTAAATCATTCAATTCAGCTTGAGAGAAAAGTTCAGGTTTCGGATCTGGTTCAGTTTCAAACTCGGAAGTACTGGACTCATCGGGAAAAGCCATCTGATGAGTCTCATCATGATCAGAACCGTCCACACAAATATGATCCAAAGATTTTGGTGGTTCAGGCACAGGTACTTCGTTGCTATGAGGCATAGGCCTAATTGCTGAGGGAAGGTTGGGGTAACTTATTACGTTCTTATTTTTTTAAGTTGTATCCCTTCACAATGCAAGAGCAAAAATAGCAGTCACTGCTGTGGTCTCTTTGTTCACGCCACATCATAGGTCAGCGATGGCGAACCTCTGGCACGCGTGCCAGCTGTGGCACGCGAAAGCCTTGCAGCTGGCACGCGGGAAGGTCCGCAAAAAAGAAAAAGCTGGCTCTGACTGCTGCCGCGGACGCTGCAAGGGCAGAATGCAGTGTCCTGCGGGGCCCCCTCCGCCCGCTAAGCCACTCTGCAAGGGCTTTCAGATTCGCGAGGGAGAGCGTCTCCCTCGCGTCTCTGTTAAGCCCGCAGGGGCTAATGGGAAATTTCCCATCAGCCCCTTTAGACGCGAGGGACTGATGGTAAATTGCCCATTAGCCCCTGCGGGCTTAACAGAGACGTGAGGGAGACGCTCTCCCTCGCGAATCTGAAAGCCCTTGCAGAGGGGCTTAGCGGGCGGAGGGGGCCCCGCGGGACATTGCATTCTGCCGCGGCAGCGGCAGCGGCAGCAGCCAGAGCCAGCTTTTTTTTTTTTTTTTTTTTAAATTTGCCAGGGGGGGGGGGGTTAGGACTGCTAATGGGCTAGGAGGGGGGGGTTAGGACTGCTAATGGGCTAGGGGGGGGTTAGGACTGCTAATGGGCTAGGGGGGGTAGGACTGCTAATGGGCTAGGGGGGGTTTAGGACTGCTAATGGGCTAGGAGGGGGGTTAGGACTGCTAATGGGCTAGGGGGGGGTTAGGACTGCTAATGGGCTAGGAGGGGGGGGGGGTTAGGACTGCTAATGGGCTAGGGGGGGTAGGACTGCTAATGGGCTAGGGGGGGTTATGACTGCTAAAGTGGGGTGGGGGGGTTAGGACAGCAAATGGGCTGTGGGCTGATGGGGGATTTCAGGAAAAGGGGTGATGGGGGTTAGGACTGGTAATGGGCTATGGGGGGGTTAGGACTGCTAATGGGCGGGCGGGCGGGCGGCGGTAGGACTGCTAATGGGCTGGGGGGGTTAGGACTGCTAATGGGCTGGGGGGGGTAGGACAGCTAATGGGCTGTGGGCTGATGGGGGCTGTCTGGAAATGGGGTGATGGGGGGTTAGGACTGGTAATGGGCTATGGGGGGGTTAGGACTGCTAATGGGCGGGTGGGCGGTAGGACTGCTAATGGGCTGGGGGGTTAGGACTGCTAATGGGCAGGCGGGGGGGGTAGGACTGCTAAGGGGCTGGGGGGGTAGGACTGCTAATGGGCTGTGGGCTGATGGGGGCTGTCTGGAAATGGGGAGATGGGGGGTTAGGACTGGTAATGGGCTATGGGGGGGCTTAAACTGAAAATGGGGTGATGGGGGTTTAGGACTGGAAGTGGGTTGATGGGGGGGCTAGGACTGGTATTGGGTTGGGGGGTTGCTAGGACTGGAAATGGGCTGATGGGGGGCTAGGACTGGAAATGGGCTGATGCAGGGACTAGAAGGGAATGGATGCTGGGTGAGGCTGGAACTAGAAGGGAGCTGATGTTGGGGGAGGATTAGAATGGGATGGGGCTGGGAGAGTAAAATGGAGAGGGGAAAAATATTTTGTGTGGGAGGGATAAAAAATCTACAATTGGCCGGGTATTGGGAGAGTAAGTGGGGATTGAGGATGGAGGGGTAAAATTTGAGTGGATGAAATAGGAATGAGGAAAGAGCAAAAGGAGAAAGATTAGTATGTTAAAGCGGATGTAGAGAGAGAGAATGGAAAAAAAAACTAGAAGAGAGAAGAAAGGACAAATGGACAGCAGATGATGGAGAGTTAGCAGAAAACATGAAGAAACCAGAAGAAAGTGGCTGGAGCAATTGCAACTGTGTAACTGAGCTGAGGTATTCTGTTTATGTAATTCCTTTTTGACATTGCCACTTGTTCTCTTTCCCCAGTAGGTCATGTATTGTTATTCTCTGAAATGTATTGGTTTAATATTTGCAGTGTTGCCTTTTGATAGGTATGGTATGGTGCTTTGTGAGTCCTGGTAGTGCTGTTAGGATACGGCGGGTTTGCTATTGGTTCTAAATGGGCAGTGTTTGTAGTAGTTCCTAATGTGCCTGGCGGTTGGCACTGGATTATAGTAATGTAGAAATCTTTTAGTCTGTCTTTATCCATACACTCATTAAGAGACATGTTTACTAAAAGTTAGTGTATGTTAGCATTATGCAAATATTTATGCAAATTGACGTGCTGGCACTTTGAGGAAATTCTTTGGTTTTGTGCGGCAGTTTGGGCACTCGGGCTCAAAAAGGTTAGCCATCACTGTCATAGGTATTCCGAAACGAAATGCTTGTTTTTTACCTTTCATCCATAAGCGTAGATCTTCCTCACATGTCTTGCACACTTTGTGAGGAGCCCACGGTTTGTCTTGATCGCCTAACTTCAAACCGAAATAGGCGAAATATACTTTAAAAATAAATGCAGAAATGTTCCTCTGCCGCTTTTTCACGGTATATTCCCCACAAATAAAACAAAAACTGTCCGGAGAGTTGACGCAACCTCTGGCTCTGTGAGCCATCACAAATACACAGCACTGCAAACTACAACTGTAGTGAACCACTTCGGAATAAAGCTGGATTACGACTGAGCAAACAAAAGGTAATAATGAACTTGCAAGAAACTGAAATTTGACAGGAACGTTCATGTCGCAACCACCGTGTTTGAGCGAGCGAACGAGGCGAGGCGAACAGGAAAGAACATGCGCCAGCGCGAGTACTGGATTTAGCCCCCCGCCTCCCAATTATCCTGTTAATGTATAAAATGAATACAAAACACTCTAAAAATATCATGAGGGAGTGTTTCTAGTTAGTTAACCATTACAACCTCTATTTTGGGCCAAGAAAATAAACTGCAGTCTACTAAAAAGAAATTATGTGAACATTCCTTATATGGGTAAGAAATCTAATTTTGCAAGAAAACGTGACGTTATGGAACATTTTGGCTATTTTTCCTGGATTCAGCACCCCAAAATCTATAGGAATCAGTTGCAAAACTGGAGGCAGTTTTTTGGTAGTGTACCTGTGCTATTTTAGTAGCCATTGTCTGCGCAGACTCCAATCTGTTTATATCCTTTTGAAGGTGCGGTCTCCAGAATTGCACACAATATTCCAAATGAGGTCGCACCAAAGACTTATACAGAGGCACTACCACCTCATTTCTTCTGCTGACCCTTCCTCTCCCTGTGCACCCAAGCATCCTTCTAGCTTTCGCCATTGTGTTTTCTACCTGTTTAGCCACTTTGAGGTCATCAGACACAATCACGCCTAGGTCCTGTTCTTCTCTCGTGGACAGAAGTACGTCACCCCCTTTACTGTACCGCTCCCTTGGATTGTTGCAATCCAAAAGCATGACCCTATATATTTTAGCATTACATATCAGCTGACAAATTCTAGACCATTCTTCAAGCTTAGCTGGATCCCTCCTCATATTATCTACACCTTCCTGGGTGTGTACTATATTGCAGATTTTGGTATCATCTGCAAAGAGGCAAACCTTACCCGGAAGCCCTTCCGAATATCACTAACAAAGATGTTAAAAAGAATCGGATCAAGGACAGATCCCTGCAGCACTCCACTGGTAATCTCCCTCTCCTCAGAGTGAGCTCCATTTACTTGTACCCTTTGTCGCCTCCCACTCAACCAATTTTTAACCCAAGCAGTAACTTTAGGGTCCACCCCAAGGGTGCTTAGTTTGTTTATAAGTCGCCTATGCAGAACAGTGTCAAATGTTTTACTGAAATCTCTCCCTCAGTCCAAATCCCTGGCCACTTTGGTCTCTTTGGGGCCTATTTTATGAAATGAAGTATATGTGCACTTTACGTTATCCAGTAGGGGCATAAGTGGTGTGAAAATGCATGTCAAACTAGTAGCGGCAATTATGCCTGCTGTATGGCAGGTGTAAATGCCTTCACCTGGAATTTTCAGCAACGAGCATAAGTTATAGTATTTTATAATGTATTCACATTAACTTGCGGGCTGCATATGCTCCACCCAAACCCTGCCTCCATGAATGTACCACACTGAAAATACATGTGATAAGACATACACATATGCTTACACATGTGATAAGACATACACATATGCTTATAGAATAGCAAACAACAAAAATTGGAGTGGAGGGGTAGCCTAATAGTTAGAACATTAGCTTAGGAATCATGAAACCAGGGTTCAATTCCCACTAGCACACTTTGGGCAAGTCACTTAACCCTCCTCTGCTTCAGAAAAATCCAAGTTATCATTGTCCTTGTTTAATGTACATTACCAAGATTAAGTTACAATGTAGATCACTTTGACTGAAGTGATAAAATGCTATAAAAAACCTGTTAAGGAAACATGACAATAGAAAAAGACCATTAGATGATAGAGGGGTAAAAGGGGCACTAAGAGGCAACAAGGCAATAGCAGAGAGACTGAATGAATACTTTGCTTCTGTCTTTACTGAGGAACATGTAGGGATGTTACCCATGACTGAAGTGGCATTTAAAGGTGATACTGTGGAAGAATTGAAAGAAATATCGCTACACTGGGAAGATGTATTACAACTATTTGATAAACTGAAGAGTAGCAAATCACCTGGACTGGATGGTATACATCCAAGGGTGTTGAAAGAACTGTAATATGAGATTGCAGACCTGCTATTAGTAATCTGTGAACTATCATTAAAATCATCTGTAATACCTGAAGATTGGAGGATCGCCAATGTACCAGTTTTTAAAAAGGGTTCCAGGGGTGATCCGGGAAACTACATACCAGTGAGCCTGATGTCAGTATTGGGAAAAATGGTAGAAACCATCATAAAGAACAAAATTACTCATCATGTCATGGCTTAATGGGAGACAGCCAACATGGCTTTAGACAAGGAAGATCTTGTCTTACTAATCTGTTATGTTTTTTTGAAGGTGTGAATAAACAGGTAGACAAAGGTGAGTCAGTTGATATAGTGTATCTGGACAATATCGCTGCTGCCTGGTTATTGCTTGTCATCTCCTCCGCTGTGGCCTGGAATGCCCTTGACACGCCCCAGTGCTAACCGGATAGCATCGGGCGTGTAGGGAAGTTAGAATGGGATATTCAGCGGCACTAATCGTCTAAGTGCCATTGAATATCCCGATTTAAGGCATCTACATGGTTTACTGGGCTGTAAACCATGTAAATGCCTTTCAAATATCAGGCCCTTAGTGTCCCTAACTAGATGCACTGCAAATACAACATTTTGCTCTGGTCTCTCTCTGTTTAGCTGGCTTTCCCACAGCACCTTCCCTTACACTTGTTCTGGTTTCTCTCCTATGTACAACCCAGGCCTCTCTTTCCCTCACTCTGGATTTCCTCAGCTGGCCCATACTCTGAATGCAGAATCCCTGTACTAGAGCCCACCCTTAAAGCTCTAGTGGAGTTTTCTAATGCAAATTTAGAGCAGAACGTTTGCTCAGTGATGCTGTAAGCAAACGGCATGCAAATAACCTGTGCGGGAAAAAGTCTGTGCTAAACAAGGACAGCAAGTCAGGTACATCCACACAGAAGTCGGCGTTAACAGTAGCTATATCTTGTGCACAAAAAAAACACAGTTTGGCACTTTTGCTGAATTGCTATCTGGTGCATAAAGAACAATATTATTCTGACCAGAACTTCTTTGCAGAATAACATTGCTGCTAATGTGCCACATAGCATTCCAGCACATGCTGTACGCTGTAGAAACAGGCATAAATTCTTCAACAGCACTGACCGCAGACCTATGAGCTAGCCCTTAATGCCTCTTCAGGCCTCGCGGCAGAATCTCTGCGTTGATTTATGATTTATTCGGTTTTTGATATACCACCTTTCTAAACATAATCCAAGCAGTTTCCAGTTTCCTGCCTTTTGGTCTTCTGTGCACTTCTCTGCATCTGCGCTGCATAGCTATTTGCTTCATTACTGTCCCTTTCAATGGGTCTAAATGTGCGCTGCCATTAGTACAGGCATTTGTGCATTGATTATGCTCGCATTAGATTCCGTCCTGCCTACCCTAACGCAGGAAATTCTTTGCAAACATTATGCTATTGCCTGTGCTAACAGTAGCACACTTTGCTGCATGGAGCCGTCTCTATCTCCAACAGTGCTGGCTTCCCGCAGTCCCTTGGTGGCCTGTGGTCACCTCTGCTGCTCTGGTCACTTTCCCTTCACACAGTCTCTCGCACACACCCGCCTGTTACATTCCAGGCTGGTCTTCACCTTTCTTCTCAGCAGTCAACTCTCCCAGCTTGCAATTTCTGCTCTGCTGCCTCCTGCTTCTTTGTTTCACCACTCCATTGAAGCTGCTGCACGCTTTCTCGCTCAGTCTGCTTCTTTTATCTGCCCAGTTCTCCATTCAGCAGGCGTTTCTTTTTCCACACCTTGCTGAGGGGGAGGAAGAGGGGTTTCATCTCTTTCTCTGCAGTGCCCCCCCCCCCATGCCTGCTATTGTGAAGATACAGAAGCCATGTGGAGGCATGTGCTGAAAGGGAAAGCATGGTCCATACGCAGGAAACTAAAAAGCCTCCCCATGGGCTTTTTAGTCTCCTGCACTCTGGCTCTTTAATCTTCAGGCACCTGTTTGCCCTGTCACATGTGCCTCCACGTGCTTTTTGCCTCTTCACTATAGCAGGCATGGCTCCTCAGGCTTGACATTCGTCTTCTGGTTTCCTTTATGCTTCTTTATTTGATCTTGCTTCCATTCTCTGAGTCTTTGGAGGCTTGCCAGGTAGTCACTGCAATTCCCACCCCAAATGGGTTAAAACCAGTCCAAACCACGACTCACCCTTGGCCTCACCCTCATTTCCCTGACTGGCTGGTGTGGCTTCTGCCCACATATAAAAGGAAGTTGGCATCGGTGGGGGAGGTTAAAAGAACCCCATATCACACAGTAAGGGGTGGCAGTGGTGGCAATGAGGGTGTGCAGGTGGCCAGGGGCACAAGGGATGAGTCCCGCTTAGGGTACCTCATCTCCTTATGGTAGCCCTGCTAGTTAGGTGGGAAAACTACGGAAATGTCAACATTGCTTCTGTAGCAATGATCTTTGCCCCTTTAGTGTCATTTCCTATGTTTGCAGGTCATGGGGCTCTTCCTGCTTCCTGCCTATGTCTGGAGTCCTAGAGCTGTTCTTCCACTCAAAGAAATTGTTATAATGGGGGTCTCCTGTCACTCTCTCTGACTCTCTGCAGTTGTTTTACATCTGTTCCCTGGCTGTACCTGCTGCTGCTGGTACCACTTCACTGCCTGCCCTCTCATGCTTCTCCAGGAGTGGGGAGATCTTACTGTTCTTACTTCCACCTTCAGCTGGCAGCTGTAGAAAGGGGTCTCTATTGCAGCAGCACTCCTGAATCTTGGGGGATAGAGTTGCCAACCAACCAGTTTTAGCCTGGCCCAGCTGGTTTTGCAAACGGATTGCCAGCAGTTGACAGGACAGTAAAACTGGCCACTATAAAGGCCAGTTTCCTGCTGACCATCAGTCACTCCAGCCAGGGCCAGGGCTATCCAGTGAGTTGGGTAAGCACTTCGGGGGGGGGGGCATTGATGGCAGGAGGGTGCCATCTCTAGCCGCCCTCCCCCCAATTTAGGATGACCTGCAGCCCGCAAGGGCAGAAGGCTGCGCGAAAGAGAGCCCAAGGCAGCAGCATATCCCATGGGCAGGAGCTGTACAAGTCCACAGTTGTGGCCTTGCACAGCCTTCTGGCCGTAGGATATGAAATCTCAGCCCAGAGAAGCAGACTGCCCATGGGAGCAGCATGTCCCGCATTCCGGCTGTGCTTCTCTGGGCTGTGATCGGTGGACAAGGAGGGGAGTTTACATGGAGCAGGACATTGAGAGGGTTGTTGGGACATTGTGTGAATTGTTGGGATCCCCAAATTGATATTTACAATGCGTATGTTTTCATAATATTATCTTCCTTATCGTCACTCCAGTCCAGTCCCTTTACTTCTGGGTTGCGCAACCCTTCCAGCAGCTTGGAGGCTGAGCCCAACCTTTTTGGGGATGGAGCGGTATAAATACCACTGGGACCACCCCCATCTCCAGTATTCTCAGCCTCCAAGCAGCTGGAGGGTTCCGTAAGCCTTGGGCTTACTGGAGTCCTTCCTTCTCCTAATTTAATATTTTAACCAAGTTATTTAGTCTTTATTTCCTTTATTTAGTTAAGAAAGCTGGTTTTCTTTTGAGTTTTCTTTTATTTCTTGCCTGCTCCTTTAAATTTGATTGCAATCTCTCTCCTCCCTCCCCGGCCGGGCCGGGGACCGGAGCGGATGCCTGAGCTGCCTGCTGCAGGGTGGTAGAAGCTCTCCTTACCTGCCGGAGCCCTTTGCACCTTTTTCTTCAGGAGCTGCTCTGCCTCGCGCCGAAGCCCCTGCGGTGGCTGAGCGCTGGAGGCAGCAACGCGAGTGAGCCCAGACGCTCCCCCGCCCCCCCCCCCCAGAGCAGCGGGGTGCGGTGGACATTCCCGGAGCCGCGAAATCAAGCCGTCGGGCTTCCGGAGGACGCCGGGGCATACCAAGCTGAGGGCGGCGCGAGCACGTCTCTCCCTCCGCAGCGGTAACAGTCTAGGCACAAGGCAGCGGGCTGGAGCGCGATCCTCCGTTCAGGGCTCCACGTGGTCGCGGCCTACCACGTGTTGAGCCAACGGAGAGGAATCGCTGAACGGGACCTGATTTCTAAACATCTTCAGCGCTTCAAACAGCAAGTATTAGCCTTGGCGGCCAGTTTTTTATTCTTTTTCTATATCACGTTTTGGTATTTTATTTGCAATCCATTCATCTGCTGTGCATCGTTTTTTCTACGGCAAGGTCTTCTTAGCTCCCGGTTCTGCTGGCCTTAGTTGGGGAAGGGTCAGCACGGGCTTAGCTGTTTTTGTTTCCCCAGATCAATTTTACTCAGCGGATCGGGGTTTGTTTGTTCGCATCTTTGGTTTGCCTTTTAGTTGCCTTTTTGGTGGTGGCTTCTTTAGGTAATCTTGCATAGCCCGGAGAGCAGGCCACTTGCCAATTAAGCTTCCTTTGAGCCCTGGTAGAGCATGGCTACCAAGACAAAGTGCCCATCCTGTGGCACACGGAGAGGTACCTCTTCGGAGTCAGGAATCTGCAAAGCTTGTGCTGCAGTTTCTACCTCCGTAGAGCAGGAAATCAACTTGTCTTTGCCCCAAGTACCGCAGGGACCGGGGGACTCCCTGGAGACGGAGGTGGGGACCCAATTACCTCCGGCTGCTAGCTCAGAAGTCCTCGCACCCCCTCTGCTTCGTTCCACAGCGGATGGGGGGGCCGGTGACCTCTTCTCCCCCGATTTTATCCTCCTACTCCACCAAGCTTACTGCATGCGCAAGCAGGGGCTGGCACCAAGGGATGCAGGTTCGCCAGCAGAAGCCAGGTTACCCAGACCTATGAGAGCAGGCGGTCAGGATTCAGGGATCCCAGCCAAACGCTCCAGACTGATGAGTGAGGAGATCCTCCCACCCCTTTCGCAGGGCACTCCAGAGGAGGAAGGCTCGGAAAGGGACTTAGAGGAGGAAGAGGAGGAGCTGGAAGAAGGGGAGATCCCGGAGGAGGATCATGCTCGCATTGTCAGAGTTTTTCGCCGGGAAGAGCTCCCTTCTTTAATCAATGAGTCCCTGAAAGCCCTCAATGTAGCCTCAGACTCCCCAGCAGAGGACGAGGCATTAGAGGACCCCTTAATTCAGGCCATCAGAAAGTCCCAGAAAGTTTTCCCTGTACACAGGGTAGTACGTCAGATGATACAGGAGGAGTGGGATCAACCAGAATCAGGGTTGAGAGGGGTACGAACCATGGCTCGACTCTACCCTCTCCCAGAGACAGACAAAGAACTGCTGAAGTCCCCCAGGGTGGATGCAGCGGTTTCAGCGGTCACCAAGAAGACTACTATCCCAGTTGAGGGCGCCACGGCCTTGAGAGACGCTCAAGATAGGAAGTTGGACACACTCCTGAAACAAGCCTTTGACATAAGCGCTCTCGCCTTGCAGGCCTCCGTCTCAGGAGCCTGGGTCGCTCGGGCCTGTTTAAGGTGGGCGCAACAGATCCAGACAACCGAAGGATCAGCGGCCGAAACACAGTCCAACTCGGCTAGGCTGGAATCCGGAGCAGCCTATTTGGCGGATAGTCAGTATGACCTCATCAGAAGCCTAGCCAAGAACATGGCCTCGGTGGTGGCGGCTAGGCGGTATCTGTGGCTGCGGAATTGGGCAGCGGATGCCTCCTCTAAGGCGCGCCTGAGTCGACTTCCCTTTAAGGGGAAACTGTTATTTGGCGAGGATTTGGAGAAGTTAGTAAAGGACTTGGGGGAGTCAAAGGGAGGCAGGCTTCCGGAAGACAGGCAAAAACAGGGGCGTTCTCTGCCACCATTGCGTACCCAGCCTAGGGACCCCCGGAGGTTTCGTCCAGCCAGGTCAGCACCCTTTCCCAAGGGCCGTTTTTCCCCAAAGGGACAAGGTTTCAGAGGGTTCCGAGGAGCTGGCCGAGGTTTTGGATCCTCCTCCTCCTCATCCTCCTTCTCGGGTCCCAGAAAACAACAATGAGATGACGGGGGTCCAGGAGGGAAGGCGCCAGTTAGGCGGTCGCTTGAGACTCTTTCTTCCCGCCTGGTCCCGAGTCACGTCCGATCAATGGGTTCTAGAGGTGATCAGAGAAGGCTATGCCCTCGAATTTGCAGAACAAATACCTCCGGCCTTTGTCCGATCTCCCTGCGGCTCCTCCTCAAAGAGGGCGGCGGTAGAGGCAACTCTCGCGCACCTACTAGCGCTCGGGGCCGTGATCCCGGTCCCACCAAACCAGCGCGGCTCGGGTCGGTACTCGATTTACTTCGTGGTACCAAAGAAAGAAGACTCCTTTCGACCGATCCTGGACCTAAAACAGGTCAATCGCTGCCTCAGGGTGCCACACTTCCGGATGGAGACTCTACGTTCTGTCATAGCAGCCGTGAGGGGAGGGGAGTTCCTAACATCCCTCGATTTGACAGAAGCCTACCTGCACATCCCGGTCAGGAAGTCCCACCAACAGTTCCTGAGATTCGCGGTACCAGAAGGCCACTTTCAATTCCAGGCTCTGCCCTTCGGCCTAGCTACGGCCCCCAGGACATTCACCAAGATAATGGTGGTAGTGGCGGCCTTCCTTCGGAAGGAGGGAATATTAGTTCACCCTTACTTAGACGATTGGCTGATCCGGGCAAAGTCCGAAGAGGAAAGTCGCTCGACAACGACCAGAGTGATCCAGGTTTTAGAGGACTTGGGGTGGGTCATCAATCGAGCAAAGAGCAGGCTGATTCCCTCCCAGGAACTCGAGTACCTCGGGGCAAGATTCGACACCAACAGCGGCAGGGTGTTCTTGTCACGAACAAGATCAAGGGAGCTAAGACTTCTAGTCTCACAGTTTCTAGCCAGACGAAGCCCCTCGGCGTGGCATTATCTCCAGCTCCTGGGAACCATGGCGGCGGCAATAGAGTAGTACCATGGGCCAGGGCCCACATGCGGCCATTGCAGCGCTCACTGTTACGTCGATGGTCTCCCCAACATCATCCTCTCTCTCTGCAGTTACCTTGCGCGCCGCGGACCAAACAGGCACTCCACTGGTGGAGGTGCCCGAGGAACCTGGACCGCGGGATGCCTCTCGAACCCCCACAGTGGTTACTATTGATGACGGATGCCAGCCTGTCAGGCTGGGGAGCACACTGCGGGGACCAGTATGTCCAGGGTCGCTGGACACCGTTGGAAGCGCAATGGCCCATCAACAGACTGGAATTGCAGGCCGTCACCCTAGCGCTCAAAGCTATCGAGGCCTTAGTACAGGGAAGGGCAATTCGCGTGCTCTCAGACAATGTCACCGCGGTGGCCTACATCAACCACCAGGGGGCACCAGCAGCCCCGCCCTCGAGAAGGAGGCAGCCGCCCTCTTCCAGTGGGCGGAAGTCCATCTGCAGGCGCTATCTGCTCAGCACGTGGCGGGCACGGACAATGTCACAGCCGATTTCCTCAGCAGGTGCAGAATAGACCACGGGGAGTGGGAACTGGATCAGGAAACCTTCAATCAAATAGTAGCTCGATGGGGACTACCAGTCATGGACCTCATGGCACGGTTTCTCATCAGCCAAGGTGGACAGATTCTTCAGTCGACGGAGGGAAAGAATGTCCGAGGGCCTAGACGCCCTATCTCAGAAGTGGCCTTCGGAGGGTCTTCTCTATGTATTTCCTCCTTGGGCTCTGATCGGAAAGGTCCTCCAGCGGGTGGAGTCCCACCGAGGCTGGGTAATCCTCATAGCCCCGGACTGGCCTCGCCGACCCTGGTATGCGGATCTGGTGAGGATGATCGCCGACCATCCTTGGCGGCTCCCTTGCAAAAGGGATCTGCTAAGACAAGGTCCGGTACGGATGCCACAGGTGGATCGGTTCTCGCTTACGGCTTGGCTGTTGAAAGGGCGCGGCTCCTGAAACGGGGTTACTCAGGGGCAGTAGTCTCGACTCTGTTACAGTCCAAGACACGCTCGACCTGCCTATCTTACGTAAGAGTGTGGCGAATCTTCGAGGCATGGTGTGCAGAGCGTCAAAAGAGACCACTTTCGGCCTCAGTCCCGGAGGTCCTGGAATTCCTGCAGGCAGGGTTTGACAAGGGGCTGGCTCACAGCTCCTTAAGGGTTCAGCTCGCCTCCATCGCTTGCTACAGAGGCAAGGTCCGGGGGAAGCCCCTAGGGGCCCACGTGGACGTCTCGAGGTTCTTAAGGGCAGTCAGACGGCTACGCCCCCAGCGGAGGTCGATCATCCCTCCTTGGGATCTTAACCTAGTACTAAATGCCTTGGTCGGGAATCCCTTTGAGCCATTGAAGGAGGCCTCCTTAAAGGATTTGACCCTAAAGACGGTTTTCCTGATCGCCATCTGTTCGGCCAGGAGGATCTCGGAACTACAGGCGCTGTCCTCCCAGCCCCCCTTTCTGTCCCTCCTCAAGGACAAAGTTGTTCTGCGCACGGTTCCCTCCTTCTTGCCCAAAGTTATCTCTCCCTTTCATGTGAACCAGACAGTTACCCTCCCGGCCTTCGCAGCGGAGGGCCTGGGAGTCGGGGATAGCAAACTTCGACTCCTAGACATCAGGAGGACTCTGAAGCAATACCTCTCTCGCACAGCGCCCTTCCGAAAGTCCGAACGACTATTCATTCAGTTTGGGGGTCCACACAAAGGGGAGGCGGCGGCCAAGGCCTCCATCTCGAGGTGGATCAGGGAGACAATTGCTTCTGCCTATATTCTGAAAGGGAAGCAGGTTCCCGTGGGCCTGCGTGCGCATTCCACTAGGGCTCAGGCTACCTCTTGGGCGGAGTTCAGCCTAGTTCCGCCACTGGATATATGTAGGGCAGCGACTTGGTCCTCGCTCCATACCTTCTCCAAACACTATAGGTTGGACGTTCAGAGTGCTGCAGACGCTCGTTTTGGCCTAGCGGTTCTTCGTTCCGGTATGCCGGACCCCACCCAGGGTTGAACTGCTCTGGTACATCCCAGAAGTAAAGGGACTGGACTGGAGTGACGATAAGGAAATAGTAATTAGATCTTACCTGCTAATTAGTGTTCCTGAAGGAACGACAGTCCAGTCCCTGATCCCTCCCGGTTCCAGCTAAAGTTAAGATTTATGGTTTATAGAGAAACATCAGAACGAAAGCAGGCCAGCTTCGGCAAGCTCGGGCAACCCTCCCTCCGCCCGGGGCCATTCCTCATATCCCTTCCTATACCATTAAAAAAAAAACAAAACCATATAATAAGTTTGCCATATGTTGGTGGTTAATTTTACTTGAGATGTGTTATTATATAGGTTGTTCACGAAAGTTGTGTTATATCTGCTTTTTCATTCGAATACTGGAGATGGGGGTGGTCCCAGTGGTATTTATACCGCTCCATCCCCAAAAAGGTTGGGCTCAGCCTCCAAGCTGCTGGAAGGGTTGCGCAACCCAGAAGTAAAGGGACTGGACTGTCGTTCCTTCAGGAACACTAATTAGCAGGTAAGATCTAATTACTATTTTCTGATGCATATGTCTGCAGGCTGTGTGTGCCTGTACATCGTGGCTTCTTTTGAAAGACATACTTACGGTGAGGAGCGGAGCCCATTCCTTTCTGAACACACTACTAAGACACTTATCCACTCCTTAATCACCTCCTGTCTTGACTACTGTAACCTATTCTTGCTGGTCTCCCTTTGAATCATCTCTCCCCTTCAATGTGTTCAGCACTCTGCTGTGCGGCTAATCTTCCGCCAGTCTCGTCATGCCCATATTACCTCTTCTCAAGTCACTTCATTGGCTCCTTATCCATTTCTGCATCCAGTTCAAACTTCTCCTGCTGACCTATAAATGCATTCACTCTGCAGCTCCTCACTACCTTTCTTCTCTTATCTCTCCTTACAATCCTCCTTGGAAACTCTGCTCTTTTGGCAAACTGCTTCTGTCTGTGCCCTTCTCTTCTATTGCTAACTCCAGACTTCGCTCCTTTCACCTTGCTGCATCTTACACCTGTAACAAACTACCTGTGTCTGTATGCCAGGCACCTTCTCTAACCCTCTTCAAATCCAGGTTGAAAACTCAATTCTTCGCTGCTGCTTTTGGATCTTGACTTACCTGGTCTCCTTTTTTTTACCTTTCCCCCTTGTTTTATCCCTTTGTACACCTTCTGTGTTGTCTGTCTTGACTAGATTGTAAGCTCTGATGAGCAGGGACTGTCTCTTACATGTCTGTGCAGCGCTGTGTATGACTTGTAGCGCTATACAAATGCTCAATAGTAGTAGGACTTCACATGTCCGCTCTTCCCTTTAAAATTGAAATAGACTTCTAGGCCTTTTTCCTCGGATGTTGGAGCAATCACATAAATGACTTCCCTAAAATGTGCCTTTTAATAATGTTTAAACTACCTACCTTTAAACCCTTGTTCCATCAGCCAGCTGCAAACATCCACATTGGAGTGGAGGAGTAGCCTAATGGTTAAGAACACCGGCTTAGGAACCCAGAGTCTAGGGTTCGATTCCCACTAGCACTCCTTGTGGCTTTGGACAAGCTACTTAACTCTCCATTGCCTCAGAAAAATCCAAGTTATCAGTGTCCCTGTTTAATGTACATTACCAAGTTTAAGTTTCAATGTAAACTGCTTTGATTGAAAAAAAAAAAGTGGTATATTAAAAAAAAACCTGTTAAAAATTACAGCAATTTCCATCTCAATTGAATGCTGCCCATTGCTCACATCACATAGCACTCATCCATCTACTTCTCCAGGCAGACCCCCTCTCCAAATCTCACACAAACTCACTGTCCTTGCCACATATAACCCCTTATGAACATAAACAGGGATATGAGAGATGTGATGTTATAACCCAGTGATGTAATCATCATAATGTACCAGTGCTATATTGGCAGTACTTCTGCCCGAGGTGCCTATACAAACCCACTGCTGGTTTACAATGCACACTAATATCAAGGCATATTCTTTCTAACATGCAAATGTGGTTATATATGAAAGTAGGCCATGAGTTCTCCAAACAATCTAAATGTGGATGTGACACGTTAACAGAAAATTATCAGTAAATATCAACTGGCACAAAGGGGACTGTCTCACCAGCAATACGCCATCATGATCTGCTCCACCATCTTATATTAAGATGGCAATTCAGTCTTATTTGTTGAGTCATTGTTCAGTATACCATTGTGTCCACAAAAAGAATCATAAGGACCTTGAGGACCTGACAGAAGAAAAGGAATGAGCTCTGAGGCATTCCCCCAAGTACACGGAAGGACCACCACATGAATCATCTCTCCGTCGAATAACAGTCATTGTTTGACATGATGGCAGAGCTTCAACTCAATCTTTTTGCTGTAGTCGGGACTCTCTGCCATCTGGGTGTATCTTTAAGCAGAGTGGAGGCTGGTCAGGATTTACAAGATGGAAAATTTCCAAAGCCTGCTTCTTTAAGGACCCTTCAGCCTCCTTTGCATCCCAACCACCAGTACCGTATGTTCTCAGCCTTTATCCTTTGAATGAAGACTATAAATTTGCTTTGATGCTGTAAAGTAGGTGGTAACAAGTCAGTATACGCTTCAACTTTGTGGCCCTCCCATTCGAAAGTGCCTTATTCTGGGCTGCTCGCAAGATGGTCTCTTTAACAGTGAAGTTGTAGTAAAATACTATTATATTTCATGCCACATTCAGTTTTGAGGCCCCTAAAGCCCGATGAGCCCTATCCATTTTTTTTTAAACTTTCATCTTTATTGACTTTTAACACTCAACACATCACGTTGACATCCTCATTACTACAATTTGAACAAACTCAAAACAACACAGCCTCATAACACCCATCGCCAATCGTTACCCTACAACCTTATATAGCTCTCTTCCCCTCCCACCCACACCCCCTTTTTCTTATTCCCCCCCACCCCTCCTTCCTGCTTGTTCCCCTTATCAATTTGCCATGACAGCTTCCTGTCCTCACCCCCTCTACTTACATCCTCCCCTGTTGCTTATTTATCAGCCTTCCCCCCCCTGCTCCTAATCCATCTCCAAACCCCCTCCCATTGTTGTTCCACCCTTTCTCCTCTTCCCTTTTTCATGCCTGTTAGCCTATGCATTAAGTTAAGTTCAGCCATTCGCTTCACATATTTGTCCATGGGCGGCATTCTAACTCTATTCCAATTTTGCGCTATTTCTCCCCTAGCCGCAACAATACAGTATCACACAATTTCCCAGTCCCCTTCCCACTCTTTATCTTTCCAATGTAACAAGCATATCTTTGGGGACATTGTGATGGGTGTACCCACAATTTTGCCTATGATCTCCCCAATCTCGCTCCAATACTGTTGCACCACTGGGCATGTCCACCACATATGCAGCCATGTTCCCTTATCACCACACCTCCTCCAACATTCATCCGAAACCCGAACTCTAGCCTTCTTCAAGTGCTCTGGAGTAAAATACCATCTACTCAGCAGTTTAAATCCATTCTCTCGCAAAGATGTTGCTATTGACAATTTATCTATTTCTTGCACCACCCCATCCCACTCATCTAATTCCCATAACGCCCCTAAATCTTTTTCCCATGCGTGCATGTATCTTAATTTCCCCAGACCCCTCGTAATTAACCCTCTATATATTCTAGATATTGCTCCCTTCCTTCCCATTGACCCCAGGCAGCTACCTTCAAACCAACTCAAATCCCTCCGCTGTCTAATGTAAGAACCAATCTGAAGGTAATGGAATCTATCCTCTTTAATGCCTTCAAATTCTCTTACTCCCTCCCCTGAAAGGATCTGGGAGACCTGACTTAGCCCTTGTTGTGCCCATCTGTGTAACACCTCTCTATCTTGTCCTTCTTCCCACCTACAGCACGCCATGAAGGACATCATGCGAGAACACCTCTTATTTGCCAATAACTGCTGTCTTTGTTGCTGCCACACCCACAATGTATGTCCTACTATTGGATTATCCCCCCTTCGCCCTTTCCCTACCCACATCAGCCTCTCCAATTCTCCAGGCCTAAAGCCTGTTCCCTCCATCACGACCCACTGCTTCTGCTGCTCCCTAAGCCATGAATATACCGCTCTTATTTGTGCCGCATTATAGTACTTAGTGAAATTGGGGAACCCCATCCCTCCCTCCATCCTAGATATCTGCAGTATCTGCGCTGCCACCCTCGAGACCTTATTTCCCCATATAAACCCCTCAACTTGTCTTTGCACCTTTTTTAATGTCCGTGCCGGAACCGGTATTGGTAGCACCTGAAAATAGAACAAGAACTGGGGGAGCAACATCATTTTAATTATGACCATCCTCCCAAACCACGATATATAACCCCTATATAGACACAATCTAATACTACAATGACATCCTGCCCCCTCTTTCAATGTCTATATCCTCTCTGCAAGTCCTAGCGTTCCACTCCACGCTTCTCTCAAGTTGACTGCTGGTGTGGCCTCCATCGGCCTATTGGCACTCACTGCCATCACGGTGTGGTGGTCTTTGCCCTGCTCGCTGGTTGCGTGTCAACCTCTAGCCCTGTCATGCCTACCTCTGACAGAGCTCGCACTGCTTCCTCTCTGGTTCTCACTCTTATTTTACATCTCTTGTAATCCACACTTAGTCCGAAGGGGAAAGTCCACCCATAGCGCACTCCTTCCTCTCTGAGCTTGATCAGCACATCCCTCATTTGTCTCCTCTTGAGGAGCGTGCTCTGCGCTAAGTCGGCATACACCTCAAAATTTGTCAATTGAATAAATTAATACTCTGATGTTAATACCACGAAAGTATCGCTATATTTAATATGGCAAAATCGTTTGTGTTGAACTTTTTAAATTACTCCAGGCAACGTAGGTCTCAGACTTGCGGGCATAGCAATTATTCAGACTTATGTATATGTTCTGAAAATCACCCCAATTTGCATCAATGACCTTATCAAATATGTCGTTGCCTGCAGATATTTTAAATGGTTAGTTAATGGAGAACTTGAATATTGTGCTTAACTTTTAACACCATCCCCAGATTTGATTGAGAACAGTGCTTTCTACACAACCCCCTGAAGAAACCGGAGAACGGTGAAACGCAGTTGCAGCGCAGAAGATGGCGTTGGGGATGGTGTTAAAGGGTATGAGAAAATAGGGGGAGTAGAACCCTGAACCATGTTGAAGAAGGGGTACTTCTTCTATTGCCCCTTGGGCAAGAAGGGTAGCAATCTCCTGACCTAGAAGGTTGAGGAGAGATATTGGAGAATTGAACTGTTTCACCATGGTGTGAGGAGGAAGGTTTAAGAAATGCAGTTTGTACCCTTCCCTTATGATGGAGAGGGTCCACTGCTCTGCTGTGATTTGTTCCCATCTGGGAGCAAAATGAGCTAACCTTCCTGGGATGGTGAGGGGCTCTGGATGTTTCTGAAGAATCTAGGTGTGGGCATTTACATTTGCTCTAGAGCAGGTGTAACTGCTGTGATGAAGCATGTATTTACACATCTATTTTAGAAAGTAAAGTGCGCGCGTCCTTTTATAAAGTAGGTCCCAAATACATGTGCGGCAGTGTGTGTTAACTGTGCAGGAGTTTATAAAATGACCCTCATTGGCTACAGTTACCACAGCTTTTGTTTACCTCTATATATCAATACTTTTGGCCCCTCCTCACCCTTGTTTTTGGTGCTATTTTGACATCAGAATGCACCAAAGTTATTAGACAAGTGTGAATATATAAATATTTGGACAAGTTATCTTCACTGCTAATAGGTTCATAGATGTTGCTCCCATTTTGTTGGCCTGAATGTGCTTTCAATCTTTCTTCGTTGCTTTGACCTGATGACATCTTTCCCGACCTATGCTACTCTTTTTAATCTTTCATATAGTTTCTAAAAAAAAAAAAACAGCATTCGTTGGTAAATTATTGATAGAAAGCTATAATGTGAAACAATCTTTGCAAAATGATTTACAGTAAAGTTGCCAAGGTAACCGATGACTTTAGATTTCAGCTGGAATCCCAGCTTGTTCGGTGAGTCTTTCTGTATATGGTGAGGTTTCGTCCAGTGGCCAGATAGAGCTTCTTCACCCCTTCTTTGCCTCATCCTAGCTTTTGATTTTTGCATCTGTGGTCATAGGTTTTCATGCACTGTTACATATGTAGGAATTTTGTGAACACATATGGAGGTTTCTCACAGTTTATTTTCATGTCAGTAGTAAAAACGAGATAGAAATGAGGCATTAGTCATTAATGTCCATGAAATCAGCCAGCAGTGATGCTGATATTACGAGTATAGGTTTTCTTCATATAGCTTGTCCTATCTTAAGTATTGTAAAAGTCCTTATTTGGTAGCTTGGCAACTAGCAGCAGTAATGCGAAACTATTACTAGGGTCAGAGGAACCATGTTGAACCCAAGCCGCCACTGGGATTTCTCCTGCCCCCTACTAGCTACCAGAGAACCCCTGGAGTTGGGGGGGGGGGGAGGAGGGTCTTCTTTATGGATGTCTGGTGTGTCAAGGGTTTTTGATAGCAGACTAGCCATGGTGGCATATTGCTGGTAGCGCTGATAGGTTTGCCTCCCCCTTTCAGGCAGTAAAGGCATCCATACTCTCTGCAGCGGCGACAGTTAGTGTATCATAACTTACTGTGCAGTAACTGCAAGGCGCTGCCCATGCCCATGAACTATTCATTCACCATCCATTCCTCACCATCTGCAGTCAAGCAGTTTCCATGCAAATTAGCATGCGATTATTGTTGTGACTGTGTGGTAGTTCTTACCATAGGTATGCAGTAAGAGTTATCATGCGCCAGTTCATACAGTAACTGCTTATCAAATCTTAATAAAAGGACCCCTTAGTTTAACATCTTTGTGGGGGATATTCAAAGGCATTTATGCAGCTAGTGCCATTGAATATCTCCAATTCGTGCTGCTAAATGCCCTGATGCTAAGTACTGCGACGCTCCTGCCCCCGCCCTAGGGCTAACGGACAGGAGTGGCCTATTGTCCCATGAGGAATGGAGTTAAACTGTTCCCTTGGAATGATGGGTAATGTAGTTTGTTCTCCCTTCTCTCAGGAATAAATGTAGTTGTGCCAGAGACGGTAAGGCTTTTGCAAGAATGTTTATTCGTGTTGGGGAAATTCCTCCAGCGCATCAAAATTCAGATACATGAACATAAATGGTGCTTTTAAATAGGAACAGAAGAAACTCAGGAATATAAGACAACCAAAAATAGGATTAGCTTTCCTTCTTATGGAGCTTAACTCAGCTCTGCCTCAAGAGGTGACTCACATACATTGCAGCCTCTTAACAGTCACTGTTCCTTTCACAGTGTGAGCTCAAACTCAGGTGCAAACAATCAAGTTTCCAAGCACGGCAGCAGAAACTACCACGTTGTATTCTTTCCATACAAGGTATAGCAAGCTTCTTTATACTGTTATTTCCTTACAGCATATTGAACAGTCCATGCTACAATTGTCAGAGTTTGTAGAAGGTAAGGCATAATCTATCTGCATTAAATCTTCTGACTGCACAGAACTAGTGTCCTCATTCAGCTTTGGCTGTCTGCCTGCTTTCAACTCTAAAAACTGTTTAAACTCCTGGAGGAGCAATTCAGCCTGTTCATTTCCTGACAAACAGTTGTCAGTGAATACTGGGTTTCTCTCCCGGTCAGTAATGCTTCCCCCTTCAGCTCTTGGCTTAAATAAATCAGGGTAACAATTGGGATCCTTTAACAAAGCCCCAAACATAGGAGATTGAATTTTACCTTCTCTATCATGACTCCTATTGGAACTGCTTTCTCTCTGCCAGGCTCCTTTCCTCTTAGGTAGCTCATAAGCTTTCCAGCTGTGAGTGCTTCTGGCTCTCTCCGGTCCAAACTGTATCCCATAGAATGAGTTACCTTTTGCAGGTGTCTGCCTTGGAGGCTTTCTATTTGAGGGCTCTGCCTTTTCCCAGGACTCTAAACCAGGGCTCCATCCACTTCTCACAGGACTTCCTTTCACAGCACCTGTAAAAATCCTTGCAGGTCCTCTGTTGCTACCAGGCTCAGACGTGCATCCAAACTGCTTCCTGGACTTGCACTCACTGCTTGACTCGGTCTCATCTGACGTTCCAAACGTCCTCTCACAGCTCGTCTGTTCACAGGCCCTCTGCTCACAGGTCATCTGCTCATGGCTTTTCTTTTTCTGTCTCCATTTCTCTTTCCCTTTAGCAGCGTCATTCACCACTTCAAAAAGGGATTCTTTTCCAGCCACACCCCGTCCAACCCCTGGGTGTGCCCAATCAGCACTGCTCAACTCCTCCCCTGGGCTGGTCTCCATTCTCAGCTCAACAGAAGAGGGTTTTTTTCTTCTAAGATTGAAAATCCTGTGTAAATCCTGCTGCTTTTCAGGATTTCCTTCAGTCTCCATTTCCTCAGGAAGGCGCTCTTCACCACAGTACTTAGTATAAAGTGTTCCAGGGGCAGCACTGTGGGTTACCCAGGCTGTGGCAATATTCATCTGCTGCCTGGTTAACCCTAATTGACTGCAGTTAGGACAGCTGAATGGCTGTCCTAATTTTAGCTGGTTTTGCAATCTGGCCAGCAGCTGAATATTGCTGCTGACCAGATTCCAAAATCGCAGACTAGGCAATCCCGATATTCATTGCTTGTGCACGGATATGGCCCTGGCATTGAATATCTGGAGTGAATTTAAAGCGGTGATGGCCAGCCGCTTTAAGTGTGCTGATCAACGCTGCTGAAAATCCCCCTTCCCCTTTGTATTTTTAAAGCCTCAAAGAAAGTCTAGTTTTTAATGTCTTTCTTTGTGTTTGATTCCTGTCCCCACTCCTGACTCCCACCCACCACAGGTACCTTTTTTGATTGATAGTGTTGCCTGAATTAAGTGGATTAGAGGGACATTTATTTTAGGAGCAAGAGTTAATTAGGTATTTTCTTCAACAAATGAGTACCCTGACTTATCAGGAGACTAAGGGGGTCATTCTGACCTGCGAGTAGCAGGGTTGGATAGCCAGCCCTGTTTAGCCCTGGAATGCTATTCTAGGTCCAGCGTTCCCCACACATACAGAAGGTTTGTGCGGGGAGCACTGGACATGGGCAGGAGGGGGCAGAGTGGAGGTAGAGCAAAGCACCAGGCTGTACAGAGGCCATTCAGGTCAGGCCTCTGAATGTCCCCAGGCAGCAAGATGGACACCCAGGTTATTCCACTCCAATGGTGGAATAAGACCCAGGTGTGTCCACTGCATGGCACTGCAAACCGCCGCACACCATTCTGCCAGCCACGCTGTGCTCCTGAAGCTGCTATCTGGCCCATGGGGACCTCCAGTGACGGCAGGATTGTGGCCTGAAGGTGTGGACACGAGGAATGGCATTCCGAGCTGTCCATTAGATGGCTCATTGCCATGATGCCAGGATGCCACGGCTCCCATACCCCATACCGTTCTGGCATCTGGATAGGCAGCTCCCCATATGCCGATCTCATCGGCATATGGGGAATGCCTGGGCAGCCAAGTCACAGATTCTGCAGCAGCAGAATTGGGTATATTTCCAATATGGCTGGACGTGCTGGAAACCGAATTGGCCTCACATGTAGACCCTTTTGTGGATCACTGAGAAAATACACCAAATAAATTTGAAGGACTTTATATTAATTCAAGCATCCCTATTCCCTTAGCGAATTTTAAATAATGAACAATTTAACAATACTAAGGGGCTTGTTTACAAAGCCGCGGTAGCGGTTTCCGATCGTTATCGGAGCTACGGCCCCATTGATTTCAATGGGGCCGTGGCTCCGATAACGATCGGAAACTGCTACCGTTGCTTTGTAAACAAGCCCCTAAGATGCAAACATTAGTCTAAGAACAAGATGGGGGTCTATTCATTTTTTTGGGCATCGAGTGCCACATGCATCATTTTTTATCAGCTGGCGAGAGGTTATATGTGTGTAGGCAGTTCAAAGACATCTTGACTCTCAGAGTGAATCTGATCTCTGGGGCTAGAGTGGCAGGCTTGGAGGAGCTGAAACAAACAGATAGATAGATATAAATGAGACCTTCAAGGACATAGTAGAGTGGTTGTATCTCCAGCCTAGCAGCCTGGAAGAGAAAGGTCATCTGGAAGGAGAGCATCTCCTTGGTGTGGTGGGAAGTGATCCTGCAGCTAGGACCTGCCATCCAGATGATGGTTTAGATCAGCAGTGTAGCTGATGATGGGATCCTTAAGAATATAGACAGCCGGGCGGCTGCTGAGTATGACAATTGCTTGATCATATGCTGGACTGGTATGAAAGTGGCAGACTTCATGCATTACCTAAACAGGATTTCAGACAGAGCTGGGGAGGAACCAGCTGTCATGTGGGTACTGACAACAAATGAAGATGTGGGAGGGAGGTTCAGGAAACCATATTTAGGTATTTACTGTAGGTAGAAATTCAAAATCCAAACTATCCAAAGTACTATTTTCAGAAATGCTCTTCATTCCACATGCAGGACCTTAGAGACAGACAGAGCTTGAATCTCACTTCATGGATGAGATAATGGGGCAGGGAAAAGGGATTTAGATTTAATAAGAAAATGTCTAGTCTAAAAAGGCTCCATTTTAACCAGGGTGGAACCAGGCTGCTTGTTCTAATGTTTAAAGAGGAGATAAAGCAACCTTTAAATGATGATAGTTACTTTGGAGATCATGGTTTAGAGTAAGGTATTCTCAAAAGATACAGATAAAACGCTGGTTAGAATATTTGGATAGAAAGATTGTGATAAAATCTGAAGTAGTCCAAGTGCGTTTAATTAAAGAAAGACAGAAATAAATGATTCTAAATAATCTCCAGCAACTGCTAGGCAAATTATAAACATAAATAAACAACATACTTTAACTTGTGCCTGAAAGCCAGAACTAAAAAAAAAGAGAGAAAATAAATGAAGATGCTGACATGCTAGACATCTCAGAAACTCAGTGGAAGAAAGACACCCGATGGCAGAGTGGATCAAACTGGTGGAAGGGTGAAGCTGCAGGCCCTTTGACTAAAGGACAGTAAAGATTTGCACTTGCTATGTGGTAAGGGTCCCAGTTACCACAAGGTAACTGTTGGGAGTGTTCCCAGCATCTTCTTATACAGGTGCCACACATCAGGGCCATCCAAAGGCTGTGTGAGCGGTGCCACCGGACAGGGTGCTAGCATAGAAGGGGGAGCTGATATCATCACTGGGCTTTCAGGAAGCCCAATAAGATCAAGTTCCTACATATGGCTGGTGAGGCAGGGGGGCTTTAAGTTCACAAATCGTACTCAGCACATTTTGAGCTGGGTACGGTCCTGCCACACATAAAAGCCCTTACTGCGTGGTGAGGGGGTCATTCTGTGCTGGTCGTCCACCCCATGTACTGCGTAAATAGTTTATAATCTAAATCTCTTACTGTTATGTTAGGCACCCTCTTCAAGTTCATTCCAAGTTTATTTTACCTGTTGTAATGTAAGCATTGATATCTTTGTTCTGATGTAATGCAATTGTTATTGTTTTATGTAAACCGCACTGAGAATGAATAGCGCGGTATATAAGAATAAATAAATAAATAGTTCATTCAGGAATAAATCTGCCTAAACAAATAAGTTTTCAGCTGTTTCCTAAAATCTAAATAATCTTCCCACAACTCAAGTTCCAAAGGAAGTTGATACCACAAATGTAGACCCTTGACATAAGTATGTGTCTGCGTGTGTGTGTGTGTTTATATATATATATATTTATATATATATATATATATATATATATATATATATATATATGTATATGACAGTATTCCTCATGCTAACCACAATGTGCCACCAACATCCGCACTCCGGCTCTAACCTGTCCAGTCACCACCCCATCCTGCACTAAGTGGTTAATGCAGGACTTTTACTGCTCTGCCCCATGCTAACAGTCAGTGTGGCATGCTAAACATATGGTAAACCTCATGCTAATCGTTAGTACGGTTTAGTAAATATGCCTGAAATTGATCTTTCGCCAGCCTCATCATGCTCATATTACCCCTCTTCTCAAGTCACTTCATTGGCTCCCTATCCGCTTCCACATCCAGTTCAAATTTCTCCTGCTGACCTATAAGTGCATTCACTCTGCAGCTCCTCACTACCTTCCCTCTCTTATCTCTCCCTAAACCCCTCTTCGGGAACTCAGCTTTTCTGGTAAATCACTTCTATATGTGCCCTTCTCTTCTATTGCTAACTCCAGACTTCGCTCCTTTCACCTTGCTGCTCCTTATGCCTAGAACAAACTACCTGAGTCTGTATGCCAGGCGCCTTCTCTGGCCCTTTTCAAATCCATGCTGAAAACTCACCTCTTCGCTGCCGCTTTCAGATATTGACTCACCTGATGTCCTTTGTGTTTCCTTACCATTACCCCTAGATGTATCCCATGTCTACAGCTATTGTGTTGTCTGTCTTGACTAGACTGTAAGCTCTGATGAGCAGGGACCGTCTTTTACATGTGTCTGTGCAGCGCTATACAAATGTTCAGTAGTAGAAGTAGTAGTAATATATGCAAGTTTCATTTATTGTGTCTTATTTCAGCATCAACATCATTCTAAAACTAGGACCAGCTCTACTTTCCTTCAGAAATTGCTTGCCAGTAATTTTCCTGCAATTGACTTCCTCTAAACCTACCCTCTTTGTAAAAACTCCGATGGCAGTACTGATGCATTACAACGCCAAGCGCCATGGACTGATGAGATAATTCAGATCAACAGTAAAATTGTTGTATATTGCAATTGGTTTCCAAGGCACGTCTCCCAATCACCACTCAGCTGAAATGAAGGTTTTAAAGAATGAAGACAGTTTGTTTTCGTTTCATGAAGACATGAGTGCCTTTTCTAAATGATATTTCCAAAATTCTTGGGGAAATAATGGATGCGTAGATTAACATGTAGACATGTAGCACACTGAGGCTTGTTTGCTAAAGGGTGTGAATGGTTAATACATGTTTGAGCATGCACTAAGCAGTTAGTACAGGACTATGGTAATTGCTATTGCATGCAAAAACAGCCTGCGGGTTAAAAACTCTGTACTAACTGCTTAACATGCAGACAGGGCACCTGCTGTACATTGTGGCTAGTGCAGGAATAATTAACACTCGCTAATTGCCAGTTTTGTACTTAGCATTGGTGCACTTGATGGTAGCTAAATTGCTTATGAGGTATTTCTCAGCACAGTAACTGTGGGGCACATGTTGGGCATGCCCCCAATAGTTAATGTGGGGCTATTGCACTCTGCACTGATTTTTTGACTCCCTTTGGGCATTTTAGTGAACATGCCCCATTGTGTATTATATTTTAATAAGATTTCATTATTGGCTTCTCAGATGTATATTAGGGTTTTGATTTGAGAAATTAATGTTGCTGACTGTAAAAAAATATTATTTTCTTAAACAGGTGACAGAATGACATTGAGCCTAATTTAGAGCTCTTCAACATGCCTTGTGCCACTCAAAATGCTCCCTACTTAAGCCTGGGATGAAAAGTGTTTTTCTAAATGTATTAAAAACATTTATAGCCCACTTTATCTAATATTCTAGGTGGGTTACAAAAATCCATGCAAATACAATATGCCATTGAGCCAATGCTGACCCCAAGAGCCCCTGGGTTTTCTTGGGAAGGTGGGATGGAAGGCAGCAGAGGGTAAAGTGACCTGCCCAAGGCCATGGGGAGTGCTAGGGGGGATCAAATGCTGCTTTCTTGGTCACCAGGCCACTGCTCTAACCATTAAGCTACTCTTCCATATCAGAGCCAACCCAAAGAGATGAGGCACCCTAGGTGAACCTCATCCCTTACGCCCCCTCCCCCCTGCGCAGCACCCCCTCCCCCACAGCGCCCATTGTCACTGCTGCCATCCTTCTCCGGGACCGACAGTAGTGGAAACCACTAACAGCCCTGTGTCGCTTACCTTCAAGCTTCCCAAGCAAACAGGAAGTCGGCGTCGAAAGTCAAAGAGGGGAAGAAGAAAACAGCTCCAAGGTGCCAAAGCTTGAAGGTAAGCACTCTGGGACTGTTTGCAGCCAGCACCGCCCTATTGGTCCTGGAAAGGGGCAGCAATGATGGCAATGGGTGCCCCCAGAGGGCCGGCACTCTAGACCACTTCCTAGTTTGCCTAATGGTAGTGCCAGCCCTGCTATCTGTATACACCTGAAGAAATAGAGCCCTAAAGTAAACTGCAGAGTTTTACATATGGTGGGTCATTTTATAACCTGGTTGCCTAGTTTGAGAGGCCAAGTAAGTATTTATCTTTATAAAATAGCCTCACAAAACCTGCACAATTGCAACAAAAATGCAGCCACACCCATTTATAGTTGTTCAAGAGCAGATCTAATTTGAGTGAGATATGTGTGTATTTTATAACTTACAAGTTAAATGCATGATTCCATCTGCGCTTTACCCAAACTATGCCCCCAAACATGTCTACACACAGGTCATGCAAACATGTATGTCTTATTGTTACTATGTGTACTTTAACACACATAATTCCTGGGGGAATTTTATGAGATCTTTTACGCACAAAAAAATATCCCTTATAAAAATACCCTCATATTGGTAGAATATTGTCGCTATCTATCTATTCCGTTGGTAGTGACTACATTCTACACATATTCAGTGCTGCCACCTATCTATAAAGACGCACTGAATACGTATCTTTTTAAAAGCTCTCAGATAAAGCGGTATATAAAAATAGCTAAATAAGCTGCAGCCGAGAGCATAGTTTGGGCAGAGCAGGGATTGAACTGAGACTTAACATGCATAATTTGAAACAGATGCATGTAAATGCATAGACCACACACACAAATTTATACCTTTGTAGCAGGATAATTTTTTTTAGCAGGGTGCATAGGTTAAATGGGCCAGAGAGCACCTATATTATAAAGAAAAGTAGGCGCCTACATGAATATATTAAAAAAAAAGTCGTGCACATCCTGAAGAAATACAGGCTACATTTCAGGCACAGACATTACACCTGCACCTACATTACGAGGACGTGTGTAAATTAAGGAATTTCATAATCTACGCATGCACTTTGTGACTCTGCCCAGGTGGTACCCCCTACATTGTGTACTGTAAATGTGTGTGCATGTCAGTGTGTGCGCACTTTTATATCTGATGCAATTTAAGGAAAGATATTTTACATGGATGTATTGCTGAATGTAGTACACACTAAAATGGCTTTATAAAATTAGCCCATGCGCATCTGTGCACATATGGATGTGAATGAGTTCTTTAAAACAGGGTGAGGAGTTGAGAAGGAATGCGTGTGAGAATGAGGGTGTAGAGGAGAAGCCATAAAAGTAACTGGGAGGGGGGGGGGGGTACTAGACTTGGTGGAAAGATGTGTTAGCAGATTGGTTGATTAATGTAGTGACTGGATTGCTGGGGCAAAGTGCATGTTATGTTATTGTGTTCCCAGTTTGTTAATAAAGATATACGTAACGAAATGCTGACGAGCGTCTACGTCTGTGCTTTGACAAAATAGCTTGTGCTTTACTGGTAGGTGCCTATAACCTTTAGGTGTATATGGCAAAATTATAGTAGTTTATAATCTACCCATGCACATACGTGTGCTACCCATTCACCACCCAATTGTGAATATATGTGAGGGCACAGATTAGGTCGGAATTGAGATGCTGACATGGGGATGAACTCAGTTCCAAAGGTATTTTAGAAATAGTTCTGCTAAAGGAGGTGCTGTTCCTAAAATATATAGAGGATCATGTTTTCTAAAGTTTAATGCACAGTGAGTGCTGCCGTTGCTCATTCATTTCTATGGCCATTGCAGCACTTAGCACGCATTAACATTTAGTAAACATGCCCCAGAAGGAACTGCAGGACACAAATACATTTACATCCATGGGAAGCAGGCTGAGCCATTTACAAATTTACACATGGGAACATTCAGCGGAGGAATCCCGGTAATATATACGTCTAATTCCGGTATGCCACAACTTGCACATGTAAATGTTGGCACCTACATGCGCATATGAGCCATTTGGAAAACTTAGACATAGAAACCTACCCCTGCTAGGGAGCAGGCACAAATCCTGACATGGAGAATTTTGGGCTTACATGCGTATTCCTTATATAAAATGGAGAATACATGTGTAGATTTTTATGCTGCACAGGCCACACCCAGTCCAGACACCTGACAAACCCTCTTGAAACTTCCACATACTAAGGACATCCATGACATACTCAGCATTGCTAGGAAAGGGGAAGTGCTACTGATAGGAGATTTCAATATGCCAGATGTTGATTGGCACATTCCTGCTGCAGTATCATCTAGAAGTAAGGAGATCCTGGATTCTCTACAGGGAGAACTATTCAGGCAATTGGTAACAGACCCCACACGTGAAGGGGCCATACTGGACTTGGTGCTTACCAATGGTGAAAGTGTTTCTGATGTGGTAGTGGGAGATCATTTTGCATCCAGTGATCACCAGATGGTGTGCTTCAGTATTAGGACTGGGGCTGTTAGAATCCATTCAAAGGTGAGGATCTTAGACTTTAGGAAGACTAACTTTGCGAAGATGGGCCAATACCTCAGGGAGTCTTTAGTGGGATGGGAACAGCTGGGGGATGTAGAAAAACAGTGGGCAAAACTGAATAGGGATATTTTAAGGGCAACCAACCTTTTTGTTAAAATGGTAAATAAAGGTAAAAGGAAAAGGAGACCGCTATGGTTTTCGAAAGAAGTAGCTGAAACAGTGAAGAAAAAGAGGGAGGCCTTCATGAAATACAAGAGACCACAGAGAGAGAGGAAGACAGGCATCTGTATTTGGAAAAACTTAGAGAAGCTAGCAAAGTAGTCAAGAAGACGAAGATTCAAAAGGAGGAGGAAATAGCCAATGCAATAAAATGGGGGGATAAGACATTTTTCAGATATATTTGTGAGAAGAGGAAGGGCAAAAGTGGTATTATCAGACTCAAGGGGGCAGGGGAGGAATATGTAGAAGCTGATAAAGATAAAGCGGAATGCTTAACAAATATTTTTGTTCTGTGTTCACAGATGAAGAACCAGGAGCAGGACCTCAGAAAACACCCACAAATAGGAACAGAAGCGAGGGACATCTTGAACAATTTTCAGAAGACTGTGTTCGTGAGAAACTAGCTCAACTTAAATTAGACAAAGCGATGGGACTGGATGGGATACACCCTAGAATACTGAGGGAACTTGGGGACGTTCTAGCAACTCCAATGACTGACCTTTTCAATGCCTCGTTGGAGTCGGGAGTGGTGCCAAAGGACTGGAGAGAGGCTCATGTGGTGCCTTTACACAAAAGCGGAAGTAAGGATGTGGTTGAAAACTACAGGCCGGTTAGTTTAACTTTGGTGGTGAGTAAATTATTGGAAACGCTGCTGAAAGAGAAAATAGTGAGGTTTCTGGAGTCCAGCGGATTACAGGATCCGTGGCAGCATGGATTCACCAGAGGCAGGTCTTGTCAGATAAATCTGATTTCTTTGACTGGGTGACCAGGGAGTTGGACCGAGGGAGAGCCCTAGATGTGGTGTATTTAGATTTCAGTAAAGCCTTTGACACTGTTCCTCACAGGCGACTTATAAACAAACTGAGCACCCTAGGGATGGACCCTAAAGTTACTGCTTGGATTAGAAATTGGTTGGGTGGGAGGCGACAAAGAGTACAAGTAAATGGAGCTCACTCTGAGGAGAAGGATGTTACCAGTGGTGTGCCCCAGGGATCTGTCCCGGTTCCGATTCTTTTTAACATCTTTGTTAGTGATATAGCGGAAGGGCTGTCGGGTAAGGTTTGCCTCTTCGCGGATGATACCAAAATCTGCAATAGAGTAGACACCCAGGAAGGTGTAGATAACATGAGGAGGGATCTAGCTAAGCTTGAAGAATGGTCTAGAATTTGGCAGCTGGGATTTAATGTTAAAAAATGTAAGGTCATGCATTTGGGCTGCAGCAATCCAAGGGAGCAATATAGTATAGGGGGTGAAGTACTTTTGTCCACTAAAGAAGAGCGTGACCTAGGCGTGGTTGTGTCTGATGATCTTAAAGTAGCTAAACAGGTAGAAAAGGCGACAGCAAAAGCTAAAAGGATGCTTGGGTGCATACGGAGAGGAATGGCTAGCAGAAAAAAGGAGGTGATAATGCCTCTGTATAAGTCTTTGGTGGGACCTCATTTGGAGTATAGTGTGCAATTCTGGAGACCGCATCTTCAAAAGGATGCGAACAGGATGGAGTCGGTGCAGAGGGTGGCTACTAAAATGATTAGTGGTCTTCATTATAAAGCATATGAGGACAGACTGAAGGATCTTAAAATGTACACCTTAGAGGAAAGGCTGGATAGAGGTGATATGATTGAGATGTTTAAATACCTCCGTGGCATAAATGTTCAGGAAGAGAGCCTCTTTCAATTGAAAGCAAGTTCTGCTACGAGGGGACATGGGATGAGGGTGAAGGGAGATAGATTCAGGAGTGATATGTGGAAATATTTCTTTACGGAAAGAGTGGTGGATCCGTGGAATAGTCTCCCAGTGGAGATAGTAGAGATGAAGACAGTAACTGAATTCAAAAAAGCATGGGACAAACACAGAGGATCTCTAAAGGTAAAAAGGCGACTGTTGTAGTGGTTGATATGGAAGGACAGACTAGATGGGCCATATGGTCTTTTTCTGTCATCATATTTCTATGTTTCTATGTGTAAACTGGACCCTTTCTAAAATAGCCATTTACACATGGATGCAATTTACACATGTATTTATTTGCCTGGTTATACACAAACAAATTGTGAGTAAGGGTTCTCAAATAACCCGCTTAACGTTGTGATAAGGAAGCTTATCATAGCTCAGGAAGGAGCTATAGAAAAGGTGAAGTGACTCTGAACAAGCAACCTGTCAGTTCTGGTAGAAATAAGAAAGCAGAATTTTCCCATAAAAGACTACCAGTCCCAGAATGCACCAGGTTTCCAACAGCCATTAGAGGAGCTGAAGTGGGGAAACGTGTGTTCAATCAGGAGGGTTATGAGGTAATCCCTAAGAACTCATCTCAAAGGGCAGGGCCTGATTCAGCACAGCTGCGCTGTGTTAGGGAGGAGCACTCATCTAGGCAGAATAAGAGTAGAGTTTATTCTACAGATGACCATCTTCATGATCACCTTGGATATCCAGAGAAGGATCATCAGTTTCATCTGAAGGATCATCAGAAGCAGAAGCCAAACTGGACGGACAGAGAGGGAAAGAAACCCTCTGGAAGAAAGAGGAGAAAAGCCTTTGAGAGGTCTAGAAGAGTCCAAAGCAGTACGTATACTGGGAAGTATTCCAAGGGCCAGCATACACCATTGGACTGGGGAAAGCCAGAGGAATGGTGCTGCAGAGCTAGGAATCTCCAGACGCTACCTGTGAGGGAGACGGCTGCACGTGAAAGGGACCCTAAGACCCGTGCCAGAAGGTATGTGAAGAGAGATCCAGTTTCCAGGGATCTGGATTGGAAGGCTGGACATAAGAACTGGACTACATACTGGCCAGGCTATATAGAGAGGAACTCTAACAGCAATGGAAGCTCAGGTATGAACACTGATCTATGCCCTAGCTATAATGTTGAAGGACAGCAGGGAAACAAGTATTCTCCTGAAAGTGCTCCATTGAGAGATTCATCTGTGCCAATCCATGATATTGAACCCATGCTTGTTGAACAAGGGGGAATAATAGCAGATGAAGATCCTGTTTATATGGACTGCTCTCTATCTAAACTCCGTTGGTAACTTTCTGTTATAAAGTACAGCAACCATCACAAAGAAATATAAACTTGTTCTTTAATCTACTCAGAAATGCTCCTGAAGCAGGATTTGACCCACACAGTAGAAAACCAGCCAGCTAAGGGGTTTCAGCTGGATAACTGCTAGCAATTAAGCCTTACCTAATTGCTTGTGAGCTAGGAGAGAATCACTTCTGAATCTATGTGGGAAGTAATCAGAAGTTAACCTGAAAAGAACAGTTTTTTTTCTTTCTTTGTGGCTTTTCGTTTGTTAGATATGCTAAGAAAACATTAGCTAATTGCCTGACAAGTTTAAAGGTTGTTTTCTTGATTTTGATTTTATTTTCCCAAGTTAACACTGAAAACAAGTTACCTGATTTATGTGCTACCAAGCATATCTGTGTTGGGAGAAATAACCCCATAAATAAATATCTTATTGGCTTTACCCAAGAGCACAACTAAATTATTGTCAGCAGCTGTGTCTGGTGTGAATGAACTACATTGCCCACAATACCTTGCAAATCATATAGATATATGCACTTGCCAAGACTGTGAAGATTCTCACCCAGGCAGCCGTCTGACAAATGGCGTAGTTTTTCGGATTGCTTTTGCACAAAAAGGGATTTACTTGCTGAGGATTACAACTAAAGTTCAAGTTTAAAGCTGGAAAAAAAGATTTTCCCTCAACTGCACTTTGGAGGAGAAGTGGTTGTTCCAGGAACCTGTCCCAGGAGGAAAAGACCCTGTGCAGAGCTGGATTCATCACTGAGACAAGGTAATAAGTACCTGGGCATGTCTAGTGGTGGATAGGAGTAAGGCACAGGGGTAATTGGAAAAAAAAAAAAAAGTAGAAAAAAACACAACTGTTTGGAAGGTGGTGCACTTTGTTTTTTTTTTCTTTGTTTCTTGCAGGGATCAAGATGGATCCAAGGGAACTAGCTGATTGGATGGCAGCCCAGTTTAGCAGGCAACAGGAGCTATCGCAGCAAGCACAGGACACTGCTATGAAAGCCTTTATGGACCAGCAGAAGCCAGTGCTTGATCTGGTGCAAGCCCTAGTTCAGCTGCAGAACCAAAGTGGAACAGATGCAAGACCAGCAGTAAATACTGGTACACCACATGTGGACAGTGTGGGACTCAATCAAGGGATTGGGGCATTTAGTTTTGGGAAGCTAACTCCAGATGATAATGTTGATGATTTTCTAGAGTCTTTTGAAAGAGTGGCACAAGCATTAGCATGGCCAGAGACCCAGTGGGCAGTAAGGCTGGCAGCCTCATTAACCGGAGAGGCGCTTGCAGCTTACAGAGCAATGCCAGCAGCCCAGGCTTTGAATTATAAGGATGTAAAGGCTGCTATTAGAGATCGCCTAGGGTTGTCTATTTCAGAGTATAGGCGAATGTTTAGAGCTGTTACATTGAGAGTGGGTGAGACACCCAGGGCTCTGAGTCAGAGAATCAGAGGTTTAGCTGTAAAATGGTTGGAGCCTGAGCAAAAGACGGTCGAAATGTTATTAGACATTATAATGCTTGAACAATTTATGTCTGGGGTGCCTAAAGATTTGCACACTTTCCTTATACAGCAAAATTGCCAAAATCTTGGAGAGGCAACCATGCTAGCAGAGAGATTCTTGGAAGCCACGCAGGCTTGCCATAGAATGGGTGGCCCTCTGAAGATTGGTGCTGAGGCAAGATGTGCTGTATCAGAAAAGAAAATAATTAAAAATGTTTCTGAAAATGAATGTACTGTATCAAACCAGATGACACAGTGGAATAGAAAGAAATGTTTCAAGTGTGGAAAATGGGGACATTTAGAAAAGAGATGCCAGACACACATTAGTTTAGTGGGTGTGGATTTAAAACAGCCCAAAGAAGGATTTCTTTTGATGGTTGATGTGCAAGGAATTACCACAATTGCTTTGTTAGACTCTGGGGCAGAACAGAGTATGATGTCAAAAAGGCTTTGGAAGAGGATAGAGGCCCAAGAAGGATTTGTGCCTAGAACCCCTGAAAGCCAAGTTCACATCAGATGCATTCATGGTGCTGCAACATCATATCCCACCTATAGGCTAAAGGTTAAGTGCCTGGGGGAACAAGAGGAAGTCCTGTTAGCAGTGGTGCCTAGGCTACCCTTTGATTTGGTTCTAGGAAGAGACTGGCCAAGATTTAAGCAGGGTCTAGTGGAAGGGCTAGGAAAGAAGGAGGGAGAAGGAATAATGGAAATAGCTCCCGGGCCTTTCTTTGGAAGTCCTCAGTCCCTAGCTAGAAAGATGGTTAAGCTTCCAGAAGGCCAAACTATGGGTAATAAGAGGGGCCTTGTATCCACCCGCTCGCAGGCTAAGGTAGAGAGCCAGCAGAAGGAGGAGGGGGAGCAGGCAGAGTTATTAGGAGACTTACCCTCTCATGATGATTTAATAACCCCATCATCTGGTAAAGTAAGAAAGTTGAAAGCACAAAAGCGGCGTGAGAGACTTTGCAGAGCACAGGGTAGGGCTGAGATATTAGCTGGTCAAAGTTTACCCTGGGTGCCAGCTGAGTTAGTTGCAAAGTTTCCTAACTTTCCACAAGAGCAGCGAGCTGATCAAGCTCTCACCCGAGCTTTTAAGTATGCTCAGGAGGTCAGGGAGGAATTGCCCAGATTCATACTAGATAATGACATATTATATAGAGAGAGTCAGGACCCCAGAAATGGGACCATACGTAAACAATTGGTGGTACCCACAACTTTCAAAGGGCTAGTACTTAGACTAGCACATTATCATCCAGTTGGAGGTCATAAAGGGATGCAAGGAACGCTGGATCAAATACTTAAGCGTTTTTACTGGCCAGGTATCTTCAAAGAAACTGCCCAGTTTTGTGCTGCATGTCCAGCGTGTCAGCAAGTTACAGCGGCTCACCCACCGGTGGTGCCATTGATCCTCATGCCAATTATCACAGACCCAATTGGTCGCATTGCCATGGATATTGTAGGCCCATTAGTCAAAACGCCCCGAGGTTTCCAATACATCCTAGTTATGGTAGATCAGGCAACAAGGTTTCCCTGGGCCATACCATTGAGGAATGTTTCTGCAAAAACAATAGCTTTAGAGCTAGTAAAATTGTTTTGTGAAGTGGGATTCCCAAGAGAGGTGTTGACTGACCGAGGGTCCAATTTTGTATCCAAATATTTGGCCCAGGTCTGGGATGCCTTTGGCATTCATCACGTGAAAACCTCAGCCTACCATCCACAATCAAACGGTTTGGTGGAGAGATTCAACCAAACTCTCAAACAAATGTTGAGAAGGGGGTTAGCAGGAGAGGTAAAAGAATGGGATATGTTATTGCCCTTTGCCTTATATGCCTGCAGGGAAAGAATTCAAGTGTCCCTAGGTGTAACTCCATATGAATTGATGTATGGTAGGGCTCCACGGGGTTTGTTAGATATTTTGAGGGAACAATGGATTGATCCTGAACCAGGAAGTCAGGAAGTGCCACAGTTTCTACGTGACCTGAGAGCACGCTTGAAAAGGACCTCGCAGGTTGCTGAGAGGAACCTGCAGGACAGTCAAGTGCGCCAGAAAGGGTGGTATGATAGGAAGGCCAAAAGCCGCCAATTAAGCATTGGTGAAAAGGTTTTGGTTCAAGTAGCAGGTACAGCCCCAAAATTTGAAGTACAGTGGAAAGGGCCATGGAAGGTTGTTAAACAAGTGAGCCCAGTGTCTTATATGGTAGAAAATGCAAGAGGGCGTAGGCAGACCTACCATATTAATGTACTTAAGTCTTGGAAGGAGAGGCCTGTAAATAATAATGACCCTGAAGCCAGTCAGGAAATAAGTGAGCTTCAAAAAGATAACACTCTCGTAGGTATTACGGACTGTAGGAAAGAAGTTTCACAAGTTAAACCAGTCCGTAATAACTTAAGCAGGGGGGTATGTGATAAGGAAGCTTATCATAGCTCAGGAAGGAGCTATAGAAAAGGTGAAGTGACTCTGAACAAGCAACCTGTCAGTTCTGGTAGAAATAAGAAAACAGAATTTTCCCATAAAAGACTACCAGTCCCAGAATGCACCAGGTTTCCAACAGCCATTAGAGGAGCTGAAGTGGGGAAACGTGTGTTCAATCAGGAGGGCTATGAGGTAATCCCTAAGCACTCATCTCAAAGGGCAGGTCCTGATTCAGCACAGCTGCGCTGTGTTAGGGAGGAGCACTCATCTAGGCAGAATAAGAGTAGAGTTTATTCTACAGATGACCATCTTCATGATCACCTTGGATATCCAGAGAAGGATCATCAGTTTCATCTGAAGGATCATCAGAAGCAGAAGCCAAACCGGACGGACAGAGAGGGAAAGAAACCCTCTGGAAGAAAGAGGAGAAAAGCCTTTGAGAGGTCTAGAAGAGTCCAAAGCAGTACGTATACTGGGAGGTATTCCAAGGGCCAGCATACACCATTGGACTGGGGAAAGCCAGAGGAATGGTGCTGCAGAGCTAGGAACCTCCAGACGCTACCTGTGAGGGAGATGGCTGCACGTGGAAGGGACCCTAAGACCCGTGCCAGAAGGTATGTGAAGAGAGATCCAGTGTCCAGGGATCTGGATTGGAAGGCTGGACATAAGAACTGGACTACATACTGGCCAGGCTATATAGAGAGGAACTCTAACAGCAATGGAAGCTCAGGTATGAACACTGATCTATGCCCTAGCTATAACGTTGAAGGACAGCAGGGAAACAAGTATTCTCCTGAAAGTGCTCCATTGAGAGATTCATCTGTGCCAATCCATGATATTGAACCCATGCTTGTTGAACAAGGGGGAATAATAGCAGATGAAGATCCTGTTTATATGGACTGCTCTCTATCTAAACTCCGTTGGTAACTTTCTGTTATAAAGTACAGCAACCATCACAAAGAAATATAAACTTGTTCTTTAATCTACTCAGAAAAGCTCCTGAAGCAGGATTTGACCCACACAGTAGAAAGCAAGCCAGCTAAGGGGTTTCAGCTGGATAACTGCTAGCAATTAAGCCTTACCTAATTGCTTGTGAGCTAGGAGAGAATCACTTCTGAATCTATGTGGGAAGTAATCAGAAGTTAACCTGAAAAGAACAGTTTTTTTTCTTTCTTTGTGGCTTTTCGTTTGTTAGATATATGCTAAGAAAACATTAGCTAATTGCCTGACAAGTTTAAAGGTTGTTTTCTTGATTTTGATTTTGTTTTTCCAAGTTAACACTGAAAGCAAGTTACCTGATTTATGTGCTACCAAGCATATCTGTGTTTGGAGAAATAACCCCATAAATAAATATCTTATTGGCTTTACCCAAGAGCACAACTAAATTATTGTCAGCAGCTGTGTCTGGTGTGAATGAACTACATTGCCCACAATACCTTGCAAATCATATAGATATATGCACTTGCCAAGACTGTGAAGATTCTCACCCAGGCAGCCGTCTGACAACATGCAGTAAAGTACTTGTCTGTGTGATAACTGTATGAGACCATGCTGGGACGTTCCCAGAAGTCACAACACAGACCTGGTACTTACCGTGTGTTCATTTTTGCATTTAATGAACGATAAGTACGAGGCTTTATTGCACTTTAGTAAAGAAACCCCTTTCGTTTTTTAGAGATCATTTTCATTTCATAGTTCAATGTAAAAAGGGCATTGTGGAACAAAATTGTAAAAACATGTTTGTACGCATTGCTTCAATACTTTAATAGCAGCACTGGCCCATCCACTAAGCAAACTAGGCATCTGCCTATGGCAGCAGACCCCAGGAGAAGCCTGCGACCGCTCCACCATGCTTCAAAGCAGCAGCAGAGAAAGCTCGGCACCACGGTTGGCTTTGAAGCACTTATGCACACATGGCCTGCCACCCTTGCCCCCTTCGATGCAAACTTCCTGTTGGTGGGGGTAGGAGCAACAAGCTATGAGTACACGCATGCATGTGGATGCTTCAAGGCATGCCGCGGCACCAAAATGACTTGTTTGCTGCTACTTTGAAGCATGTGAAGGAGTTGGTATACACCCCCCCACCCCCCCTCCCCCGAGGTGAGGGCAAAGGAAAGGGAAAGGGAGATAATGAATGCCTGGTGCAGGAGAGAGGGTAGGGAAGGGTTGATTTGGGGTAGGGGAGATGTTAGACACGATGGGGGAAGGGGGAAGGGGACATGGTAGGACATGGGGGGGGGGGTAAAACCGAGGTCACCCCAGGGGGCACAAGACTGAGAGTTTGCCTAGAGCAGCAGATACCCTTGGGCTGGCCCTGTTTAAGAGCTGATAGTACATTTTCCTCTTTTCATCTAAGTACAGTTTATAACAAAAGAAAACTGTATTGTATAATGAGCAAGCAAAAACCAAATATTCAGTAAAATGTGCCATACTGTGGGAAATCAAAACAATTTTTATATGGTATAATTCATATCTCCTGTGAACATGTGGTTTGAGCTTAACTGGCATTAGAGCATTTCAGTTATATTATATTAACAACTTAATAAGAAAAGATTGATTTTTTTTATTGTAGCCTTCATTAGATGTCATTAACCATATTATAGTAATGTATCATCTTTAAAAATATTTATTGAGGCAATATTAGGTCCACAGCAGTCAGTATTTCTTAAACGCTTGCTGCCACGAGTAAGAGTGAAAATGGATATTCAATGGAAGTGCTTCCACGTGATACCTAGTTTAGGAGGCAGCCGCCGCTGGCTATCCAGATAGCAGTGATATTCAGCTTCTATCTGGAGAGCCAGACCGCATAAATGTAGGCTTGCTTTTTTTCGCCTAACTTTATGTGGTCACTTATCCGCTTAATGGACTGAAAATGACTACTAACCAGATAAGTGCTTGCACTGCCCTCATCCCCCCCTCCCCCAGCACTATTTCCACAGCAGCTTGAAGGATTATTCAGAGTCATGATCCGGTTAGCACGTCCTGATCTCCAGGAACAAGCAGGAATGTAGTCTTCACATATGGGTATCGTCAGTACCGACGGAGCCTGCACGGGAACGCTCCCCAGCATCCAATAGGAAAGCTTTTGGGAGCAACCCACAGCGCCTGCATGCTGCCTTCCCGCCTTTCCAACGATCCCTCTCCAATTCTTCGTTTTCCGTGGAGCCGACAGGTCACATACCCTGTCACCGCAGAAAAAATTTGTCTTTAATCTTTGTTTTTGTGGTGTGGCAGTACCATTTCCGTTACCGACACCCATGATTGGTGTCTCAAATGTTTAGGTCCCGACCACTCTATTTCAGAGTGCCTCTCCTGTGGAATGATGTCAAAAAGGGGCCGGCAGAAGCGAGCTGCTAAATTTAGCACCCTTTTTCCCTCAGATGCAGTGTCTGTTGCATCGACGTCCTCCAGGGCTTCATCTTATAGCGCGGTATATAAGAAAGGTAAATAAATAAATAAATAAATCTTCCTCTCATGGATCTCAGGTAACTAAACATAAATCTAGCTGGTCCTCAAAGGGTAGATCTCCTTCTAAGTATCGAGATGCCCCTGGCGTTGCCCTTGAGGAAATTTCAACGGCAAAACTGCCCCGGCGGGAGGCTTTGGCTTCCAAAGCACTAACGGGGCGCCAGGATGTTCTCGAGGCCTCAACCTCGGCAGAACTACTGGCACCATGCTCTGGGGTTCCGGCTGCTTCTACCGGTACCGACACCCAAGCATCGGCAGCGTCGATAGACCAGAGATTCCTTGCTATCGAACGCAGTCTAGCGACTCTTCTCATGGCTTCAGTACCATTGAAACCGCTTCAGACACCTCAACCGATACCGGTACCGACTGCATTAACATCGGCGGGTATGCCACCCATACCGAGTCATGCATATGTCTCCGGCATCAACAGATCGGTACTGGAACAACCTGATACCGACTTCGATCGATACCGGTACCGTGCTTTGCACGATCACCGGGATCGGAGGTGTTTTGAATGCTCTGATGAGTCTGAAGACTCCAAAGACTCTGCCGATACAAGAGTACTTCTCCCCAAAGATTCCTCTTCTCCTCAGCGCAGAATGTCTCCGCCAGAGGATATGTCCTTTCAGGACTTTATCCGTGATGTGGCCCGAGGCCTTTCCATCACAGTAGCTCCTGAAAAAGAGCCTAGGGCAAAGGAGTTGGAAATTCTCAAATACCTAAGGCTCCCAAAGAGGCAGCTACTCTGTCTATTCATGAGATCTTACATGATCTTATGCTAAGGATGTGGGAAACACCTTTAACCACATCTCCTCATTCTCGAAGACTCGATACCATGTATTGAGTTCCATCTTGTCCTGGTTTTCAAAAAACTCAATTACCACACCATTCAATGGTGGTGGAATCAGCCATGAGAAGGATGAAAAGTGCAAAGAGACATGCATCCAATCCTCCAGGTCGTGAATGTAGGACCCTCAATGCCTTTGGGCGTCGATGCTTCCGAGCTTCCATGCTCTCAGCTAGGATCAGTTCCTATATCTTGTATATGGGAATGTTCCTTAAAGAGGTCACAGGAGACTTGGAGCTTATGAGCCCCCTCCTTCCTGATGACAAAAGGCAAGACTATCTTACTCTAGTCAAACATGCTTAGGATGTTTCCAAGTTTGTAAATCGTGCAGCCTTTGACTGTTTTGAGTGCATAAGCAGAACCTCTGCTATTGCCATTGGTGCATGTAGGATTGTCTGGCTTTAGGCATCTGACTTGGAAATTTGGGTACAGGATAAATTAGGAAACATTTCTTGCACAGGAGAAAATCTCTGGCAAGAATTGGCAGGAGAAGGCTAATGAGATAGATGCTGACAATATCACTTTGGATAGATTGTCCAAATCTACAGCCGATCCTGCAAGGAAAAAAATCCTCTAAGAAACCATTTTTCAATAAGAAAAAGAAGTTTAATCCTTCCTATACCCAACAGGGACACCGTCCAGGTCAGACTGCCCAAAAGGGACAACAGCAACAACCTAGACAACAAAAGAAGCCAAAAGCTGCAAAACCTCAGCCAGCTCAGCAGGCTCAGCCTCCTCAGGGGTTTTGACTCCTTTCTAGAGAACTTTGCTTTCCTGCCCCTGAACGGTCCAGAACCCTTGACCATCCCAGGCAGGTTATGTCATTTTGCTCACAGATGGTACCAAATAACAGCAGAAAATTAGACTCTGTCCATTGTACAAGAGGGATACAAGCTTCATTTTCACAGCATGCCCCCTCCTACAATTATAAGACAGTTCAATTCTCAGACCTCTCTCGACAATCTCTTAGGTCAAGAAGTCACAATGCTCCTTGCTCAAGGAGCAATAGAGGAAGTACCCATTCCCCATCAGGGTACAGGATTCTACTCCCCCTATTTCCTTATTCCAAAGAAAACGGACCCATTTTAGAACTCAGAGAATTGAACAAATATTTGTTTCGAGAAAAGTTCAAAATGGTCTCTCTAGGAACTCTGCTGCCATACCTTCGAAGTCAGGATAGGCTTTGTTCTCTAGATCTCAAGGATGCGCATACTCATATTCTCATCCATCCAAATCACAGGAGATTCCTCCGATTCCTGTTTCAAGGAAAGCACTACCAATACAAGGTTCTTCCCTTTGGCCTGGCTTCTGCACCAAGAGTGTTCACAAAATGCATGGCTGTGGTAGCAGCATTTCTCTGCACTCTGGGAATATTCGTCTTCCCTTACTTAGACGACTGGCTCATTCAAGCCCCTACAGGGCCAGAAGCCAGCTCTGCTCTGTTTCACACAATGCAAATCCTTCAGTATTTGGGACTGGTCAGAAATCTCCCAAAATCCAATCTTGCTCCCACTCAGTCCCTAGAGTTCATAGGAGTTCATCTGGATACCAGACAGACAAGGGCTTTCCTTCCGCAGCCCTGCTGTCTTCACATAGTACAACTAGCTTCCCAAGCAGTGCTCAAACCTTGTCTCACGGCTTGGGAAATGCTACAATTGCTAGGCCACATGGCATCCACCATGCATGTGGTTCCTTATGCTCGCCTCCATAGGCGAGCAGCCCAGTGGACTTTATCCACTCAGTGGACACAGGCCTCAGGCTGTCAGACAAAATAACAAACTCAAACCGTCATACTTCATCCCTCCAATGGTGGCAATCATCCAGAAACCTTCTGGTGGGGTCTCCTTTCCAGCAACCCCTATTCCAAGCCACTCTAACAACAGATGCATTACAGGTGGGATGGGGAGCCCACCTGCACAATATCTTTACCCAGGGTACCTGGACTCCACAGGAGGCCTGTCTTCACATCAACCTCCTGGAGCTCAGAGCAATCTTCCTTGCTCTTCGAGTATTTCACGCCCAGCTCATCTGCAAGACAGTCCTAGTTCAAACAACAATCAGGTAGCCATGTTCTGTGTGAACAAGCAGGACAGAACAGGCTCTCTGTTGCTATGCACAAAGCTTTGCGACTATGAGCCCTCGCCAGAGAGCATCAGATTCATCTCCTTGCGGTGTATCTTCCAGGCATTCAAAACTCTTGGGCCGACAAACTCAGTCGAGTTCTGCTTCCACACGAATGTTCTCTCCATGCAGACGAGGTTGCCCAAATATTTCAGATTTGGGGAACCCCGGACATAGACCTCTTTGCAAGTCCGCTGAATGCCAAACTTCCCCGGTTCTGTTCCAGAATTCCGGCTCGATGTTGTCAGGCAAGGGATGCCTTCCTCCTTCACTGGGGTCAGGACTTCCTATATGCCTTCCCACCCATTCCCCTCATCCCCAAAACCCTATTCAAGCTTCAGAGAGACAGAGGTCATATGATCCTCATAGCACCATGTTGACAATAGCAAACGTGGTACCCTCTGCTCCTACAACTCTCTCAAGCTCTGCCTCTGGAGTTGGGATCCGCTCCAGATCTTCTCTCCCAAGAGGATGGAATGCTCTGGCATCCGAATCCCCAGTCTCTGTATCTCAGGGCCTGGTTGCTGAAAGCCTAGATCTTCAGGATCTTAACCTTTCCCAACAGGTAAAGGATATCCTTCATGCTTCTAGAAAACCCTCCACAAGATGCTCATATGCCTTTAAGTGGAAAAGGTTTACCATATGGTGCTCGCAGAAGGGTCCTAACCCTCTTGCGATACCTTTGGAATCGATACTGGAGTACTGTATCTCCTTCATTTGTCAAATGCGGGTCTCAAGACAAATTCAGTAAGAGTCCATCTTAGTGCTATTGCAGCTTCTTACAAGCCTCTAAGTGGACAACCTATCTCCTCTCATCCTCTCATAGTGAGATTTATGAGAGGCCTTCTTTTAACAAAGCCTCCCATTAAGCCACCACCGATGGCATGGGACTTAAATCTGGTGCTCAGGCAGCTCATGAAACCACCCTTTGAATCATTAGCCACTACATCTTTGAAATTTCTTTTTTGGAAAGTCATCTTCCTCATTGCAATCACATCAACACGTCGCATCAATGAATTGCAAGCGTTAGTGGCTGATCCTCCTTATACAAGGTTCCACCGTGATAAGGTAGTTCTTAGGATTCATCCACACTTTATGCCAAAGGTGGTTTCGCCTTTCCATTTAAACCAAGCGGTTTACCTTCCTGTATTCTTTCCGAGGCCTCATGCCTCCAGTGCAGAAAGGAACCTTCATACCTTGGACTGTAAAAGAGCTTTGGCTTTTACTTGCAAAGGACACAGCAACATAGAAAATCTTCTCAACTCTTTGTTGCTTTTGATCCTAGTCATTTGGGACTTCCAGTTTCCAAAAGAACTCTATCTAACTGGATTGCTCAGTGCATATCCTTTGCCTATGAGAGTAAGAACCTTCCTCTTGAAGTCCATGTCACAGTTCACAATGTGAGAACCATGGCAGCCTCAATAGCTCATCTTCACTCTGTGTCTATCGACGACATCTGTCGAGCAGCTACTTGGGCTACGGTACATACCTTCACAGCCCACTACTGCTTAGACAAGGACTCCCGCCGGGATGCCTTGTTTGGCCAGGCTGTTTTTAACACCTTTTTCAGACTTAATCAACTCCTACCCACCATCCCTGTTAGGATGCCAGAGATCCATGGGGGGAAGTATGGCCCTTTCACAAGGGCTAACAACTTCCGGGGCCATCTCCCTGGCATCTGCAGCTAGGTAGTCTCCATATGTGAAGACTACATTCCTGCTTGTTCCTGGAGATAGCGTAGTTACTCACCTGTAACAGGTGATCTCCGGGAACAACAGGAGTTTAGTCTTCACAACCCGCCCACCTCCCCTAGGAGTTGTATCTCTCTCTCGCTCTCTCTCTCTTTTGTCTCAGCTATAAACTGAACTGGAGAGGGACAGTTGGAAAGGTGGGAAGGCAGCACACAGGTGCTGTGGATGCTCCCAAAAGCTTTCCTATTGGACGCTGGGGAGCGTTCTCGCGCAGGCTCCATCGGTACCGACGATACCCATATGTGAAGACTAAATTCCTGCTGTTCCTGGAGATCACCTGTTACAGGTGAGTAACTACGCTTTACTGGAATAAACCCTTCTGAATTCTAGGCCCTACAACTCCTGTTCTGTGCTCCTTTTCCTTTTGTCTCGTACTATTAATTGGATAATCCTCTGGCTAAAATTCTTGTGCTGCTCCATCTCCCACCCTGATGTCTCTGGTCTGTCTGTGTGGTCTCCATGTTTCTTTTCTGATATTACCGGTGTCAATTTCTGGGATTATGTAAGCTGCTACAATTTATTTTCCACCAGTGGTATATAGTATAAGCCTTCCAAATAAATAAATACATCATTTCTATTGTCGAGAGAGAGATATATACACAGATATGTTTCTAGTTAAACATCTTTAGGATTATTACATTTTACCATATTGTACAGCATTTATTTTAAACCTTATATATTTTTTCCCCAATATAAACTTTGAAGACATAGATAATTTGTAATATTGCTAACCAAAATTTGTCCTTTGAAGCAAAATGCCAGTTTTTAGATGTTTTTTCCCCAATCTCTGCTATGCAGTTACATCTGTATCTATAAATAGTTTAGTTTATTAAAATATTTGCTATACTGCCTTTCATAACAATGTACAACAAGGCAGTTGATCTGCATATATGAACACACTAGGAATAAGAAAATTGGGCACCTAAAGTTCAAAGAAAGGGAAGGGGAAGTTGGATTTAGCTCACAAAGTTCCTGGTGAGTTACATTCAGAAACAGTAGGTATTTTCCTGTTCTATAGGGCTTTACAAAAGTGCGCTAAGAAGTTAACATATGTTTTCATGCAAGGGCTCATGTTAAGTTACTGTGGGGGCATGATTCATGTGCTGACTACCGATCGCACGTTGGTATGGTGATTGGGAGGGTTGGGGCAGAGTGTGGGCATGATGAGCACATTGCAGTTAGAATGGGGGAACCTAACACCACCTCAGTAATTCATAAGGCCCCCAGTGTGCACTAAGGGGCCTGCCTGTGCCGTAACTTTCATGCCCATGGTGGCCATGCCTCCGACATCCGATGCATTTTGACTTTGACGCAATATGTGTGTTAGGTGCCAAAACCTAGCACACTTTAGTAGAAGGGCCTTAATTTTGCAATGGAGGTTTAAGTGACTGACCCAGGATCGCACACAATGGCGGCAGTGGGACTGAAACATGGCATCGCTGGTTCTTTGCCCACTACTCTAACCATTAGGCTGCTACTCTAGGTTGAACACTTGTGTAACTTAGGAACCTAAGTCTTATGTATCTGATTTTAAACCATCTAACTTTCATTCCTCATCCTGGCTCCACCCACCTTTTGGTCTCCTAGATTTAGGAAGTTAGTGAAAATAGGTTCCTAAATGTAGGCACCCAAGGCTAGTCAGTTTTCAAATCGGAAAAATTAGGCACCTAAAATCTGAAAATTGGTCTCATATTATTGTGGTTTAATATGTCTATGAGCTAAGTCAAGGAAGCCATGGAAATTTGCTTTTCTTGATTTCAATGGGAATTTTATTAAGATGCATCTTTGCTTATCAAAATTAACCTAGCTTCACTTTTGAGATGTGGGTTGCTTAAACATGAAGTCCAAGTTAGCATAAAACAGTAAAATACAAAGAGAGGTTTGTTTTGTGTCCATCTGTTTTTTTTTTAAACTCGCTTAGCTAGTTGCTGTCAAGCATTAAAGCCCGTAGGTAAAAAAGTTGCATGCAATCAATTGTGGATGGTAAAAATAGCTCTGGTTTTTCTTTCATTTATTAGTTCAATTAATATATGAAGAATACAAATGTGGAAAGCATACAACTGGCAACTTGTTCTTGCCAACGGAGTACAGCGACCTGTGTTTTTTTCATCAGGGTCAAATACACATAAAGTTAGTTCTTGCTTAGTTTAATAGTGTTCTATATGTTACAGTCAAACTATATTTAAAACAAAAAATCTGGCTTGTATTACATGTGGACTAGTCATCTTTCAAAGCTCAGCTTCACTTCATTACCTTTTACCCATAAACCAGGATTTTGAACCATTCAGAGACATAGTTTCCCTATTTGGTTTGTTGCTGCTTTTTTTTTTGGTGGGGCGGGGGTGGACTAGGGGGAGGAGAGAACCTTTCTCTCTTTCCAAGACTCTCTCTCGCTCTCTGTCTGTCTCACATACACACATATACCACGTACTCACACATACATCCTCTCACTTGCTCAGCTGCACCTGCTACAGGCTGATTCAATAGAATATTTACAGACCTTTGTGTTGCTTGATCATCTCTTCTTATTTTCTTCGTTTGGGGCCCTTTTACCAAAGTGCGTTGTGGTTTTGCACCTAACATGCCAATAATGCGCAAAACCATGGCGTGTTAGGTGCAATACCACTGTGTTAACTGTTGGGGGTGTGGACAGCATATTTCCAGCAGTTAACATGCTGCACTGTACCCTAATGCCTGCCAAAATTAGCATGGGTGCACTTACTTTCACCTATTGAAGAGGCGGTAATTGCACCCATGCCAAATGTGGGCCTTGCAGTTTGCATGGGTATGCTGACTACAAGGCATTCACCATGCCCACTCTCTACCCCTAACCCGTCCGCTTACACCACAACACGCAAAGCATTGGGCCACACTAACTGCTGTTCTTACGCTAACAGTTAATGCGGGTCACATGTGCAGTTAGCACATGCTATAACCTAAGCTAACTGCTTAGTGTCCTTTAATAAAGGACCCCCTTTGGGTTTCTTTTTTAATTCAGCTTCAATGTCTTCCTTGGCTTTGTGTTTTTTAATACATTTGGGATTATTTTTTACTTTTAGTCTTTCATATTTATTTTTTTTCTTTCACATATCTTCTTCCCCTTTGATATCCAGGATTCTTTCTTCTATTACACATCCCATTCTGCCAGTATTTCCAGTTGATTTTTCTACCTTCTTTTCCTTATGTCATGCCTTTAGCCTACATACACTTTTCCATTGTTATCTCCCTTCTTTGTTTTATTTATTTAGCTCATGCCTATCTACTAGTAGTTCAAGATGAGTTATAGTTAGCATGTCCTTGTCCCATAGGGATTACAATTTCTGGGGAGAGTTAAGTAACTTCCCCTAGGCCACAAGCAGCATGAGTAGGATTTGAACCCTGGTCTTTCTGGTCCAAAGTGCTTGGCTTAGCCACTAGGCTACTCCTCCATTCCACTTCTTTACTCCTCATACATCCCTTGCTCCTCTTCTTTCTCAGTATGCAGCCTTCCATACCTCTTACATACTGATCCCCTCCTGTTCCTATCACATATCCCTCATCTCTTTCCTGCATCTCTTTTCTCCTTCACCCCTTTGTAGAGACCTCTTAGGTTCTGCTCTTTTTTTGCAGCATCAGAGACCTCCAATGGTCCTACGTAAATACTGCAATATAACCTGTATTTTTCGAAGTTATTTCTAACCAGCAGCATAATGCTGGGAGGAGACTCTTCTGGAAGAGAAAATCTAGTCCATATATAAACCACTCCTTAAGGCAGAATCCTGTCTTTGGCAGCAAGCCACTGCACCATGAGGTGGGAGTAAAGAGTTTGCCCTTCGTAGCAGGGTTCTGGCGGCTAACCACTGTACCCTAGAGATGTAGAAGGAGTCTGCTCATATAGGCAGGTGGCAGAGACTCTCCCTAAGCCTTTATTCCATCTGGAGGGAGCCACATGACCAAAGCTGCAGGAGGAGAGAGCAGCAGAGTTTGAAGGTGTTTTTGGTTCAGTTTTACTGCTACTTTTCTCTGTTACTGTGCAAATACTGCCAGCACCTCTACCAACACCTCTACAGCCAGCGAAGAAGAGCAGCTACCGCTACCGAGAGGATGTCAAGAAGTAACCAGAAGAACACCTAGCAGCACAGCGATCACAGAGTCAGGAGGCCATCAGAGCAGTTCCAGTGACTTGCCCTTGCAGAAGCTACCAGCTCCAAGGTATATTCTGGATCTATATTGTGCAGATGGGAAGATTTCCCTTTGGGTAACCAATAAAGAGAGAGAGAGGAGTAAAGGAGTGAACTTGCATGGAAAGGCATTAATAGGAGTAAATTGATATGATATATATAGCAGAGTGAGAGGAGAAAGAATCTGATTGTAAACATATTTTGAGAGAAACGCAGAGGAGTTAACCTGCTTGAAATCTAGTTCTGCTTTATGGTTTCATCCATTTGCACTTTTTGCTATTGTTATCAGTGACTCTAAAGTGCTTTAAGTAAACCCTTTGGTTTAGAACACACATTCTGAACTCAGTTATTATGAGAAGGAAGAGGAGTTAGTGGAGTTTTAAGTATCAAGGCCTCCCAGTGAATACTGGTCCCATTCTAAGAATCCACTAATTTTTCCCAAGAGTAGAGACTGAAATACCACATTGCACTTGGATGGTTGTGACCACTGTCTGCCAAGCATGGGTTGCAGATGCTTCAAGGGCAGGAGGTTACAGCTTAATATCCCCCTTCCACATTTGTCTTTATTCCCTCCCTCCTTTGTTCTCTCTGCTCTTCTTCTTCCCTACCCATTCTCCATCTCTTCTCATCTCCCTCCTCTATCACCTCTCCCTTACCTCCTCTTCTTCCTTCCTCCTCTTTACAGCCTCTTCCCTTTTTGTCTCTGCCTCTCCCTCCCTCCCTCTCTCTCTTTCCCTCACCTTCTCCATCTCTTTCCTTCTTTCTCCTCACATGTGCCCCTCTTATCTCCCCTTTCCTCTCTCCTCTCCTTCTTGTATTTCTCCCCCCCCCCTCCATTTTAACCTTCCCTATTTTCCTCCTTTCCCCATAGGCTTCATGGACTCAGAGCATGTGCAGTACTGCTGGCTCCAACAGTCTCCTCCCCCTCCTCCCACCTGTGTGCTTCCACTTCAAAAGAAGAGTGTATGTAGAGGAAGGGGGAAGACCATGAGGACTGGCAGCATTATGCATGCTCTTGAGTCCACACTCCGTGAAAGCAGGCAGTGTGGGCACTGTGGCTCCTTCCTGCTGACTGCCTGCTGCCCTTCACTTGTCATGGGTACTGGGTACAAGTGCACCAATTGCTGCCTCCTTTATGTTCTGGTCTGTGCAGACCCATGTGTTACCATTTCTTCTTTTGAGCTCACAAGGGCCAATTCAACATCCGAGGGGTAGGATTTCCCACCTATACCCCTCCAGAATCAGCTTATGAAACCACTTCTATTGAATTTTATAGTCTCTTTCCTTTTAGACCTAACATTCTTTTTTATCCCGATTATTTGGCAAACTTCCCTCTGACTGAAGTGATATATTGTGATTACGACATCAGTAGTTGGAGTGCAATCCTTGCAGTGCTGTTGCCGAGTGCAGGGTTATTGGAGTGTTAAGCATGCAGTATTCCGTTCTTAAAAGCACACCGTGCTGATTCTGTGGGCTCTGTAATTCCCAGGAGCTAATAAGCATGATGTTCATAATAAGAAATAGAGAGAATTATATCAACCTACAGTTCTGTTTGAGAGGCCGTTCTATCATTAGAATACTATAGTTTTGATTTGAGCACAACAACGGGGCATTCGCCACAGTCCATCATGCTCTAAATCTCATCCTTGTATTCCATTTGCTGTAATTTCATGTGTCAGTGATTTTCATTTTTTTTCAGAGTGGATAACATTACCTACTATTTCTTGCACATTCCTATCCGTGCTAGAATTACTGCTGATGAGGTGTTCCGCTATTCCTTCATGGTGCTATGCTTAGGTGAAAAGGGACAGTGATGACTTCATACACTAGCCTGATCATGTCACACAGAATAAGGGTAAAACACTGAAGTATGTTTTGGTGGGTTTGTGAGGAGGTATCAGGGGGTCCCATTAAAACCACTGCAACTTCTACCTTTTGACTTTCTGAAAGAAGTTTGATGTGGTCAAGGAATAACTGACACTCTTTGTGGCCTTGGGCAAGTCATTTAACCCTCTATTGCCTCAAGGTACAATCTTAGATTGTAAACCCCTTGTGGACGAGGATATACCTGCTATACCTGACTGTAACTTCCCTTTGAACTATTCGTAGAAAGGTATGAAGTAAATAAGTAAATAAAATAAAAATACTTAAATAGCACTGTGCTGGCTCTACTATATTTACAGGTGTAGCCCAGTAGCAACATAATACACAACAAAAATAAGAAAAGAGAAAAAAAAGACAACTCTTGCTGGAGTTTTGTTGGCTACTATTAACTGTTAGCAGCTTGCAAAGCCCAGAGCTCAATTACAGTTAGAACAATGCTGTGCCATAAATGGTCATTTCCTCTGGACTTACCTGTCACAACAGCACCTCGGGCCTCCTACTCACTGCTACTCCTTTACCTTCTTGGCTGTATTCTTGTGAGACCAATTTTTAAATTCATTCTTCTTTCCTGGCTTATTTATTCTGACCTATTTCAGCTGTTCTCCAGGCAAGGGAATCAGTGCCTGGTTTATCCGCTTGCTGATATAAATTCCTCCTATCTCTCTTTCCCAAGCTTTAGGCTCTCTGTTAGAGGTTGTTTTAAGAAATGGCATTAAAATGGGAATATATACCCGAAGGCATTATAAACAATCAATTGGACTAAATCAATAAACAATCAATTGGACTAAATCCAGCTTACAGATGTGCATTATTGTAAATAGCCATTATTGTAAATAGCCATTTTTAGACATATCCTCATCTTTCACTGCTTAAATGTACACAGTTCCCCCAGTTCAACTCCATGTTATCTTCCCTGTTATATGTAAACTCAGGGCAGCTCTGCTCTTGCCCTAGAGTCAAATTGTTATATGTAAACCGCACTGATAATAAAGAGCGTGGTATAGAAAAGCTTCTAAATAAATAAAAAGCATATAAAATATGAATCTTCTTGGCGAATTGGAACATTCTGCAGACCACCATTAATAGTTTGGATTGGGTTGTTGGCTTGAATATTCTGCTGTAAGGTTATCAGTTTATCCTTGTCATTTTTGCTTTGCTTAAATGTTTCAAGCTTCTGAGAACAAAGGGAAGCTTTATAGTTGTGTCCCATTGAGGGTTTTGGTAGCCCTCACTTTGTTGTATGTAAGTGAAGGCCGGCGTTTGCTAAGTATATGCTTTTCCAGTTTCAATATCATAGATCTACCGTGAGAAGCATGTTTAGCTACATTACTGCTTTGTAAAATAATATTATTATATGAAAATATTAATGAAAACCCACTTCCTAAAATGAAGAAAAATATTTTCCAGTTTTCTTCTGTGCAATAAAAAAACATCTTGAAACTGGTTTTATTTGCTGCATGAGCTGTTTTGGAAACTAGGGGGATTTTCACATAATCTGCATACTTGTATGTGGATTCATTCAGCGGGTGTACTTCTGCACATACTCTTCAATCAACTTTGCAAGGAGCGGAAAAGAAGATAGGAGTCTATAATTATTCAGGTCAGTAATGTCACCAGCAGAATCCTTAATTACTGTAGCCATTGCCGTCTTCAAAAACATAGGCAACATTCCCTCAGATAAAGAAGCCTTTACAATGTCACTCAAAAATAATGAGTCTTTAGCCAACTTAATTGCAGAAATGGACAAGGTTTCCAAAATGCGGTGAGTGGATCTCATCTCCAACATTAAGCTGGATACATCGCCCATCGAGGTATCTGCAAAAGTGTCCCTGCTAAGACTCTTATATTTACCTTTCATATGTGTTTGTGTAGCCCACAGGTAGGGTTACTAGATGGCTCCAGGTCATCAAGGGCAAGTTGAGCCACTTCTGATTTTACCTGCATAGCATGCACGCATACTATTCTAGTGCAGTCAATGGAAGTAAAACCAGGACTGACCCAACTTGTCTCTGACCTGGAGCTATCTGGTAACCCTTCCCACAGGGCCTGGCACCCCCATTATGATGCCCACTCTGGAGGAAGCCCAGGAGTACATAGGCAGGGACTGCAACTCCTGACAAATTTCAAGCATACAGCATTGGCATCAGGATTCTTAGAGTGGGACCAGCAAGCACTGAGAGGCCTTTGGTTCCATGATAGCTGGCTTCTCTCACTCTCCCTTCCAACAAAAGCACAGTCAAATCCAGAGGTTTCTTCTGAATCACCTAAAAGATTATTTGCTCAGCATAATATAGCAGAAGTCAAAATTCAGTCCAGCATTTTTCCCACCCCTGAAGTACAGCAACTCTACTAATTAGGCCCCTCTGCTCCTATCCTCAAGGCAACTCCTTATATATTGACAGAATAAAAGGACATTTGTCTGCTCCTCAAACACTATTTAAATACCTTCACTGCTGGAGACCAGTTTCAGATTAGGGTTCCATGAGCCCTTGTGACTCTGGAACCCTTGCATTCCTCCTGGACTCAGCTCTTTGGCATTTTCTCTGACTCCTCCACTTTCTGAAGGAAGACCTCTTTTACATTGTAACTTAAACTTGCGAATGCACATTAAACAGGGACATTGATAACAGATTTTTCTGAGATAATGGAGGGTTAAGTGACTTGCCTGAGGCCACAAGGAGTGCTGGTGGGAATCAAACCCTGGTCTCTGGGTTCCCAAGACTTCTGGCTTCATTCTCAAGACACATGATTGTTTTGTGACTTAACCAGCTAAAGACAAGACACTGTTGGTGCAGTGGCTTCACCAGCCCAAGGCAGATTTTGTCCTTGGGCAGTGTCCTCCCTTTCTGGCAGGGATTTCTCCTAACTATTCCTTACTAGTGGTGAACCCTCCTAAATCTGCCAAGTTCTTTGGTTTTAAACAGTATCCTCTCCTTTACCTGGAAAACCACTAGAAGTCCCTACGTTTGATAAATAGGATGGTGACAAAGACACATCAAAGAATAATAAGGATGATTGAAACTTAGGGGTTTGTTTACTAAGCAGCGATAGCAGCTTCCGACCGATATCAAGCCCCTTAGTTTCTTATTTTTCTAAATAAACTTTCAGGTTGATATTCAAAGCCAAAGAGTAACATGGCGGCAGCAGCTGTATTGACACTGGCCGGCGCTATCTGTGGCTGTTCAATGGCTCCTTCTCGATAGTGTCACTGAATATCCTGAGACTACCTCTGCACTCTCCAAATAGTGCCAGTGGGAGCAAGTGCGGAGAGGCAAATGATCTGATAGCAGCAACAATCAGCCTGCTGTCTGGACAGCAAAACATTTATCCTAAAATTGTCAGGATAATTATCCAGCTGAGTTTAAATGTCAAACCATCTGTTCATTAATAACAATAAAACCGTATTAAATATAGTAGTTCTTTATAGAATCAAAATGCTTTATGACCTCAGAATAGATGATGATGATGATGATTCTTATGAGTATTATTCCTTCTGCTCCTACTGCCTGGCTTTCAGGACTTACTGTATCAGCATGAGCTAGGCCAAGGAAATCTGGCTTTGTATCCTCTGCATTGGGATCCCAGCACGCTTGAACTGTTAAGCAATTTTAAGTATATCTAAATGGAACAAAAAGAATATTTATGCATCCTTAAGAATTTATTTATTTAACAGGTCTTTTATACCACTTTATCATTTTAGTCGGTTTACATTGTAACTTAAACTTGGTAATGTACATTAAACAGGGACATTGATATCTTGGATTCGTCTGAGGCAATGGAGGGTTAAGTGACTTGCCCAAGGCCACAAGGAGTGCTAGTGGGAATCAAACCCTGTGGTCTCTGGGTTCCCAAGCCAGTGTTCTAATCACCAGGCTACTCCTCCAATATTTAACAGAAAAAGACTACATTTTGAATCAGAATAAAGGATAAATGAATCCCTTTTTCTCTGAACCACACTCTGTTTTCACAGGGTTACTTAACATGATCCAGTTTGCCACTTGTTTTCATTTCTGTTTGCTGGTTTGTCCAATTATGAAAAAGGTGAAGAAATAAGTACTTTGTTCCACAGGGGTTTTGACCTGCTGCAATCAAATCTACTTCCCTCTTACTTTTGCAGTCTGCAAATTCTTAAAACTAAGGGATTTCCTGGGCTTTACTATTCTAGCTTTATAAAGCCAAATCATCTTTCAAGGCTGCACCAGGAAAAGGGATAAGGTTTGCAGTCTCTTAACGTTTTGGATGTTTGTCAGGGGAAAGGCTTATCTCCAGGAACAAGCAGGAATGAGTCTTCACATATGGGTATCGTCGGTACCGACAGAGCCTGCGCGGGAACGCTCCCCAGCGTCCAGTAAGAAAGCTTTTGGGAGTATCCCACAGCGCCTGCGCGCTGCCTTCCTGCCTTTCCCAACCGCCTCTCTCCAGTTCTTCTTTTCCGCGGAGCCAGCAGGTCGTGTTCCTGTCACCGCAGAAGAAGTTCTTTATTTTTTCTTAATTCTTTTGTGTCGCGTCTGCCTTCTTCGACGTCGGACCGGTACCGCCGGTCTTTTCTTTTCTTTCTTTCAAAAAAAACAAAACAAAAAACAATTTATCTTTTCTTCACTGTGCATTTTCAGTTTTTGGGCCTTAGGCCTAAAATTTTTTTTCCTCATGGAGAAGCCCGCCTCCGGGTTTAAAAAGTGCTCAAAATGTGGCGGTACTATTTCTGTCACCGACACCCATGACTGGTGTCTAAAATGTTTGGGGCCTGACCATTCCATTACGGATTGTATGTCCTGTACCATGATGTCTAAAAGAGGTTGGCAGAACCGAACAGCCAAGCTCAGTACCCTGTTTCCCTCTGATGCAGCTTCGGTGGCATCGACGTCTTCCAGGGCTTCTTCTTCCTCCCATGGATCTCAGGTAACCAAGCATAAATCTAGCCTGTCCTCGAAGGGTAGATCTCCCTCCAAGCATCGAGATGCCTCCGGGCTTGCCCTCGAGGATTCCGCACCGGCAAAATTACCCCGGCGGGAAGCTCCGGCTTCCAAAGCATTGTCTATGGGGTCACAGGTTGACATCGATGGCTCGGCCTCGACAGATCATCTGTTGCCGTGTTCTGGGGTACCGGTGGCTCCCACTGGTACCGACATCCAGACATTGGTGGCGTCGATGGATCAGAAGATTCTGACCATGCAGCGCACCCTAACGGCATTCATACAGGCTGCGATGCCTCCGGTACCGCAACAATCCCCATTGTTGGTACCGGCTCCGGCACCGGTATCACTCCCGGTGCCGGTACCGATTGCATCGGCATCGGCTTCGGTGTCGACTGCAATGGTACCCTGTCCTATGATGCCCATCGGTACTGAACCGGTACCGGTTACTCCCGATACCGATCCTACTCGGTACGGCTATCGGGCATTACAGGAGCATCCAGACAGGCGATACTTCGATTCCTCTGAAGACTCTGATGATTCTGAGGGTTCTGTCGAGGCATCGATACTTCCTCCTCAGGAGTCTTCTTCTCCTAAACGAAGAATGTCTCCTCCAGAAGACTTGTCTTTTCAAGACTTCATTAGGGAGGTGGCTAGGGGCCTCTCCATCACAATGGCCCCTGAGTCAGAACCCAGAGCCAAGGAGTTAGATATTTTACAATATCCTAAAACTCCTAAAGAGGCAGCTACTCTACCTATCCATGAGATTCTGTATGATCTCATGTTGAGAATGTGGGAGACACCTCTTACCACCTCTCCTCATTCTCGCAGGCTAGACACCATGTATCGTGTCCCTCCTTGTCCTGGCTTCCACAAGACTCAGCTTCCTCACCACTCTATTGTGGTAGAGTCTGCCATGAGAAAGATAAAGAGTGCAAAGAGACACTCATCTAATCCTCTAGGACGTGAATGCAGGACCCTAGATGCTTTTGGCCGAAGGGTTTTTCAAGCTTCTATGCTAGCTGCCAGGATCAACTCCTATAGTCTCTATATAGGAATGTTTCTAAAAGAAGTCACAGATCATCTGCAGACTTTAACCCCTTTCATTTCAGAGGATAAAGGGCAGGAGTTTCTCACTTGGCTCAAACATGCCCAAGATGCCTCCAAGTTTTCCAACCGTGCAGCCTTTGACTCTTTTGAGTGTGTAAGCAGAGCCTCAGCTATTGCCATAGGGGCACGCAGAATTGCTTGCCTACAAGCTTCTAATTTGGAGCTCTGGGTCCAAGATGAATTAGGGAATATCCCTTGTACAGGTGAAAACCTTTTTGGTAAGGATTGGCAAGCAAAGGCCAATCAGATGGATGCTGAAAACTCTGCTTTGGATCGACTTTCAAAGTCTACCTCTGCTCCTGTTAAGAAAAGATTGTTCAAAAAGACATCTTTTTCCAAAAAGGGAAGATACTATTCTGCTTATGGTCAGCAAGCATCTTCTGCAGGTCGTTTTGCTGCAAAGCGTCAGCAACAACCTAAACAGGCCAAATCAAAGGCTGCTAGGCCTTCCATGACCCAGCAGCCTCAGCCTCCTCAGGGCCTTTGACTTGCAACTAGAGAACTTAGCCTTTCTGACTCTGGAGGAACCAGAGCCCCTTACCATTCCAGGAAGGTTGACTTACTTTGCTCCCAGATGGGAACAAATTACAGCAGAGCAATGGACACTCTCTATCATAAAGGAAGGGTACAAGCTTCATTTCTTAAGTCTTCCCCCTCAAACCATAGTGAAACAGTTCAATTCTCCAACATCTCTCCTCAACCTTCTGGATCAGGAGATTGCCACCCTTCTTGCCCAAGGGGCAATAGAAGAAGTACCTCTTCTTCAACAGGGCACAGGGTTCTACTCCCCTTATTTTCTTATCCCAAGGAAAACAGGGGGCTACAGACCCATCTTAGATCTCAGAGAATTGAACAAATTTCTATTCAAAGAGAAATTCAAGATGATTTCTCTCGGTGCTCTGCTTCCATACCTTCAGAGTCAGGACTGGCTTTGTTCTCTAGATCTCAAGCATGCGTACACCCATGTCCTCATCCATCCAACACACAGAAGGTTCCTTCAGTTCCTTTTTGGAGAAAAGCACTACCAATACAGGGTGCTTCCTTTTGGTCTGGCCTCCACATCAAGGGTGTTCACGAAATGCATGGCAGTAGTAGCTGCATTTCTACGCACTCTAGGAATATTCGTTTTCCCATATCTGGACGACTGGCTCATTCGAGCTCCCTCTCAGTCAGAGACCAAGACTTTTCTAACCTGCACAATGCGTGTCCTTCAGTATTTGGGACTGGTAATAAACATCCCAAAATCCAATCTCACCCCTACTCAATCTCTGGAGTTTATAGGGGCTTTGCTGGATACCACAACTGCAAGGGCCTATCTTCCTCAGGCTCGTTGCCTACGCTTGGTGCAGTTAGCCTCCCAAATACAGTTAAAGTCCCATTTAACTGCTCGGGAAATGTTACAACTCTTAGGCCACATGGCATCCACCGTGCATGTGGTTCCATATGCTCGCCTTCACATGAGGGCGGCTCAATGGACTTTGTCCACCCAATGGACTCAGGCATCAGGTTGCCTGTCAAACAAAATAGCAAACTCCAGTCACCTTTTTTGGTTTCTCCAGTGGTGGAAGTCCTCTCAAAACCTGTTGCTGGGGTCCCCTTTTCAGCAGTCCCTACCCCAAGCAACCCTTACAACAGATGCCTCTCCAATGGGTTGGGGAGCTCATCTGCAAGATCTCTCCACCCAGGGCATCTGGTCTCCACAGGAGACCTCTCTACACATCAATCTCTTGGAACGCAGAGCAATATTCTTAGCTCTCAGAGTGTTCCACTCCCTGCTCAGCTACAGGACAGTCCTCATCCACACGGACAACCAAGTAGCCATGTTCTATGTGAACAAGCAGGGAGGGACTGGCTCTCTGTCGCTTTGCAACGAAGCTTTGCGACTGTGGGCCTTCACCAGAGAGCATCAGATTCATCTTATGGCAGTCTATCTTCCAGGCGTTCAAAACTCTTGGGTAGACAGACTCAGTCGAGTTCTGCTTCCACACGAGTGGTCCCTCCACATGGACCAGGTAGCCAGGATTTTTTGAATTTGGGGAACCCCGGACATAGACCTCTTTGCAAGTCCATGGAATGCCAAACTTCCCCGGTTCTGTTCCAGAATTCCATGTCAGGGAGTTCAGGCCAAGGATGCCTTCCTTCTTCACTGGGGTCAAGACTTCCTTTATGCCTTTCCACCCATTCCCCTAATTCCCAAAACACTTTTCAAGCTTCAGAGAGACTGAGGTTCCATGATCCTCATAGCACCACATTGGCCACGCCAAGTGTGGTACCCTCTACTTCTGCATCTCTCTCAAGCTCCCTCCCTGGAGTTGGGTTCTGCACCAGATCTTCTATCCCAGGAAGACGGAACGTTGTGGCACCCAAACCTCCAGTCTCTCCATCTCAGGGCTTGGTTGCTGAAGGCCTAGACCTTCAAGTTTTTCATCTCTCTCAGCAAGTCAGAGATATTCTTCATGCTTCTAGAAAGCCTTCCACTAGACGTTCTTATGCTTTCAAATGGAAAAGATTTACCATTTGGTGTTCAGAGAAGGGTCTTAATCCTCTTGCAATACCTTTGAATTCTTTACTAGAGTATCTTCTGCATCTATCCCATGCAGGCCTTAAAACAAATTCAGTAAGAGTCCATTTGAGTGCTATTGCAGCGTCCCTCAAGCCTCTCAATTGACAGCCTATTTCCTCTCATCCTCTTATAGCAGTGATTCTCAAACCCAGTCCTGGGGGCCCACCAGCCGGTCAGGTTTTCAGGATATCCACAATGAATATGCATGAGAGAGATTTGCATATAATGAAGGTAGTAGGCATGCAGAGATCTCACATACATATTCATTGTGGTTACCCAGAAAACCTGACTGGCTGGTGGGCCCCCAGGACTGGGTTTGAGAACCACTCTCTTATAGCAAGATTCATGAAAGGCCTTCTTTTAACTAAACCTCCCATTAGACCACCTCCAGTGGCATGGGACTTAAATCTGGTTCTTGGCCAGCTTATGAAGCCACCCTTTGAACCTTTAGCCACCACCTCCTTGAAATTTCTTTCTTGGAAGGTTATCTTTCTCATTGCAGTCACCTCAGCACGCCGCATCAGTGAATTGCAAGCCTTGGTGGCTAATCCTCCTTATACAAGGTTCCATCATGATAAGGTAGTCCTCAGGACCAATCCACACTTTATGCCCAAAGTGGTCTCGCCTTTTCATCTGAACCAATAGGTATACTTACCTATCTTTTTTCCAGGACCTCATGCATCAAGTGCAGAGAGGAATCTTCATACTTTGGATTGTAAAAGAGCTCTCGCCTTTTACTTACAAAGAACACAGCAACATAGAAAGTCTTCTCAACTCTTTGTTGCTTTTGATCCTTCCCATTTAGGGCTTCCAGTTTCTAAGAGAACACTGTCCAACTGGATTGCTCAGTATATTTCTTTCACCTACCAGAGTAGGAACCTTTCTCTGGAGGGCCATGTCACAGCTCACAATGTGAGGGCCATGGCAGCCTCAATGGCTCATCTAAACTCTGTGTCCATCAACCAAATCTGTCGAGCGGCCTCTTGGGCATCGGTTCATACCTTCACAGCCCATTACTGTTTGGACAAGGACTCCCGCCGTGATGCCTCATTTGGTCAGGCTGTTCTCAAACACCTGTTCCATTCCTAATCAACTCCTACCCACCTACCCTGGTTGGATGCCAGAGATCCATGGGGGGAGGTAGAGCCCTTTTCAAGGACACACAACTCTGGGGTCTCTCCCTGGCATCTGCAGCTAGGGAGTCCCCATATGTGAAGACTCATTCCTGCTTGTTCCTGGAGATAGCACAGTTACTTACCTGTAACAGGTGATCTCTGGGAACAACAGGAATAAGTCTTCACAACCCACCCACCTCCCCTAGGAGTTGTATCTCTCTATCTATCTTTCCTTCCCTCTCTCTCTCTCTCTCTTTGTCTCAGATTTAAAACTCGAACTGGAGAGAGGCGGTTGGGAAAGGCGGGAAGGCAGCATGCAGGTGCTGTGGGATGCTCCCAAAAGCTTTCTTATTGGACGCTGGGGAGCATTCCCGCGCAGGCTCCGTCGGTACCGACGATACCCATATGTGAAGACTTATTCCTGCTGTTCCCAGAGATCACCTGTTACAGGTAAGTAACTGTTCTTCTTTTGCTTAAAGATCTCTGCACTGTCCTTGAGTTACCTACAATATTCCTGTAGTCCTGGACATGATTTGTTTGTCTTTCCTTCTAGTTCAGTGTTTTTATGCTCCCTCTCGGGTTTTGTGGATAACAGCATGTAGATTCCAGGGTTTCCATACAAACAGACTCGGAAGACGGGAAGCTTCTATCTTGAGTCAGTTTTAAGCTTTGTTCTTGATTTTTAATCATGAAGAAAACCATCCAGCACTTGCTGTGACACACTGTGGATTGAGGATAATAATAATGTAACCTGAGGATTAAAAATAAAATACATTTTGCCTTGCTAGGCTGGGGAAGTGCTGTCCAGCATTATCTGTGGCAGCTAGATGTGCTTTTCTTTCGGCTCCAGGGAAGTTTTAGGTGAGGGAAGTGCAGGGATCTCAGGAGTGTGCAGCCTTTCTGAAAAAGAGAAACTGCAGAAGCTTAAGAGAGAGGGAAGTGTAACAGAGGCAGCAGTGTGGGGCAGGAGCGCATAAGTATAAAGGTAGGGGTGTGTATGGGTGAGCCTGATTTGAAGTTTTAAAGTACTGATGTAGAGAGGACAATAGTTGAGAAGACATTGGCTGTCATTAGATTGACTGGTGAGACAAGCTGGGGTTAAACAGCTTGTTATAAAAGTAATCCTACCCACCCTGATTTAATTGAGCATTGGAGGTGCGTGCTTGGGTTTAGCTTTGAGAGCTTTTGTGCGAATATTTTGACTTGATTTATTATTGATAAAACTGAAATTCTTGCTGATTTTAAACAGGAGTCTAGAAAAAGACTCTGTGCTTTTAAAATTGCTGATCCTGGACAAGAGAAAGAGGATTAACTTTTTTTCTGGTGACTATCCTGACACTGTATCCTAGTGTCCAAAGGAGAAAACTGGTTGGAAAACCTGAATAACTAAGTTGGAGAGAAATAGAAGAGGCCCTCCTTGCTTGTTAGGATTTGTTGAGGCCTGGAACTGTGGACTTTTTATAATAAGAACTCCATCAAAGTTCACATCCAGGAATGCGGAAGAATATTTTCTGAATAAAACTAAAATAGTTTAAAATTCTGTCTGAGCTCTGACTAGGCAGAAACCATAAGTAAAGGGGATGTTGATGAGCTGACTGGCTGGTACTGCTGTGTGATTCTCAGAAGCTCTGGATTTAAAAGCAGGTGCTCTTGTCAGACTGCACTTACTAAATAACAGCTTCCTGGCAGGAAAATATTAAGGATAAGGATTTCCCTTCAGAAATGCTGAATTGTTAGACTATTCAGGAGAGTGTTTGAGTGAGTGTGAGTGTCAGGGTAAGAGGAAATACAGTGTTTCCCCGAAAATAAGACCTATCCTGCAAATAAGACCTAGCACGTTTTTCTGTGATTCCCATAATATAAGCCCTACCCTGAAAATAAGACCTAGTGCAGATCATGTCTGACAGATTCGGTACTTGGGGGGGGGGGGGTCACTGGGGAGGAGCTTTCCTCCTGCTCCACTCCCCGACGTCGATCGGGTGCCGGTGCTGTGCTGCGGGCCACTTCCTTCACACCAAGGGTGCTCTCTTTTATAGTTGGTGCTGTTGTGGCCTGATTGGCTTCGGCGGGTGGACCGGGAAGGAGCTTTCCTCCTGCTCCACTCCCGACGCCGATCGGGTGCCGGTGCTGTGCTGCTTGCCACTTCCATCATCTGTGCGGGTGGGAGCTGCAGCACCACTCATTCTGTGCTGTCATGCTGCCCGCATCCACTGCTTCCCTGTGCGCGCTGCCTGCAGCAGAACTCCCAGGGCAAGAATCTCACGGCTTAAGGCATCCCCTGAAAATAAGCCCTAGTGCATCTTTTGGAGCAAAAATAAATATAAGACCCAGTCTTATTTTTTGGGAAACACGGTAGATAGGGAATTTTAATTATCTTTTTATTTCCATCTAGTTAGGGACCATGCCTGGTTCTAAACACTCTGAACTTCAATACCTTATAGGCTGCTGAGAGGCCCCAACCCAGATAGATTTTGCTTTATTGATTTTGGTAAAGATAAGGGGTAGGAATTGAATCCTGGAGAGAGCTTCACTGAATCTGGAGAGTAGAAGAACTGAATTGGACCCTGAGGAGTCTGAAGTCACTGAATTCATTGGGCCCCGAAGCAAGAGAGCGATGAGGACGTGTGGGGCACAAGTGCACAAACACCTGGACTGAGTTAAAAATTGTGAGCTCATGAAACTTAACGTCTTTTTAAAAATACAGAGTACTCTGATTTAATGGCATACTGACCTAGAAACATAGAAACATAGAAATATGACGACTGAAAAAGACCACATGGCCTATCTAGTCTGTCCTTCCATATCAACAACTACAACAGTCCCCTTTCTTCCTTTAGAGATCCTCTGTGTTGGTCCCATGCTTTTTTGAATTCAGTTGCTGTCCTCATCTCTACCACCTGCACTGGGAAACTATTCCATAGATCCACCACTCTTTCCGTAAAGAAATATTTCCGCATATCACTCCTGAATCTATCCCTCTTCGACCTCATCCAATGTCCCCTCGTAGCAGAACTTGCTTTCAATTGAAAGAGGCTCTCTCCCTGAACATTTATACCACGGAGGCATTTAAACATCCCAATCATATGACCTCTATCCCGCCTTTCCTCTAAGGTGTACATATTAAGATCCTTAAGTCTGTCCTCATATGCTTTATAATGAAGACCACTAACCATTTTTGTAGCCACCCTCTGTACTGACTCCATCCTGTTTATATCCTTTTGAAGCTGTGATCTCCAGAATTGCACACTATACTCCAAATGAGTTCGCACCAAAGACTTATACAGAGGCACTTTCGCCTCCTTTTTTCTGCTAGCCATTCCTCTCCGTATGCACCCAAGCATCCTTCTAGCTTTTGCTGTTGCCTTTTCTACCTGTTTAGCTACTTTAAGATCATCAGACACAACCATGCCTAGGTCCCGCTCTTCTTTAGTGGACAAAAGTACTTCACCCCCTATACTATATTGCTCCCTTGGATTGCTGCAACCCAAATGCATGACCTTACATTTTTTAACATTAAATCCCAGCTGCCAAATTCTAGACCATTCTTAAAGCTTAGCTAGATCCCTCCTCATGTTATCTACACCTTCCTGGGTGTCTTCTCTATTGCAGATTTTGGTATCATCCACAAAGAGGCAAACCTTACCTGACAGCCCTTCCGCTATATCACTAACAAAGATGTTAAAAAGAATCGGACCAAGGACAGATCACTGGGGCACACCACTGGTAACATCCTTTTCCTCAGGGTGAGCTCCATTTACCTGTACTCTTTGTCGCCTCCCACCCAACCAATTTCTAACCCAAGCAGTAACTTTAGGGTCCATCCCTAGGGTGCTCAGTTTGTTTATAAGTCGCCTGTGAGGAACAGCGTCAAAGGCTTTACTGAAATCGAAATACACCACATCTAGGGCTCTCCCTCAGTCCAACTCTTTGGTCACCCAGTCAAAGAAATCAATCAGATTTGTCTGACAAGACCTGCCTCTGCTGAATCCATGCTGCCTCAGATCCTGTAATCCGTTGGACTCCAGAAACCTCACTATTTTCTCGTTCAGCAGCTTTTCCAATAATTTGCTCACCACCGAAGTTAAACTAATCGGCCTGTAGTTTTCAACCACATTCTTACTTCCACTTTTGTGTAAAGGCACCACATGAGCCTCTCTCCAGTCCTTTGGCACCACTCCCGGCTCCAACGAGGCATTGAAAAGGTCAGTCAGTGGAGCTGCTAGAATGTCCCCAAGTTCCCTCAGTATTCTAAAGTGTATCCTATCCGGTCCCATCGCTTTGTCTAAGTGGCCTAGTGGCTGGGGCAAGGTACTTCAGGCCAGAAGGTTGGGGGTTCAAATCCCACTAGAGGACAGCAACCTTGGTCCGGAAGGACTGGGGTTTCTAGTCCCACAGGTGCTCCTTGTGGTCTTGGGCAAGCCACTTAACCCTCCATAGCCCATGTTCCCTGTAAAATAGTTATCTCCAAGTTATAATGCCCTGTTCAATGTAATTTCAGTTTGTTCAATGTAAACCACACTGATGCAGAATAGCACGGTATATAAGAGAATGTAAATAAAATAATAAATGAATAAAAAACAAATAAGTTGAGCTAGTTTCTCACAAACACAGTCTTCTGAAAATTGTTCAAAATGTCTCTTGCTTCTGTTCCTGTTTGTGGGTGTTTTCTGAGGTCCTGTTCCTGGTTCTTCATCTGTGAACACAGAACAGAAATATTTGTTAAGCAATTCCGCTTTATCCTCATCAGCTTCTACATATTCCTCCCCTTCACCCTTGAGCCTGACAATACCACTTTTGCCCTTCCTCTTCTCACTAACATATCTGAAAAATGTCGTATCACCCCATTTTATTGCATTGGATATTCCCTCCTCTTTTTTAATCTTTGCTTTCCTGACTACTTTGCTAGCTTCTCTAAGTTTTTCCAAATACAGATGACTGTCTTCCTCTCTGTGATCTCTTGTATTTCATGAAGGCCTCCCTCTTTTTCTTCACTTTTTCAGCTACTTCTTTCGAAAGCCACAGCGGTCTCCTTTTCCTTTTACCTTTATTTACCATTTTAACAAAAAGGTTGGATGCCTTTAAAATATCCCCTTTCAGTTTTGTGCACTGTTTTTCTACATCCCCCAGCGGTTCCCATCCCACTAACGACTCCCTGAGGTATTGGCCCATCTTGGCAAAATTATTCTTTCTAAAGTCTAAGACCCTCATCTTTGAATGGATTCTAACGGCCCCAGTCCTAATACTGAACCACACCATCTGGTGATCACTGGATGCAAAATGATCTCCCACTTTAACATCAGAAACACTTTCACCATTGGTAAGCACCAAGTCCAGTATGGCCCCTTCCCGTGTGGGGTCTGTTGCCAATTGCTTGAATATCCAGGATCTCTTTACTTCTACATGATACTGCAGCAGGAATGTGCTAATCAACATCTGGCATATTGAAATCCCCTATCAGTTGCACTTCCCCTTTCCTAGCAATGCTGCGTATGTCTTCAATTAACTCTCTCTCCACCTCTTCCTCTTGTGAGGGAGATCTGTATATCATGCCAATGCAAATAGATTTCTCTTTCCCTCTTTCTAGTTTAACCCACAATGCCTCCTCTCTCCATTTTAAGCTCTGTAATTCCAAAGCTTTAATAGTATTTGTTACATATAGTGCCACTCCTCCCCTTCTTCCTACCCTGTCCTTTCTGAATAAAGTATAGCCAGGTATAGTTACATCCCAGTTATGGTTTTCTGTGAACCATGTTTCTGTAACTGCCACTAAATCTGTTAAAAGGTGGTTTATGTGAAAAGAAAAGAAAAAACTTCTGTGTGAAAAGACTTGTGAAACAGTAATAGAGAAGTATTGTCCTTGAATGTTAGTTGCAATAGGTTTGGGGTGTTCTAGTGAAAGAATCCTAGTATTCTCAGTTCATTTCTGTTAGTAGTAACTAATTGGAAAATGTTAATTAATAATTAATAGCTTATTTAGCAATAATACATTTAATCTATAATCACTCTTTGGATTGGGAGCTATTATTTAACTATATTCCTATATCATGCAACTTGTGTAACATCATCCTGGCAGTGGGTCCTATATCCATCCTCTTTTTAGAATTTATTTTCCTCTTATGCTTCTCTTCACTTCACGGTGAAGGAAGCTAAGACTAGGTTAGTGTTTTTCTGTTCTTCCCTACCAGAGAGAGAAACAGACTCCTCCCTCGGTTACCCTGACTACACTTGAATTACATCTATACTGTTATAGGAGTTTGACGGTATATGTCCGCTCCCTTCTAGTAGGGGGGTTACAATAATAATGATACTTGAAACAGCTTACATCTTGCGCCGATACCAGCATGATTCGGGTTCTTGCTTAGAACCCAAATCACAGGATTAAAACCAGTCCTAGAGGGTGTCATCGAAAGAGGAATCCACTATAATATGAGGTTCCGCTGGTAGCCTGTAGGTGGCTGAGTTCCAGAGGAATGTTTCCCAGATGAACCTCTGACCTTCAGCCACTTCTCAATGATGTTCTTTTATTACAATTACTATGTTTGCTCTTAGTGCTTTGGTCTATGACATCATGTACTTCTTGATTCTATGCCTTCGTCTTTCATCAATAAACCCAAGATAGGCCTTTGTCACTCCATCCTAGAACTAGTCAGAAGGCTTGCTGAAGGTTTTTTCCTTATTGCTGAAAGCACTTTATAAGTTAATCATCCTTTATTAAAAAAGCCATCACTAGACCCACTAATTCCAACTAGTTACAGTCCTATCATTAATAGTTGTTTCATTGCTAAAATTGAATATTTTTCATCTTTGTCTACATGGTTTTCCGAGAACACCACAGCACTTTCTTGATTTAGGAAAAATTGCTTTGGTTATCTCACTTAATCTTACAGCTGCATTTTTATATGGTTAATTATCAGATGCTTCTTACCTGGCTCATTGAATATGATGTTTCAGGGACCGTTCACAAATGGTTTGCTTCGTATCTTGATTGAAGAACAGAGTGCATAACTCTCCAGCTCATATAATCTTTTTATTTTTATTTATTTATCATTTTACAATTAATTCCAAGCATAAACTTGAATAGAAATAAGGAAACTTAGTTACATTGAAAACAGGAAATAATAAAAAGGAAATAAGCGGTTTTTATACAAGTATAAAAATCCCATACCTCAGTCCCTTCTCTAGCCCACAATAAGCACGGGGAATCACAAAGGGAAAAAAAAAACATTCCATGATAGTTGAATTGGCAATGTGCTGAATCAAAAAGGGCAAGACTCAGTCCTCAAATCCTCTGCGTAGGGATTCAAGGACTCTCTATGCCTTTTGGTGGTGATGCTTCCAAGCATCCATGCTCTCGGCCAGGATTAAGTCCTAAATTCTCTACATGGGAATGTTCCTCAAGGAGGTGTCCAGGGATCTTGAGGCCTTTGCTCCCCAGATGACAAGAGGGCAGGCTATTTTGCCCTAGTCAAGCATAGTCAAAATGTATCCAACTTTGTCAATAGGGCCACCTTCGATGCCTTTGAATGTACAAGCAGGGCCATCAATGAGAAGAAAACAGGCAAGCACTAACAGGCAGCAAATTCATATAGGGGAGAGAGTGGGTGATCAGGGATCAATGGATCTACGCAAATTCAGAAAGGCCAGCCGTTGGGAAGGTTAAAACAAATAAAAGTATTTGATTGAAATTTAACCATGCATTTACACAGAAACTTGAGAAAGAAAAAAGCCCCCCAATTGCTGAACTCCAGGGTGGAGCAACAGGAATTCTTTCCTTCTAAGCCCCCCAACTGCTGAACCCCAGGGTGGAGCAACAGGAATTCTTTCCTTCTAAGTCCCCAAACTGCTGAACCCCAGGGTGGAGCAACAGGAATTCTTTCCTTCTTTCTTTAGATAAATCAGGAAACACATGCACAGTCAATCCTTTAAATAAACTACTCCTTTTACAAAAAACCCATCCTCAGAAACCACTTCCGATCAATAACAAGCGCAAACATTACTAGTAAGGATGGAGTAATAGATTCTATGTCATATGATTCCAAAATGGCAGATATATTTAACGCATCTGCCTGTTGAACCTCCGGTATTACCCCACTTCCCTGAATCTTTTTTAATACAGGCAAATAAAACATCTTAGTCATAGGGGAGTGGGATTCTTCCGAGACACTCAGAACTTCACTTAGATATAATTTGTACATTTCCCTAGCACCAATACAAGAAGACTTAGGAAAATTTGTTAAATTCAGATTTAAAAATCTAACAGAGTTTTCTAACATCTCCATTCTTATCTTCATGGCAAGGGAGTCCTTAACCGATGCATCCACATAATTTTCTAATGAAGTCACCTTAACTTGTAATGCAGATGTGACTGACTGTAAGGAAGAGATTTCTTCAGCTTGCTTTTGTATAGCCAATGTATTACCTTGAGTCTGAGTAACAAGCGTTTGAACTTGGGACTCAAGAGTCTCTCCAAATTTAAGAATGGCTAACCAGTTAGTCTCTAGTGTAAAAACTTCAGGACGAGCAAGAAAAAACACCTCCGAACCTCCAATTGCTCCAGCCTCTTCCTCCAAAGTCAGCAGATCCATCACCGAAGATCTGCTAGCAGCTGAATCCACACCACACTCACACTCGACCTCCATGACACTAGGCTGCTGGGGAGATGACCTGGAATGGCTCACCACACTTTCCACTATGCCCTGGAGACAACCCTCTCGCAGGAGGACGCTCACTGCCATCGGAGAAAAGACCCTCCTGCTGACTCTCAGGGCTAAGCACCAACAATGCTGCTTTAGAGGGCCTCCACTGGCTCTGTGGTGAGATGTCTGGACCCACTCTGGCCGCTGGCTAGGAGGACTCTTTTCCACTGCCAATACTGCCTGCTGCTGTGACCTAGTCAGGAAGGCATCTAGCGGTCTGGAAACCACCGCAAGTAAAGGAGAGGGAGTCGCCGTGGCAGAAGAGGGCTTCTTGCTCATTTTAGCTTTCCTCTTCCCTATTAGGCAAAACGGTCAGAGCAAGTATGCCCGCCTACTGCCATCTTGGATTCCTCAAGGTCAGCTTACGTAATCTTGATTGAGGAGTACCACAGGGGATAGTATTTGCCCCTCTTCTGTTTGATATATGTTTGGTTCCATTGATCTCACTACTTAAGTCCTTTGGCATTAGTATATTTGTTTTTGGAGATAACATTCAACTGGTTTACTATGTAGACCTAAAAAAATCAAATTGCTGAATGGTTAAGCTAGAATAAATTGATTTTTAATTTTAGTAAATGTCAGACAATATAGATAACTAATAGCGATTTCCACCTCATGATTTCACCTCAACTCAATGGTGAATATATTATTTATTTAGTAGCTATTCTTCTGTATCATCGTATCTGAAGTCACAGCAGTTTACATGGAACAATATAGCTCAACATATTATTATTACCCTTGGACACAGGATGCCCCATCTATGGAGAACTGATCCATGGACCTTGCCCCTTATATGGCTTTGGTCCATTCTTGTTGACAAGAACATCACAAATAATAAAGTTCCTAAACATTAAATGTGGAACTTACAGATGGTCCTGCGTGGCCTTGATTTGGGGGGGGGGGGGGTGGAGGTGGGGGAGGGGGGTAGGGGGAGGGGGTGAGGGTAATTAATTTCTGAAAAAATTCATGTAACCATCAATGTGTACCGCCCCTGGGGATAAGAGCCAACCCCAGGGAGTGGTGATTCTTTGTTCTGTACTTGCTGTTTTCTGTTGATGGTTCTAAATAAAACTTTGAAAAAAAATGAGTTGACAGATGATTCACTGTTCTTTGTTAAATACAACCAGCCTTCCATCTGCTTCCCCTCATCAATTCCAATCATAGAAGTGCCTGCAGCTGATGACTTTGTTGGCACCTCCAGGAATCTGGAGACGGGAGAACAGTGGCATAGAGAAAGGAGTGGTGCAACAAAAGAAATTTGCGGACAGGCACTACAGGCTGCAACCTCAGTTCAACATGGATGATAGTCTTGTGCTTGAAGCTCCTATGTGGTAAACTGGGTCCTAGATTTATTGGAACTTATGCCATCACAAAAATAATCAATCCAGTAGCACTGTATCTGCAGCTTCCTGATTCCCTGAAAATACCCCTCCACCTTCTATGTTTCCTTTTTGGAGCCTGTTATCTCTGAGCCTTTTGGTTGGCAAGGGGCTTCCTCAGATCCCATTCCCGTTTCAGGGGGCCCCGCGCAAATAACATTCCGCTTTAAAAGTAGAATTAAAAAAAAAAAAGCTGTCTGCTGCCGCTGCCGCGGCGGTAGCAGCAATATCACATGTCCCGCGGGGGCCCCCCCCTCCTCCTGCCCGGCAGATCCCTTCCTGCTTGCCTGCCTGCTTCAGTCAGTTCTTCTCCGCTTCGGCTTTCAGAGACGCGAAGGGAGAGCTTCTCCCTCACGACTCTGTTAAGCTCGCCGGGGCAGATGGGAAATTTCCCATAAGCCCCAGCGGGCTTAACAGAGTCACGAGGGAGAAGCTCTCCCTTCGCGGTTCTAAGCCGAAGCGGAGAAGAACTGACAAGCAGGCAGGCAAGCAGGAAGGGATCTGCTGGGCAGGGGGGGGCCCCGCGGGACATGCGATATTGCTGCTATCGCCGCAGCAGCGGCAGCAGCAAGCTTTTTTTTTAAGTTTTAATTTTCCCGGGGGGGGGGGGGAGTAGGACTTGATGTGGGCTGGGGGGGGGAGTAGGACTTGATGTGGGCTGATGGGGGGGAGTAGGACTTGAGGTGGGCTGATGTGGTTAGGACTGTGATGTGCTGTGGGCTGATGGGGGGGTAGGACTGGAAATGGGCTGATGGGGTTAGGACTTGAGGTGGGCTGATGGGCTTAGGACTGGTAATGTGCTGTGGGCTGATGGAGGGGTTAGGACTGGTAATGGGCTATGGGGGGGGGCTAGGACTGGAAATGGGCTGATGGGGGGTTAGGACTTGAGGTGGGCTGATGGGGTTAGGACTGGTAATGTGCTATGGGCTGATGGGGGGGGGGTTAGGACTGGTAATGTGCTGTGGACTGATGGGGGGGGTTAGGACTGGAAATGGGCTGATGGGGGGTTAGGACTTGAGGTGTGCTGATGGGGTTAGGACTGGTAATGTGCTATGGGCTGACGGGGGTTAGGGCTGGTAATGGGTTGGGGGGGTTGCTAGGACTGGAAATGGGCTGAGTGGAAGGGGAGGTTTGAACTGAAAATAGCTGATCGGGAGGGGGCCTTGGAAAGGAAATGGGCTGAGTGGAAGGGGGACTTGATCTGCAAATAGCTGATGGGGAGGGGGCTTTGAATGGAAATGGGCTGTGAGAGGAGGGAGCTAGGACTGGAAATGGGCTGAGTGGGGGGGGAGCTAGGACAGGAAATGGGCTGATGGAGGGGCTAGGATAGGACTGAAAATGGGCTGTGGTGGGGGGGGGCTTGCATTGAAATGGACTCATGGAGGGGCTAGAACTGGAAGTAGGCTCATAGGTGGCTTGGATTGAAATGGGCTGAGTGGAGGGGAGCTAGGATTTGACATGGGCTGATGATGGGACTAGAAAAGGACTAGAAATGGGCTGATGGGGGGCTGGGATTGGAAATGAGCTGATGGAGGAACTCAAATAGGACTGGAAATGGATAGGGGAGCTAGGACTGGAAATGGGCTGATGGGGGGCTAGGACTGGAAATGGGCTGATGCGGGGACTAGAAGGGAGCGGATGCTGGGTGGGGCTGGAACTAGAAGGGAGCTGATTTTGGGGGAGGATTAGAATGGGATGGGGCTGGGAGAGTGAAATGGAACGGGGAAAAATATTTTGTGTGGGAGGGAAGAAAAATCTACAATTGGCCGGGTATTAGGAGAGTATGTGGGGATTGAGGATGGAGGGGTAAAATTTGAGTGGATGAAATAGGAATGAGGAAAGAGCAAAAGGAGAAAGATTAGTATGTTAAAGCAGATGTAGAGAGAGAATGGAAAAAAAACTAGAAGAAAGGACAGATGGACAGCAGATGATGGAGAGTTAACAGAAGACACAAAGAAACCAGAAGAAAGTGACTGGAGCAATTGCAACTGGAAAAAAATGCACAAAAGGTAGAAAAATATCTCTTTATTTTGAATTTATTAACTGGAATATGTCAGCTCTGGGAAATGTGCATCATTAACGTCTATGCTTTGTTTAGTACAAGAGGAAATTAATTTATAGTTGTATTTCTACAGTGTTGCTGTACATTCTAAGTTGGCTTTTGGGGTTCCCATTTTAATTATTATCTTCCTGTTTCTAAATTGTGATTTCTTGTTTGGTGATGGTCTATATTCTGCATGTGTAACTGAGCTGAGGTATTCTGTTTATGTAATTCCTATTTGACATTGCCACTTGTTCTCTTTCCCCAGTAGGTCATGTATTGTTATTCTCTGAAATGTATTGGTTTAATATTTGCAGTGTTGCCTTTTGATAGGTAGGGTCTGGTGCTTTGTGAGTCCTGGTAGTGCTGTTATGATACGGCGGGTTTGCTATGGGTTCTAAATGACCAACAGACTTAGAGAAACATTCACACATACATATTTTTATTGGAACTCACACCTTGAAGGACAATCTTTCTCGTGGCGTGCTGTTCCCTTTTATTCTTTATATAGGGACGCAACCCTAGCATGCGTTCAAAGGGGATATCTACCCCTCAACATCAACCAGTTAACATTCTTTCATTCAGGAAAAACCCTCTTAGAAGCCACTTATCTGAACGGAGACTTTCCACAGTTCATAGGCAACTCGGCGTCTTCCCCAGCTCATAGATAGACTCAACGTCCACTCCTGATGGTAAATGGAGAAGTCCCTTTATCAGCCGATACCGGGTAAAACCCAACACCTCCAAATCAATGTAACCAATAGGGAAGGTCATCCGTTATGACTTCTGAGACTTATTCAAGTAGCAACCATACGAGAGTCTCCCCTCATTTTCTGTCATTTTCAGACTCTCGTATGGTTGCTACTTGAATAGAGTCTATCTATGAGCTGGGGAAGACGCCGAGTTGCCTATGAACTGTGGAAAGTCTCCGTTCAGATAAGTGGCTTCTAAGAGGGTTTTTCCTGAATGAAAGAATGTTAACTGGTTGATGTTGAGGGATAGATATCCCCTTTGAATGCATGTTAGGGTTGCGTCCCTATATAAAGAATAAAAGGGAACAGCACCCCACGAGAAGGATTGTCCTTCAAAGTGTGAGTTCCAACAAAAATATGTATGTGTGAATGTTTCTCTAAGTCTGTTGGTTATATATGTGGGAGACATACGAGATTCAGGATTTAGAATGGGTTCTAAATGGGCAGTGTTTGTAGTAGTTCCTAATGTGCCTGACTGTTGGCACTGGATTATAGTAATGTAGAAATCTTTTAGTCTTTCTTTATCCATACACTCATTAAGAGTCATGTTTACTAAAAGTTCGTGAATGGTAACATTATGCAAATATTTATGCAAATGAGGCCCCTTATGCAAATGAGGCCCCACACCGAGTCTCTGCACATGGCCCCGCACCCCCCTTGGGCCGCCCCTGTCTAGGATCTGTATATAATTCTAGCTTGGTCTGCCCTTTGGTGTTACATTGTGCTTTGGCTTTCTGCTACATTTCAAATCCTATTTCTTTTTCTTGGACATTCCTAGATCCTGCACCAGTTCCTCAGTTTTCCTAATGCCTTGACTCTTTTTGGTAAGTGTTCTGTACTTGTGTTTCCTGTCTGAAGAGTTCTCCTGGTTTCTTGTTCTCATCTTGCTTCCTGGGTTTGGGCAGCTAAGATTTGGCAGCACCAGAGAGCTCAATCCTAAGTGGAGGTAGCTTTTTAGGTGGAAGGCTCCATCCTAATTACCCTTGGACACAGGATGCCCCATCTATGGAGAACTGATCCATGGACCTTGCCCCTTATATGGCTTTGGTCCATTCTTGTTGACAAGAACATCACAAATAATAAAGTTCCTAAACATTAAAGGAAAAGTTGGCAATACTAGAATATGGATGTGAAGAAGAGCACACTGAAGAAAGAAAGTAAAGGCCTAATACTATCAGCATAAGAACAGGCCATCTGAATAAAAGACATCAAAATGAAGCTTGACAAAGTGCTATCATTGCTGTTAAGGCATTATATCAAATAATTTTGTTCATTCAATCTGAAAAAACTGTTGACATTTGATCATGATTTTGCTCAATGATTTTGCTCAATGATTTTGCTGACAGGTCACTTGGAAAGGCACAATAAAGTTGATGCAATAGAAAATGCGTGTGGAATCATAAGACAGAGAGAGTAGTTCAGAACGAAGAAGCTAGCATGCTATGGGACTTTAGGATACAAATGGAGAAGCACCTAGCAAATAATAAACCAGGTTTAACGGTGGTTGAAAAAAAACCAACACAGATGTGGATCTTTAATGTGTCAATATCAGGTGACAGTAGAATTGAAGAAATGCAACTAGAGAAGTTAACAAAATACAAAAATTTACATATTGAAGCTGAGTAACTATGGAGGCTAAATGGAACAAAATTATTCCAAGTTGTTAAAATCACAGGATGATTGTGAAAAATTTAAAAGAGGGCCTTGAGAAATTAGGAGATTGTGAAAATTTTAAAAGAGGGCCTTGAGAAATTAGGAGACCGAACATGCAATTTGACAGATGAAATTTAACATAGAGAAGTGGAAAGTTATGCACTTAAGGAAGAACAACCCAAGCCATAGCTGTACGATGCAAGGTTCCACATTAGGAGCTATTTCCCAAGAACAAAGATCTAGTTGTTGTGGATGATATATTGAAATCCTGTGCTCAGTGTGCAGCGACAGCTAAGAAAGCTAACAGATTGCTAGGAATTATAAGGAAAGGAATGGAAAATAAAACAAAGGCCATAATACCTAAGTATTGCTCTATGGTGCAACCACACCTTGAGTATTGAGTGGAGTGCTGGTCGCCTCATCTAAAAACAGCTATAGTGCAATTGGAAAAGGTACAGAGAAGGGTGACCAAAATGATAAAGGGGATGGAAGGATATCCCTATGAGGAAAGGCTTAAAAGGTTAGGGCTCTTCATCCTGGAGAAGAGAGGGGAGATATGATAGAGATCTATAAAATAATGAATGGAGTGAAGCAAGTAAATATGAATCAGTTGTTTACACCTTCAAAAAGAACAAAGATTAGGAGACATGCAATGAAGCTACAAAGTAGTACATGGAGAAAATAAATTTTCACTCAGTGTATAATTAAGCTGTCAAATTTGTTGCCAGAGGATGTAGTAAAAGTGTAGTTCGGTTTTAATGTAAACCGCACTGATGCAGAATAGCGCGGTATATAAGAGAATGTAAATAAATAAATTAAATAAATAAATAAATAAATAAATAAGAAAGGTTTGGACAGGTTCCCGGAGGAAAAGTCCATAAACCATTATTAAAGTAGACTGGAGGAAATCACCTAGCTGTTCATGGGATAAGCAGCCTTGGGATCCTGCCAAGTACATGGGATATGGGCTTGATAGACCATAGTCTGACCCAATATGGCAAATCTTATATTCTTATATTCAACAGTATTGTTAGTAGCAATCAGCACCCTTGGTGCAATTCCCAAAGACCTGGACCACTACCTAAATACATTGGAGGCATATTCAAAGGCATTTACACAGTTTCAGCTGCTACCCAGTTAACGGTAACCGGCTAAAGTTAGGACAGCTGAATGGCTGTCCTTACCTTAGCCGGTTATGTAGTCTGGCCAGCGGCTGAATATCGCCGCTGACAAGCCTAAAAAATTTCAGTCCAGACAACTGGAATATTCAATGCCAGTGCCTGGATATGGCCCTGACATTGAATAACCAGGGTGAAATTAAAATGGTGATGGTCAGGCACTTTAGATGTTCAGCGTGCTGATGCTGAAAGTGTCCCCCATTAGATATGAATACATTTTCAGCCATCATCTACCAAAAGCAAAACTAGTTGGCACAACTGATATGCTATCATGATTCCTCTAGGTGTCTTAAGGCCGTGGGAAGGATTCGATACCTAGAGATGTAAATTCTGTCATTAATAGGTGTGGTATTAAATAATACTGCTACTACTTTTTTTGTCTTGACAGTTTGCCCTTGTTATTTGGGCTTCTAGCAAAATCAGAACTAGCCCCTGTGGGACTATGATGCCTTAAGCCTTCAGTCACAACTACCTGGGATAGGATTTTCTCCTACCTTCTTTTTATTTAGTTCAGTGATTGAGTGACAGTCCTTTAATCAGGGACCACAGATCACGGCTCCCCCTGGAACCATGAACATCTGTGTGTGCTCTCATTCCGATCATTAGGTGTCACCATTGCTGAATAGCTGTAATTCCCTCCTTCCCCGAGGTTGTCAATTTTTCTAATTTCACTTGTTTTGCAAGGCCCACTGACTTTTTTCCCATCTTTGGATTCACGTCTGTCTAAATATCAAGTAGTTAATTATCTCACAGTTTCCCTGAAGTGGAAGAATATGGACAGATTTATTGATTTTCTGAAAGCCTCTACGTAGGGCTCCTCTCAAACATGTCCTTTAAGCTCTTCTCTCTCTTCCTTTCTCGCCCAGACAGTTGTTTTCTTGCCTTCCTGGGCCTCCATTCTGTTTTTCTTTCTCCACATATGTACTGTCATGCACTAAACCTCCTGTTCTTCTGTCTCCCTCCCTTTCTAGTCTGGATTCCTTACACTCATGTCAGTTTTACTGGCTTGCTGCTGTCACTGGCTACCTGGTATCTCTGCCACCCTCACAGAGATTGAGATTCAAGAAATTTTAGTGGCACGACACCTCACGCAAGGCCTATAAAAGCAATAGCGAAAATGGTAAAATCAAAGAATTAGGAGTACAAAAGAAAAAGAAAGAGTTCCAGAATTCTGGTGATGCTCTTTTTTTTTTTGTCAGTGTCCCGACCTAGTCACAGGATGCAACGCATTTTACTCGTAGAACTGCTGTTTCCCAGAGGTTATACTGAATTTTTCTGCTGACTTTTTGTGGGTATGCTTAGCTCTGGGAAATATTCAGATTCTCCTTTGCTTCTGTGCTTTTTCATCTCCCCTTCTTTTCCCAGCAGCTCTCTGCAGGCTTTGAGTGCTGTCTTACATCCATCCCCTTGGTGGTTACTATATTCCAAGACTTAAAGTTCCCTTTTCAAGTTTAGAGATGTGCCGTAGGGCACACTACACATACTGCTTGATGAAACTTTGAACTATTCTGCAATGTTCTCATAACAAGTCTCGTTTCCGTGTATTGTGGTAGCTTGAATATAGAAAGTTGGGAATATCTACCTACATAAAACAATGAATATATTTTGTAAGATCTGATATTAATTGGTTCGCATTCAAACTTACTACAAAAGGAGCTAAAAATAAATGGGTAATCGGGTTGGATTAGATTTAATTGAAACCTAAATGAAGTCTGAAACGAGTTATTTAGTAGTTTTACTTTCAAGAGTGTTAACTTCCCTGTCTTGAATTACTTGTGCTATTTATCATTTTCCCTTGTAACAGCATTTCGTTAGATGATTTAACTGATGTAGTTCGCAGAAATGGTAGAAAAGATAATTTTCTAAAAATAAAATTGTGTTTTACTGGTGGAAATAACCTTTTATAAAACTGCCTGCCTGATAATATGAATATAGCGCATATGTGCATAAGTATACTCCAGCTGAGTGGAGGCATTTCTTTGGATGGAATTGGGGCGGGGTTTTCATGTAATGTGCATGCTTTTGAAAATGTGACCATATACACATAATTTAGCACAGAAAATTTGTGCATGCTAAGGTGCAGGTGGAAACATAAGTGCATCGTTTCCCTGGGGTCATTATCAAAGCAGTAAAATATGTCAATGTTAACTGTCTAAGTACAGCCAAGTCCACACTGATGTTAGGTCCTACCTTGGTTAGAAGCATGGTGGAGGCGCTAGGCCCAGAGCAGTGCAGGCTTGCAGTACAAACCAGGCATGGAGCAGTAGTCAGGTATGGAGTAGGAATGAGGCATGGAGCAGTAGTCAGGCATGGAGTTGGAATGAGGCATGAAGCAGTTGGTGGATGAAGCAGAGGAAACAAGCCATTGAACAGTAAAGCGGAGCTGGGTAGAGGTAAACACAGGTCAGGCTCAGTGAAAAGTGCTCCAGTAAGGGTGTGTCTGTCTCAGCTTCCTTATATACAGCGGCTCCTAAGACATACCTCTTGCTGGTCCAGTGGACTCCTTCAGAGGGAGGAGGGGTCCCATTCCACCATACATGGTCTTATTTCCTGGACTTGACCTTGACCTTCAAAAGCGTTAGTGGCCCCGGCCATTTATCACTGACTGCTAGTGCACAGGGTCATGAGGTTGCATCCTGGCAGACCTTATGCATATGTACACTTATAAAATAATCCACAAAATGTTGCAATGGGAGGGAGGAGTAGCCTAGTGGTTGGGGCACGGTACTTCAGGCCGGAAGGTCAGGGGTTCAAATCCCACTAGAGGACAGCAACCTTGGGCCGGAAGGACTGGGGTTTCTAGTCCCACAAGTGCTCCTTGTGGTCTTGGGCAAGCCACTTATCCTTCATTGCCCATGTTCCCTGTAAGTATTAGTGTATGTGTCTCATATCCCCGCGTGTTAAATGTATCCCCCAATTGTGTTGTGACCGCTTTGATTGAAGGATAAGGCGGTATACAAAACTGTCTAAATAAATAAATAATAAATAAATAAAATATTTTGTTTAACTGCAAAAGAAATAACCTGCGAATCTTAAGACTTCATTAATTGTTTTTCCAGGATGATATTTGAATTGTGCATAAACCTGGGAAGATGTTATTAATAGCAAAACACACACACACACATGCGCTCACACCCCCCCCCCCCCGAACCACTATATTTATTTTAAAATGGTTCATTTTAAAGAAAATATACCCCCATACACAATTTCCTCTTGTCCTTTATAGCCTATCTCTTCTCTCAGCATAGCTGAGTAACTATCTGTGCCCTTCTTACGGAACAGGCCAAAATTTGGGAATAGTTAAGATAGGCAACTGCCTAGGGTGTCATAGACAGAACTTAGACCAAAAAGGAGCCTGTGCCTGCTTACTTTATGGTCATGTGCATTTGCTGCCTCAATAGAGTGAGGGGCCACTATGACCCTCTTGCTCTCCAGTCTTTAGAATTTTTGACACACTTCACTCTAGGATTTGCTATCTGGTCTTGCCTATTGGAGTCAAAATCTTAAATCCATCCCTGAAACCGAGAACTGGAGAGGGAGTTTTCTCCATGACCGAATTCTCAGTGCCCTCTTTAAATCATTAAAACTCTTCCCCTTCATACAGTGCTTGCCAAAGTAGCAGCTATTTCCTTCCTTCCTACCCGAAGTCTCAGGATGTTGCCTGTACAACATGGCTAGGCTTTATCAAATCAGAAACCTAAGCTTAAATCCCCTGTATAGCAAGACAAAGTGCTCAGTCTGTGCCTCACAGTTAGCCCACTACAAGAAAACCATAATACATTGAGAGGCAAAAAGACATTCATCTTGTTTCTTTCTTACCCACACTCTTCTGATTATTCCCAGATTTCAGCTATGTTTGAAGCAACACCAAATGGTTGATCAGGGAGATGACATGGTGAAGAGTAAGAGTCATTTTTTTGTCTCTCAGTCAAAGAATTTTTAAAATGGATTCATACCTGGAAAAGCAGCTCAGATATTTCTGCCTGGTAGCTGCAATGAGAGATGGCCTCCTGCATGTAGCAAGGTTGACTTCTGCCATATATGCTTCCGCTTGGAATAACCTTCCTTTGTCTTTACGCCAGGCATCTTCTTTGTCCCTCTTCAAACTTAAGTTAAAAGCTCATCTTTTCGCCTGTGCCTTTGGCTCTTGATTTTGCTGTTCGTATTCTTCTCCTTTTCTTACTTTGTCTTTTTTTAGATTGTAAACTCTTTTGAGCAGGGACTGTCTCTTGTATGTTTTCATTGTACAGCGCTGCGTGCGCCTGGTAGCGCTTTATAAATGCTTAGTAGTAGTAGTAGTAGTATATAAAAGAAGAGCTAATGTTTTAAAAACTAGCTGTCTCTTTAGAAAATGTTTGTGAGCTTACCTGCTCTAATATTTGTTTTAGAAAATGTTCCCTTGGCAGACCTATGGACTCCGTGGCAAAGCTGCACACTGCCATATAGAAAACCTGGATTTCATTCCAGGACCTGGCTTCTGCTCACCCAGACTGGATGGAACTGGGGTCATTGTGAAAGCGGCATTAGCAGTCTGGGGAGAGGGAGACTGAGCCATCTTTCAGAAGTGGCACTTATGGGTATGTTCACTAAAGTTCGTTAGGCTTTTGCAGCTAACAGGGTGTTTTTGTGCAAACAGCACCGTGTTAGCTGCAGAAGCCGTGCACTGTCTGTTGGGAGCGTGCATAGCATTTCCCCAGTGTATAGTGCACAGAAAGTGCAGAGAGCGTGGCCCGGCAGCACAGCGGATACACATAACACCACTCTTTCAGGCTGTAGACGTGCTATCTGCATCTTTGATGGTTACCGCATGCTGTTGATGCCTGGGGTAACCATGTATTGCAGACATGCCCTCTCTCTGCCAATATCCCGCCCACTGTGGCAGTTAACGCAGTTTCTGCACATAGCCCAGAAAATCGCTGTGCTATTTGCATTTCCCCTGCATTATCTTTTAATGCAGCCTGACAGCACACGTTGTTGGCCACATTAACAAGTAGTGCAGCTTAGCCCCCTAATGGCCAGACTCAGGATCCACATTGTCTAAGTTGCAGAGGGAGCCATGTCTTGTGGTCTCTGGCCAATATCAGTTGCTACAAAAGCTGGACTGAGTTGGAAAGTGGATTTCAAATAGAAGGAAGACCTGTGATAGTTACAAAGGGAGGCTTATGGCTTCGCAACCAAATGGCGGCTAGTTCTGGGTGAGCTACTACTATGCCTTGTAGTGTATAGCACCACAAGGCAGCACTGTACATATAGATGTACAAAACTGGGGCTGAGCGGTGAACAGGAGAGTGAGAGACATCAGAATTCAAAAGTAAAACATAGAATGTATTAGAGTAGCTTTCTGGAGAATGTGGGCATCAATTCCACCACCTCTCACATGCAAAGCAAATGCTCTACCGTCTGAGTTAATTCCCATAGTCCAAAGGAAAAGGAGGAAGCTTCCGGGTCCAAAAAGATCCCCCTGACCTTATCAAATAAGAATTCAGGTGACCACTTTTAGCTTGAATCATCAAAGTGTTTCCAGAAAGGCAACAGATGATATTTCACAATTCGACAATATGAAAGTATTAAATAACTGCATGGGGCATTAACTGTTTATGCCAGTACATGAGTGTCATGACACAACTACAGAAAGGCATGCATTATTCAGTTTTCCTTATAAAATAAATGCCGGTACTGTGATACTTAAAATTTTTAATAAAATGTAGAGTGCAAGGTTCTTCTAAATTACATCTTTGTAGCTTATGCATTGACTGTACATTATCTATCCTTCGCTGACTTACGATTTCAAAGAAAGTTGTTTTAGCTGCAGGTTAAAACTGCAGTTGAACAGTGGATTATATGCATAAACAGTGTGTAATCTTATGATAATTGTTGTCCTCAAATAGCATATAAATATATCTTTGGAGTATGAAATAAGAACCTCTCAAACGTCATTTTTCATTTTAAACAGAAGGTTTTTAATAGTCAGAATTGAAATGTGCTTATTTGCAAAACTGCCCTTTTATCTGAACTCTTTAAAAGTGCACTGACATTCATCCTGCCGTATTCACGACAGTATAAGAACTCATTGGTAATACTAGATAGGCAGGGCCGGCCCGTCCATTGAGCAAGAATGTTGTTTGCACAGGGGGCCCCGCGCAAACAACATTCTGCCCATCAGCCCAGGAAAACTTTAAAAGAAAAAAACAAACTTGCTGCTGCCGCTGTGGCAGCGGCAGAATCAAGTGTCTCCCGCAGGGCCCCCACCCGCCCAACAGAGCCCTCCCTCCTGTCCAGCAGAGCCCTCCCTCAATCACTCTCCTCAGTGCGGCTTTCAGAGCCGCGAAGGGGACTCACTCTTTCCCTCTCGCGGCTCTGTTAAGCCCGCTGGGGCTGATGGGAGCAGGCATATCTCCAGGAACAAGCAGGAATGAGTCTTCACATATGGGTACGTCGGTACCAACGGAGCCTGCGCGGGAACGCTCCCCAGCATCCAATCAGAAAGCTTTTGGGAGCATCCCACAGCGCCCGAGTGCTGCCTTCCCGCCTTTCCCAACTGTCTCTCCTCAGTTCTTCTTTTTCCGCGGAGCCAGCAGGTCATGTTCCTGTCACCGCAGAAGAATTTCCTTATTTTTTCTTTATTTCTTTTGTGTTGCGTCTGTCTTCTTCGACGCTGTACCGGTACCGCCGGTCTTTGTTCTTTTCTTCTTGTAAAAAAAACAAAAAACAAAACCTTTTTTCCGTTCTTTTTCTTCAGGTGCACTTGTGTTTTGGGCTTTAGGCCCAAAACTTTTTTTCCTTAAATATGGAAAAGCCTGCCTCAGGATTTAAAAAGTGCACAAAATGTGGCGGTACCATTTCCGTCACCGACACCCATGACTGGTGTCTAAAATGTTTAGGTCCTGACCATTCCATAACAGATTGTGTGTCCTGTTCCATGATGTCTAAAAGAGGTCGGCAGAACCGAGCTGCCAAGCTCAGTACCCTGTTTCCCTCTGATGCGGCATCGGTGGCATCGACGTCGTCCAGGGCTTCTTCTTCCTCACATGGATCTCAGGTAACTAAACATAAATCCAGCCTGTCCTCGAAGGGTAGATCTCCTTCTAAGCATCGAGATGCCTCTGGCGTTGCCCTCAAGGATTCTGCACCGGCAAAATTACCCCGGCAGGAGGCTTTGGCCTCTAAAGCATCATCATCGGGGTTCCAGGATGATCTCGATGGTGTGGCCTCGACAGATCTCCTGGTGCCATGCTCTGGGGTACCGGTGGCTTCCACCGGTACCGACTTCCAAGCATTGGCAGCGTCAATGGATCAGAGGATTCTGTCCATAGAATGCAGTCTGACGGCTTTCCTTGTGGCATCGATGCCCGTGGTACCGCAACAGACTACTCCGCCGGTACCGGCTCTAGCATCGCCATCGGTACCGATCCCGGTACCGGTGGCATCGACATTGGCATTGGTGTCCGCTATGCCGATACTCTGTCCGCTGAAGCCTTCCGGTACCGATACCCCGGTACCGGTTATTCCCGATACAGACCCCGGTCGGTACGGGTATCGGGCTTTGCAAGAGCATCCGGACAGACGATACTTTGATTCCTCTGAGGACTCTGAGGAGTCTGAAGAGTCGGTCGACGCAGTGATGCTTCTTCCACAGGAGGACTTCTCTCCTAAACGAAGAATGTCTCCTCCAGACTTGTCTTTTCAAGACTTTATCAGGGAGGTGGCTCGGGGCCTCTCTATTACAGTGGCCTCTGAGACAGAGCCCAGAGCCAAGGAGTTAGATATTTTACAATATCCTAAGGAGGCAGCTACCTTGCCTATTCATGAGATTCTGTATGATCTCATGTTGAGGATGTGGGAAGCACCTTTAACCACCTCTCCTCATTCTCGCAGGTTGGATACCATGTATCATGTTCCTCCTTGTCCTGATTTCCATAAAACTCAACTTCCTCACCACTCTATTGTGGTTGAGTCGGCAGTGAGAAAGATTAGAAGTGCCAAGAGACATGCCTCTAATCCTCCAGGACGTGAATGTAGAATTCTGGATGCTTTTGGAAGGAGAGTCTTCCAAGCTTCCATGCTTGCTGCGAGAATTAATTCTTATAGACTCTACATGGGAATGTTCTTAAAAGAAGTCACTGACCATTTGCAGACTTTAAGTCCTTTTATGTCTGAAGATAAAAGGCAGGACTTTCTCACTGGGCTCAAACATGCCCAGGATATCTCCAAATTTTCCAACCGTGCAGCTTTCGACTCCTTTGAATGCGTAAACAGAGCCTCAGCTATTGCCATAGGTGCACGTAGGATTGCTTGGCTTCAAGCATCTGATTTGGAGATGTGGGTTCAAGATGAATTAGGAAATATCCCTTGTACAGGTGAGAACCTGTTTGGTAAGGATTGGCAAGCAAAAGCCAATCAGATCCAAAATTCTGCTTTGGATAGACTATCCAAATCCACAGCTGCTCCTGCTAAGAAAAGGTTATTCAAGAAAACACCTTTTTCTAAAAAGGGAAGATTCTATCCTGCTTATGGTCAGCGGGCATCTTCTGCAGCTCAGTTCCCTACCAAACGTCAGGATTCCTCCAAACAGAGCAAAGCAAAGGCTGATAGGCCCACTCCAGCCCAGCAACCTCAGCCCCCTCAGGGCCTTTGACTTTCCGCTAGAGAAGGTAGCCTTCCTGGCTGTAGAAGGACCAGAGCCCTCCACCATTCCAGGAAGGTTATGTCACTTTGCTCCCAGGTGGGGGCAAATTAGAGCAGAGCATTGGACACTCTCCATCATAAGAGAGGGGTACAAACTTCATTTTTCAAGCTTGCCCCCTCTCACAAGAGTACACCAGTTCAATTCTCCAACCTCCCTCCTCAACCTGTTGGAGCAGGAGGTTGCCACTCTTCTCGCCCAGGGGGCAATAGAGGAAGTGCCTTTTCAACAACAGCATGCAGGGTTCTACTCCCCCTATTTTCTTATTCCGAAGAAAACAGGGGGCTTCAGACCCATCTTAGATCTCAGAGAGTTGAACAGATTCCTAGTCAAGGAAAAATTCAAGATGGTTTCTCTAGGAACTCTGCTGCCATACCTTCAGAGTCAGGGTTGGCTTTGTTCTCTAGATCTCAAGGATGCGTACACTCATGTTCTCATCCATCCATCTCACAGAAGGTTCCTTCGGTTCCTTTTTCAAGAGAAGCACTATCAATACAGAGTGCTCCCTTTTGGTCTGGCCTCTGCACCAAGGGTGTTCACGAAATGCATGGCAGTGGTAGCTGCTTTTCTGCGCACCCTGGGAATATTCGTCTTCCCTTACCTGGACGACTGGCTCATTCGAGCTCCCACTCATTCAGAGGCCAAGAGTTCTCTAACCTGCACAATGCGTATCCTTCAGTATTTAGGGTTGGTAATAAACATCCCAAAATCCAATTTGATCCCTATTCAGTCCCTGGAGTTTATAGGGGCGTTGCTGGATACCACAAGGGCAAGGGCCTATCTTCCCCAGGCCCGTTGCCTTCGCTTGGTGCAGTTAGCTTCTCAGGCAGAGTCGAAGCCCCTACTAACTGCTCGAGAGATGTTACAGTTGCTAGGCCACATGATATCCACCATATGCTCGCCTTCACATGAGGGCAGCTCAGTGGACTTTATCCACCCAATGGACCCAGGCATTAGGATACCTGTCAGACAAAATAGCAAACAGTCGCCTCATTTTGTCTCTCCAGTGGTGGAAGTCCCCTCAAAACCTGTTGCTGGGGTCCCCCTTTCAGCAGTCTCTACCCCAAGCAACTCTTACAACAGATGCTTCTCCAATGGGGTGGGGAGTTCATCTGCAAGACCTCTCCACCCAGGGCATCTGGTCCCCACAGGAGACTTGTCTACATATCAATCTCTTGGAACTCAGAGCAATCTTCCTTGCTCTGCGGGCTTTCCACACCCTGCTCAGCCACAAGACAGTCCTTATCCACACAGACAATCAGATAGTCATGTTCTATGTGAACAAGCAGGGAGGAACTGGCTCTCTGTCGCTTTGCAACGAAGCTTTGCGACTGTGGGCCCTCGCCAGAGAGCATCACATTCATCTTCTGGCAGTTTATCTTCCAGGCGTTCAAAACTCTTGGGCAGACAGGCTCAGTCGAGTTCTGCTTCCACACGAGTAGTCCCTACATATGGACCAGGTATCCAAGATTTTTCAAATTTGGGGAACCCCAGACATAGACCTCTTTGCAAGTCCGTGGAATGCCAAACTTCCCAGGTTCTGTTCCAGAACTCTGGCTCAGGGAGCTCAGGCAAGGGATGCTTTCCTCCTTCACTGGGGTCAAGATTTCCTCTATGCTTTTCCACCCATTCCCCTAATTCCCAAAACCCTGTTCAAGCTTCAGAGAGACAGAGGCCACATGATTCTCATAGATCCACATTGGCCACGGCAAGTGTGGTACCCTCTGCTTCTACATCTCTCTCAAGCTCCCTCCCTGGAGTTAGGGTCTGCTCCAGTCCTCCTCTCTCAAGAGGACGGAAAGTTATGGCATACCAATGCCCAGTCTCTGCATCTCAGGGCTTGGTTGCTGAAGGCCTAGATCTCCAGGATCTTCATCTTTCTCAACAAGTGAAAGATGTTCTTTATGCTTCCAGAAAACCTTCCACTAGACATTCTTATGTTTTCAAGTGGAAAAGGTTTACTATCTGGTGTTCTGGGAAGGGTCTTAACCCCCTTGCCATACCTCTGGAATCTTTGCTGGAGTATCTCCTCCATTTGTCTAATGCAGGCCTTAAGACAAATTCGGTAAGGGTCCATTTGAGTGCTATTGCAGCTTCCCTTAAGCCTCTAAATGGACAACCTATTTCCTCTCATCCTCTTGTAGCAAGATTCATGAGAGGCCTCCTTTTAACAAAGCCTCCCATTAGACCATCCCCGGTGGCATGGGGCTTAAACTTGTTTCTTGGTCAGCTTATGAAGCCGCCTTTTGAACCTTTAGCTACCACCTCCTTGAAATACCTTTCTTGGAAAGTTATCTTTCTCATTGCAATCACATCAGCATGTCGTATTAGTGAATTGCAAGCACTCGTAGCTAATCCACCTTATACAAGGTTCCATCATGACAAGGTGGTCCTTAGGACTAATCCACACTTTATGCCTAAGGTGGTCTCGCCTTTTCACCTCAACCAGGAGGTCTACCTACCTGTCTTTTTTCCAGGACCTCATGCATCAAGTGCAGAGAGGAATCTTCATACCCTGGACTGTAAAAGAGCCCTGGCTTTTTACTTACAAAGGACACAGCAACATAGAAAGTCTTCCCAACTCTTTGTTGCCTTTGACCAGTCTCCAAGAGAACACTATCTAAAGGATTGCCCAGTGTATTTCTTTCGCCTATCAGAGCAAGAACCTTTCTCTGGAGGGCCATGTCACAGCTCACAATGTGAGAGCCATGGCAGCCTCAATAGCTCATCTGAACTCTGTGTCTATTGATGACATCTGTCGAGCAGTCACTTGGGCCTCGGTTCATACCTTCACAGCCCATTACTGCTTGGACAAGGACTCCCGCTGGGATGCCTTGTTTGAAAAGGCTGTTCTTAAACACCTGTTCCAAACTTAATCAACTCCTACCCACCATCCGTCATGGGATGCCAGAGATCCATGTGGGGAACTGCAGCCCTGTCCCAGGGACACACAACTGCTGGGATCTCTCCCTGGCATCTAAAGCTAGGGAGTCCCCATATGTAAAGACTCATTCCTGCTTGTTCCTGGAGATAGCACAGTTACTTACCTGTAACAGGTGATCTCTGGGAACAGCAGGAATAAGTCTTCACAACCCACCCACCTCCCCTAGGAGTTGTCTCTCTCTATCTCTCTTTCCTTTCCCTCTCTCTCTCTCTCTCTTTGTCTCAGCTCTAAAACTCAACTGAGAAGAGACAGTTGAGAAAGGCGAGTAGGCAGCACGCAGGCGCTGTGGGATGCTCCCAAAAGCTTTCTGATTGGACACTGGGGAGCGTTCCCGCGCAGGCTCCGTCGGTACCGACGTACCCATATGTGAAGACTTATTCCTGCTGTTCCCAGAGATCACCTGTTACAGGTAAGTAACTGTGCTTTCCTGTTTCCCATCAGCCCCGGCTGGCTTAACAGAACTGCGAGAGGGAAACTCTCCCTTCGCAGCTCTGAAAGCCACGCCGAGGAGAGTGATCGAGGGAGGGCTCTGCCGGACAGGAGGGAGGGCTCTGTTGGGCGGGCGTGGGCCACGCGGGAGATACTTGATTCTGCCGCTGCCACAGCGGCAGCAGCAGCAGCAAGTTAGTTTTTTATTTTAAAGTTTCCCTGGGCTTATGGGGAGGGAGGGGGGTTAGGACTGGTAATGGGCTGATGGGGGGGTTAGGACTGGAAGTGGGCTATGGGGGAGCTAGGACTAGAAATGGCCTGATGGGGGTTAGGACTGGTAATGGGTTATGGGGTGCTAGGACTGGAAATGGGCTGTTGGGGGGTTAGGACTGGTAATGGGCTATGGGGGGTTTAGGACTGGTAATGAACTATGGGGGGCTAGGACTGGAAATGGGCTGATGGGGAGGGGTTAGGACTGGTATTGGGCTATGGGGTGCTAGGACTGGAAATGGGCTGTTGGGTTAGGACTGGTAATGGGCTATGGGGGGCTAGGACTGGAAATGGGCTGATGGGGGGGTTAGGACTGGAAATGGGCTATGAGGGGGTTAGGACTGGCAATGGGCTATGGGGGGGCTAGGACTGGGAATGGGCTGATGGGGGGTTAGGACTGGGAATGGGCTATGGGGGGGGGCTAGGACTGAAAATGGGCTGTTGGGGGGGTTAGGACTGTAAAGGGCTATGTGGGTCTAGGACTGGAAATGGGCTGATGGGGGGGTTAGGATTGGTAATGGGCTATGGGGGGCTAGTATTGGAAATGGGCTGATGGGGGGTTAGTACTGGTAATGGGCTATGGGGGGCTAAGACTGGAAATGGGCTGATGGGGGGGCTAGGACTGGAAATGGGCTGATGGGAGGGTTAGGACTGGTAATGGTCTATGGGGGGGCTAGGACTGGTAATGGGCTGAGTGGGAGGGGGGACTTTAACTGCAAATAGCTGATGGTGAGGGGGACGGGGGCTTGGAATGGAAATGGGCTGAGTGGAAGGCGGGCTTGAACTGCAAATAGCTGATGGGGAGGGGGGATTGGAATGGAAATGGGCTGTGAGGGGAGGGAGCCAGGACTGGAAATGGGCTGAGTGGGGGGGGGGGGGGGAGATAGGACAGGAAATGGGCTGATGGAGGTGCTAGGATAGGACTGGAAATGGGCTGTTGAGGGGTGCTGAGATTGGAAATGGGCTGAGTGGGGGGGGGGGGAGCTAGGACAGGAAGTGTGCTAATGGAGGTGCTAGAATAGGACTGGAAATGGGCTGTTTGGGGGTGCTGAGATTGGAAATGGGCTGAGTGGGGGGGGGGGAGCTAGGACAGGAAGTGTGCTGATGGAGGTGCTAGGATAGGACTGGAAATGGGCTGTTGGGGGTGCTAAGATAGGAAATGGGCTGTGGTGGGGGCTTGGAATGAAATGGACTCATGGAGGGGCTAGAACTGGAAGTAGGCTCATTGGGGGCTTGGATTGGAAATGGGCTGAGTGGAGGGGAGTTAGGATTTGACATGGGCTGATGGGGCTAGGAAAGGACTAGAAATCGGCTGATGGGGGGCTGGGATTGGAAATGAGCTGATGGAGGGACTCAGATAGGACTGGAAGTAGATTGAGGAGCTAGGACTTGAAATGGGCTGATGCGGGTCTAGAAGGGAGATGATGTTGGGGGAGGATTAGAATGGGATGGTGCTGGGAGAGTGAAATGGAGAGGGGGAAAAATATTCTGTGTGGGAGGGAAGAAAAATCTTCAATTGGTGGGGTATTGGGAGAGTAAGTGAGGATGGAGGGGTAAAATTTGAGTGGATGAAATAGGAATAAGGAAAGAGCAAAAGGAGAAAGATTAGTATGTTAAAGCAGATGTAGAGAGAGAATGGAAAAAAAAGTAGAAGAGAGAAGAAAGAACAAATGGACAGCAGATGATGGAGAGTTAGCAGAAGACACGAAGAAACCAGAAGAAAGTGGCTGGAGCAATTGCAACTGAAAAAAAAATGCACAAAAGGTAGAAAAATAGCTCTTTATTTTGAATATCTCTAGGAACAAGCAGGAATGTAGTCTTCACATATGGGTATCGTCAGTACCAACGGAGCCTGCTTGGGAACGCTCCCCATCGTCCAATAGGAAAGCTTTTGGGAGCATCCCACAGCGTCTGCGTGCTGCCTTCCCGCCTTTCCAAATTGTCCCTCTCCAGTTCTTCATTTTCCGCAGAGCCGACAGGTCGTACATCCTGTCACCGCAGAAAAAAATCCCTTCTATTCTTCTTTTTTGTGGTCGAGTCTGCCTTCCCTCGATGCTACACCGGTACCGCCGATTCTTCTTTCTTTTTTTTCTTAAAAAAACAAAACAAAAAAACCCCTTTCTTTCTGGAGTCTTTCCAGTAATTTTCTCTTCAGGTGCCACGCACCATTTTGGGCACTAGGCCCCACTTTTTCCTTAAAAATGGAAAACCCTGCTTCGGGTTTTAAAAAGTGTTCTAAGTGTGGCGGTACCATCTCCGTCACCGACACCCATGAGTGGTGCCTCAAATGTTTAGGTCCTGACCACTCTATTCCAGAGTGTGTTGCCTGTGGGATGATGTCGAAAAGGGGCCAGCAAAACTGAGCTGCTAAACTTAGCACCCTTTTTCCCTCTGATGCAGCCTCCGTGGTTTTGACGTCTTCCGGGGCTTCTTCTTCCTCCCATGGATCTTAGGTAACTAAACATAAATCTAGCTGGTCCTCAAAGGGTAGATCTCCTAGACAACGAGATGCCTCTGGCATTGCCCTTGAGGGACTTTCACCGGCAAAATTGCCCTGGAGGGAGGCTTCGGCTTCCAAAGCACTAACGGGGCTCCAGGATGTTCTCGAGGCTTCAACCTTGGCAGAACTACTGGTGCCATGCTCTGGGGTGCTGGCTGCTTCATCTGGTACCGATACCCAAGCATCGGCAGTGACAACAGACCAGAGATTCTTGGCTATTGAACGCAGTCTGGCGGCTCTTCTCACGGTCTCAATGCCCTTGAAACCATTTCAGACAATTCAACCGGTACCGGCACCGACTTCGGTGCCAGCACCGACTGCATCGACATCGGCAGGTATTCTACTGGGACCGAGTCATGCGTCTCTCTCTGGCATCGAGAAGTCGGTACCGGACCACTCCGATGCCGACTTCGATCGGTACCGGTATCGTGCCTTGCACGATCACCCGGATCGGAGATACTTCAAATCCTCGGATGAGTCTGAAGACTCTGAAAGCTCTGCCGATACCAGAGTACTTCTTCCTGGGAATTCTTCTTCTCCTGAGTGTAGGATGTCTCCACAAGAGGATATGTCCTTTCAGGACTTTATCCGAGATGTGGCCCAAGGTCTTTCCATCACAGTGGCTCCTGAAAAAGAGCCTAGGGCAAAGGAATTAGAAATCCTACAATACCCTAAAGCTCCCAAGGAGGCAGCTATCTTACCTATTCATGAGATCTTGCATGATCTCATGTTAAGGATGTGGGAAACACCTCTAACCACATCTCCTCACTCTCGAAGACTCGACACCATGTATCGAGTTCCTCCTTGTCCTGGTTTTCAGAAGACTCAATTACCACACCATTCCATGGTGGTGGAATCAGCTATGAGAAGGATAAAGAGTGCAAAAAAGCATGCATCTAATCCTCCAGGACGTGAGTGTAGGACTCTTGATGCCTCTGGACGTCGAACCTTCCAGGCTTCCATGCTTTCTTCTAGGATCAGTTCCTATATCTTGTATATGGGAATGTTCCTTAAAGAGGTCACAGGAGATTTAGAGCTTATGAGCCCTCTCCTTCCTGATGATAAGAGGCAAGATTACCTCGCCCTTGTCTAACATGCTCAGGATGTTTCCAAGTTTGTGAATCATGCAGTCTTTGACTGCTTCGAGTGCATAAGCAGAACCTCTGCCATTGCCATAGGTGCACATAGGATTGCCTGGCTCCAGGCATCTGACTTGGAAATTTGGGTACAGGATAAATTAGGGAATATTCCTTGCACAGGAGAGAATCTCTTTGGCAAGAGTTGGCAGGAAAAAGCTAATGAGATAGATGCTGACAATATCACTTTGGATAGATTCTCTAAATTTACAGCTGATCCTGCGAGGAAAAAATCCTCTAAGAAACCATTCTTCAGTAAGAAGAAGTTTTATCCCTCCTATACCCAACAGGGGCATCTGCCCAAAAGGGACAGCAGCTACAACCTAGGCAAAGAAAGACAAAAGCAGCTAGGCCTCAACCGGCTGAGCAGACTCAGCCTCCACAGTGGCTTTGACTCCTATCTAGTGAACTTTGCTTTCCTGGTCCTGAACGGCCCAGAACCCTCCACCATCCCAGGAAGATTATGTCATTTTCCCCCCAGATGGGGTCAGATAACAGCAGAGAATTGGACTCTGTCTATTGTAAGAGAGGGGTACAAGCTTCATTTTCTCAGCATGCCCCCTCCTACAATGGTAAAACAGTTCAATTCTCAGACCTCTCTCAACAACCAGTTAGGTCAAGAGGTCTCTGTGCTCCTTGCTCAAGGGTCAATAGAAGATGTACCCATTCCCCAATGGGGTACAGGGTTTTACTCCCCCTATTTCCTTATTCCAAAGAAAACAGGAGGACACAGACCCATTTTAGACCTCAGAGAACTGAAGAAATTCCTATTCAAAGAGAAGTTCAAAATGATTTCTCTAGGAACTCTGCTGCCATACCTTCAGAGTCAGGATTGGCTTTGTTCTCTAGATCTCAAGGATGCGTACATTCATGTTCTCATCCATCCAATTCACCGAAAGTTCCTTCACTTTCTGTTTCAAGGGAAGCACTACCAATACAAGGGTTCTTCCCTTTGGCCTGGCCTCTGCACCAAGGGTGTTTACAAAATGCATGACTGTGGTGGCAGCATTTCTCCGCACCCTGGGAATATTCATCTTCCCTTACTTAGACGACTGGCTCATTCGAGCCCCTTCAGAGCCAGAGGCCAGGGTTGCTCTCTCTCGCCCAATGCGCATCCTTCAGTATTTGGGACTTGTCATAAACTTCCCAAAATCCAACCTTGCTCCCACTCAGTCCCTAGAGTTTATAGGAGCTCTGCTGGATACCAGACAGACAAGGGCCTACCTTCCACAGCCCCGCTGCCTTCGCATTGTGCAGTTAGCTTCCCAAGCAGTGCTAAAACCTCACCTCACTGCTTGGGAAATGTTACAGTTGCTAGGCCACATGGCATCCACCATGCATGTGGTTCCTTATGCTCGCCTCCATATGAGGGCAGCCCGGTGGACTTTATTCACTCAGTGGACTCAGGCGTCAGGTTGTCTGTCAGACAAAATAGCAAACTCAGATCGCCTTATTTTGTCCCTCCAATGGTGTCAGTCACCCTAAAACCTTTTGGTGGGGTCTCCTTTTCAGCAACCCCCACCTCAAGCCACTCTAACAACAGATGCTTCACAGGTGGGTTGGGGAGCCCACCTGCAAGGCCTCTCTACCCAGGGCACCTGGACTCCACAGGAGGCCTATCTACACAGTCTCCTGGAACTCAGAGCAATCTTCCATGCTCTTCGAGTATTTCACACCCAGCTCAGTTACAAGACAGTCTTCACAAACCACCCACCTCCCCTAGGAGTTGTATCTCTCTTTCTCTCTTTCCCTCTCTTTTTTGTCTCAGCTTTAAACTCAACTGGAGAGGGACAGTTGGGAAAGGCGGGAAGGCAGCACGCAGGCACTGTGGGATGCTCCCAAAAGCTTTCCTATTGGACGCTGGGGAGCGTTCCCGCCCAGGCTCCGTCGGTACCGACGATACCCATATGTGAAGACTAAATTCCTGCTGTTCCCGGAGATCACCTGTTACAGGTGAGTAACTATGCTTTATTAACTGGAATATGTCAGCTCTGGGAAATGTGAATCATTAACTTCTGCGCTTTGTTTAGTACAAGAGGAAATTAATTTATAGCTTGGCTTTTGGGGTTCCCAGTTTAATTATTGTCTTCCTGTTTCTAAATTGTGATTCCTTGTTTGGTGATGGTCTATGTTCTGCATGTGTAACTGAGTTGAGGTATTCTGTTTATGTAATTCCTATTTGACATTGTCACTTGTTCTCTTTCCCCAGTAGGTCATGTATTGTTATTTTCTGAAATGTATTGGTTTAATATTTGCATTGTTGCCTTTTGATAGGTAGGGTATGGTGCTTTATGAGTCCTGGTAGTGCTGTTATGATACGGTGGGTTTGCTATTGGTTCTAAATGGGCAGTGTTTGTAGTAGTTCCTAATGTGCCTGGCAGTTGGCACTGGATTATAGTAATGTAGAAATCTCTTAGGGGCTTGTTTACAAAGCCGCGGTAGCGGTTCGCAATCGTTTCAATGGGGCCGCGGCTCCGATAATGATCGCGAATCGCTACCGCAGCTTTGTAAACAAGCCCCTTAGTCTTTCTTTATCCATTAAGAGGCATGTTTACTAAAAGTTAGTGCATGGTAACATTATGCAAATCTTTATCTTTATTGGCTCATTTAATATACCGCTCTTTACCAGAGCGGTGTTCAATAACAAAATATAAGGCTGCTGAAAAGGAAAAGGAATGCCATAAAAAATTAAGAGAAAGGATAGAGTGGAGAAATAGAATAAAGCAGCAGAGAGAGCAAAACAAGGTGCGCCGTAACAGAGGGTTAAATACATCCTGGTTCAACGGGATGTATTTATGCAAATGATGCAAATGCAAATATTTCTGCAAATGATGCCCGCACTGAGTCTCCGCACATGGCCCCGCATCCCCCTTGGGCCGCCCCTGTAGATAGATGCTGAGTCAGGAGAACTGTAAGTCTATGTCCTCAGCTAGAGGGGTCATTTGTAGCATTCAGGGTGGGAAAATGGGGGTTACTTTAGTATTTATTTAATTTGAAGGTCAGCACCTTTTTGTATAACTCAGGAAACTGGGTTATCTTAAAGTAGCTAAACAGGTAGAAACGGCGACGGCAAAAGCTAGAAGGATGCTTGGGTGCATACGGAGAGGAATGGCTAGCAGAAAAAAGGAGGTGATAATGCCTCTGTATAAGTCTTTGGTGCGACCTCATTTGGAGTATGGTGTGCAATTCTGGAGACCGCACCTTCAAAAGGATGTGAACAGGATGGAGTCGGTGCAGAGGGTTGCTACTAAAAAGATTAATGGGCTTCATTATAAAGCATATGAGGACAGACTTAAGGATCTTAATATGTACACCTTAGAGGAAAGGCGGGATAGAGGTGATATGATTGAGATGTTTAAATACCTCCGTGGCATAAATGTTCAGGGAGAGAGCCTCTTTCAATTGAAAGCAAGTTCTGCGACGAGGGGACATGGGATGAGGGTGAAGGGAGATAGATTCAGGAGTGATATGCGGAAATATTTCTTTACGGAAAGAGTAGTGGATCCGTGGAATAGTCTCCCAGTGGAGGTGGTAGAGATGAGGACAGTAACTGAATTCAAAAAAGCATGGGACCAACACAGAGGATCTCTAAAGGTAAAAAGTGGACTGTTGTAGTTGTTGTTATGGAAGGACAGACTAGATGGGCCTTGTGGTCTTTTTCTGTCATCATGTTTCTATGTTTCTATAATGATGGCCGCATGGTCGGAGATATGCGTACTCAGAATTTCAACACTCTCAACTTCTCTGGCAAAGAAACGAGAGACCAAAAAAAAATCAATCCTGGAATGAGAGTTGTGCGGATGAGAAAAAAAGGTGTAATCTCGTTCCGAAGGATGCCGCACTCTCCAGATATCCACCATGCCAATATTTTCAAAGATAGACTCCAGCACCACAGACGCTCGCCCCCTCCTAGCAACCCTAGGGGGCTGACAGTCGATGAGGGGGTCGGGCACCATATTGAAATCTCCGCCCAACACGATAGGATGTGGAGAGAAGTCTGTAAGCATCTCTGCAAGCGATTGGAAAAATTTGGGGGAATCACAGTTAGGGGCGTACACATTTACTAACACCAACTGCCGTTTATTCACTATGATCTGTGCACTTGCCCATCTCACTTCAGCATCTGCTCTGGTAGAGATGATCTGCGCCTGACAGGCCTGCCTAATTAAGATGAGCACCCCATTTTTGCCACCTATCGCTGGCGCTTGAGAGACCAAGCAATATTTGCCCCCAGCGAGCTTCAGAGCCTCGTGAGAAGGCAGATGTGTTTCCTGGAGCAAAGTTATGTCAGCTTTTTGCTTCTGACAATATGTCAATATCTTTTTCCGCTTCATGGGATGTTTAATGCCCTTCACATTCAGGGATAAAATCCTAAACGAGAACATCTACACAGCAAAACATTGTAGCTAGACTTCGCGACTCCCATATTGGTACTCTCTGGACTCGCATAAATGGCAACATTAGCATCAACCAATACATGTGGTAAGGCCTACAAGGTGTCATAACTTCCCCTGACAGTCAGAGGCAAGAAAAACTTGGGTGGACCAACGACGGCTGCAGAGAGGCCGCACGGTACCCCCGATTAAAGATATAGGTCCCAACCCAACCCCGCTCTCACATATGCCCATATAGCCTCAGCAGCTAGCAACCCACACCCGAACATAGACTCCAGACCTAGTATAATCCCACCCTCTGAAACTGGACGTCCATCCCCACATAAAAGGAATGATAGCAAGCAACCAAAGAAGAGAACAGGGAATGGCACTTTTCTTACTATAAGAACATCACCCAAAGCAAGAGAAGGGGGGGGGGAGAAGGGGAAAGAGAAAAAACATCATAAGCAGTTTAGAAAATAAAACATATTATCAGCCAATTCCCAGCAGACAGCCCATCCCAAAAAGACAATGGCATACATAGACTGTTAGTTTAGCAAATCCACGGTGGGCCATCAATCTTCAATCCTCATTAACCCAGACTTAACACCACAGACAATATCAGTGCATTTGAAGGGCCTCCTGTTCTTCTCTAAATTTCATGGCCTCATCTGGGTCCTAGAAGGCCTTGATACGATTATCCAACGTGATTTTCAGCCGAGCTGGGTAGAAGATCCCGAACCGGGCCTGTAGATGCAAAAGTCGAGGTCTCATGGCCAGGAACTACCGTCGCTTGTCCACCGTTGCTTTACAGAGATCCGGATAGAAGGATATATTTTTGCCTTCAAAAGTAAGGGCTGGCTGCGATTTAGCTGCTTGGAAAATTTGTATAGCTTGCTGGTGACGCAGCATGCAGAAAATCACTGGTCTAGGGCCTTTCTTGCAAGGCAATGGACAGTTAAGTGGCTTGCCCAACGCCACAAAGAGTGTTAGTGAGAACTGAGCTCTACTCACCTGGTTATTGAGCCAGCACTCTAACCACTAGGCTACTCCTCCACTCCAGCCAACCTATAAATGGATTTAAATAAATATGGAGAAAATAGAGACAATATGTGAAAGAAGGCTTCCAGGAACATGTAGATAGAATTAATTTATAAAGTTCATTCTCCCAGTCTATGAACATTAGAAAGTTCTTTCAGACAGATCTAGGCAGTGTCTTTGACTAGTAATAGCTTTATGGTTGTTGATGATTCCCTGCAGAGTTACCAAGTTACCCAAGTCCAGGAGTGAGATTTTTTGCCAGTTCTAGTTTTAAATTTGTATTGTAATGCAGCATAGTATTTGTAGTCCCTGATTTTACCCATTGAAATTAGTGCTGCAGATCCCATAATGCATCATGAAGAAATTGCCAGATATCCAGGACTGGCTTAAAGTCTCACTCCTGCAACTGGGTAACTTGGCAACTCTGATTAGGAACCGGTTCAGTCCCAGCCCTCCCACGTCTGTGATGGCTGTATGCTTGGGCTGCTGTCCTCCACTGAGGTGCAGTATCCAGGCCGTTGTCCTGTATCCCAATCCCCCTCCTGACAATGATTTGACAGCATCGGGAGCTTCTCCTGATGCTGTGATCCCCTGATGCAGTCAAACATTGTCAGGCGGATGGATTTCTGCCACTGCATTGCCAGTGTTTCATTGCCGTGTTCAGCCCGGTTCGGCAAATGTGAGCCATGGCAGGAACTGGTTTGTGTGAACTGGGCTGAACTGGCTGAATTCCACCGCTGACTCTGTCACTGTGAGGGGATTCACTAAAAGAAGACTCCCTTTTCCCTGAGCTTATAAACAAGGATTGATTTAAACTTAAACTTAGCAGTTGCTAGTGTGTTCCTTTTCCCCAGGGACCAGAAATCTGGAACAGAAGTACAGCTTGCCAGAGAACTTGTTGCGAAGGCTATTTTGAGAGACTGGATGGGTTTCACTTAAATCAAGCCAAGAACATTGCAGGAACCTGCTTGATTCATGCTAACCTCTGCCAGCAGTGACAAGATTAATTCCTGGCTCAGATGCTTGGAATGAGGATCTGTTTGCTGATGCAAGGAGGGGGGCAGGGGCAGAAAGAGAAAAAGAGATCAGTTACTGATAGACAGAGCAGCAGGGGAAGACGAGAGAGCCCTTGATCTTGCTGGGATAAGAAAGGAAAATCAGAACTGCTCAGGGCTATGTGATGATAAAAGGAAACAAGCATTTGTCTAGGCAGGTTTCTCTGGAGTAAAGCCGGACCCTTGCTAAGGCCTAAGAGTTGCAAAGAAACTCCCAGCTGAACGTCCGTCTTTTGGTCAGAGGTAATCCTCATAGATTCCATTCCATTCTTGTTAAGGCGAAGGGAACAGGGTCTACAAGGACTCTGAAGGAATTACCAAGTTACCCAGTTCCAGGAGTGAGATATTTTATGAGTTCTGCTTTAAAATTTGCATTGCAGTGCAGTATGGTATTTGTAGCCCCTGATTTTACCCATAGAAATCAGTGCTGCAGGTCTCATAATGCATCAGAATGAGACCGTCAGAAATCCAGGACTGGCTTAAAATCTCACTCCTGGAACTGGGTAACTTGGCATTTCTGTCTCTGACTCGCAGCAAATTGTATCCCTAAACTTGGTTGCCAATTTCCCAGAAGAGGTAGCTTTGGAAGAGAATGGTATCTTTAGTCTCACTATCTGACTACAATCAGAAAGCATGTCTGTTGCAAAGAGCAGGGTTTAAAAGGGAGGTGAGTCTAAGAATTCAGCTAAAGTCATTCTGATGCTTTTGGGGACCTGCAGGATTGAGCACTATTGCCAGTTCTGGTTTTAAATGTCCTCTGCAATGTAGTAGGGTACTTATAATCCCTGATTTTACACATTAAAATGAGTGCTGCAGGTCCCATAATGCATCAGAGTGAGATTATCAGAAATCCAAGACTGGCAGAGAAGCTCACTCCTGGAACTGGGTAACTTGGCAAATCTGGGAGGGCCTCACCCAGAAGCCCCTAAAGGTGTGTGGCTGAGGAGTTTATACTGTATATATTTATTGATGTTCATACGTTATACATCAAAATCACAAAAACAGGTAAATTCTTCCATACATACAAGAAAATAAAAAAACACACAAGATAAACATCCTCCAAAGATAAACACAACAAGAAAATGAAATATTAGCCCACATCAATGGGAGCAAAAAAAAAAGGAAAACAACAAAAGCAAAAAGGAAAAAGAGGCGAAAAAAACCTCACAATAATTCAATAACTCCTAAATGAAACCAAATATCTTACATGGTTACCATAAACCCCTCAACCCTCCTCAGGCATAGGTGCGGCCGCCTCCTTGCTTACCAAAAGTTTTTACAAGTGAGAAGGATCAAGGAAAACAAATTTAAACCCCTGACAGTGTAACTAAATATTTACAGGGGAATCATAAATAAAAAGTTCCGGATAAGCCTAGCACTCGAGATTTAAGTAAGAAAAAAAGCTTTCCTCCTCACTTGGGTAGCTCTGGAAACAACTGAAATTTTCCTCCACAAAAGGTAACTTCCTTATGTCTAAAATAATTCCGCAAAATTAAGGCTCTATCACCAGGCTGAGGAGTTTATGAAAGGTTTAAAAAAGGTTTGGACAAGTTCCTGGAGGAAAGGTTTATAAACCATTATTAAAGGGGACCCGGGAAATCCACCGCTTGCCCCAGTACAAACATGGTGGAACCTGTGTCTTTTAGGGAAACAGCTAGGTAAGTGTGACCAGGATTGGCCACTGTTGGAAACAGGATACTGGGCTTGATGGACCCAGTATGGCATAAGAACATAAGAACATAAGATATGCCATACTGGGTCAGACCAAGGTCCATCAAGCCCAGTATTCTGTTTCCAACAGTGGCCAATCTAGGCCATATGTACCTAGCAGTTTCCCCAAGAGACACAAGCTCCACAATGCTTGTACTGGGTCAAGCATATCTTATGTATTTATGTTACTCTATTACAGAGTGATCCACTTATTTGATCTCAAAAAACTTCTAGAGAGAAATTTCATCTTATTTGGCTACATCAAGGGTCAGTGTTTATCTCTACTGATCGTTTCAGGTTTTGTTTTTCTCTTACTGTTACGTTCTTGCTGATCTGAATTACCAGACTGAAGATTTGTGCAAGTATGGCCTGATATTCTCTCAGAGACACACTCAGCTTGTTTTTAGTTCCTGAATGTAAATGTGTAGCTTTATAATTCAATATGCCTTTACTGCCCTGAATGATCCTGCGCTTGGCTGATCTCAGAAGCTAAGCAGGGGGTCTGGCCTGGTTAGTACTTGGATGCGAGACCACCTTGGAATGCCAGGTGCCCAGGGCCGGTGCAAGGAGGTGAGGTGCCCTAGGTGAGCAACCATGCCACCCCAGGACTTGCAGCAATGGTCTTAAACTGCTTTCCCGTTTGCTCAACTTCCTTTGGTTTAGGGGTGGAAGTTGGCATTGCAAAAAGGAAATTGGCACCAGACGCTGGAGGGGTTGGAAGCCAAACAACCCCGTGGCGCTGAAGCTTTAAGGTGAGCACCGTGGAGCAGTTTGAAGCCATTGCTACCGCTGCAGGTAGCGAAGAGGGGTGGCAGTTGTGGCAATGCACTGCCCTTTGGACCAGTGGCACTTTAGGCACGTGCCTGGTTTGCCTAATGGTTGCAACGGCCCTGCAAGTGCTATAGACTTTCTGTACAGAAGAAAGGCCATCTACTTCCTGTTACATCTGCCAGGAGTCAGCACTGTAAATATTCTTCAGTAATTTTCTATACAGTTTTGTTTTTCCAGTTTAAGTTACTAATTCTGTTTAATTTTCACTCTACTCTGAAAATTCTGGTGGTGGTTTAGTGTATATTCAAGATTAGACCACTTCTCTTTCTCATTTTTGAAACAGCATCAATAATTGGCACAAGTCCCAAACCCTGAGTCAGGGTCCTGGGAGGGCTTGTTTAATAAAGCTCCAGGAGTCTGAAGGTGTCATGACAGGGGAGTTTCATTTGTAGTATCCCAGTATATACAAGATGGACTGAGGGACACCGATTACCTTGCATTCACATCTGAATTACAAGAGCAAGCAGAGACAGAAAGCCTGGTCAGCATCAGGAAGGAGAGAAGCATGGGCCTGAGCTAATATCAAACAATACATGTTCAGAAATGCAGTCTGAAATAGGGCGACCATACCAAGAAAACTGATTCACGCCTCTGACTGAATTGGCCACAAACTCTTTTTCTGAATGCTGTGGGTTGCCTCTCCTTTTGTTCGCACACCTGAAATGTAGGAGATTATAATTATAGACTAGAAATGAGGCCCACAGACATTTTGTCTTCATTGTTCCTTTGCTGGGCTTGTTTACTGTAGCAAAAACGTAGTCGGGAAGTTTTAATAATGTTCCAAAATCAGCATTACAATTCCATAGTACATATTTAACTTTGAAAGCATAATTGCCTTTCTGTTTGATGTTATGTGCTGCTTTACATATTTAGAAAAAAATATTTAGGCAAGCTTAAGTATTATATAATTGCAATACAAATTAAACAATTCTCTATTTTTAACTTTTTTTGGTGTGTGGGGATTGGACACTTGCTTCCAATTCTTTCTGATCCCAGCTATAGGTGGAGCACTGCAATTCTTCATTCCTGTCCCATTTTTAATTCCTCTGTTTCAGCTGGGTCTTCAAAGTGTATATACCACCAAAGGTATATCTGACACCCTTGGGTTCTTCTGTGGCTATTCACAGTGTAGGAAATTTGGGCTCTGACCTTTTGGGTAGGGCCACTGAGGCAGGACTCCCCTTTGTATCTTCAGCAGCATAAGCTACCCAGAAATCAATCTAAAGCACTGATTGGGAAACCACTGTACTGGTTCAACTGGTATGTCACACTACACAAGCAATTATCACGCAAAAACCAACACCAGTACAAAGCGTGATAAAAATGGAAAGACAGAGTCCTTTATTGATGCCTTGACCACCCGACACAGGCCGTGTTTCGTTTCCCTTCGTCAGGGGTATGTCAAGCTTAAAACTAAAACTAAAAACATGAATACTTAAAAATAAAACAGAAACAGACAACTAAAAACACATTCTATCATAAAGCATTAAAACTTTTAAAATATAAATAAATCATATCAATTAAAACATCATATAATAAAAATATAAAAATTATAAAAATTATATCAACTTACTGAACAGTAATGCTCAAAGACAAATAGACATATAAATACCTCTGTTGAAGACCTTTAAAACAGATGGTCTTGTACCATACTGTAAAACAAGGCTTAAATTATTCACTCTAAAGAAGATATAAATAAATGAATAAAATTAAAAACAAACATAGGTACATCAATATATTAGTCATATTGTGATTATAATCATTAAAGTAGATAGAGGACTATAATAAACATAAAGATATTTCATTATAACTAAAAAAGCGTGTTTCTTGGAAAGAGCAGGAGTGAGTCATTTTAAAAAGAGGAGGGGGGGGGGGGGAGGGAAGAACAAACATCATTTATTTCCATGAGATACCGGGCATAGACAACTTGAGAAATAAGACTGCAAATGTAACTAGTACAAACATTGTAAATATTTAAGACACCATTTGCAATTAGTTATAAAAGTTGCTTTAACTCATTTTAAATATATAAATAGTAGCAAAGAAGATCAGTCTGCCAAAATTAAAACAGGGATTCAAGAAGGAGTATAAACTCCCATAAAAAACATATCACATGTATATATCAAATGTCTGGACTTTAAACCCAATGTCATTCTAATATGAAAAGTTTTAATAAAGGGGGATATAAAAAGAACCGCCATTACAAAGTGATCTAACCGTGTAGAAAAAGGAAAGAGAAAACCTATTAACCGATATATAATTGTTACCAGCATCAATATTATGCAAAGGCAGAATATATAAAACTGAAGATTTTATAAACCGCTGTTTGCTATATAGGAAGAAAAGTAAAAATATGTACATATTGCTTATGAACACCATTAAAACGTTAGACACAGGCACCTTTCTTACTATAGCCACCAACTTGCAGCCGTAATGAATGACTTAAAGAACGCCCGCCCATGCGCGTTTAAAAAGAAAGTAAAAGTGGGCGGAGTCACCTCCCGAGAAGCAGGAAAGTTACAAACATTCCAGTATTTCTAAAAAAAATCTATGAACAATGAAAAGATGAAATAAAACTATAAATGTGAGTAAATATTAAAAATATAAATATGGGCAAGTGATAAAACCATGTATCAGCATAAGAAAATTAAACGAGGGTACCTTTCTTATTGTAGCCAATGCTTACAGCCATATTAAATGAGCTAAAAGCCGTCATTTATAAACATAGGAAGGTGAACGTCCCAAGAAACGGGAAAAATAAAGAAATATGAAATCTGTACGCGAACACTAAAAAATAAATATACATGAGGAAAGGGAACAAATCATCTAAAAGAAACAATCCATAAATGCTCAAAAGATGCATAAAAAAGAGAGAAGTGACCGTGCCAGCTACTTATGTAAAAATCTCTAAAGGGTGGGCTGAATAAATATATAAATATATAGATAAATAAATATGGGGGAATAGTAAAACCATGTACCATGTACCAATATATAATTGTTACCAGCATCAATATTATGCAAAGGCAGAATCTATAAAAACTGAAGATTTTACAAATCGCTGTTTGCTATATAGGAAGAAAAGTAAAAATATGTACATATTGTTTACGAACACCATTAGAAAGTTAGACACAAGCACCTTTCTTACTATAGCCACCAACTTGCAGCCGTAATGAATGACTAAAAGAACGCCCGCCCAAGCGCGTTTAAAAAGAAAGTAAAAGAGGGCGGAGTCACCTCCCGAGAAGCGGGAAAGTTACAAACATTCCAGTATTTCTAAAAAAAACATCTATGAACAATGAAAAGATGAAATAAAACTATAAATGTGAGTAAATATTAAAAGTATAAATATGGGCAAGTGGTAAAACCATGTATCAGCATAAGAAATTAACAAATTTATACCCTTTAATCGGAGTGGCCGCACAGTTCCGTCAGAGAGACTAAGTCCGGAGGTTAATTTCATCACACAATTTTCTCCGTTCAGTACTCCTCTAAAACGTATTTTGAAACGTCACGCTAATATATTGAACAGCATCCCTGGCCTCGAAAATCAAACTGTGAGGTGCGTTTGGCAAAGACAGAAAAACTTGAAAGAGATATTGAGCCCAGCGGTTTTACGGCCATTATCCTCTAAACTTGCATTCAGAGAAGCAGGACATTCAAAATGTGGAACCTGCAATATATGTCCAATTACTCAGGAATTAGTGGAATTCTATTATCATAACAAGAAATATTGGCTGAGGTGCCGGACTTCTTGTTCGTCTACATATGTAGTTTATTGTATACACTGTCTATGCGGCCTAATATATGTAGGGAAAACTACCAGATCATTCAAAATTCGGATGAACGAGCATAAGAGTAAGCTGAAATGTCAACAGAAGGAAGCCCCTATAGTGGACCATTGTCTACAGTTACAGCACACCTATGATGAGTTACGCTGTTTTTGTGTTGACCAGATAAACGAGGCGCTACGAGGCAAATCAAAAGAACAAACCTTATTATATTGTGAACAACGGTGGATATATCGGTTAAGATCGGTGTTTCCTGAAGGGCTCAACGCACGCATAGAATGGGAGGTGTGCATTTAATCACTACTAGTAATAGTGACCTTCAGGGTCACTGCTGCAGGTGCTGGTTAATTTGCAGCTCTAGAAGTAAGACCGCATGCGCAGCATCCAACAGAGGTTGGAAGTCATGAATGGAGAGAGTTCATGAGAATTACTACCAGCTAAACAGAAGGTACGCAGTTTCCTGAATATCGACAGTATCCGTCAATAAATTAGCAGAAAGAAAGTAAGTACTTAATGAACTTGTTCATATTGCAGTGCTTTCATATCTTCCCCTGAAGAAACCGTATGGGTGAAACGCAAAGTAACAGCGCGCCTGACAGCGTCGGGATTTGTATTGAAAGCTGAAACTTCTACTGAAAGCTAAGCACTGGTTAAACATCATTAAAAAAAAAACTTTTACCGCTATATTACATTACAAGATAGTTTCAAATACTGGAGGGAGTGGCCGCTTGTGAATAAGGTCGTTGATGTGAATAGGCATTGATCCATTTGACAGTTACAATATAGTCGATGGCAGCCTGCTGATGCTGAGACCTTGCGGCCACTCCGATTAAAGGGTATAAATTTGTTAATTGAAACTTTGTTTCGGGTCAATAGAAGATACATTGTATACTTTCATGATAATACTACAGAGAGTTAGACATAATTGCCATTTACTCTAATATTCTACAGAGAAAAGTAAATGCCAATGTTTCTTTATAAAATATGCTTGACACAGGCACATGAAAACACACCTTAACTAGGCAGGATTTTATAAAAATTATCCTTCACATGTTTACTTTGAATGTAGCCTGGAATATGGTTTGATATTGGTGGTAACTCAAATCCCATTATAAAATCCCAGTGGCTACAGTTTCCTGACTTCCCCTTTTACATAGGTTTACAAATGACAAAACATTCTGTCAGTTCACAGACAAGTGAAAAGATTTCAAGCACACTTGCTCAGGTCAAGCACAGTTTAGAAATAAATCCAGCAACACGCCGTACAGTTAACCATTTTAATGAAGCAAAGTGTGTGAGCAGTTCCTAGATATAAGAAGGTAGTTGTAATCCATTACAAAGAATAATTTAAAATAAATAAGTACACTAAAATTCTTCAAAGTTGATACCCAAATGATCCAATTTGCTGACCTCAGGCATTGGGCTTAGCATCACTAATCTGATTATGGGCAAGAGGAAGGTGAAATTGGCCAAGAATTCCTCCAGTGCCTGGGTCACCACAGTTGTCTGACCTCTAGTGGCTACTGATCCTATAGATTTTTTTCTTGAGTGCCCTGTGCTACAGCCAAGTACTTTCAGACAGAGCTTGACAGATTGTGCACTGGAGTCATAAGAACATAAGAAATGCCAAACTAGGTCAGACCAAGGTCCATCAAGCACAGTATACTGTTTCCAAGTGTCCAAACCAGGTCACAAGTACCTGGCAGGTTCCCAGAAAGTCACACAGGTTCCACAGTGTATGAAGACAACCAAGGTGTGAGAATTGGTGGAAGACTCATCAACAACCATTGCTTTGCTGATGATACCACATTACTGGCTGAAAGTGAAAACAGTCTGAAATATTTGCTTCTCAACATCAAGAAACATATTCTTAAAATGGGCCTACATCTTAAGAAGACAAAGATTCTGACAACTGGCAAAATATGTAAGTTCATTGTTGACTGAGCAGAAATAGAAATGGTGGACTACTTTAATCTGCTTGGATCAATCAATAAAGAAACAACAAACAGTCAAGAAATCTGTTGATGCATTGCTCTTGCCTATAAAGGACCAAGACAAAATTCTCAAAAGCAGAGATATCTCTCTTTAACAAAGATTCAACTTGTCCAAGCCATGGTATTTTCAATAACATCATAGATATGAAAGTTGGACAGTGAAAAAGATAAACAGGAAGAAAATTGATGCCTTCGAATTAGGGGGCTAGTGAAGAATACTGCGTATACCATGAATTGCCTGAAGAACAAACCAGTCAATACTAGAGGAGATCAAAGCTATGTTTTTTTTAGAAGCTGAGATGACAAGACTTCAACTTTCATACTTTGGACACATCATGTGAAGAGAAAGATCATTAGAAAAAAGACATCATACTTGGTAAGGCTGAAAGTCAATGCAAAAGAGTACGGCCAGCAATGAGATAGATTTATGCAATAACAGCGCTATCGACAATTAGCTGCTTAACTGAAGACAGTTTAGGACACAGTTATGCAGAAGGTCACTGAACACAGTTTAGAACAGCTATGCAGAGGGTCGCCAAGGGTTGGCACAGACTTGACGGCACTTAACAACTACAACAATTTCTAGTAAAGCCATGCTGTCTCTGATCCTGTAATCCCTTAGATTCCAGAGACTGAACCATCCTGTGCTTTAGCAGTAGGACTGAGAAATCTCGGTAATGCACCTCTCACATAGATGGTTCTTAGCCTCACCACCTCCTCTCTCAGCTTCTCAACTTGTTTGCTGAGGGATTCAACCTTCAGGCATCTTACACACTGACCTGGTTCCACACCCTGGATCTGGCTATCCATCTGAGTAGATGCAGAAGTGGTAACAGAGGCGACAGTTTTGATACCATGATATTTCCCAGCCATATTTCTGCTGTTAGAAAAAAATGAGAATTAAGACCTGCCAAAGTCCCTCTCCTGTCCTCATCTGTCCTGTCAGTTAAAAACAAAACAAAACAAAACAAAAAACCCCCAAACAGACTTTTTTTTAATGTGAAAACCGATACCTTTTTTTTTTTTTAAATCTTTATTTTCATTTATACAACATAACACAGCAAAGCACAGAGACTAATAAAACACAGCAAAGCCTACTGCTACATCATACAGAACAAAAAAAACAAAACAAGACCCCAAGGCGGCCCACCCCTACCCCCCCCCCCCAGCACTCTCCTCCGGGGTATGTATAGCAGATCTCCCATAGGAGAAGGTATAGTGTACAAAACTGGGTCAGCTCCGTAGAGTAGCCGAAGCCACGAAGTCGTTCAGCAATTGCCATTTAAGGAGGTGATTCCCAGACAAAGGCTTAGACGTACAGGAGCATTGTTCAAACTGACTATATAAACTAACATGATTCCACCATTCATGAAAAGTAGCTTTCGAGGTGGTTTTCCAATACTTCATAATTAAGCAGATCGCAATGCCTAACATGAAATCGAATAGGAAAGCACCTTGGTGAGATAGAGAAGGTACATCCGCTGCCGAGCGGAGGCTCACTATCTGCCAAGAGAGGGGCTCTCTAAACCGGAGAACACGCTGTACCTGCTCCCAAACGGAGTTCCAATAAAAGCACACCCCTCTGCATTCAAAGACGAGATGCTTTAGAGTACCTACTTCCTTTCCACATGTCCAGCACAGGGGACTAAGGGCATTATCCCACCGTGCGAGGGTTACAGGAGTGTAAAAGCAATTGTGAGCGAAGAAGTACAGAGTCTGGGTCAAAGAGGCGGAGCGGGTCACTCTAACCTGCTTGCACCAGAAGTTCCTCCACTGAGGTTTAGAGAGCACCCTCCCTGTGTCGCGTTCCCAGTTCTTTTGTACTTTACTCACCACTGGGGGCAAAAACTCTACAAATCTCTTGTAGATCTTCGAGACTATTCCCCTCCCTTGACTGATTTGTTCTAGGTATACCATGACCCCCTCAGTATTAGGAACCAGAGTCGGGGTTACACCTGCCCCTCCCAAAACAGTGCCTAAGCTGAAGCCACTGAAACTGACAGGATATCGGGAGAGCAAACTCCTGTCTAAGCTCCATAAAAGTCTTCCACCTGCCAGAGACTTGTAAGTGATTCACCAGCCATATCCCCCGGGAATACCAGATTTTCCAGGCAACCGGTTTCTTCTGAATGGAGAACAAAGGATTATACCACAAAGGCAGATAGCAATGAGAGGCTCCCTTAGGCTCACATGTTTTAATAAAAGCCTGAAACGCTTTGAGTGTATCGACAATAACAGAGGGGAGAGGAACAGTGGAGGGAAATTGCATCCCAGGGGCAAACCGCAAGGGAACTGGCGCAAGCAACTTCTCCTCCAAGAGAATCCATATCGGGCATCCAGTGGAAGGACCTTCCAACCAGCGGGACCCCTGCTTAAGCAGGAAAGCGTGATGGTAGGAGCGGAAATTAGGAAAATTCACACCACCCTGCTCCCGCTGAAGCCGCAATTTGTCTCTAGCGATCCTTGGAACTTTATTGTTCCAGAGAAACTGCAAAAGTAACCATTCTAGATGTTGATACGCTTGAGCAGGGAGGTAGCAGGGAAGCATCTCTAAATAGTAATTAATTTTGGGGACGATCATCATTTTTATGGTGTCCAACCTGCCCCACCAGGAAAGTGCTAGGGGAGACCACCGCGTCGTCAGATCCCGCGCTAAAGACAAAATCTCCTCCACATTGCGTTTAATCGTTTCTTCAAACGGGTAGCAGTAGCGAATCCCTAAATATTTCACAGCTCCCGCTTCCCACAGAAAGGGATATTCTCCTAAAGTCTCCCTGTGAGCCCATTTATTCAGAGGAAACATCACAGACTTAGTCCAATTAATTTTATATCCGGAGTATCTCGAGTAAGTCTCAATAGTGTCCAATATTATAGGAAGAGAGTCGGGTGAAGCGAATAAAAGCAAATCATCCGCGTATGCGGAGAGCTTTATCTCCAGCCCTGCGATCTCGGCCCCCTGAATGTCCGAGTTCTGTCTTATGAGAAGGGCTAGAGGCTCCATAGCGAGATTAAAGAGCATAGGAGAAAGCGGACATCCTTGGCGGGTGCCACGCTGCAAAGCTAGGGGAGCCGATGTGACGCCGTTCACACAGATCCGAGCTATGGGCTCCAAATATAAAGGATTGAGGGCTCGAATGAAGGCCTCCCCAAATCCAAACCAACGGAGAGTCGCGAAAAGAAACGGCCATTCTAAACGGTCAAAGGCCTTTTCTGCGTCCAATGAGAGGCCAATCAATGGCTTTTCCATCCCATCGGCACCTAATAAGACATGGCATAAAAGGCGCGCATTGTCAGCTGTCGAGCGCCCTTCTGTAAAGCCACACTGATCAGGGTGGATTAAGGATGGAATAATCCCCGAGAGCCGGGCGGACAATACAGTAGCGTAGATCTTATAATCCGCATTAAGCAAAGATATGGGACGATAGTTGGAAACCAGAAGGGGGTCTCTACCCGGTTTTTCAAATACTATTAAATTAGCGACCGCAAAGGAGCCGGCTGGTTGCTCCGCCGCTGCCAGAAGGCGGAAGTACTGCTCTAAATGAGGGGCAAGGGCAGGAGCAAACCTTTTAAAAAATTCGACCGGCAGCCCGTCTGGGCCAGCCGCCTTACCCGAGGCCATAGATGTTATTGCCCTGTGAATCTCCGCAGCGGTAATAGGGGCATCTAGCGCTACCCGACAATCCTCAGAGAGAGTAGGATGTTGTAAGTTGGCTACTAACTTTGCGAAACCCGCGGGGGAGAATTCGCATTCCGAACTATACAAATGGGCATAATAATCCCGAAAGGCCTCAGCTATCTGTGCATCTGTGAGTAAAAGATCCTGCCCCGGCGGATATCTGATGGCGCTAACTCGCTTAATTTCTCGCTTGCCCTTTAAGGTGAGCGCTAAGTGCTTTCCCGCTTTATTCTTCTCACGGTAATAATACCCCTGTTGCCGGCGCACATATAGGGAAGCCTCAGTGGACGCAAGGGAGTTATATTGAAAACGCAAGCGCTGAAGACGCAGTAAAATACACGGGTCAGAACGACGCACCAGAATCCGCTCTCCAGCTTTGGTCTGCTGCTCTAAAGCGTGCAACCGTTGCTTCTTCTGCTTTTTCAAGCGTATATCAAAGCCGGTGATAACCGCCCTAACCGTGGCCTTAAAACCCTCCCACCAGGCCCAGGGGGAGGTGGCATGAACCAAATTGAACAGAAAGTATTCAGAGATGGCGGAGTTTACTGCAATCTGAAACTCAGGGATATCTAGGAGAGATCTATCCAGGGTCCAATACGGAGACGGAGTCTGCAAGGAGTCATCTTGTAAAAGCACAGAGACGGACGCATGGTCCGAGATATGAATAGAGTAAATGTGAGAGGGACCCATACAGGGGACTAGGGTCTTGGACACCAAAAAATAGTCTATACGGGACTGCGACGCATGCGGCGCTGAAAAAAAGGTAAACTCCAGTTCCCGCGGGTTCTGGAGGCGCCAGATATCCACCAGAGCCAACTCATGGATCATGGATGTAAGAATGAGATGCCCCCGGGACCGCTGAGCAGACCGGGGGGGCTGGCGATCAACCAGAGGATCCAAAACTTGATTAAAATCCCCCCCGACCATGATCAACTTCCCGCTAACATCATGTAGCTCCTCTGCGATTGTTGTGAAAAAAGCAGGGTCATCCGCTGTGGGAGCATAAAGACACATGAGTAACACCTCAAGCCCTCCCAACTGAAATAACACTTTAGCCCAACGACCTTCTAAATCAGATTTAACACTCAGGACCGTTAACCCTAGAGAACATCTAGCGAGAATAGCGACCCCATTATGTTTCCTGACTGCTGGGGAATATGCTATAACTTTAAAGGGTCTCTGCCCGAGTTTCAATGACTCATGCAGATTCAGGTGTGTCTCTTGGAGTAGTAAGATATCGGCCCCTTCCCGACGTGCATAATCTTGGATTTTCCGCCGCTTGACTGGACTATTAATACCCTGCACATTAAGGGAGAGTAGTTTACACGGAGCCATTATAGCAAGCCCGTAAAATTACCCCTAGGGGCCAGGAGAGAGAGCATACCAGGATCTAAGAAGAATAGCCAGTTGACCCAGAAAATACATTTAGGCACATTATAGCAATTACAGACTAATAGCTTCTGAGATAAAATAACATAGATAACCACCAATATGTACCCCGGAGGAGAGGCAAAACCCGAAGCATATGAAAAAGGTGAGCACAGGCCGGCGGGGCTGGCTCCGGAGACCTAAAATAAAAAAGAGAGAAAAAATGGCCAGACCCTTACCGCAAAAAACACAGAGCGGCCTGAGTCAGGATATTAATTAAACCGTACATAAGAGAGGAAAACAGCAGTGCGTAGAAGAACCAAATCCCCACAATAGGAATAATGCAACTAAGTTAAGAGACTTAGACAAAATCAGTCATTAGTGAGAAAGTGGAAAGCCTCGACAAGGCAGCAAAAGTTCTTAACAGATACTTCAGTCCGCTGGTCGCTCCACCTCCTGGGGCGCCAAGAAAGACCGCTCCAGCCTCTGGGGGACCCCGGAGGGGTCTCAGCAGCTCAAGAAGCACCGATTCAAACGTTGCGCTGAGGACAAGGCATTTGCAAAGTGAAGGAATGTAGCCACAAGCCACAATTCAGCGCATCTGGGCTGCTTCAGCGTCTTCCAAAAAATGTTGAAGTGCGTCAGGCTCCTCAAAGGTGCGAGTATGGTTGAGGTAGGTAACTCTCATCCGCGCAGGATACATAAGGCCAAAGCGCGCCTGGATTTGCTGAAGTCGGGGTCGAAACTCCAACAGCCTCTTGCGTCGATTGACAGTGTATTTGGCAAGATCGGGATAGAAAGAGAGCTTGTGCCCCTCGAATTCAATCGGGGCTCTTGAGCGCGCCAGCTCCAAAATTTGCGCTGCCTGTTGGTATCGCAGGGTACGCAGGACAATAGGCCGTGGTCTGGAGTTTTGTGCGACCACATGGGAAGGGACTCGATGAGCGCGATCAATTTCGAACTCCTTGTCAAAGGTGCACCGCAGAATCTCGGGAATGGCCTTGAAGAGAAAAGCACGCATATCTTTTCCTTCGGCTCCCTCCGGTAAGCCCACCAATCTAATATTGTTGCGGCGTGCACGGTTATTGCCATCTTCGACTTCGCGTTGCAACGCCTTGATCTGTCTCTCCAACTTGGGAATAGTTGCTAAGCGGGCCTCATGAGCGGTAAGTGTACCCTCCACCTTGTCCTGCCGCACGGATAGGCCCTCCATTTTCGCCTTAAGACCGACCAGGTCCTCCTGCATAACGGCCAGAGCTGCTCCATTGGCTATAACGAGCTCCTTAACTCCGCGAATCTCGGTAAGGAGTTCAAGGTGAGCATCAGGCCCCTCTCGTGTAGGCGCCATTTTGTGTGGGGAGATAGGCTCGGTTTTGGATCGTTTTGCGCTGCTATTCGCCGCCCCCGAGTAATCCAGCCGTTGCGGTTGCAGGCCTGCCATCAGGAAGGTACCGTCTATCGTTCAGAGAGCAGAGATCCAAGACCAGGTACAAAATAAGCAGGATTCTTGCTAGGTCTCCACGGAGCCACCGCACTACACGTCCACTCCGCTCGGCATCAGGCTCCGCCCCCCGAAAACCGATACCTTTGTTCAGATTCCCTGTGTTTAATCCTACTTGTTTGCTCCCCTATGATTGGAGCCTGTAGTTTACCTTTTTTCTTCAGACTAAAAAATTTGTTAATTTATCTGGTGTGCATAGTATATAGTGTACCCTTTGTAGAATGTCCTTATTGATTTATGAAGATACTATTAATCAAAGACCCCTGAAATATACTGTACTATATTGTTTTATTCCCACAGAGTACCTAACTTTGGCATGTTTTCTTAAATCCCTAATTTGCCAACCAAATCCCTCAACCCCCTATAAAACGTATCTAATTTGGGCCTCTTAATAGGGGATTCTAGTCAATATAATAAGATTTAACACTGGTTTGAGTGGGAGCTGTGGTGGGGAGGGATCTAACAACTCAGCAGTGTAGTGCCTTCAAACAGTATTTTCCATTTTCCCTCCTCTTTAAACTTGAAGAATAGAGGAAAGAAAAAAATAGCAGTGAAAAAAGCCTGGTCTAAAAGAGAAAAAATCCCCTTCTGCAAAAAGCTACAAAAATAAACCAGAAACGTAAGCAGAAAGTATGTTATATGACAAAAATAGAACCCTTTATTCAGAACTTTCAGGCAGAGAACTTGTAGTAAAAGTCACAAAATTACCTTGCATGAAAAGAAACCCCTTTAGGAACAGCTGTGCTTGCATTGTAGACTTTTTATACAACAGTCAGCAACCTGACTTTTAAGCAAATTAGGAAAACCTACACCTCAGCAGGCAGTGGATTCAAGGACTATTTCCTCTTTGAACTTGAAGACTAGAGGAAAGAAAAAAAACGACAGCCAAAAAGTCTTGCCAAAAACAAACAAAAAAACCTCATTTGCAAATAGCAACAAAAAAAAAATAATCAGTATCTTTTGCAGTAAAAAGATGCCATATAACAAAGATAGCTACCATTTAAAGAACCTTTAGGCAGAGAACTTGTAGTCATAGTCGCAGAATTTATCTTTCTTGAAATGAAGCCCATTCAGGAATGGCTATAAATATAATCCAATTGCTACTTTGAATGCCAAATAGAATTCCAGTAGCCTACAGTGATTTGTCATAAACACTTACAAAGCTGCCAAGTTATCCTGTTCCAGGAGGGAGACGTTTTGGTCCATCCTGATTTTGAATCTACATTTTAAAGCGATGTGGTATTTGTAGTCCCTGATTCTGCAATTAGTTTTGCAGTCCCATAATACACCAGGGTGGAGCTTTCAGAAATCCAGGACAGGCCTAAAATTTTCTTCCTGGATCTGGGTAACTTGGGAACTCTGCACTTGCCACCGCTGTATGCTGCTTTTTTGTTTAAAGCCATATTTACCACTATAATGCCCCAATATGTTTCAGAAAAACTGGAAAAAGCAGTAAGCACCCTAAACCTAGGGTGAAACATTGCACTAGTATGCAGCACAGGCAAATACTGCTCAGGCATACTGGGGCATCTCACCAGGACATCGCAACTACCGTAACAAATGACTAGTCAGATAGCTATGGTCTGGTTTTCCAGATGACTCCCAGCAGAATAAACCGCATGTTCCTTAAGATGCAGAGTCAACTCTGTTCCTTTTCAATTCCACTTCTAAAAACTTCTGATTGCAGCAGTCTTATTGAGTGTCATGCTGCCCTGCATGCTGAAGTCCAGAACCATTTTTCTGTCATGTTTGGCTGTAGTCAAAACTCTTTCCAGTATAAGCCTGGTTTCCAGAGCACAACCATAAATGTATTCCTGTTATTCTAAGTTCCATTAAAATGCAAAAGAGGATTTCTAATACTGTGAAAAATTAATTTGGCCATGTATTCTTTGTTGTCTAATGCTTGCCTTATTTATTATCCATTTATTTTGATACAGAAGCATGAATTATATAGTATGAACGATAAGATACCTAAATTATTTTAATCTGTATACAAGAAGGCTTTGTGAAATATTTTCTCTCTCCCAGTACATGTTCCCTTGAAAGTAAATTTGCTTTGGAGCAGACACCAAGATAAAACTGATGGAAAATAATTTAACCATACTGAGAAACTTTTTTTTTTAACTAGCCATTTTCTACTGTTCCTTTGAGCTTCAATTAAATATGATACCTACTAAGGCTTCAGAACCATGATACTTCATTCATAACTTCTCTTACTTTTTCCTCAGTTTCTAAATCCTTTTTCTCTTCTATCTAGTCTGGCCATCAGAACAGTCCTCAGCCAGAAGACCCAAATCTTGGTTTCCTTCAGAATGTGTTATGTGTGCACCACATGTAGGGTCACCAGATGACACTGTTGTCCAATGGCTGATCCTCCTTTTTCCCAGAGACTGAAATTCTGTGTGTGCAGCTTCCCTAATACAAAGTTCAATAGTCAGATCTACTGCATGCAGCACATAGCACTTCCACTGAGCTATATGTCCAGCCCCAGGTGTTTGTATTTTTTTTTTTTTAGAAAATCATAGTTCATTCCAACTCAAAGCAGCAAACAAGGAATTGCTTTCCCTTATGAACTGGCCTAGTTTGCAACAGCATTTTAATAAGGCTTTCGCATTCCAGGGCAGAAATCTACCATGAAATACATTCCAGTGACACTTGATTCCACTGAACTCCGCTCCCCTCTGACTGATGTCACAGTGGGCCCACCTGAAAAGGAGCTCCTTTTCAGGTGCTACTCACGCCTCTCGCTTTGACCATATAACTCCCCTCCATCTCCAGGAACAAGCAGGAATAAGTCCTCACATATGGGTACGTCGGAACCGACGGAGCCTGCGCGGGAAAGCTCCCCAGCTTCCTAGAATGGAAGCTTTTGGGACCTCCCACTGCACATGCGCGCTGCCTTCCCGCCTTCCTGAACAGCTCTCCTCAGTTTCTCTTTTTCCGCGGAGCCAGCAGGTCGTGTATCCTGTCACCGCTGAAGAAATTGTAGTTTTTTGTTTTGTTTCTTTAGACCGCGTACCTGCCTTCCCATACCGATACCGGTATCGCCGGTCTTCCTTTTTCTTTCTTGAAAAATTATTTTCTTTTTCTTTTATTATTTTTCAGCACTTGGTCACTTCAGTTAGGCCTTCAGGCCTACTTGAATTCTCCACATGGAGAAGCCAGCCCCTGGATTTAAGAAGTGTACCAAGTGTACTGCTGTAATATCAGTCACAGACACCCATGAATGGTGTCTTAAATGTTTGGGGCCTGACCACTCCATTCCGGACTGCCCTTCCTGCTCCCAAATGTCTAAGCGTGGGCTGCAGAACCGGGCCAACAAATTCCATGTGCTGTTTGCTTCAGAGAATCCAACATCACAGTCATCCAGGTCATCATCTCCGGATGGATCTCAGGTAACCAAACCTTCTGTGGGCAAGTCCTCAAAGGGCAAATCTCCTTCAAAGCATCGAGAGGCTCTTAGTTTTGAGGACCCTGCCCCAGCCAAACAGCCCCGGCGGGAAGCTCTGCCTTCCAAAACGCCAATTCAGGGGCTACAGGTTGACATCGATGGCACGGCCTCGACAGATCACCTGTTGGACTGCTCTGGGGTACCGGCCCATACCGGTACCGACATCCAGGCAGCCGTGGCGTCTATGGGCAATACTGTCCAATCCATGCAGCAGGCCGTCATGGCTTTCATTAAAGCTGCAACGCCATCGGTACCGCTTCCAGCGGTTCCGGGCCCGGTTCCGGTATCGTCCGCCATGCCGGAACCCAGGCCTTCCTCTTCTAAACGCAAATCGGTACCGTATGGGCTTTCGCTCCATACCGCTTCCATACCCGGTACGCCCGATGTCGATACCGATCGGTATGCGTATCGTGCGTTGGAGGAAACTAGAGAATACACCGATTCCTCTGAGGATTTTGGCTCCTCTGATGAGTCTGCAGAGCTCTCCCTTGACCTTCCTGAGGAACCTTCTTCTCCAAAAAGGAGAATGTCTCCTCCAGAGGATTTGTCCTTTCAGGACTTTATTTTAGAAATGGCTAAAGGCCTTTCTATCACTACCTCCTCTGAAAGGGAACCAAGGTCAAAAAGATTGGATATTTTAGGATACTCTAAGTCTCCTAAAGAAGCAGTTACCCTGCCTATCCATGAAATCCTTCAGGAACACTTGATGGATTTCTGGGAGAACCCTTTAACTCTGTCTCCTTATTCCCGTAGGTTGGACACCATGTATCGGGTCCCTCCTTCTCCTGGTTTTCAGAAAACTCAATTGCCTCACCACTCCATTGTGGTAAAGTCTGCAATGAAAAAGATCAAGAGTACTAAAAGGCACTCTTCTACACCTCCAGGAAGGGAATGTAAGACACTGGACTCTTTTGGTAGGAAAATCTTCCAGGCTAGTATGCTTATAGCCAGGATTAATTCCTACAGCCTCTATATGGGCATGTTCCTAGGGGAACTTGCCAAGAAAGTGCGGCATTTTGCCCCCTTTATCCCTGAGGATAAACAGGAGGACTTCCTTTCTGTAGTGAAACAACTTTCAGATGTTTCTAAGTTCTCCAACAGAGCTGCCTTTGATTCCTTCGAGGGAGCCAGCAGAGCTTCTGGCATTGCTATTGCAGCCAGACGTCTGGCTTGGCTCCAGGCTTCTGATCTGGAACCCTGGGTTCTAGATGGCTTACGGAATCTGCCCTGTACAGGTGAGAACTTATTCGGTGCAGAGTGGCAAGTTAAAGCCACTCAAATGGACGCTGAAAATGCCACCTTAGAGAGACTTTCTAAGTCCACTTCTACTCCCACTAAGAAGAAGTCTTTCAAGAGGCCTTATTATAAGAAGGCCAGATATGCTTCCAATACTGGCCAGCAATCTTCTCAACCTCGTTTTGCGGCTAAACGTCAGCAAACGAAACAAGCAAGAGCAAAGCCTGCAGCAGCTACTACAGCTCAACAGGCTCCACCCCCTCAGGGGTTTTGACTTGCCCCTAGAGAACTTGCCATTCCTGGTTCTGGACCAACCAGAACCTCTCACCATACCTGGAAGGTTAGCTCACTTTGCTCCCAGATGGGAACAAATCACAACAGAGCAATGGACCCTCTCTATCATCCGAGAGGGTTACAAACTTCATTTCTCCAACCTTCCTCCTCATCACATGGTGAGACCCTTCAATTTTCCATCTCCTCTCCTAGCCCTGTTGGGTCGAGAGATCTCTTCTCTGCTTGCCCAAGGGGCCATAGAAGAGGTTCCTCTTCATCAACAAGGGTCAGGTTTCTACTCCCCCTATTTTCTCATTCCAAAGAAGACAGGGGGATTCAGACCAATCCTAGATCTGAGAGAATTGAACAAATTTCTGTACAAGGAGAAATTCAAAATGCTCTCTTTGGGCATTCTCCTTCCATACCTTCAGAGTCAGGACTGGCTTTGTTCTGTAGACCTGCAGGATGCGTATACACATCTACTCATCCATCCATCCCACAGAAAATATCTTCGCTTTCTGTTCAGGGGAAGTCATTACCAATACAGAGTACTTCCCTTCGGTCTCGCCTCTGCCCCAAGAGTCTTTACCAAATGCATGGCAGTCGTAGCCGCATTTCTCAGAAGCATGGGGATTTTCGTATTCCCATATCTGGACGACTGGCTCATTCGAGCTCCAACTCAGTCGCAGGCCCAGATTTCCCTAGACCGCACAAGGAGCCTTCTGCAGTATCTGGGACTGGTGGTAAACCTTCCCAAGTCTCAACTCAGCCCTACTCAGTCTCTAGAATTCATAGGGGCCCAGTTGGACACCACCACTGCAAGAGCCTACCTTCCACTGGTTCGGGGTCAGCGTCTGCTGAGCTTGGCCTCCCAAGCCCAGTCCAGTACTCACTTGACAGCCAGGGAAATGCTACGCCTCCTGGGCCATATGGCCTCCACAGTACATGTGGTGCCCTATGCTCGTCTTCATATGAGAGCAGCTCAATGGACCCTGGCCACCCAGTGGACTCAGGCGTCGGGAGCACTCTCAGACCAAATACAAACCTCAAACCGTCTGTCTTGGTCCCTCCATTGGTGGATATCCACCAAGAATCTGTTGTTGGGGGCTCCCTTTCAGCCCTTGCTACCCCAAGCAACCCTCACAACAGATGCCTCCCAATTGGGGTGGGGAGCCCATCTGCTAACTCTCTCCACTCAGGGCACTTGGTCTCCACAGGAGGCCACCCTTCATATCAACCTCCTGGAACTGCGAGCAATTTACCTTGCCCTCAAGGTCTTCTATACCCTCCTTGCCAACCTGACTGTCCTGGTTCAGACAGACAATCAGGTGGCCATGTTTTACATAAACAAACAAGGAGGGACGGGCTCTCTGTCGCTTTGCAACGAAGCTCTCAGATTATGGGCCTTCGCCAGAGAGCACCAAATTCATCTGCTAGCAGTGTATCTTCCAGGAGTTCAAAACTCTCGAGCAGACAGGCTCAGTCGAGTTCTGCTGCCACACGAGTGGTCCCTACACGTGGACCAGATAAGCAGAATCTTTCAGGAATGGGGGACCCCGGACATAGACCTCTTTGCAAGTCCGTGGAATGCCAAACTTCCCCGGTTCTGTTCCAGGACTCCGTGTCAGGAAGCTCAGGCCACGGACGCCTTTCTCCTCCATTGGGGTCAGGCGTTCCTATATGCCTTTCCACCCATTCCGCTGATTCCCAAGACTCTGTTCAAACTCCAGAGAGATCACGGCTCTATGATCCTCATAGCTCCACGCTGGCCACGCCAAGTGTGGTTCCCTCTGCTTCTACAGCTCTCCCAGGGATCCTCCCTGGACTTAGGAGCTGCACCAGACCTTCTGTCTCAGGAGGAGGGGACTTTGTGGCACCCAAACCCCAAATCCCTACATCTCCGAGCTTGGTTACTGAAGGCTTAAGTCTTCAAGACTTTAATCTTTCTCAACCTGTGAAAGATATCCTTCATGCCTCTAGGAAACCTTCCACGAGGCGGTCTTATGCTTTCAAATGGAAACGTTTTTCCATTTGGTGTGCTCAGCAGGGCCTTGACCCTCTGGCACTTCCTTTGAATTCCCTCTTAGACTATCTCCTGCATCTTTCCAATGCAGGCCTTAAGACGAATTCTGTAAGAGTCCATTTAAGTGCTATTTCAGCATCCCTGAAACCTATAAATGGACAACCTATCTCCTCTCATCCTCTTGTTGCAAGATTCATGAGAGGCCTGACTCTCACTAAACCTCCCATCAGACCTCCCCCGGTCGCATGGGATTTGAATCTAGTGCTTGGTCAGCTTATGAAGCCACCTTTTGAGCCGTTATTTTCTACCTCCTTGAAATTTCTTTCCTGGAAGGTACTATTCCTAATTGCAGTCACTTCCGCTCGCCGCATCAGCGAACTGCAGGCTCTAGTGGCTAATCCACCTTATACAAGATTTCATCATGACAAGGTGGTCCTTAGGACGAATCCCCACTTTATGCCCAAAGTGGTCTCGCCTTTTCATCTTAATCAAGAGGTATATCTACCGGGTTTTTTTCCGGCTCCTCATGCATCCAGTGCAGAGAGGAACCTTCATACTCTGGATTGTAAAAGAGCTCTAGCCTTTTACCTTAATAGGACTCAGCCACATCGAAAGTCTTCTCAACTTTTCGTGGCTTTTGATCCTTCACATTTGGGACTTCCAGTCTCCAAGCGTACACTTTCCAATTGGATTGCTCAGTGTATTTCCTTTGCTTACCAGAGTAAGAACATTTCTCTGGAAGGCCATGTCACAGCTCACAATGTGAGAGCCATGGCAACTTCTATGGCTCATCTGCACTCTGTTTCCATTGATCAGATCTGTCGAGCCGCTACCTGGGCCTCGGTTCATACCTTTACAGCCCATTACTGTTTGGACAAGGACTCCCGCCGGGATGCCTTGTTTGGCCAGGCTGTCCTCAAACACCTGTTCCATTCTTAGACAACTCCTGCCCACCTTCCCAGGAGGGATGCCTGAGATCCATACGAAGATGGCGAACCCTTGGAGGGGGATCTCCCAGGCATCTCAGCTAGGGAGTCCCCATATGTGAGGACTTATTCCTGCTTGTTCCTGGAGATAGCACAGTTACTTACCTGTAACAGGTGATCTCTGGGAACAGCAGGAATTAGTCCTCACAACCCACCCACCTCCCCTAGGAGTTGTATCTTCTATCTATCTGTCTTCCTGTCCTCTCTCTATTGTCTCAGCTATAAACTCGAAACTGAGGAGAGCTGTTCAGGAAGGCGGGAAGGCAGCGCGCATGTGCAGTGGGAGGTCCCAAAAGCTTCCATTCTAGGAAGCTGGGGAGCTTTCCCGCGCAGGCTCCGTCGGTTCCGACGTACCCATATGTGAGGACTAATTCCTGCTGTTCCCAGAGATCACCTGTTACAGGTAAGTAACTGTGCTTTCTCCGTCTGCATTGGCTCCCTATTTCCTTCCGGATCCAGTACAAGTTCCTCATATTTGTTCACAGGTCCATTCACGCTGGCACCCCCCTTTACCTTGCCGATCAAATTCACCTTCACACCCCTCACCATTCTCTTCGGTCCATTCACGCCAATTGCATGCTCCTTCCTTCCCCATCCCAAGCCCACCTGGAATCCACCCGCTCCTCTGCCTTCTATTTCCTCAGCCCACGTCTCTGGAACTCGCTTCCCCCCTCCTTCCGTTTAGAATCCTCATTCAAAACCTTTAAGGTTAAACTAAAAACTCATTTATTTTGCTCTGCTTTCAACCTCCCCCCTTCTGTTCCTTTCTTCCCCCCCCTCGTTGATTTCCAACTTTTTACTTGTTTCTTGGTTTTATCTTGTCTGTACTTTTGAAATTTTAATGGCGTTCCTTTTCTTTTCATTGCAGCCTTTTTAAAATTTTGTTTGTAAACCGCCCAGATGCCCTGGTTATGGGCGGTATTGCAAGTTTTTAATAAACATAAACATAAACATGATGTTAAACAGATATCTTAAGCTGCAATGGATTTTCCTCAGTGCCACTTAAACAGATAATGCTGTCAAACAGATATCTTATCTGTTTAAGTATATAAGCCCATAGAAATCTGTTTATGTGGTTTGTCCTCTGCTGAAAATTGACCTTTGTATGTTTTGCATTAGGAGGTCTTGGGTGGTCTGGGACTAGCCTAAGCTCTTTGTGAGAGAAGGGGGTTGGGGAGAGATTGATTTAAATCATTAGGATGTTTTCTATATTCATAAAATTGAGTTAGATTTATTTATATTAATTTATTGATGTACTTTGTATTTGATATATTGCATTTAATGTATTATCTTTTGATATATTTTTGTAACATATGCTGTGTATAGATTCACCTGCAGAAAGACATGAACCAAACTGAAACAAAATTACTTATGTAATTTCAATAAATAGACTATAGAAAATAGAATGAAAATAAAAATATGGGGGGGGGGGTGATATTCAGTGCTTTTACTAAACTTAAACCTTGGATATTCAAGGCACATGTGCCTGACGTTTCTGCATATTACTAACTGGGCAGCAGCTCATTATCATCATTGCCCAGTTAGCCTCACGGCAATCCGGAAAACTCATGTTAGTGCGGCTGAATATCCTGTAGGGCGGCATTTACAAGGTTGCAGGTCTGCAAACCATGCAAATGCCTTTCAAAATGCTCCCCATAGGTATTAGTGGTATGTTATAGTAAATCATTTCTAGGTACTTATACATTCACAGATTTTAGCTTCTTTATTATCTTGCTGAACTAGTCCAGACCAGTGGGTTATGCTCCCCAGCTGGCAGGTGGAGCCAGAATAGAGCAACTTTCAATGATGTCATCACTAGTGCAGCACTGAGAGAAGCCAGTATGACACTTCCCAAGTAGTAAGAAAGACTGAAAAACTCACAAAAAACTCAGAAACTATGAACATTATTATCCATAACTTTCAGCAGTCATTTGGAACATGTATTTGGCTATCTTACTACAAATGACTCTGTGTCAAGCAGTGCAGTCAAGAGGCAAACCTCTAGGAAGAGTTTTTCAGGAAGGGTCCTGGACTGGAAGCAGGATTCAAAGACAGAAAACTATCAGGTATGTAAAATTTCTCTTTCCTTATCATCCTGCTAGACCAGTCCAAACGAGTGGGATGTACCTAAGCAGTCAGGACCCAGGGTGGGAGGAAGACGATGCTCTGGGCAGAATTGTTCTGCCAAAGGTGCTGTCTACGCAAAGGTACTCAGAGATGACCACATAGTCACCTTACAGATGTTCTCTGGAGATACCAAGGTGAACTCTACTCAAGAGGAAGCTTGCGCCCTAATGAACTGAGTTCTGACTCCTTCCGGTGTATACCTTCTAGTCAGAAGATATTCTGAACCAATGACATCTTTAATCCAGTGGACAATGGAGGACTTGGCCACTGCCTTCCTTTCCTTGGTCCGCTGAAGAGAAGAGATAATCCTACCGAAGGAAGACATAGTAATCTCCAGGTGTCTGACTAACGCCTTCTGCATGTCTACAAGACTCAAAGAAGAGTCAGTCCAAAATTCCTCCTCCAAGAAGTTGGGAAGAGTGATGGACTAATTAAGGTGAAAAGGTGACAGCAGCTATGGGAAAAAGGATGGCACAGTTTTCAGGAAGACAGAAGCTGTCGAGAAAACCAAAAAGGCTCCCTAAAGGACAAAGCCTGAAGCTCCGGCACCTGCCTGGCAGACAATAGCCACCAGGAAAAACACCTTAAGGGTCAAATCCTTGAGAGAGATCTTATGAAAGGGCTCAAAAGGATACTATTTTGTATTATGTATTTGTCATTTATATTATTTTGGACTGTTGTAGAATATAAAATGTCTTATTTATTATGTATGTAATACTATGATCCACCTAGATTTTGGATAGCGTGTAATAGAAAGCCTATTAAATAAATAAATAAATGACCGCTTGAAGGGCAGCCGGATGAACTGGCAGACAGATCTGCTTCACTCCTTTGAGGAAATGAGAGACATCAGGCTCTGCTTCTAAGGACATCCTTTGAATGCACTCCAAGTAGCACACCAGGGCTGCTACCTGAATCTTGAGAAAGTTCAGGGTTAACCCCTAGTTCAGATGGATTGTCAGAACTACAAAACAGCAACTATATTCACCTTCCTGGCCTTCAGAGCCCAAGAGGAACACCGACTCTTGAAAACCCTCCAGATTCTCACATAAGCTAAGAAAGTATAGGTTATCCGGGCCTTGAGAAGGGTATCCACTGCCCCTCCAGAACAGCCCTTTTTAGCCTACACATCTCAAGGATCAGGTCATAATTTAGAAGGGAATGAAATCCTCTGTTACCAGGGGTCATTGCTGCAGGAGGCCCCTCTTTTGAGGCAACAAGGGAAGCGACCCTGCCACTAGTTTCAACAGATCTGTGTTCTATGGCCTATACGGTCAGTACAGAGCCATTGAGATCACCAAGTCGGGTGAGACCAAATCCTATGCAGAAGGTGGCCCACCAAATGTCACAGTGGAAGACATGCAGAAGCCCCTCTTGGGGTCATTTCTGAAGCAGGGCATCCAAGTCCGCCACCTATAGATCCTTCCTGTGGCTGAAAAACGTCTCCACTTTGACATTCTCCTGAGTGGCAATCGAGTTGAATACTGGAAGGTCTCACCTCTGCATTTTGAGCCACTTCAGAGCCTCTATGGTGGAAGCTTTAAAGACATTCTTAAGGGGGGTTTCTACCCACCTATCATGAGACTCCTTGAGTGCAGCACCCTTTTCCACTAGGATAGTCCTGCAGTTTGTCACTACCATGATGAGAGCATCTACTTGAAGGAGCCACAAAGCTTATAGAATATTAACCAGCTAAAGTACCCTTATAAAGATCCATCCACATATGCAAATCACTGATTTATGCACGCTGATGGTGAACCTTTCCACGCTTCCTTATAAAATTGCCCCATGGAGGGTAATTTTATAAAGTAATGTGTATTTTTATGTGTGTATTTGAGGCCTATTCATAAAGTAAAGTAGATGCTTTCTTTATAAAATAGAAGCATAAATGTTTGAAAATGTGCATTAAATCTAGGTAGGATTATTTTCACCAGTCCTATTACTTGTGTAAATGCTCAGTTCTCATGAATTTGTGTAAGTTACAGTATTCTATAATTTACATGTGTACTTGTGTACATGCCTACAATGAAAGTACATGTTATCGGGCTTATGAGCATACTTACAGATTAGGGACCAATTAAAGTTTGCACGTCAAAGCCCATTTACATGCGTGAATCACTAAACATTTGTGTGCATAGATGGCGTATATTTTTCCATGACTTTTTATGAAATGACCCCTATAAGCAACAGATTTTGCTACCTACACGTGTAAGTACTGCCACTTATATGTGCAAGCATTAGATTTTGGAAAACTGTAAATCCAATCACGGAATGAAACTCCATACTCAAATGTTTTTATTGTTATGTGTTTTTAAATCCCATACAGGTAAGCACAATTACGCTGTCATTTATCTCTTCAAACTCCAGGTCTAAACGGGAAGATAGCTAACACTGGAGCAGGTGTAAATGCTGGTGGGGATTTTTTTTAAAGTATACAGTATGGAGATCATTCCAAAACATGAATACCCCTTATGGATGTGCGTGGGAGACGTTTTTCTCACAAAAACAACATCTACGAACATATTCTGAAACCCTGCACCTGTGCACGTCCATGGTGCTAGCACGGGAATCTCAGAACGTGCCTGGGAGGGGCGGAATGGGGGCAGAGGCGTATAAAGCATATTCAGGAAAGGCACATGTACATCTTCTGTGTTCTCCCCAGACGTGCTAGTTATGCCTGTGGAAATGTAGAATAAGGCCAGTTCTTAGAAATATTTCTGCTGTGTTTGTATTGAGGTAGTGAGAAATATGCTTCCAACTGGTATGACTGCAGTCTGTAAAACACAGCCAAATGCATTTATACTGATCATAAATCAGGGGTGAGAGAATCTTGTAAGCTAAGGGGTATTAATAACTAACCCTAAAGATATTTGAAAACCAACAATAGTGAATATGGTGGCTATGTGACAGTTGCTGTTTGTGCTAAATGAGCTAGTCTGGGGGACCCGGATAAGCCCTGTGTACTGTAAAATAGGACTGTTGATGTTAAAACTGTGAGTGAGTCTACCACAGGAGTTTATTTAAGTGAGAGTGGCGGATGAGATATGTAGTCCTGGCACGCTATGCTTTTATGTATACCAGCTTTTTTCTATAGGTGCTGAACATCTGTTTCCAAGAATTATGACTTTTGTGATAGCAAGTGAGTGTGTGTGTGTGTGTGTGTGGTTTGAAGGTTGCACGGGAGGGTCTGGTGTGCTGATCTGCATATCAGGGAGGAGGGCCAGGCACCAGGAGACATGACTGATGTAGTGCCAACAGTCCCCAGATTGTGCCATGCAGCATGCCATACTCAGGGCATACATTTGTGGTTCAACAGTCATATGCATTTCTTGGGGGATTGTTATATTAGTGTCAGTACTTGTGCACAAGAGGGTCCACCCTGAGCGTTTTTAAGGGTGTATGTAGAGCTGACCGATGCATGTCTCATTGAAGCCTTTTTATGATGCTAAGTACCATTTGATGTAAGGTAGGTTCTGTCATATGTGTTCATATTTGCCTTCTCTTATACTATCTTAGAGTGTGCTGGGATTACCTAGCAGTGTTCTGAGCATGTAGGGGAAAAGGATATGATCTAGTTTGCATCAGTATGCATTTTTCATCAGTTTCTATGTCTTGTGTGCATCAGCAAACTACTGTCAGTGAGCACAGAGGCTTAGGAGATGCATGTTTTTACAGTGGAGGCATGGTCAGGTCAATGGGCATGATCGGAGATGACCAACTTTACAGAATATGATGACGTTGCAAACCCGATCACCATTTGCCCGCATCTCTCATTATTGACGGAGACATGTTTTTCTGCTTTACTGTATGCACCGTGCCTGTATCCATGCGCAGGCCGCATGCTGAATATGTGCATGGGCCTGCTGTAGCATGTTGGACATGCCGCGCTGGACACATGGACATATCTATGATCCCATTGCCAGAAATGCGGGTGAGTCTAAAGCCATATTTCTGGAATTCAGTGGGGGTCGCGCCTATGCCCGATTTAAACTTCTCCGTTGCAGCGAGACATCCTATACAGAATCGGCCTCCATGCGCATTGTTCCTTCCATACAGGAAATACATGTATACTCTTATAGCCTGTCCTTAGTAACATAGTAAATGATGGCAGATAAAGACCAGCATGATTCATCTAGTCTGTCCAGTAAGGTGGCTAGAGTTGTAGAATTGCACCTGCTGCTCCAGGCAGGTCACTACTCTCCATTTATAAGGTTATTTACATTTGCTTTGATTCTATCCTGTTGGTATATAGTGATCCTCTGTGTCTGTCCCATCCTTTTTTGAATTCTATTACTGTTTATGCTCCCGCCACCTCCCAACCATGAAAAAGTATTTCCTGATGTTGCTTATACATTTACCTCCTTGCAGTTTCATTTTATATCCTTTAGTTCTTTACCTTCCCCTTCTTTGAAAAAGGTCCATTTTTTTCTTTAATACTCTTTAAGTATTTAAATGTTTGTATCATATACCCTCTGTCCCTTGTCTCCTCTAGGGTATACATATTTAGGTCTTTAAGCCTTTTCTCATATGCCTTCTAGTACAGGCCCCATATCATTTTAGTTGCCTTCCACTGAACCGTTTCAAGTCTATTTATATCCTTTCCAAGGTATGGTCTCCAAAACTGAACACAATACTCCAAATGAGGCCTCACCAACAACCTTCTTTCTGCTGGTTACTTCTCTCTCTATGCAGCCTAACCACCTTGTCATACTGCTTTGTAACCTTGAGATCATCAGAAACTATCACTCCAAGTCCTTCTCTTGGTCTGTACACACCAGCCTCTTGTCCCCTATCATGTACAGTACATCTCTTTTGGATTTCTGCATCTGAAGTGCATCACTCTGCACTTCTTTGCATTAAACCTTAATTTCCAAGCATTAGACCATTTTTCTAATCTTTGTAGATCTTTTCTCATGTTGTCTACTCTCTCTGAATTGTCCACTATATTGCAAACCTTTGTGTTATCCGCCAAAAGACAAACCTTTCCTTTTAACCCTTTGACAATATCACCCAGAAAGATATTGAACAGTAATGGTCCCAGGATCAAACCCTGAGGCACTTCCCTACCCACCCTCATTTCCTCAGAGCGAGTTCCATTCAGCACTGCCTTCTGTAGTCTGTCAGTCAACCAGTTCTTCATCCAGTTCACTACCTTGGGATTTATCCCCAGGCTGCTCAGTTTATTCACATGCCTCCTATGAGGAACAGTATCAAAGATTTTGCTGAAATCTATGTAAGCCACATCCATCACATGCCCTTGATTTAGTTCTCTGGTCACCCAGTCAAAGAAATCAATCAGATTCGTTTGACACAATCTTCCCATGGTAAAAGCCATATTGCCTTGGATCTTGCAACTCACTGGCTTCCAGAAAAAACACTATCCTTTCTTTAAGCAGCATCTCCATTATTGTTCCCACCACTGAGGTAAGGCTTACCAGCCTGTAATTTGCCACCTCTTCTGTTGCCATTTTTGTGAAGTGGGGCCACATCAGCCCTTCTCCAATCCCATGGTGCCTCCCCGGCTTCCAGAGATCTATTAAACACATCATTTAAAGGTCCTGCCAAAACCTCCCTGAGCTCCCTGAGTATCCTGGGATGTATCTTATCCATTCCCATGGCCTTCTCAACTTTCAGTTTTGCAGGCTGTTCATAAACATATTCTTCCAGGAATCGTGTTACATCTACTCCATTCCCCTTGTTACATTTGTCAGTCATGCATGGCCCTTCTCTAGGATTTATTTTTTGTGAACACAAAACAGAAGTATTTAGCACTTCTGCCTTTTCCTTATCACTTTCCACAAGTCTGTCCTCAGCATCTCTGAACCTTGCAATTCCACCGTTGGCCTTCTTCCTCTATCCATTTTATCTAAAAAAGTCTTGTCACTTTGCTTCACATCTGTAGCCTGGTTTTCTTCCGCGTGTACTTTTGCCATCCTGTTTTCTCTCTGTGCCTTTTGTTTTTAAATTTACTTTTTATTGAACCAAATATTGTAACAATCTATGCCTTTTTCAGCTTTATCCAGTGTTATTTTCTGTGTTCCTCTTTTTGTGATCTGAAATTTGTGAACATTGCCATTTGTGCCTTTATTTTTGCAGCCACTTCTTTGGAGGATGCCCTGAGCTGTTTTCAAGATTATGCTGTTAATTGTCTTAAAGAATCCTCTTCATTAGACTCTGAAGATTCATTGGCTGGATGTGAGTGTACTGTAGTGGAAAATAATTCAGGCTGAGTCTCATGGAGCCACATTGATTCAATATTGCAGCTAAGAGAAGATCCCTCGCAGGGGTGACGTACGGCAATCTTCTGCCTGAGGTGAGAGATGAGATGGTGCCACCTCCCCCCACTTGCCAGCATAGAGAGGCCTCCTCAGAGCACCTTGAAACCTGCAAAGTCACGACTTACACATGTATGCCCATTTACACATGGAAACAAACTTTTTACATGTATAAATGGCACATAGCCCCAGAACTGTTGCAAGGGTACTATCCAGCTACTGCTCCCACCCCCTCCCCAGTCCCCATTGCCAGCACTGCTGCCCCTCTTCAGGTCCTACACTGGCAGCAATGGCTTCAAACAGCTCCACAGCACTTACTTCAACCTCCAAAGCTGCGAGGCTGTTTGACTTCCGCAGCACCGGAGGTTGAGGTAAGCACCGTGGGGCTGTTGGAAGCCATTGCCCAGCGCTGATGCAGGGCCTGGAAATGGCTGGCAGTGGTGGCAAAGGGCCACCCATCCAGCACCGGCATTCTAAGCGGCCATATCGTTTGCCTAATAGTCGTACCAGCCCTGCATAGCCCTTCTGAAAAAACACTATAGTCTGTCAAAATAAATCAAGTTTGGAAAGAGCAAAATAAGTTTGAAACTGCAAACTGTCAATAACAAGCATTGGCATACGTATGTTTTTCATTCAAATCATAGACCAATGAATTAAAAATAATTTAATTGTGAGGAAATCTACACATAGATAATGCTGGAAATGAAGCCGAATCATTATTACAAATGTCCACAATAAAATTGCCCATAGACATTTATATTTCTGGCCTTAAAACACTTTTGTGCCTAAGGCTAATTAATGCTACAACACGTGAAACAATCAGTGAGGTGTTATGTTTGCTTGCACGTAATTATGAACTATTTTATATACCGGTTTCTTGTATGCGATGGAAATCCTATTGTGTGCCAGTGATTAAAATGCAGCTCGTGTTCCTTAGCAACATCATACCTATATATAACACCACTAATACATGCATTTTTAAAGATTCAGGAGAACACTTTCCCTGTGTGAACTGAATTGCATAATCTTTGAAAGCATTCTCAACATGATGGTACTAAATGGACTTTTCAGATGCATTTTTGTAATCAGTAGCTAAACTGCAGTAAGTCATCTGCACAGACTTGAATTCGGTGCTGAACCTGGGACTAATAAGAGCTGCCTCGTTTAGGATGTGTATTGGTGGATAGCTGTTGAAGTCTGGATATGAGTAAACGTATTTTTAGAAGTGGAATTGTAAACAACTTTTTGGTGCTAATGATTCTTGCATATGACAAAAATGATGATATATTCAGGTAGAAAGAGACACGCTATTACCGAGATGGAAGTGCAGTGCCGGCACTATTACTGTAAACACATACATTAAAGTTGAAAACCGCGAGGCTTTGTAACATCCTAAGAAAATTATTGCAATCTATGAATTCTGTGTACAAACTAGCATCGAAACTGACTGGTAATGCATATGATCTATCACTTTTAGAAACATAACGACAGAAAAAGACCACATGGCCTATCTAGACTGTCCTTCCATATCAACAACTACAACAGTCCCCTTTTTACCTTTAGAGATCCTCTGTGTTTGTCCCATGGTTTTTTGAATTCAGTTACTGTCCTCATCTCTACCACCTCCACGGGGAGACTATTCCACGGATCCACTACTCTTTCCGTAAAAAAATATTTCCGCATATCACTCCTGAATCTATCTCCCTTCACCCTCATCCCATGTCCCCTCATAGCAGAACTTGCTTTCAATTGAAAGAGGCTCTCTCCCTGAATATTTATGCCACGGAGGTATTTAAACATCTCAATCATATCACCTCTATCCCGCCTTTCCTCTAAGGTGTACATATTAAGATCCTTCAGTTTGTCCTCATATGCTTTACAATGAAGACCACTAATCATTTTAGTAGCCACCTTCTGCACCGACTCCATCCTGTTCACATCCTTTTGAAGGTGCGGTCTCCAGAATTGCACACCATACTCCAAATGAGAGTGCACCAAAGACTTATACAGGGGCATTATCACCTCTTTTTTTCTGCTAGCCAGTCCTCTCCATATGCACCCAAGCATCCTTCTAGCTTTTGCCGTCGCCTTTTCTACCTGTTTAGCTACTTTAAGATCATCAGACACAACCATGCCTAGGTCCCGCTCTTCTTTAGTGGACAAAAGTACTTCACCCCCTATACTATATTGCTCCCTTGGATTGCTGCAGCCCAAATGCATGACCTTACATTTTTTAACATTAAATCCCAGCTACCAGATTCTAGACCATTCTTCAAGCTTAGCTAGATCCCTCCTCATGTTATCTATACCTTCCTGGGTGTCTGCTCTATTGCAGATTTTGGTATCATCCGCAAAGAGGCAAACTTTACCCGACAGCCCTTCCGCTATATCACTAACAAAGATGTTAAAAAGAATCCGACCAAGGACAGATCCCTGGGGCACACCACTGGTAACATCCTTCTCCTCAGAGTGAGCTCCATTTACTTGTACTCTTTGTCACCTCCCACCCAAGCAATTTCTAACCCAAGCAGTAACTTTAGGATCCATCCCTAGGGTGCTCAGTTTGTTTATAAGTTGCCTGTGAGGAACAGTGTCAAAGGCTTTACTGAAATCTAAATACACCACATCTAGGGCTCTCCCTCGGTCCAACTCCCAGGTCACCCAGTCAAAGAAATCAATCAGATTTGTCTGACAAGACCTGCCTCTGGTGAATCCATGCTGCCTCGGATCCTGTAATGCGCTGGACTCCAGAAACCTCACTATTTTCTCTTTCAGCAGTGTTTCCAATAATTTACTCACCACCGAAGTTAAACTAACCGGTCTGTAGTTTTCAACCACATCCTTCCGCTTTTGTGTAAAGGCACCACATGAGCCTCTCTCCAGTCCTTTGGCACCACTCCCGACTCCAACGAGGCATTGAAAAGGTCAGTCAGTGGAGCTGCTAGAACGTCCCCAAGTTCCCTCAGTATTCTAGGGTGTATCCCATCCGGTCACATCACTTTGTCTACTTTAAGTTGAGCTAGTGTCTCACGAACAAAGTCTTCTGAAAATTGTTTAAGATGTCCCTCGCTTCTGTTCCTGTTTGTGGGTGTTTTCTGAGGTCCTGCTCCTGTTTCTTCATCTGTGAACACAGAACAGAAATATTTGTTAAGTAATTCCGCTTTATCCTTATCAGCTTCTACATATTCCTCCCCTGCACCCTTGAGTCTGACAATACCACTTTTGCCCTTCCTCTTCTCACTAATATATCTGAAAAATGTCTTATCCTCCCATTTTATTGCATTGGCTATTTCCTCCTCCTTTTGAATCTTTGCCTTCCTGACTACTTTGCTAGCTTCTCTAAGTTTTTCCAAATACAGATGCCTGTCTTCCTCTGTCTGTGATCTCTTGTATTTCATGAAGGCCTCCCTCTTTTTCTTCACTTTTTCAGCTACTTCTTTTGAAAACCATAGCGGTCTCCTTTTCCTTTTACCTTTATTTACCATTTTAACAAAAAGGTTGGTTGCCCTTAAAATATCCCCTTTCAGTTTTGCCCACTGCAGTGTTACCATGGCCACATACTATTACTGCTGCATTCAGCAGCTCGGGTTTCCATACAGTAACAGGTGCAAAGTGAAAAGGCAGATTAGTGTATTGATCCTCCCCCACTCCTCAAATACAGTTCCCAGCCCCTCCTGTTTACCCTCCTACATCCCTTTATTTTTTTTTTTAAACTTTTATTTTCATTTTGCAACAAACAAAAGAAACAACACACCAAAAGAGACAAAACAAGTATACAATAAGGAAAAGTAAACCCATTACCCCCCACCCCGATGCTTCTTCTCTACCCGATTATATCAGCATGTGAGCGCTTCCAATTAACAGTGATTATACATCAAACGATCAAAAGAGTATCTACAATACAGCATGATCATGGAACAGAGATATATACAAAGTTAGACAGTCAGATGAGAGCATTTAGCAAAATGTACATTGTCATTGAGCATCTTCCATTGAGACCAATGAGAAGGAGTCTGAACGGAGGAAGCGAACAGACGAGGTAGTTGTTCATATTTACTGTAAAGACAGGCATGATTCCACCATTCATTGGGGCTCAGATGGGAGCTAATTTTCCAGTATTACTTAATTAGGGAAATAGCAATGCCAAGCATAAAGTTCGAAAGGAGATAAGCCATTTTTGGGAGAGAGGGGATCCCCGCAACTGGGCGAAGTCCCACTATCCTCCAAGAAAGGGGCTCCTGAGAGTGCGAGATAGACTAAATACGACCCCAGACCCGACGCCAGTAATACTGTAGTGCGGGATATTCATGCATAACATGAGGCAATGAACCAATGGCCGCAGGACGTGTCCAGCAACCATTGCCCTGAGTAGTGTTCCAATTGTCTGATCTGTGAGAAGTGTAAAAACACCGGTGGGCTAGAAAGAAGAGGGTCTGAGTGAGTGAGGCGGATCAGGAACCCGTGTCCCTCTACTCCAGATAAGGCTCCATTGCTCCGAGGTCAAAGTCACATGCAATTCTCTCTCCCATACTTTCTGCGCTATAGGGGTATCTCTAGTTATAGCATTACATAAGGTTTAGTAAAATTGGATGCTACACCCGGTGAACTACCGAGAGATCGGAAAGTCTCCAATCAACCTGATGTAGGGAATGCCGATGGCGGGAGTACTCTAGTGCTCCGAAGGCGATGCTGAAGTTGCACTGACCAGAGTCGGGAGTCTAAAGATTGCATAAGAGTATTAAAGGCACCTAAAGTGTCTAAAAGCATTGGTGGATAGTGGGAGTCTGATGGGAGAGTCATACCAGGGAGAAAGGTAAGAGGAATCGGTTTGCAAAGGCCCGCTTCTATATCTAGCCACACAGGTCTACTCGGTACTGGATCTTCCAACCAACGAGCACCGTGTTTGAGAAGAAAAGATTGAGGGAACACTTGAGTAAAATCGCCACCAAGTATTAATGGAGCATTGGCAGAGGCCTAGGCCAACTGCGCAATACTTGCATAGTAAGCAGGGTTGTCCACATTCGGGGCATAATGCAAATACACGTGAATTCACTATCTCCAACCTCAAGGTGTACACGGGCCCATCTACCCTCCTTGTCAGCGCTAATATCAGGTACAGTAGCGTGCAAAGACTTCTTAACCAGAATGGTTATCCCGTACCATTTGGAAACGGTGGGAGAATAGGCAGCTACCATGTGAGGCTTAGCATTGAGTTTCAGTGTTTCAGCAGAGTTTAAATGCGTTTCCTGAAGAAACACTGAATCAACATGCTCATGGCTAAGATAGCTAAGGATTTTCTTTCCTTTGAGTGGACCATTAATGCCTTTGACGGTGAATGATAAGATTTTACATAAGGCCATTCAGAAAAGTTAAAAATTCTGAGCATGATAGCACACATAATTTCACTATGTCCCTCAAGCTGACTGTATCTGGCTGTACACATGACATAGGAAAAATAAGCTAATATAATACAATGAAGCGCCCCACATTAACAAAGAAAACCACAGTACGGTAGAGGAGAAGCAAAACCCCAAAATTACTGGCGACCATGTGTCTGCGGGGAGAAACCCCAGAGAAGGCCGAAATTGAAAAAACACATAACCTGTAGAACTGTGCGTGCTCCGAATCCGACCAAGGCACACATCATGAAGGGATAGGAGACCAAAAAACAAAAGTCATATAGAGAAAGAAAGAAAGTCCAGGCTATTTCTGTGCTTGGCTATGACCGCCGCATCGGGCCCTTCAAAATGGCGGATAGAGCCGGCAGATAAGAGTCCAAGATTTGGGATTAGCGCATCTGCTCTGCTTCTTTGGAGTCTAAAAATGTTGATAGTAGATCAGGATCTTCGAACGTCCTGGTTTGGTTGTGGAGAGTCACTCGGAGCTTCGCTGGATACAACAGGCCAAAGCGAGCCTGTAGCTGTTGAAGTCGAGGGCGAAAAGCAAGGAGTTTCTTCCGACGGTCAACGGTAGGCTTTGCCAAATCAGGAAAGAAGGAGACCTTACGACCTTCAAATTCCAAATGATGATTCGCTCGGGCAACATGTAAAATTTGTTCCACTTGTTGATATCGTAGCAAGCTAAAGATAATAGGCCGGGGGGTCGTGCGGTTGAGCGCCATGTGGGCAGGAACACGGTGTGCTCGATCGATTTCCAGTTCTCTGTGAAAAGTGATCTTCAGCAAGGAGGGAAGAGTTTTGAGCAAGAATTCTCTTATATCTCCTGCTTCCACCCCCTCCGGCATTCCGAGGAGCCTCACATTGTTGCGACGGGCTCGATTATTGCTATCTTCTAACTCCTTTTGAAGATTCTGTATCTGGCGCTCAGCCTTGTCCAGTTTGCCCAAGCGCACCTCGTGCGAGTCGAGGACCCCCGCCATGTTGTCCTGCCGTAATGAAAGACTTTCAAGTCGGTCCTGGAGCACTCCAAAGTCTTCTCGCATGGCTCGAAGCGCTTCTCCATTGGACTGCACCAATTCCTTCACGCCGCGTATTTCCTCCAAAATCTCCAGGTGCATTTCGGGGTTTTCACGAAATGGGACCATCTTCTGTGGGGAGGACACCTCTGTTTTGGAGCGTTTTCCGTGAGAAGAAGAAGGAGACCCGAAGTCCAAGCGCGCTGGTTTATGGGCCGCCATCCCCCCCGAGGTGCCCCGGTCAGCTCGGAGCGAAATAGTAAATTTGTATAGGTATTAAGTCAGGATTCTAAGTAGGCCTCTCGGGAGCTTCAACGCAAAGCGTCCTACCCGCTGGACATCAGGCTCCGCCCCCCTCCTACATCCCTTTAAAAACAATGATGAGTCTTCAGGTCTTCTCGTAACTCCCTCCAAAGACACTGTTGGGTTTCCAGGCCTATGACTGCCTTTTCCCTGCAATCAAAAAAATCTGACCTCTGGGACACTTCTCTATATGCCCTACCAAAATAAAAATGCCAGTTGCATTTTCAAATACAAAATGATGTTGCCATGTACATAGACTACTATATTAGAGTTTGTCATGTTCTATAATTGCAGTTATCTGTAAGCCTTTGTTAACTTGTAGAGCAAAAATGGGGTTACCTCTACCTCATCTAAACAAGGGTCTTCAGCTAATCAGAGTTGATTCTACACAAGCAGTAAACAGTTCTGTTAAACTCAGACCATTAATGAACTTTGCTCTCCATATTTGCCAAGTTCTTAATGTTTGCACTAATTTGAATGCACATATTTTCAGAGTTGCAATAACATGCCATTTCAAAAACTAGTCTTAGAGAGGCTTGGATATCTGAAAATGGGTGCACAGACATCCAAATCACAGAGGCATCCCCGAAGCCATGTTACAAAAACTGTATGGAGGCATCACTGGTACGGGGACATCCATCTAGGATGGGACATAGCAAGGGTGTGCTTGGGGTATTCTGCAGATCTTAGACATCTGAGCCCAATTTCAGAAGTAGTTGACATCACTGTTCCCTCTAAGCTGTGCGCGTGTGCGCGCACCCACACCTCGCCGAGCGAGCGCACATACTTTACAACAGAGCGCACAAAAATTACAGCGCTGATTCTGATAGAAAACAACACAGACGTCTTAAAATGTAAAAGTTATGATTGTAATTACTAGAAATTTCCCGCTTCATTTAGTAATCGTCTATTTTCATTTAATTTGATTAAAATCAATGTGGTGTACATACTGTATTCTGATGTGTAGTCAAATTTTAAAGTATATAACTCCGAGTGTCGTTATGTGGCGCACAAAAATTTAACCTTCCTTCAAAAGTTGCACACAGCTGATATTTTATGCGCACACAGCCTACAGAAAATTAGAGGGAACATTGGTTGACATGTCTAGACCCAAGTAGTGCAATGATTTTCTGTGCTATCTGCATTTTCCCTGCATTATTTGTTAACACCGGCTGATAGTGCACGCTATCTACTGCATTAACAGGTAGAACAGCTTAGTAAACATGCCCCAAATACTTTATCCCACACATTTTCACCAGTTTTCAAAGTAAAAATACCTATATATTTGTATCCACAAACATTTCGTTTTTGGTGCGACTACTGTTTTCATGCAATATAACACACATAAAAGCATGTTTACTGAGCCCCATGCGACTAAAGCGTGTGCCAGGAATGCTGCCTTTAACATGGCAAACCTGCTGCAGATGCAAGTAAGGACACACATTCAGGTGTCAAGCACAGGTGGTGCAGGCCTCTAAGTCCCACACTAGCTGCACTGCACTGGGAATCCCCTTCCCACCCAGTCCCCACCCCAACATGCGCTACAAGGGTAGAATGGGGTTTTTAGTGCGGGGACCCAGTGCATCCTTTTAGCACAGCACCGAAACCTTATAATAACCTTGTGCTACCCTAGTAGCATACTTTAGTAAATATGCCCCTTAGATAAGACAATGTGATCTACAAATGTTATTTTCCACCCTTCTCCAAAACATGCCCCTGCAATGCCTTCTGTAAATGCAACTAAAGAATCTCATGTTACTCCACAACGTGCGAGCTTTTGGCTTTATTGAGGAAGAACAATGTTCAGACAGGCAATTTGTGTGCATAAATTGCTTTTTACCAAGATAAATGGCTTTGAAAATTGCTCTTGCATGTCTTTTATTTGATTTCAAGTTGCTACTGGTACAAGAATATAAGGGGACCAATGGTCCATCAAGCCTAGTGTCATCTTTCTGACTGCAGATAGCTCATGTCCATGGGGAGGGTCTTTATTCTTTCTGAAACTCTTTTTACATTTTCATATAGATTTAACTGCAGCAATTTTTTTTCGCTGCTAACACCTCCATTTTTATAAAAATGAATGATTACTATTTTTAAGCATTACCTAAATGTTTCCATTTGAAAAGTACTTTAAAAGAATGGGGATTGTGGCACTTTTGCAATAGCGTTACCCTTTACCTTTTAAATAATCACATCTCTTTTATCCTAATTAATGATTCCTTTGTTTTTTTTGCACTTACAAATTTCTTTTCTCTCACACGGTTGTGCGGGGAAGTTAAAAGGGGGCATGGGGCAGAGAGTGGGTGGTCACTGGCCCTGGATGTACAGGGCCGATTCTGATGTTGGCCCTGTACATCCAGGGCCGGCGAAATGTCCAGGGAAGTTATTACATCCCTTGGGTGGAATAGATTTCCTGGACATGTTATTTCGGCAGTTCCGGGGTGTGGAAGGGGCTGGGGGGGGGGGGGGCAAAGGTTAATTCCCCATAGCCTGATCCTGGCCTTAGGAGGCCGGATCGGGGGTTGGGCTACGGGGAAATTAACTTTTTAGCAGGCGGCCGGCATCGTGGCATTTAAATGGAGTGGTGGCACAATGGCAGCATGATGCCAATGCACTGTAGCGCCATTTAAATACCCTGAATGAATTAGTCGGACTTTGCTGTACGTACAGGCCGGGAATGAATCACAGTCCCGGCCTTCACGTTCAGTGCTGTTCACAATTCTGATCCCGCGGGACTAGACACGCCCCGTGGGATCAGAATTGTGATCTCCTTTGTATGTTCAGGACAGCCCGGACGTACAAAGGAGATCTGTGTCGGGATCAGAATTGGGTCCATTGTGTTACACTTTCTACGCTCATACTGTCACACCATATGCCTTCTACATGACTGGATTGTCTTAAAGATGTATCTGTTGCTCCTTGATGTGAAATGTTTTTGTTGTTGTTATCTAGTTGGTGTATTTAACCTGATTGAAATGAATAAAAATGCTTGAACTCAACAAATTATTACATATTAGCAACTTTTTTTCACATGAGCTATTGTACTTCTGTATTGTATTTGATATGCAACAACACAAAAGTTGCAGTCAAAAAATTCATAGAAAATGCTTATCTTTCTTTCATGTTTGTTATAAATATAAAATTGTATATATAAACGAACAAGTCATCATGCTTCTTTACATATCAGCAGGGTACTAAAAAAATATTTTGGCAACAATGGAGCGCCTAGGCAGTCAAAAATCATTTTTCATTGCCAGATTTCATTGCTAACTTCAAATGCCTTTCATCATTGTGCCAAAGTTATCATGTTTTATATATATATATATTTATTTATTTTTTTGCAACTAAAATGATAATGGGGTCATTCTGTCCCGCGAATAGCAGGGATGGATGTCTCGAAGGTGGAGTAAGTCCCCCTTGGAAGGTCAGATCGGTGGTCGGTCTGTGGGGGAAAAAGAACTTGGTTGGTGGCCGGGATCACGGCTCCTGAATGGAGCCGTTGTGCCATGGTGACAGGATGCCAAAGCACTGCCTCTCCATTCAGGAGCCTGGCTGAAGTAGCCGGGTATGTGGCCGGGCATGCAGGCCAATCAGAATCGGGGTCCAGCCTGCACGTCCAGGCCATAGATCCGATTCTGATCCCACAGGCATGTCTAGCCACCGCGGGATCAGAATCGGGTCTACCTCTGTACGCCCCACTTCTGATTGACTGCACAGGAGCTACACGGCCTGAATGGAATTGGCCTCTTTATCTCCAAATGTTTGAATCAGAACTTCCATATCATCCTACTAGACCAGTCCAGATAAGTGGTATTGTTAGATTCAAGGATGAAGGGGAGGAATATGTAGAAGCTGATGAGGATAAAGTGGAATTGCTTAACAAATATTTCTGTTCTGCATTCACAGATGAAGGGCCAGGAGCAGGACCTCAGAAAACACCCCAAAATAGGAACAGAAGCAACGAGGATCTCGAACGATTTTCAGAAGACTGTGTTCATGCGGAGCTGGCTAAACTAAAAGTAGACAAAGCAATGGGACTGGATGGGATTCATCCAAGATTATTGAAGGAACTGGGGGACATTCTAGCAGCTCCACTGACTGACCTTTTCAATGCTTTTTTTGGAGTCAGGAGTGGTGCCAGAGGACTGGAGAGAGGTACATGTGGTCCCTTTACACAAAAGCGGAAGTAAGGATGTGGTTGAAAACTATAGGCCAGTTAGTTTAACCTCTGTGTTGAGTAAATTATTGGAAACGCTGTTGAAAGAGAAAATAGTGAGGTTTCTGGAGTCCAGTGGATTACCAGATTCGAGGCAGCATGGATTCACCAGAGGTAGGTCTTGTCAGACAAATCTGATTGATTTCTTTGACTGGGTGACCAGGGAGTTGGACCGAGGGAAAGTCCTAGATGTGATATACTTAGATTTCAATAAAGCCTTTGACACCGTTCCGTACAAGTGACCTATAAACAAACTGAGCACACTAGGAATGGATCCTAAAGTTACTGATTGGATTAGAAATTGGTTGACTGGGAGGCAACAAAGGGTACAAGTAAATGGAGCTCAATCTGAGTAGAAGGAGGTTACCAGTGGTGTGCTGCAGAGATATGATCTTGGTCTGATTTTTTTCAACTGAGTTAACATTAAAACCGGTACTCGTTGGGTATTGCCATGCAGAGGAGGGAAAATGGTTCAGCTCCTAATCATTATTTTGTTAAGGGCCAGTTGAGCAGTCAGGAATTAGAAAAAAAAGATTTTTTGTCTCACACAACTTCTGTTCCCACTTCCTCCTCCTTCTCCCTGGTTCTCCCCCGAAGATCAGAAAAAGGCTCTTCAGAGGTAGGTGCCTGCAAGCCCTAGCAGCAGGGGGTAACACTAAGCCCAGCCTGGCATCACCACAGTTTCTATGAGTATGGGGAGTGGCCTTCCATAATGTTCTTCAAGGACTTTACTATGGCTAGGTCAGCACAGATGAGTCCAGTGGCCGAGTGTAGCTGTAGAAGTGAGTAAAGGTGGAATGCAGGAGAAAAGCTGGAGAAAGCTGATCTGGAGAAAGATGGAAATATCGATACATCGGGAAGATGTATTACAACTATTAGATAAACTGAAGAGTAGCAAATCACCTGGGCCGGATGGTATACATCCAAGGGTGTTGAAAGAACTGAAATATGAGATTGCAGACCTGCTATTAGTAATCTGTGAACTATCATTAAAATCATCTCTAATACCTGAAGATTGGAGGATCGCCAATGTAACACCAATTTTTAAAAAGGGTTTCAGGGGTGATCCGGGAAACTACAGACCGGTGAGCCTGACGTCAGTACCAGGAAAAATGGTAGAAACCATCATAAAGAATAAAATTACTCAGCATGTAGATAGTCATGACCTAATGGGAGACAGCCAACATGGCTTTAGACAAGGAAGATCTTGTCTTACTAATCTGTTATGTTTTTTTGAAGGAGTGAATAATCAGGTGGACAAAGGTGAGTCGGTTGATATTGTGTATCTGGACTTTCAGAAAGCCTTTGACAAGGTCCCTCATGAGAGATCTTTGGCAAAACTAAAGAGTCATGGGATAGGAGGCAGTGTACTATTGTGGATCAGGAACTGGTTAAAAGATAGAAAGCAGAGGGTAGGGCTAAATGGCCAATTTTCCCAATGGAGAAAGGTGAATAGTGGTGTACCCCAGGGATCTGTGCTGGGTCCGCTGCTTTTTGACATATTCATAAATGACCTGGAAAGTGGAATAACGAGTGAGGTTATCAAATTTGCAGATGACACAAAACTATTTAAAGTTGTTAAAACCCAAGAGGATTGTGGAAAATTGCAAGAGGTTCTTGATAAATTGGAAGACTGGGCATCAAAATGGCAGATGAAATTTAATGTGGACAAGTGCAAGGTTATGCACCTAGGGAAGAACAACCCAAACTATGGTTACATGATGCAAGGTTCCACATTAGGAACTACCACCCAGGAAATAGATTTAGGCGTCATTGTGGATACCATGTTAAAACCCTCGGCCCAGTGTGCAGCAGCGGCCAAGAGAGCAAATAGAATGCTAGGTATGATAAGGAAAGGAATGGAAAATAAAACAAAAGATATTATAATGCCTCTATATCGTTCCATGGTGAAACCGCACCTTGAATATTGTGTGCAATTCTGGTCGCCGTATCTTAAAAAGGATATAGCGATTTAAGAAAAGGTTCAGAGAAGAGCCACCAAAATGGTAAAGGGGATGGAAGGATACTCCTATGAAGAAAGGCTAAAAAGGTTAGGGCTCTTTAACCTGGAAAAGAGACAGCTGAGGGGTGATATGATAGAAGTCTATAAATTAATGAACGGAGTGGAACGGGTAAACGTAGATCGATTGTTTACCTTATCAGAATATAGAAAGACTAGGGGACATGCAATAAAGCTACAGGGTAAACTATTTAAGACTAATAAAAGAAAATATTTTTTCACTCAATGTGTAATCAAACTCTGGAATTTGTTACCAGAGGATGTAGTAAAGGCTGTTAGTGTAGCTGGGTTTATGTGTAAATCTGTTTTTATTATTCAAGAACAAAGGCAACAGCTCCAGCATACAATCAATCGTTACACATGATAAACAAACACCAGAGGAGCAACAATATACAAAATATACACAAATATGTCGCCCCACCCCAACCCCCCCCCACCCCACCTACCTCTAGTGTTATAGGGCCAACATCCAAGGAGCCCACCACTCGATCCCAATGACGCACAGGCGGGGGGTGCTCTTACACCCGCCAGCGCGCCCCAGGAAAGGAGGGTCCGCCCCAAAGGGACAGCACCACGAACACTCACAGCTACCCGCCAACTGAACAGCCCCCCCCCCCACCCCCCCCCCATTCTCCCACCTCCCCCCCCCTCCTGTCCCACCAAGCGACCAAGGAGAGCATCAGCTCAACACGTTAAGAATCCGGCTCCGCTCTCGCGGGGTCAGAGTATCTAAATAAGGACTCCATTCCCCCAAAAACTGGGCCATGGTAGTAGTCCTATGTCTGGCTCCCTGCTGTTCCAACAAGAGCAACCGATGCACCTCTCTTTTCCACTGGCTCACAGTTGGACCACATGGGAGAAGCCAATTTAGCAAGACAACTCTCCGAGCTACCAATAAAACTTTACTAATCCAACGCCTCTGGGCTCCCCCCCTTCCAACCTTCCCACTAATCAATCCCAGCACCAACACCCGGGGATCCCATGGGATGGAACAACCCAGAACCCTAACAAACCAACCTACAAGGCCTTTCCAAAATTGAACTACTTTCGAGCATTGCCACCACATGTGTCCCAAATCGGCCCGGTCCGCCCCGCAACGGGGACAGCTAGCCATAGCCCCACAACCAGCCCGATATGCGCGATAGGGGGCAAAATGGCAACGTCGCAGGATCCGAAATTGCAAATCCCGAAATTCTGCCGTCTTAAGACGACGTGGAATCTCCGCTAACAGGGCCCGCAAATCATCCCCCCTAAGTGCCACCCCCAGGTCATGCGCCCATGCCTCCGCCAGAGTCTGTTCGCCCGGGAAGCCTTTAAGAGAGAGATATTCCTTATGCAGGGTGGTAACCCGAGCCCGAGGCGCACTCCCGGCGTATAATAGTTCCTCAAATCGAGAATAGATAGTGGTATTAAGATCTCCACCAACCAAGCTACGAAGGTAGCTGCGGAGTTGCATATAGGGGTACCAGTCACGAAAGACCAGTCCAAAGTTAACCCGAAGTTCAGAAAACTCCCTCGGTTCACCCTGTTCGTTCACCACCTGCTCCAGGGCCACGATACCTTTATCCTCCCAACCCCGAAAGGCCCCACCCATTAGTCCCGGTTCAAAAGCCCCATTCCCAACCAGGGGTAAAAAGGGAGACGTCCCAGGGTTCCAAGAGTACAGAGAACACACTCGACGCCAAACCCTCCGCATGACTCGAAAGATGGGATGTCCCCCAATCAAAGGGAATAATTTGGCCGCAGGGGCGTGCAGGACGTACCGCAAGGCCAGGGGTTTCGCCACCTCTTGCTCGTAGGCCAAAGGTGTGTAATCGGTCGTGGTCGCCAACCAGTCACGCAGATTCCTCAAGAGGCATGCGATGTTATAACTCCGCAGATCGGGGGCCCCTATCCCCCCAGCTCCCCACGGCCTCTGTAGGGTCTTGAGACTCAGCCGAGGCCTCTTCCCCCTCCAGTAAAAACAATTTAAACATTTTTCCACTTTGGATATCTCCTCGACCGACAGCAATATGGGCAGATTCTGCAACATGTACAACCATTTAGGGAAGACAACCATCTTATATAAGGCCACTCGCGCACTCAGAGAAAGCGGGAGGTCACGCCAAGCAGACAAACGTTCGGCGGTCTGCGATCGCAATGTTTCAAAGTTAACCTCGTGTAGCCTGGAGACATCCGCAGTTAAATAGAGCCCCAAATAATGTAAGTGTGCGCCCGCCCACTTTAAAGGAAAATCCGCCCAGGTTCCAGACAAAGATCCCCGCAGGTCCAAGGCCTCAGATTTATCCAAGTTCAACTTCAGACCCGAAAACTGCCCAAACTCAGCAACCACCCGCAGCAGGACTGGTAGGGTCTGCCGCGGGGACCCCAAATACACTAAAAGATCATCGGCAAAAGCCGAAATGCGGAATTCCTGCGCGCCCACCCGTGCTCCCAGTAAGCCCTTATGTGTCCGAATGCGCTCTAGGAGTGGCTCCAAAGTCAAAACAAATAGGAGTGGGGACAGAGGACATCCCTGTCGTGTCCCCCTCCGAATGGGGAAGTCCTGTGTGAGAGAACCATTGACCAGAATCTGTCCTCGAGGATCCGAATACAGAAGTTTAACCACGTCTAAGAAAAAGCCCCCGATCCCCATCTCTTCTAATAAACGATACATATAGGACCAGGCCACTCTGTCGAACGCTTTTTCCGCATCAAAACTTATTAATAACGCCGACTCCTCGGCCTCTGCAGACATATATAAAGACGAAACAATCCTGCGCAAATTCTTCACCGCATGTCTACCCCGTACAAATCCCACTTGGTCCTCCTTGATCAAGTGGGGGAGACACTCCGCCAATCTATTAGCCATAATCTTGGCCAGAAGCTTAATATCCACATTTAAAAGGGAAATCGGCCGATACGATTCTGGCAATAAGCCATCCCTACCCGGCTTAGGAATCAAAGTGATCACCGCACTATTTTTCTCATAAGGGAAAACCTGGCGTGCCACAAGATCAGAGAAGTAACGTCGCAGGGGCCCAATCGCCCGATCACCTAACGTTTTATAGAATTCACCTCGGTATCCATCGGGTCCCGGTGCTCTACAGGAACGCAATGTTCTCACGGCCCCTCGGTTCTCCTCATCTGTGATGGGGCCATTAAGAGATGCACTCTCCTCCAAGGAAAGACTAGGCAACCCAACCTTAGCAAGGAACATTTCAGCTTGCAAACCGGTCGCGGCATCAGCGCTATACAGGTCCTGGTAATATTCCCGAAACCGGTTTTCGATGTAAGTCTGGCCCGTCCGAAGTGTTCCCTGATTATCCCGTAAAGCCCCTATGGTAGTGTGCCCACGATTGGACTTTACCAGACGAGCCAACAGTCGTCCCGCCCGACTACCATACCGATACAACTGATACCTATAGTATAGTAAAGTTTGCTGCGCACGTTCCTGCAATAGCGCGTTCACTTCCTGTTGTAGTCGACTATATTCCAGCTTTTGGGAAGGCGTGGGGTGGTGCAACACAGCCCGACGGGCCCGACACAACTACCTTTCCAAGCCAATTAAGCGAGACGCATAAATTTTCCTCTGCCGCGCCCCATATTCAATGATCCGACCACGTAATACCGCTTTGGCAGTTTCCCAAAAAAGAACAGGGTCGGCCTGATGCTGCCCATTAAACTCCTCAAATTCGTCCCACTGCGAGCGCAGGAAAGCTTCAAAATGTGTACCCCGAGAGTACGTAAGCGGATAGCGCCACCCAGAACCGATACCACCTCCCTGCCCTTCCCACCGTGTTTCTAACCGAACAAAGGCATGGTCGGACACCAACACCGGCCCAATCTCTGCCCGAGTAATTTTTGTGAACAGTTCGCGCGATCCCAAGAAATAATCTATCCGAGACCCCGTGTCGTGAGCACGCGAGACATGGGTGTAATCTCTGTCTAGCGGGTGTAATACCCGCCAGTAATCTACAAGGTTAAAAGTCTCACAGACTCCCCGTATCCATTGAGTCTTCCTATCCCTGGTCAATCCACGAGTCCCGGAACGGTCCATTGTATCATCTAACACACAATTAAAATCTCCTCCCATTATGAAGGGCGTTGGGCCCAACGCACTCAAACAATTAGCTAACCGGGCGGCAAAGCTCTCATCATAGATGTTGGGAGCATAGACATTCACTAAGCCCAATTTAACCCCCTTAAACCGTCCCACCAATAGTACAAACCGCCCGTCTGGGTCACATGTGGTGTGCTCGACTTGTATCGCCACCCCCCGTCTAATGAGGATTGCCACTCCCGCCTTTTTCCCCCCTGAGGAGGCCCCATAGACTTGCCCAACCCATCCCCCTGCTAGCTTTCCATGTTCCTGGGGACTCTGATGCGTTTCCTGTATAAAGGCCACATCAGCCTGCTGGTCTCGGAGAGTTTTTAGAATCTTGAAACGTTTTATCGGAGAGCCTATACCACACACATTCCATGAGATCAATCGTAAGCCATCACCCATGATCACCATCAACCTGTCTTGCTGTACACTGCGAGAGAATCACATACCAATAAGAAGAGAACTCCCCCAGCCTAGAGTTCCCCTCCACATCTACCCAGCCACCCCTTGGCCTCTGTTTATATATATCCCAGCCCTGCAGAGTCCCGTTACCCAGCTCTTGCCCCACTAAAGAACCCGACAGAAAATCCCAAACCACCCCAACCCCCCCACTCAGACCCCTTTTCACATCCAGCTCCCCCCCATTTCCCCCTCTTGACCCCCCCCACCCACTTCCCACATTCATTCCCATGCAAACATCCCCCCATCCACCCCCCCCCAGGTTCCCCCCCCCCCAACTACCCCGAAACCTCCAACCATTTCCTCTTATGCCCGTTACGCCAGGCCGGAGCTCCCCGCCCGGACGCAACAGGGCTGTCCCTCTTTGCCCCACATCAAGAAACCACATTCCCAACAACAGGCCCCAGACCCGTAATAGCCTAACATTTATGGAAAAAAAGGGGGGGGGCCCTGGTGATCAATATATACCAAGATTGACCCAACAAAAAAAAAACCTCGTCATCACCCCCCACCCCCTCCCCCAGTTTACACAACGTTCCCTCTATCTCCCCCTTCTTTTACCATGTAACCCCGGGCCCCCCTCTTTCCCCAAATCTCCATCACAAAGGAGCAATAACACACAGAAACAGTAAAACAGCAACATTCAAAAGGACTCAAAAACAAACGGGAATCCAGGACAATGCATGGCGTTGTAAACATTAAACCAAGGTAGGAGAGCCAACAGTTCCACTGTAGAGTCCCGGCGTATACCAATCTCGGTAGTGGACTCCGGCTACCAAGCCACCTCGCTGCACCAGTCAAGGGATATCAGGCCAACAGTTCCCACCTCAGGGTGCCCGGTCAGACACTATGGCGGAGTCCTCCGCCATGGTAGGAAGGCCCGCCAAAAAATTCTTTGCCGCCGCAGCCGTCTGGAACACGTGGGTCTTCCCGGCCTGTGTCACACGGAGAACTGCTGGAAACGCTAAGGTGAAGCGGAGTCCCCGCTGAAAAAAAGCTGCACATATTGGGGAGAAAGTTTTACGCTGTGCCGCCACATTCGCAGAATAGTCCTGAAATAAAAGCACTCGTTGGTTGTCTAAGTGTAGATCACGCTTCTGCCAGAATGCCTGCAATAATTGCCATTTATGGTGGAAGTTCAGAATCCGTGCAAGGATTACTCTGGGCTTCTGCCGATGTTCTGTGCGGGGTCCCAGTCTGTGCACCCTCTCCACACGCAGCTGTCCCACTAGGCCCTCTAAGCCCAACTCCTTAGGCAGCCAGGACTCCACCAACGAAGTCAGCGTGGCCTCGGTGTGAGTTTCCGGGACCCCCACTATGCGCAAATTATTGCGCCGGGATCTGTTCTCCAGATCATCGGTCTTTTCCATTAAGGCATCCAGCTGCTTGCGCATGAGGGCGGCCTCCCGAGCTCGCTGACCCTCCTCTTCTTCCAAGGCTGACACTCGGTGTTCGACCTCATCAAGTCTCTGACTGTATTGAGCCAGGGATTCCCCCATCGTCTCAAGCCTGCTCAAGATGAGGTCGAATTTAGGCTCCAAGATTTTTGCCACCTCTCGGGCGAGTTCCTCCGCCCCCGAGTCGGTGCTTTCACCCCCTGGAGATCGATGCTGTGTCGGGCTGACAGCATGGCCCGCCGCCAAGGAGGCCCCAGATTTCGGCGGCTTCTCCCGCTCGCGGCGCGTCGGAGGTGGCATTGGAGAGCCCAAAATTGCAGGAGCACACCCCAATTCCTCCCGTAAAGGTCGTATAAAGTTGCAGACCCACTTTATCGGGGCAAGTTCACTAAATTGACCGTTTCTTAACGGGACAGCCCTGGAGCGAGCAGATCAGCGTCCTACTCACTCATGCGTCACCGGAAGCTCCGTAGCTGGGTTTAAAAAAGGTTTGGACAAGTTCCTGGAGGAAAGGTCCATGAACCATTATTAAGAAGGGACCCAGGATATCAATGCTTGAACCAATACAAGCATTGTGGAACCTGTGTCCCTTGGGGAAACTGCTAGGTTCATATGACCTAGATTGGCCACTGTTGGAAACAGAATACTGGGCTTGATGGACCTTGGTCTGACCCAGTATGGCATATCTTATGTTCTTATGGGAGGTCAGATATTGTTGTATTGTTTTTTGTTACTACTACTATGGTGTTCTTTGTTTCATTTCTATTAGGAGCATAAGGAAGGCGTGCGAGTGCCTATGTTACTGCATTTTAGCCTCACAACTATAAAATAAAAAACAGTGAATCACAAGATAAAGGTCAAGTCTAATTTGCATATACCTCCCACCTTTGCTTTCACTTGCGCCATTACTTGAGTACCCACCTACAGTATATATATTTTTTGGGCCTGATATTCTGGGCAGCTATACGCCGCAATGACACAAAGCCCTGCCCACCAACCCTTAACCCCAGATATTCAATGCTAGGGTCATCTGCGGCCCTGACATTGAATATCCGGGGATTGCTGTACACACTGGAAGCCACATTCGGTAGCCAGGCAGCAGTGATATTGCATGCTGCCTGGTTAGCTCCTGCACTGAATGATAGGCAAGGGTTTTCCTCACCTACCTTTTCGGCACAGATTGCTAACTGGGAAGTATGCAATATCGCTGCTGCCTGGTTATTGCTTGTTGCCGCCCCCGCTCTGCCCCGGAATGTCCCCGGCATGCCTTCATGCTAACCAGATAACATCGAGGCGCGTAGGGGAGTTAGAAGGCGATATTCAATGGCACTAAACTAAACACTAAAAACTGGGCTGTAAACTGGGTAAGTGCCTTTCGAATATCGGGCCCTTTCCAAGGTGGAATAACTCCCCTGGTCGTGTTCTTAGGAGGCCGGATCGGGGGTCGGGCTGCGGGGAATTTTAGCAGCAGCTGGCATCGCAGCTTTTGAATGGAGTCACAGTGCCATGGCAACAGGATGCCATTGCGCCACGGCTCCATTTAAGAGCCCTGGCTGAGTTAGCCGGGCTATGGCTGTATGTGCAGGCTGGGACTGAATTGCAGTCCCGGCCTGCATGTACAGGTCTGTTCGCGATTCTGATCCCACGGGGCTAGATGTGCCACACAAGATCAGAATCGCAATCTCATTTGTACGTTCGGGTCAGCCCGGACGTACAAAGAAGATGTTCATCGGGATCAGGATCACGCCCTTTATGTTTAAGGGATTATCTTAACCAGCTGTTGTATAGTTAGAATAGATGGACACTTGCAGAATATAATTAGGGCATTTTGTTTCTCTTTTCATAGGTTTTTGAACAAATAATTTGTGCAGGATTTACTGCTAGATGGAACGTGCAGGGGTTTTCCATGCTGCCAATAACCAAGTGAACTGTTTTCTGTGCAGTTACCTCTCAGCATTCCTCTGTCTCTTGAGTCTGCATATGCAATGTGGAAAGTTTGACATTTTGCTTTGAGAGTTCTGATTTTGTTTGTTAAGAGGATTGATTGAGAGGATGTGACAATTTTAATTATTTTCCCATTGAATTATAGTCACAAACAATGGGTGTCCTTTATGTTGTATTTGGAGGTAACACTTGGTTATAATGGAAAACGACAATAAAAATATCCCTTTTTCAGTTATAACTGAAAAGTCTTCAAAATCATCCAGGCTTGTGGCAATCTGATATCATCTGACTGCTGCCATCACAACCACCTGAGGTCATAGAGGTGTAACAACCTCTTTCCACTTCCACTGCATCCCAACAAGGAGCAATGTTTGGCATGAGGAGCCTCTCTTCACCTCGCTACTGGCTGTCCATCTCAATTTTGAAATGTAAGCTGGTGGCCATAGTACTTGGACTGCTGCTTCTTCCCTTGTAGCCCAGATCCGAGTATTGCACTTTTCACAGTGTGATGCACTCTCTTGCTGGGGCAGCAGGGAAAGAGATAGCAGCCTTTTGAGCCATGGCTGCCAGCTTTAATTTGCAACATTAAGATGGGCCTAATGCTCTGGAGGAAGTGTAAGAATGCAATCCCTTAGGCTGGAAGAAGAAGAGTAATGCAGTGGTATTTTTCTGCTCTATTTTGTACAATTTTTGCAGCATTTTTTAAAAGATTTAGTTAAATGCCCCAAAAGTTCAGGTTTAATGACTTCATTTTGTAGAAAATGGCTTACATGTCAGAAATTGCTTAGGAGCAGATGATGCTGGAAGGCAGAAATGTTGAAAACTGGGAAGCAGGAAGAAACTGGTGGGGGAGAGAGACTGATGAAAGAGACAGGCTGGAGAAAGGAAGTGAGAGGGGTTTAGTGGGGAAATAGAGATTAATGAGGCTCGGCTAGAGGGGTGAGATAGAATGGTGGGAATGAACTGGGAAATCTTTGGAAACTGATAAGTGGTTTGCACAGTCAAAAAGCTTTCAAACCCCTTCACTAGAGCTAACAATAACTCTTACTAGTGCCTTCTTTAAAAAAATGGGCTCACCTAAAGATGTGCTCAGGGCTGACATATCCACTAGGCAGCATAGGTGCCCAACTAGGGAGGGAGATCTCTGTGGGCAGCAGGCCATGTGCTTCAGCACACATGGCCTGCCCCCTCTCACGTGCCAAGCCATTCTACCGCTCCCCGCTGCCGCTGTTTCCAATGATGGGGGGGGGGGGCGGCTAGGATAATTGGCAGGCCATGTTCTTCTGCACACATGGCCTGCCGCATCTGAACCCCCAAAGTTATGATGGGGGGGGGGAGTTTCAGAAGTGGCAGGACATGTGTGCCGAATCACATGACCTGCCACCAAGCCGAACCTCCCTCCCCCCCTTGACCCTGTGCTGGAATCAGTGGTAGCGTGGCTAAACATGGTTTGAGGGGGGCAGCGTGGTTTGGGTGGGGGGGAGGCATGGCTGGGGCTTCTGACTAGGGCAGCAGAAACTCTTGGGCTGGCCCTGGGTGTGCTTAAGATTCAATTTCATGGTGCAATAAACGCTAATTTTCCTTTCCCTATGAAAGTACCTAACTGCCTGAAAACTGTACTCTTAAACTTCGCTTTCTGGAGCTGAATGTATATAAACCCATAAAGGAGCTGGCCAGTGCCATATTAGTGAGAGTATGCCACAACCAGAACACTTCTCGGGCACCTGCACATCACCTCTGGCCATGCAGTGGTCACATAGCATGCCGCCATTCTTCAACTCTGCCTGCTTAGAGAGGGGTAGCAGCGGGGAGGGGGAGGGGGTATGCTGGGGAGGGGCAGTTGTCTTGGAGTGGCATTTCCCTGCCGCTGCTCAAATGGGTAAATATGGAGGAGGGAGTCACATCGTGGGGCACACAGCAAGTAACGTGGGAATACAAAGAAACAGGTTTTCCTGCACATTCATTATAAAGAATTGGCAAGAACTGTGCTGAGATGCTGCTCACGACTTCATTTTTATTGCTGAGATCAGCCTTTTGTCCGGTCCAAGCTCACTTCACATGTGGAAAGGGATTCACCTGGCTTTTTCATGGCTGGAGGTGGTGTTGCATAGAAGAGATACTCATTTTACCACAGCTTAATTTACTGGGGAAGTAAATTATTCTGAAGGAAAAATGCCAGTTCAAAGCACCATTCTTTTTCCTGGCCAGGAACATCCCATGCTGCTGGCTTCTTTTTTAAAGGTTGAGATTACCATCGTGAATACCCTCCCCCCCAGTCCAGGCCTTCACGCCCCAAAGTCAATACTCGGACCCCTCTCCCCCACCCTGAACAAAACCCCCCTACAAGAAGATTGCCGTGAAGAAGATCCTCCACAAAAACAACAACAATAAACAAAGAAAATCACCCAACAGACTCTCCTGTAGGCCCCCTGCATGTACCTTGAAAAATACCTGGTAGTCTAGAGTTTCAGGAGCAGGTTCAATCCCCAACCGTTCCTGCCCTTTTCAGTGCTGGGTTCAAAATGGTGCCGCTTGAATCCTAGTAGTAGTCTTATGATGCTAAGAGTCAAGTGGCCCTTATATGGCAGTTTGACCCCTAGCAGTACTACCACAAGACTATTGCTAGTGTTCAAGAAGCACTATTTTGAACACGTGCCAAAGGGGGCAGGATCTACTGGGATCACTCCTGCCCCCAAAACCGTAGATCACTAGGATTTTTCAAGGTATACCTGGAAAGGATTATGGGGGGTCTATAGAGGAGTCTTCTTTTTTCAGGGGGCTCTTCTAGTATGAGGTCTTTAGTGGACAGAGTCTAAACATTGACTTGGGTCTGAAATGAAAGGGGTGGGGGGGATTTTATTTATTTATTTTATTTATTTATTTAATGCTTTTATATACCGCGCTCTTTAAAATCAGTGCAGTTTACAGATAACATTTTGTACAGAGCAGGGAGAGCCTGTTTTGCACTTACATTGAACAGGTAATGCAACTTGGAATTAGAACTGGGGTAACTATATACAGTCTAAGCAGGATGTCACTGCGCAGTTGTACAGGGATGTAATTTATTTACAGGATTGTCTGTTATTTACAATTAGCTGGTTGGGATTATGGCGGGTGAGGTTGTGTTGTTGGCCTGTGAGTAGTGTAGGAGAAAAAGGTGGTGCTTTAGTGCCTTTCTGAATTGGGCAAGGTCAGTGATCACTCGGATGGTAGTTGGGAGCTCGTTCCAGCAAGTGGGTGTGTAGAACATAAAGGCTCTGTTCTTTGTTGCCTGGGTGTATTTTATTATTTCACTGGGGGTTATTAGTGTGTTGGTGGCGAAGGTCCTTCTTGCTCTGTTTGCAGGAGTAGGGTGGAGAAGGTCCGTCAAGGAGGTAGAGGATATTTTGTTGCTGGCTTTGAAGGTCATGTTCCTACTAAGCTATGCCGAGTCCTCCACCAGCATTCCTGCTGGTGAGGGGAGGTGCAAAGCAATCGTGAAAATGATCACGCTTAGCATCATGCAGCATAGGTTCCAAGGGCTTGCCGATGCTGTGCGATCCTAAACGCGATAGTTTTCGTGATCGTTTTGCACCTTCCCCCACTGGCAGGAATGCCAGCGGAGGTCTCAGCACAGCTTAGCGGGAGCTTTGGTCTTCATGATGTCAACCCTATTGCTGGCCCCTTAATGAGCTACAGTCGTGGTCAACATTATTGGCACTCTTGCAGTTCAACCCTTTAATGTCCAGTATCTCCTAAAAAAAAGTGGCCAGTGAAATGGTTTTGGATTGTATATGCACACACTTAAAAAAAATCTAATAAAAGAAGACCAATTACAAAAGAAAATAGTAGGAAATAGTATAAAAACTGGAGCATTGCCAGGACATGATTATTAGCACCCTTATAAACGATTTAAATCAGTTTAAACAGAAGAATCACATTCCCATTGCAATAAAATTAGATGCACCTGTGATCAATTGTCAGTACTCACATGATCTGAATCAAGTTAACTAGTGATGGTTCTAATATTTAAAATGGCCACATTCACTCCCTGTTCCATTTTCACAATGGTGAAGACAAGAGAGCGGCCTGAGACCATCAGAAGAGCCATTATCACCAAACAACAAACTTCAAAGGGGTACAAGGCTATCTCCAAAGACCTTGGGATTCTGGTGTTAAGACGCTTTCTGCTTATGGAACTGTCAAGAACCTCCCAGGACATGGAGGGAAGAAGAAAATTAATTCAAGAAGTCCTGAAAGGTTAATGCAAACTGTTGGAAAAACACCACATACAACATCCAAAGAGCTTAAGACTGACCTGGAACAATCTGGAGTGGTGGTTTCACCCTGTACCATACAGTACATTAAACAAAGAAGGACTTCATGTGAGAAGGCCAAGGAGAACCCCATTGCTCAAAGACACATCAAAAGGCACGCCTGATATTTGCCCAAACCCACCTTGAGAAACACAATCCTTCTGGGAAAATGTTCTGTGGACAGATAAAATCAAACGAGCTCTCTGGCATTGCAGACCAGCGATACATTAATAGGCAAAGAAATGAAGCTTATAAGGGGGAACCCCTCCCCCCTTCCTACAGTTAAATATGGTGGAGGTTCCATAATGTTGTAGAGCTGTTTTGCTTCCTCAGGAACTGGAGACCTGGAAAGTATTAAAGGAATCATGAAGTCAGAGGACTACCAAAGTATTTTGAAGTGAAATGTGCTGCCTAGTGCCAGAAAGCTAGGTCTGGGTCACAGATCATGGGTCCTCCAGCAGGACAATGACCCAAAGCATACATCCATAAGTACAAAAGGATGTTTAAAAAGGAACAAATGGACCATTTTAAACTGGCCAGCAATGAGTCCTGATCTCAATCCAATCGAGAACCTTTGGAAAGAGCTGAAATCTGCCATTGCTAAAAGGAATCCTGGAAACATTCATGAGCTGGAACAAATCGTGGGAGAAATTGCCAGAAGACAGATGTACAAAACTTATGGTTTTCTACAAGAAATGTTTGGAGGCTGTCATCACTGCCAAGGGTTGTGCAACCAAATATTAGTGAAGGGTGCCATTAATCCTGCCCAGGTGATATTTTGTTTCTTTTCTCAGAAATTGCTACATCTAAGTTGCACAGACATCTTTTTTTTTGCTGTATACCTTTAATCATACTATGATGACATACAGTTGGAATATTTCCAATTATTTCTGAAGATATTGTACATAACATACCTAAAATGCAAGGGTGCCAATAATGTTGATCACAACTGTATTTTGCCGGCATCTGCATGATTTGCATTCCTTATTAAGCTGTGCATGTTGGGGCAAAATGATGTGTATTATAGTAAAATAATGCACAATTTTGCCCTTTAATGCATGTTAAGGACAAATATCGTGCACCATTACCTTAATGCGCAATCAAGTCTCAAATTATAGAACAGTGTAGGGGCAAGGGTTTGATGGCCATGCGTTCCATCTAGTTGCAGCACTTTTATGACTGACACTGTATAAGAAAATGTTGCCAGTTATATGATAAGCAAAATTGGTCATAAGAGCTCTCTGTCCAGATGAGGAGGTACTTACCGCTAAAATAAGCTAGGAAAGTTCTGTTGGTAGATTGTCTTAATTATTCTGTAGAAATCAATGTAAGCTGCCACCCTACCTATCCACCTTTGCAAATGTCTTCTTTGAATACCTGACATGATTCTGTCTTCGTTTAGGAAAAGGAGGGACTGTGGAGGATGGGCAGTGCCACTGTAGTGTTTGTCCAGGTTTTGTACACCTTCTAGAAAAAATAAATTGCATGATATTCAAATTAGAGCAGAAGTGAACATTGGAACCATACTGTTTCGCACAAATAACACAGGTACACTACCAAAAAACTGCCTCCAATTTTGCAACTGATTCCTATAGATTTTGGGGTGCTGAATCCAGGAAAAATAGCCAAAATGTTCCATCACGTCACGTTTTCTTGCAAAATTAGATTTCTTACCCATATAAGGAATGTTCACATAATTTCTTTTTAGCCGACTGCAGTTTATTTTCTTGGCCCAAAATAGAGGTTGTAATGGTTAACTAACTAGAAACACTCCCTCATGATATTTTAGAGTGTTTTGTATTCATTTTATACATTAACAGGACAATTGGGAGGCGGGGGGCTAAATCCAGTACTCGCGCTGGCGCATGTTCTTTCCTGTTCGCCTCGCCTCGTTCGCTCGCTCGCTCAAACACGGTGGTTGCGACATGAACGTTCCTGTCAAATTTCAGTTTCTTGCAAGTTCATTATTACCTTTTGTTTGCTCAGTCGTAATCCAGCTTTATTCCGAAGTGGTTCACTACAGTTGTAGTTTGCAGTGCTGTGTATTTGTGATGGCTCACAGAGCCAGAGGTTGCGTCAACTCTCCGGACAGTTTTTGTTTTATTTGTGGGGAATATACCGTGAAAAAGCGGCAGAGGAACATTTCTGCATTTATTAAAAAAGTATATTTCGCCTATTTCGGTTTGAAGTTAGGCGATCAAGACAAACCGTGGGCTCCTCACAAAGTGTGCAAGACATGTGAGGAAGATCTACGCTTATGGATGAAAGGTAAAAAACAAGCATTTCGTTTCGGAATACCTATGATGTGGCGTGAACAAAGAGACCACAGCAGTGACTGCTATTTTTGCTCTTGCATTGTGAAGGGATACAACTTAAAAAATAAGAACGTAATAAGTGTCACCCACCTACTTACCCCGCTAGGAGGCAACCTAGGGGACTTTCAGTAGGGCCTCTTCTTTAATGTAGCTGGGGCTCTTTTAAGGCCCCCTGGGAATTATCTCCCACTAGCCGTTCTAAAGGTTGTAGTTGTGACGAGCAGCCAGGCTTTTTAGTAAGAGGTATTTTTATTATCCCTTTCCGGGTGGATTCTTGCACGTGAGAAATTAACAAAAACAGACCATGTTTTCTGGTACAAATAAAAATACTACTGGAACCAAAAGCGCTTCATTTCAGCTTAACTCAAAATATAACAGCTACTAAATTTATACAGGTAGTTTTTTAGAAATCCTTTTTCTTTAAAAGGTTATCTTCTTAGCACAGCTTAGCATAAGGAAGACACATCATTAGCCAGGGTCAAAGCACATTCCATTTGAGATACCTCTGTATTATCTTCAGCTAATTCAAAGTCCATTGCCTCGTAGCTTCCCTGGTTGCTACTCTCTGAACAGCTGTGTCTCCTTTCTTGGCTGTGCAAGCTTCCGTCTTCTGCAAGACTTCCCTTCCCCCCTTCACCAAGGTAGGATGGGAAGTTACCGTATTTCTCACAGTCTGCCCCTAGGGGACCCAACCTTCCTAGTTGTGTATAGGGAAAACTTATGCTTCTAAGGCCCTCTCTATTACAGGCTTTTAGCCAGTCCTCAGAGGGGATTTCTCTCGAGCTTTTACAGCATGGAAAGTCAGCGTTGATACTTCTAAAAGCAGGCTTCTTACTGCCTCTAGCCACTGGCTGGTTCTTAAACAGGTAAGTGTCCCTTCTAAACCCCTTACTGTTTTCTGGGTACCTGTTAGCAGAAGGACCGTCTCTCAAGGGTTTCTCTTTCCTGCTGGATTGAATTCCTCTGTGATTCTTTTCACTGGCCTCTTGCTCCGTGCTTCCTAGCACCCTGCAATTGCCCTTGGATATTCTTTCCTTAGGAACTTTATTCAAACTCCAATGAGAAGTATTCTCCTTTTCTGCCCCAGCTGTTGTAGTATCCTTAATGTCTCTCTTCTCTGAGAAATCCCAGTTAGCTCCTCTCTCTGAGAAATCTTGCTTAGTTCTGCTCTCTGAGAAATCCTGCTTAGTTCTGCCGGTAAGTGACTCTGTATGCATTTTAACTGCGTCACTACCTGCATTCTGTTGACCTTGCCCTGCTCTCAGCTGCCTTTCATTAACTGATTGAGGATGAGGTAATCCTTTGCAGGAGCACGTTCTACCTCTGGTTACCTTTGTTTTCCATGGTTGCTTATAGGAACCCTGCAGCATGTGCTTGGATCTGTCAGTTTCAGATCTACCTAGCCCTGCCCTTTCTGTTTCCATAGGTAATTCCTGCTCTACCCCGTGACCTAAGTTACCCCAACCTTCCCTCAGCAATTAGGCCTATGCCTCATAGCAACGAAGTACCTGTGCCTGAACCACCAAAATCTTTGGATCATATTTGTGTGGACGGTTCTGATCATGATGAGACTCATCAGATGACTTTTCCCGATGAGTCCAGTACTTCCGAGTTTGAAACTGAACCAGATCCGAAACCTGAACTTTTCTGTCAAGCTGAATTGAATGATTTAGTCCGGGATTTAGGACTCCCAAAAGATGCTGCCCAACTGCTAGGTTCTCGGCTTAAACAGAAAAATCTATTGTCACCAGGAACAACTTTTTATTGGTACCGCAACCGCGAGACACAATTTTTGAAGTATTTCAGCAAAGAGGAAGATTTGGTATTTTGCAACGATATATACGGAGTGATGGAAAAGTTTAAACTCAAGTATGATCCTGCTGAATGGCGGCTGTTCATTGATTCGTCAAAAGACAGCATAAAAGGTGTTCTTCTTCATAATGGCAACACATTCGCTTCAGTTCCTATTGCTCACTCTGTTATTCTCCAAGAAAAATACGAGAATTTGGCCCTGATTCTTCAGAAGATTCGTTATGATGAGCATAAGTGGATGATTTGTGGAGACTTTAAAATTCTATCCATGCTATTAGGGCAGCAATACGGTTTCACCAAATATCCTTGCTTCCTTTGCTTGTGGGATAGCCGGGCCCGTGACCTACACTGGGGGAAAAAAGACTGGCCAATTCGGGAGTATTTGAGACCCGGTGAGAAAAATGTTCTTCATGAGAGTTTGGTACCTCGTGATAAAATTCTATTACCACCTCTCCACATTAAGTTGGGTCTCATTAAGCAATTCATCAAGTCCCTTCCAAAAGATGGTGAGTGCTTTCGGTACCTTTGCTCAAAGTTCCCCCGACTTTCTGAAGCAAAGCTAAAGGAAGGAGTGTTTGTTGGCCCTGATATAAGGAAACTCATTTCAGATGGAGCATTCGCTGAAACGATGTCTGAGAAGGAAAAAGAAGCCTGGGATTCCTTCAAGGATGTTGTTTTCAAATTCTTGGGGAACAGGCGGGATGAGAACTATAAGGATATTGTTGCCAGGATGCTCAATGCCTTCAAAGAACAAGGCTGTAACATGAGCCTGAAAGTCCATTTCTTGCACTCCCATGTGAACTACTTTCCCGAAAACTTGGGGGCGTACAGTGAAGAACAAGGTGAAAGGTTTCACCAGGACATCAAGGACGCAGAGAGAAGGTACCAAGGAAGATGGAACACCACTATGATGGCTGATTTCTGCTGGTTGCTGCTGCGGGAAACCCCAGATGAAAATACGCCAAACAGCGCACCAAGAGAAGCATTCGGGGGAAGAAGAAACGGGCCCACCAGGAGATTGATTGACCCAAGAATGACTTTAAAATCTAAACTGTGTTGACAAATATCGTGTTTTTACTAAACTTTGAAATAAAAATTTGCTAGTTATTACCACAGTGTCGGATCTCATTTATTAGAATTTTATTTTCACACCATCGGGTGTTTGTCTTCATGTATTGCAATGGTGCGGTTTGCGTTTTCTATTCTTACATACATACCTGTACAACATTTTTTGCACATTTCTTTGCTTTGCTTTGTGTCTAACCTCGCTCTTATATGCTCAATGTTTGTGCACATGTATGTGGCTGTTTTAAGTGCAGACAATTTTGCTACCATCACAGTGTGTTTTGTTGACATTACTCTATTCTTATGTGCTGCCTTGTTACAATTTTCTTTATTCTTATTTGAATAACTACTAAACAATTAGTATAAAGAATTCATCCAAGAAACTTTTATCTCGATCGCACTCAATCTGAAACGTTCACCTCAAACTGCTAACCCAATGTAGCAAAAAATCTGTACGTGATGGAGCAAATTGGTTACCAGATTTGGATTCAGTGCACCAAAAAACGTAAAAATCAATCGAAACATTAGAGGCAGTTTAAAAAAATTTTTTTTTAGTGTACCTGTGAAATCCATGATGTTAGAGTACAACTCAAGCACTAAACTGGGAATGACAGCAACATTTTTCTTGTCACAAGAAGCTGAGTACATTGCTATTAGCAGCAAATAGATTGCTGAGAGAGTCTAGAACATGTCTCCGGAAGGTGAGTTAACCTCTGTAGCAGGAAGACATACCTGCAGTTTTAAAAGAACACCAATATAATGAACTACATTATTGTTCAATCTGTAGATCTAATATAATTCAGTGTAACGTGTAAGCTTGCAAACATTATGGAGCCAAGAAACAGATTACAGTGATGGGTAACATTTGAAATGCTATTGCTGTTCTTCTAGGGCAGCGCTTTTCAGACCAGTTCTCTGGGCACACCTAGCCAGTCAGGTTTGTCGGATAACCACAGCAAGTATGCATGAGAAATTTACATGTACTGCCCCCATTGTATGCCGATCTCTCTCGTGCATATTCATTGTGGTTATCTTGAAAACCCGACTGGCTAAGTGTGTCCCGAGAGCTGGGTTGAGAACCATTGCTCTAGAGAATGACTGTTGGTTATGTGAAAATCAGTTGCTAATCCCACATACTTAAATTAGATTCACTGATACAGCTGGCTTCCTACAACAAGAAAACAAAAGTTCCTCATAAGGACAATAACCCATGTACTAGGTTTGCAAATCATCTCATTGCCATAATTCAAGTTACAATAAACTACATTTATTTTCAATAATTTAATATATTTCTGCAGTTGTAACAGGGGACCGATATATTCAGAAAGGGTTTATCCGGTTAGCTCACCGGATAAACTCCAGCAGCAGTAACCGGAAGGTGCCACTGATTATCCCTCTACTGTCTGGAGAGCACCAGGGCAGGATAGGGGCAGACCCTGCACTTACCTGGTTAGCAGCGATATTTAGTCCTAATTTTATGTGCTTTGGCTGTCTGGATAGTGGCTGAATATCGCTGATCTCTGGATAGCTGCATTGGACAGCACTAGCATAGTAGCACAGCATAGTATGTGATGGTAGATAAAGACCAGTATGGTCCATCTAGTCTGCCTAGCAAAGCTCCGTGCAGGTCACCCCTCCCCATGCCTTTGTTTAGGGGTGTACCCACTGCTCCATGTAGGTCGCCCCTATTTGTTGAGGTATAAGAGTGAGTTATGTTTATTTTGATTTTGTCCTGTTTTTATAAAGGGATCCACTGTGTCTGTCCCATGCCATTTTGAATTCTGTCACTGTATTTGCCCCCACCACTTCCATCGGGAGGGCATTCCAAGCATCCAACACCCTTTCGGTGAAAAAGTATTTCCTGACATTGCCTTTCAGTTTACCCCCTTGCAGCTTCATGTTATACCCTCTAGTTTTACAGCTTCTCCGTCTTTGGAAGAGGTTTGTTTGTTCATTAAAACTCTTTTAAGTATTTAAAAGTCTGAATCATATCTCCCCTGTCCCTCTTCTCCTCCAGAGTGCACATACACCGGATATTTAATGCAAGAGAATATCCAGATTCCAGCGCTGAATATCTGCTTTCAGTTTTGCCCTTGGTGATCAAATGCTTTATGAATATCAGGTCCAGGCTTTTTTTTGTCCACCTTTATTGCTTAAGTCAATAATTATATAGTTACAATGGGAGAACCAATTCAGATTTAATTTGAACTCTCACCAAACTGAGGTATAGGTGGGTTGTATGTAGCCTGGAGTATCTTGATGTAGCTATCTCTATCCTGGTGTGAACTGGATTACATGTGGGCTAATTTGTGCAAGTTCGGCAGAATCCAAATCAATAGTGATTTGACTCATATTACAAATTTTTCCCTGAGTGTATGTCTGGGGAGTGGTGATTCATGAGCTGAAGGTTCACTTTATATCCAGTTGCTGTAAAATAGTTGAAACAGAAACATCAAGGTCTCGAGAAATTTCTTGCCTCTCTGCCTCTACTATGGCCTTGAAATTTAGATGAATGAAATCCTGGTTAAAGGCAGTGCTGAATGTTCTCCTTCTGACTGCAGTAGGTTAGTGATCAGATCCATTGCTCATCAGGTCCAAAGAGGACTGAGTGCACCATGCAGATACTAGGGTAGGATTAAGACATAGGCAAACTAGGCACCTGCCTATGGCCCAAATGTTTAGGAGAGGCCACCTCAGATGTACAAACTCAATAACTCCCCAAAGCATACTTTTGTCCTAGTAAGTCAGCTGCTGGCAGAATGAAGTGTCAGGAAACCTAGAGCCACCATAGGTCGCATAGTTTTGTCTATTCTATTCCCCTCCCTTCCCCCATGCAATGTCCTCCAGTCATCAGGAGACATCAGCAAGCAGTTTTCTCCTCTGTAGTGAGAAACACTCATGACCCCATCTGCGGAAGTTTAAAAATGCATTTATATTATGGTGGGGAGCCCAGCAGGCTTCTTTGCCCAGGGCCCACCAAAGGGTTCATCCTGCCCTGGTAGGCAGTGTCCTCAGGCTCCTGAAAGAATAGAAGGTAGCTGTGGGTGATGTGGTGACCTCTGCCTGCCTGCTACGCAGAAGAGGCCCCCCTCCCCCCAGTCCTTGGACTGAAGAAGTTATCCTGTGCTGCCTGGGTGCAGCAGTGGTAGAGACTGACAAGGAGAGGTAAAGCAGACATCAAAAAAAGACAGTGCTGTAAAAATATCCAAAAATTGAAGGTGACCTGGAACAGAAATTCAGTCATTGCTAGCATATAGCCCCGAGTAACAATATGAAACTCTTAGCAGTTGCCTCCAAGATTCAGTTGCTCACGTTACCAATCTTTCTTTACTCATCCTTTTAGCCTTTGTTATCCACATACCTTTCTGAAAGATTCCACTTGTCAAACTAAATAACTTGATGCTAATTGTAAATTATTTCCATTACTCTGCTCACTAGACTAATCTCATTCAAAAGCCAATATGCTCTCTGAAGCCTTTTCTCCTTTTTCAAATGTGCAGCAGGTCCTGAAAAGGATGATACAATTTAAAAGTAGATTAAAAAGAAATGAACACTGCTGTGCTTCTTTACCTTAAATCAATGCTTCTAAAAGTTGTACCGAAACAGAGAAAATGGCAGCAGATAAAGAGCATATGGCCTATGCAGTTTGGGGTCTATTCTGTCCCACAAACAGCGGGGCTAGACATCCATCCCTGCTATTCGCCCCCTGCCGGCCCTGTCAAAAGCCTCCCTGTACGAACAAGGAGTTTGTACAGGGAGGCTTAGATAGGGGAGAGAAGGAGGCATTGCGGAGGTGGAGTTAGGGAAGGCAGTGGGCGGTCCGCAACCACGGACATACAGGGCAGATTCTGAAGTCGGCCCTCTACGTCTGGGGTTTGCAGACTGTACGGGGGACGGCAGGCCCAGGTAATGCAAGTGAGGTGAGGGGGTTCCCCGCAGCCCTACCCTAGCCATGGAAGGCCAAATTTGGAGTCAGGCTGCAGGGAAAGGAAAGTGTGGTTGGCAGCTGTTGATTGCGGCTCCTGAATAAAGCGGTAGTGCCATGGCAACGGGACACCATGGCACCGTGGCTCCATTTAGGATCCTGACTGAGTAAGCCGGGCATGGGTCTGTATGTACAGACCCTAGACCCAATTCTGATCCCACAAGGCATGTCTAGCCCCGTGGGATCGGAATCAGGTTTACTTCTGTGTGTCCCCATTCCGATCAGGTGCACAGCCGCCTGGACACACATGTTGGAATGTGCCTCTTTGCCCATCCATAGCAGCTACTAAGCTTTTTAATCCCTTCCTCTCTCTTAGAGATCCTCTGTGCTTGCCCCATTCCTTTGCGAATTCAGATACAGTCCTTATCTGCACCACATCGGCTTGGAAGCTTTTCCATACGTCTACCACCATTTTCAAATTTTCTCAGATCACTTCCCTTTTACCTTTATCCTATGACCGCTTGTTTGAAAGCTTCTTTTCAACTGAAAGAGGCCCTTCTCCTATGCATTGATGCCATGAAAGTATTTAAATGTCTACATCATATCTCCTCTCTCTCTATGTGGTTTTTAACAAAGACCATTGACATTTTAGTAGCTACCCCCTACACCAAGGTGCACCAAGTATTCTGAATGAGGTCTCTCCAGAGACTTATACAGAGGCAGCTATCACTTTCTTTTTCCTGCTTCCCATTCATCTCCCTATGCACGCAAGCATTCTTCTGATTTTTGTTCTCACTTTTTCTCCGAATTTGGCAGCCTTGCAGTCATCAGATATGATTTTATTTTTATTTTATTTATTTAACATTTTTTATATACCACTTTTCAGTTTTATCAAAACGGTTTTCAGTAAAACGTAACATTGGTTCACATAGAATGTTAAATTGCAACTATTTACATTTAGCAATTTTGATTTTCATGCATGTTACAACGTAATCTTGTAGCATTGTATAACTATTTACAGAGACCTTGATATTTAATTAGAGTGGTAACCTGTCATTGGAGTATCTGTTGGGTTGCGGTTTGTTGTTAAGGTGTGTATTATCTATGGTGCTGAAATATTGTGTGAATAGGCAGGTTTTTAGCTATTTTCTGAAGTCCGCAATATCTGAAATTGCTTTAAGGTCAGACGGGAGGGAGTTCTAAAGCACTGGTGTATAGTATTCAAACACTCTGTGGCACGATATTTGGGAGGTGCGCGCTGGTATAGCCATCATTGAGAGGGAGTTCCGGTGCTGCTTCCTCCTTGATCTGTTGTTAGGAACCCTTTTGACTGTTTCTTGTAGGCATTCGGCAGACTGATTGTGTAGTATCTTAAATGTCATCATTATGGCCTTGAATTTTATTCGTGATTTCATGGGGAGCCAGTGGAGGGCTTCTAAGACAGGGGTAATAACTTCACGTTTTTTTGCTCCTGTGATTAATTGGGCTGCCGTGTTTTGAGCGAGTTGGAGAGTTTGGATTGCTCTTTTGGGTAAGCCTTGGAGAATTATGTTGCAGTAATCTAACTCTGGTGTTATTATTGCTTGGCACATGGATCAGAAGTGATTCTGATTGAATATGGGGCACAGATTGTGGAGGATTTTCATTTTATAGTAGGAATTGGAGGTCATTTTAAAGGTGTTGGGATTGGAAATTGAGCCTTTCATCTAGAACTCCCAGGTATTTTACTTTGCTCTTCACTGGAATTGGTTTGTTTCCTATTAATAGGCTCTGTGGTGAAATAAATGTAGTGTCTCGTGATTATCAGGGCTTTGGATTTATTGTAATTGATTGCTAAGTTTCTTTGGGCTAGCTATTCTGTGACTGCTGCTGTGCGATAATGGAGTAATCTGGATTCTTGGTGTTAAATGAGGAGTATATCATTAAGTCATCCGCATATAGGTGATATTTTATGTTGTGCTCTTGTATAACTTTGCAGACTGGTTGAAGGTAAATGTTGAACAGAAGGGTGGATAATGCAGAGCCTTGAGGAAGTCCATGATGAAGTGGGAATGGTCTTGAAATGTCCTTGATTTTTACTTGTGTCTTCCTCTCAGAAAGAGATGAGCGAAACCAAGTCAGCGGAATGTCACTTATTCCTATTTCTGACAGTCTGTAGAGGAGTATGGAGTGTATTATTGAATCAAATGTGGAAGTTATGTCAATGGATATGAGTATGAAGCTTTGCTTGATGTCTTTGATTCCTTTAAGGGCTGTGCTCAGTAGAGATGTTAATAAGGTTTCAACTCCGTGAAACTCATGGCATCCATGCTGTTGGGGGTCCAGTGGGCAAGTTGAGTCCACATGATCTTGGAATTGACGTTGAACTGTTTTTTAAAATTATTTTGGCTAGCAAAGGTATGTTTGATATGGGTCGGTATGAGGATGGAGAGTTAGGTTCAGTTGAGCCGCTCTTTAGGAGTGGTCTTAGGATGAAGTCTTTAGTTGTGGTGGCATAAATCCTTGTGAAAGGGATAGATTTACAATTCTACAGAGTGTCAGTGCTAGTTCTTGGGATACCTCTTTATCCAGTCAGGGGGCAGGGGTCAAGAGGTGATGTGGTTGTGTTCAGGGATTTTAGAAGGTTGCTGCAGTAATCTTCAGTGATAGTGTAGAAGGCTGTCAAATTTTTAGGATTATTTGCTCTGGGCTTTGGTATGAGGGTTTGGTTCAGTAAAAGGGGGGAACTGGTGAGCTTATTCTGAAGATGAGATGCAAAAGCTTCTGGGTTTATTGAGTTTGAGACCTGAGTGTGAGGGGATCTGGTTAGATTTTTTTTTACTATTTTTTTACTATTGTTTTTTTACTACTGTTTCTTTTGGGATAGGATTAGTTCATTGTATTCCTGTTGCATCAATCTGTACTCCTGGCTATCTGCTTGATCTTTAGTTCTTCGCCATCTTCTTTCTAGTCTTCTTAATTTGAGATTTGCTTATTTTATGTCGGATGAATACCATGGAGCTTTGTGTTCCCATTGCGATGTTTTTGATTTAGGGGGTGCAAGGGCAGCAGGTGATATGGTATCATTCCAATTTGTTATTAGAGCTGTAAGGTCTGAGGTGCAAGGGTTCAGCTTGGGTATTACTTGTTCAAGTAGAGAGTCTTTATCAAATTCCTTGAAGTGACGATGATTGGCCGAGGCATGCTGTCGGTTCATATATTGGGGTTACTTGATAATTGATGCGGGAATTGGGGGAGTGGATATTGTAGGTTACGAATACTAGGTTGAGCATATTTCTTCCCTTATGTGTCGAAGTTTTGATGATTTGAGAGATGTCCAATGAGGTTAACATGTTGAGGAATGCTGTAGTTTGCATGGATGATAATGAGTTCAGGTTGAGGTCTCCTAAAATTATTTATTTATTTATTTAATCAGTTTTATATACCACCTTATCCTTCAATCAAAGTGGTCAACAAGACAACAGAGGGACTACATCGAGGTGGGGGGGAGACAACAAGATAGTACATTATAGTAAACTACAGTACATTACATTAAATTATACATAAACTACAGCAAAATTACATTTCATAATTCATTACAATTACATTAAACAAATAACTGCAATCTTACAAAATGTTAAAATAATTTAAACATTATAGGAAAATTGAAATTCAAAGGGTTACAACATTTTGTTCTATTGGTATTAGATTAATTGCCATATGCTTCAATAAATAGGTACGTTTTAAGGGACTTTCGAAAATCTTTGATATCATACTCATTTCTTAAATCACTAGGAATAGAATTCCATAGTTGTGGTGCCATAAAGGAGAAAGCCCTATTAGATGTCATTTGTTTGGATCTATTAAACTTCAAGTGGGAATTAAGTCTGTTAGTAGACGGTGAGTGTCTGGGCCTTGAGCCTATGTCCTTAGAAATAATAGTTGTTAGAACGTTTGCTGATGACTCATGTAAAATTTTGAAAATATTAATGAGGTTCTTGTATTTCGATCTCATAATGACTGGAAGCCAGTGCAATTCTTGAAGCAAGGGAGTTATATGATCAAATTTTGGAGAATTCATTATAGTTCTTGCGGTTGTATTTTGTGCCAATTGGAGGAGATGGGTAGTATGTTTTGGAAGACCTTGATAAAGGATATTTCCAAAGTCGAGGAGTGATGTTATAACTGCTTGACATACCGTTCGAAAGTGATTTAGTTGTAAAATTGGCTTGAGGTTCCTAATGATCTTTAAACGATGGTATACTCTAGCTGTCATTTTATTTATATGGGATTTTAAGGTAATATGTTTATCTATGATTATACCAAGGTATTTTACTTCCTCGCTGACCTTTATGGGTTTGTTTAGTATATTGATTTCTTTAGGAGTTATTAAGTTCTGATTATTAAAAATGAACAACGCTTCTGTTTTATCTGGGTTTATTTTAAAGTTGTTAGCTGTGAGCCAATTGTTCATATCAGTCAAATAGTTATTAATTATTTCTCTGTCAAATGTATTCTGGTTAACTGCAGTGTAGATCATAATATCATCAGCGTATAGATGGTAATTTATTCCATATTGTTGAATAATTTTACATATAGGTTGAATATAGATGTTAAAAAGGATTGATGATAATGCTGACCCTTGTGGTACGCCTTGTGTAATTGGGATTTGAGATGATTTTTTGTCTCCACATTTTACTATTTGCGTACGATTATTCAGGTAGGATGTAAACCATTTAAGTGTGTTGTCACATAGTCCAATATCTTCTAAACATTGAAGCATTAAAGGATGAGAGATTGTGTCAAAAGCTGCTGAAATGTCAATAAATATTAAAAGAAAACCACTATTTTTCTTATCTAGACCCGTTAAGAGGTTATTAAATAAAGAAATAAGAAGAGTTTCTACATTATGAAATGGTTTGAAACCATGTTGGTGTAGATCCAGTGGAGCATATGAGTCTATGTGATCTTGTAATTGCCCCTGTACTACTTTCTCTATAACCTTGGAGATAAAAGGTAAACTAGAAATTGGACGGTATGATTTAGGTTCAGAGGTACTTAATGAATTTCCTTTATAGATTGGTCTAATTGAGGCTCTTTTGAGGACAGGAGGTAAATACCACAGACCTCAAGGACTTCTGAAAACAGCTGAAGACAACCCTGTTCATCGAACACTATGGTCACAGAGACAGAACATCAGCCCCTCCCCTCCCCCCCATGACTGTATATATGAATGTATAATAGCTCACGATGTATAATAACGCACTATGTATATAGCACCCCTCAATCTTCAAACTGCCAACACTAACACACAACATACACCACTGCATGAATTCAATTGACCCCCCCCCTCGATTGTTTGCTGTGGAATCCGCTTTGATTGAAGGATAAGGCGGTATATAAATAACGTTAAATAAATAAATAAATAAATAAATAACCTTGTTTTAGTGAAAGTTCTACAAATTTGACTAGATGGCAGCTTAATTGACTCTTTGCACTTTTAATCCATTCTACTGGGCATGGATCAGTTGGGGAGGTTGTTATATTAATTGTACTTATTATATTTTCAATTTGCTTTTTTGTTGGCATTGAAAAATTAGACCAAAGGTGTCTGGAATCAGAGAGTATCTTTGTCGTTAATTGATTAGGCTGTGAAGATATTATAGAGGTTAATTGATTTCCATTTTTATTTATTAAGTAGTTTGCATATTCTTGAGAAATCTATCTGGTGATTTTGACAAGGGGAGTTGTTTTTGGTAAGCTGTTTCACAATATAAAATAATTCCCTTGGTTTATTAGCAGATTTCAAAATTAAGTTTGTATGGTATTGTTTGCGATTATTTATCAAATTGTTATATTCAATTAGCTTTACCTTATATAAAAACTCTGTATGCTGAGATTTGTTCTGTCTCCATTTACGTTCCAAATTTCTTAGTATACGTTTTGCCTCTCTGATATCATTTGAGTACCATGGTGTGTTATTCTTTTTACGTACTTGTGCCTTGCCTCTGTTGAGATTTACTGAGGCATCAGAAATGACTTTATTCCAGTTGTCTATTGCAGCATCTAAATTACTGACCATCTGACCATGGCACAGGAGATATTTTTGGAATTGAGATTTGGTTTAGAGCAGTAAGAAGCTTTGGGTGGAAAATCATATCTGGAATAGTACCATGTTGATGTGTTGGTAGAGTAATTGCCTGTTTGTAATCTAAAGAGTCCAAAGCTTTTAGGAAGGCTTTAGATTCCTTAGGCGGTAAGGAACTTAAATTGAAGTCACCCAAAGCAATTAATGGTTTACGGGGCAAGCTGTGTGAACAAATTAATTCAAGGATTGCTGACAGTTGATCTTTTGTGGCATTGGGTGGTCTGTAAGCAAGACAAATACTGAGATGGTGATTAGATATCACCATTGAATTTGTATCAGATGAATTATTGATTATAACAGTTTTAAATTTGAAAGTTTTACGTGCAATGATTATAATTCCACCACCTCTTTTGTGCTCTCTATGACAAGTAAACGCTTCAAAGTCATGAGGAGTAATTTGATTGAAAATAACTTGGTCTGTATCTTTTAACCAAGTCTCCGTTATGCACATAATATCAATTTTTTGGTCTATGATGTAATCATATACAGTGTTTAGCTTGTCTTTTACAGATCTTGCATTAATTAGTACAAAACAAATGGGGGAATTAAGAGTTGGATTATTTTTGGTAGGTTTGGATGGGGGAAAGAAATCTTGGTTGGTCTTTTTATTTCTATAGAGTTTCTGTTTATTGAGGTTATTATTACTCGCGTGCATAGGCATTAAAGGGTTTGGTATTAAATTGTTGGGTAGAGTCTGTTGGGTGAGAAATATCATACTAAAATATAGACGAATGAATTGGTAAATTGTATGCATGTTTGCAGCTATTAAAACTATTTAAGGTACGAAGTTATCAAGACAGATTATTTTCTGTAGATTACTTGTTAGTAACTATTAAGACTTTGAGCGGAGGATATTATTGTGGTTTATATTCTTACTGTGGGTTCTTTAGATACAGGAGATTGTGGATTATTTAAGTTCCAGTACAAAGGAAAGCTGAATATGTTATGTAAAAGATATTATCTTAATGGCTTATCCTGAGGTTTGTCTGGATGTTTGCCTTTGTTGGAGTAGTTGGTAGGGGTTGTGGCAGCTCTTGTCTGTGTGGCCTGGAGAGTGCTACTGAAAAATAGGCATGTACATTAGTTTTGTCTCAATGGGGAAAATTAGCAAAAATTGCAATATTTTTGGTTCATGCTAGCATCAACTAACTGAGCACAAATGCCTGCACGAATCATCATTCGTGAACTTCATTTTCATTGTGGTCATGTGTGGCCAGATATGCTGGAGCCAATCTTGGAGAGGGAGGAAGTCAAGGAGGGGTCACCAGCAGCCAACACGAGGCATTTGAGCCAATCATGATAAGATCTTTGATAGACAGTCAGAGAAACATATCCCTGTTTGAGTTTTGTCAATCCCAATGGTGATGATATCACAGCAAGCCTATAACACATATCCAGTCCAAGCCAAGAGAATCCTTTCATCTCTGACGTTCATAAGAACATAAGATATGCCATACTGGTCAGTCCAAAGGTCCATCAAGCCCAGTATCCTGTTTCCAACAGTGGTTGATCCTGGTCACAAGTACCTGTCAGGTTCCCAAAAGGTAGACAGATTCCATGCTGCTTATTTTGGAGACTGGGTTGTTTACGCCTTTAAGAAGGAGAAAGACTAATTGACGTGCAATGAAGCTACAACATTTAAGACTAATCGGTATTTTCTCCGATTAGTCTTAAATGTAGCTTCATTGCACATCAACTAGTCTTTTTACTTCTTAAAGGAGTAAACAATCAATCTATGTTTACCCATTCCACTCCACTCATTATTTTATAGATCTCCATCATATTTTCCCTCAGCCATCTCTTTTCCAAGCTGAAGAGCCTTAACCTTTTAAGCCTTTCCTCATAGTGGCATCCATCGATCAACTTTATCATTTAGTTTACTCTTTGTACCTTTTCTAATTGCACAATATCCTTTTAAGACATGGTGACCAGAATTGCATTCAGTATCTGAGGCATGGCTGCACCATGAAAGATTAGAGAGGCATAACAATATTCTTGGTTTTATTTTCCATTATTTTCTTATGATTCCTAGCACTCACTGAACACTGGGCAGAGGGTTTCAACATATTATCCACGATGATGCCCAGATTCTTTTCCTGGGTGGTGATTCTAATGTGGGAATCTTGCACCATGTAACTTTGTAGTCCAAATTACATTTCATTTGCTAATTTGGACACCCAGTCTCCATGTTTCTCAAGGTCCTCTTACATTTTTTCACAATCCTCTTGTGTTTTAACAACTTTGAATAATTTTGTGTCATCTGAAAATTTGATCACCTCACTTGTTGCGTCCATTTCCAGGTCATTTATGAATATGTTAAAAAGCAGTGGGTCCATCACAGATTCCTGAAGTACTGCACTATTCACCTTTCTCAATTGAGAAAATTGGCCTTTTAGCCCTACTCTGTTTTCCATCTTTTAACCAGTTCCCAATCCATAATAGTACACTGCCTCCTATCCCATGACTTCTTAATTTCTTCAATAATCTCTCATGAGAGACCTTGTCAAAGGCTTTCTGAAAATCCAGATATATTATATCAATCAGCTCATTTTTATCTACCTGTTTATTCATACTTTCAAAGAATGTCATATGGTTTAATTTGTGAGTGGTATGCTTGGTGCAGGAAATTATGTAAAAGGTGTGAACATCTGCAAGGAGTAGTTTAGCTTGATGAGTGTTACAATTAGCAAATAGTACATTATGTAGTTTAGTTTCATCATCATTCTTATCTATTAGGATCCTTTGTAGTACACTATCAAGGTGTGTGCAAGTAAGTAGATACTCAATTTGTATTTATATGGCCCTGGCTCTTGTGCACGTCGACACATTCTATTCAGATGGCTTTTAGTCGTGGGTACTCCCTCCGGGTTCTTAGTGTATCTGAGCTATGTGATGGTGTTCAGTCTGTAAGGGCGGGACTATCCACTGATCAATGGTTGCAGACCATTGAAGGAGCAGGTCCAGGAGTGATTCAATGGTGGTCTGGTAAGTGTGTCCCTATGTCCTGATGTGGTCAGAGGATACCTCTGAAGTGAGGGTTCTATAGGGTATGCTATGTGCTTTTTGTGTGGTATAATCACTCCCTATTAGCTGGGGAGGAGTCTGGATGGTCGTTCCGGTGGGTTCCATCCAAGGTCACTCCAAAGGCCATGTCTAAGGGCCCTTTGGCATGGCCCACTGAAATGGATCTCATTCCTTTGTAGAGCCCGATGGCTATTCAGTTGGTCTAACATGCTGTCTCTGAGTCCCCTTTCTCATCAGTGAGTGAGGATGCCTCAGTCTGAGGTGGAGTTTACCGGCGGGTGCTGTGAATGGAGGCTGAATACAGGCTGTGCAGTCCCAATGGAAGCAGTAGTGATCTCACCTGAGATGGCTGCACAGGGGATCTGTGGGTGGTGAGGAGCTGTTTCTCCGATGGCTGCTCTATCGGTCCAACACACGGTCTCTGTCCCCTTTCCTGCTGGCGAGTAAGGATGCCTCAGTCTGAGGCAGAGCTTACTGGCGGGTGCTGTGATTGGAGGCTGAATGCAGGCTGTGCAGTGTACCGATGGAGGGGTGAGTGATCTCGTTTGAGATGGTTACACAGGAGATCCATGGGTGATGAGGAGTTTTTTCCATGGTGTTTCCCCGATGGCTGCTCAATTGGTCCAACATGCATTCTCTGTAATGTTAAAGTTACGTTTTTTGTAAACCGCCTTGATCCTCAGAAATGCGGTATATAAACCCGTTAAATAATTAAAAAATAAATAAATAATCTCCTTTCCGAAAGTTAAATGCTAGCGCAATGAAGTTCCTTGCTGTCCTCCCTCCATTTAATAAATCAGATATGATCATGTTATGATCACTGTTGCCAAGTAGTTCCAACATCATTATCTTTCACACTAGATCCTGCATTTCACTATGGACTAGATCTAAAATAGCTTCCCCTTGTGGCAGTTCCTGTACTAGAAGCTCCATGAAGCAGTCATTGATTTCATCTAGAAACTTTATCTCTCTAGCATGTTCTGATGTGACATTGACCCAGTCAATACTGGGCAATTGAAATCATCCATTATTGCTGGGTTCTAACTTTTGTTAGCTTCCCTATTAGCATTTCATTATCTATCTGTTCATTCTGGCCAGGCGGATGCTAGTATACCCCCACTGCCATTCCCTTCCCCTTTTTATCTGAAATTTCTATCCATAGAGATTATACAGTGCATTTTGTTTCCTGCCAAATGCTTATCCTATTTTAATCAATGCCCTCTTTAACATATAGCGTAATTCCTCCACAAATTTGATCTGCTCTATCATTGCAATATAATTTGTACCCAGGTATCACAGTATCCCATTGGTTGTCCTCCTTCCACAAGGTCTCTGAGATGCCAATTATATCTAACCTTTCATTCAGTGCTATATATTTTAACTACCCCATCTTATTTTTTAGGCTTCTATCATTTGCATACAGACATTTCAAAGTTTTTATTTTCTTTATATTAAGAATCAGGTTATCAGTTAGCAGGAATAATTTGGAATCCTGCAACTCTGACTGCTCTTTACTTAAAAGCATCTGAGTTACTTTTACCTTTGTTGGAACCTCTCTATCGGGATACACTAACTTCACTGTTTTGCTTTCATCCTTCAAAGATGCATCATTCTAAATCAGGTACTCGAGTAACTGTTGGCTTCCCCTCATTTTCTAATTTAAAAACTGTTCTATCTACCTTTTAAAAGTTAATGCCAGCAGCCTGGTTCTACCCTAATTAAGATGCAGACCATCTTGTTGTAAAAGCTCCCCCTCTTCCCCAGAATCTTGCCTAGTTCCTGTCAAATCTAAAACCCTCTTCCTTGTCTCATCCACACATTGAGTTTTCAGAGCTCTGCCTGCCTTTTGTGTGTGTGCCTGCCTTTTGTGTGTGTGCCTGCCTTTTGTGTGTGAAATGGACAGCATTTCTGAGAATGCTGCCCTGGAAATGTGGATTTCATCTTTCTACCTAAAAACCTATATTTGTGTTCCTGAACCTCCCTCCCACACTTTCCTATGTCATTGGTGCCAGCATGTACTAAGACAGCAGGCTCATCCCTAGCACCTTATCCAGACCCCCTCTATCAAAACAAGGACTGTGTGAATCACCCAGGAAATTGTTAACAGATTACCTTAGAAGTACAGGTATGGGACTTGTGTAGCAAGCCAGCATTTTCTAAGTGTTAATTCCTTCCCACCCACCTCGACTTCCACCCATCCCAGGCATATTTTATTTATTTAACTGTTTTTATACCACTTTATCCTTTGGTCAAAGTGGTTTATATTGCAGCAAGTAACAGTTTACATTGTAACATTGTGGCATAGAAACAGTTAACTAATAATAGTATAAACATAGGAACATTATCTACATAACATGGTGGTGTGATTGCATTTACAGGGAAATAACAACATGAGAACTTATAATGGTAATGACTAGGTGGGTGGTTGCCTAATCTTGTGTGTTAACCTAACATATGGAGGATGTTGGGTAGTGGGGGTTTGAGGGTGGAAGGATAGGTGGTTAAGTAGGAATCATACTATGCTATGTAGTGATTCCAAAATGTTCTGTGAATAGGTGAATTTTTAGCTTTTGTCTAAAGTCTTTGACATCCCTGGTGGCTTTGATGTCTTCTGGGAAGGAGTTCCACAGGATAGGCACAGCAAGGGAGAAGGTCCTCTTGCAGGTGCTTTCATTAGCTTTTGTATGGGTATTGGTTGTGACAATCATATTCTTGTTGGTACGTCTGGGCTGGGTTTCAGGGTCTCTTGTGACCAATGCTTGCAGGGTATCTGCCAAGATATGCTGTAGTATTTTAAAGATGGTGAGTATTGTCTTGAACTTATTGTGAGAATGTATTGGGAGCCAGTAAAGCTGATGTAGGAGGGGTGATATGCGATTGTGTCTTGCTAATCCTGTGATGATGCATGCTACTGTGTTTTGGGCCAGTTTCAGTGAGTGGTTGGTATGTAGGAGGCCAGATGGTCTGGAAATCATTTTGGCTGTGTAGTGGTATGAGCTTTTTTATTATTTTCATCTTATAATATGCGTTCCTCGTGGTTTAATTTATTTGTGACTATAGATTGAGGTTTTGATTGAGTGTAACTCCCAGATATTTGACTTCAGTCTTGACTGTATGTCACCATGTGGTAGTTTTATAGAGGTAGGGGGGATAAATGACGTGTTTCTGGTAATGTGAAGTGCTTCCATTTTTTTGTAATTTATTTTTAGGTTGTTTGTGTTGAGCCATGTATTCATTGCTTCCAAACATTTAGTTATGGATGAGTGTTTGGGTTTGTCTATATTGAATGGGATCTATATAGTGATAGATCAATACTGCATAGATCAATACTGGATGTTGTGTTTTGTTATGATGCTGAAGATGGGCTGAATGTATAGATTGAATAGTAATGAGGAGAGGGATGAGCCCTGTGGGATGGCCTAGTGTGGATTTGTTTTGTGCATACTTGACTTGCATCTGTTGGTTGTGCAGATATGATTGAAACCATTTGATATTGGAGTTCTGGAATCCTATTTCTTTTAGTTGTTGCAGTAGTATAAGGTGGGTGATGGTGTCAAAGGCTGTGGATATGTCTAGGAAGATAAGGATGAAACCATTTTTGATGTTGTCTATGCCTCTTATAATGCTGTCGAGTAGGGATGTTACCAGGGTTTCTACGCTGTGATTGGATTTGAAACCATGTTGGTGTTGGTACAATGGTGCAAATTCACATGGTCTTGTAGCTGCCGGTGAACAGCTTTTCTATTAATTTGGCTGGAGACTGGTCGATATGACGCAGGGTCATTTGGGTCAAGTGGATTGGTCTTATGGAGGCTTGTTTTAGATCTGTTTTGCATGTATGCTTATGTGAGAGATATCTGTGCTATCTTATGTGTGAAAGGACTCAGGCAAGGAGTGGAGGAGTGGCCTAGTGGTTAGGGCAAGGTACTTCAGGCCAGAAGGTCAGGGGTTCAAATCCCACTAGAGGACAGCATCCTTGGGCTGGAAGGACTGGGGTTTCTAGTCCCACAGTTGCTCCTTGTGGTCTTGGGCAAGCCACTTAACACTCCATAGCCATGTTCCCTGTAAAATAATTATCTCCAAGTTATAATGCCCTGTTCAATGTAATTTCAGTTTGTTCAATGTAAACCACACTGATGCAGAATAGCACGGTATATAAGAGAATGTAAATAAAATTCATTTTTAGTTATTTTTATCCATGCCCTGTGTCATGGATCTGATGGGGATGTGGTGGTGTTCAGGTTAGAGAGGATAATGTTCTATTTGTTCCATAGTTGGTATATAGAAAGTGTCCCATGTTCCACTTGTTCTGAACCATGGTGTATATGTTGGCATCTGAACTCGGCTATCAGGGTGCTTGTAATGGTCTTTTGTTATCAGAATGTTTGCCATTTGATGTATTTATTTTATTTATTTATTTGCATTTCTTATATACCGCACTATTTGCGATCAGCGCAGTTTACATAAAACAAATGGTATCCGACAATGAACAAAAGTCAGGTCATTACATTGAACAGGAACAAGTAACTTGGAAAACAGGGTAAACTATATACATACATACATACATGTGGATGTAGTTTGCCATCTTTCCTTTGTGCAGGTTCTTTGGTGAGTGTTTGTGCAATATGAAAGAGCTCCCTGGGTTTATTAATGGATTTCATGATGAGATTTGTATGATATTCTTTTTTGCGTTTGTTGATAAGGTCATTGTATTCCTCTTGTTTTTTCTGTATAGTTGAAGTGTGTTCTCGGTTTTCTGTTTTCTCCATTTTCTTTCAATCTTCCTTAAAGCTTTCTTCATTTATTTTATTTTGTTTGAGTACCTGGGTGCGGAGTGGTTTCTATAAGTTATCTTCTTTTTGTGTGGTGCTGCTGCAGCATTTGAGTTGCTGTCATTCCAGTTTTTGATTAAGTTATCTAGATCCATTGTATTTTGGTCTTGTTTTGGTATGACTTCTTGTAGGAAGGGCTGCTCGTTGAACCATTTGAATCTTCTGCATTCCGATTGTTCTTTTCTGGAAGTGATTAGGCTGATGTTTAAGTTGAATGTTTTCAAATAGTGGTCAAAACAGGGACTTAATGTCATTGTGGGATGAGACATGGTGATGTGTTCCAGGAGTTGGTTTGGGACAAAGATGAGGTTAAGAGTTGTCCTAAAACAACTTGTCGGTGTCTTGGTGTGTTGATAATTTCTGTATATTTGAGTGATTTCATGGCTTTAAGGGAGGAGTTTCCTTAGTTTTATAGGGTCTTAAACCTATTAAAGGGAGTAAGGTGGTCAAATTCACTTTCAGGTTCAGCTGGTTATCCTCACTAGCAATAGATTAATTAAGGCCCTAAAATTAATTAATCTTGAGGTGAACAAAGTCCCTTAAACTTAATTGGTATAGTTGTATCAGTACAAATATCCCTAGTAACTTTCAGTAAACAACCTAACTAGCTAAACAAAACCTTAAAACTAAGATGCAGACAGCAGTCCAGCAGCGAGATGAGGGCTGTCCAGTCTTTTGCATTGAGTGAAACATGTACGATTGTCTCCCAGTTGGTGAGGGATCTTACGTGTGCACTAGGTGGAAGGAACCCTTTGCCCTCAGGGAACAAGTCCAATCTCTGGAGGCTGGAGTAGCAGACTTGGAGGACATAAGGAAAACAGAGAGGTACATAGACAAGACCTACAGGGACATAGTACTGAAGTCCCACCTCTAGTCTGGCAGCCTTTCAGTTGCCATGGAGGAGAGAGGTCACATGAAAGGACAACATCAGCTTGGTGTGGAAGGAATTGATCCTGTAGCTAGGACCTGTCTGCCAGGACATGTAAAACTCTCTCACACCTCTCACACCGAGGAGGTTTCTCCAGAGCCATGTGCCTATGAGGAAAGGATTAGGATGACTGTTACAGTTGGTGATTCAATCATTAGGCATGCAGATAGCTGGGTGGCTGGTGGACATGAGGACCCCTGGTAAAATGCTTGCCTGGTGTGAAGGTAGTGGACCTCATTTGCCACTTGGACAAGGTTTTAGATAGTGCTGGGGAGGAGTCTGTTGTCTTGTTACATGTTGGCACCTGTGACATAGGAAAGTGTGGGAAGGAGTTTCTGGAGGCCAAATTTAGGCCTTTAGGTAGAAAGTTGAAATCCAGAACTTCCAGGGTAGCATTCTTTGAAATGCTTCCCATTCCACGCAGGACCCAAAAGGCAGGAAGAGTTTAAGTCTCAATGCGTGGATAAGACGATGGTGCAAAGAAGAGGGTTTGGATTTGTTAAGAACTGTGCAACATTCTGGGGAAGGGGAGGGGCTTTTCCGAAAGGATGGGCTCCACCTTAACCTGGATGGAATCAGACTGTGGTATTAACCTTTAAAAAGGAGTTTGAGCAGCTTTTAAACTAGATAATAGGGAAAATCTGACAGTTGCCCAGGAGCGCTTGGCTCGGAAGGATATTAGCAAAAGAGGGAAGTTATAGCATCCCAATAGAGAGGTTCCAATAAAGAAAAAAGTAACTCAGATGCCCCTATCAACTGATAACCATATTAATATGAATAAAATACAACCTCTCAAATGCCTGTATGCAAATGCTAGAAGTCTAAAAAATAAGATGGGAGAGCTAGAATATATAGAACTAACTGAAAGGTTAGATATGATTGGCATCATAGAGACCTGGTGGAAGGAGAATAACCAATGGGACACTGTGATACCTGGGTATAAACTACAGTATATCGCAATGATAGGGTAGATCAAATTGGTGGAGATTTTGCACTCTATGTTTGAGAGGGCATTGAGTCACATAGGATTAAAGTTTTTCAGGAAATCAAATACACTGTAGAATCTCTATGGATAGAAATTCCATGTAAAATGGGGAAGGCGATGGCAATGGGGGTATACTAGAGGAAAGCTGACAGTTGCCCAGGAGCACTTGGCTCAGAAGGAATGATGATGAAATGTTGAAAGAAACCAGCAAAGCTAAAAAAAAGTTTCAACACAATAATAATGGGTGATTTCAATTACCCCAGTATCGCAAGCCATTGGGGCCTGATTCCCCCTCCGGCTCTCCCTGTACGTCCTGTGCATCAGATGGGGAGAGCTGGCGGGGGGGGGGGGGAGCAGGAGGGGATAGAAGGGGTGGGATCAGGGCAGAGCGGGATGGGAGCGGGTTCAGGGCAGAGCGGGTGGGTTCAGGGCAGAGCGGGGTGGGCCCGCCCGGCAGGATGTACAAGGCCGATTTAGGTTATGGCCCTGTATGTCCTGCTGGACCCATGGGGACATACTGCTTATTCCACCTCAAAGGTGGAATTAGCAGCAAAAAACCAGCAATCAGGCCTAGGGATCCACCTGGGGCCGAAGACAGGATGCAGGGGGGCCCCCGTCGCCTGATCCAGGCCACGGCAGGGCAGCCTTGGGTTGGGCATGGGAAATGGGGGGCCTAGGATGTGGGAGGACATCCCCACAGGCCGCAGGGGCTCACCGGGCCGTCCTCAGGCCCGATTTTGGTTACCATAGGAATGTTTTGTTCCCTTGGTCCTGAATTGGGTCCAAACGGGCATGTCCCGTTTGGGGCCATCCAAATGGCCCAGACGTGCCCCTACCAGAATCGGAATCAAAGTTTCCACATGAAATAAATGACTGCTATTTGCAGCTGGTTTATGAACTGTCAAGAGAGGAAGCTATTTTGGACCTAGTCCTTAGTGGAACACAGGATCTGGTGAAAGAGATAAGGGTTTTGGCAATAGTGATCATAGTATGATCACATTTGATTTAATAAATGGAAGAAGAATGACAAGGAAATCCACAGTACTACCTTTTAACTTTCAAAAGGGAGACTATAATAAAATGAAGAAAAATTTCAAGAAAAAACTAATAGGAGCAGCTGCAAATGTTAAAAATTTACATCAAACATGGGCACTGTTTAACCACAAACATATTGCAGCGTTTGCAGATCCCGCTCCATCTCGCAGAGCAGCTCTGTGATCCATTTAGGCAAAACTAATAAGCAGAAAGGAAAAACAAATTCCAAAAAAAGACCCCCTTTCCCCTTAGCCCTCTCTGCTGCTGCTGCCTGCATCGCTTTGTTGGCACTGCTCTCATAGCTTGCCTCACTGCTGCCCTGCTGATATAGGTGCGTCATGCCAACCTTCTAGCTGTGTGGCTCTGTGACCAGTGTGTGTTGGCTTTCTCCAGACCACTCTTAATGCTCCTCATGCTTTGTACCTTTGCGGGTACATTGCTTAACAATGTCAGTGTACAGCTTTCACCCTTCTTAAATGTTATGCCAGTTTGTTGCCACCCTTCTAGCTGCATGGTTCTCTGACCAGCATGTTTTGGCTTTTTCTGAGACACTCATCATCCTCTTTCTGCTTTGCATCTTTGTGGATGCCTTTGGTTTATCCCTATCAACTCGAGACTAGAAGAAACCAAATCCAGCACAGTGGGGGACATTACCAGACTTTTTCTTCAAAGGTCTTTTCAAATTTCCATTGCTGTACTTGTTAGGAAGTTCCAGCAGGGGAACACAAGTACTTTATATCCATGACCGAAGAATGGTGTTTTGAGTATGGACCACTAGCCAATCTGATAGCTAAATCAACTGTAGCTATCGTGGATGACAGATTTCCCTCACATGCACTATCTTCCATTACTGTACTTGTTGACTGAGAAACTGTACTTGTCGAGCCTTTGACTAAGAAATCCTTAGATTGTTCTGAACGACTGGAGCGTACTTCATAAATGTTTCTTTCACCCTGGTACCTATTCTGTCAGGAGGGATGAGCATGCAGTTCTAACGGAGGAAGGACATACCCACCTATCCAGCCAGATAGCTGAATCAACCCTAGCTATCATGGTGTGACACATTGCTATCATATCTACCATCCTCTATTACTGTTCTTGTTGACTATCTGTCTTCTGCCATGACTATTAGTCTTTCATTATGGGGGCTTCTGACCTATTTTTCTGGTCTTCCTCGGCTTTTCTGGACTGTCACCGCCACCAGTGCTGGAGCCTCATTCACACTGCTTTTCGGACATTCCTCAGCATGTCTTCTAGACATTCCAATCTCCAGGAACAAGCAGGAATGAGTCTTCACATATGGGTACGTCGGTACCGACGGAGCCTGCACGGGAATGCTCCCCAGCATCCAATCAGAAAGCTTTTGGGAGCATCCCTCGTGCCTGCGCACTGCCTTCCCGCCTTTTCCACTGCCTCTCCTCAGTTTTCGTTTTTCCGCGGAGCCGGCAGGACGTCCTCCTGTCACCGCAGAAACTTTTTTCTTTAAATTCTTTATTTCTTCTTTTCTTGTGGTCGCGGCTGTTTCTCCCGCCGCCACCGGTACCGCCGGTGGGTTTTTCTTTTCTTTTTCTTAAACTCAGGGAGTTTTTTTCCCTCAGTTTCTGCCTTAAATTTTTTGGGCCTGCAAGGCCTCTCCATCATGGAGCCTTCTTTCCCTAAGAAGTGCCTTCACTGTGGAAACACATTTTTCTTTTTAGACTCCAATGCCTGGTGTCTAACCTGTTTGGGTCCTGACCCTTTTTCCCCTGAACTATCAGGCTGCGAATCTGTGAGAAGAACTTCCCTCTTTCGAGTTTCCCTCGATACCGTTTTCCCTCCTGGAGTGAGGGCACCGGCCTTTTCTTCTCTACAGGATCAGGTAACCCACAAACAGTCTGTTAAGACTAGCCAATCCTTGAGTGGTAAGTCTCATGCCCAGCATGATGACGGCTCCGGCCTTGCCCTCAAGTCCCCATTGGCATTAAAACCCCGGCGGGAGTCTCTGGGCTCCAAAGCATTTCAGGGGTTTCAGGTTGTTCCTGGGGCTCACCCCTCACAGAACATACCTGAGTCATGCTTGGTGGTGGCATCCGCTTCGAGCGGTACCGATACCCCGGCATCGGCATCAGTGTCGAGTGATCCACTCTTCACCAGGAATCGTCATCTGGCGTCCTCGGTACCTTCGGGACCGATCGATATGACTCAGATTGACTTTCCTGTATCGACAACATCGCCGATACCACCACCGACGTCAGTACCCTCTAGACATGCATCGATAGACTTGCTCCCTTCGATGCCGAGTCTGGAATCGCTATCTAGTCTAGATGACTGGGTACCGACGCATCTCGGAACTGACCCTTATCGTTTCCGGATATGCAGTACCGAGGATATTCACCAAGCGTTTTGGGTCATCTCGGTACCGCTTGAGCAGCCTCCGATGACTGCTTCGATGACGTTACCGTCTCCGATTCTGACTCGACTTCCGGTACCGGTACCGGTATCGATGTCAGTTCCTGCAGTTACATCGGCACCATCGATCCTCTCTATGCCTAGTTTGGAATCGATACCTGGCATGGACGATGCAGTACTGACTGCCTCAAATCGTGACTGCCAGTACCACTATCCATCTAGTGGGGTTATTTTTGGGCACCAGACCAGTACATCCTCTGGTGCTCAGGCTGCTCCTTCAACCTTAGCCTACCCAGGGATAGTTCCCATTGGAGATCCTTCTTTTCAGAAATTTCTCCTTGATATAGCAACCTTTTTTGCTATTCCTATCCCTGGCTATGATCCTACTCGAGGCTCTCCTGCAGAAAAGGAAAATATAATGCTTCCTTTACATCATTCTTTGCAGGATCTTCTTCTGAGAATGTGGGAATCACCTTTAAGGGTTCCCTCACCTTCTACAGCAACTGATGTTCTGTATCAGGTGCCCCCCTCTCCAGGGTTTCAAAAAACTCAACTTCCCCATCATTCCATTATAGTGGAATCAGCAATGAGGAAGGTAAAAAGCAAGAAGAAGTATTCTTATCCGCCAGGTCGTGCATCTAAAGCACTAGATGTCTTTGGACGTCAAACCTTCCAAACATCTATGGTGGCATCAAGGATTATCTCTTATATTTTTTATGAATCTATCTCTCCAGGAGGTCACAAAGAAATTGTCTCTTTTGACTCCTTTTCTATCAGAACCTAAGGCTGCAGACTATTCCTTATTTCTTAGTCATAGCCAAAATATCTCTTGCTTTCTTTCTTGTGCTTCTCTAGACTCTTTTGAGTCTGTTAGCAGATCCTCTGCTATTGCCATAGGAGCACGTCATAGAGCCTGGCTCCAGGCTTCAGACTTGAGCAGATGGACACAACACACACTGGGAAATTCTCCTTGTACTGGAGAAAATCTCTTAAATAAAGAGGCTTTACGTCAGGTTGCTCATTGCTCCACTGACTTCCCTGGTTCTAGGGACCATCCTAAGCCTTTTCTTCCCCAGGAGGTAGGAAATGTCCTACCAAACCTTCTTTCCCTAAGAAAAGAAGGTTTAACTCTTCTCCTGCCCATCATCCAGATGTACCCAAGCAGGGGACACCTCGTCCTGGTCTGAAGAATCCAAACTCTAGCCAGTCTCAGCATACCCAGCAACCATAGGTTCCTGAAGGTTGCAACCTACAGTTAACTTCTTCTTAGCAGAAGTTTGTTCACTGTTTTTTTTCCTTAAAGCTCTACATGTGCTTTCCTTTTTTCAGGATATGCTAAGCTGTCAGGATATTCTTGTCCATGGGTTACAGATTTCTCCTCTTCTTCCTACCAAGAAGAGAAGTTAACAACTATCCCATGATAGTTTCTGTCCCACCATGAACATTTTTTCCTTCAGCTGACTCACCATATGGTAAGTCACCCTTCAATTACATGTTTTCTCTACCCTCTCATCCAGGGTTTCCCCTGAATGAGTGGTACCATACTGGACAGCTTCTCTAGCCTTTCATTGCAGTGTAGAAAATTTTCCTAGAATAAATTCTCTGGACAGCTGTCAGACAGGGACAGGAATATTTCTCTCCCTTTGTCTGTTTCTCTCTGTTTTACACAGGAAGATTCTCTCTGCTGTCTTTTTCAGCTACTGTTCATGCAGGACTTCCAGTGACTGAACTACTGGTACTTCCCACAAGTTTCCAGTCTGTCTTCCACTACTTCTGTCTAGCCTTAGAAGTGATTCCAAGATAGTCCTCATCTATCTTGGATAATCCTACTCACTTCAGGCTTTTCACCCTATCTTCTTTCTGGCCATCTCCATTTACTTGGATGTGGCAACACAGCTGACCTACAGTCAGTTTTATATCCTAATTCTCCTGCATAATGCTCTCTGCAATCTTCAGAGAAGCTTTCTACTATGGGCCCTTGCTAGAGAGCATTGAACTTTGTCTCTGATGGCTATTCTGTATAGTAGAAAACGCTTATCAGTCATTTTCCATGACTGTGAGGGTTCTCCACACCCTCTTGTCTCCTGTTATAATACAGGATATAAGCTTTTTCTGCGTGAATGTCCAAGGAGTTTCCCAATCCTGCAGGAATAAGCTCTTTTTTCCTTACAGCTTGGCCTCATGCTATCCTACTCCTCATGGACAGCACATATTCTACTAGTTCCGCATGATACCCTGTGTCCCTCCAGTGGGTCATCCTGGTATCTCCTTCTATGCGTTTTCTGTCCATTTACCATGTCAGAGTTCTACAGAACTCACGACTTGCTCTCTATAGACTGATATTATCCTCTGTTTTTTCACGCAACCATCCTGGTTATTTCACTGGATAGCATTCCTGCACCCTCTTAGCCCAGAGGAATAGATTCTCTATTTATCTTTTCAAGTAGGTTCCTCCTTCTTGTTATTAGATGAATCTTTCTCCTTCACATCTCTCATGTGCATGTTCTTATGGGGCTTAGTTGCAGACATGTATCTTCAGACTTACATATTCATGTATGTATATATCTCTACATATTTCTATACATACATATGTCTGTAAGTTGTGTGTGCATAGGTTATGCCCCTATAAATATATATATATATATATATATATATATCCCTATATATATATATATATATATATATATATATATATCTCTATATATATATATATATATATATATATATATCCCTATATCTGTGTAACTGTCGAGATGCTCTTTATCAGTAGATATGTATTTACATACTATCTCCCTAACTGTCTATGCTATAAAGGTTTTTACCTTCTTAGAGGTTCCAGACAGTAGGCTTGCATATCTTCATACTGTCCCTCAGTATGTGGGGGCTGTTATGCACTCAACCACTACTGTGGTACTAACAGCTTCCACTTTACTCTAGGTCTCGCTATCCCTGAAGCATCATGCTTCAATATCTTTCCTATCTCTCACCAGCTAGGAAAGACAGTGTAGACCTTCAGTATCTCTGAGGTTTCAGCCCTACTCACATCTGTCCTCCTTGGGAATACGGGCTTTTCCATACCCCTTCTTCCCTCCAGAACTGGGCTAGTTGTCCAAATCGGTCAGTCTTCCTCTTTTACTCCTCAATGTTAATGACTCTGTAGCTAAAAGAGTTTTCAGCTTTTTCCCATAAAGCTTTCCACTGAAGACCTGCCGTTCTTATACTACCCCAGTTGACACCTGGATCACCTGCCAATTCCAGATTTGGACCTTCACCCTCACTGCTGTGAGGTCACCTTGAGGATCCTCTACTGAATCTCCAGTAGACTCCATCACGCTCGCTACTTCCTATAATCCAGTAGGTAAGATCCATTTTGTGATTGTTCATTAGATAATTTTAATGATACTTATCATACATACCAAGGACTTCTCTCCTGTAGTCCTTAGCTTTGCTGTTTTTCTTACAGCTCCTCTCCTTTCAACTCCTACCCACCATCCCTCATGGGATGCCGGAGATCCATGTGTGGGAACTGCAGTCCTGATCCAAGGACACGCATTTTATGGGATCTCCTCCTGGCATCTATAGCTAGGGAGTCCCCATATGTGAAGACTCATTCCTGCTTGTTCCTGGAGATAGCACAGTTGCTTACCTGTAACAGGTGATCTCTGGGAACAGCAGGAATAAGTCTTCACAACCCACCCACCTCCCCTAGGAGTTGTATCTATCTATCTATCTATCTTCTTTTCCTCTTTCTCTCCTTTTGTCTCAGCTATGAAACTCAACTGAGGAGAGGCAGTGGAAAAGGCGGGAAGGCAGTGCGCAGGCGCGAGGGATGCTCCCAAAAGCTTTCTGATTGGATGCTGGGGAGCGTTCCCGCGCAGGCTCCGTCGGTACCGACGTACCCATATGTGAAGACTTATTCCTGCTGTTCCCAGAGATCATCTGTTACAGGTAAGTAACTGTGCTTTCCATGTAGGTTGATCTTCCTCATACCTAAGATTCATGTGCTGACACTAGGCTGGGACTAAAATCCTCAGTGCAAGGATTCTAATTTGCGAGCACGTAACTTAGCTGAACTCATGCCACTACGACAGTCTGGGCTTGGGCCATCTCTACTGCCATTGTGTTGGCTCTCCTCTGCTATTTTAGGGCCTTCCAGGCAATCTGGGTGCTGTGCTGTTCCCCTTGGCATAACTCAGGGCCTTCAAGCCAATCCATTTTCTGTACTGTGCTATGCTTGTCCTCCTGGAAAAACTTGATTAACAACTTATTTTTCATTGAATGAACTGAATTCTGTAGTAGTATCATTAAATGATTAAGTGCAGTGCCTTGTGAAAATATTCATCCCATCAGTGTTTGTCCTGTTTTGTCACATTACAACCTGGAATTAAAATGGAGTTTTGGGGGTTAGCACTATGTAATTTACACAACATGCTTACCATTTTGAAGGTGCAAAATATCCTTTATTTGTGACACAAGCAATAATTAAGACAAACCCCCCCCCAGAAATCAGGAGTGTGCATACTCCTTCAAAGTTAATACTTTGTAGATCCACCTTTTGCTGCGATTACAGCTACAAGTCTCCTGGGTTATGTCTCTATTAGCTTAGCACATCTAGCCACTGGGATTTTCACCCATTCCTTAAGGCAAAACTGCTCCAGCTCCTTCAAGTTAGTGCCATAAATTCTCAATTGTATTGAGTCTGGGCTTTGACTAGGCCATTCCAAGACATTTAAATTTTCCCTTTAAACCACTCCAGTGTAACTTTAGTAGTATGTTTAGAGTCATTGTCCTGCTGGAAGGTGAACCTTAGTCCCAGTCTCAAATCTCTGGCAGACTGAAACAGGTTTTCCTCAAGAATTGCTCTGTATTTAGTGTCATTCATCATTCCTTCAATCCTGACCAATTTTCCTGTCCCTGCCGATGAAAAACATCCCCACAATGTGATGCTGCCACCACTATGTTTCATTGTGGGAATGGTGTTCTCAGGGTGTTGGGAAGTGTTGGGTTTGCGCCCAACTCTGTGGAGTGTATGACTTAAAGTTGTCCTATGGACAGAAACTCCCATCTCCTCTGTGGATCTTTGCAGCTCCTTCAGTGTTATCCTTGGTGTCTTTGTGGCATCTCTGATTAATGCTCTCCTTGCCTGGTGTGTGAGTTTTGGTGGGCAGTCTTCTCCTGTCAGGTTTGTAGTGGTGTCATATTCTTTCTATTTTGTTATAATGGATTTAATGGTACTCCGTGGGATATTCAGAATTTATTTATTTTTTTTATAACCCAATCCTGATCTATACTTCTCCACAACTTTGTCTCTGACCTGTTTGGAGTGCTCCTTGGTCTTCATGTTGCTTGCTTAGTGGTATTGCAGAGTCAGGGGCCTTTCAGAACAGGTATATTTATACAGGCATCATGTGACAAATCATGTGACACTGATTGCACACAGGTGGACCCTAATCAACTAATTATATGACCACTGAGATTAATTGGTTGGACCGGATCTTATTTAGCGGTTTCACAGCAAAAGGGATGAATATATATATATATATTGTCACACCCCAGCCCCCGGCCATGTTCCTAAAGAGCTAGGGTGGACATTATGTCCTTCATAAACGGGTTGAAAACTATCTTCAGCACTGAAGCATGTTGGGAGTTGTAGTTTCCCTTTTAAAAGTATAGCCGTGACAAACCAGTATGAAGGTAAATGATAAAGATTTTATTTCCCCAATGTCACAAGGTTCAACATAAAGCATCAGGATATTCTCTCCAGTTAGTATTTCCGAAGATATTTACAAAACTCAGGTTGAAGGTGTTTCACAGTCACTACTTCTGTTCAGGGGTTTTAATCCAAAACATAGCAGATAAAACAAAACACAACTTCTTCATTCAGCTTAGTAAAAATGTTCTCTTTTATCCTTTCCTTCTTTAGTAAGACCAAGCACAGGTGCTAGGCAATATTCCTTTGATTAAACAAGCTCTTACCTTCAACAAGGTCAGACTTCTTTACTCTGTTACCCAAAAGCGTACATCCTTAAAGCTATTCTTCAGTTAAGGACTAGGGGGCTGACATGGATAGAAGGGGGGCTAACATGGAGGGAGGGAGGGGGCTGACATGGAGGGAGGGAAGGAGGGAGGGGGGCTGACATGGAGGGAGGGGGCTGACATGGATGGATGGAGGGAGGGGGACTGGCATGGATAGAGGGGGGCTGACATGGAGGGAGGGGGCTGACATGGAGGGAGGGAGGGGGCTGAAGGTCCGATGGGGTTAGGACTAGTAATGGACTGATTAGGGGAGGCTAGCACTGGTAATGGGCTGAGGGGGGACTAGCACTGGAAATTAGCTGATTAGGGGAGGCTAGGACTGATAATCGGCTGATGGGGGGTTAGGACTGGTAATGGACTGAGGGGGGCTAGAATTGGAAATGAGCTGATCGGGGAGGCTAGGACTGGTAATGGGCTGATGTGGGGGGGGGGGGTAGGACTGGTAATGGGCTGATTAGGGGAGCCTAGCACTGGTAATGGGGTTGAGGGGGGAATAGCACTGGAAGTGAGCTGATTGGGGGGGCTTCAACTGGAAATGGACTGATGGTGGGGAGGGGAGGATAGAGTTGCTGGCCTTGGAAGAAAACTGGGGGCTAGGGCTACAAATGGGCTGATGCGAGGGGATGGGAGAATGGGACTGGAAATGAGTGGATGCTAAGAGGGGCTGCCATGGTATTTGGACTAGAAGGAGCTGGACAGTGGGGAAGGAGGGGGACTGGAAGGGAATGGACACCAGTGGCAGTCATGGGAATGCAAGTTGACATTGGAAAGTACTGGGAGGGAGGACTGGAAAGGGGCTGATACTGGGAAAGGTTATGGAGAGTGGAAATAGGCTGATGGAAGGAAGTGAAGAAAACAAAAGAAGAGATAAGAAATGGCAGATGGACCATAGACCACAGAAAGAGAGCTAAGAGAAGACAGGAAAGCACAAGCCGGGACCAGCACGATCAGAGAATAAATTGGTCAGACAACAAAGGTAGAAAAAATAATTTATTTCATATTAGAGACTGGACTTTGTGCTATCTTTATATTTTACACAGTATTGGGGAACTGCATTTCTTATTTATCTGATGTTGCACTGCATGTGGACTCTGGCTTCTTGGGGTTTCAGTTTAAATTTTGTCTACATATTTTTATTTTTACTTTAGATTATGGTTACTTATTCTGTACTTGGTGAGGGTCGATGTTGTGAGTGTGTGACTGAGGCCAGGTGTTCTGATAACATGGAGTTTGTACATAAAGATCTATACCAGCGGTTCTCAACCTGTTGGTCGCCTGAGAAATCCCGGGATATGCCGCCTCACTCTGCCTTCAAAAATTTTCAAAAAAATTTTTTAAAGCGCACGTTGCTTCCGCTGCCGAGTCCGCTAACATTTTTGCCCTTTGTCAGTCTTTTTGAATAAAGCATACTAAAACCATTGACTACAAAATCATAATAATTTTGAAACTTGTTGTTGTGATTAATTATTGTGGTTTAAATAAGTAAATTTGATAAATAAAAACATATTGCTAAGGCCTATAATATATTAATAATTCAACAAATTATTACAGTGGCAATGCGTTAATGGTAAAGGAAGAGAGACGCATTTGAGTTTATCATTGGGGGTCACCACAAGTTGACCAATGGTAAAAGGGGTCGCGGTACAAAAAAGGTTGAGAACCACTGTAATAGAGCAATGGAACTTTAAACTTTCCAATAAAATCCTACTTCTATGGACTAGACAAAGGACCCTGGAACTTTCAAATGTATATATCTTTTTCTGCTAAATTTAATAGGAAAACAGGTTTTTACAAATTTAAAAACAAATGTGTAATGCTAGTCCTATTTGAAAAGTATCAAGGATGAAGTGTCCCTGGTCCGTAGATCTTCTATGAAGGGAGAGCACACTCAAATCTAAGAGAAAACATATCAAAAAACAGCCAAAATAATAACTGTAGAAACTTATCTTTGCAATGCTGGATCAGAACCCTGACATTTACGGAAAGCCTTTTTAGCAACATTGCTTTGCACTGCAGCTCTATCCAATAAGGATGTGTCTCCTTGACAAGAAGCCATAGATTGTAAGCTCTGTAGCAATATGTTTCATTGTCTGTTATTTGGTAATATAGTACAGGGTCAGGCTTATAAATATGCAGTGCCTTTTTGTTTTGATGTTCAACTAATATTGCACTTTTGTTTTCATGACTAGTTATTACATATTACATCTTTGAAAACTGTTTTGAAATAAAACTAATGTAGTGAGGTGAGAATGAATACATGATTGTTATTATCTGTTCAAGCCCGGTGGCATCACAGATCCTTTCCTCCATCTTGGTCAGACATATTTGAGAAACTCTTCCTCCACCCTTAGTGTGCCTATGCCTCTGCATCTTGTACGTCTTCCATTTCAACTTCTGCTGGATCTCCTGGTATTATGATGACACTGACCCATGCATTACCCTGCCGATCCGAGGATTCACATAGCAACACACTAATGCTTCACTTGTACTGGGCAGCCTTTGCCCTCTTTACTTTGTACTAAAGTTCTTTCACCAAGTACTATTCTGTACAAGTATATCCACCATCAGTTTGATCCAATATTACAATGTCTTACAGTACATCATTCTTTTTATGATCAGCTTGTTCTCCTCCTGGGCTGTGGAGATTCCCTGTTGAATTCGAGCCTCATCTATCGTGATTAACTGCAGCTTTTCCCGCTCCTCACTCTTCTTCTTTAATGACCCTCCTTTCTTCCTTCTCCTCTTCCTCCTTTCTCCAATACCCAGATTTCCTACCTATGTTGTCAGACTAACACCCCACCAGGGCTGCTGTAAGGAAATTTGGTACTCTAGGCAAACCTTTAATCTTGCCCCCCCTTCCCACGCTTTCCCATGATTGTTCCAGCAGGTCCTGCCCCAGCAACCTTTGCAAACTACTGGCTCGGCCTGGTTTCCCCAGAGACCCTAACCCAGCACTTCCCCTGGCTGCTTAGCCCCTGTGGCCAGGAGGAGGAAAGGCCCTTAATAGCTTTCTAGTATCCTTTGCCATGTGGGACCAGTCATGCAGTATGAGAGACTGCCCCTACAAAGAAGAGGAAACAGCGCTATTAAGTGCCCACCTTCCTGCTGGTCATGAAGGTCAAACCACCATGGTATGTGCTGGGGTAGTGCCTCCCTGAGGGCAAGAACCGGGAGAGAGGGGATTTAAATTACCTGTCCACTGCCTTTTGCTATCTGCAGGATCTCAGCGCTATAGGTTGCAGTTTAGTTTGCTTAATGGAAGCTCGGACCCTGTGCCCTGTCAGCCTTCTGGTCTTCCATTAGCTCTCCGGCCGATGGTCCTGACAATTCCTGCCCTCCTTTTCTTCCTGCATGTGTGATCTCCTTCCTGACTTCTCCTACTCCATCTCTCCTCCAAACCTTCCTCCTCTCATGTACCTGCTGGCCACATATCATCCTAGCCTCTCTCTTTCTTGTTTTCCATTCTTTTCCCATGCCCTCTCAATCGCTTTCTAGCATTCCCTTTGCATACATGTGTTCTGCCCGGGTGCTTCTTTCTAGCACACTCTAGGACAATAACTGAAAGAAATAACCAACACTTGCTTCCAAGCTTGCACTCACAGAGAAAGACTAAAGGACAAAGGAGAGGAAGCAAAGAACAGGGAGGACAGTGAAAACTCACAAATCACTAATGCACAAGTGTGCTCTCCTCCCTCCATTAGCGCGCCACCTACCATGTAAGCAGTGTGCAGAGTCCATATACACTATAGAGGGCAGGGGTGAGCTTACATTTATGCGGTTTTAGGCACAGATTTCATTGGTTAATGCTGTCACTTAACACAGTGTGTGTGGTTTGTAAGTGTCATATTATTGTGCATAAAACTACCCCATTTGGAATCACTGCCCACAAGAGAAAAAATGTACATGTACAGAATGTTCTAAAAGCTTCACCTGACACACAGCTCTGAAATCTCAAAAGAATCCATACAGGTGCAAAACCATCTTCCAGATGCAGAAAGCACTGCTCTTTATCCTCTCAACATGTCCATGGGGCTGCACTGAGATACCTTTGTGTGCAACTCATTGGCAGATTTCTGCCTCTGCTTTTGAAGGAATGATGCTAATGACCATCGTTCTGTCATGCCCCTGGGCATATTGTGAGGATAAGGACCAATGCTTTCCACATCTGGAAAATGCCTCCATGTTCTGTCAGCTATTCCATTTCCTCACTAGCACTCAGGACATAACACTCTCTATGATCAAAGATGAAACATTCAAATTGTGATAAAAAATATTATGGGTTGGCAATAGTATATTTTAGAAACCGGCCAAAACTGAGCTCTTTTTATTGTTTTAAAGTTCTTTATTTTCCAGTATTGAAGATGACCTTTTTTCCTTAGAACAACTTTCAAAGCAGGTCACATAATATCAGTATCATCTGACTTGGGTTACCTCAGCAAACAGCACTGCTATCAAAAGAAAGGATATACATTTATAAAAGGAATATGTCCCAACTAGTGGCGTAAATTCTGCCTAAGCAGCTACCGCAATGGTGGGGTGGGGTGGGGTGGGGAGGGGGAGGACCGCATGCAGAAAGGAGGCCCACACAGTGTCAGTAAGGCAGTGTGGCAAACTTACTTTATCATCTTTGCCACGCTGCCTCCATTCTTGTAAGTTTGCCACAGGCCCAGTGGCTGTTCCCCATTCAGCCGAAGTCTCATGATAAGAACTGTACCGTGAAACTTTGGCCTGGTGAAGCATAGTCGTCGGGCATGTGACAAAGATGATAAAAGTAAGTTTTCAGGAGCCGCTCCTGTATGGGGGGAGGGTACATGGGGAGGGGGCTGCTGCATGAGGGGGGGGCTGCATGGGAGGGGGCACCAGCCAACGTTTGCTTGTGGGCCCCTCATTGGAAGTTACTCCACTGGTCCCAACAAAAGTAGCACATAGTTCATGGAGATTAAACTGAGTGGACCAGACACAAGAGGCGAGATGTGATGAAAGTGGTCACAGATTCTTTTTTCAACTAAATAAAACCCTTTTGCATTTCAGCAAATGCCTTCCTTAGGGGGGTAAGTTTCAAATTGGAAAATGAAATCAAAATATTAAAAACATAGATAATACAATAAATTATGATAATACAATAAAATAAGTAATTACCATAAAAACCACAATGTTCAAAACATAAATAATCAACATGAATCAACATGAATTACAATAAAAAGCAAGGCTAAGTAAAGACGCCCATAAAACCATATGAGTAAACACACAGAACATAAAGAGAAACCACAGAAAAACCTTAAAAGATGGGGCTAAGTACAAACCTTCATATACCAAATAAGTAAAAATATATTTAATGTGTAAGGAGAAGCAGAGGTGAGGAGGATAGCATAAAGAAACCCAAACAGGTTGGGAACTCACTTGCAGAACAAACTGTGTATATAGTGCTGACCACAGAAGAATCTGTGGAAATAACAGATGAAGGAGTGAATCTCAAAGCAGGTTAAATATTAAAAACCAATGTAAAATGAACCATATATTGGGGAGAGACATAATAGTCAAGCTAACTCAGGCTCCTGAATGGAGCTTTGGTGCCATGGTGTCTGGTTGTCATGGCACCACGGCTCCGTTCAGGAGCTGTAATCCCCAGCTGCCGACCACTTTCACCTTTCTCCGCAGCCTGACCCCCGATCTGGCATCCCATGGCCAGGGTCGTGCTGCGGGAAATCTCCTGCACCCCCTCAGCTTTTTGCTCCTGGCCATGCCTCCCATCCCCCAACATCTAGGGGGACTATTCCACATCTGAGGTGGAACAGAATAGACCCCATTGTAAAGCATCAGTATGGACATGTAAAATTATCAAAAGTAAAAAGCTATGCAAGCATCAAGAGACAGTAAAATTGCTCCAGAATGGAAAGACATCTTTTTGACATCTTTTTAAAATAATGGAAGGCATATAAGGACACTAAATGTGCAATAAATATGTATTTAAAACATAATAAAATGGTGGTATAAATAAAGGGGACTGTATCAAAGAGCATGAACTATGCCCGGGGATAATGGAATAAAACTGCCACTGCTCATGTTAAACCAAAGAGTGGGTATAAACGGTAAACCCTTAAAAGCCATGGGGAAATGTAGCATAAAAAACGATATGTGGATTAACCAACAGATGCTTAGTAAAATAAATAAAAACTCATTTAGATAAATAAATAAATAAATAAAAAGCTATTTTAGAGCCAAAATAAAAGAGGTAAAAATGATGACAGAGAACACGTTTGCCAAGGACAAGGGTTTAGGGACGTAAATAAAAAGTGAGGCAAGACGAACAACTAAAACTCACTAGGTGAACATTAACCCAAATGAGAATTAAAAAGTAAAAAATAATAATGATGAATAATAAAAGTGAATCAAAATAAAAAGTAAAACTGAGTCAAAGGTAAAACCAGATCAAACCAAAATAAATAAAAAGCAGTAAAAATGGTATGAGAAACAAATTAAAACTAATAAAAGTGGAGACTGTTTTTTAAACAACCTGTATGTATAGTGGAGTGGGAGGAGGGGGAAGGGGAGGAGGGGGAAGTGGTGGAAGGGGGAAGGAGAGGAAGAGAAGGAGGGAAAGACAGAAGGAAGAGGAAGGAAGGGGAAGGGGGATAGAGGGAAGGGGGTGAGGGAGGAGAAAAAGGAAGAGAAGAGGGGATGGGTGAAGGAGGGGGAAAGGGGAAGGGGAGGAAGAGGAAGAGGAAGGAGGGGGAAGGAAGGGGGAGGGGTGAAAGAAGGGGGGAATTGGACAGGTAAAAACATAAGATCAATAAAAAATAGGTCAATTTGACCAGCAGAACTAAGCTGGTACCAGACATGGACCTTGTGCTGATCATAAAAAGACAGATTAATCAACCTCCTGATTTACCCCATGTGGTATAAGGTCTTCATTCATAAATAGATCTCTGTTCTAATTTGAATAGTACAGAGTCAATATTGTCACCTCTCCAATGTGGTTCCACAACCTTAAGAACAATAAACCTAAGATCTGACAGAGTGTGATTCTTTTTTTCCCAATGCCCCACCAGCGGTTTCTCAGATACCTTCTTCCTTAGGCAGTTCTTATGTTCCATGATACGTGTTTTATGGACCGCTTGGTCTGCCAATGTACATCAAATTGCAGGGGCATATTATGAGGTTCACAACATTCTTGGTTTCACAATTAAGAGTGATTATTGATAAAAATCTTCTTGTGCATCTTTGGATGTGAAAAACAATTCTTAGTGACCAGTGCATGGGGGCAAACCAAACACCGGCCACAAGTAAAGTGTCCTTTAGCTTTGCATATGGTCCTTGGCTTAGACAGTGCAGATGGCACCAAAATATTGGCCAGATTCTGATTCCTCTTGTATGCAATAGTAAGTTTTTTTTAGAAGAAATTGCAGGAGTCATAGAAAGAAGGTGCCATTCTTGTTTCAAGATCCATACTATGTCCTTAGTAAGATTTGAAAAGGTGAGAGCACAAACTATCTTGTTTTCCATCTCACATTTTCTGCCTGCAAGAAGTGTGTCACGATCAACATCTCTTGCCCTCTCGTATGCCTTATGGATGCATGCCTGCAGATATCCCCATTGGGAGAATCTCGTACTCATATCTGTTGCATGTGCTTTGAAATCATACTCAGAAGCACATAATCTTTAAATACAAAGGAACTGACTTGTAGGGAGGTTGTGCTTTAAAGATATATTATGGAAACTGTCAAAAATCAAGAAAGAATTCCTTTCTGTGGGTTTTCGATAGAGGTCCATTGTGACGCCTCTAGGTCCTTTCTTGATGAGTATGTCTCGGTTTGTAATACAGCTGTGTAATCATATGTATGCTCAAACTGCAAATTATCATCAAGAATGTTCAGCCAAATAAAAAAGACTTTTAAATCCACCTCAGTACCATTCCAAATCATCTTTGTACTGTTTCCACAATTTGACCAGTGCAACAAAAGGATGCCTCTTTAAAAAATTATTTTCAAATATTATTTTCAAAGTTAGACACATATAAATTAGCAACATCCAGAGCCATAGAGGAAACCATGGCGACTCCTTTCACTTGTTTGTATAAAATGCCTCTAAAACAAAAATAGTTCTCTGTCATCGCCAATGTGGCTAATTGCATTAAAAAGTAAGTGGGAGTCCTAACCGGTCTAGTACGTACTATCAGTATATCTGAGATGATGTCAAGAGCAGCCTTTTGAGGTGTGTTAATATAGAGGTAACAGATATCTAATGTGACGAGTATCGGTCCCTCATGGTAACTGGTAAAATCCTGTAAAATATTAATCACATGAGAGAAATCCCGAACATAAGAGATAGACTGTGTTACAAATAGTCTTAAAATTATATCTAAAAATGTTGACATCGGCTCGAATAAAGAAGCGATGGCCTTTATTATTGGCTGACCTGGAGGATTGTGCATAGATTTGTGTATCTTTGGTAACATATATATGGTCGATGTGACCAGGTGAGCTACAGTTAAAAAGTCAAACTCCTTAGTAGCGAGGTAACCAGCCTCACGTCCTATGTACTGTACAGGAGTGTGTCTACTTTCTTCTTTAATGCAGTTGTAGGATTTTCATAAATCTTTTAATAAAACGTGGTGTCATTAATCTGATGATAAACCAATGATACATAATCTAGACAATCCTTTATAACCAAAGCCCCTCCCTATCAGCAGACTTTATAATCATTTTATCATTAATCCATAAAGAATTGAGTGCAGTCTTCTGAGCTATAGATAAATTGTGATAAACGTATTGCTTCTTAGTGTAGAGTTGCTCTACTTTTGAAAGCACAACCTGTTCAAATGCATCTATAAGCACATTGCCAGAAGCCGACGGGAGCCAAGTGGGGGCTTTCTTTATTATGAATGGGTCTGTATCACTGGTGGTTTGTTTGTGAAAAAAGTCTAAAATCCTTAATTTACGAAAAAAACAATAAAAGCTCAACGTGTCGTAAGTGGATCATGTTTTGAAGAAGGCACAAAAGTGAGATCTTTTTCTGGAGTCTCAATTTCTGTTGTTGTCAAGTGTTAACTAGACAAATTAAAAATACTTATATGTCTGTGTAGAAAATCTTCCAGTGGGTGGACCTCTGACCCCTCCCTCTCCCCCTGGAGGGGTAATTCGAGAAACGACAATCTCCAGGAACAAGCAGGAATGAGTCTTCACATATGGGTATCGTTGGTACCGACGGAGCCTGCGTGGGAACGCTCCCCAGCGTCCAGTAAGAAAGCTTTTGGGAGCATCCCACAGCGCCTGCGCGCTGCCTTCCCGCCTTTCCCAACCGCCTCTCTCCAGTTCTTCTTTTCCACGGAGCCAGCAGGTCGTGTTCCTGTCATCGCAGAAGAAGTTCTTTATTTTTTTCTTTATTTTTCTGTGTCGCATCTGCCTTCTTCGACGTCAGACCGGTACCGCCGGTCTTTTCTTTTCTTTCTTAAAAAAAAACAAAAAAACTTTTCTTTCTTCAACTGTGCATTTTCAGTTTGCGCCTTAGGCCTGAACATTTTTATCCTCATGGAGAAGCCCGCTTCCGGGTTCAAAAAGTGCACGAAATGTGCGGTACTATTTCTGTCACCGACACCCATGATTGGTGTCTAAAATGTTTGGGTCCTGACCATTCCATCACGGATTGTGTGTCCTGTACCATGATGTCTAAAAGAGGTCGGCAGAACCAAGCAGCCAAGTTCAGTACCCTGTTTCCCTCTGATGCAGCCTCGGTGGCATCGACTTCTTCCAGGGCTTCTTCTTCCTCCCATGGATCTCAGGTAACCAAACATAAATCCAGCCGGTCCTCGAAGGGCAAATCTCCCTCTAAGCATCGAGATGCCTCCGGGCTTGTCCTCGAGGAATCCGCACCGGCAAAATTACCCCGGCGGGAAGTTCCGGCTTCCAAAGCATTGTCTATGGGGTAACAGGTTGACATCGATGGCTTGGCCTCGACCGATCACCTGTTGCTGTGTTCTGGGGTACCGGTGGCCTCCACTGGTACCGACATCCAGACTCTGGTGGCGTCGATAGATCAGAAGATTCTGTCCATACAGCGCACCCTAATGGCGTTTATGCAGGCTTCGATGCCTCCGGTACCGCAACAATCTCCGTTGCCGGTACCGACTCCGGCACCGGCATCGTTCCCGGTGCTGGTACCAATTGCATCGACATCGGCTTCGGTATCGACTGCAGCGGTACCCTGTCCTATGATGCCCATCGGTTCCGAACCGGTACCGCTTACTCCCGATGTCGATCCCACTCGGTACGCGTACCGGGCTTTACAGGAGCATCCGGACAGGCGATACTTCGATTCCTCCGAAGACTCTGATGAGTCGGAGGCTTCTGTCGAGGCACCGGTACTTCTTCCTCAGGAGTCTGCTTCTCCAAAACGAAGAATGTCTCCTCCAGAAGACTTGTCTTTTCAAGACTTCATTAGGGAAGTGGCTAGGGGCCTCTCCATTACAGTGGCCCCTGAGTCAGAGCCTAGAGCCAAGCAATTAGATATTTTGCAATATCCTAAGGCTCCTAAAGAAGCAGCTACCTTACCTATTCATGAGATTCTCTATGATCTCATGTTGAGCATATGGGAGACTCCTCTTACCACCTCTCCTCATTCTCGTAGGTTAGACACCATATACCATGTCCCTCCTTGTCCTGGCTTTCATAAGTCTCAGCTTCCTCACCACTCTATTGTGGTAGAGTCTGCCATGAGGAAAATAAAGAGTGCAAAGAGGCACTCATCTAATCCTCCAGGACGTGAATGCAGGACCCTTGATGCTTTTGGCTGAAGGGTTTTCCAAGCTAATATGCTTGCTGCCAGAATCAACTCCTATAGTCTCTATATGGGGATGTTTCTAAAAGAAGTCACAGTTATCTGCAGACTTTAGCCCCTTTTATTTCAGAAGATAAAAGGCAGGAATTTCTCACTTGGCTTAAACATGCCCAAGATGTTTCCAAATTTTCCAACCGTGCAGCCTTTGACTCTTTTGAGTGTGTAAGCAGAGCCTCGGCTATTGCCATAGGTGCACGCAGAATTGCTTGGTTACAAGCCTCTGATTCAGAACTCTGGGTCCAAGTTGAACTGGGTAATCTTCCTTGTACAGGTGAAAACCTTTTTGGCAGGGATTGGCAAGCAAAGGCCACTCAGATGGATGCTGAGAACTCTGCTTTGGATCGACTTTCAAAGTCTACCTCTGCTCCTGTTAAGAAAAGATTGTTCAAAAAGACACCTTTTTCTAAAAAGGGAAGATATTATCCTGCTTATGGTCAGCAGGCATCTTCTGCAGGTCGTTTTGCTGCAAAGCGTCAGCAACCACCTAAACAGGCCAAGTCAAAGGCTGCCAGGCCTCCCACGGCCCAGCAGCCTCAGCCTCCTCAGCGCCTTTGACTTGCAACTAGAGAACTTAGCCTTTCTAGCTCTGGAAGAACCAGAGCCCCTCACCATTCCAGGAAGGTTGGCTTACTTTGCTCCCAGATGGGAGCAAATCACAGCAGAGCAATGGACCCTCTCCATTATAAGGGAAGGGTACAAGCTTCATTTATTTAACCTTCCTCCCCACACCATGGTGAAACAGTTCAATTCTCCAACATCTCTCCTGAACCTTCTGGGTCAGGAGATTGCTACCCTTCTTGCCCAAGGGGCAATAGAAGAAGTACCTCTTCTTCAACAGGGCTCAGGGTTCTACTCCCCTTATTTTCTTATTCCAAAGAAAACAGGGGGCTACAGACCCATATTAGATCTCAGAGAATTGAACAAATTTCTATTCAAAGAGAAATTCAAGATGATTTCTCTCGGTGCTCTGCTGCCATACCTTCAGTCAGGACTGGCTTTGTTCTCTAGATCTCAAGGATGCGTACACCCATGTCCTCATCCATCCAACACACAGAAGGTTCCTTCGGTTCCTTTTTCAAGGAAAGCACTACCAATACAGGGTGCTTCCTTTCGGTCTGGCCTCTGCACCAAGGGTATTCACGAAATGCATGGCAGTAGTAGCTGCATTTCTACGCTCTCTATGAATATTCGTTTTCCCATATCTGGACGACTGGCTCATTCGAGCTCCATCCCAGTCAGAGGCCCAGATTTGTCTAACCTGCACAATGCGTGTCCTTCAGTATTTGGGACTGGTAATAAATATCCCAAAATCCCATCTCACCCCTACTCAGTCTCTGGAGTTTATAGGGGCCTTGCTGGATACCACAACTGCAAGGGCCACAACTGCAAGGGCCTATCTTCCTCAGGCCTGTTGCCTACGCTTGGTGCAGTTAGCCTCCCAGATACAGTTAAAGTCCCATTTAACTGCTCGAGAAATGTTACAACTATTAGGCCACATGGCATCCACCGTGCATGTGGTTCCATATGCTCGCCTTCAAATGAGGGCAGCTCAATGGACTTTGTCCACCCAATGGACTCAGGCATCAGGTTGCCTATCAGACAAAATAGCAAACTCCAGTCGCCTATTTTGGTCTCTCCAGTGGTGGAAGTCCCTTCCAAATCTGTTGCTGGGGTCCCCTTTTCAGCAGTTGCTACCCCAAGCAACTCTGACAACAGATGCTTCTCCAATGGTTTGGGGAGCTCATCTGCAGGATCTCTTCACCCAGGGCATCTGGTCTCCATAGGAGACTTCTCTGCATATCAATCTCTTGGAACTCAGAGCAATATTCTTAGCTCTCAGAGTGTTCCATTCCCTGCTCAGCTACAGGACAATCCTCATCCATACGGACAACCAAGTAGCCATGTTCTATGTAAACAAGCAGGGCGGGACTGGCTCTCTGTCGCTTTGCAATGAAGCTTTGCGATTGTGGGCCTTCGCAAGAGAGCATCACATCCATCTTCTGGCAGTATATCTTCCAGGCATTCAAAACTCTTGAGCGGACAGACTCAGTCGAGTTCTGCTCCCACATGAGTGGTCCCTCCACATGGACCAGGTAGCCAGGATTTTTCAAATTTGGGGAACCCCGGACATAGACCTCTTGGCAAGTCCATGGAATGCCAAACTTCCCCGGTTCTGTTCCAGAATTCCGTGTCAAGGAGTTCAGGCCAAGGATGCCTTCCTCCTTCACTGGGGTCAGGATTTCCTTTATGCCTTTCCACCAATTCCCCTAATTCCCAAAACACTATTTGAGCTTCAGAGAGATCGAGGGACCATGATCCTCAAAGCACCACATTGGCCATGCCAAGTGTGGTACCCTCTACTTCTGCATCTCTCTCAAGCTCCTTCCCTGGACTTGGGCTCTGCACCAGACCTTCTGTCCCAGGAAGAGGGAACGTTGTGGCACCCAAACCCCCAGTCGCTCCATCTCAGGGTTTGGTTGCTGAGGGCCTAGACCTTCAAGATTTTCATCTCTCTCAGCAAGTCAGAGATATTATTCATGCCTCTAGAAAGCCTTCTACTAGACGTTCCTATGTTTTCAAATGGAAAAGATTTACCATTTGGTGTTCATAGAAGGGTCTAAACCCTCTTGCAATACCTCTGAATTCTCTACTAGAGTATCTCCTGCATCTATCCCATGCAGGTCTGAAAACGAATTCAGTAAGAGTCCATTTGAGTGCTATTGCAGCGTCCCTCAAGCCTCTCAATGGACAACCTATTTCCTCTCATCCTCTTATAGCAAGATTCATGAGAGGCCTTCTTTTAACTAAACCTCCCATTAGACCACCTCCAGTGGCATGGGACTTAAACCTGGTTCTCGGCCAGCTTATGAAGCCACCCTTTGAACCTTTAGCCACCACCTCCTTGAAATTTCTTTCTTGGAAAGTTGTTTTTCTCATTGCAGTCACCTCAGCACGCCGCATCAGTGAGTTGCAAGCTTTGGTGGCTAATCCACTTATACAAGGTTCTATCATGATAAGGTAGTCCTCAGGACCAATCCACACTTTATGCCCAAAGTGGTCTCGCCTTTTCATCTGAACCAAGAGGTATATTTACCTGTCTTTTTTCCAGGACCTCATGAATCTTCATACCTTGGATTGTAAGAGAGCTCTCGCTTTTTACTTACAAAGAACACAGCAACATAGGAAGTCTTCTCAACTCTTTGTTGCTTTTGATCCTTCTCATTTAGGACTTCCAGTCTCTAAGAGAACACTGTCCAACTGGATTGCTCAGTGTATTTCTTTCGCCTACCAGAGTAGGAACATTTCTCTGGAGGCAGTCCAACAGATGGGGCAAGGAATCACGTAGTACCAAGCACACAGTCCAAAACGTGATGTGGGTGGAAAAACACTTTATTTAATGGTAATAACAAAACCTATGTAACAACCCGACACAGGCCGTGTTTCGAAAACCTTCATCAGGGGTTGTTCGAGTACACTGTCCAACTGGATTGCTCAGTGTATTTCTTTCGCCTACCAGAGTAGGAACATTTCTCTGGAGGGCCATGTCACAGCTCACAATGTGAGAGCCATGGCAGCCTCAATGGCTCATCTAAACTCTGTGTCCATCGACCAAATCTGTCGAGCGGCCACCTGGGCCTCGGTTCATACCTTCACAGCCCATTACTGTTTGGACAAGGACTCCCGCCGGGATGCCTCGTTTGGTCAGGCTGTTTTCAAACACCTGTTCCATTCCTAATCAGCTCCTACCCACCTACCCTGGTCGGATGCCAGAGATCCATGGGAGGAGATAGAGTCCTTTTCAAGGACACACAACCTGCGGTTTCTCCCTGGCATCTACAGCTAGGGATTCCCCATATGTGAAGACTCATTCCTGCTTGTTCCTGGAGATAGCACAGTTACTTACCTTAACAGATGATCTCTGGGAACAGCAGGAATAAGTCTTCACAACCCACCCACCTCCCCTAGGAGTTGTATCTCTCTTTCTGTCTTTCCTTTCCTCTCTCTCTCTTTGTCTCAGCTTTAAAACTCGTACTGGAGAGAGGCGGTTGGGAAAGGCGGGAAGGCAGCACGCAGGCGCTGTGGGATGCTCCCAAAAGCTTTCTTACTGGACGCTGGGGAGCGTTCCCGCGCAGGCTCCGTCGGTAGCGACAATACCCATATGTGAAGACTTATTCCTGCTGTTCCCAGAGATCACCTGTTACAGGTAAGTAACTGTGCTCTCCTGGTAGTTATACCTGTTGGGTTCCGGTGACTTGTGTTGATTGAGTTGTGTTTTGCGACCTTCTCCTTTCCATAGGGAATCCATGTGAAAATCCTGTGACTGAGAGGAAAAGAGAGGGGTCGATGCATCTAATGGTTCATCAGCCTGACCGTGGCTATGTTTTGTACTGCGCTCTATCCATGGTTCAGGTGAAAAATGATTCGAACACAGCAAATCTGTGAAAATGTCTCCCAAGTCGAGACGGAGCCAGACAATATTGCTTGCACCTGAAACTTTATATTTTGGCTAAGAGGATAGCAAGACATTTCTATAAATCATGGAGCATCTGAAATAAAATAGTGGAACTGAAACAAATTGCTCCCATGGAAAATCATCAAAACTGGCCCATGACACTTTTATTTACATTGAAATCACAGCTTCAGAAGTTTCCCTAGGGACAGTCACACCATGCCTACAACATATCACAGTGCTTTCTATTTAAAAGTAGCAATGACATCCCCCCCCACACACATACACAAGATCTCAACAGTTTCAGTAACCACAAATGCTCTGTCTCCCCCAAATGCATACATTTTTCTCAAGCATTTTTACAAATATGAGATATTTGTTACTACCTTATATATAAACACAAACCCCTGCATTTAACCATCCTTCAAAACCACAACCATACTTTAAAACACACACACCTCATTTTGCACAAACCATCATGTCTACAAAATGTCAAACAAGAAATGTACATTTAGGAATAGAGGGAGTTAATCTTTTTTTCCTCTTCTCAGAAGGAATTGGGATACTGGTGTGATCTGTTTGAAACGTCCCCCCTTACCTCAAGGAGATCTTCCCTGCTTCATATTGTTCGGACACAGCAGTACAAAATAACCCAGAAAATAGCATTTACTGATATCTGCTGCAGCAATCACTCCCACCAAACCGATTGCCACAATTTTTTGTCAGACCTAAATCATGTCTGACCACAATAGCATATTGTACTGAAGCAGAAAACAACCTCTTTGAGGTGACAGAGCTCAAAAACTAGAGATCTTTGACAGCACTAAGTACACGTATGGGAAAAAACACGGAACAAGTAAATTATAGAGGAATGCACCCTAATTGGGAAAATTTGCAGTAAAAAAAAGGTAGTACATCATAAAAGACACTTGCAATGCTTTCCTGGAAATGAGCAAAAAGCCTGCATAAACTTGAAATAAATTGTATGAATGCACCTTATTAGTTTAGAACTAATATAAATATGGCTTTTGAATGGAAACTTTAAAAAAATACTAATTCTAACATAAAATAATAAAGGTACATTTCATAAATTGAATTAAATATAAGGGGTGAAGGTAGAAAACTATGGAAGGTTCTTATGCCCTCGTGTGTGTGAGAACAGCATGCTGTGGGACTTCTGGTACTGCCTGGCTTTAGACTAGAAAATGCAATGTTCATGGCAAAAGAACATGACTACACTGTACCGCACATCACGCTTCCCCTCCCTCCCTAGAAAATAAAGAAAGGGACAGGAGGTGAGGATCAGATCTTGCTCTCCTTTATTTCACTGTCCTGCACTGTGATATCACTGCCGTTCCTCCACTGACCCAAACTGCTGTGGTCTCCATCGCATTGGAGCTATCTGTCCAGTGCTGAGGAAATTATCCACGTGTGTTGCAAAGAACCTCTCGAACAGCCATAGGCCAGTCGTATTTTCTCGATAGCATCCTGGCTGCCTGCAACATTAAATCCTTTTCCTGGGTGGGGGGGTGGGGAGAGGATGGAGGAGGCACTAATAAAGGTACTAGCTCTCCTGGGAAAGAAAAATGAGGAGCTTAGCTGGCCATGGGCATGTTTGAAGTTTTCTATTCAGATAATTGATGATTCAGTCTTTGTTGCCAGTCGGGGGAAATGATAATTCTTCTTTATTGCCTTGCTCCTTAATGTAATTGTATAGTAATGATCAGTACATTCATTGAAATGCAGGATTGGATTTTTTCTGTGCTGCCCTAGGTGGCTGCCTAATTGCATAGTGCTAGGACCAGCCCTAATCCTCAGTCTGCTGTTCAGAAAGGGAATATCCCACTATTTAGAGCTACAGACATTAGCATCATTGCTGGAACAACCACTTTAGAATCAGATGTTTCAAGCAGGTCTGTTACATATAAAACATCCATATTTTGGGATGCACCTTGCTGATCCCCAGGGTCATGTTTATTTGAGGATCACAAGAAAGATCTCGGGGAATAGTCAGAATTTCAGGTATCTTTTAAGCATATCCTTAGGGAAATAGGATGCAAATTAAGAAAATGTATATCGTAAGGCAAAGAGTAGAACAACTTGTCACATTTTTCAAAGCAAAGACATTTTTAAAGACTGGCTACTCCCTAACCTAAGTTTATTATCCTGCAAATGCTTTTTTCATAGTCTCCTGAATTTTAATATTCAAGTTGTTTATATGAATGGATGTGACTTTTGTATTGTGGTGATGAGGCTACTGACAAGCAGAGAAAAAGGGCTGCTTTTAAAACGTTTTCTTCTGAGCTAGAGCATGGCTCAGATAGGCATTCATTTAAATCAGCACCTAGAGAGAAAAGCCACAGGATTTAGTGTGCTGAGTACAAGCCACACCCTGCCTCCATGGCAACACAGAGTGCAAAGGAGAAACACCTGGGGAGGAGGGGCAAGGAAACGGCCTTCACACTCAAGCATTTAACCTCTCAGAATCAAAGGCAGAGAGGAACAGGAACAGGATCAGGAGAGTTGGGGTTGGGCTTGGAACAGAAGCAGAGGTCAGAGCGTGAGCAGGAGAAGGAGAAAGAAAGAGAGAGCCTGAGGAGTCTGACCAGAGGCTTTGGAGCACAGCAGAGAAGGGCTGACCTTCAACACAGAAGGGTTTCCAACAGCAGCTCTCCTAGCAGAGACAGCTATACAGAGTTTACAAGCCTTGGTGAAGGTAGGAAACCAAACTCTGGGAAACTTGTGGAATATAATTCAGATAGCAGTGAAGCTACTGAGGATTCAGAAGGGGAGGTTTATCCCTCTAGAAAACCTGAAAGGAAATCTGTTTCTAGAAGCCAGGGAAGACAGCTGAAGTATGTGAGTGTCTTGCCCAGAGAGATAAAGCCGTGCCGCTCACATAGAAAACCTGAAGGGAGAAAAGGTAATCCCTGGGAGAAACTGTTTAAGCTAAAATGCAGCAGTTAAAACCTGATTATGCACATAAAGACCCAGAGCTGTTTCAGAGTGAATGTGAAGATATGGAAATGGACTTAACTGGATTGGAGGAGGATACAGAGTCTCCAATGGATTGTTCAACAGCCTGTGTTTCATAGGAGAAAGGCTGACTTGCTAGCTGGAAAGAATATTTCAGAACTGTGATAAATGCTCTGAGGTTTCTGAACCCTGAAAGCTAAAGGGAAAGGATTACAAATGTGTTTTGTTTGAAGCATTAGTTCCTGTATGCTGAAGAAAGCTATATGAGTTCATTATTGTTTCTGTTACTTCTTGTTCATATTCTGGAGAAGATTTGCTTTGCTAAAGTTTGATGATAAAAGAGAAAATTAATAAATTTCCTGTGTATTGCCTAAAACTACTCGGATTGCTTACTGATCACAACTACAAAAGTCCCAGCAGCATTTGCTCTGGTAATAAGCAAGAACAGTTGGCACGCTGCCCCTTCTAGGTGACCGCCTAGACAGGGTGCAGCACCACAGTATAAATTAGAAGTCTGTGGTGGAGGGGTGCCAAATCAGCAGATTGGGCAGAATGAAAACACAATGCAGCCCCAGAGACAGAGAGTAAGTGCTGCGTCCTGGAATCAGAGACAATTGCCACCACTGATGGCCCCAGAGAGAGGAAGCAGTGGCAGCTATAGGCGCAGTGGGGGGTGGAAGGATGGAGGGCCCCCTAGGGCACCTCCAGTCCTTGCACCAGTTCTGCTCCCATGGGATCTGGGAATCTCCAAGCAATAAATCCTGGTCTTGACTTTATGCTTGACTATAAGTGCTCTATGTGTTAACAGTGCATCTGTATTATCTGTAATGCATGTGGAGAGTAATTTTATAAAGTCCTGCATAGTTACCATGTTTTTATGCACATATTCATGTCTATTTTCTAAACTATGCATGTAAGTGTTCGATAAAATGCACTAAATCCAGGCGCACTCACCTATAGCAGCTCTATGGCTGGTGTAAATGCCTGTGCCTAGGTCTGTCAAGAATGTGTGTAAATTATAGTATTTCATAACGTACTCTCATATTTGTTGCTGCTCCCATGATCTGCTCCTGTGCATGTCCACAATGAAAGTACACCCCACCGGCAGTACATGCTTCTTTATAAGATAGCAGCTGGCTAAAGTATATGTTTAACAGCCCTGTAGATGGTGCATAACTTTCTGTGGCTCTTTATAAAGTTACCCCCATAAAGCACAGTAAGGGGCTTGTTTACAAAGCCGCAATAGCGGCTTCCGCCCGATATCGGCTTTGTAAACAAGCCCCTAAGTATGTCATTCTGCATTAACTGCATAGGCATATGCTGGGAATACCCCAGCATTTAATGGTGAGGATTTGCGGTTACCCAGGACTGGCCCAACCATCAGACAAGCCTGGCAGTTACCTAAGATGGCAACTTCTAGGGGGGGGGAGGGGGATCTACAAAGGGCATTCACAGCTAAACAATAGTTTTTGACAGCCAGGGGTGGAGGTGTGTGTGTGTGTGTATAAAGCCTAGGGCACAACACCTTAAATCAACTCTGGGGACTTCCCTGAGGTTAGTAGGCAGTAATGAGGGCAATTACTGTGTGGTATGTGCAAACTTGAACTGCACACTTTATTCCTCCACTTTATGAGACCCTTTTAATAATCTAATTATTTGAGCAGCAGGCTACAATCAGGGAAACCAGGGTTCAAATCCCATCGCTGCTTCATTTGATCTTGGTTAAGTCATTTAACCCTTTATTGAAGAGGGAGGAGTGGCTCAGTGGTTGGGACAGGTTACCTCAGGCCAGAAGGCCGGGGGTTCAATTCCTGCATGGGGGCAAGCAACTTCAGGCAAGAGGGACTGGGGTCTCTAGTCCCATGGCCACTCCTTATGGCCTTGGGCAAGCCACTTAACCCTCCATTGCCTCAGGTACACTTAGATTGTGAGCCCTTTGGGGACAAGGGTATAAAAAGTACCTGTTAGTATAAACCACACTGATTCTAAAGAGCGCGGTATAAAAATAAATAAAATAAAAATTATTGACTCAGGTATAAACTTAGGGACTGATTCAAAGGCATTTATATGGTTTAAAACCTGCAAACTGTGTAAATGCTGCTATAGAAGGCTATTCATCAGCACTGAGATAAATATTCACTGGTTCCACTGCTGCATGCGGTGATGCTATCCATGTAGAATAAAGCAAGATCAATTTAAAAAAGAAATAGTAGGAAATAGAATACAACTGGGACATTGCCAGGACATGATTATTGATTGAAATCTTTACCCCACTAACATTTGCTCACTGCATATTCCAAAACATTTTGTCAGACTGTGTTCATCAAAGCCGCTATCACATGCAGCTTCTAGCTTAATAGTCCCTTTTTCTCTTTTTTTGGTCAACTTTTAATTTTCAACTCTTTGATTTTCTTTTTCTTTGATCAACTTTTTTATGCATCAACTTTATAATATTTCATTCTAAATGTGGTCCATAAAATTCAGTATCATTTTCATAAAGAACAATGTCTTTCAGGCTTCCATACTTCTGCAAATTCTCTTTTCGCTCTTAGTAACAACTACATATTCACCGACCACGACCGTCACATTTCAAACACTTTTAACTTATTCTGCTTCAGGGTCTAACAGTTTTCGCTACACAGTTCTTAATCACACTTATGTTTTCAAAGGATGCCTCCAATCATCATCCGATACCACCAAGATCACACGTTTCCTCGTGAGTGTCCCAGACCTTCTGACAATGGCTTTGGCACTTGTGCTTTCTATATAGGAAGTAAACACTCCACTCTTCACCCATTGGTACCTCAACATCCAATGAAATCAAAGACCCATTGTTCCCTGTTATGATGTCATCCTTTATTCATTAAAATCCTCTCAGATTACCATAGGGCAGGAATTTCAAACCAAGTTCCCTAATCCTACACAGTGAACCACTCTTATCTGTGTATTTAAGCCAGCGGGTATCACAGTATTCAAATAAAAAATCCAGTACCATTCCCTGTAATTCAATTTTCCTTTTCTATTATCACCCCGCTAACTTAACATGATTCAAAATTCGCCTTCTAAGATCAGTGAAAGAATGGTGAAGCAACACACAATGTTCCACCATCAGGGCTGACAACGTTTTGGAGGATATCCAAGATCGATGTTCTCTTAAACGCTGAAAAAAGGGGTGTCGTGTCCAACCCACATATGAGAGCTTATTACAAGAGCATAAAACACCATATACCACAAAAGATGTACGACAAGATGTCTTCCATCGTGAATGAATTACTTTTTCTTGTCCCGGGGGTTTCCATGACTCGCCCCAATTGCTAATGGACAAAAATCACATTCCCCACAGACTTCTTTCCTACAAATTTAACTCTTCTTCAGTATTCCAGGTGACTGACTGGCAAACATAGTTGGCAATGTTCTGACCATGCTTTTAAGTAACTATTGGATGTTCTTGAAAACAAAAATGTCCCTGTAATATATTACAGTACTAAAGTATAATAGCTGCTACATTTGGGCCTTTACAGAGAATGGTAAAACACAAACAGGGTCATTCCGACCCACAAATAACAGGGATGGATGTCCCAATGGGATGTCCATCCCCGCTATTTGTGCCCCTTCCCGCCAGTGGCTAACTTGTACGAGGAAGTTAGCCGGGGGCAGGGAAGGGGAGAATCGGGGGCAAAGTTAGGGCGGGCAGTAGGCGGTCATTGGCCCTGGACATACAGGGCCAATTATATTGTTGGCCCTGTACATCTGGAGCCAGCGACCTGTACGGGGATGTTATTCCACTTCCAAGATGGAATAACTTCCCTAGACATCAGGGATCAGCGGCCCGGGGCACAGATGAGCCAGGGGAGCCGAGGACATACTCCACAGCCCAACCCTGCCCTTAGGAGGCCAGATCAGGGGTCGGACTGAGGGGAAACTGATGCTAGTGCCGGTGACCGGGGATCGCCGCTCTTCAATGGAGCCATGGTGCCATGGCAACGAGACTCCATGGCGCAGCGGCTCCATTGAACTTCCCTGACTGAGTTAGTGAATCACAGTCCCGGCCTGCATGTACAGGCCTGATCGCGATTATGATCCAATGGGGCTAGACGTGCCCCATGGGATCAGGATTGCAATGCCCTCTGTATGTCTGCTTCAGATGAGATGTGCAGAGGACTTGTACATCTGAGAAAGAATCAGGCCTAAACCATTTTGTTTTCCTCCAAATGCTGTCGAGGCAATAGCAAATGTTCTCTTTACACATTCAACCCTCTCTTGTAGGCTCTATCAGTCACTGACTTGGGATATCCCCGATCCACATAACGCTGAACATATTTTTTTGCCTGGCCCTTGTATTCCACTTTAGCAAAACATATTTGGCATAGTCACAGAAATTGACTCATAGGTAAGCTGCATTTCAATCGAACAGGATGATGGCTTGTATAAAGTAACAAATTATTTTGAGACACAGGTTTCTCATATAGGGTAGTTTTCAATGTTGACCCATGAAAATGTCCAAAAATGGAATTTTATTCTGGTCAAACTCATAATCAAATTGTAAATTTGTCTTCTGTTGGTTTAACCATTGTACAGATTCCTTTAGTTCCCTTTCAAAGGCAAAAGAAACAACAACCAGAAACCGCTTCCATGTGTGTATATTGGACATCCATCAGGACTTATACAAAAACTGTTCCTCAAACGTGGCCCAGTAAAGAGTCGCTATAGTGGGGGCTACTCTTGCCCCCATTACAATACTATAAATCTGATGGTAATACTGACTCTTATAACAAAACTAATTCTCACACAGGACCAATTGTAGCAACTCCAAGATGAACTTCTTTGATAACCTTGCTGGGAAATTCATCTGCCAATGCATTGCTGTAAACGCCTCCAGGGCCTCCTGCTGATCTACATTTGTATATAAAGCCTTTATATCCAATGTTACCATCACATCCTCTGCCCTCACAGAATCCAAAGATGCTAGCGAGGTCAACATCTACGTTGTATCTTTTTATATAAGACCTCACTTTCCCAACCATCGGATTTAACAACTGATCCATAAAGACAGACAAAGGTTCCAACACTGAATTTATGCCTGCCACAATAGGTCTACCGGGGAAACCTGAAGATTCTTAATGGATTTTGGGTACAGTGTAAAAATGGGTGTAGACAGTCTTATTACACAAAAACTTGCTTTCTTGAGGAGTCAGAATCCCTGAAGCTAAGCCTTGCTTCACTAAGCTCTTCACTTTTTTCATAAGTTCCTCTTTTGGATCTCCTGAGAGGCAGCAACAGTAAAACTCATCATTTAGCTGATTTAGTATTTCCTTATCATATTGTGATAGAGATTGTACCACTACCACACCTCCTTTGTCAGCTCTATGAATCACAATGTGTTTCTTTTGCCTTGAAAGCTTTTAAAGTAAAATACTGCTTTTTTGACAAATTCCATTTTATTGGCAAATAAACATTATTAAAACTGTTCACCTCCTCTAATACCAATCACTGAAAAGCTGCTAGCAGAGGATCCACTGGACCAAGCCGGATCCAGCGGACGTGGTGTTTAAGCTGCACGGTTTCCAGTTTGTGTTATTTCTAAGAACATGATTATTGGTACCCGTATAAATAATTCAAATCAGTTTGAACAGAAGAACCATATTCCCATTGCAATAAAATTAGATACATCTGTGATCAATTGTCAGTACACACATGAATCAAACAATGAATGATGGCTCTAATGTTTAAAATGACCACATTCACTCCCTGTTCCTGGTGAAAAGAAGAGAGCTGCCTCAGAAAAGCCACTATCACCAAACATGAAACTTCAGAGGGGTGCAAGACCATCTCTAAAGTCCTTGGGATTCCTGAGTTTACAGTTTGCAATGTTATTTAGAAGTTTTCTGCTCATGGAACTGTCAAGAATCTCCCAGGACGTGGTGGGAAGAGGAAAATGAATCAAAGAATTCTTTGAATGTTAGTGTTGGAAAAACATCGCGTACAGCATCCAAAGAGCTTAAGGCTGACCTGGAGCAATCTGGAGTGGTGGTTTCAACCTGCACCATACGCCACACACTACACAAAGATGGACTTCATGATAGAAGGCCAAGGAAGACCCAATTGCTCAAAGACAGACATAAAAAGGCATGCCTTGATCTTTGCCCAAACCCACCTTGAGAAACCACAGTCTTTCTGGGAAAATGTTCTGTGGAGAGATGAAACCAAACTTGAGCTCTTTGGCAATGCAGACCAGCGATACATTTACAGGTGAAGAAATGAAGCTTATAAGGAAAATAATACCCTTCCTACAGTTAAATATGGTAGAGGTTCCATAATGTTGTGGGGCTGTTTTGTGCCTCAGGAACTGGAGGCCTGGAATGTACTAAAGCAATCATGAATCAGTGAACTACCAAAGTATTTTGGAGCAAAATGTGCTGTCTAATGTAAGAAAACTAGGACTGGGTCGAAGGTCATTTGTCCTCCAGCACGACAGTGACGCAAAGCATACATCCAACAGTACAAAAGAATGGTTAAAAAGGAACAAATGGACTGTTTTAAATTGGCCATCAATGAGTTCTGATCTCAGTCAAATTGAGAACCCTTGGAAAGAGCTGAAATCTGCCATTGTTAAAAGGAATCCTGGAAACATTCATGAGCTGGAACAAATCACAGTTGAATAGTGGAAGAAACTACCAGCAAATGGATTTACGAAACTTATATATGGCTACGTTTGGAGGCTGTCATCACTGCCAAGTGTTGTGCAACCAAATATTAGTGAAGGGTGCCATTAATCCTGTCCTGGTCATATTTTATTTTCTCAGAAATTCCTATGTTAAAGTTGCACAGACATCTTATGTTGTTGTATACCTTTGAACATGCTATTAAAATATTAAGAGGACATTTCCAATTATTTCTCAAGTTGGTGTACACAACATACCTAAAATGCATGGGTGCCAATAATGCCGACCACAACTGTACAAGTTAAAGAACAACTTTCCCATAATGTTTTAAGACAACAGTTGTTTGCAAGGTGCTCCAAATATTGATGTAGAACAATGACAATGTGTAGAAAATAGGTCTACAGTAAGAGCATGGAATATGAGAGATGATGATTGAAGAGTAAGGCTAAACAGATTTTTGATTTTTAGTATTTTGCAGGCTTCATATTATATAAAGGGGACGTCCATAATAAAGGTATCTTACCAATCTGTCAGACATTCAGTAAACAAAAAAAGATGAGTTGACGACCCATTATATTAAATTATCCTGCTATTAATGTACTTCCTTGGTCAAATAACTTATGGTCTGCTCTATTAAAAATTCACATTTTTCTGTCCAGTGACTTTATGGCAATGTTTTGCTTGAACTCGAAAGACAGTTGGATCCATGCTTGGATCTGACTTTTGCTTATCAGGTCATGATCTGGGGCTGGGGATGCTTCACTGGCAGAATTTCGGGAAGGAAACTGTTTATGTGATGACTGAGACTTCCCCTGTTGATCAGGCTTAGAGACTATTAGTATGTTGATTTATTTGAATTTAACTCATACTATTTCAGTAGTAGTAGCTCAAGGTGAGTTTTATTCAGATATGCTAGCTACTTCCCTGTCCCCAGAGGGCTTACGATGTAAGTTTGTACCTGAGGTAGTAGAGGGTTAAGTGTCCTGCTCAAGGTTACAAGGAATGCCCATGGAAGCTAAATGTAACTTGCCTTCATCTTCTACTGGAAAGGCGTTACCTAAATACTAATAATACTAACCCTGATTTCTGTTGCTCTTAGCACACTGTTCTAACCAATGGGCTACTCCTTCACTACAGAAAGGACTCTGTGTTGTAGCCTCTGGCTGAGGACTGTGACTTTAGTAGCTGGATAGATTGGAGGGAATGGATTATAAAATAGGAAATATTGTCAGATAATAGTAAATGAAGGCTCATGGTGTGTGAGTTCAATTTTAAGTGGACTGGGAGCTCAAAGGAACAGAAGGAAATCACTGTACACAAAGAAATTGTTATGTTCTTCAAGATAAAGAACTATCAGCAGATCGCTACTATCAGCTCAATATTCAAAAACACAAAGAGGCCCTTTTTTCTTTTTTATATTTCAATATTTATTAAATTTCCAATATACATCCTAGATGAACGTATACAATAGAAATATTGAGAATACATAATATAAGGAAAAAAAGCAAAATCAAATAAACATCTCAAGTTAGTCCATTTAAAAAGAAGGAAGAATCAGGAAATGACAACGCAGGACATTTTTTACCCCTAATTTAACAAAACAAGCATAAAAAACAACCAGGGCGGAGACATAACGCGTCGGCCATATGAGATACCACACTAACCACAGGCCTTTCCCTCACAACTAGGAACTCCAAAGCTGCCCTGGTTCAAAAACAAAAAAGTTCTATCTTGACAGGAAATTATGCAATGAGAAGGAAATCTCAAAATAAACTGACACCCCAGGGAGAGGACCCTAGGCCAAAGGCCCAAGAACTCCTTCCTCCTCTGTTGGGTAACAAGTGATAAAACAGGTAAAATGTGAACATGTGAACCAAAAAACTGCTCCTTGAAATTCCTAAAATACAATCAAAGAATTACAGATTTATCAGATTCCAAAACTAGAGTTACAAACAGGGTAGTTTGCTCAGTAATCACCTCCAAGGAACTCTCCAGAAACCCAGTCAGGTCTCCGGGAGATTGGGAAGCATCTCTAGAGCTCGTACCCCGAGGACCAGAGTCCAAGGACAGATACTGGGCACGTACTAGAGGGGGCAGGTTATCCGGAGGCAACATAAGTACCTCCTGGAAATGCTTGCACACCATCTCCAAGGCAAACAGAACAGGAGACTTAGGAAATTAAGCAAATCTAAATTGTTTCTGTGAACTTCATTGTCCAAATATTCTGTCTTTCTTGTAAGCACCGTTCTGTCTTTAACTTGGGCCTCACACAAATCACAGAGTTGCACCATATCCTCCTCCATACAAGCTATCTTCCCCACTTGCTCCTCCTGCAGCCGAGAAATCTCAGAGGCACTAGATTTCAGTGAAGAAAGTTTCATACTTACAGTCCCAACAACAGTCTTGAGAGAAGAGTTCATCGTAACTAGGGCATCCCATAGCGTTTCTAAAGTTATTCTTCCAGGTCTTACCAAAACCCCGGACACTGGAATCTGTGCTGCTCCAGCACCTACTCCTGGGAAGTCTCCAAACGCAGGAGTGGATGAACCCAATGATCCACCAGCACTCCTCAAACAAACAGAAGCAGGGGAAACAACAGACCATACAGCCGCGGATCCCTCTTCACTCCTTCCAACAAATGTGCTCATCGGCAAATGGGGGGGGGGGGGGAGAGCACTCCATTAGCTGCAGACTCACTTCAGGGTCTCGGAGGAGGGGTTCGTTACTCTAGATAAAATCATACCTCCAATGTGCCCAGGACCATCGATGCATCATTTAACAGCCCCGATGAAGATGCCGCTCCTGCCTCAAGGAAGATAAAGCTAAAGGTCTTTTCCCCAGGAACAATCTCCCAAGCTAAACCCGAGGGTAGGCTGGCTTGCTTCAGTTTGCAATGTCCCATGGCTCCAGCAAATGGTCTCACCAAGCTCTGGACTGAAGGACTAGTTCAGCTGGCCACCTCAAGGCAACTCCCTGCTGCCATCTTGCTTCCACAAGGGGCCCTTTTTCTAAAGTGCACTAAGGTTTTACACCTAACATGAATCTAGCTACTACTACTATTACTTCTTATCATTTGTATAGCTTTACAAGGCATGCACAGTGCTGTACATATAGATGTAGCAGACAGTTCCTACTCATCAGAGTTTACAATCTAATCAAGACAAAGAACATCGCAAAGCTGGGGACTAGGGTATGGTAAGATACACAAGCAGTGAAGAAGAGAGTGAAGGGCATCTGGATCCAAAAGCAGCCTCAAAGAGGTGAGTTTTTAACCTGGATTTGCATAGAGCCGGAGAAGGAGCTCGATGTACTGATTCAGGTAGCTCGTTCCAGGTCTATGGAGCATCAAGGTGGAATGAATGAAGTCTGGAGATGGCAGTGGCAAAGAAAGGCACAGATAAAAGGGATCTGCCAGAGAATTGAAGTTCCTGAAGAGGGGTGTAGAGTGAGATAAGAGAGGAAAGGTACTGAGGATCTGCAGAATGAATGCACTTTGTAGGTCAGTAGGAGAAATTTGAACTTAATGTGGAAATAGATAGGGAATCAGTGAAGTGACTTGCGAAAACGGGTGACATGAGCATAGAGACACTGGTGGAAGATAAGCTTTTCAGGCCACCCTAACAACAGATGCATCACGGGTGGGGTGGGGAGCACACCTGGATCATCTCTCTACCCAGGGAACCTGGACTCCACAGGAGGCTGGTCTATACATAAACTTCCTGGAATTAAGAGCAATCTATTTAGCTCTTCGAGTATTCCACGCCCATCTCAGCTACAAGACAGTCCTAGTCCAGATGGACAATCAAGTAGCCATGTTCTATGTGAACAAGCAGGGTGGGACAGGCTCTCTGTCATTATGCAATGAAGCTTTACGACTGTGGGCCCTCACTAGAGAGTATCAAATTCACCTTCTAGTGGTATATCTTCCAGGCATTCAAAATCTTTGGGCAGACAAACTCAGTCGAGTACTGCTGCCTCACGAGTGGTCCCTCCACCTAGACCAGGTGGCAAAGATATTTCATCTCTGGGGCACTCCAGACATAGACCTCTTTGCAAGTCCACTGAATGCCAAACTTCCCCTGTTCTGTTCCAGGATTCTGGCTCACAATTGTCAGACAAGGGATGCCTTCCTCCTTCACTGGGATCAGGACTTCCTTTATGCCTTCCCACTCATTCCCCTCATCCCCAAAACACTCTTCAAGCTTCAGAGAGACAGGAGGTCGCATAATTCTCATAGTGCCACGATAGCCACGCCAAGCGTGGTATCCCCTGCTTCTACATCTCTCTCAAGCTGCACCTCTGGAGTTAGGCTATGCTCCAGATCTCCTTTCCCAAGAGAACGGGATGCTATGGCACCCGAATCCCCAGTCCCTGCATCTCACAGCCTGGTTGCTGAAGGCTTAGACCTCCAGGATTTCAACCTGTCCCAACAGGTAAAGGATATTCTTCAGGCTTCTAGGAAACTTTCCACAAGAAGATCTTATGCCTTCAAGTAGAAACGTTTTATTATATGGTGCTCCAAGCAGGGATTAACCCCCCTTGTCATACCCTTAGAATCGATACTGGAGTACCTCCTTCACTTATCAAATTCTGGTCTAAAGACCAATTCGGTAAGAGTCCATCTTAGTGCAATTGCAGCTTCTTATAAGCCTCTGAATGGACAACCAATTTCTTCTCAACCACTCATATCCAGATTTATGAGAGGTCTTCTATTAACCAAACCTCCCATTAAGCCACCACCAGTGGCATGGGATCTAAATCTAGTTCTTGGGCAGCTCATGAAGCCACCTTTTGAGCCTTTGGCCACTACAACCCTTAGGTTTTTGACCTGGAAGGTCATCTTCCTAGTTGCAATCACCTCTGCACGTCGCATTAGTGAACTGCAAGCTTTAGTGGCTGATCCTGCTTATACTAGGTTTCACCATGATAAGGTTGTTCTTAGAACTCATCCACACTTTATGCCAAAGGTGGTTTTGCCTTTTTATTTAAATCAATCAATTTATCTTCCTGTATTTTTTCCGAGGCATCACGCCTCTAATACAGAAAGAAACCTTCATACTTTGGATTGTAAAAGAGCCTTAGCCTTTTACCTACAAAGAACACAGCAACATAGAAAGTCCTCACAACTATTTTATAGCTTTTGACCCCTAGTCTCCAAAAGAACTTTATCTAAATGGACCGCCCAATGCATATCCTTTGCTTATGAGAGTAAGGATCTTCCTCTTCAGGACCATGTCACAGCTCATAACGTGAGAGCCATGGCAACTTCCATGGCTAATCTCCACTCTGTGTCTATCAATGACATTTGTTGAGCAGCCACCTGGGCTTCGTACACACCTTCACAGCCCACTACTGCCTGGATAAAGCCTCCCGTCTGGATGCCTTCTTTGGCCAAGCTATTCTTCAAAATCTCTTTCAGACCTAATTCAACTCCTACCCACCAACCCTGGTGGAATGCCAGAGATCCATGGGAGGAAGGATTCCCACCTTTCCAGGGTGGCACCTTCCTGGGGCTATCTCCCTGGCATATTCAGCTAAGGAGTCCCCATATGTGAAGACTACATTCCTGCTTGTTCCTGGAGATAGCGTAGTTACTCACCTGTAACAGGTGATCTCCGGAAGCAGCAGGAATTTAGTCTTCACAACCCACCCACCTCCCCTAGGAGTTGTCTCTCTATCTTTTTGTCTCTTTCCTCTCTTCCTCTATCCTTTTCACTCATCTACAAACTTAACTGAAGAGGGACAGTTGGAAAGGCTGGAAGGCAGCGCAAATGTGCTCAGGGATGCTCCCAAAAGCGTTCCTATTGGACTCTGGGGAGCATTCCCGTGCAGGCTCCATTGGTGCCGACGATACCCATATGTGAAGACTAAATTCCTTCTGTTCCTGGAGATCACCTGTTACAGGTGAGTAACTACGCTTTATCTTACAAGCAGTGAGGTAGCAATGGAGGCTACAGGCTGTTCAGCCTAAGTTATTTTTACAAGCAATGAGGTAGCAGTGCGATAGCAGTAGATTCTACACGCTATGCAGCATATGTTATCTTGCAAACAGTGAGGTAGCAAAGGAGCATGTGTTGTTTGTACAAGTAGCAATGAGGTAGCAATGCAGACTACAGGCTATGCAGCATGTTCTTTGTACAAGCAACAATGAGGTAGCAATGAGGTAGCAAAGGAGTCAAGAGGCTGTGCAGTATGCGTTTTTTTTACAAGCAGTGAGGTAGCAATGAGGTAGCAATGGAGTCTATAGGCTATGCAGTGCAGGTTGTCTTGCTTGCTTGCTGTATTGGCCTGAATATATGCTCTAGGTTGTTGTTCTTAGATTCCAGTATGTGGAAGACAGAAATGTACTTACAGGCACTGAAGTATGAGGACAGCTTATTTACATGATCTACTGAGTTTCCCGCCGGCATTCCCCGCTTAAGGGCCATGCCAAAGGGCCCTCAGGCACGGGCCTGCCCAATGGCATCGTCCCTTTAAAGTGAGGAAGCCCTCTGATTGGGCACTTGTTGGGGCGGCGTGGAGTGGCCCGGCTTGACCCCGATTGATCGGAGGAGCCTGGTGAAGTGGCCGGCGTTGGTTTCCGTGCCCGATGGCGTCGTCCCTTTAAAGTGAGGAAGCCCTCTGATTGGACACTTGTTGGGGAGGTGTGGATCGGCCCAGCTCGACCCCGATCGATTGGAGGAGCCCGATGAAGAACAAACCAGTCAGTACTAGAGGAGATCAAACCTAAACTTTCTTTTGAAGTTCAGATGACAAGACTTCGACTTTCATTCTTTGGACACATCATGCGAAGAGAGAGATCATTATTTGTTTGTTTGTTTATTAAAACATTTTTTATACTGCCCAATACCGAAGGCATCTAAGCAGTTTACAATCGTTAAAAAATAGAGGCTGCGAGGAAACAGGAAAGGAACGCCAATTAAGATAAAAGTAGCAGAAAAGGGAGAGAGAAAGGACAAAAGAATAAAGTGATCAAAGATACATCAACAGGAAAGAAGAGAGGGGGACGGAGACGGGGAAGGGAGGTCAAATGCCAGACTAAAAAGGTGAGCTTTAAGTTGCTTTTTAAAGGATTTGTAGGATTGTTTTGAACGGAGAGGAGGGGGGAGCGAGTTCCAAAGTCTTGTACCCAGAAAGTAAAATGCTGAGGAATGAGTGGATTCAAGGTGAGCCTGTGAAGGGGAAGGAAGAGACAAATGGTTAGTGTGGATGGGACGGAGCAAGCGGTGAGGGGTATGGAAGTGAATCTGGTCTGCAAGGTAAAGAGGGGTGCCTGTGTGAATTACCCTATGTGCGAATGTAAGAATCTTGTCCTGAATGCGAAATGAAACAGGTAACCAATGTTGGTGCATAAGAAGGGGGGGGGACGTGGTCATAACGAGAGGCGTGAGTCAATAGACGAACCGCAGCGTTCTGAATACGTTGAAGACGGGAGAGTTGGGATTGTGGTAGGCCTGCTAAGGAAACATTACAGTAGTCGAGACAGGACATTACGAAGGAGAGAATGAGTGTAGCCAAAGCAGAAGATGAGAGAAAAGGGCGTATGGCCCGAAGCTGCTTAAGGGAGAGAAAGGAGCGCTGGACAATTGAAGAGACATGTTCCTTGAATGAAAGGGAAGAATCAAAAATGACACCTAAATACCGGAGGGAGGAAACAAGAGGAATGGGCTGAGAGGAAAAAGAGGGAGCACAGGTGGGGGAAGGACTCCCAAGTGTGAACGAGATGGCGAAAGACTTGGCTGGGTTTACATGGAGAAAATTAGAGGTGAACCAGGAGGCAACAGCAGTAAGACACAGGTTAAGGGGGGAAATATCGGGGGTGAGGGAGTCAGTGTGGTGCAAAAGAATTATATCATCTGCGTAGTAATACGCGGAGATGCCGAATTGTTGGATTAAGAGAGCAAGAGGGGCTAGAAAGATATTAAAGAGCAATGGAGCAAGAACAGACCCTTGGGGCACACCACAGGAAAGAGGGGTGGGGGCTGAGGAAGAGGACCAAGCTACTACTGAGAAAGAGCGACAGGAAAGAAAAGAACGAAACCATTGAAGAACCACACCTGAGAGACCAGCTTCCTGGAGACGAACGAGAAGAGTGTGATGGTCCACCAGATCAAAAGCCGCAGAAAGATCAAGAGAGACAGCAAGGGTGAAAAGACTGCGGTCGTGAGCAGCATGCAGTTCGTTGAGAATGGAGAGGATTGATTACATTAGAGAAAGAGATTATGCTTGGCAAAGTAGAAGGTCAACACAAAAGATGAAGGCCAGCAATGAGATGGATTGATGCAATAACAGCAGCTATGGGTGCCAGTCTGTGACTAATGAGCTGCCTGACTGAAGACCGAACATAGTTTAGGACATTTATCCAGAGGGTCGCCATGAGTCGACACCAACTCGACGGAATTTAACAACAACTACAACAACATTAAAAAAGGTAGAGAAAATTAACAGCTGTTATTATAGATTACGGATTAGAAACACTACCAATCCCCACACCATTGGAGCTACAGGCATTCAAAAAGGAAATTAACTGAGAAGGAAAAATAAAGATAAAGGAAACACTTTCCAACTTCAGAAGGTACTTGCAGAGATACTTGAGAAAAAACATTCCCCTAGTTGTAAAACCCTTGGCTGCAGGATCAGGAACTCCCTCCTGCGGCGTTTGGGTTTCCCTAGCTAGGTCGGGGAAAATGCGAACCAGGCAGCCTTTAAAAGACAAATTTCTCTTTCTAAAGAACATCTTAAGGAGCCACTCCCTATCCAACACCAAGGCCAGCCTTACCAAACAAGTTGCCAAGGTAACAGACTCTATGTCAGAACTCTCTAACCAGGCAGTAGCATTCAGTACATCAGCAGAATGAGGACCTGTAATCTCAGCACCACCGGAAACTTTCTGACCACTTGAAAGGTAGTATATCTTAACTACTGGTGGGCATGACTCAGGGGGAACCTCCCAATATTTCCAACAAATATAATTTAAACATCTCCTTAGCAGCAATATCTGGTATTCTAAAAAAATTCAACAATCGCAAGTTAACGAATCTAGAATGATTATCCAGTTGCTCCAAACAAATCTTGAAATTATTGGAATCTTTTAAAAAGGCATCTGAATGATTTTCCAAGCAATCAGTCCGAAGAGACAGATTGGCCAATGATGCTTTAAAGGAATCAGTCATTTCAGAACACAAGTCTCAGCATTTTGTTGAATCTGTACCTGAAAATGTTGAACCTGAGAAGTAATAGTTTCACCCAACTGGTTAATAGCAGTCCAAATGACTTCTAAAGTAAACTGTTCTGGACGCTGTAAAGTGAAAGGAAAAGCCAAAACATCCCTCACAATGCCACAACTGTAGAATCCATGGGGAGGAAACAGGCGGAACTTCCAGCCACCTCTGGCAGGTTTCCTTCCCTGAGCGATATCACAGGCAATAGCTGCTCCCACAGGCTTATACTAAGTCCCACGTCTTGTCCAGGCAGTGTCCCTAGTGAAGAGGAGAGAGCACCAGCGTTTGGACACCCTGATCACCTCCAAACTGCCCGGGTATGCACTGGTGCAGACCTGCTTCAGGGACCTCCGCACTTCAGGAGATGTACGATCGCTGCCCGAGATAGATGCTGAGCCACTCAGCTCCAGCGGACTCACATCCAGGCTTCCCATCTCCATTCTCAGTGGCTGCTACCCCCGACGCAAAAAGAAAGTATCCAGCACACCAGAGGAGATTAGAGTAGAGGAAGAAAGCTGGGCTGCCTGGGGAAACTTGCCCTGCTTAACTTTCCTCTTCCTTCCCATTAGGTATGGGTATCAGAGCAAATATCTCTGCCTGCCACCATCTTGGATCCCGATATTTTCTATTGTGGCAAAGTCAACCATTTTGAGCATGGGGGAGGTGAACAGCATAAGGAATTCACCTTAATCAAGGGGCCTCTGTTAGGTGTGCAGGGTCAAAATGCCAGAGCCACAGTTCAAAGGCAGAAAAAAACCAGCTGGAACAATTTCCAGGAAATGCTTGACAGTGCAAGAAGGATATATTTCAAGCACGAGGACAAAAACCCTCACTCTAATAATTGCACTGATTATCCTGATGTCAGAAGGCAGGGGGATCACAAACACCTGGGAGAGAAAGAGGAGTGGTTGGATCCCAGTGAGTATAAACCGTGGTTAAACTATGGAGAGAGCAGTAGCAGTAGGAGGAGGAGCTGGAAGAGGAGTGATTGCAGAGGACAGACTTCAGATCAGCAAGGACGATGGAATGCTGGAGAAGCCAGAGCAGGTGCTAACTTCTGGAGACAGGCTGAGCTACCCATTACTGAGAAAGGTGATTTCCCTGAATCACGTTTGCAACAAAGGTGAGAACCAGGAAGGAGAGAAGCTTTCAGGCCACCAGAGGGGTTGTCAGCAGGGCACTCTCATCAAGTGGGTGAGTCAGAACCTATGCAATTGGGAGAAGAAGGGTCAGAGCTAGGGGCAGAAGAAGATATGTTGATGGATTGTTCTTTATGCCAAGCTCTAGACTTAAAGTGTCTGAAGAAAGGCCAGCTTGGAAAGAACTGTTCCTCTTGCTGAAGTATCCTCAGAGCTAAGCAGTGAGAAAGTAAATTCCTGTGTGTTTTGAAAGGAGGAATTTACTGCAGCATAAGCTAATGAAGTAAGGCTGTGATTCATGCTTCTGTGTCAGCTGTGTTGAAACTCTACAATGGAGAAAGAGTTAATTAGCTGTTAGAAGTGTTTGTGCTTTGCTCTTGTTTATAAGAGAAGCCTGCTATTAAGAGTCTTGAGGACACTGTGAATGCTTATTTCATAACCTAAGTTTGGTTCTTCACCTGAAAGTGCAGCCTAGAGAGAATTATGGCTGAGTGAAGATAATTTTGCCATGGAAGAAGTAAAGTTTGTTTTCTATTGCTCTGATTGACAAAGGACAATAAGAAAAGTGGCATCTGGTTATATGTGAAAAGGCTAGCTTTTGCAGTGAAGAGGACTTTAAAAGCCAATATTGAGTTCTGTTTGTTTTGCCACCAACCTGCTGAACCTTAAGCAAAAATCCTATAATTTAAAATTCTATAAATGGTACCAGGAACCTGATCTGTTCTATTGTGTTCAAAATAAATTCTTTTTCTGTCATAAGCCTTACCCTTGGTTTAACACGACTACAATCCTTCTACTTAAAGCATAAATGTTACAGCTGATAGAAGGTTCTCAACCACCATGCCCTCAACAACTAGAAGACTAGTGGTTATGGCGTTGTGCTTGTGACACTATCTTTTAACCAGTTCCTAATTCATAACAGTACATTGCCTCCAATCCCATGACTTTATAATTTCTTCCAGAGTCTTTCATGAGGGACCTGGTCAAAGGCTTTCTGAAAATCCAGATACTCTATGGGCCCCATTCACGAACGCAGATTGTAGGGCTGCACGGCTGGACGTGAAGCCCTGCAAGCTGCCTGGACCCTATTCCCCCTCTTGCCCTCCCCGCAAGTCTTGTGCTGTAAGATGGGGAGAGCCAGTGAGGAACTGGAGGGGATGGGGCTTTGGCAGAATGGGGGTGGGCCAGCCTGGAGGTACGTACAGGGCCGATTCAGGTCACGGCCCTGTACGTACTGCTGGGCCCGTAGGGACACGCTGCTTATACCACTTCAGAGTGATGATGCCCATGGAACCCCCCCCTCCCCAGGACCGGAGCTGGGTGCGTGGGGTCCCTGCCGCCCAACCCAGGCCATGGCAGGCCAGCCATGGGCCGAGTGGTGGGGATAAGATGGGCTGGAGTCATGGATGTCAGGGGCACCTGTGGGGAGGATGTCGCCACGGGCAGCAGAAGCATGCCGGGCCATTCACAGGCACGCCGGGTCATCCTCAGGCCCGATTATGGCTGCTGCGGGAACATTTTGTTCCTGCAAACCAGAATTGGGTCCAAACGGACCTGTCTTTCCTGGGGCTGTTCGGATGGCCCAGACATGGCCCTACAAGAATCAGGCTCTATATCAACTGGCTGTTTATTCACACCTTAAAAAAAATATAACAGATTAGTGGACAAGACTCCTTGGTAAATTCATGTTGACTTTCTGCCATTAAGCCATGACTATCCACATATTCAGTAATTTTGTTTTTTTAATGATTTCTACCATTTTACCCAGTACAGACATTTAGTTCACTGGTCTAGTTTCCCAGATCATCCCTGGAACCCTTTTTAACAATTGGTGTTACGTTGGCCACTCTCCAGTCCTCCGGTACTACAGATGATTTTAAGGATAGTTCACAGATGACTAAAAGCAGATCTGCAATCTCATATTTCAGTTCTTTCAGCACCCTGGGATGTATGCTATCTGGTTCAAGTGATTTGCTGCTCTTTAGTTTATCAAATAGCTGTAATACATCTTCCCGATTTATCGAGATTTGTTCAATTTCTCTGAAACATCATCTATGAATATCATGCCTGTCATGGTAAGTTTCCTACATCTTCTTCAGTAAAGGCCGAAAGAAAGAATTCATTCAGTCTCTCCGCTATGGCTTTCACCTCTCTATCATTTACTGGTCCATCTGGCTCTCTCACAGGTATTTTGCTGCGAATGTACTTGAAAAACATTTTTTTTCATGTGCATTTGCTTCCACGGCAAGCTTCTTTTCAAATCCTTTCTTTGCCTGTGTTATCGATTGCTTTGCGTTAAATTTGCTAGTACATCTATTGTTTCCTTTTTTCATCATTTAGTTCTTTTTCCCATTTTCTGAAGGATTTTCTCTTAGCTGTAACAGCCTCTTTGACCTCACCTTTAAGTCATGTTGGCTGTCATTTGACCTTCCTTTTACCTTTTTTAAAACGTGGAAAACATCTGGTCTGGCCTTCCAAGGCAGTATATTTAAATAATGCCCAGGCCTGATGTAGATTCTTAAAGGCTCATTTTACACTGACACATCCAAAGGCAGTCTGGGATGTCAAAGCCAGGACATTTGAAAAAAAAGCAGCACATGCAAGTTCAGGCACGATTTCAGAAACGTGAATGTGTCAGATATAAACGTCTGGCATTTCAGATCATGGAAGTCTAATAGCATAATGTTTAAAAAAGTGGGTTAGGAGCAGGATAGCCAGGATTCAAATCCCAATGTGTTTTTTATGATCTTAGGCCAGTCACATAATTCTCTATCTTTTCTACACCCTTTGGATGTTTTAAGGCCACAACAAGCACTTTCCTGATGCCTGTTCATGCCTAGAGAAGGTCTAAATGTGGACGTGCCTGCAGACGTCTGCAACATTTCTGGAATTGAACAGGGATGTCAGAGTTCATTGCACTTCCCCAGACATGTCTCCACCATGCCCCCTATCTACTTGGATGTCCCTGCACAGAAGACATCTCTAAATGTCATTTGTAAAATGAGTCTGGAGCCATCTTCATGATTTCGCCATGCATGTGCACGTCTTCTGATGTCAAGTCACGACTAAGACTTAAGTTACTTATCTATACAATAAAGAACATCTATACAACAAAGTCCCCATCAAGAGAGAGACCTACCATATAATAAGTAAATAACCTAAGGAAAACTGCCCAATAATAAGCAAATTGATGCCCGATTTAACTGACCAGAAGGAAAAAAAAAACACGATCATAACAATAAACCGCTGACTTTTTCCCAGAGAGGAACTCACCTAACTGAGAAGGATCATAAAAGATAAATTTCTCTTCCTGAAATGTAACCACACATTTACATGGGTACTTTAGGAAGAATGTAGCTCCTAATGCCAGGACCTGCGGTTTGAGCTTCAAAAACGCCTTCCTACGGGCCTGAATACTTTTACAAACATCCAGAAAAAGCTGAACAGTGCCACCATAAAATAAAGCATTCTTATTAGAAAAATACAACTTCATAATCGAGTTTTTATCATCAAATGAAAGAAAAGAAACAACTAAAGTGGCACGAGTAGGTATTACATCAGCAGATGAATCGAGAGAGCCCGAAATGTCCACTCTCAACAGACACTAAAGTAGCAAGACCGTCTTCAGCTCTAACCTCAGTCCTGACCCCCCTGAGGAACATAATACAAAGTTGAAAATATATAATGGCTTCGACATCAGTAATTCCAAGAACGTCTTTAAAATATTTCTGTATTAAAATAGTTGCAGAAAAAGAATGAGTTTTAGGAAAATTAACAAATCTAACATTCTTAGCATGGGACGCATTCTCCAAAGACTCCAAACAATGGTGTATAACGAAACTATCCCGAACAGTCAAGGATAATGCATCCTAGGCAAGAGTTACTTGAGCCCGAATCCGCAATATTTCTCCAGAACATTTAACAATACGACTAGCATGATCCAAAAACTTAGAACAACTTCAGAAGAAGACCTGCAATAAAGAAGAATTTAAAGATGTTTCCCATATGAATTACAGCCTCCCAAATATCCCGAAGGGAAATCTCCTGAGGAAGAACTACTGTTTCCCCTGAAGGAGAAAACTGCAGAGGTTCAGGAAACTTAACATCATTAGAAGCATGCAAAAAACAGTATCCAAAATAGAAGTGCCCTCCTTGGGAAGTGAAAGAGCAACAGCGCCATCCCCTTCCCCCATCACAGCGGCATCAGTTCCCACAGTTTCCTCCTGGTTGGGTCTTTATGTGAAGAGGAGGATAAGTTGGAGAGGGTGCTATCAAAATGAGTCTAAAACATCCAAATCAGGGAATCTATCAATACATCTCGCAAGTGACTAAACACAAAGCCATAACTACCACATTCAAAATCCTTCATAACCTCTCAGCTCTCTGCCTCAATGATCAAATCATAAAAACATCCACAATGAGTCCAAGAAGAGCAGCAAACCAGAATCTCCTGATCATCCCCCTATTCAAGACCAAGGGGTATGTTTACTAAACTGCGTTAGTGCAATTCGCGTTAGGAGCCGCGGTAGTGACAGAAACCCCAAATAAGGACATGGGCGGTACATCGTCACCACTAACGCGCGTTCAAAACATTAACGAGCGTTACCGGGCGCGGTGGTGCGTTACTGCGCGTTAATCGTAAGAAGACGTACAGACACAAAGCACTGAAACAGAGCTGTAGCACAATGGTTACGGTACTGACCGCTGTTACAGGCAGCATGGGTTCGAGTCCCCAGTGTGCCTAACGCGGAAGGCTGTCCCAGGCATCACCCTGTACATTATAGAGGGAATTAGGAGGCATGTTTTTCGTTACGTTGAGTATTGGTGTCAGAAACACACCCTCAGAGTGTGCCCAGCCACGTACGTCGGTGCGTGCAAGGCTGCGTGCGTGGGTACGTGTGTTTTTACCAGTGGGGGCATCTTATATTACAGACTCTGTAGGGTGTCTTGCACCTATGCATTATGCTAGCAGATGTACGTGTGATGGCCTATGGTTTATCAGAGCCTGTGAGCAGGTGCTGGAGTTTCACAGGGTTGGATTGTGCCAGTCACACCCATGATGCACTGCACATGCAAATCAGCTGTCCACAGATACACACCATGGGGAATGCACCCCCACAGCACCTCGGCCTGGTAGGGGGAACTGACCATGTGCACCCCCACAGCACCTCGGCCTGGTAGGGGGAACTGACCATGTGTACCCCCACAGCACCTCGGCCTGATAGGGGGTACTGACCATGTGTTGTACTGGCACAGAGTAGCTACACACCGTCACATTGTGCGGGTACTGTGCTCACCCTGAGGGTGCAGTGAGGCACCCAGCACTAGGTCCACAGCACCATCCATGGCGCAGGTCCAAAGCAGTGGTACAGTGTGAGATAGGTAGTTTCTGCAGGACCACCTTGGACATCTCTTTCTGCTTCAGTCAGGTGTAGCCCCATGCACCACCACCCCCCCCTCCCCCAGGGTGGCAAACAGGGCCTCCCATCAAAGGTGGCAGTAGAGGGGAACATTAACCCTAGTCCTGCTGAGGAACAGACATCCCACAGGGCAATCAATGCAGCTCTGTACACAGCCATAACACAATAGCAAACAGACATTAGGCCTGGATATGGTATGCTGCACCCCACCACTATCTGATATTCCCCTGGTGCAAGCCATCAGCCACTGCACCCTGCAAGCCACTCCATCACAACACCTACCAGCTGCAAACAGTCTGCTAGTGCCCAGTGGAGATGCCTGCACCCAGAACTGGGATGTCAGCATACACAGCAAGCAGATACATCAGTGACTGGGCCCCAAAAGGAAACCCATATTTATCACATGAGAGAAATACTAGATAGCACCATGGGAGTGCCTAGCCATGCTGTGGTCACTACACAGTCAGGGTGAGAGTGATCTCTCAGCAGGATATACTGAGGTCACCCTGTCTGTGTAGGTGGTGGCTGGGCACTACAATGTGCCTGTCACTGCCCTATGCCCTGTGCAGATGCACCCTGGCCAGGCCACCCTGTCCGGCCTATACCCATGGTACCTTGCTCCTCATTATGCACATTGGCAGCCCAATACTGGCAACATTGCTGGCAGTGTGGACTGTGGAAGGTGTTTGCAGCCACCACACACTGGATAGACAGACAGCCACCCCCACACCTATGCCAGCATTGTGCTACTATAGAGGTGGTCAGCAGCCATACCCACCACACCAGTCATGGGCATAGTACAGGCATGGATATGGTACACAAGGCTGTTGGGGGGTCACTCCCCAGGGTGGCGAACACTGTCAGAGACCAGACCTGCAGCAAACACCGCAGACATCAGAATGATTGTTATGGTGGAGCTCAATGAGCAATATGTGCTTAACGTAGGAATTGATATCTGCCAGTTATCATAGGGAACGTTTGATAGCTCTGTACCATATACCCAGGTGGAGGGTGGCATTGCTAAGGTATGCAACTGCTAGTATTGGGAGATACAGGCAGGGCCCAATGTCTTGCCTCTCCAAGAGGCATTGGCCAATGGGGCCTGTGGGTGGGTGTGTGGCCCTGTTGGCTGCTGCTTTACGGCAGAGTTCCCCGACTCCAGTCCTGGTGTTTCAAACACTGTTCGGGTTTTCATGCTGTCCCTCATAAATATGCATGAGCTACATCTGCATACCATGGGGGTGGTGCATAGCTATGCAGCACAGGCATCTTTATTAGAGGCAGCATAAAGCCGGAAAGGTGTGGGACCCTCCAGGACTGCATTTGCGGGACTCTGCTTTGGGTAATGTGCCTGTTTCTGGTGTCTGTGTTTGGTGTGGTAAAATATAGGCCATGCGTATGTTCTCTGCAATGAAGGAGTGTCTTAACTATCACTGTTTAGTGGTGGGTAAAACTGTGGGGACTGGGTTGGCAGGAGCCTCAGCTGGGATTTGAACCTGTGACCCTCTGGTCTTACAGGCACTGGCTGTGTCTGTTGCACCACACTGTGGCCACAGAGACAGTGCAGTCCCTGGAGTTAGTTAAACCGGCCTGACGAGTCAGAAACCCTGCTCTGCAACAGGTTTACTGTGGCCTCATTTACCTTGTATGCAGACAAAGGTGCACATAATCCTCACAGGAGACCTCAGAAAAGGGGCGCACACCAATAACCAAGCTGAGCAACAATGATATCATTGGGCAATATTACACAACACTCCCAGGACAGCTCCATTACAATGACATGATTTTGAAAGGGTCTGTGGAGCGTAGACCCTTCCACACATCATTCCTTTGTTATTTGGTGCTTTCCAGGGAGTGTTGTTCCTTGTTGCCCATTGCTATCACTGTTGCCCAGCTGAATTATGCTTTTTAAAATGTTTCTTGTGGTCATTTTTAACGTTTTATGTGAAATTTTGTTCTGTGCACATGTATCACACTGCTCACGTTTTGTGGGTTTCCCCGGTTTTTCTGTACATTGCTGACGGAAATGGTTTCTCTTCCCTTTAAATGCCTTTAACGACAGGTTTTCATTCGCGTTGGGATTGAGCTCAGAAATTCAGCGCGTTAGTATGAGGGGAGCCTCTCCCCGCCCACTCTCTGCCCATTGACCCCTTCTCTCCACTCACTCTCCACCTTCTGCGCTGTTTTAACGCGCCGCGGAGGTCTACGATCGTTGACTGCGGTTAACGCGCGTAAAGTACGTTTAACGATCGTTAGCGCGTCAGAACGCGCGTTCGGACGTGCTAACGATCGTTAAGCATACTTTACGCGCATTAATCACGATTACCGCACTTTAGTAAACATCCCCCCAAATGCACACAACAGACAAGTAACAGGGCTTTCTCGCTTTATGCCCCCACTATCTGGAACTCCCTACCCAAAACCATCAGATCTGCACAATCTACTAAAGATATGAAAAAACTACTCACAACACACCTTTTCATAGAACATTTTGGACCTAATGACATTACATAACTATAAATACAACATCCTCTGCTGATCAATTAACTCAATCAGTCCCCACGATTAACTCTATATTTAACTCCAAGATGTTTTCCCCCATGTTCTTTATCTTCTGCTGAACTATTGACTGTATTAAAATCCCCATAGTTAACCCCATATTTTTCTCCAAGTTGTTTACCCCCTGTTTATTGTAAAACAAATCTCATGAGATTATGTTATGTTGTTCTTTGTAAACCGCCTTGGACAAAGGCGGTATAAAATAAACTGTTAAAATAAAAATAAATAAATACTATTCAAGAAACAATTCCATCAGGTTTTAGAGGTGCAATACATTTCCCAAAGCTTAAACTGTCTAAATACATTGCTTAATCTTCTAAGCATATCAGATTGCTCACCAGCTGAAGCTTCTTTTCAGAAATTACAAGTAAATCATATTGGAAAAATGACTTTGCTGTTAGGAGAGAAATATGATTCAGTTAGTTTATGCTGAACATGTGTTTTTCTTAAGTCTTTCGTTATCTTTTTTTTTTTTGCATTTAGTATATTATAAAACAAGACTGTTTTCTAAATACAAAATGCAAAGTTACTTACCAGTAATGGATGCTCTCTGAGGACAGCAGTTCACTAGTTCCAGTGGTTCTCAACCCAGTCCCCTGGGGCCTCCAGACCAGTCAGGTTTTCAGGATATCCACAATGAATGTGCATGAGATAGATCTGCATGCAGACCTACCTCATGCATATTTATTGTGGATACCCTGAAAACCTAACTGGACTAGGGGTCCCAGAGGAATGGGTTGAGAACCACTGAGTTAGATAATGACATGGAATACTTTTCCTGGTAGCTCCTGTGGCCTTGCACAGTGTGCCTCAGCTCAGTTAATGTGCATTTAATTTAATTTAATTTTGGCATTTCTATTCCACTTTTGCATGAAGTTCAAAATAGATTACTTAGAAATCAAAATAATGAATGAGAATTGCAGACATTTCGAGAGATCTTAAAAACATGATTTTTCAAGTACAGTTAAAATTGGAGTAGTTTCATTGAGATGATCTTACTTATACATTGGTATTCTAGCTGGGATAGAGAGGTTAAATTATGGATAGGAATTTGCAGAATAGGAATTTGCAGAATAGATTGGCCACTGTTGGAAACAGAATACTGGGCTTGATGGACCTTGGTCTGACCCAGTATGGCATATCTTATGTTCTTATTTAAGAAGGGACCCAGGATATCAATGCTTGAACCAATACAAGCATTGTGGAACCTGTGTCCCTTGGGGAAACTGCTAGGTACATATGACCTAAATTGGCCACTGTTGGAAACAGAATACTGGGCTTGATGGACCTTGGTCTGACCCAGTATGGCATATCTTATGTTCTTATGAAAGTTTTTAGTTGCTTGCCGAAAGCCATGCAATTTAATTCTTGTTTTAATGAATTAGGCAGATTGTTCCAGAGTGAGGTTGTGTAATATGCAAATAAATTATTCAGGGTGCCTTGAATTTCTTGATGAAGGAGGTCAACCTAGGTTGCCGTGATGTGAGGACTGGAGAGGTTGAAGGGGCTCGGTGTATAATAGCATTCCCATCATATAGGTTGGGGAGATCCTGTTTTTAATTTTGAATATGAAATATAATATTTTGAATTCAATTTACAAATGAATGGGTAGCCAGTGCAATTCGATTAGCAGGGGATTAGCATGGTCCCATTTTGTACCTTCTAGAATTTCTTTTGCCACAGTGTTTTGTAAGGTTTACAGCATTTGATAATGTATTTTTTATGGAAGGCTGAGGTAAATAAGGTTACAGTAGTCCAACTGAAATGGGCTGTTTGGATAGCATTTTTGGCTGTGTCTCATTCATGCATAGACTTGTCTTAATATATATAGTTTGTAGTAGCATTTTTTATAACATTGTTTATTCAGTTTTCTATGGTTAAGGAAGGCTGAATCAAGGATGAGTCCTAGGACTTTCAAGGAGGAGGTCAGGGGAACAATTTTTCCTTTCAATATAAAGTTGTGGCTTGGGAATTGATTTAAATGATGATTAACCCAAAGGATGCTGTTTCTTTCTGGGTCGAGTTTTAATCTATGTGTGGCCATCCAGCTGTTTACTATTTTGAAACATTGGTTTAATAATGTGTGGATGGTTTGGATATGGTTGTGGAAAGGAATTATTAGAACAATATTATCTGTATTGAATCCCTAGATTTTTGAACCAGTTTCCAAATTGTCTTAGGTAGATGTTTAAAAGTAAAAGTGATCGAGGAGAGCCTTGGGGGGAGGGGGGGGGACTCTGTAAGAATTGGATCAAGTGTTCGAGGTCTCCCCTTGACAATTAAGTATATAAGGTGAGTTGGTTAAGAATTCTTTAAACCAATTTATAATAGGCCCAGATAATCCTATTTTACTCAACTGTACCATCAGTGCCTAATGGTCTTTGTACTGTAGGTGGAGTGAAAGCTAGATTGTAATTCAAGGAATAGGTTGTAGACGTTAATGTATTGTTATTGTAGTGGGGTAGAGACAGTTATTTCTATTATCTTGGCTAAGAATAGTAAGCCTATGATGCCATTTTTAGGCTTGCTGAAGTGTTCTTTGGCATTGGAATTCGTAGTATAAACTTAGTCCAGGGAGTTGGGAAAGATGCCCTCTTTTAAAAGCCTGGTAATTAGCAGTGAGATCTATATCATAACCTAGCCGAGAGCAGAAGGAAGAAAGGGCATGTATTGGAAGACCAGCTGCCTTTTATATACATGTTGCACTGCTTTTTTTCACTATAATTTTTGTCAAAACGACTGTGCTGGTCCTTTAAACCCTATCTTTATTCATTTTGCAAATAGATCAGGACTGTCATGGCAACTCAGGACAAAAATCATTGACTTCTGTGGTTGATTTTAGGTTGCATAGCAACCTCCAGAAAAATCCATGTGACACCAATATTTGTTGTAAAGTTTAAAAGGATTGTCATTCTTCACGATCTGTACCATGAAATTAGCTGGTTGGTGTGAGCTGTGAAGGATGTTAAGATATTCTTAGGGGCACCAGTCCATATGAGAAACTGCATCCTTGCACCAGCATAGCAAAAAATAAAAATAATAAAGTAGGTAAACAAAAGTTGTTTTATCAGTTTCTATTTATCGGTTTTAATCTATCTGAAGTTTCCTCTCTCTCATCTAAAAATATGTTTTAAATGCTATTTGAAGTTCTTACCATTTAGGATATTATCTGCTGTGTTTTTTCTACCATTCTGAGCTTGATTCCTCAAGGTCTTTTCCAATAAACTAAGGAAAAAAATCCCACTGTAACTCGTATGTCTGTCGTAAAAGACCTTGATGAACCAGGCCTCTAGCACCCAGCTATGCTTTTCTTTTCCCTTTTTCCATATATTCCTGATGCTTAACTCTAAACATGTAAGCTGCAGCATTAACATTTTGTGTTTTGATTCACTGTCGTTCTTTTATTTTGCGGAGTGTGTATTCCCACAGCCCCATAAGATACAATCTTCTTTCAGATCGCTGAACCCCCTCTTCAGAAAAGACAGCTATTTGGGAGTGATTAGGACAGTGAGAGTACAGGGCCAAGCAAAGCATTTGTACTAGAAAGGAATCATAATACAAAATATTCATGATTGAAAATGGATATTTTTTTTTCAGTTGTGAGGAATGAAGCAGAAGCCTAAACGCTTTTCATTTCACAGCTAAACCTTAATGGGAAGTAGGCAGCAATTGCAGGTCCAAGACAAAAGCTTTCTCTGATAGGAGTAAGGTGAGGAGTAGTATAAACTCCACGAAAGAAGCTGTGGAATGTAAAAAGGTTGAACAAATTACATTTTAAACAGTAACATAAATAACTTAAAGCTTAGCAAATATAATTCTACCAAAGAATGGTCTAGCTGTAATTGAGACACAGAAATGCATATTGCAGTCAGGGACCATAATAAAAATTCATTCATCATCTGAGAAGGGTTAATTGCTAATTCCTTTTGCTACCGTCACACCGATTTGTTAAACAATAGTACAGTTCATTAGAAAGCTATCAGAACGGTATTGCCATGGGTTACACACACAAACAACATGAAGAATAGACCAGCCTGATAGCATAAAGGCAATGTTGTATTTGACTATGTACAGCATGAGTTTGATTCACAGACCTAACGTTGGCTCATTGGTAGGAAGAACTAGGGATGCTGTGGAGGACATGTTCACTGCCCTGTGGGGTACCCATGGATTTAAGGGCCATGCATGCTGTTTGCCAAATGGTGCTTTCAGTGATGCCCCCCTCCCCCAGCCAGGTCCAGCCCCAGAATTGATTCAAGGTGTGGGCATCCTAGGAAAACCTTAAGCTTTATGCCTCCCACTCATCTGTCAAATCTATTGTTTAGCTTTGAATGATCTGTTCTTTGCCAACCCCAGAAACTGCTGCCCTAGGTGGCTGCCTGGTTTGCCTAATGGTTTGGCCATCCCTGATCTCAGGCAGGGATTATTGCTGTGATGACTAGTTTAGACAAAAATGAAGGTGAGGAAATATAAATGGAAAGTTGCAAATGAAGGCTTCTTGTACCATGGGGCTGATTATTATGGAACTGGATGGCAAAAGAGGCAGGGTGAAGTTGCATTCCCCCCTCTCCAACCCACTCAAATTCTTTTTTCTAATACGTAGTCACTCTTGATAAATTACCAACAACTGGAATTCGAATGGAAAGTGACTTGAACTTGGTTCCTTTATTACTGTCAGCTCACACTTTGAAGAAGAGAACAGCATATTTCCTACATTTCAGTCAACAGGCATTTAAATGTCTTGGTTTAGATAACTTATATGCATGAACACTACAAGAAGCAATGAGGACAATGGAGAAAGAGAAATGGAAACCTTCAGTATTTGGTTGAAAAAATACATGTTGTATATCTAAACTGTACTAACAAAAGTTTGGGAAGGCTGACCTTACTGTGTTAGTAGAAAATATAAAGAAATACTCTCTCAATTCCTTCGCAGTTCCGTTATTTGCTTGTAACAGGAACCGAACATCAAGAAGGAATATTCCTTTCATAAACAATACATCTCTGTCTTCAGTCCATGCTAAGTCTGCGAGGATAGTGTGACTTGAAAGAGGCATTTTTAGAACCAGCCATATAAGTGAATGTGTCTGATATGCATGTAAAAAGTGGCAATTTCAAAAAAGGAACAGTGCAGATACAGTATATATATCCTAAAAGTGACCTTTGCATGTCAACCAGGAATGGCAGGCGCATATGTATATTTACTGATAGGTCACGCATGTATATTTTGCAGATGCAAAGTGTACATGCAAACCCCAAGCTCTGCCCAGCTACCCCTGGGAATGCCTAATTTATATACACATATTATATAGTAGGCTCTCTTACTACATATACTTTTATATGTTTACATAGCAGCAAATTTTGCATAACCCACTTTCTATGTATAAAACCAGGGTTTACATGCAGAAATTCATTCTAAAGTTATTCTCTTGTTATCTCTATATTTCATACAGACCACGCTTTGCAAAGTGTGTGTACATGTGTGGGTGGGGAGAATGAGGGGGAGTGGAGGATAGAAAGAACATAAGGAAAAAATAAGCATCTTATTAGTACTCCATAGCCATATTGCTTGGTTACTCTAGGGCCTATATTCAGAGGGCTGACGGTTCTATCTTACAGAGGTCTCGCCTGAAGCAGGGGGTTGCTGAATGTACCCCCGAAACGTGGCACGTCGTGTTGAATTGACCTACTGCTACAAAATAGTTACAACAGTATCCTACGGATGTTTATACCGTCATCACAGCCTGAGATGCTTTTCAAAGCTAAGTACCAGCTAATTTTGCTAATAGCGGTTTTAAATGGACATTTAAATTGATTAAAAGGACGGGCCGCAGTGGTAGCAGGTGTTCTTCCTGTTTATACTGTGCCGGCCATTCCGACAAAAAAAGTATTTTACACTGGTTTTCTTTTGAGTGTTGGGTGGTTTCACTATATTCAGTGAGGCCATATCTTCTTAAAAGTATCCAGATAATGGTGCTTTAGAGGGAGGACGTGTTTGCAGCTCTTTCTCTGTGTTCAAGAGTTACTTTTTTCCTTACTATGGGCAAAAGGAAGGGAAAGGTAGGCCCTTTGCTTCCCTGCAACAGGGGGTCGGATATCTCGGTGGACCTTGGTTGGGAGGCCGACTAAGGTAGTGTGGAGGCCTTTCCAACCAGTGGAGAGGCAACCAGGGCAATAGGAGGAGGACAACCTGGAAATATTTCACAGGCGATGTTTATGCGGGGGTCCGTGGAAGCTAATTGCATGGGGGGCATTGCTACTCTCTCAAGTCTTTCCTCAGTGACTGCTGAGTAAATAGCAGGAGTGGCAGAGGTGCAAGCTGCTGTTGGTAACATCAAGAAGCCCTCCAGTGTGACCCCGGAAAGTGTCTGGCAGGCGACAGCGTCTACAGACGTTATGTTATCTGTAAAGACTTCCTTGACTTTGGACATGCACTCTAAACTGCAAACTAAAGACAGAATTCTCTCAGTTGGATTCTCATGTTAAGAAAATGGAAGATACAGTGGGTAAGACAGGTGAGACTCAAACTGCCTTAATTCAGAATAAGATGCTTACTGCTGGGAAACTGGAGAGCTTGGATAACTCTGTTCGTGCACTTAATTTGAACCATCAGTTTTCTCAAAATACCTCTGTTATTGCCATAGTCTCTGTTACAGAAGTATTTGAAGGAAATGCTACAAATGCCTGAGATTTGCTCCCTCCTGTTGCTAAGGAGTTTTATTTGCCTATTAGATCTGAAGCATCTGGATCTAGAGTGGATTCTTTGGGATCGGGAGTGCCTAAGGTATCCAGTCCTTTGGAGTTAACAGCTTTGTTGGAGAGTTCTGAGGTATTGCAACGTGGAACTTTACTGACAACTTTTGTTTTTCCTCAAGATAGAGAACATGTCCTATGGTTATTTTTTAGACATAGATCTGAGCCTTTTATGGGGGCTAAAGTCTGGATATTTCCTGATTTATCTCAGTCTACCCAGGAAAGAAGGAGGAAGTTTATTACTATGCGTAAAGAGGTTTTGGCTTGAGGTGTGCCTCCTTTAGCCTATGGTATCCATGTGTGCTTAGATTGAATAATGTTAGATATTTGTTTTTTGAACCCTCACAGCTCAGATGTTTTCTAGATTCTAGACATCTGCTTAATCAGACAAAAGAATTGGAACAGATTTTATTGTGCTCAACATGGCCACGTTTCAGTAGTGGATGCCTGAGCCAGGGGCAAGTCTGTCAAAAACTTTAAAAAAAACCCAAAACAGAATCAGTTAGTCTGTGATCTGGTGCATGTAGCAACACACTCTCAAAGGTACCTTTGGAATTTTTTGACAGATTTGTCCCAGTTGGGTTCCCTCCTACTAGCCTCAACTGTGTGTGTCCACATATGGCAGGCACATACTGCCACTCTACATCTGGTTCACTGCAGTCACACCATGGATATCTCTCCAGCTGTATCACTTATCCATGTCACAGCTCTGGTATGCATCATTCTCTCAGACCATGGCTGGGAGTTTAGACATTGGGCGTCCATCCACTGCTGGCAATTGTCGTCTGCATATTTCAGGCCTGCCCCTGGGGAATAACGCGCTTGGTAAAATGATCATGATGGCACAATTCATAGTTGTGGGGCACAGCTCAATCTCTGTGCATCCTCTTTGTCCATTTCTTTGTTACATATGTCATGTATGCCTAGTAGTACTGACATGTTTGGGGGGTTGTTTCAGAGGTGTGCCCATGTCACAGCAGGAGCAGTGAAATGTGTGGACTGCCATTAACATGGGTTTGCCCGCTTCACCGTCTTGGACTGGCCCACAGTGTGGACATGGATTCCCCTGTTCACATTTCATGCTACAGTTGCATTATGTGCATGTCCATTTCAGGGACATGTCTATAGCGGACACGATGACTGCATCCAGCACTGCATCCATGGGTGTGCATGTGCACAGAGACGTGTTCTGCGGGGCTTGTGCAGGTGCTCTTCAGCCTCCCTGACCTTCGGACACAGGGAGTGGTTTGGGACATCCACAAGCATAACATATTCTAGGACATTAGACATTTCCAATCCTACATGTCCCCCACACCCTTTGGGTACAACGTGCATCTCCTAGGCTGGCCATCACAGCCAGCAATGGTGTTGATGCACTGTGGACATTACTAACGCTGTGCTATTGCAGTTGCCTCAGTCTGCCCATGTCTCAGTCCCCCTCATGCCCTGTAGAGCAATGCCTAGGCCCAGCACACCCCTGTATGGGGTTACAAATGCAAATTTCAACATGTATGTCGAGACATAACTACCATCATGTGGTATATCATATTCTGGGGCAGTCTCGGTGATTTCCACTGTAGTCGTCTGTACAGACGGCTTCAGGTGGACATTCATCCTCACTCCTACCCGCTCAGCAGCACATTGTGCATCATTAGTGCTGTTTGCAATGTTGGGCGCCCCTATTATGGGAGACCCTTATCTTTGCCACTATTATCTTTGGACATTTGGCTGTGGTGGGCCCTCCCTGGCTTTGCTTACCTCATCACACTGACACCTGGTAACACTGTGCTCATCCATATAGTTCAGGTACTGGCCAGGCTTTCATGTCCCACCTGCCCTGCTGTTGTCCAAACCAGCTCCCCCCTGTGCACCCCTCAGACCACACTCATACACTCTCTCACTTTCTGCACAAGCAATGTGATTCCGCAGGGGGGCTGTTTGGTACCTGTATATATCAGCCATGACATAACATATGCACATGGGGTACTAGGGCTACATATCTGCACTCCTGTTCTCACCCCAAAAGGTATCCTTTCCCTGTTCACATCCATACTCTCTCTGATTCTGCAGTTCCATCTATGTGCCTAGTTTTGTTGGCATCCCGTGGATTGTCTCCTTTGGCACATACAGCACATAGGTGCATGACATGATTGGACACTGGTATTCTTAGTTGCATCGCTGCACATCTGTTTAGTTATGTTTCTTTGCCCAAGAACGGCCACTCAGTTCTGCTCCCTGTACCTTCTGCATGCATCTTGTATTTGTCCTGTCTGCAGTGGCACCACTTCAGACCCGACCTGTCACATCCATTCACCTTTGTGGGATGCATTGCGGGGCAGAGCTGAATTTTTTCTAAGTCAGACCTGTATACCTGGTTTCAGCAGGTCTAACGTAGATGTTTCCGGATTACACTTCATACATACATGGCCCATTCGGGAATAAGCTTTCTACGTCATGGCAGCTGACCATGCCCCTCTTCTGCCCTCTCCCACCCATGTTTTTAACTCTCCGTGCTAATGCCCAGGACATGCATTTCACTGGTGTTGCGGAATACGGTGGGGGACATATTCACCACTTACACGTCTACACCGCACACGGACAGCCCTTATTCATGTTCTAGCATGGGGGCCATAGTTAACTAAGCTCTTCCTTCAGTGGTAGTAGTCCTTCAGTTTTGAAGCTTAAAATAAAACCTAGCAATTTTTTAAATTGGAATCAGTATTTTTGCATAGTTATCTTATTTTTATCTAGAGTACTTAAATATAATTTAAAACAAAAGACTGTTTTCTATACTTACAGTGTATCTCAGTTGTATGTTTATTAAAGTAAGCTCTGCACATACTGTCAAGATCATATGCTTAATTGAGTCATAACAAGCCAGTATTTATCGCTGAAAAGATCAACATGTCAACAAATTATTCCGATAAATTAAACAGTTGAATATTGAGAAATACAGGAATGTGCACAGCTAACCATATTTAAAAAGAACTTCATATATGACAATAAGGGACATTCACTAAGCTGCACTAGCTGTTAATGTGGCAGATAGTCATGCTATCTGGCCGTGTTAAGAGATAGCACATGCAAAGTGCAGATAACACAGCAGTTTTCTGTGCTATCTGCAGAAAATGCATGATCTGCATGAATGTGCAGAATTAGAGTGGAGAATGGGTATGTCTGCATGTAATAACTGCAGAATTTGCAGACCGCGTGGATGCTACGAATGCCGCCTCAGTGAGCGGTGTTAGCTGCATTCAAGCTGCTGTCCAAGTGCACTCTATCTGCTGGGGAAATACTGCGCACACCCCTAACAGATAACACACGGCTTTGGCAGCTAACGCTGCACTGTCTGCACTTTTTTGCCACGTTAAATGCATAAGCCTAATGCACTTCAGTAAACCTAAGAATTCATTAATCTAGGATTTATCAACCTAGGAGCACCACTGCAGTCAAGAAGAAAGAATAACTGACATCATATGATTTTCATAGAACTGTATTCAGCAATGAAGCATTATAGGCTTCAGTCACAAATCTGAGGCCAGAAAGGAAGTTTGAGAATAGCATATTTTCACGCATATAATGCGTGCGTTATATGTGTTTTTGCAGAAACCCCTCCACGCATTATACACGTGTGCATGATATGTACGTAATTATCAACACAACACAACACGAAAAGAAATTCAGATTCATTTTTAACTTGTTTATAACCTCATTATTTCTGAAATGCTGAATTTCAGTGAGACTAAAAGTTTGAAGTTGGCAGTGTAGGACTTGCGTTTCATTGCTGGTCAGCAGCAAATGGGCATGCACTAGCGCATTATACGCATAGGTGCATTATCTGAAAATTCTGAAACAGAATGGTGTCATTTCCATGCGTTATATGCGTGTGCACATTATATATGTGTGTGCATTATTTCCATGAAAAGACGGTATCTCCAGGAACAAGCAGGAATGCAGTCTTCACATATGAGGTGACATCGGCACTGACGGAACCCACGATGGAACACTCCCCAGCATCCAATAGGAATACTTTTGGGAGCGTCCCTCCACGCATGCGTGCCTACCTTTCCACCTTCCCAGTAGCTCTCCTCAGTCATCTTTGTTCCACGGAGCCATTAGGACATCATCCTTTTCCCATTGGTAAAATTCGTATTAGTGCCTTTCAGCATATCATGCTTTGCCTTTCCATCGAACTGGTACTGTATCGGAAGCCCCGGTCTCTTTTGTTTGCTTTTTAAAATTTTCATTCACTTTTTTCTTTCATTTTTTGTACTAAATTTGGAGCCTTGCTGCTTGCTTGGATGGCTTAGGCCCTGTACTTCTTTTGATTTGACCTCTGTGGTCTTCTCAGGCATGGAGAAACCACATAATGGTTTTAAAAAATGCACTAAGTGCTGAAACACTATCTCAGCTACAGATAAACATAACTGGTGCTTAAAGTGTTTGTGCCCGGACCACGACACTTCGGCTTGCCCCATGTGGCAGCAAATGACCATGAGGGGACTTAAAAAACATGAACAACAATAGGGAAAGCTGTTTCTGTCAGACTCAGCCACTTCAGCACACTCTTCGGTGGCCTCCACACTATCACAGGCATCCACCTCGTTGCATTGTTTCCATACCTTCTCCAACCCTAAAAATGGCAGCAAACAGAAGTCCTCCACAGAGGTTGAAAAGGTATTGAAGACCTCAGCGTCAGTTTCTAACACTGATTCCTGGCATTAGCACAGACACTCCCCATCAGGGAAACTGGACTTGGACAGGCCAGCAAAACAGCCCTGGTGGGAGGATGTTTCCTCCAAAGCACTAGAGGGCTCTAGGATGTTCCCAAGGTGTCATCCTCTGCAGAGCTCTTGGTACCATGTTCTGGGACATGGTGCAAGGCCCCCATACAGGAATCCGCCCAGATACATGCTAGCTATCAAGCAAAGTCTGGATGCTAGCCTGGTGGCAGTCGTGCCGGGGCCCTTGAGGCCTGCGGGATCCAGAGATCTGATACCCGACATTGATCTCTGTATATCAAGGCACTCCGCGGCATCGCTGATGGAACCGGCACCATCACAAGCTCCAGATACCTCCGTTAGAGCACAGAGTGGGACCGGGCTAGGGGCACATTGGTTCCAATACCCTCGTGCATCAGCACCGTGATCTGATGTCGGCATCAGAACAGTATCAACGCCACAGTACTGACCGACATTATTTTGACTTCTTACCAAGTTCTGATTCCGCTTCCTCAGAATTGGACACTGAGTCGGTCGGTTCTGTAGGTTTCCTGGACATTTCTTTGGAGCTCCTTTCACCACCCGAGGATATGTCTTTTCAGAATTTCATCCGAGACATGGCAGTAGCACTCTTGGTGATGGTATTCACCAAGACTGAACCGAGAGCTGAAGAACGTGAAATTCTTCAATACCCCTCAACTCCCAAATAGGCTGCTACCCTGCCAGTACATCATATCCTTCACATGTGGGGAAACTCCCTTAATGGTTCCATTGGTCAGCAAGAAGCTGGATACTCTTTATAGAGTTCCTTCTTGCCCAAGTTTTCAAAAGCCTCAATTATCACATCATTCTGAGGTTGTGGAATTGGCAGTATGTTGGGTTAAGAGTTCTAAAAATCACTCCTCGGTTCCCCCAGGAAGGGAGTTGAAGACTCTTGATGCATTTGGATGCCAGTGCTTTCAAGTAGTTATCCAGGATAAACTCCTATATGCTTTTTATGGGTATGTTTTTGAGAGATGTAGCTAAAGATCTGGCTCAGTTCTCCCCCCTGTTGTCACCTGACAAACAAAGTCCATATCAGACTATGGTCAATCATGGTCAGAATACCTCCATATTCCTCAATAGGGCTGCCTTTGATGCCTTTGAGACCACCAGAAGGGCAGCAGTAGTTTGTATAGGAGCTAGGAGAATGGCCTGGCTGCGAGCATCTGACCTTGAACAGTGGGTTCAAGATAAACTTGCTATCATTCCCTGTACAGGAGAGAACCTCTTTGGGAAAGGGTGGTGAGAAAAGGCTGGTGAGATACAGATGGATGATCTCACCCTGAAACTTCTTAGAAAAATGGCTGATCCAGCTAAGAAGAAGACTTCTTCCAAGAAGCCCTTCTATTCCATGAAGAAGAGGTACTGCCCTTCTTTTCTGCCATATTCCTCTTATCAGCCTCAACAGCCACATCAGAAGCTGCACATCATCCCAGGAAACCTAAAGTTCCAAAGCCTCAACCAGCTCCTCAGGTGCAGCCTGCTACTGGTTTTTGACTGCTTCCTCAAGGGCATAGCCAATCTACCCCCTACAGTCTACCCTTTCCCTCTCCTCCCCTCCTACATTGCAGGCAGGTTAATCCACTTTGCCCACAGATGGCTCCTTGTTCGTCAGAACCCTGGACTCTAAGGGACGTGAGCATGGGATATCAGCTCAATTTCCAGAATCTGCCCCCTACTTTCTTCATGGGAGAGTCTCCCATGGATCCTTTGCACACCACCATGCTTCAGCAAGAGATACTCACTCTTCTAAAACAGGGAGCCATAGAGGAAGTTCTACCCCATCAACAAAAGCTCAGGTTTTACTCCCATTATTGTCTCATCACCAAAAAGACAGAGGGATTCAGACCTATCCTAGACCTTGAGAATCTCAACAAGTTCCTGTTGTGGGAAAAGTTCAAGATGGTCTCCCTAGGAACTCTACTCCCTTACCTCCAGGAGAATGACTGGTTCTGCTCTCTTTATCTCAAGGATGCCTACACTCACATCTTCATACATCCCTCACACAGAAAATACCTGTGCATTTTGTTCCAGGAACTTCACTACCAATACCGTGTTCTACCCTTTGATCTCGCATCTGCACCAAGAGTTTTACAAAGTGTCTGGCAGTCATAGCGGCCTACCTCCACACACTGGGCATCTTTGTCTTCCCTTACTTAGATGATTGGCTAATCAAGGGTGATTCTCTTGTGTAGTAACATATCTCTCCAACGTACCATCTCAGTGCTTCAGCATCTGGGCTTTGTAATCAACTACCCAAAGTCCCATCTCACTCCAATTCAAAACTAAAATTCATTGGGGTGCTTCTGGACACTACGCAAGCTCAAGCCTTCTTTCCAGAGCAACGGTTCCACCGCTTCATCGAGCTAGCAAATCTCTGCCAAAGCGGGTCTCACATCAGGGCAATGGAGATGCTCCATCTTTTGATGTACATGGCCTCCACAATCCATGTTGTTCCATATGCTCACCTTCACATGCGTCTAGCACAGTGGACTCTCTCCGCTCAGTAGAAACAGTCAACGGGTCATCTCATGGACAAGATCACCATCACATCTCACATGGTAGACTCCCTCAAGTGGTGGTGCACCTCTCAAAATCTTCTCGTCGGGTTACCTTTTCAGATGTCTGCACTGCAGTGTATCCTGATGACAGATGCTTTCAATCAGGGCTGTGAAGCTCACCTCAAGGGCCTCACTACGCAAGGCCTCTGGTCCCCCAATGAAGCCTCTTGCCACCTCAACCTCTTGGAACTCAAGGCAATTTCCAATGACCTTCAAGTGTTCTGCCCTCCGTTGACCAGACATTTGGTACTCATGCAGACTGACAATGAGTTAGCCATGTATTACGTTAACAAACAAGGGGGAATCGCATCTCACTCCCTTTGTAGGGAGATGATCTGCCTCTGGACCTTTGCTATATCTCATCAGATGCTTCTTCAAGCTGTATATCTTCCAGGGGAGCTGAATGTGCTAGCAGACAAATCGAGTTGAATCTTTTGACCACATGAATGGACTCTCCATCACGAAACAGCACAGCACATCTTTCGATTGTGAGGAACTCTCATCATCGACCCCTTTGTTACTCCAATGAACACCCAGCTTCCTCATTTCTGCTCCAGGATCCCATCTCCACAGAGTCAGGCCTCGGATGTGTTTCTCCTTCATTGGGGACAGGGACTGCTTTATGCATTCCCACCCATTTCACTGATACTGAAGACCCTCTTGAAGCTGCAATTGAACAGGGGAATGATGATTCTCATCACTCCATTCTGGCCACACCAACCATGGTTTTCCCTGCTCTTTCGACTAGCGCAACACAGACCTCTTAGTCTGGGATGTGTGCCCAATCTCCTATCCCAGGACCAGGGGTTGCTCCATCACCCCAATCTGAGGGCGCTCTGGTTGACAACATGAGGGAGGAGTGGCCTAGTGGTTGGGGCAAACTATCTCAGGCAGGAGGGCCAGGGGTTTGAATCCTGCTAGAGGACAGCAACCTTGGGCCAGAAGGTGCTCCCTGTGGCCTTGGGCAAGCCACTTAACCCTCTGTTGCCTCAGGTGCAGAAATGTAGATTGTGAGCTCTTTGGGGAAAAGGGAAAATATATATACAGTACCTGAATATACACTACTTTGGTAGAAAAGTGGTATATAAACCTAGTTAAATAAATAAATAATGGCTGCTGAAAGCCTAGTCTTATCTCACCTAGATCTTCTGGAGGACATAAAAGATATCCTCTTGGCATCTAGAAAAGACTCCACTTGACGCGCTTACACTTTCAAATGGCACAGGTTTTCCCATTTACTTGCCCAGTGGAGCCTCTACTTCAATATCATTTCCATCTCTCTAGGGGTGGACTAAAGACAAATTCATTTAGAGTCCACCTTAGTGCCATTGCGGCCTCTCACCATCCAGTCGGCAAGCAGTCTATCTCCGTTCATCCTCTGGTAGCATGCTTCATGCGCTGCCTTCTCTTAAGAAGGCCACCAATCGGACTATCTCCAGTAGCCTGGTATCTCAATGTTGTCCTGGCTCAATTGCTCAAACCCCCCTTTGAGCCCCTCACCTCATCCTCACTAAAGTTCCTTACTTGGAATGTTGCCTTCTTGGTTGCTCTCATAGCGCTCTTTAGGTCAGTGAATTACAAGCTCTAGTGGACTATGCTCCTTACCCACACTTCCACCATGATAGAGTGGTTCTCCGGATCCATCCCAGGTTCCTTCTGAAGGTGGTCTCTCCTTTCCACCTTATTCAATCGGTTTCTCTTCCAACCTTTTTTCCAAGACTTCATTCTTTGCAGGCTGAAGCAACACTGCATACTTTGGATTGCAAGAGAACTTTAGCCTGTTATTTAGACAGAGCTAGAACTCAACATTCCTCACAACCGTTTTGTCTCATTTGACCCTAGTTACTTTGATCTACCAGTCACCACATGCACCCTTTCGAACTGGATTGCAAACTGCATTTCTTTTGCTTATGCGCAGGCCATACTTTCCCTAGGGGGTCACGTCACAGCTCATAACATCCGAGCCATGGCCGCCAAAGTCACCCATCTATGCTCTCTCTCCATCTCAGAGATTTGCCAAGCTGCCACATGGTCTTCCATTCATACTTTTGCTGCCCATTACTGTCTGGACAATGACTCCATTAGTGACGCCAACTTTGGCCAGACTGTTCTTTGGCATATTTTTGGGACTTAACTACACCTCTTTCACCCTGGTCCTCTGTTCCTAGCAGCTACCTGAGCAGAGAGTGTGCTCAAGGGGCTGAGTATGACAGATCCATTCTCTGCCCTCGTTGAGGTTTGGGATTTCTTTCCCCATTGGTCACACCCTCCTCCTCCTCTGGCCTTCAGGGTAGCCAGAAGCTAGTGAGTCCCATTTGTGAAAACTGCAGTCCTGCTTGTTCCTGGAAATAGTGTAGTTACTCACCTATAACAGGTGATCTCCGGGAACAGCAGGAATCAGTCTTTACAACCTGTCCTCCTCCCCTGGGAGTTGTAGAATAGTGTTTTTTATTGGAGTTTTTTCTCTGAGTTTTATACCTTACTGAGGAGAGCTACTGGGAAGGCGGGAAAGCAGGCACGCATGTGCAGAGGGATGCTCCCAAAAACATTCCTATTGGATGCTGAGGAGTGTTCCCACCCGGGCTCCTTCGGTGCCGACGTCACCCCATGTGTGAAGACTGATTCTTGCTGTTCCCGGAGATCACCTGTTACAGGTGAGTAACTACACTATTTGGGTCGACATGGGAATAAAACAATTAATGATTCTGTTCTCCTAACAGGTCTACCCAAATGGGACTGGTGTGCAGCTCACATAGAGACCTTCTCTGACAGTGAGCTTGGGCCACTTCACTTTACAGTGCTGCAGCAAGTTTTAATGTACACAAATATAATCAAATGTGCATAATGCCTATTCACAACCATAAGGCAGGTAGCATGCGTTACAACTGGAAAATACTAAAATGGAGCAGAAACCAAGGCAAACAAATTCACCTGTCCCCTGCAAAGTTAGCTATAGAATTCAGCCATTACTATCTGTGCAATCTCAAATATCACCCTAATCTTTTCTTCTGTGATATTAGGTCACAAACAGACAGACAGGATGGACATAATCATACCAATAAATATTTCCTTGTAAATGAATGCCTAGAAAATCACTATTGAACAGAGACAATTTGAATAATAATTAACATATATGAAAACACTTTAGTCCCAATATGATTGAAGCAACAGGATGCATTAGCTGCTTCATTCCACTATGCATGTACCTTATTATCATTGTTTGCTGTTGTTAGTACTTTATAGGAAAAAGTAAGGAAACAGAGAGCATGCTTGGGCTCAAAGGTGTGTTTCAGGACCAAGCTAGATATGTGTCCTGTGTGACTAACAAATCAGGTGCCCCCCTCCACCCAGCCATGGTCAGTAACTAACCATTATTATCCATAATCCCTAACACACCATAAAATTGTAGAGGGTATGAACATTGCTAGCATCACAGAGGACTACAGTGATTTTGAAACGTATCCAGTAGAACTCCCTTCCCTAGACCTCAAAGTCATAGGTGGCCATAGACTGAGGTGTGCCTTCATGCATGCACATCATAGCAAAAACTCAGAAACTTGGTGACCACACCCATCATCAGTAATTAATGGTCAGGCAATGGTAATGCTGGGTTTCTTGGTTCCATGGATGAATCAAAACTTACAGGAATGCAATTCATAGATCTTACTAAAATAAGGATGTCAGATATGTCTAGGAAACTTCTTTCTACCTCTCTGATTTCCTGCCCTATACAAGTATACTGGATACTAGGGATGGGCAGGGCCAAAAAAAGGTTTGCTTGATCTTTGTTCAAAATGAAGTTTTAGCAATTTTTGTGGATTTTTTGTGTGCTTTTATGCATATTTGCCTTAATTGTATGCCTTTTGTGAATGCTACAGCTTTCTTTGTGTGTGCAAATTTTTTAGGTATACTCTCACACAGTGATTTGCAGGCACCTTAAATTTTTAGGGGCCCAAATGAAGGCACAAACGATTAGAAAATGCACATTCCTGCTGGATACAGTTAGAAAAATGAGTAATTATGATCTCTAGAAGAATTGACACATTTGGGGTATTATTTAATGATAGACCACTGAATGCACATATGCACATAATTTGCACTAGTTTTATAATGTACATATATTTATACCTGTCTGGCATACACACAATTTCCAACTTAAGAACATAAGATGTGCCATGCTGGCTCAGACCAAACGTCGATCAAGCTCAGTATCCTATTTCCAACAGTGGAAAATCCTAGTCACGGGTACCTGTGAGGTTCCCAGAAGATAGACAGATTTCATGTTGCTTATCCCAAGGTAAGCTGTGGATTTCACCTAGTCTACTCTAAGAATGGGTTATCGACTTTTCCTGCAGGAATTTGTCCAAACCACTCTTAAACCCAACTACACTAACAGCTTTTATTATATCCCAGAGTTTGATTATGCACTGGGTAAAAATATTTTCTCTGATTAATCTTAAAGATGCTACATTGTAGCTTCATTGCATGTCTCCCTAGTCTTTCTACTTTATTGAAGGAGTAAACAACTGATCTACATTTACCCATTCCACACTATTCATTATTTTGTAGACCTCTATCATATCTCCCCTCAATCGTCTCTTTTCCAAGTCAAAGAGCCCTAACCTTTTAAGCCTTTCCTCATAGGGTTATCCTTCTATCCCCTTTATCATTTTAGTTGTTCTCTGTACCTTTTCTAATGCTTCTATAACCTTTTTAATATATGGCAACCAGAACTGCACACAATATTCAAAGTGCGGTCGCACCATGGAACGATACAGAATCATAGCCCTGGCCCAGATATAATGATTAACGATTGGCTCAAACAGTTAACATCACTCTAACAAGGCCTGATAAATTGCAAAAATCAATCAATCAAGCAACCGGATTTAATATTGCAGAACACTTCTTCTTTCAAAGTGGAAGCCAAATAATATTCCCAAATATTTCATACCAATAACTTGTTTAGCTACAGTCTATAAGATGTTCACTGCAATAGACGCAGACAGAATCTATTAGTGACTCAGATTGTAACTAGCCACTGAGAAGGAGCATGCAATCAGGGCTGACCCTAGCACAAGTTAAATTAGGCATCTGCCTAGGGCAGCAGAATTTTGGGGGTGGCGCAGAACAAATCTGAAGCTGCAGTTAAATGACTATACCTACCATTAAGGTACAATTAAATTAAAGAACAATGCAATCAAGTAAAATTACCAGTTCCTCTGTCAAAGAGTGGACCATCAGATACCTGGTTCACCTGGTGGTATCCAATAGGAGATAACAGTCCTGAGCAGACAACTTGAAACAAGCCCATGCCCTTCCCCCCCTCCCCGATGAGATCCTTGCTTTGTTTCCCAGGCACCACCAGTACCTTCTTTAGTGCCTCAGTCCTCCTCTAGCTACCCCCCCCCCCCACCACATGAACAGGATACGAGTATGATATGGCTGGTAGCCATGATGCCATCGAGGAAATGCAGCTGGCGCTTGGCTGCCTGTGAGGTCCATTGCAACAATATACGGTTGATTTCCTCAGCGTTGGACAGACAGCACCAGTGCACAGAGGTCGCAGCAGTTTGGTGGTCAGTGAAATAAAGGAGAGCAGCATCTGTGTGAGGGACTCTGTGGGTGTCATTTTAAGAGCTCCTCGGCTCCTGTCCCTTTCTTTATTTTCTAGGGAGGGAGGGGAAGCGTGATGTGCGGTACAGTGTAGTCATGTTCTTTTGCCATGAACATTGCATTTTCTAGTCTAAAGCCAGGCAGTACCAGTAGTCCCACAGCATGCTGTTCTCACACACACGAGGGCATAAGAACCTTCCATAGTTTTCTACTTTCACCCCTTGTATTTAATTCAATGCATGAAATGTACCTTTATTATTTTAGAAATTACAATTAGTATTTTTTTAAACGTTTCTAGTCAAAAGCCACATTTAAATTAATTCTAAATAAGGTACATTCATAAAAGCTATTTCAAGTTTATGCAGGCTTTTTGCTCATTTCCTTGGAAGCATTCCATGAATGCTTTTATGATGTGCTGCCTCTTATTTTTACTGCAAATTCCCCCCATTAGCATTTGTCTACAATTTACAGGTTCCTTGTTTTTTTCCCATACATGTACTTAGTGTTGTCAAAGACCTCTTCCTGGAAAAATACTCATTTGTTTTTTTGATCTCTGTCACCTCAAAGAGCTTTTTTCTGCTTCAGTACAATATGTTATTGTGGTCAGACATGATTTAGGTCTGACAAAAAATTGTGACAATGAGTTTAGTGTGGGTGATTGCTGCAGCAACTATCAGTAAATACTATTTTCTGGGTTATTTTGTAGTGCTGTGTCCGAACCATATGAAGCAGAAAAGATCTCCTTGAGGTAAGGGGGGCATTTCAAACACATCACACCAATATCCCAATTCCTTCTGAGAAGAGGAAAAAAAGATTAACGCCTTCTATTCCTAAATATACATTTTTTGGTTTGACATTTTGAAGACATAACGGTTTTTGCAGACTGAGGTATGTGCGTTCTGAATACTGGTTGTAAGTGCAGGGGCTTAGATTTATACACAAGTCAATATCAAATAGCTTGTAAAAATGCTTGTGAAAATTACACATGCATTTGTGGTTAGTGAAAATGCTGAGATGCTTGAGTATTGGGGGGAGGGGGAACAGAATGTCAGCGCCACTTTTATTTATTTTTATTTATTTATTTAACATTTTTTATATACCGCACTATTCATCATCAGTGCGGTTTACATTGAACAACAATATACCTGCCAATACATGACTGATCTAGGTTTACAGATAACAGGGAAGATAAACTGGGTGTGAACTGGGGATAACTATCTACAGAAAGCCCTGTGATATGCTGTAAGCATGGTGGGACTATCTTTAAGGAAACGTCTGAGTGTCATGGGCCAATTCTGGTGGTTTTCCATGGGAGCAATTTGTTTCAGTTCTACTATTTTATTTCAGCTGCTCCATGATTCATAGCAATGTCTGCCATCCTCTTGATAAAATGATTGATGCTGGCCAAAATATAAAGTTTCAGGTACAAGCAATATTGTATGGCTGTCTCAACTTGGGAGATATTTTCACAGATTTGCTGTGTGTTCCACTCAGTTTAATATCCATGAACTGTGTGCTACGTTTGTTGGGGCATATTTTGTTTATAAATGTATATCCTTTCTTTTGAAAGCAGTGCTGTGTGCTGAGGTAACTAGTTGCCCAAGTCAGATTATACTGTTTGATAGATGTTCTAAGGAAAAAGATGATCTTCAAAACTGAAAAAACTTTAAAACTTTAAAAAGAACTCTGATCTTGCCAGTTTCTAAAATATACTGTTGGCAGCCCATAATTTTCGTTGATCACAATTTGAACATTTCATCTTTTGATTATAGAGAGCGTTATGTCCTGAGCGCTAGTGAAGAAATGAAATGTATTATACCTGATAGAACTTGGAGGAACTTTCAAGATGTGGTAAACATTGGTCCTTATCCTCACAATATGCCCAGGGCATTACCATCATTCCTTGAGAAGCAGAGGCAGTAATATCCCAGTGGATATAAATCATGACTCCATCGGCACTTTGCCCAGTTGTGTACAAGTATGCTCTTTCATATCCTTGCAGGTACAAGTATGTACAGGGTAATTTTAAAAGAGGCATTTTATTCTCATTTTCTGGCTATGGGGTCTATTCTGAAGCACGAATAGCAGGGATGGACGTCCCGTTGGGATGTCCATCCCTGCTATTCATCTCTCTTTCCCACCCCCAACGAAGCCTCCACGTATGAGCAAGGAGTTTGTACGGGGAGGTTAGACGGGAGCGGGAAGGAGTAGTATGGAGGCGGAGTTGTTGCCAAAAAAGCATCTTTCAGGAAATGGAAAAAAGAGCCAAACGACGAAACCTGGAAACATCACAAGCACTGGCAAGTCAAATGCAAGGCATTGATAAGGCAGGCAAAGGGAGAATTTGAAAAGAAGCTTGCTGCGGAAGCAAAAACGCGAAGTAAAGACCTTTTCAAGTACATTCATAGCAAAAAACCTGTGAGAGAGTCAGTTGGTCCATTAGATGATAAAGGGGTTAAAGGAGCACTAAGAGGCGACAAGGCGATAGCGGAGAGACTGAATGAATTCTTTCCTTCAGTCTTTAATGAGGAAGATGTAGGGATGTTACCCATGACTGAAGTGGTATTTAAAGGTGCGGAAGAATTGAAGGAAATATCGATACATCGGGAAGATGTATTACAACTGTTAGATAAACTGAAGAGTAGCAAATCACCTGGGCCGGATGGTATACATCCAAGGGTGTTGAAAGAACTGAAATATGAGATTGCAGACCTGCTATTAGTAATCTGTGAACTATCATTCAAATCATCTCTAATACCTGAAGATTGGAGGATCGCCAATGTAACACCAATTTTTAAAAAGGGTTCCAGGGGTGATCCAGGAAACTACAGACCGGTGAGCCTGACATCAGTACCGGGAAAAATGGTAGAAACCATCATAAAGAATAAAATTACTCAGCATGTAGATAGTCATGACCTAATGGGAGACAGCCAACCTGGCTTTAGACAAGGAAGATCTTGTCTTACTAATCTGTTATGTTTTTTTGAAGGAGTGAATAATCAGGTGAACAAAGGTGAGTCGGTTGATATTGTGTATCTGGACTTTCAGAAAGCCTTTGACAAAGTCCCTCATGAGAGACTTTTGGCAAAACTAAAGAGTCATGGGATAGGAGGCAGTGTACTATTGTGGATCAGGAACTGGTTAAAAGATAGAAAGCAGAGGGTAGGGCTAAATGGCCAATTTTCCCAATGGAGAAAGGTTAATAGTGGTGTACCCCAGGGATCTGTGCTGGGTCCGCTGCTTTTTAACACATTCATAAATGACCTGGAAAGTGGAATAACGAGTGAGGTTATCAAATTTGCAGATGACACAAAACTATTTAAAGTTGTTAAAACCCAAAAGGATTGTGGAAAATTGCAAGAGGATCTTGATAAATTGGAAGACTGGGCATCAAAATGGCAGATGAAATTTAATGTGGACAAGTGCAAGGTTATGCACCTAGGGAAGAACAACCCAAACTATGGTTACACGATGCAAGGTTCCACATTAGGAACTACCACCCAGGAAAAAGATTTAGGCGTCATTGTGGATACCATGTTAAAACCCTCAGCTCAGTGTGCAGCAGCGGCCAAGAGAGCAAATAGAATGCTAGGTATGATAAGGAAAGGAATGGAAAATAAAACAAAAGATATTATAATGCCTCTATATCGTTCCATGGTGAGACCGCACCTTGAATATTGTGTGCAATTCTGGTCGCCGTATCTTAAAAAGGATATAGCGATTTTAGAAAAGGTTCAGAGAAGAGCCACCAAAATGGTAAAGGGGATGGAAGGATACTCCCTTGAAGAGAGGCTAAAAAGGTTAGGGCTCTTTAACCTGGAAAAGAGACGGCTGAAGGGAGATATGATAGAAGTCTATAAATTGATGAACGGAGTGGAACGGGTAAACGTAGATCGATTGTTTACCTTATCAGAATATAGAAAGACTAGGGGACATGCAATGAAGCTACAGGGTAAACTATTTAAGACTAATAAAAGAAAACGTGTAATCAAACTCTGGAATTTGTTACCGGAGGATGTAGTAAAGGCTGTTAGTGTAGCTGGGTTTAAAAAAGGTTTGGACAAGTTCCTGGAGGAAAGGTACATAAACTGTTTCCAACAGTGGCCAATCTAGGTCATACGTACCTAGCAATATCCCCAAAAGACACAGGTTCCACAATGCTTGTACTGGGTCAAGCATTGATATCCTGGGTCCCTTTTTAATAGTAGTTTATGGACCTTTCCTCCAGGAACTTGTCCAAACCTTTTTTAAACCCAGCTATACTAACAGCCCTTACTACATCCTCCGGTAACAGATTCCAGAGTTTGATTACACGTTGAGTGAAAAAATATTTTCTCTTATTTGTGTTAAATAGTTTACCCTGTAGCTTCATTACATGTTCCCTAGTCTTTCTATATTCTGATAGCGTAAACAATTGATCCACGTTTATCCGTTCCACTCCATTCATTAATTTATAGACCTCTATCATATCTCCCCTCAGCCGTCTCTTTTCCAGGTTAAAGAGCCCTAACCTTTTTAGCCTCTCTTCATAAGAGTAGCCTTCCATCCCCTTCACCAATTTGGTGGCTCTTCTCTGTACTTTTTCTAATAACGCTATGTCCTTTTTAAGATACGGTGACCAGAATTGCACACAATATTCAAGGTGCGGTCGTACCATGGAGCGATACAGAGGCATTATAATATCCTTTGTTTTATTCTCCATCCCTTTCCTAAGCCCGCTGATCATTTTGATAGCCACCATCTATAACAACTCCATCCTGTTTACAGTATATCATTTAAAGATGTGGTCTCCAGAATTGCACGTAATAAGTTCTCACCAAAGACTTACGCAGAGGCACTATCACCTCCTTCTTCCTCTTCCTGTGAATCCAAGCATCCTTCTGGCTTTCACTGTTGCCTTTTCTACCTTTTTAGCTACCTTAAGATTAAATGAAACACTCATACCCAGATCCCTCTTTTCTTTCATGGACAGAAGTACTTCACCCCCTATTCTGTACTGCTCCCTTGGATTTTTGCAGCCCAAATGCATGACTCTGCATTTTTTAGCATAAACTCGGCTACCAAATTCTCAACCATCCTTCAAGCTTCGCTGGATCCCACCTCATGTCATCTACACCTTGCTAGGTGTCTACCCTATTGCAAATTTTGGTATCATCTTCAAAGAGGCAAATATTACCCAATAGCCCTTCCACAATATCACTTACAAAAATGTTAAAAAGAATGAGACCAAGCACAGATCTCTGCAGCATACCACATAGAAACATAGAAACATAGAAACATGATGACAGAAAAAGACCACATGGCCTGTCTAGTCTGTCCTCCCATAACAACAACTACAACAGTCCACTTTTCACCTTTAGAGATCCTCTGTGTTGGTCCCATGCTTTTTTGAATTCAGTTACTGTCCTCATCTCTACCACCTCCACTGGGAGACTATTCCATGGATCCACTACTCTTTCTGTAAAAAATATTTCTGCATATAACTCCTGAATCTATCTCCCTTCACCCTCATCCCATGTCCCCTCGTAGCAGAACTTGCTTTCAATTGAAAGAGGCTCTCTCCCTGGACATTTATGCCATGGAGGTATTTAAACATCTCAATCATATCACCTCTATCCCGCCTTTCCTCTAAGGTGTACATATTAAGATCCTTAAGTCTGTCCTCATATGCTTTATAATGAAGCCCATTAATCATTTTAGTAGCAACCCTCTGCACCGACTCCATCCTGTTCACATCCTTTTGAAGGTGCGGTCTCCAGAATTGCACACCATACTCCAAATGAGGTTGCACCAAAGACTTATAGAGAGTCATTATCACCTCCTTTTTTCTGCTAGCCATTCCTCTCCGTATGCACTCAAGCATCCTTCTAGCTTTTGCCGTCGCCTTTTCTACCTGTTTAGCTACTTTAAGATCATCAGACACAACCATGCCTAGGTCCCGCTCTTCTTTAGTGGACAAAAGTACTTCACCTCCTATACTTTATTGCTCCCTTGGATTGCTGCAGCCCAAATGCATGACCTTACATTTTTTAACATTAAATCCCAGCTGCCAAATTCTAGACCATTCTTCAAGCTTAGCTAGATCCCTCCTCATGTTATCTACACCTTCCTGGGTGTCTACTCTATTGCAGATTTTGGTATCATCTGCAAAGAGGCTAACCTTACCCGACAGCCCTTCTGCTATATCACTAACAAAGATGTTAAAAAGAATTGGACCAAGGACAGATCCCTGGGGCACACCACTGGTAACATCCTTCTCCACAGAGTGAGCTCCATTTACTTGTACTCTTTGTCGCCTCCCACCCAACCAATTTCTAACCCAAGCGGTAACTTTAGGGTCCATCCCTAGGGTGCTCAGTTTGTTTATAAGTCGCCTGTGAGGAACAGTGTCAAAGGCTTTACTGAAATCTAAATACACCACATCTAGAGCTCTCCCTCAGTCCAACTCCCTGGTCACCCAGTCAAAGAAATCAATCAGATTTGTCTGACAAGACCTGCCTCTGGTGAATACATGCTGCCTCGGATCCTGTAATCCGCTGGACTCCAGAAACCTCACTATTTTCTCTTTCAGCAGCGTTTCCAATAATTTACTCACAACCGAAGTTAAACTAACCGGCCTGAAGTTTTCAACCACATCCTTACTTCCGCTTTTGTGTAAAGGCACCACATGAGCCTCTCTCCAGTCCTTTGGCACCACTAATAATATCCATCTCATTTACCTATAGCCCTTGTTGCATCCCACTCAACCAATTTCTAATCCAGTTAGTTACTTTAGGGTCCATTCCTAGGGCACGCAATTTATTTACAGGTCGCCTGTGAAGAGCAGTGTCAAAGGCTTTACCGAAATCTAAGTACACCACAGCTAGAGCTCTCCCTCAGTCCAACTCTCAGGTCACCCATTCAAAGAAATTAATGAGATTTATTTGAAAAGACTTGTCTCTAGTAAAACCACGTTGCCTAGAATACTGTAATCCATTGTATTCCAGAAACCTCAATATCCTCTCTTTTAGTAGCATTTCCATTAATTTGCTCACCACAGAGGTCAGACCAACCGGCCTGTAGTTCCCAACCTCTTCCTTACTTCTGCTTTTGTTTAACATAAGAGCATAAAAAATACCATACTGGGTCAAACCAAAGTCCATCAAGTCCAGTATCCTGTTTCCAACAGTGACCAATCCAGGTCACAAGTACCGGGCAGGTTCCCAAAAAGCTACATAGGTTCCACAATGCTTGGTCCGGGATAAGCAGTGGATTTCTCTGGTCCTCTTTAATAATGTTTTATGGACCTTTCCTCCAGGAACTTGTCCAAACCTTTTTTAAACCCAGCTACACTAACAGCTTTTTAAAATATCCTCCAGTAACAAATTCCAGAGTTTGATTACGCATTGAGTGAAAAAATATTTTCTCTTATTACTCTTAAATGGGTTACATTGTAGCTTCTTTATGTGTCCCCTAGTCTTTCTACTTTTTGATTGATTTAACAACCTATCTATGTTTACCCGTTCTACTCCATTCATTAATTTAAAGACCTCTATCATATTCATATTTATAAATATGTTAAAGAGCAGTGGGCTCAGCACAGATCCTTGGGATAATCCACTATTCACCTTCCTCCATTGGGAAAATTGGCCATTTAACCTTACTCTCTGCTCTCTGTCTTGTACCCAGTTCCTGATCCACAATACTACATTGTCTCCTATCCCATGACTTTTTAGTTTCACCAAGAATCTCTCATGAGGGACCTTGTCAAAGGCTTTCTTGGACCATATGCACCCTTCTCCGGTCTTCTGGCACCACTCACGACTCTAAAGAAGCATTGGAAAGGTTAGACAGTGGAGCCACTAGAAACTCTCTAAATTCCTCACCGGAAGCCCACTGGATGCTTGAATGTTTGTGTCATATCCCCATTTGCTCTATTCTAGAAATGGTACCTATGACTGGAGGGCAGCTTCATAACAACCATTCAATATTTGCTTTAGTGGATACATTGTTCTTTCAGTCATAATGTCTTAAATAGTTCTTGAATTTGAGTTTGTAAATTTAAAAATATCACACGGGAATTCTTCTTTAATAATAGTAATTAGAAATCATTCTTTTTCTAGCCATATATTGTGTGATGTTCGTTCTCAATCCATTCCTTGGAATACATTTAGCCAGTCAGGTTTTCGAGATAATCATAATGAATATGCATGAGGGAATTGGCATACAATAGAGGCAGTGCATGCAGATATCTCCCATGCATATTCATCGTGGTTAACCTGAAAAAATGACTGGCTAGGTGTGTCTCAAGGACTGTTCTAGAGCAAAGTAACAGTCATAGGAAGGGTTAAAGCATCTTACAGAAGTCTCTCAAAACGTTTTATCAGAACGTTCTTTTAATAACTGTTTGTATTCATATTATTGTAGTGTCATATATTATAGCTTCAACAGAATATGGCCTTTATTAGGTAGATTTCAACCTATCAATTTCTGTTTGGTCTGCTTACTCATCATTAATAATAGTAATGTATAAGGACAAAGCTATAAACACAGGGCAATAGAATGTTAAGTGTTCCACCATTTCTCTCCGCCCCTCACCCCCACCCCACCTTACCCACCACACACACTTTCTGATTTCATTTACTCGGCTTTTATTCAGATGCTTATGAGAGTTCAGTTTTGCCTGCTGGCACTTCAGCTTTGAATTTCTGTATAGTATAGCAAGTGAAGAAAATATGGGCTCAGATGCAGGCATTCTCCAGGTGGAACAGCAGCTGTCCTTGGTCCTGAACCATCAGTGATGCTCTTTCTACTTCAAATATATGTTTTCTTCCCTTCTGTACTTCTGTACAGTGAAAAACTTCCCAGTGGCTTTGTGAAATCAGAATAACTAGACTCTGTGCCTTCCCTGCAGGATGTCATGCTGAATTTTATGATGGTGCTCATCCCCTCAGTAGTTAAAGCTGCGGTACTAAATTGATTGTTCAGAATGTCAGCTTCTCTCTTCCGTGACTCTGTGCACCTTTTCTGGTCCCTATCCTAGGTTTCCTTTTGCTTTTAGCTTTAATCTAGTTTATTATTTATATATTATACTTGTGGCTTATTTGTAAGAATTATTCCTTAGGCCTCCATTGTCTTTCATGTGTATGATTCCTGTTTTTAGGATATAAATGTTATGTCCAACACCAGGTTCTGTAAAGAACAGGCAGAATAATATCTTTTTTTCATTCTACTTTTCATTGTGAGAATACCTAAGTAAGAGGCTTAGGGGCTTGTTTACAAAGCCGCGGTAGCGGTTTGCGATCGTAATCGGAGCCGCGGCCCCATTGATTTCAATGGGGCCGCGGCTGCGATCGCGATCGCGAACCACTACCGCGGCTTTGTAAACAAGCCCCTTAGTCAGATCCAAATATGTATCCATAAATATGAATAATCTGAATGCAAACGATGCCCTAGACCATAAACTGCCAGCAGGTATCAATAAAATAACGTTGCTTTCCACAAGATGATGGTTGTGAAGGCTTGTTAGATTTTAACAGGTCTAGGTAGTAACACAGAATAAGATTAGCTAAGACTTTCAACCATAAAATGGTGACAGCTTTATATACAGAGAAACGCTGTAATACTATAATGGTTCAATAGCTTTGCCTTCTATACTTTTTATTAACATGGGCCTTTCTCTATTCCGTGGGGGTTATCTTAGAAGTCCTATTTACATTCTAAAAGTGTCTGTGGCACAAGAAAAATGTGGAAGCTGTAGCCACTTGGAGAATGCAATTTTGGAAATGCTGTGAGCTGCAGGTTTCCACCCTGGGCATATTTTTCTTTGGACATCTCCATCAAGGGGTTCTGGGGATATTTCCATGCATGGTGTGGGCAGTGTCTGCATCTGCAAATCTACAACATATTTCAGAAATGCCCAGAAATGTGCAGGGTGGAAATGGTAAATGTGCCAATCTGTGCCTGCTATAAATAATGAATAAGCAGAGAACTTTGCTGTCTTTTGGGACTGCCTGTCACATTAGTGATTGGAGGAGCTTGACTTGCGAGTTATTGGCTTGATTGACATTGTGTCCTGAAGGTATCTTTTTAGCTACCCTCTGTCCCTTCATTCTATCCTGTGCCTGTCTCAAACCAACCCACCCGTAAATTCCCATATATTCCAACTCCCTGACTCCTCCCCCCAGCTTTGCAAATCTTATGTTTCCGGTGTACCACTCCCAAGCACTTGCTGTATGAGTGGTTCCATTGCCCATGTGTTTGCTGCCTACTGTCTGTGTTTGCCCTGGCATTACCTCTAGTCTGTGTGTCTCTATGTGGTCCATGATACTTGTGTGTACCTATGTATGCATGTGTGTGTTGGAATTCCTGGGGAGGTTTGTGTATGTGGGAATGTGAGAACTGCTTGTGCTGTCAATGTTGGTGGTGGGAAGTACTAGGTGCTGGTGGTGGGCGGCACTGGGTGCTGCTGGTGGGAGATAGCAGCTATGGAAGATCTAACACATATGTTGTGCTGGCCTTGCTGCATGAAGGACACTGGGAGATCAGGAGAGTCATCAGGAGCCACCCATATCAAAGGGTCTAGAAGCCTAGTCCTGGACCTCACAGATGAGCAGTGCCTCACTAGGTTCCACTTTGATAAGGCAGCCATCCACCATCTCTGCCAGAAGTTGCAGCTACTCCTCCACTCCACCATACACAAAGGGCACGATTCCGACATTGATGGCACGGCCCTCTGTGTGTCTGGTCAGAACCAGATGCACAGAATTAGCTGGGATTCTGATCCCACGGGGCACATCTAGCCCCGTGGGATCAGAATCGTGACCAGACCTGAACATGCAGGCCGGGTCCCTTATTCAATCCAGCCTGCATGTACAGGCCTTGCCTGGCTAGCTCAGTCAGGGCTTTCCAATGGAGTCGTGGCGCCATGGTGTCCATTTGTCATGGCACTATGGCTTCATTAAAAAGCCGTGATCCCTGGCCGCCGGCCCCAAAAGCGCATTCCCCACAGCCCGACCCCTGATCTGGCCTCCCAAGGCCAGGTTTGGGCTGCGGGGAATGTCCTGCCACTTCTGTGTTGCTACTGACTAGGGGAACGTTTTCCACCTCTGAGATGGAATAAGTTCCCCATTCAGGCTGCTGGCCCCAGACATACAGGGCTGACATTGGAATCGGCCCTGTACATCCGGGGCCGATGACCACCCACTACCCACCCTAATGCTGCCCCTGATCCGCCCCTTTCCCGCCCCATCTCACTTCCCCGTACAACGAGCAGGGGAATCAGTCGGGGTCAGGAAGGGACCCGAATAGCGGGGATGGACATCCCAGTGGGATGTTCATCCCTGCTATTCATGCCTCAGAATGACCCCAAATGGGTCCAGCCCATGCATGTCTACCATAAGATCTCTATGGCCCTCACCTTACTATCCACTAGCAGTTTCCAGTCATGATACAATTTCATGAGGTGGCTGGACTTCCATCAGTGCTGGGTTTGATAGATTGCACACAGGTGGCCCTTGGGCCCCCATTAAGAAGGGAGGCCTTTTAGTGGATCAAAAAGGCATTCCATTCCCTCAACATGAAGACAGTGTTCAGTACACTAGGGAAGATAACAGATGTATTTCTGAGATTTCCAGGATCCTGCCATGATGCCTAAATCCTTACCTTCTCTTGAATCTATCAGAAGTTCAAGAACGGAAACATCACTGGTGGATGGCTGCTAGATAAACCCTGACTCAGACTCCCCCTTCCCACACACACATAGAAATGTACATGCATGGCGATACCCCTTTCCTGGGAGATGCAGCACCTGGCAGACAGAGGCCAGGCCTGCAGGGCACACCAACCACATGAAGCCCCCTGGTGTTAGACTAATATATGTGTCCATTCTCCCCTTTTTTATGCAGGTGGCAGAGGCTACCCACTGAGAAGGTGGTTTCTGACCCCCATCGTGGCACCCCACACACAGGCAGAGGAGCTCTACAACAAGGCACAGAGGGATACACACACACACACAATCATTGAAGGAACCTTCAGGCAGTTTAAGAGTTTCTGGTGCTTCAACAGATTTGTGAACTGCTCTACAGGCCTGCCAAAATATACAAGATCTTCATGGCCTGATGCATGCTCTGCAACCTTGCACTGAAGTGCCAACATCCCCTCCCTGAAGAACAGGCATATCACAGAACAGGACCATGATGTTGACTCAGAAGGGCCAACGCATGAGGAGACTGGGCAACCATTCCAGCTCCAGCAAGGTGGAACAGCTAGAGATGACCTCACACACATGCACTTCATGTGAAAGTTGGTGTCTATTCACTTATGTAGAAAACATGAACAGTCACTACGATGTCCTACAAAGGCAGCTTTCTTCACTAATCCATAACTTACCTAATTATGTAGAAAAACCACATAGAGGTTATAAAAACACACTTAGAGAACCCTAAATTCAACTTACTTCCCATATGAGGAATATTTTAATCAATGGAAAACAAAACTCTATAACAGTATACTGGATATATATAACAAATATTAGAATAATCTTATTTGACTAATAGGCTCACTAACCTTATGAAATACAGACAATTGCCTTGATAAAAAAATATTAGAAAAAGGGCTCAAACTTTACAGAATATGCATGTCAAAAGCAACTATACTAATGGAAGAAAATAATCTTTAATAATTCATATTTCAATTGATTAATATAACTGCATAACATTAATAACCCTTCTAATGTGTCAAAAATAAAAAATCTGAATAGAGGAGTAAAATATATTTTTTAAATCTATCTCATTTATAAATCATGGATATTAAAATAAGATTATAGGGCTACATGAACCCACTAACTATATGATATCCATTTGATCACCCCAATAAAAATATTATAGGGGTCTTTTACTAAAGGGTACTAAGGTTTTGCATATAACATGCCAATAGCTCCAAAACCATGGAATATTAAGTTAAACCCCACTGCGTTAACAGGCGGGAGTGTGGACAGCATTTTCCCAGCAATTAACATGGAGCCCTGTGCCCTAGCGCATGCTACGTTAGCGCCTGTGTACTTAGCTCCACCTATTGAGGTGGCATTAGATAAACCCGCACTAATCGTATGGGAGGCAGTTAGGCAGTGTGCACCTTGTGCCAACTGCACAAAGCTCGCTACACCCACTCTCCTCCTCTCACCTGCCCTCGCGTGTTCCTAAAGTGGGATGCACAGTTTGCATGGGAACTGTCATGTTCCCCTGCTAGCTGGTAGCAAATGCCCAGGGCACACTTGCAGCATGTGCCAGACACACGCTGCCAGCCATCGTCATTTAGTAAAAGATCCCCATAGCATAAAAAAATCCTTTTTTTGAAAAACCACTCACTTCACTTGACTGATGTAAATTTAAAAAGATCAAAAATTCTTCTCAAAAATAAAATAAAGAATAATTAAGAGCTCAGTTCAATCAAATGAATATATATTGCACTTTATGGGCCAAAACCACCATATTGTAATGACTGTATGGTACCCAACTAGTATAGCATTTGCAGACACATATTTTCATAAAGTTATAACTTGTTCTATATTTGCATGGTATCCTTTTTTTTATAGTATTACACAGCAAAATTTTAATACATTGCATACATATTTAGTGATATATAAATTATGCATCAGTCCTAAGGATATGAATTTTAGACTCCATTGTCATATGGAACTTGACACTGTTCTAAAGATCACATATTCAAACATTAGATTACTAAAGAAATATTGTAAAATCAATATCTTGTGGAGTTACTGTATTTAATTCAAAACTATATGTCTGTTCTAACTTGAGTAATACCTGCTCTAACCTATCCACAACAATTTTGTTGCTGATAATGCAAAGAATTTCATATTGCCAAAACTGTATGTTTATATGTGACACAATGTTCTACCATTGGTTTATCTTCAATCTGGCATTTTATACAGCTTTTATGTTCTAACACATGTCTTGAACTTTCTCCTTGTCTTGCCTATTCAGCTGATTACGTGGCTATTTGACAATATAAATAACGGACCTGACATTCAAAAGGATTGACACGGTTAATGCCGCTGAATATCCTTGGGTGCTGCTGCTGCATGCTCTGATGCTGACTGGTTAGCATCGAGGCTTTCCCGGGGTGGCACTTGGCCATAACTGACGGCAGCGGTAGCTAGCCATGTTAGAACAGCTAGCTACTGTTGCTGAATATCACCTCCAACATTCTGTGCATCACTGTTTGAGAAATGCTTTAATTCATATCTGTGTCCAGTGTTTTGATCTACAAATACTTTAAGCTTCAATACAACCCTACAAATTGTACATCTACCACACAGATACTTTAATTAAATTTCAGTCGCCTGTCCTAATTTCTGGCAAAGCTGAGGATATGAGAATATCTCACAAATTACATCCTCTCTTATGAGCCATCATCAGATTTTTGGTTGGAAAATATTTTAAATTCTGTGCAAGGTATCAATGTTTCCTTACAGTCTCAATGATATCTGTAGATAGACTTGAGAATCCTCTTGCTTTTGTTGCTTTGTTCTTTGCAATCATTTGAAATGCACTTTCTCAGATAACCTCTTTCTATGAATCTTTTACTCATTACCACTGACTCTCAAAGATTTCTTTGTTTAAACATAGCCTTTTCATTTGAGGAAACTATCTTATGGGAAGGTTCTATTTAGGTGTATGGTTAAGGAAACTATCAAACTGAAGCATTTTGTTAGTATCTGTAAGTTTACAATAGATACTTTTGCCTTTAATAAAGTACTTAGAGATACTGAGCATCTCTCTCCTACCTCACTTGCACATGTTTGTATGTATGGTGCCTGGTTCATTGACACCAACCTGAAATTTTGCTGCCCCCTTCTACACATATATAGATTCATTCTGATCCAGACCCGCTAAACAGCCAGGTAGCCTGACGGTGACAGAGCTCCCTGTACGAACAGGCAATTTATACGGGGAGCTCTGTTCATGGGAGGGAGGGGGCGAGCAGTGGGCAGAGAGTGAACCCAGACATACAGGACTGATTCTGAAGTCGGCTCTGTATGTCCAAGGTCAGCCACAGAGACGAGGGATTTATTCCACCTCAGAGGTGGAATAAGTCCCCCTGGATGTCAGGGGACCGTGGTGCTGGGCAGCAACAAGAGGTGAAGGGGTGCAGGGGGATCCCCACAGTCCGCCCTGGCCATGGGAAGCCAGTTCGGGGGTCGGACTACAGGGAAAGAGTTTTTTTTCTATGGCCGGGGATCACGACTCCTGAATGGAGCCACATTGGGCATGCGGCCAATCAGAATTGGGTCTCGACCAGCATGTCTAGGCCTTAGACCTGATTCTGATCCTGTGGGCATGTTTAGCTCCATGGAATCAGAATTGGCTCTATCTCTGTATGCCCTGATTCTGATCAGCCGCACAATGGACTGGACGGCCAGTACGGAATCAGTCTCATACTGTGCACACTGAATGCTCAATGTGGGTGCATGAGCTGTGGTTCACTGCAGGGTAAATGGGTGCGTAGCCAAGTGCAATCCACAGACATGGTGACATCTGTGTAGTTGTTGAGGCCACTAACTGTAGACATGGGTGGCCATGGACAGCACCTGCCACATGAGCCCTGTTCTGGCCTTTAATGTGGGCAGACATAGTGCATAGGTGTGGAGGAATGGTGTGCATCTCTAGAAATTGTGTGCTTGTTACCAAGAATGTCCTCTAGTCACATCTTCCCCTGCACCATCCTGTAGATGTTAGGAGCAGCAGTGTAGCATGAAGAAGGTATGCCTTGTGCAAGAGGAGAGGACTGTGGCTTTTGGTTCTGGAAGGTAGTATGGGGCTAATAAGCTCTGTATGGGGGTGGGTTGCAAAGGTTGGGAGTTCAAGGGCCTTGCCTAGGTCATGTGCCTTCATAAATACAAAAACAGCTCTACTCATTCACCTCAATGTAGCATTGAACTCTCAGCAAAAAGTAAAGTGGAGAAGGGCAGACCTCAGAATACTTCAGAAAACACCTTTTGACATAAAACGGCTTCAGGTACTTTAACCAAAGTTAAATACATCAACGGTCCGCCTAAACCTACTCCACCCACCTTGTATTTCTTCATGTCTAGAAGCCAGACATCTCAAAAACCTATATTTCTTTCAAATAAACATTATGTCAACAACATACAGAAAATGAAATGAAAACTTTCAAAAAATCCTTTCTTCTTTCAAGCTTCCAAATCGCTGATTCAGATATCAACCCCGACACCCTCCTGGACGTCCTTTTAGCGTTTCGCCTACGCTGCTTCAGGGGATAAAACTAAAAACGATAAAGAACAAATCTTTGCTATACTTACATGCTACATTCCTTAAAAGCATTCATCCATTAAAAAACAGAACAATAGATCTTACCCAACAGACATACTCAAAGAGCTTACGTATACCGTCAAAATGTACACAGTTTCTATTACTTGCTTGGCTTCTTCATTAACTGACATCTGTAAGAACCTTATCGACCCCGTCATTTAAATACATCAAAAGAATGACATCACCTTACCTACATAACCAAAAAACGTTGTATATAAATCCTCCAATCCTTCCAATCTTCCAATTCGAAGGCATATACCTGATGCGATATAACCCACATCATATACAGGCCTTCCAATCGATACCAAAATTCAATCCACCTGGAATGATAGTACCCAACAGGAATATCCAACGTTGCTCTCTATATATTAAATACTGTTCACGCGTCATACCTTTGGAGCCAGAGCTAATCTGTTCAATACCAAAACACCGCAAATCATCAAAGCTATGACCATTCCGCAAACAGTGATCTACCATCGGGGCTTCACGCCTTTTACACCGCAACCTGCTTTTATGTTCCCCTATACGAACCCGTAGGGATCGAACTGTCTTCCAAACATATAACAATTGACAGGGACAAAAAATCCCATACACCACAAAATCTGATCCACAGGAGGTATTTGATCTTAACATATACTCTCTCCCTTTATATATAAACCGGTCCGTTTTCCAGCTGACATTATAGATGGCACAGTGCCCACATCGGGCATGCCCTAACCATTGCACTTGTGTCTCCCTCATCTCCACCCGCAAACATAGTTCCTCCCTCCTCCAGCACCTCTCCAACCTCCATCCTGTCCCCCACCTACACCTTTCCCTCCCCTTGCTCTCTCCCCATCCTGCAGGTCCATATAGGCCTCTTGCACACTTATCCCCCCTGGCTCTTGGAAATATTGGCACTCCTACTGCTTCTGCTCCTGGACAAGGATGATGACCACATAATTGCATATCTTCTCCTCCTCTCCTCCTTCTAACAATGATATGGCTACCACCAATGCTGCTGCTGCTGCTGCCACCACTGGTACCTCAGTCACTCCGGACACCAGAATCACTATGGTGCCTTCGTAGTGATTCTGGTATCTGGAGTGAGGCTGTTTGCTGTGGTGGTGATGGAGGTGGTGCTGCTGGCTGCAAGGGTCCTGGCCCTTGTGGTGATAGATGCTACTCTGATTTTGCCAGTGGTGGTGATAGTGACAATAGGGGTCCCCACATGGCTGGCAATGGTTGCTGCTCAGGTGACATTGGTGGTGTTTGTGGTGTTAGTTCCATATCTCCAGCTTGCTCTGCAAATGTGAGACAGAGGAGTCATGCTTAATGCATGGTGATATTACTGTATCTCAAAGGCATTGGCACATAATGACTGGGTGCTTGCTAGAAGTGGTGTGCAGCCAATAAAATTTCAGTTTGTTTAGACAGGTGAGTAGACAAGATATCATAGCCTTTCCTGTAAGATTCCTTGCTTCCAACCCAGGCCATGCTAGCCTGAGGACAACAGCAGCAAAAATGAACAGAGCTAGAGATTTTTCACGTCATGTTTGGCCTCATAATGATATGAAACAGTAAAGAATATGGTGTATGTTTCCCATGCCATGTCAAATGAATGCACATCCCTACTTGATAGTCCTTTGCACTACCTTATTTATTTATTTAACAGTTTTTCTATACCGCACTATTCACCATCAGCGCGGTTTACATGGAACAAGAAACTTCAGATAAGTTACATATATCTGTTCATTACATATAACAGGGAAGTCAAACCTGGGTAACAGGGGCAACTATATACAGAAAACAGCAACAAGAGTAACTATATACATAGTGTGGAGTATTGTAGTGTAGTGTGCGGCTGAGGAAAGATTGAGTGGTTAGAAGGTAGTTATTGATATTTGGGTGTTACTTCGTTCTCTGGGAAGTATTTGAGAAAAAGGTAGTGCTTTAGTGCCTTCTTGAACTGGCTGAGATCAGAGATGGCCCTAATGTGTGTTGGAAGGATGTTCCAAAGTTTTGGAGCACATAAACTGAAGGCTCGATTTGCTGTTGTCGAGTTGTATCTTGTGATTTCCTTTGGTACAGTTAGCATGTTTATTTCTGTAGTTCTTCTTAGTCTGTTGGGGGCAATTGGATGAATCATCTCCGTTAATGAAGTGGGGGCGAGTCCTTTGTATGCTTTAAATGCCAGGAGCAGAGTTTTAAAAGAGATTCTCGCTTGAATAGGAAGCCAATGTAGTTGTTTTAGAAGGGGTGTTACATGTTCTTTTTTGGGTAGCCCAAAAAGCAATCTTGCTGCACTATTCAAGGCGAGTTGGAGAGGGTTTAAAGTTGATTGAGGAAGCCCTTGTAGTATGGAGTTTGAGAAGTCAAAGTGGGGCATAATTAGAGCCTGGTACACAGTGCGGAAATCGGCCGGATCAATCAGTTGACGGAGATGTCTGAGGGAGCGAATTTTGAAATATATTGCTTTTACTGTGTTAGCTATGTGGGTTTTCAAATCCAGATATTGATCAAGAGTCACTCCTAGGTATCGGATATGAGGTTTTACTTGAAGCTTGGCATCTTGAACCTCCAGGAATGGAGGTGGTATGAAGTTTGAGTTCCTTGAGATAAAGAGAACTTCTGTTTTTTTATGTTGGATTCTGAGATTTTGAGTCAGTAGCCAATTTGATATGGCATTAAAGCAGTTGGTTAAGGGGGAGAGGTCCATCTTATCTATGCTGAACGGCATATATAATAATACATCATCGGCATATATCATGCAGTTGACATTAAAAGATCTTATGATGTTACATATGGGTTGCATATATATGTTAAATAGTAATGATGAAAGTGAGGATCCTTGCGGGACTCCTTGTCCTTGATGAAACGGATCTGATAATCCCCCATTTGATCGCACATGCTGCCATCTGTCTGACAGGTATGAGTTACACCATTCGAGTGTGTTTCCACAGAGGCCCTTCTCTTTTAGACGGATAAGAAGAAGCTCGTGACAAACCGAGTCAAAAGCTGCCGCAATATCTAAAAAGATGAGAACAAAACCCTGTCGGATGTTGTCAATACCTGTGTTTAGGCTATTGAGGAGGGTGGTAAGGAGCGTCTCAACCCCATGAGATTCTCTGAATCCATGTTGACAGGTATCCAGAGGTGCTTCAGCGTCAATGTGGTCCTGCAATTGCCTGTAAACTACTTTTTCAATTATTTTTGCAAGGGTGGGTATGCTGGCAATGGGTCTGTATGAGTCTGTTTTTTGTGGATCTAGCTTGAGGTTTTTCAGTAATGGTCTGATGGATGTCTGTTTGAGAGCAGCAGGGAATGATCCAGTGTCAAATGATAATCTTATAATCTTAGATATTGTAGGAGCGAGCTCTTTGCGAAGATCCTTTATCCAGAAGGCTGGGCAAGGATCAGTGTGTGCAGTGGACATATTGAGAGATGCAATAGTGTCTTCAATCAGTCTCAAGGAGGGAGTAGTGAATGATATTAAAGGAGTTGGGAGCCCTTGAATAATTGGTGCAGAGGGTATTGAGATATTATTTGTGCGGCACATCTTGGATTGTATGTATGTAGCATATTCTTGTGGGTTGATTTCGCACTGGTGCTCGGGTGACGGTTCCTTGGCTAGGTTCTTGACTAGGCTAAATAGGTCATGTGGTTTATTTAAAGCACGTTTCAGGATATCTGTGTGGTACTGTTTCATTTTTTCTGAAATGGACTTACGGTGAGCGTCAAGATGTTGCATGTATGCAGTCTGGTTGCTGTTGGTGTGTGACCTCCTCCATCTCTTCTCAAGCTTTCGTAGTAATTTTAGAGATTTTTTCAGCTCTGAAGTGAACCATGGGGCTGTCACTTTTTTTCTTGAAGACGTATTCTTAGGTGGGCGTGAGGCAATGGAGTTGAGTCTGTTGTTCCAACAGGTGATGAACTCTTCCAGGTTTAGGGTGGTGTCATTGAAGAGAGCATCCGTTTCGGCCAGGATAAGTTCCCTATTAAAAGGTTGGAAGAGTCTGGTTGTAGTTGTGTGTTGTTTGAGGTCTGTGTCGCTTGTGTGTTGTTTGTTTTGAGTGGGGATCTGAAACATAATGAGCTTATGGTCTGACCAAGGGACCGCTGTAATTGATAACAGAATGTTTTGAAGTTGATTATGTACTGATTGTGGGACAAATATGAGGTCAAGAATATTGCCTTTTATGTGCGTAGATTGTTGAACAACTTGCTTGTATCCTAGGATTTCCAGGGCATCTATAAAGGCGTGTGATTGGTTGTCTTGTAGGGATGGTAAGTTAAAGTCTCCTAGAATCCAGTTGGGTCTATTTGGGGTCAGTGTGTTGGAGGCAAGGTTTATAATGGCTGACAATTCATCTGGGGAGGAAGATGGAGCTCTGTATAGTACGTTTATGGAACAGAGATTGTTAGAAATAGAGACTGTTTCCAGGAGGTTGTTGCTAGAATAGTTATCCATTTTGAATTGGAGTTCTGTCTTGGAGAGGATTAGTACCCCTCCTCCTCTTTTGTTTTGTCTGTTGCTGTTGAAAACTACGAAGTTATTGGGGAGGAGCTGATTGAGAATTATGTTATCTTCAGGAGACAACCATGTTTCGGTGACCATAAGAATGTCAAGGTTGTGAGATGTGATTATGTCTGTGAGGACAGGCCATTTTTTACGAAGAGAGCGAGCATTAATGAGGGCACATTTTAGAGTGCGGGGTTGGTTGTGGTTTTCTAGCTTTAGCTTTGAGGCATGTTGAAGCGGTATATGTAATAGATAATGGTGATGAGATCGATGGGTCCAGTTTATATTTTGGTGACTTGTGCCTGACCATCTTTTCCAGTTGTTGTGTAAGATGGGTATATTATTGTGAGTGGAGGTTAGAGCTAGGATATTTGGGAGCAAACCTATGAGAAAGAGGTATAGGCCTAATAATATCTTGATGGGGAGGGCCATACTCGGTCTGTGTCAATGAGGAGAAGACTACTGCTAGAGAAGGGGGAATTTTAGCAGGAGATTGGAGGGTTGATTGTGGACTTTTAAAAGTTGCTGGTGTTTAGCCAAGTATGAACAGATGTTAGCAGGAGCTTGCTTATTGAGATACAAAATTCTGTAGGAAGGTACTTATTAACTAGCCCGGCATATACAGTTATATAAAGTTTGGACAGGCTTAATGAGAAGCAAAATTATCTGGAAAAGAAAGTTATTGAATGGCTTAACATGGATAGATAGCTGCATAGATTTATATACTGAGAGAGAAACAATCTGTGTAAATATTACAAGTTGTTTTGCTAGGCATTAATGGAGATCTCAGATTATCAGAATCCTGCTTAATAAGACAGCAATGGTAATTTGCATGGATACATATTATAAGATCAAGCATAGCAATGTTGTCGAAATCTTGCTTAAAGTGAGGTGTACAAATGGGAAGGTTACACAATAAACATTACATTACTTCTTCACCTGTGTTGATTGGCTAGCAAAGAATTGGGTCTGGATGGATTAAACAGGTTGCTTGAGTTACTCTTACGTTTGGTAGAAAACTAAAAGTCTGATTGGGTGATGAGTGAAGCACTGCTCCTCTTACTGTCGGCGGCTCTATCCTCCGCCTTGGGAGAGCTGGCTGGGGAGAGCTGCAGATGGTGGCAGGGGGTTTTTGTTTTCCGGAGCTCCGATTTCGATCAGTGCAGGACCGATGTCAACTTGATGGGAGATGGCCTCCGCCTAAGGGCCACGCCAAAGGGCCCTCTGGCGAGGCCCTCAGGCGCGGGTCCGCCTGGTAGCGATCCTTCTTTAAAGGAGCTACTGCTCCTCCTCCCACAGCCCCAATTGGGCTGGAATCAGCAGCAGAGTGTTGCCCCTCTCGGGGAAAGAGATGGCTGCCTTTCCCGCCGGTAGCGATCCTTCTTTAAAGGAGCTACTGCTCCTCCTCCCACAGCCCCGATTGGGCTGGAGTCAGCAGCAGAGTGTTGCCCCTCTCGGGGAAAGAGATGGCTGCCTTTCCCGCCAGTAGCGATCCTTCTTTAAAGGAGCTACTGCTCCTCCTCCCACAGCCCCGATTGGGCTGAAGTCAGCAGCAGAGTGTTGCCCCTCTCGGGGAAAGAGATGGCTGCCTTTCCCGCCGGTAGCGATCCTTCTTTAAAGGAGCTACTGCTCCTCCTCCCACAGCCCCGATTGGGCTGGAGTCAGCAGCAGAGTGTTGCCCCTCTCGGGGAAAGAGATGGCTGCCTTTCCTGCCGGTAGCGATCCTTCTTTAAAGGAGCTACTGCTCCTCCTCCCACAGCCCCGATTGGGCTAGAGTCAGCAGCAGAGTGTTGCCCCTCTCGGGGAAAGAGATGGCTGCCTTTCCCGCCGGTAGCGATCCTTCTTTAAAGGAGCTACTGCTCCTCCTCCCACAGCCCCGATTGGGCTGGAGTCAGCAGCAGAGTGTTGCCCCTCTCGGGGAAAGAGATGGCTGCCTTTCCCGCCGGTAGCGATCCTTCTTTAAAGGAGCTACTGCTCCTCCTCCCACAGCCCCGATTGGGCTGGAGTCAGTAGCAGAGTGTTGCCCCTCTCGGGGAAAGAGATGGCTGCCTTTCCTGCCGGTAGCGATCCTTCTTTAAAGGAGCTACTGCTCCTCCTCCCACAGCCCCGATTGGGCTGGAGTCAGCAGCAGAGTGTTGCCCCTCTCGGGGAAAGAGATGGCTGCCTTTCCCGCCGGTAGCGATCCTTCTTTAAAGGAGCTACTGCTCCTCCTCCCACAGCCCCGATTGGGCTGGAGTCAGCAGCAGAGTGTTGCCCCTCTCGGGGAAAGAGATGGCTTATATATGTACCTTATATATGTACCTCCTCATCCAGACCTGTTGAGGTATGGTCCATTGCAGCTGTAGCACGTTGTATGTATGCTGATACTCTGTCATGCATTGTAGCACAGGCCCTGGTCCCTCCAAAACTCCACTGTCACGAATGCAGCCTTCCCCTCCTCCTACCTGGGGGGATCTGATCTCCCATGGACAGAAATAGGGGAAGGCCATGACCTAGTAGGCTGCCCATTGGGATCCTATCCCCCTTGGGCATAGAGCACTGCAGACAGCAGAGGAAGGCCGACGATCGCAGCCTCATGCAGTTTGACAGTCCTAGGTGTGGAGCTTGGTCCCCCAAAGAAAATAGTGTTTCACGATACCTGCATTGTAGGGCTCCACTGAATGCAACATCCACATGTTACTCTGCTGTCCTTATTTCTGCAACTGTTCAACCCTATTTCCGATGTGCTGTCCTACCATTCCAGACCTATGCACATTTATTTATTTATTTATAAACATTTATACTGCTTTTCTGACCAAAGTCCATTCATGTTGTGTACATGCTGCTGATCTGCATCTTCTACCTTTGCACATTGTAATTAAAAAATCAGGATCCCATTCCCACATGTTGCAGCTATGCCCCATGCAGCAGGACCTGCCTTGCTGTTGCTATAGCCCCACTGCAGGCAGTACAGCAATCAGAGCTTTTTCCTCCACATGGCCAGATCTGCACTTTGATGAGCTCAAGGGCCCTGAGGATGCAGATGAGCTGGTGGAGAGAAGTGACAAGCACTCATTTCTTCTGTTCTTCCCCTGTCATCCACATCACTCTCTCTCACTGTTGCCTGTGGGTTGAGGGTCAACCCTGAACAGGTGCACAGAGTCTGTGCATGTGATCAAGGGGAGCCCCCAGTCCCAGTTGCTGACTGCATCTTCTACCTCTCCCTTCATAAATCCTGGTTCTCAGCACACCCCACGAGCACTGCTGATGGCTGTCATCTGAGACTGTGAACTCTCTGGGTACAGTATGGCAGCTTTCCTAAGGTTTAGTGCCTATGAGACCTATTCCAGTTTGTGCGTCCCGGGAATTGGATGCACAGAGGTAGATGGGATTCTGATCCCTCAGGACACGTCTAGCCCCCGCGGGATCAGAATCGCCTCTAGGCCTATACGTGCAGGCAGGGACCCAATTCTGGTCAGCCTGCACATACAAGCTCCTGCCCGGCTAACTCAGTTAGGCTCCTGAATGGAGCCACTGTGCCATGGTGTCCAGTTGCCATGGTACTGCAGTTCCATTCAGGAGCTGCGATCCCTGGCTGCCGACCGCTTTATTCATTACCCACAACCCAACACCCAATCTGGACACCCATGGCCAGAGTCAGGCTGTGGAGAATCTCCTGCACCCCCATCCCCCAACATCCTCAGAGATGGAATAAGTTCCCTGTTCAATCTGCCGGCCCCAGATGCACAGGGACGACATCAGAATCAGCCTGTATGTCCGGGGCTGCGGACCGCCCTCTGCCTACCCTAATTCTGCCTCCATCCTGCCCCCTTCCCGCCCCATGTAATCTCCCCAAACAAACTCCTTGTTCATACGGGAGGCTTCGTTGTTGATGGGAACAGGGGACGAATAGAGGGGATGGACATCCCAATAGGACGTCCATCCTTGCTATTCATGGCCCTCGGATTTGGGTCCTTGCGGGGCCTAGTACCTGACTGCCAATGTGGCCTTGCTTCAGCATGGATATGGACCATGGCATTTGCAGACATATCCATGTGCCAGCACACATGCCTCCCAGCACTCTTACCAAGTATCGACCATGCCCTGCCTGTTTTTTGTGTTGCTTTCTCACCCTGCCCATTTTCAATCATACATCTGGTTGTATGTGTGTCTGTGGCTACACTCATCGTTTATTTGCTCTGACTGGTGCTGCTCTTATAGGCCCCTCAAAGGGTATCTCCCAGGGAGACCAGCCTGTCTTGCCAACCTTTTCACCCAGTACTGGCTACTTTGTTTCCCTGCCTGCACCCTGGTTGTCTGTCTGTAGATTCATGTTTCCCTGTGTCTTGTGTCTTTAGGTGGCTCACCGTGCCAGGGCCATGAGGATCTTCTCCCAGACTCGTCTTTCTGCAACATGGGGAGGCCTGTGTGGACATGGGGGGTACAGGAGCTTCTCCTCTGCCAGTACCATGCAGCAGAACACGAGGGCTACCAACCTTGAGAAGTTAGGCTGCCTGGTGGCCATCCCTGTGTGCTTTGTGAACAGGTGCAGAGGTTCTGTGGGGGAGAGGGGCTGTGCCCACATATGGGCCCCGTCCGCTCATGCACTTTATCGAAGCAGCACTTATATAAGTATTAGTAGCAATAGTGCTATCCCTATTTTTAGGCCGCACTTGGACATGTCTGTCACTGTTATTGCCTATAGGAGACCTACACATCTTTATTTTCTGTCCTGTACATGTGGTCCTGAAGTGGGGCACTTATGATTCGCTTATGAAATCGCCATACCATTCCCCACCTTTCCATTTGCATGTCTCCTCCTCTGCCTGGACAGCCTTTCTAAAACGTGTCTTTATGTCTGTCACATGTGCCTTGTACTGTCTATGTGTGAGTTCATGTGAGAGCCTCTTGTACAGTAAATGGTTAGTCCCCCATGATTAACATGGTTCTGCCATTTCTCTGAGTTTTTTCTCCTTTCTCTTTTAGTTTGTGTGGGCATGGTGTAGCTCTGTAGAAGCTGAATTGAAAGGCTACAGAGAACCCTGTAAGCAATTGACTAAAAATTGTACGCCCACTCAGTATTTTGTTAGCTACCCAGCAGAGGTTCCACCACTTCATTTTAGATCCTCACTTGGACTCATTTGGTGCCTTTCTGTACCTTAAGATTACATACAATTCCATACTATATTGTGTTCAATTGAATATTTAAAGCTCCAGGCCCAAGCTAGAGTTGACGTGTGTATGGTAACCTTTCACAGCAGCATTATACAATCTTTTGGAAAAAATACCCATGCTTTTTCTGTTTATTGTTTAATGTCATGACTCCTGCCTTAAAATGTATTATACAAACAGAGAGGTTATACTTTTTCCCTAGAGCATTATAAGTAGCAGGGAAAATCTGAGGAGAAAAGCAGAAAAAATAATATTAGATCAGCTTGTTTTATGCTTGCCATTTAGAACACTTGCTGAGTAATGCACTACTAGGTTAGTCATTAAGTTAAAAAAGATTCAATAGCAGGGCCAGCACGGTGGCTTGGCGACAGTGCCGTTCACTATCATGCGGCAGGCTTGGATTCAGTTCCAGTTCTGTGTCTTTGTCCTCTGGGCCAGCGTTCACAGGATGGATGAAGTCCTATCAGGCAACAGCAAGACCCAAAGCCTGCATTTAGAGCTCAGGACTGCAGGATTTCATAGGGGCTGTCATGAGCACAAACAAGGACTGCTACTGCAATGACTAAACTAGCAGGTTTGGGAGGGGGTATAAAAAGAAATTCTACATCAGAATTATGAAGTTGAAACGCATATGTCTCCATGTTAGTTCAAAGGTAGCTTTTTGTGCAAATTTAAAGACAGTGGTAAGAACTTAGTCATTGAAAATATGAACTTATGGATTATGGGGCTAATTTTATAATGAAACCTATGTTGAAAATCCAGGACAGTGCTGATTTTATAAAACCAACAAATGAAATGTTGTCACTTTCTTGGGCTTTAAGCTATTCAGCTGCCAATAATTACATATATATAAGCTCCAATGTTTAACCACTGACTAACTTTATAAAGAATCCATATGCTAATAGCGACCAGGTCTCAGAGTCAACTTCGGCTATACACTGAACCTACTTATATGGTGCAGTGAAATGCCCTTAACACATCAATGACCCATGAATGTCGCTATTATTGAATGGCTTTCTTTTATTGCTCAGATTATTTTTTATTTTTCTTATCAATTTTTTCTTTAAGTTTTCTTAAAAATATCAGCTTTTGCCACCCTATGAAATGCTAGAATAACAATTTATCAGTATGAATGTGATTCCAATGATAAGATGACGTTGACATCATGAAATTTTCACCTTCATGGAATACATTTTTAACTCTTGATTCATTCCTCCAAATTCCACCGATAATTATTGGGATAAATACTGAATTGCAATTTCCAGCGGTGAATTTACAAAAAACTGGCGGCAATTAGCCGGTAGGTATTTAATATCTTCAACACGTTTCTTTCACGGCGGTGGTTTTTGCTGATTTTATAAAACCAGCATAGGCTCCTGCCTACCTTTTATTTAATAGGCACCCAGAATGAGCCCTAGTAGTGCACATATTCAAACACACAAATTTGCAACAGCTCCATTTCTATAGATCTCAGTTCTATAGATCTACTTGATATATGCACCACTATCTAAATACAAAGACATTCCTTTCTTCATAGTGCTTTCATTCATTTCTGATGGTCAATATTCAGCAGAGTGAATATGTTATCTGTATATCTTTAGGCATATAACTTTATAAAGATAAATTATCAGTATGACTTAATCTGTATAACTTTAAGTTACTTCTTAAAATTCAGGGCTCCTATTTCTGCATTCAGACTTAGGCCTTAAACTATGGTAAAATATCAGATTTTGCAAACTCTGTGAATCCCCATGATGTCAACTTCCCACCCCTACCCCCCAACATCATGCCCCACCCTGCTGATCCCCCTGGCATACCTTGTGGCTTTTCCTGGTGGCTAGTGGTGGGAGCAAGAGTGATTCCTGGTCCCTTCTGCCCCAGTGGTGCCTGGCTTCGAAATGGCTATGAAATCCCCCTAGTGGTAATCTCACAGTACTACTACTAGGGATCAAGATGCTTTCCTTATTTGGCACTTACCCTAGTGGTAATGCCGCATGTTTACTGCTAGGGGTCAGTGGGGTTCTATTTTGAACCCAGCACTGCAATCATCCTATACAACACATTCTCATCTCTGTTTGGAAATCATCTACTAGATGTACTTATTCTTTCAAGTGGAAAGCGTTTTCCATCTGGTGCTCCTCAAATTGACATGATCCACTTACATGTATACCCTCTACCATTCTTCAGTGCCTTTACCATTTATACCAACTGGGACTTCAGATGTCATCAGTTAAAGTGTATCTCAGTGCTGTAGCTGCATATCATGTTCTGGTGGATAATTTTCCATCCTCTCAGTGCAATATATTTGCTTGTTTAGAAAAATGACAACAGAAAAAGACCACATGGCCTATCTAGTCTGTCTTTCCATATCAACCACTACAACAGTCCCCTTTTTTCCTTTAGAGATCCTCTGTGTTGTCCCATGCTTTTTTGAATTCAGATACTGTCCTCATCTATACCACCTCCACTGGGAGAAAGTAACTCATCTTGATCTTGCATTTGGAACAGGTAAGTAATAAATCTAAAAGCAATCCATATCTCCTTTCCAAGATTTGATCCAGTAATTCTCCCGTGCCAAGTTAGTCCTCTGAAGGTTTCTCCTTTCTGCCTCCAAATATGTCCTCACTACTCTGTCTTTACCATCTACCCTAGTGGTTACAGCAAGAGGCCAAGACCCAGGCAAACCAGAATTTATTTATTATTTATTTATTTAATTCTCTTATATACCATGCTATTCTTCATCAGTGTGGTTTACATTGAACAAACTGAAATTACATTGAACAGGGCATTATAACTTGGAGATAACTATTTTACAGGGAACATGGGTTATGGAGGGTTAAGTGGCTTGCCCAAGACCACAAGGAGCACCTGTGGGACTAGAACCCCCATTCCTTCTGGTCCAAGGTTGCTGTCCTCTAATGGGATTTGAACCCCCGACCTTCCGGTCTGAAGTACCTTGCCCCAACCACTAGGCCACTCCTATTTAGTCCCTACATCTACCACTGACACTTCCTGTGTCCTTGAGGAAGTCTTTTTATTTCCCATTGCTTCAAATGCTATTGTAAGCTGTTTGGGGAAGGGATATACTGTACACCACTGTGTATATTCAGCAGTGCTATAACAATGATAAGCATTGTCTTATATAGCTTGATCCCAATAGCATCTAACCCTCTTATGTTTGAAGAACCACTGTTAAAGCTTCCACAGTCCAGTTCACCCATAGTGACTTATTTTTACTTTTGGTCAGCATTGTCAATGCCTCCTCCTTTCTCCAGTCTGCATGGATCAATTCAAGCACAGTTACCACCTCTTTACAGCCCATGTAGGCTAATTCAGTCACAGCTCCCTCCATTCAAGAAGTCACTGGGCGGCACCTGGAAATTCAGAGTTTGTTTCCAGAGACTCAGCACTTTCAATAAAATTCCAGGCTAGCTCCCCTGTATGCTGTGTGCCGTGCTATACCTCCAATGGTAGTATGACGGTCATCAGTGCCAGCATCTCTGACTACAATTTCCCAAACACTCTGGCTTCTGTCATCAGGGTACAGATGCAGATGGATCTGACTGTATATTTCATAATCTTCATTGGCTGCATAATGTCTGGCCTAAACGTTTGGTCCTTTCAAGTGGTGGGGCTTTTGCCCTTGGAAGTTCATGCTGCAGAAAAATCAGTTCATTTGTAAAGATACCATTAGCCTCTTGTCATTTTTGCTGCTACGGACACAGATACCTTCTCCACTGATAGCTGTAGAAAGAAAATTTCCAGGGAGCCCAATAACGAAGGATCAACAGTGGGGGGAAATTCTGCTTTCTCCTTTCATTTTTCCATAATGGGTTTGGAAAAATAAGATAGAATGGTAAAAATAAAGACACTTGGAATTAGCTGATTTGTAGTAGATGTGAACAGACATGGTTCACCCAAATCTGATAATACTGATGAATAAACACAACTTTTTCTCTGACATTTGTTTCCAAAGTATACCACATTTTATTAAGTGCTTACATATTTTTAGATATCCATAAATATCTCAAAGGAGTCTTTAGTGTATTTCTAGTTTAAATAACTTTTTGCTTTTGGCTACTCTATAATGCGCTGGTTAATATGAGGGTAATAACGGGATCAGCTATGTGTGAAGGACAAGTAGGTGCCGTACTTCGGGTCTTTTTCTCTTTATAAAACACCAGAAGAAATGCTGCAGAAATTGCAGGTAAAATGAACCCACACACATTTACACCTTCTCAGGAAGAAATGTAAATGCATGCCTGTAAAATCCAGAGGTATGCGTGTATTTTATAAACATCATGCAAGGATCATGACTGTGTTCGCTGTCTACCCAAAATCTACTCCAAAACACACCTACCCCCCTCATATAAAAGTACACAGGTTCTTAAGATTGCACCTACTTTTATGTGGGGACCCATTAAATACGTCTTATAAAATGTATTTAATGCACATATAAGTGCATATTTACTAATGGTTGCACCATTTGCATGTGATTGGGGCCTGGAATTAGCATGGCAGCACTGTGCTAACCAGCACATGGATACACTTATTGCTGCCCCTAGAGGAAGTGGTAACAATTGCAGTCAGCACATACCAGTGTTGCTCGCGCTAACCACAATGTGCTAGGACTGTCCATGTTCTGTCCCTAACCTGCCCCTCCTCCATCCTATCACATGCTGAGGGGTTAGTGTGGGAATTTACTGCAGCATGCCACATTAATGCTTAGTGCTTCACACTCAGCATTCAGTAAACCCTGTGCAAATCCTTAGCACAACTTAGTAAACATGCCTTGTAGTCTATTTATTGAAGTGTAAATAATTTTTTTGATGATGATAGTCTTCAAATATGCTGTCTTCACAGTATGTATTGGAAAATCCTTTTATTTATGAACTGCAGTAGCCAGTGTGAAACTCTTGATACAGACAGATGGAAAACTATAAAAATGTGTTACTAATATGGTATTTATTGCTCGGAGATCTTCATTTAGAAGTTTCATTATTCAGTACATTAAGAAGCATGGATTAAATTGCTGGTATTTTTGAGCTGGAGTGTGTGTGTGTGTGTGTGCGCGTGTGTGTGTGTATGAGAGAGAGAGTGTGTCCAAGACGGGGAAGAGGGAGGAGGGATAAAATGAAAGAAAGTTTGTGAATGCCTCTCCTAATAAAGTCATCCGGTCCTCTATATCCAAAAAAAGACCAACTACACTATGATTAAATAGGGTCATTTTGGCAAAAAAAAGTATGTGAATATTGCATGTTGAATTTTTAATATTTTGACATAGAAATTCCCCAGAAGTAACTTATTGACCCCTATTATGGCAAAAAAAAATTCCTCTAGCTTTCTATTTCTAAAGAATTCCTGCTTAATGGCAGATTGGACTTCTCCTTTACAGTTGGCAGTTTGGGACCACCCGCCATTATTGTTTATGTTTATGTTTATTAAAACTTTATATACCGCCCATAAACGATTAGCATCTGGGCGGTTCACATACATAAAAAATAATTTAAAAAAGAGGGAGTGCTGCGAAAGAAAAAGAAATGCCATAAAATCTTTAAAAGGAAAGGAATTAGAGATAGGACCAGAGAGTAGAGAGGGGGCAAAAGATGGCTGACATAGGGGAAGGTGGGGAAAACACGTTGACAACCAGGGGGACGGAGGGGGAAAAAAGGGGATGGGGAACAAGTATACTAATACTAGGGAAGAGAGGGGGGAGAGGCGGGGAAGGGGAGATTAAATGTGGAGCAGAAAAGATAGGTTTTCAGTTTAGCTTTAAAAGACAAATAGGAAGTTTCTAGGTGAAGGGAATGGGGAAGTGAGTTCCAAAGCCTGGGACCAAGGAAGAAGAAAGCTGAAGACCGAGTGGATTCTAAGTGGGCTTGGGAAGGGGGGGGGGGGAAGAAACATACGGTTAGCATGGATAGAACGAAGAGATTGGTGCGGGGTATGGAGATGAACCTGGTTGGCGAGATACAGGGTCTCCCCCTTCATGATTCTCGGGCCATCAGTACTGAGGATATCCACCTTTGCTCCTCATTTAATTTTATTGCAGTCTAAGCAGATATTTATATTCCACTATTCTTTTGGCTGAATACAGAACTGAATTGTTGGTTCAGTTCTCCAACTCCAGTTCTCTGTTTATTTGATGTGTTTGGAAATCAAGTTTATTTTTTTTCACTTGTTTGGGTACAAACTAGAGTTCACATGTCTTTTATTACATATAGTAGATATGGGAATAGGGTAGATTTAAGAACATAAGAACTACCATAGTGGATCAGACCAAAGGCCTATTAAGCCCAGTATCCTGTTCCCAACAGTGGTCAATCCAGGTCACAAGTACTTCCCAGGATCCCAAAATGATGCTATTTTTAGCAAAGAAAGTGTATGTGTAGCACTAGCAGAACTGGACAAAGCCATGGAACCGGAATAGATACATTCCAGGATTCAAATAGCGCAGAGAGGTTCTAGCAGGTCCACTGAACGAACTGTTCAGTAGATCTTTGGAGACCGACATGGTTCCTTGGAACTGGAAAATGGTACCTCTTCATAACGTGATGACAGGGAAAGGGTTACAAAGACAATGGCAATTAGCTTTACCTCGGTGATTGGGAAATTGATGGAGATTATACTGTAGCACGATTTTGCCCAAGGCAGATCATATCAGACAAATCTGACTGATTTCTTCGATTGGGTATGCTAATGGGTTTGGTATATTCTGGTAATATAGTACTGATACAGGCACTTAAAGTAGTTTGGTGACCGTGCAGGCTGAAAGTTTACTCAATGGATTATTAAAATGCACAACATATTTATTGTAATTTGATTTTTGTAATGTTTTGATTATATATATAAGCCTTTAGTAATAGTAGTAAAGAATCAAATCAAATAAATATATTGTACGAGGTGAAAAAACTATAAGCCATAAATCACACAAGAGAAACATACAGTGCCAGACTGAAGAAATATAAATAAAACAACCCTGGATATCGATCTTTAAATCAATTTTTATGCTTTCTTGGACTTTTCTCTACTGGTAAATGTACTCTATCTTCAGCAGTTCTTTGCACTTAGGAATATACTGTGATGGAACAAGAAGCAGAAATGACTGCAAGCATTCTCATAATTGTTTGCCAAACCCTCTGTCTTGTTAAGACGTTAAAGTTCCCCACAGGACTGGTAGACTTTTCAGTTTTTCGTCTGTGACTTTAGAGAGGACAAAACAGACTTCTTTCTTAAGAGCTGAGCTCTTGGGCTATCACAATAAAGCTAACTATTGGTTTGTTTTCAGTATTATGGTCTGTTTACCTGTATTAGTTTTTTACCATTATGTGACCTTTTTGCTTCTTTTGAAATTAAGGCTTAATGATGCATATACACCAGATCTATCTCATGCATATTCATTGTGCTTATCCTGAAAACATGATTGGCTAGGTGTGGTCTGAGGACTGGGTCGAGTACCTCTGCTCTAGGGACATCTCTGTGATTTGGATGTTTGCATGCACGTTTTCTGACATCCAAATCGTGACTAAGGCTTTTAAAATGAGCTCTTTTGCTTGCAGTTGTCAAACCATCCATGGGAATATTTTATTTTTAGACTTTGCATCATATTTGAAAAGGAAACCTATGTGCATAGTTTTCTTTGGAATTCACTGTACATATGAAGAACCAGCAGACTTTTGCCCCTGCTTTTATTTGGGCATTCAACATGTAGTCATACCATGGTGCAAAACAGAGTCATTATGATATTCTCTGTTTTATTCTCCATTCCTTTCCTAAAATTCCCATATTCTATTTGCTTTCTTGGCCACTGCCAAAATGATGAATGTGTTAATTATCTCATAGTAACGTAGTAACAAAGTATATGATGGCAGATAAAGACCAGTATGGTCCATCTAGTCTGCCCAGCAAGGCAGCAAGAGTAAGTGCACCTGCCACTTCGTGCAGGTCACCCCTCCCCATGTCCTTGTTTAGGGATGTATCCACCGCTCCGTGTAGGTCCCCCTATTTGTTCAGATATAAGAGATAGTTATGTTTATTTTGATTGTATCCTATTGCTATAAAGGGATCCACTATGCCATTTTGAATTCTGTTGCTGTATTTGCTCCCACCACTTCCATTGGGAAGGCATTCCAAGCATCCACCACCCTTTCAGTGAAAAAGTATTTCCTGACATTGCCTTTCATTTTACCCCCTTGCTGCTTCATGTTATGCCCTCTAGTTTTACAGCTTCCTTGTGTTTGGAAGAGGTTTGTTTGTTCATTGTGTGGAGTGGAGGAGTAGCCTAGTGGTTGGGGCAAGGTACTTCAGGCTGGAAGGTCGGGGGTTCAAATCCCACTAGAGGACAGCAACCCTGGGCTGGAAGGACTGGGGTTTCTAGTTCCACAGGTGCTCCTTGTGGTCTTGGGCAAGCCACTTAACCCTCCATAGCCCATGTTCCCTGTAAAATAGTTATCTCCAAGTTATAATGTCCTGTTCAATGTAATTTCAGTTTGTTCAATGTAAACCGCACTGATGCAGAATAGCGCGGTATATAAGAGAATGTAAATAAATAAATAAATTCAGTATTTAAAGTTCTGAATCATATCTCCCCTGTCACTCCTCTCCTCCTTCAAGTCTCTTCTCATAAGTCTTCTGATGCAGGCTCCAAATCATTTTGGTCACCTTCTTCTGAACTGCTTCCAGCCTTTTTATATTCTTTGCGAGATATGGTCTCCAAAACTGAACACAGTATTTCAAGTGAGGCCTCACCAGTGACTTGTACAGTGGCATTAGTACATCTTCTGCTGGTAAATCCTCTCTGTATGCAACCCAGCATCCTTCTGGCTTTTCCACTGCCTTGTCACACTGTTTCCCCACCTTGAGATCCTCAGAAACAGTCACTCCGAGGTCCTTCTCCTAGTCCGTGCACACCAACCTCTCGCCCCCTATCGCATACAGTTCCCTTGGATTTCTGCATCCCAAGTGCATGGCACTGCACTTCTTCACATTAAATCTTAACTGCCAAGCATTAGACCATTCTTCCAGCTTTAGCAAAACTTTCCTCATGTTCTCCACTCCCTCATATATTAATAATGATGTATCCAGATTTAATACCTCACATGTGCTAAGATGGTCCACCTAATCACAAAATGTAATTAAACCTCTGTTTCAGAGAAAAGCATAATGTAGCCATTGCTATTTTGAATATTTTGGAGTGGCTAGACCCACAGGTCATTTTCTAAACCAGGAAGGGGAGGGATACAGCCAAGAGAGAGGGAAAAGCTTTGAAGCCTTTATTCATAGCAGGGGTTGTGGGGAACATAGATGTTGGGACCTAGAGACCACTTATTCTGGAAGGTGAAGGAAGTTCTTCATGGTAATTGGCCCTTTCATCTTTGAACCTGTTAGTATGAAGAATCCAGTACTCCTGAATGTGGAAGTATTATCATGATCATTTGACCCTTACCCTAGTCAATTTTGCCTTCACTACATTCTGCACTTCATTGATGTCATGGATTCCACAGTAAAATTAGCAGAAGACATGCATTATCAGCTGATTTTACTCGCAAAATGTAGTAAATTATAAGAACATAAAAACTGCCATACTGGATCAGACCAAATGTCCATCAAGCCCAGTGCCCTGTTTCCAACAGTGGCCCATCAAGGTCACAGGTACCTGACATTTCCCCAAAGAAGCCAGTTACATGCTCCTTATCCCAAGGGATAAGCAGTGGTTTTCTCTTGGACTACCTTATTGTTTATGGACTTTTCTTCCAAGAATTTGTCAAAAACATTTTTAAACCCAGTTACACTCCCTGCTTTTATGACATCCACTGGCAATGAGTTCCAAAGACTAAAAGAGAAGGTCTTCTCCTATCTGTTTTGAGTATACTACTTTGTAGCGTAATGGTGTGTCCCTAGTTCTTGCATTTTTTGAAAGAGTAAACAATTGATTTGCATTTATCTGTTCCACTTCACTCAGGATTTTATAGACCTCTCTCCAGGACCATGCCAAGCTAAAAACATGTCCTGTGCAACTAACTAATCTGGTGTCCCCCCTCCACCCAGCCACGTTCAGTGACTCACTCTGCACCTCTTACACAACCCTTGGTGCATCCCTGCCTCTCTCATACCTCCCTTCAGCTGTCTCCAGGTTGAAAAGCTCTAACCTCTTTAGCCTTTCCTCATAGGAGAGTCGTTCCATCCCTTTTATCACTTTGGTTGCCCTTCTCTGTACCTTTTCTAATGCCGATATATCTTTTTAAGAAATGTGGAGATCAGAATTGCACACAATCTTCTCCTCACCACCTTCTCCTCGCTTGGTTTCACAGGCTCCATACTATCCTGGTTCTCCTCCTACCTCTCCCATTGCTCCTTTAGTGTATGCTCTGGTGGCTCCTCCTCCTCTCCCACCCCGCTCCATGTTGGCTTACCCCAAGGATCCGTCTTGGGCCCCCTCCTGTTCTCTCTCTATACCCAATCCCTTGGTGCCCTTATTTCCTCCCATGGCTTTCAGTACCATCTCTATGCCGACGACTCCCAAATCTACCTCTCTACACCTAATATCTCCCCAGCAATCCAAACCAGGATTTCTTCCTGCCTTTCTGACATTGCTGCCTGGATGTCTCATCGCCGCTTGAAATTGAACATGGCCAAGACTGAACTCCTGGTCTTCCCCCCCAACTCCTCCCCTCCTCTTCCCCCCTTCTCAATCTCAGTGGATGGATCTACAATCCTTGCTGTTCCCTCGGCCCGCAATCTGGGGGTTATCTTCGATTCCTCTCTCTCCTTCTCCACACATATCCAACTCTTAGCTAAGACCTGCCACTTCTTTCTCTACAACATTAGCAAAATCCGCCCCTTCCTTTCTGATCACACTACCAAAACGCTTATCCACTCCCTGATCTCCTCTCGCCTTGACTACTGCAACCTACTCCTTGCTGTTCTCCCCATGAGCCTTCTCCTTCCCCTTCAATCCATACAAAGTCATGCTGCTCGACTGATCTTCTGCCAGTCTCGCCATGCCCACACTACTCCCCTTCTCAAATCGCTTCACTAGCTCCCCATCCAATTCCGTATCCAATTCAAACTTCTCCTGTTGACCTATAAATGCATTCACTCTATGGCCCCTCAATACCTCTCATCTCTTATCTCTCCCTGCACCCCCTCTTGGGATCTTCGCTCCGCCAACAAATTGCTTCTATCTAGGCCTTTCACTCACACCGCTAACTCCCGACTTTGCTCCTTTCGCCTTGCTGCACCTCAGGCCTGGAACAGCCTACCTGTGTCTGTACGCCAGGCACCCTCCCTGGCCGTCTTCAAATCCAGATTGAAGACCCACCTCTTCACTGCCGCTTTCAGATCATGACTTCCTTCCTTATCTCAACCTCCCATCAATTTTCATGCCAAATCATAAAGGCCATATTGTGCTTTGCACCGAATTGACTAATGCTTTGTATTGTCTCAACTAGATTGTAAATCTGTCACACTACCCCCTCACCCTAACTAATAACGAAACTAATAATCCTATAGGGTGGTAACTTAAAGTAACCAAAACCTACTGAAAAAACTTTTTTGTCGGAAGTTTTTGCCACAGGAGGTGACCCTCTCTTGAAGCGTAACTTCCCTTTTAATAAATATCTTTTAAAATCACAACCAAAATTAATCGTGAATATTGCACACAGTCAGTGCTAAATCACAAGATACCATCATAAAGTATTGGAAATACTCATCAATAGCGCTATGTGCTGACACTTTTCTCCAAAAACACCGTCAGCTGCCCGATGAAATCCACAGGTTATCAAAGCCGATGGTGTATCAGCGCAGTTACGTTAACTGCGCTGATACACCATCAGCTTTGATAACCTGTGGATTTCATTGGGCAGCTGACGGTGTTTTTGGACAAAAGTGTCAGCACATAGAGTTATTGATGAGTATTTCCATTACTTTATGATGGTATATTGTGATTTAGCACTGACTGTGTGCAATATTCACGATTAATTTTGGTTGTGATTTTAAAAGATATTTATTAAAAGGGAAGTTACGCTTCAAGAGAGGGTCACCTCCCGTGGCAAAAGCTTCCGACAAAAAAGTTTTTTCAGTAGGTTTTGGTTACTTTAAGTTACTACCCTATAGGATTATTAGTTTCAACTAGATTGTAAGCTCTGATGAGCATGACTCTGACGAGCAGGAACTGTCTCTTATATGCATGCCTGTACAGCGCTGCGTGTGTGGTGCTATATAAGTGCTTAATAGTAGTAGTAGTAATAGTAACAATACTAAAGGTATGTTCACACCATGGAGTGATAGAGAGGCATTATGATATCTTTCATAATGATTCTTAACATTCTGGGGTTTTTTTTGACCGCCACTATACACTGAACAGAAGATTTCAATGTGGAACCTAGCATTGTGTTTCTATAGCTTGTTATTCTTCCCAACATGCAACATTTTATACTTGTCCACTTTAAATTTTGTCTGTCATTTGGATGCCCAGACTCCAAATCTCACAAGATCCTCCTTTAGTTTCTCACAATCTACATGCGATTTAACAACTCTGAATAATTTAGTGTCATCTGAAAATGTAATCATCTCGCTTGTTATTCCTAAATCCAGATCATTTATAAATCTGTTAAAAAGCAGCGGGCCCAGCACAGATCCCCAGGGTACTCCACTAATCACCTTCCTCCATTGAGAAAATTGACCATTTATCCCTATTCTCTGTTTTCTATCTCTCAACTAGTTTCTAATCCACAATAGGTCATTGCCTTATATGTCATAACATTTTAAGCTCCTCAGCAGTCTCTGATGTGAAAAGTTCTGAAAGTCCAAATACACTGTGGGGTCTATTTTGTCTCACAAATAGCAGGGATGGATTCCATTCTCGCTATTCGCCTCCTTGCCGGCCCTGTCAAAAGCCTGCCCATGCGAACAAGGAGTTTGTATGTGGAAGCTTAGATAGGGCGGGAGGGGGCGTTGCGGAGGTGAAGTTAGGGTGGGCAGTGGCGGTCCACAGCCCCGGACATACGGGATCAATTCTGAAGTCGGCCCTGTATGTCCAGGGTCGGCAGACTGGACGGGGGATTTATTTCACCTCAGAGATGGAATAAGTCCCCCTCGATGTTGGGGGGCAGCAGGCCCAGGCGGCGCAAGGAAGGTGAGGGGGTGAAGGGGGTTCCCCGCAGCCTGACCCTGGCCATGGAAGGCCAGATCGGGGGTTGGGCTGAGGGGAAAGGGAAGAGTGGTCGGTGGTCGGGGATCATGGCTTCTGAATGGAGCCGCGGTGCCATGGCAATGGGATGCCATGGCACCGCGGCTCCATTCAGGAGCCTGACTGTATTAGTCAGGTATGGCTCTGTACGTGCAGGCTGATTGGAATCAGGTACAGGTCTGTACGTACAGAACCTAGACCCAATTCTGATCCCACAGGCGCATCTAGTTCCCACGGGATCAGAATTGGGTCTGCCTCTGTGCATCCCATTCCGATCGGGCACACAGGGGCCTGGACATGCTCTATGGACTCTGCCTCCATGGGCCCAATATTCAAACAATTAAAATGGTTAGCAGACCTGCTAACTGTGTTAATCCCCTTGTCCAGCGATATTGGGCCACTGCCCAGTTATCGCAAAGCAGCAAAAATGAGGTGCAGCAAAGGATGGCCTCACTACCGCTGAAGCTATCCGGGCTATCCGGCCTTCCAGAACGGTCGTCACTGTCAACACTTTGGTGGCCCTCTTGGAAACGTTTGTACCAATCATAAACTCAAGCACGACTCATGCATTCATCGCCGTACACTTGCTATAACTTGTTACAAGTCTCTTTGCACAAATCTCATTGTTTCTGGCAGAATTTAATGCAAATTCACTTTTTCATTCATCGAAAATCTGACGAACTGCTTTTACATAATACCAAGCATCACGTGATTAAAAAAAGTATTAGTGTGCTGCTGTCACGCTATACTCTGCAGATGCAGAGCACATAACTAGGTCACTGCATGCTTAATAGCATTGTGGTGTGACATATTGTTATACAGCAACACAACAAGTCTCGATACGTTGTAATCACACCTCGTATACGTGTTATAATAATGGTACATACTTTTACTGTGGGTGTGTACAGGGTCAGAGTTTGGATGGAGTGTGGGTGGACTGCAAATTTATGTGCACAAATTATAAAATACTATTACTAATGTGCATTCTTGAAAATATAGACATGGACCATTACACGTATCATAGGGCAGACATAAGTGCTCACACCTAGTTTAATATGCATTTTTGACCACTTATGCCCTTATGTTATATTGTAAAAAAGCACGCATGCCTTGCTTTATAAAATAGGCTTGAAATATATGCATGAAAATGTGTGTAAATCTAGGCACCCCTTATAAAATTACCCTGCAACTGCATATCCTGGAATAGGGATGGAAATGGGTTTGGACTGATCCTTGTAGTTAGAGCATAGTAACTTATAGCATGCTGTCACCAATGCAGTTAGCAAGGCTGGACTTAACCGGCTCATAAACAGGAGGTGACAAGTGCATCCACCCTATTTGCCACTGTTCCTGCTGTGTGATAAAGGTTCTTTTATGTGTTGTAACCATATGGGAAGATGCTGTTAGTGATATTGCAGAAGGGTTGTAAGGTTTGCCTCTTTGCAGATGATATCAAAATCTGCAATAGAGTAGACACCCAGAAAGAAGATAACATGGGGAGGGAGCTAACTAAGCTCAAAAGATGGTTAAGAATTTGGTATCTGAGATTTAACAGTAAAAAATGCAGGGTCATGTATATGAGCTGCAAAAATCCAAAGGAGTAGTACAGTATAAGGAGTGAAGTATTTCTGGCTATGAAAGAAGGGCGGGACCTGAGCATTATTGTTTTTGGTGAACTTAAGGTAGCTAAACACATAGAGAAGGCAACGGTAAAAGCCAGAAAGGAATGGAATGGCCAGCAGGAAGAAGATGATAGTGCCTTTGGTGAGACTCCATTTGGAGTATTGTGTTCAATTCTGGAGACCACACCTTCAAAAGAATATAAACAGGATGGAGTGTGGAGCACAGGGTAGCTACCAAAATGGTCAGTGGGCTTCACCATAAGGCATATGCGACAGACTTAAAAATCTCAATATGTACCACCAGAAACACTTCCCGGAAATTTTTTTATATATCGCTAAAGCAGAACTTGACTTTCAAGGAGGTTCAAATCGGTTACTTTATGCAATAGTTTGTAACCATTATTTATTCATACAATTTTCAAACTGTTCACACATGGTTTCTGCATATGGCAAAGAAACAGTTTATTTAGTACACTTCCCGCCAAGCCTCACTTTAAAGTCTTACAGCGCATGTGTGGGCGTTTCTAAGTGTAGAAGCAGGCAATCCGCAAGTGTGCGGAGTTCTCTTTGTATTTTTCATAGGTTGGTATATGCTTGTTTTCATTTCTAAAATGGTTTTATGTGATGGCATGATGTAGAGAATTGCATTATGAACTGTGCAAAGTTATATATTTTGTGTTCGTATGCGTGAGCCCTGGCAATTTTGATTTTTATGATCGTGTTTTCTGTTGATTCATCGGTTTCGAAAAGTTCTCCAAAAAGCTATCTTGATGTTACATTATCCTCTTACATCGGTGATAGTAGCATTATATGTGTGATTAGCTGGTAAGGTTCGTCATTGTATTTAAAATTCTCATTGATTTTTTGAGATGGGTGCGTGTTTTATTTCTCAACATAGGTGCGTTTTAGATAAATATTTATTTATTTAACTTTTTAGAATAGATATTTTATTAGACACAAGATAAGCAACCTAGTCCGCTTCTTTAAATACTATCAAACTGGGTGGTCGCACAAACAATAACATAACCCCGTTTAGTGATCTGTATCACAGTTCCAGTTAGAAGCTCATAGGTTTTCTGGATTTTAAAGATTTTTTCACATGATTTCATGTGTAGTCGGTTGAATAGAGCACGACGGACGAATAAGTTTTAACCACTACGTTTTTAATCGTGTTGATCTCAGCATTTATAGTATTCACTTTTGCAATTTAAATGTTTTTAAGTATACTCCGGGTACGCTGTATTTGTTCCTATGTAACACACGGGTAGTTGATTTCTCTTTCTCCTTTTTTTTATTATTTTATATTCTGCTATCTATTTTTTTAAAAACAGCTTTGTCTAAATCAGATATATTGTGTGTACGTTCATAATCATATATATTTTTTTATCTACCCCATTAGACAATCTAATCATATTGTATGTAGACCAGATTCCTCTGGTGTTTCAACAAGATCAGGAGTACGCCCGTGTTGCACGGGAAGTTACAGCGGTATGAGAATATTTAATTTATAATACGCACAATTTTTATGTCATGTCTTCCATGTTTTAATAGTATCTTATTTAATAGTCACGTAGTCTGAAAGTTTTACAAGTATCCACACAATTTTTTTATTATTTTTTTTATATATATTTTTTTTATATATTTTTTTTTATATATTTGTTTAATTTATAATACGTACAATTTTTATGTTATGTCTCCCATGGTTTGATAGTATCTCATTTAATAGTCACGTAGTTTGAAAGCTTTACAAGTATCCATTCACCTATTTATTTTTGTATATTTGTTTAATTTATAATACGTACAATTTTTATGTCATGTCTCCAATGTTTTAATAGTATCTCATTTAATAGTCACGTAGTCTGAAAGTTTTACAAGTATCCATTTATCTATTTACTTTTTTATATATTTGTTTGGTCATCTGTTCACTCCACCAGATGAAGTTGTTTGTCCTCCTCTCTCTCCATTTTGAATCATTTAGTTATAACAATATTTGTGGTTTTTATTCACTGATGTTTATAATAATGATGTTTTTGTTAATATACATGTATACTTATTTATTTATTAATATTTTTAGATAGTTTATAGTTTTAAATTTTTAAATAACTTTATCATTGGTTATCATGTTTTTCTTTATTTCAGATGTTTTATTTAGTTTAGTTATGCTTTATCTTATACATTTTACATGTTATAAATTTAATTTATTTTTTAACGTTGTTTCAACTATGTTGAATAAGTAATTTATTTGTGGTGTGTTTGATGTTTATGTGTATTTAACCCTAGTGAGCTGTAAACCCCTGAAGAAGTGTAATACGAAACACGGCCAGTGTCGGGTTGGCACGCTTGATCCGTGGAATAATAAAGGCTTAATCATCTGCCACGTCTCCTGACTAAATCTCAATATGTATACTTTGGAGGAAAGATAGGAGAGAGGAGATATTATAGAGACATTTAAATACCTCTGTGGCTTAAATGCATAGGAGGAGAGCCTCTTTCAATTGAAAGAAAGCTCTTCAATGAAGGGGAATAAGAATGAAGATGAAAGAGGATAGACTCAGGAGTAATCTGCGGAAATATTTCTTTACAGAAAGAGTGGTAGATCTATGGAATTGTCTCCCAGTGGAGATAGTAGAAACAAGGATAGCATCTGAATTCAGTAAAGCATGAGACAAATGAGAAGATCTCTAAAGTAAAACAAGGGGCTGTAGTAATTGGTATTGAAGGGCAGACTGAATAGGCCATATGGTCTTTTTCTGCATCATGTTTCTCAATTTCTCTGCTCCGAACAGTTACTGTACAGCTTTGCAGGTACCATGCAATACATTTGGACCATTTTTTACCAATCTTTGTCTTTTATCACCCTCTATTTTTATTTTTTTTATTTATCATTTACTGTTATTTTTTTACATTTTCTATCCTTTTTTAGTCATTATTATTTGGTTTTGCTCTTTTTTTAACCTGATTTTAATAACCAGCTACACACACCTTTTACAATATACCCACAGTCTTTTTCATCTCATGGTCCTTTCATTTCACTTAGTGCTCCTGGGCATTCCCATGCATGCATATTAACATAGCTTTGCCTTAATTTGTTTTGTTCATTTACGGAAAAGTCCTTTGCAGTATGCTAAGCTCATTCACAATTAGTGCAGGTGCACTTAACACCGCTCTGTGCTGGCATGAAGTGCACACCTGTTAACTGCATCATTGACAGCACTCCGTAGTTATTGTGTGCTAAGTGCAATGTGCAGCCCATGCCCGCTCTCCACCCATCTCTGCCTCATGATGTGCTAAGCAGGCTTTTTACCATACTAGCTATCTTTAACATACCGTAGCCATTACTGTGGGCTTGTGTCAATGGTTACTGAGCGTTAAAACATGATAACAGCTTAGTGCACTTTATAAAAGGGGCCCAAAATATGCTACACAGCCACAGTTTCAATTGCTTCCTCCTTTGCCAAACTGTACAAACGCCCTGGAATTTAACATTGTAAATAAAAATAAATCTCCTTTTATTTTTTACAGCTCTTCGCTTACTGTAGTTTTGAGTATCCTCTGCTCAATTTGTTTTTTTTTCTCCTTCCATCTCTGCTATCAACTCAGACAGAAAAATGCACAAAATGGTTGATGATTTCTGCCTGCTGTTAAGCTCTTAAGGTTTAACAGACTGCAAGCTGCAGCCCCTCCCAGTTGTATCCAGCTGATCAGAACTCAGCAGAGAGCCTACCCATACACAACACAGGTAAAAATCACAGCAATAATTTATTACTTAGACTTTCACCTTTATTTTTTACAATTTAGACATATTCCCTGCAGTTTAGAAATTGCAGCACAGACATTTTTAACGATCCATTGGCATCCTGGGTTCTGAGAGAGCATTTCAGCTAATACAGCTGTTTCTATCTTGTGTGTGTGTGTGTTTAGGTATATATAGGATTCGCAGGCCACGTATACTAAGCATTTTTCTTATAAACCAAGGACCTATTTTACAAAATGATTTTTTTCCCATTTCTGTCTCTATGGTAAAAAAAAAAAATTGTGGTAAATAAGATGCAAAATAACAAAAAACATTTCGGGAATAAGTAATACGTGTTATTCTGTGTGGATTTTATGCCTATTTTGCTAAGTCAAGTACGTGGCTGAAAATGTAAGTGATTGCACACACACTCACATCGGCCCTATGGCTGGTCTAAATACTGTGCCTTGATCTATCAAGAACATGCATAAATTATAATATTTTATAATTCACGCACGTACTTGTGTGCTTCGTCCATGCTCCTTCCAAATGCTACCCATGCACATGCTCACAATAAAAGTATGCATCATTGGCCCTACATGCATGCTTATACAATAACAACTAGCTAACGTACACGTGTAAATGCCCATTTATGCACCTAAATCACTAAAATAAGTGATTTACATGCATTGATAGCAAATAACTCCTTATAAAATTACCCCTTAATGCTTTTGACCCTCTATAGAGAGATGGAACGGGGGAAGAAAAAATGCCAACCCATGTCCTCCTTGCATTCCTCCACCCATACCCTCATTTTGAGAGAATAAGTCAGCTTTTTCTATGTCTTAAAATCCTGCTCCTTCTCTTCTTTTCCCTTGAAAGGATGAATCCTGCAGTTCCACCAAACCCTAATATTTTGGGTGGCAGGATGAAGAATGCATAATGTATGTATTGTTTCAGTATACTGTATAGTTATTAATCTATATTTTTCTTATGGGCCATATACCAGTCCTTGCTTACATGGTTTCTTGAGAATCTTATTGGAAGAGGCAGGTTTTGTTGTAGTGCAGTATTTATTGATTCAAGAATCCTCTAGGACTGGAACATTCAATATCTTTGCAAATGAAAGATAGCAGCATTAAAAAATGTAACTCTGTGATGCACAGTACTCTCTAGGGGTTATTTTAAAAGTTCTGTTTGTGCTTTGAATGTCCAAAAATAGGCACATAGACATCCAAATCTGGAAGATACTGCTGAAGCCATTTTAAAAACCAGTTTTAGAGACACCTTGGGGCAGTTTCTCCAAATGGGTTAATTTTATGCATACCATGACAGTCATGAACCTCACTTCTAAGCCAGGGTATGTGGAATGTGATTTCAGTCTCTCAAATTTATTGCTAATGCTCAGCGTACTACTTGCATCGTGCCAAAGAGAGCTTCCTTCTGGAGTTCAATAGCAGTACAGTATCTCCTCTTTATCTGCAGAAGTCCCATTAACCATAGTTAATCTTCTCGATTTCCTAATTAGTTTCTGTGGTTTACCTTCTGCCACAGCGGGTCCATGAACATGCTCACCATGGCCTTTATCGGTGGCAGGGAAGTTATCTACATCTGTAGTACTTGCACTATCACAGCCACCATCGTTATTCCTACTGCATAAGCTATGGGTGGGCACTTTTTATCCTGGGCGACATGCAGCCAGTATGTATTTTTCTTTTTCATTCCTACCATACTTCAATTGTAGTGTCACATTGCTGAGATTTAATACAGATATTATACAATGGGGTCACCATGTGAAGGTACCTAGCAAGACTTGATTCTCTCCCCCTAAGAGATGCACATCAATTCACCAACAACTGTTAGTGAATTTTTATGTTGCACACCCCTTTGGCCCCATTGTGAGGACATTCATATTAAAACAGGAGCATGGTGGAAGTTCCCAAGCAATCAAAGGTCTGCAACCGATCTTAGAAACACCGTACTTGTCCCAGCTCTTGCAGGCATCAGGAAAGTGTTTTGCCAGGAATCATCCATAGGGTATAGAGATGATGGATAAGAAATGGGGGCACATGAAGTGTGGTTGTAAGGCTGCCAAACATCTAAGCTTGTGGTGTGTGGGTTAGGATGCAGTCCCTGTCTAGAATACCATTGCCAGGATGTCTATGTAGCCCTCCCTGTGAATGCCCATATTGACTACATAGATGTTTGTAAAATCGGCCCCACACTTGCACGTGGCAAGCATTTTTTAGGACGTTTTGCCTTGGACATCCAAGATTGCACCTGAATGTTCTTTCTAAAATGCCACTTCATATATGCAGATTTCCTACTAAAAGACTCTCACCAACTCACCACCTTTCAGTGAGATACCCATTTATTTTCATAAAAGCTTGTCAAGAATTCTCATTGATACTCTTGGCGACTGGGACCAAAAACAATTAAAAAAAATAAAATGACCCAGCATTAAAGGTAGAAAAAAGAAATCTATTTTCTATTTAGCAACTGGAATATGTCAGTTTTTGGAATGTATAACTGGCAGGACTGGTGTAAGACATAGCTGGGGCCCAGCCCAGGTAAAAATGTAGAGGAGATCCTAACCCCTACTAGCAAGCTGTTCCTTCTTCAGCATCAGACTGGTTTGGGGGCCTTCTCTGTCGGGTGTCCAGAGCAATTGCCTTGATTGAATTCCTCCTAATGCCACTCCTAACATCTGTTATCTTTTGTTTTGTAGTACATGGGGGGACTGCATCTCCTTCTGTTTCTCTGCTGTTGCATAGTATGCAGGGTCTGGCTTTTTGAAATTTCATTTTCCCTTTTGTGTACATATTTCTAGTTTCAGTCTGTGTTCTACATTTGCCGCTAAGACTGGGTAGTCTGTTAGCCTGTAATTTCTATGTAAGAACATGTAGTAATTTGGCTTATTCAGTTTTCCTTATAGAGTCCTTGGGAGAATTTTGGACATTAGTGCTGGCATGGTAGATTTGCTCTTAGCTCTGAAAGATTTTTATTTATTCATTTCCAATAGACCTGGTACTTGGAGGGTTTGTATTGCTGTTATTGAGATCTTTGTTTTGTATGGCTGGTTGTGTAGGGAAATGGCCTAGCTCTACTCTGCAGATTGTTGGGGAAGGGGTGGGGAGAATACATATTGGGATTTAATACCATATGGAAGAGCATATGTGTATGGGGGGGGGGGGGTGAGGAGGAGACTGTGGCAGAATGAATGTACTCCTCCCGTCCTTCGATATGGCCTGCAGATACTAAAGCCTGCACTGCTAATCTCTCTGCAGTTATTTGTTGGGGGTGGGGCAGGGCAGGGCAGGGAGTAGAGCAGGGGCGGAGCAAAAGGCAGGAGGGGGATGGGTGCAAGTAGCCACAGGTAGTAGGTTTTTCTCTTTCAAAAAGTTTGCAACCCTAGATAGATATGGCTTACATTTTCATCAAACATAGCTTTTTTTAGCGACCACTCTTTTGCTTTATGAACATAAGTGCTCTGTCATCCAGCTAGCTAGATCTAAGAATTCATCACTCTTTTCCTGTTCAAAACAAACTGAAAAATAGCAGAGCTACATAATTATGGCTAAAGCAGGATGCCATTAATTTTGACACTGTGTCATAGCATTACTTATTTGCTGTGTTAATATGTATGCTTCTGTACTGATCAGTCCCATAGAGCAGCTACACCTATCAATCTTCCAACCTTCTGGTTTCTATAAGTTTTTTCTTTCATTAACAAGTTTCTAAGCAATTTTTGGGAGCTTGAAAACAGCAATTACATCATAAAGAATTACAAGTTTATGAGGCTTGGAATACAGGACAGCATAAATGATATGAATAATTTCAATAAACTCCATTATGAATTAAAAAATAACAACATATGGTTTGTCTTATTATTGCCACGTGCAAGAAGGAAGTCAGAAACATTTTAATGCGAATGTCAACTTCTTTAAAAATATGTTACCAAGAACACATCTAGGTAATAAAGAAGTTACAGTACTGCTATCATTTTATGAAGTGAAAATCATAAGAGCATGTGTAAAAAATGCTGCATTCAAATACTTCACAAATCCATGGCAAGCTTTTATGCCTAGATCATTTGAACTATTCAGTATTGTCTTTCTCCAAATGATCATATTAAACTGTAAGCGCCTGACCAGGCAGGAATTTGAGAACATGCAAAGCACTTTGTATGGACATAAATTCCAAATTAGCCCAACCAACTGGTCGATTTTAAGGCTATTAAGCACTAAGCATAACAGCATTAAGAAATTTATGTTGCAAGTGTTTTTTTATTCCAGTATGTAGTAATGTCTTGCCATCTTCACATGATACTATTGCATCACTAGAGGTAATCACGTTCTGCTCTGCATCGATGATGCTAGAGCTCCCTTTTTTTCACATTGACGTCTGTTTCCTGGAATTGTTGAACACTCTTTCTTAGTTTTCATCTACTTAGGTGCCCAGGGCTTTTTTCACTTTATGTTAGAAGTATGGCCCCATCCAAATTATATTGCATCTGCCTGCTCTTGGCTCCCAAGTGTCTAAACCGACCTTTTTCCTTATTAAGAAATCTTTATACTAAAGTGTTCCAAGGTTTGCGTTCTACTGTTGTTAGTTTGTTGCCTTGTTAAATGCGCCATAGTTTAATTGACTCAGTTTACTTTGCTAAGAATTGTTCTACGTAACGTTCCTATCAGTTCTAATAGATACGATGGTCTAAAAGAGTTGTTAAACTTAATGCGTGGTAACTGCAAAGATATTGAGGGCATGCCCTGCTACTTCCTATAGTTACTGCAGAGAAAAAACTTCTACCATGCATTAAGTGCATTGCAGATAATGTGGATCCATTTACCACCTACTGACGTGGCATTAAGTGATCTATGCTATATACAATAAGTCACCATGTGCTATCTGCAAGGCATGGTCCACGCCTATTCAGTGGTCCATTCCTCTCCCCATTCCATATTAGGCACTAAGAGACTTGCTTATTAAAGTGCACTCTTTTTGCCCTTCCTGTATGTTAAACATAAAATGTAACACATGGTAAGTGCAAAGTCTGTGCGGTGATTGTTCCCACTTACCACATAACAAATGCATCAGCAGATAGCATAGTAAATGCATCTACGCTATCTGCTAATGAACCTACTGCAGTGCTATATGGTAGAAGTCCTTGAGCCCAGAGCATCAGCAACAGCAGCCCACCTCTCCCCCCACCACAACCCAATCAGTAGCAATACCAGCAGGATCCCCTCCACTGTGCACTTACCGTGGGTTTCCCTGGTGGGATAGTGGTGGAGCAAGAGTGATTCCTGGATGCCCCTTCCCCTTTAGTGGTGCAGGTTCAAAATGGCAGCTCTGTTCCTTAGCAGTAGTCTCATGGCACTACCACCAGGTGTCAAGCTGCTGGAGGTTATGCTGGTCCAGGTCCAGGTCGAGGGGGGTCATGCTGGCACAGATTAGGGGGATAGGTGGGGATGCTACACAAGGGATCGGGTACTCTGACTACTGCTGCTACTGATCATTTGTATAACACTACCAGGTATACACAGTGCTGTACATATACACAAAAGAGAAAGCCTCTTCTGCACAGAGCTTACAATCTATTCAGGCCAAACTGAACAAACAGGGGGCTAGGGTAATTCTTTAAGGGAAATGATTAAAGCACACATTTTATTTATTTTGTGACTTTCTGTACCGCATTTTCGGCTACAATTTAAAAACAGTGAGATAATAGAAAAACAGAGCAGTTTGAATTGACCGGCACTAGGATCTACTACCCACTCCAACTCCACCTCACATGGAGTTGGAGTGTGTAGTAGGGGGGAGGAGTAGCCTAGTGGTTGGGGCAAGGTACTTCAGGCCAGAAGGTCAGGGGTTCAAATTCCACTAGAGGACAGCAACCTTGGGCCAGAAGGACTGGGGTTTCTAGTCCCACAGATGCTCCTTGTGGTCTTGGGCAAGCCACTTAACCCTCCACCTCCCATGTTCCCTGTAAGCATTAGTGTATGTGTCTCATATCCCCACATGTTAAATGTATCCCCCAATTGTGTTGTGACCACTTTGATTGAAGGATAAGGCAGTATACAAAACTGTCTAAATAAATAAACATGTCTCCAAAGACTTGAGTAAAGAGAGTTGATTTTAATGTTGCCCATCCCCCCATGTCCTGCATCCACCCTATCTCCCCTAGGCCCCCATCAAGCCCAGTATCTGCCCTTTTTCCCCTATTTCCCTCCCCCATGCCTAGCATCTGCTCTCCATCCTTCTTGTGGCAACCTTCTGCCACTGCTGCCTCATCATGTGACCAGCATTTGCCCTCCGCCTCCTCCCTGCCGCCACCATCTGCCCTTCTTCCCCCCTTGTCAGCATCTGTCCCCATGCCCCTGCCTCCCCCCATGTCCAGCATTTTTCCCCTGACCTGCTGCTGCTGCCGCTGCAATCATCACCGCCGTTTCTCCTGGGTCTGCTCGTGGCGGCATAAATCCACCCCATTCCCCCCAGCCGACAACAGGCAGCTGCAGTGGCTCAGTAAAAGCATGGGGTCTGATTCCAGCGAGTTGTAAGTCTCCGTTAGTCCTGCACCTACATACTTTTGCATCAGAAGGGGCAGGACCGGCGGAGACTTACAAGCATGCTGGAATCAGACCCGCACATTTACTAAGGTTCTGCTGCTTCTTGCTGTTGACTGGGGAGGGGGTGATTTATGCTCCCACATGCAAACCCGGGAGAAGAAGCGGTGACGACAGCAGCAGTGGCAGCAGCAGGTCAAGGCAAAGTGAGGTAGCCGAAGCTGCATTTTATTTATTTATTTATTTTATTTAGACAGTTTTGTATACCGCCTTATCCTTCAATCAAAGCGGTCACAACACAATTGGGGGATACATTTAACATGAGGGGATATGAAACACATACACTAATACTTACAGGGAACATGGGCTATGGAGGGTTAAGTGGCTTGCCCAAGACCACAAGGAGCACCTGTGGGACTAGAAACCCCAGTCCTTCCGGCCCAAGGTTGCTGTCCTCTAGTGGGATTTGAACCCCCGACCTTCCAGCCTGAAGTACCTTGCCCCAACCACTAGGCTACTCCTCCCTACATTTTAGCATTCATTTTTCTCAGTCGCTGAGTATGTTTTGCTTGAGCTTCAAGAGTTCTCAACTCTATCCCTTAAATGTTTGGAAGAATCCTAGACCATGCATGAAAACGACTTCTGGAATTGCTGCTGCAAAGAGGGTTTTTTTTATTTGTTTCAGTCAATTATTCTTTAAGAAAAGGATGTTTAGGATGCACATCTTTGCCCTTTATAGATTGTGAGGATAATTTTATAACCAGGTGCCTAGTTTTAGGCACCCAGAATGCACCTTTCTAAAGCCTAATTTAAAAGAAAAGCTGGTGGTGTAGAGGTTTCCAAAAACACACATTCAATTTAGGAATTTACACCAGCTTTAGGGCTAGCAGAAATGCCCGTGCCTAGATTTCTAATGAACGTGCATGAGTTATTTAATAATCTATGAATGTAAATGTGTGCTTCACCTAAGCTTTGCTCCTGTATATGCCCAAAAAGAAGGAATGTAGCATTGACCTGACGCACAAATTAGAAAATAGCGACTGACTAAAATATGTGTGTTAAGGTCCATCCATACATGTACGTCACTGAGTCTATGTGGGATATACACACATTCCCACTAAACATCAGAGGCCGATTCTCGATCCTGAACTCCCCGCATGTATAGAGGAGGGGAACTCATGACGGGGGTGGGAGGGGGTGGGCCAGTCATGGCCCTGTACATCTGGGGGGGTGACGGGGGGTGAGGGGGTGGGCCAGTCATGGCCCTGTACATCTGGGGGGGGTGACGGGGGGGTGAGGGGTGGGCCAGTCATGGCCCTGTACATCTGGGGGGGTGACGGGGGTGGGCCAGTCATGGCCCTGTACATCTGGGGGGGGGTGAAAGATGCATGGGGAACTTATTCCATCTCCGGGGTGGAATAAGTTCCCCCAAAGATTGCAGAGAACGAAGAAGGGATGCAGTGAGGAAGTGAGCAGGGGCAGGGTGTTCCCCACAGCCCGATCACGGCCATGGCAGATCTGATTGGGGGTCAGGCGGCAGGGAACAGGTCATTGGAACTGCTTGCGGTGGATCGGGACTCCTGCATGGCAACCCAGTGCCATGGCAATGGGATGCCACGGCACAGGGCTGCACGCGGGAGCCTCGGGTGATATGTACAGGGAGCAGGCTGGACATAAAATGTGTCTGAATTGGGGCACATCCTGCCCATCCCGGCCTGTTGCACCCAATTCTGCTCCTGCAGGTGTAGAATCAGGTGTAGAATCAGGTGCACAACCGATCCACCAGATTTTGGACATCTGGACAGGCCCCGATGGGAATTGGCTTCCACGTGTATTTTTACCTTGGGCGCTACTTTATAAGATATCATTAATGCAAGTATATGGCCACATATGCTCATAGTTGACTAAAATCGTCCCTTTTAGGGGCATACTTTATCATTAAAGTAGGTGCCTCCTTATAAAGTCACCGCTTATGAGGGTATTTTTATAGTCACACCTAGTTAACATGTTTTCACACACATATTTCATGCTCATTTATAAAGTCAAGTGCACGCGAGCTTGACTTTAGAAAATATTAGCGTAAATAGCAGAGCATGCACCTTAAATTAAGGTGTAATGACTTATACTAGCCCGAGCTGGTGTGCATGACCACGCCTAAACTCCACCCATGTACACACCCAGAGTGAAAGTTATTTATTAAACAGAAGTGCTGATTTTTGGCACTTGAACCTATAGGGCCCGATATTCTAAAGGCATTTACATGGTTTGCAGACCATGTAAATGCCGCAGAACAAGATATTCCTATGAGATATTCAACTGACCACGTTAGTGCCGCTGAATATCCCCAACTAACACCACTATATGCCCCGATGCTAACCGCTTAGCATCAGGGCACATTGTGGGCATTCCGGGGAATGTCGTAGCGACAAAATTGCGCCGCTACCCGATTGTGACCTTGAAGTAAAACTAGGTGAAGCAAAAACTGGCCTAGTTTTACCCATGTGAGCTAACCACGTAGCTCTGCATTATTGCTGCTACTCAGTTAGCTTCTACGGCATTTGAGGCCATGTGATGACCCCATATATTGAATGCCAAGGCTGTATATGATCCCAGCATTAAATATCCAGAGTTAGAGGTCGGCGGCGACGACTATGTACCATCCCAACTGAATATTGTTAGCTGGATGGGAAGATCTAGGGAATGTAGAACAGTGGGAAAAACTGAAAGGAGATATAATATGGGCAACAAACCTTTCTGTTAGGAAAGTAAATAAAGATGCTCCAAGAGTTAAAAGAGGCTGCTATGGTTTTCTAAAATAGCTGAAAAGGTAAGAAAATAGAAGGCTGGCATTCATAAACTACAAGAGATCCCAGAAGGAGAGAGATACTCAACAGTATCCTGAGGGGAAAAAACATTCCCTTTAGTGTACACAGGCAATAATATCCTAAGGGAAAAACATTATCAGTAGTGTGCTGCGGAGGGGCTATCAGGCAAAGGCTACCTTTTTGAGAATGATGGCAAAATCGTTGAGGATAAAGATCTTGGAAGGTATGGAAAGCATGAGGAGGCATGTAGCAAAGCTCGAGGAACGGTGTGGAGCTGAGTAGCTAAGATTTAATGCTAAAAATGCAGTACAGAATAAGGGCTGAAGAAGGTCTGTGCACCAAGGTGAGAGTGATCATATCTGAGGGTCTTAAGTTGGCCAAACATGTAGATAAAGTGAGAGCAGAATCAAGAGGGAAGCTTAAATGCATAGGGAGAGGAATAGTTTGCAGGAAAAAAGAAAGTGGTGTGCATTCATTAGTGCATATGTGGTTAGTTCAGATACCTTAAAAGTAGTGCATACAAAATTGATTTAAAGAGTTAAGAACATGCCACCCTGCATGTGCCTGATCTTAGAAGCTAAACAGGATTGGGCCTGAGTAGTACTCGGGGCTGGTGTGACCATTAGGTGATCAAGGCAACCACCTAGAGCACGAATGCTTCAGGGACAGTCCATTACTACCCTTGCACCTCCTCTCCCTCTCTGGTGCCCATTGCCACCACTGAGGCCGCTTTCTGGGACCTGCAGCAGTGGCAATGACTGAAAGAGCCCTGCGGTGCTTACCTTACAACTTCAGCACTACGGGGCTGTTTGCTTCTGCTCCCTCTAATGCCAGATGCCAACTTCCTATTTGCAAACAGAAAGTTGTCATCAGGTGATAAAAGGGGGTGGAAGCAAACAGTCCCATGATGCCAAAGTTGTATGGTAAGTGCTGCGAGGCTGTTTGTGGCCATTGCCACTGCTGCAGGTCCTGGAGAGGGGTGTCAGTGGTAGTGATGGGCACCGGAGAGGGGGAGGGGCGCAAGGGATAAGGTTCATCTAGGGTGCCTCATGTCCTTGCACTGGCCCTGAGTACTTGGATGTGAGACCCCCCTTGAAATGCCAGGTGCTGTAAGCTTATTGCATGGAAAAATAATTCTGGTTGTACTTTTCCAAGGAAATCCAAGAGATAGTCACAACATGGACAATTAGCTGCATGGTGGCCAAGAGCTGACATAGATCTGATGGTACACAACAACAATCTGTGAGTTAATGTGCATGAAGTCTGTTCCCATATGTTTTCTTGTTGATAAAAAAGTGTGAAATTAACAAGAAAGACCAAATAATTTGTAAATGAACTGAAAGAAAAAATGTTCTATGCACATTCTTAAAAAAGGAGGTGATAGTACCTCTGTATAAGTCTTTGGTAAGATCTCATTTGTGGTAGTGTTCAATTCTGGAGGCTCCATGGTACTAAGGAAAAACAGTTTGTCAAATAAATAAACATAAACATAAAAGGATATAAATCCAAAAAAGTTGGTCCGGAGAGAAATTAACAAAAATGGTCTATTCTTATAAAATATATGATCTAAATGTTAGAGATGTGGATTAGTTAGTGCACATTCAAATCAATAGTGCACCTTAAACATTTTTAGTGCACACTAAGTTGATTTAGGGGGTTATTTTAAAAGCCTTATTCACAATTACCATATGTAAAATTAGACATTTCATGTGGAAATGACATCCAAATGTAAATGGAAGTTTTAGATAGGGTGAATTTACACATGGACGTCCATCCTATATAAAAATTGCAAGGGGCCATGTCAGGGACATGATTAAGAACTGGCTTGGGTAGGTAAAAAATCTACACATGAATTCCCCATTTCATGTGGAGGCCAATTCAGCACCCTGCATGTCCGGGCTGTCCGAACGTCCAGAAAATGGATGGCCAATTGTACCCAATTCTATAACCATGGGAGCTATACGTTCCTGTGGTTGCAGAACCAGCGCACATAGATGGCCCAGAATGCATTCTGTTCAAGGGAGAGAGATGTCCAGGGCTGTGTAAATGCCTGTACCTGCAGCTTAGATATGCATTAGACCACTTCTGCTAGCACGTCATAAAAACAAGTAAGCATCTACTTGTCTTCAGAAAATAGGCGTAAACTAGGCGACTGAAAAGGCACCTTAACTTGGCGCCCCCTTAAAAAATTACCTCTGAACCCCACAGAGATTGCTGAAGGCAAAACCAGATTTGAAGAATCCAGGAACTCAGCCGGCCAACCCGCCCAACGCTCCAGCTGGTGTGCCTGTACTCTGGCATCCTATCACCATGGCACCCGCATGTCCAACCAGAGGAACTGAATAGCCCGCCTCAAGCAGCCCTGTCACCCCATCACCAGACCCCTGCCATTGGCCCCCATGGCTGGGATAGAGTGGCTGATGCTCTCCCGTGGCGGTGCGATGTGGCTGGGCTGTCCGCAGGCAGCAATCGGCCGGATACCCAGCACTTATTCTACTTTCGAGGTGGAATAAGCCAGGCATCCAAGTGGAGGCCTGTGGGCATACAGAGGCCCGTCCTGAATGGCCTCTGTATGTCCAGGCACCAGGGCTGCCCCCGCTCTGCCTCCATCCCGCCCCCTCCCACCCCGTCCAGCGCTCCCTGCACAAACTCTCTATACTTGCGGAGAGTGCTGGGACTAGTATAGGGTCCCTGGCCTGTTTGCGGGTTGTATGTCCAACCCGGACATACAACCCCACTATTCGGACCTCAGAATCTGTAGTGAGCAATTTCTTGTTCCATGGTTTGAACTACATGGGGCATGACACCAACTGGGACATTCATCAATTTCCTGCCAACAGAGACTTAGGATGGGTGGAAAGATTGTGAATGACCAAGTCCAGTGTCATATCAATGGCAGCTACAAGCCCTGCATGCCGCCTCTCTGTCACCTCCAAAAGTCTGTTGGTGCACCATTTGTTTCAAATAACATTCATTCCTGGTCCTCTAGATTTTCTTATCAGATAAAGTAATTATAAGGATGAGCAGAACAGTCCGTAGCAGTGTGGCATGCTCATGAGAATGAAGAAGTGATAACCCAAACACTGTAACCTGTATTATTTTGTTATGTTAAGCATTTAGTGCATATCTTATCACAAGTTATTGCCTTGATTTCCTTGCTGACTTCATAATGGATTGTTATGAAAAATGTCATCTAGGGCTGCAATATAATTTAGGAAAGCGAAATATGAAGTTGAACTAAGTACATCAGTCAAAAGGAATTACTATTTGAATGCAAAACTGAAGTGTTAAAATGCAGAACAGTACTGTACACTGGGCCTCCTAGTTAGCACTGAATGTACAAATGCTGATAAATCAAATGATAACCGAGAATGGAAGTGTCAATGTTATTTTTAACTCATATGTTTCCAGTGTTTGGAAAGGATTGCCATTATTCAAATCTGGTTTTGCCTTCAGCAATCTCTGTGGGGTTCAGAGGTGATTTTTTAAGGGGCGCCAAGTTAAGGTGCCTTTTCAGTTGCCTAGTTTACGCCTATTTTCTGAAGACAAGTAGATGCTTACTTGTTTTTATGACGTGCTAGCAGAAGTGGTCTAATGCATATCTAAGCTGCAGGTAGAGGCATTTACACAGCCTTAGAGCCGGTGTAGCTGGACCTCTGCTTTTCAAGTTCATACCTCAATTATAGTATTTTATAATCTACGCACATCCTTGTGGGCAGCACCCAAACTGTGCCCATGTGCATGCCAACTGCTGTTTCATAACCGATCATTGAGGTGCAGATATGTCCACATATGCGCAGGAATATACAGTAATATTGCCTTCTTCCTGTGCTAAAGAGTGAGAAGTCAATTTGGCACCAAGAACACAGAAAGTGGGCGGTGAATTTTTGAAAGCGTGCTTAACTGGCAATGTATACCTCAACTTTTCATCCCGCACAAACTCAACTGATTTTCAGCTGTAAGGAACCTTCGTATGTTGTGTTTGAAAATCAGCTAAAACGACATTCTTACATTTACACAGCATAAAGTACATGTATTTCTCTAAGAGGGCAGAGTGGCTCAGTGGTTGGGACAGGTTACCTCAGGCCAGAAAGCCAGGGGTTCAATTCTCACATGGGGACAAGCAACCTCAGGCCAGAGGGACTGGGGTCTCTAGTCCCATGGCCACTCCTTGTGGCCTTGGGCAAGCCACTTAACCCTCCATTACCTCAGGTGCACTTAGATTGTGAGCTCTTCAGGGACAAGGGAATAAAAAGTACCTGTTAGTATACATGTAAACTACACTGATTCTAAAGAGCACAGTATAAAAAAGAACAAAAGAAAATAAATAATGTCTACTATGCATGTTTGAAACTGGAATAGACACATGTAGGGGTAACTTTATAATAGGGCAGGAAGGTACCTATTTTTAACCTGTTTCATAACGGAACAGAGGCACCTTTGTGTTTTTATAAAATGCTTTATCTTTTATCTTTATCTTTATTTGGTTCTTGATATGCCACTTTATGATAAAACATCAATGCAAGTACTAATCATGCAGAAATTGTACCTGGACTGAAGGTACAGACATCAGGCCTGCTGAGGATCAGGAATAAATATTAGTGTGCAGTTTCCATGTATATTTTATAAAATACATGTGCAAATTGTTATAAACTATTATAACAAGCATGTTTCTGACCAATGTAGGCCTTAGCATTAACTGCTGCAACTAGACTGAGGCACATCTTTATGCCCTTATTCTAAATAGTAAAGTGTGCGTATATTTCACTTTATAGAATAGGTCCCAAATACGCGCATAGCAAAGTGCATTAACTGCACAGGAGTTACAAAATTACTCACAAAAAGTAGAAAGACGCGCAGAAAGGAGAGGAGAAGAATTTAAAGCTTGACAGATATATGTGACCCCCTTTTATTGTAGGGAAAACACTATGTAAGTTGGACAGTGAAAAAGATAGGAAGAAAATTGATGCCTTTTAATTAAGGTGCTGGCAACGAATACTGTATATACCATGGACTGCCCGAAGAACAAACCAGCCTTTCTTTAGAAGCTCAGATGACAAGACTTTGACTTTCATGCTTTGGACACATCATGCAGTTAATATCAACTCAAGTGATGTTGTTAATTACACTGTGCATTATTTACTGTGTTGTTAGCACAAGGTGGCAACGTTTTCTCTGTGTTAGCTGGACAGGAAAGTATCCCCAGCAATTATCGCAGAGGTGTTGCAGTTACCGCACAAACAAAAAAGGGCAAAACATGAAAAATAAGCCAAAAGTGATATACTTTAAGCCTGAAATATTTTAATGGGATAATTTTGTATAACGTCGAGCCCAATGCTGTGTCCCACATGTCCGGCAGCTCTGGCAGTTCAAAATCCGGATGTGTGGGAAACAGACCCAGTTCTGCTGCCGTGGGGCCCAGATGTACCCCTGATGGCAAAATCGGCGACTTGGATGCCCAGAAGCTCCCTGTATGCAGGAACTGATTGGCGTACGGGGAGTTGTCAACCTAGATGCCAGAATGCCTTCTGGTGCAAGACAGCAGTCTGGCTCTAGGGCAACGAGCCGTCCACAGGATAGCTCAGAATACCATGTCCGACAACTGCACCTGCAGGCCTGTGTCCAGCCATCATCGGCAGCCACTACATGCCAGAGCAGAGCTGCAGGGGCACAGCGTTCCCATCGGTGTATGCCACAGGGGTCTGCGCCGCTCGTTGTGGGGGGCATCCCTGACTTATTCCACCCTTGCTTGGGGGTGGAATAAGTCAGGCATGCAGATGAGAACCACGGGACGTACAGCCACACCCCCGCTCTGCCCCATTACTGCCCCCTCCCGCCCACATCTAGCACTCCCCACACATACACTTTGTACGTGCAGGGAGCGCTTGGCCTGGAATCACGTTCCAGCCCTCAGCGCAGGTTGGATTTCCAACCCTGCTATTCGTGTTCCTGGATGCTGGCCTAAGTCTTAGTAAACTGGATGAAATCTTTCCAATATTTGCAATATTTGGAATATTTATAATATTTGCAACATTTGGCTAAATAAGCATAATAGTGGATAAAACTTGGGGGCTTGTTTCTGAAATTGTGATAAAGCAGTAATGTGCGTTATTGCACATTATTGCATTTTGTTAGCAAATAGGACCCATAGAAAGCTCACTTACTAACATCAGGCATTAATGTTCTGGAAAGAGAGCCCTTGGTGCTCTTTAGTACATTGACCTCACTGAATTTTGTTGGTTTGCATACAAGGTACAGATATCAGTGCATGTCTGTCATGTTATGTTAGCACATGCAGAGTAGCTTGCCCTTTGAGAAAGCTCTGTAATCAAAGCATAAAGAAAGCTTTCAAAGTCTCTAGGTGTTTCTTTGTGCAGTGATATTTTTTATTAATAAATGTTCAGCTTATAGCTTTTGTAAAAAGATTTTACCTGGTTGCAAAGCTGTCTCTCTAAGAGGAGCCTAATCTATTCACTAACATGGAGTGCTGCGGTTGCTACGAGACATAAGTACCCACCCCCTCTGTGCAAATACTACAAGCCCTTCATTACAGACTTGGCACTGTGCAAGGTACTGTTCAGTTTTCACAGTTTCTATAAATGTATGTGCAGATTTTATATTAGCTTCAAGGAACTTTGATTTTAAAAATGTACCAGACTTTTCTAGAACACAACAGTGGGTGTTTCTTGTTTGAGGAGTTGAGTTTTTGTCAGCTGTATATATATATATGTGTGTGTGTGTGTGTGTGTGTGTGTGCATACACAGTGCCGGGGCAAGGATTAGTGGCACCCTAGGTGGGCCTATCCATCCTGCCACCCCTCCCCCCACTGTGCCCCCGCCCCTGCCCCCATTGCCACTGCTGCTACCCTTCTCAAGGGGCCGTAAACAGTGGCAGTGGCAAAGAAATCGCAACAGAGCAACTTACCAGAGGTTCCACTGCTATGTTGCAGTTCCTGCTTGCTATCATCGGGCACTTCAGCCCCCTTCAGTGCAGATTTCCTTATGAAAGCAGGCAGGAACCACTATGCAGCGCTGGAGTCTTTGGTAAGCACTGTGTCGTGATTCCTTTTCCATTGTGGCTATTGCTGACTCTGGAGAAGGGTGGTGGCAATGGGTGCCATCAAAGGGCCAGCACTTTAGGCAGCTCCTTAGTTTGCCTATTGGTAGCACCAGCCCTGTGCATACACAATAATATGAAGCAGCCTGGCTGGCGAGCTGAAGACCAAGCTTACAATGTAGGGCATGGGCAAAAGTCTGGGCTCCTTACCCCTGGGGCCAAGGAGAGCTGTCAGGACCTCTACCTTCTGTGGGATGCTGTTTTCCTCCTCAGGATGCACCCATCGCTTTCCCGTCAGGCACATTACTGAGTCAAAATCCAGGCCAGTCTCTAAACAATACTATTGATTGAGATGCATCTTCAGATTAAAAGGACAAGGGGGGAAATACAAAATCTTCTATCAAAACACAGCAGATCTCTTACCCTTCCTTTATCTTCACTCGTTGAGGTAACAGTCAGCTTTTTCTTCTGGATTTTTATTCTTGGATTCCTCTGGTTCCTCATGTTCATTTTCTTTTCTTTTGCTGTTTCCTCTTCTTGATATTTATTTATTTGATTTTATATACTGCACTCTTTTGAGATCAGAGCAGTTTACACAAAACAAGAGCTATAAACGTTTTACGCTGAACAGGGGTGTCAACTTGGATGGCAACTGGGAGAACTATGTTACATAATGATACGTGTTTCCTAAGGGCTTAGCATGAGGGTAGACCTGTGCCATGAGACCGGCAGGCCTATGGTAATATATGGTTATGTTGCATGGTCATAGTAGAGTTGGAACAGATGAGTCATTATTGCCTTTCTAAAGGTTGACATGTCAGAAATCGTTTAGAACGGAGCCGGGAGAGTGTTCCATAGGGTTGGTGCGCATAATGAGAATGCTCAGCTCTTAGCAGCTTGGGTACTTTTTGTTATTGCCGAAGAGGTTATGATGGTATTAGCCATTCCAGTTCTCCTTACTCTGTTATTAGGAGTCGAGTGTATGATAGCTGAGAGGGAATCTGCGGACAGGTTATGTAGTACTTTAAAGGTCAGCAGTAAAGTTTTATATTTCAGGTGGCTTGATATTGGTAGCCAGTGTAATTGCCTTAAGATGGGCGTGAGATGCTCATATCTGGATGCTCCATGCAAGGTTTGAGCTGCAGCATTCATGGCCTTTTGGGATGGTTGTAGTGTACAGCTTGGTAGGCCTTGGAGTATGATGTTGGCATAGTAAAAGTGCGGGAGGAGTAGTGCCTGGAATACGGTGTGGAAGTCTGTTGCATCCAGAAGTGGTGTGTAAGTGTCAGAGGGTTCTCATTTTATGATATATTGCCTTGGCAACATTATTTATGTGAGTCTGCATACTCAGTTGTTGGTCCAGGGTGACTCCGAGATAGCACACTTCCTGTTTGTCATCAGTTCAGCATATTTTACCCTAATAGAAGTAGGTTGGATGAAGGTCTGTAAGACACAAGCTTTTTCTTCTTATATTTGTAACCTGAACTCCAAAACGTCTGGAAACTCACAATTCCAGCCTCCCACACCAGTGAATCTGGGAACTGGCACCTCTTGGAGACTTCTTCCCTACACCCCAAGCCTAGCTGACCAGAATGTCACTCCTGCACCAGAGGCTCCCATCAAACCTGCCAAGCACCAGAAGGGTAGTATTCAATTGATCCTTCCTCTTAAAGGCTTTCAAAGTGCTTCTTACAGCATTCGGTGGCCATATCAGCACTTACTTCTACCCAGCATACAGATTTTATGGGGGCTCAGAGTCCACTCAAAATGGCTCAAGCACATTCACCACCATTTGGGACACAGGCTGCCATTAACCATACAAGAGCTTATAACACCAGGAGAACTAGAGTAGGGGAGGGGGTAATTCATGCATCTTACAGCATCTCATGTTTTGCACTGCAATCACAGGATATACTTAGCAATGAGAAAAAAATGTGCAAACTCCCTTCTATATTTTGCATTTTAGAGCAATTTCTACTTAGAACACGATTAGATCCTTATATGAATCTTAATAAGAGAGAGAGAGACTCTATAGAATAAATAACTCAAACACAAAGGATATATTTTTATCATTTATTCAACCAAAAGATTGAGCAATAAGAATCCTTGTGCAACAAAGTATATGAATCCTTTGTTTGGTAACTGCTGGTGCCTTATTGAACGGCAATAACTTCAACTAAACATTTCCTGTAGCTGTTTATCAGTCTCCCACATTGCCCCTGAGGAATTTTAGCCCATTCTTCCATACAGAACTCTTTCAGCTCTGACATTTACGAGGTACGTTTATAAAGCTATTTCTTGCACATACTCTATGTGGTTATATATGACAAGTCAAATGGCTCTTACAAAATTGCCTTAGACACTGCATGAATACACGAACCTTTATAGTAGTCAGTTCGATCTGGATGGCGTGTGAGCGAAGTCAAAAAATCACCTTGGATCTGATTTTGAAAAGCGCAGAGATTTAATTAAACACCGCAGAGGTCAGCCACAGTGCTTAAATATCAGTGGGTTATTCAGCGGCAGTATCTGGATAGTACGTTTGTGGTCAGCATTATTGGCACCCTTGCATTTTAGGTATTTTATGTGCATTATCTTGAGAAATAATTGGAAATATTCCAGTTGTATGTCAACATAATATTTTAATCGTATGTTCAAAGGTATATAACAAAAAAAAAAAGATGTCTGTGCAACTTAGGCGCAGTAATTTCTGAGAAAAAAACTAAATATGACTTGGACAGGATTAATGGAACCCTTCACTAATATTTGGTTGCACAACCTTTGGCAGTGATAAAGCCTCCTAACATTTCCTAAAGCCATCTATAAGTTTTGGACATCTGTCTGCTGGTAGTTTCTCCCACTCTTCAACTGTGATTTGTTCCAGCTCATGAATGTTTCCAGTATTTCTTTTACCAATGGCAGATTTCAGCTCTTTCCAAAGGTTTCAGATCAGGATTCTTTGCTGGCCAGTTTAACCCTGGGAGCACCGATGGAGTCAAAAGTGACCCCATTGCAAGTTTCACAACGCGTATCTCAGAAACTAGTTGTTCAAGAATGCAATCTTTTTATGACTTTTCACATGTCAATATTCTCTTTATTTTGCGCCATGAAAGGAATAATTTTCATCCGCTAGGTGACGCTAGTGATGAATTGCAGCACAGAGTACCAGTGGGGTCATTTTTGACCCCAGTTGCTTACGTCCAGTTTGGATCGTGATACAATTTGCAGTTTGGAAATTTTTTGATCTGACAAAGGTATTTATCATTAATTATGTATCATTTATTTTGTGTACTCTTATTTTATGAAAATTACACATTTTCTGTAATTGATATCATACGTTTTCTCATTATTTCCAATGAAATCTAAAGGCTTTCAGCTCGTTCATCACGATTATTGTACACCTATAGTAAAACTGCTTTGCATTTTATTCAACTTTATCTTTGTTTATTTATTTTAGGTTATTGTTTATGATGTCAAAATGAAAGTATTCAGCTGCCCATGTAAGAGAAATATTGCAACGAGATGCTGACAGTGACGGCTCTGAGTCGTCTGATGATGCAGCATATTCAGCAAGCGAAGAAGCATATCAGCTAAGTTCGGGCGATAAATCTGATGATGACAGTCATGATTCAGATGGCGAAAGCAGTTGGTCGCCAAGTGAATGTGAGACTGATGAGCCGGTAACATCGCCTGCAGCAAAGAGTCAAGTTACAGGTCGAGGCAAAGGTCGAGGCTGTGCTGGACGGGGAAGAAGGCAGGAGTCCTCGGTGTCAGTATCATCTGTGAGAAATCTTAGTTGTAGTCATAGAGGAGCTAAGAGGTCATCAACTATAAGCACAAATGTTGCCATTGAAGCCTATGTATCTAAGGATGCCACATCATGGAACAGGAAACCTATAAAGCAAGCTGCTGAAAGATATGCCAGAGCTAATGTCATGCCCGTACAACAAGGTCCTACAAGGTATACTGTACGAAATGTTGATGGCTCTCTCGCAGCATTCCACTTGTTCATGAGGAAGAACTTATTGAATGAAATCATGATGTGGACGAGCAAACAAGGAAGACACATTTATGACAACACCTGGAAAGATTTGACAGACGGAGAATTTCAACATTTTCTTGGACTTCTGATCCTCTCAGGCGTGTACAAGTCACAAAATGATTCCATAGTTCAGTTGTGGAACCTTGAAGATGGTTGTTCTGTTTTCGGCAAAAATATGGCCCGAAACTGTTTTCAGCAAATTTCTTGTGCTCTCGGATTTGATGATGCAGCCAACAGATGTGAGCAACGAGGCGTGGATAAGCTTGCTCCAATCAGACACGTTTTTGATACCTGGGAAGCAACTCTAAGTGGTGCCTTTGTTCCTGGTGAAAATGTTACTGTGGATGAGCAACTGCTTACATTTCGTGGCCGTGTTCCATTCAGACAATATATTCCCAGCAAACCTGGGAAATATGGCATAAAGCAATGGATGTTGTGTGACAGTGCAGCGTCATATGTTCTGTGTCTTCAAGTATATACAGGAAGGGAACTCGGACAAAACAAGGAACAGAATCAGGGTGAAAGGGTTGTGCTGCAACTCACTGAAGGATTGACGCGATCTGGCAGAAATGTTACTGTTGACAATTTTCTCCAGGACCAAGCAGGAAGTCAGTCCTCACATATGGGTGACGTCGGCGCCGACGGAGCCCTCGCGGAGCAATTTTCCCCAGCTTTCAAAGAAAGCCTTTGAGAATTGCAGCGCGCATGCGCGGTCGCCTTCCCGCCCAAGGGTGCCATCTTAGCCAGTCTTCTTTTTTCCGCGGAGCCCTACAGACGTACCCGTCGTGTCCCCGTGAAAAAGTTGATTTTATTCGTAATATTCTCTTTTTTCCTTCGGTTCGACGCCGGTCTTCTTCCCGCCCGGACTCGCGACGCCGGTCACGAGTCCTCTTCTTCTTTTTCGGTTTTTCTGATTTAGTCAGTTTCGTTTTCGGTTTTTTCACTGGCAGCCCGGTCTTTTGACCTCGCAGGGGCCCTTTTTCCCCCGATGGCTGCCAGTGGTTTCAAGCGGTGTGGTCAGTGTGACCGAAATATGTCACTAACTGACACACACGATAATTGCCTCCGCTGCCTGGGCCCGGATCATGAAGAAATGATCTGTGGGGCCTGTGGCAAAATGTCCTCCAAAGCGTTGAGAAGTCGGCGGCATCAGCGGGATAGGATCTTCGCTGACCCCAGCCGTACCCGGACCTCGTCGGAAGCCTCGGCGTCCAGAGGTTCCAGCTCTGACCGTCGCCGGAGTTCCTCCGACAGGGGTTCTCCCTCCGGGGACCATCGACGGAAGGTGAAACCCGCGAGGGCGGCGTTGGTGGACGCTCCTGGCTCCGCGAGGGCCAGGTCGCATAGCCCCGATAGCTGTCCCGGGTCCTTGGAGAAGGAGCACCTCTCGAAGCGACCTCGCATGGAGTCGGAGCTGCCTGCTTGGGTAAGTCCTGTGGTCCTCCTGGACTCGCCTCCGAGACCGCCGACGTCGGGCCCGACGCCGTCGGGGCCCGAGTCGGGGGCTGCTGGGTCACCTGAGGTCGGACTCAGGTTGACGGCCTTGGAGAGCAGACTGTCTGCCTTCATGGACCAGCAGCGGGCACTGCTCGCTAGCCTCGCTGGCGCCGCTGCCCCGACCGCCGGGACGTCGACGTCTAAGTCGACCCCGGAGACCGAGCCGATCCTCGAGTCCATGCGAACTCGAGTCGATCCTCGGTCGAGGTCACCCTCGGCCTCCCGTTCGGGACCGAGGTCGTCGACGCCGACTCCCTCGGCGTCGGGGCGGCCGGCGCCGCAGCCTGCCCGGGCCGACCCCACCGATTCCTCCTCGGAGTCGGTCTGGGAGTCTGAAGAGGAAGAGTCACCTGATTCTTTTCAGACTCGGTGTGTCCCCTCGGACTCGCCTGAGTCCGAACCTCGGAAGCAGTCCCCTCCGGAGGATGCCCGGTTCTCGGACTTCGTCAGGGATATGGCCAAGGCTTTGGCCTTCCCTGCGGATCCCGAGGAGGAGCCTCGAGCCGAAGAGCTCGACGCCCTCCAGTATGACTCTCCCGCCAGGGAACACTTTACTGTACCGGTTCCTCCCATGCTGGAACGACTACTCTTCCGCATGTGGGAGAGTCCGGCCTCCTCGCCGGTCCTGAGCAAGCGGGTCGATTCTATCTATCGAGTCCGCAAGAGCCCTGGCTTCCGAAAAGCACAGCTACCACACCATTCCATGGTAGTGGAATCGGCCATGCATCGTCTTAAGAGCCAGAAGATGCACTCCTCGGTGCCTCCTGGCAGGGAGGCCCGTAACCTGGATGGCCTTGGAAAGAAGTGTTTCCAGGGCTCTATGCTTGCGTGTCGTGTCCAGACCTACCAGCTATACATGGGCATGTATCTCCGAGACCTGGCTAAAGAGCTAGCCGGATTCTCCGCTGGATTGTCCGAGGAACCTTTGCGGAGGTTCCTAGCCTTGTCCACTGGCATTCGGGAATGCTCAAAATTCATATCCCGAGCAGCCTATGATGGCTTTGAAGCATCGGCTCGAGTGGCCGCAGCCGGCATCGGTGCCCGCCGACAGGCTTGGCTTCAGTCGTCTGACCTTGAGCCCTGGGTGCAGGACAAGTTGGTCGATGTCCCCTGCCGAGGTGAAAACCTCTTTGGCAAACCTATGGACGAGAAGGCTGCACAACTAGAGACAGAGACTCTCACCAGGACTAGGCTTTCTAGGAAGACCTCCGCCCCTTCCCAGAAAAAGAAGGGCTCGGGAAAGAAGTCCTTTTACCCGAGAAAGGCGGCTGCCTATAAACACTACCCCCAATATCAGGCCCCCGCAGCTCCCCAACAGGGCCAGCAGGCCGAGGGAAGGGGTAACGGGTCCCGTAGGCAGCAAGCCCCCAAGCCTGCACCACCAGCCCCTGCTCAGCAGGGTGGGGGCTTTTGACTCCTTAAGCATAGCCTCTCCCCCTCCGCTGGCTCCTCCCAGCACCGGAGGCCGGCTGGTTCACTTCGCCCACAGGTGGTCCAACATCACTTCAGATGCCTGGGTGCTTCAAGTCGTAAGAGAAGGCTATCTTCTCCACTTCCACCAGGTCCCTCCCTCCTATTTCCCGGGAGAACCTCCACGACTCCCTCTGCACAGGGACTTACTCCTTCAGGAGTTAGCAGGTCTTCTACAGGAACAGGCGGTGGAACCGGTGCCCCACCACCTGAGAGGTCAAGGCTTTTATTCCAGGTATTTTCTAGTACCAAAAAGGACAGGAGGCCTCAGACCCATCCTGGACTTGCCCAACCTCAACAGGTTCCTCGTGCGGGAAAAGTTCAAAATGCTTACCCTTGGAATCCTTCTGCCCTACCTCCGGCAGGGAGATTGGCTATGCTCCTTGGATCTAAAGGATGCCTACACGCACATCCTCATCCACCCAAGCCACCGCCAATACCTAAGGTTTGTGGTGGCAGGAAATCACTACCAGTACAGGGTACTGCCCTTTGGCCTGTCCTCCGCACCGCGAGTCTTCACAAAATGTCTCGCGGTGGTGGCGGCCCATCTCCGGCTTCACGGCCTCTATGTCTTCCCGTACCTCGACGACTGGCTCATCAGAGCAGCGTCCGCTCCGGAGGTCACCAACGCCACACACCGCACGGTGACTCTTCTGCAGTACTTGGGCTTTGTCATAAACTTCGCAAAGTCTACTTTGCTCCCCTCACAGGATCTCGAGTTCATCGGCGCAAGACTGCACACTCCTCAGGCGCGAGCTTTCCTGCCTCTCGACAGGGCTCAACGGCTCATGGACCTAGCCGACCGTTTTCGCAGCCAGTCCCTGGTCTCCGCCAGGTGCTTCCTGAGACTGCTCGGCCATATGGCTTCCACCGTCCATGTGACCCCCAATGCCCGCCTGAATATGCGGCCTGCTCAATGGTGTCTTCGCAAGCAGTGGCAACAAGCCACAGGCGGCCTAGCAGACCTAGTGCGCGTCTCCGAGCCGCTGGCCTCGTCTCTCCAGTGGTGGCGTCATCGGCCGAACCTGGTACTCGGCATGCCTTTTCAGTCACCTCAGCCGGCCCAGGTGCTGACGACAGATGCGTCCCTCCTGGGTTGGGGAGCACATTGTCAAGGGGCACGTACTCAGGGCCTCTGGACCACGTGGGAGTCTGCTCAGCAGATCAACTTCCTGGAGCTCAGAGCGATCCGCCTGGCTCTCAAGGCTTTCTCCCACCTGACCTCTCACCAGTCCGTCCTTGTCCAGACGGACAATCAAGTTTCCATGTTCTACGTGAACAAACAGGGGGGCACGGGCTCCTTCCTTCTCTGTCGGGAAGCACAGAAGCTCTGCTCTTGGGCCGTCAGTCACGGCGTTCTTCTCAAGGCAGTTTATCTCCCAGGCCAAGAAAATTGCCTGGCGGACAAACTCAGCAGGATCCTCCAGCCGCACGAGTGGCGCCTGGATCCCTTAGTAGTTCAGAAGCTCTTTCTAAAGTGGGGCCTCCCCACGATGGATCTCTTTGCCAGTCCTCACAACCGGCAACTTCCTCGCTTCTGCTCTCATCAGCCACATCCCCTTCGAGTTGCGGCAGACGCTTTTCTACTCTCATGGTCGGAGAGCCTTCTGTATGCTTTTCCTCCCATCCCGCTAGTCTCTCGAACTCTTTTCAAGGTTCTCCGAGACAAAGCTTCCATGATCCTGGTGGCCCCTCGCTGGCCCAGACAGCCGTGGTTTCCACTCCTGCTGCAATTAGCGGTAGAGGATCCATTCCCTCTGGGGTTTCAACCGGATCTCCTCACTCAGGATCAGGGGTCTCTGCTACACCCCAACCTCAGATCTCTCAATCTAATGGCCTGGCTGCTGAGAGGGTAGTCCTTGCTCCCCTTCTCCTGCCGGCAGAGGTGGAAGAGGTCGTCCTAGCTTCTCGGCGACTTTCTACCCGCAAATGCTACGCCCTTAAATGGCGTCGCTTTTCCGTTTGGTGTACCCAGCAGTCTCAGGATCCCTTCTCCTGCTCGGTGTCGGTGATCTTGCAGTACTTGCTCTACCTCTCTAATCTGGGACTTAAGTCCAACTCCGTCAAAGTTCACCTCAGTGCTCTTTCAGCACATCATGTACCGGTGGACGGCAGACCTCTTTCCAGCGACCCTCTCGTAGCGAGGTTTCTCCGAGGTCTCCTTCTACTTAAACCACCTCTGCGCCCGCCAGCACCTGACTAGGATCTGAATGTGGTTTTACAGCGGATCACCTGTCCGCCTTTTGAACCTATGGCTACCTGTTCTCTCCGTTTTCTTTCTTGGAAAACATTGTTCTTGATAGCCCTCACTTCCGCTAGACGCGTAAGTGAATTGCAGGCCCTCGTGTCTGATCCCCCTTACACTCGGTTCTACAAAAATAGGGTAGTCCTACGGACTCACCCAAAATTTCTTCCAAAAGTGGTCTCCCCTTTTCACATCAATCAGGAGGTGGTACTTCCGACCTTCTTTCCCAGACCACACTCCAGCCGAGCTGAAATGGTCCTCCATACCCTGGACTGTAGAAGGGCATTGAACTTCTACCTTGACCGTACGCGGGAGCACCGTAAGGCTGCTCAGCTTTTTGTGTCTTTTGACCCCAATAAATTGGGGCTCCCGGTCTCCAAGCGTACTCTGTCCATCTGGGTTGCGGACTGTATCACTTGGGCTTATGGGGCAGCCGGGCTCTCCTTGGATGGTCGAGTCACGGCTCATTGTGTTCGGGCAAAGGCTACGTCAGTGGCTTACCTCCGCTCTGTTCCGCTGGCAGACATCTGCCGGGCCGCTACTTGGTCTTCGAGCCAGACTTTTGCGGTCCATTACTGTCTCGAGAGGGAGTCCCGCAGGGACAGTGCTTTCGGACAGGCAGTCCTCCGTAATCTCTTTGAGGTTTGAGCAACTCCTACCCTCCATCCCAGATGTGGGCTACCGGTGGGTAATAATTCAGCGAAGATTCCTTCCTTCTGTGCTGCTGAGCTAGAGGGAGCTCACTTTTATGCTTAGAGTCTCCGGTAGCCTTAAGCTTGGGAGTCCCATATGTGAGGACTGACTTCCTGCTTGGTCCTGGAGAAAGCGTAGTTACTCACCTGTAACAGGTGTTCTCCAGGAGCAGCAGGAATCAGTCCTCACAACCCTCCCTCCTCCCCTTGGAGTTGCAATCATCTGCTTAAGTTTTTTTGCAAATTTTTATGCTGTCTTTTTTAGCTATGTCATCTGACTGGCTAAGATGGCACCCTTGGGCGGGAAGGCGACCGCGCATGCGCGCTGCAATTCCCAAAGGCTTTCTTTGAAAGCTGGGGAAAATTGCTCCGCGAGGGCTCCGTCGGCGCCGACGTCACCCATATGTGAGGACTGATTCCTGCTGCTCCTGGAGAACACCTGTTACAGGTGAGTAACTACGCTTTTTCTGCAGTTTATCCCTGTCACGGAAATTGCTAGAAAAACAAATGACACTTTTGGGGACAATTCGAAAGAACAGAAAAGAATTACCTCCAGAATTTGTAACAGCAAAGGGCTGAGAAGTATTCACTTCACTGTTTGCCTTTCGCGATGACGCCACTCTGGTTTACTATTGCCCGAAGAAAGGAAAAGTGGTTGTTCTTCTGAGCAGTTTGCATGATCAAGAAGAAGTAGATAACACACGTTCAGACAAGAAAAACCATGCATGATCTTGGACTATAATTCTAGTAAAGGTGGAGTAGATACAGCAGATCAAATGTTGCACACGTATACCACAAAACAAATGACAAGACGCTGGCCAGTGACAATCTTCTACAACATGTTGGACATCAGTGCTTTGAATGCCTTCATTGTTTGGATGTCGCTAAATCCAGAATGGCAGTCCAAGTCAAAGCACAGACGTTGTCTATTCCTCTTGGAATTAGGAAAGCAACTGCTTCAGAGTAATTGCAGCGAGACTTCTTCCAGCACTGAAGAAGCCACTGATGCTGTTAGCAATGTCGGGATCCCAAAGAAAAGGGCAAGGTGTCACTGCTGTTCCAGAGAAAAAGACAAGAAAAACAACATAGTTTGCACCTCCTGCAAGCGCAATGTTTGCAAAGAACATTCAGAAATTTCTGTGTCTCATGCAAATGACTGTAGTGCTTTACTGTGTTCATCAAGTGCATGCAAAAACTGCTTTCATGGCAACTCTTCTTCATGTAATTTTATGATAAAGCATTAAATTTCAAAACATTTAACCTTCATATAATAAATCATTAATTCGGAATAATATTTTGTATGTTTAGTTTAAAATTTTCATGGTTAGCAATTAAAATTCGTTGTGGAGTCATTTATGACCCCAACAGTATTCAGTGTGTGCAAAAAATCTCTGTACTTCCAGGGTTAAAACAGTCCATTGGTTCTATTTTAACCATTCTTTTTGTACTTTTGAATGTATGTTTTGGGTCATTGTCCTGCTGGGGACCCATGACATTCGACCCATTTCACTCCAAAATACCTTGGTAGTCCTCTGACTTCATGATTCCTTTGATACGTTCCAGATCTCCAGTTCCTGAGGCACAAAACAGCCACACAACATGATGGAACCTCCACCATATTTAACTGTAGGAAGGGGGTTTTTTTTCCTTATAAGCTTCATTTCTTCGCCTGTAAATGTATCGCTGGTCTACATTGCCAAAGAGCTCAAGTTTTGTTTCATCTGTCCACAGAACATTTTCCCAGAAGTATTTTGGCTTCTCAGGGTGTGTTTGGGTAAAGATCAGGCATGCCTTTTTATGTCTGTCTTTCAGCAATGTGGTCCTCCTTGGCCTTTGCCCATGAAGTTCTTCTTTGTTAAATGTGTGGCATATGGTGCAAGTTGAAGCCACCACTCCAGGTTGCTCCAGGTCAGTCTTAAGCTCTTTGGATGTTGTACATGGTGTTTTTCCAACATTTTGCACTAACCTTCGAAGACTTCTTGGATTAATTTTCCTCTTCCTACCACCTCTGGGAGGTTTTTGACAGTTCCATGAGCAGAAAAATCTTAATAACACTGTGAAGTGTAGACAGTAATCCTAAGATCTTTGGAAATGGCCTTGTACCCCTTTGAAGTTTGATATTTGGTGATGATGGATTTTCTGACCGTCTCAGGCAGCTCTCTCACCTTCACCATTATGAAAATGGAAAAGGGAGTGAATATGACCATTTTAAACATTAGAGCCATCATTTATTGGTTGATTCAAGTCATGTGAGCACTGACAGTTGATCACAGTTATGTCTAATTTTACTGCAGTGGGAATGTGGCTCTTCTGTTCAAACTGACTTGAATTGTTTATAAGGGTGCCAATAATCATGTCCTCAAAAAACAAAATGTAGACCAAATGTGTCCAACTGGTGAAAACTATTTTTTAGTTGGAATATTTGTCACAACGAAAAATACCTCTTGTAACAAATTTTCCTTTTTAATCCCTTTAAGGTTTACCAAAATTGTGAACCCAAACTGAAAGTATATTCAAACATAAAAATGTGTGAAACACCCCAGCATTCAGTAATCACTTTAAAATCAGTTTTCTATCCTTTTAACCTAAATATAGAAAAAGGAATACATATGTTTGTTGTCTTCATACGACATCTTAAGCAGTCAATTCTCCAATAAATTTTTGATGACATCCATAGTTGTCATTTTCCAACAGTCCTTCCTGTAATATGCAGAATTGTAAATTATGCAGCACGGACACAACACTGTCTTTAGAGCCTGATCTTCATTCGGGGCTCTGTGTCAACACTTAACCAGAATCAATTCACACCAAAAGTGCCTTCCTTGTTTGCAGCTTCATAGCAAATAAACTGGACCCATTCCCAGCTGGTTTTAAAAAGCAAAAATGACATCACATCGAAAGTGGCGGTATCAACATGAACCAATGACATGTGTCTTCATTATTACATAAGGCTCCACCAATCTAACTCTTAATTCAAACCAGCTGGTGTTACCATTGCCAATATAAAAGACAATGATTGCTCGAGGACTTGTAGCTTTTGTTCACGATCCCCCCTCTAGGGTTATAAGGAGCCAAACTTCAGTCATCAATTTAACTTCACAGTCTTTATCATCTGTGCAGGAGAAGGTTTTGAATTTGGGTTTAACATTTGTACCATCAGTTCCTTACAATTCTTTCCAAATGCGATGAGCGCTATATGTTTTTTTTTTAGGAAATTAAAGGTGACACATTATTGTTCATCTAATGTGATTATGGCTGGTTCTTCAATAGTTAAAGGTCCTTCTATGTGGATCCCTCCAGAGGCTCCAGATCCGGTAATTCAAACTTATCAATGATTAGTGCTCTCGGATTTGATTCATTTGGAGCTGACCAATACTAGATTTGTTCATTCTAATCTCTCTTCTATTGAATGAAAGCCACTAAAGGATTTGAAACAGCGTCAAGATATAGTCATTTGTGGGGTAGACAAAGGGGGAGCAACTGTTATAAAGTCTTTGGACACATATCGAACAAATTTATTATTACAATTAGCTAATAAAAGTCCTACCTCTTATCTTATGAATCAAATTTTTGATTAGATGTTGGGAACATCTGTGGCAGGATGACTTGCTGTCCATCCGAAGATCCCTATAATTTGTACAGTACCTAAGATACATAAATCTTTGTCTTCACCGCCAGGAAAACCAATAGTTTCATGCCACAGTTCAGTATTAGAGCCGCTTTCAAAGTTCTGTGACCAATTTCTTCAACCAGTTGCCTGGAATGTTCCTTCCTTCATTAAAGACACTACTCATTTTATTACATGTCTGAATTCTTTTATTGGCCTAACAGATTCCACTATATTAGTAACACTTGATGTAAATGCTTTGTATACAAACATAGATCAAACTGAGGCATTAACCATGATTTCTGAGACAGCAGTCATATTACCAGCTTGGATACCGCACAGGTTTTTTCAACAGTTACTTGAATGGGTTCTTACAAAGAATTATTTCATGTATGAAAGAATATTTTACTTACAGATATATGGAATAGCTATGTAGGTCATGGTAGCTCCTTCAGTGGCTATCCTCTACATGGCGCATTTTGAATCACAGCATGTTTACACGTCTGGCTGGTTCTCATTGATTTCTTTATGGGTACATTTTTTGGATGATATTTTCTTTCTGTGGCAATGGTCGGAGGAGGAGCTCCATGAATTTTTGAATTGGCTTAATGGTGTTAAATCTAATCTTCAATTCACCATGCATTACTGTTTTCAAAAGTTGGAATTTTTGGATGTATTAGTATATAAGCATGATCATCAATTATACACCATGCTGTATTGGAAGCCGCTCCAGAAAAATACTCTACTTCAGTATCAATGTTTCCATCCTGGCCTGTCATATGATCATTTCCTCTGATTATGAAGCGTGCTCTACATTAGATGAATTTAAACGTCATTCTTCAGATTTGTTTGAACGACTCATGGTGAGAGATTACCCCAAACATCTTCTGCAACAGGCATAAAAGAGAGCACAATATACCCATAGGGAATGGTTGTTGGAATCAAACTCAACAAATTATAAGGGGGAACATTTCTACCACTATCTCTACTATGGATTTTCAGAAATTTGTGGGTGTGTTTCCTTACATGATTTTGTCCCATCAGTTTTCAAAATTACTCAAAAAATATTGGCCGATGTTGAAGCTTCATAAGTGCTTTCAAAGTGAGTTTCAGATAGCTTTTAGTAGAGGACCCGATACACAAGATCATGAGGTTTATACCACCGCATGTGAAGATACACCGCAACCCTTTTTTTTTGGAGGGATCATCTGGACATTTTGTGTGTGAAACTTGTTTTTGTCAGTAATCTTTGACAGGCATAAGCTGGATAGACCCTAGTAGTCAAAAAATGTATTATTCTCGATGGTATACCACTTGCTCTATTACATTTGTGTTTTACATATTAATTTGTCCTTGTTCATTGAAGTATATAGGACGAACGATTTGCTCCATAAGAGCTTGGCTTCGGGAGCATCAATCTCGTTTAAACAATAAAGTCTTAAGTACACCAATTGTAAGTCATTGTGTTCAATGTGGACATGTTTTTTCTGATTTGAAATGGTGAGTATTGGATTTAGCTCCTTATGACCTTAGAGGAGGGATCGTGAACAAATGCTACAAGTCCTCGAGCAATCATGGATTTTTAAATTGGCCACGGTAACACCAGCTGGCTTGAATCAAGAGCTAGATTGGTGGAGCCTTATGTAACGATGAAGACGCATTTCATTGGTTCATGTTGATATCGCCACTTCCAATGTGATGTCGTTTTTGCTTTTTAAAACCAGCTGGGAAGGGGTCCAGTTTATTTGCTCTGAAGCTGCAAACAAGGAAGGCACTTTTGGTGTGAACTGATTCCGGTTAAGCGTTGAGACAGAGCCCTGAACAAAGATCGGGCTCTAAACGCATTGCTGTGTTCACACTGGATAATTTACAACTCTGCATATTACAGGAAGGCCTGTTGGAAAATGACAACTTTGGATATCATCAAAAATTTATTGGAGAACTGACTGCTTAAGATGTCATATGAAGACAACAAAGATATGTATTCCGTTTCCTATATGTAGGTTTTAAGGACGGAAAATGGATTTTAACAACATTACTGAATGCTGGGGTGTTTCACACATTTTTAGGTTTGAATAGACTTTCAGTTTGGGTTCACTAAAGTTTGGTAAACCTTAAAAGGATTAAAAAGGAAAATTTGTTACAAGAGGTATTGTTCCTCGTGACAAATATTCCACCAAAAAAAATAGTTTTCACCAGTTGGACACATTGGGCTGATTCTGTGTCCACTATTTGTGCCTTCCCCTGCCGATTCTAACCTCCCTGCCTGTTGTGCGGAGAAGTTAGATGGGGCAGGGAAGGGGTGGCTCGGGGGCAGAGTTTGGGTGGGTGGTGGGTGGTTGCCGGCCCTGGACATACAGGGCCGATTCTAATGTCAGCCCTTTATGTCCAGAGCCAGTGACATGGGTTTTTTTGAATGCCATGGGGCAGGGGGGCCGAAGGACATTCCCCGTAGCCCGACCTTGACCTTAGGAGGCCAGATTGGGGGTCAGGCTGCGGGGAATAAGCCTTTTTTTCCAACGGCCGGCATTGCAGCTCTTCAATGGAGCCGCAGTACTATGGCAATATGACGCCATGGTTCCGCTGCTCCATTGAAGAGCCTTGACTGAGTTAGACGGGAAGGTCCTGTACGTGCAGGTTGGGCTGAATCCAGTCCTGGCCTGCACATACAGGACTGATTGCAATTCTGATCTTATGGAGCTAGATGTGCTCCGCGGGATCAGAATCGCGATCCCCGCTATATGTCCAGCTCTGATCGGGCGTACAGAGGGGATCTACGTCCGAGACAGAATGAGCCCTATTTGGTTTACATTTTGTTTTGTGGGAAATTTATCTGGTAGATCAAATAGTTTTGTATTGTTTGGTTAATAATCAAGTCCTGGCAATGCCCCAGTTTTTATACTATTTCCTTCTATTTCCTTTTTTAATTGGTCTTGTTTTATTTGTTTCTTTTATGTGTCAGATATGTGTGCGTATATAGTACAAAGCCATTTCACTGGCCACAATTTTTTAGGAAATATTGGACATTAAGGGACTGAACTGCAAGGTTGCTGATAATGTTGACCAAAAGTGTAGCTGCTGCTGAATGTGCCGACCTTATCGACATAGCAGTGATTTTCAGCTGGCACGTATTTGGATAGCAGCTAATGCCTACATTTCATGTGGTCTATGTTATGTGGCTAAGTGCCAGCTGAAAACCAGAACTCTCTGGATAAGGTCGTCATTTACCCAGAGAGTGGCTGCATTCACTCCGCCCATTGCCCGCCCCTGCATTATCTGGATAATTCCACTAAATACCACGCTTAGTGCCTTTATCCAGATAACTCCCCATGGGCCCTTCGTACAAGGGCTAATTTATGCTCATACTTATATACTCTTATGCTTTGAAATTTATCCTTGCTTCCAATCAGCCTTAAATGCCCATGACATCAGTGTAGCCTCTATTGTTACTGGATTTGCACAAGTATTTTAAGCACATAGACTATAAAATTGGGTGCAAATAGTCACCTTCTTGCCCTCTAAACCTAGGTCCCCTGTCATAAAATTACCTTGCACAGGACGTCCTTGCATTTTAGGTCTGGTCACATTTCAGCAAGGTTTAGGTTAATACTCTGACTTGGCCAATCGAAAACACAAAGGTCCTGATATTCAGTGGTGGCAACTAGCCAATCTAACGTGGGTATCTGCTGCTGCTGAACCTTCAACCCGGATATTCAGTGCCAGCGTCATTGAATATCTGTGTTGCCTAGATTGCCAAGAAGCTAAGTGGGCAGCGGCAATATTCGCTGTGCCTTACTTTCACCATGCAGCCATAACTGGGTGGTGGCTCAATATCACCGCTGCCTGGTTATGGCCAGGTACTGCCCCAGAACTCTCTGAGGCTAACTGGTTAGCATCGGGGCATTCAGTGGTGGTACCCATGGATAATCAGCAGCATTAACCATGTTAGTGCCACTGCATATCCTGCATAAAGGGAGTAACATGGTTAGCAGGTCTGTTAACCGTGTTACCAGGTCTGAAAACTGGGTTACTCCCTTTGAATATCAGGTTCAAAATCTCTTCATCAGTCATTCTGCAGTAGATGTATGTTTAGGGTCATTGCCTTTTACATGACCCACTTTCAGCTTTGCTTCAGCTCACAGTCAAGTGGCTTGGTATTCTCCTATAGACTTATCTGACCCAAGGCAGAATTCATGGTTCCATCATTGATGCCAAGCCGTCCAGGTCCTGAGGCAGCAAAGCCGTGCTTGACAGTCAGGATGAGGCTCTTCCTCTGGAAGGCAGTGTTTGGATTTTGGCAAACAAACCAGTTGGTATTGTGACCAAAAGTTCAATTTTTGACTCATATTTCCAGAGAACGTTATTACAGAAGTCATCTGGGCCATTCTAATGGATCTTTTACGAACCTGGGGGTAACAGAATTCTTTTTAGAGAGTTGTGGTTTCTTCCTCACTATCCTGCTGTGAACACCATTTTTTTTTTCCCTGACGGACGACACCTGAACCATCTTATCAGTGCAGCAAGAGCGGCCTGTAGATGTTTAGATGTTAGTCTGTGGTTCTTTGTGGCTTTGAGAATAATTTTCCTGTTGGCCCTTGGGATGATCTTGGCACTTAGAAATATCTTGTAATCCTGTTCAGAATTGTATGTAGGTCCTCTGAAATTTCTTTTGATTGTCATTTGGAGGGCCTGCTTTTATGGTGAAGACCAAATTCAGAAAATGTGGGTCCTTTATATAGGACAGGATACCCAAACTTAGTTATGCAGATTTACCCTGCAGAATAGTTTATTTGTCACCCAAGTATTTAGGCACCTAATTCTAATTAAACAAGTAATTGTGCTAAGAAAACTGAGGCTTCACTTACTATTTAGCATACAGATTCCTAACTGGTGTTATTGTTCCAACTTTGTATAACGTGTATCAAGAAACAGACAATTCTTTAATAAATACACCTCTTTTACTGGATAAGAAAAGTCTGCTTTCATTTAAACAAGGGTATCATAGTAATAACTTGTAATTCTAATGATTATATTTGGAGTTTACAGACTTTTTCACAGCACTGTATTAAGCTAGCAAGTTTATACCCGGTGAAATGCACTAGGAGGCACATTATACAGTAGTATGTGCGTCTAGGCCCCTGTGCAGCCAATCAGAATCGGAACGCACAGAGGCAGACCCGATTCCGATTCCTTGGGGCAGGGATCTGTACAAGCAGGCTGGGACCTGATTCTGATTGGCCTGCACGTACAGACCCCTGCCCGACTAATTCAATCAGGCTCCTGAATGGATCCCCAGCTGCCGACCACTTTCTCCTTTCCCCGCAGCCGACCCCCGAGCTTGCCTTCCATGGCCAGGGTCAGGCTGTGGGGAACCTTTGAGGGGTGCAGGGAATTCCCTGCAGCCTGACCCTGGCCATGGCTGCTGCACGTGCCTGCTGTCCCCTGACATCCAGGGGGACTTATTCCACCTTCCATGTTCCCTCCCACCCCTGACTAAGCCTTCCCATACAAACTTCTTGTTCGTACAGGGAGGCTTCTGTTGGGGATGAAAGGAGAGCAAATAGCAGGGGACGTCCATCCCCGCTATTCGAGTTACAGAATAGACCCCTAAGGGATGAAATCTTCCTAGCCTTGCTGTTACTTCATCTCAGAGCCTATTCCCTCACTATCTAGCAAGCCAATGCAGAAAACTAGTGTGGCCTTTAAGCACAGATAACGCCAGTTTTAGGCACAATTACCGCCACAGTCAAATGCAGAAAAGGGACGGACATGTGCATAAACAGCAAAGGAAAAGCTAGCACACAATTAATGCTGAGTTTTTAAATTATAGGCAAATGAGCTGGCCATAATAAAATGGTATGCTAATGTTCTCTGCACCTGATGCAGAGAAATGCGTAGAGGATTTTGTAACCAGCCTTAGTGACAATATCTCTATGCCTGGTCTTGAGGTGGCTTAAATGTTTTCCGCATGCCCCCGACAGTATTTTGACAGAATCAGGGGCTTTCCCCGATGCTTGGATCATCTAAGGGGAAGTGTCAAACTTCCCCTAAGATGATTCAGGCATTGTGAAAAGCCCTCAACATCATCAAAATACGATTGGGGGCTGGTGCCCCCAACAGAAAGCAAATCCCTTGTAGCTCAGCAGCCCTGATCCACCCACCTGCCCAACTAAAAAAAAAAACATGGAGGCCACTTGCCCAACTAAAAATAAGCATGGTGGCCCAGTGTCCCTGATCCCCCTACCCACCCAACTAAAAATAAGCCTGGAGGTCTAGAAGCGTGAACCACCCATCCCCTTCCCGATATCTTCACAAAGGAGCTGGAGTGTTGCTCCCGTGCTCCCACTCCTTTTATTTTATTTATTTATTTATTTATTTCCAGTCTCTTTTATACCGCGCTATTCAACATCAGTGCGGTTTACAATAAACAATGAACTACACATTTCCTAGGGTACTCTGTGTTTACAATGAACAGGTGTTAAAACTTGGATAACATGAAACTACATATAACCAACGTAGTCAGAGCAATCTACCTCAAGATCCGGACACTCCGCCATCTTCGCCCCCTACTTGATCCTGATGACTTCCGAACTATATTTCAAGCCTTAACCCTACCACACCTTGACTATGCCAATGCCATTCTCCAAGGCCTCCCACACTCCACATTAAACCCTTTGCAACTCGCCATGAATACCGCTGCTAGAGTCCTCTACGGAGCATCAAGAAGGGACCATGTAACACCCATCCTAGAGCAACTCCACTGGCTCCCCATACATGGCAGAATATTGTTCAAAACATTATTACTAACCTTCAAGGCCACTAAAAGCATCACCTCCTCCTCTCTAATAGACCTCATTCAGGCCGTTCCACCCAACAGATCCAGGAGAACGATATCAACAAATGTTCTAATTATCCCTAAAGCAGCGACAAAATGCCTATCAGTGACATCTGGAGGTAGGGCCTTCAGATTCTATGCCCCTAAGTGCTGGAACGCCCTACCTCCAGAGATTCGGGCTATCACTGATCTATCCCTTTTCAGAAAGGCACTCAAATCCCACCTTTTCCCCCAATATTACTTGACCAGCTAACCAATCTCGATCACTACCCAAACTAAGAACAAATCCTGTTATGTATACTTGTAAATACTCATGTAAATAGTTGCAGTAATGACGTCCCATGTTTTATCCAAGTTCTCTGTCCTTGTTCTCTGTAAAACCAAACAGTTTGTTGTTCTGGTCTGTTGTTATATTGTGAACCGCGCTGATGCTGAATAGAGCGGTATATAAGAGCCTGTAATAAATAAATAAATAAATAAATGTGCCGCCATATTGAAAAATGGTGGCACCTGGCCCCTTGTAGTGTTTCCTGGTATGCACCGGGCAAGGTCAGACTGCCATATAAGGTTTATATGGCAGTTTGACCCCCACCTTGTACATCCCAGGATGCAATATGTAGGGCCAGGAATGTCCATTTTTAAAGATGGCAGCTCTCCTTCTCCTTTATAAAGGTACCGGGAAGGGGGAGGAAGGAATGGGCCATCAGGGTTTTTTTTTAGTTGGGAGGGGGGAACTGGAGCAACTGGGCCACCAGGGTGTTTTTTAGTTGGGCAGGTGGAGGGTTCCGGGCCCATGGGCCACCAGGGATTTGCTTTCTGTTGAAGGCACCAGCCCCCAACAGTGTTTTGATGGCTTCAGGGACTTTCTCCAATGCCTGGATCATCTGAGGGGAAGTTTGACACTTCTCCTTAGATGATCCAAGCATCAGGGAAAGCCCCAGATTGCCATCAAAATACTGTCGTGGAGCATATGTAAATTAGCCATGCTCTGCCCCTATTTCTCTCGGAGAGCATGCCAAACCTGTGCCGACTTCTGTGCACATGTTTAGCTTGCTCTCCCAGTTTAACATTGCCATTTGCACCACATTTAACATGTGGCTAATTTGCATATGAGCCCCTTTCTGCATGCTGGTGCTGAGGTCACATGCTATCAGTGCGCTGCAAAGAGGCATACATTGTTGATAGCACGCAACTTCAGCGCCAGCTTTCTGCACTGGCCTGTAACTGTGTTCTTAGCCCCCTCCTCCCCCACTGCCAACCTCACTGTTGTTTCCCTTCTCTGAGGCATGCGGGCTGATGGAGGTGTCACAGGTATCTTACCCCTAAGTGCCTGTTATTTTCTGAGACATATATGTGTAGGTTTTCTCCTCAAAAATATATCCTAGACATATGCTAGTCTCCAGTTGTTGTGTTGTCTGTCTTGACTAGATTATAAGCTCTAATGAGCATGGACCATTTCTTAAATGTCTCTGTACGCCTAGTAGTACTATACAAATGATCAGTAGTAGTAGCAGGCACTATGACCCTTGGAGTCTCATGGTAGGATACTAATAGAGGGATGCCAGAGAATCAAACTGCATTGAAGTGCTGATATACAAAGGCACTTACCCGTTTAGCAGCACCTCCTAAATGGATATGCCACTGAGAGGAATATTTAATAGCCCGATCCAGATGGTGGCATAGCGGCATTGATTTTTTTCCCCCCTAACTGCCTTGGCACTATCCAGAGGGTGTCGGGACAGCCCATGCGTGGAACTGGGACAGAGTCAAAGCAATAATCAGCCCCGCATCTGGATAGCAAAGTAAATAAAGTAAGGGTGGCAAAAAGGCTCTCCTGGCTTTATGCAGTTTGCGGGCTGAGTATTGCTGCTATTCAGATAGCAGTGCTGGCCATGGCAGTATTCGGATATTCAGCAGCAGTCACTATCTGGAGAGCAGCACTAAATATCTCAATTTTATTCAGTCGCAGCAGCCAGTATTTAAAAAAAAACGCTGACCACTGTGGTTAACATTCCATGCAATGTTCATTGAGGATTCAGAGTATATTTGTTGAAAGCAGAACATAACACATAAAAACATTAATCTCTATGTTTAACAGCAGCGATCATTGGTGATTTTAGCTATATGTTTAGCTGGTTTGAAGTTGTTTATTAAGGAATAAGGAGACAGGATACAAAAGTAAAGCTATGTTAAGGCAAATTGACTTTCAGAGGTGCTGCTGAATTAAAATCTCAAACTTCCTAGAGGCCATTATGATATTATGAGAAAAATGTTCTTGAAGGCTGCTCATACTGCTTGGTATTATGGCGTTGTCAGGCTGGGGTAGTTTTTTGTTGCTGACAGACCTGAACTGGATGTACAATGCTGCCAAATTCCACATGAAGAGAAGGTAGTACTGTACCACAAATTATATGGTTTAAATTGTCTGGAGTCAAAAAATGTTCCTTACATTTCAAAGCCTCTGTGTGTCAGTCAGATTCCAAATGAGACGAGCAAGCTTTCTATAAAGGATTGTAGGGGTTCATTGCCAGCATAATGCTGTTAGATGAAGTTTTTCTAGGAAGAAAGAGCAAATGTTGCTGCCAACTCATGGAGTTCACCCCATGGCTGCAAACAGGAATTAAAAAAGGCAACTACTGCACCACATTCACACTCCATTCCAGAAAAACATATTAAAATATCCAGCATTTGGAGGTAGCCATTCACCTTTTTTCAGAATAATTTTCACTAGTTTCTTATAGTCTTGAATATCACAGTCATTTTTTAGTCATAATCAAGTCAGAAGGTTTTCAACAAATATGTGAATATTGAAAATCCTGGGGGTTCTCTGCCATACTGGACAGCAGAGTTGGCACAACCATCTGGCGAACTAGGTGGCCGCTTAGAGTGCCAGTGATCGGAGGGCACACATTGCCACTGCTGCTGCCCCTCTTGGGGTAATACAGGTAAAAGGGCATCAGAGTGCTGGAGTGACCTTCTCTTCTAGCACCGCAGTGACATTCCTGCTTCCCCCCCCCCCCCCGATTCTTCTTCCTGTTAAAGCGGAATCGGAGGGAGATAGAAGCACAATTGGCACCACAGCGCCAGACGAGAAGGTAGCTTCAACACTGCAGTGCCTTTTAAAATCTATTGCCACTGCACATCCCGGAAAGGGGCAACAGGAGCGGCAATAGGCATGGGGGCAGGAGCAGGGCAGTGCCGGGAATGAGGTTTACCTATGGTGCCTCACGTCCTTGCCCCCAGCTCTGCTAGATGGCACTCAGAAGGGTATATACTGTAATCCAGAGGTTCCCAACTCCAGGCCTCAAGGGCCAAACACCATTCAGGTTTTCAGGCTGTCCCTAATAAATATGCATGAGATACATTTGAATACAATGGGGCAGTGCATGCAAATGCATCTCATGCATATTTATTAGGGACAGCCTGAAAACCTGAATGGTGTTTGTCCCTCCAGGACTGGAGTTGGGAACCTCTGTGAGTAATCCCTCCTCATTGAAATGAGAGTTCTCGCTAATTCAGTGAATTCAAACTTGGTATTATCAAGTCTGCTTGCATTGGAGATTCCCCCAAGAGCTGCTTTTTTTGGTATTCAAGAATGGCAAGCATGCAAGCCATCATTTCACTGTCTTCCAGAAATATGCACGGAATAATATGGTATAGACCATGTGCTATACTGCACTCCATGAATCTGACATAAGGTGTCTTGTCCTCGGAAGCTTATGTCTCAATAAGTTGACTATAAGGTGCTACCTGCCTTTGCCATTTTTACTACTACTGTTTATCATTTGTAAAGCGCTACAGGGCATATGCAGCACTGTAAGAGACAGTCCCTGCTCAAAAGAGCTTACAGTCTATTCAAGACAGACAACATAACAAGTGGGGACTAGGATATATCTAGGGGAATGGTAAGGAAACACACAGGAGGGGTTCAGGATCCAAAAGCAGTCTCAAAGAAGTGAATTTCTAACCTGGATTTGAACAGGGGCACAGATGGAGCCTGATATACTGACTCAGGTAGTTTGCTCCAGGCATAAGGAGCAGCAAGGTAGAAAGATCGACTTTTGGAATTGGTAGTAGAAGAGAAGGTCACGCATAAAAGGGATCTGCCAGATGAGCGGAGCTCCCGAGAAGGAATGTAGAGAGAGATAAGAGAGGAAAGATAATAAGAAGCAGCTGAATGAAGGAACTTATAGGTCAGTAGGAGAAGTTTGAACTGGATGCAGAAACAGGGAGCTAATGAAGTGACTTGAGAAGAGGGGTGACATGAGCATAGCGACACTAGCAGAAGATTAGCCGTGCAGCTGAGTTTTGAACACATTGAAGTAGAGAGAGATGATTCAGAGGAAAACCAGTGAAGAGGAGGTTGTGAAAGTCTAGATGGAAGGTGACTAGAGAATGGAAAAGGGTCTTAGTAGTGTGTTCAGAAAAGAAGGGACAAATTTTGCCAGTGTCATAGAGAAAGAAACCCCAGGTTTTAGCTGTTTTTATTATCAAGATTAATTCATTCCTTTATCATTGAAGATTTTTCTAAAAATATAATTGAAAGGAACTATCATGGTCAACTTGAAGTTCAATTGTTTGTGAGACTTTAAAATAGTTAAAATAGAAGAACCAGAGTGATGGCTTAGAAGTTACGCAACACGAGAGCCACCAAATTGTCCAGTTTCAAGAGGAAGGCTTTTTGGCAAGACCAGGTGTGTTGTATTTCTAGTTCCTGATTTTACACATTGGAATCAGTGCTGTAGGTTCTAAAAGGCATTAGGATGAGATTGTCAAAAAGTAGAGCCGCACCAAAATCTCCCTCCTGTAACTGGGTAACTTGACACCTTTGCAATTTTAAAATACGGTGATCCAAGCTGTATTTGTGAGCCTGATTTTACTAGGGTAGGGATCCTGCAAAATCATCATTCTTATCCCTAAAAAAGGGGAGGAGTCCTATCATACAACAGTACCAGCATCAGAGCATATATACATTGGGTTTTAGAGGAAACTACAGTCTGTGCGATGTGACAGCTAGGATAGACAGGAAGGGAAGGGGAGGAATGCATTGTAAACCGTATATCAAGCCTAATAAACTAAAGAATCCTGACTAGCTGCAAGTGAGACTCAAGGTACCATCACCCTAGTACTACTACTACTACTACTGCTGCTACTAGTAGAGATCATGTTTGATTGAATTAGAAGCCCACAAAAGCAGGGGGAAGCTGCTGGGTCAAAATAAAGAAGTATGTCATCAGAATGGAAAGATTGCATGCAGGAACATAGCACGCCTGGCATCACTCCCAACCAAGCACACAGGAGTTTGCTCTTTTCAGGTTTCCTGGACGTCCCAGTGATGACGTCATACACCATGTGCGACCACCTCATTCACACAGCCCTTGTTACAGCCCTGATTGTATATTTGACGACAAGACCGAAGACACTTCCCTTTATTTCATTGCTCCCGATGCTTATAGATATTCAAACATGCACTGATTTGGGTATATGTTCCATTTAATTTCATCTGCTTTTACCAAAATTCCAAATGGGTTAAAAAAGGATTTCACTGTTAATCACTCAGAAGAATATTTCATATGTTTGTTCACTATTGGTAAAAACCCCCACTATAGCCCTGCCACCGTGCGTGAGCCTGATCTTGAAAGCTAAGCAGACCCAGGCCTGACTAGTACTTGGATGGAAAACCATCTTGAAATACCAGGTGCTGTAGGCTTATTGTGCAGATGAAAGGCCTGGCAATCTACTTCTGGTCGCACCGTGCCAAGAAAACCCAGGTGATAGGGACAACCATCCATATTCCGAATTTAAGATATTTTTTTATAACCCAACCCTGATCGATATTTCTCCACATCTTTGTCTCTGACCTGTTTGGAGTTCTCCTTGGTCTTCATGTTGTGGTGTTGTAGTCAGGGGCCTTTCAGAACTGGTATATTTATACAGGCATCATGTGACAGATAATGTGAGACTAATTGCACACAGATGGACCCTAATCAAATAATTATGTGACTTCTGCAGTTAATTGGTTGGACCAGATCTTATTTAGGGGTTTCATAACATAATGGATGACTACATATACACTCACAACTTTTCAGTTTTTACTTTTTATATATATATAAGGTATTTTTTTATTTTTAATTTGCTTTTACAATATTACATTCTCGAATACCAAGAATTAAAGCAAAATCAAGATAAACCAAAAAATACAGGAAAAAAAACTTAAGAATACAAAATACTGATACATAAGCCCACCAAATACATATTAAGGGAGCAAGTTTAGGAAATATAAATTTTACCTAAGAAAATGCAAAAGATATGGCAGTAACACAGCCAGCTTAATCAAGAGAGTCCCTAACCCTCAGGCGCCCCCTCCCTGCTTGACAGAAGCAGTTTAGGGTCAAAAAACAGAAATCTCTTTGAATCCAGGAAAACAAAACTTCAACAGGGAAACTTTAAAAGGAAAATAGCCCCCAAGGCAAGAACTCTTGGTTTTAACGACAATAATTCTTTATGCCTCGATTGGGTAGCCCGTGAAAAGTCAGGAAAAGTTTGGATCCTGGCCCCCAAAAACAGCTCCTGCATATATCGGAAATATAACTTCAATACCATATGACGATCAACCTCAATAGCAAAACTAACAAGCAAAGTAGTCTGTTCAGTCACAACATCCAGAGAACTCTCTGGAAAATCAGTGGAGCCCGTCTCGTTTTGAGATTGCACCAGTCCAGTGACAGCGGTACTAGAGCCTGAAGACACATATTGCACCCGCGTAATCGGGGGCAAATTGTCCACCGGAAACTTCAGGATTTCCTGGAAATATTTCCTAGTCATCTCAATAGGCAGTACTAATGGTGACATAGGAAAATTAATAAACCTTAAATTATTCCTCCTCATAGAGTTCTCCAAATATTCCATCTTCTGAGATAACACTGAAGAATCCTTAACCACTGCACTCTGGAAGCCCTGTAGTTCTCCGAATCTAGCTTCCATAACAGACATCCTAGATGCCTGCTGAGTCTGTTCCTGGGAGATCTTTGACAAAGAATACTTCACAGTATTTAACTTTGAAGAAACAGTACCTGCAAGGGTTTGCAAAGAAGAATTCTCCAGGGCTAGTGCTTCCTACAACACCTCCAACGTTACAACTGCAGGTTTCTTCAGCCCACCAGGGCCCGAGAGATAAGGCATTCCACCTCATGCACCATCTGCCCCTTCAGAGCCTTGGTGTTCAACGAGGATATCAACCCCCTAAGAAAGGGGGAAGACACCGTTGCAGGGGATCCTCCAGGGCACGACCAGTTCTTCCACTCAAGTCTTGAAGCTGGCAGCGGCCACTCAGACAGGCTGGTAATTCTTCTGGGTCGGGGGAGGTGCAGCTTTTTCAACGGGGCTTAAAGACACCCCCTCCAAGGCAGACTCTCATGACACCGCTGCTCTGCTGAGGTGCTACTGCCACGTCCAAAGCTTACCCCGCACTCAAGCGTATGCTTAACCCTGGGGCCGGATGCCATCAAGCCGGAGGACTGGCTCTTCGGTTTCCTCTTTCTCCCTTCCATCTAAGGCCAGGGAAACCCTTGGGAAGCGGCACAAGTAAAGCGGTAAGAGCCGCAGCTAAGAGACAGATGTCATCTTGCTCCTCCGAGCAATACCCTCATATACAAGGTATTTTATTGTCATTCCACATCACCAATTTGGACTATATTGTTAGATCCATTAATTAACATCCAAATGAACCTCCATTTTCATTCCAGGTTGTAATGCGACAAAGCAGGACAAAAACCGAGGGGATGAATACTTTCACAAGGCACTGTAGATCTGGTTAATTATTTGCTGTGAGACTACATGATAAATTTGTAGCACATTCCATATGAAATCAAAGCTATCATTCTCCAAAGCTACTGTATTCTGAAAGGTTTTATGTAGAAAGTCATTCATTCTGACTTTTCTTGTGAATGGACTTGAGACAAATTTCTCTTCATTACTATGCTTACAAAAATTGTGATGTGGGAAGGGATTATGAAAGTGTCCTTGATGAAAAAAAAATGTTCTTTTGTAGTTCATATTGTTCCTTGTCTTCTACCAGTAGCACAATGCATAATGAAGGAGATCTAAAATAAAACCTTTTTTTTTTCCTGGAATAGTATAGCAGGGGACTCAACAGCTGCTAGCCTTAAAGGCTTGATTTTTCAGTGCTAGTCTCTTCGTTTAAATATTTACAAGACTCTTTTCTTGATGTGTTCGATTTCCAATCTCCGAGGATCTGCTGCCTTATTATACAGTGATATTATGCGTCAACTGCACCTACGGCATCCCTGTTGAGAGCTAAGGTCTATTTTTTTTTTGAGGAGTGGACTATGTTAGCCTATTAATTTTCTTTCCTAATAAAAGATTGCATGTTATGTGAGGTTTTTAAAAATAGACCTTTAAGAACTTTAGTGATGGCCTAGCAGTAATGCAGCACTAACATGCTGGAGATTCCAGTTGAGTTTGTGAGCCTGGCTTCGGGCTGGGGATGTTGCTGTAATAGCCTTTATATTCCTCAGGAGGAAATCTCAGCCATCATGCAACAGGGCTTGGGTAAGAGCATATGTGTGCTGGGTTTCAGCGGCAACAGCTGGGATAGACAGAGACAGGGAGGCACTGTAACAGAGTCCTCTGTGGCTATAGAGGAACACTTATGGTACCATAACGCAATTACGGCCAATTCTGACTGAACTAGAAACGCAAACTAAGTAGGAGGAAGCCAGTGGGTTAAAATATAATAAAGACAGGAATTTTATTCATAGAAATGTTCTGTGGAGCACCGAGAGCTTCAAATGTTCAGCTGAGACTATGAAGGAGTTTCAGAAGCCAGGCTATGGGGTGGGGTTGGGAGGAGGGGGGACATGGACTCTCATTATCCAGAAAAAGAAATCTGAAATGGTCTCATCCCTGACTTTGATGACTAAATGGTAATGTAGAGGGATGCTGCAGGCACAGTTGACATAAACTAAAAGTAAGTCAGCAGATGCTCTTTGGTCCCCTCGTTCTCATAGCTTCAAAAACAAAAAAGGAGACCTGAAAAGGAGAATCGTAGTTTATCTTGAGCTCTATATATGTATAAAATGAAGGCAAACAAGGACCTCAAAGGCCTGTCTGGTCTGTGCATTCCAGTCACAGACTTTACCTTGCATATTACAATCGTCTATGTTAATCTCATGCTTTCTTGAATTTTGTTATTATTTTGGTTTCCATCACCTCTACTGGAAGGTTGTTGGACTTATCACCAAATTTTCTGTGAAGAAATATTTTCTGCTGCTACTCCTGATTCTACTCCACTTTAATTCTCATATAATGAGAACTTTCTTTCCAATGAAAACGTCTTGCTTCTTATGTACTACTTGTACCTGTGAGATAATGGAATAATCTGTCATTTCTCCTCTGTTCTGCAGTATCTCACTTCATAGGACCTTGGTACAGAGCAGGGATGCGTATTCATTCTGAAACAAACTGAAAAAAAGCAGCAAAACAGGATTGTTTCATTTCATTTTGAACCTACGTTTACAAAAACATCCACTATCTGCAAAACAATGATGAAAACTCTCCCTATGAAATGAAAAAGGGCTGATTTGAACTCTTCAGGTTGAGATCCTGCAACATTTTGGTAGTTCTGCTTTGTAGCAAACTGGTATCACAAATTCAGATCTAAATGCAATCACAACTAAGACAAAGCTTAATAATCCAACATGAATCACAACTCTACGTCAGGTATAATTTCTAGTTCATGGGACCTGCTACCTGTACCTGAATATAACTCACCTTAAGGTACCAAAGACATTACCTAAATATAAATAAATCAATATACAAAATTTTCTTCTGCTCCTTTGTGAGGAATGAAGTCCACAACCTGGGAGGTGTTCATGCACCCACCTAGCAGTAAGGCCAAAAGGCCCAGATCTGGGGCCATCATTTTCTGTCATTTTAGCTTGTTGGGTAGGAGAGGGAGCACATATTGATTATTGCTGGGCAGAGGGTTAAGCTGTTTTCCAGTATGGCGGCAGGCTTCCATAAAGGGACTCTGAACCCTTTAAGGCCAGCTTTTCCTCCTTCCCTAACTAGGCCAAAACCAACCTAGCAGTGCTGTCTGCCCTAATGCTGCTTTGCTGGCTGCCCCCAGGATGATGTCTGCTGGCCCTGGGCAAGCAAGAGCAGACCCAGTCCCTGCAAACAGCATCAGGACCACTGTCTCTGCCCCCAGCTCACCTCTCACTGGTGCCCTTGACTTCACCGTGCCGGTCAAAGCACCTGCAGCTCTCTTTCAGCCCTCAGACCGTTGCTCACAGCAACTCACCTGGTTGTCCCAATCGCGGTTCCATTTTTTAAATTAAACAATTTATTGGCTCTGCTTTCTGCACTGCCTCGGGGAATCCCTCCATGTCATTATTTTTATTGTAAAAACAGTCAGGCTTCCCTCCTCAACCATACTGCTTCCATTCTTTTTTTAAAACAGTGCTTACCTTAAAACTTCGGGGGCTGTTTGTTTCCACCCGCTTGGACCACCTGATGCAGACTTCCTGGTAAATCCCATGTAACCATTAGCACAGTATAGTAAATATGCCCATAACCTGCTTATTCTACACCCATTTCCTTCTGCCTTCTATAGGGGATGGCGGAGGCTTAAAGCCTGGGCTGGTTTGGGGGATGAGGGGATTTATTTAATATTTAGCTCATGCCTTTCCAGTAGTACTGTAAGATGAGTTACATTCAGGTACAGTAGCTATTTTCCTGTCTCTGGAGGGCTTACAGTCTAAGTTTGTACCTGGATCTTTTCTACTGTATCACTGCGTAAGTGCAGTGCGATAGCGCGGATGCCTCCATATTATCAACAATGTAATTGCCTCCTGGCAAAAGTATGTCCTGTGTGGCAACTGCATGGTCAGCTGCCACCACACAAGCTTAGCAGTTCCCATGCATTGAGTTTTGCAATTAATACATGATACTGCAGCTGCAAAACTTCACTCTGTTTTCTAAACTGATGCAAATTTCCAGGAAGGTGGGGGGGGAAACCATTTGAGTCTGGAGCCAAAATGATAAAGAGGCTCGTTTGCTGAAGCAGGAGCGCTCAAGGACAAGCGTCCACTCGATCAGGTACATAGTATTGTTACAGTATGCCAGTCTTTATCTATATAAATCTCTATTTTCCAAAAGATAGCTAACTAGAAAGGAACAATTATGTAATGACTAATTGTTAGCTCCAATGCCAGCTTTAAAAAGAATAGAATGTAATTAGGGCTGCAACAAATGACTGAAAATCAAAACATTGCCTCACAAAAAAGAATTAAAAAATTAAATAGTGCTTATCCATATTCATTTCCCTGTATCTAAAATGCCTCTCAGAGTGCAAGTATGTAATGTTTTTCATTGTATGTATGGATTTTAGTGAAAGACCCCCTTAACGACGAAATAATGCAAATCCCCAAAGACGGAACACAGTCTTTTGGCATGTTCAGTTCCAGTGATAGTAAATTTTCATGGAAAGATTTTCACTGACAGGGAATGTCTTGCTAAACAAAAATGCTGTCGGACTGCCCTTGGAAGCAGTTTTATTACATTTAGGATTTAGAGAACCAGATCTAATAGGTTATCATTATGGGCACTGATGGTAATTAAGGGAGAAATTTCAATTAGCCTGCATTGTTTGTCATATATGCAAGGACTTATATAGCCCATTTACATTGCATTTAATCTTCTAAGAGAAACAGCATATGTTGTTTTGCTTTCAAAAGTAGTAGTTGCATAGTATACACCTATCGGGGACCCCTGATTTGAAAACTCCAGTAGTGTTGAATAAGAGGCCTCCAGTGAAAGAAAAACACAGAGAGGCATGTCTACAAAAATGTGCTAATGGTCAATGTGTGCTTTAGTGCGTGCTAAGCGGTTAGTGCAGGGTTGTGGTAATTGGTACAGTGCACTGAAACATCTGGCACGTTAGAAATCCTGCACTAACTGCGATGGGATGGGGTCTGGGTGGATTAGGGGCAGAGAGTGGGCATTGTCTGCACATTTCAGTTAGTACAGGGGTAGTTAACAAGAATAATTGTCAATGTTGCAGTAAGCATGGGTGTACTTAATATCACCTCAGTCAGTGGTATTAAGTGTACCTGCGTTAAGTGTGATTGATGTTTAACATGGTTAGGTACTTCTCAGCATGGTAACTTCCAGGAGACATGCTGGACATGCCCCCAACAGTTAGCACTATTTTTTGACTCCCAGTGTGCATTAAAATGTGACCACTTAGCTCACTTTAGTTAACATGCCCCAGAGAGTATCTGGACAGGTTATTGTTAGTCCCGACAGCAGAGAAAACATCCTAAAGAGTCAGGGTAGAGAACTGCTTAATAGTGACAAATCGATAAAAAGGCACCATTTTTGTGGGTCATGCTCACAGCCCAAAGCCATGAACAACCCATAAATGTCAGTGGAGAAACAGAGTTTGTCAACCTGCACAAAGAAATCATTCATATCTTCTTGGTGGGTTCGAAAGACAGAAATTATGGTACTTGGTGACAGCAAACCCCATCCTTTCAATCTTGAATCTTGAACCTTGAACCTTTTGTTTTTGACAGACTTAAGTCTCTCATCAGGTCATTCAGTTCTGATTGTGTTATCAGATGAGGTACACCGGACATAAACGGTTCAAAATCTGAATCCATGTCATTTTCCACCATTTTCATCTGCCTCATCTGGTCTCCATGTCTCTGGTAGCTTCGGTACTGGCTTACTGTCATCATGTGGCACTGATCTCATGGCTGAAGGCAGACTGCTAAAATTAAGAAATCTATTGAATACCCCAAAGAAGCCAGATACATTGGTCAGACAGAAGTAACAGTCTATCATGTGATCCTTCTGTTCTCGCCATGTCATCAGGACTGCAAACGGCATTGACTTCCGAGTACCTCAGAGCCAAGCTCTGAGATGGACAGCATATGTTGCACAGCAAATGTGAGGAGCCCAGGATTTGTCTTCATCGCCAATTTTACACCGAAATAGAGGTCATACGCTTTCATGCTGCGTCTTTGAGGCTTAAGTGTATACTCACCACAGATATTGAGATATGAATGATTTCTTTGTGCAGGTTGACAACCTCTTTTTCTCCACTGACATTTATGGGTTGTTCATGGCTTTGGGTTATGAGTATGACCCACAACAATGGTGCCTTTTTATCAATTTGTCACTGTTAAGCCTGAAAGCTGTCTTGTTACAGAATGTATCGCGGCTGCTACACATTGACAAGACATTTTTGCTGTAATGAATTGTCATTTGGACACGAAGCTTACATGTAAACGCCATTGTTAAGTATGCAAACTGATACCAACGTCATGCATAGCCTCTGTGTATCAAAGCTGCTTTTATAGCCTGTACTGCCAGCATCCATCCTGACTAAGCATGCTATGCATTCCTGAGCAGTAGCATTTCCATGCCTGGACTAAACAGAAAAGCTTACATTCTAGGCAACATATGAATAGACTTAAAATATGCGGGGAAATCACAAAAATAAACATGTGCAAAAAATGGTGCGTGATAGGAAAATTTCAACACAAAATCCATAAGGTACACCTAAAAGTGTTCAGGAAACAAAATCTTCATTGTCCAGTGAAATAAATGGATAGTAAAGTTATGCATTCAACAAGAAGACTATAACACTATAAACAGCCAAGGTCAATATATTATGTATTATTAGTACTTGTAACCAAAGGAACAGTGGGCCTTCATGCATTAATAAAGGAAAGGAGCTGGAAAGGCTGAAACTTCACATTTACAAGGAAACTTAAGAAAAAATAAACCTCCCAGCTGCAAAACCCTGGCCTCAGAAAGAGGAACACTCTCCTTCTCCTCTGAGTCTCCCTGTCCAGATCAGGAAAAATTTGGCCCATAAGCCCCTTAAAGGAAATATTTCTTTTCTTTTAGAACATCTTCAACATCCACTTATGGTCAGACGATATAGCAAATGTCATAATCAAGGTAGTCATTATGACAGATTCAGCATCAGAAGTCTCCAGTATAGCAGAGACATTTAAAACATCCATCTGCTGCAACCCATTACTATGGCCCCCACCAGAGGCCTTCTTAGCAGGAGGAACCAGTCAACAGTGATGTGATTCCAGAGGCACTCCCAAGATTTCAACCAAATGGCTCTTAAACATATCTCCAGAAGAAATTAACAGTGACTTAGGAAAATTAATCAATCTCAAATTGGCAGACCGTACAGAATTTTCCAAATGTTCAGTATTGGATTTCACCAATATTATATCCTTGATAAGAACTTCACTGGAAACCTCTACTCGAAGAAGCCTAGATTCCACCTCTGGGAGAGACCTCTGAATACTAGCAAGCCTTTTCCATATTTTTAGATATAACAGAAATCAGAGACTTTTGGTAAAACTAAAAAGTCATGGGATAGGAGGTGATGTACTATTGTGGATCAGGAACTGGTTAAAAGATAGAAAGCTAAATGGCCAATTTTCCCAATGGAAGAAGGTGAATAGTGGAGTACTCCAGGGATCTGTGTTGGGTGCGCTGCTTTATGACATATTCATAAATGACCTGGAAAAGGGAATAACGAGTGAGGTTATCAAATTTGCAGATGACACAAAACTATTTAAAGTTGTTAAAACCCAAGAGGATTATGGAAAATTGCAAGAGGATCTTGATAGATTGGAAGACTGGGCATCAAAATGGCAGATGAAATTTAATGTAGACAGGTGCAAAGTTATGCACCTAGGAAAGATCAACCCAGACTATGGTTACACAATGCAAGGTTTCAAACTGGGAACCCCCACCTAGGAAAAAGATGTATGCGTCATTGTGGATAACATGTGAAAACCCTCCACCCAGTGTGCAGTGGCAGCCAAGAGAGCAAATAGAATGTTAGGTATCATAAGTAAAGGAATGGAAAATAAAAACAAAGGAGATTATAATGCCTCTGTATCGTTCCTTGGTGCGACCGCACCTTGAATATTGTGTGTAATTCTGGTCGCCGTATCTTAAAAAGGATATAGCATTATTAGAAAAAGTACAGAGTAGAGCTACCAAAATGGTAAAGGGGATGGAAGGATACTCCTATGAATAAAGGCTAAAAATGTTAGGGGTTCTTTAACCTGGAAAAGAGACGGCTGAGGGGAGATATGATAGAGGTCTATAAATTAATGAATGGAGTGGAACGGGTAAACGTAGATCATTTGTTTACTTTATCAGAATATAGATAGACTAGGGGACATGCAGTGAAGCTACAGGGTAAACTAAGACAAATAAGAGAAAATATTTTTTTCACTCAACGTGTAATCAAACTCTGGAATTTATTACCGGAGGATGTAGTAAAGGCTTTTAGTGTAGCTGGGTTTAAAAAAGGTTTGGAAAAGTTCCTGGAGGAAAGGTCCATAAACCATTATTAAAAAGGGACCCAGGGGTTCCAAGATGGCGGAGGAGTAGACGCCGTCAGGAGGAGCTCAGGATAGCAGAGAGGTGATTTCGGCTCTGATGGGGAGAAAGAGGAAGCAAAAATCACAACAGCCCCCGGGTTCTTCTATCCCTATCGGGGGTTCGGTACAAACCTCTGTTGTTTCTTTCTGCGCTCCTCGGACGGTCACCATGGCCTCAGCGGATCCCTTGGAGGTGTCAGGGGGTCTGAGCAGTGACGGGGTGGAACTAAGCCCTGTCAGTCAGCTGTTGCCGCCGCAGCCCAGTGATCGGCGAGAGGAGGTAGAGAGTGCTGGATTATCTCCGGGTCAGGAGGTTGCAGCCTTGTGCGGGGGCGCTTCCTCTCAGCCGGCTAGGAGCCCTACTGTGCAGTCAGTAGGAGCGTTGGAAGTGGAGTGTTCTCCTGTTGAGCGACCCGGGAGGGTTCGAGTGACCATCGATTCGACGGGATCTCCGGATCTTCGGGCGATATGCGGTTTGAAGAAACCAGCTAAGGTAACTTTAGATAGCTTATGGGAAGCTATCTCCTCGCTCCAGAATTCCCTTGCTCCAGTGGTGGGAGCATTATCGCAGGAATTTCTACTTGTGAAGGGCCGGTGTGTTGCGGCTGAGTCAAAGTGTGTGGAGCAGGCTGATAAAGCTGGCAGTGCTAGAGGCTAAAGTGGAGGAGTTACAGAATGTGGGGGAGACTTCAGCTAAGGAGCGTTTGATTTCCCTGCGGCGTTTGGAATATATGGATAATGCTATGCGAAGAAATACGTTGCGGTTTCTGAATTTCCCAAGATCACCGTTGATGGAACCACTGGGACTTGTCCGGAGGTACCTTACAGAGGTCCTCCTGATGCCATCGGACAATTTACCACCTATTACTAGAGTTCAATATGTTGTGATTTATGGGTCTGGGGCGGAAGGGGGGAATGTGGGTGCCTCTGGGCCGGACCAGTTGGAACTCACGGATTTTCTGGAGAGTTCTCTGGAAGTAGTCACTAACAAAGCCACATTGTTAGTTTCCTTTGCCTTTGAGTCTGATCGTAATACCGTGCTAAAATTATATTTCAGCAGGATGTTTGTTTCTCAGTTCATGGGATCAAAGGTTATGTTATTTCCTGACTTGTCGAGGGACACCCAAAAAAGGCGGAAGGAGTTTCTGGCTTTACGCCAGAGAGCTACTGCTGTGGGTGCCCAATTTAAATTGAGGTTTCCTTGTAAGTGTGCCTTATTGTATCAGTCTAAGCAATTTTTGTTCTTTGAACCCCTGCAACTGGTCAAATTTCTTCAGGCGAGGGAGGTGGGAGAGGGGGAGGTGGGGTAATTCCTGTACTGGCTGCCATGTGGAATATCTTGCTCATTCGATGTATATTTTCTTTATTGTGATTACTTTTGGAACCCTATAGAGGTGTAAATATTGGGGACTAGGATATAATGGAACTAATCTACTGATTATTGAGAGGTTGTTTATTTTGCTCTTTATTCTATGTTATGAGTAGTGTTGTTCCTAATTTTTTCGTTACTTGTATATGGGAAACTTGTTTAAATAAAAAATTAAAAAAAAAAAAAAAAAAAGGGACCCAGGATATCAATGCTTTACCCAATACAAGCATTGTGGAACCTGTGTCTTTTGGGGAAACCGCTAGGTACGTATGACCTAGATTGGCTACTGTTGGAAGCAGGATACTGGGCTTGATGGACCTTGGTCTGACCCAGTATGGCATATCTTATGTTCTTATGACTCTGGTATCAGAACAGCCGGGCTCACTCCTGAACTGCTTGGCTGAGGCACAGGTCACTGAAGAAAAGAATCCATCGGACCGGTGGAAACCGGAGGTAAGGCAGAAGCAGTAGCCCGGGCACCAGAGAGTTTCTTTCCCGATTTCGTCTTCCTCTTTTTTTTTTTTTTTATCTTTATGAAATTTACAATTACATCCAAGCAAATTACGTGCAAATTACATGAACATCCTTGTACTTAAATAGAGCAAAATCAGGGAAAATACATTCAAAGTAAAATAAAAACAGCCAGCAAGTAATCACACTGATTTCTCAGCCTAGCCCACAAATTAGGGGACAGAACATAAAGAAAATAACTATCACCACTAAACACAAGCAAGAAGATTAGCCTAAATAGCCAGTGTAACAAAATCACAGCACATCCCATGTAGAATCCACAAAGGCTTCCAATCGTCAAGCATTCACAAAAGCTAGCAGCTGAGAGACTCATAAAATATATACGAAACAGATTGGTATTTCACCAAACATTTACAAGAATGTTACAAGAAAAAGAACCCACCCAGTTGCAAAACCCCAGGGTACAGCAGGAGAAATTCCTTACGGCGCCGCTGGGTATCTTTTGCCAAGTCAGGGTAAATACAAACCAACAAACCATGAAGCATAAGATTCCTTTTCTGGAAAAATAACTTTAATAGCCATTCTTTATCAGACAGAAAATTAAAGGTAACAATTAAAGTATATGGAACCGAAGTTTCTTCCTGTGATGATTCCAACAATTGTGATACCTTAAGGACCTCCATTTGTTGAGCTGCCATTGCAGCAGGGAAGCCACTTTCTTACCCATAGGAAGATAATACATTTTCACTACATGAGGAAGTGACTCCCGAGGGACTGTCAAAATGTCTGTCAAATACGTATTAAACATATCTTTTGCTGATACTGTTGAAACACAAGGAAAATTAATTAACCTCATATTGTTAGCCCAAGGCATATTCTCTAAATGTTCCAGCTTAACATTAACAGAGGAAAGGTTCTTAACAAATGCCTCATACTGGCCTTCCAGTACTGTTGTTTTAGTATGAGTGTCCAACAATTCAGCTTGAACCATAGTAAGACTTGTTGAAATTTGGTCAAGTGCAACAGTTATTCACCTTAACTGTCAACGAAGTTACCTGAGGTAGTAATGCTTCTCCCAAAGAAACAAAGGCTGTCCAAATGGATTCCAGAGTAACATTGGCTGGACAAACAAAGGTAAAGGCAGAAATATCCCCTGCTTGGACCGAAACAGCTTCTGTTCCAGCTGACACAGCTCTACCTCTCTGACCAGCTAACTCTCCCGCTGTTGACTTTCCACTTAACAGTGCAGAAGGATCGGTGGAATGGTGTTCTGGGGCAGGAAAGACTTCCACCACAACAGCCCCCGAGCCTACCCCTCATCGTCCAGGAGCCTCTCGCTCACCCAAGGAGGGTCCTGGCTGCAGGCTTACTTCAAGGGATCAATGAAAACATGCCGCCTTTGGCGCAGGCTGCAAATCGTGCTTTCCAGTCCCAGCAAGACAGCAGCCAGACTAACTTCCCATGAATCCATTAGATACCAAGGCAGACGCAATAAGAAGGAATAAAAAGGTCCTGAGACCACTGAAGGTAAAGGCATTGAAGTAGCAGGGGCTTGTGAGGGCTGCAGGCCCCCTTACCCTTGTACTTCTTCCCCATGAAACAAATGACCACAACACAAGAGCCTAACTGACACCCCTTCATCTTCCTCTTGCCCATAACACTAGAGACAGAAAAGAATACAGGATAAATCTAAAAGAGACAAAAAGAGAAATAAGGATAGCAAAATCAAAGGCAGAAGAAAAGATGGCTAAAGATGTGAAGCGTGGTGACAAAACCTTTTTCAGGTATATTCAGGAGAGGAGGAAAATCAGAGGTGGAGTTGCAGGACTCAAAAGTGCCAGGAATAAATTTGTGGAAAGTGGCATTGAAAAAACAAAAATGCTAAACAAATTCCTCTGTTCTGTTTTTACTAAAGAAAATCCTGGAGAAGGACCACCTGTGATTGACAAATATACAAATGGGAATGGAGTAGACACCACACCATTCACAGAAGGTGATGTGTTAAAACAGCTTGCAAAACTGAAAGCGGACAAGGTCATAGGACCAGATGGGATGCATCCCAGGATACTGAAAGAGCTCAGAGAGGTTCTTGCAGGGCTGCTAAAGGATGTTTTTAATAGATCCCTAGAGACAGGAGAAGTTCTACAGGACTGGAGAAGGGCTGATGTGGTACCTCTTCACAAAAGTGGTAATAGGGAAGAAGTGACAGGCCAGCAAGCCTTACCTCAGTGGCAGGAAAAGTAACGGAGGTGCTCCTGAAAGAGCAAATAGTGGACTTTCTTGAAACCAACAGGTTGCATGATCCGAGGCAACATGGTTTTACCAAAGGACGATCTTGCCAAACAAATCTCATTGAGTTCTTTGACAGGGTGACCAGAGAACTAGATCAAGAGCATACAATGGATGTGATCTTCCTAGATTTCAGCAAAGCCTTTGATACTGTTCCTCATAGGAGGTTTAGCAATAAACTCAACAGCTTGAGTTTGTGTCCCAAGGTAGTGAACTGGATCAGAAATTGATTGACTGACAGATGATATAAGGTGATGGTAAACAGAACTCACTCGAATGAAAGGAAGGTGATTAGCAGCATGCCCCAGAGTTTGGTCCTGTTCAATGTATTTGTGAGTGATATTGCTGAAGGACTGAATGGAAAAATCTGTCTTTTTGCAGATGACACGAAAATTTGCACAGAGTGGACTCCCCTGAGGGAGTGGCTAACGAGGAAAAATCTACAAAAGCTGGAAGAATGGTCTAATTCTTGGCAGTTAAGATTTAATGTGAAGAAAGTCAGTGTCATGCACTTGGGAATCAGAAATCAAAGGGAATTGTATGCGACAGGGGGCTAGAGGTTAGTGTGCATGGACCAGGGAGAAGGATCTCGGAGTGATTGTTTCTGAGGATCTCAAGGTGGCGAAACAGTGTGACAAGGTGGTGGAAAAAGCTAGAAATATGCTGGGTTGCATACACAGAGGGATTGCCAGCAGAAAAGAGGAGGTACTAATGCCACTGTAGATGTCTCAGATGAGGCCTCACTTGGAATAGTGCATTCAGTTTTGGAGACCATATCTCGCAAAGGATATAAAAAGACTGTAAACAGTTCAGAGGAAGGTGACCAAAATGATTTGGAGCCTATGTTAGAAGATGTATGAGAAGAGACTTGAAGACTTAAATATGTACACTCTGGAGGAGAGGAGGGACAAACCTCTTCCAAAGATGGGGAAGCTGTAAAACTAGAGGGCATAACATGAAGCTGCAAGGGGGTAAACTGAAAGGCAATATCAGGAAATATGTTTTCACTGAAAGGGTGGTGGAAGCTTGGAATGCCCTCCCGTTGGAAGTGGTGGGGGGTAAATACAGTGATAGAATTCAAAATGGCATGGTATAGACACAGTGGATCTCTTTGTAGCAACAGGATAAAATCAAAATAAACATAACTATATCTTATATCTCTACAAATAGGGGTGACCTACACGAAACGGTGGGTACACCCCTAAACAAAGGCATTGGGAGGGGTGATCTGCACAGAGCGCCAGGTGCAACTACTTTTGCCGTCTTGATGGACCATACTGGTCTTTAACTACCATCATATACTATGTGTTGTTACTATATTAATTGTTTTTGCAGTTTGTCAAATGGTCACTAGGCTTCAGATCTGTTGGACTGTAGTTTATTGCTGAGTTACCAATTTTATGTATTTATAGTACTTTTAGGTGGACCAAAAGAAGCAACAAAGCATCTGTAGGATATATAAGAACAAAAGAACAGATACCAAGACTGGCAGAAATTCAGGTTTAAACAAACCCCTTTTATTGACCCCTTTTGGTTTAAACAAACCCCAATAAAAGGGGTTTGTTTAAACCTGAATTTCTGCCAGTCTTGGTATCTGTTCATTTATAGTACTTTTATATATAGGTATCCAACATCTTAGCGGTTTACAATCGAAGGGGGGAGCAGGTTATAACACACAATAAAACGCGAAGGAACAAAAAATGGTACAGAGACATACATATAAAGACAAATAGAGGAGCAGGACAACAATTTCTGATTAAACAGGTGTAGCACATAACCAGATGAGACATAAGAGAAGGGGCAAGCAAAGCAATATGAATTATCAAAAACCTAGTTCTGCATGTATCACCTGTACTAGTGCTTTTTAACGTAAGTCCTCTGGTATCAGGTATATTGTGAAGTAATAACAGAACTCTACAAAAGTCACACAAGATCTATAGAGCAATTCCGTCATAGCCATAGTTACCAAGCTACCCGGTTCCAGGAGTAAGATGTTAAGCCAGTCCATGATTACTGACAATCTAATTCTGATGCATTATGAGACCCGCAGTACTGATTTCAATGGGTAAAAGGGACTACAAATTTCATACTGCATTGCGAGGCAAATTTAAAACCAGACCTGGCAAAAAATTTCACTCATGTAACGAAAGCTCTGTATATCATAACAGCACTAACTTTCAGGAGTCTCAAAATAACGGCCTACCTAGAACAAAGGCATAACTGTAAGCACTTCTATGAGTACCAGAACATCAGTACACCTTTTGGGAAAACTAAATAACTACAGTATAAGACATTATCAGAATACTTGGCTTCTTTCAAACACATGCAGAACACAAATAGACCCTCATCAAAGTAACCACTTAAAAAACAGAAAAATGTAGGCAAAAATCAAACTGAAATCCCAAGAGGCCAGACTCGGTATGCAATACAACATCTTAGAAATATGTAAAAAAAATGGATGCATTTTCTCTTTTATTGTGACAAATATAAAGATAGATGCACATTTTAAAAACTGACATATTCTATCACCTAAATTAAAAATAAAATTATTTTTTCTACCTTTGTTGTATGGCCATTTTACTTTTCTAATACTGTTGGTCCCAGTCTCTGGTCTCTGCTTTCCTGTCTTCTCTTAACTCTCTTTTTGGGTCTCCTTTCCATTTGTCATTGTCTCTCTCTCTCCTCCTGTCTTCTTCACTTCTTCCCTAACATCCATCTGTGACATTGATCTTTTCCTTTCAGGTTTCTTCCATTTATTTTTGTGCCTCTCTGTCCACTCAGATTTAATTCCTTCTTACTATTCAGTCCTTATTCTCCATCGTTTTACTGCATCCATCTACAGTTTTCCTTCTCTTTCCCTCACCCAGCCCTCTCATTCCTCTTCCTCCCCAGTATTTCACTAACTCTGCCACTCTGTACCAGAAATCCAGCATCTCTCTCTCTCTCTCTCTGCTCTTTCACACCCCATCCAGCTTCTCCCCTTTCCTCTTCACTCAGCGTCTTCTCTCTCTCTTTCTCTCTCTTCCACTGCCATCCAGCATCTCCTTTCTCTTTCTCTCCACAACTCTATCCAGCATCACCCCTCTTTCTCACTATTCCCTTGTCTTCCTATTCCCCACAGAATTAAGCTATTTACCTCTGTCTTCTTTTTCCCCTAGTGTCCAGCATCTCTCCTCTTTCATCCTACTCCCTTGTGTCTAGTATTTCCCCTCTAACTTCCTCCCCTTTGTCCAGCAACTCTCTTGCCTTTCTATTCCCCCTTTGTCAAGAATCTTCCTATCACTCTTTTCACCCCTCACGCCCAGCATCTCTCTTCCCATTCTCCCCCCTACTACAGTATCCCTCTTGTCTTTCTTTCCCCATCCATGAGTCAGCATATCCCTTGTTACTCAACTTCCTGAGAGTCCTACAGAATTTGCTTGTCCTATGAGATTGAAATCATAATATTGCTGTACCATCCCCAAATAGTAGAAAAAAGGATGGAGGACACCAGCACACTATAAAGGGAACTGCATGACTCATTCTTTGAAACTTCCCACCCCAGTGTACCTCTGTTAACCCTCACCTCTTCCCAACACAGCTAGGCAATAGCTCTGCTCCCACATCCTACTCCTCATCTTTCTTGCTAGTAAGATGGTCTCTAAAGTGCTCTGGAAATTTGCAAATACTCTTACAGATTTTCTTCTCCCCAAGGGTTGCTTGAAATCTTCAGGGAAAGGATTAATGCCTGATAGGTTCTTCCCTCCCACTAATATAGTTCAAAATGGTATCAGCCATGACCATGTGATGGAAAAAAGGAAGATGCGTTCAGTTGATGCTATTTTGAATTTCGCTGTTATCGGGAAAGAAATAATTGGGCATCGCTTCTCCCCCTAATTCAGCCCTTTAGAAAGGCGGAGCCTGGGAGCACTGTGGGCCACTTTTTGGCATCCTGGCTAGGGCAACATTGCTCCTCCTTGGCTCTTAGGTTGGGGAGAGTATGTCGGGGTGGTGAGTGCAAGAGGAATTTTCCTTTAGCTGAGTATTTGGTGCCCATGGAATGAAGACAACTTGGGACATCCTGTACAATTAAGTTTCTCAGCTAGAGAGGATCTGTAACATATGAACATTACTAGCATGGGTGCTGTCTATAACTTCTCGATTATGGAAGGCTGGGATTATTAAATTATGGCACCCACATTCTACAGCTTAGTAAATCCTATAGTATATAAGTAAAGATACATTTTGCTGAACTATTAAAAAAAAGGTTCTTGCTTACAAGCTTTTGAAACCACACATATGAGATCTGAAGAGGACCTATATGATCTCAGAAGCTCTTGGACTTCAACCTTCTTTGCTTGGTCCAAAGAAATGTACCACTACCTAGAAAGATCTTAATTGAATCACAGATTACTCCAAATCTGCCACTTTATGAGTATGATGGTTATAGTAAAAATGCAACGTGTTCGTTCATATAGAAACTTGTCACACGGTGTCGCGGACACAAAGAAGGTGCGCCACTAGGTAGCGCTATGAATGAAAAGTCCGAGTGCAGGGTAATAAAGGCTTTTATTCCCCGTTCAAAAGCAAGGTTCAAAATAAGAGACAATTTGATAATAGAAACAGTCCTTTGTTTCAAAAGGTACCAAAGTTCATTGGCTAATCAACTGTTACTTCACAGTTCAAAGCAGGCTTCTTCAAAGTAATATTCAGAATAGTTAAACAATCAAATTATATTGCATTTATTCTTCTTTGTAACATGCACAGTTTTGAGCACAGGCAGTGCACCAATTACACTCCATGTCTTCAGGTAAAGGTAAGGGAATAGTGCTTGGAAAATCCACTTCCATTAAATCATCTGCCCCATACAGATCCAATGTGCTTTCACTATCCCTGTCTATTCCAGTATGGCAATCTTCAGCTTGGGAGTTTTGCTCCACATAAGCAGGGGCTCTCAAAGCTGGCGGTAAACTGGTGAACCAGTCTTTACTCTGGCTTCTTTTAAAAGGAACGTTTCTTTCTTTTAGGATGGCTTCTAGCAGTGCAATCATTACAGTTAAACTTTACTGTCTCATACCTGGGCTCCCTGGGTAAAAACTTCAGTTGTTTGTACAACTGCTTCTCCCTCCGAGTAGGTAAAACTGGGTAGTGATCTTCTAGAAATAAGCCTCTCTCAGAACCTCCCTCTCTGGTTCTTTGCTTTCTTCTCTCTATATCACAAACAGGTAGAGTATAGGAACTAGGCGTGGCAGGGCCTCTTACCTTGGAGTAACTTCCACCAAACTCCCCTTGCACAACAGGTTTAGTTTGGGTTTTATGGCTTCCCACCTTGTAAGGTCTATTTCTGTTCCAGCTTCCAGCTTGGCTTCTTCTACAGCAATCAGGTTTGTGTCCTTGATAGCTTCCAGGCTTTACTGCTGTTTCACCTCTAACTCCAGTTCCTTCTTTCTCTTCCTTCCTCAGCTCCTGCTGTTGTTTCCACTGCTTATTCCTCCATTGCTCTCTTTGTAACTGCTGCCATCTCCTCTACTCCTGCCGTTTCTGACCAGAAGCATTCTGCTCTGGTTTATAAAGAGGACGATTCCTGCTGACTTCCTGGTTCTCTTTCAGCTGCAGGTCATCAGTGAGATTAGGTTCTTTAGGATCAGTATGTCTGTTCCTGCTCCCTCTAGCTGTGCCAGGAGGTAACTGCACATCTAGTTCTTCTGAAACAGGATTTCTTTTCTTAAAACCAACTTTATTAGTGTCCGCATCATGACAAACTATACAAAGAAAAACATATGATAGCCTAAATGGGACTCAGAACTATAAGATGGCAAATTTACAGAAAAAGACAAATCAGAACGCAGCAGTGACACTGATTATTTTTTTTAATAAACTAAAACTGTAGTCCTGAATAGCAGACCTCCTATTGGGGTTCATTCCAAACAGCAATTAGCAGGGATGTACATCTGGTTTGGACATACATCCCTCACTAATCGCTTGTGGCCTATTCGTGCCCCCAAAGCTCTTCACATGTACAGCGGCAATGTACAGGGAGCTCTGGATGGGGGCTGGAGGGGGAGGGCCAGAGAAGGAGCACGAGCAGAGTGGAGGCGGGCTCATGACCCCAGACATACAGGGCAGATTCAGGTCACGGCCCTTTACATTGTGATGAAGCTGAAGCCATTGAAGCTATAGACTTAGAAAAAAACACTGTTTATTATAAAGCAACTGACTCACAGAAGGTGCGGTTACCTAAAAGTGCAGCTAGAGGGAGCAGGCACGAGGCTGCAGAAGCTAAGCTGACACACCTAGGTTTTGAGAATGCAGGAGCTAATCAGGTACACCTGAGTAGAGAGCCAGGAAGCTCAGTGGAGAAACGGCTTTATAAACAGTGCTCAGAAGGAAGAAAGCAGAGAGGACCTTGAGCTGAGAGAGGAACTGAGAGAGGACCTCGAGCTGAGAGAGGAACTGAGAGAGGACTATGAGCTGAGAGAGGACCTCAAGCTCAGAGAGGACCACAAGTTTGGAGAGGAACACAAGTTCGGAGAGGAACTGAGAGGGGACCTGAGAGAGGAACCTCACATACTGAAAGGCAGAGAAGCTTGGAGTACCTAAAAGGAAGAGCTAAGTTCCAGGGAGGACAAGGCCATTCCAGAAAGCTCCAGGAGCCAGTCTTCAGGGAAGACGGTGATAGAAGGAGACTGCCAGGTAGAGCCAATACCAGCAGAGCACGTCTCAAAGATCCAAGGTACAGTTATATTTCCTTTCCAAGATGTGAGCCAGCTCCTAGAAAAGCTTATAACTCAGAGAGCTGTACTGATAGGAAACAAAGCTGGGAAAGGCTTGTGAAACCTTTACAGAGAGGCATAGTAAAAAGCCATAACAGTTATTTGCCAAACCAGGACCAGCAAGGCTGGGGAATATTGAAGAGATCTATTGAACTACAACCTGCCTTATCCAGGGAAAGCTCAGGACTAGCTGACAACATGGCTGAACAAGAACCTATGCAAATAGAGGTGATAGAACCAGAGCCGTTGCAGTTAGAGCACCCGATGGACTGCTCACTCTGTGTTTCCAAGAGTCTAGAATCTCTCACAGAATTGAAACCGGCAGGACATGCTTTAACATATCTTTTTGCTTTTGCTAAGCTGAAAGAAGAAGTTTTTGTATTTGTTTTTCCTCTTGGTGTTGAAAACCTGTTTGAATGCAAAGAACTGTGAAGTGCCTGTAATAGTTACTGACTGTAAATATTTTGGCATAAACCCTGAAGTAAGGTACATTCTGTTTTTGTCTTCCTGGAGAACCTTTGCGCAACAAAGGGAATAAAAACCATTTAAGTTTAACCCTGCACAAGGCTCACAACTATTTCTTTATGAAGTGGGACTACAAAGACCATGATGCAACTGGTCTAGAAGACTTTTTCCTTCTTCAGCCCACAATAAGTGTCCGCCCTCTCCTTTCTGCACGCTGCCACTAGGAGGGGCTGTGACAACGTCCATGGAGGCAAGGTTGGACAGGGAACTTATTCCACCTCAGAGGTGGAATAAGTCCTAGCGATGATTCTGGCCAGCCACGAAGGACACCCCCCACCAAGGTGAGGGTCAGCAGGGGGTTCCCCGCAGCCTGATCCCAGTCTCAGCAGGACCCTCCTGGGGTCAGATGGCGGGGAAAACATTTTTGAACTGTTGCGGGAAAGCAAGGCTCCTGCATGGCGACCCAGTGCCATGGTGATTGGATGCCACAGCACCAGGGCTAAAGCAGGAGCATGGGGAGGTTTAGGCGGGGAAGGCTCCGAACATCTGGGCCTGCAGAATCGGGGCATGTCTGGCCCATGCAAGTGCCATGATTCTGCTCTCGTGGGAAGGTCTAGCTCCCGCTGGTGCAGAATCGGGTGTAAATCCGGTCTGTGCAGATTTTGGGCGTCCGAATGAGCCAGACGACCTCTGATTGGAATTGGCCTCATTGCTTATCAGAGGTATGTAGGCTGAAAATAATTCATTTTGTTTAGTTGTGTGTGTCATTTACAGTTTTGATTTGTTTTAATTAACTTTTGTTTTGTCATTTTGTTTGTTTTCATAAATTTTCATTTAAGAGCAGTGTGGTTAATTAAACAAGTGGCTATGGCTGCTACCCAAACATAAAACATAGCAAATGTATTTTTTCCCCACATATTGTCGTCAAAACTGTGACCTTCAGTTTAGAACAGTGGTTCTCAACCCAGTTCTATTAAGTCCTATCTCATGCATATTCATTGTGGATATCCTGAAAAACTGACTGGTCTGGAAGTCCCAGAGGACTGGGTTGAGAACCACTGGGTTAGAAGGTAGGCATTTTGCAGGGGAAATCATTGCTTCTCCATGGGGGTTACTTTGTCTTTTATTTCTGGTGATCTTTGTTCCTGTGGAAAACCCTTCCCAAATTGTTTGTCTTCTGAATTTATTGACTACTGCTCTAGAGAGTTACTCCAAAGATTTTTCTTTTTTCCATGTACTTGTGCAAGAAATTCTGTGAAGCCATGTCAAAATATACTGGACAACTAGGATTTGGTTTAGGGTTGGTAAATGTCTCTGATAGAATACTTAGACATGGTTTCACAGACTTTCTGGCACAAGAACATGGCAAAAGAAAGGTCTTTGGAGTAAGTCTCTAAAGCAGTAGTCAATAAATTCAGAAGGCAAAAAATCCAAGAAGATTCAGAATGCAACAAATCAATAAATATATTAACTAATAATGCCATAAAAGGGTAAGATGATATATTCAAGAGTTATACTGTAGCTTGGTACAGTAAGCACGACAGGTGGATGTATTTACTGGGCACTTTAGCATAGCAGGTTTTTGTGACTGAAAGAATCATTAGATATTAATGTGTGTGTATACGAACAATATATCAGTGTGATATATTGTCTTTGCATTTCACATTTGCTTTTAATTTTGAGCTTTTTCCTATCTATAAATCATATAGGCATAGATAATAGTAATAATAGAGAGACTCATAGCTTGGATAACTTAATGTAATCAGCAGGCTGTAGATTGAGACATCTAGAGAGAGTAGCAGAATTTCTAATTCCTTTCCTGCAGTAAGCCATTTTACCCTGAGGCATAATACCGGATCAGTGCTGTGCCTTAGACCTGATAAACTGATTAATGAGGCTGCAGGATTAAAGCATTAGCCACTCACTGCCGGAGCTCCAAACCATGATCTTTTGCTGATTAGCTAGACTCAATCAATTAGCTAGACTCAATCATGAATTTTGCAATTCTTCATACCTTCATTCTGTCCAAAGATTTATCTTTACTAGGAATAATTTATATTTCATTGCATGTTCCTAAAGCAAAAGCACCCCCTGTTCATTTCAAATATCAGTGTTGAAGTGAGTAGGGACCTGAAGAGAGATGGGAAATGACACCTTTTACCCCGTCTACTTCTTTTTTGATGGACTACTGAAATTAATTGGGGAGCTTAAGTGAAGCATCATCTGGATGACAGGACGCAGCCTCTCTTGCTTTTTCCCAGTGTTCCATGTGGAGAGTGATTTTATAACAGGGTGCCAAGGCTATCAAGGCACATAGGCCTATGTTGTGCCTATTTTATAAAAGCCCTTAAAAGATTAGGGAAAGGACCTCAACTAATATAGAAACATCTTCCAGTTGTACTTGGTATATAAGCTTCCTGATAGAAAAAAACATAATTTTTGATATTTTATAAAGGCAACATATTGGCTTGACATTCAAAATGGATTAAGTTGTTTCAGTGGGTGTTGAATAAACAACTCGCTTATCTGGACATTTTCAAAACGTATGCAGATAATATCAGGCCATTTAACTCACTAAGAGGCATGTTTACTGAAGTGTGGTAATGTTTATTGCACACCAAAATACTACTAAGCAATTAGCACGGGAGCACAGTAACCATTACCATACACTAAAACAATCAGGGTAAAAATCCAGCGTTAACTGCCTAACGCATGACAGGGAGGGCACTGGACAGGATAGGGATGGAGAGTGGGCACTGACTGCACATTGCAGTTTGCACAAGTGTCAGTAGCATGCGCTACTCATCAATGGGGCAGTTTCACAGTGACACTTATTGCCACCTTCATTGTGTTAATTGAGACTAATGGTTTAGCATGGTAGGGTAGTACTCACAATGCTAACTGCATGGGGACATGCTGGGCACACCCCCAGTGGTTAGCATAGGTCTGTGACAACTCCCATGTGCATTTTTAGCACTTAGCACTTATTACCTAATCTTAGTACATGTCTCTAAATAGCCAGATATTTTTCAGATAAAAAAGGGCCAGATTAGGAGAGGGAAGTTACACTTATTTATTTTATTTATCAGGGTTTTCTTATACCACCCTATCTCTCATTCAGGGCAATTTGCATTACAACTTAAACATTTTTTACAATGAACAGGTGAATTAACCCGTTTTGGACCAGCGTATGTTTTACATACATAAGATTTCCATACTTACTACAAAACTGTTTACTAATTAATGGTTATAAAGTCATTCAATGGAACTATGTTTAGCTATTATCGTTATGTCAAAAAGCGTTATATACAGATTTTTTATCTGAGATCTAGTTAGTTTAATAGGTATTCGAAGTTTGCTGATTTTGACGGTACTGGCAGCTCAACATAAAAAGATCACAAAAAATAGTAAGTAGCTTATAATGCTGTAATAGCTACTATTTTGCAAATAAAAGTATTTGTAGACTTTAGAAAATAGGTTTAGATAATTGTAAGTTACTTTGTGTCAGAGCTGTTGGTGCGTATATCGGCCTTGTATGTTTTTCATACGCTGGGCTAATATGTTGTCGAAACTGCTGTCAAGCATTCTGTTCTAGGTGTTTCAATGGTGCAATATCGACGCGCTGCATCAGAGGTGTTTTCACGTGTATCATATTCCGCTGTCAGAATGGACTGTTGACGAACTATATAATATCATAATAAATGAAGTGAAATGAAAACTGCAGTTTCAATAGTATCATACAGTATGTTTATGTCAATGAATATTGGAACTGAATCCTATCTTTTCTGAAGATGGACAATATACTATATTGGACCAGTGTATGAAAAACATACACTATGTGAAACTTCTATTTTCTGCAAAGTTTTAATATTTTTTACTATTGCCGGTATTTCATAGCTGTTTGAGTGTAACAAATCTAATAAATCATCCAGAACAGAGAAAGAATATGCGAGCTGTCCAAAACGGGTTAACTTGGATAGGTATACATATAACATATGAACTTGGGTGAACTATTATACAGTAGCATTATACAGTGGAACATTAAATCTTTTGGGTTAGGTCCAAGGAGTAGTGGGAGAGTATATGGTAGGGACTAGGGTGTAGGGTAGGTCTAGGTGGTATTCATCAAGTAGTGCTGTCATAGTGCTTAGAGAATAGGAACATCTTTATGGCTTTGTGGAAATCTTTGAGGTCCGTGGTGGCTCTTATGCTACTCTGGTAATGAGTTCCAGAGCGATTGTGCATAGAGGGAGGGCGTTCTGTTGCAGGTTATCTGTTTTGCTTTAGTTTTTCCTTCGGTATGAGCAATAGGTTTTTAGTAGATAATTGTCTTTTTCTTGTTTCCGGATCTCTATCTCTATTATGGTTGCTAAATATACATGATAATTTAGGATTGCCAAATGATGGTAGATAGCAATCTGCAAACCAGAAATGTGTTCTATTGTTTTTTTAATTTATTTAGAGACCAATTCCATCCAGTGCTTCTTGCCCCTGTATGGCCGGGCAGAATCGGGGCGTACAGCGGTAGCACCCAATTCTGATCCCGTGGGGTCTAGACATGCCTGCGGGATCAGAATCAGGTCTACCAGCCTGGATGTGCAGGCTGGTCCAATTCTGATCAGCCGCACATCCAGCCACATACCCAACTAACTCAGTCAAACTCCTGAATGGAGCCACAGTGCCATGACATCCCTTTGCCATGGCACCGCAGCTCCATTCAGGAGCCGCGATCACTGGCTGACACATGGAGCTGTGTTTCCCTGCAGCCTGCCACTTGATCGGGCCTTCCAAGGCCTGGGTCGGGCTGCAGGGATCCCTCTGCACCCCCTCACCTGCTCCTCAGGGCCCCGCGCTGCGATCTCCCACTGTCCAGGGGGACTTATTCTACCTTCGAGGTGGAATAAGTCCCCCTTCTACATTGAAGACCACAGACATACAAGGCCGACCTCGGAATTGGCCCTGAACGTCCAAGGTCACGGCCCACCCATGCCCCTCCCTCATTTTGCCTCTGGACCACCCCTCTTGCCCCCCTCTAAGGCTCCCCATACAACAGAGCCCACTTCCAGTCCTAACTCCCCCATCAGCCCATTTCCAGTCCTAACCCCCATAGCCAGTTACCAATCCTAAACACCCCCCATCAGCCCATTTCCAGTCCTAGCCCCCCATAGCCCATTACCAGTCCTAACCCCCCCATTAGCCCATTTCCAGTCCTAGACCCCCCCATCAGCCCACCTCCAGTCCTAACCCCTCCATCAGCCCATTCCCAGTCCTAAACCCCCATAGCACATTTCCAGTCCTAGACCCCCCCCCATGGCCAATTAGCAATCCTAACCCCCCTCCCCCAATCAGCCAATTACAAGTCCTAAACCCCCCAGGGAAATAAAAAAAAGGAACCTGGATGCTGAAGCCGCTCTCTGCCACGGCAGCAGGAAGTGCCCCGCGGCCTCCCCGGCAGAGCCCTCCTGTCTCCCTCAGTTTTAAATAGAAAGGAAACCGTTGTGGAGCCTTCCCGCATCTGTGAAGGACCGACCCCGTGCAGCTTTGTCCCGCCCTCAAAGGAAGTTACATGTAACTTCCTTTGGGGGCGGGACAAAGCTGCACGTGGTCCTTCACGGAGGTGAGAAGGCTCCGCACCGGTTTCCTTTCTATTTAAAACTGGCACTGCAGATGACAGCAGCAGCTGCGGTTCTCTAAGAGGCAGGTAGTCGTGTCTGCCAGGAAAGGGAGGGTGAGTTTGCCGCTGCCGAGAAGTGGACTCGGCAGCGGCAGCAACTTATGCACTTGCTTTTTTTTTTTTTTTAACTTTTTGAAGGCAAAGTGAGGCGGCTGTTTTGGGGGCATTTTTTGCCACCCTCAAGATTTTGCCGCCTGAGGCAGCTGCCTCACTTCGCCTCATTATAGAGCCGCCACTGATCTAGTCTCTTCTTCCATATCAATAACTACAACAGTCTCCTTTTTACCTTTAGAGATCCTCTGTGTTTGTCCCATGCTTTTTTGAATTCAATTACTGTCCTCATCTCTACCACTTCCACTGGGAGACTATTCCACGGATCCACTACTCTTTCCATAAGGAAATATTTCTGGATATCACTCCTGAATCTATCTTCCTTTACCCTCATCCCATGTCCCCTCGTAGCAGAACTTGCTTTCAATTGAAAGAGGCTCTCTCCCTGAACATTTATGCCATGGAGGTATTTAAAAATCTCAATCATATCACCTCTATCCCGCCTTTCCTCTAAGGCTGGGGTCTCAAACACGCGGCCCGTGGGCTGCATGCGGCCCGCGAGAGAACTTTGTGCGGCCCTCGATGGAGAGGAAACAAAAAAAAAACCCCTGGCTTCTGCTGCTGCCACCATGGCAGCGGCAGAATCAGCTGTCCCGTGGCCCCTTCCCGTCTGCCCGACAGAGCCCTCAGTCAGCTCCATCAGTGGCAGGCTTTTCAAGCCGCGAAAAGAGTATTTCCCTCTTGCGCAGCTCTGTTAAGCCTGCTGGGGCTAAAGGAATTCCCATCAGCCCCGGCAGGCTTAACAGAGCTGCGTGAGAGGGAAATACACTCTTCGCGGGCGGCCCTGAAAGCTGCCGCTGATGGAGCTGAGCTGAGGGCTCTACCGGGCAGAAGGGAAGGGGCTGCGGACAGCTGATTCTGCTGCTGCCATGGCGGCAGCGGCAGCAGCAGAAGCCAGGTTGTTGTTTTTTTAAATTTACTTGGGCTGATGGGGGGGAGGTGGGTTAGGAATGGAAATGGGCTGATGGGGGTTAGGACTGGAGGTGGGCTGATGTAGGGAGTTAGGACTGGTAATGGGCTATGGGGGGCTAAGATTGAAAATGGGGTGATGGGAGGGTTAGGACTGGAAGTGGGCTGTTGGGGGGCTTAGGACTGGTAATGGGCTATGGGGAGGGCTAGAACTGGTAATGGACTGGGGGGCTGCTAGGACTGGAAATGGGCTGAGTAGAAGGGGGGCTTGAACTGCAAATAGCTGATGGGGACGGGGTTTTGGAATGAAAATGGGCTGAGTGGAAGGGGGGCTTGAACTGCAAATAGCTGATGGGGAGTGGGGCTTGGAATGGAAAATGGGCTTAGTGAGGGGAGGGAGCTAGGACTGGAAATGGGCTTAGTGAGGGGGAGCTAGGACAGGAAATGGGCTGATGGTGGGGCTAGGATAGGACTGGAAATGGGCTGATGCGGGGACTAGAAGAGAGCGGATGCTGGATGGGGCTGGAACTAGAAGGGAGCTGATGGTGGGAGAGGATTAGAATGAGATGGGGCTGGGAGAGTGAAATGGAGAGGGGAAAAATATTTTGTGTGGGAGGGAAGAAAAATCTACAATTGGCCGGGTATTGGGAGAGTAAGTGGGGCTTGAGGATGGAGGGGTAAAATTTGAGTGGATGAAATAGGAATGAGGAAAAGAGCAAAAGGAGAAAGATTAGTATGTTAAAGCAGATGTAGAGAGAGAATGGAAAAAAAACTAGAAGAGAGAAGAAACGACAAATGGACAGCAGACGATGGAGAGTTAGCAAAAGACACGAAGAAATCAGAAGAAAGTGGCTGGAACAATTGCAACTGAAAAAAATGCACAAAAGGTAGAAAAATATCTCTTTATTTTGAATTTATTAACTGGAATATGTCAGCTCTGGGAAATGTGCATCATTAATGTCTGCGCTTTGTATGGTAACATTATGCAAATATTTATGCAAATGAGGCCCCACGTCTTATGCGGCCCGCGGGTTACTTTACAAGTCCTCATTTGGCCCTCAAAGCAATTTGAATTTGAGACTCTGCTCTAAGGTGTACATATTAAGATCCTTAAGTCTGTCCTCATATGCTTTATAATGAAGGCCACTAATCATTCTAGTAGCCACCCTCTGCACCGACTCCATCCAGTTCACATCGTTTTGAAGGTGCGGTCTCCAGAACTGCACACAATGCTCCAAATGAGGTCGCACCAAAGACTTAGACAGAGGCACTATCACCTCCTTTTTTCTGATAGCCATACCTCTCTGTATGCACCCAAGCATCCTTCTAGCTTTTGCCGTCGCCTTTTCTACCTGTTTAGCTACTTTAAGATCAGACACAACCACGCCTAGGTCCCACTCTTCTTTAGTGGACAAAAGTACTTCACCCCCTATACTATATTGCTCCCTTGGATTGCTGCAACCCAAATGCATGACCTTACATTTTTTAACATTAAATCCCAGCTGCCAAATTCTAGACCATTCTTCAAGCTTAGCTAGATCCCTCCTCATGTTATCTACACCTTCCTGGGTGTCTACTCTATTGCAGATTTTGGTATCATCCACAAAGAGGCAAAGCTTACCCAACAGTCCTTCTGCTATATTAATAACAAAGATGTTAAAAAGAATCGGGCTAAGAACAGATCGCTGGTGCACACCACTGATAACTTCCATCTCCTCAGAGTGAGCTCCATTTACCTTACCTACTACTACTACTACTACTACTACTACTTACCTGTACTCTTTGTCGCCTCCCACCCAACCAATTTCTAACCCAAGCAGTAACTTTAGGGTCCATCCCTAGGGTGCTCAGTTTGTTTATAAGTCGCCTGTGAGGAACAGAGTCAAAGGCTTTACTGAAATCTAAATACACCACATCTAGGGCTCTCCTTCGGTCCAACTCCCTGGTCACCCAGTCAAAGAAATCAATCAGATTTGTCTGCCAAGACCTGCCTCTGGTGAATCCATGCTGCCTCGGATCCTGTAATTTGCTGGACTCCAGAAACCTCACTATTTTCTCTTTCAGCAGCACTTCCAATAATTTACTCACCACCGAAGTTAAACTAACCGGCCTGTAGTTTTCAACCACATCCTTACTTCTGCTTTTGTGTAAAGGCAGCACATGAGCCTCTCTCCAGTCCTTTGGCACCACTTCCGACTCCAACGAGGCATTGAAAAGGTCAGTCAGATATCCCTCGCTTCTGTTCCTGTTTGTGGGTGTTTTCTGAGGTCCTGCTCCTGGTTCTTCATCTGTGAATACAGAACAGAAATATTTGTTAAGTAATTCCGCTTTATCCTTATCAGCTTCTACATATTCCTCCCCTGCACCCTTGAGTCTGACATTACCACTTTTGCCCTTCCTCTTCTCACTAACGTATCTGAAAGATGTCTTATCCCCCCATTTTATGGCTATTTCCTCCTCATTTTGAATCTTTGCCTTCCTGACTACTTTGCTAGCTTCTCTAAGTTTTTCCAAATATAGATGCCTGTCTTCCTCTCTCTGTGATCTCTTGTATTTCAGGAAGGCCTCCCTCTTTTTCTTCACTTTTTCAGCTACTTCTTTCAAAAGCCATAGCTTGGTCTTTAGCCAAGAATCGGCTTCTCTGATGCATTTGGATAGATTTTGGTATGAGGGGTTGTTATTGTTTATGGGGATAGAGAGCATGATATCGTCTTCATAAATGTAATGGTTGATTTTGAATTTTCTGAATATATTCGTGATGGGCTGTAGGTATAGGTTAAAAGAAGGGCTGAGAGGGCCGAGCCTTGTGGAATACCCTGTCCTTGGGGGAATGTTTCTGAGGTGTCTTGTCCTAGCTGGACACGTAGCATACGGTGTGATATATATGATATGAACCATTTAAGAACTGTGCCTCCTATTCCCATTTATTCCAGCCTACACCTTCTGTGTTGTCTGTCTTGACTAGACTGTAAGCTCTATGAGCAGGGACTGTCTCTTACATGTCTGTGCAGCGCTGCGTATGACTTGTAGTGCTATACAAATGCTCAGTAGTAGGAGTAGTAGTAGTAGATTATAAAATGCTATGATTCACACAACATACCTAAGGATTCTAGGTGTGGAGGTTTACACCAGCTCCTGAACGGCTGGAAAAGTCCATGCCTGCAATGTAAGCGCATGATGTGCCACTTAAGCTTGTATTCTATATAAAGACAACTAGGCACTTACTTGTCTTTATAAAATGTCCTTAATATAGGCACCTCCGTATAAAATTACCATCTTAAAATAGCCCTTACATAGTTAGCTGGAATGCTGCTTTTATTTTTCCTGATCTGTTTTTGAAAAAATGCCAGTGGTAATATAATTTCCCCTTTCCTCCTCAGTCTAATATTCAGTGCAAACATAATATGGAGAATAAGAGGCACTACACCTTTATATAATTTAAAATATTTTATACACCTTCAATGCTGGATGGTAGCAGGGCTTCATAGTCCAGCAATAGTAGTTTCAAGATTCCATTTGTTGTTGTTACGTGCCGTCGAGTCGGTGTCGACTCATGGTGACTCTCTGGATAGTTGTCCTAAATTGTGTTCGGTCTTCAGTCAGGCGGCTCATTGTTGACAGACTGGTACCTGTAGCTGCTGTTATTGTATCTATCCATCTCATTGCTGGCGTTCCTCTTTTGCATTGACCTTCTATCTTGCCAAGCATGATGTCTTTCTCTAATGATCTCTCTCTTTGCATGATGTGTCCAAAGTATGAAAGTCGAAGTCTTGTCATCTGAGCTTCTAAAGAAAGCTTAGGTTTGATTTCCTCTAGTACTGACTGGTTTGTTCTTCGGGCAGTCCACGGTATACACAGTATTCGCCGCCAGCACCATAATTCAAAGGCATCAATTTTCTTCCTATCTTTTTCATTGTCCAGCTTTCACATCCATATGATGTTATTGAAAATACCATGGCTTGAACAAGTCAAATCTTTGTATGGAGAGAGACATCTCTGCTCTTGAGAATCTTGTCTAAGTCTCTCATAGCCATTCTGCCAAGAGCTGTGCGTCGTTGGATTCCTTGACTGCTTGTTGCTTCTTTATTGATAGTTGATCCAAGTAGGTTAAAGTTGTTCACGATTTCAATTTCTTCACCTTCAACGATGAACCTGTTGGTTTTGCCAGTTGTCATGATCTTTGTCTTTACATTAAGATGCAGGCCCATTTTGAGACTATGTTCTTTGATCGTGAGAAGCAAATGTTTCAGATCATCTTCACTTTCAGCCAGTAATGTGGTATCATCAGCATAGTAAGATACATTGTTTTAAATTCTGCTTTCCACCATTGTTTCATATTTGCCCTAGTTAGCTCTAACTCTGTGTTGTTCACTAACTTTATTGAAAATAAAAATTGTGGCTGATCCAGTAGCTCAATTGGCAAGAGCTATGAATGTCCATGCCAAGGACCCCCAGCTAAATCTGCTCCCCAACTTGAATGGACTTGCAGATTCTATGGAGGCAGCATTCACAACATCCAGGGGTAATGGACTCATGGGCATAGTTTAAGAATGGCCTGGAGGCTGTATTCAGAGCATATGATTGTTTTGAATGGCAGCTTGAGTGGGAGGCTTCACTAACCCCCAAGCAATAATGCGGCTTTACCCACCCAAGTCACCTTGATTGCTTTGACCACCTAATTGTGGAAAGAGCCTTTTTGTTGAGGGTGCTGATGGTGCCACGGAAATCATCTGTGGACCTCCAGGACTTTGCTTACAGGCACTTCCCAGCAGCACAGAAAGACGCTGCCAAGATGGTGGCCATGGAAGGGGCGCTGGAGAGCAACAGAAAAGAGCAAGCAACACCGAATCGGACACAAAAGATCAGAGGTCCCCAGCAGAGTTTTGAAGATGGTTTCACAATCTCAAAACAGAGTTTGTGTCAGTAAGGAGTGACATTGCAGGGCTGGTTTCCGTGCTACATGGAGAGCTTTCCGAGCTGGAGCACCAAGTGGAAGGCCTTAAGGTACATGTGGAGGACCAGACAGAGAGTGTGACTGATCTGGAGAAGCAAATTGTGGCACTGGGACAGGTTAACATGGAACTTGCAGATAAGGTGGAGGACTTGGATAGCCACAGTTGCGGTAATAACCTTTGATTTCGAGGTATACCAGAGGAGGCTGCCTATCTGGACTGTGCTACTGCTGTGAGTGAAATAGTGGCCCAACTGCTGAAGAGGGATGCTGAGGAGGGAGGAGGCCCTAGAGTGGTGCTGGAGAGGGCGCACAGGGCTTTGGGTCCGCCAAAGTTGAATTTACCTAGAAATATGTTGGCCTGTTTTCACAGCTATGCCTTCAAGGAAAAAGTGGTGGCCAAGGCACGGCGACTGATGGAGGTGTGCTGGGAGAATCACAAAATAGAGATTTTTTAGGATCTTTCCCCTACAACACTGCAACATTGCAGAGCCCTGAGAGCCATTACATGGAAACCGCATGAAGGGGGGATCCGCTATCGCTGTCTGTTTCCTTTCCCCCTGGTTGTCAGTAAGGATTGCAAGACAGTGCGAGTTCATACCCGCAGGGAAGTCCTGGCAGCCCTGAAGGATTTGGGAATAGTGGACTTGGACAACCTGCCAGAGGAGCCTTCAACACAGCAGAGGCCAGTGGAGAAGTGGCAAGAAATGGAGAGTGGCAAAATCTTGATGGGAATAACTGAGTTACCTTGGAGGTTTTCTGGAATTGGTATTGGACTTTGGAGAGACATTGACAAACTGTTTGGACTGCTGGGCAGTTGTTTGGGTGATCAATGAACAGTTGATTGATGGGGAGCGACTGGTGGTGAATGATGGGATGTGTGAAGGGAGGGAAGGGAATGTGCCTGGTCTGGACTTTGGTAGGGCATGGGGGAGTGTGTGAAGAGGGTGTTTATAGGATGTTGGGCTGTGTCGAAGGTTGTCACACGGTGTCGCGGACACAAAGAAGGTGCGCCACTAGGTAGCACTATGAATGAATGAAAAGTCCGAGTGCAGGGTAATAAAGGCTTTTATTCCCCGTTCAAAAGCAAGGTTCAAAATAAGAGACAGTTTGATAATAGAAACAGTCCTTTGTTTCAAAAGGTACCAAAGTTCATTGGCTAATCAACTGTTACTTCACAGTTCAAAGCAGGCTTCTTCAAAGTAATATTCAGAATAGTTAAACAATCAAAATATATTGCATTTATTCTTCTTTGTAACATGCACAGTTTTGAGCATAGGCAGTGCACCAATTACACTCCATGTCTTCAGGTAAAGGTAAGGGAATAGTGCTTGGAAAATCCACTTCCATTAAATCATCTGCCCCATACAGATCCAATGTGCTTTCACTATCCCTGTCTATTCCAGTATGGCAATCTTCAGCTTGGGAGTTTTGCTCCACATAAGCAGGGGCTCTCAAAGCTGGCGGTAAACTGGTGAACCAGTCTTTACTCTGGCTTCTTTTAAAAGGAACGTTTCTTTTAGGATGGCTTCTAGCAGTGCAATCATTACAGTTAAACTTTACTGTCTCATACCTTGGCTCCCTGGGTAAAAACTTCAGTTGTTTATACAACTGCTTCTCCCTCCGAGTAGGTAAAACTGGGTAGTGATCTTCTAGAGATAAGCCTCTCTCAGAACCTCCCTCTCTGGTTCTTTGCTTTCTTCTCTCTATATCACAAACAGGTAGAGTATAGGAACTAGGCGTGGCAGGGCCTCTTACCTTGGAGTAACTTCCACCAAACTCCCCTTGCACAACAGGTTTAGTTTGGGTTTTATGGCTTCCCACCTTGTAAGGTCTATTTCTGTTCCAGCTTCCAGCTTGGCTTCTTCTACAGCAATCAGGTTTGTGTCCTTGATAGCTTCCAGGCTTTACTGCTGTTTCACCTCTAACTCCAGTTCCTTCTTCCTCTTTCTCTTCCTTCCTCAGCTCCTGCTGTTGTTTCCACTGCTTATTCCTCCATTGCTCTCTTTGCAACTGCTGCCATCTCCTCTTCTCCTGCCGTTTCTGACCAGAAGCATTCTGCTCTGGTTTATAAAGAGATCCGTGGCTGCTGACTTCCTGGTTCTCTGTCAGCTGCAGGTCATCAGTGAGATTAGGTTCTTTAGGATCAGTGTGTCTGTTCCTGCTCCCTCTAGCTGTGCCAGGAGGTAACTGCACATCTAGTTCTTCTAAAACAGGATTTCTTTTCTTAAAACCAACTTTATTAGTGACCGCATCATGACAAGGTGTAGTGTAGTGGATGAATGGGTAAGTGATATTAACTACTAGGGGGTGGGGATTGGTGATAGAACTCATGATTGTAGGGTTATGAAAGAAACCCTGGTGCATGGCCCCCGACCAAGAACCATTCATCACTGCAATGATCACACTAGACCAGCCTAAGTATGTTGGGGATCAGGGATATAAAAATAGGGGAAAAATCCCCAGGTGAGTGAAGGCTCATGGTGCCAGAACCCATCCCAGGTTCTGACTGAGCTGAAGGTTAAAATGAACAGAAGGAAAATACCAGGTCAAATATTTTCCCAAAAACTGTAAGTATACCTCTCATGCAGTAGAAAAACAACAGGGTGGAGGGCACCATTGCCCAAATCACCTTTGAGTGAATTCATCAATCTTTGTAAATTATTTTTATTTATTTCTTTTTTTTGTTATACTGTGCTCTTTAGAATCAGTGTGGTTTACATGTATACTAACAGGTACTTTTTTTATTCCCTTGTCCCTGAAGGGCTCACAATCTAAGTGTACCTGAGGCAATGGAGGGTTAAGTGGCTTGCCCAAGGCCACAAGGAGTCCCTCCAGCCTGAGGTTGCTTGTCCCCATGTGGGTTTTGAACCCCTGGCCTTCTGGCCTGAGGTAACCTGTCCCAACCACTGAGCCACTCCTCCTCAGTCATATCCCATAGCAGGAAGATGGAACCCATTTTCAGATAATTGTTAGGACATATAACACTGTTTGCAATAAAGAAATACACTAGTCTAGATAGATTTTCTTGTGTCATTTCCACATCAAGACTTTTGATTCACACATTTATCTCATGAATTTCCAAATACAGTCATGTTTCATGCTAGAAAACAAAATGACAATGATACAGCATTTCCCCTAGTTTATTTTCTAAGGGCAGAATTTATAACATGGAAAAACACCTGAAAAGCCAATTTACCAGCTTGTATAAAACATCTTAGATTCAGTGAGTCATCTCAGGATGATCACTAGTCATTGAAATTTCAAACAAATGCAAATAAATATTTCTCTTTCTCTTTAGATTATTTTCCAGTGTCTTCATTCATTTGGAAATTACAGTTTCAGTATTACATTATTTTGTTTAAATAGACTAGTGCCAGCCAGTAGACAAGGTTCCAGTTGGGGCATCTTCTGCTCTCAGTTACATACCAAAAAAGATGAATGTTTGAACTTCTAAAAGCTTTTTAATTCAGGAACAGTGAAACATGGTAGTCGAATAATAACGATTTCTGTTAAACCAAACAGAAGATTCCAAATGGTAAATTTCACATTTAAATGTTATTTCAAAAGCATGGGTTAATGTTTTATAGCATGAATATAATTCACACTGAGGGCAATAATCAGTGTTTTATCCAGATGAACATGTTTACATGTAGAAATCGTGTTAAAGAACACACACACACCGTTCACTGCATGAATACTTTCAATGCAAAAACATGAATTATATGTCAAAGCACAGGGACAAGGATACGGAAGAGGCAACAGATGTGCTGAGACTGCACATTCAAATCTCTATGCACTCATCTCAGTGCATGCTTTCTATCTGTTCCTATCTAAATGCAAAGTATGCTGTCGTCGTGCTCTTCGGCCCTCATTATTCAAAGGAAATGTCCCATATGAGGAACTTCCCTTGAAAATGAGCTTTGAGTTCCACCGTTCCCTCCATCAGTATCCCTATTATTCTCACATGAAAAACCTATTATAGAAACGTAGAAAGATGACGACAGAAAAAGACCACATGACCTATCTAGTCTGTCCTTCCATATCAACAACTACAACAGTCCCCTTTTTTTCATTAGAGATCCTCTGTGTTTGTCCCATGCTTTTTTGAAATCAGATACCATCCTCATCTCTACCACCTCCATTGGGAGACTATTCCACGGATCCACCACTCTTTCCGTAAAGAAATACTTCCGCATATCACTCCTGAATCTATCCCCTTTCACCCTCATCCCATGTCCCCTCGTAGCAGAACTTGCTTTCAATCGAAAGAGGCTCTCCCCCTGTGCATTTATGCAACGGAGGTATTTAAACGTCTCAATCATATCACCTCTATCCCGCCTTTCCTCTAAGATGTACATATTAAGATCCTTAGGTTTATCCTCATATGCTTTATAATGAAGACCACTAACCATTTTGGTAGCCACCCTCTGTACTGACTCCATCCTATTCATATCCTTTTGAAGGTGCAGTCTCCAGAATTGCACACAATACTCCAAATGAGGTCGCACCAAAGACTTATACAGAGGCACTATCACCTCCTTTTTCCTGCTAGCCATTCCTCTCCATATGCACCCAAGCATCCTTCTAGCTTTTGCCATCAACTTTTCTACCTGTTTAGCTACTTTAAGATCATCTGACACAACCACGCCTAAGTCCCACTCTTCTTTAGAGGACAAAAGTACCTCACCCCCTATACTATATTGCTCTCTTGGATTGCTGCAGCCCAAATGCATGACCTTGCATTTTTTAACATTAAATCCCAGCTGCCCAAATTCTAGACCATTCTTCAAGCTGAGCTAGATCCCTCCTCATGTTATCTACACCTTCCTGGGTGTCTATTGCAGATTTTGGTATCATCCGCAAAGAGGCAAACCTTACCCGACAGCCCTTCCGCTATATCACTAACAAAGATGTTAAACAGAATCGGACCAAGGACAGATCCCTGGGGCACACCACTGGTAACTTCCATCTCCTCAGAGTGAGCTCCATTTACCTGTACCCTTTGTCGCCTCCCACTCAACCAATTCCTAACCCAAACAGTAACTTTAGGGTCATTCCCTAGGGTGCTCAGTTTGTTTATAAGTCATCTGTGAGGAACGGTGTCAAAGGCTTTACTGAAATCTTAATACAACACATCAAAGACTCTCCCTCGGTCCAACTCCCTGGTCACCCAGTCAAAGAAATCAATCAGATTTGTCTGACAAGACCTTCCTCTGGTGAATCCATGCTGCCTCGGATCCTGTAATCTGCTGGATTCCAGAAACCTCACTATTTTCTCTTTCAGCAGCATTTCCAATAATTTACTCACCACCGAAGTTAAACTAACCGGCCTGTAGTTTTCAACCACATCCTTACTTCCGCTTTTGTGTAAAGGCACCACATGAACACACATGACTTGGGGGACTGGGGGGAGGGCAGGTGAGCAGTTGGGGAAAACTGATCAAAGTTTAACGATTTTACTGTGGAGGAACTGGGCAAAATGGTCTGGTGAAGGTGAATCATCAGTGGACTGCATGGTGGGTGTGGGATTAGAGAGCATAGAAAGGACAGAGTGCAACTTCCTAGGGCAATTAGAAGAAGAGGAAATGAAGTTGGAATAGTTATCCTTTTTAATGGAGGTGTTCATTGAACGATAGCAGTGATGGGACTGTTTAAAATGCTATAGAGAATCAGGTTTGTGGTGTTTCCTCCGGAGTTTCTCAGTTTGATGAAGGTGGGTCTGCAAGAGATGGAGGCCTGGAAGGTACCATGGATGTTGACGCTTTGGCTTAAAGTGCCTGGGATGAAGAGGAGCTACACAGTCCATGACATCTCCCAGTGAGGCATGCCATGCCTGGACATGATCATCAATGGGAAGAGAGAAAAAGTCACTAGTGAGGATCATTGTGGAGTGTTTAGGGAATAATGCTATGAACCAGAGTGCCTGAAGCAGCAGATGAACACCTTGTAGTGGTAATGGCAAAGATGGCATCAGAGTAAAGCGAGAAGAAGATGCAGAGATAATCACTCCATGGAAGAACGTGAACTGCTAGCAAGTCTAGAGAAAACAAGTAGTTGGAAGGGGCACAAATTAAGTTAAGGGTATGACCAACAATATGGGTTGTGAGATACATGTACTGGATGAGTACGAGGTTGTGAAGATGGGAGAGAGAGGATTTATCATGGGCCTTGGTCGGGTGTTCAAAGTGGGCATTAAAGTTCCCCAGAATAAATAAATGGGAGTAGTGAATAATTGCCTCCAATAGGGAGAAGCAGGGAATCCCACTGGGGGAGGGGGGATGAAGAGTGGGCAGAGAGTAGATCAAGAGGAAATGAAGAGGTGGGCATGAGTGGAGTCACACAAGTAGTGATTCAGGATAGTGGAGGGCCTACACCCATACTCATATATGGTCTTATTACCTTCATAGGATCCGCCTCCAGAACCGGTTACTGGGATGTTCATTTTTCAGGTTGGAGACAGAGCGATTTTAGAAGACATGACTGCTACTCCCCTGGTTTTGGCCGTTCTGCTCTGGACATCCTAGATTTTTCTTAGATGTCCCTTTTAAAATGCCGCTTCACATGGATAATGGGCTGAATATCGCCACTCTCTGCATAGTTAGGTAGAAGGCCCATGCTCCACTCTTGCTGTAATGATTTTCAGTGTCACTATGGAAGTCATTCCATAACATGAAAAGGCCATTTGGATGTGCATTGGACATGTTGTTCTCGCGAAAACATCTATGAACGTATTCTGAAACCCTGCACCCATGCATGTCCATGGTGCTAGCACGGGGATTTCAGAATGTGCCCTGGAAGGGCAGAATGGGGGCATAGTCAGCCACAGAGATGTATAAAGTATATTCAGGAAAGGCCCATGTACGTTTTCTGTGTTCCCCGCAGACGTGCTTGTTATTCCTGCAGAAATGTGGAATAAGGCCAGTACTTAGAAATATTTCTGCTGTGCTTATATAGAGGAAGTGACAAGTATGCTTCAAACTGGTGTGACTGCAATCTGTAAAACACAGCTGAATGCATGTATAATGATCAGAAATAAGGGGTGAGAGAATTTTGTAAGCTAAGGGGGATTAATAACTATCCCTATAAACATTTGAAAACCAACAATTGTGAATATGGCAGCTGCTGTTTGTGCTAAATGAGCTAATCTGGGGGGACCCTGACAAGTCCTGTGTATTGTAAAATGGTACTGTTGATGGTTAGAAGTGTGAGTGAGTCTACCACAGGAGTTTATTTGAGTGAGAAGGGTGGATCAGATATTTAGTCCTGACACTCCATGCTTTTATTTATTTAGCTGTATTTATATACTGCCTTTCACCGGGTCAAGGTGGTGTGCATGGAACAAGAGTGGTACATTAAAAACTTGAAACAATTAAACTATATACAGCATGCATTGGAACATTACAGGGGTTCCGTATGGGGTGTCATTGTTGGGGGGTGGGGGGTTAAGCGGAGGGTTTGAAGTGCTCTGAGAAAAGGTGTATCTTCAGGTGTTTTCTGAAGGTAGAAAGGTCTGAGATGTTCTTGAGCTTATCTGAAAGGGAGTGCTAATTGAGGGTGCATATAGCTGGAAGGCTCTTTGGCAGGCTTGTTGGTTGGATTTGGTCCTGGATGTGGGATGATTAGAGTGTTCATTGTGGAGGTATGTCTTTTATGGTATAGGTCAAAGTAGGGGAAGCCCCAATCACAGCAGCAAAGTTTTGGAGTGGCCCGGGCCCTTGTGGCCCCTCTGTCTGATGCTTATGATACAAATAATAAGTAGTAATAGTAGTAGTGTGCAGGCCAGCAAAGCACAGGGTGGGACAGAGAGCATTACCGGGAATTGCTTTTGTTTCAAATGAAATAGGACATATCAACATTTCCTCTTTTATTCAGTTTTGTTTGTAAGCCTAATGAAAAAAGAAGCCCTCTCTATGTTTAGCCATAGTCTCAACAGAACTGACCTCCATATTATACCCTATTAGTGCACCAAAATGGGACAGGCATGATCCTTAGTCATTCCTGCACCACCAGTAACATATTTCAGATGGCATCAACAGGTCTGAGACTGATACCATTTTGGAGTACAGCCACATTCCAAAATGATACAGAACTCAGGTCAACCAGCACCATTTTGGAATCCAGAAAGCCCAACTGTGTATCTGAATGTAAAAAGGAATATCCAGGTCATCCAAGTTCTCTGGAAGCTGCCACCTTAGGCAGCCATCTAGTCTGCCTAATGGTTAAGTCAACCCTGGGATTTTGCATCAAATATAGATTTTCCTAAAATAACGTTCAAACTGATTTGATGGTCCTTCAGGATTTTTCCAGGTTTATTGAATTGTTTGTATGCATTTGTTCATGTGAAAAAAATACATTGCAAAACAATCAAAGGGCAATATTTCTATGGATGGTGACACGGATTGGTTTGAAAGCATGGCCCATTTAATTGCTTATTAATTGATGAGAAATAAGATCATGCTATATTTCTAAAAGTAACAGAGAAAACTGTATTCGTTCTAAATGAAATCATGGGTATATTTTTCTGTAAAATTGTATCTTTAGGAAGTAATATGAGAGCTAATTCTTTTTGGGTTAATGTGTAATTGCCATTAGGGCACAAGAAAAGGATTGTGGAGTTGTTTTTAGTAATGAGAAGGTTCTTTTGTTTTCCACAGAGGATTATGCCTTTTTTTGGGGAACAACACAAATCTCTGCCCAGACTGCAAAAGCAGCAGAAATCTTGGCTCATTAGCCAAGTGGTCTGTTTCCAGCTTCAGTGCTTTATACTTCTCGGCCTCATTGTTATGATCTTTTTCAATGTCCTTAAAGGAGAAAATACTAGCTCAACACCACAGAAGGCATCTAATTCTATATGAGCATTAGGAAAATCCTTTCTGGCTGGTGCTTTATGGATATTGCAGTTCTAGATGATTTGTGAAGGCATATTTTAGATAGGACATGGGGAAAGGAATTCACACATCCATGTCAAGATGTGGAGAGTTCTGACAGAATTTTACAAAAGGCTCTGCCAAATGAAGAGTCTCTTGTAAAATACATATAGAACTGCTGAGGTATGTCTTTCCATGTCCTCTGGAAGTGGTGATTTTAATAAGATGAATGGGGGAAAAATAGGTGAACCCCTGATCCTCCCCCCGGCATTTGCATGTGAGCAGCCTCTTACAATCACTACTCCCACAGAAGAAGGCCACCTGATTCAAAAATCATTACTTCTGCAAACTAAGGCCACCTGGCTCAGTCCCCCCCCCCCCAAATATGGACCCAATCTCAGGCAACCCCCATATCTGTAACTTGCAGTGCCATGAGATTATCAATAAGGTTCATCTGAGCCATTCTGGACTGGAACATGTGCTGAGCAAAAATGACTGGGCATCACTCTTGCTCCCACAGAACACCAATGACTATTGTATGTCCAGGGATGGGAGAAGGGGTGTGTGACCTGCAACAGGAAGGCTCTAGAAGCTTCTTGAGTTGTGAGTAGGGAGGCCTAGAGGGCATGGAAGCTTGGAATGGGCCCTTCAAAGGGATACCTTCAACAGTGCTGCCTCAGGGGGGGTTAATAATGTCTTCTGAGGGGAGGTTGGAAAGGGAGATAGATCACTGCTGCATCGGGGGTGGGTGGGGGTGGGGGTAGTGGCAGGTGGAGAGAGGTGATAAAAATACAGGGGCACCAGGATCAGAGAAGTGATCGGTGGGGGTAGGGGGATGACTTCAGCATCCAAAGCTGCCTTGCCAGCAGACACTTAAACTTGGCTATGGGTAGACGCAAATGCCGACATCTAAAAATGTTCAATGAAATGTGGATTCCCTATATGAAATGGAGAATCCACATCTACATTGTAGGTCCTCCCAAACAATGGCGCCCCCCCCCCCCCTCAGGGATCAACCGGCACATGTTCTATTATCCTCCATCATAATTGTTGGAAGGAATGGTTATGTATGAGGCAATGTTCAACTCCTGGTGGGGGAGGGGTGTGTGTGATCATACCTTTAACCTTCAGTGAGCTGAACAGCACTGGATCTTTGAACTTGATACAATTTCTCCGAAAGGGCTGAATATGGAGTTGGATTGGTTCACTTTGTTATAGAACAGCCAATCATGTAGGTGGTGTCCTTTCATGGCTTCATACCTGCTTTGTATTGATGTATTCAGGCACTCAGTCAGAACTACGTCACGTGCCATTTTCTTCAAAATTAATGGGTTTTGAATTGTGGTGGTATAAGCACATGCCATCAGAAGAGTGGCGTTATTTATTTATTATTACATTCTCTTATATACCGTGCTATTCTGCATCAGTGCGGTTTACATTGAACAAACTGAAATTACATTGAACAGGGCATTATAACTTGGAGATAACTATTTTACAGGGAACATGGGCTATGGAGGGTTAAGTGGCTTGCCCAAGACCACAAGGAGCACTTGTGGGACTAGAAACCCCAGTCCTTCCGGCCCAAGGTTGCTGTCCTCTAGTGGGATTTGAACCCCTGACCTTCTGGCCTGAAGTACCTTGCCCCAACCACTAGGCCACTCCTCCACTCTGTTATGGTCTATGAAGTGGATTGGAATACCCTCTAGCACCTGAAGAAGAACCAGTATTAGCTCAAAACATTGTGCTGAGATCCTAAGTGGACTGCTCTGTGGTACTTCATATTAATCTTGATTGCTTTTTAAAAAGACTACTGGTTTTGATTAAAGCTTGAATAAAACTGATTAAAAGGAGCTTCTGCTTTGTGGAGTGGAATTTTCCTCTTCCACGGCAGTATATCCCACAAAAACATGCTTTGATACCTGCGGTGTTTGAGCTGATACCTCTTCTCAGTGCTTGCAGAGCTCAAGGCATTATCGAAAAGAACCCCACACTGGAGGCTGGCAAATTGGGATATTTGTTGTGAAGGATGTGGTCCTACAAAACTCATTTCACCACTAATGCTAACTTCAAGAGCCATGGTGAAATTCTGAGACCAGCAGATATTTGAGAAGGAAAGAGGAGGGAGAAAGGAAAAATAGCATGTGTGAGAAGGAGAAAAGAAAGTAGGGTAATGGAATTCAGAAAATGTAAATATGATGAGGAGAGGTGCATATACTGGAAAAATGAAAAGAACCAGGAAGGGGTTAGAGGAAAGGAAAGATAGTAGTCTGTGGCGAGGAAAAAGGTAAAGTGATAGGTACAAGAGAAGAAGAGACACAGAAATAAAGGAAAGTGAATGGGCTAAAATAAGTTGAAGTAATCAAGGACATCAATAAGATGGAACAGAAAAGAGCACCGATAAAGAAGAACAGAAAAAGGAAAATCTGAGTCTGATGGAGGCTATAATAAACCACAGGTATAAAAGATTACAAAATCACTTAACTAAATTTTGGCAAGGATAATCTATTATTTTCTAGCCTAATTTTCTAAAGGGAAGCTAATCTTATAAAATCATCAGAAGGGGGGTGGGAAGGTGATATTCAGCGGTGGCTAGCGCTTGTAAAGCGCCTAGCCATTGTCACTCAAACATAACCCCAGTGCCAGGGCCATATCCGGTCACTGGGATTGAATATCTGGGTTGCCACTGAACCCGTAAGCTAACTGGGCAGCGGTGATATTGAGCTGCTGCCTGGTTAGCTTTCATGGGTAAAATTTAGACCAGCCTTTGCCATGCCTGACTTTATCCACCTATTGATAACCAAGCAGCAGCTCAGTATGACCGCTGCTCTGTATCCGATGGGTGCAGCCTCCGTTCCACGTGGAATGCCCATGAAATGCTCCGACGCTAACGGCATAACATCGGGGCATGTAGAGGTGGCACCCTGCATTAGTGCTGCTGAATAACCTGTTCAGCGGCATTTACACGGTTTGCAGGTCTGCAAATTTGGTAAATGCTTTTGAATATCTTCCCCATCATGCCTGTATCTATCCAGCTCCTCCCCCTTAAAAAAAGCAAAACAAAACACATTTTTAACCAATTTCATTGACATTTCTGTCACTAAATGACCCCTGGCTCATATTTTTTAACTGTTTTGACCCTATATTTAAAATTGCTATTTCTTATTTTCTTTTGTCTTTTGTATGGAAACAGGCCAGTTCAGTTCAGCTGTCATGTAAGAGGGAGCACAATGGAAGGAGGGGCTGGCTGCCAATAAAATCTGCGCCTGACGATAAGGCACACTGATGCACATCTATATAGCTAAAGCCAGTCACAAGCTTCTTACCCACAACTGCCATAAACCAGATCATTACTACTGAAATGTAGTGTTCCAGTTCAAAATATCTAGGATGGAAAATATCTCATCACGCCCTCACATCCTCATTTGATATCGTTTCAGAAAATGCAATTTGTTGTAGGATGTCTGCTCAGATTTAATATATATAGGGATAAGGAGGGGTTGTATCAAACATCTAACAGTGGTTGTCAGAGCACCTAGAAACAGCTATAGACTGAATTTTTTTCTATCAAAACAATGCTTGCACTATTAGGTAGACTGCATAGAAATGGAGAAAAAAAGATGACAGCAAAACAACTCAAAACTAGCTGAACAGGAATTATATAACATATAAGTACCCTTTTATGTCTTCCTTTTTCCCCCATTTTTACATTTTTTTATGTTTTATATATGCGTTTTATATATAGTTTTATTTACTTTTTATCTATTTTATGTATATACTGTATGTAAGATTTACAGATGCATATTATCTTGGACTCATTTTTATGTAACTACACCCGGATGCATTCAGTTATTTTCCAAAACATGGTAAATTAGGTCTTTTATATATATAATCGGGTCTTTTATATATTGAATTTTCGTTCCCTGTTTTGGAATGTGTATAAAGCGTTTTTTATGTTTCCATGTTTACGAAGGAGGCACATTGCAGTCTGAACCGGACGCACAGAGGTAGACATGATTCTGATCCCAGGGGGCACGTCTAGCTCCCGTGGGATCAGACTCGCGTCCAGGCCTGTATGTGTAGGCTGGGGCACGATTCCCATTGGCCTGCATGTACAGACCTCTACCCGGATAACCGATAGTTTCCTGTGCCAGCATGTCTTTTTTCCTTTCTATAGACTTACTACTTTGTAAGTCTTCTTCAGCTCCATTCTCTTTACCCTCTTACCAAGCTTTTCCTCTATAAGAGCGGTATTGCTTCACTGGAGGGCTTTTCTTCAGCCTCTCTAGTTTTATTACTTTTCCAGTGCGGAGTTCTCCTCTCTGAGTTGACTCCTCTTTTTCAATCTTGCTTTGAGGCAGTTCATCAGACATGTCCAGAGTTTTCTACTCCTGTTCTGTCTGTTCTTTCTGTTTTTAAACAGTAAGATTCTTTCTGCTGTCTGGTGTCCCCCGCAGCCCCCTCTGGTGGCGGCGTAGTGGTTCCACGGGGCTGGGGAGCTCATAAGAATAGGGGCATTAGGGTTGACCTGTTCCTAGGGTCATGAGGTAGCGGCCCTCTGTGTCAGCCTCGTGGTCAACTTCCCAATGAAGCAACATTTAGCCAAGTGTAGGGCAAAAGAAAAAGGCATTTATTTCACCTTTACGCAAATGGTCCAAAATATGCGGTTGAGAAAAATAACAGGGCTGTATCCTTTCTTGTATCAAGTGCAATTCACAAAAACATTCAAAGTAACATTGTTAATCTTCACAAACTCAAAACATAAGGCATCTTGTATTCTCTTCATACATTTGGTTGCTCCAAATAACTTAAAACTTTCCTATTGTGCAATAATTACAATCCATGGGTTCCACGGCCTCATTAACCTCAGATTCCCCTGGCATCCACTCCATCTCTGAGGGGTCCGAATCTGAAACCTCAGGAAGGTTGGATTCAGGCTTTCTAGAAGCATGCCATACTGTGTTCCAATGTTGGCTTGTCAGTTTGGGGCGTCGGCTTTTAGCTATATTGTAGAACCCTGGATTTTCTTCTGCTACAGGATTAAAAGTTCGCTTATCCCAGCCTTTATTATTACTAGCCTTTTTCCTAGAGAGACTATCTGGTACTTTTGGCATAAAAGTGTCCTTATCATACTGATAAAAGTTATTCCTTTGTTTCTCTCTTGTGCTAGGCTTAGGTAAGCACTTGCAGGCAACCACTGTTTCACCTTTTAACTTCCTGCAGTCTCTTTTGGGAAAGGCTTGAGGCCTAGCCTGAATGTCCTCCACTTCTTGCAGGCTCAAGTGTTCCCTGGGTGTCTTTCCTCCTTTAGAATGGGGAGTAACTCCTCTGAGGCATGGCTGCTGCTGTGGCGCTTGTCCTCCACTTCCACCCCTGTGGCAGTTGGCTACTGGCCGCGCCCTCTCAGCACTTCCCTGTTCCCCAGGCCTCTGAGTTTTCCATTCCTCTTTCAGGTTACTTTTATAAAAACTTTTAAAAGTACCTTTTTCTCCTTGGGTATTCCTTGCAACCGGATATCTCTTCCTCAGCTTGTATCCCAGTCCTTCTCCCTGGATAGGGCTTCCTTTCAGGCTGGAAGGGAGAGCACCTCCTTCCTTGGCTGCTCTCTGCAATGCTGCTCCTTCCAATTGTATCTGGCCTTCCTCTAGGCCTGCTCTTGGGCCTTCACCTCGGCCTGCTCTATGAGTTATTCCTTGGTCTGCTTCTCGGCCTACTCTCTGGCCTGCTCTCCAAGCTGCTTCAACTCCTTGAGCTGTTCTGGGTCTGACAGTGACTCCAACTCTCCGAGCTGCTCTTTCCAGTCCGGCTTTGACGCTCACTCTGGCGCCGTCTCTGTCTCTCCGATCTGCTCTGCTTAACTGAGCTCTGTCCCTGCTTAAATCGGGACTAACTGATTCAAGGTCCTGCCCATAGAGGCGTGGTTCCTCTGCTTCCAGGCTTGCTCTCCTGCTCCCTCTATGTGGACCTTCAGGAAATTGTATGTAAATCTTGTTTTTTTCAAGATTTAAAACTTCTTTTCTTTCTGTCAGAGGGTCCGCAGTATCACACTGGCAAGCAGCTGCCAATGCAGGAGCCTTAATGTTTGGACCACTGGTTCTTGTCCACCAGCAACCAGATTTGTCCTCCACTAACATTCTGTCTGGTCTTCATAGTGGCTCCAAGTCAGTGCTGTCATCTGTCTTGAAAATATTTTCACTACAAGCTTGTTGGATTGTCTTCTCTTTCTGCCATCTCCATTCCCCTGGGTTTGGCAGCATAGTTGACATAGATACTGGCTCTCCAGCAGCCAGTTCTATCTCCTCATTCTCCTGCATCATGCTCTCTGCAATTCTACAGAGAAGCTCTCCACTATGGGCCTTTGCTAGAGAGCATGAGGGTTTTTTCTCCAACAGCTATCCTAGATGATTGGAAAAGGCTTTTTCAGTCATGTCTCCCATGACTAGAAAGGTTCTCCCTTTTTTCACTATCTCCTTTTTAATATAAAGGACATAGGCCTTCTCTTACATGAAAGCTTAAGGAGTTGCCAATTCCCTGCTTTGGTCCATACTATTTCCAATCGGGAATATGCTTTTCTCCTTGCAGCTCATCCTCATGGTAAGAACGCATGATACCTCTTTGCCCTTAAGCAGGTCAGCATGGTATCTCATTTTTCTGCGTCTTCTGTTCACTTACCATGCTAGAGTTCTGGAATACTCGGGACTTGCTGGCTGCAGACTGATTTCATCCTCTGCTTTTCACGTAACCGTCCTGGTTATTTCACTAGCTAGCATCCCTGTAGCTCATAACCAGTGGGAATAGATTCTCTATATATCTTCTCAAGTAGGTTCCACCTTCTTGTTATTAGATGAATCTTTCCTCTCCACATTTCCTATGTGAATACCGTTCTGTAGGCATATCTCTGTCTGCTTCTTGCAGACACCCATATAGAGGCCTATATATATTCATATCTATAGTATATGAGATGTCTATGTCTATCATTTGTGTGTATTTTATGCCCTTTCATATCTCACTATAGATATATTCTTATACGTATATCTATATATCTATATCTATATATCTATATATGATAAAGAAGCAACAAGCAGTCAAGAAATCAGACGACGCATTGCTCTTGGCAGAATGGCTATGAAAGACCTAGATAAGATTCTCAAGAGCAGAGATGTCTCTCTCCATACAAAGATTCGACTTGTTCAGGCCATGGTATTTTCAATAACATCATATGGATGTGAAAGCTGGACAGTGAAAAAGACAGATAGGAAGAAAATTGATGCCTTTGAATTATGGTGCTGGCGGCGAATACTGTGTATACCATGGACTGCCCGAAGAACAAACCAGTCGGTACTAGAGGAGATCAAACCTAAGCTTTCTTTAGGAGCTCAGATGACAAGACTTCGACTTTCATACTTTGGACACATCATGCGAAGAGAGAGATCATTAGAGAAAGACATTATGCTTGGCAAGATAGAAGGTCAACGCAAAAGAGGAAGGCCAGCAATGAGATGGATCGATACAATAACAGCAGCTACAGGTACTAGTCTGTCAACAATGAGCTGCCTGACTGAAGACCGAACACAATTTAGGATAGCTATCCAGAGGGTCGCCATAAGTCGACTCCGACTCGACGGCACCTAACAACAACAACATATATGTATCTGTCGAGATATTTTATTATTGGTAGATATGTATTCTGCATTTGTCTACCTGACTGTCGAGGCTCATATAGCTATATGATTCTGACAGATGGGCTTTACCCATACCTATGCTATCCAGCATGTTGGGGTTCTACACTCACAACCATTTCTGTGGTAGTTAACAACTTCCACCATAACCTTAAGGTTTAGGTACCTCTGAAGCTCTCCATGTTTCAGTATCTCTCCTAGCTGACTCCAGTTAGGAGAGACATTGCGGATCTTCAGCTAATCACAGGCTCTAACGCCTCAGGCGTTTGTCCTTTCTTTTGAGATACAAGGGGTTTCCATACCTTTTCCTCCCACAAGGACTGTGCCTGTTTGTCCAATTCGGTCGGCCTTCTCTTTTTGCTCCCAAGGGTGAGCCACTCTGTCACCAAAAGAGTTCGGCTTTTATCATAAAGCCTTCCGCTGAAGGCCCACCGTTTTTGGTACTGCCCCAGTAATTACCGGGGTCCCCTCATACCTTTCAGGAATCTGACCTCCACTGTTTTTTCCTACAGGTTTATTACCTCCACTTCAAGTGAGGTCCTCCTTGAGGTTCCTCTACTGGGTTCCCCAGTAGATCCCATGAACCTCCTTATTGCTGTGTAATCCTGTTAGGGGATGTCCATATTGCAATATTTCTTTCAATATCATTGATGATAATTATCATCCGCACATGGACTCCTTGTCTGCAGTCCTATGCTAGGTTAGCTGTTCCACAGCACCTTTCTTTCTTCAACTCCTACCCTCCATCCTCAGGATGCCTGGTGTTGTGGGGGATAGCATGTTCCAACCTATGACATGCTGGGACTCCAGGCATCTTAGCTTGGGAGTCCCCATATGTGAAGACTCATTCCTTCTTGTTCCTGGAGATAGCACAGTTACTTACCTGTAACAGGTGATCTCTGGGAACAACAGGAATAAGTCTTCACAACCCACCCACCTCCCCAGGAGTTGTATCTCTATCTATCTTTCCTTTCCTCTCTCTCTCTCTTTGTCTCAGCTTTAAAACTTAACTGAGGAGAGGCAGTTGGGAAAGGTGGGAAGGCAGCACGCAGGCGTGGTGGGATGCTTCCAAAAGCTCTTTGATTGGACGCTGGGAAGCGTTCCCGCGCAGACTCCATCAGTACCGACGTACCCATATGTGAAGACTTATTCCTGCTGTTCCCAGAGATCACCTGTTACAGGTAAGTAACTGTGCTTTATTTGTAGATATATCAGAGTAAGGCTGACATCTCTAGTCTGCGGCTGGAATTGTGGAAGCATTGTGATATCGTCCCATTGCTGCTTTATGAGTGGCTAGATATTGAAAAGATATTGAATAATTATAAAATATAAATAAATAAAAGAAATAATAAAGTATTGATAGATGCGATATTGAATAGAGTTCATTGTGTGGTAGGAGGGAGGAGTTTTTTAGATCTGTGATGGTGGTGTAAATAGTTCCCCTTCGGGAGGTGAACAACTGCCATATAGAGTGACAGCACATTTTTAGGGTAATTTGTGATACACTTTGTATCATGCTGAGATTTTGTAAGAATTTTTAGTGATATTCTTGGTACAGTGTTTTTTTTATATAGTGTAGTAGAGGAGCATCCACCGCAATGTAATGGGAGAGATTAGAAGAAAACTAGGACAGAACAGAGCCTCTAAAGCCAAGTGAGGACAGGGTATTGAGGAGAAGGTGGTGATAACAGGGTCAAAAGCAGAAGAAAGATTCACTCCTCGATCCAATATGGCTGCATCTTAGTTGGGCTGCAATGGTCAGTCTCCAATTTGTTACCTAGTGTATGGTTTGAAGTCTTTCTTTGCGCTGAAGTTTAGAGGTGTCTTATGGTGAAGAGTTAAAAAAAACACTTCCCTTCTTTCTTTGGAGACCCACCAGCCTTCTGTACTCCCATTCCTAGTGAAATGGGGGTCTTCTGGGGACAGTGCCAGAACTCCAGGGGGGCTGGAGCTCTAGCGACCCCTTCACCTGGAAAGACTAAGGTCCCCAGCCTGGAACTTCTTTAGACTTCGAAGCTTCCTCGGATTGAGAGCAGTGAATCAGTGATAGTGCAGAACTCTCCTTCACTACTAGGACTGGCCAGTTGATCCGCGTCAGATGAAGAAATTTCTCTGCTGACATAGGCATGTGAGGAAGGGGAGCACTGCTCTTCATTGTCTCGGTGGCTCTCACTTGAGCATATTTCTTCAAGTCTGTATGTTGTGCCAGCAGAACCTGGCAGGCCTTCTCTGTCATCTCCAGGGAATAACATCTCTGTACCTCCTTCTGCTACCATTTTGGGTAAGAAGCCAATTGCCTCTTTTTCTACTCAGGACAGATCTTTCTCTTTAAATGTGGAGTCTTCAAGTGGTTTATCCTTGAGGAAAAAGGAATATATTAAAGGAACTGTTCTGAACTCTGCTGTTCCCCCTGTACCAATGTATTTGACCAGAATAAGAATGCAAATCTTATTGCTTTAGAGGTTCCCTCCTAGCAAAGTCTTTTTCCTCTCTGCAAAATGATTCAGTTCAGTTGATCCTACAGGCTTTTGCTAGGCTTGAGTCCGTAGTGCTTGCGAAAATCGAAAATCGAATTACAGCATAATGCTTTTGTTAAGTTTGCGGAGATAATTGATTACTGTGAGAAATCAGTAGGACAGTTTGAAGGAAAGGTGGTGTCAATTCAATCTGTTGTCTCCTCTGTTCAAGAAAATTAGCATCAAGTTGCCAAGGCAGAGCTGGTTCTATCTCGCCTATTGGAAATATTGAGAACTGGCCAGGAGGAAGACAGATTATTACATAACTTCTCTAAGGTAGTCACTGTTTCCCCCAAAAATATGTTTTGTAATTGCTTAAAGGAAACTCTGGACGTTCCTAACTCAGCCATTCCTCCTGTCGTATCTGTATACTGTATGCATGCTATCCCTCCTCAGAAAATTTTTAAGTTATCTGATATTAAGGCCCAAAATGGTGAGAAGGGGGTCAACATTTTCTTTAGATGACTCCTCAGCCCTATTGCCCGAGAACCTTGATTTTGATATTCTGTTACTTTTCTTATTGAATCAGATCATGATTGGTTGTTTAAAATTTCTTTTCAAAACGTGATTGTAAATTTCGTGGCCAAATTGTGAGAATCTATCCTGACCTAGCATGGGAAATACAAAATCATAGGAAAAAGTTTCTTGCTATTAGGTCTCAGGTTCTAGGATTGGGGGCGACACTTATTGTTCAGTATCCTTGTAGATGCAGGGTTTCTTTCAAAGAGAAAGTGTACATATTTATTGAACCTAGACAACTGTCCAATTTTTTTGTGTTCTTACTCGCAGGATTTATCTATGGATGAAGAAGAGGTTCTACCTAACTTGGAACTTTAGTTTTCAGATGTTCAATGTATTTGTAAACTGCCTGCTAGGCTGTTCTTTCTTTTATTATTTATTGGGTCTGTTTTCTCTTGGAACCCTGAGTGATTTTGTTTTCTTCTTTAATTGTTGATTTTTGAGTCAATAATTGTAATTTCAATTTTGAGATTAATAAACTGAAATTAAAAAAAAAGCACAGAAGAAAGGTCAAGAAGGATGACGATCAAGTAAAGACCCTTGGATATGGCAAGGAACAAGTCACTGCAGACTTTGGCAAGATCCATTTCTATAGAATGTTGAGGATGAAAGCCAGTTTCTATCGATCCAGAAAGGAGTAGGGCGGGGATTGTGGATTTAGCTCATGCCTCTTTCAACAGTAGCTCAAGGTGAATTACATTTATGTACAGTTGATATTTTTTTGTCCTCAGAGGGCTTACAAACTAAGGGGCCAATATCCAGCTCATTGTGGGTCAGCCAGCCACCATGGGAAAAAAATCTAAATATTCAGTGACAGTATTTGGATAGTGGCTGTTGCTGCTGCTGCTGGATTTCTGGATACATCAGTCTGCTCCAGCGGCATTAAAGTATCAGCAATATTCAGCCGCTCTCTGATGCCAATCAACATACTACTTAGGACAGCTTTTTTGTTGTCCTAAATTATACAGATTACTATCTGGATAGTGGCGATGTTCAGCACTGCTATCTGGATAAATGCCAGCTGTGCCCCAACACACTCAAATAATATTCAGTGGCACTGTTCGTATAGAGCCTGATTCCAGAAGGGGCACATCTAGGCCATCTGGATGGCCCCATATGGACCCGATTCTGAAATGTGTGAGCAAAATGTTTCTGTGACTGTCAGAATCGGGCCTGAGGATGACCCGGAGTGTCCCTCCCACAGCCGCAGTGACATCCTCCCTGCAGTTCCATCTGCCCGGAGCCCTGGACCCCCGAGTCCCCGCTGCCCAACCCTGCTGGGGCTCGGATTGGGTAGTGGGGACTCGCCCTCTGTACCCTGGTGCTCCTGTAGGGGGGCTTCTCGGCTCCGGGGGGGCCGCTGGACATGTTTCGGGGGGCACCCTGCTCTTATTCCATCTCAGAGGTGGTATAAGCAGGGCGTCCCGTCCCCCCCCCCCCGGTGATCCCTGGACATACAGGGCCATCCTGGAACTGGCCCTGTTCATCTGGGGGTCGACCATGCCCACTCTCCGCCCTCGTCATGCCTCCACCCACCGCAGCACACACAGTAGCTCTGTGCATGCAGCAGAGAACAGAGGCGGAATACCAGGAAGGCGGATAGAGGGGTAGCACGTCCTGGTGGGCCATGCTGCGCCACTATCTGCCTTATGGAATCGGTCCCATAGTATCACTGAATATTAAGCTCAATGATGCTTATCTGGTCAGCAGGTACTGTTAATGAGATAAGTGCCTTTGAATATCATTCCCAAAGTTTGTACCTGAGGCAACAGAGGTTAGGTGACTTGCCCAAATGCTTCTGCTAGGGAGCAGTACTGTGGTTTGAATCCTGGCTTTCCTGGTTGCTAGCCTACTCTCTATAAGGCTACTCCTCCACTCATCCCTGTATTATGAAGACTGAACCTATCAATACTCTGTCCATTCTCAGTGTGTAGTTTTAGGAGCAGACCTATGAGATGAAGAGCAATGACCATCCAGGTTTCTTTTTCTCTTGGCTGGTGCAGAAGGTAGAAATAAGAATTAACCATTAAGTTCCGAATCTTTTATCCAATAAGAATGCACTTTCATTTTATTTCATTTTTAAGTTGAACTGAAAATGAATAGTTTTTTTTTGTTCTTTATTGTTTATTGAGAATTTAATAGACCGCCCATCACAATAGCGTCTGTGCAAAGGCTGCTTAGAAAGTTAGGAAAGGAACGCCATAGTGTGATAGGAAAGAGGAGAGAAGAGTAAAAGGTTAAGGTTAGAATACAAGTAACAGTAGCATGGGAAACAACATCATGGGGGTGGTGAAAAGGGGGGGTGCGGTGGAGGAGAGGGGCCAAAAGCTAGACAGAAGAGGTGTGTTTTCAGATTTGCCTTGAATGTTTTAAATGAAGGTTCCAAGCGAAGGTCAGTGGGGAGCGAGTTCCATAGGCGGGGACCGAGGAAGTAAAAGGCAGAGGAACGGGTGGTTTCTAGGTGGGCCTGGGATGGGGAGGGAAGGGTTAAGCGGTTCTTGTGGATGGAACGGAGGGAGCGGTAAGGAGTGTGCAGGTGGATCAGGTCGGCAAGGTAAAGGGGAGTGCCAGTGTGAATAGACCTGTGGACAAAGAGAAGAAATTTATATTGAATACGGAAGGGAATTGGAAGCCAGTGCAAGCGAATGAAAAGAGGGGTGATATGGTCGAAACGGGAAGAGCAAGTGAGGATACGGGCAGCAGTGTTGTGGACTCGTTGCAGACGTTGAAGTTGGGATTTGGGGAGGCCAGCTAAAGAGACGTTACAGTAATCAAGGCGGGAAACAACGAGGGAGATGAGGAGGGTGGTCATAGCGGAGAAAAAGAAGAAAGGGCTTACAGATCGGAGTTGTCTTAGTGTGAGAAAGCAGCGCTGGATAATGGATGAAATATGTGCTTTGAACGATAGGGAGGAGTCTAGGGTCACACCAAGGTAACGTAGAGAGGTGACGATGGGGATAGGAGTGGAAGAGAGCAGAGGAGAGGAGCAGAGCAGAGGAGAGGAGCAGAGCAGAGGGAAGGGGCAGGGCTACCGGCGGTGAACCAGATGGCTGAGGTTTTAGAGAGATTGATATGTAAGAAGTTGGAGGAAAACCAGGAAGCTACTGAGGAAAGACAATCATTGAAGGGAGTGATATCAGGGGAGACGGAGCTAGTGTGATAGAGAAGGAAGATATCATCAGTGTAATAATATGCAGGGACACCGTGTTGCTGGACTAAAAGTGCAAGAGGAGCCAAAAAGACATTAAAGAGGAGTGGAGCAAGGACAGAACCCTGAGGGACACCACAGGGAAGGGGAGTGGAGGGTGAAGAGAGAGAACCGACGGAGACTGAAAAAGAGCGGCCAGAGAGAAAAGAGTGAAACCAGTGAAGAACTGTACCAGAGATGCCGGCGTTTTGGAGACGTGAGAGGAGAGTGCGATGATCGACGAGGTCGAATGCGGCGGAGAGATCTAAAGAGACAGCGAGAGTGACAAGGCCATGATCGTGAGCGGTGTGGAGTTCGTTTAGAAGGGAAAGAAGAACAGACTCTGCTACTGAGTAAAAAAGTCCCCTCCCCTAATCTTGGCCCTTCCTGCTGCCTGCCAAACTGATGAAAACGAATTGATCTTCACTCATAGATCTTATCCTTTTTTTGCTTCATTCACAGGTCTAAATGGGGCAGAAGTAATTCTCAGTCACTCTTTCCTTGCCATTCCTGTTTTCCAAAATGATGCTGGCTTATGCAAGGCTGCTAACAAAGAAGAAGAAAGAGGTGATTCCCTACAAAGAACAGCAATTGCACAAAGCATAAGAGGGACATATCAGGAATCCACAGAGAAATTACTGTACTTTATTAAACAACCCAACATGCCAAGCTGTGATATTTCATAAGTGGGTTTTGTTATTCGGGTACCAAATGTTTTTTGTTTTGGTTCATGTGGACTCTTTATTGAGTATCTCTTGATGCAGGCATAATGAGGGTCAGTTTAGAAGCCTTACTGAAGATTTCAGCATCTGAAAATGTGCATGTGGATAAACAAATCATGAAGATGTCCCTGGAGCCATTTTAATCGACAGGTGTAGAAACATCCCCGGAGCATGCATGTCTGATTATGGTGGTGGATGTGGTGGGGGCATATCCAAGGCAGTCCGCCAAACTTAGACTCCTAATGCACTCCTAATTTCAAGAACGATCAGTATGTCTAGGAAGATATCTAAATTTGTACCTGCTCCAGAGCATGACTAAGCATCGGAAAAGTGCTTGTTTTATTGATATAATCCCGGAGGGGGTCGAGGAGACAGTACTCTGGTATTCCCAATACTGTCCGCAATCACAACCTTTAACAGGAATTGGGGGCACCTGTGTTGCAGTTGTCTCTCTGCCGTTTGCAGATGGCCATGTAAGACATATCCCGTGTCTGGAATACTGCCATGAGGACGTCTATGTAGACGTCTTCAAAGACATCCATATTGGGTGCATCTACGTTTCTGAAAGTGTGCCTAAACTTGGATGTGACTGGCCTTTTCAGGCATGTTTTCACGTGGATGTCCCCGACTGCACCTGGACGTCATTTCTAAAATGTACCTTGCTATGTTTAATAAAGTAATTTCTCTGCAGATTCCTGATATTCCCCTGCTGTGCTTTGTGCAGTCATCGGAGGCTGCTGCCATTTTTCTCTACAGAAAATAGTGTTAGTGTCAGCCTCAGATCAACTGGTAAGTCAGGCGTGACTGGCGATCACTCCTACTCTATTTAAAACTCTGGATGGCTTTGGAGGAGATTGGAAGGGGTATGTGGCATCGCTCGGTGGGTCAACAAGACATTTCATTTTTTGTTATTCTTTTTTGTATTTTGTTTGCGCTAAATGAAATGAGTTTAGAGGATGGGTATCAGTGAGGCCTGAAGCTGGTGCTTGACAAGGGGGGATTGAGCTGGGCTTGCCCTGGGAGTATAGGGAAAGGAAGCAAATGATACAAGGGGGTGGGAGGGAGGAGGGAGAGAGAGAGAGAAAGAGATAGGTCTCCTGCCCCCATTTTCTCATTCAACTTGCATCGCTACCATTTCTCTGATCTCTGTTTCCTAGAATTCCATAGGGATTTACAAATTTCACAGCAAGACTAGATTTTGCGGCTTTTGATCTAGCCATGAAATCAGCAGAAACCAGGAGCTGTGACTGCACATTATACTCATTGAAAATGTACTTCACTAAGATAATGTATAACACAACAGCCTTATCACAAAATGGCATGTGAAGTTTATTTTTCTTAACTGTGACCTTATTTCAGTATTCAGTGAAATACAGTATGTCAAAACACTATTCAGTAGTTACTACAGTACTAGTGATATACAGTAATGTAGAAATGATCACAGTTTTCTGAAATGTTGTTAAATGTGGGTTGCAGAATTTAGTTAGTGGCAAACAAATCTAGCGCCAACCATTTTTGAGAAAGAAATGTAAAATATATATATTTTTCACGCTTTTTGATAGGACAAATCCAAGTTTGACCTGGGTTGGGACTATAAAGCTTGGAACAATCGTAATATACATGTAGGGCAATAAGGAATGAGAATGGAGTTAACGTAAATAGTGTGAGGGCCTCACTAGATATAGAGACGGTAGACCCTGTGTGTATATTTAGAACTGACTGTTAAAAACTTGCTTCTTCTGAAGGTTTCTATCTTGAAGAAACAATGAATCCTCGCATGGATGCTTGGCTGTCTGCTTTGGGAATTAAAAACTAAGCCTGCAGACAACTAATAGCAAACCCCAAAGTGGATTACAAGGATTAAAGCCTTAGGAGTACAAAGGAAGAGCTGGACTGACTTTCTGGTCAGCAACAGAAGAGCTGACTCCTGCCTGTGATAGGCTGGAACCTCCTGCGCTTTTTGAATTCAGCATTCAGTCAGTTGCTGTCTGGCTGGCTCCTGGAGAACAAGCAATGAGAGACAGGAGGAAAGGGAGTTGGACTGCAGCCTCCCCCCCCCCCCCCCTTTAAGAGCTCCAAGACTTTTTGAACTTCAACAAGAAAAAAATCATTTTCTCTGCCTTAGGATGAGCCCAGCACTACCAGAGACAATACAAGTGACGTGTAAGCCAAACGTAATCTGTATAAATTTCAGTTCTACTTTCAAGGATACAGGAAGAAACTCAGAACAGAACTTTATCTTGCTAAATATAAAAGCTCGGCAATAATTCGTCCAAAGGGTGAGGCTTTGCAGTAAATGGTTTGAAGAAATCAGGATTAGCACTGTAGGAGAGCACCGAGAACTCTTGAAAGGACTGGGACTGTATTTTGAACGATAGAACTGCTTGCATTTAACTGTTTGCCCATTCTTGTTAGGTTAAATACTTGTTTGATTGCATCACTCTGCATTTCTTTGGCAATTCAGATTTAATGCAAAGAAATGCAGAGCGATGCACTTGGGATGCAGAAATCCAGAGAAGCAGTATGCAATGGAGGTGAGAGGCTGGTGCATACGGATCTTCCTTCACGGATCCCTTGGACGTTTCTGTTGGACCTTTTGGATTTGGTGCTTAATAACAATTATTTTCTCTATCAACAAAAATATTTTTTACAGATTTTTGGTATAGCCATGAGGGCTACAGTTGCCCCCTCTATAGCCACCATTTATATGGCTCATTTTGAGGAACAATATATCTATTCAGCTTTTTTATTTCAATATGTAATATTTTGGCGAAGGTTTCGTGATGATATTTTTTTCTTATGGTCTGGTTCAAAAGCTGACCTTGACCTGTTTATTTCTTCATTAAACACCTTTAAGACTAATATTCAATTCATGGCTCAAATACAATCCACTCAAATTCAATTTTTGGATTTTACTATTAGTAAGACAGCTGAAGGTTTTTCTACATCCTTATATCGCAAGCCAGTACAACGTAATACTTTGTTGAGTTTTTCAAGTTTTCATCCTCTGCCTTTAAAACGGGGCTTACCACTTGGTCAGTTTCTTAGACTTCGCCACAATTGCTCTTCATTAACAGATTTTTACCATTATGCGGATGATTTACGACATTGTTTATTATTTAGAGGTTACCCCTCTTCAATTTTTAAGAAAGCATTTATAAGGGCTCATTTTTCTCATCGAGAATGGTTACTTGCTAGCCCCCGGACAGTTCAAGGACAGTGGATGACAACGGATAACATCATGGCGGTCTTGCCCTTTGTGAAAGGCATTTCTGGGGTTATTTCTGTGATACGTCGCTTTTGGCCCATTCTTGAATTACATTCTTGCTTCCAGAACAAGCGGTTGATGATAACTTATTCTAGGGGAGCGAACTTGGCAGATTTGATGGTGTGACATACAGCGCAGATAGACCGACTACTCTTGTCACATACTGATCCAGGTCATTTTCATTGCGGTTCTTGTCTTTACTGCCAGACCAGTATAACAGGGTCAACTTGGTTGGACATTCATAAATCTCTGACTTATACTTTAGAATGGCATACTACATGTGAGTCTTCTTTTGTAGTTTACGTGATTGTATGCCCTTGCACCCTATATTATGTGGGACGTACCACTCGACCCATTAAAAAGCGTCTAGGGGAGCATGCCTCCCGTTTGCATTTGAAAACTTTAACAGCACCTTTAGTAGAACACTGTCTGCAAAATGTACATACTTTTCAACAACTTCGATGGCGTATTCTTGATCATACTCCACCTGATCCTAGAGGTGTCTCTCGGACATCGCTGCCTGGATGTCTCATCGCTGATTGAAACTGAACATGGCCAAGACTGAACTCCTTGTCTTTCCACCCAACTCCTCCCCCCCACTTCCCCCTCTCTCAGTCCATGTGGATGGATCTACTATCCTTCCTGTTCCCTCGGCCCGCAATCTAGGGGTTATCTTCGACACCTCTCTCTCCTTCTCCGCTCATATCCAGCTTGTAGCTAAGACCTGCCGTTTCTTTCTCTACAACATCAGCAAAATCCGCCCCTTCCTCTCTGAACACACTACCAAAACGCTCATCCACTCCTTGATCTCCTCTCGTCTCGATTACTGCAACCTACTCCTCGCTGGTCTCCCCGTGAGCCACCTCCTCCCTCTTCAATCCATACAAAATCACGCTGCTCGACTAATCTTCTGCCATCCTCGCCATGCCCACACTACTCCTCATCTCAAGTCGCTTCACTGGCTCCCTGTCCTATTCCGCATCCAATTCAAGCTTCTCCTACTGACCTATAAATGCATTCACTCTATGGCCCCTCAATACCTCTTATCTCTTATCTCACCCTACGTCCCCTCTCGTACTTTGCGCTCCACTAACAAATTACTTCTATCAATGCCCTTCACCCACACCACGAACTCCCGACTGCGCTCCTTTCACCTTGTGGCACCATACGCCTGGAACAGGCTACCTGTGTCTGTGCGCCAGGCATCCTCCATGGCCCTCTTCAAATCCAGGTTGAAGACCAACCTCTTCACCGTTGCATTTAGATCCTGACTCCTTCCTCATCTTACCCTAAACCCTGCCAATGTCTATGACCAAACTATAGATCAAACTGTACCTCACTGTACCTTACGCAGAACTGACTAATGTTCTGTACTTTTTTTTCGTTTAATTAGATTGTAAGCTACTGTTTTCTCTTAACTAGATTGTAAGCTCCGACGAGCATGACTTTGACGGGCAGGGACTGTCTCTTGTATGTTGGCTACCTCTTGTAGGTTAGCTGTGCAGCGCTGCATGCATGGCGCTTTATAAGTGCTGAATAGTAGTAGTAGTATACAAGGCTACTCCTCCCCCTTTTCCATTTTCTCTGTCTCTTCTGAATAGATTATAGCCAGGTATGGCTATATCCCAATCATGTGGTTCATTAAACCATGTTTCTGTAATGGCCACAATGTCCAAGTCCTTTTCCACCATTAGGGCTTCCAGGTCCGGAGGTTTGTTGGCTAAGCTTCGAGCATTTGTGCTCATTGCTTTCCAGCATTTAACTGGCTTGTGAGTATTTTGCAATGATTTTATTCTACCCACTTCTTCCCAGTTGCTTTTGATGTGTTGTTTAAAAGTGTGGTTGTTTCTGTTATTCTGCTTTTGCAGGGGGTGACGTCCAGAACTTGACCTTCCCCGTCCGTCACCCCCTTCTTCTAGTTTAAATGCAAATCAACATACTGCCTGAATTTTTCACATAGGATTCTATTCCCTGTGACAGAGAGGTGTAGTCCATCAGCACAGTATAGTTTCTTGTTGGTCCATGTGTTTTCCCAGTCGCCAATAAATCTGAATCCTTCTCATTTGCACCAGGTCTGGAGCCATGTATTAAAGCTGTTAATGCAATTTAGGTAGAACTTCTGAGAATGCTACAGTGTTAACAATGGGTTTGAGATTTTCTCCCAGAGATCGGAAGTCCTTTTGGACTGTAGAGGCACTATTTCTAGCCAGGTCATTTGTACCCAAGTGGATTACAACATCAAGTTTGGAGTGTTTGCTTTCCGCGCTGAGTACTGTGATGATGAGAGCTGTGCTGAGCCGATGGAAACAGAAGAAAACAGTGAATATGCCTTTAAGGTGAGAGACAGGCAAAGTATTCACAGGGTTCAGACTGCAGGCAAAGGAAAGAAGCACATAATTGCTGAAGCCAAGCCACATCCAAGCTCTAACGTAAGTGCAGGCTTGGAGGGTAATGATAGTCACCTGTGCAGAGACAGGGGAGTGTTAGTTAGGAAACAGCTTTATAAGCCCTGTTCAGAGGAGAGGAAAAGGAGAAGTGGGGAGTTTGACTTTGAGTTGGAGAACGGCTCCAGCAAGAAAGGAAGCAGCAACAGAGGAAGCAGTCCTTGTAAGAGAGGTACTCTTAATTCAGAAACCAGCAGATGGGTGACTGGGAGAGTTGCTGACAACAAGGATCAGATTGCAGTGCAGAGTGTTCGTGAACCAGCTCAGAGAATTCAAGCTGCCAGAAGGTGGGTGAATACGGTTACAACTGGAAGTGACCAGAACCCAGCCGAGGGCAGAGAACCAGAGTTGAACACGATTGAAGCATTGAGGCAGTTGATCCAGGGAAAGAAGCCCCACTCTCAAGGTACACATATTCCATATCAGGGAGAGCAGCTGTGGAAGGAAATTCAGAAGTTCCTACAGAACAGTAAGCTTGAAGGAGTTAATGAAAACCCAGAGACAGACAAGCATTTTGTAGCACAGGAAGAAATGAAAATTGACTCTTTTGGGCAGGATTCTGTTACTGAGGAGTCTCCTATGGACTGTTCTTTGTGTAAGAAGGAAGTTTGAAAGTTGGTGATAAAAAGTGTTAACAGAAGAAGCTTTTGAGAAGCAGGGTTTTACCTAGCCATGTGAATGCCAAGAACTTCTTCTAAGGCAAAGAGCCCTTGCTTAACCTAGAGTTTGATAGCCAAAGCAGCACATGATAAATGAAGAAATTTAGCTGTGCTAGACGAACAAAGGAAGCTGTGATTTACTTGCTGAAATGTTTTTGCTGAAAACAGCTGCACATGTTTAAAGGTTCTTTCAGTTTCTTCAGTTCCAGTTGCATATGTTTCCTGTTATTATTTACTTATTTATTTATTTATTTTTATTTCTTATATACCGCGCTATTATAATCAGTGCGGTTTACATTTGAACAGAACATACAAGAATGTAACAAGTTACATCGAGTTTTTACATTGAACAGGGAAAGTAAACATGGAGGAAAAAATGGAGAATAATCCTTATGTCTGCGTTGAACCTAGTGCTTATGGGAACCTAAATAAAATTCTTGTTTTGCCTTAAAACCAACGATCTCACACTACTTTGTCTTTGAGTAAAAGAATCAACTACAAGTCCCAGAGTTCCCTGCTGGAGACAAGGATAGTAACTCTTTATTTAAGGACAAACATTGGCAGCCCTATGCCTGTAAGCCTTTGGCCCAGGCGAGGGTCACAACAGTACATCAATAATTTGGTTTGTATTCCTTCTGGCTAAGGATCCTGGGAGGCATTTGACTATCTTCTCTCCTTTGAAATGTGTTCCCAAGTTGATGTCTCTGATGATGGAATCTCCAAGTAGTAGTAGTTTTCTGTTTGGTGAGTTTTTCTTCATAATCGGTGCTTTAGTAGGAGATTCGGCATTGACTGACTCCTCTAAGGACTGTTCAGTTTCTTTGGATAGGGCATCCTCATTAACCAAGGCAGAGAATGCATTATGCAGGAATATCTCTTTTTGTATAGGATGTCCCTGTGTCACAGATCTCAATCTACCCGAACCCACTGTGATCCATTTGTTCCTGGTGTGTTTGACTCTTTGTGGGAGCAGTGGTGGACTTTGTTCAGTCTGTATTTATTTATTTTATTTATTTACATTCTCTTATATACCGCGCTATTCTGCATCAGTGCAGTTTACATTGAACAAACTGAAATTACATTGAACAGGGCATTATAACTTGGAGATAACTATTTTACATGGAACATGGGCTATAGAGGGTTAAGTGGCTTGCCCAAGACCACAAGGAGCACCTGTGGGACTAGAAACCCTAGTCCTAGAAGAGGTGCACTTCATTGCAGTCAGTTCTTCCCTCAGTAGAGACAATTCTTTATGCATGGCAGCTAGGTCTTCTCTTAGTAGAGTCAATTCGTTATGCATGGCAGATGACCTTCTGCACATAGGACATGCTCTTATGCTCCAAATGATTCTTCTTGGAATGAAAGTACCGCAGGTATTGCACTGAATACAAGAGAGAAGAGGGACCAGAAGGGGAACAGGGTTTCCGGAGGTGAACCAGATGGCTGAGGTTTTAGAGAGATTGATGTGTAAGAAGTTTGAGGATAGCCAGGAAGCCACGGAGGATAAGCAGGAGTTAAGAGGACTGATGTCAGGGGTAGAAGTGTCTGTGTGATAGAGGAGGATGATGTCATCTGTGTAGTAATAAGCGGATATACTGTGTTGCTGTACCAAGAGGGTAAGAGGGGCTAGGAAAATGTTAAACAGGAGGGGAGGCTAGAACAGAACCTTGGGGGACACCGCAGAGAAGGGGGGTAGATGGAGAGGAAGCAGACCCTGAGAAAACCGAGAACGACCTGTTTGAGAGAAAGGAGTGGAACCAGAGGAGGACTGAACCAGAAAGACCAACGGAGCAAAGGCATGTAAGAAGGGTGCAGTGATTCACAAGGTCAAAAGCGGCAGATAGATCTAAGGAGACAGCGATAGAATAGGAGCCACGATCGTGAGCAGCATGCGATTCGTTAAGAAGGGAGAGAAGGCTGTATTCTGTGCTGTGGCCAGGATGGAAACCGGATTGGCAGGGGTGGAGTGCTAGAGAGGCTTCAAGATGGGAGGAGAGTTGGGTAAAGACCCGTTTTTCCAGGAGTTTAGAGAGGAATGGGAGGTTAGAAATAGGGCACCAGTTGGCAGGGGAGGAGGGATCCAGGGAACCCTTCTTTGCGATGGGACGGATTGAGGCGTGCTTCCAGGAGGAGGGAAAGGTACCTGAGGAGAGGCTTGAGTTAAAGATGGAAAGGATCAGAGGAGAAAGTTCTAGGGAGGGGTCTAGGAGCCAGCGGGAGGGGATGAGGTCAGCGATGCAGGAGGTTTTATGCATAGTAGCGTAGGCCTTGGGTAAGGTCTGAAGGGGTTATAGGCTGGAAGGAGGACCAGAGGTGGGAGAGTGGGGGAGTGGTGGGAGAGGGGGAGGGGGGGCAAGGAGGGGGCAGGGGGGATGGGAGCCAGGCTGCAGGGAAAGAAGAATGTGGTCGGCGGCTGGAGATCATGGCTCTTGAGTGGAGCCATGGTGCCATGGTAACAGGACACCATGGCACCACTGCTCCATTCAGGAGCCTGACTGAGTTAGCCGGGCAGGTGTCTGTACTTGCAGGCTGATTGGAATCGGGTCCCAGCCTGCATGTACAGGCCCAGACCTGATTCTGATCCGGTGGGGCACGTCTAGCCCCTGCAGGATCAGAATCGGGTCTACCTCTGTGCGTCCCATTCTGATCGGATGCACAGGGGCTTGGAAACTCTCTATGCAATGTGCTTCTACCTGATCAGTGAAGGGATGGTCTGTGGGTGGAGTGAAGGAGGTATGGTCACTATCCAATAATCATGGCACTTATCTGGATAAGTTATGCGGATAGATTGAGCTGCAGAAAAAGGAGACCTAAATTGTTATATAGATGGTATTTGTATTTAACTCATGTCTTTCCAGAAGCGGTCTAAGATGAGTTACATTCAGATATAGTAGATATTTCTTTGTCCCAGGAGGACTGCTATCTAAGTCTATGCCTGAGTTAATGGAGGGCTAAATGACTTACCCAAGGCCACAAAGCGTGCCAGTGGGATTCATATCCTGGCCTTTTTGGCTTCCATGCTGCCCTAACCATTAGGTTACTCCTCCACCATTCCAGATAAGTGCTACTGAATATCCAGAGGATATTTAAATGCCAGATCTGACTGACATTGTATTTAAATATCCATGGCTTAGAATATTGACCCTATAATTTTCCCCTCCTTTTCTGCAGATGGAAATAGGCCATGTCTCTTGATGCCTTGCCAGAGTTGATTTTGCATTAGTTCAGATATTGAACTGTGTGATCCCTCCCCTTTCCAGTACCCGTAGGTAGGGGTTAAGGAGTTTAAGTTCCTTCTTTAAACCAATGTTCTGCTACTTCCTGGAGCAGTGCTCGTAGGGAAATGTAGTTTACCACCAGTTCAAATGAAGAGTAGTGTGACTCAGAATGTTTGCAAGCAAAAAGGGATTTATTTCCCCTCCCGGGGTTGGACTTCACAAGGATAAAAAGGTAACACAAAATATCTGCTCTCTGGCAGCAAAAAGGACAAAATAAGAATAGCTTTCTTCAGCATGAAATAAACATTTTTCTTTCCAGCAGGTTGTAATTCAGCACATGGTTTCATACAGCTCTGTTTCTCTCACAGCCAGCTTGTATTTGCTTCACCATAAATTCCTAACATAAAGATATTATCTGTTCAGATAAAGTAATCGTGCAATCCATTTCTTCTGTGGGATAATTCATACAAGGGGGTTCTGTGTCCATAAGTTCCACCTCTGAGCTAGGATTAGTTTGGCCAGTTCTTTCTAGGGCCGCGCCCTTTTCTCCAACCCTGAGCCTTTCAATACATTCAGGGTTTAAGTATTGCCTAAAGCCAGTACCGTAGCCCCAACCTTCCAGGCTGTTAAATTCACATGGATTCCTGTAATCCCAGCCCTTGGGCTTACCTGGGGACCTGGCTGTGGAGGCCTTCCTCTGAGGTTTAAAAATACCGGTTGGTTCCCTGCTGAACCTGTGTGAGGCAGTTTCCAAATGCCTTTCTGGCTGCTTGTAATCCCTTGTATGCTTCAGCTGGTCTGGTCTGCTCCTTTGATAGCTCTCAGCCGGAGCCTCTGACCTCCCTTCTGCTGAAAACTCCCTCCAACTTCTCACCGGAAGTCTGCTTTCCTCTCTCTCCTCTCCCTCTCTGCCTGCTGGGGCCTCCTTATGAGACAGCCTTCCTGGGTAGGGCCTGGCTCCACCCCCTAGCAGGTGTTCAGATTTTCCCCGTGACTCTTTGCTAAACTGATAGCAGGGGCGTGTTTCCTTCTCTCGTGCCTTGTTTCCCTGACAACTGGTAGCCATGTGCCTTTGTTTATCTTGCAGCCCTGCACTTTCTACCTGGTTTTCAAGCATTTCTACCGGGCCAGAAGGACTTGCTATTTCACAGATCCCCCCACTTAAAATATTACGGGCTGCCGGAACCTGTGACGGACAGCACGTAATCCGAGAAAGGGCATCGGCATTACTGTGCAGTCTACCCGCTCGGTGCTGCACCACAAAATCATAAGCCTGTAACGCCAGATGCCATCGGGTTAACCTGGCGTTAGTGTTTCTCATCTGATGCAACCATTTTAAGGGCGCATGGTCAGTAATCAAATAAAATTTTCGGCCTGTCAAATAAAACCGCAAGGACTCTATCGCCCACTTAATTGCGAGACACTCGCGTTCTATGGTAGAATACTTCTGTTCCGCTCTGGAAAATTTCCGACTTAAGTAAGTCACCAGATGTTCCATACCCTCAAATATCTGGGACATTACGGCTCCTAATCCCATTTCGGAAGCGTCGGTTTGTACCAAGAATGGCATGTTAAAGTTAACCCCCCTAAGGACCGGGGCTGTACATAACCTGTCTTTCAGCGTTATGAACACTTCCTCCGCCTCCGGTGTCCACTTGAGGTTATTCGGGGCATTCTTCCTGAGCATGTCTGTTAGCAGGGCACTTTCCTCCGCAAATCTGGGAATAAATTGTCGGTAGTATCCCACCAGGCCCAGGAATCCCCGCATTTGTCTTTTGTTCAGTGGGCGTGGAAAGTTCTTCACGCTTTCCACCTTACTAGCTAAGGGCTCTACCACCCCTCCTCCCACCATGTGGCCTAAGTATTTCACTTTTGTGCCGGCGAAGAGACACTTCCCGGGGTTCACCGTGAGACCCGCTTTCCTTAGCGTATTCAAGACTGCCTCTACCCTGGGCAAATGCTGGGCCCATGTGGTGCTATGGATGACAATGTCGTCCATATATGCCCAGGCGTATTCGTGGTGGGGCCGTAAGATGTGATCCACCAGCCTTTGACAGGTGGCCGCTGCCCCATGAAGCCCAAAAGGCATACGCCGGAATTGAAACAACCCTAGTGGGGTAGAAAAGGCTGTCTTAGGTTTGGAGGCCTGGGTGAGTGGTATTTGCCAATAACCTTTCGTTAGGTCTAATGTGGTCAAATACTTCGCCTGGCCCAGTTTGTCTAATAGGTCCTCAATTCGAGGCATGGGATACGCATCGAAGTCAGAGATATTATTTATTTGTCTAAAATCGATACAGAAGCGCAGACTTCCATCTGGTTTGGGCACTAACACGATAGGGCTGGACCAGGGGCTTCTGGATTCTTCGATGATGCCCATTCGGAGCATGTCCCTTACCTGCTCTATCATTTCCTTTTTCCGTGCCTCTGGTAGCCTATAGGGGCGTTGCCTAATTATTTTTCCCGGTTCCGTAATAATTTCATGGGCAACGATTCTGGTTTCCCCTGGCAATGTCGTCAGGACATCGGAGAACCTATCTAACACCCTTCTAAGTTCCTGTTGCTGTTGCCCTGATAACCAGTCACCTATACGTGGCCCTGGAGTTTCCCTCCAATCGGCGGGCTGAGGACCAAAATCGTCCTCCTTCTGTTCTTCGGTGACAGCTGTCAGCCCTTTTAAATCTGCCACTCCGGTAGACCCAAATCCTCCTTCTCCTCTCCCCGTGGGAGTTAATGAGGCCACTTCTACAACCTCCGGGAAACCTACGCGCTCGCAGATCATTTGCGCGACCCTGTCACCTGCCTTCACCTGGAACTCTTCCTGACTGAAATTGAACATTAGCACTTTTACCTCTCCGTGAAAATCGGGGTCAATTACCCCAGCTCCTATGTCTATAAAATATTTGGCGGCTAGGCCTGACCTGGGTGCTATCCTTCCATAGCATCCGGGCGGGATTTGGACCTTCACCCCTGTACTTATTAGGGCCTTCCCTCCCCTGGGTATCACCCTATCTTCCACACTAAACAGGTCGTATCCTGCGGCAGCTTCCGACGCTCGCTGGGGACCCCTGGCCTGAACTGACATCTTACAATACTGAAGTAGGAACTTTGGTTTTTCCGGAGTTATATTCTTTTCTTTGGCTGGGCATTGTGGGCTACTTTTCCCCGGTTTTCCGAACAGAGGGCAGGGGACTTTAGTCGCGATGGCCTCCAATCTAGGTAAATCTTGGGACTCCACCTCTCCTTCCCCCGAGGGAGCTTCACAGGGGTGGATATTACATTCTGTTCAGTGGTAAGACCTTCCTTGAGCCCCTGTCTAAAGGGTGGCCAATCCTTACCCAAGACGACGCTCTGTGGAAGGCGGGGGACCACCGCCATCAACATCTTCCCGTCTGTTCCCAGCCCGCTTATTCCTATTTCATATAAGGGGTAATGGTAAGATGCCCCATGTATGCATCTTATTTTAACCCTTCCCACGGCTTGACCTGGTGCTGACTGGGCTTGTATGGTCTCCCAGAGCCGTTGGAAGACCATGCTCTGGTCAGCACCAGAGTCAAGCAGTGCCTGGGCTTCTGTACCCTCCACCTGTACCGGGAGTAAAAACCCTGATTGGCCTTTCTTTTCAATACCAGCCATTAATGCCCTGCGTGCATCACAGTCCCTTTGAAAATGTCCCATGCCCCCACATTTAAAACATTTTCCCCTCATGTTGGACATATATACATTTTCATCAGACAATTTATATGGTACATTCTTACTCTTATCACCAGCCATTGCTGCACCTGGAGCGCTGGATTTTGGGGCTTTGGCAAATTCAGCCTCAAAATACCGCTCCGTCATACCAGCTGCTTCCTCTGCAGTTTTGCAGTCCTGCAGCATAAGGAAGGTTTTTACTTCCGCTGGTATTGCCTTTAAATATTGTTCTAAAATTAGCTCATCCATTATGGACTCAACCGTTCTATGCTCCGGTTTTATCCATTTCCAGGCCAACCCTTTCATTCTATAGTAAAGGGCCTTTGGAGTTTCTCCAGGCCTCAACTTGGCCTTCCTAAATTGGCGCCTATAGAATGAAGGTGTTAGCCCGAGCCTATCCCTCACCACATTTTTAATCGCCTCATAGTCAGTTGTTAATGCACCAGGCATTGACTTATAAGCTAATAGGGCTTCTCCAGATAGGGACATGGCAAATCTGAGAGCCCATTGTTCTCTAGGCAACTTCATTGCCTCTGCCAGACGCTCGAAGGCGTCCACATACTCATCCACGTTATCTGTGGAAGACAACTGTCCCAGCCTAAAGACATCCCCACCAAACAGTCCTACTCCACGGGTATACTCGGGCAAGTCTCTTGCTGGCTCCTGTTGTTGCTTTACCAACAGTTCCATTAGCTCTTTCATCGGCTTCTGTTGCTCCATGATGGCAGCCATGGCTTGATCCTGGACTCTGCGGGTCATTTCCAGCTGTTTGTCCCACTGGAGAGACATCCATCGTACCATCTCTTGGGGATCCATTTCAGCTGCTCAGGTACCTGGAAAAGACACAAGAAAAAGACCCAAGTGCGGTCCACACAAAAAAAAAAAAAAATTCCTCCTTTTTTTTTTTTTTTTCACTTGTGCACTACTGCTGTGCACTACCTTTCTCTCTTTATCCCTCTACACTTATGCCTAGCCCCTTTTACCTGGGCTCAGTGTAGAATCAAGCACTGAGAAAGTAGTTTCTTTGTCTGACCGGTAGTCAGTCGAGCACCGGCTCCTCCTGGGTATCAGCTGCTCCTTGCTGCTGGACTCTTGTCCCTCCAGGTGTTCTTTAAATCCGAGTAAAATCCAAACTACTACGCCATTGTGATCCCTCCCCTTTCCAGTACCCGTAGGTAGGGGTTAAGGAGTTTAAGTTCCTTCTTTAAACCAATGTTCTGCTACTTCCTGGAGCAGTGCTCGTAGGGAAATGTAGTTTACCACCAGTTCAGATGAAGAGTAGTGTGACTCAGAATGTTTGCAAGCAAAAAGGGATTTATTTCCCCTCCCAGGGTTGGACTTCACAAGGATAAAAAGGTAACACAAAATATCTGCTCTCTGGCAGCAAAAAGGACAAAATAAGAATAGCTTTCTTCAGCATGAAATAAACATTTTTCTTTCCAGCAGGTTGAAATTCAGCACATGGTTTCATACAGCTCTGTTTCTCTCACAGCCAGCTTGTATTTGCTTCACCATAAATTCCTAACATAAAGATATTATCTGTTCAGATAAAGTAATCGTGCAATCCATTTCTTCTGTGGGATAATTCATACAAGGGGGGTTCTGTGTCCATAAGTTCCACCTCTGAGCTAGGATTAGTTTGGCCAGTTCTTTCTAGGGCCGCGCCCTTTTCTCCAACCCTGAGCCTTTCAATACATTCAGGGTTTAAGTATTGCCTAAAGCCAGTACCGTAGCCCCAACCTTCCAGGCTGTTAAATTCACATGGATTCCTGTAATACCAGCCCTTGGGCTTACCTGGGGACCTGGCTGTGGAGGCCTTCCTCTGAGGTTTAAAAATACCGGTTGGTTCCCTGCTGAACCTGTGTGAGGCAGTTTCCAAATGCCTTTCTGGCTGCTTGTAATCCCTTGTATGCTTCAGCTGGTCTGGTCTGCTCCTTCGATAGCTCTCAGCCGGAGCCTCTGACCTCCCTTCAGCTGAAAACTCCCTCCAACTTCTCACCGGAAGTCTGCTTTCCTCTCTCTCCTCTCCCTCTCTGCCTGCTGGGGCCTCCTTATGAGACAGCCTTCCTGGGTAGGGCCTGGATCCACCCCCTAGCAGGTGTTCAGATTTTCCCAGTGACTCTTTGCTAAACTGATAGCAGGGGCGTGTTTCCTTCTCTCGTGCCTTGTTTCCCTGACAACTGGTAGCCATGTGCCTTTGTTTATCTTGCAGCCCTGCACTTTCTACCTGGTTTTCAAGCATTTCTACCGGGCCAGAAGGACTTGCTATATCACAACTGATAGATAAGGAAAAGTAGGAGCTCCCAAATACAGATCCTCTGTTACTCAGCTATTCAGAAGCCTCTGTCTTCATTGAAAATAGGGTAAAGACCCAAGGCTCATGGATTGGATCTATATAAGGCAGCTAAAATGAAATAGTAAGGAATATAACTCAGTGACTTTCATACTGCTGGGAGAACACTTTTCAGAAGACAGAAAAACTTATATATAGACAAGCAGAGCAGCTTTTAATTAAGTGGAGTTAGATGAAGCAATTAGAATATCAATGTACCTGGCAAAGTTTTGGCAATTTTGAATAGTAAACAATAAATTTGTGTCTACAAATTTGATCACCGCAGTAATTGCTCCTTTTTCCAAATCATAGTACAGAAAGGGCCAAAAAGAAGGAGGAGTAGCAATGTGGGGGGTACTTTTCTAAGGGGTTGCATATGTTTAGGCACCAAATATGCACCTAACCAGGGCTTATTTTAGTCATTAATGTGCATATGTGGCCACATACATGTGTTATTGATTTTGAATAAAATACCGACCAGCATATATGTACAAGCATTTCTTGATAGCATGCACTTTATTGGTGGGCATGTGTATGGTTGGAGTATGGGCAGAGCATGGGCAACTCACACAAGTACACATATAGATTATAAAATACTACACCTGCATTCTTGCAAACATGTAGGCACAGGCAATTTCTGCCATTCATGCCACTATTTGCAAAGACAAGGAGGCTGCTACTTATTTTTATAAAATAGGCTTAAAATAGTTTCCTTAAAAAGTGCTTCAACTGGATGACCCCTTATAAAATTACCCTTCACATGTCAAGAATGGTATTGAAGTGATTGAAATAGAGAGGACATGGGAAAAGATAAGATGACAGGTACATCGCCATGGGTGGTGTTTATAGACCTCCATCTCAGACAGAGGAACTAGACAGCGATCTGGTCATAGATATTCAAAAGTTGGAAATGAAGGGGGAGGTGATGTTGCTAGGAAATTTCAACCTACCAAATGTGGACTGGAGTATCCCATCTTCAGAACTGGAAGGAAGTAGAGAGATTGTGGCTGCCTTTCAAGGAGCTCTACTCAGGGAAATGGCTATGGAACCCACAAGGGAATGGGCAGTAGTGGATCAAATATTCACAAATGCGGAGAGATTGTGTCTAATGTCAAGATAGTGTAGGAGCCTGCCTGGGCAGCAGTGAGCATCATATGTTATTGTTTGATTTAAAAGCTAAACAGTTATCTACATAAGAACATTAAGAAATGCCATATTGTGTCAGTCCAAGGTCCATCAAGCCCAGTATCTTGTTTCCAACAGTGGCCAATCCAGGTCACAAGTACCTGGCAGGTTCCCAAAAAGGTACATTGGTGACACAATGCTTGCCTCAGGGTAAGCAGTGGATTTCCCAACTCCTCTCTAGTAATGGTTTATGGACCTTTCCTCCAGGAACTTGTCCAAACTTTTTAAAAATCCAGCTACATTAACAGCTTTTACTACATCCTCCGGTAACGAATTCCAGAGTTTGACTATGCGTTGAGTGAAAAAAATATTTTCTCTTATTACTCTTAAATGGGTTACATGTCCCCTAGTCTTTCTACTTTTTGATAGAGTAAACAAACTATGTTAACCCGTTCTACTCCATGCATTCATTTATAGACCTCTATCATATCTCCCCTCAGTTGTCTCTTTTCAAAGTTCAAGAGCCCTAACCTTTTAAGCCTTTCCTCACAGGGGTATCCTTCCATCCTCTTTCCATTTTGGTGACTCTCCTCTCTACCTTTTCCAATTCTGCTATATCCTTTTTAAGATACGGTGACCAGAATTGCACAGAATATTCATGGTGAGGTCGCACAATGGAACGATACAGAGACATAATAATTTCCTTGGTTTTATTCTACATTCCTTTCCTTATGACTCAGCATTCTATTTGTTTTCTTGGCTGCCGCTGCGCACTGGGCGGAGGGTTTCAACCAATGGTGGGATTCCAGTCCTCATAGGAACTGGTTCGGTACGTGGTTGGAAGCAGCCAGGTCGCATCAATTCGCACAAACCGGTTCGTAGAATTTCCCGCATTCACTAAACCAGTCCCTAGAGGATGTTTTATCAGCAGATCTGCACTGGCGGCTTTCAAAACACCCAACATTATTGGATGGCATTGGAAGCTTCTCCCGATGCCACGATCCCCCCGATGCCATCCAAATAATGTCAGGTGTTTTGAAACCCGACAGTGCCGATCCGGCAGTAAAACAGCCTATAGGGACTTTTCACCTACGTGGGAAACACTGGGAACCGATTTGCGTGAACCCATGCAAACCGGCTGAATCCTACCACTGGTTTCAACGTATTATTCGTGATGATACCTAAATCTTTTTCCAGGGTAGTTGTTTCTAAGGTGGAACCTTGCATCGTGCAATCAAAGTTTGGGTTCTTCTTTCTTAGGTGCATAACTTTGCACTTGTCCACATTAAATTCCATCTGCCATTTGGATATTCAGTCTTCCAATTTATCAAGGTCCTCTTGCAATTTTTCACAACTTTGAAAAATTTTGTGTCATCTGCAAATTTGATCACCTCACTCAATATTCCCATTTCTAGGTCATTTGTGAATATGTTAAAAAGCAGTGGATCCAGCACACATCCCTGTGATACTCCACTATTCACCTTTTCCATTGAGAAAATTTGCCATTTAGCCCTATTCTCTGCTTTTATCCATTTCCTGATCCACAGTAGTACACTACCTCTTTTCCAATGACTTTTTAATTTCGCCAAGAGTCACTCATGAGAGACCTTGAAGAGGCTTTCTGAAAATCCAGATATACTATATGGACCGGATCACCATTGTATAACTGTTTATTCACACTTTCAAAAAATCCATGCTAAATCCATTTTGGCTTTCTCCAATTACACCCTATCTACATTTTCAGTAATTTTATTCTTTATAATAGTTTCTACCATTTTGTCTGGTACTGACATCAGGCTCACCAGTCTGTAGTTTCCCGGATCATCCCTGGAACCTTTTTAAAAATTGGTGTTCTATTGGCTATTCTCCAATCTTCAGGTACTACAGATGATTGTAATGATAGTTCACAGATTACTAATAGTAGGTCTGCAATCTCATTTTTCAGTTCTTTCAACACCCTTGGATGTATACGATCAAGTCCAGGTGATTTGCTACTCTTCAGTTTATAAAATAGTTATACTCCATTTTCTCGGTTTATCGATATTTCTTTCAATTCTTCCAATACATCACCTTTAACTATTTCAGGCATGGGTAACTTCCCTATATCTTCTGTAAAGACGGAAGAAAGAATTAATTCAGTCTCTCTGCTTTGGCATTGTACTCCCTTAGCACCCCTTTTACCCCTCTATCATCTAATGATCTCACTCTCTCACAGGTATTTTGCTATGAATGTATTTGAAAACATTTTTGCGGTATGTTTACTAAACTGCAGTAACTTTACAGACCACGCATTAGGTAACGTTAACGATTGTTAGGTAACGTTAACGCACGGTATGTAACGTTAACACGCGTTAACGTTACCTAATGATGGTTAACGTTCCCAGCCGCGGTAAACACCGCAGAGGGTGGAGAGAGGGCGGTGAGAAGGGGTCAATGGGCGGGGAGTGGGTGGGGAGAGGCTCCCTGCACACTAACGCGCTGAACTGAAGGGCTGACTCCTACCGCAAATGAAAACCCGCCGTTAGATGCACATTTGCAGGAGAGAGAAACCATTCCAGTGTCAGCAATGTACAGCATAGACAGGGAGCCCAAGAAATGTGATAGTAGTGCTCCATTTCCAGCAACAGCATAGTGCCCAAGTATGAAAGGCCACTATGGCGATGGTGCAAGTGGGGCATAGGGGGCTGCAGGCGAGACATGTAGCGGGGGCAGCTGGGGTACAGGGTGGACTAGGCGGGTGCCTAGGTGGCACATAGGAACATAGAAACTGGAAATCAGCATAACAGCAGCTGAGAAAGGCCAAACACAATCCACCTACATCTACCTGGTCCACCCGAGCTAACAGTTGCCAAGGCACTGACCTAACATCTCCCCAGCCAACCCTCCCCCAAGCGGAAGGGACATACTATTGGTAGGCGGTGATGGGAGGGATGTGAGGATGCTCATGTATGCCCCCTGCCCCAGACCCCGCTCCCTAGGTGACCATCTACCCACACAGTGGATGGCATGGGACTGGGCACTACCAGCACCAACAGCATATGGTCATGGCAGCATGGCAGGGGGGGTGTGCCCATGCTGGAGGGCGCAGTGGCACCTGCCTGCAGTGGACCTAGGCCATGCCCTGTACCAGTACATGGTGTGCAGTGCAACATAAAAGGTCTGGCTGAGGAAAAGTGCAGGTAGCCCCAGAGACTACCATGCATCTGTGGCAACAGTGTGGTGTAGAAGCAGAGGGTCACAGGTTCAAGTCCCAGCTGTGGTTCCTGCAGAACATGTCCCTATATTTTACCCTACAATGCAGATACAACAGCAACATGTGCAAAGCCCAAAGCAGCGGCGAACAGGGGTACAAACACCCACTCACACAGGCTCCACAATCCAAAGATGCATGGAGAGTCAGGATGTTGGCCACAGCACAGAGCGGCAGTTATCACCAGAGCACTACTACTACCTCCTGCACAGTTTAGCAATGTCGGCACTGTGATCAAGACCAGTGTGGCAGGCAGGGTTGCCAACCACCCCTATCTTTGCACAATGCTGCAATAGGAGTGTGTGTGTGTGTGTATGTCTATTGTAATGGGGAAAAGATATCCTGTGATAGAAAAACAGAGGAACCTATGAGCAATAGGGCTGTTTCTAGCAGGAAGGAAGATATCAGGACACCCATTTGCCAAGAGCAACACAAACATTCCCAGCCACGAGGGAAAGAACCCCGCACAGCTGATAAGCAATCCCCAGCTCATAGCTCTAATAGCTTTCACCTGGGAGGGGGAAGGGCTGGATTAGAGCCTTAGCAAACGTATAAGGGACGTTCACTAGAGTTAGTGAGGAGCAGCAGTGGCAGTAGGAGGAGCAGGAGCTTTGGCTTTGGTAGCTCCAGAGAAAGCAGCTCAGAGAATTCAGAGAAGCCAGCAACAGGAAGCAGAAAAGACGTGGTGAACAGAACCAGCTGGAGTCTGTGTGCAAGCTGAGGTCTGAATCTGGAAAGCAACGTCTGCCCTGGGCTGGTAGGAAAACTTACGTGTGTGACTCTGATTCTGAATGGGAAAGAGAAAGGCAGCTAACAGCTAATAGAGTTAATTGGAGGAGAAAGGCACAGAAACCTTTTAACCAAACCTCAAAACCTATTCCTTATGGTGAAGGCATTCACAAGGAGAAAGTACCAGTCAGGATAGCTGGAAAGTATTTGCAAGCTTCAAGAAAGGGAGAATATACGGTGCCAGACATTTGTATGTTGGAAGAGGGTGCTGAGCAGCCTGAACGTAGAGAAAAGCCTCTAAGGTTTAAACCCCTTCTAAACGGAGCAGTGCACAGACTTTCTCTTGCCTCAAACCCTGAAGGTAGGCCAATTAGCCAATGTAAAGCTGGATACAAGACTTTCTCACGTAGGAGTTATAAGGGACATAACTCTCATTACAATTATATGCCAAGATATGGTGATACAGACCCTTACCTGCTAGAGGAGATAGTAGGGAGGAAAATAATCTGCCAACACTCTATAGGCAGCAGCAGAGTGGTACAGATGATAGTCAGATTGAATCAATGATAATTGATCCACCAGAAACAGAATTATCTGACAATCAGATGGACTGTTCATTGGCTGTATTAAGTGATGTGGTTTCACTGTGCTGAAGAGATACAGTTGTGGAAATAATTTAACTGCCTGTTTAAAAGTACAAGACTTTACTTTATCCTATCCTTTTTGCCAGAGTGTATGGCTTATGTTTCTTTATTACCTGTGTTTGGAATCCGTTCCCGGGAGGGGAAATAAAACCCTGTCTTGACCTTAACCATTCGTGCCTCAACTACCTTATTGAAAAGGAGCCCAACTACAACCTTTCAATAAAAGGTCCCCCTGCAGCCCAACCAGTACGCTAACGCTACAGGCGGCCCAGGGTGTGACACTATCCATTGTTCTGTGGCTGCCCACCCCTCTCTGGGCCCAAGATGTCCCACTGTTACCAGCGTTATCCTGAATATGTGCATAATGAGGAGCAAGGTGTTGTGGGTATGGCCCAGAGAGGGCGGATTGGCCAGGGTGCATCTTCACAGGGTGTGGGGCAATGGCTGGAACATGCCGTGCCCAACCACTGCCTGCATGGACAGGGTGGCCACAGCATGTCATACTGGGAGGGCACTCACTCTAACCGAGCAGTGCCCATGGCATGTCTAGGTTCCCACATAGCGCTCTACATTATCTGCCTTCAATGATACTTTTGTGTTCCCAGTGCTGGGGCCCCAATCACTGAGATGGTTGCTTGGTGCATGTACTCTATGCTTTGTGAGCATGCACTACGGACTGGCTAGCGGATTGTCTGCAGTTAGACTGTGCATGGTTGGAACACCTATAAGGTGCAGTCTGACTGTGCTGTCTGCTGGTGACTGGCAGAGAGTGGTGTGAGGCAGTTGGGGTTTTCCAGACCTAACCTGAACATTGTTGGGGGTCTGCTACTGCCCCAGTCACAGGTGTGGCTCTGGCCACCAACGCTGGAGGACTGTTTTATACCAGCAGGATGGAGGTTGCTTCACCGGGGCTGGGGTACCTGTCCCTTACCTACAAAAAGGGTGATGTGGGCCTTTTGGGGGATGTAGTGTATACTACTGTGACCTATAAAGGCACTGCTACACAAACCTCATGCAAGTCTAGAAACCCCTCTGCCCTGAAAACAGGTGCCCTTGTCAGCCGGACCCTAACACAGGGTACACACTAATCTGGGTGGTGTCTGGTCCCAGAGGGCCACATGTGACTGCAGGATACAGATGGACACTGAATTACCTTTGGCTGCACTGCAAGGAACACCTGTCACACACTGGTAGTGATGGGGATGTACAGCAGGACCTATCTCTAGCACCACATGTACTGCGGACCTAGTGCTGGGCACCCTTCTTATCCCTCAGGGTGAACACAGAACCTGCACAATGGCATGGTCTGTAGCTACACTGTGCCAGTATCACGCACTGTCAGTTCGTCTTTCCAAGCTGAGGTACCGGAGAGGTGCAGACCCCATTTGGTAATCAGCTGTAGACAGCTATTCAGCATGTGCATTGCTTCATGGGTACTGGTGGGGTTACCCTATCCTGGCATTCAGAGCAGACAGTTTGTGCGGTGACCTGCAGTCCTTCTGTGCCCAGCCATTGCTGTGACATACACCACGGAGGTATAGCCTACTGGTTAATACAATGCCATTCTCGGCAGTGTTCATCGGTACAATTCCTCATTGTGCCCTCCTCTCATGCCTGTCTTACTCAAATAGTATGCATGCCTGTAACTGTCATATTTTTGCAGATCTGTCCTGCCAGCCCATAATACCCTCGCCACGATTGTCAACATTCCCTCGGTCCGTCTATCTGCGTCTGCCAGCTGTGTAGAGTCCTGTCTGCCTGTGCAGGCTGCCACCCCATATCCTGCACTGCTACCCTTTCCTGCATTGCACCTCATCGTGCTTGCCTCACCTGTGCCTGATCTGCATGGCACCACCACTCCTCTGTCCACCCATCATTGTAACTATCCTGCCACCTCCGCCTCCAGTGGGGGACATGTATTCCCATTATCTGCCACCAACTGTCTTTCCAGTACTTTACATTGCCAACACCCTGTGCTGTGGTACAGTTGCCCCCACCATGTTTGTCATCAGTACTGGCAGCCACATGGGATGCCCGCAGATATGGCGGGTCCAGCAGCTCCCAGCTCTCCCTCCTTCACTCACTTGTTCATTGCTTTTCCTGAGTGCTCTATCTAGTGTTAGGGCTACATCTGTTTCTATTCCTCACAGGTCATGCATGTCATCCTGTGGCACCTTGCAGCCCTTAGGGCAGACTAACCTAGGGCACTGTAACCTCGTTAGGCCACCTTACCCAGGGTGCCTTCTACAGTGCCTTGTCCAGGGGTACTTAATACAGCGCTTAGCCTAAGGAGCCCTATAGGGCGCCTTATAGGGCACCTTACAAGGCATCTTATAATGCACCTTATAAGGCACCTTACAAGGCACCTTATAATGCACTGTACAAGGCACCTTATAAGGCACCTTACAAGGCACCTAATAAAGGCGTATGTTTACTAAACTGCGGTAATGTCACTCGCGTTAGGTTCCGCGGTAAAGGTACAGATGCCCATATAAAGGCATGGGCAGTGCATCATTACAGCAAGCCGTATCAGCTAACGCATGTTACAAGGCACCTTAGACTAACGTGCATTACAAGGCGCCTTATAAGGCACCTTAGAAGGCACATTACAAGGCTCCTTATAAGGTGCCTTGCAAGGTGCAGTGTAATGTGCCTTGTAAGGTGCCTTATAAGGTGCCTTATAAGGCACCTTGTACGATGCATTATAAGGTGCCTTATAAGGTGCCTTGTAAGGTGCCTTGTAAGGTGCCCCGTAAGGCGCCTTGTAAGGTGCCCCATAAGGCGCCTTGTAAGGTGCCCCATAAGGCGCCCTAAAGGGGCTCTTTAGGCTAAGCGCCATATTAGGCACCCCTGGACAAGTCACTGTAGAAGGCACCCTGGGCTATGGAACCATAGGTTAAGGTGGCCTAACAAGGTTATGGTGCCCTAGGTTAGTGTGCCCTAAGGGCTGCAAGGTGCCGCAGGATGACATGCATGACATACCCCTAGGTGTTTTTTCTTCCACGGCAAGCTTTTTTTCAAATTCTTTCTGTGCCTGCCTTATCAATGCCTTGTATCTAACATGTCGGTGATTATGTTATTTCCCGTTTTTGCCATTTGTGTCCTTTTTCCATTTCTTGAAAGATGCTTTTTTTGGCTACAAACAGGTTCTCTGACCTCGCCTTTAAACCATGCTAGCAGTTTTTGGCCTTCCTTCCACTTTTTTTTAAGCATAAAATACATCTGGTCTGGGCTTCCAAGATAGTATTTTTAAACAAAGCCCTTACTTGGTGTAAATCTTTAAACTTTGCAGCTGCTCCTTTTAGTTTTTTCTTAACTGTTTTCCTCATTTTATCATAGCCCCCCTTTTGAAAGTTTAAAGGTAGTACTGTGGATTTCCTTGCCATCCTTCCTCTATTTATTAAATCAAATGTGATCATGCTATGATCATTGTTGCCAATTTGCCCCAACACCTTTATCTCTTGCACTAGATCCTGTATTACATTGACTAGGTCCAAAATAGCTTCCTCTCTTGTTAGTTCATGAACCAGCTGCTCCAAGAAGCAGTTATTTATTTTATCTAGAAACTTTATCTCTCTAGCATATCCTGCTGTGACACTGACCCAGTCAGTTATTACTGTGTTGTAACTTTTGTTAGCTTCCCTGATTTATTTTAGCATTTCATCAGCCATCTGTTCATTCTGGCTAGGCATTCACAACCGGTTCTGTGCTGTGTATAGAAGTTCTGCGGTAGATAGGAGCACTGTTGGGCGATGTGTGAAGAGAGTAAAGGCTTCAGGAAGTGGTAAAATGGAACTGGAAGATCGGCCGTGGTCTGGGCGTCCTGCCTCAGCCACCAGTCCAGACAAGTTTCAGCGCCCTGCGATAGCTGCCAGCATGCATTAAAATACAGTAAGCTGTTGCGGTGTGCCTTGCACACACCTTTGAATATCCCAAAGAGTCAATAATTTCCATTGCACTACCTCTACTGACAGAAATCTGTACAAACAATTCCCAACTCATGATGCGCCGATCCGCATGAATAATGTCATCAGCGCGCTGCAACTTGTCTGGACTGGTGGCTGAGGCAGGATGCCCAGACCGCGGCCGATCTTCCAGTTCCATTTTACCACTTTCTGAAACCTTTACTCTCTTCACCCATCATCCAATGGTACTCCTATCTACCGCAGAACTTCCATACACAGCACACAACCGTTTGTGAATGTTTCTCACACTTTCTTTCTCCTCCACCAAGAATTCAATTACAGCTCATTGTACCATGTATCACTCACAGACGCCATTTGAAGGATCACTACCACCTCACTATTTGTTGGACAACTGTAAAATTACACACATATGTCCTTTGAAGTTCCAAGTTACTACCCTTTCAGTTTCACACCTCTACCTTCATTCTGGACTGTGAAAAAACACGTGGGACATTACTTTCTGAGCAACCCTCATACATGTCCCTGGAGAAATCTCCTCAGTGCAAAAGGGTTTTGCATCACCTGAAGGACAGGTCCTAGCTGTAGGATCACTTCCTGCCCCACCAAGGGGATGCTTTCCTTTCACATGACCTCTCTCCTCCATGGCAACTCAGAGGCTGCCAGACTGGAGGTGGGACTTCAGTACTATGTCCCTGTAGGTCTCGTCTGTAGACCTCTCTGTTCTCCATTATGTCCTCCAAGTCTGCTGCTCTAGCCTCCAGAGATTGTACTCATTCCCTGAGAGCAAAGTGCTCCTTGCATCTAGTGCACAAACATGTATGACCCCTTATCAACTGGGAGAAAATCATACATGTGAAACTCACTGCTAAAGTCTGGATAGCCCCCATCTCCCTGCTGGACTGCTGTCTGCATCTTAATTTTCAGGGGTTTCTTTTTTAGCTATTTAAGCTGTTTACTTACTTAAAGTTGCTAGGGATATTTGTACTAATACCTAATAAGTTTAAGGGAGTTTGTTCACTTCAAGATTAATTAATTTCAGGGCCTTAATTAATCTATTCCTGATGAGGATAACCAGCTGAAATGGAAAGTAATTGTGACCATCTCTTTTCCTTTAATAGGATTAAGGGCATATAAAGCTAAGATTATGCCTAGGGATGGTGGGAGTCGGGTAGGTGGGAGGGAAAGAACACTTAGCAAAAGCTGGCTTCCTACACAGTTCCCAGACCTGTGCTTCTAAGGTAATCTCTGAAGAATTTCCTGGGTGATTCACACAGCCCTTGGTTTGATACAGAGAGCCTTTCAAATTGCCCCTTTGATCTGTTCCTTGGCTTTAACACCTATTTAAAACAATTTCACAAGTCTCTTGTCTCCTAACTAGAAGGCCTCTTTGTAAAGGTCTCTAGAAACTATTTCTTTCTGCTCAATATTTACCCTATTCTACCTTCTATGCTAAGATATACTCTGATTCATTTAAATGAAAAGCTCTCTGGTGGTAATAAGCCCTGACTGACTTAACAAAAACAATGAACTCTAAAATACACAGATTTATCAGCTTTAACCCAAAGAATTCCCTTTTCCCTAAGATTTAGAGAATTTCCCAGCAGGTAAATACTTACAAGTGCAGGTTTCTTTCCAGCAGTAACAGTCCCTTTTGGAATTCGAACATGCTGACTTTAGTAAAATGAGACAATACATGAAAGAAGAGCTGGCAGGTTGAGAAGAAATAAGGGAAGTGGGAAGACCATGGACAAAATTGAAAGGAGCCATAAGAAGGGCAATGTTAAGAAAGTAAATAAAATAAAAGCAAAAGGAAAAGAAAAAGAAAAAGAAAACCATTATGGTTTTCCAGGGAGTTGACTGACAAAATAAGAGCAAAAAGGCCAATATTCACAATGATTTATTTTAACAAATCTAAAACTGGAGAAAAGGGGAGCAGCAGAAAGGCAGACCTAGGGAAATAAAACAGGATAGCATAAAAAACCTCAGTGGGAGAAGGAGGAGAGGTTTAAGGAGGTAGAGGTGGACTTAAGGAGTTTGACTTGAGAACCAGGCATAGGGTAGATGTGGTGTACTTGAATTTGAGAAAAGACTTTCTATGGTTCCTCATAGGATGCTTATAAATAGAGTGGCCTGGGGGTGGTTCCTAGGTTAGTCAACAGGATTAAATATTAGTTGACTGACAAATGACAGAGGGTAGTGCTAAATGGCATTCAGAAGAAGAAAGAAAGGTGGATAGTAGAGTGCCTCAGGGATTGTTCCTAGGACCATTGCTGTTCAGTATCTTCAGGAGTGATATTGCTGAAGGATTAGAAGGAAATATTTGCCTTTTTGCAGATGACACAAAGATCTGCCACAGAGTAGATATCCCAGAGATAGCAAAATGAGAAGTGCTATAACATAGTTACCTTTATGATGCCATGACATGTTCATGTAAAAAGCTTTTGTTGCCATGACCATGTTATGCTTCATTCCTTGTACTGTACAGCAGAGTGAATGTTGATGTCCTGCCATGTCTTTGCTCTAGGTAAAGCGGTCTGAATAGTACAAGAGCAGTATAGAAATAAGCTTCAATAAATTAATAAAACAAATGCAAAAAAAGTGCCGAGTGATCTCTTTGGGTGCAAAAATTCAAAGGAGCTATATGCTATAGGAAGATAGAGGCTGATGTGCATGGACCAGGAGAGCGACCTTGGGGTGATAGTGTATGCAGTACAAAAGTGAAAGTTTGCCTGGCATTCCTAATACTCTTGTAGTGCACTGACACTGTCTAGATTAATTTAATATTGGTTATTAGTGAGCGCTGCACTGCATGGGCATGGAAACTAGAATTCAGAATTTTAGTTGAGCGCTTTTAGAATTTGTTGGGAAGTATATACTTTACCTGGCTTAGCATGGCTACTGTTCCAGAAAGAGGAAAAATAAAAAAAATCAAATTTGAAGACGGAGGAAAAGGGGTAATATTTGAAGCTTTGCTGCCTGATCAAAAAGTTGTTTATTCACAGTTGAGTTTTTCTGCTTGCTGCCAACTAGAATACCATTGTGTTGTTTACATTCAAACATAATTTGTTACAGTGATTTCACTAAGAATATCCTGAGTTTCTTTTTGTACCTAAGCATCATATGTGTATAGTATAGTAAAATTCTCACTTCAAATGTGCATTTGATGGAAGTTGGCAAGCAGATACTTGGTTTAAAGCAGAATATGGAAAACCACTCAGTTCATAAATATTGTGTTTTTTGTGTGCATTTTTTTTTAGTTGTTCAGCTTCCAGCATGTTTTGGAAATAATCACTAGTTGCATTTGCACTCAACATGTTGGATGGCTTTTGTTGTAAAAATACATTTTTATAAAACTTCAAAAGAGACCAATGAAAATTGCAAGACCATTGGCACTGCTTTTTCCCCTTAGTGCTTTGAGGTCTTAAAGCCACTGCTGATGTGCTCTTTACCTTTCTGCTGCCTTGAGTGATTCATTACGCTCTTCTTTCTGTGTTGTTCTGCGTGCTGTGTCCTTTGGATGCTTTTATTAGTTTTCTTTTTCCTGCTTTACAACTTTCTGGGTGCCTTGGAGTCTTCATTCTACCACATCCACCCTCTTTTTGTGCCTTGAAGGTCTGATTGCTCTGTTCTCAATCTCTTACCAGTTTGATAGAGATTTCCTCTCTTTGCACCTTGAGTCTTAATTACACTGTTATTATTGTCACTTTAACTCTTTTGTATAGGTCAAGTTGTTCTTTCCACCATTTGTGCAGCTTTTCTCCATTCTAAGTGAATTGGTTTTCTTTTTGCTTTAAAAATGCCTTACAAAGAGATGCTAGTGATTTTTTCTCACCAGAGAAGCCCTCAGTACCTTCAGGTGTTTTAGGTCTTCCAGTCTATATTGTGCAGTGCAATCTGGCAAGGGCTGCTACTGGCCTAACACCGTTGATGAGTCTTGAACTTTCTCTTCAAAGTTATTTTCAAATTTTTATCAATGTACTTTTTAACTTTGCCCCACTCCTAGACTTTGTTTTTTCTTGTCCTTTAAAAATGACTTAGTAGGAGATATCTGGCTTTTCTCAATGAATGATGTCTCTAGTGCTTCAAGGTAGGTCGTCCTAGGTTCTGTGTTGGTTTTCTAAGTGCCCGATCTCCATCCACACAGCCATGCATTAATCTCCAGCATGCGAGCTTCTCTGCCTCGGCCTTTACCCTCAACATGGAGGATTGAAGAGAATACCACCTGTGCACCTATCTGCTTTACCCTTTGTCCCAGAGCCATGAAGTCACTTTTGATATGCTCGGAGGGATACCTAGCAGTATCATTTGTGCCAACATGGATGAGAAACATCAGATAATAGTCAGTAGACTTGATGAGTCTTGGCAAACTCTCTGTAACATCTTGGATTTTGGCACCTGGCAGACAGGACACCTCTCTGGATATCAAATCTGGTTGGCAGATGAACACCTCTGTACCACTCAGAAAAGCGTCACCAGCCACCACTATCCTTTGCTTCCTTGTGGTGACTGATTCTGCAACTTTGGAGTGCTTGAGCTGTGGTTCTTCCCTTTCTTCAGATGCTTCCACTTCCTCCATTTCCAGGGCTACATTCCGGTTCTTCAACTCAAGGGCTAGAGGAGTTGGAGTGTTGATACTGCAGGCTCTAATGACTCATGTCCAACCTTCTTGCTTCTGCAGCCTTTCATCTTCACCTATTTCGGAAAGCTTGGATGTTTCAAGAAGCATCTCATCAATGTACTTCTCACTGCCTCAAATGCTTCTCAGCCTGACCATCTCTCCCTGAGCTCCACTTCTTTCCTGAGAGCCTCAGCATGCAGGCATGCTGTACATGGAACCGGTCCTTCAACAGGCATTGGGATCTCTGTCTGGATAGAGGCATAAGCTGTAATGGGGGCAACACCTTTAGCAATATGATTTTTCCCAGCCATTGTTTAGTTGATGGAGCTCTGGTACCTGTTGAAGTAAAAGAGAGAGACCTACCGAAGTCCCTACCTGTTCCTCAGCTGTCCTTTAAGAGAAAAAGCAGTTAACCTGAGTGTAGCTAATTAGGGAGTTGCCCTATAAAGCAAGAATGCTGACATGGGGTGGGTGGGCGTCGGGGTGGGTAGAGAGCGACCTAACACCTGATGAGGTCAGTGGCTTCAAAGAGTTAGCTGTGAATGGATAGCAAGAACAAAGACAATGAACTTTAACTGACAGAGCCTTACCCAACACCACCAGCAAACAAAACAAATTTCCCTGTTAGCAGTACAGAAAAAAGACTTAGCATTTAAAAACTGAACAGCAAAACCCCTTTGAGAATTAGCTTTTAAAAAAGAACACCAAAACCTCTTTAAGTATTAGCTTTTAAAAAAGAACACCTACTGTAGACCCCTTTGAGAGCTTTCAGGCAGAGTATTACCTTGCTTTGCAATGGAGTCCATCAGGAATACCAGTCTGGTGCTGGTTTGCTCTCTTCAGTTCCTTAGGGTCTTAATTTTGCTTTTTAAGACACTTTATAGTCTTCCTGCCACTGGTGCCGTGAAGTGTTTGTGATGTTTTTGATAACTTATAGTGCTGTTACTTCTGTTGCCTGCCAGCAAGTTTCAAGTAATTTTCACTGAAAATGGATGCAAAACCCAACTGTTACATTATAACATTTCTTTCCTCATGGACTTGAAATGCGACAAATGAGACAAAACATATACAGTATTCAATGCCTGCAAAAGGGGCTATAACTTAAAGATCTAACTCCTAGACTGTGAACGATACTCCTGTATGCCAGAAGGATGACCTAGATGCCAAAAAACAAAACAAACCCGGCTAAAATACTTCCACATTACTTCCAAGAAAATACTGAGAAGAAAGACTGAAGAAAACAGAAACAAAGGGAAGAAAGGGAGGAAGAAAATTTTTAAAAAGAGGGTAAAGGGAAAAAGAAAAAGGGGGAGAAGAGCAAAAGAAGGAAAAAAGGGGGAGAAGGAAAGGAGAAAAGGAAGAGGGAGGGGGAGGGGGAAGGGGAAGGGCTGAAGGAGAGAGGAAAAGGAAAAAAGTGGAAAAGGAGGGATGGAGAAAAACTAAAGAAAGAAAGCAAGACAGAAAGAAAAATATGAAGAAAAGCATTACCTTGTGTCATAAAAGTTCTGTTCACTTTCCCCAGTGTAGTAAAGAAGAAAGGTGACCAAGGGAAAAAAACTCTTATGTGAGCTACATGTGCACAGTGATACTGGAATCAAATTTCCCCAGCACCTATCGGGGCTAAAAAAACAAAACAAAACAAAAAACCCTAGATAAAATAGCATAGAAACCTTTAGTCCATATATAGCCATATACTGAAACCTGAAGGGATGATATGGTACCAGCGTCATAAAAAGTGGACTACAGGCTACAAACATTAAACAACCATAAATAGGGGCAAAATTCAAACTGTCCTCACTAGTGCCAAGCATTGGGCACTTATCAAGGCTAAGCGTAAACAGCCTGAAAAGACCTCCTGTTCTGTATTACAGATTCATTTAGAAAAATGAAAGGGCTGTATAGCTCCTATAGCCCCTTCAAGTTGCAGTACATGCTTTGCTTTATAGGGACTAAACATTTCTTTACTATTTTATCCAATTTTTTGACGCTGATAGGTGTCGGAGAGTTTTGATTCTAGTATCTTGAAGGTAATTTGTTCTTTGTGCACATATAGCTCGCATATCAGAGTTCTTTCTCTCGGCCATGTTTCTTTTTTACTGCACTGGGACAGCGAACAGAACTTTTTTGACACAAGGTGTTTCATTTTTCTTTTCTTTCTCTCTTGCTGTCTTTAGTTTTTCTCCTCCCTCCTTTTTCCTTTCTCCTTCCCCTCTCCCCCTCTCCCCCTCTCCTTCCTTTCATTTACTCCTTTCCTGTTCCCTTAGGTCGTCATTCCAGAACTCAAATAAGGTTCTGTATGTGTGCTGGGGACATTTATGTGCCAAAAACATCTACGGATATATTCTGGTACATGGCACCCACGCATGTTTATCTCGCTTGCATGGGGAAGTCAGAATGTACCCAGATGGGCGGAACAGGGGTGTGATTTGCTGTGGAGATGTATAACGTATTCCCACGGACGTGCCATTAATCCTGCCAGAGACATGGAATAAAGCCAGTATTTAGAAAATTTTCTGCTGTGTTCTACAATTCATCTCTGCAAGTAAGAGTGTTTGTGTGGTTTGAGTGTTGCATGGGTGGATCTGGTGTGCTGATCTGCAATTCATGAGGGATATGAATAGCCAGTACCTGGACTTTAGAGATGACTGCAGTAACACCAGGTGCCACTGTGATGGGGCAGCCATACAGCAGCTGTGCCAGGCACTGGGAGACCTGACAGCTGTTGTGCCAGTATTCCCCAGATTGTGCCATGTGGCCTACATCTTTACCCAGTCCAGGATCTATGCAAACTGCGAGAGTAGTGCTATATCTGGAAGCCAGCTACTTGGTATGATGGCACAGGGATCCCCCCTCCCATGCCCACACAGACCTGACCAGGGGAGCAGTGCCACAAAATAGACTATGGGAAGGCAGACAGGGCTGCCCCACAGATAGCAGATGTATACAGACCAACATAAGCCAGGACAGAGTGGACATTGTATGGGACAGGTGTAGCCACATGTAGGGAGCAGCTATGAGAAAGGCCAGTACCCAGATACATGAGAAACTGATGCCATAGCCAGACAGCCATAGTCATTAGAAGAACATAGTTATGTCGCTCAGCAATACAATGCATCCTTTGGGGAGTTCCAAAGTTAGTTTAGGTTTCTGTGAGGTTGGTAATGGCCCATACTTAGCATTTTAAAGAGTGTTTTTAGAGATGACCAATGCAAGAATAACTGAGGAGTTGTTATACTGACATGTACATTTTGATGTGAGGTATGCCATGACAAACTTATTAATATCTTCTTGATCTTATTATATCTTAGAGTGCACTGAGTTTACTTTACAGTGTTCTGGGCATGGAACTGACAAGTATATATAGTTTAGTTTGCATCAGCATTTATGTGTCATCAGTATTTATCTCTAGTTTGCATCAGCACAACACTGTCAATGAGCAAAGTGCTTAGGCAATGCACGCTTTAACCAAGGAGGCATGGCCATCGGAGGCATCCACGGGTATATCATGGAGATGGGCAGGATCGGAAACATGCAACTTTCCAGAATACGGTGAGCCTGGGAATGTCCAAAACGATTGCAGAGTTTAGCCATGTCCCATGATATTAGTGGAGATGGGTTTCTCCACTTTACTCTATGGCTCATGCCTGCACCCGTGTGTGTGCCTCGTGCTGAATATGTGCATGGGCCAGACACGTCCATGTAGTGATTCCATAAATGCGGGCGCGTCTATACTCATGGATGTGGAATTGGCATGGAATCGTGCCCGTTTCTGATTTAAATGTTCCTGCAGTGTGGACGTGAATTTTGTGGAATCTGCCTCTTAGTTTTTTCCTTCTTGCCCCATCTCCCTTTTTCCCTCTTCTTCCCCCTCTTTTCCCCTTTCTCTTATTTTTCTCCCTTTATCCCTTTTCCTTTGTTTCTGTTTTAATAGAAACATGATAGCAAAAAAAGACCACATGGCCTATCTAGTCTGCCCTTCCATATCAACTACTACAATAGTCCCCTTTTTTTCTTTTAGTCCTTTTCTATTTTTTCTTGAAAGCAATGTTGGTCTAGTTTATTTTGTTTTTTTGGCTCCTAGGTCATCCTTCTGGCATAGAGCGGCAGCCTCCAGAGTCCAGGAGTTACCTCTTTATGGAGGTCATTCACAAATGTGGGTTGCGGGGCTGCACGTCTCATCGTAAGACGTCCATGCCTGATTCCCCCTCTGGTTCTCCCTGTACGTCCTGTGCATCAGGATGGGGAGAGCCAGTGGGGGGCAGGAAGGGGAATGGGGCAGAGTGAGGGTATGCCAGCCTGGCAGCACGTACAGGGCCAATTGAGGTCACGGCCCTGTATGTGCTGCTGGGCTTGTGGGGATGTGCTGCTTATACCACCTCAAATGTGGTAAAAGCAGTACTTTTAGCCCGATTGGGCCCGAGGATCCCCCCCCCCCAGGGCCGGGTGCAGGGGGTCCGTGCCACCCAGTCCAGGCCACGGCAGGCCAGCCATGGTTCAGGCAGTGGGGAAATGGGGGGTCGGTGCCACAGATGTCAGGAACACCTACGGGGAAGACATTCCCGCAGGCGGAAGGGGCACGCCAGGCCCTCGGGCCCAATTCTGGCTACCGCGGGAACACAGCCCCGTCTTCATGGGGGATGTCCGGACAGCCCAGATGTCCCCCTCCGTGAAGCAGGCTTTATGTTATAGCCCCTGACATGGGTATTGTGTGCCAAAACATGTTGAGCCATTCTTGAATAACTGAACATACTAGACTTGGGACTTATCTTCTCGCTGCAGGTTGGAACTGTCATTGTTTGAAAATTGCCGTGCTTTATGATTATATATTAAAATTGGTTTGACTATTCCTGCAGGTTCATCCTCCATTTACTTAAACCATTTAGATTGAGGCTAGTGCCGTTGCTCATTTCTGCCATTCAAAATGACAGTGGCCAAATTACCAGTTCTAGACTGTTTCTAAACTTTGTGATAGCTGAAAAATACGCTTATCATTGCAGATTGCTACAAAGTAAGACTTCAATCAAATCGCAGTGGGATCAATTACAATGACTGACATTTGAGAATGTATTATGCTCCTGGAGAACAGCATACTGCACTTTAATATATACAGTTATCCTAAACAGAATGCTAGAGACTGCTTACTAAAGCACTGTGATGCTAGAGAGAAGGATCAAACAAATGCGGCATGCTGATGTATAAACAGGGCTAACAAGTCCTATGTGAGGCAGTATCCACAGAAGACCGCTATTTAAACTAGGTGACTGGGGTATGGAAAGTAATAGAGCAGTATAACTGGTAGGCAATGAATTATGTACATGGAAAGTTATCCAGTTTATCACTGGTATTTTGAAATATTCAGATGCTGTTGGACATCAGAACTGGCTATAAAGAATCATGTGCCTAATGTTCCAGACACTAAATGCAGTATTTTTATTATGTTGTAATTTGTTTCTGTGTCATCACATTTTGGGCACGATTTCCAGCTGCCCACCACCGACCTCTAAACCAGATATTCAATGCCGTGATAACAGTATTGAATATCCGGTGATCGCCGCAGGGACAGGAAGCTGCTGAGGCTAACCGGGCAGCAGCGATATTGGCTGCTGCCCGGTTAGCGATCAGCGCCTTAAAGATAGGCAAGGGTTTTCCTCGCCTATCTTTAAGGCGCTGATTGCTAACCGAGCAGCATGCAATATCGCTACTGCCCGGGTAGCACCATTTCCTGCCCCGGAACGACCCAGCACGCCTCGATGCTAACTGGATAGCATCGGGGCGTGCAGGGTGACAAAGACGGGAATATTCAATGGCATTAACCGTGTATGTGCCGATGAATGTCCCCATCTAAGGCATTTACACAGTTTACTAGACTGTAAACCATGTAAATGCCCTTCGAATATCGGGCCTTTATTTTCTACTGTCACAGGGATGTTCTTCCAGTGTGTGTGTGTGCATATGTATAATGTATGTTTGTATGTGTTTTGACTTTTCAGCTTTCCTAAATGACCCTGTTCTTGGCTGATCTCTGATGCCAAGTGGGGTTGTGTCTATCTAGAACTTGGATGGGCAACGATCTTGAAATACCAAGGGCTATAAAGTCACTCTGTGGAAGAAAAGCCTTGCAATCCACTTCAGGACACGCCTGACCAAGAAACCCTAGGGGCTGGATCACCAGTAGTCAGCATTAACTTGATGGCATGCATTGCATTTTGCATATATTTTAGTATGGCACCAATAGATAGAGGCCAATATTTTTCCAAGTAAGATACAAACATTACTCTCTCTACCACTCTTTCTCTCTCTCTCCCCCCTTTCTTCCAATGAAACACAAACACCCCCCCCCCCACACACACACACAAAAGCTTTACCCCTAGCAATAGTACCATGAGACTAACACTGGGGGTTGACTGGCACCATTTTGTGGCTCTGAGATGGATCCAGGGTTCGTGGTGGAAGCCACTGGGTTTGTGAAGAAGCTGGAGCAGCTGTTTTGGAGCTGTGTGGAGCAGCAGGGCTCCTGCATGGCATCCCAGTGTCATGGGAGCTGTATGTCCAGCATGACAGAATCAGGGCCCATCCGACCCATCCAAGCCTTTTGCCCTGATTCTTCTCCCACAGAATTAGGTGTAAATCTGACTCGTCAAGATTTTGGACAGGCCAGATGCGCCCCGATCAGAATGGGCCCCTAAGTGTATAACTAGTGCGTAACTTTCCATGTGTCCCTTATAAAATCAACCCCACTAAGACAATGGTTGTGGCCAGGCCTGTACCTAGCCCTGTGCGAGCAGTGCCACCGCACAGGGCGTAAAGGCTTAAGGGCTGCATTTTAGCTGTCTGCCGTTGCCTGCCTCCGCCACTTTTTCTTCTCTCAGTGGCAGCAGGCAACGGAAGACAGCTAAAATGCGCCCCTTAAGCCTTCTTGTCGGTATGCTAAGCAGATCTGTCCCTCCCTGCTCTTGCAGGGCGGGATAGATCTGCTTAGCATGCTGGCGACTTGCACATCGGGCACACCTCTTCTCTCCCGCTGCAGGGGGGGGCGCATGCCCGATGTGCAAGTCGCACAGGGCGCGATTTACACACGGTATGGCCCTGGTTGTAGCTATGCTTTGGCTTATGTTTAGAGAATAGGTTTTAACTTTTTACACTGTCTCATGCTGATATTACTGGATGGGTTCCTGCCATAAAGTTTCCACTGCACCCTTCTCCACTATCTGATATCACTAGCTTCCTAACGTTGCTTACGTATGAACAAAGTGATTCACCATTGTGATCCTACTGTAGCAGCAAAGCGCAGACAAACCAATAATACCAGGAGTCTGTTCAGAAGGTCCAAATCATTTATTTGTGCACAAGTCTCGAACCAATCAATTTCAAAATGGCTGAGCAAAGTTTTCAAGCATTACAACAACTTTTATAGACTTCTGTTCCATTCTAGGTATAGAAAAACATTTCATTGGTCCCGGTAACCTCTCGTACCTCCCGTACCTCTTCTATTGGTCCCGGTACTGATAAGTTTATCCAGTTATGTCCCTCCAGTGGGCATGACACCTGCATACCCCCCTTCTAGTCCCAATTACAATGGTCAGTTCATCAACTTGTTACTTTCACACTTTCAAGGTTATAGAACCAATTTGTACGTGCAGAGGAGCTGGGCTCTGCAACTCATCTGTCAGCACTCCCAATTATTTCTTTGCAGATGTACTTTTTCTTATCAGTAACTTTTAAACATGTTTTTCTGTATTTTTCCATCTTTCAATACTGCAGTTCTGCTTACCTAAGCTAATTCAATACTTCTACTGAGTTCTATCTTACAATAGCAGCATATTGGGGGATGTGCAATCCTATATGCCTCTCCACAGGCCTCATTTACAGGTCAAGCTAGCCATGCTGGCCTGCTTATGTTCGGACACTGTGGGTCACAGGCCTGCACCTGCCACATTCCCCCCTTTGATTAATCTCACCCTATTACTTAATAAGGTGTGAGAATTAAATCACTTTCTGAAGAATCACATCCTGGCTAAAGGATTTCTACCAGGACTGGCTGTATATAAAGCCATGATTTTTGTTGCGGTCTTCCGCTCTACTGTACTATCAATAGTGTTATGAATGGAACGCATACAACATGGGATTAAACATGGTAATAAGAAGATAACAGCAACAAGGATTAGTACCAATACGATGGAAGTCTTAAATCCTCCCACCCATGAAAAGAGGTTAGCAAACCAATTAGGAAATTTCAATGAGTGCCACGTCTGTACTGGCACATAAGCATGTCTTTGCATATCTTTAGCAATTTCTTCAACTACTTGACCTTTATCATCTATTTTCAAACAGCAATTGGTTAAGTTCAGTTTACCACATACTCCTCCTTCAGCTGCTAACAAATAATCAAGTGCTAAGCGGTTCTGATATATCGCAGTGCGCATCTGAGTACTTTGTCTAGCTAAGAGCGTGAGAGCATGACTAGTTTCATTAGTTATTATTTCAACTACTGCTTGTAAGCGAATGATACGATTAATCATATAAATTGGGGTACGATAACCATACATACCATCATCATTCCAAGTGGCGGGTCCATAATATTCAATGATTCTTTCTGGTGGCCAATCATCACCTTGCCATTTCTCCCACTTGCCTATCTGTAAGGCCTCTCTCTTTTGTCTTAGTGCTCTTTTGTGTCGGTGGGTAGTGTATACTGGGTATCCTAATTGTTCTCCATGTTCAGTGTTTAAAAGAAAGAAAGAAGGTCTGATGGTTCCTAAGACACATGCTCCTCCCCAGTGTGGTGGGAGTTGTGCATATGCTCGGTTTCCACAGATCCAATATAGGCCAGGTGGGGCCTGCCAGGCTTGGATTTCAGCAAGGTTAGTCCATAGACCTGCAAGTTCAGGAAATCTGGCTAATGGGTTAGGAGGTTCAGGATGTCCAATTCCTGACCACCATGCTGTCTTTGTGGTCGTGGCATTATAGTATTTCTGGCTAAGACAGACCAGCTGTCCTACCTTTTGGGTGAACTGGGGTCCAGTTCTGGCATAGCAAAGACGTCCAACGATTGAGTGCGCTAACACCCATTCACTGGTAGTCTTGTGTAATTCAGTCTGATTATAAATCATGGAATAATTCAATTCTTGGGCTTCCCATGGCCACTGATCTCCCATTTGGGTTCCGCCACAGAAATAACAATCTGTGATTTTAAGACTAGATACTACTGCTCCGGCTAATTCTAGAAATAAATTCTGTGAGGGGTGAGGGATCTCAAACTTATTTACATGCATGGCTTCATAGAAAGTATTATGAAGATGATATTTAGATGACTTGTGGGCTTGGGTATTCAATCTGATATACACAATGGTCCCTGGATCTATTGCTCCTCCAGCAATACGTAAACCAAACTTATATCCTTGTTTCCATGTATGGGGATTGTGTATACGTAAGTGTAAGGGGTTACAAGCATCTTTCTGACATTTATCATTTGTGGTTGGCTTGGTTAGAGTAGCCATCCGTTTATCTATTTTCTCATCGGTTATACCAGTGTTCCAGGTAGCATAAAAAACACATCCCCAATACGGGCAATAGTAGTCTGCTGCTGGGGCAGTACTATAGCCTGGTTCCTTTTTACCGGTACACTTCCTCCATCCCGTGGCACCTTCTGGACACATATACTTATGGTCATTTCGATACGCTTTCTCCCATGTACCACAGGTGGAATAACTATCTCTATTAATAGCATTGCATGCATCAAAATTCAAAACAGCAGGTTTAGTAATGTCCTTAAGTGGTGGTGTTGCAGCTAATATAGGTCCATCTGCATCCTTCCATCTTATTTCCATCGTGTAATAGGATGGATTCTGATGCGGATTATAACATGTCTTAATTTTCCCATGAGTGCAAACATTTAGTTCAGTGGTGTTATAAATACACCGAGTTACTGTTCCCTCGCAGGTATAGTAAGAATGATAAAGCAAAGTCTGAGTTACTTTCAGTCCAATTCTAGTAGAAGTAATGCAGGCAGTGCATGGAGGTAAAGCATAAGTCTGTTCAAAACCTCCAAAGAAGGCAACCAAAGTAAAGCAAAAGTAAAGATGCATGTCGATGTTGATTGGAGTTCTTCTGAATCCTCAGCTTGCTGATCTTGATCACGACGGTCTATTATTCTTCGTCCCGTCTGCTAATGAAGCAATTTAACGGGTGCTGAGTGTTGATTGAAGATCCTCAGGTTGTCCAGTACACATTAACCAACTTAGCAATTCAGTTGGCTTGTGGAGTCTGGCTTAGTCCATGTAGTCTCAAAGTAGTGTGTCAAATCACACACAAATTGGGTTCGTTGAAACAAAGCTGTTGCTGCATGGAAAACAGCAATCCTCTTCGAAAGACTTGGCTACTGCAAAGCACTTGTGCTGAAGTGTCTATGCTGCTGGTTGCCGTCTCAAAGTAACTCGCAAGGGTACATCAGGGTGCTGTTCTGCTGTCCACTGCTCTGGTTCAGGATCGGCGGCGGGCTTGACTCTGCTGTGGTGGATCCAGGCGTCGATCTCGGCTACCTTTACTGCAGTTGGGGTAGACAGGATGACGGTGTACGGTCCCTTCCAATGGGGTTCCAACGGTGTCTTCTTCCAATCTTTGATCCACACCGAAGTACCAGGCTGATAAGGATGCAAGGGTTCCGTCAAGTTGATAGGCAACTGGTCTTGGATCCACGTATGGAGAGTCTGCAGAACAAAACTAAGAGCTAGAAGTTCTTGTCTGGTTATTTCTGAACCAATTTGGGCTAGACTTCCTTTGATTCCCTGCACTATTGGTGGGGGTTTACCATACAAAACTTCAAAAGGGGAAAATCCTGTTGACTTTACAGGAGCTGAGCGTATTCTGAATAAAGCTATGGGGAGCACTTGGGGCCACTTCAATTGTGTCTCCTGACAAAGCTTGGACATTTGGGCTTTCAAGGTACGATTCATTCGCTCAACTTTCCCTGAACTCTGGGGTCTGTATGCAGTGTGGAGTTTCCATTGTATCTGCAAAGCTTTTGCTAACTGCTGAGTAACTTGGGAGACAAATGAGGGTCCATTATCTGACCCTATTACTGCTGGAATTCCGAATCTGGGGACAATCTCTCTCATTAAGACTTTAGTAACTTCTCGGGCTTTCTCAGTTCTGGTTGGGAAGGCTTCTACCCACCCAGAGAAAGTACAGACTAATACTAATAGGTAATGATATCCATTGGCTTTTGGCATTTCGGTAAAATCAACTTGGAGGTTGTGCATGGGGGTCACACCTCTTGACTGAACTCGGGGTGCTGTAATAAGGCCTTGCTTGGCATTATTCTTGGCACAAGTTTGACATTGTCGTGCTACTGAAGCTGATATGGTTGTCATCAGAGGGATGTAGAAATGTGGTCTGAGTGCTTTTTCCATAGCACTCTTCCCATAGTGGGTGGCTTCGTGGAAAGCTTTGACAAAGGATGGTCCTAACAATTCAGGAATTACTATTCGTCCTGGAGGTTGACTGCCCTCTTCTGGTGGCAGCTCAATCCATCCGTCTTTCAATACTCCATTTTCTTTGTCACAATAGTAGTCCAATTCTTTGGTGGTATATCGTGGGGTCCATAGATTCAAAGGTACTGGAAACAATGCTGCTTGCATTGGCATAGCTTGTGGGGCAATTTGTCCTGTCATAGCTGCTTGTCGTGCTGAGGCATCTGCAACTCTATTTCCTCGGGCAACTTCTCCTTTTCCTGCTTGATGTCCTCTGCAATGCATGACAGCTACACGTGTTGGGGCCCAAACGGCATCGAGTAACATCAATATTTCGGGACCATATTTGACTGATTTTCCTCCGGATGTGATGAGTCCTCTTTCTTTATAGAGAGCTCCATGGGCATGCAGGGTAGTGAAGGCATATTTGGAATCTGTATATACATTCAGTATAAGTTTTTCTCCTAACAACAATGCTCTGGTGAGTGCTATCAATTCGGCTTTCTGGGCTGATGTGCCTGAGGCTAGGGCTGATGATTCAACTACTTCGTGTTGAGTGACGACTGCATATCCGGCACAGCGTCGTCCATCAAGGATGAGACTGCTCCCATCAACATAATAGGTTTGGTCAGGATTGTCTATGGGCACATCTGTCAAGTCGGGTCGGCTGGAGAACACAGTCTCCATGACTTCGATACAGTCATGTTCTGGGAGTTCTTCACTGATGGGTATCAAGGTGGCTGGATTCAGGGCATGGCTCACTTCAAGTTGTATCTGTGGGTTTTCACATAACATGCTCTGGTACTTCAACATTCGGGAATTGGTGAGCCAATAATTTGCTTTCTGTTCCATAAGGGCAAGGACTGCATGTGGCACAGTGACTCGTATATTCTGTCCTAGTGTGAGTTTGTCTGCTTCACTCACTAGTAGTGCTGTAGCTGCAACTGCTCTCAAGCAAGGTGGCCATCCTTTGGCCACAGGGTCCAATTGTTTCGATAGGTAGGCTACAGGTCGTTCCCAATTTCCCAATTTCTGAGTCAACATGCCTAAGGCATTTCCCTGTGCTTCATGTACAAACAAGTGGAAAGGTTTGTGGACATCTGGTAGTCCAAGTGCTGGTGATGACATCAATTCTTCTTTTAACTTTTGGAAGGCTGTATCCTGCTCAAGTCCCCACTCCAGTGGCGACTTTTCTTCTCCTTTTGTGTCTTCATACAATGGTTTGGCAATTTGGGCAAAGTTGGGTATCCAAATTCGGCAATATCCTGCCGCTCCCAGAAAGGCTCTGACTTGCTTTCTGGTTGTTGGAGTTGGAATTCTACATACTGCTTCTTTTCTTTCTCTGCCTAATCTTCTGCTTCCTTGGGTGATACGAAAACCCAAGTATTTCACTTCTTTTTGGCATAACTGTGCTTTGGCTCTGGAAACTTTGTATCCAGCTTCCTCTAGTAACTGCAAGAGATCTTTAGTGGCTAGTATACATTCACTTTCTGATACGGCAGCTATCAACAGATCATCCACGTATTGGAGAAGTACTCTCTTCCCCGGGGCTACTGGATAGCTTGAAAGGTCTTGATTCAGTGCGGCACTAAAGATGGTAGGCGAATTCTTGAATCCTTGGGGTAATCTTGTCCAGGTAAGTTGGCCCCCTCTTCCAGAGATGGGGTCCTGCCATTCGAATGCAAACAATATTTGGCTTACAGGGGCTAATCTTATGCAAAAGAATGCATCTTTTAAATCCAGTACAGTGAAATGGGTAGCTTCAGCAGGTATCAGTCCTAGGAGGGTGTAAGGATTGGGTACGACTGGATGTATGGTCTCAGCTGCATCATTTACTCTTCTCAAATCTTGCACTGGGCGATAATCATCTGTCCCAGGCTTCCTTACTGGCAAAAGTGGAGTGTTCCATGGGGATTGGCATACTTTTAGTAGGCCATACTCAAGCAATCTTTGTAGGTGGCGATGAATGCCTTCAATTGCGGCTCTTGGGAGAGGGTACTGTTTGACATGCACTGGTGTAGCACTAGGCTTGAGGGTTACAATCACTGGAGCTATATGTTTGGCTAGGCCTGGGGGGCTGCCTTCTGCCCATACTCCAGGTGGTGCATCAATACTTTTCAAAGTTTGTTCAAAATAGGTATCTTGGACAGAATCATCAATGTAATATCTCCATTCTTCTTCCCGAGGAACTGTCAGCAGCATCACTCCTGCTGGTTTGGTTTGGGGATTTACTGTCATTTGCATTTCTCCTTGCTCAGAGAAAGATATCTGTGCTTGAAGCTTGGCTAACATATCTCGTCCCAGTAGTGGCACTGGACATTCGGGCATGTAAAGGAATTGATGAGTTACTTGCTGTCCTCCCAGACTGCATATTCGGTTTTGAAGAAAAGACTTTGTGGCTTTGGCACCAGTTGCTCCTATAATGGTGACTGCTTTTGTAGTGAATGGGGCTATCTTTTTGTCTATTACTGAATGTTGTGCTCCAGTATCAACCATAAAGTCCATAATTTGGTCTCCTATTTGTATTCCGACCATAGGCTCCTGGAGACCTAAAGCAAACTTGGAGCCCGGTCTGTCCTAATCCACGTCATTCTCATCATGGGCTGGTGTGGCCAATGCTTGAATGGCTCCTCCTCCTCTTTCTCGCTGGAATTGTTCTCGATTGGCTCCTCCTCGGCTTCGGGGATAGCTTCGTCTTTCTTCTCGCCACTGATGGCTGCTGTCGTCATCATGCTGGGCGTCTTCGAGTTGCGGGCACGTATCTCTCCAATGTCCTTCCTCTCTGCAATAGGCGCATTGGTTCACGCCTAGTCTCTGGGTCCGGCCTCCGCCTTGACCCCGCCCTCTTCCTCTGCTCCTTCGACTAGGGACACCTCCCCTTTTCTGTTCCACTATGGCCGCAGCCAAAAAATCAGCTTTCTTCTTCATCTTTCTATCACATTCTCTCTGTCTTTCAGTATCACGATTCACATACACTTTATGAGCGACTTCCAATAACTGTGTTGCATTCATGCCCGCAAACCCTTCTAACTTCTGTAATTTGCGTCTAATGTCTGGTTGAGACTGGTTTACAAAAGCAGAATTCACCATACATAAACTTCCTGGTGCCTCGGGATCATAGGGAGTATACATTCTGTAGGCTTCAGTTAATCTTTCATAAAAATCTGCTGGGCTCTCATCTATCCCTTGGATAACTCCTGTAACTTTGGAAAGGTTCATAGCTTTCTGGCCCCCCCTTCTCAGGCCTTGTAAAAAGCCTTGGCGAAAACGGGCTAGGGCTGTGGATCCTTCATCTGTATTTGGATCCCATTGGGGGTCTTCATTCGGGAATTCTCTCTGAGCTGCTTCCCTACGGTCTATTATATTCTGCCCCTGTGCCGGAGCTGCAGGGTTTTCTGCCATCCATTCAATAGCTGCTTTTCTAATTCTTGCTCGTTCTTCTGTAGTGAATAGGGTGGTCAGGAGCTGACGGCAATCTGGCCAAGTGGGTTGGTGAGTTTCCATAATACTAGTTACTAATTCTGTCAGCTCCTGGGGCTTGCTAGTATAGGAGGCATAATGCGACCTCCAATTTAATAAATCAGTTGTAGAGAAAGGGATATACACATAAGTTAGGGGTCCCGCTACCACTTCATCATTATCATTCTTTACGGGCACTCCCGGGACTTGCCGTAAGGGAAACAGTTTAGCTGCTATGGGTGTCTTTTGGGATCTAAGGGTTATTGTCGTTGCCTTTGCAGGAGTCACTTTCTTTTTCTCAACAGGTTTTGCTTTGGGTTTCTCTGTCACTGGCATGCTAGTGCTAGTGCTGACTTTCTCAATTATTTGTACACTTTCCTCATCTGGGGGATTCTCTCTTTCTCCTTCTTCAGTCTCCACTTCTGACTCGCTTTTTAGGTCCTCCTCTTCTTTTTCCCGCTAATTCTTCCTCTTTCTCTTCTCCAGGAGGGGGATCAGGGGTTGGGTCCCGCCTCGGCTCTGGCCGTCTCTGGGGTTCTGGGGCAGGACGCCGGGCTACTCTTACTGGACCTGGGGTTCGGGGCTGCCTGAGAATTATTTCTGGGGAATCAGGATCTGCCAGGATGGGCTTCTTTCTGGCTTTCTTATCCTGCTCTTTCATTCTAGGCTGTTCCGTTTTCTGTCTAGAATCTGCTTTAGCTAACATTATTCTGCACTGTTCCTCATAACAGCGCTGCGCCCAGGGGGGCGGATCTTCACAAATACTTAACCAGGAATCTATATAGGGGTACTGGTCGGGGTGCGCTACCCGCACTCTACGGTGTATTGACTGAATAATCTCTACTTTGAACGTTCCCTCTCGGGGCCAGATGGGGTCTAGATCGGGCCACTCCCTAGTACACAAAATTTGCAAACGGGCTGCTGTCATTTTAATACCATAATCTCCTGAATATCCCTCTTTAAAATGTGCGATCATACATTCTAATGGAGTGTTTCTAGTAGACCCCGCCCCTCCCATTTCGATGTGTGCGCGCAACAACAGACAGAAGGGAAAAAGGAGGGTGGACCGTGGGTAAGGGGTCCTCACGGCCCTGGAAACGTATAGGGAATACAAATAACAAGACAAGACGACAATCGCTTCCCCCTTTTCGCGACCTGAACGCGGTCGCCCGGTCAGGAAATGCGCTACTCAGGGGTCCGCCTTCACTTGGTCTGTGCTGCCAGACCTCTCATTCACACTTCGTTCACACAATCATGCTAGCAACGTATCCCAGAATGCATTCGTTTCTACCTATTCTGACTAGTCTTTTCCAATTTCCCAATTACAAAAAGGATGGGGGTTTCACCCGGCGAATTCCCATGCGGGGTTACTCGGCCCTTCCTTGAGAGGTGATCATGCTCTCTTACCAATTCCCAATATCTCGAGATTACAAATTCCAAAGTTCCAAGTTCCAATGGCAGTACTGCGCTTTCTATTTCTGTCTAGACCCAAAATCAAAACTATACTCACCGGATCCGGTCCTCAAACTTCCCAAGCAGGCGCATGAGTTGGACCTCGGACTCCCCTCACTCGGGTTCGAGGCGTTGACTCCAGCCGGGCTCGTCACCCGCCGAGGTCCGACCAGCTCCCTCCGATACAAGGGACCGGTGGCGCCAGGGAGCAGCCCTCGTCGGAAGGGCGCGATCCCGGCAGGACCAAGCCTATAGAGGCGGAAAGTCGTGGTATATTGCCCTATATACACTTTGATTCCACAACTTCCCGGCCAACGCACCAAGGAATATGTAGCAGCAAAGCGCAGACAAACCAATAATACCAGGAGTCTGTTCAGAAGGTCCAAATCATTTATTTGTGCACAAGTCTCGAACCAATCAATTTCAAAATGGCTGAGCAAAGTTTTCAAGCATTACAACAACTTTTATAGACTTCTGTTCCATTCTAGGTATAGAAAAACATTTCATTGGTCCCGGTAACCTCTCGTACCTCCCGTACCTCTTCTATTGGTCCCGGTACTGATAAGTTTATCCAGTTATGTCCCTTCAGTGGGCATGACACCTGCATACCCCCCTTCTAGTCCCAATTACAATGGTCAGTTCATCAACTTGTTACTTTCACACTTTCAAGGTTATAGAACCAATTTGTACGTGCAGAGGAGCTGGGCTCTGCAACTCATCTGTCAGCACTCCCAATTATTTCTTTGCAGATGTACTTTTTCTTATCAGTAACTTTTAACATGTTTTTCTGTATTTTTCCATCTTTCAATACTGCAGTTCTGCTTACCTAAGCTAATTCAATACTTCTACTGAGTTCTATCTTACAATAGCAGCATATTGGGGGATGTGCAATCCTATATGCCTCTCCACAGGCCTCATTTACAGGTCAAGCTAGCCATGCTGGCCTGCTTATGTTCGGACACTGTGGGTCACAGGCCTGCACCTGCCACACTACCAACAATGCTGTCAGGCTTTCTTCTCTGCCTGCTTTACGCTTTTCTTGGTGCCTTGCTTTTTTGTTACTGCTGCTAGCGTTGTTTTATCCTTTCTGTGGAATCTTAGGGTCCTTTTCCCTCCATAGTACAGAAAATAAATGATTGCTCTGCCTCCAAACCCCCAATTACTGTTTCCTCCAGGACAGCAAACTTCACGCATCCAATTCCTTCAGGAGGCATTGAATATCAATGGCACTTCTAAAGCTGAAATTTCCACTAAAACCTAGTGGCCTAGTGTTTGGTGAATAACCTCTCTACCCAGTTACCACCACTTCCCAAACCTTTTACACGCATTGTCAGGGAGTCTTTCAAGCAATATTTAGTGCTGATTAAATGTCTCTCCTTGAGGTCTTCCTGCCAGTCTTGGTGCTGTTCTGCCTCTCTCCTAGCGCCTTGGGGTCTTCCTGACAATACTGTGCTGCTTCACCTCTCTCCCTTTCTCCCTGTGCTTTGGGTTGTTACTGGCAAGGTTGGTGCTGCTTTACCCCCTCCTAGAGCCTTGAAGTCTCACTGCCAGTGCTGGCACTGCCCGCTTCTCTCCCAGTTCCTTAGGATTTTCCTGCCAATGCTGGCACTGCCCACTTCTCTCCCAGTTTCTTAGGATTTTCCTGCCAATGATGGTGCTGCTTTTCCCCTCTCCCAGTGCTTTGAGTTGTTTCCTGCCAATGTTTGCGTTGCTGTGCCCCTCTCCCCATGCCTTAGGGTTTCCATGCTAGTGCAGATATTTCTCTCCCTCACTTCTGGGGAAAATGATCCAAATGGAGTTTGAAAATAGACCAGCAGGTAACTGACATGGGCTCCAACATGGGCTGAACATAACATTTTTGCCAGGCACCTCCCTCTTTTCTTGTTTTTAAATGCTGGACTTCATATAGAAAATGAATTCATGTTTTTTTCAGTTCTGTAAAATAATCAGAAATCTAGTCGGTAGTGTAAGGTTTTGGATTATATCTTAGAGGATAATTTAAAAAAAATGTACATGGTACAAACAGTGCTTTCTTTATCCATGAAAATGGCTTTTTGTAGACTTGCCTACCCAATGTACAGGTAGATTTATATGCCTATAGGACATGTGCATGTGTGTTCACCTGGAGTTTGAGGAGCAGTTCTCAAAGACATAGTTTGTACTTAAACCTATATTTTTGAATTCTTAAAGATATGTGAATATATTACCCCATAAAAATTAAGCACACTCAATAGCAGGTGTACTGTAAATGTTTATTTATTTATTTGGTTTTATATACCACGCTTTTTAAGATCAGCGCGGTTTACATAGTAAGAACTCGATACACTGAACAGGTACAGGTAATACATAGAACAAGTATACAATAAATTAAAGATGTTTAAATAACAATAGAATGTTTCCAAAGCTGAATAGTTAACATGGGACCTGAGGTAAGTAACTATTTACAGGCATAGTAGGTATAGTTTTCCTGTGATAATTTTAAAAGTGAAAATACCAGTGACCTTTCATTGAACTTGATGAGGAGGTCTATGTAGTCAGAACTACACATATACTTTTCACTGATGTGAGGAATTATAGAATTTTCTCTTATATAGCAATACCTAATTGGAATATAAACAACAGTAAAAAAAAATACCGAACAGTAAGGTAGAAATAATGCATAGAGAGAATTGCTCTATACAGTAAAGCACATGACCATGTAGTCAATCAAACTGCTTGTGCCTCAACAAGAATGTCATTTTGATTTTTTATATGTTAGCTTTTTATTGTTTTTAAAGGGTTTATTTTTTAAATTTTGGTTCTTTTCTTTTTTATGTCATGTGATGATAGGTGAAACAAGGAAGAATCTGTGGCTTGACAGATATTAGACATTTATTTTATTTGTAGTATTACATATATTGTCATTCAAAATTCAAATGCATATTAGTTCTCTGGAGAAAGAGAATCATAAATGATTATACATGTTTCTATAGAATTTCAAGAATGTATATAATAACTACTTTCATCTAAGGGGTCTTTTATTAATAGTGCTATCTGGCAGCACATGTTCTGGCAGATGTACTAAAAACATGCTGGGATGCGCATTGCCATCTAGTGCAGGGCCATGACATTTAGCACAGAATGATTCCCGCATTAACTATGCAACTTGCATTAGAGGCACGAGTGGGTGGGCTAAGGACAGAGAGTGGGCATGTGAGCTCAGTGCAGTTAGCACTGTGTCACACCACGTGCCAACTGCATTAGCGTGGGTTCAACTAATGCTTTCTCAGTAGGTGGAGTTAGGTGCACCCGCGGTAACCGAGCATACACTATGGGACAGGGCACCACACTAACTGCCAGGGAAATGCTTTTCATCCCCCCGACAGTTAATGCGGAAGTGTTGCACATACTGTGTCATGGTTTCAGCGCTATTGCATGTTAGGTGCAACACCTTTATGCCCTAAATGTCTGCAAATCCCTACCACAAAACAATTCTGTGTAGTCACACTAGAGGGTTATGTTATAAACTGGTGCCTGGCTAATTCGTGTGTTCGTGCTTATGCTTTACATCTATAAAACAGCAAGTGTGAAAGTACGTGCCTATGTTATGGTGCCCTAGAGGTGGTGTAAGTGACCACTCCTAACTGTGCAATTATACTGTACATGTAAATTAAAGAATACTATAATCTATGGGCTGGCGGCTAGTGCTCCTGCAGCTACTAGCTGCCTGCACTGAACTTTAAACACGGATATTCAATGCCGGTGCCATATTCAGACTGACATTGAATATCCGGGTTGCCCAGCTTGCCGCAAAGCTAACCAGGCAGTGGCTCGATATTGCCGTGGCTTGTTTAGCTTCTGTGGTGAAGGTTAGGCCACTGTTTACTGTGCATGACTTTCGCTGCATGTCCTTAACTGGGTAGTGGCTCAATATCGCCGCTGCCTGGTTAGCAATGGCTGTTGTCCCAGAATGCCTTTAGCATGCCCATATGCTAACCAGTCATCAATAGGAAGACCCCGTTGTGTTCCAAAAAGATTTTTTTGTATTTTTGTCGGATATAAATCATGAGGAGAAGGCACTATAGGCCAACTCACTTACATGATACATGTCCCTTTTATTCCACCACTTGGGTATGAAACTTAAAAGTACTTAAACTAAGAAGGTCTCAAACCTGAATCACACAATACTTGTCAAATGTCTGCGCGACGTGCACGTTTCGGGGGAAAAAAAAAACCCCTGTATCAAGCGCTCGAAACTCTCCTCATGAAAACAACCACTGCCACCATGGAACTGGCAAAAAACGCCGACTTGTTGGCGATTCATATAAACGGAACCGATTTATAATTGGGCTAAACCAAATGCCTGTCAAAAACAACCAACCAATCAGAAGAGGGGAATCCCCACAAAGCAGGGAACCCCCTATACATGAAAGGATGACATCACATCGCCCCCAGCCAATCAATTTCACTGTTCATGCCAGTAGGAGACACAGCTTTTAGTAGGAATATCCACCGTTGCTCTAATCGCCGCAGGCGAAAAATCCGATCACCCCCCCTAGGATCCACCGGAACATAGTCGATCACAGACCAACGTAGTTGCTGAAATTCATGTTGAAATTGAGAGCAGTGTGAGACCATCGGAGCTGTAGAAACCAGATGGCGGAGACGGCTAGCGTGCTCCGCTAAACGAATCCGAATCTGTCGGGCAGTGCTCCCCACATAACGTAAAGGGCACATACACTGGATAAAATAGACCACGTGAGTAGAATTACAAGTGGTTTGCCAATGGCGATGGAAAACCTGACCCGTGTGTAAATCAGTCCAGGAACCCCCAGATACCGTGGTTGCACAAAACCCACAGGTCCCACAAGGCTCATGAGTACCAGATCCCACAGGGAGTCGCAATGGTCGATCCACTGATGTTGCAGAGATGACTAGTTTATCCCGAAGATTGGCTCCTCGTGAGTAGGCTATCCGCAAAGGCTTGTTGAAAACTGGATGAAGAGACAAAACTGGCCAATGTTTCTTCAAGATACCGACCACTCGGGATGAGTTGGACATATAAGGTAGAACCCCCGTCACTATATCATCCGTTGCAGGGGAAGCCCGATCATTTGACCAATCCAGAAACCACTCCCGATGTGAGTATAGGGCCCGCCGATATGCACTCGAAACCACCGACCGAGGGTAGCCTTTAACTAGCAGTCGGGCTGTGAGGTCAGCAGCATGGATTTTAAAATGTATAAGAGATGTGCACAATCTCCGAAGCCTTAGAAATTGCCCATAAGGCAAGCCGTTTCGCAAAGGTTCAGGATGGAAGCTTCTGTAGTTTAGCAAACTATTGCGTTGGACCGGTTTGCGAAAAAGAGTGGTAGCTAAGGAATCCCCAGTCCGAAAAACAGTCATGTCCAAAAATTCCACACGATCAGTATCAATGTGAGCAGTATACTGAATATGAGATTTTAATCCATTGAGCCAATCCAAAAACTCGTGCAAAGAGGGTAAATCCGACGTCCAGATGAAAAAAATGTCATCTAAAAACCGCTTCCACACCAACACTGATGAGAATTTGGATGAACTGTAAACCAGTCGTTCTTCTACATCTGCCATATAAAGGGTCGCCACCGAAGGCGCCACCGTGGCGCCCATGGCAATGCCAAACACTTGTTGGAAAAAAGACCCTTCAAACAAAAAATAATTCCGGGTGAGAACCAACGTGATCAATTCCATCAAAAAGGATCTGGGTAAACGAGGAGGGACCTGTTGAAATAGACCCTGCAACAATTGTAAAGCTTCACCTTGATGTATATTAGTATACAATGCAGCCACATCAAGCGTGACCAAAAAAACAGGTGCAGATGGTAATGACACTTGCTGTAGCACACAAAGAAATTGGGTAGAATCCCGAATGAAAGACCGAACGGACGTTGCCTCCTTGCTTAAAAAGACATCGCAAAATTTTGACAGTGGTTCCAGCACTGAACCTCGACATGAGATGATTGGTCTCCCCGGGGGTCCGTCAATGACTTGTGTACCTTGGGCACAAGATATATGATAGGTACCTTGGGGTTGCGCAGTTGAAAGGAACCGTAATTCCCTTGAGGTGATCCAGCCCCTAGAAAAAGCATCCATCAACAAGGTCCGGATCTCTGTCTGTAAGGACAAAGTAGGATCAGCGTCCAACCGAAGATATACCAACGGATCTAAAACATGAGAGCGCAATTTCAGCATGTAATCCTGAGTATCCCAGTATCCCAATTATAAATCGGTTCCGTTTATATGAATCGCCAACAAGTCGGCGTTTTTTGCCAGTTCCATGGTGGCAGTGGTTGTTTTCATGAGGAGAGTTTCGAGCGCTTGATACAGGGGTTTTTTCCCCCGAAACGTGCACGTCGCGCAGACATTTGACAAGTATTGTGTGATTCAGGTTTGAGACCTTCTTAGTTTAAGTACTTTTAAGTTTCATACCCAAGTGGTGGAATAAAAGGGACATGTATCATGTAAGTGAGTTGGCCTATAGTGCCTTCTCCTCATGATTTATATCCGACAAAAATACAAAAAAATCTTTTTGGAACACAACGGGGTCTTCCTATTGATGATTGTTGTTATTTTGACCTTTGTTTTTTTGGGGTCTTTTTGTCATATGCTAACCAGTGGCAGCACCTGTAGATACTCAGTGACACTAACTGTGTTAGTGCCATTGAATATCCCACTGAGCACCCCCCATGTGTGTATTTGCTCACACCACCAACATTCTGCCCAAGCTCCGCCCATCTCCATGCCCACAGTGAAAAGTATGTACAATGCAAAGTAGACACATACTTTCACATTAGTTGGTATTTTATAAAAGGTCATTTACATACCTATATCACCACTTGCACGCACAAATACTAGACTTTATTCCATTGTTCTACATAAATCTAGGATGTTCCTTATAAACAACATCTCGATAATAAATCGTTTTTTCTCTGTTTGATTTTAGGGATGACTTGTCAAGCAAGAACATCGTACACCGAAGATGAAGTACTTTGGGGTCATCGCTTTTTTCCTGTCATTTCCTTAGAAGAAGGATTCTTTAAAGTAGACTACTCGCAGTTCCATGCAACATTTGAAGTCCCTACTCCACCCTATAGTGTGAAAGAGCAAGAAGAAATGCTTCTTATGTCCTCCCCTTTAATAGCACCTGCTGTAAGTAACAGCAAAGAAAGAAATAACTCTGTAGATTGTCTAGATGGTCTAGATGACATTAGTACAAAGCTGCCTCCAAAACTGCAGAAAATAACAGGAAGGGAAGACTTTCCAAAAAAGCTGCTGAGGATGAGTTCTACAACTTCCGAAAAGGCCTATAGCATGGGTGATTTGCCTATGAAGCTTCAACGAATAAGCTCAGTCCCTGGCAACTCAGAAGAAAAATTGGTGATTAGAACCACAAAGATGATGTCTGATCCTATGAGTCAGTCTGTGGCAGATTTGCCACCAAAGCTCCAAAGGTTGTCGGGAGGTGGAACAAGGATTGATGGAAACCTGCCACCTAAATTAAGAAAAATGAACTCTGACAGATTTACATAATAAGAATTTAAAAACTTTTAGATATTATTTATAATAGGAAACACTAGTAAATTCAATTTTGTTGGGCAAGGAAACAATCTAAACAAGCTCTTGTTTGTAAAAGTAGAAGTGTTTCCATTGCACTACAGGCATACTGAGAGAAATGTGTTTTTTCCAGTTAACCATGACTGTAAGTATAATGCTTTGATAAAAGACCTAAAATATTTTTAGGATGACAAGAGAACTACAGTAATATTAAGTGGCATGTAGTATCACAGAAAGCATGCAATAATTGTGTGCAGATTTTGCATATAGTTTTATGGCATGTTTCTTACTATATTTATATTGTATATTCTACAAAAAATATGTAAGGGGCGTTATTCTTCCCCGTATTTCTTAAGCTTTGTTGTAGGTTAATATAACAATGGATAACTGTTAGGGGAAGATTTATGTTACAGTGATGCAGTCATGTCTATTTTAGCAGAAAAAAATATTTTTGGCTATAGCCCGATTGCCAGAAGTTGCTAGATTCAACAGATTTATCTAGTTTTTCTATCATTTTCACCCCAATAAAAGTGTTTAGGAAAAGGGGTATGTTTTACTATTGTGGTGAGGTAATGTGGTTTACCTTGGTTTAATATTTTTTGAGACTCTTAGGTTATTGGAATTCTGTGACATAAGGAACTTGATTGACCAACCTGGATCAGGTTTTTCAAAGATTTGCTCCACTTTAAAATGTGCTGTAATAATGCAATGGTGGTTCTTATCTGTCAAGCCATAAGAAGCTAGGAGGAGCCATGCTGAATCAGACCAAGTCCATCGTGCATCATGTCTCCAACAGTGGCCAGTCCAAGCCACAACTACATGGCAGATCCCAAAAAGTAGATCTGTTTCTCATAGCTCATTTCCAGGTATCAGCTCTCTCTCTCTTAGCATCATCACTAAGGGAAGTAGTTAATGTAGCAAAAGATATGAACTTTGTTAAGGCAGAAAATGAAGGAGAAAGGCACCAGATGGCCCTGTGTCTTCATTGGGCTATGTAGAAGGCAGCATTAAAAATGGCAGAAGGCTGTTTATCTTAGTTTTTGAGATGCAGGCATTCTCTTTAGCACTTTAAAATTGCCAATGTTGACAAAAAAAGGGACAAACTGATTAGCACTGGATTTAAGGGGCTTCCTTGACCTTGGATAGCAAGTTTTTCAAAGTTTGAGGTTCACCTTACAAAACTACCTACACTGGGTCAGTTTTGCACATTTCTTAAGCCTCTGAAGGGTAAATTGCTTTTCCAGCCTACCCCTTTTTCTTCAGGACCAAGTGCGTACATAGAGCAGGGTTTTCAAATGGCTCCTTTGAAAAACCACACATGCATGTGCCTGGTCTCGCTATTTAAAGATGCACTAAATTATTCACAGTGGTGCAAGATTAGGCTATTATTGCCAATATTGACAGTTTTTGTGCTGGCATAACTCTTTAGCCAGAGTGATTTTCACGTTATAAATTATGGGATATCATCATTCATAAATCTGGAATAATTTTGCACTGCAGCAAACTTGATAAATGTTGGCTGTATGAGTGTCAGAGCTATTTAAGAGAAATGTAAAAATAAATAAATCATTATGACACACCACACAGAAGTGATGAAAATACAGAGGTCGATGTTTAGATGGTTTAGTTGGTCAACTTGAAAAACGTTTCCGTGCAGCTGACTACTTAAATTTTAACTGGACAATGAATAATCTGGTTAAAAGCTCACTGTTTAAAGAGAGGGGGTGGAAGTGAGAGGCATACAGAGGGCATGGCATTAACTGGTTAAGTCTGGTTGACAAATATGTATCCTAAATTTAACTGTATCCTTTTATCTAGTAACTTTGGGCATTTTCAAAACACCAGACTTTACCAGTTATCTTTTTGAATATCCAGTTAAAAGTAACCAGATTACCAGAAACTAAATCCTGATCTCCCAGTTTTATGAATTTAATAGAAAACATTCTAAGACAAAACTAACACATATTACAAATAAATTTTCAATCTCTTACTTATAAATAAACACATTACAAAAATAAATATTTTTCTGCTAAAGTGACAATATTCATTTATAATATATTTTTGATGTGGACTATGAGGTTCAAAGAGGTCTGATACATGTTATATACAGTGCAGTAGAAAATTTTGAACACCAAGGGACCTAGTTACTAAGGTTTGCTTAAATTATTGTGTTTAATTCATCCACACTCGCTATTAGTAAATAGGTCCCATCAATAGGCCCTGCTCAAAAATAATGCCCTTTAACAGTGAATTAACATGTTTTGATATTAGCACACCTTAGTAATTAACCCCTTTTGTTTTCACATTAAATAATTTTCGGATCTACTATTTAATTTAATGTTTTCCTTATTATTTTTGTTTCTATTCATGACTTGGCATTAAGTGTATCATTGTAACATAGAGGCCGGTATTCAGAAGATTTCTGCATGTAAAACAGATTTTTAATTGTATAAATCTTTGGCTTTAAAAATATCCCCTGTTTATCAGGATCACTTTGGGCAAAATTATTGGTTAAGAATGATGTTGGTCCAGAGATGTGCCAAGAGAAGGTACACAAATGTAACTAGATAATGCCACATTGCATGCTGTCTAGCTAATTTGTGCAAAGAGGAACATTCATTGAAAAACAGTCATAAATGTGAGTAGACATGTCTTATGTACTTAAATTTATTCAGATATTCATCTGTATTTCTAACTAGACAAATGTGCCTGAATATTCAGACAACATTAACTGGAAAAATTTATTCAGTTAACTTTGGGGTACATTCTACCCTGCGAATAGCGGGGATGAACGTCTGGTTAGGACGTTCAATTCCTGCTATTCAAAAGGACCTGATTCAGACCATAGAGCTCCCTGCACCTACAGAGGGGATGTGCAGGGAGCTCTAGACAGGGGCAGGAGGGGGAGTGGGTGGAGGACAGGGAGTGGGTGGAGTGGGGACAGGGGTGGAGTGCTCAACCCAGACATACAGGGCTGATTCCGGTCGTGGCCCTGTATGTCCGGGGATGCAGAGATAGACAGAGGACTTATTCCACCTCAGAGATAAGATCCCCCGACATTGGCAGACATCCCTGCGCCTCCCCCCCTGGCCAGGTGAGCAGGGCAGCTGTGGAAAAAGAAAGGTTAAAGGCTTGCGGCAATCGGGGCTCCTGCATGGCATCCCGGTGCCATTGCGATGGGATGCCACGGCACCAGGCTCCATGCAGGGGCCTTGGGTGGATTCGATGCGCTGTTCCCTGTGCGCTTAGGCCCTTGCAATCAGGGCACAGCCGGGGCATCCAAGCCCCCTGCACCCGATTCTGCTCCCTTGGGAACGTATAGCTCTGCTGGTGCAGAATCGGCTACAGGCCGGGGCCATCCAGATTTTGGACGTACAGATGGGTCTGGATGTGCCTCATTTGGAATTGGCCTCTTTGTGTACACTCTTAACTCAATATAAGATCCATCTATGGATGTTAGAAAATATTATCAACCTTGTAAAATGCTTTTGGGCATAGAAATGCATAGAAAATGAAATATATGTCTTGTCCAAAAAGGTACATTTTCTAAGTGGTAGGACAAGTATTGGTGTTGTTTATACCAATTTTTAAAGAGAGAATACATATATACATTTCCTTTGAAAATTATCCTACCAAAACTGCATGCCCATATTTATACAGGCTATTTTGTATGGATACAATTTTTGAGAAAATCTTTGCACATATTTTGGACATCTAAAGTTATATTTGTAAGTTCTGCTGCCATCCAGCTCCATCCTTAGGAACACCTTTGCTTGCCACAGATAGAAGTATGTATGACATGGCATTGCATGTATATTTTTATCCATATATATTGTGAACAATTTTAAAACAAGTTGAAAAGTGTACACATGCAGTGTGTCATGAGAGTGTCAGGGGAATATTTTTGTGTGTATCATGAGGGACTTTGGAGGTACATATGTGTGTGTGTGCCACGGGGTGTGTGCATTTGTGTGTCATGGGGGTGTTGGGAGGTGCGTTCATGTGTGTGTGTGTGTGTCATGGGAGGTGTTGGGAGGTGCATGCATGTGTGTGGGTGTGTCATGGGAGGTGTTGGGAGGTGCATTCATGTGTGTGTCATGGGAGGTGTTGGGAGGTGCATTCATGTGTGTGTGTGCATCATGGGAGGTATCGGGAGGTGCATGCATGTGTGTGGGTGTGTCATGGGAGGTGTTGGGAGGTGTGTTCATGTGTGTGTGTGTGTCATGGGAGGTGCGTTCATGTGTGTGTGTGTGTGTCATGGGAGGTGTTGGGAGGTGCGTTCATGTGCGTGTGCATCATGGGAGGTGTCGGGAGGTGCATGCATGTGTGTGGGTGTGTCATGGGAGGTGTTGGGAGGTGCGTTCATGTGGGTGTGTGTCATGGGAGGTGTTGGGAGGTGCGTTCATGTGTGTGTGTGTGTCATGGGAGGTGCGTTCATGTGTGTGTGTGTGTGTCATGGGAGGTGTTGGGAGGTGCGTTCATGTGTGTGTGCATCATGGGAGGTGTCGGGAGATGCATGCATATGTGTGTGTGTGTGTCATGGGAGGTGTCGGGAGGTGCATGCATGTATGTGTGTGTGTGTGTCATGGGAGGTGTTGGGAGGTGCATGCATGTGTGTGGGTGTGTCATGGGAGGTGCGTTCATGTGTGTGTCATGGGAGGTGCGTTCATGTGTGTGTGTGCATCATGGGAGGTATTGGGAGGTGCATGCATGTGTGTGGGTGTGGGTGCTAGGGGAGTGTCGGGTGCATTTGTCTGTGTATTATGAGGGTATTGCGGGGTGTGTAAATGTCTTGGGTGGCATCGGGGGTGCGGGCATGCAGATGTGTGTCATTGGATTTTCAGGCGATGGATGCATGTGTATGTGTGTATTATTGGGAGTGTTGAGGGGATATGTGCATGTGTATATGTGTCTGTCAAGGGAGATGTGGAGGGTACACGCATGTGTGTTTGTGTAATGGGGTGTCAGGGTGTGCATGCTTGTGTGAGTGTCGTGGGAATGTCAGGAGATGCATACATGTGTATGTGCATGGTGGTATATGACATGGAAGTATTGTGTGTGTGGGGGGGGAGGGGGTACAAATTCTGTCATTCTAAGGGAAAGATAATGCCAGCTCAAAACTGGTGTTATTTCTTTCCAGCCGGGATCATCGGCCCACTAGCATGTGGCCAGATGCCCCAGGCTATGAAATTAAAGGGGCCACACCTAACACTGAATCAGGTGGCCCAGGGGTCCCCTTCCCCTCATGCCACTACCCCCTCCCCGGCACCCCCCAAATTCCAGTACAGTCCCCCCCAAGACTTTCCACCCCTGATCTCAAAAGACAGTGTGCCCCCCAAAGATCCCCTCTGAAATGCCTAGTGGTCTAGTGGTGTAGATCAGCAGAGCAATCCCTTCTCACTCCTGCCAGCACTGGTTTGGATCAAAATGGCTCCCACAATTCCTTAGCAGTAATAGCGGCCTGATGCTCCTCTGCTGGTTAAATAACACCAGCTTTGGAATGGCAGCTTGCAGTAATTCATTGCAAACCACGTTATTCATTTGAATATAATGGGTTATATTCAAAGCGTACTGCAGTAGTAATTTGTACACTACAGTAAAATAACACGTTATTGCCTTTTAATGTGAGTTAAGGGTCAAAAAATGTGTTATTGCCATAATGCACTTTAGTAACTATCCCCTTCTAATAGTGTTATTTATGAAAATTTGATTGTGTGCTAATGTGCATTGTTATTCAGTAAGTCCTGTTGATTTTAATGAGGCCTGTTTACTAACAATACATATTAATATGCATTAGTTTGCTATCACATTTTTGGAATAGGCCCCTAAGTTAGTTGTCTGGAAAGCGAGAATGGAAAAAAAAGCTATGTACCTGACATAGGCACCTGGAAGAAATTTTATCCAAACATGGTTGCCTAAGATTTGGACTGAAAATAGGTAATTAACTTTAAGTGCCTAACACTGAGGCATCTAATTTTAGGCCCACTTTTTAGTCGTCTACATTTAGGTGCCTTAGTTAGAATTCAGTGCTCTTACTTGTCTCTGCCATTAGCTCCATCCACTTTTTCGATGGCTGTTTTTATGGACCAGTTGAAAATAAGGACCTTATTTTAGCATGTAAAATTGTATTTAGGAAGACCAGTGAACCTCACTTGTTAAGGCAGGAGCCTAGGTCAGCCCCCTTAACCCTTTGAAAATGTACCCCTTTTCGAAAGACTGAAAGGGCTAGATATGTTAAAGGGCTTTTCCTGTTTTGAGGGCAAATTTCAAAAGCCATTTATACAAGTAAATATAGTAGCATAGTATTTGATGGCAGATAAAGACCAGTATGGTCCATCTAGTCTGTCCAGCAAGGTGGCAAAAGTAGATGCACCTGCCGCTCCATGCAGATCACCCCTCCCCATGCCTATGTTTAGGGGTGTACCCATCGCTCTGTGTAGATCACCCCTATTTACTGAGATATAAGATGTAGTTATGTTTGTTTTGATTTTATCCTGTTGCTATAAAGGGATCCTCTGTGTCTGTCCCATGCCATTTTGAATTCTGTCACTGTATTTGCCCCACCACTTCATCCATGTAAATCAATTATCTGAAAACTGCTCACCCTCGCTGAGAGGTAAAGGGCAGAGATGTTCCAAAGTCAGAATTAGGGCAGGAAATGATGTGACATGCATTATTTTGCCTTTTCAATGCACCACACGTTGTTGGGAAGGCCAAAAGCAATCACAGATAAAGCAGGCACTTTCTAGGTAATTTGTAGAGGGAAATTATTCACAGATTTTACAAATGCTGGTATTGTTTAGAAAATGTTCAATAAGATATGCCATACTGGGTTAGATCAAAGGTCCATTAAGCCCAGTACTGTATCTTGTTTCCATCAATGGCCATCCAAAGCAGTTTACAATTATAAAATATTAAAATACAATAAAGTAATTAAACAGAAAAAAAACATAAAATAAGATATAATCATGGGATATGAAATTTATGTCTTTTAGAAATATTTTTAATGTACAAACCTTACCACAGAGAACATCATTTGTGTAACACCTCAACAGAGCAAAATATACAAAATAATTGTATGCACTTAGTTTATTCACATGTGGCGGCATGTTTACTAATGGGCACGCTGGTAGTAGCATTCGTGTCTGCAAATTAACATGGAGGCATGTACTAAATTTTGGGGGGGTGTGTGTGTCTGTCCCCCTGCTGATAGCATGATCTTACTGCACAGCACTGTGCTAACTGGCATATGGCTGCACTTAAGGCCACCACTGAGTTATGTTAAGTGCGCCCGCATTAATGGCAGGTGAGATTTAATGGTAAAAAATGCAGGGTCATGCATTTGGGCTGCAAAAATCCAAGCGAGCGGTACAGTGTAGGGGGCGAAATACTTCTGTCCATGAAAGAAGAGCGAGACCTAGGCATGATTGTTTCTGTTGATCTTAAAGTGGCTAAACAGGTAGAAAAGACAACGGTGAAATCCAGAAGGATGCTTGGTGCATAGGGAGAGGAATGGCCAGCAGAAAAAAGGAGGTGATAGTGCCTCTGTATAAGTCTTTGGTGCGACCTCATTTGGAGTATTGGGTGCAATTCTGGAGACCGCACCTTCAAAAGGTTGGAGTCAGTGCAGAGGGTGGCTACTAAAATGGTTAGTGGTCTTCCTTATAAAGCATATGGGTACAGACTTAAAGATCTTAATATGTATACATTAGAGGAAAGGCGGGATAGAAAGATATGGTAGAGATGTTTAAATACCTCTTTGGCATAAATGCACAAGAGGAGAGCCTCTTTCGATTGAAAACAAGCTCTGCTACGAGGGGACATAGGATGAGGGTGAAAGGGGATAGACTCAAAAATAATATGCAGAAATATTTCTTTACGGAAAGAGTGGTAGATAATGGAGGTAGTAGAGACGATGACAGTATCTGAATTGAAGAAAGCATGAGACAAACACCGAAGATCTCTAAAGGAAAACAGGGGACTGCTGTTGATATGGCAGGGCAGACTAGATAGGCCATCTGGTATTTTTCTGTGGTCATGTTTTTATGTTTCTAATGGCAACATTCATGGTTAGTGTGCTCCCAAAACACCCTTGCTAACTGCAGTGCTCCGTCAATGTCTATATTCTGCCCTGAACCTGCCTACCCAATCTCCACCCAATTGTGTGCTAAGCGGTTAGCATAGGATTTTTAGCAACAGGACCCCACACTAGCTGTTAGCGTGGCATGCTTGGTGCATTTCAAACCCCCTGCTAATTTTTAGCACACTTTAGTAAACATGCCCCTTACTCTGAGTGACTTTATAAGAACCCATTTCCATGCGTGCAGACACCTCTGACTTGTGTGCAAATGGCCTCTAAAAGTAAATTAGTAAAAGTGGAACACCCAGTTGCAAAAGGTTTGGCACCCTTCTGCTTTAAGGGTATATATCAGACTTGGCCTGATTGTTTCTATTATTTAGTTCTTCCCTTTCTTTGTCTCTGAATTTTTATAATTCTGTTGCTTTTCTGCTTGAAACGTTGACGTCTTCGGCATTAGCTGGGGTTCAGAACTTTTCTTTGCTCCAGTTGCTTCCAGTTACAAAAGTGTTCCCACATTCACCCATTTCTCACCATTGCCACATTCAGCCTATATCCTGTTTATCTGCTTTAATGCTTATCTACATTTTTGAATTATGCCTTATCTTCCTCATTTTTCTCACCGTCCATTGGGTATATAATGTAGTAAGAGAGCTGCTATTCATTGTCTCTAAATCGTTAGCATCCGATATTCAGGTGGGACAGCACCAGCAATGGCACTTAACTTTATTCAGTTGCACTATTAATTTAAGGACACATTTTAGATCGGACATGGAGATCAGAATTGAGACTTCATTGCCAAGATGTGCTCAATTCTGATGGTAATTTTAGGAACAGCTATGCTAAACGTGGAGCCGTTTCTAAAATACTCGTCCAGGGAGGAACCAAGATGGCGCTGGTTAGACTGTTGTGAAGTAGGCCGCTTACCTTATGGGGAAAAAGCGGAAGGTGAAGGGGGTTTTGCAGCTCTCCCAAAACCCCTGTTACTTCATTGCCCTTGCGGTCATTAGTCACCGGACCCTTGGCTAATTATTTTGTGCATCTGCCTCAGCAACCCAATGTTTTCAGGGGAACTAAGCCCAGCTGCAGCTTCTTCAGAGCTGGTGAACTCGGAGACTGCTTTGAGCATTTCATCTCTCTCCCCTAATTTGCAGTGAACGCCTAAAGTAGCATGTTTCCAGTGGACTCCTGATATGTCTGTTGCTGATTTCTCCCCTGTCTGGGACTGGAGTTCCTCTGGATCGGGGGCCAGACTGTGGAGTCAGGGAGGTTAGCAATTTGCGGACCCCAGAACAAGCACACCATGCCGTACCTTTGGTGTCATCAAGAAGTAAATCAGCAGCAAGTGAAACTGCCTGTGTGGGTGCTGGAGAAACATTGACTGTGATAGGAGAGATTGTTCTCTCTGGGACCTTGGCCTCTTTCTCCCTGGTACGTCCTTCAACTTTTACTTTAGAGACTATATGGTCTGCTATTATCTCCAAGTTTCGTCTCTTTCTGTGAAAGTTCAGTTGAACTCTAAGGCAACTGAGGAGGTCACTGCTAAGGCAGCAGCAGCTCATACTTTGGCATTAGAGACTCCAACTACAGCAACGGTGTTGGAAGGACAAGCTGAAGATTTTATTAAGAATTTGCTTTGGTGAATGCAAAATTGGAGCATTTAGAAAATGCTTCCCATGCCATGAACCTTCGGTTAATTAAGTTTCTTAGAACAGATTCCACAGGAAATATTCCGTGAGTATTTAAGTAAAATTCTAGCTGTTCCAGCTGATTCACATCCTCCAGTGGTTAAAATGTATTATCTTCCTTCGGGGAAGATCTCTTCTTCAGAAATTGTTGGGACATAGCAAGCAGTCATCCTTAATGTATCTGAGCTATTAGAGTCATCTCAAGAAGAACCAGTTGTGCCGCCTACCTTAGTGGTGACTTTTGCTTTGCTGATAAAAATTGGTTACTAAAATTATTTTTAAGGAAGAGAAACTTATTTCGAGGCTTATCGGTTCATATAGTTCCCAATTTAGCCAAAGAAGCACAGCAGTATCGTAGGGAGTTTTTACTTCTCCAGCTAGGAGTTCAACAGTTGGGAGCACTTTTCTTTTTAAAACATCCATGTAAATGCATGGTCAAATTTCATTCAATTTCTTATGTTTTCTCTATGAGCCCTCCCAACTGCTGGCCTTTGTAAACCCTAGATGTTTGGAAGCCTCCATTGATACCTCTGCTGTTCCGTGAATATTGTTAATTGCTGGCTGCTGTCTAACCACTGTATCTTGCGATTTCAATATTGTATGTTTCTTAAGTGTTTCTCCCCCTCTTATTGTGGGCTGGGATGAACAGACAGTTTGTACACAAGTGTATGATTTCTTGTGTTCTTTTTTTAAAAAATTCCTATTTATTTCCTCTGTACTATTCAACTTCTGTACAAGATGAAATAATTCTTGGTGTATTTGATAAAATTGCATAAAGATAAAATAAAAACACAAATTTAAAAAATACACATTCATGTGCAGCAGGAGGAACCATTTCAGAAATATACACATGGGGAAAATCGACAGCAGAACATGGTAACCTACATGGGTAAGTACCAGCATTTCACAGCAAACACGTGCAAATGTCGGCACTTACACTTATCTCTGGGCCATTTTGCAAACATGGATGTGCAGATGCTCCCAATTAAGTACTAAGGACTCAATTTGGAAGGGGAAATAAACATTAGCAGGATCATTTTGAGGTGTGAATAGCGAGGATGGATGCCCCATTGGGACGTCCATCCCCACTATTCGGCCCCTCTTCTGACCCTGACTAACTTCTCCGCATGCTGTATGGGAAGTTTAGATGGGAGCGGAAAAGGGGCATGGTGGGGGAGGAGTTAGGGCAGGCAGTGGGCGGTCGGCGGCCCTGGACAGACAGGACCGATCCCAATGTCGGCCTTGTATGTCTGGGGCCAGTGGTCTGAATGGGGAACTTCTTCCACCTCTTATTGTGGAATAAGTTCCCCTAGTCGGGTGGATCGGGCAGGTCCAGGGCTCAGAAAAGGTTGGAGGGGGCAGAGAAAATACCCCGCAGCCCAATCCTGGCCTTGGGAGGCCAGATCAGGGGTCAGACTGCGGGGAATGAACATTTTGATCTGGTGGTTGTGGATCACGGCTCTTGAATGGAACCGCGGTGCCTTGGCAACCAGACTCCATGGTGCCACGGCTCCATTCAAGAACCCTGACTGAGTTAGCTGGGTTAGGCCTGTACATGAAGGCTGACCAGAATCGGTGTCCAACTCTGAATTGGGCCTTAGGGGCCTGATATTGCATTGGGCAGGGCTAAGTCCCGTATCCACAGTCTGCCCGCTAACCTCTTAACCCCGGATTTTCACTTCTGCAGTGACGGAAGTGAAAATCTGAGGTTTGTCGCAGAGCTAGAAAGCCGCTGAGCTTAACGAGGCAGCAGCAATTTTGGATGCTGCCCAGTTAGTCCTGGCACCTTAAAAATAGGCAAGGGTTTTCCTTCACTATCTTTAAGGCGCAGAGCGCTAACCAGGCACCATCCAAAATTGCTGCTATCCGGTTAGCGCGATTCTCTGCCTCCACTCCACCCCGGAATGCCCCAACATGCCCCAATGCTAAGCGGATAGCATTGAGCACGTAGGGGACCTAATTCGAGATTTTCAAAGGCACTAGCTAAGTAGGTGCCTTTGAAAATCCCCGATTAAGGCATTTACATTGTTAACATGAGCTGTTAACCGTGTAAATGCCTTTAAAAGTGGGCCCTAGGGGATGAAGAGGAAGTTATTTTATTTATTTATTTATTTTATATATCGTTTTAGCACGTCGTCAAAGCAGTTTACAATGAACTGGTAACAGCCTGATTCTTAGAACCTGGAGTCTGAACTAGGAATATTGTGAGGTTATCCTCTAAATTTAACTATAATATTTTTACAACAGCGGGAAAGGAGTATGTACATTGGTGGTGGGGGAGGGGAACTGATGATCCATGTTTCGCTGTCAAAGTGTTCTTTGAAGAGTATGGAACTCCTTGAGGTCTGTAATTGCATGTAGGTTGTTGGGAAATGCTAGGGGCGAATAGGGAGAAGGCCCAGTTGACAGTGGATTAAGTGCTCTTTATTTTGAGGGAGGGGACAGTGAATGTTTTCTGCGTAGTAGTCCTTCTGGCTCTGTTGCCCAATGTTCTCTGTAGGAGTGATTGTAGGTATTCAGATGACAGGTTTTGGGATGCCTTGAAGGTGGTCAGAATGGCCTTGTATTTTGCCCGACTAGCTATGGGGAGCCAGTGGAGGTGCTTTAGGATTGGTGTTATGTGTTCAAATATAGAAGAGCCATGTAGGATGCAGTCCGCAGTATTTTGCACTAGTTGGAGGGGGATGTAGCGCATATTTGGGGAGGCCTTGCAAAATTATGTTGCAGTAGTCCAGTTGTGGGACTACTAAGGTCTGAATCAATGTGCGGAAGTCGCAGTGGTCTAAGAGTGGACGGAGCCGCTGAAGTGTTTTCATTTTGTGGTACACAATCCTTACTGTGTTACTGATATGTGCTTGTATAGTGAGGCTCTGATCCAGGGTTATTCCAAGGTATCATACTTGAGATTTAATTTCTAATGCAGCTTTGGGTATTCCAGGGATGATTAGTGAGGTTGGAGGGAGAAAGTTGGGATTTTTTTATGGCATGGAGTACCTCGGTTTTCTTGTAGTTGATGTTGAGGTTGTTCTGAGTGAGCCAGTTGTTGACTGCAGTGAGGCATGTCAGCAGTGCAGCATAAGAATGGCATTTGGTGGAAAACGAGACGTGTAACATTATGTCATCCACATATATGTGATAAAATACATTATGGGCCTGGATGAGAAGGCAGATAGGCTGTATGTATAAACTGAATAGTAAAAAAGGAAGTGCAGATCCCTGCAGGACTCCTTGTTGTTAGTTGCAGGATGCTGAGGTGTATGATCTGATCTTGACCTGTTATTGTCGGTCTGTGAGGTATGAGTGGAACCATTTCAAGGTGGTGTCAAGTCCCAGGGTTTGTAATCATGATATTAATATGTTGTGATTGACTGAATCAAATGCAGAGGCGATGTCGAGGAATATCATGATGAAGCCTTGGTGTGGTTTGCCCCATACCTCTTATGAGTCTGTCGGTGAGTGCGGTTAGGAGTGTCTCCACCACATGTTTGGGTTTGAAATCGTGTTGCTGTAGATTGTGCGGTGCATGAGAGGTGATGTAATTTTGAAATTGGTATAGTGCTACCTTCTCAATGACCTTAGCTAAAAATGGAAGGCTTGCAATGGGTTTGTAGGAGGTGGCGAGACTTGGGTCAAGGAGAATGAATGTTTTTTATGATAGGCTGGATGGATACTAGTTTGAGGCTGGTGGGCATGTGTCCCTGGGGAAGGGATAGCTGAGTGATTCTGAATACGAGCAGAGATAAATCAATAGAGGATATTTTGATGCACTGACTGGACATTGGTCGAGAGGAGACATTGTGATGTTGATGACTGAGATGATGTTCTCAATTTGTTCCATTGAGATAGGGTTGAAGCTACTCCAGGTGGGGGAGGAGGAGAGGGGCAGTACCTGGATGGGTGGATGAGTATTAGGGCCTCATACTGTGGTAGGCTTCTTGAGGATGTGGTCAGTTAGTATTTCTGGAGGAGGGGAGCTCACCCTAGCCTTTTGGTTGGGAAAGTTTGTGAGTGATTTTACAATCTGAAACAGCTCCCTGGTGTGATTCAATGAGCATATCAGAAGTTTGGAGTAGTATGCTTTCCATGTCTTGTTGATCAAATCATGATACTAGAGCAGAGGGCATGAGTGAGGGCATAAATGAAGAGTAGTCTGAGGCAACCTAGTAACAGGAGTTGGACTGGTGCAGGCATTATTAGTTTTAGGCAGGGCTTTTGGTAGGATTCAGTGTATGAGAAACTTATGTTTACAGGAGTTGAGGTCAGGTAGCCTGCAGGTTGGAGTTTCCAGTCGAGTGGTTAGGATGAGGTCTTGGCAAGATCAGGATCTGCTTCAATCTTATCTAGTGCTGCTCAATATATACCTGGCCAGTGACTATGCCAGCGATTATCAATTTAGATTTAGGCCTGCCATTCAACCATTTTTCTTCTTCTGCTATTATATTTATTTTTTTGTTTTCCCCATTGCCTTGATATTTGCCTCTAAAACCATAAGAAGATAAGATATGCCATACTGGGTCAGACCAAGGTCCATCAAGCCCAGTATCCTGTTTCCAACAGTGGCCAATCTAGGTCATACGTACCTAGCAGTTTCTCCAAAAGACACAGGTTCCACAATGCTTGTACTAGGTCAAGCATTGATATCCTGGGCCCCTTCTTAATAATGGTTTATGGACCTTTCCTCCAGGAACTTGTCCAAACCTTTTTTAAACCCAGCTACACTAACAGCCTTTACTACATCCTCCGGTAACAAATTCCAGAGTTTGATTACACGTTGACTAAAAAAAATATTTTCTTTTATTAGTCTTAAATAGTTTACCCTATAGCTTCATTGCATGTCCCCTAGTCTTTCTATATTCTGATAACATAAAGAATCGATCTACGTTTACCCGTTCCACTCCGTTCATTAATTTATAGACTTCTATCATACCTCCCCTCAGCCGTCTCTTTTCCAGGTTAAAGAGCCCTAACCTTTTTAGCCTTTCTTCATAGGAGTATCCTTCCATCCCCTTTACCATTTTGGTGGCTCTTCTCTGAACCTTTTCTAATAACGCTATATCCTTTTTAAAATACAGTGACCAGAAATGCACACAATATTCAAGGTGCGGTCTCACCATGGAACGATATAGAGGCATTATAATATCTTTTGTTTTATTTTCCATTCCTTTCCTTATGATACCTAGCATTCTATTTGCTCTCTTGGCCGCCGCTGCACACTGGGCCGAGGGTTTTAACATGTTATCCACAATGACGCCTAAATCTTTTTCCTGGGTGGTGTTTCCTAATGAGGAAACTTGCATCGTGTAACCATAGTTTGGGTTGTTCTTCCCTAGGTGCATAACTTTGCACTTGTCCACATTAAATTTCATCTGCCATTTTGATGCCCAGTCTTCCAATTTATCAAGATCCTCTTGCAATTTTCCACAATCCTCTTGGGTTTTAACAACTTTAAATAGTCTTGTGTCATCTGCAAATTTGATAACCTCACTCGTTATTCCACTTTCCAGGTCATTTATGAATATGTCAAAAAGCAGTGGACCCAGCACAGATCCCTGGGGTACACCACTATTCACCTTTCTCCATTGGGAAAATTGACCAGTTAGCCCTACCCTCTGCTTTCTATCTTTTAACCAGTTCCTGATCCACAATAGTACACTGCCTCCTATCCCATGACTCTTTAGTTTTGCCAAAAGTCTCTGATAAGGGACCTTGTCAAAGGCTTTCTGAAAGTCTAGATACACTATATCAACCGACTCACCTTTGTCCACCTGTTTATTCACACCTTCAAAAAAACATAACAGACTAGTAAAACAAGATCTTCCTTGTCTAAAGTCATGTTGGCTGTCTCCCATTAGGCCATGACTATCTACATGCTGAGTAATTTTATTCTTTATGATGGTGTCTACCATTTTTCCCGGTACTGACATCAGGCTCACCGGTCTGTAGTTTCCCGGATCACCCCTGGAACCCTTTTTAAAAATTGGTGTTACATTGACAATCCTCCAATCTTCAGGTATTAGAGATGATTTTAATGATAGTTCACAGATTACTAATAGCAGGTCTGCAGTCTCATATTTCAGTTCTTTCAACACCCTTGAATGTATACCATCCGGCCCAGGTGATTTGCTACTCTTCAGTTTATCTAATAGTTGTAATACATCTTCCCGATGTATCGATATTTCCTTCAATTCTTCCGCACCTTTAAATACCACTTCAGTCATGGGTAACATCCCTACCTCTTCCTCAGTAAAGACCGAAGCAAAGAATTCATTCAGTCTTTCCGCTATTGCCTTGTCTCCTCTTAGTGCCCCTTTAACCCCTCTATCATCTAATGGACCAACTGACTCTCTCACAGGTTTTTTTGCTACGAATGTACTTGAAAAAGTCTTTATTTTGTGTTTTTATTTATTTTAATTCTCTTATATACTGTGCTGTTCTGTATCAGTGCAGTTTGCAGTGAACAAACTGAAATTACATTGAACAGGGCATTATAACTTGGAGATAACTATTTTACAGGGAACATGGGCTATGGAGGGTTAAGTGGCTTGCCCAAGACAACAAGGAGCACCTGTGGGACCAGAAACCCCAGTCCTTCTGACCCAAGGTTGCTGTCCTCTAGTGGGATTTGAACCCCTGACCTTCTGGCCTGAAGTACCTTGCCCCATCCTCTAGGCCACTCCTCTACTCAAGCTGTCGTCCACTAGGCCACTCCTCTACTCAAGCTGTCCTCTAGTGGGATTTGAACCTCCAACCTTCTGGCCTGAAGTATCTTGCCCCAACCACTAGGCCACTCCTCCACAGCAAGCTTCTTCTCAAATTCTCCCTTTGCCTGCCTTATCAATGCCTTGCATTTGACTTGTCAGTGCTTGTGCTGTTTCCAGATTTCGTCGTTTGTCTCTTTTTTCCATTTCCTGTAAGATGCTTTTTTGGTAACAATAGCCTCTCTGACCTCATCTTTAAACCATGCTGGCAGTTTTTTGGACTTCCACTTTTCTTAAAGCATGGAATACGGCTATTAGCTTAGTGCCCAGACTCTCAGGGCTGTACCAAGGCTGTGTGAGCAGTGTGTCTGCTCAGTGCACAAGTATGGAAGGGGCACTTACTTCATCACTGGGTTCCAGGAAGCCCAATAAAATTAAATTCTAGCATGGAGCTGGGGAGGGAGGGTGCACCAGGTTCACGAGTCGCACAGGGCACACTTCTAACTTGGCATGGTCCTGCTGATTAATGATTACCTGATGTACCCCTTCCTTGCCTTTATCCTCTTTTGCTGCTAGATTTTGTTTTGTTTGCTTCCAGTTTCTTGTGACTGCTTACTTGCTTGCTTTAAGGTTTAGCGTAAAACAGGGGATTAGAAATTTTGCAGAAAATAAAGTAATAATAATATTCTTGGTAATAGAACATTAGATTTTGTTAAATCCTTGAAAGTGTTGGCCGCATCACAATTAATTAGCAGCTTGTACAGAAGCAGGCTTTCTAGAAGCTATGCAAGAGCTATTCAGTGTGGCAAGGTGACATTCATCAGTGCACTATGAATGCACTATTTTGCCTAGCCCATGCCACTAACACGTTGCAGGATGTTCAGTTTTATCCCTGAAAAACTCTATAGAAAATGGGAAATGCAAGGCACAGTTCCTGTAAACTGCATTTGAATAAACATTTTAATGTGTTATCTATGTTTAGCTATTTCTCAGTGTATCCTAAATAAATGTTCACTGCCTTAAAATGACTTGCAAGAAAGGGAACTTTGGAACAAAGATAAACATCCGCAGAACAGTGTATTGTGGAGATGACTACACATATGGAATTTTACATTTTTAAATTACACTCTACAGACTATTTTTATGCCAGTAATTCTAATAAAGGGCTTTTAATTAAATGTAAACTATATATTTACTGCTTATTGTACAATAAGATGATTGCACCTCAGGCAGTTATTTTAAAATTGTCACCATAAATAAATGCCCTAAAATAAAAAATGAACTTTCCTGTTCTTTTTTTAAATCCTTTTATTATATTTCTTTGGGTTTTATCTATCTTTCTGGTGGCAGCCATTTTGTGACTTGATCAATCCTTACAGTGCGTATGATGTCGTTCATGAACATTTCTAGTATGCGCCAAATAGTTGGTGATATCTATGATATAACAGTGTGGACCAGAATGGTTGCTCCAGTTTAGGCTCAGGAATTAAGGGAGACCTTTCAAAACCAGGAATTTGGCATTAAAATTGGACAGTTAAGCAGAGTGGAGGGAATTTTATAAACCACTGTCAAGCCACCATTTAGGAGCGTGAAAGGCTTTTATAAAATGAGCTCACACCTAAGAATAGGTGCAGTGCAAGCAGGGGGATACCCATAGAGTAGTCATTTTCAGGGAAGAAGTTAGGGCAGTGTGTGATTTGTGCATGCATTTTATAAAATATGTGCTAACTTTTATCCAAGCCTTCAATTTAGGCATAATTTCAGCAGGATTTGTGCTAGTATTTTATACTTCCTTCATGCCCCATCAGACAGCCGTTTATAAAATTGCCCCCTGTATTTTTATCTGTCAAGTGAGCATTTCCAATTTCACACTGTGACTCATGTATACCGCTCCTCCCCCATTCTCCAGTGTGATTTTCTCCGTATGCTCAATTTTTTATATTCTTCAGCAGCCATCCATTCTGGTCTAGTGGTGATCCTTTCACCCTCCCTGTCATTAACTGGAGAAGAGTAACATTTCTTACTGGGGCCTGCCTCCTTCTCTGCTGGCTTCAATTTGAAGTCTGAATGTATGTGCCCCATTGTCTTTTGGGGACTCACTAGCTCAATGAGTTTAAACTTCATATTAAACTTGGCAGAGGAGGATAAGAAGTCCTTCAGTGGGAGGAAAGGCAAACAGGATTGTATCACAGGGAAGGCCTGGAAGAAGACTGCACTGAAGAGAAGGAAAATTGCACCAGAAAACTTTAAAACAAGTGCAAGACCCAGGACCGATGTCTTGATTTTCCCTACTTTAGGAAGAGCTCTGAAGTGTTTTTCTAGATTCTTCCTAAATTGTTTTTCCAAATGTTTGGGGTAATTTTAGAAGCACGTTTCAAATGTAAAATAGTTTTTAAATAAAAATATCTGTGATAAAAGTACACAACTCTATACATACATATAACGTGTGCATGCAAACAAGAGCACATATGCTTTTATGCAGACTGTGCATAGGCTTGCCTAGGGACTTAGTATGACCATTGCAAGGGGAGCAGTTGTGAGATACCTGCATACTTCAGAAAACAGGTGCAACCTGCATAGAGTGCACAGGGAATGTTGCATCTGCCCTAGAACACAAGTAATCTTGTGAGGAAGATCTGGGAACGACTTGGGGTTATTTTAGCAATCTATTTTATAAAAGCACATGCACTTGTATGCTGCTTTCATAAAACAGGCACATTTTCCAAAATTTTCATAGGTGCTGTCCTATAAAACTGCCCCCACAGTATGCAGATATAGTCCAGTTACTCAAGGTAATACCATGGGTATGAGAAAAAAATCAATATTATTGGAATGATGAAAATCAGTGGAGATTAATGGAAATTATTGGAATAATTGAACTTAATTATAAGCCAGGAATAAGAGCTAAAGGCAAGTTGAAAAAATATATTACTACTACTTATCATTTATATAACACTATAAGGCATATGTAGTGCTGTACATATAGTTGTAAGAGACAGTCCCTGCTCATCAGAGCTTTCATTCTAATCAGGACAAACATACCACAAAACTAGGGACTAGAGCAGCGATGGCGAACCTATGGCACGCGTGCCAGCTGTGGCACGCGAAGGCCTTGCAGCTGGCACGCGTGAAGGTCCGCAGAAAAAGAAAAAGCGGGCTCTGGCTGCTGCCGCGGACGCGGACGCGGCAGCATGCAGTGTCCCGTGGGGCCCCCTCCGCCCGCTAAGCCCCTCTGCAAGGGCTTTCAGATTCGCGAGGGAGACAGCGTCTCCCTCGCGTCTCTGTTAAGCCCGCAGGGGCTAATGGGAAATTTCCCATCAGCCCCTTTAGACGCAAGGGACTGATGGGAAATTTCCCATTAGCCCCTGCGGGCTTAACAGAGACGCGAGGGAGACGCTCTCCCTCGCGAATCTGAAAGCCCTTGCAGAGGGGCTTAGCGGGCGGAGGGGGCCCCACGGGACATTGCATTCTGCCGCTGCCACGGCAGAAGCCAGAGCCAGCTGCTTTTTTTTTTTTTTAAATTTGCCATGGGGGGTGGGTTAGGACTGCTAATGGGCTAGGGGGGGGGTTAGGACTGCTAATGGGCAAGGGGGGGTTAGGACAGCGAATGGGCTAGTCGCCGTATGGACTGCAAATGGGCTGTGGTCTGATGGTGGCTGTCGGGAAATGGGGTGATGGGGGGTTAGGACTGCTAATGGGCTATGGGGGGGGGTTAGGACTGCTAATGGGCAAGAGAGGGGGGGGGGGGTTAGGACTGCTAATGGGCTAGGGGGGGTTAGGACTGCTGATGGGGAGGGGTTAGGACTTGAGGTGGCCTGTTGGGTGGGGTTAGGACTGGAAATGGGCTGATGGGGGGTTAACACTGGAGGTGGTATGATGTGGGTAGGAATGGAAATGTGATATGTGGGGGTTTAGGACTGATAATGGGCTATGGGGGGCTGGGACAAGAAATGGGCTGATGGGGAGGGGTTAGGACTTGAGGTGGGCTGATGGGGTTAGGACTGGTAATGGACTGTGGGCTGATGGGGGGGGTTAGGACTGGCAATGGGCTATGGGGGGCTGACTGGAAGTGGGCTAATGGGGGTTAGGACTGGAAGTGGGCTGATGGGGGGTTAGGACTGGTAATGGGTTATAGGGGGGGGCTTAAACTGAAAATGGGGTGATGGGGGGTTAGGACTGGAAGTGGGTTGATGAGGGGGGGATAGGACTGGTATTGGGTTGGGGGGTTGCTAGGACTGGAAATGGGTTGGGGGGCTGCTAGGACTGGAAATGGGCTGATGCAGGGACTAGAAGGGAATGGATGCTGGGTGAGGCTGGAACTAGAAGGGAGCTGGTGTTGGGGGAGGATTAGAATGGGATGGGGCTGGGAGAGTAAAATGGAGAGGGGAAAAATATTTTGTGTGGGAGGGATAAAAAATCTACAATTGGCCGGGTATTGGGAGAGTAAGTGGGGATTGAGGATGGAGGGGTAAATTTTGAGTAGATGAAATAGGAATGAGGAAAGAGCAAAAGGAGAAAGATTAGTATGTTAAAGCAGATGTAGAGAGAGAATAGAAAAAAAACCCAAGAAGACAGAAGAAAGGACAAATGGACAGCAGATGGAGAGTTAGCAGAAGACACGAAGAAACCAGAAGAAAGTGGCTGGAACAATTGCAACTGAAAAAAAATGCACAAAAGGTAGAAAAATATCTCTTTATTTTGAATTTATTAATTGGAATATGTCAGCTCTGGGAAATGTGCATCATTAATTTTTGCGCTTTGTTTAGTACAAGAGGAAATTAATATATAGTTTTATTTCTACAGTGTTGTTGTATATTCCAAGTTTGGCTTTTGGGGTTCCCAGTTTAATTATTGTCTTCCTGTTTCTAAATTGTGATTCCTTGTTTGGTAATGGTCTGTTCTGCATGTGTAACTGAGCTGAGGTATTCTGTTTATATAATTCCTATTTGACATTGCCACTTGTTCTTTCCCCAGTAGGTCATGTATTGTTGTTCTCTGAGATGTATTGGTTTAATATTTGCAGTGTTGCCTTTTGATAGGTAGAGTATGGTGCTTTGTGAGTCCTGGTAGTGCTGTTAGGATACGGCGGGTTTGCTATGGGTTCTAAATGGGCAGCGTTTGTAGTAGTTCCTAATGTGCCTGGCGGTTGGTACTGGATTATAGTAATGTAGAAACCTTTTAGTCTTTCTTTATCCATATACTCATTAAGAGGCATGTTTACTAAAAGTTAGTGTATGGTAACATTATGCAAATATTTATGCAAATGAAGCACCTTATGCAAATGGAGCTTTAATTGACGTGCTGGCACTTTGAGGAAATTCTTTGGTTTTGTGCGGCAGTTTGGGCACTCGGGCTCAAAAAGGTTAGCCATCACTGGACTAGAGTATTGTAAGATACACATAAGTGGTGCGCAAGAGGATGATGAACATCAGGATACAAAAGCAGCCTCGAAGAGGTGGGGTTTGACCCTGGATTTGAATAGGGCTAGAGAAGGAGCCTGACATACTGACTCAGGTAGTTTGTTCCAGGCCTAAGGGGCAGTAAGGTGGAAAGATCAAAGTCTAGATTTGGCAGTGAAAGAGTAGGGCACAGCTAGAAGGGATTTGCCAGTGGAGTTCCCGATGGGTGTTAGGTGAGAAAGAGGAAAGGTAGTGAGAGCTGCAGAAATAATGAACTTGCAGGTCAGTACAGGAAGTTTGAACTGGATGTGGAAACAGATAGGAAGACAGTGAAGTGACTTGTGAAGAGGTGTTATGTAAGCATAATGACAGTAGCGGAAGATAAGCTGTGCAGCTGAATTTTGAACAGATTGAAGAGGAGAGATTCAGAGGGACAATAGTGAGGAGCAGGTTGCAATAGTCAAGATGGGAGGTAACTAGAGAATGGATAAGATTTCTTAGTAGTGTGTTCAGAAACAAAGGGCTTGTTCTCCAGGAACAAACAAGACGTCAGTCCTCAGATATGGGTGACGTCGGCACCAATGGAGCCCTCACAGAAGCATCCCCACAGCTTTCAAAGAAAGCCTTTGGGAGATGCCACCATGCATGCGTGGTCCTCTTCCCGCCCAAGAGTGCCATCTTGCTCAGTCTCCTTTTTTTCCACGGAGCCCTTCAGACGTTCGACTGACTTGTCCCCGGAAAAAGTTGATTTTTTTCTCCCCGAGTTTCATACTCGCCTCCGCTATCACACCGGTACTTTTTCTGCCACCCAACCTCGGTGTTGAGTTCAGGTCTATTTTGTAGTTTTTCATTTCTTACTTTTCTGCGTCTTCATGCCTTTTTTCCCAACTGGCAGCCCGGTCAGGCTTCGACCCCCATGGCTATCAATGACTTTAAGAAGTGTGATTGGTGCTCAAAAAGTATGTCTTTGACTGATACACACGACTGCTGTCTCCGCTGCCTCAGGCCAGACCATGACTTGGCAGCATGTGGTCTTTATAAGAGGATGTCCAGCAAGGCCCTCAAAAGCCGGCAGCAGCAGCATCATAGGTATTTCCCCGAGTCCCCAGTTCCTCTGAAGGCAAGGGCCTTGGCTTATGCCTTGACACCTCGAGCGGACCCTCCCGAGCCTGAGCCCCACCGTGGGTCTTCAGAAAGAGGGTCTCTCCCTTGAGGGAACCCAGGAAGAAGAAGAAACCCTTGAAGGCAGCATCCTTGGACGGATCCGACCATCCGGCTGCCCCCCAGGCCAGGTCCCATAGTCCAAGACGCTCGTCCGAGGCATCAGAGAAAGAGCGGTCTGCAAAGGTCTCCCAGAAGGATTCAACCTCAGACCAGCCTTGGTCTGCAGACACCATTCTCATCGAGGATTTCCCTTCGGGGGAGCCGGCGCCAGGCCCAAGTCCCTCGGTGCCTGTGCCAAAGGCTGCGGAGCCTTCTGGCCTGGAGTCCAGAATGACGGCCCTGGAGTGCAGTTTGTCTGTCTTCATGGACCAGCAGCAGGCACTGTTGTCCAGTACGACCGGTTCATCCACCTCAACCACCGGGCCCTTGAAGTCGAAGATGTCCCCAGAGGAAGAGCAGATCATTAAGGTCCTTCAGCCTTGAGTTGATTCTTGGCTGAGGTCTCGATCCGCTCCCCGCTCGATCCGCTCCCCGCTCGATCCGATTCCCGCTCGATCCGATTCCCGCTCGACGAGACCACAATCATCCCCAGTAAGTGTGCCGGTCACTGGCCACAGAGCAACAAGAGCCCCGAGGCCCACAGAGCAGCCGTCCTACGAGTCCTCGATGGACTACTCTGAGTGGGAGACGGAGGATGAGGAGTCCCCCGATACCCTGTCACCATCATGACATCCCATTGCACACTCCAACCTTGGACCCTCGACTTGGGCCCCCGTCAGAGGATATGGGCTTCCTTGATATTGTCAAGGATATGTCTAAGGCCCTGGCATTCCCTATAGAGTCGGAGGAGGACCCTTGGGTGGATGAGTTGGAAATCCTCCAGTACGAGGCTCCTCCGAGGGAATCGCTCATGGTGCCCATTCCTCCCAACCTGGAACGGCTGATACTCCGGATGTAGTAGACACCGGTGTCAGTGCTGGTGGTGAGCAAATGGCTCAACTCGATGTATCGAACCGCCGGAGGTCGGGCTTCCAGAAATCACAGCTGCTGCATAACTCCATGGTGATGGAGTTGGCCAAGCGTCTGCTGAAAAGCCATGGGGCACCTCCAAGACAGAGTCTCTGTAGTCCGCCAACTGGCAGACTCTCTGGACTGGTGGCAGTCTCTCCAGTATCTCAAAGCAGGCATGCCTTTTCAAGCCCCAAGCCCCTTAATGGTCCTCACCACAGACGCCTCCCTGTTCAGCTTGGGAGCCCGCTGTGGGGAGCTCCACAACCAGGGAAGCTGGTCACCAGGCGAGAGCACCCAGCAGATCAACCTCCTGGTGCTGAGGGTGATATACTTAGCCCTTCAAGCGTTTTGCCACCACCTGCATCACCAGCCAGTGCTGGTGTGGACGGACAACCCAGTGATGATGTTCTATGTGAACAAACAGGTGGGCACGGGGTCTTATGCCCTCTGTTGGGAGGCAGTGGTCTTCTGCTTTTCCACAATTCAACAGGGTATTCTCCTGCAGGCAGTATATCTACCAGGCCAGAACAACCTCCTGGCTGACAGGCTGAGCAGAGTCTTCCAGTGCATGAGTGGCAGCTGGAACCCAGGGTGGCCGACCGGATCTTCCAGATCTGGGGGAAACCTGTGTGGACCTGTTCGCCAGCCCAGACAACTTCCAGTTGCCCCACTTCTATTCTCGGCAGGTCCACTCCTCCAGGGTGGCAGTGGACGCATTCCTCATCTCATGGTCGGAGAGCCTCTTATACACTTTCCCTCCCACGCAGCTGATTGCCGAAATCTTGTTCAGGATGCTCCGTGACAGGGTCTTGCTCATCCTGATAGCCCCTCAGTGGCACAGGCAGCCGTGGTTCCCGTTGCTCCTCCGATTAATGGTGGAGACCCCCCATCCCATTGGGGACTTCTCTGGGACTCCTGTCTCGGGAAGGGGGCTGTCTTCTGCACCCCTGTAGCTGACAGTGTAGCTGCTGAAAGGGTGACCCTAGCCCCTTTCAACCTCTCAGGTGAGGTAGAGGAGATCCTGCTGGCCTCTTGCAAGGCCTCTACTAGAAAAGATTATGTCCTCAAATGGCGCAGGTTTTCGGCCTGGTGTGCCAAGCATGGAGTGGACCCATTCTCCTGCCCGGTGGGTTTGGTGTTACAGTAGCTTCTCCACTTTTCGCAATCCGGGCTCAAGTCTAACTCCGTCCGGGTGCATCTTAGTGCCCTGGCAGCGCACCACCACCCGGTGGATGGCAAGCACCTCTCGGTCCAGCCACTGTTGACCCATTTTCTTAGGGGTCTGCTCTTATTATAACCCCTCGGTTCACCCTCCGGCAACCGAATGGGACCTCAATGTGGTATTGGGGCAGCTCACTTGCCCACCCTTTGAGCCTCTGGCTACTTGCCACCCACGCTACCTCTCTTCGAAGGTGGAATTCCTGGTTGCACTCACCTCCGATCACAGAGTTAGCAAAATTCAGGAGGAGTGGCCTAGTGGTTGGGGCAAGGTACTTCAGGCCAGAAGGTCATGGGTTCAAATCCCACTAGAGGACAGCAACCTTGGGCCGGAAGGACTGGGGTTTCTAGTCCCACAGCTGCTCCTTGTGGTCTTGGGCAAGCCACTTAACCCTCCATAGCCCATGTTCCCTGTAAAATAGTTATCTCCAAGTTATAATGCCCTGTTCAATGTAATTTCAGTTTGTTCAATGTAAACCGCACTGATGCAGAATAGCGCGGTATATAAGAGAATGTAAATAAAATAAATAAATAAATACCAGATTCTACAAGAACAGAGTGGTGCTCCGCACACACCCCAAATTTCTTCCGAAGGTAGTATTGTCCTTCCATCTCAACCAGGAAATAGTACTCCCTACCTTCTTTCCGAGACCTCAGTCCAGTAGGGTGGAGACGGTCCTTCTCACCTTTGACTGTAAGAGGGCTTTGTCCTTCTATATCCAATGCACTCAGGGCCACCACAAAGCTACTCAGCTTTTCATCTTCTATGACCCCAGTAGACTGGGGGAGGCGGTGACCAAATGTACACTGTCTACCTGGGTATTGTCCTCATCTATGAGCAGGCAGGGCTCCTGCTGGAAGGCCTTGTCACTGCTGGAAGACCATGGCGGCCTTGGTGGCAAACTTGCATTCTGTCCCGATGGTGGACATCTGCCAGGCTGCCACTTGGTCTTCAGTCCATACCTTCGCAGCCCATTACTACCTGGAAAGAGAGTCCCAACAGGACAGTCCCTTCAGCCAGGCTGTGCTCCATAATCTCTTTGGGGTTTAGGAAACTCCAACCCTCTGACCCTTCTGTGTTCAGGCTACTGGAGTGCTGGTTTTCATCAGACACAGGGGTCCTACTGTGGTCTGTGGACATGGACTTAATTGCTGCTGCTCACAGCTCCCCATGAGGGAGTCCATGTTTTTGCTATGGACTTTTGGTAGCCTGTATCTGGGGAGTCCCATATGTGAGGACTGAATTCTTGCTTGTTCCCAGAGAAAGCGTAGTTTCTCACCTGTAACAGGTGCTCTTCGGGGACAGCAGGAATCAGTCCTCACAACTCTCCCTCCTCCCCTTGGAGTTGCTCCTTTACCATCTTTATTTTTGCTGTCTTTTAGCTATGTCATCTGACTGAGCAAGATGGCGCCCTTGGGCAGGAAGGGCTTGAGGATCTTTCCGCATGGGCTCTGTCGGTGCCGACCTCACCCATATGTGAGGACTGATTCCTGCTGTCCACAGAGAACACCCATTACAGGTGAGTAACTACACTATTTTGCTGATGTTATAGAGAAAGAAGCAACAGGTTGAATTTGTGCATACAAAGAGTACACACATATAGTTACACAAACCTTAGAGTAGATGTACATGTGTGTGTTGGCATTTGTACACTATCAGAGCTAGTTCCGGGAACATCTTTTGTGAAGGCACATAAGTGCCTATGTTGCATATTAAAAAAAGGCTTAATTTAGGTAATATTTTGGACTCCTCATGTAGGCACTGTTTTATAAAATCAAGCTCAAAGGGGTGCTGATATTCAAAGATACTTCTCCAGTAAACAGCACCAGCTAAGTAGGTAAGTGCCAGTGAGAGGAGTATTCAGCAGCACTATCCAGATAGTGCCGGGCAGTCCATGGGTGGGGTTATGGCAGAGATCTGGATAGCAGCAATATTCAGCCTTTTATCCAGTCAGCTAACCACATAACATTAGGAGAACAAAAAGACTGTGCTAACTTTATCTGGTTAGCTCTCTTCATAAGTAAGCCTATTTTTAGCATGTTCCTACTTTATAGCTGTGTATCAGGCCATGCACTTTTAGAAAAGCCCATGTCTGCATGCCAAATAGACTGTACATGAGGCAAAAGCCATATAAACGATCTTCCTAAGGGGGAAATATTATAAAGGCTTTTTCATTCATATATGCCAGTATAAAATAGCGCTTAGAAAATTACTCCACACATGCAAGTATGTGCAATCTGGTGCAGGCATGTCCAGGACTAGGTTTTGGATGGTGCATTGGTGGCATTGTGGATTATAAAATCTGCCCAGTTGCATGTAATCTCCAGGAACAAGCAGGAATGAGTCTTCACATATGGGTACGTCGGTACCGACGGAGCCTGCGCGGGAACGCTCCCCAGCGTCCAATCAGAAAGCTTTTGGGAGCATCCCTCAGCGCCTGCGTGCTGCCTTTCCAACTGTCTCTCCTCAGTTTTCGTTTTTCCGCGGAGCCGGCAAGATGTCCTCCTGTCACCGCAGAAAATCTTTTCTTTAATTCTTGTATTCTTGTGGTCGCGGCTGTTTCCCCGCCTCCACCGGTACAGCCGGTGGGTTTTTTTCTTTTCTTTTTCTCAAACTCAGGGAGTATTTTTCCCTCAGTTTCTGTTTTAGATTTTTGGGCCTGTAAGGCCCCTCCATCATGGAGCCTTCTTCTCCTAAGAAGTGCCTTAACTGTGGAAATACGGTTTTCTTTTTAGACTCCAATGACTGGTGTCTAACCTGTTTGGGTCCTGACCCTTTTCCTCTGGAGCCATTAGGCTACAATTTTCTGAGAAGAGATTTTCCATTTCGAGTTTCCCTCGATACCGACTTCCCTTCCAGTGTCAGGTCACCGACCATTTCTTCTCTACAGGATCAGGTAACCCACAAACAGTCTGTTAAGACTAGCCAATCCTTGAGTGGTAGGTCTCATGCCAAGCATGATGACGGCTCCGGCCTTGCCCTCAAGACCCTATTGGCTTCAAAACCCCGGTGGGAGTCTTCGGTCTCCAAAGCCTTTCAGGGGTTTCAGGTTGTTTCTGGGGCTCACCCCTCACAGAACATACCTGAGCCATGCTCGGTGGTGGCATCCGCTTCGAGCGGTACCGATACCCCGGCATCGGCACTGGTGTTGAGTGATCCACTCTTCACCAGGGATCGTCATCTGGCGTTCTCGGTACCTTCGGGACCGATCGATACGTCCCAGATTGACTTTCCAGTATCGGCAGCATCGCCAATACGACCACTGACGTTGGTACCCTCTAGACATGCATCGATAGACTCGCTTCCTTTGATGCCGAGTCTGGAATCGATATCTAGTCTGGAAGACTGGGTACCGACGCGTCTCGGAACCGATGCTTACTGATTCCGGATGCGTGGTATCGAGGATACTCACCAAGGGTTTTTGGTTGCCTCGGTACCGCTTGAGCAGCCTCCGATGACTGCTTCGATGTCGGTATTGCCTCCGATTCCGGCACAGCTACTGGTATCGGTATTGATGCCGGTTCCTGCAGTACCATTGGGACCAACTACTTCCATGCCTTTTTCACCAGGATCGCTCCTTTCTATACCTAGTTTGGAGTCGATACCTGGCATGGACGATGCAGTACTGATTGTCTCAAGTCATAACCGCCAGTACCAGTATCCATCCATTAGGGCTCCTTTTCTGCACCGGACCAGTACATCCTCCGGTGCCCAGGCTAGTTCTTCAACTTTAGCCTGTCCAGGGATGGTTCCCATTAGAGATCCTTCTTTTCAGAAATTTCTCCTTGACATGGCTACATTCCTTGCTATTCCTATCCCTGGCTATGATCCTACACAAGGCTCTTCTGGGGAAAAGGAAAATATAATGCTTCCTTTACATCATTCTTTGCAGGATCTTCTCCTGAGAATATGGGAAACACCTTTAAGGGTTTCCTCCCTTCTACAGAAACTGATCTTCTGTATCAGGTGCCCCCTCTCCAGGGTTTCAAAAGACTCAACTTCCCCATCATTCCATTGTAGTGGAATCAGCAATGAGGAAGGTAAAAAGCAAGAAGAAGCATTCTTCTTATCCGCCTGGTCGTGAATCTAGAACACTGGATGCCTTTGGACGTCAAACCTTCCAAACATCTATGCTGGCAACAAGGATTCTCTCTTATATTTTTATATGAGTCTATCCCTTCAGGAGGTCACAAAGAAATGATCTCTTTTGACTCCTTTTCTATCAGAGCCCAAGGCTGCAGACTATTCCTTACTTCTTAGTCATAGCCAAAATATCTCTTGGTTTCTTTCTCGTGCTTCCCTTGACTCTTTTGAGTCTGTTAGCAGAACCTCTGCTATAGCCATTGGAGCACGACGTAAAGCCTGGCTCCAAGCTTCAGACATGAACAGATGGGCACAACAAAGACTGGGTAATACTCCTTGTACTGGAGAAAATCTCTTCAATATGGAATCTTTACGTCAGGTTGCTCATTGCTCCTCTGACTTCCCTGTTTCTGAGGGCTATCCTAAGCCTTCTCCTTCCCCAGTAGGTGGGAAATGCCCTACCAAACCTTCTTTCCCTAAAAGAAAAAGGTTTTATTCTTCTCCTGCCCATCATACAGATGTTCCCAAACAAGGGAAACCTCGCTCTGATCTGAAGAATCCAAACTCAAGCCAGAAAAATTAACCCTCAATAGGGTTCTACTTAATCTTTTTATAACCTACAGTTCACTTCTTCTCAGCAGAAGTTTTTTCACTGTTTTTTCATTTAAAACTCTACACATGGATTCCTGTTTTCCAGGACATCCACTTGCTCTTAGGTAGGCTGAGCTGTCAGGAGATTCATGTCTATGGGTCACAGGGTTTTCCTCCTTTTTCTACCATGAATCGAAGTTTGCCAACTATCTCATGATAGTTCTCTCCTGTACCACCATGAATTTTTTCCTTCTGCAGACTTACCATATGGCAAGTCTCCCTCCAGCTCCTATTTTTCTTTGCCCTCTTTTTCAGGGCCTCCCCTGTAAGGCTGCTACCATACCACTGGAAGGCTTTCTTAGCCTTTCTAGTCTTCCTGTCCTTTCTAGTGTAGAGTTTTTTCTCTGGAGTAACCTCCCTGCTTTCATTGGGCAGCTCATCAGACATGATCAGGATTTTTTCTTCTTGTTCTGTCTGTTCTCTCTGTTACAAACAGAAGGATCCTCTCTGCTGTTCTATTCAACAGCTGCCCATGCAGGACTTCCAGTGTTTGGTACTCACAGCTCCTTCCTTAACCCTAGGTTTAGGTATCCCTGAAGCTCCATGCTCCAATATCTTTCCTTTCTCTCACCAGTTAGGAAAGACACGATGGATCTTCAGTAGATCTGAGGTTCAACCCTTCAGACATCTGTCTTTGGGAATACGGGCTTTTTTCCATAACCCTTCTTCCCTCCAGGACTGGGCTAGTTGTCCAAATCGGTCAGTCTTCCTCTTTTGCTCCTAACTGTGAGTAACTCTGTAGCCGAAAGAGTTCCCAGCTTTTTCCATAAAGCTTTCCTAAAGACCTACCGTTTTTTGTACTACCCCAGTTGACACCTGGATCACCTGTCACTTCCAGATTTGGACCTTCATCTTCACTTCAGTGAGGTCACCTTGAAGATTCCTCTACTGGATCCCCAGTAGACTCCATCAGCCTCTCTACTTCCTGAAATCCAGTAGGTGAGGTACATATTGTGATTGTTCATTTCAATATTTTCATGATAATCATCATACATACGAGGACTCCTTACCTGTAGTCCTATTTTAGGCTAGCTGTTTTTCTACTGCTCCTCTCTTTCAACTCCTACCCTCCATCCTCAGGATGCCTGGCCATGTGAGGTGTAGCATGTTCCAATCCCCTCCATGCTAGGGCTCCAGGCATCTTAGCTTGGGAGTCCCCATATGTGAACACTCATTCCTGCTTGTTCCTGGAGATAGCACAGTTACTTACCTGTAACAGGTGATCTCTGGGAACAGCAGGAATAAGTCTTCACAACCCATCCACCTCCCCTAGGAGTTGTATCTCTCTATCTATCTTCCTTTCCTCTTTCTCTCTCTTTGTCTCAGCTATAAAACTCAACTGAGGAGAGACAGTTGGAAAGGTGGGAAGGCAGCACGCAGGCGCTGAGAGATGCTCCCAAAAGCTTTCTGATTGGATGCTGGGGAGCGTTCCCGCGCAGGCTCCGTCGGTACCGACGTACCCATATGTGAAGACTTATTCCTGCTGTTCCCAGAGATCACCTGTTACAGGTAAGTAACTGTGCTTTGTGTGCATGCAGACATATACACCACCTCCTGTGAATTCATTTTATCCTCCTCTTCTGAGTTTTCAGTGGGGCAATTTCATAAAGTCTCATTGGTGTACATGTGCCTACAAAATAGGAACCTTAGATGATCTTTATAAAATGACCCTCCACATGTCCAAGTGGGACAGCCCCTGGAATGCCCCATACACCATCCCCTTTCTAGATGAATAATTTTGGAGAGGAGCAGCATTGAATGGTTTTCCTATTTGGAATTTTATGGGTTCTCAAGGTGACCCCTAACTAGGGTTGATGGAACACTGGTCTGACCCTGCACGGCACTTCTCAGATATCTACATCTATTTATAGCTACTGTAGATATCGACATCTATCTCTCAATCTTTCTATCTATTATTGTACAGTAGTGAAATGCTTCTCAGTATGAGCGTACAAAAATGTAACGCATATCATGAATTTCTCAAGTGGGAGAAAAGACCCTTAATTGAAGTTCCAGCAGTAACATTTAACTGGAATTAGGGAACAGTGATCCAGATTTACTAAGCACTTTTCCCATAGACACATGTTGAGTGATTAAGGCTTTTCCCCTATTTATCTATGGGAATAGGCTTTAATAATTCCGGACCAAATATTTAGCCTAGTATGTCATAATCACACGTAATAGAAATCAGATTCATATAGGTAAGTTGTTGGTTTCTTACATATAGTGCACATAAAAGGAACAATGTTCATACCCTGGCATTGGAACAAGGGCCATGGGTACTTTAAACTGCAGATGTTCTGCTGGTTTTGAATTTGAAATGTGCCATGGATACAAAGCTCTTCTTTTCCTGAAAATAACGTGTGTTGATTTGAAAAATGAAACTTGCATGTATTATTTGGCTTCCCTGATCAAACTACTCAGCTGGGAATGCATCCTCCTAATCAGGCTAAAGTACCTTATGGGACACCATGCATTTTTAGGGTCTTTCAAGGAGAACAGTTTTCAGACAGCTGATTTACATGGGCAGGGCTTTTTTTTTTTTTTTGTGGAGGTGCTCTGTGGTATGGAGTACCGGCGCCTTTTGTCATTGCCTGCTAAAATTGACCCCTAGTCCTCATGTACTAATAATACAGCCCTGCAGACGAGAACCAGCAGCTTTTTGCTAGAAAAATCGCACGGAAAATGGGAAAATGATCTCTGGTGACATAAATGGTCTAAAAATTATCCTTAAATTTGCAATATCAATACAATTTGTTATCTATTTCCTGAGGTGTGAATGATTTAATATGTTGGGCCCTATTTGTACTAAATGGTGACAATATTTCTAGGTTAGTACCTGTTTCCACAAAATTTAGCTAAAAGATGCAAATAAACTCTTGGCTCATTAACAGCTTAAATTAAACTTCACAAGTTTAATATGGTGCCACATCCAGGAACTTCATATGTTCCTGGCTGTAGTAATGAATAAGAATTTTGTTTTTAAATGCCCCCTTTGTAGGGCAGCTGGTGAAAATTAGAGGGACTATAGCCCAAATTGGAGGTCCTCCCAGACAGCTTCCATGAGATTCCTCAACTCCCTGGTAGTGTAGTGGGCCAATGCCCTCTCCCCAGCTCCAAAACAAGGCCATGAAGCCCCAGCTGTTAACTGTGTACTGGAGAGGCTGAGTCAAATCAGTCTATCCCTCCATCCTCCCAGCACTCTGCCTCACCCCAAGGGGTTTGGAGGATTATGGCAGTAGCAATCCCCAATTACTCCTGCTCCATATGCTGTTTCACTTCAAAATGGCACCATCTGACTCCTAGGGATAGTCTTGTGATACTACTGCTAGGATTGGATTGTCAAATAAGGGACAGTAGTGCTACAAGATTAACACTAGGGGTTAGCCATGCCATTTTGATGCTGGCAGCATATGGGGCAGGAAGGAATGGAGATCGATCCTGTGAGTTGGAGTGCTGGGAGAGACAGGGGATGGAGTGGGCCTGCATAACCTAACCCTCTCCAATACATAATTAAGGGAAGGGGCCCCAAGGTGAGTTAAATCTTTTATCCTCTTTTCTGGCCTGGACAGGGGGCATCAAACCTAGTGGGCCACCAGGGAGTTGAGTTTCCCCTGGAGGGAGGGGAATCTGGAAGGAACCTCCAATCTGGTCCTTGGGCTCTAGATTTTTTGCACCACAGCAGAAAGGTATTAAGGATGAGCTTTCAAAAACAGAAATTCACCATTAAATTTGGACTATTATGCAGGGGGGGGGGGAGTAATTTTCTAAACCATTTTCCCACCTAAATATGCACATTATTAAATACACACAGTTGCACATACTGCAGCATGGAACAAGTAAGTACAAATCCAGAGTAGAAGAGTAGCCTAGTGGTTAGAACTACAGCTTAGTAAGCAAAGAGATCAGTGTTCAAATCCTACTGGTACTCCTTGTGGCCTTAGGCAAGTCATTTAACCTTCCATTGCCTCAGGTACAAACTTAGATTATAAGCCGTCTGGTGACAGGGAAATATCTACATATCTGAATGTAACTCGCCTTGAATTACCACTGGAAAGGCATGAGCTAAATACCAATAAATACATTTTTCAATGATAATGGCCCCCCAAAGCCTTTTCTGTGTGCTTCTTTTAACAGTTTTATGCATTAATGAGCTGCTTTGCATGATTTTGTAGCAAGGCAGCTCATTAATGCCAGATTTACCTAAACTTATGTGCAAAGTGAATATCTTGAAAAAGTTTGTTGTTGTAAAGTTTACTTTTGCAAAGTGTCTTTGCAAAGTGCATTTTACATGAAAAAATAATGTAAGATATGTTTTTGCATGTTTCTAGACGTTTGGCTCTACTTTTCATTTGAAGTTCAGTTTTGCAAAGTCACTTCAATTTTAGTACCTAGGGCCAATTTTGTTTTAGAATAGTATACAGGGGGTAATTATTTAACAGGATGCTTATGCATGAAGTGCACAAACGTGCCTATTTTAAGCCTATTTCATAAAGGCAACATAGGTACCCATGTGCCTTTATACAACTGGCAACTTGAACCAGCCCTAATAGCGTGCCAATGCTGCTCTGAATTTTGTGTAAATATGGGCATGTACTTTGTGAAGGTAATTTTCTAACAGGTTGCCTAGGTTGGCAGGCCAAATAGGCACCCATTTTGGGCCTTTTTTTTATAATGACACATTAGCACCAATGTGTAATTATAAAAAAGCAAAATTCCTAGAGAAATCGGGTAAAAAGAACCTGCATGCAGTTACACTTGCTCGGGAGCTGGCGTAAATGTATGTGCATGCAGTATATGTGTGTATACGTGTATTTATAAACAACGTACACAATATTTAAAAAAAAGCTGTGCTCCTATATCTAGGCTCCTAAAAGTTCCTAAATTTGTGCCCTATTTTCAGACCCTAAAGTTAGGCCTGCCATTCATTTGCCTAAATGTAAGTGCCTTGTGCTGAAAAATCAGTGCTAAGCTCCTAACCTTTTTCCCCCCATCCTTAATCCACCCTCATTGCCACCCACTTCTTATGCTCCTAAATTTAGGAGTTTAGGAGAATTTTAAGTAAAAATGTAGGTACTCAGTCCTAGTAAATTTCCAAAGAGGTCAATTTAGGAGCATAACTCTAAAGGTTAGGAGCATAAGCCCTTTGAATATCGGGACTAATGTACGTAAATTAGCATAAATTATGAGTTTGCTCATGCTCTATTTAAAATTTGCCTCTGAACATGCCTAAATCTGTGTCACATAAAAGTAGGCACACTCTTCTTATTGTGTTTTTTTTTTACATGGCGGTAATTTTGTACCGTATGAGGCATTTTACATGCATATGCCTTAGAATATAGGAGCATAAAAACTTTTATCAAATTATCGCCTAAGCATGTACTCATATATATTATAAAATATGCACATACATCAGAATTCTGCTGCTATTCCGGCTAAAGTGCACTCTTATAATGCTTGCACACAGATCATATTAAAGTAGGTGCACCTCTGTGCGGGTACTTTTTACATATATATGTGGTAGTATAATTTTATAAAATCCCTTTTCTGCATGTAAAGCAGAGTTTACATGTCATAAAAAGCTCTATAAAATTACTGCCACAGTGCGTCAGGTTGAGTTGCCAATTTTTGTACTATGTATATTTTCTGTACCTTAAATATATTTGTGAGGCATAAAAAAATACGCAAATGAAATATATATCTAGAATAGGGATGGCAAGTCACTGTGTCCTTTCAGAGATGCCTGTTTACATGTGGAGGGTATTTTTATAAACTGGTGCATGCACTTGACCTTATAAAATAAAATGTAAGGGTGAAAGAACATGCAGTCGCTTACACTAGACCTAGAGCTGGTGTAAAGGACAGCGCCTATTTTTGCAAGTACACATGTAAATTAAAGATTTTGTAATGTGTGCAAATGCATGCTTGCACTGCCTATTCTCTGCCCAAACTGTACCCCTCTGCACAACCTCAGTGAAATTGCATGCCATGAAATTTACTTTTACGCTGGGTGTAATTTTATAAGAGGCCATTCATGTGCAGAAATGACTAAAATATCCCTTTTTCGGCATCTACTTTCATGCATAAAAGCAGGGCCAGCATTACACATGTGGTGGTCCAGGGCTGTAACTGGGGAGGAGGCCACAAAGCCCATCCTTAAGCTAGTCTTCCTTCAGATTGAAACATTATTGGGCCCCCCGCCCCCGTGGCATGGGGGCCCAGGGTAGTTGCCTGGTTGCCACCCCCTAACACAGGTCCTACATAAAGGTAGATTCTTTATAAAAAAAATATCCCATAGATTCATGCAGAAATCTGCCTAGGCTCTTAGTCTAATTTTTACAGCTGACTCCAATTTGCTGGGTTAGATAACATTCAGATTCTTTAAGTGGTCTATTTAAATCTCTGGGGCTGATGTACTGAAGGGGTTTTCGCCCGTGTCTGTGGGAGAACTTAGTACATCTGATTCTTTATTGTGAGTCAACCTCCATTTGTGGCCAGCATTCCCCCCCCCCCCCCCACCTAACCCATAAATTATGGCAGCAGTCTTATTGCAGTTACATATCAAACATCTGTTCACATCAGAGAATGTATGAAACAAGAGCCAGGATAAAAGTTAAGATTAATGTGACTAAAAGGTTGACATTGATTTGCACCAAAGCATATCAAAATTTTGCTATGGCTTCAATAAACTACATCCTCTAGGTCATGGTTCTGAGAAGGTTTTCAGCTTGACACCAACTGGATTGTCCAGCTATACACCACAGAGTTTTCAAAGCAGGCACAATGCTCGAAGCTTACCTCACTCTTTTGGTAACAGCATAGTTGTCATGAATATTGATTTAGAATGAGATGCTTTCATTTTCAGAAAGAGAGACAAGATGGGGTTGAATCATAGTAAGAAACTTATGACAAGTTTGAAACTTGTGATTTCCACCCTAGTAGCTTTGGCAAGTTATTCTGGTCACAAGTTCCAAACCTTTGCTGATTCAACCCTTTTCTGTGCCTGTTGCCATGTGTCTGGGTATTTTCAATAAGAAAATTGTTATGTTGTAATAAGGGTATGTAAAAAAATACAACCAAACAAGTGCAAAAAAGTTAACCATTTATTGGATCCATGACCTACTGGAAAAGAAAAGGAATATTATGTTAGTGAATTTTCTAACTTTTCCACATTTTCCTTGCCCAAGTTCTTTTCTTATCCAAAAAGTATATGTTTGCCTTTATTTTTTGTCTGTCACATTGATAGTCTGCTTATAAATGATTTCTCTATTTGATCATCTTTCTTTCTCACCTTTTTCTCCTTCTTGCTTTTAATTTTGAAAGTTTGCTCTTTGTGCTTTTATACAAGTAACAATATTTGCTTTTCTGCCCTCTCCAAATGTTAGATGCTGTATGCTTGATATGTATATTATGTGGACAGCATTTCTCACTAGGAAATATTTGAAAATGTGTAGGAGCTACTGACTACGACTTCAGTGGGAGGGCATTAGAGGCATCCGCCACCCTTTCTGTGAAAAGTAGCACCTGATATTGCTTTTAAATTTTCTTCCTTTCAGCATCATTTCAAAACCTCTAGTTTTTTTAGCTTTCCTGTCTTTGGAAAAGATTTGTTTGCTCAGTAATACCTTCCAAGGAATAAAATATCTGTATCATATTTCCCCCATCCCTTTTCACCTCTGAGGTATGCATAGTCAGATCTTCAAATCTTTTCTCATAATGCTTCTGGCAGAAACCCCATATCATTTTGGCCACTCTCTTTAGAATTGCTTCAAATTTTAGAGTGATGTTTACTAAGCCCTACACTAGTAATGTGGGTTTGGACTGCATTACTAGTGAGCAGCAAGGTGCTAGATGCAGAGGGGTGAGGTTGTGCTGGTGCCAGAGCCAACAGTGCAGCACTGAGGGTGGAAAGCTCACGCCCCACTCAGGCACCACCCAGATGCAAGCACAGCGTCAAAAATGTGCGCCATCTGGGGAGCGTGCTTTAGTAAACATGCCCCTTACATCCATAGCAAGATACAGCCTCCAAAACTGAACAGATTTCTTTAATAAACATTATGAATATTGATACAGAACAATGTAGAGAAATCTCCAATGACCTTCATAATGCTCATAATTATGATTTCAGCATAAGACTGGACGGAGGGGTATTTTCTTATGAATTTTAATGGTATTAGAGGAAAGTATTCCTTTGTATTGTATACACAAAAAAATCATACTATTTTAACTAAAACATTTATCCTTACTGCAAGAAAATCTATAAACTATGTAATGTTTATATAAATGTTAATCTGATAAGAGAATTAATTTCCCCCAAGTGTAATTGCAAACATATTGATTATATTGTAAATCATCTTTATAGTTCCTTTTAAAGTGTTGTGTTTGGAAATTGCCTTTACTTTTGGTAAATCCTGTCACATCTATTCAACTGCTGCTCTTTCTGTATCAACATTTTTGTTCCACCCCAATACTTATGCTCTAAAAGTAATTCAGTTTAACTGCACAGCAGGACTGTGAATGTATGCTTAAATTATAATGTAAATTGTACAGAGGCCGATTAGAATCTGCACTCTCTGGCATGCACTCTAGAATTGTATAAATGCACAAGTTTATTTGGATTATACAGAAATACAAATTCTTGTACTCATTAATACTGCGAGCTCAGTTTTATCTAAGGCTGTATTAAACTTTTAAAGATTTGTTGGAATTACAGGTGAAAGTGTACTTGTCATTTATCACATATTTCCAGTTCACTCTGTTTTCTTGACATGAAACACTTCTTTGGATGACTTTTCTACAATTATTTCAACCGTGAGCTTTTATCCTATTGATGTAAGACAGCATATGCAAAAGCCGTAGGTCCGTCTTAAAAAATTGCTGGTGATAATCTATCTTAAAAAGCTTGTTTACAGAAGCAGTACTAACTAAATATTTTAAAAGTTATAATAGAGAAGTAGCCGTCGCATGTAGGAGACGTTTTGAGATGAATCCCAGTGGTAAACTCTGGTCTCTTCAGTCCCAATTCTTGGTTACAAAATCACACTGCTGTTGAACTGTCTTGAAACTAAGGGGTATGTTTACTAAACTGTGGTAGCGGCTTCCGTGCGATATTGCAGCCTCGGCCCCATTGACTTCAATGGGGCCGCGGCTCCAATATTGCATGGAAACTGCTACCACAAATTAGTAAACATATATTCAAGTGAAGGGCTTTATTGCTCTAATCATGAAATAAAAATACAGGTAGCTAAGGATTGCATTGGTCTCAGCAGAGGGACCAGTCACTAAACTGTTTCAAAGGCAACAGCAATGGCTAATCCATTCCATACAGCATGGAAAAATACTGGCTTCTTTAAATATAGGGAAAACGTTACAGGTACAACCCTTGTGCAATACTGCTTCAGTTCTTCCTCGATCAAAACAGAAAGAAACAATAAACTGGGTGTAGTCTGAGGTACAATACTCTACTATGGAAAGGGGGAAGATGCCTAGTCTGCTATAATGCAAAGGGGGTTATTCTGTCGGCTCCTGCCCCTGTATAACTTCCACCCTGGTTGTGTGGGGAAGTTACACGGGGGGGGGGGGGAGCGAAGGGGTGGCAGGGGGCGGAGAGTGACCAGGCAATGGCAGTCGCTGGCCATGGGTATACAGGACTGATTCTGATGTCAGCCCTGTACGTCCACGGCCAGCAAAATGTCCAGGAAAGTTATTCCACCCCTTGGGTGGAATAACTTTCCTGGACGTGTTCTTTCGGCAGCTCCGGGGCGCGGAAGGGGCTGGGGGGGGGGGGCAAAAGTTAATTCCCCGCAGCCTGATCTTGGCCTTAGGAGGCCGGATCGGGGGTCGGGCTGCGGGAAATTAACTTTTTAGCAGGCAGCCGGCATCACGGCATTTAAATGGAGTCACGGCGCCGCAACTCAATTTAAATGCCCTGACTGAGTTAGTCGGGCTTTGCTGTATGTGCACGGTGCAGGCCGGGATCAGAATCGGTCCCAAAATGAATAACATAGCTTGTAAAGCTTAGCATAAGCAGTATCATTCATTTTGCATAATAGCTGCTTTGCATGCATTTGCATGTGATGCAACTTATTAACTTTATCTTTATCTTTATCTTTATTTGCCATATTTGATATACCGCCTTTAACAATAGTATAAGGCGGTTTACAGTACAAGTAATCATGGCTGCAAGGGAAAGGAAGAATGAAAGGAACGCCATAAAAGAAGTAGAAGGATAGGTAAAAGAACAGAATAGTAAAAAGTAGGCTGTAAAAAACAGCATGGTAGACAAGACAGGACAAGCCAATCAGGGATGTACAACAGACAGCCATTACGGACAACAATAGGAGGGGACAATTGACATAACAGGCAACCTTGATAGGGTTTATGAATGAGTGCATGAATTACGCTACAAAATAACAACCGTGGGAGGAACCAGGGTGAAAAATGAAGTAGAGAGCTTAAGGAGCATCAGGTGAACACAGAATGTTAAATCTCCTAGGCAGACTGTGAGCTCGGGAGTGTGCTGGTTTGGGAGGGGGAGAAAGAAGGGAGTGGAAGATTAAATGCTTGAGCAAAAAGGTAGGTTTTCAGCATAGCTTTAAAGTGAGGGAAGGAAAGCTCCGTGCGGATAATATGAGGGAGGGAGTTCCAAAGTGCAGGGCTAGCGAAAAAAAAAGCAGCGTGACGGGTAGATTCAAGGTGAGCTTGAGTTGGAGAGGGGAGAAAAAGGCGATTGTTGTGGATGGATCGTAGTAATCGAGGAGTGGGCTGGAAAAAAATAAGGTCGGCTAAGTACTGGGGGGTGTTAGTATAGAGGACTTTGTGGGTAATGGTAAGAATCTTATAGACATAACGTACTTTAATCGGAAGCCAGTGAAGAGAGAGTAGGCAGGGGGTGACATGATCCCGGGGGGAAGAGAAGGTAAGAAGACGAGCAGCCGTGTTTTGAACCAGCTGTAACCTGCGAAGCTGGTAGAGAGGGATACCCGCGAGAAGGGAATTGCAATAATCGAGGCGACTAAGTACCAAAGAGACGACCAGTGTGGTAAGAGACGGGAGTGGCAAGAGGGATCGAACAGTGCGAATTTTCCGTAACTGGAAGAAGGAGCTACGTACAACCTCTGAAATATGTTGGTGGAAAGATAGTGATGAATCCAGTGTCACGCCGAGGTAGCGGAGGGTAGGTGCTAATGGAATTGGTGAGTTTGACATCAGTGGAGATAGGGTGGGAGAGGGGGCACCGAAAGTAAACCAGATAGCTGCTGACTTAGAGGGGTTGACAATGAGATAGTTATCGGAGAACCATTGAGCAATGGAATGTAAGCAGTCATTCAGAGGGGAGAGGTCAGGAGCGGAGGGAGAGGTATGATGGAGTAGAAGTATATCATCAGCAAAGAAATAGGTGGATAAACCAGTTTGCTGTATAAGTAGTGCAAGTGGTGCAAGAAAGACATTGAAGAAGAGTGGGGCTAAGATAGACCCTTGGGGTACGCCACAGCAGAGAGAATGAGGGTTAGAGGAAGAAGAGCCAGAGCGCACAGTGAAAGAATGAGAGGAGAGAAAAGAGTGAAACCATTGCAAGACGGAACCCTGAATCCCAAGATCGGACAGTCGTGAAAGCAAAGTGCGGTGATCAATGACATCGAATGCAGCGGTGAGGTCCAAGGAGACAGCTATTGAGATACTTCCTCTGTCGTGGGACCGGTGTAACTCATTTAGAAGTGCCAAAAGAATTGTTTCGGTGCTGTGGCCGGTTCTGAATCCGGACTGACGGGGCTGTAAAGAAATGGTAGTATTTAGATGTGCTGTGAGTTGGTGAAAAGCAAATTTTTCGAGAATTTTGGACAAAAAAGGCAAGTTGGATACTGGACGCCAGTTAGATGGAACAGTAGGGTCAAGAGTTGGCTTTTTTAGGAGAGGGTGAACCAAAGCGTGTTTCCATGCAGAAGGAAAGTTTCCAGAGGACAAGCTAGTGTTCATGATACAGAGAACAAAGGGAAGGAGAGCGAGAGAGGGGTCCAAGAGCCAGGAAGATGGTAGAGGGTCGAGGGGACAGGTAGTCTTGTGGGAGAGAGAGATAGCTTTGGTTAGCTCGGTTATAGTAATAGGATGAAATTCGGACCAAACGTGAGGGAATATAGGAGCAGCAGAAGAGAGCTGAGGAAGAGCCGGGTTTGGGGTGGAGGGAGGAGGTGAGAGGGAGGAGGGAGGAGGTGCATGTTGGGCTGCACATTTTGGAGACGATTTTAGAAGATTTACAAATGTAAAAAAACCTACATCGATACTTGTAAATTGATATATAGACATAAATATTTACTTATTTTTTTATTTATTTGACAAATTGCAAATAACAAAGAGTAATTCCTCAAAGACACCATGCAGCCACTACCCCAGGATTTTACCGACCTGGACGAAACCATCAACTCATGGAATACCACTATACTTGCTGCATCTCATCTAACACCTCATCTAACACCACAACAAATTAAACTCACACCACAACAAAAACAGGACCAGTTCTACACCATGGTACTCTAACACAATAAGACAATCCAAAAGAAAACTAAGGCAACTGGAACATTGATGGAGATGCAACAAATCAGAAAACACATTGAAACATTACCAGGAGATGCAAAAAGATTACAATAACCTAATAAACAAACATAAACAACAATACCACACAAACCTTGTACTAAAAGCATGTAACAAACCTAAAGAGCTCTTCAACATCATCCACACCCTAACGAAAGACCCAACAATGAAAGAGGAAAGCAAAATACACCCACAAACCTTTGCTGATCACCTAATAGCCAAGAATAGAACTAACACACACCATAAGAACATCCACCTTATGGACACACCAGCAACAGATGGCTCTACAACTACCAATCAATGGAAGAAATTCAGCATTCCGTCAACAAAACAAATAAACCATCACTGCTCTAAACACCACCACCTCTTCATCAGACCCCTGCCCAGTAACTTGGATTAAATCCACCAAAGAAGAACTCAACACATTCATCCAAAAGATAGTGAGCACCTCTCTCACCCAGGGTTACATGCCAAAAGCCCTCAAGCAATTTGCTATCTGCCCCATTCCTAAATCTACTTCATCCAACATTACCGACCCTTCAACCTACCGTCCAATATCCAGCCTCCCATTCCTGGGTAAAATAACTGAAACAATTGTACAGAGACAGCTCCAAGATCACATTGAAGAATTTGCCCCACTAGATCCCCACCAGCATGGATTCCGTCTACAACATGGCATTGAGACACTACTCATACACCTATTCAATAACATAATCAAAGGAATAGACAAGATAAAGCAGGGCTTTCTATTAATATTTATCGATATATCATCGGCATTCGACACAGTTTCCCATCACATCCTACTGAAACGCCTAACGGAGACAGGACTACAAGATACCACAATCAAATGGTTCCAATCATACCTTGAAGACAGACAGCAGAGAGTAAAATCTGGTAACCTCACCTCAGAACCCTTCAAGACTACTCAACGAGTTCTACAAGGTTCATCATTATCAGCTCTCCTCTTCAACATCTATATTCAGCCCATATGCAAAATATTTAACAAACACAAGATACAATACGCCATATATGCCTACGACATCATGGCATATACCCCTATTCAACTGGACTCCCCAGACTATACCACCATATCAACCAGCATTCATGAAATAACCTGGCTCACCAACAGCAACTTAAACATCAACATAAAAAAACTGAAGCAATTATCATTACAAGAGACTCCACATTCATTCCCCCTACTGCTATCAACATATCCAATACAATGATCACAATAAAAGACGAAGTCAGATACCTTGGAGTGATTCTAGATAAGCAACTCACCCTCCAACCGCATATCAACAAGATATCCAGATCAGCCTTCTTCAAACTCGCAACATTCCAGACACTAAAACCCCCTCCTCAATAGAGAACATTTCTGTACAGTATGCCAGGCCATCATTACACCCCTACTGGACTACTGTAATATACTTTTCCAAGGTCTGCCTAAACAAACCACCCGCCCCCTACAAATAGTCCAGAACACTGCTGCCCACATTATTACTAGTGCTTCAATACAAGACCATATAACCCCAATATTACAAGATCTACACTGGCTACCAATCTCCTCAAGGGCAAAATATAAATCAGCGCTCACCATCTTCAAAATTAAAAACAACATCTCAGAAGGAATACTACAAGAACTTATTGGAACCAAATCAAACAAAAGACCAGACAGAAACAGTACCAAAAACAACATACCAACACCTACTCTATTCACAAGAATGAACAAATCCTCATGCATGCAAGCCTTCTCTCTTGCTGCCCCTGCTATCCGGAATGTCCTCCCAGATAAGCAAAAATCAACAACAGATATAAAAGACTTCCAGAAGCTACTTAAAACCACCCTATTCATTGAACAATTCAATGAAGACCACCAATCCACCCTAACCACCCCATAAAATGAATTACACAAGACATGACATCCACAACATAAAAACATCCTATTACTCCCAGCGCTTTTGTTGGCGATATGCTCCTCTGCTTAACAGAGCTGCAGGAGTCACTCGCATGGACACTTCAACTGATAAAAAGATTTGGTAGCTTTTCAGGGCTCAAAATTTACACAACCAAGTCAATGGCTTTAGATGTGGGGGGTAGAGTAAGACAAGACTGGAGGGGGGTATTTCTGCTTACATGGGCGACGTATTCCATCTGGTACTTGGGCATACAGCTACCGGATGGCCCTGAGAGGCTGTATCAGGCAAATATACCTGGAATGTTGGACAGAGCCAGGGAAACCTTTAATAGATGGGCAACCCTTCCTTTGTCTTTGAGGGGGAGGATAGTGTTGTTCACTATGGTGGAGCTCCCGAGGTGGTTATATGTGCTTCGTTTGCTACCTATCTGGGTCTTAGCCAAAGATTGGAAACATTTTAAAAAAAACCTCAATGGGTTTCTGTGGGGAGGTAGGCGAGCCCATATCCCCCTGCAGGCCTTGATGAGGCGGAGGGAGGAAGGGGGGTTAGAACTCCCTTCGCTCCGACACTACAACCTCCGGTACATGGTCAGGCACATTTTGGGGCTTCTGATGGAGGAAGGGGGTTGTGCCCCAGTACACCAACTTAACTGGGTATGTGCCCCATATCACAGTCTATACGTGTTGCACTCAAACAAGAACAATACCTTGGGAGGCAGAGGGGGAGGGACATATATGGGAGCCCTCTGTGCAGCATGGCGAGCCTTGTGCTCGCGGTGCGGATGGAATCAGAGATACTCACTATTGCTTCCACTGGTGGGGAACCCAGATTTTTCACCGGGGTTCTCAACACACACACTATTCCATGGATGGGCACAAAAGGGGATAGTTTGCATTGGAGATATATGTAGGGAAGGTGGCGAGGCTATTGGAAGCTTTCAGAACTTGAGTGCCCATTATCAACTACATAAACATGAGTTTTATGGATATCTTCAAACTGGGCACTATGTTAGTGAACTGTGGAGGAAAGTTCCTGTGCTGTTGGGTGCTAGGGGCCCGAGACTTACCATGGGGGAAATGGTGGGGAAGGACCCTTGCAATGAGGAACGTAGGAAGCTAATACGCCCAATAGGTGACCAGAAATATCTCTCTTTGTTGGCACAGCGCTGATCTAAGGATTGTATGGAGGGGGCTAAGGTGGAGCTCCTGCAAAATGCTTTTGAAAGAATTCCCAAGGGGGTAAAATGGATTTACTTACAGGAGCTTCAATATAAATTCCTTTGGAGAGCATACACAAATGACAAATGGGCATTTAAGGCAGGGTTAAGGACAAATGCGAACTGTGGTTGGTGTGAGCAGATGGTGGGGACGCTGATGCACAAATTTTGGGGTTGCCCCGCAGTGCAGAACCTGTGGCTTCAAGCCTGCGCCAAGATGGCGGGATGGTTGGGAATGCGGACTGTCCTTCAGGTGGAGGTCTGTTTGTTACATAATTGGGAGAAGAGTAGTCAAAGAATTGCAGCTCAGCACAGAGCACTCCTGGAAAGAGGCTTCTTAGTAGTTAAGAAGGTGCTATTGAGTAAGTGGGCTGAGGGTTCTCCCCCACATGTGGGACTTTGGGAACAGTCAATGCTGGATTTAATGCAGATGGAGAAGTTAACAGCAAAGCAATTAGGTGGGAAACATTGGGAAGCCTTTACAGAACTATGGTCGCCAGTCATGAATACCCTATCTGCGAAAGAACGCAGCGCACTGTTAAATGTCTAAATACATATTGCCATGTGAGATTGATATCCAGTAGAGATGACTAACGAGGGCTGGAAAGGTGGGTGGGGGTGGGAGGGAGGTTCTCACTTATCTATGATTCTTAATACATAAGGGGAGAATGGGGGGGGGGGATAGTTGGGGGAAAAGGGGACGTTTTTCATGGGCTAGTGTTTGAATTGTAGTAGGATGGCTTCTTTGTATGTACCTATTTTATGTTCGGACCTAGAAAGGGATAGGTGATAGATTATTGATATTATGTGTTTGGGTGTGTAGAATGTGTCCCTCACTCTAATGACTATATCACTTTATTGTTGATGGGGTATGTTGACCCCAGATGTCGTGATATGAATGAGTGTAATCTGTATGAAAATCGATAAAAAAGAGTTGGAAATAAATCAGAGAAATACAAAGATTCAAGGAAAGCAGGTTCCCAAAGTTGACATATTTCAATCAGGAAGCTGAAGATAAAGGGCCAGTATTCAAAACCCTTACCCAAATAACCACAAAGAATGCTGAGAGAGAGATGCAGAGGCAGTATCCAGATAATACTGGTGAATGTCTCCACAAAGTGCCTTATCACTATCCAGTTAGTGCAGAAGAGGTCTGTGGACAGAGCGATGTCAATGCCAATGACTATCCAGGTAGTGGTGATATTCAACTACTATCCGGATAATTTTTTACCCATTAGTGGATAGTCTAGCTGCCTAACTTTGGATAGCAAAAGAGCTGTCCTAAGTACAATTGTTGTCAACATTATTGGCACCCTTGCAGTTCAACCCCTTAATGTCCAATATCTCCTAAAAAAAAAGTGGCCAATGAAATGGCTTTCGACTATATAATCACACATATTTCACACATAAAAGAACCAAATACAATAAAACCAATTAAAAAAAGGAAATAGTAAGCAATAGTATAAAAACCGGGATATTTCACAAAGGACATGATTATTGGCACCCTTATAAACAATTCAAATCAGTTTGAACAGAAGAACCACATTCCCATTGCAGTAAAAATAGATGCACCTGTGATCAATTAGTACTCACATTACTTGAATCATGGCCACATTCACAGTGGTGAAGACGAGAGCTTCCTGAGACTGTCAGAAAAGCCATTATCACCAAACATCAAACTTCAAAGGGGTTCAAGGCCATCTCCAAAGACCTTGGGATCCTGTGTCTACAGTTCACAATGCTATTAACAAGTTTTTTGCTCATGGAACTGTCAAGAACCTCTCAGAACATGGTGGGAAGAGGAAAATTAATCCAAGAAGTCTTTGAAGATTAGTGCGAACTGTTGGAAAAACATCACATACAACAACCAAAGAGTTTAAGGCTGACCTGGAGCAATCTGGAGTGGTGGTTTTAACCTGCAGCATACTCTGCACTTCATGAGCGAAGGCCAAAGAGGACCCCACTGCTCAACGATAGACATAAAAAGGCACGCCTGAGCTTTCCCAAACCCACCTTGAGAAACCACAATCCTTCTGGGAAAATGTTCTGTGGACAGATGAAACCAAACTTGAGCTCTTTGGCAATACAGACCAGTGATACATTTACAGGTGAATAAATGAAGCTTGTAAGGGAAAAAACACTCTTCCTACAGTTAAATTTGGTGGAGGTTCCATAATGTGTGGGGCTGTTTTGCAGTCTCAGGAACTGGAGGCCTGGAACCTATTAAAGGTATCATGAAGTCGGAGGACTACCAAGATATTTTGAAGCAAAAGATCATGGGTCCTCTAGCAGAGCAATGACCCAAAAACATACATCCAAAAGTACAATAGAATGGTTAAAAAGGAAAAAAACTGGCCAGCAATGAGTCTTGATTGTAATCCAATCGAGAACCTTTGGAAAGCGCTGAAATCTGCCATTGGTAAAATGAATCCTAGAAACATTCATGAGCTGGAAGAAATCACAGTTGAAGAGTTTAGAGGCTGTCATCACTGCTAAGAGTTGTGCAATCAAATATTAGTGAAGGATGCTATTAATCTTGTCCAGGTCCTATTTTGTTTTTTTCTCAGAAATTACTACGTCTAAGTTGTACAGACATCTTTTTTTAGTTGTGTACCTTTTAACATACTATTGAAATATTATGATGACATCCAGTTGGAATATTTCCAATTATTTCTCAAGATATTGTACACAACATACCTAAAATGCAAGGGTGCCAATGATGTTGACCACAATTGTACTATCTGGATAGTAGCTGAAAGTGAAAAGAGCACAGAACATTGCCGCAAAGATGATTATATTTGGCTGATGTTGAATTTTGAATAAAGTGTAAAATATTATGTTTACATATAGAGGGTCATTTTATAAACCAGTGTCCTGATTTTATATAATGGGATGTAAGTATCAAAAAATGTGTATTCAATCTAGAAACGAGCACTTGCACCAGACCTAGGATTGGCGTAAATGCCCATGCCTAGATTTCTAAAGAACACACGTAAGTTACAGTATGTTATAACTTACACATGCCAATGTGCGCTCCACCAAAGTTCTGCCCCTGTGCATACTGACACTGAAAGTACATGCCATTCACCTGATGTGCGTACTTACAAAATAGCGACTTTATCTTCTGCAAAAGATTTTGGATTAGTCAGAACACAAGATGGTTCCTTTCCTTGCTGTGGTTCCAAGTCTCTGGAATGATTTACCAGATGACTTGAAGAACATTGAGATTTATCTATTGTTTAGAAGACTTCTGAAAATCTGACTGTTTAAGATCTATTCTGGATTGTACTGTGTGATTGATGATAGGATTGAAAGATGGAGAATGATGTGATTTTAACTATTTTTATATGAGGGGATGGAGGAAGTTTATTATTACCCTGTTACCCAAACTGACAAACCTGTTTAGTTTATTATCTAATGTTGTTATTCTGTTATATGTTATATGTAAAGCCTGTTCTATGTAAAGCGTTACTATCTGTTCCTTGTAAACCATGCTGATTTTGAAATAGTGTGGTATATAAAAAATAAATAAATAAATGTATTATTTTTAAGTGAAATTTTGTAATCTGTACTGTACCATTATTTGGCTGAAAGTTGTGGAATAGAAACAAAGAAATTAAATTAAATTAAAATATGGTCACTATCCTGATATCACCAGCACTGACAGCAGTATCTGCATATTCAACGCAGGCTGCTATTTAGATATTGGGGCTGAATATCCAAATAGTTTTTTAAGTAACATGGTCAGTACGTAGCCCTTTAAATAACATGCTTTTTGAATATCAGTCGCAAAATGCTTTGTTAACCTTTGTTGTCTGGACATTTTATTTTTGTAATTGTATTGGTACAGGCCTTTTTATCCACTTTACTTTTTTTATTTCTCTCACTCCCAGGTCAGATTCTCCCATCCCTTTGTCACTCCTCTTCTTCTCCCATCAACTTTCCTCTCCCTCCTAGCTTCCGTTCCACGTATTTTATTGTTTTGCATCTATATACAGTCTTAAATCTCCATCTCCCCTATTCTACCACTATATCTCTAACATCCACTTCCACTGCCAGTTTTCAGTCTCTCTTTTTGTTGCTACCTACCTATCTACCCATTTTCCAATTCCCTTTCTCACCTCCACATCAGTCTTCTCTTTCACCAGCCACTTCCTAATGTTCATCCCTCCTCTACTCTCCATCTCTCATCATACAACCCCACCACAAGTTCTCACTTTCTGCTCTTAACCCCTCCCCCTCCCAGAGCTCTTCTCCCACTCAGTTCCTGAGTCTTTCTTCTCTGTCCTCACCCCCAACCTCTATCCCCAATCTCTCCCCTGTGGGTGGTGCCCTGTTAGAATCCAGCAGCCTCTGGAGAACCTGGCTGCCAGCCTCAAATATTTTAATCACCTCACCTTGTCCATACCCCTGGTAATTAATATGGTGGTGTTGCATCTAATGCACCATGTTTTTGCGTGCTATTGGCACGTTAGGTGCAAAACCAGAATGCATTTTAGTAAAAGGCTTCAAGTGTTGTGGGACTGATCTTTAGCACTTAAAAAATTCCAATAATATAGAGCAGTGCTAAAAGAAATGGGACTGTAGCTCAAGATTTTAATCTTCAGTCCTAATTCCCTTCCTAGTGTTTTGAAATAAAAAAGTAAGCTGATCAGCTCAGTCTATTTTTGAAAAAATATTGAGCTTGACTTTTAAAAAGGTTTATATTTAAACACAATAGCGGTCAGCTGCAGCACTTAAAATATTAGCAGGATATTTAGAAGCAGTATTGGGATAGTAGCTGCTGCTGAATATCTGGACTAAGCAGCGTTAACAGGATAAATGCCAACTGCATCTATTTTCAGCCGGCACTTATCTGGAAGCAACTTAGGCCTGTTTTTCATGTGACCTAAGTTATCCAGATAAGTGTCAGCCAAAAATCTGTGCTATCCAGATAAGATTGGCACTTATTCATTTATTTATTTAACAACTCTTTTATACCGCCATATCTACTAGTCACGGCGGTTTACATAGAACTGATAGGAACGTAACATAGAACAATTCTTAGCAAAGTAAATTGAATCAATTAAACTATGGCACATTTAACAAGGGAACAGAGTAACAGTAGAATGCAAAACCTTGGAACCTTTTTGGTATATATTTTTTGGACAAACCTTAATGCCAGAGGTTGTGCAGAAGTGCAAACCACTCTCTCCTAGCAGTACTTACCTCAATCACCTATATCAGCATCTCTGCCTCCAACAGAGCTTTCCACTTCTGTGCTCCAACCATCTGGAACTCACTACCCTCAGACCTTCGCTCCCTCACAGATATTGGAGACTTTTGCTGAAAGTTAAAGATGCTCCTCTTCGTGGAGTTCTTCGGCTCTGACACTTAGCCCCACCTGAATAGCCACTCACATATCGAACAGTGACCATAACAATGACCATAACTCTTAATACCTGCTCCAGACTCTTCATCAAATCCACAAGCATATCACCTTTACAGTCCACAGAGCAGACCACAACTCTTTCCTGCCGTCTCTACTTTGTATATTACTTTGAACAGATAACTTTGTTTACAAAGGGTGTATATTACTTTGTGCAGTTAGCTTTATTACCAAAGGTTCTGTGGTTACCCTGGCGGGGGACAATAACATTTCCTACCCCTGCGGGGGATGAATGGTTTCCTGACTCAACTATAATTGCTATAATCTACACGACATCTCCTATCTGGGATCCAACTGCCAGCTAAGTTTGAGTTAAGAACTTCGGTTCTAATTTTTTGATTCTTGGCAATGTGGCTTTGTGGATCCATGTATGAAATTCTGTTTTAAACGTCTACATATTGTTATTTAAGATTAAAGGGAGAAGTTTGTTATTCGAAGGGGTTTCATTGTCCCGTGACCTGACCGATGTTCCTACAAAAATATCGTCCTGTTGTATTAATTGTCATGTTTGTTCTTTGTGTTGTTTATTTGATCTGACTTTATATTTTGATTAAGGTTTGTCCAGCAGAGTCTGTAGGGAATCAGAAGAAAGCTGGAGGAGTGTCCTGAAGACTGTTAGCACCACTTTGTACCTTACTCTGCTGTGGATGGGGAGCCAGTGTAGCTGTTTCAATATGGGTGATATGTGGTCATGATGGCTGCATCCTGTGAGAAGTCTAGCTGCTACATTCTGCGCGAGCTGCAGAGGCTTTAATGAGGATTTTGGGAGGCCCTGGTAGATGATGTTAGTGTAGTCAAAGATGGGGTGATGAGTGCTTGGCAGACGTTTCTGAAGTCTGTATAGTCAAGGAGTGTTCTAAGGTTCCTGATATAATGATATACTGATCTGGTGACATTCTTGATATGGATGTTGAAGTTCAGATACTGATCCAGAGTTTTGTCTAGGTATTTTACTTGCTGTTTTACTTGTAAGGTTAAATTTACAAGGCTTATTGTAGCTGGAGAGGAGAAGGAGGGATGCTTGGTTATAAACAGAACTTCGATCTTGTTGGGGTTGATGCGATGGTTGTGAGGTCAAGCCAGCTTATGACTGCTTCTAGGCTTTGGTTGATTGTGGAGTAATCTGGTTTGCTGATGGAGAATGGAGCATAGATGAGAATATCATCTGTGTAAAGGTGGTAAAGGATCTTGTATTCCTGTATAACCTTGCAGAGGGGTTGTATAAAAATGTTGAAGAGCAGGGAGGATAGTGCTGAGCCCTGCGGCAAACCCTGGAGGAGCTTGAATGGGTTTGAAGTCTCTGATCCTATTCTTACCTGTTGAGAGCGGTCTGATAGATATGATTGGAACCATTGTAAGGTCCTTCCTCTCAGGCCGATTTTGTGTAGAAGTGCTATGAGCTGAGGGTGTATGACGGAATCAAATGCTGTGGCCAGGTTCAGGAATACTAAGATGAATCCTTGTGAGGTTTTATCTGTGCCAATGAATAGTGTGTTGAGGAGGGAGCTAGCAGTGTTTCTGTGCTGTGGAAGGGTTAAAGCTGTGCTGGTGTTCGTCCAGGAGGGAGGGAGTTTCTACGAACTCCTGAATTTGTAGTTGTACAGTCTTCTCAATGATCTTGGCAAGTGCCAGAATGCTTGAAATGGGTCTGTATGAAGAGAGAAGAGCAGCATTGAGAGTGTGAGATTTTAGTAATGATCGGACAGATGCTTGCTTCAATGTGGTAGGCATGTATCCGATCGTGAGCGATGGCAGGACAGTGCACAGAATGAGTGGTATAAGCTCATGTTTGGATATTTTAATTCATGTGGGCAAGGACCCAGTGGGGAGGTGGTGCTGTTCAGGTTGGATATGATGTTCTCCAGCTGCTGGATGGTGATTGTGCTGAAGGTTGACCATATCCCCTTGTCGGGACAGTCCAAGGTGTTGCTTAAGTATTGGGGGGTGAGACTGCTGCTGAATTGCTTGCTTGCTTAGCTTGTAAGTGCTGGGCCATCTCAGTTAGGGAGATAGGTGGTAGGGAGCTTGATTAGGTGTTGGGAAATGCCAAATATTTCCCTGGGTCGGTTGAGGGAGGAGTTGAGTAGGTTGGTGTGATTTTCCTTCTTCTTTAACAGAGTAAGAGTACAGTATTGCTTCAGGACTGAGACAGATGGTGGCCATACTGCCTCTGTTCCACATATGGACCACCCCTGCGTAACTGAATAGTTCTGGGGTGGTCTGTGAAAATATTCAGCTGCACTATCTAGATAGGTCCACTGAATATCTTGCTAAGGGCCCTATTCAGATATCTCCCTGTGGGCTGTCTAGATAAGGGTTTTGAATATCGCCCCTTTTATAAGTGAAAAGGGAATGAAAGCTGCAGATGGGTAAGAACAGAATATGGAAGGTATTGTGAAAGTAAAATGAGGGCATGGGAGCCAGAAAAGGAATAAAATCCACTGAAATTAGAAAGCGGGGGCGGGGGGGGGGGGGATGAGATGGAATTCACCAAGAAAGAAAAAAGGAATAAAGAGCATGAAAAGATTCTAGAAAGAACAGGGTAGAGAGTAAAGGCAGAGACTGCAGCTGAGAAGATTTGAGAAGGTGCCATGGAAAGTATGAAGAGATGAAAAGGTCAGGAGCTGTGTGTGGTGGAAGAGAAATGTAGGAGGTAGCACAGATGAGTGTGTCAATAAGTATGTGTGAATATAAAAGACTGTGTTTAATTCTATTAGGGGTTAAATCGTTTCCCATGCATCAAACCTTGTTTGACATGTAAAAGGGCTTTTATAAAAGAGCTATTGTGGATATGAGCATAAAAGGACATGTGGTGACAAGCAGGCATGCACTTTTAGACAACCCAGGTATAGACATATTCACATATACCCACATATTCACGTACTTTACGTGTGAACGTTTACACCTGCTCAATGTCCGCAGCTTCTATCAAGCTGCAATTTCTGCTGGTTTACGCCTGGTATTTTATAATGACACAGAGCCAGCACTTTATAAAATAGACTTTAGATAGGTTCCTACTAAGCCTTTCTACATCAGCAGCTTGTTGTGTAATTTCCCTCATACTGACTAAGTCTGTATGCCAAAGTACGATGACATCTATGAGTGTGTGCGTAAGAGAGACTGTGGGAATGTGGCTACTGCTGTGAGAGAGGCAGTGTCAACAGAGGTGCATGGCACTTTCAAAGATACGTTTGCTGGAAAATCCATGGATTTCTGTAAGGAGAGAGTGTAAACTAGGGGTTCTCATGCCGGTGCTCGGAACATACTGTACCCAGCCAATCAGATTTTCAGGATATCAACAATTAGATTTGCATGCACTGCCTCCATTGTCTGCTAATCTATCTCATTCATGCTTATTGTGGATTTCATCAAAATCTGACGGGCTGGGGTATCCTGAAAGCTGAGTCATGAACTACCCATGTAAAGCAGTCCTTATCTTAGATACAGTATTTCCCTAGAGGACTTATGCTGATCTACCTTAAAGAGAAACCTGTTGACTCACTGAAAGAGCCCTGTCTTTATCTGTGACGGGGTTCTCTGTGGCAGCAGGATTAGTCAGCCACAGCTGGTGACCTCCTCCAGGCGGCTCCATAGACTGAAGTGCTCTCCAGAGCTTAGAAAGGTAAACCTTTCTGAGCATGTGTAGGTAGTCCCACCTCACCGGCACGCCCCACCCCACCCCTAGCCAGACCAGTCTTTTTTCTTCCACCTTGCCAGCAATACAGATTGCACAGCTCTCCAAACATCCAACAATACAGAGAAGATATCAGCAAGAAGAATGCCTAAACCCGGTTTTAAAAAATGCCCACAATGCGGGAGAAAGATGAATAGCACAGATGCACAAGACCAGTGAGTCCGGTGCTTAGGAGCCAGTCATTGGGTGGAAGATTGCACCCACTGCACCAGAATGTCCCCCAGAGCAAGGAAATTGAGGAGCCATGCTTTAAAAGACTATCTGGCCGCTTCTAGTCACTCCGTTACTGCAAACCTGCCTGTCTTCCCAGGAACCAGCCCTTACCTCACCGCATGCTCCAGGTCAGGCCTAGCCTATAGCCAAGACAGATGTTTTTACACTGTCACTATTTTCATGCGTTATCTGTCAGAGGGCTTGCAACCACAGTTTTAAGGGCATCTGAGTCTGGCTCATGGTGATTTTATTAAAAGGAATCAATTCAAAGCCTAGAAACAGCATGTTAACTTTTCTCCATATCAAATATTTGAACTTGATACATACATTTAAATGGATTCCAGACCTGCTAGTGAGTTTGAAAAGATATTTTTGATTTTGTGTGCAAGCCTCAGAAAAGGGTTTTGCATTCAGAAAATCTGCAACAGATTTTTAAATTGTGCATCAGTTTTTATCTTAGATCTACAAGGTAATATCATAGATATTTTCTATTAACCTGATTCATATTTGGCCATGAATTGTTCTAACATTTGTATGTACTTTCTCTATTTATAAAATCACCTACAAGGACTATTGAAGATTCTGTGAACATAACTCTTGTGAGAGAGCCTTCTAGTGGTATTTGTATTCATTTTCAGTACTCAGAATTGTGCAATGTTCATAACATGGATGGATAAAGATAAATAACTGGTATATAGTCTATTCACCAATCCCTAATTTTGATATATCTATTGTTATTTATTTATTGGCATATTACCACAATTGATTTAAGATATAAAGGTATGCAAACCTTTTTTGGAAGAAACGTGATGATTTATAAAAAAAAGTTAAACAGACAAATCCAGTTATCCAGAGTTTGAAGTGAACTGTTTTGCCATTTTCCCTACTAATAATACGAGTGAATGGCTCATACACTGTCAATTACTCTATTTTAGGATTTGTCATTGATGCCACAAATTTGCTGGAGGCCAGTGAGGAATATGATTTCCATAATCTCAAAGCAGCTGGTACTGTATATGTTTCAGGACCAATATGAAGAAATATAAGAATTTGAATTAATGATATTGTCAATTTATGTGTGAGACCTCATGCTTCAGAATTACAGTAATTTAGGGCTCAGTAAATGAATCAAACCATAGTAAGAAATAGTTACATATGGGCAAAGGGATCTTTTTCTGTGAAATGTTCCCCTAGAAATGGATAAATATGCATTTTTAAATCTGTAGAGAAAAGGTCATTTTCTACATTCAGAATTGCAATAACGCTTGTTAAGGATTTAATTTTGAAATGGGTCATTGTAAATGTGTTTGTTCTTTTCAGGTCTGAGTGCCCTGAATCATCCTGGGGGTTTTCTGGACAATGAAAACTGCAATAAATTACTCAAAGCATTTCATCAGAAGATATTTTGGGGAATGGCATTTGAACTGATGGTTTTCTATATAGCTTTGTGCAATCATGACTTTCTGGGGACTTATTGAGACTGGGAACTGAATGAAAACATAATTGAGATAGCTATACAAATTCCATTGTACATACATGGTAAGCCATTTCCAAGACTTATGTGCGGTTTATTAAATTCCATACCATCAGAATCTATAATAGTCTTTCCCCTCTATTATGGGTGGATTTAGGAACCCTTGCATACAACATTTTGATTGGAGTAAATTAGAGGATAAAATAAATTATTATTTACTTTGTTTCAGAAATAGATTTCAAAATGTTGAGACTTCAAATTATTATACATCAAAAATAAGTTTACAAGTCCTCTGATTCCCATAAGAGCTGACACATTTTTATGCGTTGATTGTTTAGGAAGGTTATTTAGATGCTCACCATGTGACTTGGTACTTAAAATGGACAGAAAAAGAATATGAGATTTTGTTGAGAGATTTATCAGGCTAGTTTCTACCAGCAGCTTTAGTGAGAGCTTCAAGATATTATCAAGTTCCATAATGTTAATGAAGAAGTGTCCTGGCAAAGCAGGTTCAAATACATTCAGGTTTCTCCAAGGTTCCAGGCCAGTGTGTGGTTCCAAGCCTGGTTTCCAGCTCCAGGGTGAAATGAGGGGCCGGTCCAGCATGGGGGAAGCCCCTACTGGCAGATCACTACCTTAAGGTGAAACAAGGGGGATTAGCCCATTGGGAGCTCCTTACGGATTATTGAGTTTATTATTCTATTTAGTGTCCTGTTGGGATTAAGTAAAGTTTGTATTTTATTATTTAGTGATTAGGTAACTGAATCCTTTTTGCTGCCTTCTGGGGTATGAGGGCTTGGCTAAGGATTATATTGGTGGTATTGTATTTTATTTTATTTTAGTTTTACTGAATTGCATTAGTTTATTGAATTGCTATTTCTTAATTGTATACTATAATTATGTTACATGTAGCTTTGAGTTTTGTTTGTGAAAAGCGGGGTATTACTGTAAAGTGTTTTGAGAGATAAAAAATGTTACACAGATGCTTTTAACATATTCAAGAACAAGACATAGCATGAATCTGAAAAGATTTTATTTGGCATATATAACTTTTCATCTTGTTACAGCTTCAATAAGGGAGTAGGCAGAATCTCCTCTGGAGAAAGATTGGTAATATCAGCAACTGAACAAACAACTTATTCACAATACAAAGGACAAGCATGGAGGACTAACCTAGCAGTTAGGGTGATGGGAAGCCAGGCTCAAATCCCTCTACTGATCTCTGTGACCATAGGCAGGTCACATCACCCACCCTCTGTTTCCTCACCCTTGACATTAGATTGTAAGTTCTCTAGGGACATGAAAATGCCTACTGTACCTAACTCACTTTGAGCTACTATTGAAAAGTCTTTCAATGGAGTGCAGTCTCTACAATATAATAAGCTTTAACTAATGGTTGTTAAACATCACAGGAAAAAAGTTATAGCCATAGGAGTCACATGGTGACCAGCAGAAAATGTAATAGCTTTAACATTTATTTTAAGGCAATATGGGGAATAAGTACCAGTGGTGCAACATTATTAGTATATATGCTAATTTCTTCAATATGGCTCTTTGGGCATACTCATGCTCTATATTTTAGAACATCAGACTCAGAAGTTCAGTGTAGCTTATGCAAAGATAAAGGATGCTAAAATTGGATGCTCTGATCTTAATGTGCTTTTTAGTAGATAGGCAAATATTTGAGGCATCAGCCAGATAATTGGAAACCAAACAAAACCACTGAAAACTCTTCATGTAATTCAAATGTCTGTCCCTGAAGAAATAGCTACACTGGGCTATATGCCAGACACTATTTGAAACAGGTTTATTGCAATGGTACTTTTAATTGTTGCAGCAAAAAATCTCTGGCAGGTATTACTACTATCACTACCGACAAAGTAAAATGGACTGCCCAGGCTGTAGGTGTAATGTTCACCTCACATTTTATCATTGTTGGAGGGCTTGGGGTGTATTTGCTTCTCTTTTTAATGTGGGAATTAGCATATGCTGAGTTAACATAGTTATTTCTTGCATTAAACAACAAACGCGGTGAACACCATTTTGGGGTAGGGAATGGATGGAGCATGCTCCTTACAGTTAACATCAAGCTCGGTATCATACATGAACAGTTAATGTAGCAGACAACAGAAAGCACTGTGTGTTAATGCCAACTCAAGGCTTATAGATAAGTGCATAATGCACTGTCTGCCATGTAGTTGACACATGGTAGTGACTTCCTCTGTGTTACCTGCATTGCAGTGAACCACAGCCCAGATTGTATTTTCTCTTAACCATTAGAAGAAATAAAACATACAGAGAAAAGACGGGACTTATCATTGAATTTTAAAGTTAAGAGGCATTGTACCACTCATGAAGGTTTCAGCTTTAGGGTGGTGCTAACTGCTCACAAATTCCACATTTATCCTTATTAGAATGAATGTCTTAGGGACAGTTTCTCCAAATGAGTTAGTTCTGCGCCTACCATGACAGTCATGAACCTCACTTCTAAGCCAGGGCATGGGGAGTATGATCTCAGTCTCTCCAATTTACTGCTAAGGCTTGGCGTGGTACTTGCATTGTGCCAAAGAGAGTTCTGTGCTGGCGTTCATAAGATGTAGCATGGATGGGTAGTTTGTCCAGATGGGCTTGGATATGTCTTACCATGAGGCACCCATGTGTCTTTATAAAATAGCCTCACAACCAATGTTCCCGCTAACCTGCGCTGGGTCTGCCGCCAACATTCCTGCCGGTGGGGGGAGGGGCAGAGCGTCGATCACTCTGCACCTCCCCCCGCCGGCAGGAATGTTGGCGGCGGACCCAGCGCAGGTTAGCAGGAACATTGCTCACAACACCTGCAGAATTGTGGCTAAAACGTACCTGAGTTCATTTACGCACACTCAGGAACAAGTTGCAAATATATGCAGGTGAAATGCATGTGTGAGTTCCTATTTTACAGACCACGTGCTTAGTTGGTGACTCCGCCTTTAGCTCCAAACACACCTAGATATGGGCTACGAAAAAGTACGCACCTTCTTGTCACCACATGTACTATTAGGTACATAACTCTAGAGGTAATTGTTTTTAATTTTTTTTTATAACAATTTCAAGGCGCTGTATAATGTATCCTATAGGGTGCCTTATGAGGCACCTTAGGTTACAGCACTGAGGTGAGGTTGTGTTTTGCTGGAAGCACAGATTGTACAGATGTGTCTGACTGTTACAGGCAGGAAAAGGGATTGCCTCAGGCAGCCTTATTAGATGAGACCTCTGAGAGATTGAACCCATGACCTCTGGCTCAGTAGTCATTGTATTAACCAGTGGGCTACCCCTCTATAACTGTTGTCGCAGCGCTGGCACGAAATTAAGGCTACTGCGCGATAACGAGCCAAGGCGCTCTCTATCGTGCGATAAAAATCCATTGCTACCTTGATGCTGGAACGCCCACTACCTTATATGGCATTCCTCATGTTAACGCTGCACCTAGTGCCTGTAACATTAGCACGGTTTAGTAAACATACCCCTATATTCTGATGATGTAAACAATCAATCTACGTTTACCCATTCCACTCCATTCATTAATTTATATACCTCTATCATATCTCCCCTCAGCCGTCTCTTTTCCAGGTTGAAGAGCCCTAACCTTGTTAGCCTCTCTTCATAGGCATATCCTTCCATCCCCTTTACCATTTTGGCGGCTCTTCTCTGTACCTTTTCTAATAATGCTATATCCTTTTCAAGATACGGTGACCAGAATTGCACACAATATTCAAGGCACAGTCACACCATGGAACGATACAGAGGCATTATAATATCCTTTGTTTTATTTTCCATTCCTTTTCTTATGATACCTAGCATTTTATTTGCTCTCTTGGCTGCCACTGCACACTGAGAGGAGGGTTTTAACATGTTATCCATGATGACTCCTAAATCTTTTTCATGAGAGGTGATTCCTAATGTGGAACCTTGCATCATGTAACCATAGTTTGGATTGTTCTTTCCTAGGTGCATAACTTTGCACTTGTCCAAATTAAATTTCATCTGCCATTTGGATGCCCAGTCTTCCAATTTATCAAAATCCTCTTGCAATTTTCCACAATCCTCATGGATTTTAATAACTTTAAATAGTTTTGTGTTATCTGCAAATTTGATAACCTCACTCATTATTCCCATTTCCAGGTCATTTATGAATATGTTAAAAAGCAGCGGACCCAGCACAAATTTCTGGGGTACTCCACTGTTCACCTTTCTCCATAGGGAAAACTGGCCATTTAGCCCTACCCTCTGCTTTCTATCTTTTAACCAGTTTCTGATCCACAATAGTACACTGCCTCCTATCCTATGACTTTTTAGTTTTGCCAAAACTCTCTGATGAGGGAACTTGTCAAAGGCTTTTTGAAAGTCCAGATACACTATATCAACTGACTCATCTTTGTCTACCTGTTTATTCACATCTTCAAAAACACATAACAGATTAGTAAGACAAGATCTTCCTTGTCTAAAGCCAAAGGGGTGTTACATGCATAAAGGGCACTGGGCGGGTAGGAGGTATTCTGGTCTAAAAGGTGCTTTGGGCTCTTTAACATGCATTAACAGGACATTGGGCAGCATGCACCTTAATGTCCAAAAACAGCTATAACCCTAACCCTGTATAAAGGAGCACCAAGGAAAGTCAATGTAAAGGTGATGGATGGAAGGACAGGTAGGAGCTGAAGTGGCTGCTTGTAAAGTGGACAAGAATGTAGGAGGCAGCTGTACCAATGCACAGGGGATGTGCCAATGTAAAATGGTGCAATGTCAGTGTGTGGCATAGAATGGGGATGACGTGTCTCCCAGCAGAGCCAGAAGTGGCAGGATGTGTGCAGAGACAGGAGGATAGAGTAGGAGTGGTGATATACAGATCAGGCACAGGAGAGGTGTGCGTGAAGAGCCAAAATGTGGAAAAGAGTACCAGTGTAGGCCATGGTGTAGCAGCTTGCACAAGAAGATATGACTGCACACACCCTACACAGGCAGTTGGATGGGCTGAAGGAAGGATGGCAGCTGAAGAGAGAGTGGTATGAGCTGGCAGCACCAATGTGCCGTAGGTGCCATCCCCAATATATTTGTACTGTGTGTGAAAATGTGTACCAGTGTCACTTGGAAGCCCTGATACCAGACATGTGGGACTCACACCTGTCCCAGCCACACAGCCACCATATAACAGCTCAGACACATGTGCAGATAACAAGTGCACAGGTGTCATTCAAACTGGGTAAATGGGGCATGCACAGACATGAGGTGAAAATGCGGGTGGCTATCCAAAGGGTAGGATGTGTCTGCATGTACTGCAGAGATGTAATGGAGCCAAAGCTGTACAGTAACAGTCATGATGTCATACATGGCTCATGTTGCTCAAGTAGGTTACAGCTGTATGTATGTATCTGCCTGTTAGTATACCACTGCATCAGTGCAGTCACATTGGAATACCTTGTACCGAAAAAGTTGTAATGTCGGATTAAAAGCAGGGACTGTAAGAACCTGCAGTCATCTGAGGCAAAGGAGTGTTAGGTGGCCTGCCCAGGGTCAGAAGGAGGTATGGGCAATCCATGATGGGTGTTGCATACATTAAGCTGCACAGTAAAACCTTCCAAAATGTCACAAAAGGAGTGCTGGTGGGCTTCAAACTCTGAAATCCTGTGTCCCAAGCCAGATTGAGATTGCCCTCACAGCATGACATGCTGTGGCCACCCAGTCCATGCACATGGCAGATGGATACCACGATGTCTCAGCCATTGACCTTACCTTGGATGCAGACACATCCTGGCCAATCCTTCCTGTTTCAGCCATACCCATAATACTATGCTCCTCATCATGCAAATTTGCAGACTAACACTGGAAACAGCTTATCTATGTGAGGCTCAGTGAGGTGCAGAAAACCACAAAACAATGGAGAGACATAAACACACATATGCACACACACGCACACACACACACACACACACTCATATCGCCGCACTGTGCACACACACACACACACACACACACACACACACACACTCATATTGCCGCACTGTGCAAAAATAGTGATGGTTGGCGTTCTTTCCTGACACTTTGGTCTCGATATCAGCTCAAACATTGTTAATGTGTGCTTATGTGCAGGAGCTAGTAGCATGCTCTGATGTTAATACCTGCTCAGTGTGCTGGTACTATCAGCCTGACTCTCCATCCACAGCTGTGGATAATGGAGCCTGTCTGTGTGGCTGATGGGTGTTTGTACCCTTGCTGGCTGATTCATTGGGGGTTGCACATGCTGGTGTTGTACCTGCACTGTAGGCTAAAGTTTAGCTACAGGAACATGCAATGCATGAGCTACAGCCAGGACCTGAACCTGTGATCTTCCACTCACATACACACCAACTGTGTGCATTGAGTCACAGTGCTGCCATATTGTCAGCATAGTCCCTGGGGCTGACATGCTTCCCATCAGACAGTCCGTGGCACATGTTGCAATGTGCATGGCACACAGGACCGTTGGGTGCTGCAGGTGGGTACCATTACCCCCTCCGTCAGCACCCCACACCATGCTGACATGCCCATGTGCTGTCAGTATTGATGGTGCGCAGTCCCAGCCCATCCAACATGTGAGTTGGCAGGTGCCCAGGGTGCAAGCTCCAGATGGAGGGGGCAGAGGCATACATGGATGGCCACACAGCCCCCCAACCATCTGCCTCTGCAGGGACCCCATCACCTCTTGCCAACAATACGTCCCAGTGGAGGATGACAGCTACTGTTGTGGAAATCCCCTGGGTACCTGCATGTTGCAGCTACCTGGAGGGCTAGCTGTTGGCACTATCGGCCTCTTCCCCCACAGCTGGGTTCAGCGGCAGTAGGGGGGCCAGCTGGGATCTCTGCCTGGGGTGCCAGTACCCTTGGACTGCCCCATGTAGCACATCTCCTTTCCGCAGCAGTAGCATGTCTGTTACTGCCACTGTCACTGTGGGATCATGACAGACATTAGAGATGATAATGCAGATGGCAGGATACCCCTATGAGGAGATACTAAAAAGGTTATGGCTCTTTAACCTGGGGAAGAGACAGCTGAGGGGAGATATGATAGAAGTCAATAAATTAATGACTGGAGTGGAACGGTAACTGTAGATCGTTTGTTTACGCCATCAAAATGTAGAAAGACTAGGGGACAATCAATGAGGCTACAGTGTAATCCATTTAATACTACTAAGAGAAAATATTTTTTCAGTCAATGCTTAATCAAACTCTGAATTCATTACCGAAGTATGTTGTAAAAGCTGTTAGTGTAGCTGGATTTAAAAAAGGTTTGAACAGGTTCCTGGGGAAAGGTCTATAAACCATTGTTAAAGAAGACCCGGGATATCCACTGCTTGCCCCAGTGCAAGCATTGTGGATCCTGTGTGTCTTTTGGGGAAACTGCTAGGTAATCGGCCACTGTTGGACACAGATACTGAACATGATAGACATTGGTATGAAACAGTATGGCATATTTTATGATCTTATGTTCTTATGTGCACCTGCCTGGTCCGCCCTGTGCACCAGAAACCCTCACTGCATGACTCACGTGCCACCTCCTTTGCCCCATTTCCACCATCACCATAGTGCCCTTTCATATTTGGGCACTATGCTGTTGCTGCTAATGGAGCACTCCTATCACCTTCTTGGGCTCCCCTGTCTGTGCAACACATTGAAGACATTAAAATAGGCTCTCTCTTCTCAAAATATACCCTTTCTGCGAGGTTTTACTTAGCTTTAGGGTTCCCTGTGTTAAAGGGCTTTAACACACATTAGCACAGCAGGCGTGAAAGGAACACCTGTTGTTAATGCCCTCTATCTGGCCCATTAATGCCCACTATCCGCCTACAGCACCCTCTGTGCTGCTGGTGCCTTTAACGCCCGTTGAAGCAGCTTTTTTGCTGCATTAAGGGTGCAAGGGTGTCGATAACAGGCGTTAAGAGCACACTGGCTCCCTTAATGCCCTTTAGTAAACATACCCCCAAGTCTCAGTTAAAAACAAACAATCCATTCTCTTCTCCTCTAATAGATCCTGCACCAACTGCAGCTAGGGCAACAATGATCTAACATTCAACAATGCATACTCCCACCACCCTTCCTATACCCCTCCCCTCCTTCTGGATTACACACAAAGTACCCTCCGAACCCCATTACCCTCTCTCTCCTTCACCTCTTTCCACCATCTACACCCCACCCCCCTAGCATACCTTTTAATTTAGGTTCCTAAATTTGTGCCCTATTTTCAGCCACACTTAGGAGCCTAAATATTCAGCCGAAAATTCATCCTAATTTAGGAATGTAAAATTTTAATTAACATTTGCCTCTCAGTTGCCTTGATTTAGAGCCTAATTTAAGTGCCTAATGCTGAAAATCAGTATTAAGCTCTTAACTTTTTCCCCACCCTAAATCCACACTATTGCCATCCACTTTTTAGGCTTCTAAATGTAAGGGGTATGTTTACTAAACCGTCCTAATGTTACCGGCGCTAGTTGCAGCGATAATGTGAAGAATGCCAAATAAGGAGTGGGCGTTCCAGTCCTAAGGTAGCAAGAATATGTATCGCGCGATAGTGGGTGCCGTGGCACGTTAATGAGAGTTAACCCTAAGTACATGCCAGCGCAGTGTTGGAAGCTAAAACAATGTAGCCCACTGGTTACTGCAATGACTGTGGAGGCAGAGGTCATGGGTTTGATCCTGCAGAGGTGTAATCTAAAAAGGCTGTCAGAGGCATTTTCTTTTAATTTCAATCAGTGCTGCCAGCAAAAATACCCTCACAGTGCCATAGCCTAAGGCGCCCTATATGGTGCCCCATAGGTCACATTTAAAGTGCCCTGTCTGCCAAGGCACCCTATAATGTGCCCTAGAGGGCGCTGTATAGGGTACTTTACAGGGCGCCTTATGAGGCACCTTAGGCTACAGCACTGTGAGGGTGTTTCTGCTGGCAGCACTGATTTAAATGAAAAGAAAATGACTCAGACAGCCTTTTTAGATTACACCACTGTGGGATCAAACCCATTACCTCTGCCTTCACAGTCAGTAAAGTAACCAGTAGGCTACATCTCTATAGCTACTTCCACACGCTGGCTGGCTACAGAAAGACTGCAGGCCACCACACAAATTGTCTGCTGTGGTTACCAGGATAGGGTAAACCCACCCGTACCCATGATGCAGTGCACATGCAGATCAGCAGTCTACAGCTGATCACATAATGGGGTATGCACCCCACAGCACCTAAGCCTGGTAGGGGGAACTGACTGTGTGTGTTACTGGCACAGAGTAGCTACAGACCGTGAAATTGTGTGGGTACTGTGCTCACCCTGAGGGTGAGGTGGGGCACCCCGCACCAGGTCCGCAGCACCTGGCTTGGCTGAGATAGGCTATGCTGCAGATCCCCGTCAGTGCCAGTGTGTGATAGGTAGTCCATGCAAACACACCTAGGATATACCTATGTCCATCTGTAATTCCCAGTCACATCTAGCCCTTGTGGGCTATGATGTACCCAGGATAGTGCATATCCTGTGTGGGTGCCATGGTCACATGTTATAGGTGAAGGGGGGTGTTTGGACCCAAAAGCGGATTATGTAGCACTACCCAACCTGCCCTCTGTGGCTCAGGGTGAGAGACAGGATCTCCCACCAACAGATACACCTTTTACATCTCTGCAATGGTGGCAGTAGAGGGGACCATCAACCCCAGCCTGCTGGGGAACAGGCACCATACAGGGCAGTCAATGCAGATCTGTACGCATCACATAAGGCAATGGCAGACAGGCAGAACACTGGAGCAGCTCTGCTGCTCTCCACCACTATCTGGCATTCAACAGTAGTGGGTACAGTCAGCTTCCACCCACTGCACGGCATTCCAGCCATACACATGCTAGCTGCAGACAGTCTGATAGCTAGTACATAGTGCATGTCTCTGGAGGAACTGTGTGCACCCAAAAATGGAATGTGAGCATACACACCAAGCAAGTATGTCAGTGATTGGGCCCCAGAAAAGAGAACCCATAAATATCACTTGAAAAAAAATAATATATAGCACTATGGGGAAACCTAGCCATGCCGCGGTCACTGCTCAGTCAGGGTGAGAGTGACCTCCCAGCATGACATGCTGTGGCCACCCTGTCCATGCAGGTGATGGTCGGGCACTACAATGTTCCAGCCATTACCCTATACCCCGTGCAGATGCATCCTGCCCATGCCACCCTGTCCAGGCCATACCCACAGTACCTTGCTCCTCATTATGCACATTGGCAGGCTAACACTGGAAACAGTGCAAGCACTGGGACTCAGTAAGGTGTAGGCAGCCACAACACACTGGAACCAGGGGTTCTCAACCCTGTCCTCGGGACCCACCTAGCCAGTCGGGTTTTCAGGATAACCACAATGAATATGCATGGAAAAGATTTGCATATAATGGAGGCAGTGTATGCAAATCTCTCTCATACATATTCATTGTGGTTATCCTGAAAACCCGACTGGCTAGGTGGGTCCTGAGGACAGGGTTGAGAACCCCTGGGATAGACAGACACACACTTCCACACCTATGCCAGCATTGTGCAAATATAGAGGCTTTTGGCAGCCCTGGCTGCCACACCAGTCCTGGGCAGAGTGCAGGCATTGCTATGGTACGCAAAACTGTTGGGGTCACTCCACGGGGTGGTAAATACTGTCAGAATCAATAACTGAAACACACTCCACAGATATCAGAAAGGTTGCTATGATGAATCTCTATCAACAAATCATGTTTAACTTAGGATTTGTTATCTGACATTAATCATAGCAACCTTTTGATATATGTGGAACGTGTTCCCAAGATTAGGACGGCATTGCTAAGGTATGTAGCTGCCAGTATTGGGAGATGCTGCTCCATGCAGGGCCCAACAGCCTGACTCTCCATGAGGCTTTGGATAGTGAAGCCTGTGGGTGTGGGTGTGGGTGTTTATGCCCCTCTTGGACGCTGCTCTAGGGCTGAATTTCCAAACTCCAGTCCTGGTGGGCCAAACATGGTTCAGGTTTTCATGCTGTCCCTAATGAATATGCATGAGATACATTTACATACAATGGTGGCGTTGCATACAATTGCAGCACAGGCATATTTATTAGGGACAGCATGACACCTGAATGGTGTTTGGCCCTCCAGGACTGCAGTTGGGAAACTCTACTCTAGAGATTGCACATGTTTATGGTGTCTGTGCTCTGTAGGGTAAGATATAGCCATTTATGGCTTGTTTATTTAATCTGCAATAACAGTTCCATCTTTATTACCATGGTTTAGTACTGGGTAAAATATAGGGACATGGTTTACAGGAGCAACAGCTGGGGTTTGAACCTGTGACCTTCTGCCCCTGAACACAATGGCTGTGTGTACTGCACCAAACTGTTGCCACAGGGGCAAATCATTCCCTGGGGATACCATGACTGTTCATCAGACAGATCTTGTCTGTTGCAGTGCACGGCACCCACCTAAATGGGGCTTGGCCATGGTCTACTGTGGGCAGATGCCACTGCCCCTGCCGCCACCAGCACCCCTCTGCCACCATGCTGATATGCCTTTATGCCGGTGGTGCGCAGTCCCAGGCCATCCTGTGTGCCGGTAGGCAGCTGCCTACGGTGTGGGTTCTTGGGTAGGGGTGCTTACATGGACATGCGTGCTTCACCCTGGCAGCGCCTGCCAATGTTATGTGCCTTTGGGGGTACCTGCTGGGTAATATCCCCTGTGACACTGTGGGACACACACTCATGCCCATGTTGGACCCTCGTCAGTTGCTGTCTTGCTGCTTTACAGTTTCGGCATTCCTATGTGCCACCTAGGCATCTGCCTAGCCCGCACTGTGCCCCAGCTGGACCACAGCATGTGCCACCTGCAGCCCTCTGTATCCCATTTAGAGCATCAGTACAGTTGCTGTTTCCTATGTGCCCACTCTGCTGTTGCTGCACATGTGCATGCCATAACAAACCTGCCCAATATAAATGAGAAAAAACCCTGATCAGCGCTATTTCAATGTGAGATCATTCACTTTGTAGGGGGACAGAGAATAGACCCTTCCAAACATGATATCTTCTTTTTTGTGCTTTGTAAGTGGTGTTGCTTTATGCTTATCATTAATATCACTATTGGCCAGCTTGATTATTGGGATTTCGAATGTGGTTTTGGTCATTTTCTATGTTCATTTGCCTTTTTGGTTCCTGCACATGTATCACTACTGTCACCTTTCTAGGTTTCCCTGCCTTTGCTGTACATTGCTGACTGAAATGGTTTCTCTCTCCTGCAAATGTGCCTCTAGCGCGAGGTTTTCACTGGTGCTAATTTTCAGATCCTGATTTCACAGCGTTAGTGTGCCTGGAGCCTCTCCCCGCCCACTCTCCGCCCATTGACCCCTATCTCCGCCCTCTGGGGAGCCTTACTCCACCCTTCAGACCCGGCTTTCACAGCGTTAGTGTGCCTTAACGCTGCTGCCGACGTTATCGCGGGATACGTGACGTTATCATGCGATAATGTTACATTATCACGCAATAATGTTACATTATCATGCGATAACATTACGTATCGCGCGATAACATCGGCGCTGCTATGTTAAGATGGTTTTGTAAACATACCACTAAGAGTTTAGTAAAATTTTAAGAAAAAATTTAGGAACTTAACCCTAGTAAATTTTTAAAGAGGCCAATTTAGGAGCATAACTCTCAAAGTTAGAAGCATAAATCCTTTGAATATTGGGCCCATTAAATATAATTTAGCTCTGATGTTCCTTAAGACCTGAATCATAAAAACTAATAACAAGTCAAAAGAAAATGAAAATTCCTAATAACACTAAAAATGCAATATAATGACCTGAAGCATCCTTTTAAATTGAAGGTCAGATGAACAGCACTACTGTACATGTGTAAATCAAGGCAGAGCTTAAGAGCAGATTCTCACACCTACTTAACAGGAACTCTACACAGGGATTCTTGTAGCAATGATTCAGATGTAACAAAGTAATCTGCAATTTACAGAGTCCTTCAAAATCATCACTCTGGTGAAGGACAAAGTACCTCTAAGAGGGAGGGAGGGGGGGGGGGGCTCTACTGTTATATAATTTACTTATAAAATATTGTCTTTCCAGGGGCTGCTGTGTGTTTATTTACCTTCCATACATATTCCTGAATTTACACAACTTTTCAGAATTCAAGATTCAACTTTATCTGATATTCTTCTTATCAAGTGGCATCTAAGGAATCTACAGATCAGTTAAAAGCAAGCTTATTTTATTAGTATTTAACTCACACTTTCCAGTAGTGGTAGTTTAAGGCAAGTTACATTCAGGTAAAGTAGTTATTTCCTTTCCCCAGAGGGTTTATAATCTAAGGGGTATGTTTACAAAGCAGTGGTAGTGGCCTCCATGCGATATCGCATGGAGGCCGCTACCACTGCTTTGTAAACATACCCCTAAGTTTGTATCTGAGATAGTAGAAGGTTAAGTGATGTGTCCAATGCCACAAGCAATCCCAGATGAATTTGAACTCTATTTCGGTCCTAGACTGCTGACCTAACCACTCTAGGCTACTCTTCTAATCCATATTGAGTATACAAAATAGTTAATTGGATATACATACGGTAGTAGACAAGAGCACATAGGAGAATAGGGATCAAGGGTGCAACATCATGATAAAGGAACGAGGGTAGTAATATTGAAAAGAAAGACTTAACATCGTTCTTCAATCAGCTCATCTCAGAGGATCCTGTGTTCAAGACAGCACAGTCATGAACATAACAGTTCCAAGATATTCAGGATGAAAATGCACATTAAAGTAGAAATATTTTAGGGCTGTTTTAAATTTCTTTGAAGATGATTCAAGTTGAAGATCGAGGGGCAGATCATTTCAGAGACTTTGGGTGATGACTCCAAAGGCAGAACACCTAGTTAATTCCAGCCTTATTTAAAGAACGGTATGTGAGTGGATTTTGTAGAGTGGATAATAATGTGCATGTCAGAATGTGCTGAATGACTAAACTAGCCAGAAAAGTGGTCAGTCCAGAACTGGAGATATAATGTGCCAGCATCAAGATCTTAAATGGGGTCCTGTAAGAAATCAGTAGCCAATACTCCATTCTCAACAAGGGAGTAAGTAACATGTTCATACCTCCAAGCACCCATAATCATTTTTACTGCTGTATTTTGGACCACTTGCTGTTAGTTGCCTTAAAGAGGAGATTAGTTAGCCATGAAGAAATGATTTTATTTATTTTATTTATTTAACAGATTTTAATATACATTTTTCTACAAGTCAAAATGGTTTATATGGAACTGAAACTGATACAAGGAACAATTGAAGGAAACATTAAAACAGTTAACAATCAACATTTGTAACACTGTGTAAGTAATAAACGTGAATGCAATGCAATATAAGCAGCTAATGGCTAGAGTAAGCAGAGGATACGAATTAAATGGATGGAGTGGATCATTTTTTAGACTTAGGGGTATGTTTACTAAACAGCGCTAGCGTCACAGTGGTGACGTTATCGCGCGATACGTAACATTGTCAAGCGATAAAATCCCACGATAACATTACGTTTCGCGCGATAACGTCTCTGGCGGCATTAAGGCACACAGAGGGTGGAGTGTCTCCAGAGGGTGGAGAGAAGGGGTCAATGGGCGGGGAGTGGGCAGAGAGAGGCTCCAGGTACACTAATGCCGGGATTTTAAGATCAGAACATTACTATGCTTGAAAACCTGGCGTTAGAGGCACAATTGCAGGAAAGAGAAACCATTTCAGTCAGCAATGTACAGCAAAGGCAGGGAGACCAAAAAAAGTGATAGTAGTGCTACATGTGCAGCAACAGCATAGGGGTATGTTTACTAAACAGTGCTAATGTCGCAGCGGCGATGTTATCGTGTGATAAGTAATGTTATCGCGCGATATTACCAAGCGATAACGTCTCCGGCGGCGTTAAGGCGCACAGAGGGCGGAGTAAGTCATTCCAGAGGGCGGAGAGAAGGGGTCAATGGGCGGAGAGTGGGCGGGGAGAGGCTCCAGGCACACTAACACTGTGAAATCAGGGTCTGAAAATTAATGCCAGTGAAAACCTCACGTTAGAGGCACATTTGCAGGAGAGAGAAACCATTTCAGTCAGCAATGTACAGCAAAGGCAGGGAGACCAAGAAAAGTGATAGTAGTGATACATGTGCAGCAACAGCATAGTTCCCACGTATGAAAGGGCACTATGGTGAGGCTGCAAATGGGGTACAGGGGGCTGCAGGCGGGACATGCAGTGGGGAAACTGGGGCACAGGCACAGATGCCTAGGTGGCACATATGAACACAGAAACTGCAAATCAGCAAGCCAGCAACTGACCAAGGTCAAACATGCCCATGAGTTTGTGTCCCACAGTGTCCCAGGGGACAGTATTTTTTTATTTTTTTATTTTATTTACATTCTCTTATATACCGCGCTATTCTGCATCAGTGCGGTTTACATTGAACAAACTGAAATTTGTGCAGGTAGTGCCGGGGGGAAGCACAGATGTCTATGTAGGCACCCCTACCCCAGATCTCACACCATAGGCAGCTGCCTACAGGCACACTGGAAGGCCTGGGACTGCGCACCTCCAGCACCACGTGCATAAGGGCATGTCAGCATGGTGGGGGAAGGGTGCTGGTGGTGGAGGGGGCAGTGGCAACTGCCCACAGCAGACCAAGGCCAAGCCCTGTTTAGGTGGGTGGCATGAAGTGCAACAGACAAGGTCTGTCTGAAGAACAGTCATGGTATCCCCTGGAAATGACTGGCCTCCATGGCAACAGTTTGGTGCAGTACACCCAGCCAGTGTTTTCAGGGGCAGAAGGTCACAGTTCAAGTCCCAGCTGTGGCTTCTGCATACCTTGTCCCTATATTTTACCCTACAGAACACATACACCATAAACATGTGCATACCCAAGAGCAGTGGCCAACAGGGGCACAAACACCCACAGGCCCCACTATCCATATCCTCATGGAGAGTCAGGCTTTTGGGCCCTGCACGGAGCAGCAGCTACCACTACTACCACCTGCATACCTTAGCAATGCCAGCATAAACATGGACTCGTTGTCGGTCTGTGTTTTACAGAGTGCAACTCACAAAATCACAAAAAATAAACTCTGTATATTAACCCGAAAGTAATATGTTCTAGAAAAGCTGCTTTCTTTTTTAAACATGAGACATTAAATCAAATGTTTCAATCTTTATAAGCAGCAATATGGTCTCAGTATCTTAGGACATGGATCAGAGACTCTGTCTCGTTGTCCTCACATTCACATCAATGACCATCAAACTCCTGCTGCTTTTTAAAATTATTTTTCTATATATTTTTTGTAAAACTAAAATGTCTCAATCAAGATAGAAAAGAATTGCTTAGCTTTCTTCAAATGGTGAGTCGTTTGTTGCTTTCATCGTATTTCTTCCAAAACAATTTTTTCCAGACTCCATCCATAAATGAAAAAAGAAAGCAGCTTTTCTAGAACATATTACTTTCGGGTTAATATACAGAGTTTATTTTTTGTGATTTTGTGAGCATAAACATGGAAACACGCTCCATATACAGTATATGAAAAGGTTGCTATGATGAATGTCAGATAACAGATCCTACATTGAACACAAATTATTAACAGAGATTCATCATAGCAACCTTTCTGATGTATGTGGAGTGTGTTTCTTTCTGTTTGTTTTCTGACAGTGTTTACCACCCCGGAGAGTGACCATAACAGTATTGAGTACCTTAGCAATGCCTACACTGTGCCCAGGACTGGTGCCAGGGCTGCCAACCAACTCTATCTTTGCACAATGCTGAAATAGGTGAGGAAGTGTGTGTATGTCTATTCAGTGTTTTGTGGCTGCCTACACCTTACTGAGCCCACAATGCTTACACTGTTTTCAGCGTTAGCCTGCCAATGTGCATAATGAGGAGCAAGATATTGTGGGTATGGCCCTGACAGGGCAGTCTGGGCAGGATGCATCTGCACAGGGCATAGGGCAATGGCTGGGATACTGTAGTGCCCAACCACCACCTGCATGGACAGGGTGGCCACAGCATGCCATGCTGGGAGGTCAGTCTCACCCTGACTGAGCAGTGACCATGGCATGTCTAGGTTCCCACATAGTGCTTCTCTCAAGTGATATCTATGGGTTTCCTTTTTGAGGGGGGGGGGTGAATATCACTGACATGCTTGCTTGGTGTGTGTGCTTACAGCCCACTTTTGGGTGCACACAGTTCCTCTAGGAACATGCACTATATGCGAGCTAGCAGACTGTCTGCAGTTAGCATGTGTATGGCTGGAGCACCTGGCAGAGTGCAGCAAGTGAAGACTGAATGTGTCCTCTATTGGTGAATGTCAGATTGTGGTGGGGGGCAGCTGAGCTTTTGCAGGTCTACTGCCTTTCTGCCAGTGCCCTATGTGATAAGTACAGATCTGCCTTCCTGGTGAGTGCTCATTCCCCAGCAGGACTGTGGTGATGGTCCCTTCTACTGCCTCCTATGTAGAGTGTGGATCTGTTGGTGGGAGATCCTATCCCCCAACCTGACCCAATGAGGGCGGGTTGGGTAGTGATACATAATCCACATTTGGGTCCAAACACCACCCTTCCCCTATAACCAGTGACCATGGCAACCACACAAGATATGCATTATTCTGGGTGCATCATAGTCCACAAGGGCTTGACGCGACTGGGAAATACAGATGGCACAGGTGCATCTGCAGGGACTACCCATCACACACTGGCACTGAGGGCAGTATAGCTTATATCAGCCAAGCTAGGTGCTGTGGACCTGGTGCTGGGCACCCCACCTCACCCTCAGGGTGAGCACAGGAACCGCACAGTGTCACGGTCTGTAGCTACTCTGTGCCAGTAACACACACGGTCAGTTCCCCCTACCAGGCTGAGGTGCTGTGGAGGCACATACCCCATCTTGTGATCAGATATAGACTGCTGATCTGCATGTGCAGTGCATCATGGGTATGGGTGGGTTACCCTATCCTGGTAACCAAAGCAGATAGTTTGTGCAGTGACCTGCAGTCTTTCTGTAGCCAGCCAGCGCTATGCTAGATGCTATAGAGATTTGGCCCTCTGGTTGCTACAATGACTGTGGGGGCAAAGGTCATGAGTTCAATCCTGCAGTGGTGTTTTTCAATAAGGCTGCCTGAGGGATTTCCTTTTAATTTAAATCAGTGCTGCCAGCAAAAATACCCTTGCAGTGCCGTAACCTAAGGTGCCTCATAAGGCACCCTATAGGGCACATTATAAGGTGCCTTGGCGGACAGGGCACTTTATAATGTGTGCTATGGGGCACCTTATAGGGTGCTCTATAGGGCACCTTATGAGGCACCTTAGGTTACGGCACTGTGAGGGTGTTTTTGCTGGCAGCACTGATTTAAATTAAAAGGAAATCCCTCAGACAGCCTTATTAAATAACACCACTGCAGGATCAAACTCATGATCGCTGGCTCCACAGTCACTGTATTAACCAGTGGGCCACATCTCTACAGCTTCTAGTAAAGCACTGGCATGGACTTAAGGTTAACGCGTGTTAACGAGCCAAGGCACCCTCTATCGCGCGATACAGATTCATTGCTACCTTGCCACCGGAACACCCACTACCTTATATGGCATTCCTCATATTAATGCTGCAGCCAGCGCCAATAGCATTAGGATGATTTAGTAAACATACCCCTTAGAAACATTTCCTTACACTGGTGGTGAAAAATGAACTCATTGCCTTCGCACTCATATATATGACTTTCAGGAGACGAGTTCAGGCAAAGAAAGACCATATGAAAAAAAAAATACAACTTGAGAATGATAAGGCACTTTGTTCTAAGTGCTATTTTGTGTTGGGAAAGAGAGGAGTTTGGAGCAAGAGGGATTCATTGTTTTGTTCTGGGAGAGGCTCATGGCCATAGGAAAGTGTGAGGTTGGGAATGTAGTATTAAAGCAAAATATGGAGGTGTAGCTTTGTGGTTAGAGTACTGGATTCAAATCCCACTTTACCACTGACACTGTGACCTCTTGTTTGACGGATTGGGAAAGGAACAATGATTCACAGTCCATATGTGGCTTGTACCACATAGTAGAAAAATTCATTCTGACCAGGGAGGGAGGTAGTACAGGGGCAGATCCTACTGTGGAGGCAAAAGGAGGAGGAGGACCTTCTTCTCCTTTACTTAGTACCTTAGTACCAGCAGTGGTAATGGTGTTAGACTTGTGCTCCTAATACTTATCTTTGTGGACTTTTTTGGTGTGTGATCCACTTGTCACTTTGCTATTTGCACAGCATAGCAGATAGTGGGCAATTGGGCATGCCTCCCTAGATCTATAAAGTGGTGTGGTTTTGCTAAGGTGGCTGCTGCAGCTAGCAAGTAAGAAGTCTCTGGAGCCAGCAAGGCTAGATGCAAAAAGAAAAAAAAAGATAGGACAGTTAAGTATGAGTTCTTTGATTTTCAGGCCTCCCTCTTGCAAGCTCATAGATATTTGGTAACCATAAACCTGCAAACAGACTTTGAAAATGAAACTTCCCAAGGAGTTTCCCTTCCCAAAATTACCTTGCTGCTCATGCCAAAGGGAAAATGAGGAGGAAACTGATATGAAGATCTGAAAATGAAACTGCCTTGCTCCAACCTTGCCCCCAAACTGCTCATTTTCCCCACAGAGGACCAATTCTGCAGTTTCCACGGGCAGACACTCATTGGCTCAGAGAAAGCCTGTTGAAAATTGTCCTCTCAAAATGAATTTACATAAAACAAAATATTGGTAGAAAAAGGAAAGAGAATTAAACAGCTGCTGGATAAGCACTGACAAGAAAGATGCTTGGATCCATTTTCTGGTATTATATTCACATTTCATCTTCACAAGAAGAGAAAAATAAGAAATTATGATCTTTTTATCACAACATCTAATTTTCACAAGATTACAAGTATGTTTTTTTTAGCATAAATGCAATGGGGGTTAGTTAATCTGTTTACAACACTTTGAAGTACTTGAATTATCATTCCAAGAGTAAACATCTGTGCGTCAGTTACTGCAAAGGAATCAAGAGCACCCACTATAATAGCATAATCTGCATTAACAACCCACAGGATGCTTCTCCATAGAAATAGAAAATCATTTTGCTTAATTCTGTTATCAGAGTTCCAGAATAACCTCTTTTTAGATGAGAGATCTGGTAAGAGCAAATGGCATGTATTTATTTATTTTCTTAAAGCCTTTTCTAATCTGCCAATTCAGCAAAAGCTTTTCTTAGCAGAGAACAATATAGTTTGCATAAATAGAAAATGACATAGCAAGAGATACAAATGGTAAGACATTGAAATGAAAACATAAAAATGTGAATGAAGCATAATCCTTTAACCGACAAATGCTTCCTGAAATAAAATAATTTTCAATTGCTTTCATGTGTGCCGGAAAATGCACATGTAACACCACAATTGAAACTGCTCTTTTCTTTGCACATGTTTTTTGAAAAATGGCCAATCCTTCAATGAAGGCCACAACATGCACATCCTTATATATGGTTTACAAAAGCTCTGCATTCAGTGAGTCTTTTGTAAAATATCCAGGAAAGTTTGGACACCCTTTTTCTGACCTAGACATCCTATGCCAAATGGGGCTTCTTTTGTTCTTTGAACATACGAGGTGTGACAAAAAAGAAACGAGACTGTGGCAGCCATGCCCATGACGCAATGCCAGTTGGCTAACCACTTAAGTCACTGTGTTATGCAACATCTCGTCAATATTCTGCTATAATATTTTTCATCTCTCTCACTCTGTTTTTTTTTTCAGGTTTTTTTGAGCACACTGCTCCATCACTTTGTCATGTAACTGGAGGTGGCAGAAATATGGAGCAAAGAATCAACTTGAAATTTCTGGTTAAGTTGGACAAGGGCTTATGGAGAAGATGCAATGTCAAGGCCGCAAGTCTTTCAGTGGCACAAATGCTTCAAGACTGGCTGCGAGGAGGTGGAGGATGACCCTAATCAGGACGACCTTCCACGACAAAGACGGATGAGAACATTGACAGAGTGAACCAGATGGAGCAGAATGATCACAGATTGATGGTGTGGATGATAGCTGAGGAGCTCAGCCTGAACAGGGAGTCAGTGCAGACCATCTTGGTGCAGGAGCTTGGAATGCGGAAGGTGTACACCAAGATGGTGCCCAAGCTTTTATCGGATGACCAGAAGGAGCACCAGGTCAATGTTTGCTGAGACTTGCTAGAGAAGATCGGAGAAGATCCAGAGTTCGTTGGCCGAGTCATCACAGAAAACGAAACTTGGGTCTTCCAGTACGACCCTGAAAGTAAAAGACAGAGCCTGCAATGGAAGACTCGACTGTCCGCTAGACCAAAGAAGGTGTGCATGTCCAAATCAAGGATCAAGGTCATGCTGAACGCATTCTTTGACCAGAAGGGAGTGGTCCATCATGAGTTTGTGCCTGAGGGTCAGACAGTCAACCAGCACTTCTACCAGCAGGTCCTCAATCACCTCCATGACTGGGTTCAGCGCAGCAGGTGGGCTCTGTGGAGAGACAAGTCATGGCTGCTCCACCATGACAATGCGCCCACACATACCGCGCTCAGTGGCAGTTCTTGGACAACAAACAGATCACAGCTCTCGACCACCCTCCTTATTCCTTAGATCTCGCACCATGCAACTTCTGGCTCTTCCCCAGGCTGAAGACTGTGCTCAAAGGAACTCATTTTGCCTCTGTAGAAGAGATCAAGGCCACTGTGACGAGGGAGCTGAAGGACCTCAAGGAGGAGAACTTTACCGTGTGCTTCCGTACGTGGCAGAAGTGAATGCAGAAGTGCATTAACTCTGCGGGGGATTATTCTGAAGGGGTCAATGCATAATTTCTCTGTAGATTTTGTAATAAAACATTTAAGGGACAGTCTCGTTCCTTTTTTGTCGCACCTTGTATTTCTGTTCACTTCATAGGAGAAGTAAAGAAAAAGTCTGAATTAAATGTTATGGACAGACCATTAAAGACAAAGATTGTAGCTATGCTTCAGCTTGTACTGGGGAACAGGTTTTTACACTGCCTGTTACTCAAGTTACTGCTTCTTCCTTCTATATTTTCTGTATTTCTGCCTCTTCTTAACATTGCTGATACATGATCAAAATGATCCACCATTATGATCCTCCCAACTTTCTGTAAGTTTGCATCCTCTAGGAGGGGGAGGAGTAAATTCTCCAAATGGGCTAGTTTTGCGAATACCATGACAGTCATGAACCTCACTCCTAAGCTAAGCTATGTGAAATATGGTCTCAGTCTCTCAAATTTACTGCTAATGCTCTCTGTAGTACTTGCATTGTACCAAAGAGAGCCTCCTTCTATATAGGTATAGGCGACTCCCAATACAATCTTCCCTCTCCCCGCGATTCACAGAATGATTGCTTGGAACTGACACCTCTACTATCAATGCCATTTTGGTGTTTTCTCTGTTATCACTAAGTCTTGGGGTCGTGATCCCAATGCTTTTTAAGTACAGAGATGTTGTAGTGCTTATAAAGCTTCCAATGAATGTGACGTGCCACATTGTTGAGTCTTTCTGTATAGACATTTTCTGCCATCAGATCTTAACAACCAGCTACAAGATGAGTAACCATTTCAAGCTCTTTCTTACAGAAACTGCATATGCCTGTTTTATCAATCTTCTCTATACCCACTGTAAACCATGTCATCCATAATCCACTTTCCTGTGCTGCAGCTATTAATCTCTCATCCTTAGGTTTCAGCTTGCCTCGCCTTAACCACTCATGTGTCCTTGTTTGGTCAACAGACAGCTCCTGAAGTAATGCTTTGTATTTCACACTGCATATATGCATTTACCACTTGTTTCTTGTTTGCTGATGTAATTCTTTGAAGAGCTTTTTTTTTCTTATTCTGCAAATTCTGTTGCTTCTTTCCTTGTGTATACTGTTGGATTCTCATCCATTCCTTCTGCATATCAAAATGTCTGTCCTAGTTTGATAATGGAAACTTGTTCATACATCTATAGGGGACTTTTAGAAGAGATGTCCAAGAGCAATCTGGGATATCTAAGCTGGAACATCTGAAATAAAACCAGACACGTTCGGTGCAGATGCGATTTCACAAATGTGGCTCTACCCCATATGGATGTCTGCAGGGGCTGTCTACATAGAAATCACCATAACCATATTTCAGAGTCTGAATGTCTAGGATACCCTAAAGGCTATGGGCAGGATACCAGGGTTCAAATCCTGCTGCTGTTGTTAACATTGTGGTGAGTACTGAAGATGATGAAATGTTTTCTTCTCTATACTCTCTAGATGTTTTTCAGCTAAAATGAGCACTCTTCAGTTGCTTGTGTCTGGAGCATGATGCCAAATGTCCATAATATTTCTGAGATCAGACAGGAACAATCTTAGATTTTTGAACTTCCCTTTCCCTTATTCCTCTTGCAGATATGGTGAAAAAATATTTAAGAACATAAGAAATGTCTTACTAGGTCAAACCGTGGTTGATCAAGCCCAGTATCCTGTTTCTAACAGTGGCCAATCCAGGCCACATGTACCTGGCAGGTACTTTGACTGAGGTTCTTGGTATGTCATCTGAGTTGCTTCTTCCTCTGGTTGGGGCACATTACTCGTCATTCGGGGGAATGCTCCTCCAGGTGAACAAGGGAGCTCTGAGGGGATTAACCTCATGGAGTTTCTTGAGCCCTCCCTAGAAGTGATGGCCCAGTGGACCATCTTGATAGCAACATTTGCATTGAAGTTTGACCATAACACTGTGTTCAGAATGTATTTTCGCAATATTAATAAGTTGTTTTTTAGTTCCAAAGTAAGAATATTTCCAGATTTATCAAGATTTATGCAAAAAAAGCACCAGGAAGTCCTGGACATGAGACCCAGGGTACTTGCCCTTGGTCTCAGTTTTGCACTGCGTTTTCCTTGTGTTTGTGTGGTGGTCTTTGAGGGAAAAAATGTTTTGTTCTTTGAACCGAGACAACTTTCTGATTTTCTTTTAGCAAGAGAGGAAGTTATAGTCCAGATTAGCACCCCAGGGGCAGTACTGTAGAGTCCATTGGAAGAGTTTTGTTGAGGGGGGTTTTGCTGATTTATTTTTTTGCTATTTCTTTATTATTTTATCCTGACTTGGATCCATTTTTCTTATTGTGGTCTAATGGCGTAATTATCTTTTGTATAGCCAAATGCTCGTGTTTTTGCTGCTATTTAAAGATTTCTGAATTGCTGATTCATTTTATTTCTTGAAGTGTGTAATTGAAATTTTCAAAATAAAAAATGTAAAAAAAAATTATGTTTAATTACCTTTTGAACATACTATTAAAATATTATGATGACATACAGTTGGAATATTTCCAATTATTTTTCAAGATATTGTACACAGCATTCCTAAAATGTAAGAGTGCCAGTAATGTTGACCTCAACTGTAGGTGTATTGGGGCAATGAAATTTTGAACTGTTTGTCACTGGAATGTGGAGTCCTGTCAGTACTTTCTCCCATCTTGATTAATAAGTTTATATGACTTTTATGCACTGTTTTGGATGCAGCTGGCCTTCATTTTAATTTTTTTTGTTGACAATGTCCAGGTTTATTTGCCTGTTGGCAAGTATTGGCATGAGGGATTACAGAAGATTAAGGTGGGGTTGACAGCAATGGCTGCATAGTTGCAATCCAATAGATTGAATTTAGAGGTAGCCAAGTCAGAGTTTGAACATTTTGTTTTTCTTTAAATAAAAAAAAGATTCTGTTAAGGCTTCTGGGCCACAGATTTAGGGGTATGTTTATTAAGCAATCTTAACGTGCGCCTGGCGCTAGTATGCAGGCTGCCATAAAAGGAGTGGGTGTTTCGGTCTTAACATAGCAAAACGGGATTATCGCGCGATAACGTGTGCTGTGCACATTATCGTGCGAGAAGCCACTAAGCACGTTAACACACGGTAATCTTAAGTAGGCACGCAGACATACAAACACAGCAACAGAGGTGTAGCACAATGGTTAATACACTGACTGAAGGTACAGGGGTCATGAGTTCAATCCCCTAGTGTGCCTAATGAATAAGGCTGGCTGAGGCATCAACCTTTACGTTTAAGTAGTGCTTTTTGAGGCATTTTACTTTTATTTTAATTAGTGCTGCCAGAAAACACACCCTCACGGTGGAGTAACCTAAGGTGCCGCATAAGGCACCCTATAAGGCACTCCATAGGGCACATTATAAAGTGCACTGTCCGCCAAGGCACCCTATAATGTCCCCTATAGGACACCTTATAAGGTACCCTATAGGGCGCCTTATGGTTACAGTACTGTGAGGGTGTTTTTGCTGGCAGCACTAATGTACATTAAAAATAGACAATGCCTCAGACAGCCCTATCAAATAACCCCACTGTGGGTTGGAACCCATGATCTCTGGCTCTACAGGCAATGAAGTAACTAGTGAGCTACATCTCTATACTTGCTAACAAGCCCCTGGCTGGCTACAGAAGGACTGCAGGTCACCACACAAACTGTCTGCTGTGGCTACCAGGATAGGGTCAACCTGCCCGTACCCATGATGCACAGCACATGCAAATCAGCAGTCTACAGATGATCACAGGATGGGGTATGCACCCCACAGCACCTCATGCTGGTAGGGGAAACTGACTGAGAACACCCCCACAGAACCTCAGCCTAGTAGGGGGTGCCAACGGTGTATGTTAGTGGCACAGAGTAGCTACAAACCATCACATTGTGTGGGTATTATGCTCACACTGAGGGTTGAGGTGGGGTGGCCAGCACCAGGTCTGCAGCACCTTTCATGGCAGGAATAGGCCATGTTGCAGGTTCCCATCAGTGCCAGTGTGTGTGTGATAGGTAGTTCCTGCAGACACACCTAGGATGCATCAGTGTCCATCTGTAGTTGCGAATGAGGTCTAGCCCTTATGGGCTATGATGCACCCAGAATAGTGCATATTCTGTGTGGGTGCCATGGTAACATGATGAACAAGGGGGGAGGAGAGGGAGGGGGAGGAGGAGAGGGAGGGGGAGGAGGGGGGAGGGGGGAGAGGGGGAGGAGGGGGGAGCGGGGGAGAGGGGGGGAGGGGGAGGGGGAGGGGGGAGAGGGGGAGAGGGGGGAGGGGGAGGGGGAGAGGGGGGGAGGGGGGAGGGGGAGCGGGGGGAGAGGGGGGAGAGGGGGAGGGGGGAGGAGGAGGGGGAGGGGGGGAGAGGGGGAGAGGGGGGAGGGGGAGGAAGAGGGGGAGGGGGGAGAGGGGGGAGGAGGGGGAGCAGGGGGAGAGGGGGAGAGGGGGAGAGGGGGGAGGGGGGAGGGGGGAGGAGGAGGGGGAGGGGGGGAGAGGGGAGAGGGGGAGAGGGGGCGGGGGAGGAGGAGGGGGGGGGGGAGAGGGGGGAGGAGGAGGGGGAGGAGAGGGGGAGGGGGGAGGAGGAGAGGGGGAGGAGAGGGAGGAGGGGGAAGGGGAGGAGGAGAGGGAGGGGGGAGGGGGGAGGAAGGGAGGGGGAGGAGGGGGGAGGAGGAGAGGGAGGGGGGAGGGGAGGAGGAGGAGAGGGAGGGGAGGGAGGGGAGGAGGAGAGGGGGAGGGAGGAAGAGAGGGAGGGTGAGGGGGAGGAGAGGGAGGGGGGAGGGGGAGGAGGAGAGGGGGAGGGGGAGGGGAGGGGGGAAGGGGAGGAGGAGAGGGAGGGGGAGGGGGAGGAGAAGGAGGGGGAGGGGGAGGAGGAGAGGGAGGGGGAGGGAGGTGAGGGGGGAGGAGGGGGAGGGGGGAGGAGGAGAGGGGGGAGGAGGAGAGGGGAGGAGGGGGGAGGAGGGGAAGGGGAGGAGGGGGAGGGGGAGGAAGAGAGGGGGCAGGAGGAGAGAGAGGGGGAGGAGAGGGGGGAGGGTAGGAGGAGAGGGAGGGGGAGGGGAGGAGAGGGAGGGGGAGGGAGGTGAGGGGGGAGTGAGGGGGAGTGGGGGGGAGGAGGGGGGAGGAGAGGGGGGGGGAGAGAGGGGGGAGAGAGGGGGAGAGGGGGAGGAGGGGGAGAGGTAAAGTGGTCGAGTTCGTACTGGTCTGGATCATCTTTGATTGCAGGTAGTCGGAGTAATCCTGGGGTTGGGGCATGGGTGGATGCGCTAATGCTGGATCACCTGTTAGTGATTTTACAATACTGAACAGGTCATGAGATTTATTTAATGATCGCTTTAGAATATCTGTGTGGTGTTGCTTCCTTTTTTCCATTATTTTTGCTCTATGTGTTAACAGGTATGAGTTATATGCGCAGTGTGCTTCTGCAGTTTGGGTTCTGCGCCACTGCCTCTGGAGCTTACGTAGGAGTAAGAGGGATGCTCATAGGTCTTTAGAGTACCATGGGGCATGTTCATGTTTCCTTGGCTCCTTGCTAGCAGAAGGGAGGTAGGCTATGGCACTGAGGCTGTTGTTCCAGTTAGCTACCAATTCATCTGGGTCAAGGATTGTGACAGTGAGGAGGGGGAGGACCTTCTCAAGGACTTCCTCTTTAACGAAGGGGTGAAATCTTGTTGGGGTTCTAGAGGAAGGAGTGTTGGCTATGTTACTGTTCTTGAAGCAGCGGCTGGTGGGTATGTAGAATCTGAGCAGGTTATGATCAGACCAAGGTACTGGAGTTATGGACCTCAGCAATTGCTGGGTGGTGTCAGCCACGGACTGAGGGGCGAAGATCAGGTCTAGTATACTCCCCTTCATGTGTGTGGGAGAATCGATAAGTTGCTTGTAGCCCAGCTCATTCAGTTCTTCAAGGAGGGTTGTTGCTTGTGTGTCTTGTAGGGAAGGGAGATTGAAGTATCCAAGCAGCCAGTTTGAGGAGCGTGGGTTGTTTGAGTTACAGGCAAGATTGATGATTGTTGGTAGGTTGGTAGGTGATGATGTTGGGGCTCGGTAAAGTAGATTGATTGTGCAGTGATCATTTGACATGGAGATCGTATCCAGATGGGTTGTGGTGGAGGCATCATTTAGTCTAAATTGCAATTCTTCTTTTGCAAGGATGAGTACTCCTCCTCCCTTCTGGTTGGCTCTGTGGCAAGCATAGAGTGAGAAACCATCTGGTGCCATTTGATTGATGAGCACATTGTCACAGTCGGATAGCCATGTTTCAGTGATCATTAAAATATCAAGGTCATGGAGTGTTATAAGATCGGTGACTGCTGGCCATTTTGAGCGCATTGACCTTGCATTTATGAGTGTGTAATTTGATGGCTGTTTAGGTTGGTGTTTCTCGGATTGATTCTTTTTGGTGTTCTGTAGGGAAATGTGTAGTAGGTGCGGATGGGATGTGTTAGTGGTCTTTGTTGTGGTGTGGTGAGAGTTTTCTGACCATCTCCTTCCATTGCTGTGGAAAATCGGGATATAGTTGGAACAGGTATTAAAGGCATGTGATATGCTGAGGAGCCCTGATGTGAGGAGGAAAACAACCAGTGGTAGGATTAGGCACATCTCGGGGCATTCCTGAGGTTTTTTAGCTGAATGTGTAAGGCTGGGGACGAGTGTGGGAGTGTGGACCATAGGACTCAGTGGTTTGTGGTTTGGTGCAATAGGCAGTTAAGCTCAGGGTAACAGGGATCACAAGGCGTCTGAACAGCTTAAATCATAAGACTATGGGTTTCTTTGGAGCATTAGGCAAATCTAGAGAAATCTAACACTCGGTTGAGGAGAATGATCTAAATAGAGTCTCAGTGTTCACTTAGTTACTTTGTTGCAGGAATTCTCAATGTTCGTTCAGTTACTTTGTTTCAGGAAGGGCAGACCTCTGTAAACAATGGTTGCCTTGCGAATCGGTGGGGGATTCTCACTTACTTAGATTCTGCAACAAACAGCTGATAGGTGAGGAAGCTTGTTTAGGGTGCCAGTTAAGATGAGGTAGAACTTCCATGGCAGATTGGGTTCTGTAGGGCCTCCACAGGGCCTCTGCCTAAGGGCTATGCCAAAGGGCCCTCTGGCGAGGCCCAACAGGCGCAGGCGCGCCTGATCAGCACGGCTTTTAACTGCTGGCCTCAGGCTGCCACAATTGGGCAGCTCGTGCTGTGAGGGTGGTCCTTTGCTTGGTTTAAGACGTGCATGGGGGCTGCTAGTGATACAGGTGTGGCAGCCACTAACTACTGCCTGAACCAACTTACGCATATCAGGTCACCACAATGTATCCCCAAGATAGGAGACAATGGCTGTCACACTGCAATGATCTGCATAATGCAGCATAGTTGACAAATTTATCAAAGCAGCAGAGGAAACACACATCTTCCCCGAAGGGTGCATCCATACTTTGTGGATCTTAGTACATCCAGCATTTATGCATCTCTGTAATTCATTCTGTAATACATTTTCCTGTAAATCTTTAAGTTTGCAAAAATCATGCTGGCTACTCTGCTGACGGGTTACTATCATAGTCTCGGGGACTTCAGGACAGGTGGTTTCTTGTGCTAGGCTGTCAGCTATCGAGTTTCAATACTGCTCCCATGTCTTAACTTCCTGATGTGCTGCAACCCTTACATGCTGTCAAATAGCCCTGCTCTTTCTCTGAGCATTTCAAAAACTTCCATTAGGATCTCAGCTTGTTGGAGAGGCTGGTCTTTAGCTGACAAATATCCCCTCTTGGCCCAAATGATACTATATATGTGTACTGAGCTGCTTACAAACTGAGAGTCGGTGTAAATTACTAGATATTTATTTTCATTTTCTCTCAGGACTTGTGCTAGTGCTGCAATTTCTGCACTCTGTGCGCTGTATCCTAGAGGCATCTCATACTGTGCTGTGGAAGTAACTACTCCCTGTGGGGTTACTCTACAGATAGCAAAACCTGCTCTGCCTTCTCTCTGGGATCCATCTATGAATCAACATTCAGCCTCTTGAGGCACACCTGAATGTGGCACTATCCCTAACATGTGTCTGACATCTTCTCCTACTTGCTGCAGGCAGTCATGTGTGATAGTAGATACCTTGAGCAGGTCCTGTAAATCCCTAAAAGGATTCTGCTTTGGTACCAACTGGTGTCTAATATGGCTGCGTAGCAGCGCAGCCACACACTTACCTACCCTTGTGGGTAAGAAATGGATGGTACTGGACTTTAAAAGCATATGCAGTGTATGATCAGTATATAGGTTTACCTGTAAGGGAGTCATATAACCATACAACATTTCAATTGCTGCACTGGCGGCCACTAATCCCTGCTCACAATTTGTGAATCCTTGCTCTACTAGAGAAAAAGACCCTGACAAATGCCCACTACTTTACCATCTCCCTGCGTGGCAACTGCTACCCAGGCAGTGGGGCTGTGAAACACATAGACATCCACTGGGAGGCTGTGATCAGGTAAATAGAGTGATGACAAATCGTTCAGATCCTTCAATAATGTTTGCAAAGAGTTATAGGCTGGGACCCTTTTGGGTTCCCTTTCAAATGTCTCCTGAATGTTTGAGTCCTCACACTATATCCTGGCACCCAGAGGCGGCTATAGTTTAATAGTCCCAAGAGTGCCCGTAACTCTTTCACAGTGTGAGGTTCAGTGACCTGGAGCACAGCTTCCTGAAATATGGGTCCTAATAGCTTTTCCTTTTCACTGAGTGTCATTCCAAGGAATGTCACCTGCAATTTACAGTACTGAAGCTTTTCCCTGTTTACTCTGTAACCACCCTTAGCCAATAACACTAACTGTTCTCTGGTATATTGTTTGCACAATTCCTCAGCGTCTGCTGTTAAAAGTAAATCATCTACATACTGGACAAGTGGAACTGATTTAGGCAACTGGCGTTTGAAAGGAGCTAGATCCTTGTCTAAACATCGAGTGAAAATTGAAGGACTATCTGTGTATCCCTGAGGTAATCTAGTCCACTGAAAATGTTGTCCATTATATTGAAATGCCAGCAATGGCCTACTATCGGGATGGTCTGGGACCCCCCAAAAAAATGCATTTGACAAATCTAAGACAGTACTATATTTCCTTGGTTGGTTTTGCTGTAACAATGTAGCTGGGTTAGTCACAAGAGGGAACTCTGCCTCCACCACTGAATTAAGACCTCTCAAATCATGGATCACTCTCCACTTACCATTGGGCTTTTTAATAGGAAACAGAGGTATATTAAATTGAGACATGCTGGGTTCTATAATACCATTTTGCAATAACATATCAGTCTCCTCACTTGCTCCTACTAGAGCTTCTGGCTGTAGGGGATATTGGACAACTTTTGGACCCTGACAATTTTCTTTTAATGTAATTCGGACAGATGATGCAGACCTTATTAGGCCAAAAGGGTTTTCTGGGGTAGTCAAACTTCAGGTGGGATTTTAGCAAAATTTGGCTGACTCTCTGTCTGCAGGAGCAAAACAGATGGTGTGCTGATAAAGGTCATCTGTACCTCAAAGGCGGATAGTAGATCCCGTCCCATCAAATTAACTGGACAGTGTGGGGCATACAATAGGGGTTTACAGATATGTTGCCCCATGAGTTCTACCTCAGTGGGTACTGTCATTTTGGTAGTAATTGGGTCTCCATTAAACCCTGTTGTCACAGTAGTTTGATGAGAGAGGTTTATGCCTGGGTGTAGGGTATTCAGTACCGATGTTGTGGCTCCGGAAACCAACAACATCTGAACTTTATATCCAGTTAGACGGACTTCAGTTATCGGCTCACGCTCATTGAGCATGGCCCGCATCACCATAGAGAGTCATTGTGGCCCCCCTTGAGGGGGCTGCCACTGGGGAAACCTGCTCTGAGGACCCTGGTAAGCATTGTGGTTTTGCTGATCCTCGGGCTGGGAGGCTTCAGCATTCACGCTGAAGATGTCCCCTTCTGCCACAGTTCCAGCAACTAAGGGCACTTCTATGAAAATGCTGTGACTGAGGTGGTCCTGCCCGTCCCCCTTTCCAAGTACCCCCACTGTTTGGTCCTGTCTGGTTCCAAGCCTAAGCATATAAACCAAAATTCTCCCAGGGGTCTTCTTCTTCAATGTCATACTGTTCCAAATCTCTAATAATTTCATTTTCTGTTTTATAATGGCCCTAAGTTTTTGCTTTTCTGCCTCATGCTGCTTTTCTGTTTTATTTGAACCTTCTCTTTCTTTTTCCTTCTAATCATCCTTTTCCTTGTCCGTCTCTTTAACCTTACTTTTATAAAGATCCTCCTGCAACTCTCTCAATTGTAATGCCATTAATTTTGTCTGCAAACTTTTCATATCCTTCTCAGGTTTTACCTGTTCTTCTTCAGCTAATTTAACAAAATAGTGTATATGTGACTGCTGTCTTGCCCAGGACGCATCTTCTAACCCCACAATCGTGTTAAGTCTTGATTGAACTGATTTAGGCAAAGTATTGCCAAGTGTTTGGAAAAATAGGGGCAGGAAACCTGAGTCAGAATAAACCATCCCAATCTGGGTTTCCCACAAATCTTGAAATCGGGCAAATATCTTCTCCTATCTTAAAACGCATTTTCAGCAGTGGCCCTAAATTCTTCTGGGTGGGGTATAGTTCTTTTATAGAAGTCCAAACTCTGGTTCGGTGCTCATTAAACTCAGACCCATCATATCGTGTTTCTGCTACAGTAACTTGGGGTAAATTAGCTCTGGCAAAAACTTAATTTGTTGCATGAGTTCCCAGGAGTTTTGCTAATAGTGCTTTAACATCCCCTAGCCCTAAAGTATACCCTGCCATAACCCGTTCAAACCTTTGAATCCAGGGAGCCCCCCCCCCCTCTACTAAGAGGAGGTAAGGCACTAGCTATATTATCCATATCAGCAAAATTCCAAGGGACATATCAAATAGTTCCTCCTCTTGAATGCAAGAGGGGCAAGCATAGTTTTTCTTCATATTTTTCCCATATTTCTAATCCTGTCTTCATGTAATTTAAATCCCATTGTGGGTCTCCCGCTCCTCCATGAATAAAAAGTCTAGCAGTATTCAAATGTGCAGTGTCAAGTGCTCCCTCGGGAGGCCATTGCAACATTTTCGGCTGGTTCTCTAACGTCCAGCCATACATATTGTCATTCCATCGGTCGATGAAGTAACGATTTCCCTCACCCTCAGCTACTGTTTCCTTAGGCATTAGTGAGGCTCCAGCCTGACTGTTATTTCTTGCAATCCCAATGTGCTTTCTATTACTTTCCCTGTTTTCATCGCTTGATCTCAAAGAGTCCCGTCTTTCTTGAGCTGATTTTAACTTGTCCCATTCCTCTTTCACCCTGTCTGTCTCCTTTTTGTTATGCTGTTCCCACTTCTCCAGTTCTGACTTCCACTCCTCCCAATATTTAACTCATGATTCTTCTAATTTCCTTTGTTCCTGTTCTTTACATTTATCCTGTTCTTCCTTTTCCTTAACTTTCTCTTCCCACTCAACCTGCTGATTTTCTAGGCTTATTCTAAATTGTTCCTCTTGTTCTTGACGAGCTCTTTCCCATTCCTCAGTACTGGCTTCTAACTCTGCTTTCCATTCTGTTAATTCGTTCTCACAAATTGGCTGCTTACAATATTCTAATTTAACTGTCCCTGATATTTCTGCCCACTCTTCTTTCTCTCTCCCTATATCCTCACACGCTGCCCTCATCTCAGGATCTTATATCGGGCCTGGGAGCATTTGGTCATAAAATCTCCTTTCGGGTGAGGTCTCCTTCAAGTTACTGTGGAGGGTCCCCTTGGATTGTTTAAGTTCCTTATCTATAGGAATAGGGTCTTGGTATCCTATAGCTGCAACTGCAGTTAAGGCAGGATATAGTCCTGTTTCTCCCAGATTATGTGTGGGGTTATAAGGAGGCGGCTCCTCGCCACATTCTCTTGCAACCTCCACCCATAATGTGACATGTTGTAAGTGTTCCACTAATTTCTGTCCTGTTTTGTCCTTCTCTACCTTAGTTTTCAAGTTATGTAGCAAACATGGGTCTAGGGTACTGCTTGCTGGCCAGGCAAAAGTGGAGTCCCGTAGTGCCCAGTTACGCCACTTCTTGCAGAACTGTTCTAAAGTTTTAGCAGCAAGTGGATATCTCTTAATAACTCTTGTAATGCAGTCTGCTCTTGTACATCCACTTTTCTAGTGTCAGAATTCTTTTGTCTTTTTCTTAAACATCCTAACTAATCTACAATATCCTACTGATGTAAAGTTTTCTACTAATTACTATACCTATGCAAAGTGAAAAACAACAATATATATATATATATATAAGAAAAACATCTCTTACCCTCTTAATGTTTCTTCTGCAGGAATTCAAAATCATGCTTACCTCCTTCTCGACCTGTGCTTCGTCCGGCGAACATGGGAGAACACTTCCTGGTGATGTCACTGCACTGTGATGTCACCGTGATGGCGTTGGGGGTCTCTCCATTCTCATGGTAGTCTTCATCGCTGTGTGCTGGCTCTGTTTCCTGCAGATTAAGTTCTTCGTTTTGTTCCCCTTTGTTCTTTGGAGGGGCCCAGGTGGTAGTTTTTCACTAGCTATGTAGCTTTCAGAGCCTCTCATTGTGTCAGCTCTCTGGGTCAGGATATTAGCTCATTTCATAGCTCAATCTTGCTGATTCTGCAATTTCAGTGTGCAAAGGGTCAGCAGGCTGTTTCTTTCTTAGGCCTGAGCTATAGATGTTAGTGCAAAATGGAGGATAGTAATCCTGTGACAAAGGTACCTGAAGGGGGATTCATTTTCCTCTTCAGATGTCCCAGTCATTGATCCACGCGATGCAGACACATCCTGACCAATCTGCTCTGTTTCAGCTCATACCCACAGTACTTTGCTCCTCATCATGCATATTTGCAGGCTAATGCTGGAAACAGCTTAGGCACTGTGAGGCTCAGTGAGGAGTAGAAAGCCACAAAACAATGGATAGACATACGCACACACACACACACACACACACACACACACACACACACACACACACACACACATTCATATCGACACACTCTGCAAAAATGGGGATGGTTGGGATTCCTGCCTGCCTCTGGTCCCAATCTCAGCTCAGGCATTGTTAAGGTGTGATCATTGTGCAGACGCTCTGATGTTGATGCACGTTCAGTGGGTTGGCGGGCACCTAGGGTGCAGTGTCCTGTGGGTGGGGGGGGGCAGATGCATACATGGACGGTCATTCATCCCCCCCCCCTACAACCATCAGCCTCTCCAGGGAGCCCATCACTGCATGCCAATGTTATATCTCTTCAATCTGAGGAAGAGACGGCTGAGGGGTGTTATGTTAGAGGGCTAGAAAATATTGCCTGGAGTGGAACGGGTAAATGTAGGTCAGTTGTTTATGCCATCAGAATGTAGAAAGAGTAGGGGCTTGCAATGTGGCTAAAGTATAACCAATTTAGGACTATTAGGTGAAGATATTTTTTCAGTCAACGTGTTATCAAACCCTGTAATTCATTACTGGAGAATGTTGTAAAGGCTGTTAGTGTAGCTGGGTTTAAAAAATGTTTGGACAGGTTCCTGGGGAGGATCCATAAACCATTGTTAAAGAGGACCCGGAATATGCACTGCTTGCTCCATTACAAGCATTGTGGATCCTGTGTGTCTTTTGGGGAAACTGCTAGGTACCTATGACCTAGATTAGCCACTGTTGGACACAGGATACTGGTAGGAGTCCAACAAATGAGGCAAAAATCACGTGGTTACAAGAACACAGTCCAAAAACGTGATGTGGTGGAAAAACACTTTATTAATACCAATAACAGGGACCTATTACCAACCCGACACAGGCCGTGTTTCGCAAACCTTCATCAGGGTTTGATCAGATAGGTACTTGATATGTAGACCCAATAACTTGTGGCCCTTAGAAGGAATATGTGCTGATATAGCAATTGTAAAAAACTCTTAGGATGTAAAGCAGCTCCGTGCTAATGAGTAATCCAGCTAGATTACTCATTAGCATGGAGCTGCTTTACATCTTAAGAGTTTTTTACAATTGCTATATCAGCACAAATTCCTTCTGAGGGCCACAAGTTATTGGGTCTACATATCAAGTACCTACCTGATCAACCCCTGATGAAGGTTTTTCCACCACATCACGTTTTTGGACTGTGGACACAGGATACTGGGCATGATGGATCTTGGTCTGACACAGCCTGGCATTTTTTCGGGTCCTATGTGCTTATGTGCCACTTAGGCAACTGCATAGTCTTCCCTGTGCACCATCAGCCCCCACTGCATGATCCACATGCAATCTCCCTTGCCCCATTTGCACCATCAACATAATGCCCTTTCATACTTGGGCCCTATGCTGTTGCTGCTAATGGAGCACTACTATCACTTTTCTTGGGCTCACCTGTCTGTGCAGCACATTGCAGATGTTTAATCGGTTCTCTCTCCTCAATATGCACCCTTACCGACAGGTTTTCATATATGTGGTAAGGTTCCTGGTGTAAAGGTGCCATCGTTAAGGGAGCAGGCCTTGTTCCTGCCCACTCCCCACCCATTGAACCCTACTCTCCACCCATAGGGTGCTTTTCGCTGCCGATCCCATTAACGCACACTAAAGTGGTGTTAACACGCACTAACGGTGCATTAGCGTGCGCTAATGGTGCAAGTGCCCCGTTAACGTGCGCTAACAGCACACTTGCTCCTTTAGCGTGGTTTAGTAAACATCCCCCTTAGTGTAAAAGTTTACATCTTTATTATAAGCAAAAATGGCTAGAAGGAATACAGCTTCCCTTAAAGCAATATCACAAATTTAGTAAGTGCAGAATATGGACTAAGAGACAAAGGATTATTATGTCAGGTTACTCACTGACCAATAGACAGATGGAAGGATATCATTTGTCTCTTATCCACTGACTGTTTCTATCTTTCCAGTTATATACATTTTTTGGATACAGGTGCTTCCTGTTTTTCACAGAACAAAACTATAGCTACTGAAAACCTGTATGTATACGTCAGCACTTTTTCTTGCTTTTCTTTCATTTATTTCTGTCTCTGACCTTTTGCCTGATGCCTCTCAAGAAAAAGTCACAATGCTTAAGAAAGAATGTGTCTAAATCAATAGTCACTTACATCCTACAGCTCCTGACCAGGCACAACGGCTCCCTGAAATCTGCCCAGCAACAAGACAATGGCCATTGTGGCTTCTGCTACAAGTTTGTATCAGGTCATTGTGCACTTAATAGGGTTTAAGCTGTATAACACAAGAATGTTTATGGATGTGTTATGAAATGGGGTTCACCTCCCTTGATACCATCACGATGGTGGTGGTTAGGCCTGGATAGTCTTGGGTCCTGGGGGTGCTGGGTTTCTGGATCTGGATCTCTGCAGTCTGAGGATTGTGTCCTCTTTAAGAAGACAGGACATCTTCAAGAGTTTGTCCCGTAGATTGTGACTGGGGTGCTGCCAGGGAGATTTGGGATTGGGGCAGCAGAGGGGCCCAAGAAGGTGTCCTGGGAGGCTTTGGGAGATGTCAGACTGTGGATAGATTTAAAAAATAAATGATGCAAGTGCTGCATTCCGCGGCAGAGTGGGATGTGAGATAGCAGTATTGGGGAGACTCTGGGTGGAATCTGGAGGCCTTGTTTAAGTAAACAGATGATAGGGATGGAGTATGATAAGATTTCTGGAAGATGAAATCAATAAATATTAAATCAACTTGTTTGTAAACTGGGCTGGAAACCTGAAAGAAGGGTTTGGTATGCATGCTGAAGCTAATGAGCATGCGCAGAGGCAGGATAAAGCACAAGCCTGATGAGGACACTGCAGAAATAGCAGCTGTGAGATGCTATAGAACATCTGAAATGTAGGAAGAGCATATGGGACTAGGGGCTGATGTAGTTATGGACTTTGGAAGGACCTGGCCACTATTCAAGATAGAGTTGAGAAGAGAGGGACATTAAACTACACATATTATTTTCGGTCAAATAACAGAATACTGAAATCAGAACACCAATACCTAAAGTACTGATGCCTACTTGCTGTGCACAGAAAGGGGAACCCCCCCCCCCCATAAACATTAAAGTTAGTTTCTCAGTGAGCAACCTGGAGAAAAAAGAAAACTGTTTCATAATACGAGGTACAGTTGAGAGAAATAACACTTACCCGAACAATTTCCAGATTCTGTAAATGGTATCTCCAGAAAAAAAAGTAGAATTTCAGAAAAGAATTTAATTCACAGGCAAGAAAACTCAATGTAGAATGTGTTTATTTTAAAAGATTAGACAGATGAAATGGCATTTTAGAAGGGACATCTAGTAAGAATCTGGTACATTCAGAGCAGAACATCCAAAAATTGGAGGAAGTGGTAGCAGTTAAGGGAGGCACATATGAGTGCCTTTTGAAATCGCTCCATCTCCACCCTGATAAATGAATGTCCCTGTAACCAGTGATGGGAGCAGGACTCATGAAATTTGCAAGGACAGGTACATGCACAGATGTAGGCCATTTCACAAATGTGGACATCCCTGATTTGCATGGCTTCAGAACCGGATACTTGGACATGCCAGCAGGGGTAACCTAGACTATGCTAAAAGACCTGCACACCTCAGCCTGCCATTTGAGATACTCAAACTTGCAGAGGTGGGCCTGTAACATGTTTGGAGTATGCATTAATGCTCAAGATTTTTCAGGAAGAAAATAATAACTGTGGTGATGTATGCACATTTTGTTCTTCTCCCCGGAAATATTAGATCTATGAAACAAGCACTTTTTTACTTTATTCATGGTTTTGAGCAGGTATGGGCATGGACATCTTACCAATCAGGGCCGGACATGCTTGTGCTATTCTGAAATTGCACCAGTGGAAGTGGTGGTGAGTGCACCATGCTACTAGCCCGCTCTGCAGATAGCGCAAGTTTGTTAACACCTCTCACTCTTTACTCTTAACTTGCAAACCTAACATGCCATGGACATTTAGCACACAAAATACGCCTGTCAGGCGCATGCTAGCTGTCAATACATGTCCAGTGCATGCCTTTAGTGCTCTCTGGACCTGCACCGACTGCAAGCATGCTTTAATAAAAGATCCCTTATATTTTTTATATTCTGATGTTTAAAAATACAATTCAAAATACTTTAAAGTAAGTGATTTTTTCAGTGATCTATAAAACATGAAGTAGCAATTATAGGACTATTTTAAAAGGCAATTAAGAATGATTGCATTACATTTCTCCTTGGTAGAAGTCCTGTTTGCAGGAATAAAAGGCATGAGTCTTTTAGGATAACAGGGTCATTGTGAACCATGAATAAGCCATATGCACGTAGATGTTGGACCTGTTCGGCACTTGCACGTCTATACACGATTCTGACCATAAAGTGCTTTACATGTACAGGTGAGATATACTTGAAATCTGTACTACTGATAATGTTGATGTGGAATCACCGTTTCAATAAAATGGAATTATATCTAACAGGCGATTGGTAGGTGTATTTTAGAGCTGTTGATTTGAGGAGGATTGGGCCTGGTTTGAAGTTAACTTTAACCATTGTCGCTGCCTCCTTGGATTCTGAGGCTCTTTTCTCCTTCCATATCCACTGATGTGATGTCTTGCAGTATTCATATGATTTACATTCTGGGGTTGACCTTTTTGGGCTTGTGCATGCTTTGCTACACAGTGTCATGGGATGGGGGCAGTAGGGGTTATACTCGGGTGTCATATTCAGGGCTGTTTCTTTGTAGACACAGTGGTGGCTGCATGGGGCAGTTTCCCATTGAAGGTGGTGCTGTTGTGGACAGTATCAGACTTCATGGGGCTTGGGGAGGACACAGGGCTCTCTCAGGGGACTGGTGTAGTGGGTGTTAGTGGGGGGGGGCAGCCTAGATCAGCCATGTGTTCTCTTTATTAGTACCGGGTACCTCTATGTTTCCACTGTGCTGTGTTTTGGCTGACAGTACTGGGCCATGTTGCTGCACTGTTACATACAGTAGGTTTTATTCACTGTATTCAGGTTTCCTTTCCATATGTGCTTTCCCTTTTTTCCATTCTGCATTTTTTCCACCTTGTTTTCCCTTTTGCCATTGTGTTTTTGTTTGCCTGTTTCCTGTGTGGGCCCGGTTTTGTGTATTTACTGTCATTTGGTTGTATGGTGGGTCCCCTGCTCCTTTTGCCCTTTCACTTTGCAGCTACTTCCTGGCTCTTTGCACTGTTGTTTTTCCCCACATGCTTTTCCGTTGCCTCCTCCTGAGGCAGCCATAAGGTTTAGCTGTGGGTAACCCTCCCCCAGCCATGAGGTTCTTACATAGGTGATCAGCTTGCAAAGAGAATACATAAAGATTTCAGTAGGCACCCTTCCCCCACTCCAGGTCTGAGCACAATACCCCCTTGCCCAGAAATCAGCAGACCAGAGCATACCGGTTTGGGCAGGTCACCCAGGCACCTTCCCAGGGGCTACTGATTGGTGGACAGAAAATACCTGAGACGAATGAGATTGTAGAATGAGTTTAAAATTGTACTGTATATAAGACATTGTGGGACATCCTTCGGGGCTCAGATTTTTGTGGAGGGTACCGGCTCTCTGTCTGAACCTGTGTGCACATTAAAAGATCCTGTTTGCATTCCAGCCTGTCTGTGTGCTTCCTTCTGTGGGTGAGTGAGAGAATGAGAGCATTTTCAGCTGCTTGGCTGCAACATTTGGCACCCCAGGTGGGACTCTTTTAAATTAAACAAAAAAAGCCTCTCTCATCACACCCACGGTGGGAAGACTTCTGCTCTTGCAGCATCGGGCCTCCACCAGTCAGGGACCGGATCCTCCAGGTGATTAATGGTCCTTGGCGCCCCGGGCCCCTTTGTGCTCCGGAAGGACACCTTGACTCGTCTGGTCGGTCGGTCTCTGTGGCTGACCCCTCCGATTGAAAACCGGCTGGATAGACTGGCATCCAAACTCTCTCTGATCAGAGGTCTGGTGAGTACTACTGCCTTACTGTTTTACTGTTTGGGTAGTTCTGTATTCTTGTATCTGGTAAATCTGGTAATTCTGGTAAGTCTGGTAAATCTGGTAATTTCTGTGAACCTGTAGCGGCATGATCACCCGCAACGAGCAGTCCGAGTAAGGGTCCCAGAGGCCCTGAAACCATTGCTCGTCCAGTCTGTGTTGAGTATCTGGTAAATCTGGTAGGAATAGGGGGGGATAGGAATAAGAAGGGGGGGGGGGGCGCGCTTGCGAGCGCCGGTAAATGACTGCAGTATAAATTAATCTCTGCCACCTTGGGTCCCTTAAAAGTATTTAAAGCGCTGCCAAAGCTATTGGAATGCCTAGAATATTGGCACTTAGCCCCCTTAAGTGTGTCCTCCAAGCTACTTATTAAAAATTGTACTGACCGCGATTCTCCGATGATTGGGGCGATTTAGAGTGCACAAACGCTGTCTCTAATGAAGCATACCTGGGAGAAAAGGAGGACGGACGATCACTGCTTCTCCTCTGTCCTTTCTGCCTAACAAGCATTGCTGCGACCCTTCTGAAGCGTGGCCGCTGCTGTTTTCCTGATGTTTTAATGTCGGAGCCGGGCAGCGCATCGGGACGGGAGCATTGAGGGTTTCTTTTGTGCTGAACAGCTGTCGTCCATGTGCTCCTAGTGATAGATCTCCTTGCATGTATTTACTGCTGCCGACGAGCACTGCGGAGTTACAGGAGAGAGTTCTCTGATGTGCCGATGAGCTTTGTGTAGTTCCTCCTGCCATTTGTGCTCTCAGTCTGATGATCGCTGAGTTTGCAGCTTTCTCTCTGAGATCCCGTCATTTCTCTGTTTCTGCTGCTCTTATAGTGGCAGAGCCACCTGCTCTGGAGTGAGGTTGTGGACCGGGCACCTCAGCGCATGTGGCGGGAGTTTCAAGGGGATCTCTTTTGTGTTGCCCAGATGTCGCCGTTGTGCCCTCCTTGTTGAGCCTCCCCACATGTGTGAGAGAGTTGACTCGATGCCTATCTCTTGTCTTTTGAGCTCAGGAGCAGCTGGATCATTGTTGGGCAGTGGAATGCACGAGGAGGCAGCAGCCATTTTGTGAGCACCACGTGTAAGAAATTCTCTACACTGAGATACTAAAAAAGAAGAAACAGCCTTAAAGTAATCCTGGAGCTCCATCTAGTGGACATTTTAAAAATAGCTGGCTATACTTTCTCATATCACTATTATCCTCCGGGATAAAATCAAATCTCATGCTGCAGCAAGAGTGTGTATATACTGTATATTGCATTTTCCCGAATGAGATTAGATTAGAAGATCTATTTTGTAATATTGCATTTTCCTGAATTGAGATTAGATTAGAAGATCTATATTGTAATATTGCATTTTCCTGAATTGAGATTAGATTAGAAGATCTATATTGTAATATTGCAATTTCCTGAATTGAGATTAGAATAGAAGGTCCATATTGTACATAGCATTTCCAGAATTGAGAATAGATTAGAAGATCCACATTGTATACTGCATTTAGTCATTGAACTAGAATTAGAGCATGGGGTCGGGAAAGTCAAAAGTGCAAACGCCCCTACAGTGCATGCTTCGCAATTTTAAATCTGGGTTTGGGGAGGATTACGGGGTTCCCCTCTCCCCCTCTCGATTATCTTTTCTATGTCAGAGGGAATGGCCAGCCTTAGTCAAGCTGTGGCCTCCCCAGGGGTCCACAGATCTGTCCACTGTGTTTTTAGTCCATCAAATTGTAGCGAAAGAACACCCAGACCAGTTTCCATATATTGATTCATGGCTGGCCATATGCCAGCTCAGGCCAAAATGGCTCCAGCGCTGCCACGAGGATCAGTGTAGAATAATGGTGGTGGCCATTGGTCACCAAAAGGGATGGACGCCCGCCCCTATCTACCAGGGGCGGGACTCTCCAGATATTCCTCCACGCCCCCTCCCTCTGCTTGAACCCCATGTCCCATCTGCACCACTGCAGGATCCACCCATAGCTGAAGGGTCAGGAAGACCTCCTCTTGGGGTGGGTGATGCCAGATTTAGGGAAGATTCTGCGGATTCCAGCCCCTTATCTTCAGATTCCCCTCCCACATCCTCCACCCCTCCCACTTCTGGTACCACCTCCAGTGCCACCATCTCCTCCCCTGAGAGCACACAGGCTGAGCTTGGATCGTCCACCCCAGTGGCCTACCGCCTGCGGTCGCATGATCTCCAAATGCCACTACGACAAGTGCAGGGGCTCCCGTACCTTGATGCTGCTGGGCATGTGGCAGTGGGACCATCCAGCCTGATTTATGTCCCTTTCTCCACCACGGACCTGTTGAACTGGAAAACCCACTATGCCTCCTATACTGAAAAGCCCGAAGAACTGACAGATCTTATGACCAGTATTATGCAAACACACCAGCCTACCTGGTCTGACACTAGACAATTGCTTTCCACTTTATTCAGTACAGAAGAACGGGCGCGCATTGTACAGGCCACCCTCGAGTGGCTGGAGACACATCCTGCCCGTGAGGGAGTTATAAATCCACGGCAGCGGGCAGAGGCAGATTTCCCAAATGAAGACCCCCGCTGGGATCCGAACGACCCTGTTGGAGCACTGGCTCTCACTCGTTTCCGGACTACGCTCCTTGAGGGCCTTAAGAAGGGGGGACAACGAGCTATGAACATCAGTAAAATCGCAGAGGTTCTCCAGCTTCCTGATGAGAGTCCGACGGCATTTTATGAGTGTCTGACTGAAGCATACCGATTATACACCCCCTACGATCCAGCGGCCCCTGAGAATCTTCGTTTGGTGAATACTGCCTTTGTGGCACAGGCACAAGGTGATATACGGCGGAAGCTGCAGAAACTGGAAGGGTTTGCGGGCATGAATACAACACAATTGATGGAAGTAGCACAAAAAATATATGTAAATCGTGACCAGGAGCAGAAGCGAGAGTCGGAGCATCGGATGAAGAAAAAAGCAGACCGCCCTAGCCGAGCGACCACCAGTTCCAGCTTGGGCCAGAGGAGAAAATAGGGGACGAGGACGAGGCCGTGGATACGGGGGGCTGAGGTTTCCCCTAGGCCCCAATCAATGCGCCTACTGCGAAGAGGAGGGACATTGGAAGAATGAGTGTCCAAATCATAACACAAGGCGAGGGAGATATCCATCCACAAGGGGTGTAAGAGCACCCGTACGAACTACACGGGAGCAAGACCAGCATGATGCTTTCCCGCCTCCACCGGGACCAGCTTTCGAAGGCCTTGCAACTATGGAACATTATGACTCAGATGGCTACTAGGAAGGTAACAAAGGGCAAGAGTCGTAGGTGGGTGAGAACAAAATTTATTATCCCCTACGCGTTTCGGCCGTAGCCTTCCTCAGGGGGCACACAGCTAAATGACATACAACATAGAAAACATATAAATATATTTAAAATCATGTTTGCCTTATAATAATGGACCAATATAATAAATATATACATAAAAAACATTTCGTGTACATGTGCTCAATAAATTAATATAACTCACAAATCTAAAGATATAAAAACACATACATTGTAAATGACAAAGAAAAGCAGGGTGGAATATCGTGATAAACAAACAATTAATGTACAAATGAAACATTTTATATGTTTTAAATATATGTTTAAAAAAATATATCTATATAAATTTATAATATTTAACTTGTTATAAGAAGGGGGGGAAGGAAGGGGGAGGAGGGGGAGGGGGGGAGGGGGGAGGAGAGGGGGGAGAGGGGAGAAAGGGGAAGGGGGGGGGAGGAAAGGGAAGAAGGGGAGGGGGAAAGGAGGGGGAGGGGGGAAGGGAGGAAAGGGGGGAAGGGAGGAAAGGGGGGGGGAGGGGGAGAGGGAGAGGAGGGAGAGGAGGGTAGGAAGGGGGAGGGGGGAAGGGGGAGGAAAAGGAGGAAAGAGGGGGAAGGGGGAGGAAGGGGAGGGGGAAGAGGAGGGAAGAGGGGAAGGGAGAAGGAGAGGGGGAAGGGGGGGAGGAGGTGGGAGGGGGGAAGGGGGGGAGGGGGGAGGGGGGAAGGGAGGGGAGGGGGAAGGGGGGGAGGGGGGAGAGAGAGGAGAGAGAGGAAAAAAAGAGAGAAAAAAGGGGGAAGAAGGGAGGGGGGAGGGGAGAGGGGGGGGAGAGGGAAGGGGGGAAGGGAGGGGGGAAGGGGGGGGGAAGAGGGGAGGAGGAAAGGAGGGGGGAAGGGGAAAGGGTAGGGGAGGGGGAAGGGGAAAAAAAGGGGGGGGGAAGAGAAGGAAAACTGATTGGATAACTCACACGTGTGTGATCGGCGAAGTCTGCAAATTGTAAAATGTGTTCACCAAAGGCAACTAAGGGGCATGTTTACTAAACGGGGCACTTTTGCGGGGCGCACCTGAGCGCCCTAAAATGATGCATTTAAGTGCTCTTAAGCACCCCGTACGCGTGCGCGGCACATTAACGGGTCCCGCACGCGTGCGCCGAAAACGCGCACGTTTGCGGGGCGCTCATGTGCGATAGAGGCGTGGAAAGGCGAAATGAGGGCGGAGGAAGGCCCCCGAGGGGCGGAGAGATGGGGTCAATGGGTGGAATGTGGGAGGGGAGAGACTCCCCGCACAGGAGCGTGCCCGAATGTACAAGAAAAAAATACCGCCAGTGAAACACACGCGGTAGAGGTGATTTAAAGGGAAGAGAAAACCATTTCCGTCAGCAATGTACAGGAAAACCGGGGAAACCAGCAAAAACGTGAGCAGTGTGATATATGTGCACAACACAAAAGTGAAAATAAAAATAGAAAATGACCACAACCAGAACTATTAAAAATAGTAATTCAGCTGGGGAACAGTTATAGTGATGGGCAAATACAGAAATCACACCCAGCAAAGCTCCAGAAAAAAGAAATGAATTTTGGAAGGGGTCTACTGAGAGGAGGAGACTCCTTCCAAAAAACATTTCCACGTTTTGGAGCTTTCCTGGGAGTGTTTGCTATGGTTGCCCATTAATATCACTGTTGCCCCAGCGTGGTGATATTTTGTCCCACATTTCCCGTGGTCATTTCCGGGGTTTATGTGCACGTTTGTCACCAGACAGGGTGCATATGCCCACAGTAGAATTGCGTAGCGCAGGGTTGTGACTCCATCCTGCCAGGCTTACTGCCTCCAGGGGCTGCACTGTCTCTGTGGCCAAAGTGTGGTACAGCGGACAGAGTCATTACCTCTAGGACCAGAGGGCAGAGGTTCAAAACCCAGCTGGGGCACCTGCCAGCCCAGTCCCTATATTTTACCCACCACTAAATAAAGAAGATAGCGCAGACAACCCTGTATGCATGGGGAAAACCCCATATTTTACCCAACACCGCACACACACCACAACAATGGCATTACCTACAGCTAAGTCCCCCAAATGCAGTCCCATACTGCCACATTGCAATCAGGTCAACTGCTTTTTCTGAGAGAAGTTCATGCCAGCATGTTGGCGGACAAGTACATGTGGTGCAGGGGGCAGTGGCTGCTAACCACAGAAGACAGAGGCCTAGCCATGTGCAGGCTGGCACAGTCTACTGCAACAGACAGGTCCTGCCGGATCCACAGTCATGGACAGTCCAGGGAACCCAACCAATCTGTGACTACACAGTGGTGCAGTGCACACAGACAGTATATACAAGAACAGAAGGTCACAGGTTCAAAGCCCAGCTGGGGCTACTGCCAATCCTGCCCACATATTTTTCCCACAACTAAACAGTGATAGTAAGGACACACCTTTCATGGCGGGGACATATGCAATGGTAAGACATCTATCTTTTACCCCACTGAGCACAGACACCATGAACAGGGGCAGTACCTAGAGCAGAATCACCCAAATGCAGTCCTGGTGGGCCACACACCAGTCAGGTTCCATGCTGACACTCATACAAATGCCTGTGCTGTATATCTATTCACCACCCCCATGGCATGTAGATGTAGTCCATGCATATTCATGAGGGATAGCAGGAAAACCCGAACAGTGTGATGCAAACCTGGACTGGAGTTGGGAATCTGTGCCGTAAAGCAGCAGCCATCAAGGGCAGACACACCCACACCCACAGGCCCCATTGGCCAATGTCTCCTGGAAAGGCAGAACATTGGACCGTGCATGCAGCACCCAAAACGAGCACTTGCATAACTTACCAATGTCACCCTACACCTGAGGTATACGGTACACAGCTCGGAGACGTTTGCTAGGAGCACAGGCAGGCAGATATCCATAATATAAGAACATACCGCTAGTTGACCCCATCCAAAAAATCTGTTAGGTGTTTGCGGGGCATGCTCCAGGCCTGGCCTCTGACGGTGCTTACCACCCTGGGGAGTGACCACCAGCTGTAATGCGTACCATATCCATGCCTTGCCGTGCTCAGGACCGGTTTGGTGGGCAAGGCTACTTACCCCCTCAATCGTAGCACCATGATGGCAGAGGTGTGGAAGTGTGTGTCTGTCTATACAGTGGGTGTTGGCTGCAAGCCCCTTCAACAGCCCACACTGCCAGCACTGTTGCCAGTATTGGCCAGTCAATGTGCATAATGAGGTGCAAGGTACCATGGGTATAGCCAGGGCAGGGTGGCGTGGCCAGGATGCATCTGCACTGGGCATAGGGCCCTGGCAGGGACATTGGCTGGGATATTGTAGTGTCCGGCCACCACCTACACAGACAGGGTGGCCAAAGCATGTCCCTCTGGGGGATCACGCTCACCCTGACTGTGCAGTGACCACAGCATGGCTAGGCCCCCTCATAGTGCTATATAGTAGTTCTCTCATGTGATAGATATGGGTTTCTCTTTGGGGCCCAGTCACTGATCTATCTGCTTGCTGTGTATGCAGACAGCCCAGTTCTGGGTGCATGCATCTCCATTGGGAACATGCACTATGGACTAACCAGCAGACTGTTTGTAGCTGGTAAATGTCTTGCTATAATGGCTTGCAGTGGCTGTTGGCTTGCTGCAGGGGAATATCTGGTGGTGGAGTGCAGCTTACCATACCCTGGGCTTATGTCTGTCTGCTATTGTGTTATGGTTGTGTATGGAGCTGCCTGCCTGGGGGGGGGGGGGTGTGGTGGTGTTCCTCAGCAGGACTGGGGTTGATGTTGCCTTCTACTGCCACCTTTGCAGGGAGGTAGAGTGTGGATCCCTTGATGGGGACCATGTTTGCCACGGGGGGGGGTGCGCCTGATGGCGGCAGACAGGGATATCCATGGTGTTTGTGCAGAAACTAGCTATCTTACACATTAACACTGCTTTGGAACGCCCGCTTGGCCTCCATCAGCCATGGCAGGTGTTGTTGACCTGGTCCTGGCCACCTCATTGCACACTCAGGGTGAGCACAGTACCCGCACGATGTAACGGTGTGTGGCTACTCTGTGCCAGTAAAACACCCGGTCAGTGCCCCCTACTAGGCCAAGGTGCTGTGTGGGTGCACCCGGTCACTTCCCCCAACAGGGCCGAGGTGCTGTGGGGGTGCATTCCCCATCTTGTGTCCATCTGCGGACAGCTAATTTGCATGTGCAGTGCATCATGGGTACGGGTGGCCTAACCCTATCCTGTTGACACCAGCAGACTGTCTGTGAGGTGACGTGTAGGCTATCTGCAGCCAGCCAGGGGCCTGCTTACAGCTATGGAGCTGTAGCGCAATGGTTACATCACTGCCTGTGCAGCCAGAGGTCATGGGTTCCAAACCCACAGTGGGGCCCTTTGGTAGGGCTGTCCACAGCTTTATTTTTATTTACTGTACATATGTCTATGCCGGCAAGACCACCCTCAGCTTACTATACCCATTAGGTGCCTCTGAGGGTGCTTCATAGGGCGCCCTGTAGGCCACCTTATGGTTGCCATCCCTATAGGGTGCACTATACATTATCCTGTGTCGCAACATACATGCTGCCCTATAGGGGTCATTCAAGGGTGCCTTGGCGAACAGTGCACTGTAACATGTGCCTTATGGGCCGCCGTATGTTAACATGCTGGGAGAGTGCGTTTGCTAGTAGTGATAACAAAATAAAACTATACAGCCTCCTACAGCACAATACATACTGCCTCAGCAGGCATTTTTCACTGGGCATTGTGAGGAGTTGAACCCCTGATCCCTGCACCATTGGTCAGTGTTTTAACCATTGTGCTGTGGCTCTGTTCCTGTGCTTGTGCATCAGCGCGCCACCTTGTGCCTATCAGCGCGCCGCCTTCTGCCGCCCAAGGGGACCAGTGCGCCGCCTTCTGCTGCCCAGAAATAAACTGTGCGCCGCCTTATGCCGCCCAAAAAAGCACTGTGCGCCGCCTTCTGCCGCCCAAAAATAACTGTGCGCCGCCTTATGCCGTTCCAAATTAATTTACCTCCTAAAACAATGTTAATCATTACAGTTACTGCCTCAGCTGACCTTTGTCATTGCGCACACTGGGGGATTGAACCCATGGCCCCTGCACCATTGGTCAGTGTCTTCACCGTTGTACCACAGCTCTGTTGTTTTGTATACTCAGCAGCGCGCCACTTTGCCTTTCCACGCGCTAATGTCGATCCCCGCACATTAGCGCGACGCACACACGTCCGGTTGCTTACTACCGTTTTTTTTCTATTTTCTGCCTGAACCGCCCACTCCTTATATGGCACAGGCATACTAGCACGGCCCCGCACGTTAGGAATGTTTAGTAAACATGCCCCTAAGATACAAATAACATATAATATTAAGTATTATTTTTGTAGGAATTAAAAAAAGGGGGAAGGGGGGGGGGGGGGAAAAAGCTGGCGTGTGCGCATTAGCCAAACAATCTGTGATCCTTTAAGAATAAATCTTTAAAAATGAAAAAAGTCCGTTGTAAAGTGTGATATGTCAAGAAATAGTTTTGTAATAATGCTAGAAAGCAGCATGTGCTTGAAAACAATGACACAAAAAACAACGATGAGAAACCAAACTCCTTACTTACATATAGACCTTCTAATATGTGTTTGTATCATCTGCAAAACACTGTAAAATAAACACATTGAAAAAGTTGATCTATAGAGATATTATTTAAAAGATTTATAGTTAAAAATTGTTGAGAAAACTATAGTAACGGTAGAAAAACAAACCGCAGTGTGCTTAAGACATAGTACTGAAATGTGTTCAGGAAAATACAATGAGAGAATTAATAAAAAACAAAATGTTGAAACTGAAAAACTTAGTTCAGATTGTAAATCTTTTTTGTCAAAAAAAGAGGAGGGGCTATGTGAAATAATGCGACTGCGTTGTGCTAAAGCTTATTAGAGTACTACATCTTTTATGGAGACTGTATTGTTGTGCTCGTATGTGAATTTACTGCATACGAACTTGGATACTAGAAGAAAAACATAATTAAAACTTTTTTCATTTTTAAAGATTTATTCTTAAAGGATCACAGATTGTTTGGCTAATGCGCACACGCCAGCTTTCCCCCCCCTCCCCCCTTTTTTTAATTCCTACAAAAATAATACTTAATATTATATGTTATTTGTATCTTAGTTGCCTTTGGTGAACACATTTTACGATTTGCAGACTTCGCCGATCACACACGTGTGAGTTATCCAATCAGTTTTCCTTCTCTCCCCCCCTTTTTTCCCCTTCCCCTTCCCCCTCCCCTACCCTTTCCCCTTCCCCCCTCCTTTCCTCCTCCCCTCTTCCCCCCCTTCCCCCCTCCCTTCCCCCTTCCCTCTCCCCCCCTCCCCCTCTCCCCTCCCCCCTCCCCCCTTCCCCCTCCCCCTCCCTTCCCCCCTCCCACCTCCCCCCTTCCCCCCTCCCACCTCCCCCCTTCTCTCCTCTCCTTCTCCCCTTCCCCTCTTCCCTCCTCTTCCCCCCTCCCCTTCCCCCCTCCCCCTCCCCCTTCCCCCTCTTTCCTCCTTTTCCTCCCCCTTCCCCCCTCCCCCTTCCTCCCCCTCCTCTCCCTCGCTCCCTCTCCCCCTCCCTCCCTCCCCCCCTTTCCTCCCTTCCCCCCCCCTCCTTTCCTCCCTTCCCCCTCCCCCTCCTTTCCCCCTTCCCTTCTTCCCTTTCCTCCCCCCTTCCCCTTTCTCCCCTCTCCCCCCTCTCCTCCCCTCCCCCCCTCCCCTCCTCCCCCTTCCTTCCCCCCCTTCTTATAACAAGTTAAATATTATAAATTATATATATATATATTTTTTTTAAACATATATTTAAAACATATAAAATGTTTCATTTGTACATTAATTGTTTGTTTATCATGATATTCCACCCTGCTTTTCTTTGTCATTTACAATGTATGTGTTTTTATATCTTTAGATTTGTGAGTTATATTAATTTATTGAGCACATGTACACGAAATGTTTTTTATGTATATATTTAGTATATTGGTCCATTATTATAAGGCAAACATGATTTTAAATATATTTATATGTTTTCTATGTTGTATGTCATTTAGCTGTGTGCCCCCTGAGGAAGGCTACGGCCGAAACGCGTAGGGGATAATAAATTTTGTTCTCACCCACCTACGACTCTTGCCCTTTGTTACCTTCCTGTGTTTCCTGCAAGAGTAGCTGCTCCCCCTTGTTTTTTCTCAGATGGCTACTAGGCCAGACTGGGCTCCAAGTTTCTGTTGGGTCCCCAGGAGCCTATGGTCAGCATGAATTTAGGGGACCGGAAAATGCAATTCATGGTCGATACCGGAGCAACACACTCAGTGGTCACCCAACAAGTGGCCCCGATCTCCTCCAAATTAGTAACTATTGTGGGAGCCACGGGGGAGAGGGCCCAGAGACCTTTTCTGCAAAACCGCACATGCCAGTTGGGGGGACGGACCATCACTCACCAGTTCCTGTATATGCCTGAATGTCCCATACCCCTGCTGGGTCGGGATGTTCTGGTAAAACTCCAGGCCCAAATCTCATTCGGGCCGGACGGCCAGGCTGAGCTCAAAATACCCAGCCTGGGCCCAACAGTTTTGGTACTGTCCGTCCCCCGAGAAGAAGAATGGCGGTTATTTGAGAACAGGCCCAAATCTGATGTGGCTACCCTGGATACGTGGGAATCAGTGCCCCCTGGAGTATGGGCTGAAGGAAACCCCCCCGGAATGGCCATCAACATCCCTCCCGTATGCATTGAAATGAAGCCGGGAGCTTCCCCCGTACATGTGCGACAATACCCGCTGCCGCGGGCAGCTGTGGAAGGAATTCATCATCATCTGGTGCAGCTACTACAGCATGGTATCCTGCGGCCCTGCCAATCGGCATGGAACACTCCTTTGCTGCCAGTCCGAAAACCTGTAACCACCGACTACCGACCTGTTCAGGATCTCCGTCGTGTCAATGAGGCCACTGTGACTCTGCATCCAGTAGTACGAAATCCTTATACACTGTTGGGCTCATCCCGGCGACTGCTTCTCACTTCTCAGTACTGGACCTAAAATATGCCTTCTTTTGTATACGCCTGGCTACTGCGAGCCAGCACCTGTTTGCCTTCGAGAAAGAGGACCCTGCTACTGGCAGAAAGTCCCAAGTTACCTGGACTCGCTTACCACAGGGATTCAAGAACTCCCCTACCATTTTCAGCACAGCATTGGCCCAAGATCTCGCTAGTTTCCCCCCGGGGGAGCCCGGCAGGCGAGTACTTCTGCAGTACGTCGATGACCTGCTAATTGCTGCTGACTCTGAGGCCGAATGTATACTGGCAACTACAGAGCTTCTCCAACTTTTGTACGATGCGGGTTACCGAGCTTCAAGAAAAAGGCTCAGTTATGCCAGTTGGAAGTGAAGTATCTGGGATTTCATCTGTCGAAAGGAAGCCGACGATTGGGGAGCGAGAGGAAGGAAGCAGTGTGCCGGATCCCAGTGCCAACAACCCGCAAGCAAGTACGTGCTTTTCTCGGGGCCACTGAGTACTGTCGTATCTGGATTCCCAACTTCGCAAAGATTGCAAAGCCCCTCTATGAGTCAACAAAGGGCCCAGAGAAGAGCCCACTTGAATGGGGTCGTGACCAACAGGAGGCCTTCGAACATTTGAAAAGGGCATTACTGTCATCACCAGCCCTAGACCTTCCGAATGTTACCAAGCCTTTCACCCTCTATGTACACGAAGCAGCAGGAACAGCTTTGGGGGTCTTGACTCAACAACTGGGGTCTTGGCCGCGACCAGTCGCCTACCTGTCTAAACTGCTGGATCCAGTGGCCAAGGTATGGCCACCTTGCCTGAGAGCAATAGCAGCAACAGCCTTGTTGGTGGAAGAGTCTGATAAACTGTCCATGGGCCAAGGCCTTCTAGTCACTGTCCCACATTCAGTCCAAACATTGCTAGAGCATAAAGGAAGTCACTGGTTCACCAGCTCCCGGATGTTGAAATACCAGAGCATGTTATGGGGAAATCCCAGAGTGCAGATAACTACCAGCCAAGCCTTAAACCCTGCTACATTCCTGCCTGTCGGCCCGGGGCCACCTGATCACGACTGCCTGGAAGTGATGGATACAATCTTCTCCAGTCGCCCTGATCTGACAGATGTGCCATTAAGCAATCCGGATGAGACCTACTTCGTAGATGGAAGCAGTCTGGTGTTGGAGGGCCGCAGGTGTGCGGGGTACGCGGTGGTGACGATGGAAGAGATAGTCGAAGCTCAGCCTTTGCCCCCTGGAACTTCCGCACAGAAGGCGGAACTCATTGCCCTTACCCGTGCCTTAACCCTTGGGACTAACCGTCATGTGAATATATACACAGACTCCCGGTATGCCTTTGCCACTCTCCATGCCCATGGGGCCCTGTACAAGGAAAGAGGGTTAGTTACTGCAGCTGGCTCAGAAATAAAGAACGGCCCCCAGGTATTGGCCCTGTTAGAAGCAGTCTGGCATCCTAAAGCAGTAGCCGTTATGCACTGCAGAGGCCACCAGAAAGGGAACAGGGAGATAGCCAAGGGAAATAGACGGGCTGATGTAGAAGCCCGGCGGGTCGCAACCACATCCTTGTCCCAGTCTTCCCAGAGGGCTCCCAGGATCTACAAGCCCCCCTGTTTCCGGTCCCACTAAGCCAATGGGCCAAGAGGTACACTACACGAGAACTAGATTTCTTCTGTCAGGAGGAGGGTGGGGTGTTACACACAGATGGTTGGATAAGGTTACCTAGAACAGAGACAGCTCCAGTGATAGTCATCCCAGACAGCCTTGCCCAAGCATTCCTATCATCCTTTCATCAGGCCACTCATATGGGCAAGACAGCAATGGAAACTACCCTCCGCCCATATTTCTTCATTTCCTGCTTATCCTCGTTGGCAGCTGCAATTGTTAGACAATGCACCACATGTGCTAAAAACAATGCCCGTCAAGGTCCAAGCCAACCCCCAGGGGTCCAGTCTTATGGGGTCACCCCTATGGGAAACATCCAGGTTGACTTTTAAGAAATGCCCCGAGCAAATGGGTACCGGTATCTGCTAGTATTAGTCTGTACTTTCACGGGGTGGGTGGAGGCTTTCCCAGTCCGCACAGAAAAAGCCAGAGAAATGACAAAGGTGCTGCTGCATCAAATCATTCCCCGTTTTGGGCTTCCAGTAGTAGTGGGATCGGATAATGGACCTGCATTTGTGGCCTAAGTGGTACAGCAGGTAGCCAAGGCCTTGCAGATCGAATGGAAGCTACACACAGCTTACCGTCCACAGAGCTTGGGGAAAGTAGAACACATGAATTGCACCATAAAGAGCCAGTTAGCAAAACTGTGTCAGGAAACCTCATTGAAGTGGCCCCAATTGCTCCCTATAGCTCTGCTCCGCATACGGTCAGCCCCACGAAAGGGTATTGGTGTTTCCCCCTTTGAAGCTGTGTATGGTCGCCCTGCACCCCTCATACAGGGCATCCATGGAGATTTAATACAGATAGGTTCAGAAATAACCCAGCAGGAACTGTCGGCTCTCAGTTCTGTATTGCAGAAATTGCACCAGTGGATCCAGGAGCGACTCCCCATCAACCTGACTGAAGCGCTCCATACGCACCAGCCTGGTTCCCAAGTGTGGGTCAAGGAGTGGAAGAAAGATCCATTGACCCCCCAGTGGCGAGGCCCGTATACCGTTCTGCTGACCACCCCCCACGGCTGTCAAGGTGGCTGAAATCGCTCCGTAGATCCATCACTCTCGTGTCAAGGCCGCTGCACCAGAAGTTGTTCCAGCCTGGATCTCAGTCTCGATTCCAGATCAACCCCTGCGTTTGAAACTGAAGAGGGACCCTTCTGCCCAGTAAGGGGTTCTAACAGACTGCCGACGAACTCTGGACCACCGGAGAGACTGAACTACGAGACATCCTTCCCAGAACCGGGATCAGAATGAGGAACGGTGCCTTAGCCTTACTCCTACCCATGACATGGACCTGCTTTCAAACAAGTGCAGAGACTACCAACACAGCAGTATTACTTGCCCAAACTGCTCTGAACATGACAGACTTTTGTATACGTAACTCTCTACAAACCGGGGTGTTTTTGTCAACCTCTCTCATTGCCGTACCATCTAGTCTGTGCAAAATGCAGAACTTCACTATGCTTGCCAATCTGAACTGTAAACAACCTGGAATATATTTTTCTACATTCTTTTACCATATTGGGGTTACCCGACCAACTTCTGCACATTTTAACCAGGTGCCTTTTTCCTTACAGGTAGTTTCCACCCTAAATGCTACTGATTGTTTCTCTTTTGTCAACGCCAAGAGGGGAGGGTTCAATGTATCAAATACTGTGTTATCATGCAGCTCTGTTACGAAAGTATCCTATTCACATTCAGAAATGTATCTTCCCTTAGGCTGGTTTTTAGTATGTGGTAGAATGACGTATACTTATGTCCCCGCAAATGCCACCGGTGGTCCGTGCACTTTTGCTAGGCTTACAACTGCTGCCTTCGTCCGCCCCCCCGGATATCCCCGCTCTGCCCCCATGTCCTCGACCTGCAACTCAAATGTAGAGCCTTACAGTGATGAGACAGCCCTTGGGCTGTCACTGTCAATCGTTGGGACACCTGGGTTAGCCCTACACAACTCCATGGAGATAAGCCGACTCGCTTGTTCTCTAGCAAAAACCCTTAACCTCACCTCAACCATACTAGCTTCCATAAATCACGAGCTGTCCGACCTACGTACAGCGATCCTACAGAATAGAATGACCATTGATTTCCTGCTGTTACGCCTCAACCATGGGTGTGAGGAATTCGAAGGAATGTGTTGTTTTAACCTCACAGATGAAAGTGTGTCTATTGAATGCTCAATCCAAGACCTACGTGACTTAGCGAAACAAATCTCGGATCCGTCCATGGGACTGGGGACGGGGTGGTTCGTCAAATTGTTTGGTTGGTTGGGGGGCCTTAAAACCCTAGCTATAGGAGTTTTCCTTCTCTTCCTAGTATGTGCCCTCTTACCATGTTGTATCCCCATTCTTCACCGCTTCATTACCACCACTCTTGACACCCTGGTTGAACGCAAGGCTGCTACCACTGTCATGGCCCTGACCCAATACACCCCTCTGCGGCTGGCCTCCAGTAATACTGCCCTCTACCTCCTCCAGCGGTTGAGGTCTCACTTAAAAAGGGGGGAGTGAGGCAGCCATAAGGTTTAGCTGTGGGTAACCCTCCCCCAGCCATGAGGTTCTTACATAGGTGATCAGCTTGCAAAGAGAAGACATAAAGATTTCAGTAGGCACCCTTCCCCCACTCCAGGTCTGAGCACAATACCCCCTTGCCCAGAAATCAGCAGACCAGAGCATACCAGTTTGGGCAGGTCACCCAGGCACCTTCCCAGGGGCTACTGATTGGTGGACAGAAAATACCTGAGACGAATGAGATTGTAGAATGAGTTTAAAATTGTACTGTATATAAGACATTGTGGGACGTCCTTCAGGGCTCAGATTTTTGTGGAGGGTACCGGCTCTCTGTCTGAACCTGTGTGCACATTAAAAGATCCTGTTTGCATTCCAGCCTGTCTGTGTGCTTCCTTCTGTGGGTGAGTGAGAGAATGAGAGCATTTTCAGCTGCTTGGCTGCAACACTGTCTTTCCTGCTTTGCCCTACTTTCTGTGCCAGGGTGGTCCTGATTCTTTCCCAGGCCCTGCGTGATGCAGCTAGGGCTGACCTTCTGTGTCCAGTTGGGAGCAGGGCATGTTCCTCCTCCAAGGCCTCCTGCAGAGCAGGAGGGTCTTGGCCTTGGAAAGGTTCACCTGCCTAGTTGCCATTTTCCGACATTCAGAGTGGCAGAGGGGGGGATTTACGGTATCCTTTTTCCTGTTGCACATGGACACGTTTTCGGGACTACACACCCACATCGTGGAGGGGTTACACGTGTTACTTACACGTGAACAGCACCACTATGCACGAGTTGCATGTTTTGCGGAAAGACGTATAACTCCGTATTCTGCCGTGCAGCTGCACGTTTAACCATGCAAGCACAGAATCATGTCTAGATTTCGGACGTACACATTTTGGATGTATAGAGCCATCCTGCATATCTTTCTCAGAATCAGGCCCTAAGTGTCTACCAACTTTGCAGAGAGAAAAAAAGGTGGTCAGATCACTATCTTATTAGTTTTACAGTTGCAGCCCCAGTCAACATTAGGAGAAGGGACAGGACTACATGCCAACAGTGCAGGGAAGAAGACTGCCAAATAGTCTCCAGACCTAAAGCTTGGGTAGACAGGCACACACCTAGCCCATTGATTTTGGGATGGGAGACACAGCACAGCTAGTGTTAAAGTGATTTTTGCTTGGTGCATAAACTGTACAATACCACTGCTTCCCCCAAGTCAGCTGCAGGTGCTCCCACAGTGGAATATCCCTGGCACTGAGTTACAATGCGCTGACTGGAACTGAGAGGGAAGGCTGCAGTAATGGCAGGGTTTCTTGATGAGTATCTACCCTCATTCATGAGGAGGGGAGAGGATGCAGTGTAAGTGCATGGCTGGTAGCAAAGCTGTGTGGGGCAGGGCCTCTCAAAGAATTAAGCAGATATGTAAAGGCACAAGAGACAGCAATGTCCATAACCACCGACACCCTAACTCCTCTCTATCAACAGTTCTTACAGGTGACAGCTGGATCATGATGTCAAAAGTGGCACCAGTGAGGCAGAGGCAGGGTCAGGCTAAGGTTTTCTGCTGCCCCAGGCAGGAGCCCCCACCATACGACCCCTCTTCTCCCACCATGCTGCCCCCTCCATTGAATTCATTTTCTCATCTTGAGGTGGGTGGTAGCAGATTGACCCTTCTTCCATTTTAAAAGTGGTGACTTTATGCTATCGCTTCAGCACCCATGCAGGCCATGAGCTTTGGCACCTTTGCCACTCACATACACACTCATGGCCTGCATCTCCTGACTCCTTATACAGGAAGATGCATCAGAGGGAATTTAGGAGTGGCAGGCCATGGCTTTTGCACTGAGGGAGCCGAAGTGCATGCCTGTCATGTGCACCAAAGTGATGGCACAAAGCCGCCACTTTAAAAACTCATGGCATGCAGCCACCAAGATCTGCTTCCCTAGGCAGTCACTGGGCTGTATTTCTGTGACTCCATCCACTGATGATGTGAACCCATTTCGGGTCCCGACTCCAAGTTTGGGAACCACTGCTCTCAAGTTTTCTTAGATGTTAAGTTTAAATATTCTCTAAGCTATTATGTGTAGAAGGGATAACTAAACCTACTAAAATAAATTTTTTGTCGGAACAATTGCCTTGAAGATACCATCTTCTCGTGGCTATCCATTCCTTTTATATTTGGTTCTTATTTATTTTATTTATTACAATTTTTTATATACCGCACTATTCGGCATCAGCGCGGTTTACAGATAACACAAAAGACCAGTTTTTTAACTAAGGGGTTGGTGTATCCCTTGGGGACTGTTGAGGTTTGCGTCCCTAAATAAAGAATAAAAAGGAAGGGATAGCCACAAGAAGATGGTATCTTCAAGGCAATAGTTCCTACAAAAAATTAATTTTAGTAGGTTTAGTTATCCCTTTGATAATTATAATAGTGTATGGTGTGGATACGCACGGGTTTAATTCAGTGAATTATGTGTAGAAGAGCATGAATTAAATACAGTGGTGGCAGTTATGAGTTTTTTTTATTCACATGCAGAATGTCTAGCATAGTCAATAGGTAGAAAATTGTACAATGTTTACTACATTTCATGAAATAAAATAGAATATTATAGGCAAGAAATATAGGGGTATGTTTACTAAACTCCGGTAATGTTACCATCGTTAAGTTCCCCAGTAGTGTTACGGATGCCCATATAAAGGCATGGGCGTTACATCGTTACGGCAAGCCGTGCCAGGTAATGCGCGTTATAAGGTGCCTTGTAAGGTGCCTCATAAGGTGCCTTGTAATGTGCCTTACAAGGTGCCTTGTAAGGTGCCTTGTAATGTGCCTTATAAGGTGCCTTGTAAGGCTCTTTGTAAGGTGCCTTACAAGGCACCTTATAGGGCTCCTTAGGCTAGGCGCCGTATTAGGCACCCCTGGACAAGGCACCTTAGAAGGCACCCTGGGGTATGAAACCATAGGTTAAGGTGACCTAACAAGGTTGCAGTGCCCTAGGTTAGTATGCCGTAAGGGCTGCAAGGTGCTTCAGGATGACATGCATGACCTGTGAGGCATAGAAACAGATTTAGCCCTAACACTAGATAGAGCACCGAGGAAAGGCAATGAACAGGTGAGTGAAGGAGGGAGAGCTGGGAGCTGCTGGACCTGCCATATCTGTGGGCATCCCATGTGGCTGCCAGTACTGATGACAAACATGTTGGGGGAACTGTACCACAGCACAGGGTGTTGGCAATGTAAAGTACTGGAAAGACAATGGGTGGCAGATGATGGGAATACATGTCCCCAAGTGGAGGCGGAGGTGGCAGGATAGTTACAATGATGGGTGGACAGAGGAGTGGTGGTGCCATGTAGATCTGGCACAGGTGAGGCAAGCACGAAGAGGCACAATGCAGGAAAGGGTAGCAGTGCAAGACATGGGGTGGCAGTCTGCTCAGGGAGACAGGACTCTACACAGCTGACAGACACAGACGGACCGAAGAAATGTTGGCAACTGTGGCGAGGGTATAATGGGCTGGCAGCACAGATCTTCAAAAATATGACTGTTACAGGCATGCAAACTATTTGAGTAGGACAGGCATGACAGGAGGGAACAATGAGGAATTGAGCCCATGACCACTGTCGAGAACATCATTGTACTAACCAGTAGGCTATACCGCCATGGCTTATCTTACAGCAATGGCTGGGTACAGAAGGACTGCAGGTCACCACACAAACTGTATGCTCTGAGTGCCAGGATAGGGTAACTCCACCAGTACCCATGATGCAATGTACATGCTAAATAGCTGTCTACAGCTGATCACCAAATGGGGTCTGCACCTCTCCTCTACCACAGCTTGGAAAGACGAACTGACAGTGCGTGATACTGGCACAGAGTAGCTACAGACCATGCCATTGTGCAGGTACTGTGTTCATCTTGAGGGATAGGATGGGCACCCAGCACTAGGTCCGCAGTACATGTGGTGCTAGAGATAGGTCCTGCTGTACATCCCCATCACTACCAGTGTGTGACAGGTGTTCCTTGCAATGCATCTGAAGGTAATTCAGTGTTCATCTGTATTCCACAGTCACATATGGCCCTCTGGGACCAGACACCACCCAGATTAGTGCATACCCAGTGTTAGGGTCTGGGTGCCATAGGGACCTGTTATCAGGCCAGAGGGGTTTCTAGACTCGCATGAGGTTTGTGCAGCAGTGCCTCTACAGGTCAAAGTGGCATAGAGTATATACCCCAAAAGGGCCCACAATCACCCTTTTTATAGGTGAGGGAGTGGTGGGACAGGTGCTTGTGCCATGAAGAATGGCTGTAGGACCAGAAACCCCAGTTCTGCTGGTGAAAAGCTGCCCTCCAGGGTTGGTGGGCCAGAGCCATACCTGTGACTGGGGCAGTGGTAGACCAACAGCAATGCTGGGGTTAGATCTGGAAAACCTTTGCTGCCCCACACCACAGTCAGACTATATCTGCAGTACTCTATAAGGTGCTCCAACCAAATACAGACTAACTGCAGATAGTCCACTAGCCAATCTATATGCTAACAGAAGAACTATGTGTACCAAGCAGACCGCTCAGTGATCAACCCAAGCACTGGGAACACACAGGTATCACTGGAGACAGATAGTGTAGAATGCTATGTGGGAACCTACACATGCCATGGTCACTGCTTGGTTAGCATGAGAGTGTCCTCCCAGCATGACATGCTGTGGCCACCCTGTCCATGCAGGCGGTGGTTGGGCACTACAGTGTCCCAGCCATTGCCCTACACCCTGTGAAGATGCATCCTGGCCAATCCGCCCTGTCTGGGCTATACCCACAATACCTTGCTCCTCATTATGCACATATTCAGGCTAACACTGGTAACAGTGGGACATTGTGGGCCCAGTGAGGTGTGGGCAGCCACAAAACAATGGATAGACATACATACACGCACACTTCTATTGCAGCATTGTGCAAAGATAGGGGTGGTTGGCAACTCTGCCCGCCACACTGGTCCTGATCACAGTGCTGACATTGATAAACTGTGCAGGAGGTAGTAGTAGTGCTCTGGTGATACTCTCCATGTAGTTTTGGATTGTGGAGCCTGTGTGAGTGAGTGTTTGTACCCCTGTTTGCCGCTGCTTTGGGCTTTGCACATGTTGCTGTTGTATCTGCATTGTAGGGTAAAATATAGGGACATACTCTGCAGGATCCACAGCTGGGACTTCAACCTGTGACTCTGCTTTGGGACACACTGGCTGTGTGTACTGCACCACACTGTTGCCACAGAAGCACAGCAGTCCCTGGAGCTACCTGCACTTTTCCTCAGCCAGACCTTTTCAGTTGCACTGCATGCCATGTACTGGTACAGGGCATGGCCTGGGTCCACTGCAGGCAGGTGCCACTGCCCCCTCCAGCACGGATACCCCCCCCCTGCCATGCTGACATGCCCATATGCTGTCATTACTGGTAGTGCGCAGTCCCAGGCCATCCACTGTGCAGGTAGGCAGTCACCTAGGGGGCGGGGTCTGGGGTGAGAAGGCATACATGGACATCCTCACATCCCCCCATCACCACCTACCAATATTTTGTCCCTTCCACATGGGGGAGGGATGGCTGGGGGGATGTCAGGTCAGTGCCCTGGCAACTACTGGCTAGGGTGGACCAAGTAGATGTAGGTGGATTGTGTTTGGCCTTGATCTGCTGCTGTCTTGCTGATTTCCACTTTCTATGTTCCTATGTGCCACCTGGGCGACAGCCTAGTCCACCCTGCTGCCCCCACTGCATGTCCTGCCTGCAGTCCCCTATGCCCCATTTGCACCATCGCCATAGTGGCCATTCATACTTGGGCACTATGCTGTTGCTGCAAATGGATCACTACTAACACTTTTCTTGGGCTCCCTGCCTATGTTTTACATTGCTGACGCTGAAATTGTTTCTCCCTCCTGCAAATGTGCATCTAACGACATGTTTTCAGTCCCGGTAATGTTTGGCCCTTCATTTCCCTGCGTTAGTGTAAAAGGAGCCTCCCCCATCCACTCCCTGCCCACTGACCCCTTCTCTCCGCCCTCTCTCCACCCTCTGCGGGACTTACCACGGCCGGTTACGATAACGTGCGTTAGGTAACGTTAACGCGTGCTAACGTTACTTAACCCATGTTGATGTAGCTGCTGCTACGTTATTGCAGTTTAGTAAACATGCCCTATAGTTATTTGAGAGATTCTACCATTAAACTACATAATGCTGAGGGTTTACTTTTCAGGAGTTTGATTATAGCTCATATACATACATTTTTATTTTAGCATGCATGTGAGATTTGCATTCTGAGCTGTGAGACACAGTGGAGACATCATTGAGGTAATTGTTGCTTGGCACAATTATTTGTGTAATCAATTGTGGTGGTCCTAGATTTATGATAGCTTTTGTTTATGTTTTCACCTTGTGCTGACCTTTATGTATTGTCTGTATACTAAGGTCACTTATATATATATATATATATATATATATATATATATATATATATTTACTATTTAAATCTTTTCTACAATTTAGTAAAAAGAGGTAGATATTTATGGTTACTGGTCATATCTACATAAGTTTGCAAATGCCTATAAGCATTCTATGCCGATTTTATTGATTTTGCAAATTGATCTTTATGGAGTTTCAGTTTTTATTTCAGATATTGATTTTATAGCCTTGATGAAGGTTCATGCTGAAACACAATCATGTAGGGTTTATTAATGTACTTGCTATTTACTATTTACATATTTTTTATGTTCTTCCATTTTGTGACTCACATCATCATTGATCCTATTTTGATTTGATTTTTTTGTCACGCCACTGTTTCTGTACATCTGATTGTGGTTATGAACACTCTTTCCCTTGAATCCTTTATTGTGCATCCCTCTTGTACTCTCTCCCCTTTCTTTTTTCTTCCCCTCTATACATGCTCCTTTTTGCTTCCTTTTTTAATTTCCGCCCTTTCCCTTGCACTTACTTTTTCTTGGTGGTGGCCTGGCTTCCCCACCACTGCACTGTTTCTCTTAGCCCAGGCCAGCTGTGCTCTGTCTTCCAGTGGCAGGCCATATCTCCCTGCCACTGCGCTGTTTCTCTTAGCCCAGGCCAGCTGTGATTTGTCTTCCAGTGGCAGGCCATGTCTCCCTACCACTGTGCTGTTTTCTCTATGGGCCAGGGAGGAACCTAGTCTCCATACTACTACACTGCCTTACTTTTGGTCTAATCCAGCTTTGATCCATCTTCTAGTATAAAACTTTAGCCTTATTCCCCCTCTCAAGATTTTGATAAACTTAACAATCATCATCATCCCAATATCACCCCCCACCCCACAACATGTGTATAACTGGACATCATAGGGGCATTTTCAAAATGTTTTTGCTGGTGAGCAGATCTGCTAAGCAGCTAAAATGAGGTCACAGCTATATTCAGCATAAGAACATAAGATATGCTATATTAGGTCAGACAAAGGGTCCATCAAGCCCAGTATCCTGTTTCCAGCAGTGGCCAATCCAGGTCACAAGTACCTGTCGGGTTCCCAAAAGGTATACAGATTCCATGCTGCTTGTCTAGTGGTAAGCAGTGGATTTCTCTGGTCGTCTTTAATAATGTTTTTTGGACTTTTCCTCCAGAAACTGGTCCAAATGTTTTTTAAATCCAACTACACTAACAGGCTTCATTACATCTTCTGGTAATTTATTATTTATTTATTTAAATTTATATACCGCTTTATTTCACAGTCAGAGCAGTTAACATAGAACATTGAAGAGTATAATTGTTTACATAAAACAAGATTGATAATCTGAAAACTTAACAGGGGAAAGCACATAATAGCAATATATCAGTGGAGGGAGTGCATGTAAGGGGAACTGTGTGTATAAGTTGCTAAGCATGTCAATCATGTAGGAGTCATTCTCTTATGGGATGTTCTCATTGTAATGACGGAACAAGTGTGTCTTAAGCGATCTGTAAAAGCTTGACAGTGTTGGATCGAAGTGTTTCAGGAAGCATGTTCCAAAGGGTGGGTGCATATATATTACATGTAGATTGGTTGCTTTTGATAGTGGCTGTAGGGGTGAGAAGGGTGTTTAGCATTCCCCATCCCCATTACCTAAGATGTCCAGTGGATGGTTGCTGTAAGAGAGTCTGCAGACATCTTGTGGAGGATTCTGAAGACTGTGAGCAGGGCTTTGTATTTAATTCATTCTACTATTGGTAGCCAAAGTAGGTGTTTTAGTATTGGCATGATGTGCTCTGATCTATGTGTATTAATAGTGTGGGACGTTGTATTAAGAGCCAATTGGAGTGGGTGTAGGGTGTGTTTCAGAAGACCTTGATATATTATATTGTAACAGTCAAAATGTGGGAAAATGAGGACTTGAAAGATGGTTCGGTAATTGCTTGCATCAAATAAAGGACATAGGTGGCAGAGTGTTCGTATCTTATGGTTGACTGATTTGGTGATGCTGCTGATGTGGGGTTGCATGGACAGTTGCTGGTTGATGGTGATACCAAGGTAATGAACCTGCTTTACCATGAGTTCTACGCTTTGTACTTTGACTGTTGGTGGTGGGATGGTCTTTGGTAATAAATAGTACTTCAGTCTTTTTGAAATTAACCTTGAGATTGTGTCTAGAGAGCCACTGGGTGACTGATTCAAAGCAGTTTATCAGTTTGCTGTATTTGGATCTGTTGGTAGAAAAAGGAGCATATGGAAAAATATCATCCATGGTAAAGTATGCTAAAGGACTGGATGAGGGTGCATACCAGTTGAATATATACATATATTGAAGAGCAGGGAGGAGAGCACTGAACCTTGTGGGACACCTTGCACTTGGATGTATATAGCTGATGAAAGAGTCCCTATTTTTACTTGTTGTTGTCGGCTACTAAGATAGGATTGGAGCCAGTCTAGGGCTGTATGTTCCAGTCCTATTTCTTGCAGGTGACATATCATGATGTTATGGTTAATGGAGTCCATAAATATTAATATGAATCCTTGCTTCTGCTTCTTGATGCCTCTGATGAGCCTGTCCCAGTGAGAGGTTACTAGAGTTTCCACTGCATGATGTTGCTTGAATCTATGCTGGTGTGGGTCCAGTGGGACATGTGAGTCTACATGATCTTGGAGTTGCTGTTGGACTATTTTCCCAATGACTTTTGCCAAGAATGGCAGGCTGTAGATGGGTCTATAAGAGATACCGTCACTAGGATCCAGTTTCTTATCCTTTAGGATTGGTCTAATAGATGAAGATTTGAGGGGTGCTGGGATACAGCCTCGGCTAAAGGAGAGGCTTACAAAGGTGTCAATGAAGTCGCTCAGTTCAGAGCATGCAATTTTGATCCAGCTCATGGGACAGGGCTCACTTGTTGAGGTGGTGGATTTCTAGTTGTCCCTGCATGACAGGACTGAATTGTGAGAGTTTAGGTGTTGAATTGGTACTGTATAGGAAGTTCTCCGTGGAGAAGGAGTTTCTGTGGTAATTGTTTTGGAGATATGATGCAAAGGCCTGAGGGTGCAAGGTACTGGTGTTGATATGCTCAGGGGGGCCTTTCAGGATGGATTTGACTATATAAAATCATTCTCAGGGCCAATTTAACAAAGTGAGTAGGAGCTTCTTATGGTATTCCTTCCATTTCTGATTGATAATATCATGGTGTTCCTGAAGGCTGGTCATGTAGGCACCCCAATCAAGTGGAAGTTTGGTGCGGTGCCACTTGTGTTCTAGCTTTCTGAGATTTAGTCTGGATTCCTGTAGTTCAGGTATGAACCATGTGGCTGCATGGGTTCTCTTGGGATGTATATATACAGAAGTATATTGATTTTTGTTCGATGTGAACCGCCCCTGATCTCTGGAAGGGGCGGTATATAAGAAACTGTTAAATAAATAAATAAATAAATAAATAAATAAAATAAATGTTTTGTGGACTGGGATGGACTGGATGCATTGCTCAGTATGCTATTCCAAGTATCAATAAGTGTGTTTAAATTTGTAGTCAGTCTTGAGTTTGGGGAGAATTTCCTTTAGGAATGCGTTCTTATCGAATCATGGGAATCAAGGATTGAGTGTATGGCTGTGCGTGCTGTCAGTATGTATTGCAGTGTAAGGAATGCTGAAGAAGGTGGCATGATGATCAGACCATGGTACAGGGAGTATGTCAGGTGGTTGTGGATAGCCCTGTCTGGAGATAGACATGGGTGTGAATATTCCCTTTGACATGGGTAGACAGGTTTATTATGTGATAATCAAAGGCATCCATTGCTTTGATGAAGTCTCTGGAATGTTTTGATGGAAGGGATAGGAAGTAAAAGTCACCTAGAATTCCAGAGCTTGATTATGCATTGAGTGAAAAACTATTTTCTCTGATTAGTCTTCAATGTGCTAATTATAACTTCAATGCATGTCCCCTAGTCAGGGTCAGCCCAAGGGCTTCAGCTGCCCTAGGCTGCCCTCGCTGCCCCTCCCCCCCCAGCTGCCACCATCTCCATCTCGGGAGGGGAAGGCGGGCAGCAGCAGCAGCAGCAACAACAGCAGCAGCAGTATTTCCAAAAGTGGTGGCTTTTTGGTGCCCCTTTCTTGCCCACGGCAGGCCATGCGTGCTGAAGGACATGCCCTGCCGCAAGCAAAAAAAGCGGCAGAAAAAAGCCACTGCTTTTAGAAATACTACCACTGCCGCTGCCCACCTCCCCCCTAAAAGGAATTGGCAGCAGCTGAGGGGGCAGCAGCTTGGCTGGTCATGTGTGCCACTGCCGCCACCCACCCGGGCCAGCCACCCTACGCGGCCTAGCTCACCTAGACGACGGGTCACTCTGCCTCTAGTCTTTTTATTCTTTGCAGAGGTAAACAACTGATCTACATTTACCTGCTCTACTCCATTTATTATTCTCTAGACCTCTATCATACCCAGATCTTAACTGTCTCTTTTCCAAGTTGAAGAGCCCTAACCTTTTAAGCCTCTCTCATAGGGGTATCGTTCCATCCCCTTTACCATTTTGGTGGCTCTTCTCTGTACCTTTTTTAATTCTGCTATATCCTTTTTAAGATATGATGACCAGAAATGCACACAATATTCAAGGTGTGGTTGCACCATGGAGCGATACAGAGGCATATCCTTGGTTTTGTTCTCCATTCCTTTCCTTTGCTATTTGCTTTCTTGGCTGCCACTGCCCACTGAGCCCTGGCCAGTTAATGCTATTGAATATCCTCAAAGACCTCTGAAAAAATACCCATTAAAACCGCAACGGTCTGTGAGAGGAGTGGGAGCGATGACAGTCGCTATCTGGTTGGCATCTGAATATCGCTGCTAACTTGATAGCGGTGGCTGTGACTGGGCAGCCTGGATATTCAGTGTCAGAAACCGGATATGTTTCACTGCTCAATATCCAGTTTAAATTAAAGTGGCAGTGACTAGCCATTTTATTTAGCCTAGCCGTCGTAGCTGAATATGCTCCCGCATACTTTTAAACATTAAACATTGCTTTGTATGTATGTGTGTGCCCATTCCTCAGGCCAAACCTTGTAAGGCACTCTCTTATTTAGCACATCCAGATTCAGTATAGTCTGAAATATGCTCCTAAAGAAGGCTGGACGTCTCCTATATTGCTGATAGACACAGGGAGCCAGTCATATGTATCAAATAAACATCAGTCTTTATTAGGCCTAGTGGAAAAGTGCTATTGGCCTTTTAACAAAGTCTTCCAATCCATTATCACCGGATGTCTAGCAACTGCTCAAACAATGTGAACAAGACTGTATGTTAAATGTAGATTATACATTGCATACAGTGTGTGAATGAAATAAAGGTTATCAACGTCATAGAAGGAGAGCGTATTTAGAGGCAGGAAATACTGTTAATTTTGTATTGTAGGTTTCTGTGGGATGTAGTTTGACCAGATGGCTTTTAAACTGTAAGTGCTGCAACTGACTGTGCAGAAAGTGGTACTCTCTTAAAAATTGGTTTTGCCTACAATGGATTACAATCAGTGGGTAGTATGCAGAACACATCTTTTTCACATTTCCTTTTCATGGCATATGGTCAAATAAAATAGTACAGGTTTTCAGTTTTGCCATGAGAAGAATAAAAATAAAAAATGTCATAATCATTTCTATCATAGGAGAAATATGAATTGGTATGAATGGCAGTGGGGACAATTTTTGGTTCGTTTTTCGATTCATTTGGCCCTTTTTTCCTGATTTTCATTTCACACATTTGTGTTTAATAAAGGCTTTTCTAATAGGGGTTGGAACTTTTTAATGCACACAAGTTGACTTTGAGGGTTATTTCCAAAGTATCCCCATATGCAAATAGTGGTATTTGCACCTGTAGATAGGAATATGAATTTTAGAAAACTGAGGTTTACACATGGAGAACCTTACCACATCTAGATAGCAAGGAGGTGTGGTTAAGGCATGGAGAGGGAGTGGTTTGGGCAGACCTACAATATCAATTGTTCATTTCCCATTTAACAAGGAGAGTCAATGTTCTTACAGATTTTTCTTTTCTGTATACCCAGACCGGGATGTTGTGGGTCCACATCTGGTAGCATCAGTAAAGGTGGAAGGGTGAAAAGATGGTCCTGTTTTCAGAGGTTCATTGTCAATGATAACAGCAACAGGGACATCATGGAGAGGCTGTTTTTAAAAACATATAGCCCCACCCCCCCCCCCCCCCCCCCCTTATATGCATAGCTGGATCCGGATGCATTGACCCAAGCTTTGCTGATATCAGTGAGTCAGAATCATGCCTCATCTCTAGGCCCATTACTGATGACAAAAATCAGCAGCAGCCGAGGCATTATAGAGGGCCCATTTTTCCAGACTGACGGTCTCCCCTTTCCTGCATGCCCTGACCCAGATATTGCCTGCCCTTAATGAGGTCAATATTGGTGGTTGGGCAAAGTGCCATTAATCATGAATTATTGAATTTTTTTCTTGAAAAAAATTGTTGTATAAGATTTAATCTAAAAATTGAATGAATCTAGTGAATATGCCAAAATAGAATAAAAATGCAATAATGCAGCAATTTCAAAATGAATATAGCAAGTATTTTCATTAGAAATACAGGTATCTGGACCTTTGTGCATTGTATACAGATATTATATCATACCCCCACGGCTCTACTTATCATTAATGGCAAAAGGTCACCTGAGTTTCCTATTTTGAGAGGGATGTGACAGGGGGGCTCCCTTTCCCCATCACTTTTCCTCCTTTCCTTAGAGCCGCTAGCGATTAAAATTAGGGAAGATCTGAGTATTAGGGGAATTGTTGTAGGGAAAGCCACCATGAAGCTTCATATATTTGCAGATGACATGCTGCTCTTCTTAGTTGAGTTGAGGGTGGATATCAGTAAAGTTATCACAATAATAGAGAGCTTCAGGGCCTTTGCAGGATTGAAAATTAATTTTGGGAAATCAGAAGCCCTGAGCATTGGAGCGAAGGAGCCGCCCCAGGTTTGTGCTGCCTTTCCTCTGCAGTGGTCCAAGGAGAAATTAAAATATCTGGGAGTCTATCTAAGTAGGCTAATGTATGAAAGTAACATTGTTGCTAAAATACAAGAAATTGGGAAATCGTGCGATTGGTGGAAGGATCTCCCCCTTTCCTTGTTAGGCAGTAATGAGCTGCTAAAAATGGTACTCCTCCCTAAGATATTGTACATACTTCAAATGATGCCCCTTTGGGCATGCTCACGAGAGGAGTGGCTTTTCCGGGCCACACTGCGTCAATTTCTCTAGAAGGGAAAAGTAGCACATATTAGCCAGGCCTAAGAACTAGGGAGCATAAGATTACCAGATTTGCAAATGTATAATAGAGCATCAGTACTATGTTGGATGCATAAGTTATGCACGGGAAGTGTGCAATATGTGCCAGATGGACTTTTAGATACTACTAGTACTGATCAATTGTATAGCACTACAAGGCATACACAGTGCTGCACAGGCACATGTAAAAGATGGTCCCTGTTCATCAGAGCTTACAATCTAGATAAGACAGACTTAAGACAGACTACACAACAGCTGAAGGCAAGGTTACATCTAGAGCAGGGATGGTGAACTCCAGTCCTGGAGTGCCACAATCCAGTCTGGTTTTCAGGATGCACCTAATGAATATTCATGAGATATATTTGCATACAATGTGAGACAGTGGATGCAAATATATCAAATGAATATTCATTAGGGTCATCCTGAAAACCAGGCTGGATTGTGGCACTCCAGGACTGGAGTTTGCCATCCCTGATCTAGGGGTATGGTAAGGAAACACATAAGAGACTAAGCAGATCAGGATCCAAAAGCAGCCTTGAAGAGGTGAGTTATGAGCCTGAATTTGAGAAGGGCCAGAGATGAATCCTGATGTACACACTCAGGTAGCTTTTTCCAGGCATAAGAAGCAGCAAGGTGAAAGAATGAACGTCTGGAGTTGGCAGTGGAAGAGAAGGGGATGGACAGAAGCGATCTGCCAGAAGTGAGGAGTTCCCGAGGAGGGGTGTAGGGAGAGATAAGAGAGGAAAGATATTGAGGAGAAACAGAATGAGTGCACTTATTGGTCAGTAGGAGAGGCTTGAATTGGATATGTAAACAGATACGGAGCCAATGAAATGACTTGAGAAGAGGGGTTATATGAGCATATTGAGGCTGACAGAAGATTAGCTGTGCAGTTCATACCCTCTGCATGCCCTATAAATGTGTTAATCTCATTCATGGGATGATGCCTAAAGTGGAGAGAGAGCAAAGAGGAAAAGAGCTGCTACAGGGCTTTGAGAAAGCCTGAAAGTGGTGGAGGGGGCTAGATAACCAGTCAGCCTCAACGTCACACTACACAAGCATAGTAGGGAACCCAGATGTCCACCCTGGGGTGGGGAACACAGTTTTCCAAAGATGGGACAATTCGCCCCCTGCTGGCCCTGTCTAAAGCCTCCCCGTATGAGCAAGGAGTTTGTGTGGGAGGCTTAGATGAGGGTAGGAAAGGGCATTGTGGAGGCAGAGTTAGGTCAGGCAGTGGGCGATCCGCGACACCAGATGTACAGGGCTGATTCTGAATTCGGCCCTGTATGTCTGGGGTTGGCAGACTGGACGGGGGAGTTATTCAGCCTCAGAGGTGGAATAAGTCCCCCTGGACATTGGGGGATGGCATGCCCCGGGCAGCGCAAGTAAGGTGAGAGGGTGAAGGGGTTCCCTGCTGCCCGACCCTGGCCATGGAAGGCTAGATTGGGAGTCGTATTGTGGAGAAAGGAAAGAGTGGTTGGCAGCTGGGGATCATGTCTCCTGAATGGAGCCGCGGTGCCATTGCAATGGGACGCCATGGCACCGCTGCTCCATTCAGGAGCCTAACTGAGTTAGCTGGGCATGGCTCTGTATGGGCAGGCTGATCGGAATCGGGTCCCAGCCTGCATGTACAGACCCTAGACCCGATTATGATCACATGGGGCATGTCTAGCCCCCAAGGGAGCAGAATTGGGTCTACCTCTGTAGCCTAGTGGTTAGAGCACTGGCTTGGGAATCAAGAGACTAGGGGTTTAATTCCCACTAGTATTCCTTGTGGCCTTAGGTAAGTCACTTAACCCTCCATTGCTCAGAAAAATCCAAGTTATCAATGTCCCTGTTTAATGTAATAACATTTGCCAAGTTTAAGTTACAATGTAAACTGCTTTGATTTTATTTATTTATTTATTTAACACTCATTTTTATACCGCAACTTCCAGAGATCAGATGCGGTGTACAAATAACAACAATTAACAACGCTAAGTTTGTTTTACATAGAACATCTTAATTTTTACATAGAACATCTTAACATATCATAAAATAACAAGGTGGGTTTTTGAACTGGGACCGTGTAAAAAACAGTTAACTAACAAAGTGTAGTATCTATATACGTAAGACAGTACATAACTGATACAACTATATACATGCGTAGGTATTAGGTCATAGGAGATAGGATCGTCATTTCGTTAGCGCTAAGTGTTGTCCATTTGGGTGTGAGGTTTGTGCTTTAAGTGGTCATTTACCTGATTATCCTTTATCTATGTTGAGTGCAAGGTTTTCCATGGTATTATAGTGTTTGGTGAATAGATAAGTTTTTAGTTTTTTGCGGAATTCCAAGATCTCTGTTAGTGAACGTAGATCCTCTGGTAGGGAATTCCAGATAATTGGGGCTATGTGTGAGAAGGCTCTATTGTTGGTCAATTTATGTGCTTTTATGAAGTCCTTCGGGATCTTTAGTTTATTTAACTGTTCTTTTCTATTAGTAGGCTTAGGTGTTTCTTTGCATATTAGATTACATAGTGTAATCGGTGCCATGTCGTTTAATGCTTTAAATGAGGTTATTATTGTTTTGTATATTATCCTGCTTTGTATTGGTAACCAGTGAAGAGATGCAAGTATAGGTGTTATGTGTTGTATAGAATTTATTTTTAGTATAATTCTTGCTGTTGCATTTTGGGCTAATTGAATTCTTTTAATGTTCTGTTTTGAAATGCCTATAAGTATTAGGTTGGCGAAATCAAAATGAGGGGTTATGATAGCTTGTGTTATATTAATGAAATCTTGTATAAATACAAGCGGACGTAATTGTTTGAGAATTTTAAGTTTGAAATAGATTTTCTTTAAAGTGTTTCTAATTGAAATTGATTGAAATGATAAAGCAGTATAAAAAAACTGTGACAGGAGAGCATCACCCTGGTGTGGCAGGAAGTGATCCTGTAACTAGGACCTGTCCTCCAGGTGATGTAAAACCCTCTCGCACCGAGGAAGTTTCTCCAGGGCCATGTGCCCAGGAGGGAAGGGTTAGGACAGCCGTTATAGTTGGTGATTCGATCATTAGGCATGTAGATAGCTGGGTGGCTGGTGGACGTGAGGATCGCCTGGTAACATGCCTGCCTGGTGCGAAGGTAGCGCACCTCACGCGCCACCTAGATAAGGTCTTAGATAGTGCTGGGGAGGAGTCTGCTGTCTTGGTACATGTCGGTACCAATGACATAGGAAAATGCAGTAGGGAGGTTCTGGAGGCAAAATTTAGGCTTTTAGGTAGGAAGTTGAAATCCAGAACTTCCAGGGTAGCATTCTCCGAAATGCTTCCTGTTCCACGCGCAGGACCCAAAAGGCAGGCAGAGCTCCGGAGTCTCAATGTGTGGATGAGACAATGGTGCAGAGATGAGGGTTTTGGATTTGTTAGGAATTGGGGAACATTCTGGGGAAAGGAGGGGCTCTTCCGAAGGGATGGGCTTCACCGTAACCGGGATGGAACCAGGCTGCTGGCATTAACCTTTAAAAAGGAGATAGAGCAGCTTTTAAACTAGATATTAGGGGAAAGCCGACAGTCGCCCAAGAGCGGATGGTTCGGAAGAATGTATCCTTGAAGGATACTACCAAAAGCAGAGAGGTTCCACAAAAGAGTAAAGTAGCCCAAATGCCCTCAAGTATGGAGCAGACAGAGCTTAAAGATCCCAATTTACCCATGTCTAACAATAGCCAAATTAACATGAATAAAATACATTCTCTAAAATGCTTGTATGCAAATACTAGAAGTCTAAAGAATAAGATGGGAGAGTTAAAATATATAGCACTAAATGAAAGGTTAGATATGATTGGAATATCAGAGACATGGTGGAAGGAGGACAACCAGTGGGACACTGTGATACCTGGGTACAAACTATATCATAATGATAGAGCTGATCAAATTGGTGGAGGGGTTGCGCTCTATGTTAGAGAGGGCATTGACTCAGAAAGGATTAAAGTTTTGCAGGAAACAAAATCTGCGGTAGAATCTATATGGATTGAAATTCCATATAAAAGGGGGAAGGCGATGGCAGTGGGGGTGTACTATCGAGCACCTGGCCAGAATGACCAAATGGATGATGAAATGCTCAAAGAAATCAAGGAAGCTAACAAAAGTTACAGCACAGTGATAATAATGGGTGATTTCAATTACCCCAGTATCGACTGGGTCAGTGTCACGTCAGGACATGCTAGGGAGATAAAGTTCCTAGATGAAATAAATAACTGCTTCTTGGAGCAGCTGGTTCATGAACCGACCAGAGGGGAAGCCATATTAGACCTAGTCCTTAGTGGAACACCAGATCTAGTGCAAGAGATAAGGGTGTTGGGGCCACTTGGCAATAGTGATCATAGCATGATCGCCTTTGATTTAATTAGTGGAGGAGGGATAGTAAGGAAATCCACAGTACTACCTTTTAACTTTCGAAAGGGAGACTATGATAAAATGAGGAAAACAGTTAAGAAAAAACTAAAAGGAGCAGTTGCGAAGGTTAAAGACGTACATCAAGCTTGGGTGTTATTGAAAAATACTATCTTGGAAGCCCAGACCAGCTGTATTCCACGCTTTAAGAAAAGTGGAAGGAAGTCCAAAAAACTGCCAGCATGGTTTAAAGGTGAGGTCAGAGAGGCTGTTGTTGCCAAAAAAGCATCTTTCAGGAAATGGAAAAAAGAACCAAACGACGAAACCTGGAAACAGCACAAGCACTGGCAAGTCAAATGGAAGGCATTGATAAGGCAGACAAAAAGAGAATTTGAGAAGAAGCTTGCTGCGGAAGCAAAAACGCGAAATAAAGACCTTTTCAAGTACATTTGTAGCAAAAAACCTGCGAGAGAGTCAGTTGGTCCATTAGATGATAAAGGGGATAAAGGAGCACTAAGAGGCGACAAGGCGATAGCGGAGAGACTGAATGAATTCTTTGCTTCGGTCTTTACTGAGGAAGATGTAGGGATGTTACCCATGACTGAAGTGGTATTTAAAGGTGCGGAAGAATTGAAGGAAATATCGATACATCGGGAATATGTCTTACAACTATTAGATAAACTGAAGAGTAGCAAATCACCTGGGCCAGATGGTATACATCCAAGGGTGTTGAAAGAACTGAAATATGAGATTGCAGAACTGCTATCAGTAATCTGTGAACTATCATTAAAATCATCTCTAATACCTGAAGATTGGAGGATCGCCAATGTAACACCAATTTTTAAAAAGGGTTCCAGGGGTGATCCGGGAAACTACAGACCGGTGAGCCTGACGTCAGTACCGGGAAAAATGGTAGAAACCTTCATAAAGAATAAAATTACTCAGCATGTAGATAGTCACAACCTAATGGGAGACAGCCAACATGGCTGTGGGAGGGGGAGGAGCAGCAGGCCAGCACAAGACCAAGCCGCTGCCGGCGGGAAAACAGAGCCACCATCTTCTTCCCCTGATCGGGGAGTGAAAAGCCGCCAGGCCATCCGGCCCTCCCGAGAAGCACCTCCAGCCCAGTCGGGGCTGTGGGAGGGGGAGGAGCAGCAGGCCAGCACAAGACCAAGCCGCTGCCGGCGGGAAAACAGAGCCACCATCTTCTTCCCCTGATCGGGGAGTGAAAAGCCGCCAGGCCATCCGGCCCTCCCGAGAAGCACCTCCAGCCCAGTCGGGGCTGTGGGAGGGGGAGGAGCAGCAGGCCAGCACAAGACCAAGCCGCTGCCGGCGGGAAAACAGAGCCACCATCTTCTTCCCCTGATCGGGGAGTGAAAAGCCGCCAGGCCATCCGGCCCTCCCGAGAAGCACCTCCAGCCCAGTCGGGGCTGTGGGAGGGGGAGGAGCAGCAGGCCAGCACAAGACCAAGCCGCTGCCGGTGGGAAAACAGAGCCACCATCTTCTTCCCCTGATCGGGGAGTGAAAAGCCGCCAGGCCATCCGGCCCTCCCGAGAAGCACCTCCAGCCCAGTCGGGGCTGTGGGAGGGGGAGGAGCAGCAGGCCAGCACAAGACCAAGCCGCTGCCGGCGGGAAAACAGAGCCACCATCTTCTTCCCCTGATCGGGGAGTGAAAAGCCGCCAGGCCATCCGGCCCTCCCGAGAAGCACCTCCAGCCCAGTCGGGGCTGTGGGAGGGGGAGGAGCAGCAGGCCAGCACAAGACCAAGCCGCTGCCGGCGGGAAAACAGAGCCACCATCTTCTTCCCCTGATCGGGGAGTGAAAAGCCGCCAGGCCATCCGGCCCTCCCGAGAAGCACCTCCAGCCCAGTCGGGGCTGTGGGAGGGGGAGGAGCAGCAGGCCAGCACAAGACCAAGCCGCTGCCAGGCGGGCCCGCGCCTGGTCGGGCCCGCGCCTGAGGGCCTCGCCAGAGGGCCCTTTGGCGCGGCCCTTAGGCGAGGTCCGTGGCGCCGTTTCGTAGTCTGTGACCGAATTCTTTGAGGAAACTCTCTAGGTACTGTCAGCACCATCTACAATTGTTTAACGTTCACTGAAGAGCTGCTCAGGTCCTGGAAGAGCTGACTAAATAGTGAAGAGCAGCCTGTTCAACCTGAAACATCAATGAATGCTGTCTGCCAACAAGCTGGTAACTCTGTTTTACTATACTTAGTGATCTGTTAACTTTGTATCCACTCTAAACAGATACTTCTCTTTGCATTCCTGCAGACAGCCTTTTAAACATCCCGCGCAATCTAATCTTCTATATATCATCCTGCCTGCCTAATCTGTATTACTTGTGCTATTATATATGCATATAATAACTTGTGGGCCTATTATAGATGCATATAATAACTAATCTATACCTAAAGCAATAGATTGTGCTTTTGTTTTCACTCTGAATAGATACTTCCTTTACCTTCTTGCAGGCAGCCTGTATGCTATCTAGGTTAGTCTAGTCTGCTAATGTTAAATCTTGCCTGTATAAACTGTGTTACTTGAATAATTGATCTGTATTCCATAACCATTCTATACTCAGAATAAGAGAATTTTCTTGTTTTCGTTGCCAATGAGAAATAGCCCTACTGAATTCTCACAAATCTCTCCCACTCACTAGTAATATCTCATTGTCTCTGCGACTACATTCAGAGTGAGTAAGATGGGTTCCCCTATTACCCTAACGGGCTGTTACCTAATCCTCTCCTTCTGCCTCTCATTCTCCCAAGCTCTAACCCTTGAGGGCAACCAGATCCCAATCCTATACGGCCATGGAAAAAGAGCGTCAGGTTCACCTAAGTTCAGTTATAATGGGAACTCTCGGGCACATCACCAGCATCTAATATACATTCCACTCCAACTTTCGACGAAAGCCAAACAAGACGAAAGCCTCTACTCACAAAGCCTCAAATGTGCTCTCATCAATGCCCGTTCAATTCGTACGAAATGGCCGGTGATTGTGGATACTATTTCCCTACATAACCTTGATATTCTCATGGTTACTGAAACGTGGCTTTCTGCAGAAGACAATGTGCTACTTAACCAACTTCTTCCACCAAATTTCTCAGTGTTTGCCAGCCACAGACAAAACAAGCGAGGAGGGGGCGTGCTCATTCTCTCCAGATCAGACCTTCAGTTCCAGCTGAAAGATACCCCTAGATCCGACCACCTCGAGTTAGTTTCTATCTCCAACAAATTATGCACAATAAGCCTTCTATACAGAGCACCTTCATCCTCCACAGAAGTCCTTCCAGCCATTATAGATCTGGCATCCAACATTCAGAATCCTAATATCCCAACTTGGATTGTGGGTGATTTTAACCTGCCAGCTCTCCAAGATAGTCACTCTTCCGCCTTCCTCGAAGCACTTGAATCCCTGGGATACCAACAACTAATCCATGAACCTACCCATGTAAAGGGAAACACCCTTGATCTTATCTTTGCCCCACAGTCCTTAAACACCCAATCTTATACTGCCGCGATATCTATTACTGATGTACCGTGGTCAGATCATAAACTCATCTTTTTCCACATCCCTACGCACAACAGACATTCAATGACTAACAATGCTCCGGATAACAGCCCCAAATCTCTGGCTAGGAGCTTTCTTCCTTTCAACAGAGATCGCATCCTTGCTGGAACATGCTCACTCCGTAACAAGGCCTCCCTAGAAATAGAAGATCTAATCACCTGCTGGAACACCAGTCTTAATTCGATTGCAATACGACCATCACTCAACAGGCTGCCTAGAAAAAGAGCTTCGGCACCATGGTACACAGATGACCTGAGAAGATCACTATCCCAACTACGGAACCTCGAGAAGCGCTGGCGTCGGTCTCGCTCAACAGCAGACCAGGCAGCCTACCTCAATCAGCTATCCATCCACCGCAAGGCCATCTCGGAGAAAATGAAGCGGTACCACACGGACACCTTGAGGCGGGCACTAAACAAACCTCATGATTTGTTTAACCTAGTCAAGACCTTATCTAAAGAGCCAGCCCCTGAAAAGCAAGGCGAGATCCATCCTCAAGACTTCACAGCCTACCTACAATCCAAGCTTACACAAACAAATAAACCTCCATTAAAATTAACCCCCACAGATCAAGATTGCCAAACAGCTCTAACCATGTTTTCTACCCCTACCAAGAAGTGAATTGAGGATCTGATCATGTCTCTCAATTCCACAACTGCTCAGACGGACCCCTGCCCAGCCTTCTGGATAAGGGACCTGCGTTGTGAATTCAGCCCAATAATAACTAAAATAGTAAACCTATCTTTCAACTCCGGTACATTCCCATCTGCCCTCAAGCAAACTTCCATCAGACCTCTCCTGAAAAACTGTAAGTTAGATCCTCAAAAGGTAGACTCCTACAGACCCATCTCAAGTATACCTTTTCTCGCGAAGTTAATAGAAAAGGAGGTACAATGTCAATTGCAAGACCACATCGATACCAATGCTCCATTGGATCCTTGCCAACATGGCTTCAGAAAGTCACATGGTGTAGAGACTCTCCTCACAGCTCTCCTCAATACCATAATTTCTGGTATCAACAACATCCGACAGGGTTTCGCACTTGTGTTCCTGGACATAGCCGCTGCTTTTGACTCTGTGAGCCATGACCTCCTCCTATTACGGCTGAAGGAGAAAGGAGTAGGCGGAACTGCCCTTGAGTGGTGCAGATCGTACTTATCCGAAAGATGGCAACATGTTCGTGCTGGGGGAGTGATGTCTGATCCATTCCACCAATGGCAAGGGGTCCCACAAGGCTCCTCTCTCTCTGCTTTGTTGTTCAATATTTATATGCAACCTATTTGCAAGATCATCCGGTCTTTCAATGTTGGTTGCATGATATATGCGGACGACGTCCTGCTTTATATGCCTTTCAACATTGACAATTTGGACCTGTCCCCTCTGAGCAACTGCTTTGACGCCATATCAGAATGGCTCCTATCACAAAACCTCCGGATTCAACATAAGAAGACAGAGGTGCTTTTCATGTCAAAGAACCCGAACTTCAGCCCTCCACAATTCCTTAAGGTGAAAGATGCTGAGCTACAATCAAAACAGCAAATACGTTACCTGGGTGTTACACTCGATCAGAACCTGGACATGAAGGCGCATATAGCTAACACGGTAAGATCCATATACTACAAAATCCGATCACTAAGACACCTTCGCCCACTGCTTGAACCTGAGGATTTCCGTACCATCTACCAGGCTCTGATCATGCCCCACTTTGACTATGCTAATGTCATTTTGCTAGGCCTCCCTCAATCCACCTTGAACCCTTTACAGCTTGCAATGAATAGCGCTGCGAGGATTCTCTATGGGGCATCTAGGAGTGAGCATGTGTCGCCCCTTCTGAAGCAGTTACACTGGCTTCCTGTACAGGCCAGGATCATTTTCAAGACATTACTACTTACCTTCAAAGCGGTAAATAGTCTCTCATCCACATCATTAACTGATCTCATCAAACCCATTTCTTCTAATAGATCAAGAAGATCAATGGCATTAAATACGCTATTGGTTCCCCGTGAACTTACAAAAAGCACCTCATCAACAGCAAACAGAGCTTTCAGTCTCCGTGCCCCGAAGCTTTGGAATATGCTGCCACCTGATATTAGAGCAATTACCAGCATACTCCAATTCAGAAAGGCCCTCAAACATTACCTATTCCTTATATACTTCCCAGTGAGTGCAGAATCACGACCCATCACTGTTAGTTATAGAAACTCTGAATCACCCATTGACCCTGAATTCCCCACTTAGTAAGTTCAACGCTCAACTGACCATTACGTCTCAACGGTGCCCTAACTTATTGATGTAAATAGTTTACACTACAATCAAAGTTTATTTACCTGAGTTGTAAAATTACCCTGTTGTCCAAGTTGTTAACCCTGTTTAATGTAACTCAGACATTTTTGTGTACTGAAATGTTTTGTTTGATGTAAACCGCGCTGATGTCAAATAGTGCGGTATATAAGAAATGTAAATAAATAAATAAATAAATAAATATGGCTTTAGACAAGGAAGATCTTGTCTTACTAATCTGTTATATTTTTTTGAAGGAGTGAATAAACAGGTGGACAAAGGTGAGTCGGTTGATATTGTGTATCTGGACTTTCAGAAAGCCTTTGACAAGGTCCCTCATCAGAGACTTTTGGCAAAACTAAAGAGTCATGGGATAGGAGGCAGTGTACTATTGTGGATCAGGAACTGGTTAAAAGATAGAAAGCAGAGGGTAGGGCTAAATGGCCAATTTTCCCAATGGAGAAAGGTGAATAGTGGTGTACCCCAGGGATCTGTGCTGGGTCCGCTGCTTTTTGACATATTCATAAATGACCTGGAAAGTGGAATAATGAGTGAGGTTATCAAATTTGCAAATGACACAAAACTATTTAAAGTTGTTAAAACCCAAGAGGATTGTGAAAAATTGCAAGAGGATCTTGATAAATTGGAAGACTGGGCATCAAAATGGCAGATGAAATTTAATGTGGACAAGTGCAAGGTTATGCACCTAGGGAAGAACAACCCAAACTATGGTTACACGATGCAAGGTTCCACATTAGGAACCACCACCCAGGAAAAAGATTTAGGCGTCATTGTGGATACCATGTTAAAACCATCGGCCCAGTGTGCAGCAGCGGCCAAGAGAGCAAATAGAATGCTAGGTATGATAAGGAAAGGAATGGAATATAAAACAAAAGATATTATAATGCCTCTATATCGTTCCATGGTGAGACCGCACCTTGAATATTGTGTGCAATTCTGGTTGCCGTATCTTAAAAAGGATATAGCGATTTTAGAAAAGGTACAGAGAAGAGCCACCAAAATGGTAAAGGGGATGGAAGAATACTCCTATGAAGAAAGGCTAAAAAGGTTAGGGCTCTTTAACCTGGAAAAGAGACAGCTGAGGGGAGATATGATAGAAGTCTATAAATTAATGAACGGAGTGGAACGGGTAAACGTAGATCGATTGTTTACCTTATCAGAATATAGAAAGATTAGGGGACATGCAATGAAGCTACAGGGTAAACTATTTAAGACTAATAAAAGAAAATATTTTTTCACTCAACGTGTAATCAAACTCTGGAATTTGTTACCGGAGGATGTAGTGAAGGCTGTTAGTGTAGCTGGGTTTAAAAAAGGTTTGGACAAGTTCCTGGAGGAAAGGTCCATAAACCATTATTAAGAAGTGACCGAAGATATCAATGCTTGACCCAGTACAAGCATTGTGGAACTTGTGTCTCTTGGGGAAACTGCTAGGTACATATGACCTAGATTGGCCACTGTTGGAAACAGAATACTGGGCTTGATGGACTTTGGTCTGACCCAGTATGGCATATCTTATGTTCTTATGTTCTTATAAATAACAGGGGCCTGCACACACATGTTGGAATGTGCCTCCACATCATCTCTGGAAGTCCACTGCTCTGACAGCTGAAAGGTTTGGAGCCTTACAAGAGCACTGGTTTATCCTGCAGGTACACCAATTTTATTACTGGCAGGTGAAACACTACTGCCACCAAGTAGAGTACAGAGGTCAGAGGGGGCGTGCTAGATAAGGAATTCCAATCCTTGGCCCCCAGGTTGAATGGGCTGTCTAAATGGTACAGGGGATGCTGGGATGCAGGACTAGGGCAGTAGATAGGTACACTAGCTGAGACGTAGACATACGATGTGACCTGTCAGGTGACTGAGGAGGATTTAGAAGTCCTATTCAGTAATAACTATAAGTTTCTTACAAACACAACACATCAAGAAACACAGTATAAGTTGCTGCACAGAACATATATACCCAAGGAAAGGGGAATGTGCTTGAATCTGTGGGATGACACTTGTTGGAAATGTAGACATTTGAGGGGACCCCAGGCCCCCCCCCCCCGTTTTTTAGAATGCGAGAAGCTACAGCCTCTATAGGAGATAGCTTTACGTACAATTGAGGGAGCATTGCAAGAGCAGATGGAATGGTCCTTTGCTATGCTACTGATTGGGGATATGAGGGGGATGCATTTCCAAGGCTCGGAGAGTACCAAATGGAGATTTTTGTATATAGCCCTATTCTTGTTGCACAAAGTCATCCTTTGCTCATGGGCGGAAGAGACAGGATTAGACCTATTCGGTGGACCCAATTGATGGAGGAAGTGGCCAAGAGTGAAGTCCAAATATACAAACATAACATGAAACTTGAATGGCGTCAGTATTGCCAGATTTGGTCCCAGTTTTAGGGGTAGCCGACACTTTTTATTTATTTATTATACATTTTTATGCCGCATTTTTCTAGCAGATCAAAAGCAGTTTACAGAAAACAATAATTTGAATATTACAGTAACAAGTATATATTCAGTTACATGGAACATTTTCTTTTTAAACTATATACAGTAACATTGTTATTATAACAGTGAGTGCTTAACATGGATCTCTATACAATTCTGTTAGCAAACTATTTACAAGTTATGGACAGTATTCAGTACGTCTATGTTTTGGGATGCAAAGAGTCGATCCCAGAAGCCTTTGTCATCTGGCTTACGAATCGGTATGTGATGAGGTGGAATGCTGTGGGGGAGGGTTTATGGGGGGGGGGGAGTGTGGGGTTTGCGCCATTGTATTTGTTTTGTGTGCCAAAGAGAAGAGTAAATAGGTGGGTTTTAAGTTTTTTTCGGAACATTTGGAGATCATTTATTTCTCTTAGGTAGTCTGGGAGAGCATTCCAGAGTTCAGGAGCAATATGGGAGAATGCCTTGTTGTTGGTTGTCCTCCTTGATTTGCTGAAATTGAGTGGTATTGAAATCTTGTTCTTATTACAATCTCGTTGTGTGTGGGAGTTGGTTTCCTTTGTAATGAGCGTGGAGAGGTGTGAGGGGGTGATGTCATTGATTAATTTGAAGGTTGTGACAAGTATTTTGTAGTTTATGTGGCTTTGGATGGCTGGAAGACCAAAGGAAGGGATTCGGAACAAGATTATCTGTAGTAGTGTGGGTTAACATAGTATAGGTTAGGGAGGGGGGATGTTAGGGGATGGGCAGTAGGCGTTGGCTCTCCTGGGAAAAGCATAGCACTTCAGACAACCGATGCTGTGAACTATGCTTTGAATATTTAATTATGATTTGCCCAAAGGGAAGATATGAAAGGGAGGAGGAGGAGTCTCGTAACATACAGTAAATGCCTTCAGTATGATGCCACATGAAGCCTATTGGGATATGCAGGTGTTTCACCTCAATAGGCGACGGAAGGGAGGAAGCGGGATGTGGGTAATATTGGTGTGAGTGCTGAATCAGTGGCTGTGGCTGTAAATGGATGGAAGCATGGAATTCTGGACGGCTGAAGGGAGAGCTGTACAGCAGCAAAACAACAATAATGGAAGATGCAGAAGAATAGATAATTTCTGCATTAAATGCAATCAGAAATTGTATGCTCTGTTACCACACTATGAAAGGGAGCATGAGGGAGACTTGTATACGAGTATGGTTTACTGACAATAAGATGCACTGTTGGCATTGTTTACTTCAAAATGTTTAGATGTTCATTTAACTAAGTGGTGTCTGAGCAATTCTGCACTTCTGTTGTTGAATACATTCAAAAACGAAAAAAAGAAATACAGGTATCCATGACTGTGGTCATGCTATACCTGCCAAAACTAATTTTGAATAAGCTGATAAAATAATTTTGAAGGAGCATTAAATAGTAACACCCACAGGCAAGGATGATAATAGGTGAGGCGCAAGCCAAATTTAATGGCATCAGAATCAACAATCATCCTACTCAGACCATCTCTCAAGCTTAATGCTCAAATGAGTCATCCTGTTTGACAGGGAGACAAAATCCTTCATGCTCATCCTTGGAAATATCTACTAAGAAAACGTATTCCTAGATAGCAACTGTTGCTACTGTCAGAAAGTTATTTTTAGTTTTTTAATAAAGGTCCTTTTTCCTAAGCATGCTTTGAGAGAGCTAAAACAAGTCTCTAATCTACATACTGTAAAATAAAAATATAACTTAGAACAACTAATAATATCGCAAGCTAGCAGCTGTGTCAGTAAAAGGTTCAGATGTTTCCCATCCTACCTTCACAATTTTAGTTTATTCTATTTTTTGTATGGATAATTTCTAAGAAATGGAATTTCTTGTTTTCCTTGGGTCAGTTTTCTGCAGTGTGCACAGTGTATTTTGTTATTTATAGATAAATAATGATACTGACTGCATATCTGAAATTTCTAGAGGTACTTTTTAATTGTAAGGACTGTCAAAATAGTCAAAGCAAAACTATATTGGAAATTTTGTTTTATTCCCACCATGAAAAAGAAGCAGCATATATTTGTACTTGCATTTTGTGGAAGTAGTTTGTCAAAGCAAACCTACATATGTAGTTTTGATTGTTTAAAACTAGGGATGCACTTGAATTCCCCAGTTTATCCATGGATTAAGAAGGCATCCAAGACACTAGGGGCAAAGGTCAGGGCCAGTTTAACCATTAGGCAAGCCAGTTCTCAGAACACACCTAGCCAGTCGGGTTTTCAGGATAATCATAAAGTATATGCATGATAGAGATGTGCATTCATTTGAAACAACATAAAAAATAACAAGTTTCATATTGTTTTTAATCTGAACATGACACTAAAGAATCCAAAATTCGGTCCTTCCTCCCCCTTGTCACAAGCTTGCCTAAAACCAGTAATCTTTGGCATAGAATGTAAGCATCTTGCAGAAGAGCCATCATGTCTCCATAGGGGCTCTTTAACTAGCCTGCTCTTAACTCTTCTATTGCTGGTGATCTTTGTTCCTGTTTCCTAATTGGCCAAAAGTGTGTCTGGTTTGGAGCTCTATGGAAAATGCTAACTATATTTTTTGCCTTGTGAATGTAGTGACTCCTGCTGTAGAGATTTACTCTAAATATATTCATTTTGCCATATTATTGTGGCAGAAATTCTGTGACACCATGTCTAAGGGGTAGGTTTACTAAACCATCTTAATGTTCCCGGTGCTAGTTGCAGCGATAATGTGAAGGATGCCATATAAGGAGTGGGCGTTCCGGTCTTAAGGTAGCAATTGTGGGTTATCGTGTGATAAAGTGCGCCGTGTCCGTTATCGCGCGATAGAGGGAGCCGTGCACGTTACCGTGCATTAACCTTAACTTCGCGTGCTGAGCTGCAATCACAGCAACAGAGGTGTAGCACACTGGTTAATGCAATAACTGCTGAAACAGGGCTCATGAGTTCAATCCCCCAGTGGGCCTAATGAATGAGGGTGGCCAAGGCAATTCCTTTTCCTGCTTGTGACAGTCCAACAATCTGTGCTGCTAGCTAAAAATACCTACACCCCAGTGCCATAACCTAATGCACCTTTTAGGGCGCACCAGAAGGCACATCCTAAACCACCACATCAGCCAAGGAGGGTTATAATGTGTCCCAGAGGGTGTGTTGAAAGGTTGTCAACCCCCAAAGCACTATATTATCTTTATCTTTATTAGCAGAGTTTCATAAACTGTCCATGCCGGGGCGTCAGGGCGGTGTACAATACAAAATGGATAGAGGCTACTGAAAATAAAGTCAGAAAGGAACACCATCAGTAGACAGGACAGGGATAGACAAAACCAAAAAAGGTGCCCCCACAAGCTGGCTGAATCTAAGGTGTGGCTAAAGATGCCCCAAGGATGTATAGGTGACTCAAGAAATGTTGGCCAAGGGCACTTTGGTCACCCAATTTGAAAAGCAAGAAAGGCATGGGCCAAACACGGATGTAACCCTAACAGTACACAGAGCACCAAGGAAAGACAATGCACAAGTGATGGAAGGAAATAGATCTGAGCTGATGAACCAGACAAATCTGCGTCCAGCCATTGTGGCAGCTGGAAAAATGGACAAACATATTGGGGGCAGCTGTAGCGATGCTCAGGGTGATGGTAATGTACCGTGCAACAATGACAGTGTGTGGCAGAGGATGGGAAGACGTGTCCAGCAGAGGAGGTAGAGGTGGCAGGACAGGTGCAATGACAGGAAGACAGAGGAGTAGCAGTGCCCTGCAGAGCACACACAGGAGAGGCAACCAGGAAGAGCTGCAATGCAGAAACATGTACTAGTGCAGGACATGGGGTAGCAGCTTGCACATCAGGTCAGGACGGCACACAGCTGGCAGACACACATAGACGGACAGAAAGATGGTTGGCAACTGTGATAAGGGTACAATGTGCTAACAGCACAGATCTGCACAGATATGACTATTACAGGAATGAAAAATAGTTGTGCAGGACGGGCATACAAATGAAAGATAACAGAGAGGATCAAACCCATGACCATTAGCACAAATGTTAATGCACAAACTGGTAGGCTACACCACCAATGTGAGGCTATTAGCAAAGGATGCATACAAGAATATTGCAGGGCATCACACAAGCAGCCTGCTGTCTGCCAGGATAGGCAAACCTCCAACAGAAACCATGATGGAATGCACATGCAGATCTGGTGTGTACAGCTCAGATCACAGTATGTAATTGAGACCAGAGACACATATAACTACATGCACATACACAATGAAATGTTATGCAGTGCAAAAGAGGAAAGGACCTATACCCAAAGGGCAGCAGGGGCTGCTCTGTAGAGCAGGGCAAAATATGGAACAGAACAGGAGCATGTGAGAATTGAACCTGCAAACAGGTGTGGCACAGATCAGCTGAACCACAGCAATGCCAACACCCCAAGCGGTCTGCCTATGTGAGCACTACAAAGAAAGAGACATATGTAACAGCTAATATGTGATGGTTAGGCAGCACAGAGGGCACACTTTGGTGTACAGTGAAGAGATGGAAGGGTGTGTGGACAGGTGATGAACCTGCAGGTAGCTCATGGTCAGGTTAGCACAACACAAAAAAATAAGATAACCCCCTGTGGGAATCAAACCTGCAACCGATGGTGTTACAACGCATGTCCAGAACCACGATCCAAAAACAACCACAGCAAGCACAATGCAAAGATATTACCTCAAAGGGAATGTGTGTATGGGAACCCTTAACACCCAGTGATGTGGCAGATGGCTGGTAGATAGACAGCTGGCACGGTACAAGGATGTGAGCACAGGTGGGCCATGTACATGACCATGAAATCACTAAATACGTGTGTCAGTGTGGTCAAGCAGCAGCACAGACAAATATACATCCAACACATATATTTATTTTGGTTAATCATCAGAGAGAGTGTAGATACCGCCTATCATAATATCAAGGTGATTAGATAACAGGGCAAAAATCAAAAACACATTTTGCAGGGCAGCAATCCACATGTTACAGAAAAGTCACTGGCCCGTCCACAGATGATGGGCAGGAGAGATAATGTGCATTAGGTGCATGGTGTGCAGTATGCATTAGCCCCCCACCCCCCACATGCTGCTGCACGCCCCAAATGCGTCAGTTACATATGTGTGCATGTAGACAGTAGGCGGTGCATGATGAGGGCCCAACATGCACCGCCAATCAATCATGATCTGTTCATAAGAATATATCTGTCTGCCAACACAGGAGCCACAAAATAGAAACAGCATATGTTGTTAAGAGTAAGAAAGTGTAAACACAGATATCGAAATATATGTTACAGCTGTCACATAATGCCTGATATAGGAATCAAAGCTGCAACAATGTAACTCTAAACAATCGTCAAATGCAAAATGAGGATATGCTAACAGGTAGCAGAGGCACATGAACACAGAGATTTCAAATGAAACCATCTGCAGAAACATGCAGAGATAACACTATGCAGAAGGTCCCCTGCACTGGTTGGTGTGGATACAGTGTCTGTACACATATATCACGGTACATGGAATGCACAAATGAAGGAAGAAAATGGACACTCACACTGCCACACTCCAAATATAAAGGGGCAATGTGAGTGCCGGAACCTCAGGGGATAAATAGGACTGTGCAGACATTCAATGCTAGGTTTGCAAATCAATGCAGAGCGTCACATCTGTACAGTAAAGAAACACAATAACCTGTATATAGAGATTGAAAGAAAGGTCAAACATGTCATACTAACCCACACAGAAGCCATATTGACACATGCTGTGTTGCACCAACATAGTCAGTCACATGCACATGCACCATGTACGTTGAAACATGATACAGTGATGCCACACATGCACTGTGACACCCTTGGTGAGTGCAAACATCAAGTCAAGATGTTGGTGTGCAGTAAAGTGGTGTGGTGGCAAATATTGTGTCATGTCCAAGTGGAGGGTAGGCGGACATGGACAAGAGGACCTCTCCATTATTCCCTCTGTGCCACACACATGGCTATATGCTCTGTTGAACCAAACAGATGTGCGTATCCTGCGTTCCATGTCACACACATGGGCAAAACACAGCAACACAATGTCAGAAGGATGTACAACATACTGCGACAATGTCAGTCCCTGCTGCACACGTGGGGACCAGTACACAGTGTCCACAGTGCAAAGGGTGTCTGCAACCCAATAAGACCCGTTAAGACTGTCTTTGAAACCCTGGGCATGCATAGTGTCGTGTCCTCCCCCCCTGGACGGTGGGCGAGGAGCAAGAGGGCTCGCCTTAATTGCTCTTCTGAATACTGTCCCCAATATGGCTGCCAGCATGGACTGCTGGGATATGTAGTTTCAGCTATTCTTTTGAGCAAGAAGTGTGATCACACGGTTTGTTTGGCAAAAACAGAGAAATTTATTTTTCAGGGTTTCCCTCTCGCATCAAATTCGTTGCACTAAACACAGGTAAGGATAATTTCTCCCAAAGGCAAAGGATAAATAAACTCCCAACAGGCTTAACTCAAACAGACAGGAATTTCTTCTTCACAGTGTCAACTCTTAGCTTCCTTCTGGTAACTACCTTCTAAAGCTAAGGCTGTTGACCATATCAAAGTAACTTAAACTTTCAACAAGTTTCTTTTCTTTCACAGTTTCCATAGAAAAGAGGTTATAACTGTTTTTAAACTTCCAGCAAGTTTCTTTTCTTTCACAGCCTCCATAGAAAAGAGGTTATAACTGTTTTTAAACTTCAGCAAGTTTCTTTTCCTTTACAGCGTATAGAAACAAGCCACAATTGCTCTCAAACTTCTAGCAAGTTTCTTTCCCTTCTCAGTTCATAGAAACTAGCTTATAATTGCTTTAGACAAACCCTTCCTTCATATGGGCTTGAACGTAGCACACGTTCAGTTCGTTTGCCTTGCAATAAGAACATTGCATTTCTTCAGTATCACTTTCACATGGGCTTTCACACAATTCTATTTCCATTTCATGAGTAGACTCACTAGAGCTATCTTCCTGTGGACGTGTATCATAGGATTTATGATTTACACCCCGTAGCAGCTCAACCAGCTTTAGCAGCAAGTGTTCTCTCTGCTCTGTAGCAACAGGCTTTAAAGACGGAGTTTCTCTCTCCCTTATCAGCCTTTCAATATCTCTCACTGCTGAGTCACAGCAGTCACTGGCACACTTCTTATTTCTGTCTGAAGCTTGCTTTACAGCCCTCTGGCTAACACAGCGTTTGGCACTTTTTCTTAGCTTTCTAACCACTTCTTCAGAAAGAGCTTTGCTAGGAACTTTAGGCAACTTATTCTCTCTACCTCCAGGGCTCAACTGGCTTCCCGAGCTTTTTCCCCACCTGGGAATTGACTCCTCCAGCTTCCTTTCTCTGAGGTACCTTGAGACACTTTTCTGCCTTGATTCCAGGGCTCTCTGCTGCTCAGCTCCCAGCTGTTTCAGACTCTCTTGCTGCGTGCTTTCCTGCAATTTCTGCCGTGTCTGCTGCTGCCTGCTTTTCTTATCGCCTTCCTCTACTCCCTTTTTCTCAAACACTGAAGCAGTTTCAAACTGGTGCTTCTTAGGCACCACGCCTTTCTCCCTGCACACATGAGAGCTGTTAGGGCTCAACCTAGCTCTAACGTCATTAAGTGGGCGGGGCTTAGTACTAGCTGTAGTCTGCCTCGGAGGCTTGTGGTTACTATGGGAACTCTGTTGATCTCTGCTTTTAAAGGCACAGGTCTCACTTTCTTCCCATTCCATCCCTTCTATACAGCTCTCCTTACCACAATAGTAAAGTGTGACATCCCAATATGCCACAGTACTGGAAAGTATAAAATATAAAAAGTAAAACCCGGTGTCAAATAGGCCCGTTTTACAGAAAAGCATTTAAAGTAACTTAATTTTTTTGTCGGAATGGCCAACCAAGCTAAAGGAATTCTACCTTATGCCGTTGTGGCCCGTCCATTTTATTAGATAAGAGCACTATCTTAGCACTTTGAAAACAGCATCTATCATATGTTACTTAGCTGAATTTCTTAAGAAAGGCTGTATAAAAATGTCACAGATACTTCAGGGTGCTCCAATCAGAGGCCCAAAGAAAGAAAGGACCAATCAAGGTAGTCATGGGGAGGGATCATTGAACAGAGCTCCGCCCCCTAAAACCCTTGTTGGAAAAACGTGCTGTTTAATAAACAGTGTGCCAATCTATTTGCATGTTCATACCATGCGGCCGCACGGAGTTCAGTCGAAAGATCCATCTTTGTTCAGAATTCTGAAGCGCTTGGAGACGATCACCGCCTCTTGGGTGTTCGGGTATAAAGTTCAAGACGCGCCATCTCAGGTCTTGAAAATCGTGCAAGGACTGCAAGCAGTGTTCAACCATAGGAGCTGTTAAAGTTCTCGTCCTCAAACGGGAAGCATGTTCTGCCAGTCAGATTTTAAAGGAGCGTGAAGTGCGGCCGACATAATAAAAAGAACAAGGGCACACTATTAAATACACCACATAGCTTGTTATGCAAGTCGTATGCCAACAGGATAAATATGTAATCGAAGTATGATTGTCCACCCATACAGAACCAGAGATTGTGTAGTACGATCCACGTTGCATGGCTCAGCCATGGCCCAATATCTAAAATCTTCAATAATTCCCAGGGGTTTACGCATCATTAAGCCTCCAAAACAATTTACGGATGACGCTGAATTTCTAGCTAAATGGAATGCCATACTTAACAAGTGTGGCTTTGATCTTATAGCTTTGTTGCTTGAACGCTCCATGTGGCAACAAGAAGAATTGTCCCTTCAGACGGCTGACCTGAAGAAAAAGATTTTAGAGACCATGGAACCTCACAGTTTCCAGTCCCAATGGGCAGATATGGAGAAACAACTTGCTTCTTTTCATGATCACATTCATAGTCTCAAAATAAACAAATTTAAAAGGGATAAATCGGACTATGACAACAATTGTGTCTATGACTGGCCATCAAGAACTAGCCAGAAACGTGGTAAGAAGGTTTCCTTTAGACAGAGTTCTGAGGATTCAACGGGTACAGATTCTGGTGACTCCGTGACTGATCAGGCAGGGGGAAATAGGGGTCGCAAACCATATGCTGGTTTTGAATCGCAGCGGGGTAACTGGTCTCGTGGTCGTAGACCTCGGGGGTCCAGTCACCAGGATTTTTTAGAGGGTCTGGATACCAGATCGAAGACCAAAAATCGTCAGTTGTGAATTTATCTGGACAGACCCTCACCATTGAACAACATCAAGTTTTAGAATTGGGTCTCTCTTTTGTCCTCACTTCACATTATGATACTTTCGGTATGCGAGTAGCATTACATAAATTTTTCAAAAAACTAAGGGTCATTCATTATTTTTCTAGTTGAGCTGATGCTCCGGGACCAGCAGATGCAGCGATCTCCACTTTTCAAGATTTGGTTTTGGCTGAACTCTCACGTTTGGAAAAGCTTGGTTTCCCCTCGTACACTAATTTGTCATCTGCCCAACATGCAGCTCTCAAACAATTGTCTGCCTCTAATCTTGTCATTCATAGGGCTGACAAGGGGGGAGCAACAGTTGTCTGCTCTTCTGACCAGTATGAACGACAAATGTATTTACATCTTTGATAAACGTAAACATTATATCCTTATCTCGAATCCCACGACAGAGTTATCAACTCGTATTCGTGAGGTGGTAAATCAGGCTTACCTTAGAAATTGTCTTACACGAAGAGAAACAGAATTTTTGATTAAGACCCATCCGAAGATACCTACTTTTTATCTTGTGCCTAAAATTCATAAATCTCTTTTGGATCCTCCTGGTTGTCCGATTGTTTCTTGTCGGGATTCAATCTTAGAGCCACTCTCACAATTCTGTGATCTGTTTTTGCAGCTGGCAGCAGCCACGGTTGCATCATATGTGAGAGATACAAGTGATTTTCTGCAACAATTGGAGACCTGCACAACCATGTCATCTTACACCTTTTTTGTAACCTTAGATGTTCAATCTTTATACACCAATATCGATCAAAGGGAAGCATTAATTTGCTTACAGCAAATTCCCCTGACGTTACCTGATCGCATTCCAAAGAGATTTTTGTTGGATCTGTTGGATCTAGTGCTTAATAACAATTATTTCATTTATCAACAACAATACTATCTTCAGATCTTCGGCATTGCCATGGGGGCAACAGTGGCACCCTCCATAGCTACTATCTACATGGCTTGGTATGAGGAAACGTTTATTTACACTCATCCACTGTTTGTAAATATCCCATTTTGGCGAAGATTCTTAGATGACATTTTTTTCTTATGGACTGGCTCTAAGGAAGAGCTGGACTCTTTTCTACATAGCTTAAATTCTTTTAAGCAGAATATACAATTTACAGCTCAGATTGAAACACGGGCGATCCAATTTTTGGACATCACTGTCACACTGTCTCCAACAGGTTTTACTACCTCTCTTTTTAGAAAACCAGTTCAGCGAAATACCTTACTACGTTATGACAGTTTTCACCCACCCGCATTAAAAGAGGATTACCCAGAGAAGCATACCTGTCCGGGACACAGACGCGGCAGTGGTTTGTGCCGTGGGAGCAGCTAGCAGGTGCCTGGAGGCCCTGCTTGGATTCGGGCAGGCAGAACGAGGGTGGTCCCGGCTGAGCAGGACCCCTCTTCATTCCTCCATTTAACCCGGTGGCTGCAGGAGGTTGGTGGAGAAGCATACCTGTCCGGGACACAGACGCGGCAGTGGTTTGTGCCACGGGAGCAGCTAGCAGTTGCCTGGAGGCCCTGCTTGGATTCGGGCAGGCAGAACGAGGGTGGTCCCGGCTGAGGAGGACCCCTCTTCATTCCTCCATTTAATCCGGCGGCTTCTACACACAGCCGCATGTCGCGGCCTGCGTGGCGTGATCGAAGGGGCGTGATTCAAGGGGCAGGACACGCCCCTTTGGCACCCCTTCGGCGCTTCTGAGAAGCTGAAATCAGTGTTTATCGCCATGGGGAAACGTAAGGTCAAATTGCCTTCTAAAATTGGAGCTAAAGCTCAAGGAGATAAAGTGGTGGGGCCCATGGACAAACATTTGATTTCCCAGCTATATGCTACATTGTCGCCTGAGGGAGTTTCATTGAGCTCCTATTCCAGGACACCGCCGCCTTTCCCTCTTCCTCCTTTTACATCTACTGTGTTGGAGTTGTCTCCGGAGTTTGTTCCACCTATGCCACAACCTGTTTTGCCAGGAAGTACAGAGGGGGCTGCCAAGAGTCCAGGTTCCGGTGAGGTAACTCTAAAGGATATTTGGACTGCTATCCATAATATTGATATGCGTCTTACTACCACCGTGTCTTCCCTTTGTCAATTTACTTCTGATGCTGTCAGTAAAATGCAAAGTACTGATAAACAACTGGTTACAATTGCTAAGTCATTGGCTAAGACGGATTCTCAGCTCCAATCTTGTGCGGATAATAATATTGCCCTAATTCGGGATTTTTCTTCTCTCACTTTCCGCCTGGAGATGCTTGAGAACCAGTCTAGAGCCAAGAACTTACGTTTCCTAAATTTTCCTGTTACCCACTTGTTGTCTCTTGATGTTTTACTTAAAAAAATTTATACTGAAGTGTTAAAATTGGATGGGAATGTAGAGGTTGTACATATGTATTATTTGTCTTTGAGACCTTCCCTTCCTTTAGTTAGGGATGAGGAAGCTGCTCCGCCTCTAGATTTAACGGTGGGTCAGGACCTTACCGCTTTTTTGGAAGACTCCGCAGATATTATACCCAAACGTAACACTTTAGTGGTTACTTTTGGTTCTGAATCTATTAAAGTAATTGTTCTTCGTGCTTACTTTAAGTACCGGGAGTTTCTTTTTTGTGGCCAAAAGCTACAAGTCTTCCCGGATGTAAGCAGGGCTACCCAGGTCCGGCGCAAGCAGTTCCTGGTATTAAAATCTCAAGTGTTGGCTATAGGGGCCTCCTTCTATTTAAAATTTCCTTGTCGTTGTGTAATTACCTTTGAGGGTCAATCTTATGTATATGTTGATGTGACCCAACTACAGTCATTTTTGAATCAAAAAGAGGTTGTTAAGAGTTCGGGTGGTGAGATTACTGTTCCCCAAAGTGGAGTTTAAATGCTTCTGTTTTCTTTACTTTTGTTTTTCAGATTTCAGTGTATGCTCTCCCTTGATGTGGTATTTTTTCTTCGTGATGTATATTTTCCTTGGATATTCTTAGGATGTGGTTATTCTTTATTGCTTAAACTTGTTCTGTTATTCAAGAAAACTTAAATAAAAATATAAAAAAAAAAGAGGATTACCTTTTGGCCAATTTCTACGATTGCGCAGAAATTGCACAGATCTGGGGGATTTTAAAGAACATGCACATGATTTGAGCCAGCGTTTACTCTTACGTGGCTACCCCCGTAGGGTGATTTATATGGCCTATAAGCGAGCTAGATAACTTCATAGAGAGTGGCTTTTTGATACTGCGGCTCCCCAACAATCTCAAGACTTGATTACGGGAATTTTCCCTTACATGAGGGGTTCATCAGCAGTTTTGAAACTCCTACATAACTTTTGGCCAATATTGAGTCTACATGCATGTTTCCGGGGTCAACTTCGTATAGCATATTCTCAAAGAGCAAATTTAAAGGACCGATTGGTCCATACAGCAGCAACAATTGATTGCCCCCCCACATCTCACATACCGGCTGGCCATTTTCCATGTGGCTCTTGGGTGTATTGCTCTAACACGATCTCTGATTCTGTATGGGTGGACAATCATACTTTGATTACATATTTATCCCGTTGGCATACGACTTGCATAACAAGCTATGTGGTGTATTTAATAGTGTGTCATTGTTCTTTTTATTATGTCGGCCGCACTTCATGCTCCTTTAAAATCCGACTGGCAGAACATGCTTCCCGTTTGAGGACAAGAACTTTAACAGCTCCTATGGTTGAACACTGCTTACAGTCCTTGCATGATTTTCAAGACCTGAGATGGCGCGTCTTGAACTTTATACCCGAACACCCAAGAGGCGGTGATCGTCTCCAATTTTATTTTATTTAGCTGTATTTATATCCCGCTTTTCACCGGGTCAAAGCGGTCAATTGGGGGATACATTTAACACGAGGGGATATGAGACACATATGCTAATACTTACAGGGAACATGGGCAATGGAGGGTTAAGTGGCTTGCCCAAGACCACAAGGAGTGCCTACAGGACTAGAAATCCCAGTCCCTCTGGCCTGAGATTGCTGTCCCCAGGTGGGACTTGAACCCCCGGCCCTCCGACTCTGTTGAACCCCCGGCCCTCCGGCCTGAAGTACCTTGTCCTAACCACTAGAACACTCCTCCCTCTCCAAGCCCTTCAGAATTCTGAACAAAGATGGATCTTTCGACTGAACTCCGTGCGGCCGCATGGTATGAACATGCAAATAGATTGGCACACTGTTTATTAAACAGCACGTTTTTCCAACAAGGGTTTTAGGGGGCGGAGCTCTGTTCAATGATCCCTCCCCATGATTACCTTGATTGGTCCTTTCTTTCTTTGAGCCTCTGATTGGAGCACCCTGAAGTAATTGAGCAAATGTTGGTATGGCCAGTACTTATAAAGATGCCGTTTTTCAGCTTTACAAGTTTTTGGGCTGAAAGCGCACAGAGGATTAGACCTAAAGCAGGGGATTATCTTTAAACACCCCGAAACGTGTCATGTCGTCCTTCCGCTATCTGTGACATTTTTATACAGCCTTTCTCAAGAAATTCAGCTAAGTAACGTATGATAGATGCTGTTTTCAAAGTGCTAAGATTGTGCTCTTATCTAATAAAATGGACGGGCCACAACGGCATAAGGTAGAATTCCTTTAGCTTGGTTGGCCATTCCGACAAAAAAATTAAGTTACTTTAAATGCTTTTCTGTAAAACGGGCCTATTTGACACCGGGTTTTACTTTTTATATTTGATAATTCTAAACTTGGTAGAGGGTGCATAACTATTTTGACAGTACTGGAAAGGTCATGTGGTGTCTCCTGCAATGAACACGACACCCAGCCAGAGCACGGCAGCAAAGGTGTGTTGGACAGGCCTGTCATGTCCAAAGTAGCAGTCCAACAATAATACTGTCCATCCTAGGCATGTGTCCCACTTGCAGAGGTCAAACATCCTATGGTACCATTTCCCATGGATAGTTCCATGGTGTTGTTGTGTCCTCCAACAGGTGGGTGATGGTGACGCTGGATGCACTGTAGTAGATTTGCTTTGTGTGTCCTCTTCCCTGTGTCAGAAGAGGATAAACAATGTATTGGTATGCTGCTTGCAACATCAGCCCAAATTGCAGAGAGTCAAACGTCAATATGTACGTAATGAAACGTCACACAGGCAAACATAACACGATCACAACACAGAACACAGTCCATGTTGTGGACATTTGGAATTGGAACTGCAGACGAGGGTGTCACATGGATATGGTCATGTCCATGCCCATGTTACACAGTGTTTCACAACTCCACCCCATGTACATCAGCGTTCGTGTACAGAGATCCAACCATGAAATGTCCATGAAACAAACGGTAAATCATTAAAAGGCTAATGTCTTTTCCAAAAGACCAAAGGTGCAACCTACCGTGTGTTTGTATCAAGTGTCTGTTTGGGATCCCCTGAGACTCTCAAAGGCCACAACACGTCACAGTGAAGGGAGAAGATGTCATCGAAATGTGTACAATCACCATGTCCCCACGTCCAGCCACTGTTGATGCATGTCCACATTATGGTGATATCTGTGATATAAAAATGCTGTTGCGCAGTGGTCTGTCAGCACACAAGAGATAGGTCAGCTCACAACACACAACACATGTCCAGAATATTCACAAGGTAAACAGCAGTAAGGTAGAAATAGCACAGTCACCACCGCTCCCCAGGTGTACAGACCCCTCACACCACATGATAATGCAAAACGCCTGCATGCTGTATCATCACACAGCCAACCCAAAAACACACACCCACACAGTATGCTAAGGTGAGCGTGCCAGCAGTAGAATATGGCCTGTATGTGCACAATTGGAGATTAGTGGAGATAAAGGCTTGTCAAATGCAATGATACACTGCTGTTGGGTGATGCTACAATGTCAGGGAAAGGTGTACATGCAGCCCACCACCCAAACACTTAGGACCCGCACATACTCGCAGCTCTGTTGGATGTGTCCCAGAGACAGTATTGGAAAAGACGAACTGGCCAGGAACATGTGGATATGTGTGCCAACAGCAACATATGGGGTATGGGGGTGCAGGGCAAAGAGGTGAACAACATATGTACAATATGACAGATCATTGCAGACATGTGCTCCCCCTGACTGTCATCACAGACAAAGTAGCTGTAGGTCCACCTACCACAAACTACTGCATGTTGGATGATGTACAGTCACCTGCCAATGCACCACAGCACCAGGAGGGTCACCAAGTATGTCCTGTGGATTGAGGAACACAAGAGAAACATACATATGTCATGTTGGTGCTGTGCAAAACACACCGCACCTTCACGTCCTCAGCTCGCAGACCCCCCAAGATCCTTTACAGACTAACTGTTCCCCATCACACTGTACAGATTCGCTTCATGCTCAAGTTATCACTGAAGTGTGTTTGGCAAACTACAAGGGCCCGTACTCTGTCCGTCCTCTTCATCTATTTGTTCCTCGCAAGTAGCGGTTAACCCTTTTACGTCGGATAGACCGGTGGACCCGAACCCTCCGGTTCCACGGCCAGTAGGGGTTACCATGGGCACTTCCTCTAAAACGGGAAAGCCCACTCTCTTGCAGATAAGCTGCGCAATGCTGTCTCCTATTTTGACCTCAAAATCTTCTCCTGCAAAGTTGAAGAGCAAGACTTTAATGGCTCCTCTATAATCTGGGTCTATTACACCGGCCCCCACGTCTATAAAATGTTTCGAGGCCAGGCCAGAGTGAGGCGCAATACGACCGTAACATCCTATGGGTAATTCTATTTGGAGGCCTGTGTCTATTAAAGCTCTTCCATGCTTGGGAATGATTTGGTTTACCGCACTGTGTAAATCATATCCAGCGGCCTGAGCCGAGGCTCGCTGGGGACTCTGTGCTTTTTCGGACATTTTGCAGAATTTTAATAAAAATTTTGGTTTACTCACAGGCTCTCTCTTTACCTCCCTATCAGTCTTGGGAGCTTTTGCAAAGAGAGGACTGGGAACCGCCGCTATTTTGGATTGGGTTTTTTTAGATACCAGGGCTTCGTGGGGAGATAGACCCTTTTCCAACCCCTTTCTAAATTGGGGCCAGTCTCTACCTAGCACTAAGTTGTGTGGTAACTTTGGCACTACCGCTACCAGTATCTCCTTTTCCATCCCTAACGACTTTACGAGCAATCTATATACAGGATATAAAGATGAGGCTCCATGAATGCATTTTATCTTTACCTGTCCCTCTGCTCAGTCCGGTACTGAGTCAGCCTGATCTTCTATAATACGCCACAGCTTTTTGGAGATCATGCTCTGATCTGCACCAGAATCGAGTAGAGCACTCGTGGCTATACCTTGCACCTTAACTTCTAACAGAAAACCTTCTCCTATCCCTTTTCTATTTTTGGTTACTCTGTAAATGCCCTAATTCTCCACAATGAAAACATCTTTTCTTTTCAAAGTGATTTCTTGGCAACAACTTGCACGTTTTTAAACCTTCGGGATTAGACCTTGGTGCCCTTTCTGATAACTGCCCCATAGCTTCTGTCACCACTTTTGAAGCCTCGCTATTTTTACGAGTAGCCAATTCAGCTTCAAAATACCTTTCGGCTAGGAGAATTGCTTCCTCCGTGGTATGGCAGTTCTACAGTATCAGGAAGGTCTGCACCTCTTTGGGCACAGCAGCCATAAACTGCTCTAATACAATGGCGTCAACTATGGTGTCTATGGTCTGACCCTCAGGCCTCAACCATTTTATTGTTAGGCTCCTGACCCTTTGACCTAGAGCTTTGGGTGTTTCTCCAGCTTTAAGTCGGGTAGCTCTTAACATCCGGTTGTATACCATAGGAGTTAATCCCAGGCGATCCCTTATAGCCTTTGTCACTTCTACGTAATCATTGGCAAGGGCTGCAGGCATGGCCCTATACACGGACAACGCCTCTCCGGTGAGCGAGGTTGCCAGGCGTATGGCCCACTGCTCCTTCGGCCACTTTATTGTATGAGCTATCCTATCGAATGACTCAAGGAAATCGTCTATATCGTCGCTAGGTGATAATTTCCCCAATGTCAGTGTCTCTGCAGACCACGGTCCTACCATACAGCTGTTACATACCACATTTAGTCCTTGGAGAGACAGAGCTGCTTCCTGTGCCGTCCTCTGTTGTGCCAACCAAGCCTCCATTAGTTCCATCATTGGCTTTTGTTGCGCTTGCATGGCCGTCATTGCCTGCTCCTGTGGAAAGCCATCAAATTGCACTGCCATCCACTGCAGAAGCTCCTTAGGATCCATGGTAGTCATTTTCTATAAAGAGAAAAGACAGAGAAAAAAAAAACCAAGTGCGATACCGCAACTCTCTTTTGTCAGTCCCCCTTTTTTTTTCCTTTTTCTTGAATTCTTAGGACTCACACCTGCATCCTTCACAAGTTATGCCCATTTACTTATTACCTGCTATGAGGCGTTGACTCATGCTTTGAACAAAAGATGTGTCCGATGTCATCCAGCGCTCCAGCTGTGCAGGTAACCACGCTTCCCTGTTTCACATGGTGCTTCCTTTTCTCTTTTCTTTTAAAGCTTGGAAGTTTTTCCAGAACTGGTGTGGCTTTAATTTGCTTTGCAAAGAAAATCTTAGAAACTACGCCATTAATATCACAGCCCCTCCCTTTGGCAACGTGCTTGGAGGTCAGGGTGGACATTTCTTTCTTTCTTGAAGTGAGAAATTTCTTTTGCCCAGAGGGATTCTGGGACGAGTAGTTCACCTCTTTGGAATGAATAGCTGTGAATGCCAATATAAGTGGTAAGGTTAAGGGTTTTATTCCCATACAGCACAAAAGGTTTCCAAATGAAAGCAAACAGGTTTCACCTTATTCTGGATTATCACCAAACATTTACAAAGTCCAAACTGTTATACGTGTTTCACAGTTCTTGTTACTTAGGCAGGTTGAAAGCAAACAAACAGGTCAAATAAATCAAAGTCAAAGCTTCTTCTTTTCAGCTTAAGCAAACAGTGTTTTCAAGTATGTCCTAGCCACTATACTTCAGGTAGGGATTCCACACTCCCTGCAATACATAGTGTGCAGTCCATAGGACATTCGGACTGGCTAGGCTAATTCAGGTTCCACAAAGGCCAATTGCATAGCCTCTGGCTCTGCTACGTTAATTGCTAAACCTGGGTTTCCTTTCGGTAGGTCTGGCAATACGTCAGTAGTTCTCTCCAGGCCTTGCCAGCCCTGCTCTGCCTGTTCTGGCAAACAGGTAATGTGCTCTTTGGCTAGTACTTTCTGTACAGGTTTCCACACCTTCTGCCAACTAGGTTTGCTACAGCCACGGCTCCCTGACTTCCAGGCTTCTCTAAGACCTGGCTCAGATCTAGGAAAGGAATTGTATCTGTACCTTGGCTCTCTGAGCTGTGGATCTCCAGCGTATCGTCTGCAAGGCACTCTCCTGCTTTCTCTGTCTCCTCTGAAGACCTCTCTCTGGGGCTCTCCAATATGAGACTGTCCTTCCTGGAACTTGTATTTTCCCTGTAAGGACTTCCAGTTCAGCTGCCTTTCCTTTTGTAATTGGAGCCTTCTGCTTTCTCTCTCCTCAGTATCAGTAGGAGCTCTCCTCCTCCCTACAGCAGCAACACTTTCTGCTCCTCTCCCTGGAATACTTCTCTTCTGAAGACTTCCCCTCTGAAAACTTCTTTCCTGAGGACTCCTTTCCTGAGGACTTCCCTCCTGAGGACTTCTCTCCTGAGGACTTCTTTCTCTCCTAATTGGGGACTGCTTATAAGAGTGTTCCTCAGCTAAAGTTCCTGGCATTCTAAACAGGTGTGTTTGATTACTCTTTGAATTAGGCTTTGCCTCCTCTACTCTAGGGTGTGTCAGCTTTCCTTGTGAGAGTCCTTGCTTGCTCCCTCTAGCTGCACTTCTATCTAACTGCACTCTACACATATCTGGTTCTTTAACAGAATCAGTGTTTTTTTCTAACTCCATAGGCTCAGTAGGGTCAGCTTCATCACAGTATATAGTGCTACATGTCACATGTAGCGCTATACAGAAACAACTACCACACAGTCCCTGCACATCAGAGTATACCAACCAATCATCAGCTCATATTACAATATGTGAAACACACATGTCTAGGCAACTGGTCCCATCTATGGGCCGCCCGCCTACTGTTAACCACATACTACACGCCTTTCACCTTGCTGCACCCAAAGCCCCAAACTCACTACCAGTGGCTGTACAGCAGCCCCTATCCCAATCAGCCACAAATCATGTGTGACAGCTTAACACCTCCCACAAGCCTACTAATCCTGACACACATAATCCACCACCACCCACTGTTGTGCCCTGCTCACATCATATGCGTTTCAGTAATCACTAGATTGTAAGCTGGGATGGCCAGGCAGTGTCTTTTATATGTCACTACAGTGTTGCATCTTACTGCTATTGGGATACAAATGTTCACGAGTAGTAGTAGTACACACATATCTAAACAAATATATGTGACTACATATGCAGTACTTACATGAGAACACCTCCTCAATCACCTGCCGCCTGACTGCTGTGCCCTCACATGTGTCACCACGGCCACGTACAGGAGGGCACGTAGCATCATCCTCCAGATACTCATTAATTTGGACAGGGATATGGTGCCTGAGAGCAATGTTGTGCAGGATGCAACAAGCTATAATGATCTCTGCCACAGTCTATGGTTTGTATTGTAAGGCCCCGCCTGTCCTATCCAGACACCTGAAGCAACTCTTTAAAATGCCAAAGATGCGCTCTATGACAGAGCGGCTGGAGGCATGGACCTCATTGTATCTCCTCTCTGCACGTGTTCGTGGTTGATGCACAGGGGTCAGCAACGAGGGGTGACACCCATATCCTGAATCACCTGCATAAAGAAATGTGGAACGTTAAAGCAAGCGCTGATGTCCACCCAAATGGACACAAGTATGTACCAAATGCACAAAACCAAATGCACAAAACATCTGGACAGAAACATATGACATCACATGATGGGACACCACAACTATGCATCAGCGTGTGAAGTTATGACACACAAAACAAGGGGTAGGTGTAAGGATTGCAGTCAACATAATCTGTAACCAAGACACAAATGCTAGCATCCATTCCACCATCAACACACAGCACCGTAGCACGGTAGAGCTGGAGGGCACTACCCCCCCCCCCCAACATTAGATCACACACAGACAGATGAGACACACACACAACTAGGGTTACACCTCAAAGACAGACATGTGCACATACGGTTAGTCAGAGGATCACCATGTGCATGTCAGAGATGAGAAATACACACCCAGCAGTATACAGTCCTCATACTGGCCTGCCTCAAATTGTCTGAATAGTGCTTAGTGATACAGGATATAGGAGTCATGGGTGGACCCTGCAAACCTAGGGACCACATTCAGAATATGCATATTTGCATCACATAGAAACTGAACATTCAGGGAATGGTAGTGTTTGCTGTTGCGGAACACTACCTCCCTGTCTCTGGGCGGGACAAGGGCAACATGTGTGCAATCAATAGCTCCCATCACGTGTGGTATCCTGGCAAACACCTCAAAGGCCTGGGTCAGGGTCCCCCACTGTTGCCTAGTGTTGGGAATGGCAATGTAATTCCCCACCCGGCTGACCATGGCACGCAGTACCTGGTAGAGACAGCGTGAGAAGGTGGGGCGGTTCATGCCACCCACTGCGGCCACAGATGACTGACAACAGCCAGAGGCAAAGAAATGTAGGGCACCAAGGAGCTTGACCAAACCCGGTATGGCATGTGACTGACCAGTCAGGGGCTCGAGGTCAGGTCTTAGACCCTCATAGAGCTCCCTAATAGCCCCCGTGCTCAGGCGATAGAGGGAGATGACCTGGTCCTCACGCATGTCCTGAGCTGGGCCCTGGGCCTGTAGAGGTGAGGGTGGCGAGCCTGCAACTTTGCACGCCTCCTGCGCCGTGCTGGCACAGCCTCTGCCTGGCCTGCCCCCACAGCTGCAGGTCTGTGTAGCAGCGGGACTACACCCATGCCCTGTGCCTCAGCCCCATGGACACCATCTCCCCATCAGGCATCCGCAGCCCCTGATCACCTCCCACTGCACATGCAGCAACCTCAAAGCCCGCCATTAACTCCACCCACCTCAACTCCTCCAACTCACTCAAACTCAGACACTCACCTCACCAACCTAGCCACACACCTCCCCAACACACAGCAACCCAGCCACACAACCCCACCACCACTCACTTACCCAGCCACTCCCCACGACACACCTGCCTCTGACACTCTACTTGCTTCACCAACAACCAACAGCGCACGCCTTCTCTCCCTCGCCTACACAAACCAGGTGTGCATTTCATTTCATTTATTTCATTTATTCAGGCTTGATATACCGCCCAGGACCGGAGTATCAGGGTGGTGTACAATAAAAGGCAGCTACAGAAAAATAAAGAGAGAAAGGAACGCCATTAAATAATAGGAAAGAATGAGTGAGAGATAAAGAGAGAAAAAAAGGACAGAGACTGGAGAGCTAGACACAAAAACGCAGGGGGAAAGGAAGAGTGGGGGGTAGCAGTTAGGTGGGACATGGCGGGCAGGAGTGTTGGATGATGGTTATAGTTCGGGGGGAGGCTGGAAGATCAAATGCTTGAGAGAAAAGGTGGGTTTTGAGGAGAGCTTTAAATTGAGGGAAGGAGGACTCAGTACGGAGGGTGTGAGGAAGAGAGTTCCAGAGGGCGGGGGCTAAGAAGAAGAAGGCGGAATGGCGGGTAAGTTCAAGGTGGGCCTGAGATGGGGAAGGGAGGAAGAGGCGGTTGGTATGAGATGAACGGAGGAGACGGGGGGTAGGCTGATGAAAGATAAGATCAGAGAGATACCGAGGAGTGCTAGTATAGAGAACCCTGTGAGTGATGATGAGATATTTATAGATGAGCCGAAATTTAACGGGGAGCCAATGAAGGGAGAAGAGGCAGGGTGTAATGTGATCAGAAGGGGAAGAAAAAGTGAGGAGACGGGCGGCAGTGTTTTGGAGGAGCTGAAGACGACGGAGTTGACAGGAAGGGAGGCCAGCAAGGATGGAGTTACAATAATCCAGATGGGAAGTTACAAGAGAAAGAACTAGAGTGGTGAGGGATTGAGGGGAAAGAAAAGGCCGGAGGGAACGAATACGGCGTAGGTGAAAGTGACAAGTACGGACGAGGGAGGAGATATGAGGATGAAAGGAAAGGGAAGAGTCGAGGGTAACACCCAGATAGCGGAGGGAGGAGACGACGGGAATAGGGAGGGAGGACATTACAGGGGCTAAGCTAGGTGAAGGAGAAGAGAAAGAGAACCAAATAGCAGAGGATTTAGAAGGGTTAACACAAAGAAAAATTTCGGAAAACCAAGAGGCGACACGGGATAGACAGGTGTTGAGTGTAGAAAGGTCAGGAAAAACAGAACTAGTGTGATGGACGAGGAGAATGTCATCAGCGTAAAAATAGAAAGAAACACCGGATTGCTGGATGAGAAGGGCTAGGGGAGCAAGAAAAATATTGAAAAGTAAAGGGGCAAGGATGGAACCCTGCGTGTGTATTTATAGTTTTTTTTACGTTGTGCGCATTGCGCATGCGCAGCGGTGCAAGCATGGCAACTGCCCGCATTGCAAATGTGCCGCAGAGACGCGCAAGGTGCATGCGTGGGACACCATGTTACACATGCACTGTGCATGAGCGTGAGATGCGCTGAGCATGAGCATGAGATGCACATGTGCTGCATGAGGTTACGCGCATGCACCAAGCCTCACGCTCACGCACAGTGCATGCGTAACATGGTGCTCCACGTATGCACCTTATGCGGCGCATGCACAATGTGCACAGCCGAAGCGCTCGCACCACTGTGCATGCACAACGCGTGCAAGGTAAAAAAACCTATAAATACACATACACACCTGATACATGTTGAGGGGTTTGTGTAGGCGAGGGAGAGAAGGCGCACGGTGTTGGTGGTTGTCGGTGAAGAGTGTCAGAAGCAGGTGTGTCGTGGAGAGTGGCTGGGTTGGTGAGTGGTGATGGAGAGTGTCAGAGGCAGGTTTGTTGTGGAGAGGTGTGTGGCAAAGCAGGCGAGAGAGAGAGAGGAGGGGAGGGGAGGCAAGGAACAGGCGACAGAGACAGGAGCTGAGTTGAGGAGCAGGCTGCAGGGAGAGGAGGTGGGGCAAGCAGCAGGTGTGAGGTGTAGCAGAGGAGCCAAGGAGCAGGGATGTGTGACAGGGAAGGAGAGGGCACAGAGGGCAGAGAGATGGAGCGACAGGACATGACAGGAGGGGAGGAGGGGGGCACCTGTTCAGCAGGACCCAGAGCCGGCAGGGAGTGTTGGGCCTGTGGTGGTGGCTGCAGGCCCATCAGGTGCATCACACCCCACACAGGGGCTACCCAGTGCCAAACAAAGGCATATACCGGTCCTAGCTGAGGAACAGAGGAGGGCTGTGAGATTCAGCCAGCAAGAAAACCACATCCTGCTGGCCAGTGTGTTGGAGCAGTATGAGGTGCTCTATGGCCGGCTTAGCAACAGCACCACTGTGGCAACACGTACACATGTGTGGGAGGAGGTACAGGAGGACATAGCCCAGGCAGGGGGACAAACCGAGGACCTGGACAGCCTGAGAAAGAGATTTAGCGACATTAAGCGTGGTGTCCGTGCACACATGGTGGCGGAGAGGCAACATGCCATGGGCACCAGTGGGGGTGCCTCCTTTTCCCCAACTCTCACATCCCTGGAGCAGGAGCTCGGAGAGCGTCTTGGGCCCATCTACCTGCATGGGCTGCCAGAAGCTCTAGACACCGCCCATCCACAGGCAGGTGGGTTTGCGCCTTATACCTTGCTGCTCCTTAGGCTTAGAATAAACGTCCTTTGTCTATGTGTTAGGCGTCTTCTATGGCCCTCCTCCCACTTAGGTTCAAAGCTTATATGTTTGCCTCTGCCTTTGGCTCAAGAGTGTGCTGTTCTCCATTCCTACCCTTTCTAATCTCACCTTTCTGTCTTCCTCTCACACTTGTTCCTACCTCCTTCCTTTGACCTGTCTCCACTGCTCTTGTCTCTTTGCTCCTGTTCCAAACTTCCTTCCACACCTGTTTGTGCATTGTCCTTTTAGATTATAGGCTCCGTTGAGCAGGGATTGTCTTTTTGTGTTTTCACGTTTACAGTGCTGTGTGCGCTTGGTAGCGCCCTATAAATGCTTAGGAGTAAGAGTAGTAGTAGTGGTTATGCAGCACATGTACAGGCCACGCCCAAGCACATGTGGCACATGGAGGGGATGGGTGGGGGACCATGTCCAGAGAGCATGTGTGCCTGAACTTAGGCAACTATGGGGTGATGACACAGCAGCACATGGCAGGGAAGGTACAGGGTGTGTGTGACAGATACCTGGGCCTGTGTGCATGATAGAGACAGTCCTGAACGTAGTTGAGGACCACAAAGCAGTGGAGAGGCAGGGGGCGTGGCGAACAAGGCCCATATCTGATTGAACACTGCATACATCAATGGTCCAGAAAACATACATACAAAGCCCAGAGGGTTAAGCTGCATAGCAACAATTCACAGCACTACAGATCAGCAATGTAACAGAGATATAAAGGACATATCTGAGGAGTGGCTAATGATATCCCACTGTAATCAAAGAGCATCACAGCATACCTGACAGTAAAGAGCCACATTGGGATATCATTTGACAGTATTCAGATAACCTTCTTGTATCATTTCTACATTGTTGCTCTCTAGTGCTGTGAAGTTTGGCTGTTCTGCTAGACCCTCTGGACTGTACATATAGGTGAGTTTGGCCACTGATGTATGCAGAGTTCATGCGAGTACAAGGCCTGTCTGTCCTTCAAAGTACTCCTCCTCCTAAGGATATGTGGTTGGGGGGACTAACTGAGGTCAGATTCCTCTACTACTGGAGTTGTCATACCCAGATTGGTCTTGCGTTCCTTCATCACATATGACTTATGAGGGCTTACATTGAGTTATTGTTTTGTGCCTACACCTTTTGGGGTGTGTTCAGCAGTACCAGCCTGCGTTCTCTGTCACCATGAGGTTTACTTGTTAAAATAGTATCTGGCATATAGGTCACAGCCAGTCATCATACCTCTGCAGCCAGTCACCGAGCACATTGTGACATGGGGAGACATACAAGAGGGAGATACAACTAGCCCATAAAACATTGGCCTGGGGGTACACACACACACCAACAAAACTCATTTAACATCAGTATGCACCTACCTATCCAGGAACATATCACAGACCTCTGACAGGGAAAGGACACGGGGATGATGACGTAGACGCAAACAAACACCATCAAAAAAATCACACACATGTCACATACTTAACACTCTGTTGGGGCCGACATACAGTGGCAATACTGCGCCCACCCTCACCAGACATTGGAAGGCACATTGCCACACCCATACCAAATGCACATAGCACAACCCCCACAACACCTGGAATCAGCCCTTATACATGTCCCACAGTGCCACACACACATTCCCATACCCCCACACACGGTGCAACCCCATACACAGCAGTGCTCCACCCATCCCCCCATACACCCCACCACACCCATGGAGTATGGGATAGCTGTCCAGCCGCACCGCACAGTGTCTTGCAAAGAGGAGGGCCCACGGACATGTCTGGCTGACACGGACACATCCTGCAATACCCAATGTGCATACCACTCAGAGCAATGCAAGCACATCACTCACACACACAATGACGGCTCATAATCCCACTCAGGGCTCCCACATGCGCCACATGTATTGCTGAGGCCACATCCAAGGTTAGGCGGCCAGTCCATACCTGATACTGCAGATAGAGGGCGCGGCACACAAAACACCATCCCCTACACACTGCATCCCATGTGGTACAGCTACACCAGGGAATGAGGCTGCTACTCCCCCACCCCCTGCCAGGCACAGCACACTGTAGGCACCTGTGCTGTCCCTATTGTAGGTGTACCAACAGCAGGCAAAGGCGCATTACACATTGATTATGGCGGGGATATACTACACAGGTGTACATAGGTGCACTGCACAAACTCATCTGTGCTGTGTACCCTTTTACAACCCCCAGGTGACTACAGGACCATGGAGGCATATGAGGAAGAAGATGTAGCAGGGCCTCAGGATGGTGAGGGGCCAGAGCCCACAATGTACGGGGACACTGCCAGCAATGACGAAGGCACAACAGGAAACAATGTGCTGGCCGAGGCAGAGGACACGCCACCGGATGTCAACGCTCCAGTGGGGGCCACTAGCAGCAGCTCACAGGCTCTAGAGGGTACGGAGATGGAGGGGAGTCACCACATGTAAATGTGGGTTACTCCTTTCCCAGCACTATATACCACTTATCCCTTCGGGACGCTGGCTGCCTCGGCCGGGGAACCACCTTAACTTCTCTGTCTGGAATTCCAGGGGAACAAACACACACACACACACATACTCGCATATAAGTGTGGGCTTTCTTTGCCCCCCTCACCAGCAACCTGCAGGGCTCTTGGAGTCACAGAAAACTACATTCAAAGCAATACGAAAGGAATCCAAAGACAGCAATAAAATACCACACACTTCTATATAGATACACCAAAGCTTTGTGGAGAGAAACAAATACAAACGAGTTCTCTTTGTTTACTCTAACTATCAGCCATGGTTTACTTTACTTATAAGGCTCTTTTGGAGGATACAGCATAATTTCACTTTATTATTACACGTCAGGTATTACGTATTCGTCACATCATAGGTCAATTTCTAATCTGCGTAGATCAGTATGAGGAGACATACATATATTCCAAGACATAACTGTTTACTGCTGACTGTGTGGTATCTAATAACCCTGAGACTGCGAGGCTAGAGGACAGCCTGCCCCTTTTCTTATCTACAGGACTTGTACCGCTTCACCTACTTAGTAAGCAAATATATGAAGTTTATTTCTAAGCAAAGTTCTGAACAGAATTAACTCTTTCTCAGGGTTAGACAGTCTGATAGTGTACACTGCCCTGTACAAACAAGCTTACTTTCAATAAGTAGTATGTAAGTTTATTCCAAAGAGTAAAGGGGCTTTCCAGCTTTTATACATGAGCAAAAACATATACATACGTCATCAACTCATCCCCTGAGGCCCACCACAGCTTATTATCAGTAACTCCACAGCTGTTAGTCATTTCCCCTTACAAGACAATCAACTTGCTTAACATAGCACATTCCTTTCAGTATATTTGTAAGTACAGGATTCCCATTTTTCCCTGCGGGCCTCCTGGTCCTCCATACACACACTCTGAGTCTTACCCCTGTCACCACACCGTGCAGGCGCCAGAGACATCAGCCACCCCTCCCACAAGCATGGCTATGATCTTGGCAGAGCTGCGGGCCCACAGTGCCTCAGCAAGGCACGATGCCGAAGGTGGATAACAGCATATACAACAATCCCCATGGGGGTGGACGTAACATCCACAATGAGATTGCATGTGCACCACAATATGTTGGCAAATAGCAGATTGTTTTTTATGTGTGCGGGGTGGGGGGGTCTGTGCCATGTGCGTTCCCCCCATCTTGTAGCATGGCTTGTCAGGTGTCAGCATGTGTGAGGAGCTCAGACACACACACACTGTTCACGGCCATATACCCCAAGGAAGCACACAGCGGAAAACACCTATCCCAGGTCACCTAGACAGCTTACATGACTGACCCCTCCCTATGGGTATTGTTACCTAGCATAGTTTGTCAGCGTAATCTGTACTGTTGGCCAGCGTTAGAGAAAATAGGGCCCTACCAGATATATGTATGTGTGTGCCATGACTCCTCACGTCATCTAGCTTATCTCATATGACCAGTGTACAGATCAAGCATTGACACATTGAACTGTGACACTGTACCATGTGTGAGATCTGTGATTCACACGAGCCCTCATCAGGACCCTTTCCTGGCATGAGAATGTCTCATGGGACACACAGATTTAAACATGGTCATGCGATGCGAGTTGTTGCATGCATGATTCTTCTGCAGACTGATCTGGTGGGATATGCCTGTCATGTGCATGTGTCACAGTGGGGGTTGTAACAGGTATCTCAAACATCACCTTGTGTCCCACCCACAGGCTCTCGTCAGGCTCTGTTGGCCATTCTCCAGGAAATCCACCAGCTGCGTGCCACAGCAGACACAATGGCAGGGGCGCTCCTCCGTATTGCCAATGCCCAGGAGGCCATAGTTGCCCATACCCAGCAGCCAGCACCGGCACCAGAGACGGCACCAGGACAGAGGGGTGGGTTGGGCCGTGGTCACTGTGGCTGGCCACGGAGGATGTGAATATTAAAAATAAAGATATCACAACCTATTACAACCTATGTGTTCATTTCCAATGTGTGTCACTATGATCCCCTATGTACCCTGCAACCCATGTTGTCACCCTGCCCACATGTGCCTACCCATATCCCTCAGGAGTGGGGTGTCTGTACTGCCACCAATCATCGCACATAGGTTATACCATGCCCTGTGTGTCATGGACTGTGGCAGGTGGTCACCCTCCTACCTATGCGTGGGGGTATACCCAACCTCACCCGTTGCCCAGCAAGATATTCACAGTAGTACATGCCTGTTGTAAGGATCTGTCACCCTCTCCCACCCCATATACTCTCCATCATTGGACACACATGTGTGACCATCCTCCCTGCCCACACCAGGGCGTACGTGGCTGTCTACCCACATAGGCCTGCATGCGGCATAGGCAGAGAAAGGTAGCTCGCTTCAGTCAGCTGATCACTGTTCACCAGCGCTTATAGTGCCCCACCGCTCATTCTCGGGATCTGCATCGACCTGCCTCACCCTCACCAGCTCTCCCACTGTAAAGCCCCTGGGTATCGCATCCCCTCTTACCCTTTCGGCCACATACCTGCTGCTAGCCTTTTCCCCCTATTGCCCCACAGGCATGGTGCATCATATATGGTGCGCACACATCTCAGGCAGTATGCATGTGACCATAACTCTTGGGGGACACTGCACATTGGCACATCACAGGGGCACCATGGGACACAGACGCCTACACACATGGACAGCCCCCACAACTGCATGTTGAGACGGTCCATGTATGTCACCTATGTCTACCATGCATACACATAGGGATCTACACATATGTCCCATGCTCACGTGCACAGTCTGTCTGTAAGGGAGACACATGACCATTGTGATGTATTAAAATAACTATTTTAAAACAGATGTACAACAGGTACTATGTACCAAAGCCCACATGTTGGGTCCCGTGAGACAGGACAGCACAGGGCACATGTGTGGGCACCACAGGGACCATCACATGCTCCTGGGACACCCATCAGGGGATGGCTGTCGAGATGCGCCACCCATACCAGCCACACGCTGCAGCGCGGCAGCCATCCACTGAATGGAGCCTGCCAGCCACTGGATGGTGCGGTCCTGGGCCCACTGGCATTGCAGTACGCCTTCTATTGCCATATACAGGTCCTGGACGCACCTGCCACCACATACACACAAGATGCCAGGTGTCTGTGTGGTGGCATGTGTGTGGGCCCTGTCTGTGGCAATTGGTGGCATAGCTACACCCAGATGGGCACAATCGCCACACACATGTGGCAGCTGGCAGGGACCCATAGTGCTCTGTGCTGTCCTGTGTCCCCTCCCCCCTTCCCCTCCACACCCCCCTCCTTCCCCCCTGGCACCTCCCACCCACCCTCCACATTCTCCTCCTCCTCCTCCTCACCCCCCAAAACATCACACACACTCTCACTCTCCCCTCCCTCCCGCCCCACCCCATCCTCTACCCCCTCCATGTCCCCATCATTCTCTTCCGCCTCCGCTGCTTCTGCCGCCTCCTCCTCCTCCACCTCTGCCTCCTCCTCCTCCACCGGCTGGACTGCAGCTGTGAGGCATGTTGTGGGTGGCCCTGAGGCTGATGTCCCCTCACCAGCAGCAGCAGCTTCTGTGGGGGAAGACAGTCATTAGCACACCATCATGCAATTACAACGCCATTTAAACATAGTGTGGCCTCCCATAGGCCGTTGGCCCACTGTGACATGCTGTACTGTGCTGCAGGGGCCGCAACACTCACCGCAACATTCCTGCAGTGCCCTCCTTTGTAGCTGCTCAAGGACATCCGGGAAGTGCAGCCGCAACTCCCGTCCCTTTTTCCGGAAGTCCTCCACCTGGGTGGAAATGCAATGGGTGGAAACATTAAGGGCCAGATATCTCTGGTGGGTGCCCAACGCATATCACACATCACTGCATACAGCAGGGTGCTGCTACTGCCCATGCCAGTGGGTCCTATACTACCTGTTGCCAGCGCCGCCTGCATATGTGGCTGTGGTTCCGGGCATGTGTGGGGTGCCACCTACGTGTCATTTGGCCAACCCCACAGGACAGCCTTACCCAGATCCTACGCTCTCCTTGCATTACATGGCAGCACCATGAAATGTGTGGGGTAGGTATGCTGGTCTACAGGGGAGTTGTTTCTTAGCCCCTGTGGGGTCCGGCACACACCTGTGTGTTTGCATCACCTACACACATCCGCAGACACACACGCCATGCCACCATGATATCTATATTGGAACATATGTGATGTGTTCTGGCGTCGCGCAGGGATTGGGTGGCCCTGAACACATCACCAGGAACCACTACCAGAACACCAGGATGTGTACTCTACCTGTGTGGCAACAACAAGGGCCTCCTCTGAATAGGACATTTGTGGCTGACTGCAACAGGAACATGCACCAACACAACTAGCTGGGAAATAGACCTCTGTAATTAGGTCCAGGGCCTCCTGGAGTTAGGGCAGAGCTATGAAACCCCAACTGATGCAGGTACCCTGACACCAGGATCTCTAATGGACCACTGTAATGAGGACCAGGGCCTCCTGGAGTTAGGGCAGAGTTGTGAAACCCCAACTGATGCAGGTACCATGACACCAGGATTTATAAAAGACCTCTGTAATCAGGTCCAGGGCCTCCTGGAGTTAGGGCAGAGCTGTGAAACCCCAATTGATGCAGTTACCCTGACACCAGGATCTCTAATAGACCTCTGTAATCAGGTTCAGGGATTCCTGGAGTTAGGGCAGAGCTGTGAGAATAAAACAGATGCAGGTACCATGACACCAGGATTTATAAAAGACCTCTGTAATCAGGTCCAGGGCCTCCTGGAGTTAGGGCAGAGCTGTGAAACCCCAAATGATGCAGTTACCCTGACACCAGGATCTCTAATAGACCTCTGTAATCAGGTCCAGGGCCTCCTGGAATTAGGGCAGAGCTGTAAGAATGAAACAGATGCAGTTACCCTGACACCAGGATCTCTAATAGACCTCTGTAATCATGTCCAGGGCCTCCTGGAGTTAGGGCAGAGCCGTGAGAATGAAACAGATGCAGGTACCCTGACACCAGGATCTCTAATAGACCTCTGTAATCAGGTCCAGGGCCTCCTGGAGTTAGGGCAGAGTTGTGAAACCCCAACTGATGCAGTTACCCTGACACCAGGATTTATAAAAGACCTCTGTAATTAGGTCCAGGGCTTCCTAGGGTTAGGGCAGAGCTGTGAAACCCCAACTGATACAGGTACCCTGACACAAGGATCTATAATGGACCACTGTAATGAGGAACAGGGCCTCCTGGAGTTAGGGCAGAGCTGTGAATCCCCAACTGATGCAGGTACCCTGACACCAGGATCTCTAATAGACCTCTGTAATCAGGTCCAGGGCCTCCTGGAGTTAGGGCAGAGCTGTGAAACCCCAACTGATGCAGTTACCCTGACACCAGGATTTATAAAAGACCTCTGTAATTAGGTCCAGGGCCTCCTGGAATTAGGGCAGAGCTGTGAGAATGAAACAGATGCAGGTACCCTGACACCAGGATCTCTAATGGAACACTGTAATGAGGTCCAGGGCCTCCTGGAGTTAGGGCAGAGCTGTGAATCCCCAATTGATGCAGGTACCCTGACACCAGGATCTCTAATGGACCACTATAATGAGGACCAGGGATTCCTGGTGTTAGGGCAGAGGTGTGAAACCCCAACTGATGCAGTTACCCTGACACCAGGATTTATAAAAGACCTCTGTAATTAGGTCCAGGGCCTCCTGGCGTTAGGGCAGAGCTGTGAAACCCCAACTGATGCAGGTACCCTGACACCAGGATCTCTAATGGACCTCTGTAATCAGGTCCAGAGCCTCCTGGAGTTAGGGCAGAGCTGTGAAACCCCAACTGATGCATTTACCCTGACACCAGGATCTCTAATGGACCTCTGTAATTAGGTCCAGGGCCTCCTGGAGTTAGGGCAGAGCTGTGAGAATGAAACAGATGCAGGTACCCTGACACCAGGATCTCTAATAGACCTCTGTAATCAGGTCCAGGGCCTCCTGGAGTTAGGGCAGAGCTGTGAGAATGAACAGATGCAGGTACCCTGACAGCAGGATCTCTAATAGACCTCTGTAATCAGGTCCAGGGCCTCCTGGGGTTAGGGCAGAGCTGTGAGAATGTTTATGTTTATGTTTATTTATTTGATAAACCGCCCTTCAGTAACAATCAGGGCGGTGTACAATCTACAAAAAGTCCGGAAAGGGCCCAAGGCCAACAAAATTGAAAAGAAAGTTTACAATTCTTTGATAGGATAGTAAGAGGAAGAGAGAGACAGGAGAAGACATAGGTAAATATAGTTTTGGGAGGGAGATACAGAGGTGGGCGTAGGAAGGCAAATTACATAAAAGGAGAGGGAAGGTCGAAGGCCAGGGAAAAGAGATGAGTCTTCAGATTTTGTTTAAAGGGTGGATGGTGGGGTTCCAGAAGGAGGGAGGAAGGGAGGGCATTCCAAAGGGCAGGGCCTGCAGAAAAGAAGGCAGAGGAACGTGTGGATTGTAGATGAGCGCTGGAGGGAGAGGGAAGGGTAAGGCGGTTGAGGTGAAAAGATCGGGGCGTGTGCCTGGGAGAATGGAAGGTGATGAGATCCGCTAGATATTGTGGAGTACTGGTGTGGAGAGCTTTATGAACCAGAGAGAGCAGTTTGAATTGTGCGCGGAAGGGAATAGGTAGCCAGTGGAGGTGGAAGAGAAGGGGTGTTATGCGGTCTCGGAGAGTGGAATGGGTTATAAGGCGAGCGGCAGTATTTTGGATCCTTTGAAGTCGAGTCATTTGAAATTTAGAGATACCAGTGAAGATGGAGTTGGAAAAATCAACATGTGACATGACCAGAGATAGCAGCAGGGTAGTGAGAGCGGATGGGGAAAGAAAGGGACAAATCGCGCGAATTTGACGGAGGAAGAAAAAGGAGGTCTTGGTGATGTGTGAAATGTGAGCGTTAAAGGATAGGTCAGAGTCAAAATGTACACCTAGGTATCAGAAGGTGGAAACCAAGGGGAATGGGGTACCGGAGAAGGAAGGGGCCACCGAACGAGATGGGCTGCCATGTTTATGTTTATGTTTATGTTTATTGACTTAATATACCGCTCTACAAATACATATCAGAGCGGTTCACATGGTACAAAAAAACAACAACAACAAGGAAACCATATGGCGAAGAGGGGAAAGGAAATTACAATATTAACAGGAAAGCAAACCAGGCAGATTCAATCAACAGGACAAGAGGAGAAAAGAGGAGGAGCGGGAAGGGGGGGGGGGGTATGGGCTACACAGAAGGGTCAGGGAGATCAAAGGCAAGGGCAAAGAGATGGGTTTTGAGGTTATTTTTGAAAGTAGAATGTGTCTGTTCGAGCCGGATGGAGGAGGGGAGAGAGTTCCACAGAGCGGGGCCGAGGAAAAAGAAAGCAGAGGAGCAAGTGGACTGAAGGTGAGCATGAGCAGGTGAAGGGAGATGAAGGCGGTTGAGGTGCAGAGACCGTAGGGAGCGGGCTGAGGTGTGAAAATGAACAAGGTCAGCGAGATACTGAGGAGAACGGGAGTAAAGGACACGGTGAAGGACGGTCAGGACTTTGAAGTGGATACGAGATTTGATGGGAAGCCAATGGAGGTGGATGAGTAAAGGTGTAACATGGTTACGTGGAGAGGAGTGGAAAATGAGACGGGCAGCGGTGTTTTGGATGTGCTGAAGGCGGAGAAGTTGAGTAGCAGGGAGACCTGCTAAAACGGAATTACAAAAGTCGACACGAGACATGACCAGGGAAAGGAGAAGGGTGGTAAGTGCCTGTGTGGTGAGAAAAAGCCTGATGGCACGAATCTGTCGGAGGAAATAGAAAGAGGATTTTGATACGTGAGCAATGTGATCACAGAAGGAGAGGTGAGAGTCAAAGAAAACCCCCAGATAACGGAAGGAGGAGACCAGTGGGACAGGGGAGCCGGAAAAAGAAGGGGCAATCTGGGGAGAGGTATCACCGCGGGAAAACCAGATTGCGATAGTCTTGCAATAGAATGGAACAGATGCAGGTACCCTGACACCAGGATTTATAAAATACCTCTGTAATGAGGACCAAGGCCTCCTGGAGTTAGGGCAGAGCTGTGAAACCCCAACTGATGCAGGTACCCTGACACCAGGATTTATAAAAGACCTCTGTAATTAGGTCCAGGGACTCCTGGAGTTAGGGCAGAGCTGTGAGAATGAAACAGATGCAGGTACCCTGACACCAGGATCTCTAATGGACCACTGTAATGAGGACCAGGGCCTCCTGGGGTTAGGGAAGTGCTGTGAAACCCCAACTGATGCAGTTACCCTGACACCAGGATCTCTAATGAACCTCTGTAATCAGGTCCAGGGACTCCTGGAGTTAGGGCAGAGCTGTGAGAATGAAACAGAAGCAGGTACCCTGACACCAGGATCTCTAATGGACCACTTTAATCAGGTCAAGGGCCACCTGGGGTTAGGGCAGAGCTCTGAGACTGACACAGATGCAGTTAACCTAACACCAGGATCTATGCTAGACCTCTGTAACCATGTGTGATGCCTCCTGGGGATGGAGCAGACATTTGGGACCACATCACACTCAGGTAACATAACACCAGGATGTGTAATAGACCTGTGTATTCAGGTCTGTGGCCATTCTGGAGATAGGGCAGGATTGCAATCCACAACGTGCGGGATAGATGTTTATCTTGCATATTCCAGCACTTAAACGGGGATTGTAGAACATGGGAGGGACAGGGTGGAACAGGGCATGGCCAACCACGGAGACGTATAAAGAGTATTTTGATCACACCTGTGTACGTCTGCAGTCGGCCCTGCAGACGTCCAGATTATACCTGCAAAAACATGGAATAAAGGTAGGACTTAGAAATATTTCTGCTCTACACCCCAATGCAGCCAATAGAGATGAATGAGTGTCTAACCTATGCTGTGCACGGGTGTGGCTGCAGGCTGGAAAACCACAGCATGCAGTGTTACAGTGCTGCTAAAACTATTGCTATCTGGTTTTCTCACGGTGGTCCTTCCCCCACCTTGGCTCCTTCCTTTTCTGGCTCCCCTGTACCTCTGGTCTCCACCTTCCGGTACCTCGGTGTACTTTTTGACTCTGATCTGTCCTTTCACTCTCACATTTCGCACGTTACTAACACATCTTTCTTCTTTCTCCGTCAGATTCGGTCTATTCATCCTTTTCTTTCCCCTTCAGCCCTGGTCACTTTGGTTCTATCCTTAGTCATGTCTCGGGTGGACTTTGCCAATTCCTTCTTTATCGGTCTACCAAAATGTCAACTTACCCGTCTTCGTCGCATTCAGAACACTGCTGCGCGCCTGGTCACTTGCTCCTCTCCCCGGGATCACATAACTCCTTTGCTTTTTCACCTTCACTGGTTGCCTATACCTTTCCGGACCACCTTCAAGCTTCTGATACTGACTCATAAAGCTTTTCATACTAGCACTCCCCAATATCTAATGGACCTTCTTTTCTTCCATTCTCCCAGATACACTCCCCGCTCCTTTCATCTCAACCGTCTTACCCTTCCCTCACCCTCCCATGCTCACTTGCAATCTACCCGCTCCTCCGCTTTCTTTTTTGCCGCTCCTGCCTTTAGGAACGCCCTCCCTCCTGCCCTCCGTCTTGATCCACAATTCACCAGCTTCAAACAACAGTTAAAAACACACCTGTTCTCCTTAGCGTTTAATGTTCCCTCTCCTTTTGTATGATACCTCTCTGCCCTCCTCTTGCTCCTCCCAGCTTACTCCTTGTCTATTCCTGTCCTGTCTCTCTTGATTTTAGCTGTCCTGTCAACCATTGTACATTTCTTTTCTTTTTTCGTTGGCCTTGGCCTTCTTTTATTGAATTTTAAATGTACACCGCTTTGCTTCCAGTGAAAGGCGGTTTTTATCAAGTATAATAAACGTAAACATAAACATATGCATCTACAGTGGCAACAGCTTGGCCCACATACTGGTATGTCCACCATGTTCTGCATGTATGATATGTGATGCTTGCAGTATTTGTGTTCCACAACCATCATTGTGTGACCTGTCCCCATAAACTTACCTCACAGGGGTAGTCGGCAGATCTCTTGTACCGCCTGGTGAGGTACACCCATGCTCTCCTCACCCGTCCAAGGTCCTGCCTCTTTGCTGCGCCTGGGAACAAACAGCGCTGTCTTGTACATATCAATTCACACAGGATCCTGAGCTCCCTCAGTGTGAATGCGGGCTTCCGTGAACGCCTGTCCATTTTTTAACTCTCGAGATAGCGTGTGTACGTGCGTGATGACGCACATTATGCATGCGCCGTGTCGCGCACGTACACATGCTATCTCGTGGTACTACGCGCTACCTGATGCAATTACGCGTACAGCACACTTGGGATTTTGATGGCCAGATCACGTCATAGTATTCTTATCGGAACAGTGAAACGTGCCGCGAACGGTATGGGCCACTTCTCCAGTCCCCATACACCTGATCTTGCCGCCACGCCACCATTTATTAATAAATTGGTGTTTATGTTACGGCGATGAGGCTCCCCAGCGTTGGCCAGCGGGCGCATTATAGGGCGCCTTAACTTGCGGCGCCCTGTAATATGCTTTCTACGGCCCATGCTCAGTGCCACCGTAGTCTACAGGACTAGGGTGAGTGGGTATTTGTGGCGTTACCCGGACACTACAGGTGATGGATCAGTGCATTCTCCATTTGGTGATCAGCTGCAGACTGCTGCTCTGCATGTGCACTGCATATGGGTACTGGAGGGGCTAACCTATACCTGCACACACAGCACACATTTTAGGCAGTGACCTGCAGTCTTTTTGTATCTAGCCCTTGCTATGCAAAGACGTGTGGAGATGTAGCCTACTGGATAGTGCAATGTCTCTACAAGCAGGGGACTGGGGCTTGGTCTCTACTTGTTCTTTTTGTGACTGTGTGCTACTCACATCATTTTCGTGCCTGTAACAGCCAGGGCTCTGCTATGACTGGCAGACACACAGTCTTATAGTTTGTTATGTGTTCTGCCCACAATTTGGTCCAGCAAACAGGCTATTCACCATCATGTCCTTCTGAGAACATAGCTTTATTGACTGTGCTATAGCACATTGCAGGGGGTCATGCAAGTTCATCCTGCAGATGTCTGGCAACTGCTTGGAGGTTTGGTGTAATGGTCATCTGACAGGCTTGAAACTCAGGATACCTGGTTCAAGGCCCATCAGCACTCCTTTTGTGACACTTTGGAAGGTTTTATTGTGCAATTTAATGTTTGCAACACCCTTCATGGATTGCTCAACCTCCTTCTGACCTGGACAGGTCACCTAACCTCCATTGCCTCAGCTCATTGCAGGTTCTTACAATCCCTGTTTTTTATCAGACATTACAACTTTTTCGGTACAAGATATCCCAATGTGACTGCACTGATGCAGCGGTATACTAACAGGTAGTTACATGCATATAGCTGTAACCTGCTAGTACAACATGAGTCATGTATGCCATAATGACTGTGACTGTGCAGCTTTGGCTCCATCATATCTATGCAGTACATACACACACATCCTACCCCTCGGATAGCCACCTATAGGTATCACCTCATGTCTGTACACGCTCCATTTGCCCAGTTTGGATGACACCTGTCCAGTTGTTATCTGCACATTTGTCTGGGGTGTTGTATGGTGGCTTTGTGGCTGCGACAGGAGTGAGACCCACATCTGGTATAAGGCCTTCCATGTGGCAATGGTGAACATTTTCATGCATAGTACAAATAAGTTGAGGATGGCACCTATGGCACATTGGTGCTGCCAGCCCATGCTTCCTTCTCTGCTGCCATCCTTCCTTCAGCCCATCCATCCATCTCTGTCACTGTATGCAATCATGTCTTCTTGTGCAGGCTGCTACAGCATGGCCTACCCTGGTACTCTTTTCCGCATTTCGGTTCTTCACGCACACCTCTCCTGTGCCTGATCTGCACGCCACTACTCCTACTCTGTCCTCCTGTCGCTTCACATATCCTGCCACTGCTGACTCCGCTGGAGGACACTTCTTTCCCATCCTAAGCCGCACACTAACATTGCACCATTTTACATTGGCACCCTGCTGTGCATTGATACAGCTGTCTCCCATATGTTCATCCAATTTACTGACTGTCACATAGGGTACCCGTGGATCTGGCAGGTCCATCAGCTCTCACCTGTCCTTCCATCTATCACCTTTATATTGACTTTCCTTGGTGCTCCTTTATCCAGCATTAGGGTTACAGCTGTTTTCGGACGTTAAGGTGCAGGCTTGACACCTTAACACCCGATGTCCTGTTAATGCACATTAAATGGCCCATAATGGCCTTTATGTTGGAACGCTTCCAGCCCGCCCAGCACCATTTCCGCATGTAACACCCCTTATCGCTGTCGTTAACACCTGTTACTTTAACACCCTTTAGTAAACATACCCCATGGTCTTACAGAAAAATATTTGGACTAAATCTCAAAATCAGGAGTCAATAGATTCACAAGGCAAAAAAATCCATTTAGCATTTTCCTTAGAGCTCCAAACTAGAAACACTTTGGGCCAATCCGAAAACAGGAAGATCACCAGCAATACAAGATTTAAAAGAAGAATGGATAGAGCCACCCCCAGTGGAGATGTGATAGCTCTTCCACAAGCCACCTGCTTTTTTAATGCAAGCCTCTGACTGTGAAAAACAAAAAGCCAGTTGGTCTTTCATTTGCCTGAAATCTCTAATAACCTTTCAGTGGTTTTCCATTTGTGCAGCAGACACAGCTACCTTGTTAATTAACAAAAATTACCGTGATATGAAAATGTATAAAAACAAGCAAAATAAAATGAAGCAAACCTGCAATCGACACAGGAAATTAAACAAAACATTTTGTTTTGCCTGCACTCTTCTAATGCATGATAAAGATTTGCATACAATGAAGACAGTACGTGAAAATCTATTTATTGTGGTTATCCTCAAAACCTGACTGGCTAGGAGTGTCCCCGATACTGGATTGAGAACCACCGCCTTAGAGTGACAATATATGGGAGGTGACAGAAAAGCTGCATTCACAGCTGACAACCACACTAACTTAAAGACATGTAAGCATGTAGTACTTTACCCATAGGAATGATGGTCAGTTTTGAATAAGCCATTGCACAGATAAATGGGTTTTGGAAATTGTTCATATGATTTTATTATGTATTTGTGTGCATGTGTATATGTCTAAACAGCTAATTAAAAACAGCCCACTATTTCTGTAGATAAAAGTTCTGAAAAGCTGGAGTTGAAGTGATCATGGTTGTTGATTTATCTATCAAAATTTTGGGAGGCTACCCTATAGACTCAAAAGCTATTTAAGGGAGGGAGGGGGAGAGATACAAGATTGAAGGTTCACCTAGGGTGATTAATACCCTTGTGTTGTGTTGCTGATACGTGCATATTTTTCAGTGTTCATAGAATGGGAAATGATGAAAAAAACATTTCTATGGTAAAGCAACAATTTATTTGAGGAAATGGTTTCCATTATTGCCATCTAAGCATATAACAATATATTCTAAAATATTTAGTGGTTACAGCACATAAAGCTATACTCACATTAGAATACAAATTATCATATGGTAGTTTACTAATCTATAATGCCCTGGCCATGTACAACTTAGCTTGTACTGAAAGATAGGGAATCAAAGGGATGTGCAGCTCAAAAAATAAAAATCACACCAAAAAAAGGGAACCAAAAATGTACTAGAATTCGACCAAAAATTGGATCCAAAATGCTATTTTCAATATAATATCAAATAAAATCTTGAAAACACCAGAGTGTGGAGTCTTATCGGTGATATCAACATCTACCTGCCACAACTAATTACATTGTCCTCACCCCCTATTGGTGTATACAAAATAAAGGTACTACCCACTATAATACTGAACTCACTAAGTGCAGTAACACCACTGCAGTATATCACCCATACTGGTTATAAATGTACAAACAATGATGTAACAATTAGGTGACAGCAATACACTGGAGGGAGCAAAATTGTCAATCACTTAGCTTCACAACGCTGTGTCAGCTCCATCCCCCAGTCCAAAGAATACGACTCAACAAAGATTATAACTGATTCAGTCTTGACCGCAGCCATCGGTTTCGCAGAATTGCAGCTTCATCAGATTATAATCTTTGTTGAGCCGTGTTCTTTGGACTGGGGGATGGAGCTGGCTCAGAGAATGAAGAGTTTATGATCACTGGGACATTCCCATTCTAACTGATAAGAAACTGGATGGGAGGAAACCCGACATAGTAGTAATGGAGAAAAACACCAGAACGGCATTGATAACAGAGGTGTCAGTTCCAAGTGATGATTCTGTGAATCGCATGGAAAGGGAGAAGGAAGATCCTGAAGCAGTGGTTGGATCTGGCCAGTTCGTGCAAACTGATTCCTGTTGCGGCCCGCATTTGCCGCACTGGGCCAAACACAGCATTGCAATGCCGGTTCTCTAGCGGTGAGAATCCCCCTCCCCCAACAATGTTTTGACGGCATCAGGGGATTGCAGCATCGAGAGAAGCACCCGATGCCATCAAAACATTGTCAAGCAGGAGATCGGGGCACTGGGCCACCAGGAGTTGCATACCCTCGGTGGAGGCAGTGGCACAAATGTATGGCCATTGCAATGTCTCCACGCAAGGTGCAGCAACCTGGCCATCATGCACATGGGAGGGCTGGAACCAAACCAGTTTCTCTGTGGTGTGGATTGCCCTGAGATACAAAGAAATGGAGTCAGAGTCCAAGAAAATGTGGCAGAAAGATACAGAATTATTTCCTATCTTATTGGGAGTCACAGGCTTGATAAAGAAGAACTTCTAGTCACATCTTGACAAACTACTCATACATATTAGTTCTTATGAATTCCAGAAGGAGGCTCTCTTTGGCACAATGCAAGTACAACGGTGAGCATTAGCAGTAAATTTGAGAGACTGAGATCATACTCCACATTCCCTGGCTTAGAAGTGAAGTTTATCACTGTCATGGTATGTGTAAAACGAACCCATTACCAAATAATCACATGGTAGTTAACTATCTACAATGCCCCTTGTCATGTATAATTTAGCTTTTACTGAAAGATAGCTGTGTGAGTCTGTAAATGTGTCATATGTATTATTATGTCTGTAATCCTCCCTAGAGCCATATGTTTGCAATTCATTTGAATTCCTACAAAATCATGCTGCTGCAATAACATGGTGAATTAAGGTGGAGCAAATAGATTTATTTTTTTTTGGTTACATAGGCCTGTACCGAGTGAACTCCTCAGTTTTCACAGATGTATACTTTTGAGATGATAAAAAGGAAAGGGAAGATTTTACTCTCTCCAACTGAGTTACACGTAATGTCAGTACCGACCTTCTTGGTAATGAAGGAATTGCTGAAGACAGGGATATACCAAGGGCTGTGCGGCCACAGAGGGCACAGGCAAAGAAGGGGGAGCTGATATCATCCTTGGGCTTCCAAGAAGCTCAAAAATGGTGACCTACTGAAGGTGGCTGGGGTAGAGGAGGGGCACCAGATTCATTAGTCATACAGGGTACATTTCTAGCTCGATATGGTCCTGGCTGAAGACATAGTGGCCTGTTTACTAAAGTGTAGTAAGGTGTTGCACTTACTGCACCTTAAGTGCAAAAGTTAGGTTCTAAAAGTGCAAAGCCTTGTGGTAAATGCAGAGGGTGAGCTCAGCATCTACCTGGCATTTAGCACATAAGTTAGGCACATAGGGCTCAATATTAATTTGCGACAGCTATGTGCCTCTATGGCGCATAGCTGTCGCCGCTGAACTTTGACCTCAGATATTCAATGCTGGGTCATATGCAGCCCCAGCATTAAATATCCGGGGTTGCCACACAGCCAAAGACGCTGCAGAAGTTTATTTTTTATTTTATTTTATTTTATTTACTTATCTTCTATACCGCGTTATTCATATCAGTGCGGTGTACATTTAACAGAACCTTATACCGTGCAGTAGGACTGCATTGTATTTACATTGAACAGGAACTAAAACTTGGACATAACTGGGGTAACTTTCTACAAAAAGTTAACTGGGAAGCAGTGATATTGTGCCGCTGCCTGGTTAGCTCCCACAGGTAAAGATAGGTGCAGCTGTTGCTACTCCTATCTTTAGTTGTGGGTCACTAACCGGACAGTGGTGCAATATTGCTGCTGCCCAATTAGCGATTGATTCTGCCTCTGTTCTGCCCAGGAACTCCCAGGAGATGCCAAGATGGTAAATGGTTAACATCAGGGTGTGTAGCGGTATTAATGGGGGATATTCAGAAACACTAACCATTTAGTACCACTTTATATCCCGCTAAGTCGCATTTACACAGTTACAAGCCTGTAAACCGTATAAATGCCTTTGAATATCAGGCCCTTACCACACAAGTCTGTGTTATATGCCTCGGCAGATATTAATTTTATTTATTTATTTAAAAGCTTTTCTATACTGCGCTCTATCGCTAAGCTGTTTAATGACATGGCGGGCTCTCATAACTATATACAGAATTTGTCCTTTTTTTTTTTTTTAAATGCTTTATTTTCGTTTTATAACAACAAAGGAAAGGAAGACATACAGCTAAAAGACAAATACATACATAAAATGTGATACATACACCAAAGTAAACCCCTACCACCCCCTCCCCCCTGCTTCTTCTCTAGAAACTAATCATTCCCGATAACGGGCGTGTACTGACATTATTGTGGTACAAAACCTAACGGTGAACTAAAACATGATAAGTATGCATTAAACAGACATGTCAGAGCAATGGGCAGAGTGTACATAATCATTGAGCATCTGCCATTTAGACAAGCGAAAGTGAGTTTGGATATGAGGAATAGCTCTCCGAGATATCTGCTCATATTTACTATATAAGCAGACAAGGTTCCACCATTCATTGGCAGTAAGTCGAGAGCTATCCTTCCAATTCCTCGTGATTAAACATATGGCTATACCCAGCATGAAATCAAGGAGAAAGCGGCCCTTCTTAGGAAGAGAGGGGACCTCCGCCACTGAGCGGAGTCCCACAATCTTCCAAGAAAGAGGCTCGTGAAGGTGTAAGATAGATTGAATACGACCCCAGACCCGCCCCCAGTAAACCTGCAGTTGAGGACATTCATAAAGAACATGAGCGAGGGTTCCCACAGCAGAATGGCAAGACCAACACTGGTCCCTAGCAGTGGTGTTCCATTTGGCTATTCTTTCTGGAGTATAAAAGCATCTATGTGCAAAAAGAAGAGAGTTTGGGTGACAGAGGGAGATCTGGAAACCCGCACCACTTTGCTCGAGAAAACGCTCCATTGCACAGGGGTTAAAGTGATGTGCAGTTCGCGTTCCCAGGCTTGTTGAGCTCTACAAGTAGCAGCGTCGGTACCCTGACATAATAATTTATAAAAGTTAGAGGCTACCCCATGTGTACTACTAATAGAGTGAGTTAGTTCTAATAGCCCGTTCTCAGTAGGGGCAGAGGGCGGCAGGATTTGAGCACTTTTGAGGCAGTGTTGAAGCTGCATCAATTGAAAGTAATGTTTCGCTGGTAACGCAAATTCCTTTTGTAAGTCGGAAAAGGTCTTCCAACGAGCTGCAGAGAAGAGTTATTGGGGTGTCCAGATCCCCCTAGAGTACCAGGGTTTCCATGCAATCGTTTTATTTAGGACTTGAATTCTGGGGTTATTCCACAGCGGGAGTCTGTCCTGAGGACATACGTTTGAACCCAGTGATAGAATGAGAGTGTTAAAGGCCGCAAGAGTATCAACAATCATTGGGGGATGGCGTAGGTCTACTTGATCAGGATTTTCTTCCGTTTTATCGGGTTATTGATGCCTTTTACGTTCAATGATAAAATCTTACATGGTGCCATCAATCGATAATAGACATTTTAGGTAAGGGCGCTTGAAAATATACAACATAAGCAGAATCTGTACAGCACTGACATAATCACCGAGTATGCTGGCCAATACACCCCATATTGAAAAACATGTACCAAAGTGAACTTAGAGAAGAAGCAAAACCCCCAATGAATATGGCGACCATATGTCTGCGGGAGGAGGCCCCAGAGAGGAGGATAAAGACATGAAAAGAAAAAAGAAACACCAGAGTCCATAAGTAACACTGTCTCTGATATTCATCGAGGCTACTCTGGGTAGATGGCAACAAACCGCTCTCGACAGCCTCTTTGCTGAGCCGTGGCAAATCCAAAATGGCGGGTACAGCGGACATGAGAACACTAGTAGGAACACTCTGGAAGTCAGCGCATCAAGTCGGCTTCTTTAGCATCCAAAAACTCCGCTAGTAGATCAGGGTCCTCAAATGTTCTTGTCTGATTGTGCAGCGTGACTCGGAGCTTGGCCGGGTACATCAGGCCATAGCGTGCTTGTAATTGTTGAAGCCTCGGCCGGAATTCCAGAAAGCGCTTTCGGCGGTCAACCGTGGGTTTAGCCAAATCAGGATAGAAGGAGATTTTATGGCTATCAAACTCCATAGGGCCCTTCGCCCGAGAGGCGCTGAGAATTTGCTCCACATGTTGATATCTCAAAAGTCGAAAGATAATAGGCCGCGGAGTCTTCCTGTTGAGCGTTATGTTCGTGGGTACACGATGAGCGCGATCGATCTCCAATTCTTTGGTAAAGGTGATTTGGAGCAGAGAAGGGAGGATTTTATATAGAAACTCCTTCATGTCTCCCGATTCCGCTCCCTCCGGTATGCCCACTAGTCGTAGGTTGTTACGGCGCGCTCTATTATTGCCATCTTCCACTTCTTTCTGCAAGGCCCGCACCTGACGTTCCACTTTGTCGAGCTTGGACAGCCGGACCACATGGGAGTCTAATATGCTCTCCATTTTGTCCTGACGCGAGGAGAGCCCCTCTAGCCTGCCTTGCAATACACCAAGGTCTTCCCGCAGCGCTCGGAGTGCTTCCCCGTTTGACTGCACGAGGTCTTTAACCCCTCTAATCTCTGCGAGGATCTCCTGCTGCATTTCGGGGCCCTCGCGTAGAGCCAGCCCCTTCTGCGGGGACAGGGGTTCAGTTTTAGAGCGTTTGCCGTGAGAAGCCGCTGGAGATCCAAATTCCAGGCGCTTAGGTTTGGTCCCCGCCATCTCACCAATGTGCCCCGGTAAGATCAGAGCATAAATTCAAGAATGTCCGGTGTTAATTCAGGATTCTGAGTAGGCCTCTCGGGAGCCTCAGCGTTATGCGACCATCCCGCTGGACATCAGGCTCCGCCCCCTGATTTGTCCTTTTTTTTACCATTATTTACAATCCATTTATTTACATTTGTTTACAATTCTTTACCATCTCAGATAGTTGGGTTAATGACTGTAGTTGCCTTGGTCTTCTTAGGGTGTGCTGGGGATGCCGCTGGGCTGGAGGTCGTGGCTGTCAGGGTGGGTTGGGGTGTGGTGGTTGGGATTGTATTGTTGGGCTGTGAGTAATGTAGAAGAAAAAGATGGTGCTTTAATGCCTTCCTGAATTGGGTGAGGTCAGTGATCGCTCTGATGGCACTGGTCAACACTGAAATCATTACTGACTTTAAAAGGCCCTAATCTGTAGTATCTTGGTGAGCTGGACATGAATATAACATTAAAAAAAATTATTGGCTCTCGTTTTGAAGATATTACATGTAGTTCATTTTTTACATTTCACCGTGTAAATTTATCCAGTAGGACATCAACAACATCCCAAATAAGCCTTGAATGATGTAATATTGCATCACATTGCATAATACCAGCATGCACACATCATACAGAGTTGATTGCATCATTTTCTGATGCAGTGCAATACTACTGCCAGAAGGCTGCTGAAGCCATCTGATGTCAGCAGTGTACTATACGCAGTTGGAAAGGAAAGTAATCTGGTATTCTGTTCCGATATTGAAAGCCTCATGAATACCTTAAAAATCACTCATGACACAAGACTGGAGACTATTTATAGACTCTTCGAAACTGAGTCTGAAGGCTGTGCTTTTGAACAATGGAAACCGTTTTCCATCTATTCCAGTAGCGCATGCTGTCCACATGAAAGAGACATACGATAACTTAAAGCATCTACTGACTTCCATTAACTATAACAAGTACAGCTGGCACCTCTGTGGTGACTTGAAGGTAGTTGCCCTTTTAATGGGACTGCAGCAGGGATTTATAAAATACATGTGTTTCTTATGTGCGTGGGATAGCCGAGCAAGGGATTGGCACTACTTGCGGAAGGAATGGAATCGCAGACAAAATGTAACAGTTGGAGAGAAGAATATCCAGCACCCAGCTCTGGTTGAGGCTCACAAAATCCTGCTACCACCCCTTCACATCAAACTAGGTTTGATGAAAAACTTCGTGAAAGCCATGGACCACACTTCGCCAGCTTTCCGATACCTGCATGAAACATTCCCTCGACTCAGCGAAGCAAAGATTAAAGAGGGAGTTTTTGTGGGTCCTCAGATTCGAGAGCTCTTCAAAGATGACTGGTTCAACAACTTGCTGCAGGGTTATGCGAAACAAGCATGGAATGCTTTTCGCCTAGTGTCAACAAACTTTCTCGGGAATGTTAGTGCAGAAAACTACAAGGAACTAGTAGAAGACATGCTGATGCAGTATCAGAAACTTGGCTGCAATATGTCTCTAAAGATCCATTTCCTTGATTCCTATCTCAATTTCTTTCCTGACAACTGTGGTATGGTTAGTGATGAACAGGGCGAACCAGGATATCGCAACGATGGAGCAACGATACCAGGGAAAATGGTCCACTACAATGCTGGCTGACTACTGCTGGACACTCCCCAGAGAAGCTCCCGAACAGCTGCACAAGAGACAGGCGAAAAAAATCTAAGAAGTAGTCTATGACTTGGTTTTTTACAGGTATTAACCGAAGACCTATTATATTTACTATTGACATGCATTTCGTGATGTAAACATTAATTCTTGTAGATTACAAAAAACCTAGAGCCAACTTTGCAATTTCGCTGTCATATTCGTGTTCAGCATAAAAATATTGATAAGAAATAACTATTTTTATTTCAGTAACATGACTTTTGTAAAAATTTGTTGACCAGTGTGGTTGTTGGGAGGCTATTCCAACAAGTAGGTGCATAGGACATAAAGGCTCTGCTCTTTGTTGTCTGAGAGCATTTGTTATTTCCTTGGAGATTACAAGTGTGTTGGTAGCAAAGGTCCTTCTGGATCTGTTGGGAGGAGTGGGGTGGAGGAGGTCTGTTAGGGAGGAGGAGGGTATCTTGTTGATGGCTTTGAATGTCAGCAGTACTACTTTGTAGGTGAGCCGGCAGTTGATGGGCAGCCAGTGTAGGTTCTTCAAGATTGGGGTTATGTGGTCTCTTCTGGATGTCCCGTGAAGGAAGCGGGCAGCAGCGTTCATTGCAAGCTGTAGTGGGTTTAGTGTGCCCTGGGGAGTCCGTGCAGAATGGCTTTGGCATAGTCGCAATGGGGAGTTACAAGCGCTTGGAAAATTGTTCGGAAGTCAGCTGGCTGCAGCATGAGTCGGAGATGCCGAAGTGTTCGCATCTTGTGGTAGATGGTCCTGATGGTGTTGTTTATGTGCACTTTCATGTCTAGGTGCTGGTCTAGCGTGACACCCAGGTATCGTATGGTGGGTCTACTTGGGAGCTCTGCGTCTTTCACTTTTATTGTAGCGGGAGGGGAAAAGTCTTTATTCCTTGTGATGAATAGTACATCTGTTTTGTTAAAGTTAATCTGGAGATTCTGTGAGTGGAGCCAGTCAGTGATAGCATCAAAGCATTTAACTAATATCGAGAAGTTGAGATGGTCGATGGCAAATGGGGTGAACAGCAGTACATCGTCCGCATAAATCAGGCAAGAGATATTAGAAACATAGGAACATAGAAATATGATGACAGAAAAAGACCACATGGCCTATCTAGTCTGTCCTTCCATAACAACTACAACAGTCCCCTTTTTACCTTTAGAGATCCTCTGTGTTTGTCCCATGCTTTTTTGAATTCAGTTACTGTCCTCATCTCTAAGACCTCCACTGGGAGACTATTCCATGGATCCACTACTCTTTCCGTAAAGAAATATTTCCGCATATCACTCCTGAATCTATCTCCCTTCACCCTCATCCCATGTCCCCTCGTAGCAGAACTTGCTTTCAATTGAAAGAGGCTCTCTCCCTGAACATTTATGCCATGGAGGTATTTAAACATCTCAATCATATCACCTCTATTCTGCCTTTCTTCTAAGGTGTACATATTAAGATCCTTCAGTCTGTCCTCATATGCTTTATAATGAAGACCACTAATCATTTTAGTAGCCACCCTCTGCACCGACTCCATCCTGTTCACATCCTTTTGAAGGTGCAGTCTCCAGAATTGCACACTATACTCCAAATGAGGTCGCACCAAAAACTTATACAGAGGCATTATCACCTCCTTTTTTCTGCTAGCCATTCCTCTCCGTATGCACCCAAGCATCCTTCTAGCTTTTGCTGTCACCTTTTCTACCTGTTTAGCTACTTTAAGATCATCAGACACAACCACGCCTAGGTCCCGCTCTTCTTTAGTGGACAAAAGTACTTCACCCCCTATACTATATTGCTCCCTTGGATTGCTGCAGCCCAAATGCATGACCTTACATTTTTTAACATTAAATCCCAGCTGCCAAATTCTACACCATTCTTCAAGCTTAGCTAGATCCCTCCTCATGTTATCTACCCCTTCCTGGGTGTCTACTCTATTGCAGATTTTGGTATCATCTGCAAAGAGGCAATCCTTACCTGAAAGCCCTTCCGCTATATCACTAACAAAGATGTTAAAAAGAATCGGACCAAGGACAGATCCCTGGGGCACACCACTAATAACATCCTTCTCCTCAGAGTGAGCTCCATTTACTTCTACTCTTTGTCGCCTCCCACCCAACCAATTTCTAACCCAAGCAGTAACTTTAGGGTCCAGCCCTAGGGTGCTCAGTTTGTTTATAAGTCGCCTGTGAGGAACAGTGTCAAAGGCTTTACTGAAATCTAAATACACCACATCTAGGGCTCTCCCTCGGTCCAACTCCCTGGTCACCCAGTCAAAGAAATCAATCAGATTTGTCTGACAAGACCTGCCTCTGGTGAATCCATGCTGCCTCGGATCCTGTAATCCGCTGGACTCCAGAAACCTCACTATTTTCTCTTTCAGCAGTGTTTCCAATAATTTACTCACCACCGAAGTTAAACTAACCGGCCTGTAGTTTTCAACCACATCCTTACTTCTGCTTTTGTGTAAAGGCACCACATGAGCCTCTCTCCAGTCCTTTGGCACCACTCCTGACTCCAACAAGGCATTGAAAAGGTCAGTCAGTGGAGCTGCTATAACGTCCCCAAGTTCCCTCAGTATTCTCGGGTGTATCCCATCTGGTCCCATCGCTTTGTCTACTTTAAGTTGAGATAGTTTCTCACGAACACAGTCTTTTGAAAATTGTTCAAGATGTCCTTTGCTTCTGTTCCTATTTGTGGGTGTTTTCTGAGGTCCTGCTCCTGGTTCTTCATCTGTGAACACAGAAAAAAAAAATGGTAAGCAATTCCGCTTTATCCTTATCAGCTTCTACATATTCCTCCCCTGCACCCTTGAGTCTGACAATACCACTCTTGCCCTTCCTCTTCTCACTAATATATCTGAAAAATGTCTTATACCCCATTTTATTGCATTGGCTATTTCCTCCTCCTTTTGAATCTTTGTCTTCTTGACTACTTTGCTAGCTTCTCTAAGTTTTTCCAAATAAAGATGCCTGTCTTCCTCTCTCTGTGATCTCTTGTATTTCATGAAGGCCTCACTCTTTTTCTTCACTTTTTCAGCTACTTCTTTCGAAAGCCATAGCGGTCTCCTTTTCCTTTTACCTTTATTTACCATTTTAACAAAAATGTTGGTTGCCCTTAAAATATCCCCTTTCAGTTTTTCCCACTGTTTTTCTACATCCCTCAGCTGTTCCCATCCAACTAACGACTCCCTGAGGTATTGGCCCATCTTCGCAAAGTTAGTCTTCCTAAAGTCTAAGATCCTCGCCTTTGAATGGATTCTAACAGCCCTAGTCCTAATACTGAACCACACCATCTGGTGATCACTGGATGCAAAATGATCTCCCACTACAACATCAGAAACACTTTCACCATTGGTAAGCACCAAGTCCAGTATGGCCCCTTCATGTGTGGGGTCTGTTATCAATTGCCTGAATAGTTCTCCCTGTAGAGAATCCAGGATCTCCTTACTTCTAGATGATACTGCAGCAGGAATGTGCCAATCAACATCTGGCATATTGAAATCTCCTATCAGTAGCACTTCCCTTTCCTAGCAATGCTGCGCATGTCTTCAATTAACTCTCTGTCCACCTCTTCCTCTTGTGAGGGAGGTCTGTATATCACACCAATGTAAATAGATTTCTCTTTCCCTCTTTCTAGTTTAACCCACAATGCCTCCCCTCTCCCTTTTAAGCTCTGTAATTCCAAAACTTTAATAGTAGTTTTTACATATAGTGCCACCCCTCCTCCCCTACTTCCTACCCTGTCCTTTCTGAATAAATTATAGCCAGGTATAGTTACATCCATAATCATGGTTTTCTGTGAACCATGTTTCTGTAACTGCCACTAAATCCAAGTCAGCCACTCCCACCAAAGCTTCAACATCAGGGATCTTATTTCCCATGCTATGGGCATTTATACACACTGCTTTCCATATGTTACCCCTGTTACCCATTTCCATAAAGTTATTTAATGTATCACTTACCTGGGGGCTTTCACTTACCTGGGGGCTTTCTTCACCCGTCCCCAACGAATCTAGTTTAAAGCCCTCTTCAGTAGATTAACCAGGCTACTACCGAAGACGCGTTGACCTTTCTTGGACAGATGGATGCCATCTCTGCTCTGCAACCCTTGGAACAGCATCCCATGGTCTAGGAAACCAAAACGCTCTCGATGACACCATCCACGCAGCCATGCATTCATCTCCAGGATGCGAGCCTCTCTGCCTTGGCCTTTACCCTCAACAGGGAGGATTGAAGAGAACACCACCTGTGCACCTAACTGCTTTACCCTCTGTCCCAGAGCCATGAAGTCACTTTTGATACGTTCCAAGGTATACATGGCAGTATCATTTGTTCCAACATGTATTAGCAACATTGGGTAATAGTCAGTGGGTTTGATGAGTCTCAGCAAACTCTCCGTAACATCTTGGATTTTGGCACCAGGCAGACAGCATACCTCTCTGGACATCAAGTCTGGTCGGCAGATGGATGCCTCAATACCCCTCAGAAGAGAGTCTCCAACCACCACTACCCTTCGTTTCCTTGTGGTCACTGATTCTGCAACTTTGGGGTACTTGAGCTCTGGTTCTTCCCTTTCCAGGGATGCTTTCACCTCCTCCACTTCCAGGGCTGCATAATGGTTCTTCAATTCAAGGGCTGGAGAAGTTGGATTGGTGATTTTGCAGGCCCTGGTGACTTGTGTCCAACCATCGACATTCTGTTGGCACCCATCTTCTCCTCTGCTGGAGAGCTTGGTTGCTGCAAGAAGCATCTCATCAATGTACTTCTCACTGTCTTGAATGTTCCTCAGCCTCGCCACCTCCTCTCTGAGTTCCTCCACTTGTTTCCTCAGAGCTTCAGCATGCAGGCACCCTGCACATGGAACCGGTCCTTCAACTGGCATTAGGACCTCTGTCTGTATTGAGGCAGAAGCTGTAACGGGGGCAACAGCTTTAGCGATATGATTTTTCCCAGCCATTGTTCTGTTCGTGGAGCTTAGGTATCTGTTAAAGCAAAAGAGAGAGATCTACAAAGTACCAGCTGGTTTCCCAGCTGTCCTTTCAGAGAAAAAGCAGTTGAATCTCCTTAATTATATTCAAAATGTGCTGGTCCAATTCTCTGTGCTTTGTCAAATGGGGAGGTGCCCTATAAAGAAAGACTACTCGCTAGGGGTGGGTGGGAGTCGGGGTGGGTAGGGAGGGAACTAACACCTGATTAGGTGTTAGCAGTTCCCAAAGCTGAAGAGGTTACTGGAGTTGAACCACCTACTGTGCTCAAGGAAAGTCCCACTAAAGCACCAAAAAGAAAGTAACCTTGCTTTAAATATGTACAAAAAACCCTTTTAAGAGCTCCCAGTCAGAGAGCTAACAATTTAATATAATAAAACAAACCCTTAAATCCTTACTGTTGGTTGATCTGGAGAGCTCCTGTAGGAGCAGATGATCTCACATATGGGCGCATGTATATATTGAACAGGAGGGCAGAGAGTGAGGAGCCCTGTGGAACCCCCTGTCTTTGTTGAAAAGGCTCGGAGGTCATAGTTCCCATTTGTACGTGCTGCCATCTGTCTGTTAGGTATGACTTGCACCAGCTCCAGGCTGAGCCTTGGATTCCCTTCTCATGGAGACGTGTCATGGAGACCCATGGGTGTTAAATATAATTCAAATCAATGAAAATTAAGAATAACCCTGTGTAAAGTGGTGGAAGCAGGTAATTATACAAATCTTTTTGTTGGATGCAACATCAGGAGAGAAAATACTTTTTATTCCCGAATGACCCAAGCATCCATTTTATTTATTCAAGTATTCCTTCTTGATTAGCCTATAAAATCCATTAACCTAAGAATTAGGTGGACTTAACTGAAACATTAGCCCATCCAAATACCACGTTGCCTGGCTGTCTTCCAAAATGTCACAATCCATGACTTGCACGTTTCCTGCATTTCAGACTGATGACTATTGTTCCTATACACCTGACGCAGAGCGACACAGCTCGAAATATGCATTTCATGGATTGGGACATTTTGGAAGACAGCCGGGTGATGAAGTATTTGGATGGGCTAATGTTTCAGATAAGTCAGCTATTTCTTAGGTTGATGGATTTTATAGGTTTATCAACCATCATAGTACAGAGACCATTCTCCTAGTACTGCTAAATGGGATTGCCACACACCAAGATAGCCTTAAGGATGTCTAACTCATTCAACTTGATTTGAGTACTGCATTTAACATTATTGATCATACTCTTTTAATAAAATTTCTAAGGCATTCTGGAATAACACATGTTGCACTAAACTGGTTTTGATCATACTCTCTAATTACACCTTCCAATTCTTCATCAGAGACTCACTATCCATTACTTACCCTCAATGTTCTTGTGTTCCACAGGGTTACATACTCTCCCCTATGCTATTTTTTTCCATTTGATCATTTTATTATGTATTTAGTATCATTACAAACATCACTTAACATGTATCAAACTACACATAACATTTATGTATCAAACGTCCCACAACATTTGTATTTATTAACAATTATATATTCTATTTATTAATTCATATATTACTCTAAATACTCATTCCCTTTCTAATCACCCTCTCCCACCCTCCCCCGCTCATCCATCCTCATCCATGATTGAATTAATATCCTCTCTCCTTTCACCCAATCACCATTTATCCTTCCAGTAAAATTTTATTTAAATTTTGTATAAAATCCCTCTCATATTTTCTCTAGCACTCCCACTCATTCTTCCTTCCATTTTTCCAACCACTTACACACACCCTTCCATTGTTTAACCTGTTTATATACCCCCCATGGACTTTCTCATTCAAGAACTACTACTGCTACTACTAATCATTTGTATAGCGCTTTAAGATGTATGCAGTGCTGTACATATAGATGTAAGACACAGTCCCTGCTTATCAAAGCTTACAATCTCATCAAGACAAAACACTTAGGGGTATGTTTACTAAACTGCGGTAATGTAGCAGTGGCTACGTCAACACACGTTAAGTAACGTTAACGCATGTTAATGCACGTTAACGTTACATAACGCGCGGGAATGTCACTGGCCATGTTATGTCCCGCAGAGACTGGAGAGAAGGGGTCAATGGGCGGGGAATAGACGGGGAGAGGCTCCCTCTACACTAATGGGGGGAACTGAAGGGCTGAATCTTACCGCGACTGAAAACCTGGCATTAGCACACATTTGCAAGAGAGAGAAACCATCTCGGTGTCAGCAATGTACAGCATAGGCAGGGAGCCCGAAAAAGGTGATAGTAGTGCTCCATTTGCAGCAACAGCATAGTGCCCAAGTATGAAAGGCCACTATGGCGATGGTGCAAATGGGGCATAGGGGGCTGCAGGTGGGACATGCAGTGGGGGCAGATGGGGCACAGGGTGGACTAGGCAGTCGCCTAGGTGGCACATAGGAACATAGAAACATAGAAATCAGAAAGACAGCAGCTGAGAAAGGCCAAACACAATCTACCTACATCTACCTGGTCCATCCTAGCTAACAGTTGCCAGGGCACTGACCTGACATCACCCCAGCCAACCTGCCCCCAAGCGGAAGGGACCTACTATTGGTAGGCGGTGATGGGGGGGATGTGAGGATGCCCATGTATGCCTCCTCACCCCAGACCCCACTCCCTAGGTGACCGCCTACCAACACAGTGGATGGCCTGAGACTGCGCACTACCAACACCGACAGCATATGGTCATGTCAGCATGGCAGGGGTGTGTGTGCCCATGCTGGACGGGGCAGTGGCACCTGCCTGTAGTGGACCTAGGCCATGCCCTGTATCAGTAGGTGGTGTGCAGTGCAATATAAAAGGTCTGACTGAGGAAAAGTACAGGTAGCCCCAGGGACTCCTGTGCATGTGTGGTGTAGTGCACACAGCCAGTGTGCTCAGAAACAGAGGGTCACAGGTTCAAGTCCCAGGTGTGGATCCTGCAGAGCATGTCCTTATATTTTACCCTACAATGCAGATACAACAGCAACATGTGCAAAGCCCAAAGCAGCGGCGAACAGGGGTACAAACACCCACTCACACAGGCTCCACAATCCAAAGCTGCATGGAGAGTCAGGCTGTTGGCCCCAGCACGGAGCTGCAGTAATCACCAGAGCATTACTACTACACCTGCACAGTTTATCAATGGGATACACTACCAAAATACGCAATCCCTAATGTAGCTGCCAACAGGGGTACAAACACCCACAAAGACAGGTTACACTATCCACAGCTGGATGGAGAGTCAGGCTGTTGGCTCCTGCAAACGGAGCGGGAGTTAGCACCAGAGCACTACTACTAGCTTCTGCACAATGAGCACACCTTAGCAATGCTTGCACTGAGATTGGGACCAGAGTGGCGGCCAGGACTGCCACCCATCCCCAGTGTTGCACAATGCTTTGGTATGGGTGTGGGTGTGTGTATTTCTATCCATTGTTTTGTGGCGTTCTACACCTCACTGAGCCTTGCACTGCCTACACTGTTTCCAGTGTTATCCTGCAAATGTGCACAATAAGGAGCAAAGTATTGTGGGTATGGCCCAAACAGGGCAGAAGGGGCAGGATGCATCTCCATCAGGGATAGGGCAATGGCGGGTACATTGTAGTGCTGGACCGCCACCTGCATGGACTGGGTGGCCACAGCATGTCATGCTGGGAGGACACTCTCACTCTGACTGAGCAGTGACCATGGCACGACTATGTAGGCACATAGTGCCATGTAGGGTCTGTATCTAGTGTTATGGGTATGCTTCCTTTTTTGGGGGATCAATCACTGATCTGCTTGCTGGGTATACATGGCCCCTCTTCATACATGCAGTGCAGACTGTCTGTGGTTTGTATGTGCATGGTGGGGACAGCAGGTGCAGTATGACTGTGCTTGTTGCAGCTGAATGTTAGACCTAGCAAAGGGGGAAGTGTGGTTTCCCAGGTTTTCTCCCAGTATTACTGGTAGGGCATATTGGTTGGGGTATGTTAGCTTGGGCTAAGGGGTTGAATCCAACTGGAGCATAGCAACCTCAGGCTAGAGGGACTGGGGTTTTTGGTACCCCCTTGTGGCTGTGGGCAAGCTCCATCCCCCTCCATTGCGTGACCTTCAGGGATAAGGGAAATTTAAAACATATCTGACTATATGCCAGCAGTATGTAAGAATTGTTATATAAAAATATAGAAACCCCATGTGGGTCTAGACACCCTTCCCACTTGATAGTAGGCAGCCATGGTATCAGCATTGTAATACTGTTCTGTGTGGGTCCCAGTCCAACAAGGCCAGATGAGACCAACATATACAGTAGAACATGATGTGACTATTATATCACCGCACAGCAAATACATGCCAACAACTGATAGTGATGGGGATCTGCAGCATGTGCAGGTACTGGGGACCCGGTGCTGGATACACATCTTCATCCTCAGGGTGACCGCAGATGCTTCTCAGTAGCACGGTTTGAAGCTGTTCTGTGCTTGTATCACACACTGTCAGGTCCTCTTACTGAGCTGGGGTGATGGAAAAGTGCATTCTCCATTCAGTGATCAGCTGTAGACTGCTGTTCTGCATGTGCACTGCATCATGGGTACTGGGGGGGCGGGAGGGCTAACCTATACCAGCATACACAGCAGACTTTTTTTTGTATCCAGACATTGCTATGCAACAAGGTGTAGCCTACTGGTTGCTTCAAGGCCTTTGTAAACAGGAGTCAAGGGTTTGAGTCCTACCTGCTCCTTTTGTGACTGTGCTACTCAGATCATTTTCATGCCTGTAACAGTCAGGGCTCTGCAGATCTGTGCTGCCAGCCCATAACACCCTCTCCTAATTTGCCATCCATCCTTCAGCCCATCTATCTGCCTCTGTCAGCTGTGTACAGTCCTGTCTTCTTGTGGAGGCTACTACCCCATGTCCTGCACTGGTACCCTATTCTGCATTGTGGTTCTTCCTTCTTGCCTCTCCTGTGCCTGATCTGCATGGCACTACTACTCCTCTACCCTCCTGTCACTGCAAATATCCTGCCACCTCTGCCTCTGCTGGGGGACACGTATTCCCCATCCTATGTCACCCACTGTCATTGCAGCACTTTACATTGGCACCAACCTGTTCATCAGTACAGCTGCCTCCAACATGTTTGTCCGCTTTACCGGCTGCCACATAGGGTGCCCGCAGATATGGCAGGTCTATCAGCTCTCACCTCTCCTTCCTTCCATCACCTGTCCATTGCCTTTCCTCGGTGCTGTTTACAGCATTAGGGTTACAGCCATTTTTATACCTTACAGTTCATGCTTGTCAACTTAAAGCACCTTGCAGCCCTTAGGGAACCTTAAGTTAGGGCACCTTACAGTCCTTAGAGCATCTTAACTTAAGGCACCTTACAGCCCTTAGAGCACCTTAACTTAAGGAACCTTAGAGCCTTTAGGGCACCTCAACTTAAGGAACCTTAGAGCCTTTAGGGCACCTCAACTTAAGACACCTTTAGTTAAGGCGCCTTACAGCCCTTAGGGTACCTTAAGGTATGTTTGTCAGCCTTAACATGCCCTAAGGTGCATGCTTGTCACCTTAATGTGCGATGTCCCGTTAATGTGCGTTAAACGGCCAAGGTGCCCTGTTAATGTGCTTTAAACGGCCAAGGTGCCCTGGTAACATGCGTTAAATGGCCCATTGCTCCCTTTACGCCAGAATGCACCCCTACCTGCCCACTGCCTTATTTGGCTTCAGGTACCTTAATGCTGCCTTTACCGCATGTAACTTTACTGCGGTTTAGTAAACATGCCCCATTGGTAGGACTAAACCCTAGTCTTCATTTGTTTTTGTCCCTGTGCTCTGTATGATGGTTCTGTAAGCCACTATGATGTGTATCGCATTAGCAACATAACAAATCTTGTGAAATAAATAAACTAGGGGGTATGTTTACTAAAGGACCTTAAGTGAGTTAATGCCTGTTATCGGTACCCTTGCACCCTTAATGCTGGGAAAAAGCTGCATCAATGGACTTCAAAGGTTCCTGCAGCGTTAAGGGTGCAGTAGGCAGAGAATGGGCGATAACGGGGTGAAGAGTGGGAGTTAACAGTGGGTGTTACCTTAACACTTGTTGCGCTAACATGTGTTAAAGCCCTTTAAAGCTGGGAATCCTAATACCAAGTAAAACCTCGCGGAAAGGGTGTATTTTGAGGTGAGAGAGCCTATTTAATTATCTGCAATGTGATGCACAGACAGGGGAGCCCAAGATAGTGATAGTAGTGCTTCATTAGCAGCAACAACATAGTGCCCAACCATGAAAGGGCACTATGTTGATGGTGCAAATGGGGCAATGAAGGTGCTTTCTGGGGCACAAGACAGACTAGGCAGCTGCCCAGATGGCACATCTGTGATGACTGTCATGATCCCACATCAACATTGGCAGTACACAGACATGCTGCTGCTTTGGAAAGGTGATGCAGCACATGGGGCGGGCCAAGGTTTCCTGGCACCCTAAGAAGGGAAAAATGCAAAATGCAGGTACCCAGGGAAATACCACAGCTGCGGCTACCTGCCTTCCCCCAAAATGTATCAGAAGCAGGTGGGGGTGGGATTCTGGCAGTGGTAGTTGTTTGAGGGGCAGCATGACTGTCAATGTAAGCCTTTATCCCACCCATCTGGACCTGGCACCATAGGAATCTGCCAAAGCCACATGGTGGACCGGTCGGTACTGCGCACCACCCCCACTGACAACATGCTGGCATGGCAGAATGGTATGGGGGTGTTGGCGGCAGATGCAGCAGCACCTGTCTACAGCAGATAAGACCAATATCATGGTCCTGTGTGCTGATCACATCGCAACATGTGCCCAGGTCTGCCTAATGGGTGATATGCCTTTTTTATGTTTTTATTTGTTTGTTTATACTTTTTTACTCTTTATTGTTTTACCTACATGCCTCTACCCTCACATTATGATATTTATTTATTAATTGTGTGTTATATTAAATATTGTGATTTCAGGTTTTTAACTAAGGCTCCCATTTGCTGAAACATAGCCTATGTAGGGAGGTACCTTTGAACACTCTAATAAAGGCTTTATAATCTTCCACAGTGTGGTTTCATCGCCCTGTTCCGTGCATCCTATGCTGCTCTTTGCGGGTATGTTTACTTTTTCTTCTGGACATTCACTGCCCTGATCCTGCCCCAATCTGTGCTAAGCACTTTGCTTGGGTTTTTTTTTTTTTACCAGAGCACAGTTTTTAGCGCTTAGTAACTGATAGCACAGTATCTTGTTAATGGTCAGCATGTGGCAAAACACATACTGTGCTTAGCACACTTATGTCAACATGCCCTCTCTTCCAACATGCCAGTCATTCTCCATGTTTTAACCTCATCTTCTGACTCATTGTGGACTTCTAGCCCTGAGTTACTGCAGCCATTGAAGAGCATGAGGCAGAATTCACCACCCATTTTAAATGAGTGTGGATATATCCCTTGGCTTAACCTCAAATTGGCAGGTTTGATGCAGTCACAGTGAGTATCATTTTTTCATATTAAAGGAAGATTTTTGGTTGGCAACGGAGGCAGCAAAGACTCTGATGAGTAGATTATATATATAATCTGTAGTGGAGAGGGATTCCGGATTGGTGGTAGCTCCATGTTGAGTAAACTGTGACAGAAATGTAGCAAAGGTGTTGGAAGTGCAAAGTATGTAGATGGATTTGCTAGGAGTTTTGTCCCTCCTATCTGTTCATGATTAACTTTATAGGATGCTACTTGATGGGAATGTGATAAGACATAAGAACATAATAAATTCTATACTGGGTCAGACCAATGTCCATCAAGCTCAGTATTCTGTTTCCAGCAGTGACCAATCCAGGTCACAAATATCCGGCAGGATCCAAAAAAGGTACAAAGGTTCCACAATGCTTGTCCCAGGGTAAGCAATGGATTTCCTGGGTCCTCTTTAATAATGGTTTATAGATCATTCCTCCAGGAACTTGTCAAAATCTTTTTTAAACCCAGCTACACTAACAACTTTTACTACATCATCTGGTAACAAATTCCAGAGTTTGATTACATGTTAAGTGAAAAAACATTTTCTCTTATTACTCTTAAATGGGTTACATTGTAACTCCATTACATGTCCCCTAGTATTTCTACTTTTTGAAGGAGTAAACAACCAAACTACGTTTATACGCTGTACTCCATTAATTTATAGACCCTATTTATTTATTTAGCAATGTTTATATACTGCTTTTCACTGGGTCAAAGTCATATTTCCCTCAGCCGTGTCTTTTCCAAGTTGAAGTCTAACCTTTTAAGCCTTTCCTCATGGGATATGTTTCATAGGGGTATGTACCTTTTCTTATTCTGCTATACCCTTTTTAAGATATGGTGATCAGAATTGCACACAATATTCAAGGTGTGATTGCACCATGGAAAAATATGGAGGCATTAGAATATCCTTGGTTTTATTCTCCATTCCTTTCCTTATGATTCCTAGCATTATATTTGCTTTCTTGGTTGCCATTGAACACTGAGTGGAGGGTTTCAAAGTATTATCCACAATGACACCTAAATCCTTTTCCTAGGTGGTGGTTCCTAATGTGGTACCTTGCATCGTGCAGCTGTAGTTTGGGTAGTTCTTTCTTAGGTGCATAACTGCACTTGTCCACATTACATTTTGTCTGCCATTTGGATGTTCAGTCTTCTAATTTTTCAAGGTTGTCTTGCAATTTTTCAAAATCCTCTTGTGTTTTTACAACTTTGAATAATTTTGTGTCATTTGCAGTTTTGATCACCTCACTCGTTATTCCTATTTCCAGGTCATTTATGAATATGCTAAAAAGCAATGGGTCCAATACAGATGCCTGGGGTACTTCACTATTTACCTTTCTTCACTGAGAACATTTTTAGCCCTACTCTCTGCTTTCTATCTTTTACCAGGTCCTGATCCACATTAGTGCATTGCCTCCTATCCCAGGACTTAATGAGAGGAACAGTTTCTGGTGGTGAAATCAGGAGTGTTGCATTCTGAGATCTGGTAGTCCATGGTACTGGTTTCTTCTCCTGTAGATGTTCAGTCTGAGTTGGTGAATTACCACTTCTGCTTTATCTCTGTTTCAGTATGCTATGAAAACTAATTTGCGGGTTTTTCTATCTAAAGTTAAAAAGTTTCTAAATCTTCAGTAAGTAGCCAATACATCTAAATCATGCCTGGAAACCATCTCTAGTCTGATATATTTTTATCTGCATTCATTAGATTAGAAGCACTGGTAGTAGGTAAACAAGATACATTGTTGTAGTTAAATCTGAAAAATGTATTGTTGATTGTGAGCAGTTAGGAATGTTAAAAAGGAAATGTCCATTTTGTAAGTCTGATATAAATGAAATTCATGAAAATGTGATATTCTAATACAAGATAATATGGAAAGCAACTGGAAATTAAAAAATACTTTATGCTTTAATATCCAAAAATCCTTTTTGCCAATATGCCTGAGATTGCCATGTTCAAGATTTATCTAAAAGAAACATTGGACGTCCCTGAAGCTGCCTTGCCATTAATATTATCAGTGATTATAATTTGCCCACTTAAAATGAAGGCCAAAAGGAATTGGTTAAACTATGAATCTCTGGTACCAAAATGGGGGACTATGGCAAATGTCCCTGAGAATCAGCGGCCAAAGCAGTCTTCGCAATATGGGGGAGCCCAGGTAGGAAGGGGGCCCAAATAGTGTCAGTGACGGCAGAGCAACTTCCCACTCCTTTTCTCTCTGCCTTGAAGTTGGAGGTATAGAGGAATACTGTTTTTCTTTGAAACCAAGGGGTATGTTTACTAAACCGCGCTAAGGTAGCATGCCATAGCGTGCACTAACAGCAGCAATAAAGTATCTGTGCAGAAAGAGCCCTGAATGTGTAGAAGGCGTGGTGGTGTAAAGCATCCTATGTGCCCTTAACATGTGCTAACGGAACATGGTGCGGTAAGGTGACAAGCATGCACTTTAATGTATGAAAAAGGCTGTAACCTCAAAACAGGATAAAGGAGCATCAATGGAAGACAATCTGAAGGTAATGGATGGATGGACAGGTGGTAGTTAATGAACCAGATGAATATTTGCATTCTGATGTTGTATTCAGCGGGATGTGCAGATGACACCCAAGAATAATGTATCAGTGTGGTGTGCACAAGGAACTGTCAGTACTGTCAGTGTTTTGCATAGGAGAGGCCTGAAATTTGTCTGGATGGAGTCAGCATGTTGTTGATATGTTCAGCAAAAGAAGGACTGAGCATGAGTGGTGATTTGGAGCAGTCACAAGAGAGGTGTGTTTTATCTGTTGAGCAGTTGCACATGTTCTTGCACGTGTCATGGTGTAGCAGCTGCATGTAAAAGATAGGACTGCACATGACGGCCATATGGTGAATGTGGACCTGTGGTCCCGATGGTGGTAGCAGAAAGTGTGTTATGTCTGTGCTGGTCTGATGTTGCAAATGTGATGGTACAGATGCAGTTTGGGTCTGTTTGTCCAAGAAGTAGGTGTGCCATGGGGACCTTGAAATACTGGAGGAGTGGCCTAGTGGTTGGGGCAAGGTACCTCAAGCCGGAAGGTTGGGGGTTCAAATCCAACTAGAGGACAGCAACCTTGGGCCGGAAGGACTGGGGTTTCTAGTCCCACAGGTGCTCCTTGTAGTCTTGGGCAAGCCACTTAACCCTCCATTGCCCATGTTCCCTGTAAAATAGTTATCTCCAAGTTATAATGCCCTGTTCAATGTAATTTCAGTTTGTTCAATGTAAACCACCTTGATATCATGAAAGGCGGTATATAAGAAATGTTAAATAAATAAATAAAAATAAAAAGTAGTGAGTGTGTTGGCTGCCTTAGCTGGTCCCATAACCACACAATCTACCTGATCCATGTGGATTAAAAAAATGTTCAAGTCTGTGTCATGGAGCAAGTAATGATGTGTGAGGATTGCAGCAGATGGGCATTGAAGGAGTGGGATATGGTTGTAGCAGCAGATAAGCATGCAATAAATAAAACCAGGAGTCTTTTCAAGGATCCAAGCCAGTTTAATGTGCACAGGCTCAAGCAATAATCAATTTCAAAATGGCTGAGCAATGGTTTCTAGCAAAACAACAACTTTTATACCGTTCTTCTCCATTCTAGACATAGGCAAACTTTTCATTGGTCTCAGTAACCCCTCTCACCCATCTATTGGTCCTGGTACCACTACGTAGCTATCCAATGAGGACCTTTGACTGGGCTCAGCACCTGGTTGCCCCCCTTCCAGTCCCAATTACAATGGTCAGTTCACTAACTTTGATACTTCTCTCCTCCAAGGTCGCTATCCAGCTGGAATATGTGGGAAAGCAGGGCACTGTAACCTTTCTTACAGCAAGTTAATTAATTCCATAGAAGCTTCTCACATCCTTATCAATACCAATTAGAGCTGTTTTCTGTCTTTTCTAAGTTTCGTTTCTGCTTAGCTATGTTCAGTTAAGCTGAGTTAAGTTTCAATTCTATGGTGTCATCATTCAGGGGGGTTTTCATTCCTCTGGGCCTAACTACAGGCTTCATTTACAGATCAAGCTGCTTAGGCCTGTCTGTTTAGTTCAATTAGCATAGATCATAGGCCTTCGCCTACCACATGGTTGCATGTACAACATATATGTGTCAGAGTTTCCAATGGCCAGTCAAAGTTAGGGTGCCATATTTCAATCATGTGCTGCATGTGTATAATACATCCTCTGGTCAAGCATCATCAGCCCTCTGCAATGTTGTATGCCAGAGGCAAGAAATTATTGCTGTCAGATATGCATGAATGCAATGTGCATGCCTGACTATGTTAGGCCCCATTGTGAAATGGCTACATCTATAAAGGCACACCATGGCCTGCAGCTGACATATTTGAAGATGAGGGTAACAGAACCCTGATGAGAACATGTGGTATCTGAAATGTGGTCCACTCTCCACAAAGACAGTGCTGCAAGCATAATACCAAACGTTCACAGAACCTCACAGAGGATGCTGTACCAATAAAGGAATGTGTGTTGCAGCATATATTGCAGCTAAAGGTTGTCTGCTCAAAATCACTCTAGTGGTATGTGTCCGCATGTGGTGTAAATATGGTATAGAGGGGAAGATGTGCAGTTACAGTTATGGTCATATACTCGTATACCAATCTTTTGCACTCTGTGGCTCACACGTGTGCTTTGGGCACAGTAGCAACAGTCTCTCAGGTTTCACAGCAGAGTAAAAACCAGCCTGGCTGTCGTACAGTCATGACTGTAATGAGTATGGTAGAAATATATATGAGCATGAATAGGGACATGGGTACATGATTTAATGCAGACACTGCACAAGTTTGGACAGAAGAATGAGAAAGGTTTTAAAAAACATCCATTACAAACATTGAGCCGGTGTCTGGTGTGTCCAAAGTCAGTGCTCCAATCATTATGCTAAAGCTGCACAGCATCCAGCATAGGAAGATTAACCAATTAAGGGAATGTATGTATCTTCCTGCAATGTAGAAGCAGGTTGATAGATCCATATTACCCCTGTAGGAAGTGGCTGCACATTCAGTATATATGCGATGGAGACAACGACCTGCTCCCACAGTTAGGGTCCAGTCTCCCAAGCCTGTCCACATTGTGGGCCATGCATCCACTGTGTTCACATGGACACACTCTGGTTCTGGCCTACAGCAGGGGCCGGGAACACATCACGTCAGATGTACATGGGCACACTGTTTCAGCAGCACACAGTAGAAACATCATGATGTCTGTTCCAGAGTCAGTTCAGTGCCCAGCCTGTTCCATGGATCATTATTTGTGCATATAGAACTCACATCCTGACAAAAGGGAGGGTGCATGGTCCATAGTCAAAATGCACTTAGCAGTGATTCAAACCCAGGCCTTTTCCGAACATTGCACATGATCCAACCATTAGCCTACATCTGAAATCAGGTGTTGTGCATCTGAGGCATTGACAGGTCTCTTCCCTGCAACGCCCCTGAGCCAGGCAAATAGGGCCAGGCCCTCAGCAGACATGTTGATACATGTATATCAACCCAATGTGCATTTGCTTGACAATGCAGACACATGACATTTCATAGTCATAACCCTTCATGGATATTCATCAGCCAGTGAACATGCCATGGAGCCTAAACCATTTCTCCATACCTTACCTAGGCAGGTCTCTAACCTCTTGACTATACCTCAACACAGTCAGGCACAGAACTGGCAGTCATTATGGATAATACAAGTCCCTACAAACAATGTGCTACACCCAAGACAGGATGCAGCTTTACAGACACATTTAGAGGTCATGGTACAGCACACCTCAGGCCCGACTACAGCAGTGTGCATGCAGTACGTGATACATACAATGCACAGTACTGCAGATGATCATGCCACACTGGTGCAGGCTACATCTCATGTGCAACCATGGTGGCTGTTCCTTCACTATTCTCCACAGGCCAGACTAACCACACACTCACATGTGTCTGCTGTTGTAGTGTGCAGTAATGAGCAGTGCACCTGCACATGTGCAGGATGCTATACAGGGCAATCCAGGCACAGCTGCACACACACTGAACATAGACCACCTTTGAGCACCATATGTACCATGCACACTTCTCCAACTAACATGCCCCAAGAAACACATTGCCAATACCGCAAGAGCGATCTATTTCAAAATCAGATCCCTCAGACACCTACGCCCGTTACTCGATCCAAATGATTTCCGAACCATTTACCAAGCCCTGATCATTCCCTATTTCGATTATGCAAACTTCATACTACAAGGGCTCCCTCAATCCACTTTGAACCCCCTGCAACTTGCTATGACCAGTGCAGCGCGGGTACTCTTTGGGGCATCCAGGAGAGACCACGTAACACCTCTCCTGAAACAGTTCCACTGGCTCCCCATTCAAGCCAGGATCAGTTTTAAGACCTTCAAAGCTGGCAAGGGGCTCTCCTCCTCCTCCCTATCTGAACTCATCCAACCCCTTGCACCTAACAGACCAAGAAGAACCGCAGAGTCAAACATGCTAACAATCCCAAAAGAAATGACAAGATGCACCAAAACAACACCTAACAGAGCTTTCCGACTCTGTGCCACAAGACTATGGAATACCTTACCGGCACATATCAGGGCAATCCCCAACTTGAGCCAGTTCAGGAAGGCCCTTAAACATTTCCTCTTCATCAAATATCTCACTGACAACACCGAACCTCAGTCCCACTTGAATAGCGAGAACATCAGCAATAGTAGTAGTCAACCAGGCAAACCCTCGCAACATGTGTCCCCAACAATGTAAAACACCAAACAGTATCCTTCTCTCATTACACTTCTTATGTATATAGTTTACCCTGTTATCTAAGTTCCATATCCTGTTAATTGTAATGACCAGACATATGCAATTTGTCGGATGTTTTTGTTCCATGTAAACCGTGCTGATGTCGAATAGTGCGGTATATAAGAAATGTTAATAAATAAATAAATAAAATGATCACATCCATCCACTCTGCCTTTAGAGCTGCACTGTGTACCATTGTACATTCAAACCTCCCTTATGCTTGGCCTCACAAATTACCAGAGGCTCTGATCCTTCACATGACACCATGATTACACAGGGGCATTATGGTCTTCATGAACAAATGTACCAGAGATTGTTATATACCAGTTGCAGAGGTTACCCTTAATGGGAAGTTAGGTCACACAGCACCTGCTCCATAGGGTCAGTACTGTACTACTCAAGCTCTTATTTTTTAGCCACAGATCTATGTCACAGCTAGTTTGCTGCATGTGTAATCTCTTCTGTGTACTGCTACGTATAAGTGGGGCATGCAGGGATGTCCAGTTTTCTCTTGTACCCTCTTTGTCCTGGGGTGATTTCAGAAGCACTATTACAGACAGCTGGGTTGCAGCAGCAGGTTCACAGATGCTATGACTTGCCCTTGAAGATTTTATTTTGGGAAGGGGGGAAAGAGTGAAAGAAAGGTGTGAAAAGACAGAAACGGGTATGTGAGATGGAACAAGACCCTGCAGCAGAAATGGTTCACACTCATTGCTGCAGCTGTGTCCATCATTATCTTGATGAGCCAATCAGACACTGCAACTCTGCATGTGTCAACCAACCCAGGGACATTGAGATGTAGTCACATTACAGCTATCCCAAGGCTGCTGTTCCATATACATCACATGTGCACAGGGCACTCATGTGTAGCCTGACTGTCTGAATATCACACAGAAGCAGAATAAGAGATAAGGGTGTTGAGGCCACTTGGCAATAGTGATCATAGCATGATCGCGTTTGATTTAATTAGTGGAGGAGGGATAGTAAGGAAATCCACAGTACTACCTTTTAACTTTCGAAAGGGAGACTATGATAAAATGAGGAAAATAGTTAAGAAAAAACTAAAAGGAGCAGTTGCAAAGGTTAAAGACTTACATCAAGCTTGGGTGTTGTTGAAAAATACTATCTTGGAAGCCCAGACCAGCTGTATTCCACGCTTTAAGAAAAGTGGAAGGAAGTCCAAAAAACTGCCAGCATGGTTTAAAGGTGAGGTCAGAGAGGCTGTTGTTGCCAAAAAAGCATCTTTCAGGAAATGGAAAAAAGAGCCAAGCGACGAAACCTGGAAACAGCACAAGCACTGGCAAGTTAAATGCAAGGCATTGATAAGGCAGGCAAAGGGAGAATTTGAGAAGAAGCTTGCTGCGGAAGCAAAAACGCGTAATAAAGACTTTTTCAAGTTCATTTGTAGCAAAAAACCTGTGAGAGAGTCAGCTGGTCCATTAGATGATAGAGGGGTTAAAGGGACACTAAGAGGCGACAAGGCAATAGTGGAGAGACTCAATGAATTCTTTGCTTCGGACTTTACTGAGGAAGATGTAGGGATGTTACCCATGACTGAAGTGGTATTTAAAGGTGCGGAAGAATTGAAGGAAATATCGATACATTGGGGAGATGTATTACAACTATTAGATAAACTGAAGAGTAGCAAATCACCTCGGCTGGATGATATACATCCAAGGGTGTTGAAAGAACTGAAATATGAGATTGCAGACCTGCTGCTAGTAATCTGTGAACTATCATTAAAATCATCTGTAATACCGGAAGATTGAATGGTGAACGTAACGCCAATTTTTAAAAGGGTTCCAGGGGTGATCCAGGAAACTACAGACCGGTGAGCCTGACGTCAGTACCGAGAAAAATGGTAGAAACCATCATAAAGAACAAAATTGCTGAACATGTAGATAGTCATGGCTTAATGGGAGACAGCCAACATGGCTTTAGACAAGGAAGATATTGTCTTACTAATCTGTTATGTTTTTTTGAAGGTGTGAATAAACAGGTAGACAAAGGTGAGTCGGTTGATATAGTGTATTTGGACTTTCAGAAAGCCTTTGACAAGGTCCCTATGGAGAAAGGTGAATAGTGGTGTATCCCAGGGATCTGTGCTGGGTCCGCTGCTTTTTAACATATTCATAAATGACCTGGAAAAGGGAATAACGAGTGAGGTTATCAAATTTGGAGATGACAGAAAACTGTTTAAAGTTGTTAAAGCCCAAGAGGATTGTGGAAAATTGCAAGAGGATCTTTATAAATTGGAAGACTGGGCATCAAAATGGCAGATGAAATTTAATGTGGACAAGTGCAAAATTATGCACCTAGGGAAGAAGAACCCAAACTATGGTTACACGATGCAAGGTTCCACATTAGGAACCACCACCCAGAAAAAAGATTTAGGCGTCATTGTGGATAACATGTTAAAACCCTCAGCCCAGTGTGCAGTGGCGGCCAAGAGAGCAAATAGAATGGTAGGTATCATAAGGAACGGAATGGACAATAAATTAAAGGATATTATAATGCCTCTATATCGTTCCATGGTGAGACCGCACATTGAATATTGTGTGCAATTCTGGTCACCGTTTCTTAAAAAGGATATAGCGTTATTAGAAAAGGCTCAGAGAAGAGCCACCAAAATGGTAAAGGGGATGGAAGGATATCCCTATGAAGAAAGGCTAAAAAGGTTAGGGCTCTTTAACCTGGAAAAGGGAAGGCTAAGGGCAGATATGATAGAAGTCTGTAAATTAATGAATGGAGTGGAACGGGTAAATGTAGATTGACTGTTTACGTTATCAGAATATAGAAAGACTAGGGGACATGCAATGAAGCTACAGGGTAAACTATATAAGACTAATAAAAGAAAATATTTTTTTCACTCAATTTGTAATCAAACTCTGGAATTTGTTACCAGAGGACGTAGTAAAGGCTGTTAGTGTAGCTGGGTTTAAAAAAAGGTTTGGACAAGTTCCTGCAGAAAAGGTTCATAAATCATTATTAAGAAGGGACCCAGGATATCAACACTTGACCCTATACAAGCATTATGGAACCTGTGTTTTTCTGGGGAAACTGCTAGGTACTGTTGTGCACCGCCCTGGTGGCCAGTGGTCGTAAGGGTAGGTGGGACACAAAAATTATTTTATTATGAGAGGAGGGTCTTTTAAGAGCCAGGTGTAACCTGGTCTTAGCAGTTCTGAAGATAACATATATCATTCACAGGTCTAACAGTGACTCTGCACTGCCTGAAATACACAAAGAACAGTCCATTTCTTCCTGAGATAAAAGGCTTGGCTCTACAAGTTCCACTTGCATCGGCTCAGAATTATCTCTGTCTGTATCAGTGGTTTCACTGACTATAATTTCTGACCAGGCCCTAGTTCTGTTCTCTGGATGTTTAAAGAGTTCCTCTAGTGTTTGCCAATGAGCAAGCAGGCTTCTTTCTTTCACTCTGCTTTGCCTCCAAAGGTGATTGTTCCTTTGCCCAGCACTAGTTTCCCAAGTGCTTCTTTCTGCTCAGTCCTTGCTTGTGGTGCTTCTCTCTCATAAACCTTAAGCTTTACCTCCAGCTCCACACCTGCAAGCACTGCTCTGCTCTTTCCAGTCTCCAGTCCTGCAAGCATTGCTCTGCCTTCTCCAGTCTCCAGTCTTCCGTTTATAAAGCTCTCCTGTGTTTGAGCTTTCCGGGCTGACTGTCAGGTGCTCTCGATTAGCTAAGTGTGTCACTCAGGCTCTGTGAGTGCACGCCTGCTCCCTCTAGCTGTTCTGTGCGGATATTGCATCTTGTGCACATCTTTTTCTTCATGAAAAACAGCTTCTTCTCCTGCATTTTTGCTTTCATCAGCCCCTGCTGCATGACATATCCCCCTTCTTAAAATATTACAGACTGAGGAATCTTCTTCCCTACAGCATGTAATCTGTGACATCACCTCCATCCTATAACGTAGCTTTCCTTCTTTACGCTCTAGACTACAGTTGTGTGGTTGCAATGTCGTAGGGTTGGATATTTTTTCTATGGATGCCATCAAAGCCAACCTTTCATGCCACTGTCAGAGGACGTTCACGTGATAGACCTGGTTGTGTCCCTTTTTGTCCTGGATTAAATATGAAGCTGGACCCATGGGTTTGACCACCGTGTAAGGTCCCTTCCACTGAGCTTCAAATTTTGGAGTTGGTCCAGACACTAGGACTATCACTTTCTCCCCTATATCCAATTGCCTTGGTCTTGTACGTCTGTCGTAATATCTTTTTTGCTTTTGTTGGCTCTCTTTCAATTTTTCCTCCACCAGACGAGAAGTCCGCTCTAGATGACTCCTCAAACTTCTCAGAAATTGTGGCATCCCTATTTCAGCTTCAACTGGTTCCGTCCATTGTTCTCGTAAGATATCCAGTATACTTCTTGGCGCTCGTCCGTACATTAGTTCGTAGGGCGAGATGCCTAGGGAACTCTGGGTTCGTTCCCTGCAAGCATATAGTATGAAGGGTAGCATGGTATCCCATTCCGTCATTTCCCCATCCAAAGTGCGTCGAAGCATCTGCTTTATGCTTTGGTTCATTCTCTCAACCAAACCGTTGCATTGAGGATGATAAGCCGCCGTCTTGAGATGGTGAATGCCGAAGGAGTCCCACACCTGGGCCAAGTATCTGGACATAAAATTGGTTCCCCTGTCCGTCAGTACTTCCTGTGGGAACCCCACCTCACAAAATAGCTTTTTCAATTCACTAGCAATAGTCTTCACTGAGATGTTTCTTAAGGGCACTGCCCACGGGAAACGGGTCGCTTGATCAATGATAACAAGTATGTATTGAAATCCTCTTGGTGTTTTTATAAGAGGTTCCACTATATCCATGGCGAGCCTTCTAATCGGCTCCGAAATTACCGGCATCGGAAGTAAGGGTACCTCAGGCGGTCGTACCGGGGTTACACGTTGACAAGAGGCACACGATTCGCAAAAGCGAGTAGTTTCCCTAAAGACGCCTGGCCAATAAAATCTAGCCAGTATCTGATCAAGGGTGCCTTGTGCTCCCTTGTGTCCACCTACTGGGTGGTCATGGGCTAAGCGTAGAACCAAGGATTTGAAGGTATTTGGTACTACCAGATGTTTCCGAATATTTCCTGTCCGGAGGTCCTTACTTTCTCTGTACAGTATTTCTTCATCTATAACAAATCTGGGATAGGTATCTCTCTCTTCTTGGGCATGCTCAAAAGCGCGGGACAGCGCAGGATCCGCTCTTTGCTCCTTTTTGAAGGAGGGGAATTTTTCCACCAATTCCGAGGGTACCCACGGCATTCTTTTTCCTGCTTCGAGCTCCGCTCTACCCTGAGAATGACACTTTCTCTCCTTCCGCTTCTCTGCTTTTGATTTTCTTTCCCTTCCAGAGGGGTCATTTATCAAACCTTCATAAGAAGGGAGGTCATCCAAAGTTGCTTCTCAGGAACAAGAGGGGATTTTGGAAGTTTTTGCTTGCATACGCATCGAAACTAGAGCCTCCCTAGGACATATGGCCTTTTTTGATTCTTCCAAAAGAGGACTGGGAACTGCTGTAATCTCAGAGCGGGTGCAAGTGGATACAAAAGCTTCCTGTGGAGACAAGCCCTTTTTAAGACCTTTTTTAAACTGAAGCCAGTCTCTGCCTAGCACTAGCTCTTGAGGTAGCCTAGGTATCACAGCAATCAACATCTCCTTTTCAATACCCAAGCCTTTTACCAATAGCTTGTATACTGGTAATGTGTAGCAGCACCATGTATGCATTTTATTTTTACTTTTCCTTCCGGCTGTTCAGGTACAGACTCACCATGCTCCTTGATCAAAGACCATAATTTGTGGGAGATCATGGTCTGATCTGCGCCAGAGTCTAAAAGTGCTTTTGCCTCAATGCCTTGTATTTTTACACTTAATACAAACCCTTCCCTCATTGCTTTCATGTTTTCTCCAATGAGAGCAGTACGCATGTAACATTCATTCTTTAAGTGACCCTTTTTCCCACACGAAAAACATCTTTTAGGGGGTTCCTTTAACATAGCGGTAACATTTTTCAAACCCTTATATGCACAGCATGAGAGACTTTCTGATGTCTGCGCTTTCATACCAACTGCCAACTTTGGAATCTGCGCCTTTGGCTGGGTGACCAATTCGACTTCCAAATAACGCTCTGTTAGCGCAATGGCTTCAGCAGTGGTGTGACAATTTTGCAGAATAAGGAAGTTCTGCACGCTTTTAGGAACTGCAGACATGTATTGTTCCAATACTATCATATCCATCAAAGTACTCACTGTTTTTTCATCAGGTTTTAACTATTTTGTAGCCAAACTGCTTATTCTATGTCCTAGAGCCTTAGGCGTCTTGCCTACCTTAAGCTGAGTAGCTCTAAACATATGATTGTATACAAAGGGTGTGAGGCCTAGGCGATCCCTGATGGCCTTGATCACCTCTTCATAATTATTGGCCAGAGCAGGGGGCATCGCCCTGTATGCTGACAGCGGCTCCCCTGTGAGGGCTGCTGCCAGGCGAATTTCCCATTACTCTTTCGGCCAGTTCGCCGAACGTGCAATTCTATCAAAGGAGTCAATGAAATCATCCACGTCATCGGTGGCAGTTAACTTTCCTATCGACAAGGTGTCACATGTCCATTGTCCTACCGGACGATTACTCAGTCCAGAGTTCTGTCCTAGCTCAGTGTTGGCTCTCTCCAGCGACTCTTTCTGCTGTGCCAGCCAGGCCTCCATCATTTGCAGCACAGGCTTCTGCTGCTCCTGCATGGCATAAATAGCATGCCTCTGGTTCTGGCAAGCGAGTTCTCCTTGCCGGTTGAACTGCAGAGCCATCCAAGCGCACAGCTCCTTCTGCTCCATGATGATCCCTGAAAAAAAACACAGAGAAAAACCAAGTGCGGCCCAACAACTAACAATGAGCTTCCTTTTTTTTTTTTTTAAACTCTTACTGCTATATCCAACACTCCAACACAGGTCAGGTATATATGCGTTTTACCTGGTGCCAGTGTTGTGTCAGCTTTGGAAAAGACGTTGCTGCTCCGGCATGCAGTGCTCCGCCTTCGGTGCCAGCAACCGGATACTTCCCACTCTGATCCACGTCTCCTTCCACTCCGGGTTCTTGGTCTTCCGGTCCGGGTTTTTGCCACTCCACTCCGGGTTTTGCTACTCCACTCTGGGGTTTGCCACTCCACTCCGGGTTTTGGCGCTCCACTCCGGGTTTTGCTTTTTTTTTTTTTTTTAAACCTTGGGGTTAATTTCTTTCTTTATTCTTCTTCTTGCGGTTGTGAACCTCAAAATCCAAACAACTACGCCATTTATGTTGTGCACCACCCTGGTGGCCAGTGGTCGTAAGGGTAGGTGGGACACAAAAATTATTTTATTATGAGAGGAGGGTCTTTTAAGAGCCAGGTGTAACCTGGTCTTAGCAGTTCAGCTCTTAACTAAGAAAAATTGTTTATGCAGAGTAGAGGGTTAACAAGGCATTTATTTCCCTTTACGCATAAGATTCAGCTGGGTTACAACCTAAAGAAAAAGTCCTTAACTTCAGGAATGAAATCAACTCAGGTTAACAGAAAAACTGTTATGCTTCACACTTGTAACAATGCTTAGTTAAGCTTTCCAGAGTAAAGCAAATGTTTCAGCACTCTTCTTCCGTTTAGCAAATGAATAACATTCTGAAGATAACATATATCATTCACAGGTTTAACAGTGACTCTGCACTGCCTGAAATACACAAAGAACAGTCCATCTCTTCCTGAGATAAAAGGCTTGGCTCTACAAGTTCCACTTGCATCGGCTCAGAATTATCTCTGTCTGTATCAGTGGTTTCACTGGCTATAATTTCTGGCCAGGCCCTAGTCCTGTTCTCTGGATGTTTAAAGAGTTCCTCTAGTGTTTGCCAATGAGCATGGCCTACCCTCGGGCGTTGGCTACTTGGCTTATGAGAGGTAGCTTTGCTTTCCTTTCTCACAGGTTTAGCATTACTTTCAAAAGGCTTTTTATAAGGTAAGGTTTTCTTCATAGAAACCGAGTCAGCATACCTTGGCTTCCAGCAGCATATAGAACTGGGATTTCCTCCTTCCCGCAGTTCTTCAGGAACACAATCTCTGTGCCAGTCTCCTCTCTGAAAGCTTCTGTTACCTTTCGGTTTAGCCCCAGGTTCCTCTGGTACAAGCAGGCTTCATTCTTTCACTCTGCTTTGCCTCCAAAGGTGATTGTTCCTTTGCCCAGCACTAGTTTCCCAAGTGCTTCTTTCTGTTTGGTCCTTGCTTGTGGTGCTTCTCTCTCGTAAATCTTCAGCTTTACCTCCAGCTCCACACCTGCAAGCACTGCTCTGCTCTTTCCAGTCTCCAGTCCTGCAAGCACTGCTCTGCCTTCTCCAGTCTCCAGTCTTCCATTTATAAAGCTCTCCTGTGTTTGAGCTTTCCGGGCTGACTGTCAGGTGCTCTCCATTAGCTAAGTGTGTCCACTCAGGCTCTGTGAGTGCACGCCTGCTCCCTCTAGCTGTTCTGTGCGGATATTGCATCTTGTGCACATATTTTTCTTCATGAAAAACAGCTTCTTCTCCTGCATTTTTGCTTTCATCAGCCCCTGCTGCATGATAGTACGCATGACCTAGATTGGCCACTCTTGGAAACAGAATACTGTGCTTGATGGACCTTGGCCTGACCCAGTATGGCATATCTTATGTTCTTAACTTGGACTACTAGTGAAAGAACTGCATCATTAAATTAATCGAGTTATGATGCGGCTACATAGTCAAGGCATGGTCACAGCACAATCAGGGTGATGGTGGCCTGTCAGCAGTTTAGGCTGTATGCACCCTAGTCATGCTACTGTCTGTTATATGTTAGTCCATCCCTTCCAGATATGTTCCCTCTCACACATGTACATTCTTTAGTAATGGTGCTGTTTTATACATTTCCCAGAATCCTCTCCCCTTTATTTGCATTGGACCTGTGCTGTGGTATTGCAATGCAGAGTACAATGGATGATGAGCTTCAGTGGTGCTGTGGGTGCGTCACAGCAACCTACATCTGCCTCATCCCCAGATGCTGTGTGCCCCACTCTGCCTGTGGCAGTGAGAAACACACATAGTACCGTGCCTCTGTATACCCATCAGGTTTTTTCACTGGCACTAGACCATGCTGACATGGCAGGAGAGGCATGTGCACTCACTCACACTGCAGGTGCCGTGGGCACACCCACAGGTGGCCACATGCACAAGGGCCTTGCACTGTCTGTACATTTACTGATGGGATGACCAGCAGCACATTGTACATACAAACATAATTACATACATAAGGTATTAATACACATTAAAACATGATAAAACAAAGCATAAAGAAATTACTTAAAAATCACGCCATATCTTTGTCATTTGCAGTGGAAGAATCAAGAATGGGTCTATTCATCTCAACCATGTTCTGGTAAATGCCAAAACAGTAACTAGCAAATAGCAATTGATCACAGGATTTAATTAAAAAGAATAATTTGGACATCTTCAGTCTAATATTCAAAGCAAATTTTGTGCCTCTCTCCAATTAATGGCTAAAGTTCTGGAGAGGATTGAGTCCTTCCTTCCTGAGAGAGAAATGAGATTCAGGGTACATGTGTGGATCATATCTGTCCAAAAGATAATGTGGGGTTCTACAGGGCTCGTCTCAACCCCATACTCTTCAACATCGTTTTGCAACCTTTGGACCCGCCGATACAATCTTATGGCTTTGTTCTTTCTATATCTTTGGATGACATACAACTGATTTTCCAACTGGCCAAAAACCGAGTGAGACTTCTGAGCCTCTTAACAGTGTAAAGGGTAAGACAAGTTAATGCTTATGAATGCTTAAAAAACTGGAAAAATATGCAACAGGGACTTGGATTGGGCCCAATTATTGAACAGGCTGAAAATTGACCGTATAATAGTCCTATTTAAGAATTCTCCTCAAAGCTTTGGGGGTTAAATTGGATTCTGAGGGTTCATTTTCACCACAAGTATTGTTGGTAGTGCAATGGATATATATTTAGCTTCACCTAGTGAAACAATTTAACTCATTTTTGGAGTAACATAGTATATTATGACAGATAAAAACCAGTATGGTCCATCGAGTCTGCCCAGTAAGTTGGCTAGAGTTGTAACTGCAGCTCCGTGCCGATCACCATTCTCTATGCATGTGTTTAGGGTTGTACCTACTGCTCTGTGCAGGTCAGGCCCCCTGTATTTACTGAAGTATAAAAGATATGTAAATTTGCTTTGATTTCACCCTCTTGCTATTTTGGGATCCACTATGTCTGTCCTATGCCAATTTGAATTTCAGCACTATATTTGCCTCACCACCTCCATCAGGAGGGTATTCCATTCATCCACCACCCTTTCAGTGAAAAAGTATTTCCTGACATTGCTTTTAAGTTTACCGCCTTGCAGCTTCATCATATGCCCTCTAGTCTTACAGCTTCCCCTTCTTTGAAAAAGGTTTGTTTGTTCATTGATACACTTTAAGTATGTGCCATATCTCTCCTATTTAGGTATTCAAGTCTCTTCTGATACATCTTCTGGTGCAGGCTCCAAATTATTTTGATCACCTTCCTCTTAACCGTTTCATGTCCTTTGTGAGATGTGGTCTCCAAAACTTAACACAATGCTCCAAGTAAGGCCTCAGCAATGACTTGTACAGGGGCATTAATACCTCCTCCTTTCTGCTGGTTCGTCCTCTCTGTATGCAAACCAGCATGCTTCTAGCTTTGGCTACCGCCTTGTCAAATTGTTTTGCCACCTTCAGATCCTTCGACTCTAGCACTCAGATCCTCCCCTGGTCCATGAACACTAACCTCTCCCCCCATTGCATACATTTCTTTTGGATTTCTGCATCCCAAGTGCATGACTCTGCACCTCTTTGCATTAAATCATAACTTCCAAGCATTAGACCATTCTTTCAGTGTTTTTAGATCTTTACTCATGTTGTCTACTCTCTCACAAGTGTCCTCTTGGTTGCAAATTTTTGTATCATCTGCAAAAAAGCATACTTTTCCATTCAGTCCTTCCGCAATATCATTCACAAATACATTGAACAGTATCGGACCCAGGACTGATCCCTGAAGCATGCCACTATGCACCTTCCTTTCTTCTGAGTGAGTTTCATTTACCACCACCTTCTGTCATCTGTCAGTCTAACAATTTCTGATCAAGGACCTATCCCCAGACTGCTTAGTTTATTAATAAGCCCCCTATATGGAACAATATCAAACAGGACCATACCAATGGCAAAATGCACCCTGTGCGACTTGCACATTGGGTGCATGCCCCCCCTGCACTCACATCTAGCCACTTTATGGGGCGGGAGAGAAGAGGCGCGCACCCGATGTGCAAGCCGCCTGCTGCCTGGCACGCTAAGCAGGTCTGGTCCCTCCCGGAGAGACCAGACCTGCTTAGTGTGCAGGTGGGAAGACTTCAGGGGCACATTTCGGCTCTCTGCCGTTGCCTGCTGCCGCCGGCGGCAGGCAACAGCAGAAAGCCGAAATGTGCCCCTGAAGTCTTTGCGCCCTGTGCGGCCGCACCGCTCACACAGGGCTCGGTACAGTCCTGGTATCAAAGGCTTTGCTGAAATCTAGATATATCACATCCATCTAATTCTCTGGTCCCCAAAGAACTCAATCAGATTTGTTTGCCATGATCTTCCCCTGGTAAAACCATTTTGCCTCAGATCATGCAATCCATTGGTTTCCAGAAAGTCCACTATTCTTTTTTTCAAGAATGTCTCCATTGTATTTCCCACCACAGAGGTAAGGCTTACTGGCCTATAGTTTGTCACCGCTTCCCTATTACCACTTTTGCGAAGAGGTACCACTTCAGCCCGATCCAGTCCTGCAGAACCTCTCCTGACTCCAAGAATTTATTAAAATCATCCTTTAAAGGCCCTGCCAGAACTGCTCTGAGCTTTTTCAACATCCTGGGATATATCCCATCCGGTCCCATGGACTTGTTCAGTACTGCAAGCTATTCAAACACAGTGTATGGTGTGGTATCTATTCCATTCCCATTTGTATATATTTTTTTACTCATATGTGGTTCTTCTGCAGGATTTTCTTTCATGAGAACAGAAGTATTTGTTTAGCATTTTTGCTTTTTCAATGTCATTTTCCACAAATCCGTCGTTGGCACTTTTGAGTCTTGCAATTCAACCTCTGATCTTCCTCTTCTGAATATACCGGAAAAAGTTTTGTATCCATGCTTCACATATTTAGCAATCTTTTCTTCTGCCTTTGCTTGTGCTATCCTTATTTCTCTTTTTCTCTCTTTTAGTTTGATCCTATACTCTTTTCTGTGTTCCTCTTTTTGAGATCTTCTGAATTTTGTGAAAGCTGTGTTTTTTGCCTTTATTTGTGCAGCCACTTCTTTGGAGAACCATATACTGCAGGTTTCTTTTTCCCCTTGTCTTTATTTACTTTCCTGGCATATACAGTATATCCATTGCCCCTTTTATTGCCTCTTTTAGTTTAGCCCACTGCAATTCCACTTCCCTTATCTCCTCCCACCCTGCCAACTACTCCTTCAGGTACTTTCCCATTTTACTAAAGTCAGCGTTTTTGAAGTCTAGGACTTTGAGTTTGCTGTGATTGGACTCTGCCTTGCCTTTTACCTCAAACCACACCATGATGATCACTGCTGCTCAAATGGGCACAAACCTGGACCTTCAATACGCTATCTCCATTGGTGAGTACTAAATCCAGCATCAAACTTTCCCTGATCAGTTCCATCTCCAGTTGCCTGAGCAATGCTTTTTGGAAGGCATCCACAATCTTTTTACTTATTTCCAGATTTTCAGAAGGAATACTCCAATCCATATCTGGTAGAGTATTCCTTCTGCAAATCAGGAAAGAAGTAAAAAGATTGTGGTTGAAGTAAAAATATATGAGGAGATCTCAAGCAAGCCAGAACACTGCTGCAAAATTGATAATGGGCTCTGGAAGAAGAGAAAGTTTATCTACATAAACTTATGATCATGATTAAGCATTTTAAGATCATAGTGTTAACTTTTAAGGTCCTATATATGAATCACCCAGTGTTTCTTAAAGATAGGTTACACCAGCAAGACCTTTGCATTCCAGCCAAGATAGTTTTATTTAAGTTTCCTGCTATTTCCTCTCCCAGGAATGCTTGTTGGAGAGCTAAAGCCTTCTTAGCAGTTGTTCTTGTACTGAGGAACACTTACCATTTGAGTCTCATAGTAAACTCAGTCCCAGACTTTCAGAAAGTCCTCATTAATATTAGGTGAAGTGTTTCCTTGATGGTATTAGGGATGATACATTTAGGGGCATGTCTACTAAACCGTGGTAGCCTTTTGCAGCTATCATGGTTCAATAAGCTGCAAAATGCCCAAGGTAAGTCAAAAACCTCTGCCATATCTGCAGGAGGCATTCCCAGCTTTCCCCTTGCAAATAACGTGGAGGTGTTGGATTTACTGTGGAGACCCCATGATACCTGCATTGGTAGGTAGTGCGGGAAAGGTCCCATGGTGCCTGCTGATGCAGGTATTGTGGGAAACTATGGTATATCCCAGGGGAAGACAGGAAGTGAGTGGGTGCACAGAGTTCTCACTAGCTCTGTGCCCCATTCACTACTGTGTCTCTTCATGCTCTGATCACGCCCCCCCCCCCCCGATGCAACAATATTGATAGTGCCATGGATATAAAGATCTGCAGCTCTGACAATATTTTAAAAATAACCTTCCTCCCCCCTTCAAAACCAATACTTCCCTCGGACAGCTCATGGTCCCCAACAGACATTGTTCAAGGGAGATCAATGCACCCTCTAGCCAAAAACAATGCCTGGCTAGTCAGTCAGATGGCAAAAGGCCCCCCTCCCTCCTGGTCCTTTAAATAATGCCTGGTTAGCTGGTTGAGGTCCCGATCTCCCTCCCACCCCCATAAATAATGAGTCCAGGCTAGTCTTTTAACTTGAGGACCCCCTAAATCCCTTCCACCTGACCACCCCATTTTATTCATCGAGTTTAATGGTGGTCCATGGTCAAGGGGACAAGAGAAGTCCTACCCTCTTTTGCCCTCATCCTTGGACCTACCCAAAATGGCTGTGAACATATGGTCCTGCCACCTAGTCTCACACTAGGGGGCTGCACCACAAGATCATGACCATTTTTGTTAGTACTATTACAGAAGCCTGGAGCACTCCTGCCCTCCTCAATAGTACTAATAAAAATGGCCACGATCTAATGGTGCTGCCCCTAGTGTGAGGCTAGGGGACAGCACCATGTTATCGTGACCATTTTGGACAGGCTTGAAGACAAGGGCAGGAGTGGAGAGGACTAGATCAGGTGGATGGGGGTGCTCTCCAAGCTCACTGGCTAGCTGGGACTCATTGTTTTAATGGGCGGGAGGGAGGGGTCCTCAGGACCCTGACTAGCTAGATTAGGCATTGTTAAAAGGATTGGGAGGGAGTTGGAGCTTTGGCTACCTGACTAGCTAAATGGGTCTTGGTTTTGGACAGGGGATGCACCAATCCCCCCTCAGACAGTGCCCGACAAGGATTGGGAGCTGTTTGGGTGGGGGATCAGTGCTGAAGGGCTGATTGGGGTAGTGGGGTCTGCAATGCCATACTGACAGATCGGGCCTGCAGATAATGCCATCACTTAGGTGGCATTATCTGCAGCTGCTTCCCTCCCTGATCATGCCCCTCACCCCTGCACCATGCAAAAACCAGATATCACAAAAAAGTGTCTGCTTTTCTTTTGAGTTAGCTTCTACCACCAGGCAATAAATCAGCATTAGCCCCCTTTGTTGTATATTGATTGACTTACTGTTTTTTACTGCTACTGTAGCAAATCACTCTGAATGTGTATTGTTCAGAGAAGGTGATATATAAATTTTATAAATACATAAAATAAAAAATATATATAAATAGTACCCGTGGGGTACCAATGGAATTCCTCTCTCACCTTAGACCCATGAAAGGGTTAAGTGGCTAGGTGCAGTTCAAGGAGGCTTAGTGGGTGGTTTGGTTGTAAGGGAGCCCAAAGAGGCTTATTTAGATGGCGGGGTGAAAACATGAGACAACCTGAAGCCCAGTGGCTGGGGAAGATGCTGACTGCTGATGCTAAAATATTTTGAAAAAAGCAACCCAATGAGGATTTTATTTTTTCATTTTCAGAATTCAAGAAATGAAACTAGAATAACTTTCTTTTGTTTGCAATGAAATTGAATCCCTAATGTCTTACCTGTCACTATCTCCAGTGGCTCTAGGTGTTCCAGATTCTCTCTTTTTATGCTTCCTTTGGAGTCTCCTTTTCTCTCCATTACTCTTTCTGCAGCATCAATCTTTTCTTTTCAATTCAAAACCATTTGTCTACCTTTGTCTCTTAAATCTTAAATTATCATCGGTTACTTTTCACAGATTTTCTTTTCATATTGTTGATCATTCTTCCTGCTTTTGGCAGGCTCTCTTTCTGAAAATATGAATTCTCTGGATTTAATTGCAAGCTTGCCGTACATTATCGCCTCTTTATCCTCAGAGATCCATGGAATGCATTTTTTACTTTTTTTTATCAGTTATAGCAGTTTGTTTCTTGTATTGAGTCCACAAACAGAAACACCATAGCCCATAATTAGGGTCTTGCTGGATTCTACCCTACTGATGGAGTTACATATATCACTGTGAAAAATGTGCTTTTAAAATGATAAAACTTTAGATTCATTCTTACCTAGATGAGGAACATTGCATAATTTTAGTTCAAGCTTTAATTTTGCCTGGCTTGACTATTGCAACATTATATATTTAGGTATTCCCATAAAAAAACAGGAGATATTGCAATTATTATTGAATACTGCTGCTAAACGTATTTTTTGAGCAGGTATAATGGATAGAGCTACTCCTTTATTATTTAAATTGCATTGGTTGCCTATTCAGGCAAAGACTGTTTTTAAACTACTATGCTTTATTTTTAAAATTCTGTATGGAACTGCTTCAGAGTACGTCTTATTTATTTGTTTTATCCTGAAACAGACATACTTTTGTGCCCTGTTAACATTAGAATCTAGCTTTTCACCCTATGAAAGTTACCTCTTGAGATCAAGGGATATGTTTACTCAACCGTCTTAATGTCACTGGCACTAGTTGCAGCGTTACTGTGAGGAATGCCATATAAGGTAGTGGGCATTCTGTTCTTAAAGTAGCATTCGCGGGTTATCGCGTGAAGAAGTGCGCCGTGTCCATTATCGTGCGATAGGGGGAGGCGTGCACGTTACCGCATGTTAACCTTAACTTCGTGCGTTGACCTGCAATTACAGCAACAGAGGTGTAGAACACTGGTTAATACAATGACTACTGAGACAGGGGTCACAAGTTCGATCCCTCAGTGGGTGTAATGAATAAGGGTGGCCAAGCCAATTCCTTTTCTTCCTTGTAACAGTCAGAAACATTCCAACAATCGGTGCTTCCAGCTAAAAATACCCACACCCCAGTGCCATAACCTAATGCACCTTTTAGGGCGCACCAGAAGGCACATCATAAACCACCACGTTAGCAAAGGTGGGTCAGAATGTGCCCCAGAGGGCATGACGAAAGGTTGACAACCCCCAAGGCACCATATTAGGCGCCCCATAAGCTGGCTGAATCTAAGGTGTGGCTAAAGATGCCCCAAGGATGTATAGGTAACTCAAGAAATGTTGCCCAAGGGCAGTAAGGTCCCCCAAGTTGAAAAGCAAGAAAGGTATGGGCCAAACACAGATGTAACCCTAACACTGCACAGAGCACCAAGGAAAGACAATGCACAAGTGATGGAAGGAAGTATATCAGAGCTGATGGACCAGACAAATCTGCGTTCAGCCCATGTGGCAGCTGGAAAAATGGATAAACATATCGGAGGCAGCTGTAGCGATGCACAGGGTGATGGTATTGTACCATGCAACAATGACAGTGTGTGGCAGAGGATGGGAAGACGTGTCCAGCAGAGGAGGTGCAGGTGGCAGGATAGGTGCAATAACAGGAGGACAGAGGAGTAGCAGTGCCATGCAGAGCACACACAGTAGAGGCAACCAGGAAGAGCTGCAATGCAGAAATGTGTACCAGTGCAGGACATGGGGTAGCAGCTTGCACATCAGGTCAGGACGGCACACAGCTGGCAGACACACATAGATGGACAGAAGGATGGTTGGCAACTGTGATAAGGTACAATGTGCCAACAGCACAGATCTGCACAGATATGACTGTTACAGGAATGAAAAGTAGCTGTGCAGGACAGGCATACAAATGAAAGAGAACAGAGAGGAATCAAACCCATGACCATTAGCACAAATGTCAATGCACAAACCAGTAGGCTACACCACCAACATGCGGTAATTAGCAAAAGCTGCATACAAGAACACTGCAGGCCATCACACAAAAAGTCTGCTGTCTGCCAGAATAGGGCAACCTCCAACAGTAACCATGATGGAATGCACATGCAGATCTGGTGTGTACAGCTCAGATCACAGTCTGTAATTGGGATGAGAGTCACATATAACTACATGCACACACACAATGAAATGTTATGCAGTGGATACAGCATGCAAAAGAAGAAAGAACCTAAACCCAAAAGGCGGCAGGGGATGCTCTGTGGAGCAGGGCAAAATATGGAACAGAACAGAAAAGGAGAATGTGAGAATTGAACCTGCAAACAGGTGTGGTCCAGACCAGCTGAACCACAGCAATGCCAAACCCCCAAGTGGACTGCCTATGTGAATGCTACAAAGAAAGAGACATATGTAACAGCTAATATGTGATGGATAGGCAGCACAGAGGGCACACGTTGGTGTACAGTGAAGAGATGAAAGGGTGTGCGAATAGGTGACAAACCTGCAGGCAGCTCATGGTCAGGTTAGCAGAACCAAAAAAAAAATAAATAAAACCACATGTGGGAATCAAACCTGCAACCTATGGTATTCTAACACATGCCTGTAACCACTATACCAAACAACCAAAGAAAGAACAATGCAAAGATATTACCTCAAAGGGAATCTTTGTATGGGAACCCGTAACACACAGTGATGTGGCAGACGGCTGGCAGATAGATAGCTGCACCATACAAGGATGTGAGCACAGGTGGGCCATGTACATGACCAGGGAATCACTAAATACGTGTGTCAGTGTGGTCAAGCAGCAGCAGAGACAAATGTATGTCCAACACATATTTTTATTTTGTGTAATCATCAGAGATAGGGTAGATACTGACTTTCATAATATCAAGGTGATTGGATAACAGGGAAAAAAGGGAAAACACATTTTGCAGGGCAGCAACCCACATGTTACAGAAAAGTCACTGGCCTGTCCACAGATGATGGGCAGGAGAGATAATGTGCATTAGGTGCATGGTGTGCAGAGTGCATTAGCCCCCCCCCACCCCCCCCCCATGCTGCAGCACACCCCAAATGCGTTAGTTACATATGTGTGCATGTAGACAGTAGGTGGTGCATGATGAGGGCCCAACACACATCATTCATGATCTCTTCATAAAAATATATCTGTCTGCCAACACAGGAGGCACACAAATGAAACAGCATATGTTGTTAAAAGTAAGAAAGTGTAAACACAGATATCGAAATATATGTTACAGCTATCACATAATGCTTTATATAGGAATCAAAGCAGCACCAATGTAACCCAAAACAATCGTCAAATGCAAAATGAGGATATGCTAACAGGTAGCAGAGGCACATGAACACAGAGAATTCAAATGAAACAAGCCGCAGAAACAAGCAGAGATAACACTATGCAGAAGGTCCCCTGCACTGGTTGGTGTGGATACAGTGTCTGTACACATATATCATGGTACATGGAATGCACAAATGAAGGAAGAAAATGGACACCCACACTGCCACACTCCAAATATAATGGGGCAATGTGAGTGCCGGAACCTCAGGGGATAAATAGCACTGTGCAGACATGCAATGCTAGGTTTGTAAATCAATGTAGAGCGTCACGTCGGTACATAAACAAACACAATAACCTGTATATAGAGATGGAAATAAAGGTCAAACATGTTACAGTAGCCCACACAGAAGCCGTATTGCCACATGCTGTGTTGCACCAACATAGTCAGTCACATGCACATGCACTGTGTATGCTGAAACATGACACAGTGATGCCACACATGCACTGTAACACCCTTGGTGAGTGCAAACATCAATCCAAGATGTTGGTGTGCAGTAAAGTGGTGTGGTGGCAAATACTGTGTCATGTCCAAGTGGAGGGTAGGTGGATATGGACAAAAGGACCTCTCCAATGTTCCCCCTGTGCCACATGCATGGCTGTATGATTGTGTTGAACTAAACAGATGAGCGTATCCTGCGTTCCAAGTCACACACATGGGAAAAACACAACAACACAATGTCAGAAGGATGTACAACATACAACGACAATGTCAGTCCCTGCTGTACACATAGGGACCAGTACACAGTGTCCACAATGCAAAGGGTGCCTGCAACGTAACAAGTCCCGTTAAGACTGTCCTTGAAACCCTGTGCATGCATAGTCAAGTGTGACATCTCAAACTGCCACAGTACTGGAACGGTCATGTGTGTCTCCTGTGATAAACACGACACCCAGTCAGAGCATGGCAGCAATGGTGTGTTGGACAGGCCTGTCATGCTCAAAGTAGCAGTCTAACAATAATGTCCATCCGAGGCATGTGTCCCACTTGCAGAGGTCAAACATCTTATGGCACTATTTCCCAGGGATAGTTCCATGGTGTTGTTGTGTCCTCCAACAGGTGGGTGATGGTGACACCGGATGCACTGTAGTAGATGTGCTGTGTGTGTCCTCTGTCCTGTGTCAGAAGAGGATAAACAATGTATTGGTATGCTGCTTGCAACATCAGCCCAAATTGCAGAGACTCAAACATCAATATATACGTAATGAAACGTCACACAGGCAAACATAACATGATCACAACACAGAACACAGTGCATGTTGTGGACATTTGGAATTGGAACCGCAGATGAGTGTGTCACATGGGTATGGTCATGTCCATGCCAATGTTACACAGGTGATTCACAGCTCCTTCCCATGTTCCTCAGCGTTGGTGTACAGAAACTCAACATGAAAGGTCCATGAAACAGACAGTAAACTATTAACATGTAAAGACTGATGTCATTCCCAAAAGACCAAAGGTGCAACCTACCATGTGTTTGCAGCATCTGTTCGGGATCCCCTAAGGCTCTCAAAGGCCACAACACGTCACAGTGAAGGACGAAGATGTCATTGAAATGTGTAGAATCACCATGTCCCCATGTCCAGCCACTGTTGATGCATGTTCACATTATGGCGATATCTGTGATACATAAATGCTGTTGCGCAGTGGTTTGTCAGCACACAAGAGATAGGTCAGCTCACAACACACAACACATGGCCACAATGTTCACAAGGTAAACAGCAGTAAGGTAGAGATAGCACAGTCACCACCGCTCCCCAGGTGTACAGACCCCTCACACCACATGAAAATGCAAAATGCCAGCACGCTGTATCTTCACACAGCCAACCCAAAAACACTCAACCACACAGTATGCTAAGGTGAGCATGCCAGCAGTAGCATACGGCCTGTATGTGCACAATTGGAGATTTGTGGAGATAAAGGCTTGTCAAATGCAAATGCACTGCTGTTGGCTGATGCTACAATGTCAGAGAAGGGTGTACGTTGTCACATGCCCCTTCTGCGCACCTGTAGGTTAAGCAGGGTACTGCACTGGGGCCTTAATATAACTGGCCTTCTGGTAGTTGTAGTTGTGCTGCCAGTTAAAAATCAGTCGTGGAATCGATGGTAAGGTTATAAGGGCTTTATTTCCCTTTCCCAAAAGGACTTCTTATCATGTACAAAAATGAAATAAACATAACCCTTCTAGGGCATATAACAAAAGGAAAAACTGTAACCAAAAATAGCTTCCTTTCAGCTTCTTAACCAGAAACAAATGTATTCAAAACACAGACTTGCAGAGATAGGAATAAGCCTTCCTTTCACACTGTCAGGCTTCTTATTTCTCTTTACCTTAGTGAGAATATGTTATCAGCCACAGAAATACTACAGTCCATCTGCTCAACATTATTCTCCACTTCAGACGGTTCACATTGCATGAATTCTTCAGCAGGGATTAACACATCTTTACCTTCCTCATGTGGGAGCTTTTCAAACAGTCCGTCTTGGCTGTGACGTACTTTCCTTTCTCTGAAAGTAAACTGATTGCTATTACCACATTCACTGGGGTTCTGTTGGTAAGAGCCTCTCCTCTGCTGGTGCCTGGTAGGCAAGCTAAAATATTCTCTTGCACTCCTATTAGAAGGAATTGATTCACCTCTAGCCTCTGCTTGGCTCAGGACCCTGTGGATAGCTGGAGCTTTCAACGGCAGCCTTTCTGAGATTCTGTTCCTTACGTTTTTCTCAGAATGATTAACTTCTGCAGGTAAAAAGCCTTTAACTTTCTCTTGCTTATAATAAGGGTAGTGAAGCTTCTCTGCTTCCCTTAAGCTGGCTTCATATGGCTTTTGTACTTCAATGAACTGTTTCCTATAGCCAAGCCCTGTGCTTCCCCTCTTAGGATAAGAGTAAAACTTTTCGGCTTGTACCTTTCTCCTTCTGGCTCCGTTCCAACCTGGGCTGTTATACTCAATCTCACTCTCTGCGTCCAGCTGTCTTTGTCTCCCACTCAAGCACTCATTGGACTCACTCAGACCTCTGTTCAGGCTTCCAAAGTGGTAGTCAGACACGCTTTCTTCACAGCTATCTCTCCAGCTTCTCTCGTCCTCTCTGTTCACCCAATTCCTTCTGTTTCTGCTTTCGTTCTGAGTCTTAGGCTCCCTCTGAGACTTAGACTCAGTCTTCATCTGCCTAACTGCTTGTGAGCTGTGCTTATCTAGGTATCTCCGAGCAGCACCTCCCCCCAGCTGATTTGTATCAGGTGAGAATCTCCTAGCTTCTCTGCTGGCTGGGTGTGTCTCCCTAGCTCGTGACCTCATTTGCTTTCGTTGCTCATGGCAACTTTCTAACATGTGCTCTCCCCAAACGTCAGTGTCTTCCTGATCTGCTATTTCATCTATCTCCATAGGGTCCGCTAGTGTGTCTGCTCTGTGACAGATTCCCCCCCTTAAAATATTACGGGCTGCCGCAAATCTACACGGACAGCAGGTAATTCTGCCCGGTGTGCGACTGTAATGCTCCCTATAAACTAGATTAGCATGGGCCTCCCTCTCTTTCCAAGGTTTTAACACATTAAGGTGATAAACCTGTCTACGTCCCCTGTCATTTTCTATCAGATAGGAAACGGGCCCAATTCTTTTTATCACTGTACCCGGCCCCTTCCAGTGGGATTCAAATTTGGGACCAGGATCTGCTACCTGGATGAGGACCTTATCCCCGACTTCTAATTGTCTGGGTTGTGTGCCCTTATCGTAATAGCGTTTCTGATGCTGCTGGCTAGCCTTGAGATTGTCTACTGAGGCTTTAGACGTCTTCTCTAAGCGCGTTCTTAAGTTGTTTAGGAATTGTGGTACCCCTACCTCCGGTATTTCGGGTTCCACCCACTCTTCTTGCAGAATGTCCAATATACCCCTCGGGGCCCTGCCATACAATAGCTCGAACGGGGATGCCCCCAAGGATGTCTGAATACACTCCCTACATGCGTATAATACGAATGGGAGTAAGGTGTCCCACTCTGCCATTTCTCCCTTCCTTAAACCCCTCCTCAACAGGTGTTTAATGGATTGGTTCATTCGCTCTACTAATCCGTTTGACTGGGGGTGGTACGCCGCAGTCTTAATATGGCGAATGCCAAATGCTTCCCATACCCTAGCAAGATATCGCGATACGAAGTTGCTTCCCTGATCTGTTAAGATCTCCTGGGGAAACCCCACTTCGCAAAATAACTTTATTAGTTCTTGAGCTATAATCCTAGCTGAGATGTTCCTAAGGGGAATTGCCCACGGAAACCGCGTGGCTTGGTCTACAATTACTAGCATATACTGGTAACCCCTAGGTGTTTTTATTAGAGGGCCCACTATATCCATCCCCATGCGTCTAATTGGTACCGAGATGGTAGGCAAAGGCACCATAGGTACAGCCTTTGGTCGTGCTATTGAGACCCTCTGGCAGGTAGGGCAGGAGTCACAATACTGTTTCATCTCTTTATTTATTTATTTATTTATTTATTTAACAGTTATTTATATACCGCTCTTTCCCTAGTATCAAGTGCGGTTTACATGGAACAGTAGGTTAATTGGTATGTAATATACCAAGTCAGTTTACATAGAACAGATAATTATAATTTACAAGGAATGTTGTAACATTAAAGGTATAACATATTAGAACATATATACATTGTTAGTTTAAATCTATAATCATCATGTGAATGAGAGTGTGGTATGGTTAATAGTGTATTAGTGATATTTATTTTGAAAATAGAGTATGTAATAATAATGTATAAATGTTAGCCTGTATCTATTTGAGTATTCTGTTCTGAGGGTGTATTGTAGTGTAATATGAATAAGTGAGTTTTTAATTTTTTTCTAAATTCCTTTATATCAGATAGCAGGCGAATGTTGTCAGGTAGATTGTTCCAAAGAATTGGAGCAGAGTGTGAGAAAGCTCTCTTATTTGTTTGTATATACTCCTGGCCAATAAAACCGTGCCAGTATTTGATCTAGCGTTCCCTGAACACCTTTGTGACTGCCTATCGGGTGGTCGTGTGCTAGGCGTAAAACAATAGCCTTGAAAGTTACTGGCACTACCAGTTGTTTCCGGACTGCATCAGTATGAGGATCTATACTTTCCCTGTATAGTATGTCCTTATCTAGTAGGAATCTGGGAAGTATAGGTCGATCCTCTTGTACCCATTCAAACGCTCTTTTGAGCGCTGGGTCTGCCTTCTGTTCCATCGGGAAAGAAGGGAACTTCTGAACTAGGGCTGCAGGTACCCACGGTAACCCTTCCCCGGCCTCTAGTTCTGCTCTTCCTCGGGTCCTTTTATTTCTTTCTTGGCGTTTCCTAGCCTTGGGTTTTTCTCCTCTTTATTTGGAACCTGAATCAACTCGTCATGATCGGGGAGTATGTTAGCCTCAACCTCCTCTATCTTTTCCTCAGGCCTTTCCTTATCTTCCTCCCCCCTAGGCTCCTCTGTCTTTTCCACAGATGGTTCCTGGGTTCCTGAGGTTCCAGCCTGTGACCGTGTTGAAACAAGGCCTGTCCTTGTACCTAAGCCTTGTATCAATCCTCCCTTAAATGAAGGCCAATCATGCCCTAGGATAAGTTCCTGGGGTAGCCCTGGGACTACTGCCACCTGTATTTCTCTTTCTAGGCCCATCCCTTTAACACGTACCTTATGTAGGGGATATTGAAGACGGGTGCCATGTACACATTTTATCTGTACTTGGTCCTTTACCTGACTGGAGGCTGCAGAGCGAGACTGCTCCATGGTCTCCCAAAACTTCTGAGAGACCATGCTCTGTTCTGCGCCTGAGTCAAGTAAAGCCAAGGCGTCTACTCCATCTACTAAGACCTGGAGAAAAATGCCTTTCGGGACTTGTTTCTCAGCCCCGGCTATAAGGACCATTTTTACCCTACAATTTTTTTGATAGTGTCCTGTCTTTCCACATCTGTAACACTTCTTTTTACCAGATATATCACCAACATTATCATCATACATATTCCTTTTATGCATCGTAACTTTTTCACCCTTCCTCATTTTATCAGGATTTTCACCGTCAGTTATTTTTAACACGAAAATTCTAGAGGTGTCAGCCCTTTTTACTTCATAAAATACCTCTGCCATATTGGCTGCCTCTTCTGGATTACGGCAATCCTGTAAGGTGAGGAAGGTCTTTAAATCAGGGGATACAGATTGCATAAATTGCTCCAATATTATGTCGTCCATAATGGAGTCTACTGATCTCCCTTCGGGGTTCAGCCACTTATACGCCAGGCTTTTTAACCTCTGGTATAAGGCTCTGGGAGTCTCCTTACTTTGTATTTTTGCCTCCCTAAACAGGTGTTTGTAATGTCTGGGCATAAGGCCCAGCCTATCTCTTATAGCCTTTTTTATTTCTAAGTAATTAGTGGCTAAGGTAGCAGGCATTCCCTTAAATGCTGACAGAGCCTCGCCAGTCAAGGTCATGGCAAATCGCATGGCCCACTGCTCTGATGGCCATTTGAGGGTTTCTGCTATCCTTTCAAAGGATTCAATGTAATCATCCAAATCATCATATTGTGTAAGCTGTCTCACAGAAAAATTATGGCAACTGTTCAGTTCTACTTGCGGCATTGTGGGCAAGTTTGCTGCTTCAGTTTCCTGTGGCTTCTTTACAAGTGCTTCCAACGCTTCCAATAAAGGCTGCTGCTGCTTTTTCATAGCGTCCATATATTGTCCTTGGAGATGTTGCAAAAGCGCTGCTTGTCTGTCCCACTGCGCTTGCATCCATGTCTGTACATCATGCGGATCCATCCTTCTGGAGCTGAACCACCTGCAAAAGAAAGAAAGAAAAGCACACCAAGTGCGGTATTTCTTTTGCACACTTCCTGTCTAGGTATAGCGTCCCCTTTCTCACGGGTGTCCTTCTACCTTCCCGCCCAGGTTACCGTTACCTGAGGTTTCTGGTAGACTTCAGCATGTGAGAAAGGTCTTTGCTTTTCTGGCCGACCTGCCAGCGAAATCCTCCTCAGGTAGTGCTTCTGTGTGGTCACCGTTCCTCCAGAGATGTCCTTTTCTCTATTTCTTCCTTTTTCCTCAGAAGAAATCAGGTGGTACAAAAAATATCCTAAAATACTACGCCATTATGTCACATGCCCCCTCTGCGCACCTGTAGGTTAAGCAGGGTACTGCACTGGGGCCTTAATATAACTGGCCTTCTGGTAGTTGTAGTTGTGCTGCCAGTTAAAAATCAGTCGTGGAATCGATGGTAAGGTTATAAGGGCTTTATTTCCCTTTCCCAAAAGGACTTCTTATCATGTACAAAAATGAAATAAACATAACCCTTCTAGGGCATATAACAAAAGGAAAAACTGTAACCAAAAATAGTTTCCTTTCAGCTTCTTAACCAGAAACAAATGTATTCAAAACACAGACTTGCAGAGATAGGAATAAGCCTTCCTTTCACACTGTCAGGCTTCTTATTTCTCTTTACCTTAGTGAGAATATGTTAACAGCCACAGAAATACTACAGTCCATCTGCTCAACATTATTCTCCACTTCAGACGGTTCACATTGCATGAATTCTTCAGCAGGGATTAACACATCTTTACCTTCCTCATGTGGGAGCTTTTCAAACAGTCCGTCTTGGCTGTGACGTACTTTCCTTTCTCTGAAAGTAAACTGATTGCTATTACCACATTCACTGGGGTTCTGTTGGTAAGAGCCTCTCCTCTGCTGGTGCCTGGTAGGCAAGCTAAAATATTCTCTTGCACTCCTATTAGAAGGAATTGATTCACCTCTAGCCTCTGCTTGGCTCAGGACCCTGTGAATAGCTGGAGCTTTCAACGGCAGCCTTTCTGAGATTCTGTTCCTTACGTTTCTCTCAGAATGATTAACTTCTGCAGGTAAAAAGCCTTTAACTTTCTCCTGCTTATAATAAGGGTAGTGAAGCTTCTCTGCTTCCCTTAAGCTGGCTTCATATGGCTTTTGTACTTCAATGAACTGTTTTCTATAGCCAAGCCCTGTGCTTCCCCTCTTAGGATAAGAGTAAAACTTTTCGGCTTGTACCTTTCTCCTTCTGGCTCCGTTCCAACCTGGGCTGTTATACTCAATCTCACTCTCTGCGTCCAGCTGTCTTTGCCTCCCACTCAAGCACTCATTGGACTCACTCAGACCTCCGTTCAGGCTTCCAAAGTGGTAGTCAGACACGCTTTCTTCACAGCTATCTCTCCAGCTTCTCTCGTCCTCTCTGTTCACCCAGTTCCTTCTGTTTCTGCTTTCGTTCTGAGTCTTAGGCTCCCTCTGAGACTTAGACTCAATCTTCATCTGCCTAACTGCTTGTGAGCTGTGCTTATCTAGGTATCTCCGAGCAGCACCTCCCCCCAGCTGATTTGTATCAGGTGAGAATCTCCTAGCTTCTCTGCTGGCTGGGTGTGTCTCCCTAGCTCGTGACCTCATTTGCTTTCGTTGCTCATGGCAACTTTCTATCATGTGCTCTCCCCAAACGTCAGTGTCTTCCTGATCTGCTATTTCATCTATCTCCATAGGGTCCGCTAGTGAGTCTGCTCTGTGACAACGTGCAGCCCACGACCCGAACACCTAGGACCTGCAGACCCACGCAGCTTTGTTGGACGTGTCCCAGAGACAGTGTTGGAGAAGACGAACTGGCCAGGAACACATGTGGATATGTGTGCCAACAGCAACATATGGGGTATGGGGCTTCATGGCAAAGAGGTGAACAACAACATATGTACAATATGACAGATCACTGCAGACATGTGCCCCCCTGATTGTCGTCACAGACAAAGTATCTGTAGGTCCACCTACCCCAGACTACTGCATGTTGGATGACGTACAGTCAGCTGCCACTGCACCACAGCACCAGGAGGGTCACCAAGTATGTCCTGTGGATTGCGGAACACAAGAGAAACATACATATGTCATGTTGGAGCTCTGCAACACACACTGCACCTTCACGTCCTCAGCTCACAGACCCCCCAAGATCCTTTACAGGCTGACTGTTCCCCATTACACTGTACAGACTCGCTTCATGCTAAAGTTATCACTGAAGTGTGTGCGGAATTACCTGCAGAAAGAAATGTGGAACGTTAAAGCAGGAGCTCATATCCACCCAAATGGACACAAATATGTACGTGCAAACCAAACGCAGAAAACATCCTGACACAAACATATGACACATGATGAGACACCACAACTATGCATCAGCGTGTGAAGTTATGACACACAAAACAAGGGGTAGGTATAAGGATTGCAATCAACATAATCTGTAACCATGACACCAATACTAGCGTCCATTCTACCATCAATACAGAGCACCGTAGCAAGGTAGAGCTGGAAGGCAACCCGCCCCCCCCCCCCCAATAGATCACACACAGACAGATGAGAAACACACACAACTAGGGTTACACCTCAAAGACAGACATGTGCACATACGGTTAGTCAGAGGATCACCATGTGCATGTCAGAGATGAGAAATACACATCCAGCAGTATACTGTCCTCATACTGGCCTGCCTCAAATTGTCTGAATAGTGCCGAGTGATGCAGGATATAGGAGTCATGGGTGGACCCTGCAAACCTAGGGACCACAATCAGAATATGCATATTTGCATCACATACAACCTGAACATTCAGGGAATGGTAGTGTTTGCAGTTGCGGAACACTACCTCTCTATCTCTGGGCAGGACCAGGGCAACATGTGTGCAATCAATAGCTCCCATCCCGTGTGGTATCCCGGCTAATGCCTCAAAGGCCTGGTTCAGGGTTCCCCACTGTTGCCTAGTGTTGGGAATGGCAAGGTAATACCCCGCCTGGCTGATCATGGCACCCAGTACCTGGTGGAGACAGTGTGAGAAGGTGGGCGGCTCATGCCATCCACTGCGGCCACAGATGACTGGAAACAGCCAGAGGCAAAGAAATGTAGGGCACCAAGGAGCTTGACCAAACCCGGTATGGCATGTGACCGACCAGTCAGGGGCTCGAGGTCAGGTCGTAGATCCTCATAGAGCTCCCTAATAGCTCTCGTGTTCAGGCATTAGAGGGAGATGACCTGGTCCTCATACATGCCCTGGAGCTGGGCCTGTAGAGGCGAGGCTGATGAGCCTCCAACTCCGCATGCCTCCTGCGGCGTGACGGCACAGCTCCTGCCTGACCTGCCCCCACAGCTTAAGAACATAAGACCATAAGATATGCCATACTGGGTCAGACCAAGGTCCATCAAGCCCAGTATCCTGTTTCCAACAGTGGCCAATTTAAGTCATACATACCTAGCAGTTTCCCCAAAAGACACAGGTTCCACAATGCTTGTATTGGGTCAAGCATTGATATCCTAGGTCCCTTCTTAATAATGGTTTATGGACCTTTCCTCCAGGAACTTGTCCAAACCTTTTTTAAACCCAGCTACACTAACAGCCTTTACTACATCCTCCGGTAACAAATTCCAGAGTTTGATTACACGTTGAGTGAAAAAATATTTTCTTTTATTAGTCTTAAATAGTTTACCCTGTAGCTTCATTGCATGTCCCCTAGTCTTTCTATATTCTGATAACATAAACAATCGATCTACGTTTACCCGTTCCACTCCGTTCATTAATTTATAGACTTCTATCATATCTCCCCTCAGCCGTCTCTTCTCCAGGCTAAAGAGCCCTAACCTTTTTAGCCTTTCTTCATAGGAGTATCCTTCCATCCCCTTTACCATTTTGGTGGCTCTTCTCTGAACCTTTTCTAATAACGCTATATCCTTTTTCAGATATGGCAACCAGAATTGCACACAATATTCAAGGTGCGGTCTCACCATGGAATGATCTAGAGGCATTATAATATCTTTTTTGTTTTATTTTCCATTCCTTTCCTTATGATACCTAGCATTCTATTTGCTCTCTTTGCCGCCGCTGCACACTGGGCCGAGGGTTTTAACATGTTATCCACAATGATGCCTAAATCTTTTTCCTGGGTGGTGGTTCCTAATGTGGAACCTTGCATCATGTAACCATAGTTTGGGTTGTTCTTCCCTAGGTGCATAATTTTGCACTTGTCCACATCAAATTTCATCTGCCATTTTGATGCCTAGTCTTCCAAATTATCAAGATCCTCTTGAAATTTTCCACAATCCTCTTGGGTTTTAACAACTTTAAATAGTTTTGTATCATCTGCAGATTTGATAACCACACTCGTTATTCCCCTTTCTGGTCATTTATGAATATGTCAAAAAGCAGCGGACCCAGCACAGATCCCTGGGGTACACCACTATTCACCTTTCTCCATTGGGAAAATTGGCCATTTAGCCCTACCCTCTGCTTTCTATCTTTTAACCAGTTCCTGATCCACAATAGTACACTGCTTCCTATCCCATGATGCTTTAGTTTTGCCAAAAGTCTCTGATGAGGGACTTTGTCAAAGGCTTTCTGAAAGTCCAGATACACTATATCAACCGACCAGGGGCGGCCCAAGGGGGGTGCGGGGCCATGTGTGGAGACTCGGTGCGGGGCCTCATTTGCATAAGTGGCCTTATTTGCATAAATATTTGCATAATGTTACCATACACTAACTTTTAGTAAACATGTCTCTTAATGAGTGTATGGATAAAGAAAGACTAAAAGATTTCTACATTACTATAATCCAGTGCCAACCCCCAGGCACATTAGGAACTACTACAAACGCTGCCCATTTAGAACCCATAGCAAACCCGCCGTATCCTGACAGCATTACCAGGACTCACAAAGCACCATACCCTACCTATCAAAAGGAAACACTGCAAATATTAAACCAATACATTTCAGAGAATACTGGGGAAAGAGAACAAGTGGCAATGTCAAATAGGAATTACATAAATAGAATACCTCAGCTCAGTTACACATGCAGAACATAGACCATCACCAAACAAGGAATCACAATTTAGAAACAGGAAGGCAATAATTAAACTGGGAATCCCAAAAGCCAAACTTGGAATGTACAACAACACTGTAGAAATAAAACTATAAATTAATTTCCTCTTGTACCAAGCAAAGCACAGACGTTAATGATGCACATTTCCCAGAGGTTTCATATTCCAGTTAATAAATTCAAAATAAAGAGATATTTCTACCTTTTGTGCATTTTTTTTCAGTTGCAATTGCTCCAGCCACTTTCTTCTGGTTCTTTCTTCATGTTTTCTGCTAACTGTCCATCGTCTGCTGTCCATTTGTTCTTTCTTCTCTCTTCTAGTTTTTTTTCCATTCTCTCTCTCTACATCTGCTTTAACATACTAATCTTTCTCCTTTTGCTCTTTCCTCATTCCTATTTCATCCACACAAATTTTACCCCTCCATCCTCAATCCCCACTTACTCTCCCAATACCAGGCCAATTGTAGATTTTTCATCCCTCCCACACAAAATATTTTTCCCCTCTCCATTTTACTCTCCCAGCCCCATCCCATTCTAATCCTCCCCCAACATCAGCTCACTTCTAGTTCCAGTCTCACCCAGCATCCATTCCCTTCTAGTCCCTGCATCAGCCCATTTCCAGTCCTAGCCCACCATCAACCCATTTCCAGTCCTAGCTCCCCCATCCATTTTCAGTCTGAGTCCCTTCATCAGCTCATTTCCAATCCTAGCCCCATCAGCCCACTTCTAGTCATTTCCTAGCCCCATCATCAGCCCATGTCAAATCATAGCTCCCCTCCACTCAGTCCAATTCCAGTCCAAGCCCCCCCCCATGAGCCTACTTTCAGTTCTAGCCCCTCCATGAGTCCATTTCAATTCAAGCCCCCACCACAGCCCATTTCCAATCTTAGCTCCCCCCAACAGCCCATTTCCAGTCCTATCCTAGCTGCTCCATCAGCCCATTTTCAGTCCTAGCTCCCTTCCCTCACAGCCCATTTCCATTCCAAGCTCCCTCCCTATCAGTTATTTGCAGTTCAAGCCTCCCCTTCCACTCAGCCCATTTCCAGTCATAGCAACCCCCCAACCCATTACCAGTCCTAGCCCCCCATCAACCCACTTCCAGTCCTAACCCCCATCTCTCCATTTTCAGTTTAAGCCCCCCCTATAACCCATTACCAGTCCTAACCCCCCCCCCATCAGCCCACTTCCAGTCTTAACCCCATCAGCCCCTTTGCCAGTCCTAACCCCCCCCATCAGCCCACAGCCCATTACCAGTCCTAACCACATCAGCCCACCTCAAGTCCTAACCCCTCCCCATCAGCCCATTTCCTGTCCTAGCCCCCCCCATAGCCCATTATCAGTCCTAACCACCCCCATAGCCCATTAGCAGTTCTAACCCCCCATCACCCAATTCCAGACAGCCCCCATCAGTCCACAGCCAATTACCAGTCCTAACCCCCCCCAGCCCATTACCAGTCCTAACAAACCCCCCAGCCCATTAGCAGTCCTAACCCACCCCCACCCCCCCAGCCCATTAGCAGTTCTAACCCCCCATCACCCCATTTCCAGACAGCCCCCATCAGTCCACAGCCCATTACCTGTCCTAACCCCCCCCCACCCCCCCCCAGCCCATTAGCAGTCCTAACCCACCCCCCTAGCCCATTAGCGGTCCTAACCCACTCCCACCAGCCCATTAGCAGTCCTAAAAGCCCCCCAGCCCATTAGCAGTCCTAACAGCCCCCCCCAGCCCATTAGCAGTCCTAATAGCCCCCCCCCAGCCCATTAGCAGTCCTAACAGCCCCCCCGCCCCAGCCCATTAGCAGTCCAAAAAAAAAAAGCTGGCTCTCTGGCTGCTGCCGCTGCCGCCGCGGCAGAATGCAGTGTCCCGCGGGGCCCCCTCTGCGCCGGCTGAGCCCTCTGCCCGGCTTTCAGATTCGCGAAGGGAGAGTGTCTCTCCCTCGTGTCTCTGTTAAGCCCGCAGGGGCTAATGGGAAATTTCCCATCAGCCCCTTTAGACGCGAGGGGTTGATGGGAAATTTCCCATTAGCCCCTGCGGGCTTAACAGAGACGCGAGGGAGAGACACTCTCCCTTCGCGAATCTGAATGCCGGGCAGAGGGCTCAGCCGGCGCAGAGGGGGCCCCGTGGCGGCAGCGGCAGCAGCCAGAGAGCCAGCTTTTTTTTTTTTTAATGTAATTTTGAGGAAAGCAGAATGTTCTTTGAGCGGGGTCCCCTGAAACGCGGGACCCTGTGCAAAAAACATTCTTGCTCAATGGACGGGCCGGCCCTGCAACCGACTCACCTTTGTCCACCTGTTTATTCACACCTTCAAAAAAACATAACAGATAAGTAAGACAAGATCTTCCTTGTCTAAAGCCATGTTGGCTATCTCCCATTAGGCCATGACTATCTACATGCTGAGTAATTTTGTTCTTTATGATGGTTTCTACCATTTTTGCCAGTACTGACGTCAGGCTCACCGGTCTGTAGTTTCCTGGATCACCCCTGGAACCCTTTTTAAAAATTGGCGTTACATTGGCGATCCTCCAATCTTCAGGTATTACAGATGATTTTAATGAAAATTCACAGATTACTGGTAGCAGGTCTGCAATCTCATATTTCAGTTCTTTCAACACCCTTGGATGTTTACCATCTGGCCCAGGTGATTTGCTACTCTTCAGTTTATCTAATAGTTGTAATACATCTTCCCGATGTATTGATATTTCCTTCAATTCTTCTGCACCTTTAAATACCACTTCAGTCATGGGTAACATCCCTACATCTTCCTCAGTAAAGACCGAAGCAAAGAATTCATTCAGTCTCTCCGCTATAGCCTTGTCTCCTTTTACTGCCCCTTTTACCCCTCTGTCATCTAATGGTCCAATTGACTCTCTCACAGGCCTTTTGCTACGAATGTACTTGAAAAAGTCTTTGTTTCGTGTTTTTGCTTCCGTAGCAAGTTCCCTCTCAAATTCTCGCTTTGCCTGCCTTATCAATGCTTTGCATTTAACTTGCCGGTGCTTGTGCTGTTTCCAGTTTTCTTCGTTTGGCTCTTTTTTCCTTTTCCTGAAAGATGCTTTTTTGGCAGCAAAAGCCTCTCTGACCTCACCTTTAAACCATGCTGGCAGTTTTTTGGACTTTCTTCCACTCTTCTTAATGCGTGGAAAACAGCTGGTCTGGGCTTCCAAGATAGTATTTTTAAACAACACTCAAGTTTGATGTAAGTCTTTAACCTTTGCAACTGCTCCTTTTAGTTTTTTCTTAACTATATTCCTCATTTTATCATAGTCTCCCTTTCGAAAGTTAAAAGGTAGTACTGTGGATTTCCTTACTATCCCTTCTCCACTAATTAAGTCAAACACGATCATGCTATGATCACTATTGCCAAGTGGTCCCAACCCCCTTATTTCTTGCACCAGATCTGGTGTTCCACTAAGTACTAGATACAGTATGGCTTCCCCTCTGGTTGGTTCATGAACTAGCTGCTCCAAGAAGCAGTCATTTATTTCATCTAGAAACTTTATCTCCCTAGCATGTCCTGCCGTGACACTGACCCAGTCGATACCGGGGTAATTGAAATCACCCATTATTATTATGTGCTGTAACTTTTGTTAGCTTCCTTGATTTCTTTGAGCATTTCATCATCCATTTGTTCATGCTGGCCAGGCAGTTGATAGTACACCCCAACTACCATTGCCTTCCCCTTTTTACATGGAATTTCAATCTATAGAGATTCTACAGCAAATTTTGTTTCCTCCAAAACTTTAATCCTTTCTGACTCAATGCCCTCTCTAGCACAACCCCTCCACCAATTTGATCAGCTCTGTCATTACGATATAGTTTGTACCCAGGTATCACAGTGTCCCACTGGCTCTCCTCTTTCCACCATGTCTCTGATATTCCAATCATATCTAACCTCTCATTTAGTGCTATATATTCTAACTCTCCCATCTTATTTTTTAGACTTCTAGCAGTTGCATACAAGCATATTAGGGACTGTATTTTATTCATATTAATTTGGCTATTGGTAGACATGGATAATTTAGGATCTTTATGCTCTGTCTGCTCCATACTCGAGGGCATTTGGGCTACTTTAATCTTTTTTGGAACCTCTCTGCTTTTGGTAGTATCCTTTAAGGATACATTCTTCTGAACCATCCGCTCCATCTATCCCCCATCTAACCATCCCTTATTATCTAGTTTAAAATCTGCTCTATCTCCTTTTTTTTTTTTTTTTTTTTTTTTGAAACTTTATTTATTAACCAATAGCAACAGGATAAACAGTACAGCACTCAGCAAAGGGCCATCGAGGAGTGGTATCTTATCTCCTCTTGAGGCCATTACAATAAACAGGTACGTCACCATAGCAGACCACAGCAGTAAACATTAAAAGGCGAACATGGTTAAACAGTTTTTCCTTTTGTGTTCTTCCAGTAAACAGAACAACACCCCCCACCCTACCCCCTCCCCCCCCTGAACCCCCTAACCCCCCCTTACCCATCCTCGCACCCCGAACTCCACGGCAGGGCTCAACACACTACACAACAGTGGCTGGTAGCTTCTCCCCCCCTATAGACAAGGCCTTAAATACCCACATTAACTATATCGCTGCGGCAACGGGGGCTCAAGTTCTGAATGTAGGGTTCCCAAATCAGCAAAAAGGTAGACCATCGCTTCACTGAGCCCCTAGCCCTCCAGCGCTCAGCCAGCATCAACTGATGAAAATTATTGCGCCACTCCGTAAACGTGGGTGGGGCCCGATCTCTCCAATTACGCAAAATCGGACCTTTCCCCACCAGACAGGCTTTACGCACTAATAAACGCTCCCATTTCCCGATAGGCAGGGTCAGAGGCAATTGATCCAAGATGACTAGATCACTGGTCCAAGGAAACCTCTGTTGTACAAGTCTCATGATATAACGGTGAATTTGGGACCAATATGGGAAGATGCGCCTGCACTGCCACCACATATGAGTCAAGGTTGCCAAGGGCGCTTGACATCGAGGGCATGACCCATCCTGCGTAATGTGGCTCCGGAACGCTCGTCTCGGAGAGAAATGTACCCGGGTTAAGGCCTTATACTGGATCTCCCTCCAACGTGCACCCTCTGCTAATTCAATTATCCGTCCCACCGCCATACAAATCGTGCCGGGAGTAACAACACGGCCCAATTCACCTTCCCAGGCTGCCTCCACCCTCCCATAATCCGGCACCACCCCAAAGCACACCAACTTGGTCCGCAACCCAGCTATTGTCAGGGGTGTATCCCCTCCTAGTTCTAAGAATTCGATAATTTGCTTTGACCTATCCTCTCCCAATTCTTCCCTGGGTAACGTCGCCACATAATGAGAAAGCTGATAATACGCAAAATAATGGGTACCGGGTAGTTTATACTCCTCACGGAGGTCCCTAAACGGCTTACTTTTACCCGTAAGATCTACTGCATGCCCTAAGTAATGAAGGCCCTGCCGATGCCAGAACTTAAACACTCCGGAATCCAAACCCGGCGGAAAGTGTACATTGCCTTGTATTGGTAACCAACTAGAGACCTGCCAATTATGTTGCCACAAGCCATTTAATTGTTTCCATGTTCACCTCATCGCATTCAACAACACATTCCGCGTAAGTCGCCGTGGTAGGTACTTACTGTCCACGTGCAACGTCCCCACAAGGGAAAGAGGAGCCACCAATGCTCCCTCTAAGTCTCTGGGAGTATAAACGTCTGTTCCCCCTAGGTAATCTCCAAGATGTCGTATCTGGCAAGCCAAAGCATATAAGCTTAAATCTGGCAACCCCAGGCCTCCCCTTCGCCATCCACCAATCATACGAAATATCGGGATCCGCGCTCGAGCCCCCTTCCACAAAAAGCTTTGTATCTCCCTCTCCATTTTGTGTAGATCTCTTCGGAGTAACCAGACCGGTAACGTTTGAAGCCAATAAAGTATACGTGGTAAAATCACCATTTTGATGGCAGCAATTCTCCCCAAGAGTGCCAAGGGCAACGGGTTCCAAGCTCGCAATTGGCGCCTCATTCCAGACAGAACCCTTTCAAAATTCGTATAATATAGATCCTGCGGTAACCTGGTCAGAATAATACCAAGATACTTGAACCCATGCTCGGCCCAGTGCAGAGGAAAAACCGCCCCCCACCCATTCCGCAACCCCCCCAACACATCCAGGGCCTCCGATTTCTCTGTATTTATCCGAAGACCTGCAAAACTACCAAACCTCCTAAACTCAGCCATCAGCCTCGGCAACGATTCTCGCGGGGCCAGCAAATGTACCAGCATGTCGTCGGCAAAGGCCGACACTTTGAATCCCTGTGCCCACACCTTTATCCCACGAATCAACTGGTCCTGTTCTATACTACGTATTAGGGGGTCTAAAGACAAAATAAACAGTAAGGGAGATAATGGGCAACCCTGCCGAGTGCCCCTATGCAACGGGAAGGGGGCCGACAAAACCCCGTTACACAGTACTCTAGCTGTCGGAGTATCATATAAACTCTTTACCATGGCACAGAAAGCCTGTCCAAGCCCGTACATCGGTAGCAGATAATCCAAATAGGTCCAGTCCACCCTGTCGAACGCCTTTTCCGCATCAAAACTCACCAGAAGGGTCTGTAGTTGGTGGCTGTGTACCCACTCCAGAGATGTCAGAATACGGCGTATATTCCGAACAGCATACCGACCACGTACAAATCCCACCTGGGAGTCATGCACTATGTCTCCTAACACCCCCGCTAACCGTTCAGCCAAAATTTTCGCCAGCAGCTTTGCATCATAGTTTAACAAAGAAATCGGCCTATAAGACGCTGCTTGCAGCGGATCCTTGGCTGGCTTGGGTATCAAGGTAATATAGGCCTGGTTCTCTCCCCATCGCCTACCGCCTCCACCTATTCGTTGCTGAAAGGTATCTACCAACAACTGTCCCACCCCGGTAGACAGGAGTTTATAGAACTCAGCCCCGAAGCCATCGGGGCCTGGTGCCTTACAACAACTAGCCTGTGCAATGACAGATTGGACCTCCTGTAATGTAATTGGCTGCCCCAATTGAACCCGTTGCGCCTCTGTCACCCTCGGGAGCTGCAGCCCTTGCAGGTAAGCTGTCATAGTTGAGGGGTCGAACTCTTCGGCCTGATAAAGTTGTTGAAAAAAGTTCTTAAAGAGGCCACTAATCGCTTCACGATCTTGGTGGAGTTTCCCTTTCTCATCTCGGAGGGCTGCTACCCCCTTTCCCCCCCGTGGACCCCTCAAACAACGTCCGAGGAGTTTCCCCGGTTTGTCCCCAAAGCAGTAAAGCCGATATTTATAATAGAGCAAAGATTTCTTTGCACGCTGATGGAGTAATTCATTCAAGGAGACCTGGAGCTCCCATAGCCGTTTACGGTTCGACATTGTAGGGGACTGACCGCTAAGCACACGTGCATGCGAAACCTGTCGCTCCAACCGAACAATCTGTTCTGTCAGCAGGTGGCGTTTTCGAGCAGTATAGCCAATGATGTCACCTCTCAGCACCACCTTGGCGGTTTCCCAGACCAGTTCGGGATCCTCTCGATGCGCTTGATGATGTAATTCAAACTCCCGCCAGCGGTGGCTTAAAAACTGCCGAAATTGATCGTCTTTATATAACTCGATGGGGAACCGCCAAAGACGAGATGTACCAACTCTTCCCCCCCAATGCATCTCCACCCAAACCATGGCATGATCAGATATCTCCAAAGGACCTATCTGCGCCTCTATCACTTGAGCAAAGGCAGTGGTGGACAGTAAAACATAATCTATTCTCGCACTCGTCCCATGGGCCCGCGAGACATGCGTAAAATCCTTCTCAGAGGGATGTAGGACTCTCCACGGGTCTATCAGGCCCAACCGCTTCCGAAAGCGTTGCAATATTTGAGAGCTAAGTAATCTATCTCTTCTCCCCCTCTCACTAGAGGTATCCAAACTCACGTCTAATACCCCATTGAGGTCTCCCCCCATTAGTACAGGTACATCCGGCAATAATTCTACTTTGGCCGCCAATTGATCAAAGAATTCCCGGTCTAACATATTAGGACCGTATATGTTCCCCAAAATTACCTCCCGGTCTTCCAGTACGCCCCACAATAATATAAAGCGTCCCTCGGGATCAACTAGCTGTTTTTTCAACGAGAAGCGCACTCTCTTATGAAGCAGGATAGCCACCCCTCCCTTCTTCCCCCGTGCAGGCGCACCCCATACCTGGCCAACCCAATCTCGACCCAATTTAGCATGCTCTTCCGCTGTTTGATGGGTTTCTTGGAGTAGCGCAATATCACAGTGATGTCTAGCCAGCGCCTTCAATACTTTATATCGCTTTATCGGGCTACCCAAACCACATACATTCCAGGAGATAATCTTCAAAGGATCACCGTATGTTTATGGCCTAACTGCCAGCAAAGCGTGTTAAGGGAGACCCTCCCAGCCTGGAGTCTCCCAAGTCTGTAAGTAGAAAAGTGAATACCCTGCCCATACGTGGAGTCTAGAGTGCGACGACCCCTCCCCCCTCCACCTCCCCTCCCCTTCCCCCCCACCCCCCACCTCCCCCCCTGAGTGACCCCGGCCCTACCACCCACTATCGCTGTCTTAACCACCCCCGATACCCACCCCTGAAGACCCCCCCCTTCTCCCTTCAACCGTCTACGCCTACTTACAGGACCCCCGACACCTCCCCCCACCGAGGGAGCCCTCCCAAGACCCCTCTGAGCGTGTCCCCCCACCAAACCCATAAAAAATATCACACTACCATACCCCACAGTCAGAATCCTTGTGCCACGCCAGAATAAAGTGCTCCCCCACCCGCCCACCGTACAGCAAAATGAAACAACAAACCAAAATCATGAGGCCCCCCTCCCTTCAACCCACCCACCGGCCCACCACCGCCCAAGATGTCCCCCCCCCGCTTTTCACAGGACATGAACACAAACCCGGATCCAGATAGCACCTGAGGGGGACAGCCCGGGGGGGGGGGCATCCACTACAGCACTAGGCCCGATTCAGCCAATCCCTTAGGTAGCCCCATCTGCCCGACCCCCCACCCCTTGAGTTCGACTAACTCTCAGGCACTTTTCTTACCCCATCTTAGTGACAGACATTCCCCTCTTCCATCCGGGGTCCAATAGCCTTGGTGTCCCCCGACCTCCTGCCATTTCCCGATAGGGATATCAGCAATATTACTTCAATAAATAGTCGAGGGAACACCATCCACTACATAATATTACCCCTGCAACCTAGGTAAACCCCCTCCCCCCACCCCAGGGGCATCGCAGCTTGCATAGTACCAGTCGCGACCCCTGGCCCCTATGCAAGTCAGCAGATTATATCAGGCCTTTACATCCAGGGGCAGACCAAACCAAAACAACATAGGCACAGAAGTAGTTACAAAACTTGCAACTTTGTTACCCCTCCCCAAAAAAAGGAAAAAAAAAGGCATTCAGTGTCTCTGAGGGTAAAAAAAGAAACAAAGTTACTTGGGAGTGGCAACTCCATAGCGAATGAAGATAGTTGCTACATATTATGTCCGGCATTCAGGCTGGTAACTCCGGGCTTCATAATATCAAGATGTCAGGCGATTTTATAAACTTCGATGCATCTTCTGGCTCTTCATGTGGCAGGCGATGACGCTGCTTTCTGCTGACCACAGATCTGCTGTACATAGCCCTCCGCTACAGCAGCCGACTCAAAGTTACGGTGGGCCCCTGCAAATAACACATGGAGCCTGGCTGGATATTGTACGGAGAAACGGATGCCGGCTGCAATCAATTTCTCACACAGCGGAGCATACTCCCTCCGTTTTCTGCTCAGCGCCACGGAGTAGTCTTGAGCCACGCGAATCTTAGCATTATTATAGTACACTTCCCCTTTCTGCCGTGCTGCCTTGAGAATTATTTCTTTTTGAGGGTAATAAAGAAATTTAGCCAGCACGATGCGGGGGCGAGGATCACGCGGGTGTTTGGCTCCTACCCGGTGCACTCGTTCGATCTGCAAAGGGCCTCCGAGTTCGTCCTCTCCCATTATATGGCGGACTAGAGCCTCCATATAGCCTCTCAGGTCTTTATCGGGGATAGTCTCCACAATTCCCAGAAAGCGCAGGTTGTTTCTACGCGACCTATTTTCTAGGTCGTCAATCTTCGCCTCTTGCTGGGTTAGCTGGGATTTTAACCCTGCTACCTCCTCAGCCAGCGTCCCCGTCTTCTCCTCTACCTGACCCACACGCTCCTCGGCCTCCCGGAGCCGATTGCCCAGCTGGTCCACCACCGCGTGCAATCCATCGATTTTAGCATGGAGAGCATCAAACTGCGGTCTTAAGGCGGCTGCTACCGCCAAGGACATCTCATCCGTTGTGGTCGGTGAGCGGGGTGAAGCCGGCATCGGGGCCGAGTCCGCCATCTTATTTAAACCGGCAGCTCGCTCCCGGTCCTTCCTCAAGGATTTTACCGCCGTTGCCATGAGGTCAAATCTCCCAAAACACAGCGAAGCAATCTCCAGGCACACCAGGACCAGGGAACCAGCTTTTCAGCCAAAAGGTATGGTATTTCACGGTATTAAATCGCCGGTTTGGGCTGAGGGTAGTGGGACACGCTCAGGATGCGACCTCTACTCAGTCCGCATCACGTGGTCTCTCCTTTTTAAAGGTTAATGCCAGCAGCCTGATTCCATCCCGGTTAAGGTGAAGCTCATCCCTTCAGAAGAGCCCCTCTTTTCCCCAGAATGTTCCCCAGTTCCTAACGAATCCTAAACCCTCATCTCTGCACCATTGTCTCATCCACGCATTGAGACTCTGGAGCTCTGATTGCCTTTTGGGTCCTGCGTGTGGAACGGGAAGCATTTCGGAGAATGCTACCCTGGAAGTTCTGGATTTCTACTTCCTGCCTAAAAGCCTAAATTTAGCCTCCAGAACCTCCCTACCACATTTTCCTATGTCATTGGTTCCGACATGTACCAAGACAGCAGACTCCTCCCCAGCACTATCTAAGACCTTATCTAGGTGGCGTGTGAGGTCCGCTACCTTCGGACCAGGCAGGCATGTTACCAGGCGATCCTCACGTCCACCAGCCACCCAGCTATCTACATGCCTAGTGATCGAATCACCAACTATAACGGCTGTCCTAACCCTTCCCTCATGGGCACCTGGCCCTGGAGAAACTTCCTCGGTGCGAGAGGGTTTTACATCACCTGGAGGACAGGTCCTAGTTACAGGATCATGTCCTGCCACACCAGGGTGATGCTCTCCTGTCACGTGACCTCTCTCCTCCATGCCAACAGGGATGATGCCAAACTGGAGGTGGGACTTCAGGACTATATCCCTGTAGGTCTCATCTATGTACCTCTCTGTCTTTCTTATGTTTTCTAAGTCTGCTACTCTAGCCTCCAGAGAATGGACTCGTTCCCTGAGAGCAAAGAGCTCCTTGCACCTAGACCTAGACCAGGTGTGCATGTGTATTTATGTGTTTTTTTTCGTTGCACGCATTGTGCATGCACAGTGGCATGAGTGCATCGGCTGCACACGTTGCGCATGCACCATGGAGACGTAGAAGGTGTGTGTGTGTGGGACACCATGTTACGCATGTGCTGTGCATGAGCGTGAGGCATGACGTATGCGTGTAATGGCATGCAGCACATGCGCATTCCTCACGTCCATGCACAGTGCATGTGCAACGTGGTGTCTTGCACACGCATCTTCTGCATCTTTGCAGCGCATGCGCAATGCGTGCAAATGATGCGCTCATGCCACTGAGCATGTGCAACGCATGCAGTGTAAAAAAAACACATAAATACACATGTACACATGGTACACGTTGAGGGGTTTGTGTAGGCAAGAGAGAGAAGGCGTGCGCTGTTGGTTGTTTGTGAAGCAAGGAGAGTGTCAGAGGCAGGTTTGGTGTGGAGAGTGGCTGGGTTGGTGAGTGGTGGTGGAGAGTGTCAGAAGCAGGTTTGGTGTGGAGAGGTGTGTTGCAAAGCAGGCAAGAGAGAGAGGAGGGGAGGCGTGGAGCAGGAGAGAGAGACAGGAAGGGAGTTGAGGAGCAGACGGCAGGGAGAGGAGGGGAGGGAAAGAGCAGGTGGGAGGTGTAGCAGAGGAGCCAAGAGGCAGGGATGTGTGACAGGGAGGGAGAGGGCAGGGAAATGGAGCGACAGGACATGGCAGTAGGGGAGGAGGGGGGGAACCTGTTCAGCAGGACCCAGAGCCGACAGGGAGTGTTGAGCTTGTGGTGGTTGCTGCAGGCCCATCGGGTGTGTCGCAGCCCACCCAGGGGCCACCCAGTGCCAAAGGAAGACATATACCGGTGCCAGCTGAGGAACGGAGGAGCGCTGTGAGATTCAGTCAGCAAGAAAACCACATCCTGCTGGCCAGTGTGTTGGAGCGGTATGAGGTGCTCTATGGCTGGCTGAGCAACAGCACCACTCTGGCCACACGTATACACGTGTGGGAAGAGGTGCAGGAGGCCGTAGCTTAGGCAGGGGGGACCAACCATGTAGATCCAATGTAGATGGGCCCTCACCAGCAGCAGCATCCTCTGTGGGGGGAGACAGTCATTAGCACACCATCATGTGAGTCACATACCACATGTACATAGTTTGGCCTCCCACAGGCTGTTGGGCCACTGTGACATGTTGTACTGCGCTGCAGAGGCTGCAACACTCACCGCCACTTTGCTCCAGTTCCCTCCTTTGGAGGCGGGCAAAGACCTCTGGGCTGTGCAGCCGCAGCTCCCGACCCTTTTTCCATAGATCCTCTACCTGGGGGGGAAAGCAATGGGTGGGAGCATTAGGGGCCAGATATCTCTGGTGGGTGCCCACCACATATCACTCATCTCTGTGAGCAACAGCGTGCTGCTGCTGATGCTCTGGCCAGTGTGTCCTCTCCTACCTGTTGCCTGCGCACCCTGCATGTGTGGCTGTGGGTCTGGGCATGTCTGAGGTGCCACCTATGTGTACTGTGCATAACCTTCCTGACCCCCCATACCCTGTTCCTACACTCTCCTTGCATTGCATGGCAGCACCATGCCACGTGTGGTTTGGCCATGCTGGTGTCCAGGGGAGGTGTTCCCTAACTCCCTGTGTGGTCCGGCACACACCTGTGTGGTTGCCTGACCTACACACATCATCCGACACACCCGCCATGGCACCATGCTATCCGTACAACACATGGGTGATGTGTTCTGAGATAGAGCAGGAGGTGGGTCGCCCTGAACACATTGCCAGGCACAACTACCATGACACTAGGTTTTGTACTATACCTCTGTGGTCACGACTAAGGCCTCCTGTGAATAGGGCAGTTTTGGGAACTGCAACAAGAGCATGGCCCACCACACCTAGCTGAGCTAGTAACATCTGTGATCTGGTCTTGGCCCTCCTGGAGTTAGGGCAGAGCTGTGAAACCCCAACAGGTGCAGGTACCCTAACACCAGCATCTATAATTGTCCCCTACCATCAGGTATGGGCCCCCTGGGAATAGGGCAGATTTGTGACCTGACCCTGCATAACCTACCACAATATCTGGATTTATTGCAGACCTTTGTAATCAGGTCTCAGGTCTCCTGGGGGTAGGGTGGATCAGAACACATTAACAGCAACATATACCATAACACCAGGGTGACTGACAGACCACTTTGATCAGGTCTCAGGCCCCCTCTGGGTAGGGCAGATTTTTAACCTGCAAATGCATAGACGACCATTCCACCAGGATGGATAACAGACCATTTTGATCAGGTCTCAGGACTCCTGGGGGTAGGGTGGATCAGAACATGTCAACAGCAGCACATACCATAACACCATGGTGACTGACAGATCTTTTTGATCAGGTCTCAGGACTCCTGGGGGTAGGGTGGATCAGAACATATCAACAGCAGCACATACCATAACACCAGGGTGACTGACAGACCACTTTGATCAGGTCACAGGACTCCTGGGGGTGGGCAGATGTGTGAACCTGCAACTGCATACACTACCATACTCACAGGATGTATTACAAACCTGTGTAATCAGGTCTGGACCTCCTGGGGATAGGGAAGATGTGTGACCTGACCCTGCATAAACTACCACAATATCTGGATTTATTACACACCTGTGTAATCAGGTCTCAGGACTCCTGGGGTAGGGCAAATCTGTGAATCTGCAACTAAAGAATCTACCATGTCAGCATGCTGTTTACCAGACCTCTTTAGGCAGATCTACGTGCTCCTGGGATTGGGGTGGATTTTAACACATCAACAGCAGCAGGTACCATAACACCAGGCTGACAATTGGACCTCTGTGATCAGGTCCTTAGACTCCTGGAGATAGGGCATACCTACACACAGCAGCATACACAGCTACATTCAGCACTGGATGGTCCAAAGACTGGTGTCTATACCATGTTGTACATGTATGATGTGTGTTCATTGCTGGATAATGTGTTGCACAACTTGCATTGTGTGACCTGTCCCCATACACTTACCTCACGTGGGTAGTCGGCAAGACGATTGTACCGCCTCATGACACGCTCCCATGCCCTCCTAACACGGCAGAGGTCCTGGCGTTTGGAGGAGCAGGGGAATAATTTGTGCTGCCTAGCACAGATTAGCCCTGCAAGGTGTCGCAGCTCCCGACAGGTGAAAGCAGGCTTCCTTGACCGTGTCGCCATTTTCTCCGATGCCTTGCTGACGCATGTCGCATATGCACGTATGCACACTGCCATGCTATCTACGTTCCTGAGCCATGGCTGGTACACAGCGAATGGTGGCGCCGCCAAGATACGTGGCGCTGCAGGCTTTCTGCCCTTTGTCCAGGCTGCTTCATAGGGTACCTTATGACGCACTTCCTTCCACTCCATGCTGTGAGGTACCTTGGGGTACACGACTACTGTAAAAAGTTTTATGCTGAAGACAGACATTGCAGAGATGTGTCTGACTCTTTTTACCAGGATATACATCTTAGGCATTTATCTTGATGTTGGTACACTGGGGTCTCAAACCCATCATCACTGGCTGTGGAGGTATTGTATTAACCATTGTGTTATGCCTTTTGATGTTGCAGTGGCTGGCTACACAGCTACACCAGCTCATCTGCACACACTTTCTGCTCTGCTTACAGGGATACTGTAAGGACACAGCTAGGGCACTTTACAGGGCACCTTAGTTTGGGCAACTGAGCTGAGGGTTCTTTGGGGTGTGCACACTGATTTCAGATCTATGTCAGACTGTTACATGCATAAACGCCCGTAGCCTCAAACTGTTTTACTGATGGATGCACTTTGTATAAAGTTCACCAGCTAATCTAGCAACCTGCAGCCCACAAAACTCTTCCATCATACCTACTGCATGAGACTGGCCACACTTTGAAAATTTTTTTCATGTGGTAAAAGGCTCCGATGTAATGATAATACGGTATATCATATCCATCCAGATACATCAATATACAGGCCCAGTGGGGTATTGAACCCATGACCTCTCCCACTAGGGTCATTATATTGACCACTGTCCTATATCAATATTGGGTGTAGGTAAACTACGGCTAGGTACTTCAGGGGCAAGGTACTTCAGGCTGGAAGGTCGGGGGTTCAAATCCCACTAGAGGACAGCAACCATGGGCTGGAAGGACTGGGGTTTCTAGTCCCACAGGTGCTCCTTGTGTTCTTGGGCAAGCCACTTAACCCTCCATAGCCCATGTTCCCTGTAAAATAGTTATCTCCAAGTTATAATGCCCTGTTCAATGTAATTTCAGTTTGTTCAATGTAAACCGCACTGATGCAGAATAGCGCGGTATATAAGAGAATGTAAATAAAATAAATAATAATAAAATAGCTACTGAACCAGTGCAGGTCACCAGACACACTGTCTGGTGTGGCTACCAGGATAGGTTAGCACCAAGAGTACCCACAATGCAATTCACATGCAGAACAGCATGTACATCTGCTCAACCAGATGGGGTTTGCACCTCTGCAGCACGTCAACTGGGTAGGGGGACTGACCATGCATGTTACTGGCACAGTGTGCCTACTGACCATGCCATTGTGCATGTTCTGTGCTCACCCTGAGGGTAAAGTCGTGTGGACAGCATCAGGTCCACAGTACCCGGGTTGTTTGTGATAGGTTTTGCTGCAGTTCACCATCACTGCTAGTGTGTGGGGTATTCTTTGTAGAGAGCCTTGGATGTTTTCTATGTCCATTTCTATTTGCCAATAATGTGTGGCCTGTGTGGACCATGATGCTTGCAACATAATGTATGTTCAGTGAGGTTGCCACCTGTTTTTTGGAGGAGGGTGTGTGTCTGGACTCACATGACAAAGATAAACGTAGCAAGCCTGCTCTCTGTGTGTCAGGGTAGGGAACATGATCTGCGAACAACAGACACACACTATCACTGTTTGCAATAGGGCCAGTTGAGGTACATGATGACAGACTGTGGGACCAGCAACCCCCAGCCAACTGGCAAACAGAGAGCTGATGCAGATCTGCACATGGAACTGGACCACTGGTGGTGTGCCTGGTCAGCTCAACTGCCCCCTCCCCATGACTACATTCTACATGTGCCAGCAGAGGGCAGTCAGTGTGCACCTGCTGCATCCCACAAGGTGTTGCAGCCATACACATGCTAAACTGCAGACATTCTGCTAGCACATACATAGCACATGCTCCAAAAGGAACACTGTGCACCCAGGCATGGGGTTTGGTACACACACTAAGCAGGTTTGTCAGGGATTGGACCCCAGAAATGCGAACCCAGAAATATCACTTACAGCAATTGTGTATAGCATTATGTGGGAACCTGGACATGCCGTGGTCACTACTCAGTCAGAGTAGGACTGACCTCCCAGCATGACATGCTGTGGCCATTGTGTCCTTGCAGGTGGTGGATGCGCACTACAATATCCCAGTCATTGCCCTATATCCTGTGCAGATGCATCCTGCTCAGACCGCCCTGTCCGGGCCATACCCACAGTATCTTGCTCCTCATTATGCACATTGGCAGGCTAACACTGGAATCAATGCAAGCAGTGTGGGCTCAGTAAGGTATAGGCAGCCACAACACACTGGATAGACATACACACCTATACCAGCATTGTGCAAATATAGAGGTTTGTGGCAGCCCTGGCTGCCACACCATTCCTGGGCACAGTGTGGGCATTGCTATGGTACGCAATACTGTTGGGGTCACTCCCTGGGGTGGTAAACACTGTCAGAGGCAATAACTGAAACACACTCCACAGATATCCGAACGTTTGCTATGATGAATCTCTATCGACAAATCATGTTTAACTTAGGATTTGTTATCTGACATTAATCATAGCAACCTTTTGATATATGTGGAACGTGTTCCCAAGTTTAGGACGGCATTGCTAAGGTATGCAGGTGCCAGTGTTGGGAGATGCTGCTTTGCACAGGGCCCAACAGCCTGACTCTCCATGAGGCTTTGCATAGTGCAGCCTGTGGATGTGGGTGTGTATGCCCCTGTTGGCCACTGCTTTAGGGCAGAGGCTCCCAACTCCAGTCCAGGTGGGCCAAACACTGTTCAGGTTTTCATGCTGTTCCTAATGAATATGCATGAGATACATTTGCATACAATGGGGACGGTGCATATAAATGCAGTACAGGCATATTTATTAGGGACAGCATGAAACCTGAATGGTGTTTGGCCCTCCAGGACTGCAGTTGGGAAACTCTGCTCTAGGGCTTGCACATGTTTATAGTGTCTGTGCTCTGTAGGGTAAAATATAGGCATTTCAGGCGTGTTTATTTTATCTGCAATAAAGGTTCTGTCTTTATTACCATGGTTTATTACTGGGTAGAACATGGGGACAAGGTTGGAAGGAGCCACAGCTGGGACTTGAACTTTTGACTTTCTGTCCCTGAACACACTGGCTGTGTGTACTGCACCAAACTGTTGCCAAAGGGGCAGGTCATTCCTTGGGGATACCATGACTGTTCGTCAGGCAGACCTTGTCTGTTGCAGTGCATGGCACCCACCTTAATGGGGCTTGGCCGTGGTCTGGTGTGGGCAGATGCCACTGCCCCCTCTGCCACCAGCACCCCTCTGCCGCCATGCTGACATGCCCTTATGCTGGTGGTGCGCAGTCCCAGGCCATCCAGTGTGCCGGTAGGCAGCTGCCTATGGTGTGAGTTGTCGGGTAGGGGTGCCTACATGGACATGCGTGCTTCCCCCCAGCACCACCTGCCAATGCTATGTGCCCTTGGGGGTACCTGCTGGGTAATATCCCCTGTGACACTGTGGGACTCACAATCGTGCCCATGTTGGACCCTCATCAGTTGCTGTCTTGCTGCTTTACAGCTTCCGCATTCCTATGTGCCACCTAGGCATCTGCCTAGTCTGCACTGTGCCCCAGTTAGACCACAGCATGTGCCCCCTGCAGCCCCCTGTATCCCATTTACAGCATCAGTACAGTTGCCGTTTCCTACGTGCCCACTCTGCTGTTGCTGCACATGTGCACGCCATAACAAACCTGCCCAATCTAAATGACAGAAGCCCTGATTCCTGCATATGTATCACTGCTATCACTTTTCTGGGTTTCCCTGCCTTTGCTGCATATTGCTGATTAAAATCGTTTCTGTTTCCTGCAAATGTGCCTAACGCGAGGGTTTCACTGACGTTAGTGTTCAGACCCGGATTTCACAGTGTTAGTGTGCCTGGAGCCTCTCCCCTCCCACTCTCCACCCATTGACCCCTTCTCTCTGCTCTCTGGGAAGCCTTACTCCACCCTTCAAACACGGATTTCACAGCGTTAGTGTGCCTTAACGCCGCTGCCACATTATCGTGTGATATGTGACATTATCACGCGATTATGTAACATTATCACGAGATAACGTCACTTATCGCGCGATAATACCACCGCTGCAACATTAAGATGGTTTAGTAAACATACCCCCTTGTCTTCTTAACATTAAGGTGCAGACCCATTTTAAGACTATGTTCCTTGATCGTTAGAAGCAAATGTTTCAGATCATCTTCACTTTCAGCCAGTAATGTGATATCATCAGCATAGCGAAGGTTGTTGATGAGTCTTCAACCAATCTTCACACCTCTGTTGTCTTCATTCAATCTTGCTTCTCTGATGATTTGTTCTGCATATAAATTAAACAGTTAGGGGAAAGTATGCAACCTTGTCGTACACCTTTGCTGATTTTAAACCATTCTGTTTCTCCTTGTTCCATTCGAACTGTAGCTTCTTGATCAATGTACAGATTGTGCAAGAGAATGATCAGGTGTTCTGGTATACCCATGCTTCTTAATGTGGCCCAGAGTTTCTCATGGTTTACACAGTCAAAAGCCTTGCTGTAGTCGATAAAGCACAAATAGATATCCTTTTGGTATTCTTTAGTCTTTTCAAAGATCCATCTCACATCCGCGATGATGTCTTTCGTTCTTCGACCTTTCCTGAACCCTGCTTGCACTTCAGGTAGTTCTTGTTCCAGGTATGGTAGTAGTCTCTGTTGAATAACCTTCAGTAGAATCTTGCTGGCATGTGGGATCAGAGCGATTGTGCGATAATTTCCACAGTCTGTTGGACCGCCTTTCTTTAGTATTAGTATAAACACAGATCTTTTCCAGTCAGTTGGCCATGATGTTGTCTTCCAAATTTATTGGCACAGCTTTGTAAGTATGGTAAAAGCTGCATCAAATTGCTGTAATACTTCTATGGGAATGCCATCAATGCCTGGTGCTTTGTTCTTTGATAAGGTTTTCAATGCTGCTTCGACTTCTTTCATCACCAATGGTTCCGGATCATAAGGTTCAGGTTGAAACGGCTGCTGGTCCACTTGATCTTTATCATATATAAATTCTGTATATTCTTTCCACCTTTTCTTGATCTTCTCAGCATCATTCAACATAGAACCTTGAGCATCTTGTAACATTCCAAGTCGAGGCTGGAATTTTTTCTTTAACTCTCGTAGCTTTAGGAAAGCCAATCTTCTTCTTCCTCTAATAGTTTCTGCTTCTATTTCCTTGCATGTGTCATTGTAGTACTTTTCCTTGTCCTGTCTTGCTGCACATTGGAAATCTCTGTTGACCTCTGCGATTGTCTTTCTTTCTCCTCTGTCTTTTGCTTCTCTACATTTCTGGGCAATTTTTAGAGTTTCTTCCATCATCCATTTTGGCCGTTTTTGCTTTTTCACCTTTTGTAGAGACTTCTCACTTTCTTACAACACAACCTTCTTGATGTCATTCCATAACTTTTCTGGAGCTCTGTCATTTGTATCTAAAGAAGCAAATTGATTTTGCAGGCAGTCTTTAAATTCCAGTGGTATATTTTCAAGATCATATTTTGCTACATTCATGAGTGGCTTGCTCTTTTTCAACTTTAGATTGAGTTTGCATACTAGTAGTTGGTGATCTGTACCACAGTCAGATCCAGGTTTTGTCTTTGTTGATGTTATAGAGCTTTTCCATCATTGTCTTCCACAGATACAATCAATTTGATATTTGTACAATCCATTGGGTGAAATCCATGTGTACCGTCGCCGCTTGTGTTGCTGGAAGAAGGTGTTTGAGATGAATAGATCAATGGTCTTGCAGAATTCTATCAGTCTTTCTCCAGCTTCATTTCTGTTGCCAAGTACATATTTTCCAATCACTTTGCCTTATCTTTGTTGCCAACTTTTGCGTTACAGTCACCCATGACTATCAGGATATCGTGTTTGCATGTTCTGTCAATTTCAGCTTGTACTTGTTCATGGGACCTCTGTTGTATCAGAAGTGGTAGGACCTGGAAACTATAAAGCACCTGTGGCAATACAACCATTTTAATGCAGGCAGCCTTGTCCATCCAAGAAAGGGTAACCTTGGATCATTTTGCCAGCTTGGGAAATACCTGTTGCCACAAGTGGGGAGTAGTTCCAGGTAGAAAGATGAGACAAGTCTCCCCCCACGTAAACTCCCAGATATTTAAGAAGATCCTTTGCCCACTTAAAGGCTTGAGTGCTCCACAGGATATCCTCCATGCCCAAGGGCATAGTTAGATTCAAAGTCTAAATTTTATCAAGTTTAACTTTAAAGCCTGATACAGCACCAAAACGTGATCATCTCCCTAACTACCCCTGGCATAGAGGTGAGAGGGTCCATCATGGTTAGCAAAACACCATCCTCAAACGATATCTTATAATACACTTCTCAAAACCGCATGCCCCCACACTAGCACTGAGTTCTGAATCTGCGCTGCAAAGTATTCCATAGAGAGCGTGAAAAGCTAGGAAGAGAGGGCGTAGTCCTGATAGGTGCTCCGTTCCAGTGGAAATATCTCAGAATACCCCCATTAACCTTCAAACATACTTCCAGCTTGTCATATAATTTACGAACCCAGCCTAAAAATGTTCCCCCCAGACCAAATTTGCCCAAAACTGCCCATAAAGAGGGCCAAGAGACCCAGTTGAAAGCATTTTCTGCATCAACCAAAAATAGTATAGCTGGGATCTTATCAACCTGGACTACTCAGGCAAGATTCAAAACATGCTTGATATTATCTGATGCTCTTGGCCACTAATAAAGCCAATTTGGCCTGCTTCAATCGGCTGGGGCATAAAGATAAATAGCCACTGCGCCAGTATAACTTTGTTGCAGGATCATATGCATACAGTCCAGCCATCTTTAGTAAGAGCAAAAGGGAACTGTCACTTGTACCGGTAGGCTCCTTCTTGGAGTTTACGCCTGATATCCTCTAATTCCCTTCGTCGTCCTAAAGTGGCCAGTGCAAGGTCCTCAAACATTTTAATAGTCTGGGTCTCCCACTTAAGAAGGCCCACCAACCGAGCTTGTGCTGCCACCTCTTTTTCACAGTATAATTGTGAAAGTGGACTACAATATCACAAGGCATATAGGCTTAGGGTGGGGAGGGCCCAGCACATGATGCGCCTTTCCAATGAAACCTCCGGTGCCTCCTCACCCTCTGACTTAGTGGCCAACTGGGCCACTATGCACTGCATGAAACTCTTACAGTCAAGATAGTCTGGTTCCTCAGAGACCCCTCGGAAGCGCAAATCACTTCTTCTAGTGCGATTTTTCAAGTCCTCGATTTTATGTGCAAATTCCACAGTCGTATGCTCTAGGGCCTCCACCTGCTTTTCCAAAACTGCCACAGTCTCCCCATTTTCATCCACCTGTTTTTTGCTGTCCTCCACCCTGCGGCCAAGATCTGCTATTTTATCCCTTAAATCTGCTGCCAGACTCAAGATTTCAGTTCTCATGTTGCTGAGCTGAGCTGTTAGCTCACGGCTCCAGCAGTGAAATTCGGTGGCAGAAAGCCGGCCTTCCTCATCTGACTTGGGGCTGCTTTCACTTGCTCCACTGCTACCCACATGTTCTGATCCTGTTTGGCGCCGCAAGGACTCACCCATCGCCATTTTAGCTCTCTCATGTCATGCTGCCGGGCTGCTGCCGAAAGCATTTTCTTTTTTACTGCCATGCAGGGCTTATCCGAACCGATTCTCCTGCTGCTTTCACCACTTGTGAGCTTTGAAGGGAGTGTGCAGACCACGATTTTAGGCGTGGGGGAAGCAGAGCCTACTGATTAAGCCTCCATATACTAGTTGGTGACATCAATTCCTCCGTGACTTTTTCTTTTTGCACTTTTTCACGTTTGAATAGTAGTGGTCTCCTTGCTAAGATTTGTCCTAGATGTTGCACGAAGAGATTACCATATGAAGGTGCACAGCAAGAGTTGGCAAAAAAAATGTACTCTATTCAGTTATTTTCTCCTCCCATATCTCATTATCTGTCCCCTAGATGTGTGTGTACTTGCAGATTGCCAACCAGTGCCATGAAAAAGAAAAGCTAATAAAATCATGCTTAGACATGAATGTTTGGTGCTTTTCAACACTATTTTATTACTTTGGTATCATTAATCAAATGCTGACTATCTGCAACAGTGTAATTTACAGGACTTTCGTTGGGTTCATTGATCAATTATATTTTATAGAAGTTCTTATGCCTCAAGAGAAACAAATTTAATCACTGCAATATTACTTTCAACTCCAGTTGAAAGGTGCTTTTAAAAAGTACTGCTTTTAAATGTTGATGTTGTTTAACAGTTTCTAATGTTGCTTTTCATCCAAGAACATTCCAGAATGATCAAGCTGTGATTATTACTAGTTATTACATATCCAGAAAATGTTTGACAAAGCCAAGAAACAGTTTGTAATTATATAATTATACTGTCACTGAGTTGATATGATGACATGATTTTGGGAATAATGCACATTATTTGGCTTTTAACACACATTAAAGGGAAATAATGTGCATTATTTTACTATAATGAACAATTTTGCACTGCACTATGCATTGATTAATAGAGATGCAAGTGGCTGGGCATTTCCAAGTTGGCTGTATGAGGAGTGTGATGTTTTCCTCTTGCTATGCTGAAAAGGGAAGAGAAGGCTAGGGCTTACCTTGTGGAGCTTCAGCCACCCAGTTCAGGTCCTATGGACCATTTTGTTACAGTCCCTGAAGTTGAAAGATGGAAGATATGAGCAGGTTTTGCAGGTGAGCCGTTGGAGGAGTTTGCTCATCCGCCTGCCCTGGAGGTCACCCTCTCTCCTTAGATATGGAGCCTGCCTCCGCTTCCTGCTGAAATCACTCCTGAGCAACCGGCGGGTTCTCCAGTGAAGTCAGAAGGCGGCATCCAGGATGCGCTGTCGCAAGGAGTTCAAGCGGAAGAAAGTGGAGCGGTTACCCTGCAATCAACTGGGTCTTCTCATAGGAACTCGTTGGCGGATGAGCTGCCCCTGTTCAGAGGAGAGATAACGGGTTAGGACTTGGAGACCGAGATTTCAAATCTGCCTGTTTCCTTCACTTTGCTTTGCCCTCAGAAAATTACTTTGGAGAATATTTGGGAGGCAATCACCTCTCTTTCTGAGGCTTTGATATGACAGACTGCTGGACTCTCATCTCAGGTAGTACTGCTACTCATAAGTTGGAAGCTTATTCTCTTATATCTGATTAGGTCAAAAAGAGCATGGGATGATTTTGAATATTTTTGTGGATGCCAGTGCTTCATTGATTAAGGACAATAGCTTACTTTTGGGCTAAAGTGGAATCTCTTGAAAATTCTGCCCGTGCCTCAAATCTGAATTTTCCAGTAATTAAGGGCATTTCTTCAGTTGAGTTAAGATTCTGGCTGTGACACCTGAGTTAATGCCACCGATTGTAAAAGCTTTTTATTTGCCATTGGGAAAGAGAGCTACTGGAGTTACCGAAGAAGTGCCTATTGTGGATGTTCTCAAAGTTTCTGATTTGCTACAATCTCCTGGGCCAACAGATTTAAGAACTTCTACATTATTTGTAACGTTTGTGCAATTATCATATAGAGATTGATTACTTAGATTATATTATACAAGGTCTCAGCTCTTTTATTGGCAAAAAAATCTCTATTTTCTCAGATGTTTCTAAAGATACGCAAAAGCAGCGAAAACAGTTCCTGCTATTAAGACCAGGTGTTTAGGAGTTAGGTGCTACCTTTTACCTGCAGTTTCCATGTCAATGCTTAATTGTTTATAGATCACAAAGATTCATTTTTTTCAGCCTGCAGATCTTTCTGTGTTTATAAATGCTAGAATCCCGACAACATTTTCTCCTTTGGACAGGGGTGGTGGGGATGTATGACTGTGCGTTTACTAGTATGTTGCTTTGGACCCTCCGCAGCTCTCTTTTTTCCTTATATCTGATTTTTGAATGTTATTCAGGGGGATGCCTCTGATTGCTCTGTTTACTCTTTTTTTAATTTATGCACCAATAGTGGACTATAGGCATTAATATTGCTGGAATGTGTATTGCCTCTGTATTTTCTTTCAACTTTTGCCTGATGTTATGCCTTTTTTGTACAAACCTGTTCTTGATTCATTTGTAAAACTCTTAAATAAATAAAAAAATAGAGATGCAAAGCATACAAATGCATGCAAAATACCTCATTATTATAAAAATTGACTCATGCAGCGAGTGGTGATCACCATAAGCTGCATTATTCTTGGAAAAAGAATGCCAACTCAAAGCTGGCATCATTTTTCCCAGTCAGGAGCATCGGGTCGCTAATACATGGTCTGATGCCACAGGCCAGAATCTTAAACGGGCCGCACTAATAAAATAAAGTAGGATGTCCAGGGGTCCCCCTCTGCCCAGCAATGGCAATGACTCCCCTCAAATAATCCCCCTCCCCACAGATACCTCTGCGCCCTCTTAAGCCCCAATATATGACCGCCAGAGACTTCCCACACCTTCAGATCTAAAATGACTGCCCCAAAGACCCTCACCAACTGAAGTCCACGAATACCTATCTTTCAGAGTATCTGATAGCCTAGAGTAGGCTGGCAGAAATGATCACCCCTCGCTTCTGAAGGTCTGGGTTCAAAATGGTGCTTGTGATCCCCTGGCAGTATTTTTATGGTACTACCACAGGTGCCATTTTGAACCTGGCACTGACAGGAGTGAGAGTGTATTGCTCAAGCCGGCCTACCCCTATACCACTAGGAACTCTGAAAGGCAGACCTTAGTGGCCTTCAGTGAATTGGGGACTTTTTTTGGGACAGAGGGATGCTCATTTAACATTCAGCGGGGTGAGGGTCTTGCGGGGTGGTCCTTTACTGGGTTTAGAGGAGCATCAAATCTCTAAGAAGAAGGGGATTTCTTTGGGAAGGGAGGATCTGAATCACTGGTGGTGCCAGGGGTGGGAGAGAACCCTGGACCATTGATTTTATTTCAACAGTGCAGCCCCTTTAAAGCTGTGGACTGGAGCATCAAGTCTCATGTTAGCCCCCCAGTGCTTCCAGCTGAGAAAAATACTATGATTACTACTACTAATAATAATTTGTACAGCATTACAAGGTGCATGCCATGCTGTACATATGCACATAAGAGAAAGTTCCTGCTCGACAGAGCTTACAATCTGTTCAAGGCAGACAAGCAGAACAAAGAGGGGGCTAGGGTAGTTTAAGGATGTAAAGGAGATTAAAGGGGTCAGGATCCAAAGGCAACCTTGAAAAGGCGGATTTCAAGTCTGGATTTGATTGGGATCAGAGATGGAGCTTTGAACTAGATTATTTTTCCTTGGAATAATGCTGCTTGTGGTAATCCCTGCAAACTGAGTTATTCCTATACCATTGGAATCACTAACCTGTGGTACTAAGTTACTGCAGGTTACTAACTACCACAGTAAACTAAACTAGGGTAAAATGTCAGATTTGACCCCAGTTTAGTAAATACCTCTCTACGATGCCCTACCATGATGATGCTCATCCCCACCCCTCCTGACCCTCACAGAAGAGGCACACATGTCAAGCATACCTTTGCCCCCTCTCTAGGCCCAGTTCCCTCCCTGAGAAGTCTTGTGAGGGCAGCTGCACCATGAGACTTCACTAGGAGGGCACAGCCATGGACCTGGAGAGGAGGCAGTGCGCTAAGCCATAAAAGATATGCTTGCCACGTGTAAGGGCCCAGAAGCAGCACCCCTCTCTTGGCCAGCCCCCGCCCCGCCCTTGGTACCCCACTACTCTGTAGTAATACATTTAACTGAATAATGTCAGTCTATTCTCACATTCTTTCTGTTTTCTTTTTTTATTAGAAAAGCAACCTCAAGAAAAACCTGTTCAATGTCCTTTCTGCTCAAAATAATATGGGGGAGGGGGGCATTCAAAAGCATTTGCACAGTTTGCAGACCTGCAAAGCAAATAAATGCAGCTCAGTGGGATATTCAGTGGCACTAACATGGTTAATGCCACTGAATATCCACAGATGTCACTGCCGGGGGCACTCCAGGGTAGCACTTGTCGATAACTGAGCATTGGCAATATTTCGCCGCTGCCTGGTTAGCAACGTGCAGCAAAAGTCAGGTGCAGTAAAGGCCGGCCTAACCTTTAACACGGAAGCTAACGGGGCAGTGGCTCAATATCTTCGCTGCCCGGTTAGCTTCCTGGCAATCCAGCCAACCTGGATAGTCAATGTTGGGGCCTGACTATGGCCCAGGAATTGAATAACCTGGTTTAGAGTTCAGCGGTGGCAGCTAGCCACATTAGATTGGCTAGCCGTTGCTGCTGAAACCCCACCCCTGTAATTCTAGGGGCTTGTTGGCCTTGCTAATCTAGCAAACATAGCAACGTCTGCATACAAAATCACCTGGAAAACTGATATTCGTAGTTAGAATAATTTCACGATGCAATCTTTTTGTTGAGGTTTTGAATGTACACAAAATTAGCTCTCATCCATGAAGAAAACAGCATTGCAAGCATCAGTTCTTTCAGTCAGTACCAACTGGACTTTCCATCCACTTCATCAGTCAGCAGCCAACTACTGCTGCTGTCTGCTGTAGCAAAAAGGCTAAATTAGGGAAATTAACCCACCCTGGTCCTTCCGTAGTTTCAGCCTTTTCAGTGCTATATGAGGAGGCTTACCTTGCCACCAGAATTGTATCAGCAGGATTTCTAGCCTCTTGAAAAAGGCGACCAGGAATGAAAGGGGGAGCATCTGAAGCACACATATTATTTTTGGAACTACCAGCATCTTTATGGCTTCTAGCTGGCCCTACCAGGATAGGAATAGCGGTGACTATGCTGTAATTTCTTTTCACACTATACCCTCAATAATGTCCGTATTCTTTGACATGGTTTCCTCTAGCAGCAACTTTGAGAGAGAAAGACTGTAAGATCATCTAGAAAGGAATCTTTTTTTCTCCGGCATTGCATCTGTCTTAGTTCAATTGACCCTATATCCTGACAGGGCGCTAAACTGATCTATCAGCTTCAATGTAGAAAGTCATCTGTATACGCGGCAACGTTTTTTCTCCGCACTTAATTCCCTCAGAATACTTCATCACCAAAATCAAAGCTGTGGAGATAAGAGACAACCCTGTCCTGTGCCCTTCAGTAGCCACATCCTCTCAGAAACCTGCTATTAACAGACAATATTCATGTTTGCTAAGGGGAATTGAAGCATGATATGATCCACCCATATGTTCTTTTGATGCCTTTTTTAAACAAAGATTTCTTGGAAAAAAGTATAGGGGGGGCATTTTCAAAACAATCTAACTGGTTAGGAGACCATGGTTAGCACGATATTAAGTGGCACTAAACCATTTATTCCCTCATACCGAGTTTGAGCACTCCAATGCTGACTGCTTAGCCTGGGGGTGTTCCAGGGGTTGAGCAGAGGTGGCAATGGGGATTAGCTGGTAATCAGCCATATTGAACCAACTAGCTGGTTATCGCTAACCGGCTAAAGTTAGGGCAAAAAAAGGCTGAGATACATTTGCCAGTTTAGCCTGGATATGACCCCGACATTGAATATCCAGGGTAAAACTAAAGCAACGATGGCTAGTTGCTTTAAGTCTGCTGCCCCCCCCCCCCCGCCATAGTGTTTTTGTTTTGTTGCAATAACAATTTCACATGCACACGTCCTGCCTCCTAAATAAGTGCTAATTGCAAATGCTCATTAAAGGACTGTATGGGAATGCACTTTGCATTTATCCCACATTCAGATTTTGCATTTAATACACTGTAAATGCAAAACATTATCACGCTTTAAAAAAGAATTATATTTATCGCATTTTCAAATAATACATTCAAGCATAATACACAAATGAACAGAAATTAGCACCATAACTGTTCCAAAAGGAAAACAATACAAATAAAGAAAAGAGAACCAGTTGCAAATTAGTCCACCAAGTACAAGAAATAAGGGGGGCTCAAGGAAATAAACAATAGTAAATGGACATAGCCCTAAAGCAGCCCTTAACAAAGAAAAAAAAACAATTATAATGTAAGAAGGCAGAGACTTATATGTCAGCCAGATGGGTCACCACATCTTCCCTAGCAGCCAAAAGCTCAAGGAGCTGCTTGGGATAAACAAAGAGAAACATCTTATCTTTCTGATAAACACAACAACAAGAAGAGTATTTCAACAAAAAAGTCGTCCCCAGGGAGAGGACCCTAGGCTTATACCCCAGGAATTCCCTTCTCCTTAACTGGGTGGCCCAAGATAAATCAGGGTAAATTCGAACATGAGATCCCATAACCTGCTCACTAAAATATTTGAAATACAAACAAAGAATTAAATCTTATCAGACTCCAAAGCAAAGGTAACAAGTAGGGTAGACTTTTCAGTTCCCACTTCTAGGGAACATTCCAAGAACCCTGTAAAGTCCCCTGTCCCACTTGGGCCTCTCCAGGACCAGTGTCCCAGGTGGCAGAACCCAGGGACAGGTACAGTGCCCAGATCAGGGGAGGCAGATCCTCTTGGGGAATTTTTAATATCTTCTCACCATCTCCAGTTGAGATAAAATAGGAGATTTGGGAAAATTTAAAAGTCTTAAATTATTCTTGCAAATTTGGTTCTCTAAGTATTCTGTTTTTCTAGACAAAAGTAACTTGTCCTTTATCTGAGCTGCATGAATATCCTGAAACAGTCCAAGCTGTTCTTCCAGCTGAGATTCCCACATTGTTCCTCTTCTACCTGGAAACTTCAGCAAAAGTACTTTTGACTTGAGAAACTTCTTCACTCACAAAATCCACTACAGAAAAAAGAGAAGAGTACAAAGTTGCAATGGTGTCCCACAGCGAATCCAACGTGATTACCCCGCATGCCCAGAGGTAGCACTAACCTGTTAGCCGACAGAAGCGACTCCACACTGGGCTATATTGTTCTAGCCTCTGCTCCTATTCCCTCCTGCTCGGTTCCAGATGATGATACTGCTAGCAGGCCCTCTTTGCCTCTCTTCAACAGCATGCTCGTCATCAGGCCAGAGGGAAGCACATTGCTGGCAGGAGAAACATTTCCAGGACGCGATGGGGAGTGTGCACTGCTAGGGTCTTAACTAAATCCCCGAGGTGCTCAGGGCTGTGGAGAGCTCACCTCACGGCCCCACCAAAAACACCGCTCCATTCCCAGATGCCAAAAACCCACATGCCTCAAGAGTTTTCTGCACAGCCACTAGTGGAAACACTGAGCTTGAGGGTAGACTTCCTTGCTTCCACTTCCTGCAGCCCATCACAGCAGGTCACAGTAGTGGAGCATCGCTGTGCAGAAGCGAGTCAGTGCAGGTGTGTGGAGCCGAGAAACCTTCCTTTTGCCATCTTGCCCTCTTCAATATTATCACGCTTTAATAAACAAGCCTCATAGTTTTTCATTTTGAAATCACATGCACTATTCACTGCGAAAGCAGGTGCAACTATCGTGATGGCGCAGCCACTGGGGAGCATAGAGAAAGAGGAAAAAAACAAGCAATTTCCTCAGACAGCAAGGCAGGAACCAGAGGTTTAAGGGTTAAAACTGCTGAAAGAGAAAACAACTCTTCACAGAAGGCAGTTAGCAAGGAGACACACCCAAGCTCCATGGTTACCAGCCCTGCTCACAAGGGAGAGCAAGGGGTGGGGCCAGGAAGCCAGAAGGGCAAACTCTCATATAAACTGCCAGTGAGTGAGGAGAGACAGAAGGAGAGGCAGTGTCAAGGCAGACACGAGGAACACGAGAGGAAAAACAGACACAGAGCCGGAAGAGAGAATAGCAGAAGGAAGGAGCAGGGTCTCAGAGAGAGGTCTGAGAACTGTGGAAGGAAGTGTGTGACGAGGAGTCCCAGTTCTGATTCCAGTGCAGGGTGGAACAGCTCAGAGCGTCTCAGGAAGGGAGCTGGTTCCAAAGGCTCTGGAGAACTGCTTGAAATAGGTACCCGGGGAGTTAAGGGAGCTTCAGAGAGATCCTCTTGGAGAAGGGCACGGCCAGCCAGGGGTGTGGAAGCTAACCCAGGGCCCTGTAAGGGAGAGCGAAGGAACACTTCTAGAAGAGAAGCTTATCCAGGGGAGTTGGTCAGCCATGTTGGCAGCAGAAGCCCTTCCCCCGAAGAGTGTTTGGAATGTGTACCGTCAGCAGTGAAGCCTGCTAAGTGTGCAGTCCAAAAGGATAAGGTATGCAGCTTAAAACCTTCTGTTGATTCTATAAAGGCTAAGAGACTTCCTGTCTGTTATACCATTCCTTAGAGGAGGAAGGGGACTGCCTTGTCTAAGGTTTTGAAAATCCTGAGAGAATTGGAACCTGATAGTTTGGAGGCTGAGTCCTATATTTCTCCTATAGAATCTGACCTGGAGAGTATGGAAGTAGAGATGTCTGGTTTAATGGAAAATTCGGATTCGGAGATGGAATGCCTGAATACCTCTAGATAAGGAGAAAGGCTAGAGTGTTTTAAAGTTTAAACCTGGCAACTGTTTCCTCGAGAGAGCACGGCTGTGGGAATTATGCTAATGAGGTTTCCTGAAGCAAGCAGTAGCTGAATGTGTGAGCACTTTTAAATGTAAAGAGTGGAAAGCCTGAAACACAGGAAGTGGAAGGGATTGCTAAGTAAAAGGAAAAAACCCATGAGAAACAGAAGTTTGTTTGGAAGAAGTGTAACACTTGCTGTTGTCTTAAATCAAGAAAGAAGAGGTGTTTTTTTCTAATCCCTTTGCATTAAAATTTCAGTGCCATGTTTTGTATAGTATGAAGAAATACTGTTTTGTTTAAGTGCCGAAGCCGAGAAGAAGCGTGTTTTGTTTGATTGGATGCTGGAGAAAAATATCCTTATTTTTGTTCTGATGTTGGAACCTTTTAAAAGTTCCTTGTGGCTGGAAATAATAAATCCTGCGTGTGCCTAAAAAAAATTACCACTCTGGCTGGACTTTATTCACAACTACAAGAAAATAGGCACTTATAACAAATAAATAACTTACTGTGATCGCTCCCTAACCTTAGACAACCGCCTGGGGCGCGGGCGCTGTCGCACTATTTGTGTGTACTTTTTCCTGGGTAATTTTCAAAGGGAAAGTGTGAGTTTATGAGCATCCTTTCCCTGTAAGGAGTAAGAAAGCACAAAAAGGAGAGTGAATGTCAAAGACAAAACAATAAATGCCATTACTATATCGAATAAAATCAAAATAATGCAAACTGCAAATGCCGCTCTGTGGGCTATTCAGTGGCACTAACACAATTTGTAAGGAAATCCACACTACTACCTTTTAACTTTCGAAAGGGAGACTATGATAAAATGAGGAAAATAGTTAAGAAAAAACTAAAAGGAGCAGTTGCAAAGGTTAAAGACTTACATCAAGCTTGGGTGTTGTTGAAAAATACTATCTTGGAAGCCCAGACCAGCTGTATTCCATGCTTTAAGAAAAGTGGAAGGAAGTCCAAAAAACTGCCAGCATGGTTTAAAGGTGAGGTCAGAGAGGCTGTTGTTGCCAAAAAAGCATCTTTCAGGAAATGGAAAAAAGAGCCAAACGACGAAACCTGGAAACAGCACTAGCACTGGCAGTTCAAATGCAAGGCATTGATTAAACAGGCAAAGGGAGAATTTGAGGAAAAGCTTGCTGCAGAAGCAAAAACGCGAAATAAAGATTTTTTCAAGTACATTCGCAGCAAAAAACCTGTGAGAGAGTCAGTTGGTCCATTAGATGATAGAGGAGTTAAAGGGGCACTACGAGGTGACAAGGCGATAGCGGAGAGACTGAATAAATTCTTTCCTTCGGTCTTTACTGAGGAAGATGTAGGGATGTTACCCATGACTAAAGTGGTATTTAAAGGTGCGGAAAAATTGAAGGAAATATCGAAACATCGGGAAGGTGTATTACAACTATTAGATAAAATGAAGAGTAGCAAATCACCTGGGCCAGATGGTATACATCCAAGGGTGTTGAAAGAACTGAAATATGAGATTGCAGACCTGCTTTTAGTAATCTGTGAACTATCATTAAAATCATCGCTAATACCTGAAGATTGGAGGATCGCCAATGTAACACCAACTTTTAAAAAGGGTTCCAGGGGTGATCTGGGAAACTACAGACCGGTGAGTCTCACGTCAGTACCGGGAAAAATGGTGGAAACTATCATAAAGAATAAAATTACTCAGCATGTAGATAGTCATGACCTAATGGGAGACAGCCAACATGGCTTTAGACAAGGAAGATCTTGTCTTACTAATCTGTTATGCTTTTTTGAAAGTGTGAATAAACAGGTGGACAAAGGTGAGTCAGTTGATATAGTGTATCTAGACTTTCAGAAAGCCTTTGACAAGGTCCCTCATCAGAGACTTTTGGCAAAACTAAAGAGTCATGGGATAGGAGGCAGTGTACTACTGTGGATCAGGAACTGGTTAAAAGACAGAAAGCAGAGGGTTGGGCTAAATGGCCAATTTTCCCAATGGAGAAAGGTGAATAGTGGTGTACCCCAGGGATCTGTGCTGGGTCCGCTGCTTTTTGACATATTCATAAATGACCTGGAAAGAGGAATAACGAGTGAGGTTATCACATTTGCAGATGACACAAAACTATTTAAAGTTGTTAAAACCCAAGAGGATTGTGGAAAATTGCAAGAGGATCTTGATAAATTGGAAGACTGGCATCAAAATGGCAGATGAAATTTAATGTGGACAAGTGCAAAGTTATGCACCTAGGGAAGAACAACCCAAACTATGGTTACACGATGCAAAGTTCCACATTAGGAACCACCACCCAGGAAAAAGATTTGGGTGTCATTGTGGATAACATGTTAAAACCCTCGGCCCAGTGTGCAGCGGCAGCCAAGAGAGCAAATAGAATGCTAGTATCATAAGGAAAGGAATGGAAAATAAAACAAAAGATATTATAATGCCTCTATACCGTTCCATGGTGAGACCACACCTTGAATTTTGTGTGCACATCTGGTCACCGTATCTTAAAACGGATATAGCGTTATTAGAAAAGGTTCAGAGAAGAGCCACCAAAATGGTAAAGGTGATGGAAGGATACTCCTATGAAGAAAGGCTAAAAAGGTTAGGGCTCTTTAACCTGGAAAAGAGACGGCTGAGGGGAGATATGATAGAAGTCTATAAATTAATGAACGGAGTGGAACGGGTAAACGTAGATCGATTGTTTACGTTATCAGAATATAGAAAGTCTAGGGGACATACAATGAGGCTACAGTGTAAACTAAGACTAATAAAAGAAAATATTTTTTCACTCAACGTGTAATCAAACTCTGGAATTTGTTACCGGAGGATGTAGTAAAGGCTGTTAATGTAGCTGGGTTTAAAAAAGGTTTGGACAAGTTTCTGGAGGAAAGGTCTATAAACCATTATTAAGAAGGGACCCTGGATATCAATGCTTGACGCAGTACAAACATTGTGGAACCTGTGTCTTTTGGGGAAACTGCTAGGTATGTATGACCTAGATTGGCCACTGTTGGAAACAGGATACTGGGCTTGATGGACCTTGGTCTGACCCAGTATGGCATATCTTATGTTCTTATGTTCTTATGTTCAAACTGCAAATGCCGCTCTGTGGGCTATTCAGTGGCACTAACACAATTTGTGCCACTGAATATCCGTGGATATTGCCACTAATGCCCCGATGCTATACGGTTAGCATCAGGGTGTGCTGGAGGCCTTCCGGGGCAGCAACCATCACTAACTGGCCAGAGGTGCTATTGACCCGCTGCCCAGTTAACAACACATCAGGAAACTCTGGCCTAACTTTCACTGCAGAAGCTAACCAGGCAGCACTGAATATTTCCGTTGCCCGGTTAACTTTGTGGCAATCCAGGCTGCCTGAATATTCATTACTGGAACCCAGATGGCCCCAACATTGAATATCTGGGTTTAAAGTTTGGTGGTGGTAGCTAGCTGCTTCAGCAGCGCTAATGACTGGGGCTGAATATCAGGCCCGTATAAAATAATAAAAGGTACAACATGCATCAAATTAAAATACAACATGGTCATATTTAAGGCTTACGGTTATGTGTGTTTATAATTTTGGGATTTTAGGGGTTTATTTTTGAAGCAATTAAGTGCTTTCCAAGGTTGGAAAAATAAGGGGTTTTCAGTGTATTCATGATGCGAAAAAGGGTTTTTTTTAGCAGCTTTTTAGGTGGATTTCATTTAATGATATAAAACACAATTTTTCAAAATCGGCCCTTTCTCCCAATGTATTCCTTCCAAGCTCCAGCCACAGCATCAGCATCCCACTATTCACAAAAGTGAACTGGATTGCTACATATCCCTACTTAGAAACTCTATACTAAGAGAAAATGGGAGCTTGCTCACATACCCTCCGGTTCTCTTGCACTTGTCTCATGTTCTCATGATACCAGCACCAGAATTCCTACACCATGTGTCATCTTTAGATAATGATAGTTATAGCTTCAGATAGCAAGTGTGGGTGAGTGGTGCAATACAAACATAGCAACATGACAGCAGAAAAAGACCACATGGCCTATCTAGTCTGCCCTTCCATATCAACTACTACAACAGTCCCCTTTTTTCCTTTAGAGATTCTCTGTTTGTCCCATGCTTTTTTGAATTCAGATACTGTCCTCGTCTCTACCACTTCCACTAGGAGACTATTCCACGCAACTACCATTCTTTCCATAAAGAAATATTTCCGCATATTACTCCCGAGTCTAACCCCTTTCACCTGCATTCTATATCCCCTCATAGCAGAGCTTGTTTTCAATTGAAAGAGGCTCTCCTCCTGTTCATTTATGCCACGGAGGTATTTAAACATCTCTATCATATCTCTTCTATCCTGCCTTTCCTCTAAAGTATACATATTAAGCTCTTTAAGTCTGTCCCATATGCTTTATAACAAAGACCACTAATCATTTTAGTAGCCGCCCGCTGCACAGACTCCAACCTGTTTATATCCCTTTGAAGGTGTGGTCTCCAGAATTGCACACAGTACACCAAATGAGATTGCACCAGAGACTTATACAGAGCCATTATCACCTCCTTTTTTCTGCTGGCCATTCCTCACCCAAGCATCCTGGATTTTGCAGTCGCCTTTTCTACCTGTTTAGCTACTTTAAGATCATCAGACACAATTACGCCCAAGTCCCGCTCTTCTTTCAGAAGTACCTCACCCCCTACACTGTACCCTTCCTTTGGATTTCTGCAGCCCAAATGCATAACCCTGCATTTTTTAGCATTAAATTTCAGCTGCCAAATTCTAAACCATTCTTCAAGCTTAGCTAGATCCCTCGCCATGTTATTTACTCCTTCCTGGGTGTCTACTCTATTGCAGATTTTGGTAACCTTACCTGACAGTACTTCTGCAATATCAGTAACAAAGATGTTCAAAAGAATTGGACCAAGGACAGATCCATGCGGCACACCACAGATAACCTCCTTCTCCTCAGAATGAACTCCATTACCTGTACACTTTGTCGCCTAACACTCAACCAATTTCTAATCTAAGCAGTAACTTTAGTGTGCCTGTCTGTGCAGTGGCATACCAATGGTGAGTCAGGTGCTAGCCGTGAGGCAGCACAGGAAACTTACTATTAAGTTGGCATAGCACAGTGCCTTGCGATGCAAAGGCCAGCTGGTGTTCTTTCCCAGCCTGAGTCTTGCAAACCGTGAGACCTTGGCCAGTGTTCTCTCCCGGCCAAAGTTTTGTGAATCACGAGACTTCGGCTAGGAGAGAACACCAGCCGGTTCCTGCAGTATGAGGCACCATGGCATGCCAATTTAATAGTAAGTTTGGTGTGCTGCCTATGTGGGGCTGGCCGGGGATGGATGGGGTGGTACATCATGGCACTGATAGCATGGGGGGCACCCGCCCCAGGAGATGGTGGTACTAGTTACACATGTGTCTATGTGTTTGGATGTGGCAGTGGGTGCAAGGCTGCAGTACATGCGTATGTGTAATGTGGGGGTGAGGTGCTTGCATGTATGTTCTGAGAGGGGTGGTGCACCCTTTAGCATAAACAGATTGTCATTTTTGTCCCCTTGCATTCATCCCTTTAGCCTCCGCCTTGCCCCTCTTCCCTCTTCCCTCTTCCCTCCCCACTCTCTGTTCCTCTTTTGGACTCTCCCCCCTTCTCCCTCCCCCCAACAACCCCACCCCCTGCCTTCCATTCCCCCATCCTCCTTAGTTTTTGTTGTTGTTGTTTTTTAAGGTACTGTCCCTTTAAATTATTCTGCCTCTCTCCTCATCTGTTTTGTATTTTTTAAAACTCTGATCCCTGCTGATTTCTGCTGCTTTTGGGCAGGCTTCCCCTTCTGTTCTGCTTGCAGGGATCCAATCTCCTGCATGCAGAACAGGAGGGATCTTTGCTGCGATTGGAAGTTGAATGCAACAGACATCCTGATTGGATCCTGTGGGCTGTCTGCTGCATCTAAGCCCTGATTGTAACAAAGATCAGTCCTGTGCTGCCCGTGGGGTTCTGATCTCAAGTGGGCAGAACATGAGGGATCTTTGCCATGATGATTTCATCAGGGTGCCACACAAATTGAGGTTTATTGATTTTAAACGATAACCACGATTAGAGCATCAGGGGTGTTCTATCGGTGGTTATATTTCATCACAGTGCATGCACTGAAACTTACAAACAAATCCTACTATCTTTGCAAAAATTCATCAGAGTATTGCAATTAGAGTGTATTGTACTCATTACTTGCAAGAAAGATAAGTACGTTTGAAAATTAGCATATTCCAATAATAAAAGAAGAAAATAATTTGTCAAAAAAATGTGAGCAACCAACTTACAGCAGTTTTATTAGATTTAATATACCGCCTATAGCAGTGCAACTAGGTGGTTACATATTAAAAAGAACATAGTTAAACAAAATAAAAATGAAACATGGAAAACAAGACAGGGATAGACAACTGGACAAAGCATGAGGTGAGGGAAGGACGGCTTAGATTACAATGCAGTGACTTCCACCCTAAAACACATAACATAAGTAACTGTTAGAATGCCAGCGCCTCAACTTTAAAATTGAGGCTGGTGAACCTCTCCCCCCTCCAAGCATCTACAGAAAATTGCTGCCCCAGTGCAGAAGGAATGAGTCCAATACTGTGTATGATCATATCCAGCCAATACCAGACATCTGTACAACTGAAATCTGGTCAACAGCCAACCATTCATATGGATTAGCCAGTTCAGCTTGCCAACCAGACACCTACTCAAGTACTCTAGAGATTGGCCCACCGGGCATGTGGCTAATCTCAGAGAATGTCACAGGACCACCCAAGTCCCTTTTCATGCTTGGGCTATCTTGTACTGACAGATCTGTAAGCACACCCTCTGATCCTCTACCAAGACCTCATCCCTCCATAAACCAGTTAAACATCTGGAGTGTTTTGTAGCAGCGATGAACTCACCCACCTACAAGACAACATAAAATGTAACTTGGAATAACATCTCCTCAAAGGGTGTGTAACCTACATGCTGCAATGCCTTCAGCAGACTCATTAAAATGGTATGGGTTATAGGCAGGCGAGTTAGCCCCCTGGATATGAACCAGGAGCATATAACCCTGTACCAACCTTCTAACCAAGAAAGAAGATGTTGGGTCAGGGAACCCCTATATGTTACTGATAAAATGAATGCTTTACAATAAGAAATAATTGGAAATATTCCAACTGCATGCTATCATAATATTTTAATAGAATATTCAAAGGTATACAAAAAACAGATGCCTGTGCAACTTAAACATAGTAATTTCTGAGAAAGAAAGAAAATATGACCTGGACAGATTAATGGCACCCTTCACTAATATTTGGTTGCACAACCCTTAGCAGCAAACATTTCTTGTAGCCATCTATAACTTTCGTACATCTGTCTGCTGATTGTTTCTCTCACTCTTCAACTGCTATTTGTTCCAGCTCATGAATGTTTCCAGGATTCCTTTTACCAACGGCAGATTTCAATTCTTTCTTGATTGGATTGAGATCAAGGCTCATTGCTGGCCAGTTTAAAACTGTCCAATTGTTCCTTTTTAATCATTCTTTTGTACTATTGGGTGTATGTTTTGGGTCACTGTTCTGCTGGAGGACCCATGACCTTTCTACCCAGACCTAGTTTTCTGACACATTTCGCTCCAAAATACCTTGGTAGTCCTCTGACTTCATGATTCCATTATTATGTTCCAGGCCTCCTGTTCCTGAGGCAGCAAAACAGTCCCACAAAATTATGGAACCTCCACCATATTTAACTGTAGGAAGGGATTTGTCCTTATAAGCTTCATTTCTTCACCTGTAAATCTATCACTGGTCTGCATTGCCAAAGAGCATTAATTTGGTTTCATCTGTCCACAGAACATTTTCCCAGAAGGATTATGGTTTCTCAAGATGGATTTGGGCAAAGATCAGGTGTGCCTTTCTATGCCTGTCTTTGAGTGGGGTCCTCCTTGGTCTTTGCCCATGAAGTCCTTCTTTGTTTAGTGCATGACGTATGGTGTATGTTGAAAGCACCACTCCAGATTGCTCTAGGTCAGCCTTAAGCTCTTTGTATGTTGTACGAGGTGTTTTCCCAACAGTTCATACTAACCACTTCTTGGATTCATTTTCCTCTTCCCACAGTGTACTGAGAGGTTCTTGACAGTTCTATAAGCAGAAAACATCTTAATAACACTGTAAAATGTAGACACAGGGATCCCAAGGTCTTAGGAGATGACCTTCTACTCCTTTGAAGTTTGATGTTTGGTGATAATGGATTTTTTTTGATGGTCTTAGTCAGCTGTCTTGTCTTCACCACTGTGAAAATGGAACAGGGAGTGAATGTAACCATTTTAAACATTAGAGCCATCTTCATTGGTTGAGTCATGTGAGTACTGACAATTGATCACAGGTGCGTCTAATTTTACTACAATGAGAATGTGGTTCTTTTGTTCAAATTGATATGAATTGTTTATAAGGGTGCCAATAATCATATCCTATACCAATATTAAAAAAAAATTGCCACTTACAGAATGAAGGATGATAAACTGATCAAAACTCAAAAAACTTCATTCCACTCAAAACATATCTTTATTTTATCTTATATACCATGCTATTCTGCATCAGTGCGGTTTACATTGAACAAGGTATTATAACTTGGAGATAACTATTTTACAGGGAACATGGGCTATGGAGAGTTAAGTGGCTTGCTCAAGACCACAAGGAGCACCTGTGGGACTAGAAACCCCAGTCCTTCCGGCCCAAGGTTGCTGTCCTCTTTTGGCGGGTTAACTAGGGCAGAAAAATGCCTTATCTTTGAGTAGTCGTTAGCAGAGTGTCTCATCTCAAAGCAGTAAACATTGAAGCTTGTATTATACGGTAAAGTCTTCTTAGTCTCTGATTATTTTTATCATTGAACAATTTCAAATAGCTGGTACTGGTATTTTATATTTACCACCAGGATTTGGTAACATTTAAATTCGTTTTCATTTCATTTTTTATGCACCAAGAGGGTTCTATTTTAAACTTTGGGGTATGTCTACTAAACCGTCTTAATGTGCGCCTGGCGAAGTTATCACATGATAAGGTACCTTATCGCTCAATAATGGCGCTTTATTGGGCACAGAGGTACTTTATCGCACGATAATGCGCACAGTGGCGCAAACGAGCGCTGAAGGTGGAGAAAGGCTCCTGGAGGGCGGAGGAAGGCTCCCCAGGGGCAGAGAGAAAGGGTCAATGGGTGGAGAGTGGGAGGGGAGAGGCTCCCTGCACACTAACGCTGTGGAATCTGAGGCTGAAAACGAACGCCAGTGAAACCCTTGCGTTACAGCAGATTTAAAGGGAAAAGAAACCATTTACGTTAGCAATGTACAGCAAAACCAGGGAAACCTACAAAGTGTCCAAATGGCAGATGAAGTTTAATGTGGACAAGTGCAAAGTTATGCACTTAGGAAAGAACAACTCAATCTATGGTTACATGATGCAAGGTTCCACATTAGGAACCACAACCAGGAAAAAGATTTAGGCGTCATTCTGGATAACATGCTAAAACCCTTCATCCAATGTGCAGCAGTGACCAGGAAAGCAAATAGAATGCTAGAAATCATAAAGAAAGGAATGGAGAATAAAACAAAGGATATTATAATACCTCTGTATCGTTCCATGGTGCAACCACACTTTGAATATTGTATGCAATTCTGGTTACCGTATCTTAAAAAGAATATAGCATTATTAGAAAAGGTACAAAGAAGAACCACCAAAATGGTAAAGGGGTTAGAACGATACCCCTATGAAGAGAGGCCAAAAAGGTTGGGTCTTCAACCTGGAAGAGAAATGGCTGATGGGAGATATGATAGAGGTCTATAAATTAATGAATGGAGAGGAATGGGTAAACATGGATCGATTGTTCATGCCATCAAAATATAGAAAGACTAGGGGACATGCAATGAAGCTACAGTGTAAGCTATTTAAGACTAATAAGAGAATTTTTTTACACTCAATAAGTAATCAAACTCTGGAATTCATTACCAGAAGATGTAGTAAAAGCTGTTAGTGTAGCTGGGTTTAAAAAAGATTTTGACAAGTTCCAGGAGGAAAGGTCCATAAACCATTATTAAAGGGGACCCAGGAAATCCACTGCTTGCCCCATTGCAAGCATTGTGGAACCTTTGTCTTTTGGGGAAACTGCTAGGTACTTGTGACCTAGATTGGCGACTGTTGGAAATAGGATACTGGGCTTGATGGACCTTGGTCTGACTCAGTATGACATATCTTATGTTCTTAATCCAACAGTATGCATGCAGATCTGAACTGCACTCCAACTCCATCTCCACGTCCTGGAATGCCTCTGCTCATCACAGATAAAGTCTATAGAAAATGGCACTATGCACATACTTTTTTATCTGCATATCCACTATTTGATGAAAAAGCTATTGGCCCAATATTCAAAGAGGTTTATGCAGTTAGTAGGACCTACTCACTGGATGAACCCCACTGAGAGCGATATTCAGTGGCACTAATGGAACAGTGCAGCGAAATATCCTCTCCAACCTCTGCAGCACTTTCCGGACAGCACCCAGGGTGGTCCATGGGCAGGGTGAGGGTGGTCCCAGCACTTATCTGCTTAGTGGTGATTTTCATTCTTCTGACCAGATAAGTGCCCATAAAAAAGTTAGGTCTTTTCCATAGCTGTCCTAACTCTATGTGGTTCCGCTATCTGGAGAGTGGCTGAATATTGCCGCTGTCTTGACAGCATGGCAGTTAGCAATGAAATGAAATATTCAGTCAGAGGTATCCGGATTCCAGCGCTGAAATCTGCTTTCAGATTTGCCTGCAGTAGCCAGACACTTTATATTCAAATTTGTTTATTAACCTTGAATTAGCATGGAACATCTTATTTGTAACATATAGATTTACATAATTACACAAAATCCACATCCACAATTTAACTGAACAATTTCCATGGTTACACACAAAACATGCTCGTGTATTAGTCCACCCACTCTGAGCTTGATTTTAACCCCATCAGCCACTCAGTTTGTATAAACCTTGGATTTATCCATGTTTTCTTTGCTGATTTTCATAATCAGTTCTCCTCAAGTAAGTGGGTACTTGTCTATATCTATTTTCCTTAGTTATCATTTATTATTATTATTATTCCTCTTCCCTCTCCCCCCCCCACCTCCACACCCTCCCCATCCCCATTCCCTTCTTTCCTTTGTTATACCTCCTTGGGACATAATGACAACACCAGTCTCTCTACTATAATGGTTTTATTTTACTCTGAGACCCAAGAAGAGAGAGGAAACTCTACACAACAGGTACCCTAAACCCCTCATCATTTCCACATCATTTCCCCACTTTATCTTCCCAAGTGTCCAGTGGGCATTGGTTCAGTATTCGGCTTCTTAATCTAGTTGTCAGTGTTTGGATATAAGGTTCCCATACCCCCAAAAAGCACATCCATGATTGATTTGAGCTTTTTGACTGTTCTCGTTCAAACATCATGTATTGATGTAAAGATTGTTTCCATGGTCCCACTGCTAGTCTTCCGGGCACAGCCAAGCACCCAATATACATTTACGCACCAGCATCACAGCTACACGTATCCATTTTATCTTCTCCTTCCCCCAAACGAATCGATCTCCTTGTGTCCATTCCAGATCTAGAATCGCTGTCCTAGGATTCATTGCCACTGCAGACCTTAGCGTCCCACTTATTTGGTTCTTTACTTGTGTCCAAACTTCCCAATCACTGGACACATCAAAAACATATGGCCCAGGGTTGCCTTAGCCTCAGCACATCATGGACAAAAGGTGCTCGCTATTCCAGCTCTATACGCTCTTTTGGGAGCATAGTGCAGCCTTCGTATTATTCGAAACTGCATCTCTCGCAGATTAACATTTGTGGTCAATCCAGGGATCCTTCCCAGTGCCATCAGTAGCTCCTCCCCCTTCAATGGTATCTTCAGATCTATTTCCCATTGTTCTGCCAGACCGGACAGACTTCGTACTGAATCCAAGGCCCGTAGACCTTTCCGTATTTGTGCCACTCTAAATCTCCTCTCCCCTCCAGCCATCAACAGCTCTTCCATTTGTGTCAGTATATGGTGCTTTATATACTGTTTTGGTAGCATATGAACAATGGTGCTTTATATACTGTTTTGGTAGCATATATACTGTTTTGGTAGCATATGAACATAACTGCGCACCTGTAAATATGGAAAATAGTCATTTCTGGAGAGGTCAAATCATTCTTGTAATACCCTGAATGGTTGCATCACTCCCTCCTCTGTCACCACCTGTTCTATTCCTTCCAAACCTTTCTCCTGCCACTTTCTGTATATTGGTCTTCTCATTTCTGGCTGAAAATTCGGGTTCCCCCTCAATGGTAGGAATGGTGTAGTCTCAGGTGACCATCTCAGTTTAGTGCACAAGGTCCGCCATCCTCTATACATCGACACCATTAGTATTTCCTTGGCAATTGAGGTGATGCTGGATGAGCATATAAGAGAAAGTGGATCCACCAGTGCCTTCTCACCTTCTAGAGAAGTGTAATCCTCTATCTCATACAACCAATCCTTTAGATGTCGACAGACACAAGCTAAGTTATACTCCATTATATCAGGTAGGCCCAAACCTCCATGCTCCCATGGCTCCTTCAGGATACTGATTCTTATTTGAGCCATCTTCTTTCTCCACAAGAATGAAGTCAATATTTGATCCATACTTTTTTGTTCTTGCTGTCTTATCATTATTGGCAAGGTCTGCAGTGCATACAACCATTTTGGGAAAATCACCATCTTGTACAACGCTATGTGGCCTGCAAGAGACAATGGCAACTCCCACCATCTATTTAATCTCGTTTCCATATTCCTAAGGAGTGTCATCATATTGATTCCATATAACAGATCCACCTGTGCTGTAATCCATACTCCCAAATATTTAATATGGTCTTTTGCCTATCTCAGTGGGAATCGTCTTGGCCACTCCTCCTGTATCCCTAGCAGAAATGGAAGTGCTTCTGATTTATCCAGATTTAGTTTTAACCCTGCAAAGGTCCCATAAGTGTGAAATTCTTCCAATAGCATTTCTATCTTGTTCACCGGATCTCTTAGGCAAATCAACATATCGTCTGCAAAGGCTGATACACTAAATTTTTCCTTACCCAATGAGATCCCTTCCAAGTCTGGATGTCTGTGAATCTTCTCCAACAGAGGTTCCAACTGTAGCACAAACAAGAGTGGTGACAGGGGACAACCCTGTCGGGAGCCCCTCTCCAACGGAAGGGGTCTCGTTTTGTGTCCATTAACTAGTATCACTCCACAGGGTTTTGTGTACAAAAGTTGCATCGTATTGATAAATTCTCTGTGTATTCCAAATTTGTCTAGGACCATATACATATATTCCCATTGGACCCGATCGAATGCTTTTTCTGCATCAAAGCTGATGGATAGAGTTGGTTGCTGTCTTTTAACTGCTTCTTGCTGTGCTACTAACATCTTCTGAATGTTCCGTGCTATCGCACAACCTTGCACAAATCTCACCTGGGATTCTTCTATCAGTTTTGGTAGCAATGGGGCCAAACACTCCGCCATTACTTTAGCCATTATCTTAATATCTACATTGAGAAGTGATATAGGCCTGTATTAGCCTGGGAGAATCTGATCTTTCCCTGGCTTTGGAAGTACTGTTATAAGAGTATGATTGGGTTCATAAGGGAAGTCTGCCCTCTGAACCAGATCCGTGAAATAATCCACCAATGACACCGCCACCTTATCTGTTAATATTTGGAAGAATTCCGCTTGATATCCATCTGGACCTGGAGACCTTTCCTTTCTCAACTTTTTAATACATTGTTGGATTTCCATTGCTGTTATTGGATCGTTCAGCTTCTCTTGCTCTACCTCATCCACTACCGGTAACTTTATGGCTCCCAAAACCTTTTCAGCTGCAGCTTTGTCGCAATGCTCTGTCTTGTAGAGCTCCATATAGTAATCTCTCAAAATATTCTCCAGATCTTGATGCCCTGTTTGGCATTGCCCTGTTTTACTCCTAAGAGCCTTGATCACCCTTGGCCCTCCTTCTGCTTTGACCAGTGAGGCCATCAATTTTCCTCTCTTGTTTCCATATCTATATAGATGGTATCAATGATAGAACATTGACTGACATGCTGTCTGGTAAAACACATTATTTAACTCCGCTTGTGTAGCCAGCAAAGATGCCTTATGCTCTTCTGTGGGTCGCAGGCCATAGTTTCTCTGAGCTTTTCTCAAATCCTTTTCAAGCTGCAGAAGATGTACCCTCTGTTCCTTCCTTCTAGATTGCATTTAGCACATAATTTGACCCCTCAGGACTACCTTCGCAGTTTCCTAAAAGAGGATTGGATTCTCTTTATGCATTCCATTATGCTCTTCCAAGATCACCCATTGTTTCCTTAAGAATTGCTGGAAATCTTTATCCTCTACCAGTTGAGTAGGAAATCTCCAGTGATGCGTTTCCTCAGGACTTCCCCATTCCAACTCCAAACTGACCCAAGCATGGTCAAATATTACCATCAGGCCAATCTCCACTCGATGTACCTTGCTTACCAATGATCTCGCTACTAGATAGTAATCCAATCGAGACCCTGAGCCGTGTGCTTTAGACATGTGGGTACATGCTCTTTCCATGGGATGTACAACTCTCCATACGTCTGTAAGATCATATCCTTCACATAATCCTTTTCTTCTGTTGTGCTCCTTTGATCTCCAACCCCCCTCTCTTGGTCGATCTATCCATTTTTGCATCCAATACACAATTGAAATCTCCTCCCAATATTATTTGTGGACAGTCCTCTCCCACCAGTATCTTTTGCATTTGTTGATAAAATTGAGGTTTCATAAGTGTTTGGACTGTAGATACTCCCTAATGTTAATGCTTGACCATTTACTTTTGCTCTGATAATTATATAATGTCCTGAAGAATCCACCAACATATCCTGTACTTCTATATTGATCTTCTTGTGCACCAGGATGGCCACTCCTGCTTTTTTACTGCCCGATGACGCGCTGTACACCTGTCCTACCCACCATCTTTTGAGCTTGCCATGCTCTGGTTCTGTTAAATGGGTCGCCTGCAGTAAAGCAATATCCGCTCCTTTATCTCTGAGCATTTTCAAAATGTTTTGTCTCTTAATAGGATGCCCAACACCACAAACATTCCAAGTGATAATGCGCAAGTTCCTATTCATCATGTGTGCTCTGATAAGCTACTTTTGTTCTATCTTCTTGCATTTTTATCCATAAGTACAGACCTTCCCAGCCTAAGGCCTGTCCATTCAATCTTTCCTTATTTCCATTTGTGGTCATGATGTTACCTTCTTTTTTCCCCACTTGCCACTCATATCTTTTCTCTCCCTCTCTCTTCTCTCCTTGTGTTGTCATTATTCATGGTTTACTATTCCCCCCTCCTTCTTTCCCCACCCTCCCCCTCCCAACCCTTACCTATTATTCCTCTCCCTCCTTTATTCGTCTCCTTCCTTACTTCCATTAGTATAGCGTAGAACGCCCCCTCACCTTCCCCTTTTGCATTCCCATCTTATCTCTACTTTGTTAAATTCCACACTAAACGATAATCAGGGATGATATTTTAAACAGACATTACTCTATCTCTCACTTAGGGTGCATTTTACTATTCTCTTTACATTTAGCATGAGTCCCCTCCTTCCACCCTCCCTCCATTTCCATATTCTTCTCTCGGCACAATGGATCTATCACAGTTTATACATAAGACACTTTCGACATCCCTTCCAAGTTCCACCTATTGGTTAACATACTTTAATACACCCCAATCTTAATACTGAATCTCTGTTACATCCCTTCCCCCTTCTTATATATACTTTAACTCCTTTTCCAACCTTAATCTATCGTATGTATGGGCAAAAATTCCTTTATAAATTTACCTCCTATATGCTCCTAAAAATAGGCCTGATGTCAAGAAGGCACATGCTTTTATGTGACCCACCTATAGGCATGTTTGGCGAGCATAATTGGTTGGATGCATATGGAATCATGAAGAACGCACACAGTTTATAAAATATACACCTACAGTATGTGCATTCTTCCCCCCACATGAGCAGCTGTAAACATACATGGGTGCATTTTAGCTGCAATTGTGCAGGTTTTGTGTAGCTATTTTATAAAGGCACGTAAGTGCCTATTGGCCCTTTTTACTAAAAGCTACTAAGCAATCAATGTGCTTTTTAGCATGCGGTATCTGGCAACCGAGAATGCTAATGCACATGCCGCCAGCTACTGCCATTGCGCACTAGGGAGGAAAGTGGTTAAGGGCAGAGTGTGGGCCTAGAGAGTACATTACCACTAGCCCAAGGACAATTGTGCATCTCAGTAGCAATGTGGCAATTAGTGCAAGTGCACATAACGATACTTCACTGGGTGCAGTCATATTAATCGCAGCGCTTGCTCTGGTGCTCTATTGTGTGCTAACTGCTGGGAATTTGCTGGGTAGGCCCCCAACAGGTAGTGCATGACGGTTGCACTTACTGTGGGTAAATTTTGCGAGGTAAGTGCAAATCTTTAGTAAAAGGTCCTCTGTGTGTTCTAACCGCAAAATAGCCACCTATGTTATTTTTCAACCTGGGCTACTTGCCATAAAATTACCCTTCACATGTGCAGATCTTATACATCTTACTTCAAATCAGAACGGAGGATATCCACACTCAGCAAAACCTGTTTGGAATTGCTAATATTGAGCAATTTGCTCTTAACTGAAGCTTGAATAACTAATTTTTCTCTTCTAATGAAGTTTCATAAGCATATTAAATAAATGCATATGCATGATTATTATGATAATTAACTTGATTTAAAGGAAAAATGAAAGATAATTAATACCAAAATGTTTACATATAATAAACAAAGTGATTTACTTAATTAAAAAACAAAAGGTTATTATAGCATTAGAAGAAATGCAGGTGACTACACGGGAAGATCTGTTTTGCATAGAGCATCAAGACAGGGACTGAGGCATCCATGTAGGGATATGCGCAGTTCCTAGGGAATTTTAAAGGAGCATCACTAAACACAGAGGCATTGGTGAAATATATTTAAGGATGCCATGTGCATGTGCCAGCATGTCCGTGGGAAGAACCATTTTGTTAAGAAAAGCATCCAATGGTGGCATCGTGCAATGCAGATTTCACAACCTACTTTATCCTCATCAGTTTCTGCATATTGCTCCAGTGCACTCTTGAGTCTGACAATACCACATTTGCCCTTCCCCCTCTCACTAACATATCTGAAAAATGTCTTATCCCTGCATTTTATTGCATTGGCTATTCTTCTTCTTTTTGTACCTTTGCTTTTCTGACTACTTTGCTAGCTTCTTTAAGTTTTTCCAAATATAGATGCCTGTCTTCCTCTCTCTGTGATCTCTTGTATTTCACGAAGGCCTCCCTCTTTTTCTTCACCTTTTCAGCTACTTCTTTTGAGAACCAAAATGGCCTATTTTTCCTTTTACATTTAAAATATCCCCTTTCAGTTTTACCCACTGTTTTTCTACATTCCCCAGCTGTTCCCATCCCACTAACAATTCTTTTAGGTATTGTCCCATCTTGGCAAAGTTAGTTTTCCTAAATATTATCCCCCCCTACCAGGAGGGAGCAGATATATACCATCAGACTCTTAATAGTGTAGGTGTAATTCAAGTGTAGTCAGAGTAGCTGAGGGAGGAGTTTGTTTCTCTCTCTCTGGTGAGGGTTGAACAGAAAAACATTAACCTCATCTTATCTTCCTCCACCGTGAAGTGAAGAGAAACATAAGAGGAAAATAAATTCTTTTAATAAGTAAGTCTTCCATTAAATCAGAGTACTCTGTATTTTTAAAAAGAGGTTAAGCATTATGAGCTCACAATTTTTTTCTCAGTCCAGGTATTGGTGCACATGTGCCTCACATGAACATAAGAACATAAGATATGCCATACTGGGTCAGACCAAGGTCCATCAAGCCCAGTATTCTGTTTCCAACAGTGGCCAATCTAGGTCATATGTACCTAGCAGTTTCCCCAAGAGACACAAGTTCCACAATGCTTGTACTGGGTCAAGCATTGATATCTTCAGTCACTTCTTAATAATGGTTTATGGACCTTTCCTCCAGGAACTTGTCCAAACCTTTTTTAAACCCAGCTACACTAACAGCCTTTACTACATCCTCCGGTAACAAATTCCAGAGTTTGATTACACGTTGAGTGAAAAAATATTTTCTTTTATTAGTCTTAAATAGTTTACCCTGTAGCTTCATTGCATGTCCCCTAGTCTTTCTATATTCTGATAACGTAAACAATCGATCTACGTTTACCCGTTCCACTCCGTTCATTAATTTATAGACTTCTATCATATCTCCCCTCAGCCGTCTCTTTTCCAGGTTAAAGAGCCCTAACCTTTTTAGCCTTTCTTCATAGGAGTATCCTTCTATCCCCTTTACCATTTTGGTGGCTCTTCTCTGAACCTTTTCTAAAATCGCTATATCCTTTTTAAGATACGGCGACCAGAATTGCACACAATATTCAAGGTGCGGTCTCACCATGGAACAATATAGAGGCATTATAATATCTTTTGTTTTATTTTCCATTCCTTTCCTTATCATACCTAGCATTCTATTTGCTCTCTTGGCCGCCGCTGCACACTGGGCCGAGGGTTTTAACATGGTATCCACAATGACGCCTAAATCTTTTTCCTGGGTGGTGGTTCCTAATGTGGAAACTTGCATCGTGTAACCATAGTTTGGGTTGTTCTTCCCTAGGTGCATAACCTTGCACTTGTCCACATTAAATTTCATCTGCCATTTTGATGCCCATTCTTCCAATTTATCAAGATCCTCTTGCAATTTTACACAATCCTCTTGGGTTTTAACAACTTTAAATAGTTTTGTGTCATCTGCAAATTTGATAACCTCACTCGTTATTCCACTTTCCAGGTCATTTATGAATATGTCAAAAAGCAGCGGACCCAGTACAGATCCCTGGGGTACACCACTATTCACCTTTCTCCATTGGGAAAATTGGCCATTTAGCCCTACCCTCTGCTTTCTATATTTTAACCAGTTCCTGATCCACAATAGTACACTGCCTCCTATCCCATGACTCTTTAGTTTTGCCAAAAGTCTCTGATGAGGGACCTTGTCAAAGGCTTTCTGAAAGTCCAGATACACAATATCAACCGACTCACCTTTGTCCACCTGTTTATTCACTCCTTCAAAAAAACATATCAGATTAGTAAGACAAGATCTTCCTTGTCTAAAGCCATGTTGGCTGTCTCCCATTAGGTTGTGACTATCTACATGCTGAGTAATTTTATTCTTTATGATGGTTTCTACCATTTTTGTCCTCATTGGTCTCTTGCGTTGGGGCACAATGAATTCAGTGACTGCAGACTCCTCAGGGTCCAATTCAGCTCTTCATCTCCCCAGATTCAGTGAAGCTCTCTCCAGGATTTCAGTTACTACTCCCTATCTTTACCAAAATCAATAAAGCACAACCCTATCTGGGTGGGGGCCTTTCAGCAGTCTGGAAGCTATTTAAGTTCAGAGTGTTTAGAACCAGGCATGGTCCCTAACTAGACGGAAATAAAAAGACAATTAAAATTCCCTATCTATGTCCTCTTACCCTGACACTCACACTCACTCACACTCACTCACTCTCCTGGGTATTCTAACAATTCACCATTTCTGGAGGGAAATCCTTATTCTTAATATTTTCCTGTGAGGAAGCTATTATTTGGTAAGTGCAGTCAGACAAAAACATCTACTTTTAAATTCAAAGCTTCTGAGAATCACACAGCAGTACCATCCAGTCAGCTTATCAATATCCCCTTTATTTCTGGTTTCCGCCTAGTCAGAGCTCAGACAGGATTTTAAACTTATTTTGTTTTATTCAGAAAATATTCCTCCACATTCCTGGATATGAGCTTTATTTAAGTTCTTATTACAAAACGTCCACAGTTCTAGGCCTCAACAAATTCCAACAAGCATGGAGAGCCTCTTCTATTTCTCTCCATCTTGTGCTCCCTGTAAGGGGGATCTATACATCATGGTTGTCCATGAACCATGTCTCTGTAACTGCCACTAAATCCAAGTCAGCCTCTTCCATTAAAGCCGCAACATCTGGGATCTTATTTCCCATGCTACGGGCTTTTCAGATGTTGCCCCATTACCCATTTCTACAGAGGTATTTAATGTTTCACTTACCTGGGGGCTTTCTTCACCCATCCCCAACTAATCTGGTTTAAAGCCCTCGTCAGTAGGTTAGCCAGTTTGCTGCTGAAGATACTTCGACCCTTCTGGGACAGATGGACACCATCACTGCTTTGCAACCCTTGGAACATCATCCCATGGTCCACGAAACCAAAATGCTCTCGATGACACCATCCACGCAGCCATGTATTCATCTCCAGCCTTGGCCTTTACCCTTAACAGGGAGGATTGAAGACAACACTACCTGTGCACCTATTCTCTTCACCCTCTGTCCCAGAGCTAAGAAGTCACATTTGAAATGTTCTGTTCAAACACAGAAAAAAGATGGCCCCTGCTCGTAGAACTTACAATCTAAAAGATAGACAAGTCAAAGAAAAGAATAACATAAGAAAAAAGAATGCAAAACGGAAGAGGAAGGAGACACAAAGAAAGCAAGGCTGTGCAAGTGGTGTGGCTGCACAGGGTGCAAGTTGTGACAAGGCAGAGCTGTCAGAGCACAAGAAAAAGGCTTTTAAACAAACTTTTTCCTCTGAACCTGCCAGGAATACAGGGCAGCTGAGGGTTAAAACCTCAGCGCACAGAGTTGCAGGGCAGGAGAGAAAAGAAAGGGAGCCACACCCTAGCTCTAGGCTGACAGGGAGAGCTAGCCAACCAGGGAAAGGGGTGGACTCTCACCTGATTGGACAAACCACTCCACTTAACCAGGAAGTGGTAGGTTCAGCAAGATCAGACAGAGGAGCAAGATCAGCCCGAGCAGCAGGATCAGCAAGATCAGCTGGATCAGAGAGGAGATCAGACGAGGAACGCAGAGAGCTACAGGAGGAAGGAAAAAGGCAAAATAGGAACTTACCTTTGGCAAAGCCAGAAAAAGGGGACTCCAGGAGCGCAGATACAGCCTTGGAGTCAAGCATTCTTGGCAGAGGAACAGAAACAGAATCCTTATCCAAGAGGGGCCGAGCTCAGAGCAAGCGTGACCAGCTGGGATCCAATTACCTGGACCATTGCCAGCCACCTTGCAGAGAGAGAGCCACGTCTCTGGGGAAACAGCCGAGAATCCTCCCAGGAAGGGATTGCCCTCAAGAAAAGCTGAACCAGGTCAGAAAAACTTATAAGCCTTTTAAACAGAACATAGAGCCTGTGTCTGAAAGAGACAGAAGTAGTTCCTCTGATAGTTTACCTTGCAATATTGGCAGTGAACGTGGTAAAACTTGTAAGCTAGAAGCCAGCACAGGTGCACGTCAGCTAGCTCATAATTGGCAGCAGCGTGATTCAAGCACAGATACTGAGCTGGAGGAATGGGAGATTGGTAGAGTCCCTGAAAAACCTAGTTACAAGAAACACGTAGTTCCTCAACAGGGAATAAGGTACAGGAAAAAGGAAGAAGGAAGAAATCCTTATGCCCAGCTCTTTAAGAGGCTGAATAAACAAATATCCTTACAAGACTGCAGGACAGGCAGTGAGAGGGGAGAAAAGCAGATACAAGATCTTCTCCACCAATTAAGAGCCCTAGACTCGAATAGGCCAGAGAGCCAAGGAGCTCAACTCAGCGACGAAGAATCCATGCAAACTGACATCCCATTGTCTGATCACAGTAGCTCTGAGATGGAATGCGGGATTTGCCAGTGTGACTTTTAAAGGTACAGCTTAAACAGAAGCAATGTTTTAAGGCTGTTTTAAAAGCATGTAGAGAATAGAGTTTAAAGTACAGACAGGAAGTTGCCTGACTGCTGATACTAGTGAAGTGCATAATTCTAAGGCTTGAAGTGAATTATCCTTGTGAAGGTGGAACAGGAAAACCACACTGGTGGGATGTCCTTCATTGAATGCCTTGAATGAGTATCGCTGTTAAGAAAGTCTACAGTTGTTTTGGACTACAGTAACCTGAGAAGTATCAGGGAACATTTGTACAGGACTTTATTTGCTTTATTCATGTTGTTATCCTTAAATATCTGTTCTGGGGTGAAGAAAACCTGCTGGGAACAATAAACCTATTGTTTACCTTCAAATTGCTTTGGCTGTGATCACTGGGCCTACAACTACAATTTTGCTCAACCAGAGAACAGCGATAACAAAGTAACATACACGACGCTGTAACCAAATACACTGCGTCACAAGTTGGTGTAATTGGTAAGACGAGGCGTCACATTATTGGCGTAGTTTTGAGGATTTTTCAACACTCTGACCAGAAAGGAGGATATACCAACCCCAACAGTGAAGTCCTGAGGAGAGAATAAACCTCGTGCAAGCTTGAAGAAAAAAAAAAAAAAAAAAAAAAAAAAAAAAAAACCCAAATACAAAAGGAAAGTGCCTGAAGGAAGAGCTGACCGGATCTGCGAGAGCAGTTAGGAGCGCAAGAGCGGTGAAGCCGGACCAGAGTTCCTGTGCAAGCACCAGCGTATTCCTGATGAGCAAGACTCTCCACTTGTAGCAGGTAACCAGTAGCTGGGAAGGCTTGTATAAGGATACTGCTACAAGGGGGGAGGGTAAAGCAGACATAAGCCGGGAGCTAGGCAGGTGCGAGTGTATTGGTGCCGCACTTGGTGTGTTTTCTTTTGTGTCATTTCAGCAACAACGGGATGGAGCCCGCACACCTGATGTCGTGGGTAGCGGAGAGGTTCCAGCAGCAGGAGGCGAGAGCAGCGCAGACACAGGAACGCATGGCGGAGATGTTCCAGGCGCAGCAGAAGCCGGTGATGGATCTGCTGACTTCATGGATTGGAGAACAAAAGGAGACGACTCAAGTACTGAGAACTGTTTCTAGTTCATTAGGAACTAATGCAGGACTTGGACAGTGTGGTCAAGGAATGTGGTCATTAGGACCAATGTCTAAAGAAGTCGATATAGATGACCATATCGAAGTCTTTGAACGCATTGCTATCATGAGCGGATGGCCAAAAGAGCATTGGGTCATCAGATTCGCTACTTCCCTAACGGGAGAGGCATTAACAACATACAGAGAGATGCCCAATGATCTGGCTACTGATTATGACGCTGTGGTCAAAGCCATAAGAGAAAGGCTGGGCCTAACACCGGTGGTGTACCATCGCCGTTTAAGAGGGTGCAAATTAAACCCGGGCGAGTCACCACAGGCTTTATGCCATAGAATTAAAGCGTTAGTGCATAAATGGCTTTCACCAAGTAACAGGAGCCTTGACACTATTATGGATGATATTGTACTAGAACAATTTCTGGAGGCAGTCCCTAAAGAAGTACAATCTTTCTTGGTTCTACAGGACTGTAGAAACACTAAAGATGCCATCACGCTAGCCGATCGCTTCTTTGCGGCAGAGGCAATAAGACAGCGGGGGATGGGTGTTTCAGAGCAGTCAGTCCTGAGAATGCCAGTAACAAAAGGAAGAACTATGGTGGGAGAGTGTCCATCTAAGAAGCCCTTGTTTAAAACTGGGTGGGAAGAACGTAAATGTTTTTCTTGCGGTCAACAGGGACACCTGAGAAGAAATTGTAAGGCTAAGCTAGCACTAGTGACTACTCCTTCCAAAAAGGTGGGGAGGGATTCTTATTAGCAGTCACTGTTAACAACGTCCAGATTGAAGCGCTGTTAGATTCTGGCGCTGACCAGTCAATGGTCTCAGAGAAATTCTGGAATGAGATAGGAACCCCGGATGAGTGCCCAGAAAGACACCCTGAAGGAAAGATTAAAATTCGCTGTGTACACGGTGCGGATAGGCCTTATCCGGTGCACACAGTAGTGGTGGACGGTCTAGGGGTAAAGAAAGATATCCCAGTAGTGGTGGTGCCTAACTTACCCTATTCCTTAGTTCTAGGTAGGAATAGTGCACAGTTTAAGGAAGGCCTAGTACAAGCGTTAGCCGTCAAGGACGAAGCTGACCTTCTTATAAAAGGTAAAAACCCAAGGGGACGTAAAGAGGATCAGGACATATCTCCCTCTAAAGAAAGAGGTGGTATAGGTCTAGTATCTACATGCGCCCAAAGTAAAGACAGTTACGAGGATCAAAATTCTGTAACAGATCCCTTAGCAGAATTACCCTCACATAGTGGGTTGATAACTCCCTCTCGGGAGCATGCAAAACTTCAGAAGGGGGAAAATCGCAGGGAGAAACAGTGCAGGTCCCGTACTCGGACGGAACTAAGGGCAGGACAGGAGTTACCCTGGGCTCCGGCCCAATTGGTAGCAAAATTCCCTTCATTCCCCGATGAACAAAGGCAGGATCCAGCCTTGACCTATGCTTTTGATAAGGCTAATAAGAGAGCACGGTCATTACCCTATTTTCACTTAGTTAGAAAGGTGTTATATAGGGAAACCTTGGATCCACATTCTAAAGGTACCAGGAGGCAATTAGTAGTGCCCAATACCTTTAAAAATTGGATTTTGCGTTTAGCGCATATCCATCCCTTAGGGGGCCACGAAGGAGTAGAAGACACCTTGAAACAGCTTTTGAGTCGTTTCTATTGGCCTGGCGTTTATCGCGAGACCGCGAAATATTGTAGAGCGTGTCCCGCATGCCAGAAGGGCACCCCCTATAGGCCAGTAAAACCACCCCAGAGATCTAAAAATCGATGGGTAGAACCCGCTACGGAAGAGATAGAGAGACCCCAGTTTCGAAGAAATTTAGGAGCCTGGGTACAGCGTACATCTCAGGTAGTAGGCGAAAATCTGACCTCCAGTCAAGGGAGGCAGAAAAAAGATTATAACCTCCGCACCAAACCTAAGCGTTTAGAAATTGGTGAAAAGGTCATGGTAGTGATACCGGGTCGCAAACCAAAGTTTGAAAGCACCTGGAGGGGACCCTGCCGGGTTATCAAACGAATAGGACCCACCACTTACACAGTAGAAACCAGGAGGGGGAAGCAACAAAACTTCCATGTGAACGTTTCAAGGCCCTGGCACGAACGGGTAGCATTAGCTCGTTTAGCTGCAGTTCCTGATCACGAATTTAGCTACAGCCACCAGAGAAGGATTCCGGGCTGTTCTGAAAGTTTTCAGACAGCACGGAATATCTTAAATGGGGGGTTGTGTGACAAGGCAGAGCTGTCAGAGCACAAGAAAAAGGCTTTTAAACAAACTTTTTCCTCTGAACCTGCCAGGAATACAGGGCAGCTGAGGGTTAAAACCTCAGCGCACAGAGTTGCAGGGCAGGAGAGAAAAGAAAGGGAGCCACACCCTAGCTCTAGGCTGACAGGGAGAGCTAGCCAACCAGGGAAAGGGGTGGACTCTCACCTGATTGGACAAACCACTCCACTTAACCAGGAAGTGGTAGGTTCAGCAAGATCAGACAGAGGAGCAAGATCAGCCCGAGCAGCAGGATCAGCAAGATCAGCTGGATCAGAGAGGAGATCAGACGAGGAACGCAGAGAGCTACAGGAGGAAGGAAAAAGGCAAAATAGGAACTTACCTTTGGCAAAGCCAGAAAAAGGGGACTCCAGGAGCGCAGATACAGCCTTGGAGTCAAGCATTCTTGGCAGAGGAACAGAAACAGAATCCTTATCCAAGAGGGGCCGAGCTCAGAGCAAGCGTGACCAGCTGGGATCCAATTACCTGGACCATTGCCAGCCACCTTGCAGAGAGAGAGCCACGTCTCTGGGGAAACAGCCGAGAATCCTCCCAGGAAGGGATTGCCCTCAAGAAAAGCTGAACCAGGTCAGAAAAACTTATAAGCCTTTTAAACAGAACATAGAGCCTGTGTCTGAAAGAGACAGAAGTAGTTCCTCTGATAGTTTACCTTGCAATATTGGCAGTGAACGTGGTAAAACTTGTAAGCTAGAAGCCAGCACAGGTGCACGTCAGCTAGCTCATAATTGGCAGCAGCGTGATTCAAGCACAGATACTGAGCTGGAGGAATGGGAGATTGGTAGAGTCCCTGAAAAACCTAGTTACAAGAAACACGTAGTTCCTCAACAGGGAATAAGGTACAGGAAAAAGGAAGAAGGAAGAAATCCTTATGCCCAGCTCTTTAAGAGGCTGAATAAACAAATATCCTTACAAGACTGCAGGACAGGCAGTGAGAGGGGAGAAAAGCAGATACAAGATCTTCTCCACCAATTAAGAGCCCTAGACTCGAATAGGCCAGAGAGCCAAGGAGCTCAACTCAGCGACGAAGAATCCATGCAAACTGACATCCCATTGTCTGATCACAGTAGCTCTGAGATGGAATGCGGGATTTGCCAGTGTGACTTTTAAAGGTACAGCTTAAACAGAAGCAATGTTTTAAGGCTGTTTTAAAAGCATGTAGAGAATAGAGTTTAAAGTACAGACAGGAAGTTGCCTGACTGCTGATACTAGTGAAGTGCATAATTCTAAGGCTTGAAGTGAATTATCCTTGTGAAGGTGGAACAGGAAAACCACACTGGTGGGATGTCCTTCATTGAATGCCTTGAATGAGTATCGCTGTTAAGAAAGTCTACAGTTGTTTTGGACTACAGTAACCTGAGAAGTATCAGGGAACATTTGTACAGGACTTTATTTGCTTTATTCATGTTGTTATCCTTAAATATCTGTTCTGGGGTGAAGAAAACCTGCTGGGAACAATAAACCTATTGTTTACCTTCAAATTGCTTTGGCTGTGATCACTGGGCCTACAACTACAATTTTGCTCAACCAGAGAACAGCGATAACAAAGTAACATACACGACGCTGTAACCAAATACACTGCGTCACAAGTTGGTGTAATTGGTAAGACGAGGCGTCACAAAGTACAAAAAGGGCACTGGTATTATCACTGGGCTTCCAAAAACCTCAAAAAGAGTGAGTTGCTGCATGTGGTTGGCATGGAAGGGGGCACCAGATTCATTATTTGTACAGGGCATATTTCTTGCTTGGTACGGTCCTGCTTATACATATAAGTGCTAAATTTTACAAACTGGACAACCAGGAAAATCTAGTTAAGAAACTAAGTGAAAAAGTCCTCTTTTTAAATATTTGAGATGATTTTGAGTACCATAAAGGTAAGCACAGTCGCCCCTTCAATAATTAATGCAAAACCACAAGTCCAAACAAGCAGTCAGCTGACACACCTGCCTGTGAGCCAGGAATGGTCTGTCCCCTAGGAATCCCTCTACTGTGGCAGATCCTGGGGGGGGGTGTTGGTGTTAGAGGTGCAATGCTGAGGGTTTGTCTGGGACAGCAGATAGTCTTGGGCCAGCCCTGCTGTGAGTCCACAAAAAGCGGAGGAAGGCATAGCTACATCACTGATGTTAATGATAAAAAAAACCCTTTATTTCAAAACCTTCAAGGTTCAGGACCCAACTTGGCCAACTTTCGGCTGTCAGCCTGTATAAAGGGTCTTCGGCGTCTCAGCAGGGTAGAAAGTCTCTAAGCTGTGAGCAGGTATAAAAACTGGCATCTAATTTTTGGTAAGTATTGCCATTGAAAAACCTGAAATACATGCATATTTTTCTAGCCCACTCACAAAATATCCACAACATGCTCACCTTAAAAACTGCATAATGTGGATCTGCATGTATAAATACCCAAATGATTTGGGTATTTATACATGTAAATGATGCTATTTACACATGCAAAAGCCTCACGAGTTTTAAGTACTGCTTTTTGAGCAATATTGTAGTGAGTCTAAAAAATGCTGCATATGTTTCTGAAAGTTAAAGGGGCCCTTTTACTAAAGTGCAGTAAGGTTTTGCCCTAACTGTGCGCTATATGTGAAGATTAGCACACGAGTGCAAAGCCTGTGCGGTAAATGCAGGGGACATGCCTAACATCTGTCCTGCATTTATAACATGAGGAAGACAGTTACCATATGGGGCTGTGTTTCCTGCCTTTGCAAGTAGTGAAGTTTCACCTATGCCATCTGCCAAAAATATCAAAATAAAAGATGTGACTACAATAATCTTGACTGCCCCTCTGATAGCTAGTAGAAAATAACTGCTTTGTGAAAGCCCTCAATTCCCATCCCCCAAAGGAATACCTTCCATCTGATCATCCCTCAACATCAAGCCACCCGATTTCATTCAACACCCTCCCAGTGTACAGCCAAACTCCCATGAAAGGGCTTTTAAGAAAGGCTAGCCTCAGATCATGCCATCCCTTGCACCCTGATCCCCCCAAGGAAATTCCCTGGAACCCTACTGCCAAAGATAGTGCCCTCGCAACCTCATAACCCAAAGACAGAGCCCCCGGGGACCACATCCGGCACCCCGTCCCCATCCTACACCCAGAGACCCCATACCCTGACTTTCTATGCACCCCTCCAACTGCATCCAGATCTTACCTGGGGAGGTTCCAACTGTTCCAGTAGAAGGGGGCAAAAAGGATCCCTTTTAGCTCCTGATCTAGCTGCCATGAATTTCAAAATAATTATAAATTATCACCCAGGGGACATATAACTATATAATACCAAAATTCTATCCCCACTCTAAACCCCCAATAGTATATTCCAATATAAATTATTTTTGTCGGACTATTTGCCTTGAGAGGTCACCCTGCCTTGTAGCAAATTTTCCATTTTATTCGTTTAAATGAACTAACCATTAGCTCAATTTTCACTCAATCATTGAAACCAAGGAGACTCACATGCTGTGATCACCATTAAAACATTTTAAACATTTTTGCCCACTTAGCTTTTTTTGGACATTCAAAAGAACCTCAAACCGGTTCTAGGGAGCGACTTTCACTGCATCAAAATTCCAATTTCTTATCCACAGCGGCTTGCTTCTATTTATTCAATAATTTGACACAAAGCCGTCCATGTTTCACTCCCATATACGGCTATCGAGATCTCCAGCACAAGCAGCTACAAACCTGAGAATCTTTGTGATCCTTCATCAGGCTTTACGCAGACTGAATGAAGCACTGCCTTCTTCACTCTCTTCTTATAGGGAAATCCATCTGACGTCAGTTAATTCATCATCCAATTACTGCCCTATACGTCTCACAGACCATCAATCTAACCAATCACATACAAGATCTGCAAGACTATCCCCACCATGACTCATAACAGACTCCACCAATCGATTTCAAGGTTTAAACCTTGAGGAACCACCGTCTGTAATTGAAATATCCATTTTTGCTCAAGTTATTATAATTGTTGAATTCTATCCCCTCCCCGAGGTGACGGAGGCACATGATCTATAATCCGCCTTTGGAATTCATGAAACAAATGTTCCTTTAGCACACTATGTGGTACAATTGGGGCTGTTAACACTTTATTTCGAAGGTGAGATTGATGTTCTAGAAGTCGCTGTCGGAGAGGTCTAGTGGTATGTCCAATATATTTTAAATCACACGGACAGATCAACATATAGACCACATATGATGATCTGCAATTCGTATGATAAAACACAGTGTAAGAGATATTAGACACCGAGTCCGTCCATTTTAGACCTGAAATCGTGGTTGAACAAAAATCACAATCCCTATAAAGATCATGGCCTTTATCTAAAAGTGCAGTTTGAACAGTTGTTCTAGATGTCACATAATTAGCCACATTCTTGCCCCGCTTATACGCCAACATTAAGGGACATTGAAAACATGGATGGACATTTAAAATATGCCAATGTTTTTTGAGAAGTTTACTAACTTTGTCCGTGAGATGCATATACGGCAGTACTCCAACTATCAAGGTAGAATGATTTGTAGAAAGCCCTCTCATATCCTTATTACAATTCCACCACTCAGGGTGGTTAAACTGAGCTCGCTTATAGGCACGGTGAACTAAATCAATTGGATACCCTCTAGCCAGAAGACGTTGTTCCAATTCCTTCGCATGTCTATGGAATTCTGGCAATGTGGAACATAACCGATGAATACGAAAAAATTGACCCACAGGAAGATGCAGGATGATAACTGTGAAATTTCAAACAGTGTATTTCGCTGAACTGGCTTACGATACAAAGGGGTATGTTTACTAAACCGTCTTAATGTGCGCCCGGCGATAGTGTGCAGGATGCCATAAAAGGAGTGGGCGTTTCGGTCTTAACGTAGCAAAATGGGATTATCGCGCGATAACGCGCGCTGCGCACTTTATCGCGCGATAACGCGCGCTGCGCACTTTATCGGACGAAATGCCGCTAAGCACGTTAATGCGCGATAATCTTAAGAAGGCGCGCAGACATGCAAGCATAGAAGCAGAGGTTTAGCACAATGGTTAATACACTACCTGATGGTATAGGAGTCATGAGTTCAATCCTCCAATATGCCTAAGGCTGGCTGAGGCATCACCTTTTATGTTTAAGTAGTGCTTTTTGAGGCATTTTACTTTTATTTTAATTAGTGCTGCCAGCAAACACACCCTCACGGTGGAGTAACCTAAGGTGCCGCATAAAGCACCCAATAACGTACTCCATAGGGCACATTATAAAGTTCACTGTCCGCCAAGGCACCCTATAATGTCCCCTATAGGACACCTTATAAGGCGTCCCATAAAGCACCTTATAGGGCACCCTATAAGGTGTGCCCTATAGGGCGCCTTATGGGGCGCCTTATGAGGCACCTTGAGGTTACAGTACTCTGAGGGTGTTTTTGCTGGCAGCTCTAATGTACATTAAAAATAGACAATGCCTCAGACAGCACTATTAAATAACCCCACAATGGGTTTGAACCCATGACTGCTGGCTTCATAAGCAGTGAAGTAACCAGTGGGCTATAGCTGCCAACAAACCCCTGGCTGGCTGCAGAAGTACTGCACGTCACCACACAAACTGTCTGCTGTGGTTACCAGGATAGGGTTAACCCACCCGTACCCAAATCAGCAGTCGACAGATGGGCACAAGATGGGGTATGCAACCCCACAGCACCTCGGCCTGGTAGGGGGAACTGACTGTGTGTGATACTGGCACAGAGTAGCCACAGACCGTCACATTGTGCGGGTACTGTGCTCACCCTGAGGGTGAGGTGGGGCACCCAGCACCAGGTCCACAGCACCTTTCATAGTTGAAATACGCCAGGCTGCAGGTCCCCATCAGTGCTACTGTGTGTGATAGGTAGTTCCTGCCGACACACCTAGGATACATCTGTGTCCTTCTGCATTTCTCCGTCATGTCTAGCCCTTGTGGGCTATGATGCACCCAGAATAGTGCATATCTTGTGTTGGTGCCATGGTTACATGATGTAGGTGAAGGGAGGGGGGTGTTTGGACCCATAGGCAGATTATGTACCACCACACAACCCACCCTCTGGGGCTCAGGGTGGGAAACAGGATCGCCCACCAACAGATCCACATTCTACCTCCCTGTAATGGTAGCAGTAGAGGGGACCATCAACCCCAGTCCTGCTGGGGAACAGACACCTACAGGGCAATCAATTCAGAGCTGTACAAATCCATATAGCAATAGCAGACACACAGTAGGCCTGGAACTGCACAGCTGTCCCTCACCACTATCTGACATTCTCCAGCAGCTGCACCCTGCAAGGTGTTCCAGCAAGACACATACTAGCTACAGACAGTCTGCTAGCTAGTCCATAGTGCATGGTCCTGGAGGAGATGCGTGTACCCAGAACTGGGATGTCAGCATACACACCAGGCAGATGTCAGTGATTGGGCCCCAAAAGAGAACCCATAAATATCACATGAGAGAAATGCTGTATAGCACTATGGGGGAACCTAGCCATGCCATGGTCACTGCTCCATCAGGGTGAGAGTGACATCCCAGCAGGACATGCTGTCGCCACCCTGTCCGTGCAGGTGGTGGCCGGCCACTACAATGTCTGAGCCATTGCCCTATGCTATGTACAGATGAATCCAAGCCAGGCCACCCTATCCTGGCTATTCCCACAGTACCTTGCTCCTCATTATGCACATTGGCAGGCCAATACTGGCAACAGTGCTAGCAGTGTGGGCTGTGGAGGGTGTTTGCAGCCACCACACACTGGATAGACAGACACACACTCACAACACCTATGCCAGCATCGGGCAACTATAGAGGTGTTTGGCAGCCCTGGCCACCGCACCAGTCCTGGGCACAGTGCAGGCATGGCTATGGTATGCAATACTGTTGAGGTCACCCCCCAGGGTGGTAAACACTGTCAGACACAAGACCTGTAGCACACTCCACAGACATCAGAAAGGTTGCTATGCTGCAGCTCACTCAGAAAATTATACTTAACCTCGGAATTGCTATCTGCCAGTAATCATAGCAACCTTTTGATATCTGTGTACCGTATTCCCAGGTTGAGGGTGGCATTGATAAGGTATGCAAGTGCTAGTATTGGGAGATGCACGCAGGGCCCAACATCCTGCCTCTCCAGGAGGCATTGGATAATGGAGCCTGTGGGTGCGGGTGTGTCTGCCCCTGTTTGCCGCTGCTTTAGGGCAGAGGTTCCCGACTCCAGTCCTGGTGGGCCAGACACTGTTCAGGTTTTCATGCTGTCCCTCATGAATATGCATGAGATACATCTGCATACCATGGGGGCGGTGCATAGAAATGCAGCACAGGCATCTTTATTAGAGACAGCATGGAACCCTGAATGGTGTTTGGCCCTCCAGGACTGCATTTGGGAGACTCTTCTCTAGGTAATGCGCATGTTTATGGTGTCTGTGGTCTGTAGGGTAAAATGTAGGTGTTTTGGGCATGTTTACGTCATCTGCAATAAAGGTTCTTTCTGTATTAGCATGTTTTAGTAGTGGGTAAAATATGGGGACTGGGTTTGTAGGAACCACAGCTGGGACTTGAACCTGTGACTTTCTGCTTCTGAACACACTGGCTGTGTGCACTGCACCACTGTGTTGCCACAGAGACAGTGCATTCCCTGGTGATACCATGACTGTTCGTCAGACAGGGCCTGTCTGTTGCAGTGCATGGCACCCACCTACACAGGGCTAGGCCACGGTCTGCTCTGGGCAGCTGCCACTGCCCCCTCCACCACCAGTATCCCTCTGCCACCATGCTGACATGCCCTTCTGCTGGTGGTGCTGGTGGAGCGCAGTCTCAGGCCATCCAGTGTGCTGGTAGGCGGCTGCCTATGGTGCGGGCTCTGGGGTAGGGGTGCCTGCGTAGCTGTCCACGCTTCCCCCCAGCACCGCATGCCAATGTTCCGTGCCCTTCGGGGTACCTGCTGGGTACTATCCCATGTGACACTGTGGGAAGCACACTCATGCCATGTTGGGCCCTCAGCAGTTGCTGTCTGGCTGCTCTACTGTTTCAGCATTCCTATGGGCCAGCTTGGCATCACCCTAGTCCGCACTATGGGCCAGCTGCACCGCAGCATGTGCCGCCTGCAGCCCTCTGTGTCCCCTTTTCCAGCATCTGTGGATATGGGGAGAGGAGTGAGGGTGTTGTTAGGAGGGGATGCAGTTGGGGAGTATAAGGAAGAGAAGGACAATGTGATGTGGGGCCATAGCAGAGGAGGAGTGGGAGCTAAGCAGTATGAGTTAACTTGCAGGGGATGAGATAGCTTCGGATTTTAGGATTTTAAACACTATGCAGTATATGTTGGGTTACAAGTGGGGATTACACGCTATGCACTATGGGTTACAGTAAGGGTAAGGTAAGGTATGGTAAGGTAAGGGTAGTAGAGGGTAGGTAGGGGTAAGGTAAGGTAAAGAGGAACTGAGGCCAGTGCAGCAAGTTTTAGTGGAAGCAATGGGTATCAGTACAGTGCAAGCAATGGGTAGTCATTTATAAATGCATTATATTTTATTTATTTATTTAGCAGGTTTTATATACCGCTTTATCATTTCAATCAAAGCGGTTTACATTGAAACTTAAACTTGGTACATTAAACAGGGACATTGATAACCTGGATTTTTTTTATATTACATTTATTATATTATTATATTGATTGCATTTTTTAAAAATGTGTAAATTGCATTGAATCTCCTTTTAGGGGAGAAAGAGAAATAGAAGCAAAGATGAAGGATAGGCTCACATGTCCTTTATCTCTTAGTTTTGAAGATCAGCTCTTAATGACCTGGAAGCCTGTTTCCAGGCAGCTATGCTTTGTTTTGTTTTTGCTGATTCATTCCTCAGCTGGTAAGAAGAGAGAGAATAAAACTGGCCTAAGAAAAAGGATATGGCTATTGCAGGAAGATGCTGATTGCAATCTGCAGGGATTGCACCTGAGGAGAGTGTTGTTTGTGTTTATTTCTTTTGCCATTCCTAGAACATATTTCCCAGGGAGGTCATCAGCTGAGAGAGATACTGGCAGCTTGCAATATGAAGCCAGGGGATAAACCATCCACTCTGAGAAGACAGAAACTGTAACATAATTAAACCTGCAAATTTTGCTCTGCTAATTGTGCTAAACACTGCACTAAGAGGCCGCAGGACAGCCAAGTTGACACTTAAGAGACACTGTAAAACCAACTTTGAAAAGGCTATTGAGCAGGAATGTTAATTGTTTAATTTTGATGATTTTTTTGGATATTCGGGGGGGGGGGGGGGATTTTCAGTGGCGGCAGAAAGCAGTTAAAGTGGCTGGCCATTGCCACTTTAACTTTACCCCTCATATTCAATGCCAGGGTCATATCTGGGCCCTGGCATTGAATATCCATATTGCCCAAATTGCGATTTGCAATCCAGTCAGAAGCAATATTCGGCCAGTTAGGGTTAACTGCACAGCGGCTGAATATTGCCACTGCCCAGTTAACGTGCATGCCATCCCTGCTCTGACCTCATTAGTGCCACTGAATATCCCGGTGACTGCGATTAATGCGTTGAATGTCCCCCCTAATTCTTTATCCATGTGGTCTGAATGCAAGCAGATTAAATGAACTGGATAATGTTGTTTGGCTACATTTAGAAGAGCTATTTATTGAGTCAGTGCTATCCAGATAACTTTGACCAGTTATCACTCAACATTGAAGAGGAGTAGACAAAGTGAAACCATGTCACGAGAATGCCCCCCCCCCCCATCTTTTGTGTAGGTAAACTTTGTGTGTTTTATAAGCAATTGACAAACTTCATCAAATTAACTGGAGTAATATTATTTTAACTCTAAAGTTATGCTTAGTTAAATATTGACCTCTGAAAATTCTGATACTAGAATCCTAAGGCAGCAAAAACTATGATGGGTCAATACTTAGCCAGTGAAGCAAGCGGTTTGTTTAAATATTTACGCAGCATTATAAAAAACTGCTGCCAGCTATATGGATTGTGATGATATTCAGCTGCTATTGCTATATTGTAGCTATGCGGTTAGTAGTATAATGGGTACACTACTCGTCAAACTGATTGACAGGTGAGATAAGGATGACAGCAGCCAATCAGCGCTCACTTCCAGTGTATGTTCTGCTTCTGGCCACGCCCCCTCCCATAAAAATTATTGGTGAGCCAGCTCCGCCCATCCACACCCCCAGGTGTGGCCATACCCCCACTCTGACATGCCCCCGCCCCATCCCCATGGATGACATCAGCCAATCAGCACCCACTTCTGGATTTGTGCCACACCCACACCCCACACCACAATGATGGCTTTAGCCAATCAGCACCCACTTCCGGGTTTGTGCCACACCCATGTCCTCCCACCCTCAACCACGCCCCCAGCATACATCATCGAAAATGACATCACCGGAAACAGGGAGTCATCGGAAATTGATAGTGTCACTTTTTGATGACATCACCGGAAACAGGGTGTCATCGGAAATGGACAGTGTCACTTTTCGATGACATCAGCGGAAGCAGAGTGACTGACTCCGGAAATGTGTTCTGCTTCTGGTTAATGCTGACATCTGCAAAAGCAGGAACCCTGGAAAACAAAACAAAAAATGCTTTCTCTCCCCCTGCCCGAGTTTTTTTCTCACAAAGCAGTGCAATGCTTTTGTGTGTATTGCAGACTATTTAGAACTGATTGTTAAAAATAACCCTTTGGTAGCAACATGAACAGAAACCTGTATCTGTACAGCATTTGGTATACAGGCTTTTCTTTACAAATGTTAAAATGCAATTAACAGCTGAGGTGTCAGACAAAGACAAACCACCCATCTGGGCAGCAGCAGAATGGGATAGTGTTGACGGCGGAGGATCACATTTCTGTGACAACGGCAACAACATCAAACTTAAACTGCGCAGAAGAAAGGCCCAGCAATCTACTTCTGTATCTTACCATGAAAACCCAATGGATAGATACAACAAAACAAATTGTGCTATAGTGCTGGAAGATGAAACCCCCAGGTCGGAAGGAACTCAACTAGCTACTGGGGAAGAGCTGAAGACTTTTCAGAGTAAAGCCAGCATTTATGATATGGTTGGATCAAAGACCTCGGGACGTCTGACTGCTGATGTAACTGCGCATGAAATGAGAGTCAGAAGCTGTAAAGATGTCTTACACATTGGAACATGGAACATACGAAGCATGAACCAAGAGAAGTTGGAGGTGGTCAAGAATGAAATGGAACGTGCACAACTTGATATGTTGAGTGTCAGCGAACTGAAATGGACTGGCATCGGGCACTTTGCATCAGATGATAACATGGTCTACTATGCTGGAAATGAAAGACAAAGAAGAAATGGTGTTGCATTTATAATAAAGAAGAAACTTGCAAGAACTGTAATGAAATACAATGCAGTCAGCGAACGCTTGATCTCTATTCGTCTACGAGGAATGCCAATCAACACAACTATAATTCAAGTATATGCCCCAACAACAGCTGCAGAAGAGAATGAAATTGAAGAGTTCTATGAACAAGTACAAGCTGAAATTGACAGAACATGCAAACAGGATATCCTGATAGTCATGGGTGACTGGAACGCAATAGTTGACAACAAAGAAGAAGGCAAAGTAGTTGGAAAATATGGACTTGGCAACAGAAATGAAGCTGGAGAAAGACTGATAGAATTCTGCAAGACCAACGATCTATTCATCTCAAACACCTTCTTCCAGCAACACAAGCAGTGACTGTACACATGGACTTCATCCAAAGGACTGTATAAAAATCAAATTGACTACATCTGTGGAAGTCAACGATGGAAAAGTTCTATAACATCAACAAAGACAAAACCTGGAGCTGACTGTTGTACAGATCATCAACTACTAGTATGCAAACTCAAGCTAAAGTTGAAAAAGAGCAAACCACTCATGAATGCAGCAAAATATGACCTTGAGAATATACCACTGGAATTTAAAGACTGCCTGCAAAATCGATTTGCTACTTTAGATACAAATGACAGCTCCAGAAGAGTTATGGAATGACATCAAGAAGGTTGTGTTGGAAGAAAGTGAGAAGTCTCTATAAAAGGTGAAAAAGCAAAAATGGCCAAAATGAATGATGGAAGAAACTCTGAAAATTGCCCAGAAATGCAGAGAAGCTAAAGCCAGAGCAGAAAGAAAGACAATAACAGAACTCAACAGAGATTTCCAACATGCAGCAAGACAGGACAAGGAAAAGTACTACGACGATGCATGCAAGGAAATAGAAGCAGAAACTATTAGAGGAAGAACAAGATCGGCTTTCCTAGAGCTACGAGAGTTAAAGAAAATGTTCCAGCCTCGAATTGGAATGTTACAAGGTGCTCAAGGTTCTATGTTGAATGATGCTGAGAAGATCAAGAAAAGGTGGAAGGAATATACAGAGTTTTTATATGATAAAGATCAAGTGGACCAACAGCCGTTTCAACCTGTACCTTATGATCGGGAACCATTGGTGATGAAAGAAGAAGTTGAAGCAGCATTGAAAGCCTTATCAAAGAACAAAGCACCAGGCATTGATAGCATTCCCATAGAAGTATTACAGCAATCTGATGCAGCTTTTACAGTACTTACAAGGCTCTGTCAAGAAATATGGAAGACAACATCATGGCCAACTGAATGGAAAAGATCTGTGTTTATACCAATACTAAAGAAAGGTGATCCAACTGACTGTGGAAATTATCGCACAATCACTCTGATCCCACATGCCAGCAGGATTCTACTAAAGATTATTCAAAAGAGACTACAACCATACCTGAAACAAGAACTGCCTGAAGTGCAAGCAGGTTTCTGGAAAGGGCGAGGAACGAGAGACATCATTGCGGATGTGAGATGGATCCTTGAAAAGACTAAAGAATACCAAAAGGATATCTATTTGTGCTTTATCGATTATAGCAAGGCTTTTGACTGTGTAAACCATGAGAATCTCTGGGCCACTTTAAGAAGAATGGGTATACCAGAACACCTGATTGTACTCTTGCACAATCTGTACATTGATCAAGAAGCAACAGTTCGAACGGAACAAGGAGAAACAGAATGGTTTAAAATAAGCAAAGGTGTAAGACAAGGCTGCATACTTTCCCCCTAACTGTTTAATTTATATGCAGAACAAATCATCAGAGAAGCAGAATTGTATGAAGACAAGAGAGGTGTGAAGATTGGTGGAAGACTCATCAACAACCTTCGCTATGCTGATGATACCACATTACTGGCTGAAAGTGAAGATGATCTGAAACATTTGCTTCTCACAATCAAAGAACATAGTCTCAAAATGGGCCTGCACCTTAATGTAAAGAAGACAAAGATCATGACAACTGGCATAATCAACAGGTTCATTGTTGAAGGAGAAGATATTGAAATCGTGAACAACTTTAACTTACTTGGATCAACTATCAATAAAGAAGCAACAAGCAGTCAAGAAATCAGACGACACATTGCTCTTGGCAGAATGGCTATGAAAGACCTAGATAAGATTCTCAAGAGCAGAGATGTCTCTCTCCATACAAAGATTCGACTTGTTCAAGCCATGGTATTTTCAATAACATCATATGGATGTGAAAGCTGGACAGTGAAAAAGATAGACAGGAAGAAAATTGATGCCTTTGAATTATGGTGCTGGCGGCGAATACTGTGTATACCATGGATTGCCCGAAGAACAAACCAGTCGGTACTAGAGGTGATCAAACCTAAGCTTTATTTAGAAGCTCAGATGACAAGACTTCGACTTTCATACTTTGGACACATCATGCGAAGAGAGAGATCATTAGAGAAAGACATCATGCTTGGCAAGATAGAAGGTCAACGCAAAAGAGGAAGGCCAGCAATGAGATGGATCGAGACAATAACAGCAGCTACGGGTACCAGTCTGTCAACAATGAGCCGCCTGACTCAAGACTGAACACAATTTAGGATATCTATCCAGAGGGTCGCCATGAGTCGACTCCGACTCGATGGCACTTAACAACAACAACACATCTTTGTTAGAGAAACCAGTGCTGTCCATGTGATAGAATTTTGCTTTAAAGACTTCACTGTTAGAGAGAAGTATTCTGGCAACAGAGTAGTTCAGGCTGAAACACAGAGAGAGAGAGACCTGGGTTCAAATCCCACTACAGCTATTTTTTAGTGGCTTTGAAAAGAAAAAACAATACAGAGAAACAAGTCTGGGTATGCTTCTAGGAAAAACATCAACATGTGATTGGTAGAAAGAACAGGCTATACTTTAAAACACATAGGATTTGTGGAATAAATCCATTCTGAAGATGTTTGCAAAATAAAAAGAATAGTCAAAGCATGGCAATCATGAAGGAAACCTTATTGAAGAGCATTTACTATGACCCCAAAGCAATAGGAGCTATGGGGGCATAAATCCTCTACTTCAAGCTGCTAAAAAGCATGATAAAACAGTCAACAGAAACAATGTAGTTAGATTGGCTACAGGACAAGATGCTTATACTTGTATACCAAGTGCTTCTCCACTTATGCACCTGATCTAGGGAATGCACTCCTCAACAACCTCAGAGAAACACATGGCCTAACAAAATTCCGCAAAGAACACAAGACATTCCTATTCAAAGACGAAAAAGTGGTCAACTGTTGGAGTGAAAATCTAATATAACAAAACACTCCACCGTACCAAAACTGATGTCATAATTCCAAAAACAGCTTTCAAAAAAACTTTCAAACAAAGTCTCAAAAAAAGAAAGAAGCATATCTTCTTATCACATAGTCCCTCTATAGCACAACTAACAGCTTGGACGAAGGTCTCAGAATAATAGGGCTATGGTATAAAATGCATTGATTACATCAAGCTTTATAGAACCATTTGCCCTTTCACATCAGTGACCTTCCCCATAGCACATTAATACCCAATGAGCAAATCCAACAAAGAAGCCAACTTAGCTTTCAGCTTTCGGCACAGCTTCGAACAATCTGAAGCCAATGCCCCGACGCCTCACTCGAGCACCCCTCAAGCGTTTCACTTCACATTTCGTCAGGGGATGTAATTGCTCCCACAAGCAATATGCATTCACTCCATTTTCCTGCGATCAACTCAATCTAAAACATTGCCGGACCAACTTCAACAACGCCGCAGGAGTTGATCGCAGGAAGATGGTGTTAAGAACAAGTGAACTGTGCATCAATGAGGGAGGGGGAGAGGGGTGAGGATGGGGGGGGGAAGGTCAAATGCGAGACAGAAGAGGTGGGTTTTTAATTTTATCTTAAACATCTTGAAGGACAGTTCCAAATGTAGGGAGGGGGGAGCGAGTTCCAGAGCCTTGGGCTGAGAAAGAAAAAAGCTGACGAACGGGTGGATTCCAAATGAGCTTGTGATGGGGAGGGAAGGGAAATACGATTGATGTGGATGGAGCAGCATGAACGGTGAGGGGCGTGAAGACGAATTTGCTCTGCAAGGTAAAGAGGAGTGCTTGAGTGAATTGCCCTGTGAACAAAAATGAGGAACTTTTACTGTATACAAAAGGAAATAGGGAGCCAGTGTTGACGTAAAAGAAGGGGGTTACATGGTTGAAGCGGGAGGCGTAAGTTAAAATGCGAACAGCGGTATTCTGAACATGTTGAAGACGGGAGAGTTGAGATTGTGGAAGACCTGCCAAAGAAACATTGCAATAGTCAAGACGGGATATTAAAAGAGAGAGGAGTAACATGGTCAGGGCAGAGGAAGAAAGGAAAGGGTGGATGGCTCGTAACTGTTTGAGGGAGAAGAACAACTGGACAACTGAAGAGATATGCTCCTTGAAGGAGAGAGAAGAATCGAGAACAACACCTAGATACCAAAGAGAAGAAACAAGAGGAATAGGCAGGGAGGAGAGTGAAGGGGCACAAGTGGGAGGGGGGCTCCCAAGGGTGAACCATATAGCACAGGACTTAGAAGGATTGACATGAAGGAAATTGGATGAGAACCAGGAGGCAACAGCAGAGAGATATGTATTGAGAGGAGAGATATCGGGAGTGAGGGAATTGGTGTGATGCAGGAGGAGTATATCATCTGCGTAATAGTACACAGAGATGCCAGACTGTTGAACCAAAATGGCAAGAGGGGCAAGGAAAACATTGAAAAGAAGTGGAGCAAGAACAGATCCCTGAGGTACACCACAGGAAAGAGGAGTGGAGGGAGAAGAAGAGGACCCAGAAACAACCGAGAAAGATCAACAGGAAAGAAAAGAACAAAACCATTGGAGTACCGTACCAGAAAGACCAGCTTCCTGAAGACGTGTTAGGAGAGTGCAATGATCTACCAGGTCGAAGGCTGCAGAAAGGTCGAGAGAGACAGCGAGAGTGAAGAGTCCATGATCGTGAGAAGTTCGCTAAGAAGAGAAAGGAGAATAGATTCCATGCTGTGACCAGGACGAAAACCAGATTGCCGAGGGTGAAGGGTGAGGGAAGCTTCAAGGTGAGAAGAAAGTTGAGAAAAGACCAATTTTTCTAGTAATTTTGAGAGAAACGGAAGATTAGAGATAGGATGCCAGTTTGAAAGAGAAGAAGGTGTGGGATTTCAGGATTTCAGGATAGGGCAAACAAAGGCGTGCTTCCATGGCATGTGGTAGATACCTGAGGACAGACTAGAATTAAAGAGGGAAAGAATGAATGGAGAAAGGGCTAGGGAAGGTTCCAGAAGCCAGTGAGAAGGGATCGGGTCAGCGGGACAAGTTGTTTTCCGAATGGAAGAAAAGGTTTTAGACAAGACTGCCGGAGAAATAGGCTTGAAGGAGGACCAAAGGTGAGAAAGTGAGGGAATGGGTAAGGGAGGGAGGGGGGAAGGGGAAGGAGGGGAAGAGTGGGGTATGGCAGGGGGAGGACAAGAAGGAAAGGACAGACGAAGAGTAAGAACCTTAGAAGCAAAAAAGGAGGCCAGGGAAGAAGGATCGGGAAGAGAGGAGGGAGGAGGGGAGGGAGATGAAGCGGAGTGAGATGCAGCGAGAGTGTGGAGAACAGAATACAATTGTAGTGAAAAATTTGAGGAGGAAGAGATGAGCTTAGAGTAATAGACACGCTTTGCTGAGTGAAGGAGGGTACGGTAATGACGGTGGCACAATTGAAAGTTTCGCAGGTTAGGAGAAGAGGGGTGCTTCCGCCAGAGACGCTCTGCGCGGTGGAGATGTTTTCGGTGCAGAAAGAGGCCGGGGTGGAACCAAGGGTGCTGAGGGTGATGGCGGGGTGGTGGACGAGATAGAAGAGGGGCAACATTATCAAGGCGGTGGAGAGAGAGGAATTCCACAGATGAGCTTGGGCATCAACGGGGAATGAACTGAAATCAGCAGGGAATACAGAGTCAGAGGAAGGAAACTGAAGATGAGTGTTAGCATTTAAGTTGCACATAAACATTGAGGAGTTAGAAATGGTACTGGAGATATTATGTGAATCTGATATTGAAACGGAAGAGGGGGACGGTAGAGGGATGGAAAAAAGAAGACAAAAATGATCAGACCAAGGGAGCGAAAGTGAGGAAAGGGAAGAAGGAGGGGAAGGGGAGGAAGGGGAGGAAGCTGAGGCGATAAGGAGATCAAGAGAAAGACCAGCGGCATGAGTGGGGAAAGAAACAAATTGACAAAGGGATAGATCAGATAGAAAAGTAAGAAAAGCAAGATCCCTTGTAGAAGAAGGGGAGCCTACATGAACATTGAAGTCTCCTAAGATCAAAAGCTGGGGATAAAGAAGTGAGGCCTCAGAAATAGTATCCACATAAGTGTGGATAGAGAGGGGGGAGCATAAATAAGAAGAAAGTAGCAAGGAGGAGAGGAAGAGCTTAGACGGAGAAGCAGGGATTCTGGGTAGAGCAAGGAAGAAGAAGAGGAGAGTTCTTGGAGAGGGAGGGAGGAGAAGTAGATGGTGACGACTCCTCCACTGCTCTTACCCCGGCTAGAGGTGGACAGGGCTGAATAACCTTGGGGGAGGCAGCGGTTGAGAAGAGGTTCCTCACCCTCCCTCAACCAGGTTTCTGTTAAGGAAAATAAATCCAGAGCGTGTTGAGAAAAGAGATCATTGATGAGAAGAGTTTTTGAATGGAGAGAACGACAGTTGAGTAGAGCAAGCTGCAGGAACAGAAAAGAGGAGGGGGGTGATAAAGTTAAAGGGGCATGTGGACAATATATCAAATTGGAAGGCTGACGAGCAAGATAGCCAGGTAGGGCAATACTGGACGGAGTGGGTCACCAGCCCCAGTGAGTGGGAATGGCAGACATGAGGAGAGGAATGAACAACAGCAAATAACCAAGAAGTAAAAGATTGAACCACTTACCATATGTGACTACTGGTGCACCCGGAGGACGTGGAACACCAGTACTGCAGGGGAGTGAAGGAAGGGATGGGGTACAAGTGCAGGATGTATCAAGGAGTCTAGGAGGCTCTGGACCTTCGCCCCGTCTCTCACCCCAAGGAGCTCGCACAATGAGAACATCCTGCTCCTTGGGCGAGTGCCTCTGCGGCGTGGAACGCCACACCGGAGCCGCTTCTATACAGGGTGAGACCCTCACGGGAGACCTGTGTCACTTCTGGTGAGACGAACCAATGGGGAAGGCAGTAGGTGGTACCTGGGGAGATGGGGAGACACAACAACAACAGGCTGTGAGGCACTGAGAAGCAGCAACAGGAGACAGCAGCAGGCAAGCAAGCAGTAGCAATACAAGGAACAGCAGCAGCAGTTATCTGGCTGGTTTGCTTTGACCACCACTGTTTATGTTTGTTTTATTATTCTGTGGTGTATATTACCTCTTTGTGTTTTGTTGTTCATCATTTTGTGTTTTGTGATACTTAGAATTCAGCAAGACCTTTGACACTGTTCTGCATCAGTGACTTATAAATAAACTGAGTGCCCTTAGGATAGACCCTAAAGTGAATGACTGGGTAAGAAATTAGTTGAGTGGGAGGCAACAGAGAGTAGTAGTAAATGGAGTTTACTCTGAATATAGAGGCATTACAAGTGACATATGTCAGGGATCTGTCCTTGATCCTGTTTTTCTAAACATTTTTGTAATGATATTGCAGAAGATCTGCTGGGATAGTTTGCCTCTTTGCAGAAAATGCCAAAGTCTGTAAAAGGGTAGACATTCTGGAAGGTGTGAATACCATGAAGAGGTATCTAACAAATTTTTAAAAACGGTTCAGAATTTAGCAGCTAAGATTTAATGCTATAAAGTGCAAGATCATGCATTTGGACTGAAAAAACCTAAGGGATGGTACAGTATAGGGGATGAAGTACTTCAATGCATGAAAGAAGAGTGGGGCCTGAGGTAATCTTATTGTACAATCTTAATGTGGCCAAACAGGTAGAAAAGGTGATGGCAAAAGCCAGAAAAATTCTTGGACGCATGGTAAAGGAATAAGAACATAAGAACATAAGATATGCCATAGTGGGTCAGAATAAGGGAACATCAAACCCAGTATCCCGTTCCACTCCATTCATTATTTTATAGACTTCTATCATATCTCCCATCAACTGTCTCTTTTCCAAGTTGAAGAGGCCTAACCTTTTAAACTTTTCCTCATAGGGATATCCTTCCATCCCCTTTACCATTTTGGTCACTCTTCTCTGTATCTTTTCCACTTTTGCTATATCCTTTTTAAGATATGGCAACTAGAATTGCAAACAATATTCAAGGTACAGTTGCACCATGGAGCGATACAGAGGCATTATAATATCCCTGGTTTTATTTTCTATTCCTTTCCTTATGATTCCTAGCATTCTATCTGTTTCTTGGCCGTGAATGCACACTGGGCAGAGGGTTTCAACTTATTATCCACAATGACACCCAGATTCTTTTCTTGAATGATTCCTAATATGGAACATTGCATTCTGTAATTGTAGTTTGGGTTGTTCTTCCCTCAGTACATAACTTTGCACTTGCCCACATTAAATTTCTTTTTTTTAATTTTAATTTTATATTTTGTGTATTTTACAATATACAAGCATATCACTTGATCATGAAATGGGGGAAGCCTAAGGAAACATAATATAGAAAACATAAAATCTATAAGAGCAGAAGAAGAAGAAGAAAAAGAGTAACCCATCCCTCAGCCCACAAATGAGGGGGATCCAAATGGAGAAAAAGAAATTAAACAAATACATCAAGGAAAACTGAGTGGCATGACCGGCCTGACTCTTACAACCTAGGCCAGTAAATATCTCTGCTAAGCAATGTATTTTTCTTTAGCATCCCACAGCATGTTATATAAGTGTTCAATTTATGTTGTATATAGAGTGTATATAAGTTAAGTATCCTAATTCATAACAGCTGATCTTAATCCTTTTATCAATCCTCATGTTTACTGTAATGATTCATATGCTATAGTTTAACTTCTCCTTATGTTATTGTATCAGTATCATGAACTGCTTTGATTTTTGAAAAGGCGGTATAGAAAACCTTTAAATAAATAATAATAAATAATAAATAAATGCTCTATGGCACCAATAGGAGGGTCAGATCACCCAGGGGTTCACGGACATGCAAAAAGGAAATTAATTATGAAAGGAACACAAAAATATAAGATTTCCCCTGGAACTTTACAAGACACTTGCAGAGGTGTTTCAAAAAGAATCCCTCTCCTAGCTGCAAGACTTGCAGGATCAGAAATTCCTGCCTACGATGTTGAGTTTCCTTGGCAAGATCAGGAAAAATATGGATTATGCAGCCAAGAAAGGAAACATTCCTTTTCCTATAAAACATTCTAAGGAGCCAATCTCGATCAGATATCAGAGCTAAAGTAATCATGCAAGTAGCAGGAACAGGAACTTCAGTATCCAAGATATTTAATAACTCAGAAACATTTAATACATCAGCTAACTGAGGGCCGGGGAACTCTGCCCCGGTGGGGACCTTTTGGCTAGTTGGCAAATAATATACTTTAATCAAAGCATGAGTCAGCTGGTACCCCCAAAATCTCCCAAACACTTTCTAAACATGCCCTTAGCTGTAACATTGGCAACCTTTTGAAAATTAATTAATCTAAGGTTAGCAAAATGATTACTATTATCTAAGTATTCTGTATGAGATTTCTTTAATAAGAGCTTCAAATTGTGTTTCCATCACCATTAAACGTGATGTTAAATCAGTTACTGCAGTTTGCAATGAAGTTATAGACTCACTGTTCTTGCACTAGCTTCAGCATTCTGTTGGCTCTATAGATGCAAAACTTGAATTTGCAGCGTAAGGGCCTCCCCAAGTAACTTAATAGCCGACCATATGGACTCCAATGTAAACTGCTCCGGTCGCTGTAAGTCAAATGAAAAAGAAATATTGTCTGCAGTATCATGAAAAACCATGGGCTCCATATTCTCCACCAGGCGGGAATCAGCTGTAACTGCCGACACTAACACACTCCCTCTCTTGGAATTAGCACCAAAGTGTTGAACCTGCGGAGTTCCAACAGCCTCCGCTCCTCCTCCGATGAATGGCCTCAGCAGGTAATCAGAAACGCCAACTCCAGACGTCCAGCAGCTCCAGACGTCAAGCAGCTTCCATCCACTTCAAAGAAACACTTGGGCATACCAGCTTAGAGGGCTTCTGTGCCTCCGGGGGGTGTAAGATCACTGCCCAAGAGGGATTGTGAGTCTGAGAGCTCCAACAACCTTCCCAGCTGGGTTAACCACCTCCTGCTCCTTTGCTAGGCACTGCTCTCTGCAGAGGAAAAGGTCAATATGCCCTGGGGTAACCAGAGAGGAGGTTAGCAGGTCAGCCTGAGGACAATGAGGCTGCTTAACCTTTCTCTTCTTCCCCATACTGAAACTAGCACGAGAGCCAACCATTCACAGTGTGGCCAACTTGGATTCCATGCAACCTCACCCATATTAAATCTCATCTGCCATTTGGACACCCAGTCTCCCATTTTTCAAAGACATCTTGCAATTTTTAACAGTCCTCATGTGTTTTAACAGCTTTGAATAATTTTGTTTCAATTGTGAATTTGAACACCTCACTCGTTATTTCCATTTCCAGGTCATTTATAAATACATTAAAAAGCAGCAGACCCAGCACAGATCCCTGGGGTATACTATTATTCACCTTTCTCCGTTGAGAAAATTGTACATTTATCCCTACTCTCTGTTTTCTATCTTTTAACCAGTTCCTAATCCACAATAGTACACTGCCTCCTATCCCATGACTTTTTAATTTCTGCATGAATCTTTCATGAGGGATCTTCCTAAAGGCTTTCTGAAAATCCAGATATACTATATTAACTAGCTTACCTTTATCTATCTGTTTACTCACACCTTTGAAAGAATGTAACAGATTAATAAGACAAGACTTTCCTTGGCTATAACCATGCTGGCTTTGTGCCATTAAGCCATGACTATCTACATGTTCAGTAATTTTGTTCTTTATAATGCTATCTACCATTTTGCTCAGCACAGAGGTCAAGCTTACCGGTCTATAGTTTCCTGGATTACCCCTGGACCCTTTTTAAAAAATTGCCATTACACTGGCCACTCTCTAATACACAGGTACTACAGATGATTTTAAGAAGAGTTCACAGATTACTAAAAGTAGGTATACAATCTCATATTTCAGTTCTTTCAGCACCCTAGGATGTATGCCATCCGATCTTGGTGTTTTGCTACTCTTTATCAGATAGTTGTATTACATCTCGATTTATCAAGGTTTTTGTCAATTCCTCTGATACATCACTCTAAATATCATTTCTGGCATGGGTAAGTTTCTTACCTTTTCTTCAGTAAAGACTGAAGGAAAGAATTAATTCAGTTTTTCCGCTATGGCCTTGTCCTCTCTTAGTGCCCCTTTTACCCCTCTACCATCTAATCGTCCAACTGACTCTCACAGGTGCTTTGCTATGAATGTACTTGAAAACATTTTTATTGTGAGCATTTGCTTCCATGGCAAAGTTCTTTTCAAATTCTCTCTTTGCCTGTCTTACCAATTCCTTGCATTTCACTTCTTGTTTCCTGTTTTCATCATTTGACTCTTTTTTTTTTATTTTCTGAAGAATTTTCTCTTAGCTATAACAGCCTGGCTGTTGTTTGGCCTTCCTTCCACCTTTCTTAAAGCAAGGAATCCATCTGGTCTGAACTTCCAAGACAGTATATTTAAACAACGCCCAGGTCTGATGTAAAGTCTTAACCTTTGCAGTGGTTCCTTTTAGCCAGAAGAAAGAAGGAGGTGATAGTGCTTTTGTACATACCTCTAGTGAAACCGCATTTGGAGTATTGTGTTACATTCTGGAAACTTCACCTTCAAAAGGATATACACAGGACTGAGTCAGTGCAGAGGGTAGCTACTAAAATGGGCAGTGGTCTTTATCATAAAGCAAATGGGGATAGACTCAGGGCCTGATTTTGATGTTCATAGACCCTAGACACTTTCACTTTGAAGTGTGCAATTATGTTGAGTGACCATCGCTTGGATACTTCTAGTTTATAGAATAACCACTAGATAGCATATGATTACTGATTTGCAGCACTTAGAATTAGTCATGAGTATTGTGTTCAGTTTTGGAGACCATACCGTGCAAAGATATAAAAAAATTTGAAATAATTCAGAGGAAGGCATCCAAAATGACATAGAGCCGGCACCAGAAGATAAATGAGAAGAGACTTGAAGTTTTAAATATGTATACCCTAGAGGAGAAGATGGATGGGGGGTGGGGGGAGGATATGATACAAATGTTTGATACCAAAATATTATTAATGAACAAACCTTTTTCAAAAAGGAGAAAGCTGTAGAACTAGAGGACATGAAATGAAGCCTTCCGTTATAATCACATCACTGAAAAACGGGGTACATTCAGCACATCCATAGTGTGCCCCCCTCGGTAGCTACCAGCATATCAGCAGACTCCCGTACTTCAGCTAAGGATGGATTACAACTCCCGAGTAGGTACAGATGCTTCCTGTGCCAAATCCTTTGAATCTGAGCCCCTTAGCACTAGCAGAGACAACCTGGAGCAGGGAACAGATCTGCACGCCCAAGCTTTCTGCTTTATCTTGTCATTTTGACTTGAACTTGATAGACTTTGTGTTTCTATCTTAACATTTTAACTTGACTACTCGGCATGGCCTTTTCTAACAGTTCCCAACCTGCAGGGGAATTTTGAATTCCTTCAGTTCAGGCCTATCTCATTCCTGACTGAAACGTGGTAACTGCTTGCCTGCTCCATCGTGGATGTCCTTAAATTTTTAGTTACATATTGTGTTTTAGAGAGCTTCCCACTTAGACTTTTCACATCACTGCTTTATCACCGCAGCCATCTAAAACAAGATAATTTTTAGTAACCGAGGTATCCGGAAGCCCGACCCAATGCATCCAAATCACTCTCACCTAAGGCAGCTATACCCACCCCCACCCATCTTACTCTGCATCAGCCACCTCCCCCAACCCAAACTGGTAACCTGAATAAACATACAAACAACAGGTCATGGTAACAAATTGCTTGGTCGCAGCTTTATTACTCACAATGAAAATCCGGCCCAACATGGGCCAACTCAATCTTAGCAAATGCACGCAAGTCCCCCCCCCCCACCCCCCTCTTATCCGGTTGATGCCTCCCACCAGCCATTTATAGCAAAGTGGTGCATCATCCTCCCCCCCCTTCCCCTTACCACCTGCCTCGCCATGTTATTAGCAAAGGCCGGCTCCAGTTGCCTTCCACCGGGCGGAGACCCCAACCGGGACGTCTCTGCCAACCTAAGGAGCAGAACTGCTGCCGTTCAAAGCGGCATCAGCCTCAAATGCCCCACCGGGTCGGCGAGCGCCAGTTCGCTACCCCACCACCGGCACAAGGTGAACCACTAACCTTGTGCCGCCCCCCCCAAACTGCGACCAGCACCAACCCTCTAGAGCCTCTTGCCAGTCGTTCAACAACAGATCCTGACCTACCGGGGCAAGGTGAACACCATCCAAATGATACAAGCCCGCACACTTGACATCCGCCCAAGGATGCAACACCTGAAGCCCCCCCGTCTGCTGAACCCAACGCCCGATCTGCCTGTTGATCTTGATAAGGCCTCGCGACCAACGATGCTGGGACCAGCACGCAGGGCGAGGAATGATGTCCGACCATATAATGGCCACACCCGGGAAAAAGTCCCGCAACCAAGCGATATCCCGCTGCACTGTCCTGATGAGCTGCCGGCATGACCAGCTGGCCAAGTCGTTGCCACCCAAATGTATCAGCAGACCAGCCGGCCACTGCCCAGGCAACGTCTTCGCCTGTACGCAGGCCACCAGCTGCCACCATCGCATACCGCGTTGACACATCCAGCACAGGTGCACACCTGCCTCGTCCAGTCCAAGATGAATGCCCAATGGCCGCACAGCCGCCTGACGCTCCGCCCAGTAGACAAAGGAGTGCCCGATGATCCAACAGTCCCTAGGGCACGCGCCATCTGAAAGAAGAAACCGCACTGCCACCAGCAGGCAACTCTGCAACAGGAAGGAAAACTGTTAGCACCCCCCCTTCCCACCCCCCTCCTAACCCCCCACTCCAGAACCTCCTCACAACCCGATGTTACGCCCGGGGCCTATGGGCGAACATAGCCCTCGTAAGCCCCCGAGCGCCACCTGCCGATGCGCTGAATGACCTGTGCCTCGAGACCCGCAGCGGCCGCACTCATGGCCGCCCCAATCCAGAAGGAATGGGAAGCATAGCTCCTGTCATCAAGACCAAGGCACCGCAAGACCAAGCGCAGCACATCACCTGGAGGACAGGTCCTAGTTACAGGATCACTTCCTGCCACACCAGGGTGGTGCTCTCCTGTCACGTGACCTCTCTCCTCCATGGCAACAGGGGTGCTGCCAGACTGGAGGTGGGACTTCAGGACTGCATCCCTGTAGGTCTCGTCTATGTACCTCTCTGTCTGTCTTATGCTTTCCAAGTCTGCTACTTTAGCCTCTAGAGAACGGATTTGTTCCCTGAGAGAAAAGAGCATAGCTCCTGTCATCAAGACCCAGGCACCGCAAGACTAAGCGCAGCACCGCCGTAAACTGGAACTGTGAGACCGACTTGCCATCCTCATGAATGAAAAAATACCCCCGCACCGCCGGCCGTAACCGCAGGTAGTCCCGCAAGGCATGGACCGGGCAGGATATCAAGGGGAAGATAGCATGCAAGTCCACCCAACTCCCTTTCCCCGCCTGGTCCGTCTTGGAGCGCGGTATGTGAATACGCACCTGAGCCTCGTCCACTGATACATGCTCAAGGGCAAGCCCACTGAAAGCACCCCGCCCCGCAGACCTGGGAACGAGCTCGCACACCCGGAATGCCCCAAAAAAAGCAGTTGCAAAAGTGCATGAAAAAGAATGGACTCGAAACGCGAGGCCGCGACACGCGGCAACGCCTCGCAAATAAGCAGTAAGAGATCATGGGAAACCGGGAGCCGCCAATCCCGCACCCGGGGGTGCTCCCAGGCTCAGCCCGCCAAAAGGCGATTAACCAAGAAGGACACCCTGGGGTTGCCCCAACCAGCCACCTTGCAAAAGAAGGAAAGCCCGGCCAGCGCAGCCACAACCGCAGACCACACCCAGCCCTCCCTCCTGGCCCATATCACAAATTGTCCCACCAGCCCGTCCGTAACAGACCCACCGGACCAACCCCTAGCACACAAAAATGAACTCACCTGGGAGTATCCCCGCCGATACAGCGCCCAAGTGCCGCGTGCCACCGATGCCACCAGTAACGCCATTAGATCAGGGTCCCAACACTCCAAAGATGCTCCGGAAACCGCGAGGCCGACTCCTCCGCCTCTGGCGCCAAGCGCCGAAACTGCATCCATTGAAAATGGGACAAAGCATCAGCTATAGCATTTTGGGCACCCGGCACATGTCGCGCCCGCACAGTCACGTTCAATCGCAAGCAAGCCAAAATGAAAACTCTCATCAAGGAAGCCACTCTCGGACACCGAGGTGCATGCCTTCCACCGGGCAGAGACCCCAACCGGGACGTCTCTCCTAACCTAAGGAGCAGAACCGCTCCCTTTCAAAGCGGCATCAGCCTCAAATGCCCAACCGGGTTGGCAAGCGCCAGCTTGCTACCCCGCCACCGGCACAAGGTGAACCACTAACCTTGTGCCGCCCCCCACCCCCCAAGCTGCGACCAGCAGCAACCCTCTAGAGCCTCTTGCCAGTCGTTCAACAACAGATCCTGACCTACCGGGGCAAGGTGAACACCATCCAAATGATACAAGCCCGCACACTTGACATCCGCCCAAGGATGTAACACCTGAAGCCCCCTCGTCTGCTGAACCCAATGCCCGTTCTGCCTGTTGATCTTGATAAGGCCTCGCGACCAACGACGCTGGGACCAGCACGCAGGGCGAGGAATGATGTCCGACCATATAATGGCCACACCTGGGAAAAGGTCCCGCAACCAAGCGATATCCCGCTGCACTGTCCTGATGAGCTGCCGGCACGACCAGCTGGCCAAGTCGTTGCCACCCAAATGTATCAGCAGACCAGCCGGCCGCTGCCCAGGCAACGTCTTCGCCTGTACGCAGGCCACCAGCTGCCACCATCGCATACCGCGTTGACCCATCCAGCATAGGTGCACGCCTGCCTCGTCCAGACCAAGATGAATGCCCAATGGCCGCACCGCCGCCTGACGCTCTGCCCAGTAGACAAAGGAGTGCCCGATGATCCACCAGTCCCTAGGGCACACGCCATCTGAAAGAAGAAACTGCACTGCCACCAGCAGGCAACTCTGCAACAGGAAGGAAAACTGTTAGCACCCCCCCTTCCCACCCCCCCTCCAGAAAGAAACCCCCACTCCAGAACCTCCTCACAACCCGATGTTACGCCCGGGGCCTATGGGCGAACATAGCCCTCGTAAGCCCCCGAGCGCCACCTGCCAATGCGCTGAACGACCTGTGCCTTGAGACCCGCAGCGGCCGCACTCGTGGCCGCCCCAATCCGGAAGGAATGGGAAGCATAGATCCTGTCATCAAGACCCAGGCACCGCAAGACCAAGCGCAGCACCGCCGTAAACTGGAACTGCGAGACCGGCTTGCCGTCCTTATGAATGAAAAAATACCCCCGCACCACCGGCCGTAACCGCAGGTAGTCCCGCAAGGCATGGACCGGGCAGGATATCAAGGGGAAGATAGCATGCAGGACCACCCAACTCCCTTTCCCCGCCTGGTCCGTCTTGGAGCGCGGTATGTGAATACGCACCTGAGCCTCGTCCACCGATACATGCTCAAGGGCAAGCCCACCGAAAGCACCCCGCCTCGCAGAACTGGGAACGAGCTCTCATACCCGGAACATCCCAAAAAAAGCAGTTGCAAAAGCGCATGAAAAAGAATGGACTCGAAACGCGAGGCCGTGACGCGCGGCAATGCCTCGTAAATAAGCAGTAAGAGATCATGGGAAACCGGGAGCCGCCAATCCCGCACCCGGTGGTGCACCTGGGCCCAGCCCGCCAAAAGGCACTTAACCAAGAAGGACACCCTGGTGTTGCCCCAACCAGCCGCCTTGCAAAAGAAGGAAAGCTCAGCCAGCACAGCCACAACCGCAGACCGCACCCAGCCCTCCCTCTTGGCCCATATCACAAATTGTCCCACCAGCCTGTCCGTAACAGACCCACCAGACCAACCCCTAGCACACAAAAATGAACTCATCTGGGAGTATCCCCGCCAATACAGCGCCCAAGTGCCGCGTGCCACCGATGCCGCCAGTAACGCCATTAGATCAGGGTCCCAACACTCCAAAGAGGCTCCAGAAACCGCGAGGCCGACTCCTCCGCCTCTGGCGCCAAGCACCGAAACTGCACCCACTGAAAACGGGACAAAGCATGAGCTATAGCATTTTGGGCACCCGGCACATGTCGCGCCCGCACAGTCACGTTCAATCGCAAGCAAGCCAAAATGAAAACTTTCATCAAGGAAGCCACTCTCGGACACCGAGGTGCATGCCTTCCACCGGGCAGAGACCCCAACCGGGACGTCTCTCCCAACCTAAGGAGCAGAACCGCTCCCGTTCAAAGCGGCATCAGCCTCAAATGCCCCACCGGATCGGCGAGCGCCAGCTCGCTACCCCGCCAATGGCACAAGGTGAACCACTAACCTTGTGCCACCGCCCCCCCAAGCTGCGACCAGCACCAACCCTCTAGAGCCTCTTGCCAGTCGTTTAACAACAGATCCTGACCTACCGGGGCAAGGTGAACACCATCCAAACGATACAAGCCCGCACACTTGACATCCGCCCAAGGATGCAACAGCTGAAGTCCCCCCGTCTGCTGAACCCAACGCCCGATCTGCCTGTTGATCTTGATAAGGCCTCACGACCAACGACGCTGGGACCAGCACGCAGGGCGAGGAATGATGTCCGACCATATAATGGCCACACCTGGGAAAAAGTCCCGCAACCAAGCAATATCCCACTGAACTGTCCTGATGAGCTGCCAGCACGACCAGCTGGCCAAGTCATTGCCACCCAAATGTATCAGCAGACCAGCCGGCCGATGCCCAGGCACCGTCTTTGCCTGTACGCAGGCCACCAGCTGCCACCATCGCATACCGCGTTGACCCATCCAACACAGGTGCACGCCTGCCTCGTCCAGACCAAGATGAATGCCCAACGGCCGCACCGCCCCCTGACGCTCCGCCCAGTAGACAAAGGAGTGCCCGATGATCCACCAGTCCCTAGGGCACACGCCATCTGAAAGAAGAAACTGCACTGCCACCAGCAGGCAACTCTGCAATAGGAAGGAAAACTGTTAGCACCCCCTCTTCCCACCCCCCCTCCAGAAAGGAACCTCCCAATCCAGAACCTCCTCACAACCCGATGTTACGCCCGGGGCCTATGGGCGAACATAGCCCTTGTAAGCCCCCGAGGGCCACCTGCCGATGCGCTGAATGACCTGTGCCTCGAGACCCGCAGCGGCCGCACTCGTGGCCGCCCCAATCCGGAAGGAATGGGAAGCATAAGAACATAAGATATGCCATACTGGGTCAGACCAAGGTCCATCAAGCCCAGTATTCTGTTTCCAACAGTGGCCAATCTAGGTCATATGTACCTAGCAGTTTCCCCAAGAGACACAAGTTCCACAATGCTTGTACTGGGTCAAGCATTGATATCTTCGGTCACTTCTTAATAATGGTTTATGGACCTTTCCTCCAGGAACTTGTCCAAACCTTTTTTAAACCCAGCTAGGCTAACAGCCTTTACTACATCCTCCGGTAACAAATTCCAGAGTTTGATTACACGTTGAATGAAAAAATATTTTCTTTTATTAGTCTTAAATAGTTTACCTTGTAGCTTCATTGCATGTCCCCTAGTCTTTCTATATTCTGATAAGGTAAACAATCGATCTACGTTTACCCGTTCCACTCCGTTCATTAATTTATAGACTTCTATGATATCTCCCCTCAGCCGTCTCTTTTCCAGGTTAAAGAGCCCTAACCTTTTTAGCCTTTCTTCATAGGAGTATCCTTCCATCCCCTTTACCATTTTGGTGGCTCTTCTCTGAACCTTTTCTAAAATCGCTATATCCTTTTTAAGATACGGCGACCAGAATTGCACACAATATTCAAGGTGCGGTCTCACCATGGAACGATATAGAGGCATTATAATATCTTTTGTTTTATTTTCCATTCCTTTTCTTAACATACCTAGCATTCTATTTGCTCTCTTGGCCGCCGCTGCACACTGGGCCGAGGGTTTTAACATGGTATCCACAATGACGCCTAAATCTTTTTTCTGGGTGGTGGTTCCCAATGTGGAACCTTGCATCGTGTAAACATAGTTTGGGTTGTTCTTCCCTAGGTGCATAACCTTGCACTTGTCCACATTAAATTTCATCTGCCATTTTGATGCCCAGTCTTCCAATTTATCAAGATCCTCTTGCAATTTTTCACAATCCTCTTGGGTTTTAACAACTTTAAATAGTTTTGTGTCATATGCAAATTTGATAACCTCACTCGTTATTCCACTTTCCAGGTCATTTATGAATATGTCAAAAAGCAGCGGACCCAGCACAGATCCCTGGGGTACACCACTATTCACCTTTCTCCATTGGGAAAATTGGCCATTTAGCCCCACCCTCTGCTTTCTATCTTTTAACCAGTTCCTGATCCACAATAGTACACTGCCTCCTATCCCATGACTCTTTAGTTTTGCCAAACGTCTCTCATGAGGGACCTTGTCAAAGGCTTTCTGAAAGACCAGATACACAATATCAACTGACTCAGCTTTGTCCACCTGTTTATTCACTCCTTCAAAAAAACATAACAGATTAGTAAGACAAGATCTTCCTTGTCTAAAGCCATGTTGGCTGTCTCCCATTAGGTTGTGACTATCTACATGCTGAGTAATTTTATTCTTTATGATGGTTTCTACCATTTTTCCCGGTACTGACGTCAGGCTCACCGGTCTGTAGTTTCCCGGATCACCCCTGGAACCCTTTTTAAAAATTGGTGTTATATTGGCGATCCTCCAATCTTCAGGTATTAGAGATGATTTTAATGATAGTTCACAGATTACTGATAGCAGTTCTGCAATCTCATATTTCAGTTCTTTCAATACCCTTGGATGTATACCATCCGGCCCAGGTGATTTGCTACTCTTCAGTTTATCTAATAGTTGTAAGACATCTTCCCGTTGTATCGATATGTCCTTCAATTCTTCCGCACCTTTAAATACCACTTCAGTCATGGGTAACATCCCTACATCTTCCTCAGTAAAGACCGAAGCAAAGAATTCATTCAGTCTCTCCACTATCGCCTTGTCGCCTCTTAGTGCTCCTTTAACCCCTTTATCATCTAATGGACCAACTGACTCTCTCACAGGTTTTTTGCTACGAATGTACCTGAAAAGGTCTTTATTTCGCGTTTTCGCTTCCGCAGCAAGCTTCTTCTCAAATTCTCTCTTTGCCTGCCTTATCAATGCCTTGCATTTGACTTGCCAGTGCTTGTGCTGTTTCGAGGTTTCGTCGTTTGGCTCTTTTTTCCATTTCCTGAAAGATGCTTTTTTGGCAACAACAGCCTCTCTGACCTCACCTTTAAACCATGCTGGCAGTTTTTTGGACTTCCTTCCACGTTTCTTGAAGCGTGGAATACAGATGGTCTGGGCTTCCAAGATAGTATTTTTCAACAACACCCAAGCTTGATGTATGTCTTTAACCTTCGCAACTGCTCCTTTTAGATTTTTCTTAACTGTTTTCCTCATTTTATCATAGTCTCCCTTTCGAAAGTTAAAAGGTAGTACTGTGGATTTCCTTACTATCCTTCCTCCACTAATTAAATCAAAGGCGATCATGCTATGATCACTATTGCCAAGTGGCCCCAACACCCTTATCTCTTGCACTAGATCTGGTATTCCACTAAGGACTAGGTCTAATATGGCTTCCCCTCTGGTCGGTTCATGAACCAGCTGCTCCAAGAAGCAGTCATTTATTCCATCTAGGAACTTTATCTCCCAAGCATGTCCTGACGTGACACTGACCCAGTCGATACCGGGGTAATTGAAATCACCCATTATTATTACTGCGCTGTAACTTTTGTTAGCTTCCTTGATTTCTTTGAGCATTTCATCATCCATTTGGTCATTCTGGCCAGGTGCTCGATAGTACACCCCCACTGCCATCGCCTTCCCCCTTTTATATGGAATTTCAATCCATATAGATTCTACAGCAGATTTTGTTTCCTGCAAAACTTTAATCCTTTCTGAGTCAATGCCCTCTCTAACATAGAGTGCAACCCCTCCACCAATTTGATCAGCTCTATCATTACGATATAGTTTGTACCCAGGTATCACAGTGTCCCACTGGTTGTCCTCCTTCCACCATGTCTCTGATATTCCAATCATATCTAACCTTTCTTTTAGTGCTATATATTCTAACTCTCCCATCTTATTCTTTAGACTTCTAGCATTTGCATACAAGCATTTTAGAGAATGTATTTTATTCATGTTAATTTGGCTATTGTTAGACATGGGTAAATTGGGATCTTTAAGCTCTGTCTGCTCCATACTTGAGGGCATTTGGGCTACTTTACTCTTCTGTGGAACCTCTCTGCTTTTGGTAGTATCCTTCAAAGATACATTCTTCCGAACCATCCGCTCTTGGGTGACTGTCGGCTTTCCCCTAATATCTAGTTTAAAAGCTGCTCTATCTCCTTTTTAAAGGTTAATGCCAGCAGCCTGGTTCCATCCCGGTTAAGGTGAAGCCCATCCCTTCGGAAGAGCCCCTCCTTTCCCCAGAATGTTCCCCAGTTCCTAACAAATCCAAAACCCTCATCTCTGCACCATTGTCTTATCCACGCATTGTGACTCCGGAGCTCTGCCTGCCTTTTGGGTCGTGCGCGTGGACCAGGAAGCATTTCGGAGAATGCTACAATGGAAGTTCTGGATTTCAACTTCCTACCTAAAAGCCTAAATTTTTCCTCCAGAACCTCCCTACCACATTTTCCTATGTCATTGGTACCGACATGTACCAAGACAGCAGACTCCTCCCCAGCACTATCTAAGACCTTATCTAGGTGGCGCGTGAGGTCCGCTACCTTCGCACCAGGCAGGCATGTTACCAGGCGATCCTCACGTCCACCAGCCACTCAGCTATCTACATGCCTAATGATCGAATCACCAACTATAACGGCTGTCCTAACCCTTCCCTCATGGGCACATGGCCCTGGAGAAACTTCCTCGGTGCGCGAGGGTTTTACATCACCTGGAGGACAGGTCCTAGTTACAGGATCACTTCCTGCCACACCAGGGTGGTGCTCTCCTGTCACGTGACCTCTCTCCTCCATGGCAACAGGGGTGCTGCCAGACTGGAGGTGGGACTTCAGGACTGCATCCCTGTAGGTCTCGTCTATGTACCTCTCTGTCTGTCTTATGCTTTCCAAGTCTGCTACTTTAGCCTCTAGAGAACGGATTTGTTCCCTGAGAGAAAAGAGCATAGCTCCTGTCATCAAGACCCAGGCACCGCAAGACTAAGCGCAGCACCGCCGTAAACTGGAACTGTGAGACCGACTTGCCATCCTCATGAATGAAAAAATACCCCCGCACCGCCGGCCGTAACCGCAGGTAGTCCCGCAAGGCATGGACCGGGCAGGATATCAAGGGGAAGATAGCATGCAAGTCCACCCAACTCCCTTTCCCCGCCTGGTCCGTCTTGGAGCGCGGTATGTGAATACGCACCTGAGCCTCGTCCACTGATACATGCTCAAGGGCAAGCCCACTGAAAGCACCCCGCCCCGCAGACCTGGGAACGAGCTCGCACACCCGGAATGCCCCAAAAAAAGCAGTTGCAAAAGTGCATGAAAAAGAATGGACTCGAAACGCGAGGCCGCGACACGCGGCAACGCCTCGCAAATAAGCAGTAAGAGATCATGGGAAACCGGGAGCCGCCAATCCCGCACCCGGGGGTGCTCCCAGGCTCAGCCCGCCAAAAGGCGATTAACCAAGAAGGACACCCTGGGGTTGCCCCAACCAGCCACCTTGCAAAAGAAGGAAAGCCCGGCCAGCGCAGCCACAACCGCAGACCACACCCAGCCCTCCCTCCTGGCCCATATCACAAATTGTCCCACCAGCCCGTCCGTAACAGACCCACCGGACCAACCCCTAGCACACAAAAATGAACTCACCTGGGAGTATTGCCGCCGATACAGCACCCAAGTGCCGCGTGCCACCGACGCCGTCAGTAACGCCATTAGATCAGGGTCCCAACACTCCAAAGATGCTCCGGAAACTGCGAGGCTGACTCCTCCGCCTCTGGCGCCAAGCACCGAAACTGCACCCACTGAAAACGAGACAAAGCATCAGCTATAGCATTTTGGGCACCGGCACATGTCGCGCTCGCACAGTCATGTTCAATCGCAAGCAAGCCAAAACGAAAACTCTCATCAAGGAAGGCACTCTCGGACACCGATGTGCATGCCGGTTGAGAACCTCGACCACCGCCGCATTGTCGCACCAGAACACCACCCGCCGGTTGCGCAGACGCTCGGGCCAGACCCAAAAAGACACAACTATTGGAAAAAGCTCCAAAAAAGCAATGTTATGGGTCAAGCCTGACTGCACCCATTCCGCAGGCCAAGGCTCGGCACACCAAGCCCCTTGGCAATAAGCCCCAAAACCAGAACTGCCCACAGCATCCGTGAACAAACGCAGATCTAGGTTCGAAACCTCCGGCAACTGCAACACCGAGCACCCATTGAAAGAGACAAGGAAAGCATCCCACACCCGCAGATACTCGCGCATTCCAGCCGACACCCGGATCTTATGATGCGGGAGCCGCACACCCGCCATGGCTAGTGATAACCACCGCGCGAAAGGACGCCCCATGGGCAGCACCCTGCAAGCAAAGTTAAGGTGACCAACCAATGACTGCATGACCCACAGGGTGGTCTTGTGCGAAGAGCCAACAGACGCCACCAACTCCCTAAGCCGATCAACCTTCGGGGCAGGCAATCGCACAACCATACGCTCGGTATCAATCTCAATCCCCAGGAAAGTGAGGCGGGTAACCGGCCCGACGGTTTTGTCATTCGCAATAGGAATACCAAAATCTCCAGCCAAGCGCAGAAAGGTCCCCAGCAACATGGCACACGTTCGGGCCTGACCCGGACCAACAAATAGAAAATCATCCAGATAATGGACTATGTTACCAGAGCCTGACTGCCTCTCCAGCACCCAGTGCAAAAAGGTACTAAATGCTTCGAAGTATGCACAAGATATAGCACAACCCATGGGCATGCACTTGTCGAAATAAAAGCGGGAATCGAAACAGAAACCCAGCAATGGGAAAGCAGAAGGGTGCACAGGCAGGAGTCGGAATGCAGACTCAATGTCGACCTTAGCCAGCAAAGCACCCGCTCCAGACTGGCGCACCAGAAGCACCGCCGCATCGAAGGATGCGTAGCGTACTGAACACCGGTCCCGCGGTATGCAATCATTCACCGAACCTCCAGGTGGACAAGAAAGGTTATGAATCAGCCTAAACTTGCCCGGCTCCTTTTTGGGCACCACGCCCAATGGGGAAACGGTGAATGAAGGAAATGGAGGCTCGCAGAAGGGCCCCGCTACATGACCCAACGCGCATTCCTCCACAATCTTCTGCCGCACCACCCCGAAATGCGCCTTGTTGGAGCTAGCGTTACGCGACCCGCCCGTCACTGGCGAGCCCTGACACGGGATCTTAAAACCCTTGGAAAAACCCTCCAAAAGCAACTTAGCTACCCCCACGATGAAAATGCCCGTAAAGTGCCAACCACGGACGCATAACGTCAACTTGGACGAGCGTATGCGCCAGGACGCCGCAAGCCCCCTCACTTACCCCCCGCTGGGGCACCCGCCACACCCTTTCGACTGCATTTGGTGGCCGCGTGCCCACACCCACACAACAAGCAGACATGCTTGAATTTGCAGTCAGGGAAGAGGCATGACACCTTGTTGAAGCGCCAACCGATGTCACTCCCCACCGCACCCCCTCTTGGCTGGGGCTGGGTAGGAGTGGAGGCCCGAAAGGGCCGCAACCCACCAGAAGAAGTGGATGGCCCCACCTTACCCCCTCCGCCTCCCGCGCCACCACCCCGACTCCTCAAGGACATCTGCGTCAACCATAAATTGACGTCCTTCTTCCCCAATGAAAGCTGCCCATTCTCTTCCATCAAGTCACGGAACTCCTCATCGTAATTCCACCAAGCCCATCCGTCGTGAGCTTGCGACACGGCTAAGATTGCGTCCGCATAGGCCAGCAAAGCTCCGTATTGATCCGGGAAATAATGGCCCCACACACTAGCCAAACGCAAGAAGGCGCGAGTCCAGTTCAGGGTGTTGCAGGAAGCCTTCCGCACCCTGCCCACTTTTTCGTCCTCCTTGCACTTCTTCCTGCTTTCTCTGGAGTGTTTCCTGTCATCAAGCAGGTGGAAAATATCAATATACTTACACCACTTGATCTGATGGCGGAGCTTACGAGGCACACACTCCCACAATTCGGAACATCGTACCACCACGGACCCCCTGACCTTCCCTTTTCCTCCCCCCGCAATTACTGAGCCACCCGAGGAAGGGGAAGAGGACGTTGAAGAAGAAGACGAAGAAGCCCGCCGACAATGACGCCCCCGTCGGCACTTGGATTTCGACCCGAGAGCTGCATCGCGTCCGACGCTAAGGGTGGGCACCTCACCTGCACCCCCCACATACTCACCAGCTGCAGAGGTAGGAGCCGCTGTAACCCCCACAGGCTGGACCACTGCCGCCGATTCATTCCACTCCTCAGAAGAACATTCTGGACCCAGACCACGAACCAGAACCGTGTCAGTCATGTCCGTCTGTGGCGTCGAGTTCTGGAGGACCTGGGGGGAAAGAGAAGAAGACTGGGCAGCAGCAACAGGCCCCGGAGTGCTGGGTGCCACAGCTGGTCCCCCACCCCAACCCCAGGCTGAGGAACCAAGCCCGCCAGCCTCCCAAGCAGCCACACCCCTACCCTCAAAGCTGCCAACCCCACTCTGCCTGGCGCCGAACCAATCACCCCAACCACCACCCCAAGGGCCCATACCCCCCCACGGACCCACTCTGCATGCCCACGGGCCCACAGACCCACCATACCCTGGATGTGGGAAGCGCCCCGACACCACAGAAGGGGAAGGGGACGCACCAGCAGACCCGCCAGCCGAAGAAACCACCACTGGGCCCTCAACCCGTGCTGCCGCCAAACCAGGACTCCCAGCCGCAGAAGGGCCCCCCGGCACCAAGCACCCCGGAGAGACCAGGCCCATCCCCACACACCACTGCATCAGGCAATGTCCCCGGTACCAACAACCCTGAACCCTCCGATGAAAGCCCTACCACCCGGGGCTGGAGGGCCTCACCCGAACCACCCCGGCCCCTCGCCCTCAAGGACTTGCCCCTACCACACCCCCGACTAGCCCCACGCTGCCTTATGCCCGCTACCGGGCCCACGTTGGGGGAGGGACGACCACGCCCCACTGAACCATGACCTCTGGCCACCGCAGCTGCCGCTGGCCTCTTCCCCAATCCCCGAGACACACGCCGATGAGCCATAAGCCCCAATTAACTATATACTTAATTGGGTGCTTTATTGGGGTTTTTCTTTTTTTTTTTTTTTTAATCTAGGAGATGAAAATCTGCCCAAAGCTGCCTCTCCCACCTCGGGTAGCACGGTGGAGTGAGCCTAAATAGAGACCCCAGGTGACCCAGAAGCTCCCGGGATTCCGCAGTTACCCGACCAAGAATGTACTTTACGTTAGTTATATATATATATATATTTTTTTATTTTAGGTGACGAATTAAATATGTAGGCTCAGCAACCCACAATGCCCGCGAAGCAGGAAGAAACCCCCGCAAAACGGGAGCCCGTTAGCATGTGCAGCAGGCCGCAGCCACACGCACCGCTGATGTGCCCTGCCCCGTCCCCTGTTTTTTTTTTTTTAATGATATATAGCCGTCGCCGTGGCGAACACCCCCCCAACTCGAAAAGCAAGGCCCCCCTTCAAAGAAGAACAAAACGCACCTTTCTTTGGTGTGAGCAAGCAGGAAGAGGGAGAACGCCCGACGCTGCTCTCCCTCGCACCCTGCCACCCCGCCCACCAACGACCCGGCCAGCCAATTGCAGTGCCGCGCTACAGCGCCACGGGCTGCTGAGCCCAGCCAGCACCTCCTACTCTGCTCTGCTCATTGCACCCCCCCCCCAACGACAGCGCAGCTCAAAATGCAGCATGGGTTCGGGCCCCGGGAACCCGGTTACTATGCCGGCCTCGGGACCCGGCCCAGCGGCACTGCTGGATATTAGTTGATTATTTACTTATCTGTATTTCTTTTATTCACCAACTAATTTTATTTTTATCCCTTTCCTTTCTCCTGATAGAACTTTGCCCTCCTACACTCCATTTCTTAGGTTGGATTCATATCTCTATTTTCTTATGGCTCCACACTACCTTTTCTTCTTTTTTCTAACACTCCCTAATCTTCTCCCCTCATACCATCAACTTAATGTAACCTGAGGATTAAAAATTAAATACAATTTGCCTTGCTAGGCTGGGGAAGTGCTGCCTAGCGTTATCTGTGACAGCTAGATTTGTTTTTCTTTCTGCTCCAGGGAATTTTTACAGACTCCTGAGCCATGTGTTAGGTGAAGGAACTGCAGGGACCTCAGGAGAGTGCAGCCTTTCTGAAAAAGAGAAACTGCAGAAGCTTAAGAGAGAGGGAAGTTTGACAGAGGCAACAGCATGGGGCAGAGAAACATAAGTATAAAGGTAGGGCTGTGTATGTGTGAGCCTGATTTGAAGTTTTAAAGTACTGATGTAGAGAGGAAAATAGTCGAAAAGACATTGGCTGTCATTAGATTGACTTTGCCGAGAAAAGCAGGGGTTAAAACTGCCTGTTACAGGGACTGCTGTCTGGAAAGTAATCCTATTCACCCTGATTTAACTGAGCATTGGAGGTGAATGCAAGGTTTAGCCTTGAGAGTTTTTGTGGGAATATTTTGACTTGATTTATCATTGGTAAAACTGAAATTCTAGCTGATTTTAAAAAAAGGAGGTAGTGACTTTAGTATGTGTTTTTAAAATTGCTGATCCTTGACAAAAGAGAAAGGATTACATTTTTTTCAGGTGACAATTCTGACACTGTATCCTAGTATCCAAAGGAAACCTGAATAACTAAGTTCGAGAGAAATAGAAGAGGCTCTCCATGCTTGTTGGGATTTGTTGGAGCTGTGGACTTTTTGTAATAAGAACTTAAACAAAGCTTACATCCAGGAATGTGGAGTAATATTTTCTAAATAAAACAAAATAAGTTTAAAAACCTGTCTGAGCTCTGACTAGGCAGAAGCCAGAAGGAAAGGGAACGTTCATGAGCTGACTGACTGGTACTGCTGTGGGATTCTCAGAAGCTTTGTATTAAAAGCAGGTGCTTTTGTCAGACCGCACTTACCAAAGAATAGCTTTCTGGCAGGAAAATATTAAGAATAAGGATTTCCCTCCAGAAATGGTGAATTGTTAGAATACCCAGGAGAGTCTTGGAGTGAGTGTGAGTGTCAGGGGAAGAAGAAATAGATAGGGAATTTTAATTATCTTTTTATTTCCATCTAGTTAGGGACCGTGCCTGGTTCTAAATACTCTGAACTTAAATACCTTCCAGGCTGCTGAGAGGCCCCCACCCAGATAGGGTTTTGGTAAAGATAGAGAGTAGGAACTGAAATCCTGGAGAGAGCTTCACTGAATCTGGTGAGCCAAAGAACTGAATTGGACCCTGAGGAGTCTGAAGCCACTGAATTCATTGGGCCTTGACGCAAGAGAGTGATGAGGATGCATGAGGCACATGTGCACCAACACCTGGATTAAGGAAAAAACCTGTGTGACAAATAAATTTAAAAAGTTTGCGAAAAGAAGAAAAAGTGTTTAAACTGGTCAGTACCTGAACTGTAAAGAAGCTTTCTCTTTTAAATAGATAGGTAGTTTGGAGGAAATTCTGTGTGAAAAGACTTGTGAAACAGTAATAAAGAAGTATTGTCCTTGAATGTTAGCTGCAATTGGTTTGGAGGGTCCTTGGGAAAGAAAATCCTAGAATTCTCAATTAATTTCTGTTAATTGTAACTAATTGGAATCTGCTAATTAATAGGTTATAACTTGTTTAGCAATAATAAATTTAATCTATAACTACTCTTTGGATTGGGAGCTTGATTATTTAACTACATTCCTATATCGTGCAACTTGTGTAACATCACCCTGGCAGTGGGTCCTATATCCAATCCTCGATTTAGAATTTATTTTCCTCTTATGCTTCTCTTCACTTCATGGTGGAGAAAGATAAGACGAGGTTAATGTTTTTCTGTTCTTCCCTCACCAGAGAGAGAGAAACAGACTCCTCCCTCGGCTATCCTGACTACACTTGAATTACATCTATACTATTGTAGGAGTCTGATGGTATATCTCCACTCCCTCCTGGTAGGGGGGTTTACATTAAAACCCCATTTCCTTTTCATCCTCTCTCCACCTTCCGCATTTCCTCTCCCATCTTCTTTTCCACCCTTTGTTCAGATCTTGAGCTTCACCTTTTTCTTCCTCTCATTCATCCCTCTCCTTTCTCTCTGAAACAACCCCGTCCCCATTTTCGCCATGCTGTCACCTCTCTATCTCGCACTCTTATTCACCATCTCTTTCTATCATCTGGAGATATTAACTCTAACCCTGGCACCCCTAGATTTTCCTCTCACTCCCATGATAGTTCCTTTTTCAGCCACCCCATTCTCATTCATATTCCTCTCCTTTCCCCTTCTTCTCTCCCTTTCTCATGTGCCTTATGGAATGCTCATTCCATCTCTGATAAACTCTCCTTTACTCATGATCTCTTTATCTCTCACACTTTCCATCTTCTAGCTCTTACTGAGACCTGGCTCCTCCCTGATGACACTGCTTTGGTCAGTGCCCTCTGTCACGGGTTTCTGCTTTCTCCTTCATGCCAGTTTCAACCCCTCATTCTACCTCTGTCTCACTCCTTTTCCTCCTTTAAGTCCACTTCATCTGCATTTTTAATCCCTTACCTCTCCAGATAGCTGCTATTTATAGACACCCTAACAAGTACACCTCTTTATCTTTATCTTTATTAAAGCACTTGATAGACCGCCCAGGCCGGAGCATCAGGGCGGTGTACAATAACAAAAATGACAGCCGCTGGAAATGAAGAAAGAAAGGAACGCCAAAAATAATAGGACAGAGAGAGAGACAGTAAAACAGATAGAGAACAGAGAGGGCCCACGGAAGGGCAAGAGGGAAGGGAGGGGAAGAGGGGGAAGGAACATGGGAAAATGAAGGGGGATGGAGGGCACGACTGGGGGATGAGGCACCATCAGCAGGGGGGGGGAAGATCGAAAGCCTGGCAGAAATGGTGTGTCTTGAGGAGGGCCTTGAAACGAGTGTAGGATGGTTCGGTGCGGAGTGGGAGGGGAAGAGAGTTCCAGAGGGCGGGACCTAAGAAAAAGAAGGTGGAATGATGGGTAGATTCGAGGTGAGCCTGAGTAGGGGAGGGGAGGAAGAGGCGATTACCGTGAGACGAACGAAGAAAACGGGGATAGGGCTGAAGATGAATAATGTTGGCTAAATACTGGGGGGTATCGGAGTGAAGAGCCCTGTGAGTGAGGATAAGTAGTTTGAAGATAATCCGGAACTTAATTGGGAGCCAGTGCAAAGAAAGGAGACACGGCGACACATGAGAACGAATAGAGGATGAGGTAACAAGACGGGCAGCGGCATTCTGAACAAGTTGGAGATGACGGAGTTGAAAAGATGGAAGGCCGGCATAGATAACATTACAGTAGTCTAGACAAGAGATAACCAAAGACAGAACGAGAGTAACGACTGAGGACGGGGGAAGAATGGAACGAACGGCCTTGACACGATGTAAGTGGAAAAAAGAAGAACGAATAGCAGAGGAGAAATGTTCGTGGAAAGAAAGGGATGGGTCAATAGTAACGCCCAGGTAACGAAGGGTTGGTACCAAAGGGATGGAATGAGAGCCCATGACAGGCAGCAGCGTGGGGGGTGGAAGGCCAAAGGAAATCCAAAGTGCGGAGGATTTTGCAGGATTGGCATGCAGAAAGTTGGACTCAAACCAGGAGGTGATAGAGGACAGACAAAGGTTGAGCGGACCAAGGTCTGGGGAGGAGGGAGAGGTGTGATGAACCAGGAGGATGTCGCAAGAGTATATGTAGAAGGAGAGAGCAGATTGTTGAATTAGCAGGGCTAAAGGAGCAAGAAAAGCATTAAAGAGTAGAGGAGCGAGAATGGAGCCCTGGGGGATACCACAGATAGAGGGGGAAGGGGGAGAGGCTGAGGTACCAGAGTGGACTGAGAAGGTACGGCAAGATAGAAAAGAGCGGAACCACCGGAGGACAGTGCCATGAATACCAAAGTCGGATAGACGAGACAGAAGAGTGCGGTGATCGACTACAGATCTACAAACGCAGAGGACAGATTCAGGGAAACCACGAGAGAGATATCACCATGATCGTGAGAACGGTGGAGTTCGGAGAGCAAGGCTGTGAGGACGGTTTCGGTACTGTGACCTGTGCGGAAGCCAGATTGGCGGGGGTGAAGGGCGTGGGTGGAATCAAGATGAGAGGCCAACTGGGAGAAGACAAGCTTCTCAAGGACTTTGGACAAGAAGGGGAGGTTGGAAACAGGGCGCCAGTTAGCGGGAGAGGTAGGGTCCAGGGTAGGCTTCTTCAGGAGGGGGCGGACGATAGCGTGTTTCCAACAGGAAGGGAAAAGACCGGAAGAGAGACTGGAATTGAAAATAGAAAGAATAGAGGGCACAAGTGAGATGTCGGGATTGATCAGCCAAGTAGAGGGCAAAGGGTCGAGGGGTCAAGTGGTTTGATGGGCAGTTGAAATGGCCTTGATGAGTTCAGGGGAGGAAATGGGAGAGAAGGAACACCAGCTATGGGGAAACGAGCGGGAGGGGGATGGGGGGAGTACAGACGGAGAGGAGGAGGAGGAAGGGGAAGTGGGGGGGGGGGGAAGGGGAAGAGGGCAGGTGGATAAGGAGGAACGAAGGGAGAGAATCTTGCCGGTAAAGAAGGAAGCAAGAGCAGAGTGACTGGGAGGGGGGTTGGAGGGGACAGTGGAGAGAGAGGAGGTAGAGGAAATAGATTTAAGGATGAGGAAGAGGCGCCTAGCGGAGCTTGACGAAGTGGATATGAGGCGAGAGTAGTGAGAGTGCTTGGCCGAGATGATTGCGGAACGGTTAGAGAGATGAGCAAGCCGATAGTCTGAGTGAGAGGCAGGAGTGCGGAGCTTCCTCCAGTGCCGCTCCGCACGGCGAAGATTGGAGCGGAGAAGAAGGAGACCGGAGTGGTACCTGGGATGGTGGGAAGAAGGACGGGGAACCTTTCTTACTGACTTTGACTCATGGCTCTTCTTATTTATGGATTCTTCCCCATCCTCCCTTATTCTTGGTGGCTTTAATATTCAGACTCCTAAGCTTCTAAGCTTCTTTCCCTTACCTCCTCATTCAACCTTCTCATTCAACCTTCAGTTTTGCTGATATTTCTCTGACACTCCAAGTCTGTATGTCTCCCTGCCTATCTGAAATTGTTGCCTAGATGTCTCACTGCCATTTTAAATTGAACATCGCCAAAACCAAACTTCTTATTTTTCCCCCTAAAGCCTCATCCCCCCTTCCTCCTTTCTCTATGTTGATAACACTCTTAAACCTCCTGTTTCCTCAGCCTTTGTGGTCATCTTGGACTCCTCCCTTTCCTTCTCTATAACATTAACAATATTCACCCCTTCCTTTCTGAACACACTACTAAAACACTTATCCACTCCTTAGCCATCTCCCGTCTTGACTATTGTAACTTCCTCCTTGCTGGTCTCCCTCGGAGTCATCTCTCTTCTTTTCAATCTGTTCAGAACTTTGCAGCACAGCTAATCTTCCACCAGCCCCAATATACTCATATAACCCCTCTTTTCATATCACTTTGTTGGCTTCCCTTCCATTTCTGTATCCAATTCAAACTTCTCCTTCTGACCTATAAATGCATTCATTCTACTGCTCCTCACTACCTTTCCTCTCTCCTCTTCCCCTTCACCCCTCTTTGTGAACTCCGTTCTTCCTCTAGCTTACTTCTCTCTTTGCCCTTTTCTTCCACTGCCAACCTTAGACTTTGATCCTTTCACCTTGCTGCTTCTTATGCCTGGAACAAACTTCCTGAATCTTTACATCAGGTTTCATCTCTCCCCCTTTACAAGTCCATGCTAAAGGCTCACCTCTTTGAGGCTGCCTTTGGATCCTAATCCTTTATTCTCCTTGTCTCCTTACCTTTTCCTGTTTGTACCCTTATTCTCAACTACCGTACTGTCTGGCTTGATTAGATTGTAAGCTCTGATGAGCAGGGACCATCTACTTTATGTATCTGTACAGCACTGCATATGTCTTGTAGCAATATATAAATTATTAATGGTAGTAGTAGTAGTAATAATGAAGTTGCAAAGAGGTAAACTTAAAAGCAACATCAGGAAATGCTGTTTTATGGAAAGGGTGATAGATTCCTGGAATGCCCTCCTGATGGAGATGATGGTAGCAATAATAGTAATGGAATTCAAAAAGACATGGGATGGACATACACTGATCAATTGTATAGTGCAACAAGATATATGCAGCACCGTACAGAGACATGTAAGAGACAGTTCCTGCTCATCAGAGCTTACAATCTAGTCAAGACAGACACAGAGGATCCTTATGTGGCAAGAGAATATTGCCAAAGGAAACTTAAATACCTTCAAGAATAAAGGGAGGTAACCTGCAGAGAGCAGCATGTACAACCCCTAAACAAAGACATGGGGGGAGGGGGGGGTAACCTGTATTGGTGCAGCAGGTACATCTCAACCACTCTAGCTGCCTTATGAGGCAGACGTAAATGGAGCCTGCTGGTCTTTATCTGCCCTCCTATATTTGATCTTCATACCAAATGCTATCTTCTTTTCCAGTAATTGTGGATGCTGAAAGCAGAAGCAACGAGGGGAACTGCGGTTTACTCTCAATAGCAACTCCTGATGTAGGTATATGTGCTGAAACTTGGCCAGTCAGTTTTTTAAGAAAGTTCTGTCGCAAAGAAGACAGCATTTGGTTCAGCCATGGTTCCTCTCCACTCCTCTTGTGGTGTTTGCTATTTGCGGAGGATTTCCTCTTTCATGGCTGACTGTGGGTACTCATCAGAACTGGAATTGACAATGCGCTGGTGGACAGCATTCTGGAAGGAAAGCAGGTTGCACTTAGCAGGAAACGTATTAATAGTAAGAGCTGCATGGTGCAAAGAAGGCACACCAGGAGCGCACACCAGTGGCAGCTACGAGCCGCTGCATAGCTGCTTTAACGGCAGTGATTGCACATGGCACCTATAACGTCAGATTCGAGGTGTGGCTAAGGCATTGGCATTACTGTGGGATACTTTACTGGGCACAAAAACTGTAGCATCAGATTCAAGGCCTGCTAAGAAGTAATGAAATAAAAAAACACAGGTGCTGCAAATCAGATAAGTGCCGGTGAGGTGAATATTCAGCAACAGTATCTGGATAGTGCCGCTGAATATTTCCTCTGATCACCTCAACTATCTGGAGAGTGCATGGGCAGTCTGTGGGCAGAACTGGGCATGGGACAAAAGCGATCTGGATACTAGATAATGTTAGGACTGCGAAAATGATGGCCTAACTTTATCTAGTTAGCTATCCGGACATTCAATACTAGCCATGGTCTGGATACTGCCGCTGACTATGCAGATTTCATTTAATCAGCCAGCATTTAAAAAAAACGCTGACTTCTGTGGTTAAATATTGACCTCACAATTGTTTTTGAATGTGGCAAATTCCATTTCTTTGCATGACTTTTACCAATTCCATCATTAAAGCTACTCTCCAAATTATGCAATTTTATACATTTTCAGAAATTAACATAAAATGTTGGATAAAGGGGTATGGGATTCTGTTTCTGTCAAGAGAAGCCATGCGAAGCTGGTGTGTTTACAATCATATCTGTATTTTGAAGGAAGATTTTATATCTTTTACTGGGGTCCATATTATTTTTATCATCAGTATTAAAAGTGCCTTTAGTTGGAAACAACTTGTAAATAATTGGGCAGAGATCTTTGGCAGAGATAATTTGCGGAGATCTTTTGCACATTTTCCAAACAACATGGATAGCCTGTATATAAGCTGAAACAAAGCCAGCAGATTGGTGGTGGCCAGGAACTTTCTGAAAAGGTCATGTGCAGGGGCGGCTCAAGGCAATCTGCTGTATGAGGCGAAGGATGAGATGCCCCCCCCCACCCCTTAGAGGAGGGCGGGGCTTTTTCAAAATTCCAATCAGGGGCTGAACCAAACCAAAGAGCCGATTAAATTATATGGAGGAAATGCAAGATGTTTGCACACCAAGGAACTAAAAGAGAGCGAGAACCACAATACAGATTATAAAGCTACTAGTTTTTATTTTGTTGTTATAAACTGCATTATGGTTCTTGCTTTTTCTTTTTCAACATATATTTTGCATCCACAGAACCCCCTTCAACAGTGGGTGCAGAGTAGAACCAGGACATTCACCCACAGAACTCAATATCTTAAAAAAAAAATCTCATTCTGATCATCTCACTAACAACAACAAACATTCTCCAGTACCTGGTATTTTGTGAACTAATACAAAACCCTACAACAAAGTCACTGAGTATCTATAGAGCAAATCTATCATACCATATCATACCATATCAGCACCAATTTCCAAAACTCACATAAGGAGCCCATCCAAAAAAAACCATCACTGTAAATACTACAGTGGGCCCTGGAACAACCATAAACCTATTTGAAAAACTGAACAAGTCAAATTACTATAGTACAGTATAGATCTTTATCTACAAACTCCATGTTAAAAGGAAAACCTGGCCTCAGTCACACATTCAGAACACAGACCCTCACCAAGTACAGAATAAGTGACTTACAATCTAAAGTAAAAATAAAAATATATAGACAAAATTTAAACTGAAACCCCTAGAAGCCAGACTCCGCATGCAGTGCTACATCAGAAAAATAAGAGATGCAGTTCCCCCATACTGTGTAAAATATAAAGATAGTACAAAGTCCGATCACTAAAAGGAAATAAAATTATTTTTTCTACCTTTGTTGTCTGACCATTTTATTCTCTGATCATGCTGGCCCCGATCTGAGGCTTCTGCTTTCCTGTCTTCTCTTAGCTCTCTTTCTGTGGTCTGTCTGTCATTTCTTATCTCTTCTTTTGTTTTCTTCACTTCTTTCCATCAGCCTATTTCCAGTCCCAGTAATCCTTCCCAGTATCAGCTCCTTTCCAGTCCTCCCTCCCAGTACCTTCCAATGTCAACTTGCATTCCCATTACTGCCATTGGTGTCCATTCCCTTCCAGTCCCCCTCCTTCCCCGCTGTCCAGCTCCTTCTAGTCCAAATATCATGGCAGCCCCTCTCATCATCCACTCCCTTCCAGTCCCATTCTCCCATCCCCCTGCATCAGCCCATTTGCAGCCCTAGCCCCCAGTTTTCTTCCAGGGCCAGCAGCTCTATCCTCCCCTCCCCACTATCAGCCCATTCCCAGTTGAAGCCCCCCCCAATCAGCTGACTTACAGTGCTAGTTCTCCCTCAACCCCATTACCTGTCCTAGCTTCCACTAATCAGCCCATTTCCAATCCTAGCCCCCCCAATCAGCTCATTTCCAATGCTAGCCCCCTTCGGTCCTAACCCCCCCATCAGCCCATTACTAGTCCTAGCCTCCCCTAATCAGCTCATTTCCAGTGCTAGTCCTCCCTCAGCTCATTACCAGTGCTAGCCCCCCTAATCAATCCATTACCAGTCCTAGTCCCCTCCTCGATCAGTCCATTGCCAGTCCTAGTCTTCCATAATCAACCCATTACCAGCCCTAGCCCCCCCCGATCTGCCCATTACCAGTGCTTGCCTCCCCCATCAGCCCATTATAATCATAACCCACACTGTCTCCCCCTTTGTCCAGCATGTATCCCCTGTCTCTCCCCTTTGTCCAGCATTTGCCCCCCTATCTCCCCCCTTTGTCCAGCCCTTGCTCCCCTGTCTCTCCCCTTTGTCTAGTACTTGTCCCCCTGTCTCCCCCTTTGTCCAGTATGTCCCCATCTTCCCCTTTGTCCAGCATTTTCCCCCTGTCTGTCCAGTATTTGTCCCCTGTCTCCCCCCTTTGTCCAGTATGTCCCCATCTTCCCCTTTGTCCAGCATTTTCCCCCTGTCTGTCCAGTATCTGTCCCCTGTCTCCTCCTTTGTCCAGCATGCCCCTGTCTCCTCCTTTGTCCAGCATTTGCCCCCCTGTCTCTCCCCTTTGTCTCTCCTTGTTCTCTTCCTGCCCCGCTCCCTCCACCTGCACTTCTCATCCGGCAGTGGCAGGGGCACTCCGGCTATCTTTATTTTAGATTTTGCAGCCTCTGGCCTGCCTCTGCTTTCCCATGTGGAAAATCAGAGGCAGGCCAGAGGCTGCAAAATCTAAAATTAAAACAGAGCTGGAGTGCCAGCGTCAGAGTACCACACCCAACGGAGTGCCGCCTGAGGCCATTTCCTCAGGTGGCCTAATGGAAGAACCGCCCTAGTCATGTTGATATAGGCGACCAAGTGTTTGTAAAATAGCCTCACTAGTTTGCTGTTTAGATAAAAAGAAAGCTTGTTGGAAAGGAGGGGGGGGGGGGGGGTTGGGTATTAGATTAATGCACCAAAGTATTAAACTGCAAAAACTGTGAAGCTTAGGAGCCATTTTTGTGGAATATAACTATGGGATGTAAATCCCTTAGCTAAATGTCATGAGACATTTTTCATGAGTTCTCAGTCATAGAAATGCAAAAGAAATGTCTTGGAGAGGGGTGATCTGCACGGAGTGGCAGTTACAACCACTTTGGCCTCCTTGCTGGGTAGACTGGATGGATCATGCTGGTCTTTATTTGTTGTCATCATGGGCGGCCCAAGAGGGGGGTGGGGCCATATGAGGAGACTGGGTGTGGGGCCTCATTTGCATAATGGGCCTCATTTGCATAAATATTTTCATAATGTTACCATACACTAACTTTTAGTAAACATGCCTCTTAATGAGTGTATGGATAAAGAAAGACTAAAAGATTTCTACATTACTATAATCCAGTGCCAACCGCCAGGCACATTAGAAACTACTACAAACACTGCCCATTTAGAACCCATAGCAAACCCGCCGTATCGTAACAGCTCTACCAGGACTCACAAAGCACCCCATACTCTACTTATCAAAAGGCAACACTGCAAATATTAAACCAATACATTTCAGAGAATAACAATACATGACCTACTGGGGAAAGAGAACAAGTGGCAATGTCAAATAGGAATTACATAAACAGAATACCTCATCTCAGTTACACATGCAGAACATAGACCATCACCAAACAAGGAATCACAATTTAGAAACAGGAAGACAATAATTAAACTGGGAACCCCAAAAGCCAAACTTGGAATGTACAACAACACTGTTGAAATAAAACTATAAATTAATTTCCTCTTGTACTAAACAAATCACAGACGTTAATGATGCACATTTCCCAGAGCTGACATAGTCCAGTTAATAAATTCAAAATGAAGAGATATTTTTCTACCTTTTGTGCATTTTTTTTCAGTTGCAATTGTTCCAGCCAATTTCTTCTGGTTTCTTCGTGTCTTCTGCTAACTCTCCATCGTCTGCTGTCCATTTGTCCTTTCTTTTCTCTTATAGTTTTTTTTCCATTCTCTCTCTACATCTGCTTTAACATACTAATCCTTCTCCTTTTGCTCTTTCCTCATTCCTATTTCATCCACTCAAATTTTGCCCCTCTATCTTCAGTCCCCACTTACTCTCCCAATACCCGGCCAATTGTAGATTTGTCTTCCCTCCCACACAAAATATTTTCCCCCTCTCCATCCGATTCTAATCCTCCTCCAACATCAGCTCCCTTCTAGTTCCAGCCCCACCCAGCATCCGCTCCCTTCTAGTCCCCGCATCAGCCCATTTCCAATCCCATCCTAGCCACACCTTCAGCCCTTTTCCAGTCCTAGCTCCCCCATCCATTTCCAGTCCTATCCGAGTCCCTCCATCAGCTCATTTCTAATCCCAGCCCCCATCAGCCCATTTCTAGTCCTTTCCTAGCCCCACCATCAGCCATGTCAAATCCTAGCTCCCCTCAACTCAGCCCATTACAAATCCAAGCCCCCCATGAGCCTACTTCCAGTTCTAGCCCCTCCATGAGTCCATTTCAATCCAAGCCCCCACCACAGTCCATTTCCAATCTTAGCACCCCCCAACAGCCCATTTCCTGTCCTATCCTAGCCCCTCCATCATCCCATTTCCTGTCCTAGCGCCCCCCACTCAGCCCATTTCCAGTGCTAGCTCCCCCCAATAGCCCATTACCAGTCCTAACTCCCAAATCACCCCATTTTCAGTCTTAGTCCCCCCGTAGCCCATTATCAGTCCTAGCCTCCCCCGAGCCCATTACCAGCCCTCGCCCCCCATCGCCCATTACCAGTCCTAGCCCCCACCCCCATAGCCCATTACCAGTCCTAGCCCCCCCCATCAGCCCATTTCCAGTCCTAGCCCCCATAGCCCATTGCCAGTCCTAGCCCCCCCATCAGCCCATTTCCAGTCCTAGCCCGCCGCATGGCCCATTACCAGTCCTAGCCCCCCCATCAGCCCACTTCCAGTCCTAAACCCCCATCACCCCATTTTCAGTCTTAGCCCCCCCCCCCCATAGCCCAGGTAGATTTTAAAAAACAAAACTACGGCAGAATCGAGCATCCCGCAAGGCCCCCCCTGCCTGGCAGAGTCCTCCATGCGGCCTCAGCTCCCTAAGCGCAGGCTTTTCAGAGCCACGAAGGGAGAGTTTCCTTTTCTTGCAGCTCTGTTTAAGCCTGCGGGGCTGATGGGAAACAGGAAATCCTGTTTCTCATCAGTGCCAGCGGCTTAACAGAGCCATGAGGAAGAAGCTCTCTCCCTTTGCGGCTCTGAAAGCCGGCACTTAGGGAGCTGAGGCCACATGGAGGACTCTGCCGGGCAGGGGGGGGGGGCCCCGCGGGATGCTCGATTCTGTCGCTGCCATGGCGGCAGCAGCAGCAAGTTTTTTTTTAAAATTTACCGGCAGATGCAGAATGTTGTTTGCGCAGGGCCCCCTGAAACGCGGGGCCCTGCGCAAACAACATTCTTGCACAATGGACGGGCCGGCCCTGGTTGTCATTACTATGTTACTATGTTATGTCTTTAAAAAAAGTACTCACTCATCTTATGGCTTTGCTATCCTGAATGAGCCTGATCTCAGAAGCTAACCAGGGTTGGACCTGGCATTAGTATTGAATGGGAGACCACCTTGGAATACCAGGTACTGCAGAAGCACTATGTAGGAAAAAGGCCTGGAAGTCTACTTCTGGTTGTACCTTTCCAAGAAAACCCAGGGGCTGGGTCACAATGCAGTGATAGCATCCTTTAAAGGGATCAATGGCTCCCAAGAGGAATCTCAAGGCCCTAGTAGCTCATTTGTCTCATGTTGCACCCTAAACCACCCCCAGTCCTGGTTTGTACTGAAAAATTAAAAAAGTGGTGGGTCCTGTAAAACTCCTCCCTACATGAATAGCCCCACTTCTTTAAAAAATCCTCCTGTATCTTTGGAGATCCTACTCATTCCTGTCTGAGTACCACCATTGTGCAAAATGAGGGCCCCTGACCTAAAGTGGTACATCAGAATATTACAACAGAGGTAAGGTAGTACTTCTTGCTTAGAAAATTGACTCCTAGTAGGGAGCAGGGATCAACATTTGACATAAAGGCAGCTATGCAGGAGTGAATGGGGATCCTTCCTGCCTCCATGGAGGCCTCTCCAGTGGAGATAAGTAGGAGTTTATAGAAGTGGGTGGACAAAAGGGTCCCCAAAGCTGTGGCAGTATTTCTGGAAGTGGACAGGGTAGACATGTGTGAGCAGGGCCTTGCAGGGGGTCACCATTTTAGTTATGTCATCCCCAGTCTGGGGGGCGCTTTGCATGTTTGTACATTTTTTCATATGAATTCCACTTTTGGAAAGTGACTTCACAGTTTAGTACATTAGAGCCTAAGACTGAGAGCTGGCATGTTCCTTTACCCAAAATGAAAGAAAAAGAAACAGGAATACAAATTGAAAAGTGTACACTTATAGTGTGTAGGCAGGGTCAGACCTACAAAAGGATCCCTAATTTTTCACCAAGATTACCTGGGTACATGGGAGCCGTACACCAGAAAAATAAAAGAAAAACTCAGATCACAGTCACTTGTCAGCAAAATTCCTTTATTCAGTACAAGCAAAAACTGCAAGCACAGATACACAAGTGTCTGTCTGAGAGACCCAGGTGCAGGCAGCGTTCTTAACCTCCAATACAGTGGGGGCAAGAAGGCTGCCCACTGAAGCTCTATAGGCACTCTCTTATATACGTTCTCTGTCCCAAAGTTCCAGTGAATTCTGCTAGAATTACTGACGTCATTTGCAGAACTTGCAAAAAACCTGCAAAACCTGCAAAGTCAGAGAACTTCTGCCAGTGCAACCCTCAGACCCCTCCCATGTTTATCACCAAGCAACAGATTACTAAACAACAGTTGGTATTTCAGGGTCTGCTTAAAGTCAGCTTATCAGCTGGTCACAATCCCTTTGTACATGCCTTTCCATTTCTTGGAAATCGTCTTCTGGCACTTGTCTGTTATCTTCAGGGCCCAGAGTTTGTATGTAAAAGGTCTTTGCTTCCAGCAGGGCCTGTATTTTCTCTTGCCACTGGGCCCAAAAAGACTCTGCACACTTCTGCACAAAGTATGGTTCCCTAGGCTGTTTTATACAAGGCCACAAAATACTCTGATTCACTAGCCCACATGCATGTCTTCTTATGTCTTCTTGTGCAATCATATGTTACTGTGTATATTTTCAGGCAGGTAAGGGTCCAATCATACAAAGCAAACCTATAGAGCAGGCCTGAAATCTACATTTAGACTGATTATCCCTTCATTCTCCAATTTTATTTTTTTTTTATTGTGGAGGGAAATCAGAATAATCCCATTAAGGTGCATGAATGACTACCATTTGCGAGAGAGAAGGAATCATCAAGAGGCCATTTCTTATACTGGTCCCTAGAGAGAATATACATAGTTTTGGTACTTTGTATCATCTTTTTCTTACAGCGGCCTAATATGAGAGAAAACATACAACATAAAAGAATGCCAAAAAGCGGCAATGCTTAATAGTGTGATAAAGAAAGCTCTGAGAATAGTACAGCAAAACTTGAGCTAGTGTGGGTACTGCAATTGCTGAAGCCCAAATGGCTTACAGATTTCAGTTACTTTCTAAGAAAACAATAATAAAAGGATAACAATACAATCATTCACAAAAGTTCCAATAGACTCTATTTTCAGATAATTTGGGCCTGCTTCTCAGCAGTTCCTCAGGACTTCGAAGGGTGCTTCATCTTTCTCTGAAGCTTAAATGCAGTTGCTCTCCAAATGTGAACCTCTCATTCTCATAGGCAAATATTATTGTCCCCTTGTCCAATGTGATGCACTGATCCAGGTAAGGACGCCTTCACATGTGCAGTCCGGAGTTCTTGGGATGGTCTGTTCCAGCTGGACTCTGGCCAATTCCCTCTGCTGGAATCGCAATTGGTGAAATAGCTACAGGTCTCATTCAGAAGAGCAGCAACCAATATCAAATGAAAAGACTAAATATTCCAAATTAGATTTCACATTGAGACAATGCAATGCAACAAACTTAATTTCATCCATATATCCTTAAGGTCATAACTATCTCGTATGGTATCAACTAAGATCATTTGCTGGTAGGAAATACTCTATTGTGCTTCATATCATTAAATCGGTTTCATCAGAGTCCTTCCCTTTTAATATCCTACGGCATCTCTCATAACATATTGTCCTCTTGCATCATTCTACCAACTACATACATAGGTCCTTCTCATGTTTTTATACCATACTAATGTATCCTTATTTGGCAAGGTTGCTAAGAACATCAAACAATTGGTAAAAACTTAGTATTGTTGTAAAGAAATGGTATGCAGAAAACATAAACTTAGATTCTTCTTAATAAGCATAACAGCGTGAGTAAACAGTGTCCCTTTCCCACTAACTTAATTGGTGTAGTTCTAAATGGATATATGTGCTCATTCTAAATAGCAACTGTAAGATAGGCAAACTTCTTACACTATACAACTATTTTTTTGCAGCATTTGATAACACCAATCCCAATAGGACAAAGTATGGCTTCTAACATGACAGCCACATATCTCTTACGTATAACTAACGCCTATGGTGTTACTGTCCTGTTCAGCAGTCATCAGCACTGAGCTGAACAATGCAAAGTAATTACTTCAAATTTTACAGTTCAGAAAGCAGACATTCAAATAACATGAAACGGAAATTTTGACATGAAAAGGTTGGTGGATATCTGGAATGCAACACACCCCTTTTTAAGTTAGTTGAAAGCAAATTATTGAGAGCTTCAGCCAACATTATCTTAGCAAAGTAAACAGAAGGTCTTTTTCTCTGTCCCTCAAAGCAGCTGCAAATTACCATGTAGCGGAAACATAGTTACAGCTCCTTTTTTTTTCTGTAATTTATGAACATTAATCATGTCCTCTAAAAGATGCTTGCAGCAATATATAAAATCCTGTTTTACTTTTAATTTTGCTTGATCAAAACCAAATATATAACTTCTCATTCACTCAGGATTTAAATCATTTTCAAGTTGCAATCTGGTAACTACTGGCTCAGAATGTCACATTGCTCTATCAGGGCTCTTAACCTCTACTTTGAAGGTCAAAAGAAAAACGGAAGCAGTTTTCTTAATTTTATGTGATATTACCACAAGACAATAACCATAGCTTGTAATATTGTTTTAATTACTTAATTCACTTGTTTGAATGTAGTTGTATCATTTACTTGCTTCCAAAACTTTCTGGACTTAACCTGCCCAGCAATTCAATTTGGTTTGCTTTGTTTGTCCAGTCAAGTGACTAAATTCTATCCTTCCTTTAACACTTAATTTTACTTAACCTTTGTAAATATATCAAAGCATGGAAGATCTTCCCATTCATTCACAACAATTAAAAAATACATCACACATAGAATGGAATCAGGTCCCTAATTTTTGCTAAACAGTTTTTTCTTTCTCGGCTGCAGAATTCAGCTGCAGTCATTTCCTTCATCAATTTGATCTTGAATTTGTAAAGTAATTCATTTATCTACCTATAATCAGATAAAAGATACCTAGAAAGCTATTAGAATAATGATAATTAGAAAGCTAAGCACAGAGGAATAATACTTCACCAAAAGAGTTCTGAACTTCATCTCCTGTCACACTTTGATTGAATGAATCCTTTATTTTAAACAAACAAGAGAGACTGCTCAATCAGGAATTTCTTCTCAGCAATGCGTCCATTCCCAGAAGAAATCCCTTGGCAGCTTCTCTCTCTCTCTCTAGCTCAGACAAGCACCCATCTTATCTTGCTGCAGACATTAGCTATCTTTCATCAGACGACATATAGGGGCAGTTATCCATTAAAACAGCCAGGCACTGGCCAGGTGGCCGGCAATGTTCAAGGAAAATACCCTGAAGTTCAGAACTCCATAATTACAATTGATGTGTACAGTGTTATGTAACTAGACTATTTCTTTTCAATTGATCTAATTGTCACCCTCTCTGGTCTGTGAGCATCCCAGATAAGGAGATTTTTCCCATTTTTTTTCTCAGAACAATCTTTTATTGAGGACTTCAACAGGGGGTTCTGTCTAATGAAGCAATCTATGGGGTTAGGGCAGGGCTCAGCCCTTGTTTTACCATCTACCCCCTCATTGGATTTTGTTTTTCTTTTCTAAAACATTCTCCTTAACTGTCCCTCTTCCTTTAATATGTAAACCTGATGTTTTCACTGTTTGGGGACACTTTAATTACAGGAAAGATCCTGTTAATAATTTCACTTTTACCGATATAAAAAATCGAACCTCTTTATTTGCAGAGGAGTTGGTAATAGTAACTTCGCCTCTTTTTACTTTTTTTCTCCTTTTTTTTTTTTCAAAACCTCTTTATTTACAGAGGGATGAAGGTACAAATTCCAAGACTATCACAGACATGCGGTCCTTATGCTTCGTCCTTCTCCAGCCATTCCCCTCGCGGAGATACGGAACCGTGGATCGGGACTCCACACTCGCTTCGTACGCAATTGTACGTCTCACATATACACAGTCAATCCTGGAGATATTAAGACCTAATGTCTGGGGAAAACTTTCTTTCCCTAATATTTACAACTGGATCCAAAACACAAACACTCTAATATTTTCTACATAACAGAACATAGCTTACATAAAATGTATATACAGGTGTGAATTCACTACTCACCCACTAGCTAAACCAGGTAAGTCTTCTGTCCTTGGGGGTAGACAGGAAACAAAAATACTCACTACTGGAATCTCCCTAGAGTGTCTAAGCACAGTACCAGTTTTCTCTTGTCCAGGATGGTATCCACATCCCCTGAACCGGCAGGAGGTATCTCTCATTCCCTCGTGGAACAATATTCTTTTTCTCTCGTCACTGGGACGGTATCCTTGTTTTCTCTCATCTAGATGGTATGCTCATCCCCTGTTTCCTTAATTTAACAGGAGGTATCCTGACTCTGACAAAATGCAGCCAAAAGCGCAGTCAGAGGAAACGCTGGGCAATTTGGAATTTAGGAGCCTATTGCTCGGGCTCCTGGGTCCCTCTAGGGCCCCTCAAGTCCCTGTTCAGGCATAAATTTGTATGCAGGGTCAGACCTACAAAAGGATCCCTAATTTTTCACCAAGATTACCTGGGTACATGGGAGCCGTACACCAGAAAAATAAAAGAAAAACTCAGATCACAGTCACTTGTCAGCAAAATTCCTTTATTCAGTACAAGCAAAAACTGCAAGCACAGATACACAAGTGTCTGTCTGAGAGACCCAGGTGAAGGCAGCGTTCTTAACCTCCAATACAGTGGGGGCAAGAAGGCTGCCCACTGAAGCTCTATAGGCACTCTCTTATATATGTTTTCTGTCCCAAAGTTCCAGTGAATTCTGCTAGAATTACTGACGTCATTTGCAGAACTTGTAAAAAACCCTGCAAAACCTGCAAAGTCAGAGAACTTCTGCCAGTGCAACCCTCAGACCCCTCCCATGTTTATCACCAAGCAACAGATTACTAAACAACAGTTGGTATTTCAGGGTCTGCTTAAAGTCAGCTTATCAGCTGGTCACAATCCCTTTGTACATGCCTTTCCATTTCTTGGAACTTGTCTTCTGGCACTTGTCTGTTATCTTCAGGGCCCAGAGTTTGTATGTAAAAGGTCTTTGCTTCCAGCATGGCCTGTATTTTCTCTTGCCACTGGGCCCAAAAAGACTCTGCACACTTCTGCACAAAGTATGGTTCCCTAGGCTGTCTTATACAAGGCCACAAAATACTCTGATTCGCTAGCCCACATGCATGTCTTCTTATGTCTTCTTGTGCCAATCATATGTTATTGTGTATATTTTCAGGCAGGTAAGCGCAGGCAGGTAAGGGTCCAGTCATACAAAGCAAGCCTATAGAGCAGGCCTGAAATCCACACTTAGACTGATTAACCCTTCAAGTGTCACATCTAAATCAGACCCTTGTCCAGTGAGCTCAATCAAGGCCGTATGAGACGAGATAGCCCCCATCATACTATTAATAGTGAAACAGTCTCTTAAAAAGAGCCTAAAGCCAAAAGATGTCAAGAATGCAATAATTCATCCTATTCTAAAAAATAAATCATTGGACAAAATGTGCCATCATCATACAGACCTATCTCAAGCCTACCCTTTCTGGCTAAAATAACACAGGTACACTAAAAAAATTTTTTTTTAAACTGCCTCTAATGTTTCGATTGATTTTTACGTTTTTTGGTGCGCTGAATCCAAATCTGGTAACCAATTTGCTCCATCACGTACAGATTTTTTGCTACATTGGGTTAGCAGTTTGAGGTGAACGTTTCAGATTGAGTGCGATCGAGATAAAAGTTTCTTGGATGAATTCTTTATACTAATTGTTTAGTAGTTATTCAAATAAGAATAAAGAAAATTGTAACAAGGCAGCACATAAGAATAGAGTAATGTCAAAAAAACACACTGTGATGGTAGCAAAATTGTCTGCACTTAAAACAGCCACATACATGTGCACAAACATTGAGCATATAAGAGCGAGGTTAGACACAAAGCAAAGCAAAGAAATGTGCAAAAAATGTTGTACAGGTATGTATGTAAGAATAGAAAACGCAAACCGCACCATTGCAATACATGAAGACAAACACCGGATGGTGTGAAAATAAAATTCTAATAAATGAGATCCGACACTGTGGTAATAACTAGCAAATTTTTATTTCAAAGTTTAGCAAAAACACGATATTTGTCAACACAGTTTAGATTTTAAAGTCATTCTTGGGTCAATCAATCTCCTGGTGGGCCCGTTTCTTCTTCCCCCGAATGCTTCTCTTGGTGCGCTGCTTGGCGTATTTTTCATCTGGGGTTTCCCGCAGCAGCAACCAGCAGAAATCAGCCATCATAGTGGTGTTCCATCTTCCTTGGTACCTTCTCTCTGCGTCCTTGATGTCCTGGTGAAACCTTTCACCTTGTTCTTCACTGTACGCCCCCAAGTTTTCGGGAAAGTAGTTCACATGGGAGTGCAAGAAATGGCCTTTCAGGCTCATGTTACAGCCTTGTTCTTTGAAGGCATTGAGCATCCTGGCAACAATATCCTTATAGTTCTCATCCCGCCTGTTCCCCAAGAATTTGAGAACAACATCCTTGAAGGAATCCCAGGCTTCTTTTTCCTTCTCAGACATCGTTTCAGCGAATGCTCCATCTGAAATGAGTTTCCTTATATCAGGGCCAACAAACACTCCTTCCTTTAGCTTTGCTTCAGAAAGTCGTGGGAACTTTGAGCAAAGGTACCGAAAGCACTCATCATCTTTTGGAAGGGACTTGATGAATTGCTTAATGAGACCCAACTTAATGTGGAGAGGTGGTAATAGAATTTTATCACGAGGTACCAAGCTCTCATGAAGAACATTTTTCTCACCAGGTCTCAAATACTCCCGAATTGGCCAGTCTTTTTTCCCCCAGTGTAGGTCGCGGGCCCGGCTATCCCACAAGCAAAGGAAGCAGGGATATTTGGTGAAACCGGATTGCTGCCCTAATAGCATGGATAGAATTTTAAAGTCTCCACAAATCATCCACTTATGCTCATCATAACGAATCTTCTGAAGAATCAGGGCCAAATTCTCGTATTTTTCTTGGAGAATAACAGAGTGAGCAATAGGAACTGAAGTGAATGTGTTGCCATTATGAAGAAGAACACCTTTTATGCTGTCTTTTGACGAATCAATGAACAGCCGCCATTCAGCAGGATCATACTTGAGTTTAAACTTTTCCATCACTCCGTATATATCGTTGCAAAATACCAAATCTTCCTCTTTGCTGAAATACTTCAAAATTGTGTCTCGCAGTTGCGGTACCAATAAAAAGTTGTTCCTGGTGACAATAGATTTTTCTGTTTAAGCCGAGAACCTAGCAGTTGGGCAGCATCTTTTGGGAGTCCTAAATCCCGGACTAAATCATTCAATTCAGCTTGAGAGAAAAGTTCAGGTTTCGGATCTGGTTCAGTTTCAAACTCGGAAGTACTGGACTCATCGGGAAAAGCCATCTGATGAGTCTCATCATGATCAGAACCGTCCACACAAATATGATCCAAAGATTTTGGTGGTTCAGGCACAGGTACTTCGTTGCTATGAGGCATAGGCCTACTTGCTGAGGGAAGGTTGGGGTAACTTATTACGTTCTTATTTTTTAAGTTGTATCCCTTCACAATGCAAAAGTAAAAATAGCAGTCACTGCTGTGGTCTCTTTGTTCACGCCACATCATAGGTATTCCGAAACGAAATGCTTGTTTTTTACCTTTCATCCATAAGCGTAGATCTTCCTCACATGTCTTGCACACTTTGTGAGGAGCCCACGGTTTGTCTTGATCGCCTAACTTCAAACCGAAATAGGCGAAAAATACTTTTTAAATAAATGCAGAAATGTTCCTCTGCCGCTTTTTCACGGTATATTCCCCACAAATAAAACAAAAACTGTCCGGAGAGTTGACGCAACCTCTGGCTCTGTGAGCCATCACAAATACACAGCACTGCAAACTACAACTGTAGTGAACCACTTCGGAATAAAGCTGGATTACGACTGAGCAAACAAAAGGTAATAATGAACTTGCAAGAAACTGAAATTTGACAGGAACGTTCATGTCGCAACCACCGTGTTTGAGCGAGCGAGCGCGAACGAGGCAAGGCGAACAGGAAAGAACATGCGCCAGCGCGAGTACTGGATTTAGCCCCCCACCTCCCAATTGTCCTGTTAATGTATAAAATGAATACAAAACACTCTAAAATATCATGAGGGAGTATTTCTAGTTAGTTAACCATTACAACCTCTATTTTGGGCCAAGAAAATAAACTGCAGTCGGCTAAAAAGAAATTATGTGAACATTCCTTATATGGGTAAGAAATCTAATTTTGCAAGAAAACGTGACGTGATGGAACATTTTGGCTATTTTTTCTGGATTCAGCACCCCAAAATCTATAGGAATCAGTTGCAAAACTGGAGGCAGTTTTTTGGTAGTGTACCTGTGTAATTGAAAAAAATGTTCAATTACAACTTCAAGACCACATTGGTCAATATGCACCGCTGGATGACAAACAATTTGGATTCAGGCCCCAATATAGTGTTGGTACTCTAATGCTGGTTCTATACAACAATATTAAAAAAGGACTTAACAATTCCAAACAGGCCTATATCCTAATATTTTTAGATATTGCGGCAGCATTTGACTCAGTTATCCACTCATTACTTATACATAGACTCATTCAAATCAGACTTAGTGGTACCACTCTTAAATGGTTTTCATCATACTTAACAGACAGAATGCAACAGGTAAATATTGGCCAACAATTCTCTAGCACCTTAAAGCAAACTACAGTGGAGGAGTGGCCTAGTGGTTGGGGCAAGGTACTTCAGGCCGGAAGGTCGGGGGTTCAAATCCCACTAGAGGACAGCAACCTTGGGCCGGAAGGACTGGGGTTTCTAGTCCCACAGGTGCTCCTTGTGGTCTTGGGCAAGCCACTTAACCCTCCATAGCCCATGTTCCCTGTAAAATAGTTATCTCCAAGTTATAATGCCCTGTTCAATGTAATTTCAGTTTGTTCAATGTAAACCGCACTGATGCAGAATAGCGCGGTATATAAGAGAATGTAAATAAAAATAAATAATAAATAAATACATGACTCCCTCAAGGCTCAGCACTATCGGCTCTCCTTTTTAATATATACATTCAGCTGATTTGTCAGCTAATATAGAAATTCAATGTTGATTATGCCATCTATGCCGATGACATAATGCTCTACATGCCTGTTAATGTAGGGACACAAATACTTGATCCCATAATTACATGCTTTACAGAAATCGATGCCTGGCTCAAATCCCATGGATTGAACATCAACTATAAAAAGAAGGAAGTACTAATAATTTCCAAAAATCAAAATTACACACCACCAAGCAACATCATTTTCAACAAAACCATTCTAGATGTGAAAGATGAAGTAAAATACCTATATGTTACCTTAGACAAACAGCTCACATTAAAAACACAACTAAAGCCATATATAATAAAATTCACCTACTAAGACATCTGAAGCCCTTACTCAATAGTAATGACTTCAGATTATTGATGCAAGTGATGATTACCTCACATATTGACTATTGTAATAGTCTCCTCCATGGCCAACTGAAACAAACTCTTCACCTCTTGCAAATAGCACAACACATGGCAGCTCACATCATATCTAACTCACACTGTACAGATGATATCACACCCATACTTCACACCCTTCATTAGCTCCCCAGGCAAAGTAGAATTAAAAATAAGCTTATCGTGACAGCATTCAAAATCATGAGAGAATTAGCACCCCCCCTACCCTATCTCAGCTTATCAAAAAAAAACCCCAATGATCGACACCGAATAGGCGCAATGAATAACACCCTCCTATTCCCCCAGGATTACAGAATGACAAAACAATACACAAGTAACAGGGCATTCGAGTATCTCTCTGGAACTCATTACCACAGGGACTTAGAAATATAACTGACCTTTCCACCTTCCACACACATCTCAAAACTTTCTTATTTATAGAACATTTTGGACAAATAGAGCTCACTCCAACTAATTGACCTGATATAACCTTGAGACTAATCAAGCACCTTACACTCCACAATTTCTCTACTTACTTTCAACCCCACAATACATTACATTGCTCTGATTACCTCTTCAAAAATGCATAATATTGAAAGCACATGAGTCATCAAGAACAGACTAATTGTAAATAGTTTTCTGGTATTCGAATCATGTATATATCTCTGATTGTTTGTTAGTTATATGTCATCACTACCTTGTTCAATATAATTCAGTTGTTTTATGTAAATCACTTTGATTCTTGATATGGCGGTATAAAAATCAACATAAATAAATCAATGAAGAATAAGGCTTATTGGGGGGGTATGTGTGTGTGTGTCATGTGGAGTGCTGAGGCATGCGTGCATGTGTATGTTGGCGTGTATTTTGGCTTTCTACATGTGCAGGGGCGGTGTGTATGTGCATGCATCAGAGCTGTATAGCTGTGTATGTTCACATATGCTGGGAGCTGTGTGTGCATGTGTGTGTGTGTGTGTGTGTTTGTGTGTCAGGGTGCATGTGTGTGAGATGGTGGCTGTGTGTGTATGTGTACTCTGGCAGTGGGTATGTGTGTGTTTCAGGGAGTGTCTGTATATGTTGGGTTGGTTGGTGTGTGTATGTGTGTGTGCATGTTCCCCTATCCTCCTGCACCTACTCCTTGTCTTTCCCACCCTCTTGCAATATTCCCCCTTCCTATCCTTCACTGCCCTCTCTTGCACTATCCCACTTTCCCCCCACCCACCCATGCAATCCCCCTCTTTTCTCTCCACCTGCCTATGTGCTTTCCCTCCCCTGTTATGCAACCTAAAATTCTCTCAGGACTTTTACTCCATCCCTCCCTTCTCTTCTCCCTTAATGCACTCACCATCTCTTTTCCTTTTCTCCTCTAAATCTGCCCCTTCTCTTATGCACACCCCTTTCTTTCCTCCTAGCCCCATCCCTTCCCCTAGGCTCCCTCCTCACCCCCCCCCCTTCTATCCTTGCCCTCTCTTTCTTCTATTGTCGGCAGGACTCAGAGACCCTGCCAGCTTTAAATAGGCCCTCCTTCACTTCTGTTAAAAGTGATAGGACCCAAGGACTTCTGCTGGTCTTCTGGACTGCAGGACCCAAGGACTCTCATCAGCAGCTCCGCTATCTTCATGCCAGCAAGATTTCCCCAGTCCACTTTAATAATGTTTGTGAACTTTTCCTCTAGGAACCTGTCCAAAACTCTATTAAATGTAGCTATACTAGCAGCTTTTACTATATCCTCCAGTAACTAAATCCAGAATTTGATTAACTTTGAATGACAAACTATTTTCTCCAATTAGACTTAAAATGTGGTACATTGTAGCTTCATTGTGTGTTCCCAAGTCATTCTACTGTCTGAAGGAATAAACAACTGATCTGTATTGCTGCAAAATCTGTGGCAATGCAGATCAGAGTCCTTTTATTTTATTGAAATTTGAAAATTAAATATTTTCAATAGAGCAAGGAAAATATACCCAAAACAAAGCATATACATCAAGGATACAAAGGAACAGCGCAAGTAGAATCCATAGCTGCTGTTATTGTATCAATCCATCTCATTGCTGGCCTTCCTCTTTTGTGTTAACCTTCAACCTTGCCAAGCACTATATCTTTCTCTAATGATTTATCTCTTCGCATGATGTGTCTCAAAGTATGAAAGTTGAAGTCTTGTGATCTGAGCTTCTAAAGAAAGCTTTGGTTTGATCTCCTCTAGTACTGACTGGTTTGTTCATTGGGCAGTTCATGGTATTCACAGTATTCTTCACTAGCACCATAATTCAAAGGCATCAATTTTTCTCCTTCCTTTTACATCGATAAGATGTTATGGGAAATACCATGGCTTAGACAAGTCTAATGTTTGTATGCAGAGAGATATCTCTGCTCTTGATAATCTTCTCTAGGTTCTTCATAGACATTCTGCTGAGAGCAATACATCATCAGATTTCTTGACTACATGTGGTTTCTTTATTGATTATTGATCCAAGCAGGTTAAAGTTGTCCACTGTTTCCATTCCTTCCACAGATGAAGAACCAGGAGCAGGACCTCAGAAAACACCCACAAATAAGAACAGAAGCGAGGGACATCTTGAACAATTTTCAGAAGACTGTGTTCGTTAGAAACTAGCTCAACTTAAAGTAGACAAAGCGATGGGACCGGATGGGATACACCCTAGAATACTGAGGGAACTTGGGGACGTTCTAGCAACTCCACAGACTGACGTTTTCAATGCCTCTTTGGAGTCAGGAGTGGTGCCAAAGAACTGGAGAGAGGCTCATGTGGTGCCTTTACACAAAAGCGGAAGTAAGGATGTGGTTGAAAACTACAGGCCGGTTAGTTTAACTTCGGTGGTGAGTAAATTATTGGAAACGCTGCTGAAAGAGAAAATAGTGAGGTTTCTGGAGTCCAGCGGATTACAGGATCCGAGGCAGCATGGATTCACCAGAGTCAGGTCTTGTCAGACAAATCTGATTGATTTCTTTGACTGGGTGACCAGGGAGTTGGACTGAGGGAGAGCTCTAGATGTGGTGTATTTAGATTTCGGTAAAGCCTTTGACACTGTTCCTCACAGGCGACTTATAAACAAACTGAGCACCCTAGGGATGGACCCTAAAGTTACTGCTTGGGTTAGAAATTGGTTGGGTGGGAGGCGACAAAGAGTACAAGTAAATGGAGCTCACTCTGAGGAGAAGGATGTTACCAGTGGTGTGCCCCAGGGATCTGACCTTGGTCCGATTCTTTTTAACATCTTTGTTAGTGATATAGCGGAAGGGCTGTCGGGTAAGGTTTGCCTCTTTGTAGATGATACCAAAATCTGCAATAGAGTAGACACCCAGGAAGGTGTAGATAACATGAGGAGGGATCTAGCTAAGCTTGAAGAATGGTCTAGAATTTGGCAGCTGGGATTTAATGTTAAAAAATGTAAGGTCATGCATCTGGGCTGCAGCAATCCAAGGGAGCAATACAGTATAGGAGGTGAAGTACTTTTGTCCACTAAAGAAGAGCGGGACCTAGGCGTGGTTGTGTCTGATGATCTTAAAGTAGCTAAACAGGTAGAAAAGGCGACGGCAAAAGCTAGAAGGATGCTTGGGTGCATACGGAGAGGAATGGTTAGCAGAAAAAAGGAGGTGATAATGCCTCTGTATAAGTCTTTGGTGCGACCTCATTTGGAGTATGGTGTGCAATTCTGGAGACCGCACCTTCAAAAGGATGTGAACAGGATGGAGTCGGTGCAGAGGGTGGCTACTAAAATGATTAATGGGCTTCATTATAAAGCATATGAGGACAGACTTAAGGATCTTAATATGTACACCTTAGAGGAAAGGCGGGATAAAGGTGATATGATTGAGGTGTTTAAATACCTCCGTGGCATAAATGTTCAGGGAGAGAGCCTCTTTCAATTGAAAGCAAGTTCTGCTATGAGGGGACATGGGATGAGGGTGAAGGGAGATAGATTCAGGAGTGATATGCGGAAATATTTCTTTATAGAAAGAGTAGTGGATCCATGGAATAGTCTCCCAGTGGAGGTGGTAGAGATGAGGACAGTAACTGAATTCAAAAAAGCATGGGGCCAACACAGAGGATCTCTAAAGGTAAAAAGTGGACTGTTGTAGTTGTTGTTATGGAAGGAAAGACTAGATAGGCCATGTGGTCTTTTTCTGTCATCATGTTTCTATGTTTCTATGTTTCTTCTCCAACAATGATGAATTTATTGATTTTGCCAGTTGTCAGGATCTTTGTTTTCTTTATGATATAGTATTGTAAACCGCTCTAATGCCTCTGGCCTGAGCGGTATATCAAATTTGAAATAAACATAAACATAAACATGGTAAGGTACAGGCCCATTTTAAGACTATGTTCCTTGATTTTGAGAAGCAAATGTTTCAGATCGTCTTCACTTTCAGTCAGTATTGTGGTGTCATCAGCATAGTGAAGGTTGTTGATAAGTCTTCCACCAAACCTCACACCTCGGTTGTCTTCATACAATTCTGCTTCTCTAATGATTTGTTCTGCATATAAATTAAACAGGTAGGGGGAAAGTATGCAGCCTTGTCATAAGCCTTTGCTGATTTTAAACCATTCTGTTCTCCTTGTTCCGGCCAAACTGTTGCTTCTTGATCAATGTAAAGGTTTTTTAAGAGAACTATCAGGTGTTCTGGTATACCCATGCTTCTTAATATGGTCCAGAGTTCTTCATGGTTTACATCAATAGTCTTGCTGTAGTCAATAAAACACATATAGATATTCTTTTGATATTCTTTAGTCTTATCAAGGATCCATCTCACATCATAAGAACATAAGAAATGCCATACTGGGTCAGAACAAGGTGCATCAAGCTCAATATCATGTTTCCAACAATGGCAAATCCAGGTCACAAGTAACTGGCAGGTCCCAAAAAGGCACACAGGTTCCACAATGCTTGTCCTGGGCAAGCAGTGAATTTCCTGAGTCCTTTTTAATAATGCTTTATGGACCTTTCCTCCAGGAACTTGCCCAAACCTTTTTTAAGCCCAGCTACACTAACAGCTTTTACTACATCCTCTGGTAACATATTCCAGAGTTTGATTACACCTATATTTTTCAAGTATTTTGCACTATCATTTGCAATTGTCAAAACATTTGCAGATGTTGTCACCATCAACAACACTACATCTTGTTTTGAACTTTCAGTATCTCTCAGTTTTGCATCAGGGCACTCAAAAATAATTCACTTATTTGATAGGTTGGCATTCGCACTGTAATTCTTAATGGATGCCCAGCATATCGATTCCAAGAACTTACTAGCTTCTGGCTTGCAAACTGGCTGCGGCGGTTTTTAATTCAAATAGATTACTGAGACCATCCCCCAATTAAAATCACAGGATATTCATTGTCTAGGTATTTAGACCAATGTATGCCAATCTATCTGTGAATTTAACCCCTCAGGGCTACTGTATTCAATTTATAAATCCAACGTTGATCTCTGCAATTTAACCTAGATTCACAACCATCACCCTGCCACATTGGGAAAACATGATCTATCATTTTCCACTGTAACTGATCAAAGACATGATTATGCTTTAAATAAAAACCCACTATAGGTGCTGATCTTGATATAGGGTTTAACCGAGAATGATGTTCCTGCATCCTAATCTTTACAAGTTTCTTAGTTCTTCCACATATATTTATAGGCAAGGACATGCTATAATATATATAACAAATGAGGTGACACATTATTTATTTATTTACATCAATTTTTTTATACCATCTTCCTACCATTCAAGACAGTTTCCAGACAACTCAGTGCAGTAACATTAACACTTGACAATAAGGTGCACATTACAGGGAACATATAGTTTAACAGTTGAACATCAAATTTTTTGAGGCATGACCATTTACAATGTATTGCTAGGTCAAGGTTATTGCTTAGTAGGGTGTTCTTTGTTCAGTATTTGACCCATAATACTCTAAGAACCACAGAGTCTTTAAGTTTCTGTGGAATTGGCTGGTAAGCTGGATGGATCTTAATTGTGGTGGCAGCGAGTTCCAAAAGGTGGGAGTGTATAGTGAAAATGCCCTGTTGTTGGTTCTTTGGCTGCATGAGGATTTGTGGGTATTTCAAGCTTGTTGATTGTGTGCATGTGTGACAGGTTTGTTAATAAGCAGTTCCCATTTTGCAAACATGCTGTGTTGTCTGTTTTGTGGGGGCAGGGCGGCATGTCTGCATGGGTGATGCGGAGGACCGGAGGAGGGGGTCCAGGGTTTATGGTCATGGGGTATCTGCCCTGTGTGCACATCCATGTGCATGGGTATGGCACTGAGGCACCACGCACAGCTCTGCAGGAGTGGCACACCTGTGCATACCTGCACAGAAGGGCGCTGGCACAGCTCTACATTGGTGGCACCCCTGTGCAATACCCACACAGAAGGGCACTGACACAGCTCTGCACAGGTAGCACCTCTGTGCTATCTGTGCAGAATGGACTGCGGGCAACACGGGTGTGGCACAGCAGTATTACACACATAGTGTGCCTCCTGCCCCATGGAGGCACACAGTCAGAGTGATGCCATGCACCTGTCTGCACACCATGGTGGCCATGCTCGCATATTATGCTATCTGACCTACTGGGGTAGTCCACATTGGATGTCCATGCATGCATATGTTGCCATTGGGCAGTGCTGTGTGGCTATGGCATCCTACGGTGGTTAGCTGTCACACAGATTTTCAAAGTATCAGTGCTTAGGAGCCTACACAGGTGCCTTTGAATGAGGCATGATACCGATGCACATCATAACTGCATATGTGTAAAAGGAGCTATGTGGGTAGCCTAACATCTGCCACAGTGTGTGAGCTACACAATAGTAGACATGGTGCAGAGAGCGGCAAAGTGAACATGGAAGGCAAACTTCACACCCTCCAAGACTGCTCTGGCCCTGGGGCTCATCCTGAAGCATCCCGCTGCCCTCTTCGTGGCAGAGGATGTCAGTACCCAGCACATAGCATGGTGTGACATCGTCAGGAGGGTCAATGCCATCCACCATCACAACAGCTTTTTGGAGGATATAAAGAAGAAGTAGCAGATGGTACAGCAGGCAGCAAAGGAGAAGAGTGCCAGCAACAGCAGGCTTCCGCCTGTGTAGCAGCGCAGACTCACCCCTCTGTTGGAACAGGTGCTGCAGTTTGTGGAGGAGGTCACCATCTCAGGGGTTACAGGCTTTGACAGCTCCACCATGGGCACATAGGAGGGTGAGTAGGGGTGCCCCATGGACTGGGTGGCATCATGACAGCTATGTAGATGTCCCAACCATGGTTCTGTCCAACCAGAGCCTGTCTGTCTGTCAGACCTGGGTGCTGCATGGATTGGGGACAGTACAGACTGTACACCTCCTGCCGGTTCCATAGTGAGGCTGGTGTCACCCCATAGGCCAACCTGGCAACCCTTATCACTAACCTCTGCCACCTTTGACCTCCCACAGACCTGCCAGTGACATCAGGGGGAGCCTCACCTACTACCTCAGATGATTCCAGTGTGCAGCTGGGATGCAGCACAGACATAGGAGCCAGTAAACCTGCCAGGGCAGAGGAGCAATTCAGTTCGCCAGCCAGGGCAAAGGAGCGGTTGGATTTGCCACCCAGGGCAGATGGGCAGGACAGTCTGTCTGCCAGTGCTGGGGAGCTGGAGATGGATGACACCCCATTCACTGAGCTACAATTCACCATCCTGGATGACCCTGTGGATGCAGGGGGCACAGATCTGGACCAGGAGCTACTGCAGGACAGTGTGCTCCTGGTGGCCAGCACAGAGGGCATACTGTCTGAGTTGCACAGTATCTGGTAGGACCTGCAGGCTGAAGAACAGGCAAGGGAGGTGGAGCATGAGGCGTGGTGGGACCACAGAATGTGCGTGCAGCGCCATATGGAGGGGCACCTGTGACTGATGAGGGAGATGGCAGCAAGCCAAGCATCAATTGCTGTTTTTTTGCACAGTTTGGTGGGCCTCATGTGGGCACAGGGGATGGCTAATGGGGCTTGCCAGTGCACCAGCACAGCCACCTGGTAGCCTGACCCATGTCCATCTGCCTGCCTTGCTGGGGAGGGTGACTATACTGCTAGCACATCATTGGACATCGCTCCACTGCATCACAGTGCATGTGTCAGCAAGTGCCCATGGCTGATGGAAAGCCCAGGAAGAGGGGACACACATGGGGGGGGGGGGGAGGAAGTAAAGTATCACTCTGCACACATAGCATAGTATTGGGCACTTTATTGGTGATTGTGTGTGTCCTATGCTGGTGCTGGTGCTGGTGCGGGGCAGTCACTTCAGAAACTGTCATGTATCATCCACACATGGTGAGCCAGTACCCTGGCCTGCTGCTGGCTCCCAAACTCTGCACCATTACCATCTGCTGCTTAATGTGGCCAAGAGCTTTTCCCAATTTACTCAAAGGCCTTGCTGTAGTCAATGAAACACATGTAGATATCTCTCTGGTATTCTTTATCCTTTTCAAGGATCCATTTCACATTTGCCATAATTATCTTTTCTTCCTCAGTCTTTCATGAACCCTGCTTGTATTTCTGGCAGTTCTTGTTGCAAGTATAGTTGTAGTCTCTACTGTTTACAGTACCTTGAGTAGAATCTTGCTGACATGTTGGATCAGAGTGATTATGTGAAAATTTCCAGTCAGTTGGATCACCTTTCTTCAGTATTGGTATGAAACAGATCTTTTTCATTTAGTTGGCCATGATTTATTTATTGAACGGTTTTATCTACCACCTTTCAGGGAAATCAAGTTTACAAGCTAGCCTTGTGCTGTTATGCATTAGTTCATGCTGTTAACCATTATTCTTTATTGTTACAAAATGTTCCATGTAAAACTAGTTCGATGTAAAACTAAGCTTTTGCTTTGTTGGATTGTTTTATTGTGAACCGCAACTGAACTCTGGAAGATGCGGGTTATAAATGATTGCTAAATAAATAAATAAAATAAATCAAAGTGGTTTACATTTACAAAATAGGAACAGTTATATCACAACATGATCTAACAGATAACTTTAAGCATACATATGTTGTAGGTTAGTAGGTATGGAACTGCCTACTACTGAATTATCGACTAACATATTTACAGCTGGTTGACTATGTGAGGTCTATTGCAGAGTTAGGTGGATGGGCATTAAGGTCTATTACTGTATTAACAATAAAACATATTTACAGGTGGATTGATCTTTTCAGGTAGTTACAATGATATATAAAGTGGTATATACTGTGGCAAGGAGAGAGTAGTGCCACCTAGAAAAGCAGGAAACATTGAAGGTTTTACCTTGGCTGGGGGGATGGGCACATTAGAAAACACTTGTCAGAGAAAACCCAGGGTTAGAAGTTCACAGCAGGAAAACCCCAGGGTTGATAGTCACTGGGCCAAAACTAGTGTTGAGTCATTCCCACGTTACACACCAGATAGGAATCAGAGAAGCAGGTACTCGGAGGAGGAGCCTGCAAGGGAGTTCCCTTGTCACGTAGCTGCTTGTAAAGAAGGGCAGACAGAAACGGAAAGGAGAAGGGAGAGAGGGAGGAGAGCAGAGGAAGAGAATCACCTGTCTTACCAGCACGAGGATTCTGAACCTGACTGGAACAAGGCTCCCAGGCTCTATGCTGAGAGGAAGGGAAGACCTGAAGCCAGATTCGCTCCCCAGGAGAAAGGGAAATACTGCTGCTCTCCAGGAAGAAATACTCACAGGCCAGGCAGCTGCTGTTGCGAGGCCCAGAGATACACTGCTAGTGCAGTGAAACCACAATGCCGGTTAGTGGACAAGCTAAATCCTGTATTTGAAAGAAGCTTAAAGAAGCCACAAGAAGGCAGAACTTTTACCCAGGCAAAACCCTTGCTGGAACCTAGATGCAGGCATTGCTCTGCTAGGGAAGCTTCCAAAGCAAGAACTTTTTATAGAGCCCGAAGGAGGTCTGACCGGTCCTCTGATTACAGCTCAGAAGAGGGTTTTATTGATAGAAGGCCTGTATGTAAAACTGTGCAAGTTAAGCATCAAACCAGGAGAAAGCCTAGGCCCAAAACTGAACACAGGGATAGTTCTTCAGATGAGGAGGAGATTACCTGTAGACATTTACATGAAAGGAAAGGAACTTTTAAACCACGGCTTTTGAAACCCCATGAGCTTTTACTTAAAGGGGAGAAACCTATTAGGTGGCCAAGACTGAAGAAACTGTTAATGTATGGAACTAATACCATTCCAGTTAAGAGTCCAGAACCACTACCTGAGAGTCCTCCAGAGAGCATGGAAATTGACTCTTTCAAAGGGGATTCAGATCCTTCAGTCACTGACATGGAATGTGATTGTTGCACTGTATGTGAATAACTGTTAAGAGGAAAAATACCTTTTGTAAGAGCTAAGAAGAAAAGCTTGTTTAAAAGACTTTATTTTTGACCTGGCAAAGTTTGCATATATTTTCTTTGGGAGGAGTATCCCTACTTTTGTTTTCCTATGGACATTACCTGTTGTGAGTCTCTGAGAACCCAAATAAAAATCTGTGATCTTTAACCAACGGCTCAACTACAAATTCTTATACAACCTCAAGGTTAAGGTGCAGCGCCTCCTGCTGGTCAAGCTATTTGGCACAGGGGCGGGGCTCACAATACATACATGTTAATGTGGGTTTATTCGTGAGAAGGGATATTTACTTTGGTGTATTATCTTATGTCATGTGTAAATAGCCATTGTAGTTGGCATGAATGCCTTAGGCGGAGTTGTTGGACTAGGAGCCTAGGGTTATAAGTCGGGTGCTATGTGAGGAAAAGATCTTTGGTTAGTTTTGATGTACCAAAGTGCTCTCTAAAGAGGTGTGTTTTCAGGTCCTTTCTGAAAGTTGCTAGGTCGGTAGTGGCTCTCAGCTTATCTGGTAGGGAATTCCATAAAGTGGGTGCAGAGACCCTGTTGGTTGTTGCCTTTGTGTCTTTTCTAAAGGTACTAGGTATGAGTAGGGTGTTTTTACTCTACTCCCTTCTGGGTCTGTCCTTAACAGGGCTGTTTATGAGTTCAGATAGGTGTGATGGGGCTATTTCCCTTATTAGTTTAAATATGGTAATGAGTATTTTATACTTGATCCTACTGTGTATTGGTAGCCACTGTAGTATGAATAAGATTGGGGATTGGGGTAATGTGTTCTGATGCATTTGCTTTTATCACCATCTTAGCTACATGTTGTGCTATCTTGAGGTGGTGTATTGTTTGCTTTCAGAGTTCTTGGAGGATGGTGTTACAGAAGTCAATGTGGGGGAGTACGACTGCTTGGAGGACTGATCTAAAGTCTTGTTGTTGTAGCAGGATCCTTAGGTTCTTTAGGAGTCTTAGTTTGCTATAGATGATTGCTGCTGTGTTCTTGAGACGGATTGTTAAGCTTAGTGCGTTATCTATCAAGACGCCAAGGTACCTGACTTCATTCTTTATGGGGATTGATGTACCCTCAATTTTTAATTCTGTTGGAGGAGTAAAATTTTGATTCATTGTCACAAATAGGACCTCTGTTTTTTTGTAGTTGATTTTTAGGTTATGATCATTCAGCCAATGTGATATTTTGTTAAAGCATGCTGTGATGCTGGTGAAGTAGAAAAATGCTGTATCCATTGGGAGATATAACATCACATCGTCTGCATATATTTCATAACTGATGTTGCATTCATGTATGATGTGACAGATTGGCTGTAGGTATATATTGAATAGGAGTGCCAATAGGACAGAGTGCTGTGGAATCCCTTGTTTCTGAGGGAAGGATTTTGAGGCTTGATGTCCTATTCTAACCTGCTGAAACCAATTGTCAAGATAGGATTGGAATCATGCTAATGTGGTGCCATGTATCCCAACTTGCTTTAGCCTTTCCTTAAGGATTGTATCATTGATTGAGTGAAAAGCTGCCATAATATCAAGGAATATTAGCAGGACTGCTTATTTGGGCTATCAATGGACTTTATCAGATTATCAAAGAATGCAGCAAGAAGGATCTCCACACTGTGGTGTGGCCTGAAGCTATATTGGTGTGTGTCAATGGGCGCGTGTAGATCAATGTGATCCTGGAATTGGGAGTATATGATTTTTTCAATTTTTTAGTCAGAAATGGAAGGCTGGATATAGGCCTGTATCAGGACACCAGGACAACTCCCCAAGCACATCCATATTAAACTAATACTGCTCCACCCTACAACACAACAGTACACCCTGTATATTGAACGTGTATATAGTTATCTAAGCTTGTATATAGGCCCCAAGCTGCTTCGGTCAAACATTGCATATCTGCAACCATTTGCCTAGCCTGTATATAATGACCCAACCTTGTAAGTTGTTGCCAAGCAGATCAGATCAATCTCTATACATCTTCGTTCGATTGCTTAGCTGCAAAAAGGGACCTAACCTTGTAAATAGATACCAAGCGGATCAGATCAATCTCTGTACATCTTCGTCTGATTGCTTAGCTGCATATAGGGACCTAACCTGTAAATAGATACCAAGCAGATCCGGTCAATACTGTATATCGGTGACTAGATTACTTAGCCTGTATATAGTGACCCAACCTTGTAAATAGTTGCCAAGCAGATTCGGTCGATACAGTATATCGGCATCCATATTGCTCAGCCTGTACATAGTTACACCTAGTTAGTCCCAAGTTCGATACCTGTTCTTTGTAAGTACAGTACAGATTCTGCCTGCACTGTACAAATTTGAGTTAACTGTAAACCACACTGTTTTTAAAGAGCACGGTATATAAAAGATATTAATAAATAAATAAATAAATATGATGAAGAGCATAGGTTGTCCAAGGACTTGTTTTTCAATATTGGTCTGATTGAGGCCTGCTTAAGGGGTTTGGGCATGATTCTTCTTGTTAGCGAGAAATTGACTCAGATGTCAAGGATGTATGGGGCTAATTTGGTGCGGGTTATTTTCATCAAGCCAGGGGCATGGATCTAGGCTGAATGTGGTAGCATTAATGTTAGATATCACTCTGTCAAGTTCTTTAAGGGTTATTATGTGGAAGTTAGGCCAGCTATGGTTGGGAGTCGATTGAATATAGATGCATGGTATAGAGAGCTCCGATAAGGGTGTGAGTTTTGAATGTAATAGTTCGCTAAGGTTTGAGGTGCAATGGAGGGGTCGCTTGTTTTGTTTGGAGATCTTGCTAAGTTTTCGATTATTTCAAATAGTTCCCTGGGATGGTTAAGGGAGTTCATGAGGGTTTTTGTATGATAGGTTCTCTTTGAGGTGTTGATCATATTTCTGTACAATTGGAGTTTATCATTATATTGGTGCCTGTCTAAGGGGGAGATAGATCTTTACCATTTTTCTTTAGTTTCCTTAATTATCTTTTTAGTTGCCTTATTTCTTGAGTGTACCAAGGTTCAGATGTCCTTTGTCTGTTTTTTTGTTTTAATTGCTTGGGAATTCAGAAGTACAGCTGCTCTCTCAATTGTTGCATTCCTATTTTCTACAGTGCTGTCAATTTCAGATATTGGGATGGAAATATCAGGTATAATTTGTCTTAAGAGGCTTTCTTTGTTGAACTTTCTATATCTAGTGTGAGTTGTGAGTGTAGACTTTGGTGTTAGGTGGTTAGTGTGGTATATGAGGTTGAAGTTTATTAAGTAATGGTCGGAACAAGGGATAGGAATGGCTTTGGGAAACATGTTATTGTCGCAATGTTGGGAGGATTTGGGGGTGAACATTAGGTCGAGTGTGTTCCCTTTTCTGTGTATTGGGAAATCTATAATTGTTCGAAGTCTAGCTCAGACATAGTTTCAATGAATGTTTTGGAGTGGTTACGATTTAGCGAGGAAAGGTTTAAAACTGCTTATATGATTAGTTGTTTTCTAGGGTTGAGGGAGAAGGCTATTTCTAAGATGGATGAAAGACTGTTTGTTTTGGTAGATGGGGTCTGTAAATAAGACACAGGGAGGTGGGGGTTTCAATTGTTAGCACATCCATGTCTTCAATATTATTGCTACTTAACAGTGTGGCTTTAAGGGTGGTTTTTATGATAGTGATTACTCCACCACCTCTCCTGGAGGTCCTGGGGCAATTGAAAAGGTCATAGTCATCTATTTTTAGCTGATCAAGGAGTATGTTAGCCTGATTTGTTAGCCAGGTCTCGGTTATGCAGAAAATATCTGACTTATTTTCAGAGAGGATATCTGGTATGACTGGGATTTTGTTTCTGATTGACCTAGCATTTATGAGGTAGCAATCAAATTCTGATCTGTTGGGTCTAAAGGTTTGTATATTATGATGTGGGGTGTTTAAAGATGAGATGTATATGAGCCTGTGTCTATGTCGTCTACTATGAACCGTTTTGTAGTTATCCTTTATTTGCTAGATGTTAGGAGTTTTGTAATGGTGTATGATTGGGATGTTGTGTAGTACAGAAAAGTAGACTTGTATGTATGTGTGAGCAAGTAATACAGTTAACAAAATTATGGCTAGTATGGCTCTGGTATCAGAGATGTAAGCCATGATACTAGACAGCAGTGGCTCAAAAGAAATCTATTACCTTCAGGACTTGTATGAATCACTGAAATCCTTATTTTGGGCTTGTATGTAGGTTAGGCTTAGGGTCTAAGTTTAAGGGGCACGCCCAAAGGCCCTTCTGCGTGATTCCTAGTCAAGGGCCTGAAGGGCTCAGGTGCGCTTAGGGTGGGGCATTTTCTTGGTATGTCACACCACCAGAGGTGGTCTTTGAGCAGGCGGGTCAGGAAGCAGGTTTTCTATAGCCTGGGAGGTGGGGGTGAGGATGTCCCAGGTGTTTTCTTGTTTCTCGGAGCAAAGCCTGAAGCAGAGAGCCTTTTCACTGTGGCCGGAGGTGGGGGGTTGCAAACTGGGGGAGACTGTCTCCGGTTAGAGATCCCAGTGTGGGAGCTGGCTGGATGCTGCTTTGGATCTTGAAATCGAGCTTTGATTCCAAAGCTGGAGACAATGCTGGTGTGGGGGGCCCTTGAAGGTCGGTCCCCGTGTCCCTGGTGGCTTGAGACTTAGAAGGTGCTGTAGAACTTGGCTGTTTGCTTCCAGAGTGCTGTGTGGCTTTGTCTTGATGTTGTGGTTGTTGATGTGCAGGTTTCTTTCTTCTTATATAGGATTTTTATTTTCTTACTCTTCTGCTGGTAAACGGTCCATGCCTAAGGGCCTTGCCAAAGGGCCCTCTGGCGAGGTCATCAGGCGCAGGTCCACCAGGCACATGAGTGCCTGAAGGCATGCTGGTTTAAATCCCTCTTCCTGCCTTTATTGTCCGGAGTACAGCTGTGGCCCGATTTGCCTTGGTGGGGGGAGCGGGAGGGGCTTGCAGCTCCCGCTTCCACCCCCAAAGCAGAATCGGGTGCCGATGAGGGGTTTGCTGGGCCTGAAGGCACGCTGCTTTAAATCCCTCTTCCTGCCTCTATTGTCGGGAGTAGAGCTGTGGCCTGATTTGCATTGGTGGAAGAGCAGAAGGGGCTTGCAGCTCCCTCTTCAATCCCTGATGCAGAATCGGGTGCCGGTGAGGAGTTTGCTGGGCCTGAAGGCACATGATGCAAAAAAATGCAATGTGTGCCTTTGAGTCAGTCCTGACTCCTGGTGACCCAGAAGCTCCTGGGTTTTCTTGGCAGTGTAACTGGCAGTAGATTACCAGGCCTTTCTTCTGAGGCAATGGAGGGTTAAGTGACTTGCCCAAGGCCACAAGGAGTGCTAGTGGGAATTGAACACTGGTTGATTGGTTACTAAGCCAGCATTCTAACCACTAGGCTACTTCTCCTCTCTTGCTGGGCCTGAAGGCACATGATATTGTCTTCCAAATTTCTTGGCAGACCTCTGTAAGTATTGTAACAGCTGCATTTGATTGCTGCAATACTTCCATGAGAATGCCATCAGTGCTCAGGGTTTGTTCTTTGATAATGCTTTCAATGCTGCTCACCAGGGCTGGATTTACCTTTACGCCAACTACGCCGTGGCGTAGGGCCCACAGCTGGCAAGGGCCCACAAAAATTGAACAAATTGTTAGCTTTTTTAAAATTAAATTAAAAAAAAAAAAACGCTGGCTGCTGCCGCGGCAGCATGGACTGTCCCGCGGGGCCCCCTCTGCTGCCGCGGTAGCGGCAGCGGCCAGCATTTTATTTTATTTTTATTAAAGTTTACTTGAGCCGATGGGGGGGGGCTGGGACTGGAAATGGGCTGGGGGGGTTAAGACTGGAGTTGGGCTGACACGAAGAATCCAGAAGAAAGTGGCTGGAGCAATTGCAGCTGAAAAAAAATGCACAAAAGGTAGAAAAATCTCTCTTTATTTTGCATTTATTAATTGGAATATGTCAGCTCTGGTAAATGTGCATCATTAACGTCTGCACTTTGTTTAGTACAAGAGCAAATTAATGTATAGTTTTATTTCTACAGTGTTGTACATTCCAAGTTTGGCTTTTGGGATTCCCAGTTTAATTATGACGTCAGGGCCAACAGCGCGCAGCTGATCCGGCGTGCTCGTTTTTATCTTTTCTGGGGGCCCACAATTTTTGTTGGCGTAGGGCCTCACTCAAGGTAAATCCGGCCCTGCTGCTCACCAATGGAACCTGAGCATAAGGTACAAGTTGAAATGGCTGTTGATTTGCTCAATCTTTATAACATAATAACTCAATGTATTCTTTCTACCTTTCCTGGATCTTCTCAGCATCATTCAACTTGGATCCTTTAGTGTTATTTCTGATTCTAATTTGAGGCTGAAATTTTCTCTTTGACTTTTGTAGCTTTAGGAAATCCAGCCTTGTTCTTGTTGTAATATTTTCTGATCTATTTCCATGCATGCATCATAATACTATATGTCTCTTTATTGCCGCTTGCAGCATGTTGGAAATCTCTGTTATGGTAGATGGCTACCTCTCTTTCCTCTCCAGCTTTAGATTCTCTGCATTTCTGAGCGGAGTTTCTTCGGTCATCTATTTTGGCTGTTTTCACTCTTTCAGCATTTATAGAGATTTCACTTTCTTTCAGCATAAGTTTCTTGATGTCATCCCATAGATTTTCTGGTATGCTGTTGTTTGTATCCAAAGTAGTGAATCAATCTTGCAGTCTTTAAATTCTGGGGGTATGTTTTCACGATACTTTACTACATTTAAGAGTTTCTTGCTCTTTTTCAGCTTGGCTTGAGTTTTCATACTAGTTGCTGGTGATCTGTACTACAGTCACTCCAGTTTTCATCTTTTTTGATATTATTTAGCTTTTCCATCATTGACTTTCAAAAATTTCAATTTCATTTTGGTATAATCCATTGAGTGAAGTCCATGTGTAGTGTTACCACTTGTGTTGCTGGATGAAGGTGTTTGAGGTGAATAAAGTGTTGGTCTTGTAGAGTTCTAAGAGGCTTTTGCCATCTTTGTTTCTCTTCAAATTGTGGTCCGTTTTTTTGAACGTAGAGTTGTCAACTGCTTGTGGTTAATACGTTCAAGAAACTTGAAAATGTAAAGAGTTTCCTTTTTTTTATTTTTTCAAATGCTTTTTACAAAACACAAGGTATTTCCCAGGCTTCTGTATACAGCTTATTTCAAAATGATCTTTCAATAATCAATTCTTTAAAGAAGTTCCCAGGTGAACTGTTGTGTGCAAAGTTATATTGTAAAACTAGGAGACCCTAGTTTTACAATATAACTTTGCACACAACAGTTCACCTGGGAACTTCTTTAAAGAATTGATTATTGAAAGATCATTTTGAAATAAGCTGTATACAGAAGCCTGGGAAATACATTGTGTTTTGTAAAAAGCATTTGAAAAAATAAAAAAAAGGAAACTCTTTACATTTTCAAGTTTCTTGAACGTATTAACCACAAGCAGTTGATCTTTGTTTCTCTTAACAAGCCCTTATTTTCCAGTTACATTGCCGCCTTCTTTGTTCATAACTTTTGCGTTCCAGTCATCCATGCCTATCAGTATATCTTGTTTGCATGTTCTGTTGATTTTATCTTGTACTTATCCATAGAACTGGTCAACCTCGTCCTCTCCTGCTGCTATTGTTGGTGCATATATATGTTTTGTAAAGGGACATTCCTTGTAGGTGAATAGAAATTAAGAGTTCACTGATTGCACTGTATTTCACTACAGTTCTTGTAAGCTTTTTCTTAATTATAAAAGCAACACCATTTCTTCTTTCATTTCCAGCATTGCATACCATTTGATAATGACATTTAATGTCCTTGATGCCAGTCCATTACAGTTTGCTGACACCCAGAAGATAGAGCTGTGCACATTTCATTTCATGCTTTGTATGTTCCATATCCCAATATGTACTGTAAGACATCTCACATGCAGCTACATCAACAGTCAAATATTGTGAGGGCTTTGTTCTAAACACATTATGAATGCTTAATTCTGAAGCATCTTCAGCTCTTCCTTAGTTGCTCATTGAGTGTCTTCTGACATGAGAGGCCCATTAGGCTTTTGTGGCAACATATGGAAATAGATTGCTAGGCCATTCTTCCTCACAGTTAATGCCAGTGTTGTTGCCATTACCACAGAAATGTGTTCCTCTGCCACCAACACTGTCCCTTCATCTACAAGGAATGCCCTCAACATAACTGTACTTCAGGTATATGCTCCAACAACTGCTGCAGAAGAGGATGAACTTGATGAGTTCTTTTAACAAGTATAAACTGAAATTGACAGAATATGCAAACAGGATAACCTTATAGTCATGGGTGACTGGAACACAAAAGTTGGCAACAAAGAAGAAGGCAAAGTGGTTGGAAAATATAGATTTGGCAACGAAAATGAAGCTAAAGAAAGACAGAATTCTGCAAAACCAATTATCTACTCATCTCAAACACCTTCTTCTAGCAACACAAGCGGTGACTGTACACATGGACTTTACCCGATGGATTATACAAAACTCAAATTGATTATATCTGTAAATGTCAATGAAGGAAAAGCTCTATAACATCAACAAAGACAAAACCTGAAGCTGACTGTGTTACAGATCACCAACTACTAGTATGCAAACTCAAGCTAAAGTTGAAAAAGAGCAAGGCACTCATGAATGTAGCAAAATATGACCTTGAGAATATTTATTTAACAGTTTTTTTATACTGCTTTTTCATTTCAGTCAAAGCAGTTCACATTGTAACTTAAACTTGGTAACTTACATTAAACAGGAACATTGATAACTTGGATTTTTCTGAAGCAAGAGAGGTGCAGTGGGAATCAAAACGTGGTCTTGTGAATCCCAAGCCAGTACTCTAACCATTAGGCTACTATACCACCATTGGGACTTAAAGACTGCCTGAAAAATTGATTTGCTGACAGAGCTCCAAAAGAGTTATGGGATGACATCAAGGAGGTTTTGTCAGAAGAAAGTGAGAAGTCTCTACAAAAGATGAAAAAGCAAAAATGGCCGAAACGGATTACTGAAAAAACTGTGAAAATCGCCCAGAAAAGCAGAGAAGCTAAAGCCAGAGAAGAAAGAGAGGCACTCGTAGAACTCAATAGAAATTTCTAACGTGCAACAAGACAAGACAATGAAAAGAACTACAATGATGCATGCAAGGAAAATGAATCAGAAACTATTAGAGGAAGAACAAGATTGGCTTTCCTAAAACTGCAAGAGTTAAAGAAAAAATTCTAGCCTTGAATTGGAATGCTACAAGATGCTCAAAGATCCATATTGAATGATGCTGAGAAGATCAAGAAAAGATGGAAAGAGTATACAGAGTCTTTATACTATAAACATCACGTGGACCAGCAGCTATTTCAACTTGTACCTTGTGATCAGGAACCATTGGTAATGAAAGAAGAAGTCAAAGCAGCATTGAAAGCCTTATCAAAGATCAAAGCACCAGGCATTGATGGCATTCACATTGAAGTATCACAGCAATCAGATGTAGCTGTTACCATATTTACAAGGCTCTGCCTGGAAATTTGGAAGACAACATCATAGCCAAATGAATGGAAAAGATCTGTGTTTATAACCAATACTAAAGAAAGGTGATCCAACTGACTGTGGAAATTATCACACAATCACTCTGATTTCACATGCCAGCAAGACTGTATAGCACAGTTACTTACCTGTAACAGGTGATCTCTGGGAACAGCAGGAATTAGTCCTCACATATGGGTACGTCGGTACCGACGGAGCCTGCGCGGGAAAGCTCCCCAGCTTCCTAGAATGGAAGCTTTTGGGACCTCCCACTGCACATGCGCACTGCCTTCCCGCCTTCCTGAACAGCTCTCCTCAGTTTCGAGTTTATAGCTGAGTCAATAGAGAGAGGACAGGAAGATAGATAGATAAAAGATACAACTCCTAGGGGAGGTGGGTGGGTTGTGAGGACTAATTCCTGCTGTTCCCAGAGATCACCTGTTACAGGTAAGTAACTGTGCTATCTCCAGGAACAAGCAGGAATAAGTCCTCACATATGGGGACTCCCTAGCTTAGATGCATGGGATCCCCTGTCAAGGTTCGCCATCTTCGTATGGATCTCAGGCATCCATCCTGGGAAGGTGGGCAGGAGTTGTCTAAGAATGGAACAGGTGTTTGAGGACAGCCTGGCCAAACAAGGCATCCCGGCGGGAGTCCTTGTCCAAACAGTAATGGGCTGTGAAGGTATGAACCGAGGCCCAGGTAGCGGCTCGACAGATCTGATCAATGGAAACAGAGTGCAGATGAGCCATAGAAGTTGCCATGGCTCTCACATTGTGAGCTGTGACATGGCCTTCCAGAGGAATGTTTTTACTCTGGTAAGCAAAGGAAATACACTGAGCAATCCAATTGGAAAGTGTACGCTTGGAGACTGGAAGTCCCAAATGTGAAGGATCAAAAGCCACGAAAAGTTGAGAAGACTTTCGATGTGGCTGAGTCCTATTAAGGTAAAAGGCTAGAGCTCTTTTACAATCCAGAGTATGAAGGTTCCTCTCTGCATTGGAGGCATGAGGAGCCGGAAAAAATACAGGTAGATATACCTCTTGATTAAGATGAAAAGGCGAGACCACTTTAGGCATAAAGTGGGGATTCGTCCTAAGGACCACCTTGTCATGATGAAATCTTGTATAAGGTGGATTAGCCACTAGAGCTTGCAGTTCGCTGATGCGACGAGCGGAAGTGACTGCAATTAGGAATAGTACCTTCCAGGAAAGAAATTTCAAGGAGGTAGAAAATAACGGCTCAAAAGGTGGCTTCATAAGCTGACCAAGCACTAGATTCAAATCCCATGCGACCGGGGGGGGTCTGATGGGAGGTTTAGTGAGGGTCAGGCCTCTCATGAATCTTGCAACAAGAGGGTGAGAGGAGATAGGTTGTCCATTTATAGGTTTCAGGGATGCTGAAATAGCACTTAAATGGACTCTTACAGAATTCGTCTTAAGGCCTGCATTGGAAAGATGCAGGAGATAGTCTAAGAGGGAATTCAAAGGAAGTGCCAGAGGGTCAAGGCCCTGCTGAGCACACCAAATGGAAAAACGTTTCCATTTGAAAGCATAAGACCGCCTCGTGGAAGGTTTCCTAGAGGCATGAAGGATATCTTTCACAGGTTGAGAAAGATTAAAGTCCTGAAGACTTAAGCCTTCAGTAACCAAGCTCGGAGATGTAGGGATTTGGGGTTTGGGTGCCACAAAGTCCCGTCCTCCTGAGACAGAAGGTCTGGTGCAGCTCCTAAGTCCAGGGAGGATCCCTGGGAGAGCTGTAGAAGCAGAGGGAACCACACTTGGCGTGGCCAGCGTGGAGCTATGAGGATCATAGAGCCGTGATCTCTCTGGAGTTTGAACAGAGTCTTGGGAATCAGTGGAATGGGTGGAAAGGCATATAGGAACGCCTGACCCCAATGGAGGAGAAAGGCGTCCGTGGCCTGAGCTTCCTGACATGGAGTCCTGGAACAGAACCGGGGAAGTTTGGCATTCCACGGACTTGCAAAGAGGTCTATGTCCGGGGTCCCCCATTCCTGAAAGATTCTGGTTATCTGGTCCACGTGTAGGGACCACTCGTGTGGCAGCAGAACTCGACTGAGCCTGTCTGCTCGAGAGTTTTGAACTCCTGGAAGGTACACTGCTAGCAGATGAATTTGGTGCTCTCTGGCGAAGGCCCATAATCTGAGAGCTTCGTTGCAAAGCGACAGAGAGCCCGTCCCTCCTTGTTTGTTTATGTAAAACATGGCCACCTGATTGTCTGTCTGAACCAGGACAGTCAGGTTGGCAAGGAGGGTATGGAAGACCTTGAGGGCAAGGTAAATTGCTCGCAGTTCCAGGAGGTTGATATGAAGGGTGGCCTCCTGTGGAGACCAAGTGCCCTGAGTGGAGAGAGTTAGCAGATGGGCTCCCCACCCCAATTGGGAGGCATCTGTTGTGAGGGTTGCTTGGGGTAGCAAGGGCTGAAAGGGAGCCCCCAACAACAGATTCTTGGTGGATATCCACCAATGGAGGGACCAAGACAGACGATTTGAGGTTTGTATTTGGTCTGAGAGTGCTCCCGACGCCTGAGTCCACTGGGTGGCCAGGGTCCATTGAGCTGCTCTCATATGAAGACGAGCATAGGGCACCACATGTACTGTGGAGGCCATATGGCCCAGGAGGCGTAGCATTTCCCTGGCTGTCAAGTGAGTACTGGACTGGGCTTGGGAGGCCAAGCTCAGCAGATGCTGACCCCGAACCAGTGGAAGGTAGGCTCTTGCAGTGGTGGTGTCCAACCGGGCCCCTATGAATTCTAGAGACTGAGTAGGGCTGAGTTGAGACTTGGGGAGGTTTATTACCAGTCCCAGATACTGCAGAAGGCTCCTTGTGCGGTCTAGGGAAATCTGGGCCTGCGACTGAGTTTGAGCTCGAATGAGCCAGTCGTCCAGATATGGGAATACGAAAATCCCCATGCTTCTGAGAAATGCGGCTACGACTGCCATGCATTTGGTAAAGACTCTTGGGGCAGAGGCGAGACCGAAGGGAAGTACTCTGTATTGGTAATGACTTCCCCTGAACAGAAAGCGAAGATATTTTCTGTGGGAGGGATGGATGAGTAGATGTGTATACGCATCCTGCAGGTCTAGAGAACAAAGCCAGTCCTGACTCTGAAGGTATGGAAGGAGAATGCCCAAAGAGAGCATTTTGAATTTCTCCTTGTACAGAAATTTGTTCAATTCTCTCAGATCTAGGATTGGTCTGAATCCCCCTGTTTTCTTTGGAATGAGAAAATAGGGGGAGTAGAAACCTGACCCCTGTTGATGAAGAGGAACCTCTTCTATGGCCCCTTGGGCAAGCAGAGAAGAGATCTCCTGATCCAACAGGGCTAGGAGAGGAGATGGAGAATTGAAGGGTCTCACCATGTGATGAGGAGGAAGGCTGGAGAAATGAAGTTTGTAACCCTCTCGGATGATAGAGAGGGTCCATTGCTCTGTTGTGATCTGTTCCCATCTGGGAGCAAAGTGAGCTAACCTTCCAGGTATGGTGAGAGGTTCTGGTTGGTCCAGAACCAGGAATGGCAAGTTCTCTAGGGGCAAGTCAAAACCCCTGAGGGGGTGGAGCCTGTTGAGCTGTAGTAGCTGCTGCAGGCTTTGCTCTTGCTTGTTTCGTTTGCTGACGTTTAGCCGCAAAACGAGGTTGAGAAGATTGCTGGCCAGTATTGGAAGCATATCTGGCCTTCTTATAATAAGGCCTCTTGAAAGACTTCTTCTTAGTGGGAGTAGAAGTGGACTTAGAAAGTCTCTCTAAGGTGGCATTTTCAGCATCCATTTGAGTGGCCTTAACTTGCCACTCTGCACCGAATAAGTTCTCCCCTGTACAGGGCAGATTCCGTAAGCCATCTAGAACCCAGGGTTCCAGATCAGAAGCCTGGAGCCAAGCCAGACGTCTGGCTGCAATAGCAATGCCAGAAGCTCTGCTGGCTCCTTCGAAGGAATCGAAGGCAGCTCTGTTGGAGAACTTAGAAACATCTAAAAGTTGTTTCACAACAGAAAGGAAGTCCTCCTGTTTATCCTCAGGGATAAGGGAGGCAAAATGCCGTACTTTCTTGGCAAGTTCCCCTAGGAACATGCCCATATAGAGGCTGTAGGAATTAATCCTGGCTATAAGCATACTAGCCTGGAAGATTTTCCTACCAAAAGAGTCCAGTGTCTTACATTCCCTTCCTGGAGGTGTAGAAGAGTGCCTTTTAGTACTCTTGATCTTTTTCATTGCAGACTTTACCACAATGGAGTGGTGAGGCAATTGAGTTTTCTGAAAACCAGGAGACGGAGGGACCCGATACATGGTGTCCAACCTACGGGAATAAGGAGACAGAGTTAAAGGGTTCTCCCAGAAATCCATCAATTGTTCTTGAAGGATTTCATGGATAGGCAGAGTAACTGCTTCTTTAGGAGACTTGGAGTATCCTAAAATATCCAATCTTTTTGACCTTGGTTCCCTTTCAGAGGAAGTAGTGATAGAAAGGCCTTTAGCCATTTCTAAAATAAAGTCCTGAAAGGACAAATCCTCTGGAGGAGACATTCTCCTTTTTGGAGAAGAAGGTTCCTCAGGAAGGTCAAGGGAGAGCTCTGCAGACTCATCAGAGGAGACAAAATCCTCAGAGGAATCGGTGTATTGTCTAGTTTCCTCCAACGCACGATACGCATACCGATCGGTATCGACATCGGGCGTACCGGGTATGGAAGCGGTATGGAGCGAAAGCCCATACGGTACCGATTTGCGTTTAGAAGAGGAAGGCCTGGGTTCCGGCATGGCGGACGATACCGGAACCGGGCCCGGAACCGCTGGAAGCGGTACCGATGGCGTTGCAGCTTTAATGAAAGCCATGACGGCCTGCTGCATGGATTGGACAGTATTGCCCATAGACGCCACGGCTGCCTGGATGTCGGTACCGGTATGGGCCGGTACCCCAGAGCAGTCCAACAGGTGATCTGTCGAGGCCGTGCCATCGATGTCAACCTGTAGCCCCTGTATTGGCGTTTTAGGAGGTAGGACCTCCCGCCGGGGCTGTTTGGCTGGGGCAGGGTCCTCAAAACTAAGAGCCTCTCGATGCTTTGAAGGAGATTTGCTCTTTGAGGACTTGCCCACAGAAGGTTTGGTTACCTGAGATCCATCCGGGGATGATGACCGGGATGACTGTGATGTTGGATTCTCTGAAGCAAACAGCACATGGAATTTGTTGGCCCGGTTCTGCAGCCCACGCTTAGACATTTGGGAGCAGGAAGGGCAGTCCGGAATGGAGTGGTCAGGCCCCAAACATTTAAGACACCATTCATGGGTGTCTGTGACTGATATTACAGCAGTACACTTGGTACACTTCTTAAATGCAGGGGCTGGCTTCTCCATGTGGAGAATTAAAGTAGGCCTGAAGGCCTAACTGAAGTGACCAAGTGCTGAAAAAATAATAAAAGAAAAGAAAATAATTTTTTTAGAAAGAAAAAGGAAGACCGGCGATACCGGTATCGGTATGGGAAGGCAGGTACGCGGTCTAAAGAAACAAAACAAAAAACTACAATTTCTTCAGCGGTGACAGGATACACGACCTGCTGGCTCCGCGGAAAAAGAGAAACTGAGGAGAGCTGTTCAGGAAGGCGGGAAGGCAGTGCGCATGTGCAGTGGGAGGTCCCAAAAGCTTCCATTCTAGGAAGCTGGGGAGCTTTCCCGCGCAGGCTCCGTCGGTACCGACGTACCCATATGTGAGGACTTATTCCTGCTTGTTCCTGGAGATTCAACATTATTCAGCAGAGATTACAACCATACCTGGAATGAGGACTGCCTGAAGTGCAAACAGGGTTCAGGAAAGAGCGAGGAATGAGAGACGTCCTCAAGGATGTTAGATGGATCCTTGAAAAGACAAAAGAATACCAAAAGGATATCTATATATGTTTTATTGACTACAGTAAGGCTTTTGACTATGTAAACCCATGAGAAACTCTGGGCCACACTAAGAAGCATGGTATACCAGAACACCTGATAGTTCTCTTGCACAATCTTTACATTGATCAAGGAGCAACAGTTCAAATGGAACAAGAAGAAAAAAAATGGTTCAAAATCAGCAAAGGTGTATAACAAGGTTGCATGCCTTCACCCTACCTGTTTAATTTAATGCAGAACCTATCATCAGAAAAGCAGGACTGTATGAAGACAATCAAGATGTGAAGATTGGTGGAAGACTCATCAACAACCTTCACTATGCTGATGATGCCACATTACTGGCTGAAATTGAAGACAATCTGAAACATTTGATTCTCAATATCAAGGAACATAGTCTTAAACCAGGCCTGCACCTTAATGTAAAAGAAGACAAAGATTCTGACAACTGGAAAAATCAATAAGTTCATCATTGATGGAGAAGAAATCGAAATAGTTGACAACTTTAACCTATTTGGATAAACTATCAATAAAGAAATGTCAAGCAGTCAAGAAATCCAACAACATATTGCTCTTGGCAGAATGGCTATGAAGGACCTAGACAAGATTCTCAAGAACAGAAATGTCTCTATCCATACAAAGATTTGATTTCTTCAAGCCATGATATTTTCAGTAACATGATATGGATGCGAAAGTTGGATAGTGAAAAAGATAGACAGGAAGAAAATTGCTGCCTTTGAACTATGTTGCTGGCAACGAATACTGTATATACTATGGACTGCCCAAAGAACAAACAAGTCAGCAATAGAGGAGATCAAATCTAAGCTTTCTTTAGAAGTTCAGATTACAAGATTTGGACACTTTTGGACACATCATGCAAAGAGATAGATCATTAGAGAAAGACATCATGCTTGGCAAGATAGAAGATCAATGCAAAAGAGGAAGGCCGGCAATGAGATGGATTGTTAGAATAACAGCAGCTATGGGTGTCACTCTATGAAAAATGAGCTGACTGACTGAAGACCCAACACAGTTTAGGACAATTATCCAGAGGGTCATCATGAGTCAACACCGACTCAATGGCACTTAATAACAACAACATAAAGCAGGTGTAACTGTTCATACTAGAATTTAAGGTGCAATCTCAGCCATTACACTAGTATTTTATAAACATCTCCTTGGCTTTGTAAAATTGGCATGTTTTGCCTGCCTTACCCTAGGTATCCTTTTCTAAAATTACTGTACCTGAATGTAACTCGCATTGATTTTCTCCCAGAAAGGTGTGAACTAAAATACTAATAATTTCAAAGAAATTGCCTTGTGGAACATGCAGTATGTTTGGTAAAACATAGAAAATGCCCAAAGGCAAGACAAGCGTATGGTAGCAGAAAAGCCTTGAAAAAGCAAAGGCAAAAAGCACAGACTGTGCATTTCTTAGGAGAAAATATTTTTCCACTTAACGTATAATCAAATTCTGGAATTTGTTATCAGAGAATATAGTAGAAGATGTTAGTATAGCTGGATTTAAAACGCGCTGAAGTTTGAAATAGTTTCTAGAGGAAAAGTCCTTACATCATTATTAAAGAAGACCAGGGAAATCCAATGCTTACATCTGGGACAGCAGCATGGAATCTATATACTTTTTGGGAACCTGACAGGTACTTGAGACCTGGAATGACCACTGGTGGAAACAGGATACTGGGCTTCTTGAACACTTGGTCTGACCCAGTATGGATATCTTAAGTTCTTATAAGTGAGAGACATCCATTCAATCAATGCACATATTTACACCTGCTTTGGAGCAACTAAAAATTTGTGAGTGTGTATTTGTTTGCTACTGTGAGTCATTACATGAACCCATTTTATAAAGGCACATAAGCACATATGTTGCCTTTATAAAATAGGAGTTGGAAATTTATGTCTGATGTTTGATAGATTTATACTTCAACACTATTGGAGATAAGTTATTTTATTACAATGAAGCATAATATTTAATTGGAATGAAGTACTCGTAACTGAAATGAAAAGAAGCATATGAAATGATATTATTTGGATTGAAGATCTCTCTCTATGAGGTCCCTTTTTTAGAATAGAAAATTTTGTATTAAATGAGACTGTAGATATTTTCTGCCCTGAAAAGAGAAATACATTTTTGTTATTATTAATTAAGATATTCTGCTGCATGACTAGCCTTTTTAAAATTGGCATAAAACAGGTGATTTTTAGACATCTCACATAGACACTCTGATATGAAATTACTGGGCAAATGGAGTAAGTCAAATAGTCATTTTGTGCTGTCATCTTCTGTTACTCAATTACTTGTAGTGAGAAGGAATTCACTGCTTTAACATCTGCATATATGAGGATTAACTAGTAGAGCATATTAGAGGCAATATTTAGAATCACTTATGCAGTCAGCATTGGGTGTTTCTGGCAATGACAATGCATAATGTTGGCAATATAATTTACTCTATGGCAAAAATTATCTACTTAAAGCAGCATAGAATTTGAGTGGCCAGTTCAACAGTAGTAAAAATGATAGCTACTGCATTTAAGTCTGAGTGCAGAAATAGGAATAACTTTACATGATTAACTTATCTGTATACCATTATGCAAGTATATCTAGACAAACACATTGCTGAGCTGAAAATCAAACTCATCAGGGATATAGAACAGTGCTGTTAGAACAATCAAGAGGTTAACTGCTTTTCCTCTTAAGGGACAGCTGAGGAAATGTTAGGGTCTTTGGTAGGTCTCTCTCGTTTACTTCAAAGGGTACCAAAGCTCCACTAACTAAAAGATGGCTGAGAAAAATCATATTGCAAAGATGAAGCCCCCATTACAGTTTCTGCCTCCATCCACACAGAGAGCCTGATGCCAGTTGAAGAAATGGTTCCATGTGCAAGATACCTGTGAGTTGAAGCCCTCATGAAACAAGTGGAGGAGCTCAGAGAAGAGGTGGCAGGACTAAGAAGCATTCAAGAAAGCAAAATGTCCATAGATGAGATACTTCTTGAAACATCCCAGCTGTTTGACAGAGGTAGAAATGGGATATTACAGAATGAAGAGAGTTGAACAAGAGTCACCAGAGCCTGCAGAATCAATAATTCAACTCCACCAGCCCTTAAAGTGAAGACCAGTATGCAGCCCTGGAAGTGAAGGAGGTTAAAACATCCCGGGAAAGGGAAGAACCAGAGCTTGATCACCCCAAAGTTGCAGAATCAGTGACCACATGGCAATTTAGTAGTGATTGGTGACTCTCTTCTGAGAGGTTCTGAAGCATCCATCTGCTGACCAGACTTGATGTCCAGAGAGATGTAATGTTTGCCAGATGCCAAAATCCAAGATGTTACGGAGAGTTTGCAGAGACTCAACAAGCCTACTGACTATAATCAGATGTTGTTCATCCATATTGGCACAATTGATATTGCAAGGTATCCCTCCAAGTATATCAAAAGAGACTTCATGACTGGGACAGAGGATGAAACAGAGAGGTGTTCAGGTGGTGTTCACTTCAATCCTCTCTGTTGAGGGTAAAGGCTGAGGCAGAGATGCTTGCATCCTGGAGATGAATGAATGGCTTTTTGGATGGAGTCATCAAGAGCATTTTGGTTTCCTGGAATATGGGATGATGCCCCAAAGGCTTTAGAACAGAGATGGCATCCATCTGTCCAAGAAGGGTTGAATTATCTTCTGCAGCAGACTGGCTAACCTACTGAAGAGGGCTTTAAACAAGATTCATTGAGGATGGGTGAAGAAACCCCCAGGTAAGTGAAACATTAAATACCTCTGTAGAAATGGAGAACAGAGGCAACATCTGGAAAGAGTTGTGTATAAATGCCCATAGTATGAGAAATAAGATCCCCGATGTTGAGGCTTTAATGAAAGAGGATGACAAGGATGTAGTGGCGTTTACTGAGACATGGTTTACAGACAACCATGATTGGGAAGAAGGGGAGGAGGAGTGGCACTATATGTAAAAAATCATATTAAAGCTATAGACATGCAGGGCTTAAAAGAGAGAAAGAAGACACTTTGTGTTAAATTAAAAAGAGAGAAAGGGAAATCCATTTGCATTGATGTGATCTATAGATCTCCCTCACAGGGAGAAAAAGTGGATGAAGATTTAATTGAAGACATATGCAGTATTGCCATGAAAGGAGAAGTGCTACTGATAGGTGATTGACATATCCTTGCTGCAGTGTCATCTAGAAGTAAGGAGATCCTAGATTCTCTACAGGGAGAACTATTCTGGCAACTGGTAACAGAGCCCACACGTGAAGGGGCAATACTGGACTTGGTGCTTACCAATAGGGAAAGTGTTTCTGATGTCAGAGTTGGAGATCATGTAGCTGCATTTAAAACAGTTTTGGACAAGTTCCTGGAGGAAAGATCCATAAACCATTATTAAAGAGGATCCAGGAAATCCACTGCTTGCCCTATGATAAGCATTGTGGAACCTATGTGTCTCCTTGGGAATCTGCCAGGTACTTGTGATCTGGATTAGCCACTGTTGGAAACAGGAAAATGGGCTTGATGAACCTTGGTCTGACCCAGTAAGGCATTTCTTATAATCTTATACAGTGATCACCAGATGGTGTGGTTCAATATTAGGACTATGGCTGATAAAATTCATTCAAAAGCGAGGGTGAATGGTAACTGAATGTAATGATGAAATGAAGAGCAAGCCAGACTTCAGTTAAATTAAAACCAATTAGGACTTAGAATTACAAGACAGCTTTCAGTAAAATCGCAGCCAGCTGGGGCTTAGTATAACAAGCTAGCCTCAATTAAATTAAAGCCAATTAGGACTTAGTATTACAAGACAGCTTTCACTTAAATTTAAGTCAGTTAGGATATATTTTAACACAGAAAGTAGAATAGAGTAAATATTCTTTGAGTATATAGAGAGAAAATGTTTTCTAGTGACCTTTTACAAAGAGGCCTTCCAGTTACGAGGCAAAAGAACGTGGAAATTGTTTTAAATAGGTGTCAAAATCAAGTGACAGATCAGAGGGGCAATTTGAAAGGCTCCCTCTATCAAACTAAGGGAAGTGTGAAACACCCAGGTAATTAAGATATTGCCTTAGAAGTACAGATATAAACAGGTCATCCTCCCATCCATCCCAGCTCCCACCCACCCCAGGCATAATTCTTGATTTATAGCCTCTTAAACCAGTTATGGAGAAGGGGATGATCTTATTCACTTTCAGGTTTAACTCTTCATCAGCAGGTTATTATGCCTTAGGAGTAGATAAATTAAGTCCTGGCAGTTCAACTTGAGGAGAACACTAAAAGACCTTTACACTTATTAGGTATAATTGTATTGGTTGAAGTATCCCTATTCCCCTAGCAACTTTATATAACTTAACAATTTTAAATAGCTAAAAGAAACTTTAAATCTAAGATGCAGACAGCAGTCCAGCAGCGAGTTGGGGGCCATCCAGTCTTTTGCATTGAGTGTTAAATGTATGATTTTCTCCCAGTTGGTGAGAGGTCTTATGTGTGCACTAAGTGCAAAGGGCTCTTTGCTTTCAGTGAACAAGTCTGATCTCTGGAGGCTAGAGTAGTGTACTTGGAGGAGCTGAGGTAGGCAGAGAGGTATATGGATGAGGCAGAGAGGTAATAGAGAAGTCCCACCTCTAGCCTGACAGCCTTTCTGCTGCCATGGAGGAAAGAGGTCACGTGAAAGTATAGCATCACCTTGGTGTGGCAGGAAGTGATCCTCTAGCTAGGACCTGTCTTTCAGACAATGTAATACTCTGTCATACCAAGGATGTGTCCCCAGGGCCATGTGCCCATGAGGGAAGGGTTAGGACAGCTGTATAGTTGCTGATTCAATCATTAGGCATCTACATAGCTGGGTGACTGGTGAATGTGAGGACTGTCTGGTGACATGCCTATCTGGTGTGAAGGTAGCAGACCTCACAAGCCACCTAAACATGGTTTTAGATAGTGCTGGGGTGGAGCCTGCTGTCTTGGTACATGTTGGTACCAATGACATAGGACAATGTTGGAGGGAGGTTCTGGAAGCCAAATTTAGGCTTTTCGGTAGAAAGCTAAAATCCAGAACTTCTAGGGTAGCATTCTCAGAAATGCTTCCCATTCCACAAGCAGGACCCAAGAGGCAGGCAGAATTCTGGATTCTCAATACGTGGATGAGATGATCGTGCAAGGAAGAGGATTTGAGATTTGTTAGGAACTGGGCAACATTCTAAGTAAAGGGGGGGGGGGCTTTTCTGAAAGGATGGACTCTACCTTAACCAGGGTAGAATCAGGCTGCTGGCATTAATCTTTAAAAAAGAGATAAAACAGTTTTTAAACTAGATAATGGGGGAATACCAACAGTCAACCAAGAGTGCATTGTTCAGAATGATGGTCCTTTGAAAGATACCTGAAAAAAAAAGAAGTCAAGACATACCAGTAGAGAGGTTCCAATAAAGATAAAAGTAACCCAGGTGCCTTTAAGTAAACATCAGACAGAGTTGAAAGATTACAAATTAACCCTGTCATCAAATAGTCAGACTGTTAATATTAGCAAAAAAACAGACTTTAAAATGCCTGTATGCAAATTCTAGAAGTCTAAAAAATAAGATGGGAGAGTTGAATATATAGCAATGAATGAAAGGTTAGATATAATTGACATTCAGGGACCTGGTGGAAGGAGGGTAACGAATGGGACACTGTGATACTGTACCAGTCTACAAACTATATTGCAATGATAGAGTAGATCAATATCACAATGATAAGGGTGGCTCTATATGTTAAAGAGAGCATTGAGTCAAACAGGATAAAGGTTTTGCAGGAAACAAAATATACTGTAGAATCTCTATGGATAGAAATTCCATGTAAAAAGGGGAAGGGAATGGCAATGGGGGTGTACTATCCCCCTCCTGGACAGAATGAACAGACATATGATGAAATGTTAACTGAAATTAGGGAAGCTTGCAAAGGTTACAACACAGTAATAATGGGAGATTTCAATTACCCTGGTATTGACAGGGTCAATGTCACATCAGGATACGCTAGGAAGATAAAGTTTTTAGATGAAGAAAATGACTACTTCATGGAGCAGCTGGTACAGGAATCAATACGCAGGGATAGTATTTCAGATCTAGTTCTCAGTAGAACATGGGATAGAATGCGAGAGGTAACTGTTTTGGGGCAGCTTCGCAATAGCGATCATAAAATGATCACATTTGAATTAATAAATGGAGGGAGGATAGCAAAGATATTGAGTGTGCTAGTATTGAGCTTTCAAAGAGGAGACTATAATAAAATTAGGAAAATGGTTAAGAAAAAACAAAGAAGTATTTATTTATTTATTTATAAAGCTTTTATATAAAAGGAGGATCTACAAAGGTTAAGAGTTTACATCAGGCCTGGGCATTATTTAAAAATACAATCTTAGAAGCACAGACCAGATATATTCCATACTTTAAAAAAAGGTGGGAGGAAGGCCAAAAGACAGTTGGCATGGCTTAAAGGTGAGGTCAGTGAGGGTGTTATAGCTGAGAAAGAATACAAATATAGAAACATAGAAAAATGATGACTGAAAAAGACCACATGGCCTATCTAGTCTGTCCTTCCATATCAACAACTACAACAGTCCCCTTTTTTCCTTTAGAGATCCTCTGTGTTTGTCCCATGCTTTTTTGAAATCAGATACTGTCCTCATCTCTACCACCTCCATTGGGAGACTATTCCACGGATCCACCACTCTTTCCGTAAAGAAATATTTCCGCATATCACTCCTGAATCTATCTGGGGTTTCTAGTCCCACAGGTGCTCCTTGTGGTCTTGGGAAGCCACTTAACCCTCCATTGCCCATGTTCCCTGTAAGTATTAGTGTATGTGTCTCATATCCCCTCGTGTTAAATGTATCCCCCAACCGCTTTGACCCGGTGAAAAGCGGGATATAAATGCAGATAAATAAATAAATAAATAAATATCTCTTTTCACCCTCATCTCATCTCCCCTCATAGCAGAACTTGCTTTCAATCGAAAGAGGCTCTCCCCCTGTGCATTTATGCCATGTAGGTATTTAAACATCTCAATCATATAATTTCTTTCCCACATTTCCTCTAAGGTGTACATATTAAGATGCTTAAGTCTGTCCTCATATGCTCTATAATGAAGACCACTAACCATTTTAGTAGCCACCTTCTGCACTGATTCCATACTGTTTATATCCTTTTGAAGGTGCGGTCTCCAGAATTGCACACAACACTCCAAATGAGGGCGTACCAAAGACTTATATAGCTATCACCTCCTTTTATCTGTTAGCCATTCCTCTCCCTATGCACCCAAGCACCCTTCTAGCTTTTTCTGTCCCCTTTTATACCTGATTAGCTACTTTAAGATCATCAGACACAACCACGCCCAGGTCCCGCTCTTCTTTAGTGGACAAAAGTACTTCACCCCCTATACTATATTGCTCCTTTGGATTGCTGCAGCCCAAATGCATGACCTTACATTTTTTAACATTAAATCCCAGCTGCCAAATTCTAGACCATTCTTCAAGCTTAGCTAGATCCCTCCTCATGTTATCTACACCTTCTTGGGTGTCTACTCTATTGCAGATTTTGGTATCATCCGCAAAGAGGCAAACCTTACCCAACAGTCCTTCTGCTATATTATTAACAAAGATGTTAAAAAGAATGGGACCAAGGACAGATCGCTGGTGCACACCACTGATAACTTCCATCTCCTCAGAGTGAGCTCCATTTACCTGTACCTACTACTACTACTATTTAACACTTATATAGCGCTACGCATGCAGTGCTGCACAGACATGAATAAGAGACAATCCCTGCTCGTCGGAGTCCTGCTTGTTAGAGCTTACAATCTAGTCGAGACAGTACATAATACAAGGCAGTACACGATACAATTTAGTGCAAAGCATAGTATGGTTATACAGTTAGGTTATGCAAATGATGGGGAGTTAGGTAAGATGAGGGAAAGAAAATGATGGGTTTAGGTTAAGATGAAGGATGGGAGTCAGGATCTGAACGCGACAGTGAAGAGGTGGGTCTTTAACCTGGATCTGAAGAGGGCCAGGGAGGGTGCCTGGTGTATAGACACAGGTAAGCTGTTCCAGGCGTAGGGTGCAGCCAGGTGAAAGGAGCGAAGTCGGGAGTTAGCGGTGTGAGTGAAAGGCTTAGATAGAAGTAGTTTGTTAGCAAAGCGAAGTTGTCGATGGGGGATGTAGGGAGAGATGAGGGATGAGAGGTACTGAGGGGCCGCAGTGTAAATGCATTTGCAGGTCAGCAGGAGAAGCTTGAATTGGATGTGGAATTGAATGGGGAGCCAGTGAAGCGATTTGAGAATAGGAGTTACGTGGGCATAGCGAGGCTGGCGAAAGATTAGTCGAGCAGCATGATTTTGTATAGATTGAAGGGGGAAGAGATTGCTCACGGGGAGACCAGCCAGGAGTAGGTTGCAATAGTCGAGGCGAGAGGAGATTAAGGAGTAGATAAGCGTTTTGGTGGTGTGTTCAGACAGGAAGGGGCGGATTTTGCTGATGTTGTAGAAAAAGAAATGGCAGGTTTTAGCTACGAGCTGGATATGAGTGGAGAAGGAGAGAGAGGTGTCAAAGATAACCCCTAGATTGCAGGCAGAGGTAACAGGAAGGATTGTAGATCCATCCACAAAGACTGAGAAAGAGGGAAGAGGAGGGGAGGAGTTAGGGGGAAAGATGAGGAGTTCAGTCTTGGCCATGTTCAATTTTAAGCAGCGATGAAACATCCAGGCAGCGATGTCAGAGAGGCAGGCAGAGATCTTGGTCTGGATTGCTGGAGAGATATGAGGTGTAGAGAGGTAAATCTGGGAGTCATCGGCATAGAGATGGTACTGAAAGCCATGGGAGGAGATAAGCGTGCCAAGGGATTGGGTATAGAGAGAGAAAAGGAGGGGGCCCAAGACGGAACCCTGGGGTACGCCAACATGGAGCGAGGTGTGGAGTATAGTGTGCAATTCTGGAGACCGCACCTTCAAAAGGATGTGAACAGGATGGAGTCGGTGCAGAGGGTGGCTACTAAACTGATTAGTGGTCTTCATTATAAAGCATATGAGGACAGACTGAAGGATCTTAATATGTACACCTTAGAGGAAAGGCGGGATAGAGGTGATATGATTGAGATGTTTAAATACCTCCGTGGCATAAATGTTCAGGGAGAGAGCCTCTTTCAATTGAAAGCAAGTTCTGCTATGAGGGGACATGGGATGAGGGTGAAGGGAGATAGATTCAGGAGTGATATGCGGAAATATTTCTTTACGGAAAGAGTAGTGGATCCGTGGAATAGTCTCCCTGTGGAGGTGGTAGAGATGAGGACAGTAACTGAATTCAAAAAAGCATGGGACAAACACAGAGGATCTCTAAAGGTAAAAAGGGGAATGCTGTAGTTGTTATGGAAGGACAGACTAGATAGGCCATGTGGTCTTTTTCTGTCGTCATATTTCTATGTTTCTGTTTCTATGAGATGGGAGAGGAGGAGGAGCCGCCAGAGCATACACTAAAGGAGCGATGGGAGAGGTAGGAGGAGAACCAGGATAATATGGAATCCTTGAAGCCAAGTGAGGAGAGGGTGGCGAGGAGAAGGTTGTGGTCAACAGTGTCGAAGGCAGCGGAGAAGTCGAGAAGGTTAAGTACAGAGTAGAGGCCCTTAGATTTAGCAAGGAACAGGTAATTGGAGACCTTAGTAAGGGCTGTTTCAGTGGAATGTAGGGGACGGAAGCTGGATTGTAGTGGGTCCAAGAAAGCCTGGGAGGTGAGGAAGTTGAGGCAACGATGGTGGACAGCTCATTCTAGTAGTTTAGATATGAAAGGAAGGAGGGAGATGGGTCGATAGTTAGAAGGACAGGTGGGATCGAGTGAGGGTTTCTTGAGGAGAGGTGTGACAACAGCATGTTTGAAATCTACGGGGACTGTTGCAGTGGAAAGCGAAAGGCTGAGAATATGAGAGATGGCGGGGACAACGGTGGGGGAGATGGGGTGTAGGAGATGGGTGGGGACAGGGTCAGAGGAGCAGGTGGTGGGTTTGGAGGAGGAAAGAAGGAGTGGGGTTTCCTCTTCAGAGATTGTAGGGAAGAAGGAGAGGGTAGCAGAGGAAGTGTGGATGGGGGGGGGGGGAGAATTGTGGAGGGGGAGGTAGATGAGGGAATGGGGACTTGGAGGGTAATCTTGTGGATTTTGTCATGGAAGTAGTCAGCTAGGGTTTGGGCAGAGAGGGAGGGCGGGACTGGTGGCGGGGGGACCTTGAGAACGTCTAACAGGACGTGGGGTGGGTGGGGCCAGAGTGCCGAGAACCGAGGATAGTGCAGTGTTATAAGAGGATACTGCTGGGGGGGCGGAGCCTGATGTCCAGCGGGTAAGACGCTTCGCGCTGAAGCTCCCGAGAGGCCTACTTAGAATCCTGACTTAATACCTATACAAACTTACTATTTCGCTCCGGGCTGACCGGGGTACCTCGGGGGGGATGGCGGCCCATAAACCAGCGCGCTTGGACTTCGGGTCTCCTTCTTCTTCTCACGGAAAACGCTCCAAAACAGAGGTGTCCTCCCCACAGAAGATGGTTCCATTTCGGGAAAACCCCGAAATGCACCTGGAGATTTTAGAGGAAATACGTGGCGTGAAGGAATTGGTGCAGTCCAATGGAGAAGCGCTTAGAGCCCTGCGAGAAGACTTTGGAGTGCTCCAGGACCGACTTGAAAGTCTCTCATTACGGCAGGACAATATGGCGGGGGTCCTCGACTCGCACGCGGTGCGCTTGGGCACACTGGACAAGGCTGAGCGCCAGATACAGAATCTTCAAAAGGAGTTAGAAGATAGCAATAATCGAGCCCGTCGCAACAATGTGAGGCTCATTGGAATACCGGAGGGGGTGGAAGCGGGAGATATGAGAGAATTCCTGCTCAAAACTCTTCCCTCCTTGCTGAAGATCACCTTTCATAAAGAACTGGAAATCGATCGTGCACACCGTGTTCCTACCCACATGGCGCTCAACCGAACGACCCCCCGGCCTATTATCTTTCGCTTGCTACGATATCAACAAGTGGAACAAATTTTAAATGCTGCTCGGGCGAACCATCATTTGGAATTTGAAGGTCACAAAGTCTCCTTCTTCCCTGATTTGGCAAAGCCTACCGTTGACCGACGGAAGAAACTCCTTGCTTTTCGCCCTCGACTTCAACAGCTACAGGCTCGCTTTGGCCTGTTGTATCCCGCGAAGCTCCGAGTGACTCTCCACAACCAAACCAGGACATTCGAAGATCCTGATCTACTATCAACATTTTTAGACTCCAAAGAAGCAGAGCAGATGCGCTAATCCAACGACTTGGACTTTTATTTGCCGGCTCTGTCCGCCATTTTGAAGGGCCCGATGCGGCGGTCATAGTCAAGCACAGAGACTACCTGGACTTTCTTTCTTTCTTTCTATGACTTTTTTGTTTTTTGGTCTCCTATCCCTCCATGATGTGTGCCTCGGTCGGATTCGGAGCACGCACAGTCCTACAGGTTATGTGTTTTTTCAATTTCGGCCTTCTCTGGGGCTTCTCCCCGCAGACACATGGTCGCCAGTAATTTTTGGGGTTCTGCTTCTTCTCTACCGCGCTGCGGTTTTTCTTTTTTAATGTGGGGCGCTTCATTGTATTATCTAAGCTTATTTTCTTTTATGCCATATGTACAGCCAGATACAGTCAATATGAGGGACATTGTGAAATTATGTGCGCTATCATGCTCAGAATTTTTAACTTGTCTGAATGGCCTTATGTAAAATCTTATCACTCAACGTAAAGGGCATTAATAGTCCAATCAAAAGAAAGAAAATCCTTAGCTATCTTAGCCATGAGCATGCTGATTTAGCGTTTCTTCAGGAAACGCACTTAAACTCTGCTGAAACACTGAAACTCAATGTTAAGCCTTACATGGTGGCTGCCTATTCTCCCGCCGTTTCCAAACGGTGCGGGGTAGCCATTCTGGTTAAGAAATCTTTGCAAGCTACTGTAATTGATACTAGCGCTGACAAGGAGGGTAGATGGGCCCGAGTACATCTTAAGGTTGGAGATAGTGAATTTACATGTATTTGCATTTATGCCCCGAATGTGGACAACCCTGCTTACTATGCAAGTATTGCGCAGTTGGCACAGGCCTCTGCCAATACTCCATTAATACTTGGTGGTGATTTTAATCAAGTGTTAGACCCTCTGATAGATAGACAGCCGCCTAGAACGAGTAGTCCACCCAAGAGTCTTGCTACCCTTACAGCTCTGATGCAAGATCTTGCGCTGGTAGATATATGGAGGCTGCTTCACCCCTCCGACTTAGAGTTCACTTTCTTTTCTGCTGCCCCCCATCACTCCCAATCTAGAATAGATTTCTTTCTCATTTCCAAAGCAATGATTCCTCAAGTAGACACGACTAGGACTCATCCTCTCCATATTTCAGATCATGCTGCCATATCTTTATCATTACATGTCACTGCGCGGGACGATTCTCCCCGAGCTTGGTTTTTTGATAGATCCTTACTGGGTCAAAAAGATTTTCAGGTTGATATAAAGGCCGCTATCCAAGATTATTTTCATTTTAACTCACCCCATGACACAGCGAGCTGGGCTTGGTGGGAGGGTTTTAAAGCATCTATCCGCGCAACTATAACTAGCTATCAAATTCGGCAGGGGAAACAAAGAAAGCAGCAATTACTGATTCTAGAGCAGCAGATACAAGCTGGGGAGCGTCTTCTCACGTCCCGTACTGACCCATGTATTTTACTCCGTTTACAACGCTTGCGTTTTCAATACAATCAGCTTTTGTACACTGCTGCTGTTAAAAATATTGAATCACAACAAGGGCTATATTATCGGGAAAATAATCGTGCTGGCAAATTATTAGCAAATGCCCTAAAAGGTCAAAAAGAAGCCAAGCGTGTTACCGCCCTCCGTAATCCGTCGGGGGGGGGGGCTTGGTCACTAAAGATACCGAAATCTTAGAACTCTTTCGTGATTTTTATACTCGGCTTTATCAATCTGAATGTGATTTTGAGCCAGATGTATTTGAACGCTTACTTTCAGGGGTACAAAGACCGACCCTATCTGACGAAGATAGAGTGGCCTTGGACACACCACTTACTGTCTCAGAAATTCATTCTGCTATCAAGAAATGTGCCTCAGGTCGAGCCGCAGGCCCAGACGGTCTCCCTGCTGAATTCTACAAAACCTTTCACGCTGACTTAGCTCCAGTTTTGAAACTTTATTTTTCTGCTCTGGCCGAGGAGGGTTCTCCTTCTGGGTCCTTTTCAATGGCAAATGTAGTAGTTTTTGAGAAAGAGGGGAGAGACCCGCAACTAACAGCTAATTATCGTCCAATTTCCCTTCTAAACGCGGACTATAAAATATTTGCCACCATTCTCTCTACCCGGCTCTCTGATAGGATGCCTACCTTAATACACCCAGATCAATGCGGTTTCATTCCTGGTAGATCAACTGCTGACAATGCTCGGACTCTATGCCATGTACTGACTACCGCAGTTAATCTTGATCGCCCATTTGTTGGTCTCTCACTTGATGCTGAGAAGGCCTTTGATCGCTTAGAGTGGCCCTTCCTGTTTGCAGTCCTCCGCTGGTACGGATTCGGGGAAGGTTTTCTCCGTTGTCTTCGCACCATGTACGCACAGCCTACAGCCAGTATATGTGCCAATGCTTTAAAGTCTCAGCCTTTTCCCCTTCAACGCGGCACTCGCCAGGGATGCCCACTGTCTCCACTTCTCTTCGATCTTGCACTCGAACCCTTGGCTTTACTAATCCGGCAATCGGAGGAGATTCATGGAGTCCCCTTCACCCATAGGGAAATCAAAATTTCAGCGTATGCTGATGACCTTATGCTTTTTGTCTCTATAGACTCAGTACCGGCTGTCCTAGAGCAAATTGGTAAATACTCACAACTGTCCGGTTATAAGATAAATTGGACCAAGTCGGTAGCCTTTCCATTAAATCCTTTGCTTCATCAGGCAGATATGCAACCCTTCCCCTTTTTATGGCAACCTCGCATGGTCAAATACCTTGGGGTTCACTATTGTTCTCCTTTGGAAGACACTATCTCCTTCAATGCCAAAGACTTAACCTCTAAAGTCCGGGCGCTTACTCACCGCTGGACTCCTTTAACACTTACCTGGTGGGGTCGATTAGAAACCATAAAAATGATGATTGTTCCGAAAGTGAATTATATCTTAGAAATGTTGCCCTGTCTCTTACCTCGACGTATATATAAAGATATAGAGGGCCTTCTGACTAGATACTTGTGGCAAAACAAGACACCTAGGATAGCGAAACATAAGCTGCAAGCAGATAAGGAAAATGGGGGTGTCAGATTCCCTGATTTCCTGAAGTATCATCAATCTTTTCTTCTCAAACAAGGCGCTCGTTGGCTGGAAGATCCAGTACCGAGTAGACCTGTGTGGCTAGACATAGAAGAGGACCTTTGCAAACCGATTCCTCTTACTTTTCTCCCTGGTATGACTCTCCCATCAGACTCCCACTTTCCACCAATGCTTTTAGACACCTTAGGTGCCTTTAATAATCTTATGCAATCTTTAGACTCCCGACTCTGTCCGTTAGACAAGCTCCCACTTTGGTACAATACTCGATTTCGAATACAAAATAAGCCGATGGCGTGGAGCCCCTGGTACACTAGGGGCATTTGGATTCCTAGTCAGTTGTTCCATGAAGGTCGCTGGAAAACTTTTAGTGAATTGCAAATTGAATTTGGTCTCCCAGCGAAACACTACTTTCAGTTGGTGCAACTTCAGCATTGCCTTCGGAGTGCTAAGGTGCTCCCGCCATCGGCCTCCCCTACACAAGGTTGGTTGGAGACTATCCGATCTATCGGTAATTCACCGGGTGTAGCATCCAATTTTTACAAAACCTTATGTAATGCTACAACTAGAGATACCCCTATAGCGCAGAAAGCATGGGAGAGAGAATTGCATGTGACTTTGACCCCGGAGCAATGGAGCCTTGTCTGGAGTAGAGTGACACGGGTCTCCCGATCCGCCTCACTCACTCAGACACTCTTCTTTCTAGCCCACCGGTGTTTTTACACTCCTGACAGATTAGCCAAATGGAACATTACTCAGGGCAATAGCTGTTGGACATGTCATGCGGCCATTGGTTCATTACCTCATGTTATGTATGAATGTCCCGCACTACAGTATTACTGGCGTCGGGTCTGGGGTCGTATCCAGTCTATTTTGCACTTTCAAGAGCCCCTCTCTTGGAGGATAGTGGGACTTCGCTCAGCTGCGGGGATCCCCTCTCTTCCAAAAACGGCTTACTTCCTTTTGGACTTTATGCTTGGCATTGCTATTTCCCTAATCACGAAATACTGGAAAAATAGCTCTCATCTGAGCCCCAATGAATGGTGGAATCATGTCTGTCTCTACAGTAAATATGAACAAATACCTCGTATGTTTGCTTCCCCCATTCAGACTCCTCATCATCGGTCTAAATGGAAGATGCTCAATGACTATGTACATTCTGCTCAATGCTCTCATCTGACTGTCTAAATTTGTATATATCTTTGTCCCATGATTATTCTGTATCGCAGATACTCTTTTGATTGTTTTGATGTATAATCACTGTTGTTCGGAAGCGTTCACATGCTGACATAATCAGCTAGAGAAGAAGCGTGGGGGTGGGGGGTAATTGGGTTTACTTTTCTTTATTGTATACTTTTTTTGTCTCCTTTGGTGTGTTGTTTCTTTTGTTTGTTGCAAAATGAAAATAAAAAGTTAAAAAAAAAAAAAAAAGAGGATACTGCTTCGTCAATGGACTTGGAGGACAAAATGGAGGAGAGAGATGGAGAAATCGTGGAGGAGAGAGTCAGAGGATCAATATTATGGAGGTTTCTAAATAGGTCGGAGGAGACAGGATGAGGTTGGGACAGTGGAGCTGAAGATTAAAGGTTAAAAAGTGATGGTCATGTGAGGGAAGGATTGAGTTGCGGAAGTTTGACAGAGAAGAATTAGAGAAGAGTATCAGATCAAGGCAGTTCCCATGCAGGTGGGTGGGGGCAGTGGAGCAAAGTTGGAGATTAAATGAGGAGGTGAGGGCGAGATACTTTAAAGCATGGGGATCGGAGGGGTTATTGACGTGAATGTTAAAATCGCCAAGAATAAGAGTGGGGGAAGAGGGATCCAGAAAGACGGAAAACCAGGAGCTGGTAAGGAAGGTTGATTTGGATTTGTTGGGTGGGTGATAGATAACGGCTACTCGGAGGGGAAGTGGTGTGAGGAGGCGAATGGAGTGGACTTCGAAGGAGAGGGGGGAGTATGATTGAGGTGGCAGGAGTGGTTGGAATTGGCAAGAGGGAGAAAGTAGAAGCCCAACACCGCCACCGCGGCCAGTGGATCGAGGTGTATGGGAGAACTGGTAGCCCCCGTGGCAGAGAGCAGTAGCGGATGCGGTATCATCTGGGGGGAGCCAGGTTTCACTTAGGGAAAGAAGGTGTAGTGCATTGGTGATAAAGAGATCATGAGCAAAAGCAAGTTTGTTAGAGACTGAGCATGCATTCCATAGGGCACATGTGAAAGGGAGAGTGGAGGGAGAAAGGAGAGGGATATGGATAAGGTTGGATAAGTTGCGTGAGGATTTCTTTCCAGAGTAAGTCTGCGGTATAGGGGGACTATTATGTGAGGATCTATTTTCAGAATAATACAGGGAACTAGAGGGACTAGGGTACGGGTGGGTGTCACTGGGTGAGTATTCTGTCCATGTGGTTGAGAGATTGTGGCTAGAATGAGGGAGGGCGGAAGGGGAAAGGAGGGAGATATGGATGAGATTAAATAGGGTACATGAGGAGCTCTTCTTAGAATGGCAAAGATATCGGGGGGGGGGGAGGGGGTGGGCCAGGGTTGGGGTTGATGTTACCTGATGAGAGAAGTAGAAGGAGTAGTAGAGAGCGGGGTAGAGCGGAGGCAGTGCAGCAGAAGCGAGGGTGGGGTTGCCTTAAAGAGAGAGGGGCTGATTGAATAAGGGGGAGGAAGTGATGAAGCTCAAGGACGGATGCTAGGTTAGAAGACAGAATGGAGGGAGAAGTGAGGAAGGTAGAGGGGGAGGGGGGGAGAGGAGTGAGGGTGCTGGTAGGAGGGGAGGGAGTTGGGGAGTATGAGGAAGAGAAGGACAATGTGATGTGTGGCCATGGCTGAGGAGTAGTGGGGCTATGCAGTGTAATTTAATTTGTAGCAATGAGAAGGCTACGGGTTCTAAACACTATGTAGTATATGTTGGGTTACAAGTGGGGACTACACGCTGTGGGATATAGGTTAAGGTATAGGCAATGGGTAGTGGGGAGATTATAACCTGTGCAGCATGGTTCCGTGTAAGCAATGGGAAGCAGGTTTAATGTAAGCAGTGGGAAGCAGATTCAATGCAGGTTCAATGAAAGCAATGAGTAGGAGGTACAATGCAGGTAATGGGTAGCCAGTTCAGTGCAAGCAATGGGTAGCCAGTTCAGTGCAAGCAATGGGTAGCCAGAACGGTGCAAGCAATGGGTAGCCAGTTCAGTGCAAGCACTGGGAAGCAAGTTGGATGCAGAATTAATTGCAGGTAATGGGGTTGTGGTGGTGAGGGAGTGATGGGTAGTAATGGAGTCATTAGGCTGTGGGTAGCAGTAGTGGGTGCTTACTTCGCATGGAAGGAGGTTGGGGTCAAGAGATGAGGTGTGGAGGAGAGATTGTTCCTTCGCTGTTCCTTGACGGTTCCCCGATGATCTGTTGCGTTAGTCGGCTCACATCAGGGCGCCTTGGTCCCCACCTAAGGGCCATGCCAAAGGGCACTCTGGGGAGGCCCTCAGGCGTGGGCCCGCCAGGCGCAGGCACACCCGATGGCGCCCTTCTCCTAAGGGCCACTGGGCCGGCGTGCTCCTCGGCGGCGTGCTGCCGCAGGTGAAGTGCCCGATGACGCCCTTCTCCTAAGGGTCGCTGGGCTGGCATGCTCCTCGGCGGCATGCTGCCGCAGGTGAAGTGCCCGATGGTGCCCTTCTCCTAAGGGCCGCTGGGCCGGCATGCTCCTTGGTGGCGTGCTGCCACAGGTGAGGTGCCCGATGGCGCCCTTCTCCTAAGGGCCGCTGGGCCGGTGTGCTCCTCGGTGGCGTGCTGCCGCAGGTGTAGTGCCCGATGGCGCCCTTCTCCTAAGGGCCTCAGGGCCGGCGTGCTCATTGGCGGCATGCTGCCGGGTGGCGTGCTGCTGCAGGTGAAGTGCCCAATGGTGCTCTTCTCCTAAGGGCCGCTGGATCGGCGTGCTCCTCAGTGGCATGCTGCTACAGGTTAAGTTCCTGATGGCACCCCTCTCCTAAGGGCCGCTGGGTCGGCGTGCTCCTCGGTGGCGTGTTGCCAGGCGGCGTGCTGTTGCAGGTGAAGTACCCTTTGTTGCCTCCCACTCAACCAATTTCCAACCCAAGCAGTAGCTTTAGGGAGTGGAGGAGTGGCCTAGTGGTTGGGGCAAGGTACTTCAGGCCGGAAGGTCGGGGGTTCAAATCCCACTAGAGGATAGCAACCTTGGGCCAGAAGGACTGGGGTTTCTAGTCCCACAGGTGCTCCTTGTGGTCTTGGGCAAGCCACTTAACCCTCCATAGTCCATGTTCCCTGTAAAAAAAATAGTTATCTCCAAGTTATAATGCCCTGTTCAATGTAATTTCAGTTTGTTCAATGTAAACCGTACTGATGCAGAATAGCATGGTATATAAGAGAATGTAAATAAATAAATAAAAATAAAATCCCTAGGGTGCTCAGTTTGTTTATAAGTTGCCTGTAAGGAACGGCGTCAAAGGCTTTACTGAAATCCTGATACACCACATCTAGGACTCTCCCGCAGTCCCACTCCCTGGTCACCCAGTCAAAGAAATCAATCAGATTTTTCTGACAAGACCTGCCTCTGGTGAATCCATGTTGCCTCGGATCCTGTAATCCGCTAGACTCCAGAAACCTCACTATTTACTCTTTCAGCAGCGTTTCCAATAATTTACTCACTATAGAAGTTAAACTAACTGGCCTGTAGTTTTTAACCTTACTTCTTACATCCTTACTTCTGCTTTTGAGTAAAGGATCCACATGAGCCTCTCTCCAGTCCTTTGGCACCACTCCCGACTCCAACGAGGCATTAAAAAGGTCAGTCAGTGGAGCTGCTCGAATGTCCCCAAGTTCCCTCAGTATTCTAGGGTGTATCCCATCTGGTCCCATCGCTTTGCCTACTTTAAGCTTAGCTACAGTAGTTTCTCACGAACACAGTCTTCTAAAAAATTTTCAAGATACCCCTTGCTTCTGTTCCTGTTGCGGGTGTTTTCTGAGGTCCTGTTCCTGGTTCTTCATCTGTAAACACAGAACAGAAATATTTGTTAAGCAATTCCGCTTTATCCTTATCAGCTTCTACATATTCCTCCCCTTCACCCTTGAGTCTCACAATACCACTTTTGCCCTTCCTCTTCTCACTAACATAGCTGAAAAATGTCTTATCCCCCCATTTTATTGCATTAGCTATTTCCTCCTCTTTTTGAATTTTTGCTTTCCTGACTACTTTGCTAGCTTCTCTAAGTTTTTCCAAATATAGATGCCTGTCTTCCTCTCTCTGTGATCTCTTGTATTTCATGAAGGCCTCCCTCTTTTTCTTCACCTTTTCAACTACTTCTTTCGAAAAACATAGCAGTCTCCTTTTCCTTTTACCATTATTTACCATTATAACAAAAAGGTTGGTTGCCCTTAAAATATACCCTTTCAGTTTTTCCCACTGTTTTTCTATATCCCCCAGATGTTCTCCTCTTGCTAACAACGCCCTGAGGTATTGGCCCATCTTGGCAAAGTTAGTGTTCCTAAAGTCTAAGACCCTCGCTTTTGAATGGATTCTAACAGCTCTAGTGCTAATACTGAAACACACCATCTGGTGATCACTGGATGCAAAATGATCTCCCACTATAACATCAGAAACACTTTCACCATTGGTAAGCACCAAGTCCAGTATGGCCCCTTCACGTGTGGAGTCTGTTATCAATTGCCTGAATAGTTCTCCCTGTAGAGAATCCAGGATCTCTTTACTTCTAGATGATACTGCAGCAGGAATGTGCCAATCAATATCTGGCATTTTGAAATCCCCTTTCAGTAGCACTTCCCCATTCCTAGCAATGCTGCGTATGTCTTCAATTAACTCTCCATCTACCTCTTCCTCTTGTGATGGAGGTCTGTATATCACGCCAATACAAATAGATTTCTCTTTCCCTCTTTCTAGTTTAATTCATCTCTCTCCCTTTTAAGCTCTGTAATTCCAAAGCTTTAATATTATTTTTTACATATAGTGCCACTCCTCCTCCCCTTCTTCCTACCCTGTCCTTTCTGAATAAAGTATAGCCTGGTATAGTTACATCCCAGTCATGGTTTTCTGTGAACCATGTTTCTGTAACTGCCACTAAATCCAAATCAGCCACTCCCATTAAAGCGTCAACATCTGGGATTTTATTTCCCATGCTACAGGCATTTATACATACCACTTTCCATAAGTTGCCTCTTTTACCCATTTCCATAAAAGTACTTAATGTTTCACTTACCTGGGGGCTTTCTTCACCCATCCCCAATGAATTTAGTTTAAAGCCTTTTTCAGTAGCTTAGCCAGTCTGCTACTGAAGACACGTCGGCCTTTCTTGGACAGATGGACATCATCTCTGCAACCCTTGGAACAGCATCCCATGGTCCAGGAAACCAAAACACTGTCGATAACATCCATGCAGCCATGCATTCATCTCCAGGATGCGAGCTTCTCTGCCTTGACCTTTACCCTCAAGAGGGAGGATTGAAGAGAACACCACCTGTGCACCTATCTGCTTCACCCTCTGTCCCAGAGCAATGAAGTCACTTTTGATATGCTCAGAGGTATACCTGGCAGTATCATTTGTGCCAACATGGATTAGCAACATTGGGTAATAGTCAGTGGGCTTGATGAGTCTCGGCAAACTCTCCATAACATCTCGGATTTTGGCACCTGGCAGACAGCATACCTCTCCGGACATCAAGTCTGTTCAGCAGATGGATGCCTCAGTACCGCTCAGAAGAGAGTCACCAACCACCATGACCCTTTGCTTCCTTGTAGTCACTGATTCTGCAATTTTGGGGTACTTGAGCTCTGGTGCTTCCCTTTCCAGGGATGCTTTCACCTTCTCAACTTCCAGGGCTGCATAATGGTTCTTTATTTCAAGGACTAGAGAAGTTGGATTGGTGATTCTGCAGGCCCTTGTGACTTGTGTCCAACCTTCATCATTCTGTAGGCACCCTTCTTCTCTTCTGTTGGAGAGCTTGGATGTTGCAAGATGCATCTCATCAATGTACTTCTCACTGTCTTGAATGCTCCTCTGCCTCGCCACCTCTTCTCTGAGTTCCTCCACTTGTTTCCTGAGAGCTTCAGCATGCAGGCACCCTGCACATGGAACCAGTCCTTCAACTGGCATTGGGACCTCCGCTTGGACAGAGGCAGAAGCTGTAATGGGGGCAACAGCTTTAGCGATACGATTTTTCCCAGCCATTGTTCAGCTCATGGAGCTTAGGTATCTGTTAAAACAAAAGAGAGAGATCTACCAAAGTACCAGTCAATTTCCCAGCTGTCCTTTCAGAGAAAAAGCAGTTAAATCTCTTTAAGTATGTTCAAAATGTGCTGTTCCAAGTCCCTGTCTGTAGTTAATTGGGGAGGTGCCCTATAAAGCAAGACAGCTCACTAGGGGTAGGGGTGGGTGTGAGTTGGGCGGGGGGTAGGGAGGGAACTAACACCTGATTAGATGTCAGTAGTTTCAAAGAGCTGAGAAAGATACTAAAACAGAGTTTTAAACCTACCCCACTAAAGAAAATATTTCTCCTTATAAACTAAAGCACCAAAAAGAATGTAACTTTGTTTTAAAAATGTACCAAAAGCCTTTAAGAGCTCCCAGGCAGAGAGCTAGTAATTTAAAAAGCCACAAACTCTTTCCTTTGCTTGAAATGTATAGCCCCAGTTAGGAATGCGTAACAGGGGCTCTACAGAAAATTTTCAGAAAATGGAAAAAAGAGCCAAATGACAAAAACAGGAAAAGTGCAAGTACTGGCAAATTAAATGTAAGGCATTGATAAAGCAGGCAAAGAAAACATTTGAAAAGAAGCTTGACATGGAAGTAAAGTATATAATAAAACCTTTTTCAAGTATATGCATAAAAAAACCCACCAGTGATGGAGGCAGTTGGACCATTAGATGATGGAAAGGTAAAAGGTGCACTGAGAGAGAACAAGGCTGAGAGGCTGAATGCCATTTTTGCTACAGTCTTTACTAAAGAAGATGTTTGAAACTTATCCAAAACTCTGTCTTCGTGGGATGCTGATATCCAAATCACTTAGCTTTTGAAGTCTATGTCTCAGTAAATTTTGAAATTCGGGCTTTTGAGCATTCCTATTTCTATTCCAGGTTACCTACTGGATCTACGGTATGGAGATACTATTACCTTGTTGAATCCCCATATATGTTGCCATTTGGAGTGAAATGAGAATGAAAAGAAAAATACAATTTATATAATAATGAAATAAAGAATTTCAGATTGGAACCCGGTTATGGGCTCAAAAATTAAAAATTTAGAAATTGATTACCTTGCTAAGCTTAGCTGGTTTTTATAATTTAAGAATAAACATTGCACAAATAAGAGGAGTCTTTTAGACTACTGATGTTTTGAATGGCAATTCCCCTTGGGCAAGTAACTGCTCTGTAGAGGGATACTGACTTTGACACTGAGGTCTTTTCTCCTCTTCTTTATTGGTTACTCTATATTTAGGAGTATGTTTACTAAACTGCAGTAATGTAGCAGTGGCTACGTTAAGGCACGTTGACATAACGTAACGTAACGTTAACGTGCGTTAACGTTCCCGGCCGCAGTAAGTCCCGCAGAGGGTGTAGAGAGGGCGGAGAGAAGGGGTCAATGGGCGGGGAGTGGGCGGGGAGAGGCCCCTTCCACACTAACACGGGGAAATGAAGGGCTGAATCTTAACGCAACTGAAAACCTGGCGTTAGCACACATTTGCAAGAGAGAGAAAACATTACAATGTCAGCAATGTACAGCATAGGCAGGGAGCCACAGGAAAGTGATAGTAGTGCTACATTTGCAGCAACAGCATAGTGGCTAAGTATGAAAGGCCACTATGGTGACAGTGTGAATGGGGCATAGGGGGCTGCAGGCGGGACATGTAGTGGGGGCAACTGGGGCACAGGGATAACCAGGTGGACGCCTAGGTGACACATATGATTGAGATGTTTAAATACCTCCATGGCATAAATGTTCAGGGAGAGAGCCTCTTTCAATTGAAAGCAAGTTCTGCTACGAGGGGACATGGGATGAGGGTGAAGGGAGATAGATTCAGGAGTGATATGCGGAAATATTTTTTACAGAAAGAGTAGTGGATCCATGGAATAGTCTCCCAGTGGAGGTGGTAGAGATGAGGACAGTAACTGAATTCAAAAAAGCATGGGACCAACACAGAGGATCTCTAAAGGTAAAAAGTGGACTGTTGTAGTTGTTGTTATGGAAGGACAGACTAGATAGGCCATGTGGTCTTTTTCTGTCATCATGTTTCTATGTTTCTATGTTTCTATAGACATGAGAAATCAGCAAGACAGCTGCTGACCAAAGCAAAACAAACCACAAATACTCTGACCACCCTAGCCAATAGTTGCCAGGGCACACACCGGACATTCCCCCAGCCACCCGTCCCCCATGTGGAAGGGGCAAAATGTTGGTAAGCTGTGATGGAGGGTGTGTGTGTGGAAGGCCATGTATGTCCCTCACCCCTAACACCGCAACCTAGGCACCCGCCTATCCGTGCAGTGTATGGCCTGGGATGGCGCACCAACAACATATGCCCATGTCAGCATGACAGGGGGGTTGTGTGTGACCGTGCTGGAGGAGGCAGTGGCACTTGCCTGCAGTGGACCTAGGACATGCCCTGTACCAGTATGTGGTATGCAGTGCAACATAAAAGGTCTGGCTGAGAAAATTACAGGTAGCTCCAGGGACTACCATGCATCTGTAGCAACAGTGTGGTGCAGTACACCCAGCCAGTGTGTCCAGAAACAGAGGGTCACAGGTTTAAATCCCAGCTGTGGTTTCTGCAGAGCATGTCCCTATATTTTACCCTACAATGCAGATACAACAGCAACATGTGCAAAGCCCAAAGCAGCCGCGAACAGGGGTACAAACACCCACTCACACAGGCTCCACTATCCAAAGATGCATGGAGAGTCAGGCTGTTGGCACCAGCATTAAGCTGCAGTTATCACCAGAGCACTACTACTACTTCTGCACAGTTTAGCAATGTCGACACTGTGATCAGGACAAGTGTGGTGGGCAGGGTTACCAACCACCCCTATCTTTGCACAATGCTGCAATAGGAGTGTGTGTGTGTGTGTGTGTGTGTGTGTGTCGGTATGGCCCGGAGAAAGTGGATTGGCCAGGGTGCATCTTCACAGGGTGTGGGGCAATGGTTGGGACACTGTGGTGCCCAACCACTGCCTGCATGGACAGGGTGGCCACAGCATGTCATGCTGGGAGGGCACTCACTCTAACCGAGCAGTGACCATGGCATGTCTAGGTTCCCACATAGCGCTCTACATTATCTGCCTCCAGTGATACTTTTGTGTTCCCAGTGCTGGGGCCCCAGTCAGTGAGATGGTCATTTGGTGCATGTAGTCAGTGCTCTGTAAGCATGCACTATGGACTGGCTAGTGGACTGTCTGCAGTTAGACTGTGCATGGTTGGAACACCTATAAGGTGCAGTCTGACTGTGCTGTCTGCTGGTGACTGGCAGACAGTGGTGTGAGGCAGTTGGGATTTTCCAGAACTTACCTGAACATTGCTGCTAGTCTGCCACTGCCCCAGTCACAGGTATGGCTCTGGCCCACCAACCCTGGAGGGCTGTCTTATACCAGCAGGTTGGAGGTTGCTTCACCAGTTCTGGGGCACTTGTCCCTTACCTACAAAACAGGTGATGTGGGCCCTTTGGGGTATGTAGTGTATACCACTGTGACCAATAAAGGCACTGCTACACAAACCTCATGCAAGTCTAGAAACCCCTCTGCCCTGATAACAGGTGCCCATCTCAGCCAGACCCCAACACAGGGTACACACTAATCTGGGGGGTGTCTGGTCCCAGAGGGCCACATGTGATTGCAGGATACAGATGGACACCACATTACCTTCAGCAGCACTGCAAGGAACACCTGTCACACACTGGTAATGATGGGATGTACAGCAGGACCTATCTCTAGCACCACATGTACTGTGGACCTAGTGCTGGGCACCCATCCTATCCCTCAGGGAGAACACAGAACCTGCACAATGGCATGGTTTGTAGCTACTCTGTGCCAGTATCATGCACTGTCAGTTCATCTTTCCAAGCTGAGGTACCGGAGAGGTGCAGACCCCATTTGGTGATCAGCTGTAGACTGCTATTCAACATGTGCATTGCATCATGGGTACTGGTGGGGTTACCCTATCCTGGAACTCAGAGCAGACAGTTTGTGCAGTGACCTGCAGTCCTTCTGTACCCAGCCATTGCTATGACATATACCACAGAGGTATAGCCTACTGGTTAATACAATGCCATTCTCAGCAGTGTTCATGGGTTCAATTCCTCCTTGTTCCCTCCTCTCATGCCTGTCCTACTCAAATAGTATGCATGCCTGTAACAGTCATATTTTTTCAGATCTCTGCTGCCATCTCATAATACCCTCGCCACAATTGCCAACATTCCCTCGGTCCGTCTATCTGCGCCTGTCAACTGTGTAGAGTCCTGTCTGCCTGTGCAGGCTGCCACCCCATGTCATGCACTGCTACCCTTTCCTGCATTGCGCCTCTTCATGCTTGCCTCACCTGTGCCTGATCTGCATGGCACCAGCACTCCTCTGTCCACCCATCATTGTAACTATCCTGCCACCTCCGCCTCCACTGGGGGACACGTATTCTGATCGTCTGCCACCAACTGTCTTTCCAGTACTTTACATTGCCAACACTCTGTGCTGTGGTACAGTTGCCCCCACCATGTTTGTCATCAGTACTGGCAGCCACATGGGATGCCCGCAGATATGGCAGGTCCAGCGGCTCCCAGCTCTCCCTCCTTCACTGACCTGTTCATTGCCTTTCCTGAGTGCTCTATCTAGTGTTAGGGCTACATCTGTCTCTTTTCCTCACAGGTCATGCATGTCCTCCTGAGGCACCTTGCAGCCCTTAGGGCATACTAACCTAGGGCACTGTAACCTTGTTAGTCCACCTTAACCTATGGTTCCATAGCCCAGGGTGCCTTCTACGGTTTCTTGTCCAGGGGTGCCTAATATGGCGCTTAGCCTAAGGAGCCCTATAGGGCGCCTTATGAGGCACCTTATGAGGCACCTTACAAGGTGCCTTGTAATGTGCCTTGTAAGGTGCCTTATAAGACACCTTGTAACACGTGTTAGCTGATATGGCTTGCTGTAACGATGCACCACACACGCCTTTATATGGGCATCTGTACCTTTACCGCGGAACCTAACGCGAGTGACATTACCGCAGTTTAGTAAACATACCCCTTCGAGTTTTTTGGTTCTTTAAGCTTCCCCGAGGATTGCAATGGCTTTGGATTATAGATTGTATAGTAAGAGTGACTCTTTAGGGGTAGGAAAGAGTATGGTTTTGCACTAGTATTTACATTAAATGTGATCCCGAAGTTTTTCTTTCCTTTTTAAGTGTCTGTACTTCTGGTGCATTTTTTTGTATAGAAACTTACCCATGTCAGAAATTATATTTAAAGGTGATGTATCATAGAAATTAAAACAAGTCTCGATAAATTGGGAAGATGTAATACAACTAATTGATAAACTAAAGAGCAGCAAATCATCTGGACTGGATGGCATACATCTCAGGGTGCTGAAAGAAATGAAATATGAGATTGCAGAACTACTATTAGTAATCTGTGATCTATCATTAAGATAATCTGTAGTACTTGAAGATTGAAGAGTGGCCAATTTGACATCAGTACCAGGCAAAATGATAGAAACCATTATTAAAAACAAAAGTACCTAACATGTAGAAAGTCATGGTTTAATGACCACAGAAAGTCAACATAGATTTAGCCAAGGAAAGTCTTGTCTCACCAATCTCTTATATATTTTAAGGTGTTAATAAACAGGTAGATAAAGGTGAGCTGGTTGCTATAGTTTATCTCGATTTTTAGAAAGCCTTTGACAAAGTCCCTCATGAGAGACTCTTGGGAAAATTACAAATGCATGGGATAGGAGGCAATTTACTATTGTGGATTAAGAACTTGTTGAAAGATAGAAAACAGAGATTAGGGCTAAATGGTTCATTTTCTCATTAGAGAAAGGTGAATAGTGGAGTACCCCAGGTATCTGTGCTGGGCGTGCTGCTTTTTAACATATTTATAAATGACCTGGAAATGGGGATAACCTGTGGGGTGATCATATTTGCCGATGGTACCAAATTATTCAAAGTTATTAAAACACAAGAGGATTGTAAAATATTTCAAGAGGACCTTGATAAATTGGGAGACTGGGCATCCAAATAGCAGATTAAATTTAATGTGGACAAGTGCAAAGTTATGCACATAGAAAAGCACAACCCAAACTACAGTTACATGATGTAAGTTTCCACATTAGGAACCACCACCCAGGAAAAGGATTTTTCCGTCATCATGGATAATATGTTGAAACCTTCTGCCCAGTATGCAAGACAGCAAATAGAATGCTAGGATTCATAAAGAAAAGAATAAAATGAAGGATATTGTAATGTTTCTGTATCGCTCCATGGTGTGACTGCATCTTGAATATTGTGTGCACTTCTGGTCACCATATCTTAAAAATAAAGCAGAATTGGAAGAGCCACCAAAATGGTAAAGGGGATGGAAGGATATCCCTATGTGGAAAAGAGATGGCTGAGAGGAGATATGATAGAAGTCTATAAAATAATGAATGAAGTAGAATGGGTAAATATAGATTGGTTATTTACTCCTTCAAAAAGTAGAAAGATTAGGGAACGCAATGAAGCTACTATGTAGCACATTTAAGACTAATTGGATAAATATTTTTTCACTCAATGGATAATCAAAACCTGGAATTTATCAGAGATTGTAGTAAAAGCTGTTGGTGTAGCTGAATTTAATAGAGGTTTGGACATATTTCTGGAGGAAAAGTCCATAAACCATTATCATCATTCCTAGATTGAAGACAGAGATATTTTATTTATTTATTTATATTCTCTTATATACTGTGCTATTCTGCATCGGTGTGGTTTACATTGAACAAACTGAAATTATATTGAAAAGGGCATTATAACTTGGAGATAACTATGTTAGAGGGAACATGGGCTATGGAGGGTTAAGTGGCTTGCCCAAGACCACAAGGAGCACCTGTGGGACTAGAAACCTCAGTCCTTCCAGCCCAAGGTTGCTGTTCTCTAGTGGGATTTGAACCCCTGACCTTCCAGCCTGAAGTACCTTGCCCCAACCACTAGGCCACTCCTCCACTCCACATATTACACCTGATTGAATGGAGCTGCAAATGTCAAAATATACTTTACATGCATTGTCACGGGGTAGAGCAGGAATTACCTATGGAAACAGAAAGGGCAGGGATAGGTAGATCTGAAACTGACAGATCCAAGCACATGCTGCAGGGTTGCTATAAGCAACCATGGAAAACAAAGGTAACCAGAGGTAGAACGTGCTCCTGCAAAGGATTACCTCATCCTCAATCAGTTAATGAAAGGCAGCTGAGAGCAGGGCAAGGTCAACAGAATGCAGGTAGTGACGCAGTTAAAATGCATACAGAGTCACTTACCGGCAGAACTAAGCAGGATTTCTCAGAGAGCAGAACTAAGCAGGATTTCTCAGAGAGAGGAGCTAACTGGGATTTCTCAGAGAAGAGAGACATTAAGGATACTACAACAGCTGGGGCAGAAAAGGAGAATACTTCTCATTGGAGTTTGAATAAAGTTCCTAAGGAAAGAATATCCAAGGGCAATTGCAGGGTGCTAGGAAGCAAGGAGCAAGAGGCCAGTGAAAAGAATCACAGAGGAATTCAATCCAGCAGGAAAGAGAAACCCTTGAGAGACGGTCCTTCTGCTAACAGGTACCCAGAAAACAGTAAGGGGTTTAGAAGGGACACTTACCTGTTTAAGAACCAGCCAGTGGCTAGAGGCAGTAAGAAGCCTGCTTTTAGAAGTATCAACGCTGACTTTCCATGCTGTAAAAGCTCGAGAGAAATCCTCCCTGAGGACTGGCTGAAAGCCTGTAATAGAGAGGGCCTTAGAAGCATAAGTTTTCCCTATACACAACTAGGAAGGTTGGGTCCCCTAGGGGCAGACTGTGAGAAATACGGTAACTTCCCATCCTACCTTGGTGAAGGGGGGAAGGGAAGTCTTGCAGAAGACGGAAGCTTGCACAGCCAAGAAAGGAGACACAGCTGTTCAGAGAGTAGCAACCAGGGAAGCTACGATGCAATGGACTTTGAATTAGCTGAAGATAATACAGAGGTATCTCAAATGGAATGTGCTTTGACCCTGGCTAATGATGTGTCTTCCTTATGCTAAGTTGTGCTAAGAAGATAACCTTTTAAAGAAAAAGGATTTCTGAAAACTACCTGTATAAATTTAGTAGCTGTTATATTTTGAGTTAAGCTGAAATGAAGCGCTTTTGGTTCCAGTAGTATTTTTATTTGTACCAGAAAACATGGTCTGTTTCTGTTAATTCCTCACGTGCAAGAATCCACCCGGAAAGGGATAATAAAAATACCTCTTACTAAAAAGCCTGGCTGCTCGTCACAACTACAACCTTTAGAACGGCTAGTGGGAGATAATTCCCAGGGGGCCTTAAAAGAGCCCCAGCTACATTAAAGAAGAGGCCCCACTGAAAATCCCCTAGGCTGCCTCCTAGCGGGGTAAGTAGGTGGGTGACAAATGGCGTAGTTGGCAGGATTTTTTGCCTGAGGATTAATAAAGAAGCACTGCAAAAACTACTAGGCTGCCAGAAGCACTGTATCCAGACTGTGGAGCACCACAAGAGAAGATTCTCCGTGCCAGACGCTGCGAAGACCAGCTGACTTTCTCACAGGCTGAACCCTGCCAGGAGCCTCAGGTAAAGGGTACCTGGGCATAACCGGGGCAGGACAAAAAGTGAGAAAGAGGGTGCTGGTAGGCGGTGGAAAGTTTGGCAGAGGGGAGAAAGAAAAGGGTTGTGGTATCGCCCTTGGTTTTTTTTTCTCTTCTTTTCTCCACAGGGACGTCTGTAGCAGGAATGGATCCACAAGACGTCGCGGCATGGATGCAGAGGCAGTGGGACAAGCAGATGGACTTGATCCGGTATCTGCAAGACCAAACTACTGCCAATATGAGGGAGCAACAGAAACCTCTAATGGACACCATGGAGGCATTACTGAAAAGGCCAGTGGAAGCCAGAGCGGACATCTCCATGTTTCAAGGAATAGGACTGAACCATCAAGGTGCCCTGTCGTTAGGACAGTTAAAACCACATGATGATGTAGATGACTACATTGACGCCTTTGAGCGGATAGCCGCAGTGTTAAAATGGCCGGAAGAGCAATGGGCAACCAGGTTTGCCATATCTTTATCTGGTGAAGCTCTTTCTGCATATAAAGCCATGCCAGCCACCCTGGCGACTGAGTATGCAGAAATAAAAAAGGCTGTTAAAGATAGGTTAGGGCTGACTCCCATTTACTATCATAAGATGTTTAGGGAGGCAAAAATAAAGCCTCAGGAGACCCCTAAGGCCCTATCACAGAGGCTAAAAAGTTTGGCCAGAAAATGGTTGGTTCCGGAGAGAGCTACTCTAGAAACAATCATGGACCAAATTGTATTAGAACAGTATATGCAAGCTGTCCCCCAGGAGGTTAAAACATTTATTTCACTTCAGCACTGTCAGACCACCGATGAGGCAGCCATCCTTGCTGAAAGGTTCCAAGCAGCGGAGATGACTGACGCCTCGGGGGTAGGGTTATGGCGGGCGGCTGGGATGAAAAGTTTTAACGGAAAAGGGTATAAAAGAAATGTTAAAATGTTTGATGTTAATGCTGTGAATACTAATGTTTTGCATAGGCCCAAAGATACATGTTTCACCTGCGGGAAGGCTGGGCACTTCCAGAGGAGCTGTCCTGAGAAAACTGTACTTATGTCAAGAGAGAAGGAGGCGAACCTGGATGGGTTCTTCCTACCCGTTAAGATAGCAGGTAGGAACACACGGGCACTACTTGACTCGGGGGCTGACCAGAGCATGGTTTCGAAGAAGCTCTGGGAGGCTATTTGGGAGCACCGTTCGTCGCCCCCGAGTCAAGCAGAAGGCCGAGTCCGTATTAAGTGTGTGCATGGAGCGGGCTCATATTATCCCCTACACAACCTAGAAGTAGAAGCACTAGGAACAAAACAGCAGTTGTTGATGGCTGTCATTCCAGGACTACCTAGAGAAGTGGTATTAGGCCGAGATTGGTCACCATTTTTTCACAAAATGGAGAAGGGGTTTCACAAGCTGGATCAAGGAGCTTGTCAACATCAGATAGCTCCTAGAGTAAAAGGATCCGAGGCCTTAGCAGCCAAAATCCCCAGTCCTTTATTCGGGAAGATATCACAGGCTAAAGTGCCCACACAAGTATCTAAGAGGGGGGGTCCCTTAAGAAAGTCCAAGTTTGTGCTTCAGTTCTGCAAGGTATCAAAGCGAGCGAAGAGCCCACAGAGAGCTTCCCCAGAGGCTGCAGGGTATGACCTCTACAGCGCAGAGGAAGCCATAATAGTGAGGGGAGGAAAAGCTTTAGTAGATACTGGCATACAGGTTAAAATGCCGGAAGGCTGTTACGGCCGGATTGCCCCAAGATCAGGCTTGGCAGTGAAGTTTTTTCTAGATATAGGGGCAGGGGTTATTGGCCCTGATTACAGGGGCTGCATTAAGGTCCTAATATTTAATTTTGGAAAGCAGGACTTTAAAGTTCAGATAGGGGACCGCATTGCTCAACTAATTTGTGAGCGTGTGGGCTTTCCTGCTGTAGAGGAGGTATCAATGTTACCATCCACTACTCGAGGGGACCAAGGGTTCGGGTCTACAGGGCAAAAGGAAGTAAAAATTATGACAGCCTTAGCGGAAGAGGAAAGGGAAGAAGACCTGGGCCCTCAGATTTCCGATTTAAAAGAACGACCTAAACCTAGGTTAGGGGCAGGGCTTTCCCTGCAGCAGCAGCAGGAATTAGCCCAGGTCTTGGATAGATTTGCTGATGTCCTGACCACCAAGCCCGGAGAAACCCATATTTTGGCCCACGAAATAATTACGGAGCCCGGAAGGGTGATCCGACAGCGCCCTTATCGTATGCCGGAAAGTAAAAAGAAAGAAGTAATAAAGCAGGTGCAGGAGATGGTCACTATGGGAATCATAGAAGAATCGCATAGTCCCTGGTCGAGCCCCATAGTGCTGGTGCCCAAGCCAGATGGGACTCAGCGGTTTTGCATAGACTTTCGGAAAGTAAATGACATTTCCCAATTCGATGCGTACCCGATGCCCCGCATCGATGATTTACTAGACCGTCTAGGACAAGCCAAATATTTAACAACACTTGACCTTACGAAAGGGTATTGGCAAGTTCCATTAACAAAGCAGTCCAAACCCAAAACAGCGTTCAGCACGCCTATAGGGCTTTTTCAATTCAAGCGCATGCCCTTTGGGTTGCATGGCGCCGCTGCCACCTGCCAGCGCCTGGTGGATCAGATATTAAGACCCCACCAGGACTATACATTAGCCTACATGGATGATGTAGTGATATTTAGCACCACTTGGACCCAACACCTGGTGAGAATAGAGGCGGTTTTGAGAGCACTGCGTAAGGCTGGGTTAACACTTAACCCCGCAAAATGCCAATTCGCCAGTGAAGAGGCTAGGTACCTGGGCCATATGGTTGGGAGGGGGTAGTACGGCCCCTAGCGAGCAAAATTGAATGTGTACGAGACTTCCCCAGGCCAGGAACAAAAAAACAGGTCCGTAGTTTCCTCGGTCTAGTGGGGTACTACAGGAGGTTCATTCCTAAGTTTGCGGAAGAAAGTCTTCTCTTCACCGAGATGCTTAGAAAAAATGCCCCAAACACTGTAAGGTGGACCCCTGAAGCTGAGGAAGCCTTCATTACCCTAAAGGACAAGTTATGCAAGGCTCCTGTACTAAGGGGAATTGATTTTAGCCTACCCTTTGTAGTCCAAACGGACGCATCTGAAACAGGGTTGGGGGCGGTCATGTCCCAGGTGTTCGACGGGGAAGAACATCCAGTGACTTACTTAAGCCGCAAGCTATCAAAGGCCGAGAGAAACTACTTGACGATAGAGAGGGAATGCCTCGCGATTAAATGGGCAGTGGAGTCCTTACGCTTTTACCTGACCGGGAGGAAATACCTGTTAGTAACTGAACATGCCCCCTTAACATGGTTGTCCCAAATGCACAATAGTAATGCCAGATTAACCCAATGGCATCTTGCACTCCAGTCCTTTGACTTCTGGGTACAGCATAGGGCCGGAAGACTTCATGGGAACGCAGATGCCTTATCATGGATTACGTGCTGGCCGAAAGCTACGGCAGCCCGTAATATTTTAAGGGGGGGGGATTTGTCACGGGGTAGAGCAGGAATTACCTATGGAAACAGAAAGGGCAGGGCTAGGTAGATCTGAAACTGACAGATCCAAGCACATGCTGCAGGGTTGCTATAAGCAACCATGGAAAACAAAGGTAACCAGAGGTAGAACGTGCTCCTGCAAAGGATTACCTCATCCTCAATCAGTTAATGAAAGGCAGCTGAGAGCAGGGCAAGGTCAACAGAATGCAGGTAGTGACGCAGTTAAAATGCATACAGAGTCACTTACCGGCAGAACTAAGCAGGATTTCTCAGAGAGCAGAACTAAGCAGGATTTCTCAGAGAGCAGAACTAAGCAAGATTTCTCAGAGAGAGGAGCTAACTGGGATTTCTCAGAGAAGAGAGACATTAAGGATACTACAACAGCTGGGGCAGAAAAGGAGAATACTTCTCATTGGAGTTTGAATAAAGTTCCTAAGGAAAGAATATCCAAGGGCAATTGCAGGGTGCTAGGAAGCACGGAGCAAGAGGCCAGTGAAAAGAACCACAGAGGAATTCAATCCAGCAGGAAAGAGAAACCCTTGAGAGACGGTCCTTCTGCTAACAGGTACCCAGAAAACAGTAAGGGGTTTAGAAGGGACACTTACCTGTTTAAGAACCAGCCAGTGGCTAGAGGCAGTAAGAAGCCTGCTTTTAGAAGTATCAACGCTGACTTTCCATGCTGTAAAAGCTCGAGAGAAATCCTCCCTGAGGACTGGCTGAAAGCCTGTAATAGAGAGGGCCTTAGAAGCATAAGTTTTCCCTATACACAACTAGGAAGGTTGGGTCCCCTAGGGGCAGACTGTGAGAAATACGGTAACTTCCCATCCTACCTTGGTGAAGGGGGGAAGGGAAGTCTTGCAGAAGACGGAAGCTTGCACAGCCAAGAAAGGAGACACAGCTGTTCAGAGAGTAGCAACCAGGGAAGCTACGAGGCAATGGACTTTGAATTAGCTGAAGATAATACAGAGGTATCTCAAATGGAATGTGCTTTGACCGTGGCTAATGATGTGTCTTCCTTATGCTAAGCTGTGCTAAGAAGATAACCTTTTAAAGAAAAAGGATTTCTGAAAACTACCTGTATAAATTTAGTAGCTGTTATATTTTGAGTTAAGCTGAAATGAAGCGCTTTTGGTTCCAGTAGTATTTTTATTTGTACCAGAAAACATGGTCTGTTTCTGTTAATTTCTCACGTGCAAGAATCCACCCGGAAAGGGATAATAAAAATCTTACTAAAAAGCCTGGCTGCTCGTCACAACTACAACCTTTAGAACGGCTAGTGGGAGATAATTCCCAGGGGGCCTTAAAAGAGCCACAGCTACATTAAAGAAGAGGCCCCACTGAAAATCCCCTAGGCTGCCTCCTAGAGGGGTAAGTAGGTGGGTGACAGCATATATGCATATTTTATGAAAACATCTGCAAAACTCATGATTCTGCCAATGCTCTGACCCATGTATGCATACTATATAAGTATATGACAGCTTGTACTTTATTTTGTTAAAGTCCTATTTTGCTTGTACAGTGTTATTTTATGCTCAAAAATGGTTTATACAATTACCCTCTACATGTCTATAGAGAAAATGATTAGTATATGTGGCCTTCAATGCATGTTAATAAATACTATTTGATATCACAGGTTTTATCTAGAAAATTGCATTATTAGACTATTGCACAATGAAAAGACTTAAACCAAATCTACTAAGATTATTCTGCATAACACATCCTAAGAGCTGGTATGACAACCTCTTCACTCTTATTTAGTCATAAGATCAGCAAATAAATGATATATTCATGACTGCTTTATTACACCAAATCTACACACTTATTTCACAGAAATTTTTGTCTTGAAATGAATTTACCTATGGAGAGAAATTAGTCATTTTTTCACATTGTCATTTACAAGTGTTATTTCATAACCACACTACCACAGAACAATGCATCCTTCAGTAATTCAGGCTGTTGGGCAAACAAAGCCAAATGAAAAACATTTCCAGCATGAAAGCTTTGTCAAGCGTTTACAGGAGCTTGTTTATCAGAGATGAATGCAGGGAGAACAGCTTGAAGCAGTGCTCATTCCTTTAGACCATATCTTACCTGCATCCCACACAAGCATGTTGCTACTCCTTTTTCTGTCACTGTAAATAACTGACATTAGAAATGCAAATCAGAAAATAACCCTTATAGGAAACCATTTTAATGTAATAAATTCAATCTTAGATGCAAAGAAACAAGGAAACAGAGAGCATGATGGTAGAGAAATATCCTAGGTCCATTCTGTTTGCCTATTCACAACTCCTGCTCGGTTTTCTCTCTCAGGGGCCCTTTTACTAGTGGGTGCTAAGCAGTTAGTGCGTGTTACAGCACATGCTAACCCCATACTGTAGGTGCTTCAACTGTGCAACACACGAGGGGGTTGCAAATGGGTGGGTTAGGGGCAGAGGGTGGTCAGGGTGAGTGCCTTGCACGCAACACACCCTGCACTAACTGCAAGGCAAGGAATTAGCACTGGTGCACTTACCACCACCTTCAAAGATACCCCCACGATAATTTTGGCCCATGTTAGGGCAGGGTGAACCACGTTAACTGCTGGGAATGTGCTTTCCATGCCCTCGACAATTAACACAGTGGTGCTCCACCTAACCTACTATCATTTTGAGTGTTATGACTACATTAGGTGCAATACTATAACTCCCTTTAGTAAAGGGGCCTCAAAGAGACCTTCTTTGCTTGACCCATGTTTTACTGATTTTTGACACTGTCCTGTTCCCATCACCTCTATTAGGAAACTGTTCCATGTGTCCACAACTTTCTGTAAAAATATTTCTTTATACTACTAATGAGTCTTCTCCCTTTCACCCTCACCTCGTGACCTGACATTCACGATCCTCCTTGTCCACTGTACCTCTATTCCTTGTAGGTATTTGAATATATCATACTGTACCTCCCCTTAATCTCCATGATATAAGTCTTTAGATTTTTAAGTCTATCCCCATATGCTTTATGATGAAGACCATGGTCCATTTTAGTATTAAGCCTCTGAATTGACTCCCTCTGGTTTATATTCTTTCAAAATCTGTCATTTCAGTAATTATACACAATACTCCAAATGAGATCTCACAAAAGGCTTATACAGGGGCAATATCACCTCTTTTTCCTGCTGGCTATTCTTCCCCATATGTGCCCAAGAAATCTGTTGACATCTTTTTTAATACCTGTTTACTAGATATCACCCCCAGATGCTTTTTTTTTCAAGCACAGAACTTCACACCCTAGTCTGTACAGCTTTTGTATCTCGAATGCACAACCCTACATTTCCTTATCGTTCCTCCAGTTTAGTCCTCCACCTCTGGGTAGTGTACCTCCTCCTGCAGCTTGGAGACTGGGCATATCAGAATTGTGACATCACTGGATGTAGCCTGCTGGTCTCTCCCATCAGCCCCAGTGTGTTCAGTCTCCATGCAGCAGGGGGACGTAGTGAGCCTAGGTGCTGGGCTCATTTGAAGGTCTGATAAGGAGCATTAGTTAGTTAGAGTAGTTAATTGGGGTTCCTTTATTTTCTTCCCCTTTAATTAATTTATTCATTTATTTTGTGCTGTTATTTTAAAAAAAATAAGAAAAACCTGGCAAGGCTCAATCCTGCTTAAGTTGATGCCCTTCACCTCCCGAGTTCTCTGCTTTTGGTGAGCTGCTCTCCCCTCCTAGATTGAACAGAGGGGAGTTGTGCAGCAGGGCAGCAGGTTCTGATGTCAGCTCCGGTGATCGCAACGTGCTGTTTTCGACGTTGGCTGAGCAGTCGGGGTAAGAGAGCTTTCTCCGCGATCGCTGCTTACAAGACTGTATGAGCAGCGTCGTGAATAGCAGGGCTGCCGATAGCATTGGCGAAGTCTAAACTGCTGTCTGGGGGCTCCCGACAAGCAGGTAAGTGCCTCGGGGAGCTGCAGCTCGGCGGGAAGAGTTTTACTGCTGCATCGGGGATCGCGGTGGCACTCAGGCCTGATGCGTTTTTGGCGGACTTTTCTTCCCACACTTTTTCTAGCCGCGAGGCAGATGAAGCTCATTGCCAGGAGCTTAAATTCAGTGTTAATTAGGCTTATTTAACTTACTTAATGGTAGGTTAGACTAGATTAAGTTATTTTATTTTAATTTTTGTTCATTTTCATTTTTGTTAACTTGAAGTTAGATTGAAAGAAGGCTTAAGAAATTTTGGATTTTGATATGTAGATGGTTCCTGGTGATTTCCCACACCTTTTACTTGCGTGGCAGGGACAGCACGGCTCAGCGAGTCAGCGAGTGAAGCAATTCCTTCAGTCAACTGAGCTCTCATGGAGCCTCTCTTTCCTGGGGGGGGCAGTTGTTTAAGGAAGCCGGTGGACTTAGTGTCATTTTGTTTGGGTTTTCTTTTTTTCCACTTATCTGTTGTTTAAAGAAAAAAAACAACAACACGGGATCAGCGATGGGGGCCTTATCTTTAGGTGCGCTGACAGGCCCTGCATGTAGAAGACATTAGTCAAGTGATATTCACTTCTTTTATTTTGATGATTTTATTTTATTTTATTAATATATATTATATATGTTAGTATAGGTCTGTTATTTATTTATCAGTTCCATGGGCTGTATGTTCTGTACGCTAAGGCAAAGCACTGTTGCTGTTCCGTTGTTCCATCCTAACTAAGATGGGATCCTCTGGAAGTTGCCACCAGAACAAGAGCTGGGGTAGTCTCTTTACCTGGGTTTAGTCTGGCCCCAGCTAGGAGTATGTGCAGACAACTAAGTTTCAGTATACAGAAAGCAATAAGGTAAAGTCTGCCCGGAGATTTCCTTTGGTGTTACCGGGCTGACAGGGTGTTCAAAGTCAGATAATGGAATATTTAGGGCTAAACAATTGGTTCAGAAGGGGGAACGGTGACCCTCATGACAAGGGAAGCGTCAGGATTGCTGGAGCTGTATGGACAATATATTACAAGTTCTGCATCTCAGGAAGGGAAATCTTTCTCTAAATCTCCAGCTGCAAGTATTTCAAATTTAAAATTGCAGTGGCAGATGATCCCGGAGTGAAATCTTGTTTCCTATAGGACGTTATCAAAGGTATTTCGCTTGAAGAAATGCATATATTTTCATTATTCATTCTAAAGCTCTAATACTCTGAGAGATACACACATCCAGTGTTTTAATGGAGGCCTTTTCTCTGAGTGCGGCTCCGCCTCATGGCTGTTCGTGCAGGTATATATTTAAACCTTTTGGTTGTTCATTTTTTTTTGTTTTTCCTTGGCCCAGGTTTGATAAGTTTTCGGTAGGATTGAAACAGGGCAGTAGTTGCATGGGAAGGTCCCACGCTGCATTTAGGCGTGATGTCTTCTTATTCAGGCCCGCATGTGTTTCCCCTTGCCGTGTTTGGGTGCCGGAGCGAGGCAGCCACCGGAGAGTGAAGCAGGATGGAGCAGTTTTGTCCTAGGGGGACATTTGCAGTTAATTAGGTTTTATTTTATTTACTTCAAAGGCTATGTCACTGAGTCTGTGGAAGTGCATTGTACTGGGGATCCGATTACAGGCCCGGGTCCAGAGGGTGCTTCGGGGGAATATTCCCAACCCCTTCTCACCATTCCGGCCAGACCACAGTGCCTGGTATGGGAGGATATCAAAGGATGTGTCTCTCACCTATTCTTTAAGCATTCCTGGGGTTATGCAGCTCAAAACGTTTTCAGTGCACATTAGCTTGATGCAGACAGGTGGGGAAAGGCCTAATCCGATAGGCCATTGTTGTTACCGCACAGATTTCAAAGTACTGCGTTCCTGGTCAGGTGATCTAAATGGTTGATGCTTGGTGGCTTTTCTCCTGAGAAGGATCTGATAGACAGTCAGAGAGAGGAATAAAGATGTGTTTAAAAATAAAAAAACAAAACCAACTACATATAGGTTTGTGGCTGCTTCAGTTTGGTGGAAAACAGGAGGCACCTACATACAAGGAATGTATCTAATTAGAAAGATAGAGGATAGAAAGCGATAAGATCCTTCCATCTGCCTATGGTCAGTAAGCAACCGCTCATTTGGGAGTGCCTCAATGAGGTACTTATGCTTCCAGAGCTCAAGGGTTTTCAAAGTGCAGGAAGGGGATCCTCGGCTACCTCGTTCACGGCTAACAGAAAACCACAATGAAGCAAGGTGGGCCCAGGGGGCAGTTCAGTCGATAGGAAGAAGTCTTCAGGAGTTTCTTCCTGCCAGGGTCCGGATAGCAGAAAGGCAATGAGTGTTGAAGGTGATACGCTAAGGGTATGCCCTAGCATTGGTTTGCCCGGTCTTAGATCTCAAGGAATTAAATCGCTGTCTCTGAGCGTTTCACTTTTGAATAGAACAGTTGCGATCGGTAGGGGTAACATCCCTAGATCTTTCGGAGACATACTTGTGAAGGTCAATACGGGCAGCACGTCAGAAGATTCTTAGTGTTATTTTCAATTTCAAGCCTTGCCCTTCGTTTTGGGGATGGCCCCGTGTACCGTTGTGGCAGGCTATGGCCTATAATAGTCTGCAAATATGAAAGGCCTGTAAATTAGGCCCTTATTCCAACCCCCATCTTAGTAAAGAACCAAAGTCTGTAAAAGTTTGAGAAAACAGTTTAAACTGCTTAATAGGAAGTTTTCATGAATGCATAAATCTTTCATTATTCTTTTGTGCTGTGAAAATAGAAATGTTTCAATACTAGCATTCCTAGAGCCAGGAACGACCTTGCAGTAGAGAAGTATCAAACCTAGAAACTGCACCATTGTTAGAACAGTTTGGGAAGGGGGAGCAGGGAGCCAGGCCCAGGAGGGATCTCTGATTGGACAGGTATAGGGGGCATTGGAACCAATAGAAAGTTTGCATTATCAAACTGAAGAAAAGGTATAAATGTAAAACGACTAGGTATGCTATTTCACATACCATATAATTTACTGTTCATTGTAAATCGCACTTGATACTTGGGAAAGAGCGGTATAGAAATAAGTGTTAAATAAATAAATAAATAAATAAATGTTTCTGTAAGAATGTGGCTCAGTCCTTTTAAAGCTTTGACTAACTGAGCCATGTGCACAATAAATTGGCTTGGATCTTTGAACTGACTCCTGGTTTTATTTATTGCATGCTTATCAGCTGCTACACCGTCACCACAGTTATGGTGGTTGTGGCGGCGGCGGCTCCTCAGAAAGAAGGAATTTTAGTTCCCCCTTGTTTCGATGATTGGCTGATTCGACCACAGTTCTGGGCCGAGAGTGTCCAGGGTTCGGTTGAAGTTAAAAAAAAGAAAAAGAAAAAGAAAAATATTTTTTTTCAGGCTCTCGGCTGGGTAGTCAAGGCGGTCAAAAGTCATCTAGCTTGTCTCAAGTCCTAGAGTACTTGGGAGGTTATGGTTCGGCTACCAATAGAAAACAGTATTTCAGCTGGAACGGAGAGGTCAGGCTTCTCAACAGCTAGTATGCAAGTGTTCTGGAGGATCCAGGGCCACCGGATTGGAGCTCTCTTCAGCCACTCGGGCAGTGGCAGCGACTTGGAGGTACTTCTGTAGGCCAGCTTGCATGCGCTCCCCACAAAGGGGAGGGGCCGAACGGTGCGGGTCCTCTCGGACAATTCCACGACGGTGGCCTATATCAATCGGCAAGGCGGTACAGGAAGTGTGGCGATGGAAGAGGAAGCAGAGACGCTGTTCGGGTGGGTGGAACCCCGTCTACAGGAGATCTCGGTGGCGCACATTGCCGGAAAAGACAACGTGATGGCAGATTTTTTTTCAGCAGGGTCCGAGTGGATGCCATCGAATGGGAACTGCATCCGGAGGTGTTTGAAGAAATCGTTCGCAGATGGGAGCCGCCGATTATGGACTTCATGGCAACATTTCAGTCCACAAAGACAAGTCGCTTCTACAGCAGGTGGAGAGAAAGGATGTCGGAAGAGATCGATGCCCTGATACAGCCATGGCTGACATCAGGGCTCCTCTATGTCTTCCCCCCATGGGTGCTCATAGGGTGAGTGGTTCAGCACATCGATGCGCATTGGGGAGAGTGCGCTTGGTGGCTCCGGATTGGCTGAGTCACCCAGGGTATGCTGGCCTTGTGCGGTTGCTCGACGGGAATCCTTGGAGGCTACCGATCTCAGAGAATGCCAGAGGTGGATCGGTTCTCGCTTACAGTTTGGCCATTGAAAGGGCAAGGTTGAGAAGAAAAGGTTATTCTGGAGAGGTTATCGCCACGTTACTTAGAGCCAGAAAGAGGTCCATGTCTCTCGCTTATGTTGCCATATGGCATATTTTTGAGGACTGGTGTCCTCGGCGACAAGTTCGCGCAGCCACATTGTCAGTTCCCTTAGTGTTGAGTTTTCTTCAGGACGGGTTTGATAAGGGGCTTGCTGCCAGTTCTCTAAGAGTCCAGCTGGAAGCCCTGGCTTGCTACAGAGGCAAGGTCCAGGGTGTGGCTCTGGGTTCTCACGTAGATGTGCTGCGGTCTCTTAAGGCAGTGTCCCGACTGCAGCTTTCCCGTAGAATCCTGGTCCCGCCATGGGATCTCAATTTGGTGTTAGGGGTGCTGGCTAAGGAACCTTTTGAGCCTCTATGCCAGGCGTCCGTTATGGACCTAACCCTGGAGATGGTGTTTTTGGTACCTATCTGCTCGGTGAGGTGGATTTCGGAGTTGCAGGCGTTGTCTTGTAGGGAGACGTTTTTGTCCTTTTCCAGAGAAAAGGTTGTGTTGCGTACAGTGCCTTCCTTCTTACCAAAGGTTGTCTCTCCATTTCACTTGAATCAATCCATCTCCCTCCTAGCTCTGGGGTTGTCAGCGGGGGACGCCTCTGGCCATAGCTTGCGACACCTAGATGTCAAGAGAGTACTGCGGCAGTATTTAAAGGTGTCCGAACCATTCCGCAAATCGGACTGCCTGTTCGTGTTGTTCAGTGACCCCCGTAAAGGGGAGGCAGTGGTGAAGGCCTCCATCTCTAGGTGGATTAGGGAAACCATTGCATCAGTGTATATGTTGCGGGGTCGGCTTGTACCAGTGGGCTTACGGGCTCACTCTACTAGAGCGTAAGCGACTTCCTGGGCGGAGCACAGCTTGGTTCCACCAGTAGATATTTGCAGGGCGGCTACTTGGTTGTCCTTGCATACTTTCAGTAAACACTATTGCCTGGATGTTCTCGCGGTGAGCGATGCCTGTTTTGGGGCGGCGGTGCTGCGATCCGGGTGGAGAGGTCCCTCCCAATGATTACTGCTCTTTACATCCCAGAGGTGGAGGACTAAACTGGAGGAACAATAAAGAAATACAAATTACACTTACCTGGTAATTGTTGTTCCTTTAGTGACTCCAGTTTAGTCCTCATTCCTGCCCGGAAATTGTTGCTCAGCAGCGGATCACCAGTTGAGTGGGGGGGGGGGGGGTACAGTGTTATTCATTTATTTCTATTCTTCCTCTTCCATGTCTCTGGACCGGCACAGGGAGGGAGTGGGAAAGTACGAGAAGTAGCCTCCTTCTTCTTATTCTTTTTACGGAGAGAAGGGGGCTAGTTACCAGTCAGTTATGAGTTATCCGTTCAGATTGAAAATAATGTTGACGTTTAAATGTTAGCTACTTGTTTATTGATCCTTTGAGTCTGCTTTGTCAATAGTTCTCTGGGACTGATGGGAGAGACCAGCAGGCTACATCCAGTGATGTCACGATTCTGACATGCCCAGTCTCCAAGCTGCAGGAGGAGGTACACTACCCCGAGATGGAGGACTAAACTGAAGTCACTAAAGGAACAACAGTTACCAGGTAAGTGCAATTTCTATTTTTTAGCATTACATTTTATCTCCTACACCTTAGACCATTTCTCAAGCTTCATTAGAGCTGTTTCATGCATTTTACATCTTCTAGAGTGACCACGTTGGAAAACCAGGTGCTATAGACTTATCGTGCAGAAGAAATGCCTGGCAATCTATTTCTTGTTGCACCTTGCCAAGAAACTCCAGGGACTGGGCTGCCAGGAATCAACACCACATACATACACGACGAGGATCATCAGCTTATGGTGCTTATATGGAACAATGTCAAATGCCTTGCTGAAATCCAGGTATACTACTTATAACTCTCTGGTCACTCACACCATTAAAGCACTTGATTAGATTCATCCAAAAAACACCTACCTTTTGTAAAACCATATTATCTGGGAACCTGCATTCAGATGGATTCAGAAAACTACATTATCTTCTGATTTACAGTAATTCCTTATTTGTTTATTACTGTGGTCAAACTAATCAACTTGTTTCCGGCCTCCTCCTTACTTGTACTTATCCCATCCCCTCCCACTATCTATGCTATGCCATTAATCTACTTTTTTTTCTCTATATTTCCTGTCATATGAAAATATAGTTCCTTTATTTTTATTTTATTGTGTTGTAAACTGCATAGCTTGTTTATAGTATTTGCAGTATATCAAATAAAGACAACCATAACCATACTTTTGTGAAGAAGTACCATATCTCCCTTTCCTCTGTCTTTCGGACTATTCCTCAATCCAAAGGTGTATTGAAACGGTTAGGGAATTGCCTTGATAACATTGGACATATCCCACCCTTCCACATTATTTTATCTACCATTTGGGGTATGTTTGCTAAGCTGTGCTAGCTGTTAACATGTGCTTGAGAATGCACTAATAGCCCATGCTAATAGCTAGTATGCATGCTAATATATATTAAATATACACTGTAAACAGATAGCACAGGGTTAATTCATGCTATCTGTTTAGCATGTGACAGGGACAGAAATCAGTTAACCCGAACTCAGTGATATTCAGTCTTGAAGGACTGCTGAGAGAGGAGCTGCTACTGTGAGGAAGAAATCTGTTGTTGTTGTTGTTGTTAAGTGCCATCGAGTCGGAGTCGACTCATGGCGACCCTCTGGATAGCTTTCCTAAATTGTGTTCGGTATTCAGTCAGGCGGCTCATTGTTGACAGACTGGTACCCGTAGCTGCTGTTATTGTATCGATTCATCTCATTGCTGGCCTTCCTCTTTTGCATTGACCTTCTATCTTGCCAAGCATGATGTCTTTCTCTAATGATCTCTCTCTTCGCATGATGTGTCCAAAGTATGAAAGTCGAAGTCTTGTCATCTGAGCTTCTAAAGAAAGCTTAGGTTTGATCTCCTCTAGTACAGACTGGTTTGTTCTTCGGGCAGTCCATGGTATACACAGTTTTCGCCGCCACCACCATAATTCAAAGGCATCAATTTTCTTCCTGTCTGTCTTTTTCACTGTTCAGCTTTCACATCCATATGATGTTATTGAAAATACAATGGCTTGAACAAGTCAAATCTTTGTATGGAGAGAGACATCTCTGCTCTTGAGAATCTTATCTAGGTCTTTCATAGCCATTCTACCAAGAGCAATACGTCGTTTGATTTCTTGACTGCTTGTTGCTTCTTTATTGATAGTTGATCCAAGTAGGTTAAAGTTGTTCACAATTTCAATTTCTTCTCCTTCAACGATGAACCTGTTGATTATGTCAGTTGTCATGATCTTTGTCTTCTTTACATTAAGGTGCAGGCTCATTTTGAGACTATGTTCTTTGATTGTGAGAAGCAAATGTTTCAGATCATCTTCACTTTCAGCCACTAATGTAGTATCATCAGGATAGCGAAGGTTGTTGATGAGTCTTCCACCAATCTTCACACCTCTGTTGTCTTCATACAATCCTGCTTCTCTGATGATTTGTTCTGCATATAAATTAAACAGGTAGGGGGAAAGTATGCAGCATTGTCTTACACCTTTGCTTATTTTAAACCATTCTATTTCTCCTTGTTCCGTTCAAACTGTTGCTTCTTGATCAATGTATAGATTGCGCAAGAGAACGATCAGGTGTTCTGGTATACCCATGCTTCTTAATGTGGCCCAGAGTTTCTCATGGTTTACATAGTCAAAAGCCTTGCTATAGTCGATAAAGCACAAATAGATATCCTTTTGGTATTATTTAGTCTTTTCAAGGATCCATCTCACATCCGCAATGATGTCTCTCGTTCCTCGCCCTTTCCTGAACCCTGCTTGCACTTCAGATAGTTCTTGTTCCAGGTATGGTTGTAGTCTCTTTTGAATAATCTTCAGTAGAATCTTGCTGGCATGTGGGATCAGAGCGATTGTGTGATAATTTCCACAGTCAGTTGGATCACCTTTCTTTAGTATTGGTATAAACACAGATCTTTTCCAGTCAGTTGGCCATGATGTTGTCTTCCATATTTCTTGGCAGAGCCTTGTAAGTATGGTAACAGCTGCATCAGATTGCTGCAATACTTCTATAGGAATGCTATCAATGCCTGGTGCTTTGTTCTTTGATAAGGCTTTCAATGCTGCTTCAACTTCTTCTTTCATCACCAATGGTTCCCGATTATAAGGTACAGGTTGAAACGGCTGTTGGTCCACTTGATCTTTATCATATAAAAACTCTGTATATTCCTTCCACCTTTTCTTGATCATCTCAGCATCATTCAACATAGAACCTTGAGCATCTTGTAACATTCCAATTCGAGGCTGAACTTTTTCTTTAACTCTTGTAGCTTTAGGAAAGCTGATCTTGTTCTTCCTCTAATAGTTTCTGCTTCTATTTCCTTGCAAGTGTCATTGTAGTACTTTTCCTTGTCCTGTCTTGCTGCACATTGGAAATCTCTGTTGAGTTCTGTGATTGTCTTTCTTTCTCCTCTGGCTTTAGCTTCTCTGCGTTTCTGGGCAATTTTCAGAGTTTCTTCCGTCATCCATTTTGGCCGTTTTTGCTTTTTCACCTTTTGTAGAGACTTCTCGCTTTCTTCCAACACAACCTTCTTGATGTCATTCCATAACTCTCTTCCGGAGCTCTGTCATTTGTATCTAAAGCAGCAAATCGATTTTGCAGGCAGTCTTTAAATTCCAGTGGTATATTCTCAAGGTCATATTTTGCTGCATTCATGAGTGGTTTGCTCTTTTTCAACTTTAGCTTGAGTTTGCATACTAGTAGTTGATGATCTGTACCACAGTCAGCTCCAGGTTTTGTATTTGTTGATGTTATAGAACTTTTCCATCGTTGACTTCCACAGATGTAGTCAATTTGATTTTTATACAATCCATTGGGTGAAGTCCATGTGTACAGTCGCCACTTGTGTTGCTGGAAGAAGGTGTTTGAGATGAATAGATCATTGGTCTTGCAGAATTCTATCAGTCTTTCTCCAGCTTCATTTCTGTTGCCAAGTCCATATTTTCCAACTACTTTGCCTTCTTCTTTGTTGCCAACTTTTGCGTTTCAGTCACTCATGACTTTCAGGATATTCTGTTTGCATGTTCTGTCAATTTCAGCTTGTACTTGTTCATAGAACTCTTCAATTTCATTCTCTTCTGCAGCTGTTGTTGGGGCATATACTTGAATTATAGTTGTGTTGATAGGCAATCCTCGTAGACGAATAGAGATTAAGCGTTCGCTGACATTGTATTTCATTACAGTTCTTGCTAGTTTCTTCTTTATTATAAATGCAACACCATTTCTTCTTTGTCTTTCATTTCCAGCATAGTAGACCATGTGATCATCTGATGCAAAGTGCCCAAAGCCAGTCCATTTCAGTTCGCTGACACCCAACAGATCAAGTTGTACATGTTCCATTTCATTCTTGATCACCTCCAACTTCCCTTGGTTCATGCTTCGTACGTTCCATGTTCCAATGTGTAAGACATCTTTACAGCTTCTGACTCTCATTTCATGCGCAGCTACATCAGCAGTCAGACTTCCCGAGGGCTTTGATCCAACCACATCATAAATGCTGGCTTTACTCTGAAAAGTCTTCAGCTCTTCCACAGTAGCTAGTTGAGTGCCTTCCAACCTGGGGGTCTCATCTTCCAGCACCATAGCACAATTTGTTTTGTTTTAACTATCCATTGGGTTTTCATGGCAAGATACAGAAGTAGATTGCCGGGCCTTTCTTCCGCGCAGTTTAAGTTTGGTGTTGTTGCGTTGTCATAAAAATCTGATCCTCCGCTGTCAACACTATCCCATTCTGCTGCTGCCCAGATGGGTGGTTTGTCTTGGTCTGGCACCTCAGCTGAGACCTGTCCATCTTGGGAGACCCTGCCAGTAGTTAAACTACTGATAGTTTAGCTCTCAGCATCACTGATGCACGCAAGCCCTCACAGCACGACAAGCTGCAAATCAAGTGAGAGAGAAATCTGTACTGGTACATATTTACCTGCTGGAAAATTCTCAAAAAGGGAATTCTTAGAGTTAAGCTGATAAAATTTGTGTCTATTTTAAATTCTGTGTTTATTAAATTAACTTATCAGACACATCCTCAGTAAAACTAAAGTCAGTTAGGCATTCTCAATTAAATCACAGGCATTCTCAATTAAACTAGTCAGGTGGAGGCCAATTAACAAAGGTGCACGTCTGGGCTGTGGGGACCCCCAAAACAAGGACAGGGCCCAGATGTACCCAATTCCAGAACCGCGGGAGCAATATGTTCCTGCGAATGTGGAATTGGGCCCTTAGATGGCTCATTGGGCACCTGATTCTGAGAGGGAAGGCATCCTGGAGGCTGCTATCCCCATTGCTGAATGCTCTGGCTGGTGTGCTGGTACAATGGTGTCTCATTGCCATGACACTGGCAAGTCCAAACGGAGACACATAATGCCGATGGAGAGTGCCGCCACAGCACACCACCATCCGACCCTCAGCAGGGCTCCCCAGGCCTGGATCAGACGGCCGGAGCTGTGCCATGGCTGCATGATGGAGTTAGGGGCTTGCAGCTCGCAATCGGTGTGGCACTTGGAACTTATTCCACCTTCAGGGTGGAATAAGGCGGGCATCCATCTCTGCACCGGGGGACAAACAGAGGCATGACCTGAATGGCTTCTTTATGTCCCAGAGCCTGGTCACACTCTTGCTCTGCCCTCACTCTGCCCCAGCGCTGCCCCAATCCAGGACTCCCTGCACAATGTCTCTGTACATGCAGGAAGCCCTGAGCATGAAATACAGTCCAAGAGCTGAGTGTGGGTTGGACATCTAACCTGGACGCCCAACCCCACTATTTGCAGGTTAGAATGATCTCCTTAGAGGCTGATTCACAAAGGTGCATATCTGAGCCATGGGGACACCAAAAACATGGATGGGGCCCAGATCAGTGGCAAAATTTGAACCGGCTAGGTACCGGTTCGGCACATCTCGCCTGTGATCAGGGTGCATGGCAGAAGCGCTGCATGCAATAGCGTTGCAGGAACTACATGCGCTGACACTGGAGTGACAACATCAGGGGTATCTCCTGATGGCGTGATCCCCCCCGATGCCATCAAACGAGCGTTGGGTGGGGGGGGGGGGATTCCAGATACCACAGAGCCAGCATTGCAGTGCTGTGTTTGGCCTGATTCGAGGAACATGAGCCATGGCAGGAACCAGACCAAACTGGCTGAATTCCACCACTGGCCCAGATGTATGCGATTCTGAAACAGTGGGAGCTATACCTTCTTGCAAATGCAGAATCAGGTACTTAGATGGCCTGGCGTGCACCTGATTCTGAGCAGGGAGACGTCCTGGAGACTGCCCATCCCCACCGCTCAATGCTCCAGCTGGTGTGCCAGTACAGTGGCGTGCCATTGCCATGGCACCATGTCCAGTCGAAGATAGAGAATACTAATAGAGTGCTGCCACAGCCCACCACCATCTGACCCTCAACGGGGCCCCCCAGGCCTGGATCAGGCAGCCAGTGCTGTACCGTGGCCATGTGATAGAGTTTTATTTATTTTATTTAACAGGTTTTATATACTGCTTTATCATTTCAAAGAAGTTTTCATTGTAACTTAAACTTAGTAATGTACATTAAACAGGGATATTGATAACTTGGCTTTTTCTGAGGCAATGGAGGGTTAAGTGACTTGCCCAAGGCCACAAGGAGTGCTAGTGTGAATTGAACCCTGGTCTCTGGGTTCCCAAGCCAGTGCTCATAACCATTAGGCTACTTCTCCATTCCAGAGTTGGGGGTCCTGCAGCTTGCAATCAGTGCAGCAATCAATGCAGCATCTGCCATTTATTTCACCTTTGGGGTGGAATAAGGTGGGCGTCCATCTTTGCATACTGTGATGAGGTGAGTGCAGCCCAGCTAGGGAAAACTAGAAAAAAGAAGGATTTTTTTTTCATTGCGGGGGATGAGAGCACAAAATCCTAGGCTCCATACTAGAAGCACTGAAAGAAACCTAGAGGGCAGAGCCAAAGGTAAGCCAATTACAGACCACAGGACAACCCTGCAGAGGAGTAGGAGGTCCAAGTGGGAGGAGCTAGGAAGGGAGTTGCCCAGCTCAACAGTTAACAGAGGAAGAACAAACAAAAGAGGGAGGCACAGTTTGAGTTTGAGGCAGGAGGAGGAAGGAGCTGTGAGCAGAAGGTCCAGGAGGAGTGCAGGAGCAAGCACCAGTGGCAGCTGCAGTTCAATCCTTAGCCCAGGTTCAAGTCCAATTCCCAGGAGGCACAGACAGGAGAGATCTGGGGCCAAGCTGTGGAAAACCCTTGCAGCCAAGGAGAGCAGCAAATGGAGGAACCATTACAAAGGCAGCCAAGAAAGGTACGCAGGGAATGAGCAGTGCCACCAGAATAGTTCTTGCTCTGACTCAGAGGAGACTTTCAGACACCTGAAGCCTCAGCACAGCAAGAAGTATCTCAGGAGGGAGGTTAAGCAGGAGAGACACACAGGAGACCGGCTTGGAGGAGCCAAGGCCAGGCAGTGTGAGAGACTGTTTAACATTGCAAAGACTCTTAAGGAAAAGTTACCAGAGCACTTTCAAAGAGCACCTAGCTGTAGCTCACTGGAGAGCATGGAAGTAGGCCCTGAAGAAAGTGTTGTTGAGTCAGAAACTTCTGAGATGGAATGTGAGCTGTGCACTAAAATACAATAGTAATGTGTGTTAGAAAACAGTGAAATACAAAAGGAAGCTGTTGCAAGTTAAAGCAGTTTCAAGAGTTGAAAGAGAAAAGTAACCCTGAAGGCAAGAGGTTAGGAATCTCTTAGGAAGTAAAACTGCAGAACTTCAGTAAAGGCCCAAACAGCTAGAACTGTTTGTATGGGCGTGGCAACAGCAGGTTGGAAGCTGTGAAGAGTTTTACAAATGCTTTTGTTTTGTACTGTCAAGCAATTGCAGTGAAGAATAGAAACTGCTGTGAGTTTTGTTTGGATATTTTTGATTTGGAGAAATTATCCTGTATTTCTTTTGTCTGGAAAAAAGTGCTTAAAGAATTTTTATGTTCATCACTTGCCAACTTTGGAAACCGAATAAAAATTTCCTGTGCGCTTTAAATAACCACTCGGTTCTTCTTATTGACACAACTACAACCCTCGAAGGGATACAGATGGCCAGCCGTCCCTACTAGGCAACCGCCTGGTAGGGGCGCGAGCGTCACAATACTGACCTGACCTGAATGGCCTCTATACGTCCCAAAGCCTAGCCACACCCCCGCCCTACCCTTGCTCTGCCCCAGCAGTGCCCCCTGCCACCCCTGTCCAGTACTTCCCACACAATGGCTCTGTATGTGCGGGGAGCCAAGAACACAGAATATGGTCCCGAAGCTGAACACGGGTTGGATGTCCAACCCAGATCTCCAATCCTGCTATTCATGAGTTTGAATGACCCTCTTAGTGTATAGTTTCACAGGCAAACCTTTAGTTAAATTAGTCAGTTAAGCTATAGTTTCACAGGCAAACTCTCAGTGTTTATTTCATTCCCTCCTTCCTTCCCCCCCCCCCCGGCTTCCACCCAATCCAGGCACGATTTTTGTTTTATAAGCTTTTAAACCAGTTAAGAGGAAAGGATGAAAATTTTTCACTTTGAGGTTTAACTGGTTATCTTCATCAGTAGGATATTAGCCCTTAGAAACAGATTAATTTTAGGTTCTTGCATTTCATCTCAAGGTAAACACCAAACTAAGTTCCTGAAACTTAAGTATATTTATATTAATTCAAGTATCCCTATTCCCGTAGAAACTTTATGCAACTGAACAACTTTTAATAGCTAAACAAATCATTATAATTAAAATGCAGAGAGTGGTCCTGCAGCAAAATGGCAGGTATCCAGTTTTTTACATTGAGTGTCACGTGTATGATTATCTCCCAGTTGGTGGGAGGTCTTATGTGTGTACTAGGTATAAACAGCTCCTTGTTTTCAGAGAATGAGTCCAATTTCTGGAGGCTACAGTGGCAGACGTGGAGTTGCAGAGGCAGACAGAGATGTATACAGAGGAAACTGAGTAAATTCTTGGCTTGGGCTTTGCTAAAGAAAAGGACTACAAAAAGGGACTACTTCTGGAGAGAGATCTGCAATTGTTAAGTATTTACATCTGAGAATTTTTCTTAATCTTGAGGAAAAAAGAATTCTTTAGATTAAAGCTGATTAATTTGTACAAATTAGAATCCAGTGCATTTGTTAAGTCAGTCAGGAACTAGTATCAGCAAAGAGCTTTTAGTTTAAATTAAAAACTCAGCAGGTAGCTTTCAGTTTAAGTTTAAAACCCAGCAGAAAACTTTCAGTTTAAATTCAGAACCCAGCAGAGAACTTCCAGTTTAAATTTAAAACCCATCAGAGGGCTTTCAGTTTCAATTCAGAATCCAGCAGAGAGTTTTCAGTTTAAGTTTAAATTTGAAACCCAGCAGAGAACTTTCAGTTAAATTTAAAACCGAGCCGAGAGCTTCTAGTTTAAACTTAATATTCAGTCAAGGCCTAGTATCAAAAAAGAGCTTTTAGTTTATGTTAAAAACTCAGCAGGTAGCTTTCAGTTTAAGTTTAAGACCCAGCAGGGAGCTTTCAGTTTAAATTCAGAACCTAGCAGAGAGCTTTCAGTTTTAATTTAAAACCCAGCAGAGAGCTTTCTGGTAAAATTTAAAACCCAGCAGAGAGCTTCTAGTTTAAATTTTATACTCAGTCAGGGCCTAGTATCAGCAAAGAGCTTTAATTTAAATCAAATGAGAGTATAACGTAGCATAAAAGGAAAAACAGGGTCAGTATTCTTTGAGCAATACATTGTTTATAGAGACCTTTACAAAGAAGCCTTCTAGATAGGGGGCAAGAGACATGTGAAATTGTTTTAAATAGGTGTTAAAGCCAAGTGATAGATCAAAGGGGCATTTTCAAAAAATCCCTCTATCAAAGCAAGGGCTTTGATATCCCATGGATCTGTGCTGAGCCCCCTGCTTTTTAATATATTCATAAATGATATGGAAATTGGAATAACAAATGAGGTGATCAAATTTGTAGATGACACAAAATTATTCAAAGTTGTTAAAACACAAAAGGATTATGGAAAATTACAAGAGGACCTTAGAAACATAGAAACATAGAAAAATGACAACAGAAAAAGACCACATGGCCTATCTAGTCTGTCCTTCCACATCAACAGCTACAACAGCCCCCTTTTTTCCTTTAGAGATCTTCTATGTTTGTTCCATGCTGTTTTGAATTCAGATACTGTCCTCATCTCTACCACCTCCTCTGGGAGACTATTCCATGGATCCACCACTCTTTCCGTAAAGAAATATTTCCGCATATCACTCCTGAATATATCCCCTTTCACCCTCATCCCATGTCCCATCATAGCAGAACTTGCTTTCAATTGAAAGAGGCTATACCCCTGTGCATTTATGCCACAAAGGTATTTAAAGGTCTCAATCATATCACCTCTATCCCGCCTTTCCTTTAAGGTGTATATATTAAGATCCTAAGTCTGTCCTCATATGCTTTATAATGAAGAGGGAGGAGTAGCCTAGTGGTTGGGGCAAGGTACTTCAGGCCGGAAGGTCGGGGGTTCAAATCCCACTAGAGGACAGCAACCTTGGGCCAGAAGGACTGGGGTTTCTAGTCCCACAGATGCTCCTTGTGGTCTTGGGCAAGCCACTTAACCCTCCATTGCCCATGTTCCCTGTAAGTATTAGTGTATGTGTCTCATATCCCTGTGTGTTAAATGTATCCCCCAATTGTGTTGTGACCGCTTTGATTGAAGGAAAAGGCGGTATACAAAAACTGTCTAAATAAATAAAATAAGACCACTAACCATTTTAGTAGCCACCCTTTGTACTGACTCCATCCTGTTTATATCCTTTTGAAGGTGCGGTCTCCAGAATTGCACACTATATTCCAAATGAGGTCGCACCAAAGACTTATACAGAGGCACTATCACCTCCTTTTTTCTGCTAGCCATTCCTCTCCATATGCACCCAAGCATCCTTCTAGCTTTTGCCATCGCCTTTTCTACCTGTTTAGCTACTTTAAGATCATCAGACACAACCACGCCTAGGTCCAGCTCTTCTTTAGTGGACAAAAGTACTTCACCCCCTATACTATATTGCTCCCTTGGATTGCTGCAGCCTAAATGCATGACCTTACATTTTTTAACATTAAATCCCAGCTGCCAAATTCTAGACCATTCTAAATTGGAAGACTGGGTGTCTAAATAGCAGATGAAATTTAATGTGGATAAGTGTAAAGTTATGCACCTAGGAAAGAACAACCCAAACTTTGGTTACACAATGCAAGGTACCGCCTTAGAAACCACAACCCAGGTTTGAAACCCTCTGCCCAGTATGCAGCAGCAGCCAAGAAAGCAAATAGAATGCTAGGAATCTTAAGGAAAGAAATGGAGAATAAAACCAAGGATATTATAATGCCTCTGTATCGTTCTATTGTTCGACTGCACCTTGAGTATTGTGTGCAATTCTGGTTGCCATATCTTAAAAAGGATATAGTGGAATTAGAAAAGTTACAGAGAAGATCCACCAAAATGATAAAGGGGATGTAAGGATACCCCTATGAGAAAAGGCTTAAAAGTTTAGGGCTCTTCAACTTCGAAAAGAATAGGCTGAGGGGAGATATGATAGAAGTCTATAAATTAATGAATGGAGTGGAATGGGTTAAAGTAGATCGGTTGTTTACACCATCAAAAAGTAGAAAGACTAGAGGACATGCAGTGAAGCTACAATGTAACCCATTTAAGACTAATAAGAGAAAATATTTTTTTCACTCAACATGTAATCAAACTCTGGAATTCATTACCAAAGGTTGTAGCAAAAGCTGTTAGTGTAGCTGGGTTTAAAAAAGGTTTGGACAAGTTCCTGGAGGAAGGTCCATAAACCACTATTAAAGATGGCCTGGGAAATCCACTGCTTACCCCAGGATGAGTATTGTAGAAGCTGTAGACTTAGGGTATCTGCCAGGTACTTGTGATCTGGGCTGGCGACTTTTGGAAACAGGATACTGGGCTTGATGGACCTTGGTCTGACCCAGTATGGCATTTCTTATATTCTTATGTTCTTATATTTAAAGATTATGAATTGGAGGAATTGAAACAAATTTCAATAAACCAAGAACATACAATACAGCAATTTATAAATCGAAGAGTAGCAAATCATCTAGACCAGATGGTACTGTATAAATCCCACAGTACTGAAATAACTCAGATATGAAATTGCAGACCTATTATCAGAAATTTGTAAACTATCATTAAAATCATCTATAGTACCTGAAAATTAGAGAGTGGCCAACATAAAGGAAACTATCAGTGAGCCTGATGTCAGCATCAGAAAAAATGGTATAAACCATTATAAAGAAGAAAATTACAGAACACATCGATAGTCATCAAGCTCTGGAACTTGTTTTTGGAGGATGTTTTTAAAGCTATTTGTGTAGCTGGGTTTATAAGAGGTTTGGACAAGGTCCGGAGGAAATGTCCATAAATCATTATTAACATAGGATAATCAGTATGGCAGCTGTCTGCCTTCTGGGATCTTGCCAGGTATTTGTGACTTGGATTTCCCATTGTTAGAAACAGGATATGAGGCCTTATGCCACCCCTAGCTATCAGAAACTATTGTTCAGATTTGAATGCCCTGCTCTTTGCCATCTCCAGAAGCTGCTGCCTTAGTCTACCACCTAGTTTGCCTGAATGGTTAGGCCAAAACTGGTTGATGACAGCACATGCACTTTATACAGACTGCAGTAGGCATTCCTGAGGATGACGTCAGGGCAGAACAGGGGTGCAGCTGCATTATACATGCACACTTTATGCATGTACATGTACACCTCAGTACTGACATGTCATGGTCAGCAGTTACATTTATTCTAGATACTGTGTGCCAGTATCCCATTTGTGGCCAGTACTGTATTTCTGGATGGATAGGTCAGCACAGCATCTATCTAGAGGGCACCAATATTCAGCCACTATTTAGATATTTTAGCCAGATAAATTTAAGACAACCTTTCAGATGACATAAATTTATCCAGAAAATGTATGTGGATAGCAGCTGAATATCACTGCTACTTAGATAAATGCTGGATCTACCCAAGTTCCTCCCATGGACTGCCCCAGTACTATTTGTATAGTACCAAGGTGGTCAGAAAAATATTTAATGGCGCTATCTCAGGTATTGTCTCCGAATATTTATTTATTTATTTTTATTTATTTAAAGTCTCTTTATACCGCGCTATTCAACATCAGTGCGGTTTACATGCAACAGAAACTTATACAGTGCAACAAAGCTGCTCTGCGTTTACAATGAAACAGGTGGTAAAACTTGGGTAACACTGGGGTAATTATTTACAATATCTTGCTGGTACTGCTAATTAGATAAGTGCTTTTGAATATTAGCTCTATATACTTTATAGAGTATAAACATACATTTACACTTGCCTCAGAGCAGGTATAAATTCATGGGATAGCTTCTGTTTGATATGGTGGATTATTATAAGTGCTTATTTTAAAAAGATACAAAAACATCTATGTTGTCTTTGTAAAATGTGACATCTCACTATAACAAAAACTCTTCAAGTCAGAAACATGTTAATCAATAATAACTATAAAACAAGGTGACCCATAAACTTAAATATTTTCTATTTTTTTTAACTACATTCTCAGTATAAACGAGTCATCGGGAACAACTAGTGCTGTCCTTGTTTCAACAACTTAAGGCATTGTCTTCATTTGCCTCTCAAAACAATTTTGTTTTATTATCTTTTAATCTTTGTATGTGCAGGAACACCTTGTCCACCACAAATGCAACATCACAAAACTGCATTGCAGATTTATTGTGCTAGACTCCAGTGACATGCAGCTTCTTACAGATTGATTAATATTATATCTCTGTACTTATCTTAAGTCATGCCTGACTGAAGTTTCAGCATATCCCTGCATCTAGGGCATATCAATCCCTGTACAGTCCAGATTCTCCTTCATCTCGCTGCTATGATAAACTGCTGCACTCTAGGATGACCATGAGATGAAGGAGGCTCTGGACTGCACAAAGATTGATATGCCCTAGGCACCCTAACATGATTGACTGTTAGTGTGAAAATCGGTATGCGTTAATCAAGCAACTATTACCGTGGGTCTGAGTATGCAGTTAACATGTGCCAAATCACACATTAACTGCATAGCACAATTTAGTAAAAAGGGCCCCTCATTGTATTCTATATGAAACACCTTAGGAATTCTTACAATATAGACATGAAGACTATAAATAAATGCCTTATTATACCAAATCTGCACACTTACCTCACAGAACCTTTTTTCTTGGAATGAATTTACCTAGGAGAAATTAGTCATTTTTTTCACATTGTCATTTTCCAATGTTATTCCATATCACTCTACCGAAAACAATGCATCATTTAGTAATTCAGGCTGTTGGGCAAACAAAACCAAATGAAAAACATTTCCAGCACAAAAGCTTTGTCAAGAGTTTACAGGAGCCTGTTTATCCGAGTTGACTGCAGGGAGAACAGCTTGAAGCAGTGCTCATTTCTTTAGCTCTCATCATAGATATTTTTTACCTGCATCCTACACAAATATGTTGCTACTCCTTTTTCTGTCACCATAAATTATTGACATTAGAAATGCAAATCAGAAAACAAACCATATAGGAAACCAATTTAATGTAAGCAAATTCAATATTAAAAACAAAGAAACAGGGAAACAGAGAACAAGATGACTAATAAATATCCTAGGTCCATTCTATTTGCCCATCCATATCTCCTGCTCAATTTTACAAACCTAGTGTCTCCCTTTGAGATTCTCTTTGCTTGATCTACACATTATTCAATGCGGACAGTGTCCTATTCCCATCACCTCTACTGGGAGGCTGTTCCTTGTGTACATGACCCTTTTGGTAAAGGATTATTTCTTTAGATTGCCCCTAAGACTGCTCCCCTTCTTCCTCATGAAGTGACCTGACATTCAAGATTCTCCCTATCACTGCCTCCTGTACATTTCCTTGTAGGTATTTAAAAGCTTTCTACTGTATCTCCCCTTACCCTCCTTAAGTCCAGGGGATAGGTATTAAGATTTTTAAGTCTGTCCTCATATGCGTTATAATGAAGACCATTGACCCTTTTGGTATCCAACCTCTGGACTGACTCCCTCTAGTTTATATCTGTAGAAAATGGGAAAAAATGAGCCAGATGATGAAAACAGGAAAGAACATAAGTACCGGCAAGTTAAATGTAAGGCATTGATAAGGCAGGCAAAGAGAAAATTTAAAAAGAAGCTTGCTGTGGAAGCAAAAGCACATAATAAAAACGTTTTCAATTACACACATAGCAAAACACTTGTGAGAGAATGAGTTTGACCACTAGATGATAAAGGGGTAAAGGGGGGGGGGGGAGGGACTAAGAGAGGACAAAGCCATAGGAGAAAGATTGAATGAATTCTTTGCTTCAGTCTTTACTAAAGAAGGTGATTTTATGAGTAGAGTTATATTGCAACAGATTTGTTGCACGGCAGCGCTTGTGGTGTTATATCAGCTTGGACCACTCCACCCGAAAGGGAAATGGGAACGCCTCTTAGTCAGAAAGGCATGTTTGGTAGGTAAGGGACCGATACTTCATAGATGGAGGGAAACGACTGGTCCCACCTTTTGGGAATGGCGTAACAGCTTTCACCAGCTGATGCTCATGGAAAGGAGGGGGGCTAGAGGAAGTACTCAACGCTGGGCCGTATTCCTGCTGATATGGGAGCCATATATTCAGTTATTGAGGCCCCGTGTCCGGAATGAAGTGCTTCAATTGGGTTAGGATGGGGAAAGGGATAGGAGGAGTGGGATACTTTTGGAACAAGAAGGGTGTTTTAATCATTATGTATGTTCACTGAGGGGGGTCTGATGCCAAAGGGAGAGGCTGCGGGGGTTATGGGATTGGTGGGGTTGGTGGGGGGGGGGAGGTGGGGAGGAGGGGGGAAAATTGTGAATGCTGTATTTGTATAATTGATCTGTTGAGGTTCCTGGTTTGTATATTGTTTTACATGATTTGTACTGTGTGGACTTTAATAAACAGAGTTTTCAAAAACAAAACAAAACATGATGTATCAGAGGAACTGAAAGAAATCTCCATAAATCAGGAAGATGTAATACAGTTATTTAATAAACTAACGAGCAGCAAATCACCTGGACCAGATGGCATGCATGTCAGATTGCTGAAAGAACTGAGATGAAATTGCTGTCTTACTTTTAGTAATTTGTGAACTATCCTTAAAATCTTCTTTAGATTGGAGAGTGGCCAATGTAACATCAATTTTTAAAAAGGGATCCGAGGTGATCTGAGAAACTACAGATCAGTGAGCTTGATGTCTGCACTGGGTAAAATGGTAGAAACCATTATAAAGAATAAAATTATTGAACATGGTGTAATGGCAGAAAACCAACAAGGATATAGCCAAGGAAAGTCTTGTCTCACTAATCTCTTACATTTTTTTGAAGGTGTGAATAAACAGGTAGATAAAGTTGAGCTAATTGATGTGTATCCCAGTTCCCACAGGGGCACATTCAGGCCATCCGGATGGCCCCAGGCAAGTCAGGCCCATTTGGACCTGATTCTGGACTGCAAGAACAGAACATTCCTGTGGTAGCCAGAATCGGGCCTGAGGACGACCCAGCAGGCCTCTGCCACCTACAGGAACATCCTCCTCTCAGGTGCCCTCGACTCTGGCATTTCCAGCCCCCCTTTTCCCCATTGCCCAACCCACGGCTGTCCTGCCGTGGCCTGAATTGGGTAGTGGGGACCCCCCCATACCCAGCCCCGGCACTGGGAGGTTCCCCGGACCGGATTGCTCTGCCCATACCATGCCCCTTCCTGCCCCCACCAGCTCTTGCCATCTTAATGCATGGGACATGTGGGGAAAGTAGGAGGGGGAAAAGGGTCCAGGCAGCTTGTGGGCTGCACGTCCCGAATGAATGACCTGCATAGTATATCGGGATTTTCAGAAAGCCTTTGACAAGTTCCTTCATGAGGGACTATTGTGAAAACTAAAAAGTCATGGGCTAGAAGACAGTGTACTATTATGGACTAGAAACTAGTTGAAAGAAAACAGAGAGTAGTGCTAAATGGCCAATTTTCTCAGTGGAAAAAGATGAATAGTAGAGTACCCCAGGGATCTGTGTTGGGTCTGCTGCTTTTTAACATATTAATAAATGACGTGAAAATAGGAATAATGAGTAAGGTGATCAAATTTGCAGATGACACAAAATTATTCTAAACTGTTAAAGCACAATAGGATTATGAAAAATTGCAAGAGGACCTTGATAAACTGGAAGACTGGGCATCCAAATGGCAGATGAAATTTAATGTGGACAAGTGCAAAGAAATGCAAATGGAGGCCAATTCTGATCCCGGCACATCTGGCTGCATTGCCTGGCCAAAACCTGGATATGCAGGAGATGTCCCTGATTCTACTGCCGCGGGGCCCGTACATACCTGTGACAGCAGAATTGGGGACATAGATGTCTGGCCGGGCACCACATTCCAGTGTCGGGGAAGTCCACTGGCCTGCCTGCCCAGACCACAAAACCCTCCAGCTGATGTGCCCGTGCAGTGGTGTCCCATTGCCATGCCACCTGCACATCCAGCCAGAGCAACCGAATGGCCCAAAGTACAGCAGCCCCTTCACCCCACCAAGGCCGCAATCAGGTGGTGGGGGCTCTCCTGCAGCATCAGGGGCTGCAGGCCGTGATCACCACAGCACCCGGCACTTATACCACCATTGGGGTGGAATAAGCCGGGCGTGTTACTTTGAGCTGGGGAACGCACAGAGGCATGACCGGAATTGCCTCTGTATGTCCTAGCAGCTGACCCCTCCCTCACACTGCCCCCCCACTCCACCCCATCCAGTGCTCCCCACAGAAATTCTCTGTTCGTGCAGGGAGTGCTGAGAGCAGAATCATGTTCCAGGGCTAAGCACGGGTACGTCCAACCTGCTGATCAGAATGACCACTTTAGGCAAGAACAACCCAAACTACAGTTACACGTGCAAGGTTCCACGTTAGGAATCACCACCCAGGAAAAGAATCTAGGTGTCATTGGCAATAATACGTTGAAACCCTCTTCCTAGTGTGCAATAGCAGCTAAGAAAGCAAACAGAATGTTAGGAATCATAGGGAATGGAATACAGAATAAAACCAAGAATATTATAATGCCTCTATTGTTCCAATGTTGTGACCACACCTTGAATATTATGTGCAATTCTGATCACAATATCTTAAAAAGGATATAGTAGAATTAGAAGAGGTACAGAAAAGAGACACCAAAATGGTAAAGGGGATGGAAGGATGCCTCTATATGGAAAGACTTAAAAGGTTAAGGTTCTTCAACCTGGAAAAAAGCCGGTTGAAGAGAGGTATGATAGAGGTCAATAAAATAATGAATGAAGTAGAGCAGTAAATGTAGATTGGTTGTTTACTCCTTCAAAAAGTAGAAAGACTAGGGGACACACATTGAAGCTACTACATAGCTCAATTAAGACTGAGAGAATATTTTCACTCAATGCATAATGAAACTCTGGAATTTATTACTGGAGGATGTAGTCAAAGCTGTTAGTTTAACTGGGTTTAAAAAAGGTTTGGACAAGTTCCTGGAGGAAAAGTCCATAAACCATTATTAAAGAGGACTATGGAAATCCACTGCTTACCCCTGCTTTTCTTCACCCACCTCCTTCATCGGCTCTCCCCAGTCGGGGGATTGAGCCTCCAGAGGTGAGGGCAGCCCAGGAAACCAGCTCCGGCCAATCGGGCCAGACCAACTGCTTCAAAAGATCGCGCCGGCAGGCGCACGTTCTTTCTTCACCCACCTCCTTCATCGGCTCTCCCCAGTCGGGGGATTGAGCCTCCAGAGGTGAGGGCAGCCCAGGAAACCAGCTCCGGCCAATCGGGCCAGACCAACTGCTTCAAAAGATCGCGCCGGCAGGCGCACGTTCTTTCTTCACCCACCTCCTTCATCGGCTCTCCCCAGTCGGGGGATTGAGCCTCCAGAGGTGAGGGCAGCCCAGGAAACCAGCTCCGGCCAATCGGGCCAGACCAACTGCTTCAAAAGATCGCGCCGGCAGGCGCACGTTCTTTCTTCACCCACCTCCTTCATCGGCTCTCCCCAGTCGGGGGATTGAGCCTCCAGAGGTGAGGGCAGCCCAGGAAACCAGCTCCGGCCAATCGGGCCAGACCAACTGCTTCAAAAGATCGCGCCGGCAGGCGCACGTTCTTTCTTCACCCACCTCCTTCATCGGCTCTCCCCAGTCGGGGGATTGAGCCTCCAGAGGTGAGGGCAGCCCAGGAAACCAGCTCCGGCCAATCGGGCCAGACCAACTGCTTCAAAAGATCGCGCCGGCAGGCGCACGTTCTTTCTTCACCCACCTCCTTCATCGGCTCTCCCCAGTCGGGGGATTGAGCCTCCAGAGGTGAGGGCAGCCCAGGAAACCAGCTCCGGCCAATCGGGCCAGACCAACTGCTTCAAAAAGATCGCGCCGGCAGGCGTGCCCGCGCCTTGCGGGCCCGCGCCTGAGGGCCTCACCAGAGGGCCCTTTGGCGTGGCCCTTAGGTGGGGCACGACAGGCGGAAAAAGAACGCTGGCCTAACGCCTCAACAACGTAATAGCAAATCGGCAACCGATACTTCAAACAAAATCGAGCAGCTCGCTCCACCGCTGAATTGATCCCTCTCCGAGAACAGCAAGTATACCACATACAAATGGAACTATGTTCTAACTGATATCCTGCATATCCCTTAAAGCCTTGCTTACTATTGTTAGTAACCATATCAGTAAATATACTAAGTAGCTATAAACATACACTGTTCATATTAATAAGATACATTGTTGCCAGTACTCACTAGTTGTGAACTATTGTCCCCAGTAGCTAGACAGAATGTACTGTTGTCCTAATTCAGAAAGTTATACTGTTGTCAGTAGATAGACAGACACACTGTTGTCATAATCCAGAAATTATACTGTTGTCAGTAGATAGACAGACATACTGTTGCCATATTCCAGAAAATTATACTGTTGTCAGTAGATAGACAGACATACTGTCGTCACCACCCATAAATTTACAAATACTGTCTTCTCATCATACGATATGACACACTAGCCTGTTTACCGGTTACACAATATACCAGCTAAGATCCAGTCAGCTCTAGTGTGCCAAAAACCGCCTCGACTCACCTCCTGCAAGCCTCCTACCTCTTGGGGTTAACATGGAAGACATGATCATCAGGTTGATATGCCTGTTCCTACTTATTATAGCACTACCATCCAATATTTTGGCCCTCACCACCCCACAAAACCACATTCCTATTGTACTACATAGGGAGAGAAAATGGTCAGGAGACCCCTATCACAACTCACGTGGGGCCAACCTCTCGCACCACAACCTCCTATTACAAGTCCCACTACAACACAACAAGAAAACCAGACAATCTAAAAAGTTCTACCCTAGTAGCATGAAGTGTGCACTTATAAATGCCCGCTCACTTCGAAACAAGTGGCCAGCGATCACAGACATAATAATATCCCATAAACTAGACATTCTCATGGTAACCGAAACATGGCTCTCAGCGGAAGACAATATCATCCTTAACCAGCTGCTCCCACCTAACTTTACAGCCTTCACCGGACACAGACAGAACAAAAAAGGCGGAGGAGTAATTATCATCGCCAAAGCCGACCTACAGTTTAAATTGGAGGAATCCAACAGCAACAACCATCTAGAGACAGTATCTATTTCAAACAACTTATGCTCTATAATCCTGGTCTATAGATCACCATCAGGAGATCCAGACGACCTAGCAACCATAATAAATCTGGCATCTCTCACCCAGGGCCCAAACAAACCCAATTGGATCTTAGGAGATATCAACCTACCATCATTACAGGACACCCAAGCAACAGCATTCCTAGATGCCCTAGAGAGCCTCGGATACACGCAAATGGTGAGAGAACCTACTCACGAGAAAGGCAATATCCTCGACCTCATATTCGCACCACAGCTAATTTTGGATCAACCACAAAACATAGTACTATCCATAACGGCAGTCCCATGGACCGATCACAAACTCATCACCTTCCAGATGCATACCACTAACCATTCACACAAGACAATAATGGATAAAAGCAAGCCCACTAACTCATCTACCAGAAGTTTCCAACCATTTAACAGAGAACGCATCCTCTCTGAGATTAGCACACTCTCTGATGACACCTCACTAAGCCTTGAAGAACTGATCTCCTCCTGGAACAGAAAAATCAGCACTATTGCTATCCGCCCTCCAACAAACAAGAACCCAAAAAAGAGATCTACAGCCCCATGGTTCACAGCGGACTTAAAAGCCTCACTAACTATTCTAAGAAGGCTAGAAAAACGATGGAGAAAATCACGCACCAGTAGTGACCAAGCAGCTTACATCCAACACCTGGCAGAGCATCGTAGAACCATCACAGATAAAATCAGACAACACCACACAGACACCCTGAAACGGTCATTGAATAAACCTCATGACCTGTTTAACTTAGTTAAGACACTTGCCAAAGAACCAACCCCGGAGCACCACAGCATGATCCACCCACAGGACTATGCAATTTATATGCAATCTAAAATGTGCAAAACTAATAAAATATTAATACCGGAACCTCTTGATGAACAAGACTACCCAGTATCTCTGGCATCCTTCTCCACTCCCTCAAAGAAAACCATTGAAGATACCATCCTAGCACTAAATACATCCACTGCGCACACAGACCCTTGCCCTGCACACTGGATAAAGGACCTGCGTTGTGACATATCATCAATTATAGCAAAAATTTTAAACCAGTCCTTCACCACCGGCTCATTTCCAACTACGCTCAAGCAGACCTCTGTAAGACCGCTGTTAAAGAACACTAAACTTGATCCTCAGAAGGTAGAATCTTATAGGCCCATATCTAGCATACCTATGCTAGCAAAAATCATTGAGAAAGTAGTGCACAGGCAACTACAGGATCATATAGACACCTCTGCTCCACTTGATCCGTCTCAACATGGTTTCAGAGAGTCACATGGAGTAGAAACACTACTTACAACACTCCTCAACAACATAATCTCAGGTATGGATAACATACGCCAAGGTTTCGCTCTTGTATTTCTCGATATAGCAGCGGCCTTTGACTCGGTATGCCATGAAATTCTCATCTGCCGGTTAAGGGAAAAAGGCATCTGCGGAACAGCACTTGAATGGTGCAAATCTTACCTGTCCGACAGATGGCAGCACATCCGAATTGACGGGGATACATCTGAACCATTCCAACAAAGTCAAGGTGTACCCCAAGGATCCTCCTTATCTGCATTGATGTTTAATATATATATTCAACCCCTCTGCAACATCATCAGATCCTTTAATGTCAGTTACATGATATATGCAGACGATGTGCTACTATATATGCCAATATCATTGGATTGCCTGGATCTCACACCGCTGACTAACTGTTTTGACGCCGTAGCAGAGTGGCTCCTATCCCAAAACCTGAGAATACAACACAAAAAGACGGAAGTCCTTTTCGTCTCAAGGAACACCAACTTCACTCCTCCTAGTTGTATTAATGTAAAGGATGCCCAGCTCCAAGTGAAACCTGCAATACGTTACCTTGGAGTAACACTGGACCAAAACCTTGACATGAAGAGTCACATAGCCAACACAGTCAAGGCAATCTACTTTAAAATTAGATCCCTCAGACACCTACGCACACTACTTGAACCAGATGATTTCCGTACCATTTATCAAGCCCTTATACTTCCCCATTTCGACTTTGCAAACTCTATTCTACAGGGGCTCCCCCGGTCCACCCTGAACCCCCTGCAACTGGCCATGAATAGTGCAGCGAGGGTACTCCTCGGGGCATCTAGGAGAGACCACGTGACACCACTCCTAAAACAGCTACACTGGCTTCCCATTCAAGCAAGGATCAGTTTCAAGACTGTACTGCTAACATTTAAAGCGACCAAGGGGCTCACCTCTTCTTCTCTCTCCAACCTCATACTACCACTTGCACCAAACAGGCCAAGAAGAACAGCAGAAATGAACACACTAGCTATCCCAAACGACACCACAAGATGTGCCAGATCAACAGCCAACAGAGCATTCCGACTCTGTGCCCCCACTTTATGGAACACCTTACCAGCACAAATCAGATCAGTACCAAATTTGAGTCAGTTCAGAAAGTCACTGAAACATTTCCTCTTCCTTAAATATCTCAATGACAGCTCTGAACATAACCTCCAGGTGAATAGCAGGAGTGGCCAAACAGACAGACCATCGCAACAGGCCAACTACACAATGTAAATACAAACAGTTCCATATACTATTGCACCACCTTTGTATATAGTTAACCATGATATCTCTTGTCAGATAACACACCTTTGTATATAGTTTCCCCTATTTCCCAAGTTTATATCTCCTGTTAAATGTAATTGACCAGACATATGTAAATTGTCGGATGTTTTTGTTCAATGTAAACCGCGCTGATGTCTAATAGTGCGGTATATAAGAATTGTTAATAAATAAAATAAATAAATAAGCAATGTGGAATCTGTGTACCTTTTTGGAAACCTGACAGGTATTTTTGACCTGGATTGGCTGCTGTTGGAAACAGGATTCTAGGCTTGATGGACCTTGGTCTGACCCTGTATGGCATTTCTTATGTTCTTATGTTTAGAGGTGTGATTACAAGAATGTATTCCAAATGAGATTTTACCAGAGGCTTTTATGCAGACAATATCACCTTCTTTTCTTGCTGACCATTTTTCTCACTATGCACCTTCTGACATTTATCATCACTTTTTCTATCTGTTAACTCGATAATCACTCCCAGATCCTTATCTACTTTCATCCACAAAGCGTTACTCCAAATAGAAATAAATCTAACAAAAAATGTAAAGGGTAATGCAGAAGTTTTTCAATCAGGGGCAACAAACTGCGAAGGAAGAAAATGTGACAGTAACTGCAGAACAACTGGTCACTTTTTATGTAAATAAAACTGTGGCTTTGAAGCAGAGTTTGGAACTGAATGTGTTTAGAGTTTTTAACATCAAAATGACCTTATGATTTTATATTAGAGGAATTTGATCTTCTAAATGCTCCATTCTTTCACTGACTTGACCATGATTATTCCACTATCTGTTACGAAGCTAGCTTGAAGTACAGGGCTCTGTTTGTGCTCTATGTGCCCTGCCGCATTGCCCCTATTCTTGCTAAGTTATGGATCCAAGTATGGCTGTTATCCATCACTTGGCTCCTCCTGTTGCTGCCTCATTATTCCTACAGCCTGTTCTTGCCTTATTCGGTTGCCACAATGGGAGCTGTCACAGAAAGGTAGCAATGCAAAAGTTCTGACTAGTCCAGATGTCAGTGGTGAAATGCATGTTGCTATTGGCCTCGGCTTTTGCCAGCTCTGTCTGCAGCTGGTAATGCACTGATTTTACAGGTCGTAATTCATCTGCCTAATAAAGGTTGCCCTGTAGTGCATTAGGTAATTAGGAGCTAAGATATGCAGTGGCTTCTTAATCTCCATCTTGTCAACAATCTTCAGGGAGTGGTCATCTAGGGCTATCATTTATCTGAAGCACCAGGTCATCACCCTTGACGCTGCCTGACATCTTATAACCGTGCACCCGCCCCTTGACCTTGAGGGTTTAAGGAGGGGTGTGCCTTGAGGTTGAATTGTAGTTGCGGTGATTGAGTGACAAGGCAGGTATAAAGAATATTTATTTTATGAGGATTTTATTTCTCCCGCTCCGTGGTGGAATTGGAACAGGCTTAAAGGAAATGTATTTTTACAGCCAAAACAAGAACAAAGAACAGATAGGCTTTTTCAACACTGTGTTTCAAAACTGTCCTTTTCACAGTACTTCACATTCCAGTCATGTGAACTGTCCTTGACAATACTTAAACAAAAGGCCAACAACAAAGTTCATGCACTGTTTCCAACTTCTGCTTTAGCTTATTCTTATATCTTTCTCATAAGCTCTTCAGGTAAGGAACTTTGACAGTGTGCACTTTTTCACTTTATAAAGAATAACCACACAAGCTCTGCTTGACTATTTCTTATCTACAAGGCACGTCGAGCAGTTCATTGGCTGACTCAAATCCTGCATCTGTAGGGGATGAGCCAATGGTACTGGTGCTTCTGGACTCTGTGCTGGTTCAACTATCCTAGGTCCAGGAATATTACGTTTTTCTAGGAATGCTTTAAAGTCTCTCAGGAGTGCTTCAGCCTGGTTACTCTGCTCATTCACTGCAGTGGAGTTACCCCTCCCCCACTTGTCTCTGTTATCAAGTGCTGGGTAAATCAGTTCCTTTGCAGGTGAAACGTTTGTGGGCAGCAAATCAAACTTAGAGCTTCCTGAAACTTTCTGGCAAATGTCTCTGGCAAATATCTCTGCTATGTCCTTATAGCTAGCTTGCTTGTTAATTTTGTCAGCAGTTTGAGGAGACAAACAGGGTTTAACTGAATAAGCTTCCGGTTGCAGCCAACTGCTCCCATAAAACCTGGGCTTTTCCTGAGGTTTAAAATATGCACTCACACAGTCTGGCTTCTCATAAAAGCTGTTATCAGTATTAAAAGTATCCTGTACCTTGTGCTGAGGAATTCCTGGATGTTTGTCAGCCGTCTGCCATTCATTCCATTGACCAGCTCTCTGCTCCAAAAGCCTAGGCTTTACCCTTGGGTCTCTCAGTGCCATGCCCTTCTCCTTCTCCCAGAAGGTTCTGCTGTGCACTGAGTCTCCCTGGTACCTGCTTCTTGTCTTTACACGCCTTCTCCTGGAATTGCAGCTGGGGAACGTTTCTCCTTCACAATCAAAGGCTCTGGCATTCAAGGCTACTTCATCTCTAAAGCACACACCTGCTTCATCTGGTTCCAGTATTTCCTTCCACCTCCTCGGTTGGTTTCTTCTCTCAGTCTCCAACTGCTTCTGAAGCTCCAACTGCTTCCTTCTCTCCACGTGAATCTGTGTCTCCAACCCACACCTACTTCCTTCTTCCGGTTTAACAAGCTGCTACTGCTCTGGGGAGCCCGCCTCCAGCTAGGGCATGCCCAATCAGCAACTCTGCTTCTCCCCTCCCCCGAGATGAGTTGTGCTGGCTGATTATCTATGTCCATCTTGTACTGAGAAGGGAAAATCTTGCTTTTAGCTGCAGTACCCGGACCTTCCACCGGATCACCATCTGTTTCCATGGCTTCAGGCATTGTTGCAGCGTCACAATCTGCTCTATAACAGTGCTGACAAACACCACCCTATTACTTCTATAGGAGCTTGCTTTGATGTTGGAAGAGGCTAGGGAGTTTACATGGGATTTCATTTTTCCTGTACTTTCCACACCACTGCTATTTCTTCTCCTAGGATCTCTCTCTCCTCATCTTTAGTATTGGCTGGAAAGAATGATGTTTTTTTAAAAATATGATGCAACATGCCACTATTCATAAGATGACTCATCAGCTTCTGTCTAAAATTGCTTCTTAAATTAATTGCATTCTACATTCTGCAGGTCCTCAAGCACTTGAAAATGCCTCCATGTGTGTGAGGTTTTACAAGACTTCCCCTCTACTTCATTGGAAGGGGTTACTGCTCTGGGTACTGCTGCTGCTGGACCTGTGGCAGAGGATGGAGGAGAGAGTGAAAGACCAGCAGAATCCTTCCCACTCTCTATTGTCCCTTCTTTCTGTGTGGTACTCTTGGCCTTGGAACTGTCTATATCACTTTCTACCTCCACACCAGTTAGCATGCATGGAGAGCTTTTTTACTTAAATCAAATCAGAATATAGCTTAGCATACAAGTAGAATAGTCTCTGAATAGAAAGAAAAATAAACTTGTTTCTAGTGACCTTTACAAAGAGCCCTTCCAATTAGGAGGCAAAAGATCTGTGAAGTAGCCTTAAATAGGTGTTAAGGGCAAGTGACAGATCAAAGGGGCAATTTAAAAGGCCCCTTCTATCAAACCAAGGGCTGGGTGAATCACTCAGGAATTGGTAAATCTTTACCTTAGAAGCATAGGATAGGGCACTGTGTAGCAGCCAACTTTTAAAAAGTCTTCTTTCCTTCCCTCCCTCCCTGACTCCTACCCACCACTTGGATAATCATAGCTTCATAGGTGCTTAAACCTCTTCAGGGGAAGGAGGAGCCCATATTCACTCTCAGGTGCAGCTGTTTATCCTCATCAGGCATACATTAAGGACCTGAGATTAATTAATGTTGAAGTGAACAAAGTCCATTAAACGCATTAGGTATAGCTTTATTGGTATTAGTATCCCCAGCAAAACCTAAGTAAGTAAACAACTTAAAAACTTAAACATAATCTTAAAACTAAGATGCAGACAGCAGTCCAGCAGTGAGATGGGAGATTTCCAGTCTTTTGCACTGAGCGTCATATGTATGATTTTCTCCCAGTTGGTGAGGGGTCTTACGTGTGCACTAGGTGCAAGGAGCTTTTTGCTCTCAGGGAACCAGTCCGACCTCTGGAGGCTAGAGTAGCAGACTTGGAGGACATAAGGAAGGCAGAGAGGTACATAGACGAGACCTACAGGGATGTAGTACTGAAGTTCCACCTCCAGTCTGGAGCATCCCTGTGGCCATGGAGGAGAGAGGTCACATGACAGGACAGCATCACCCTGGTGTGGCAGGAAGTGATCCTGTAGCTAAGACCTGTCCTCCAGATGATGTAAAACCCTCTCACACAGAGGAGGTTTCTCCAGGGCCATGTGCCCTTAAGGGAAGGGTTAGGACAGCCGTTATAGTTGGTGATATAATCATTAGGCATATAGATAGCTGGGTGGCTGGTTAATGTGAGGATCACCTGGTAATATGCCTGTCTGGTGCAAAGGTAGTGGACCTCATGTGCCACCTAGAGAAGGTTGCTGGCATCAACCTTTAAAAAGGAGATAGAGCAGCTTTTAAACAAGGTAATAGGGGAAAGCCGCCCAAGAGCGCATGCTTTGGAACAATGTATCCTTGAAGGATACTAGCAAAAGACTGAAGTTAGGGTATATCGACAGAAAGGTTCCAATAAAGACAAAAGTAACCCAAATGCCCTTAAGTATAGAGCAGACAGAGCTTAAAGATTCCAAAATACCCCTGCCTACTTATAACCAAATTAATATGAATAAAATACAGCGTCTAAAATGCTTGTATGCAAATGCTAGAAGTCGAAAAACTAAGATGAGAGAGTTAGAATATATAGCACTAAATGAGAGGTTAGATATGATTGGTATCTCAGAGACCTGATGGAAGGAGGACAAAAAGGTGGGACACTGTGATACCTGGGTACAAACTATATTGTAACAATAAAGCAGATCTAATTGGTGGAGGGGTTGCTCTCTATGTTAGAGAGGGCATTGAGTCACAAAAAACTAAAATGTCTTGCAGGAAACAAAATATACTGTAGAATCTTTATGGATTGAAATTCCATGTAAAAAAGGGTAAGGGGAAAGCGATGGCGGGAGGGGGGGGGGGGCGTGTTGCACTATCGACCACCTGGCCGGAATCAACAAATGGATGATAGCATGCTCAAAGAAATCAGGGAAGTTAAACAAAAGTTATAACTCAGTAATAATCATTGATTTTTCCAGGGGTTCCAGGGGTGATCCGGGAAACTACAAACAGGTGAGACTGACGTCAGTACCAGGAAAAATGGTAGAAACCATTATAAAGAACTAAATTACTGATCATGTAGATAGTCATAGCTTAATGAGAGACAGCCAAAATGGCTTTAGCCAAGGAAGGTCTTGTCTTGCTAATCTGTTAATTTGTTTTGAAGGTGTGAATAAATAGGTAGATAAAGGTAAGTTGGTTGAGATAGTATATCTGGATTTTCAGAAAGCCTTTGACAAGGTCCCTAATGAGATACTTTTGGCAAAATTAAAAAGTCATGGGATAGGAGGCAGTGTACTATTGTGGATCAGGACCTGGCTAAAAGATAGAAAACAGAGGATAGGGCTAAATGGTCAATTTTCCCAATGGAGAAAAGTGAATAGTGGAGTACCACATGGATCTGTACTGGGTCCACTGCTTTTTAACATATTCGTAAATCACCTGGAAATGAGAATAGCAAGTGAGGTAATCAAATTTGCAGATCACACAAAATTATTCAAAGCTTATAAAACCCAAGAGGATTGTGAAAAAGTGCAAGAGGACCATGATAAATTGGAAGACTGGATGCTCAATTGGCAGATGAAATTTAATGTGGACAAGTGCAAAGTTATGCACCTAGGAAAGAACAACCCAAACTATAGTTACACGGTGCAAGGTTCCATATTAGGAACCACCACTCAGGAAAAAGATTAAGGCATCATCGTGGAGAGTAGTTTAAAACCCTGCACCCAGTGTGCAGCGGCGGTCAAGAAAGCAAATAGAATGCTAGGAATCATAAGGAAAGGAATGCAGATTAAAATGAAGGATAGTATAATACCTCTTTATCGTTCCATGGTGTGACTGCATCTTGAAAATTGTGTGCAATTCTGGTCACCGTATCTTAAAAAGGATATCTTAAAAAGTATTTAACTGCCCCCGTCACAATAGGAGAGGAGGAGGAGTACTTGTCATTGCCAAAACCTCCCTCATGTTCTCAAGCCCCTCCCTAACTGAATCCAAAGGCATTGATATACTCAAGATCGAAAACAAAACATCAATACTTTGCTTAATCTACAGACCCCCCTCAGCCCATCATGAAACCCTGGCCACCGCACTAGAAAATATCTCAACCTCTGCAACCAAAAAACTGCGCATCATTCTGGGTGACCTAAATCTCCCATCGATTCCCCCTGTACAGGCAGACGCATTCTTTGAAGCCATGCATCAGCTCGGCTACACACAAATCATACAAGAACCCACACATAACAAAGGTAACACCCTTGATATGGTGTTCTTATCACACAACATCCAAAAATACACCAAACCTCGAGTAACCCCAGTCCCATGGTCCGACCATTTCCTAGTCGAAATTGAAATCCACCTACCTCCACAAAAGGTAAAGCCTCAAGCCGACCCAAAAACACATCAACAGAGGAAATTCCAAAAATTCAATAGCGAAGCTTTGGTAACTTCTATATCTACACATTTTGAGTACACCACCACAGACCTAGACAAGCTGGTAGACCAATGGAACTCAGGGATCGAAGCAGCTGCAAGTCCAACATGGAAGAACACAAACGCTGTAACAAAGACAGGAACCGAACCATGGTACTCTCCCACGCTATCTAAAATGAAGAGAGAACTACGCAAACTCGAAAGGAAATGGAGGAAAAAGCAAACCGAAGAATGCAAGCAACTATACCTAACACTCCTCGCAAGATACAAGAATGAGGTAAACCTCGCTAAAAAGACACACCACACTAATCTACTCAACAAAGCGCTCAACAGACCCAGAGAACTTTTTGAACTCGTAAAATCTCTGACCAAATCTTCACAAAACTCCATCTCTGCAGATGATATAAAGGCCCAGACGCTTGCCGACCACTATGCCAAAAAGCTAAATCTGAAACTTCCCACAAGCATGACCAAAGGCATGCCACTAGCTCTCACCACTCGAGAAACCACAACTGCCCCTCAAGCAGACCCAGAAACAGAATGGAACACCTTCCAGCAATTAGGTGAGCAACAAATCTTAAACATCTTAACCAACTTAAACACCACTACCTCCCCCCTCGACCCATGCCCAGCCGCTTGGATGAAAGCAACCAAGAAAGACAACGCAAAACCCATCGCGCACATTGTCAATCAGTCTCTGAAACAAGGAATCATGCCGTCTCATCTCAAGAAATCAATTATTAGACCCATATTAAAAAACAAGTCGCTCAACAAAAGTGACCCTGCATCATATCGCCCAATCTCAAGCATAGCTTTCCTAGCAAAGATGATTGAAAAAGCGGTCCAGCACCAACTCCAGGACCACATGGACGAGATAAAAGCCCTAGATGAACATCAATACGGATTCCGTCAGAATCACGGAGTGGAAACACTACTACTGGCACTCCTTGACAATCTACTTAGGGGCCTCGAGAACAAAAACTCCATGTTCATACTCATATTCATCGATATCTCAGCGGCATTCGATACAGTACATCACACCACCCTTTTGGACCGCCTGGCCTCGCTAGGTATAACAGGGACCCCCCTGAAATGGTTCACATCATACATATCCAATAGGATGCAACAAGTGCAATTCAACAACGACAGAGCTGATGCTTTCCCCCAAACCCAAGGGATCCCTCAAGGGTCTGCCCTCTCATCCCTACTGTTCAATTTGTATATAAAGCCGGTATGCAGTATTTTCCAGAAATACAACATAAATTACCACATATATGCCGACGATGTGATGTTATACACACAGCTCGACATAACACAGCCTAACTTCAGTCCACTAGAAGAATGCCTTGATATGCTCCAATCATGGCTTCAGCAAAACAACATGTCAATAAATCACAAAAAAATAGAGGTCATGTTCATGTCCAAGAAAGCCAATTTCATCCCGCCCACCACAGTCACACTAAACAAAAACATATACGATACAAAGCCTGTAATAAAGTATCTAGGAGTCCTACTTGACAGCAACCTCAAGATGGACAAACACCTCAGAACAGTTAACCGAGCCATCTTTTACAAACTCAAAATCCTTCAACCACTCCGCAATATCCTCGAGAAATCCGACTTTAGGTCTGTTGCTCAAGCACTAATCATTCCCCACCTGGATTACAGCAATGCCATTCTACAAGGGCTTCCAAAGAGCACACTAAGCATCCTGCAAATGGCTCAGAACGTGGCTGCAAGAGTCATCATGGAAAAGAAAGTCACCGACCACATAACCCCAGTTCTAATGGATCTGCACTGGCTCCCAGTGGCCGTCCGCATCATCTACAAACTACTCATCACAACATTTAAACTCATCAATGGCATCGCACCATCCTACCTCAATAACCTAATCACTATTCAACCTAGCAACAGGAGCAGGAGAACTATGAATCTCAACACCCTATGTATCCCGACCAGCATAAGATCTGTCAAGGCCGAAACAAGCAATAGGGCGTTCACATACTCAGCGCCAATCCAATGGAACCAACTACCGCATGAATTAAGGCTCACAAACAACCTGAACGAATTTAGACGAAAACTGAAAACCTATCTGTTTCAAACCCACTACAACTTGATCTAACTGCGATACCCCACCTCAACCAGATCTCCTCTGCCGCACTCGGCAGCATATAATCTAATAGTATATAGTCATGTATAACTTGTACACCTTGGCAACTAATTCCGTACAAATTGTATATAACCATGTATAGTCTGTACACCTTGGCAACTAATTCTGTACAAATTGTATATATGGGGCCCTCCCCCAATCTACTGAAATCAAATGTATACCTTGATCTGTGTGCTTTAATCAAATATGTATCGTATCCAAATGCTTGTCCCGTGTTACGTAATCATTGACTAATCAAAATGTAAAACTGAAATCTCAATGTACCGTACAATACATTATGATTCTGTAAAGTAAACCGCTGCTGATCGTAGGAAGCAGCGGTATACAAGTGTTTACTAAATAAATAAATAAATAAATAAATATAGCATTATTAGAGATATAGTATTATTAGAAAAGGTACAGAGAAGAGCAACCAAAATGGTAAAGGGAATTGAAGGATACCCTTTGAGGAGAGGCTAAAAAAGGTTAGGGCTCTTCAACCTGGAAAATAGATGGCTGAGGGAAGATATGAAAGAGGTCTATAAATTATTGAATGGACTGGAACAGGTAAACGTACATCGATTGTTACGCCATCAAAATATAGAAAGACTAGGAGACATGTAATGAAGCTACATTGTAACCTATTTAAGACTAATAAGAGAAAATATTTTTTTCACTCAACGAGTAATCAAACTCTAGAATTTGTTACCAGAGGATGTAGTAAAAGCTGTTAGTATAGCTGGGTTTAAAAAAAGCTTGGACAAGTTCCTGGAGGAAAGGTCCATAAACCATTATTAAAGGGGACCCAAGAAATCCACTGCTTGCCACAGTAGAAGCATTGTGGAACCTGTGTCCTTTGGGAAAACTGATCAGGACTTGTGACCTAGATTGGTCACTGCTGGAAACAGGATACTGGGCTTGATGGACCATAGTCTGACCCAGTATGGCATATCTTATGTTCTTATGTACTAACAACCTCTTAAATAGTATCTTGAGCCAGTATACTTTCAATATCTGATGATTCAGACATAAATCCCACCCATATAGGTCCCTCAGATTCTGTATTGCAAAGACCATCTCCACGCAATCTTCAGCCAGGAATATGTTGTGCCTGCTGCTAGTTTGTGTTGCTTTTACCTGCTGCTTCTCTCACGTCCCCCCACTCTGTACTGTGTCAACCTCTCTTTGCCCCATCTGTGGAAATGATACTGTACAGCTGCTCTTTCACAGTTCTACTGGAAGCTGCAGCTCTTTTTTACTTTTCTTGTAAAGATCTCTCTATTTGGTTTCTTTGGCATACTAGAGGAGCCTTTAAGCATACTCTGAGAATGACCTATATATTTCTGTGGCTTTGAGCCGGTAATGTTCTTGTTTTCTACAACCATTTAATTTTCCAAAAAGCCCCTTCCCAAGCATTATGATATGCTTAGACTGGATTCAAAGTATTGGGAAAAGAAACTGCATGTCTTTAAGCTCCCTGCCCAACCATGCAGACTTTTTCAATCCTGGAGTACCATCACACTAAGTATGCTGCCTCAGATACTGTGCCCAGGGTCACCTGCCCAGCCTGGCATACTTCCCATTTACCCTGCCTGTTTTCTTACACTTTTTCATAGACAGAGGCAATGTTTGCCTGGATAAGTCTCCTATGAGACTGATTCCAAGCTCTTGGGAATAGGGACTGCCTGTCTACTTATATCAGGCCTTTAATGTCTGGGGTACATTCATACCAAGTGTGCTACCTCACATACTGTGCATGTGCCTTCCCACTCAGCCTGGCATAGGCCTTTCAGTGCCCAGGTATCCTGCCTGCCTGCTCATATTCTTCTATAGAAAGAGGAGAGGGGTAATGTGTTTGCCCAGCTAATGTTCCTATGGGATTGGATTCCTAGTTCTTGGAAGCAGGAACTGCCTGTCATTTGGCACCATGCCATACTGGAGACTGCATCTTCAAAAGGATATAAACAGGACAGAGTTGGTATAGATAACATCTATTAAAATGGTTAGTGGTCTTCATCATAAATCACATGGGGAAGAAAGGTGGGAAAGGAGAAACATGATTGAGATATTTAAATAGCTTATTGGTATATATGCACAGGAGAAGAGCCTCTTTTAATTGAAAGAAAGCTCTGCAATGAAGGGGCAAATAATGAAGGTAAAAAGGTATAGACTCAGTAGTTCTCTGAAGAAATGTTTAGTTGCAGAAAGAGTGGTAGATGTGAGGAATAGTCTCCCAGTGGAGGTGGAAGAGATGAGGACTGTATCTCAATTCAAGAAACGATAGGATAAACACAGAGGATCTCTAAAAAAAAAAAAGTGGATTGTAGAAATAAGCAATTTGTATGGATGGGAAAAATGGATAGGTCATATGGCCTTTATCTGCCATCACTTCTCTAATTTTCTATAGCATAAAGTCATCCCAAGTGTGCTGACTCAGAAACTGTGCCACTCAGCCTGGCATAGTCTCTGCAGTGCCCACTTACCCTGCCTACCTGCTCACACTCTTCCACTGACTAGGAAGAGGGAGACAATGTTTGTCTGGCTAATGCTTCTATGGGACTGGATTCCAGCTCTTGGGAGCAGGGACTTCTTCTCCTTTAGCTTTTAATTAACTTTTGAAGCATATGGGTGTCCAAAAGACACCAGGGCCCAATATTCAAAAGTCATTTGCACAGTTTACAGCCTTGTAAATGCCGATTAGCATTGAGGCTTGTGGTAGGCATTCTGGGGTGTTTCGTGTGCAGTGATTGAGGCTAACTGCTGCAAAAGCTGACATATCTTTACCTGTAGAAGCTAACCGGGCAGTGGTGCAATATCGCCACTACCCGGTTAGCCTCTGCAGCTTCCAGGCATGTGCGGCAACCCCAGATATTCAATGCCAGGGACATATATGACCGTAACACTGAATATCCAGGGTTAGAGGATGGTGGCAATAGCTAGGCACTGTACTCATGCCTAGCCATCCTAACTCAGTATCAGGCCTGTATGTATTGCAGATTTATTGCTGCCTGCAGCTGTCAAGCTGGGGGAAGCAGTGTTGGGGGTGGCCAGGAGAGGAGAGGCAGCAATTGCAGTCTGCCTTAAGGAACCAGGCAAAGTGAGGCAGCTCTTGCTAGGGTGATTTGGGGTTACTTTATTACCACCACTACAATTAGTCACCTAAGTTGGCTGCCTCACCCTGTCTAATGATAGAACTTCCCTGGCATTTTAAACACAGCTGAGCTCTTTGGAATGTCTGTCATCTACCAGTTGCACATAAATCACTTGTGTGACCTTATACATACAAAATACCACACAAACAATCAATTTTCATGCTTAAAATGTTTATAGTGTGCATACAATGCATATGAAGAGGAGAAACAAACTTGAAAAAAATTCCTAAAAATTAGAAAAAAATTGTTTCAAATGAACACAAATCAAACTTTTTTTGGCCAGAACACTCTACTGTCGTCACAATTTTCCAGCTTCATACATCATACCATTTTGAATCTATTGTACTCACTACTAAGAAATCAAAGCAAGCTAATACTTCACCTCCGACACCTAAAGTTCTCAGATAATCGACAAGGGTTGGGTAAGAGAGCATATCAAATTTGCATCTAATAGAACCAAAGCTTAAATGAGATGTTATTGTTAAAACCATACTACACACATCCACTGTGGATAAAAGCACAATCTGTGCTGTTATCACATCTAAAACCAAATTGCTGATAATCCAGAATATTAAAATTATCTACAAAATCATATAGCTGATGAAGTGGTAGAGATTTCACTAGTTTTCCACCAATTTCTGGATCTTCTTTATCCAAAGAAAGTCTTTTAAATAGTAGACTTCATTGAGGCTCTTTTTAAATCAATAAGCATGTAGCCCAAACTAGGGATGCAGATTACAACACTAGTCAATGCACTGCTAGATTGTCTCCCAGGGCCTTAGACATTTATGTTGGACATATACAATATCATGATTGCATTTTGAATTACTCAAGCAATTTATGGACTTGAAAATCTGAAATGTGGTCACTGGAGAAAGCTATGCAACCTTGTAGGGCATCTTCCTTCTTAGCACCAGAAATACTGGTGCTCAGCAGAGTACATATATTTTCAACATTGCTGCTAAAATTTTGGCAAGATCAAAAAAACTATTCAAAGATAGCTAGCAACCCAATCTCTCTTATATTTACCATCAGAGAATAATGCTCAAGGCTGATTTCATAAGCCTCTAATTATGGACTGTCGTAACAAGTTCCTTTGTAGCTCTCTCTACCAGTTCCTAGCCCAAATAGATATCCTCATTTATTATCCTTGAGGTTTTGTACCATCTTTTTTCAGCTTTTTGCATTTCCTTTTTGACACTCCACCGTTTAGGTAAAAAAAAAAAAAAAAAAACAGGGGGAAGGGGCAGCTGTCATTCTGTTGGCTTTAGATGTACACAAAGGTCTTTTTCTACTGTCATGTTTCTATGTGACACTCCAAAAAGTTACTAAGTAGCCAGTTTTAAACAAATTGGAGAAAATATTATTTCATTTATAGTAACATAGTAAATGACATAAGATGAAGACCAGCAAGGTTCCTCTAGTTTTCCCAGTAAGTTGGTTAGAGTTGTAGAGTTGGCCATGCTACTCCCCCCTATGCCTTTGCTTAAAGTTGAACCTGCTGCTCCAGGCAGTTTCCCCCTCTTTATTTATGAAGTTATTCCATCCTCTTGTTATGCAGGGATCCTCTGTGTCTGTCCCATGCCTTATTGATTTCTGTCACTGTTTTTGCTCCCACCACCTCCTTCAGGAGAGCAATCCCAGGCATCCATCACCCTTTCCATGAAGAAGTATTTCCTGATGTTGCTTTTAAATTTACCTCCTTGCAGCTTCATTTCTTTTCCTAGAGTTCTCCAGCTTCCCTGCCTTTGAAAAATATTTGTCTGTTCTCTGTATCATATTCCCCCTGACTCTCTTTCCTTTAGGATATGCATATTTAGGTCTTTAAGTATTTTCTCATATGATTTCTGGTATGACCCATATCATTTTGGTCACCTTCCTCTGAACCATTTCAAGTCTTTTTATATCCTTTGTAAAGTATGGTCTCCAAAACTGAAAACAATACTTTAAATGAGGCCTCACTAACAGCCTGTAAAGGGGCACTAATATCTTCTGTTACAGTGTTCAGTATGGTGGCTATGTACTTTTACAAGCATTAGACACCACCGCTGAATATCGGGTCCTTAATGTTTTACTTACCTAAGGGTTTCTACTTACCTGGGGACTTTCTTCACCCAGCCCCAATGAATCTAGATTAAAGCCCTCTTCAATAGGTTAGCCAATCTGTTGTAGAAGACCCTTTGACCTTTCTTGAATAGGTGGACACCATCTCTTCTCATCAGCCCTTGGAAAATCATCCCATGGTCTAGGAAACCAAAACACTCTTGATGACCATCCATACAGCCATGCATTCATCTCCAGGATGCAAGCGTCTCTGCCTCGGCCTTTACCCTCAACAGGGAGGACTGAACATCACCTGTGCACCTATCTGCTTCACCCTCTCTCCCAGAGCCATGAAGTCACTCTTGATATGCTTGGAGGGATACCTAGCAGTATTATTTGTGCCAACATGGATGAACAGAATCAGATAATAGTCAGTAGACTTGATGAGTCTTGACAAATTCTCCATAATATCTCAGATTTTGGCATGTGGTAGACAGCACTCCTACCTGGATGTCGTCTGGTTGGCAGATGGATGCCTCAGTACCCCTCAGAAGAGAGTCACCAAACACCACTGCCCTTTACTTCCTTGTGGTCACTGATTATGCAACTTTGGGGTGCTTGAACTCTGGTTCTTCCCATTACTGGGATGTTTTTATCTCCTTCACTTCCAGGGCTGCATACTGGTATTTCAATTTGAGGACTGGAGGAATTGGATTGTCAGTTATGCAGTCTCTGGTAGCTCATGTCCAACTCTCTTCATTCTGTAGCATGCCATCTTCTCCTTTTTTAGAGAGCTTGGATACCTCAAGAAGAATCTCATCAATGTACTTCTCGCTATCATGTTTGATTAGCCTCACCACCTTTTTGAGCTCCTCCACTTGTTTCATGAGGACTTTAGATTGCAGGCATTGTGCACATGGAGACAGTCCCTCAGCTGGGATCAGGCTGGCTGTCTGGACAGAGGCAGAAGCTCTAACAGGGGCAATAGCTTTGTCAAACTTATTCTTCCCAGCCATAGTTCATCTTGTTTGGAGCTTTGAAGGAAATGATAAAGACCTACCAAAGTCCCTAACTTTTTCTCAGCTATCCTTTAAGAAAAAAAATAGCTATCCTCTTTTATGTGTGTTCTAACTGTTCTATTCTATGTACCTGTATGTAGTTCTGCTTGCTTGCTAAACAGTTATTGTTTTACATGACTAAATTCTGATATTATACATCTGAGGTATATCATTTAATGTGTTCCCTTTGTAAAATGGCCTAATCAAAGCTCCTTCAAGAATATCAAAGTATTAACTTTTAGTAGATATCCAAATGTGTAACAATTTAGTTCCTAGATTTTCCCTACAACCAGGAAAATAAAAATTGTTCTCTGTTAAAAAGCTATTGGTGATTTTCCCTATATAGCCAGAATTCTCATATGGTGGGAACTGGGGTGGGAAGGTATCAACAAACACCTATGGAGGGCAGTGACTTCAGAAAGCAGGTTAGAGAAGCAGAAAACAAGCTATAGCAGCAGAAAAAAGCTTTGCCTAAGGATACAAAAATACCTTTTTTTGCAATATAGTACAAATGACTAGGCAATACAGCAGAAAAAGCTATTAAAATGGGAAAAAAAGCTCCCTTTAAGAAGTTTCAGTAGAGTTTGTATTCAAGAGCCACTGAAGTGCCTTGCTTGCAGTGGAGACACCCTATTCTGGAAAGAATGAATCACTCCATTTCTAACAGGGTCTCCATTGCAAGCAATCTTTCCATTCAGAGCGAGCTCTTTGAAGCCACTGGCCTAATCAGGTGTTAGTGGTCCTTGATTAGCTTGAAAAGCACTAACTACTGTATATTGGTAGCGTTGAATATCCTGGATAGCAGCATTTACATGGTTTACAGGACTGTAAACTGTGTAGATGCCTTTCAAATATCAGATCCTAAGGGGTATGTTTACTAAACCGCGCAATTGTGCGGGGTGCACTTGAGTGTGCGCTAAGGTACCTTAGCGCACGCTAATAGTGCGTTTTTTGGCCCCGCACACGTGCGCGTCACACTAACGGGCCCGCACAAGTGCGCGGCGCGCTGATGTGCGCTAGGGGCATGGAAAGGCATTCTGAGGGCGGAGGAAGGCTCCGGAGGGGTGGAGGGACGGGGTCAATGGGTGGAGAGTGGGAGGGGAGAGGCTCCCCGTACAGGAGCGGGGCTGAAAATCAACCTAAAAAATACCGCGAGTGAAAGCCTCGCGTTAGAGACGATTTAAATGGAAGAGAAACCATTTCCGTCAGCAATGTACAGCAAAACCGGGGAAACCTACAAACGTGAGCAGTGTGATACATGTGCACAGAACCAAATGTCAAATAAAACTTTAAAATGACCACAAAAAAAAATAGTAAAAATTATAATTCAGCTGGGCAACAGTGATAGCAATGGGCAACAATAAAAAACACTCCCAGGAAAGCTCCAAAAAAAAAGTGATTTTTGGAAGGGTCTACGTAGACCCTTTTTTTTATTGTTGCCCATTGATATCACTGTTGCCCAGCTGGATTATAATTTTGTAGAATTTTGTTGTGGTCATTTTCAATTTTTATTTGCTATTTTGTTCTGTGCACATGTATCACACTGCTCACGTTTTGTAGGTTTCCCTGGTTTTGCTGTACATTGCTGACAGAAATGGTTTCTCTTCCCTTTAAATCGGCTCTACCGCGAGGTTTTCACTCGCGATATTTTTTTAGTTGAATTTCAGCCCCGCTCCTGTGCGGGGAGCCTCTCCCCACCCACTCTTCACCCATTGACCCCGTCCCTACGCCCCTCGGGAGCCTTCCTCTGCCCTCAGAATGCCTTTCCACGCCTCTATCGCACATCAGCGCGCCGCGCACTTGTGCGGGCCTGTTAGTGCAGCGTGCACGTGTGTGGGGCCCAAAAATGCACTATTAGCGTGCGCTAAGGTACCTTTGCGCACGCTCAAGTGCGCCCCACACAATTGCGCGGTTTAGTAAACATATCCCTAAATATCTCTGTAGAAATGAGGAAAAGATCAACATCTGTAAAAATGTGTATAAATGCTCATAGCATGGGACATAAGATCCCAGATGTTGAGGCTTTAATGGAAGAGGCTCACTTGGATTTAGTGGCACTTACAGAGACATGGTTCATGATCAGCCATGAATGGGATGGAATAAAGCTGGCTATACTTTATTCAGGAAGGACAAGGTAGGAAGAAGGGGAGGAGGAGTGTCACTATATGTAAAAAATAATATTAAAGCTATAGAATTGCAGGGCTTAAAAGGGAGTGAGGAGGCACTATGGGTTAAACTAGAAAGAGGGAAAGAGAAAGAGAAATCCATTTGCATTGGGGTGATATACAGATCTCCTTCACAGGGAGAAGTGGATGAGGATTTAATAGAAGACATGCACAGTATTGCCATGAAAGGAGAAGTGCTACGGATAGATGATTTAAATATGTTGGATGTGAATTGGCACATCCCTGCTATGGTGTCATCTAGAATTAAGGAGATCCTAGATTCTCTACAGGGAGGACTATTCCAGCAACTGGTAACAGAACCTACACATGAAGAGGCCATACTGGACTTGGTACTTACCAATTCAAAAGTACTTCTGATGTCATAGTGGGAGATCATCTTGCATCCAGTGATCACCAGATGGTGTGGTTCATTATTAGGACTAGTACTGATAAAATACATTCAAAAGCGAGGGTCTTAGACTTCAGGAAAAGTAACTTTGCCAAAATGGGACAATACCTCAACGAGTCAGCGGGATTGGAACAGCTGGGGGTTGTAGAAAATTGTAGAGGAAAACTGAAAGGGGATATTTTAAGGTCAACAAACCGTTAGATAGGTAAATAAATGTAAAAGGAAAAGGAGGTCACTATGGTTCTAAAAAGAAGTAGCTGAAAAGGTGAAGAAAGAGAGGATGGCCTTCATAAAATACAAAAGATCACAGAGAGAGGAAGACTGTTTTTGTGAGGAACTAGCCAAACTAAAAGTAGACAAAGCAATGAACCAGATGGGATAGATTGAAGAATATTGAAAGAACATGGGGATGTTCTAGCAGCTCCACTGACTGACCTTTTCAATGCTTCTTTAGATTCGGCAGTGATCCCAGAGGACTGGAGAAAGGCATATGTGGTCCCTTTACACATACTGGTGAAAAGCGGTATATAAATGCAGCAAAATAAAGTAAGGATGAGGTTGAAAACTACAGGCCAGTTAGTCTAAACTCTGTGGTGAGTAAATTATTGGAAACACTGCTAAAAGGGAGGATAGTGAGATTTTTGGAGTCCAATGGATTGCAGAATCCGAAGCAGCATGGGTTTACCAGAGACAGGTCTTATCAGACAGAGTTGGACCAAGGGAGAGTCCCAGATGTGGTGTACTTAGATTTCAGTAAAGCCTTTGACACTATTCTGCACAGGTTACTTATAAACAAACTGAGCACCCTATTGATGGACCCTAAAGAGACTGACTGGGTTAGAAATTGGTTGAGTGGAAGGCTACAAAGAGTACAGGTAAATGGAACTCTGTTTGAGGAGAAGAAAGTTACCAGTGGTGTGCCGCAGGGATCTGTCCTTGGTCCGATTCTTTTTAACATCTTTGTTAGTGATATTGCGGAAGGGCTGTGGGGTAAGGTTTGCTTCTTTGTGGATGATACCAAAATCTGCAATGGAGTAGACACCCAGGAAGGAGTAGATAACATGAGGAGAAATCTAGCTAAGCTTAAAGAATGGTCAAGAATTTGACAGCTGAGATTTATTGTTAAAAAATGCAGTCATGAATTTGGGCTGCAAAAATCCAAGGGAGCGGTAGTGTAGGGGGTGAAGAACTTCTGTCCACGAAAGAAGTGTGATTGTTTATGCTAGATAGGTAGAAAAGGAAATGACAAAAGCCAGAAGGATGCTTGGGAGCAAAGGGAGAGGAATGGGCAACGAAAAAAGGAGTGCCTCTGTGTAAGTCTTTGGTGCGACCTCATTTGAAGTATTAATTCTGGAGACCACACCTTCAAAATGACTTAAACAGGATGGAGTTGGTGCAGAGGGTGGCTACTAAAATGGTTAGCTGTCTTCGTTATAAAGCATATGAGGAAATATTTAATGATCTTAGTATTTATATGTTTGAAGAAAGGCGGGATAGAGGAGATATGATAGAGACATTTAAAAAGCTCTGTGGCATAAATGCACAAGAGGAGAGCCTCTTTCAATTGAAAGCAAGTTCTGCTATGAAGGGACATAGGATGAAGGTGAAAGCAATAGACTCAGGAGTAATATGCAGACATATTTCTTTATGGAAAGAGTGGTAGATGAGTGGAATAGTCTCCCAGTGGAGGTAGTAGAGATGGGGACAGTATCTGAATCCAAAAAAGCATTGAACAAACACAGAGGATCTCTAAAGGTAAAAAGGGGACTATTGTAGTTGATACTGAAAGGCAGACTAGATAGGCCATGTGGTCTTTTTTTGCTGTTATGTTTCTATGTTTCTATATTTACTCATTCTACTCCACTCATGACTTTATACAGTATAATTTTATAATATCTCCCTGCAATTATCTCTTCTCAGAGCTAAAGAACCCTTACCTGGTTAGTCATTTCTCACAGGGGAGTCATTCCATCCCTTATCATTTTGGTTGCCCTTCTCTGTACTTTTTCTTGTTCTGCTATATCTTTGATATGTGGCTAGCAGACTCACACACACTACTCAAAGTTCAGTCCCACTTATTCTCTATTCCTTTCCTAATAATTCCTAATATTCTAGTCACTTTAGTATTGCCACACACACTGAGCCAGGAAGTCCAACATATTGTCCCTGATGATGCCTAGATACCTTTCCTGGATATAGGAGCTAGCATTATATAACTAACTTTTCCCCCTGTATGCATAATTTTGTACTTGTCTACATTCATGTCATGTGCCATTTGGATACCCAGTCTCAAAGCCCTGCAAGGTGTTCCTGTATTGTTTCCACAATCCACTTGTGATTTATCAGCTTAACAACTTTAAATAATTTTGTGTCATGTACAGATTTGATCAACTCACTCATTATTCCTTTTTTCAGATAATTTACAGATGTTAGAAATCACTGGTCTCAGATCCAAATTGCTATCTACTTTCTCCATCAAGAAAATATAGAAATTACACATACCTGGTAATTATAGTTCCTGGAGGAACTCCAGTTTAGTCCTCTACTTCTGGATTGTGAACCTCCTCCTGCAGCTTGGAGACTGGGCGTGACAAAGTTGTGACCTCACTGGATGTAAGCTGCTGGCATCTCCCATCAGCCCCAGTGTACTACTAACAAAGCAGGCTCAAAAGAGCAACAAACAATTAGCAAAACTTACTCAAGATAACCCAACTATAGGTATAAGTGCTAAATTAATGAACAAATTCCTTTCCCCTTTAGCAAAGGGATTAAATACCCTTCTTTGTTTTTTTTTGTTTTTTTTTTCTTCGCTGCCAAACCAGAGACGCCAAAGAAGAGATCAGAAGAATCCAAAGAGAAAGATAAAAAAAACCACTCACCTGTAATCTTGTGGAAAAAAAAATTACCTGAAATCCGTTGCACTAGAATGAAACCTCTCCCTGGGTGGGAATGAGGACTAAACTGGAGTTCCTCCAGGAACTACAATTACCAGGTATGTGTAATTTCTATTTCCTTATCGTTCCTCCAGTTTAGTCCTCTACTTCTGGGATGTAACAGAGCAGTACTAATGGGAGGGACCCTTCCAACCAGAGTGCAACACCGCTGCTCCGAAGGAAGCATCACTCGCTGCCAATACATCAAGACGATAGTGTCTACTAAACGTATGAAGAGATGACCAGGTGGCCGCTCTACAAATCTCCACTGGCGGCACCAAACTGTGTTCTGCCCAAGAAGCTGCCTGCGCCCTAATGGAATGAGCTCTCAACCCCACCGGCGCGGAACGACCGTGCAACATATATGCTGAGCCAATTGCCTCCTTAACCCACCGGGAAATGGAAGCTTTAGAGGCCGCTTCACCTTTTCTGGACCCGCCAAATAAAACAAAAATCCGATCTGATTTGCGAAAAGATTCGGATACCTTCAAATAGCAGAGAAGAACCCTTCTCACGTCCAAACAGCGGAGACCACGGTCTCCTACACTCTCACCCTCTGAGGTGAGTACTGGCAAGGAAACCGACTGGTTCATATGAAAAGAAGAGACTACCTTGGGCAAAAAGGATGGAACAGGATGCAGCACCACCTTTTCCCTGGAAAAAGTCAAAAAAGGTTCCCGACAAGACAGAGCCTGCAATTCCGAAATCCGCCTCGCGGAACAAATGGCTACGAGATACACTGTTTTCAGTGTTAAATCCTTGATCGAAGCCTGCCCCAAAGGCTCAAAGGGTGCCTGTACTAGCGCCCCTAAAGCTAAGTTAAGATCCCACGGCGGAACCACAGTCCAACGCGACGGCCTCATCCTGGTTACCGCTTTAAGAAAATGGACTACATCGGGGTGAGATCCCAGCGACCCTCCATTTACCTTACCTCTATAACAGGCCAAGGCTGCTAATTGAACCCTCAAAGAACTAGCCACCAGCCCTTTCTCATAGCCATCCTGCAGAAAACTCAATATGCAAGGAACAGACGCAGTCGCCACACGTATCTGACATCGCGAGCACCAATCCTCAAAAATACGCCATATGCGAACATAGGCCAATGATGTGGACCTTTTCCGTGCCTGAAGCAAGGTAGTAATGATGGAACTGGAGTAACCTTTCTTCCTTAACCGAGCCCTTTCAATGGCCAAGCCGTAAGCAAGAACCGATCCACCTGCGGCATGTGAAGTGTGCCCTGTAACAACAGACTTTCCGACGTTGGCAACCTCCACGGTCTGCAGTCAAGCAGGCCCATCAGATCCGCGTACCAATGGCGCCTTGGCCAGTCCGGAGCTACCAGCAATACCAACCCACGATGCACTTCGATGCGCTGTACTACTCGACCAATGAGAGCCCACAGCGGGAAGACATGGAGAAGGCCGGACGCTGGCCAAGGTTGAATCAGGGCATCGATCCCTTCTGACATCTTCTTGCGCCATCTGCTGAAAAACCAATTTACTTTTGCTGACTGAAAAGTCTCCATCAGATCCATCACCGGCGTCCCCCAATGACGTACTATCTCTGTGAAGACATCCGGATGTAGTTCCCACTCTGCGGGATCCATGTGAACTCTGCTGAGAAAGTTTGCAGTCACATTGTCCTTCCCCGCAATGTGAGCCGCTGAAATTGCTAGCAATCGCACTTTGACCCAAGAAAACAGGTCCGCTGCCTCTTGAGCCATGGCTACGCTTCCCGTGCCACCCTGCCAATTTATGTAGGCTACCGTCGTGGCATTGTTGGACAGTACTCTTATCGCACATCCTGCCACCATCACTTCAAAGCTTTGCAGGGCTAGAAAGACCGCTCTCAGCTCCAGTCGGTTGATGGACCACTTACTCTCTGCCACTGTCCAAGTGCCCTGTGCAAAGAGATCTCCGCAATGAGCTCCCCACTCTGCCAGACTGGCGTCTGTCAACAGGGAAAGCCATGTCGGTTGCTCCAGGAACATTTCTGACTGCAAAGACTGGGGAAGAAGCCACCACTGGAGAGATCTCCTGATCTGCAGAGGGCACGGGAGATGCTTGTTCAGCAAATCGCATTGGTGAGACCATCTGCGAAGCAGCGAGCTCTGTAAAGCCCGCATATGAAATCTGGCCCACGGCACCACCTCCAAGGTTGCGGCCATCGCCCCCAGAACCCGAAGGTAAGTCCATGCTGTCGGAGCCGGAGTAGACCGGAAGGTTTGGAACAATCGCCGAAGCGCTTGACTTCTGCGGTCCGGGAGAAACACCATACCCCTGCGAGTGTCGAACCATACTCCCAGATACTCGAGCTCCTGAGTCGGAACCAGGTGACTCTTGGACATATTGACCACCCAGCTGAGACTCTGAAGAAAGGCTACCACTTTGGCCATGACGCGTTCGCTCTCGACCTTGGACTTCTCTCGAATCAACTAATCGTCGAGATAAGGTTGAACCAAAACACCTTCCTTTCGTAATGCCGCTGCTACCACCACCATGATTTTGGTAAACATGTGCGAGGCTGTCGCCAGACCAAACGGTAGTGCCTGAAACTGATAATGCCCCCAAGGAAGCGTGAACCGCATGAACCTTTGATGGGCCTCACGGATCGGCACATGCAGATAAGCCTCCGTGAGGTCGAGGGAAGTCAAAAACTCCCCCTGTTGAACTGCTACAATGACGGACCTGAGCGTTTCCATTTGGAAATGCGGTAACCGAAGACACTGATTTACTCCTTTGAGATCTAAGATTGGCCGTAGTGAACCATCTTTCTTGGGGACCACGAAATAAATGGAGTATCATCCCATTCCATACTCTGCCAGTGCGACTGGCACGACAGCTCCCAGCTGAATCAGGTGATCTAGAGTTAGCCGTACTGCCAGAGTCTTTGATTGACCCCGACAGGGCGACATGATAAACGAATCTAGTACTGGTTTTGCGAGCTCCAAGGAATAACCTTCATGAATGATCTCCAGCACCCACTTGTCGCATGTTATTTGGGTCCAGGCAGAGAGAAAACCCCGAAGCCGCCCTCCTATCGAATGACTCACCGCCGCGACCCGCCTTCTTTCATTTTGGTTTGCGAATGGTACCAGTGGATGCCGCTCCAAAACCCCTGCTTGCTCCACGAAACCCACGAAACCCCTGGGCTTGCGAAGGAAACCTGCCTCTTTGATAACCAGCAAAACGAGAAGTCCGAAAACTCCTGAAATCCCTCGGTTGCCCCCGAGAGACCAAAAAAGACTTGGCTTGCTTAGGCTTTTCCTCAGGCAGCCTTCTGCCTTTGGACGCTCCCAAATCCTTTACTAACTTGTCAAGATCCTCACCAAACAACAACTTCCCTTTAAACGGGAGTTTACTGAGCCGAGACTTGGAAGAGCCATCGGCCGCCCAATGTCAGAGCCAAAGAGACCTCCGGGCAGCCACCAGGGACGCCATGCTATTAGCTAAGGTCCTGATTAAGTCGTAGTGCACATCAGCCAGATAAGCTGAGCCTGACTCCAGCCGCTCCAGCTCCCGCACCCTGTCCTGTTCCAGCTGAATGGACTGCTGTAAGTGTTGGGACCACCTTAGACAGGCTCGGGACACCCACACTCCGCAAATGGTGGCCTGCAAAGCTAGGGCATCAGCGTCAAAGGACTGCTTCAATAAACCATCTACTTTCCTGTCTTGTGCATCCTTTAAGGTGGAACCACCTTCCACCAGAATAGTGGTCTTTTTAGTGATGGCCGAAACCGTGGCATCCATGCGAGGACAGCGAAACTTGTCTTTGTCGTTATCTGCTAACGTCGTTATCTGTCATGGTCCGCATCCCCTTGAGCCCCACTTCCAGCTGATCCCACTCATCCTGGATCATCCTATCCACCACTTTGTGTACGGGGAACACCACCTGTGTGCGACGCACCGCCTGGATGACACGATCCTCGCCCTCTTCCTTGTCAACCGGCTGTGCTGTAGCCAACTTGAGCGTCTGGAGAGATTCCGTAATGAGCGCTGTAAGCTCATCCCTTCGAAAGACTCGAATAATCTTTGCTTGATCCTCAGGCTCCAGAATCTCCCCTTCCTCCAACTCTTCTGTATCTCCATCCATATCGAACTCCGGCTCCTCGGTCTCTTGCCAACCGGGTTCCGACAGAGATAGCTCCGGAGGACGGGCTCTCTTTGGCTGCCTCTGTGCATCACCCTCGGTCTTGAAAATCCCAGACTGAGGCATCCCTGAGGAATTCGGAATGAGGCCAGGCAATTTACCCTGATGCCTCCAACAAAAGGCCTGATGCATAAGCAAGACAAAGTCCAGGCAGAAGTCCCTGAACTGCGGATCTGGTTCCGGCAAAACCCCCGCCAACGCAGCGGAGGGCTCTGGTCCGAGAATAGAAGGAACAGCTCCTCCCGCTTCTTCTTCCATCCATGACATGGCCCCCTGAGACTCTGGAGCAACCGATGCTTCCATCTGCTGTTTCACAGTGACTGAAACAGCCGCACAACCCCGACAGATGCCGGAGTCAGCTACCGTGCCTCTGTGGGAACCGCATACAACACACTGTGGGCGCATTGACATGAGAGACGCTGTTTGCCAGCCCAAAGTGGGAAACAGGCACCAAAGAAAAATTCTTTTTGATTTTTTTTTTTTTGAAATCCTATGTCAACTCCTTTCTCTTGCTTCCTTTTCACTTGATTCCACTCCCTTCCAAATCAAATCCAGGGAGAAAGAAACCAATTAACGAGATAGATAAATAAATAAATGTAATAAAAAAATAAACTGCCCTCTAGCATTCAAACCATAGAGGGAAATAATGATGAAATACTAATGAAATAATTGAAATAAATGAAATAAAACCCCGGCAAAGCTAAACGCGACAAACTAATTTCCCTACTCCCCCGGGAGGCCTAAGGATCGCCGCCGCACTGCTGAGGCATGTGGAAATTGCCGCACATTCAAAATGGCCGCCACTGTGAATGACTGAAGTTTTGGTATGTAAATGCCCTGACGGTGTAGCAGAGCCGTTTTGAACTGCTCCGGGAATCGCCGCCGCGGGAAAGAAGAAGAAACAACCTATCGGCAGTCCGGTTCGCCCTTCTAGCTGCGCGCCGCTCAGTGATCCAGCTAGCAGCATCGGCAGCGAGGGCTGGAGTCCCGGGTGCTCACCCCGCTTGCCCTGAGTCCGGAGTGGTGAGTCACCGCTCAGAATGGTACCGAGCTGTTCACAAGGCTGAGGGCTCACTCCCGTATGTCTAGGGAGACAGATCTCAGAGACGGTAAGGAAACTTTGAGACGGCATAGAAGCTGTGTAAAACTAGCCATTCATCATTTTTTTTAAATGAAATTTAAAAGGACACTACCAGAGAATTGAAATAAATGAAACTCAATTTAAAAGCTCAAAATCAGACTTTAACCGAAGTAAAAATTAATCTAATCCTAAATTTAAAGGAAACTCTGCTTATTCATTCCTCTAGTGAGCCCAGCACCTTGGCTCACTACGTCCTCCTGCTGCATGGAGACTGGACACACTGGGGCTGATGGGAGATGCCAGCAGCTTACATCCAGTGAGGTCACAACTTTGTCACGCCCAGTCTCCAAGCTGCAGGAGGAGGTTCACAACCCAGAAGTAGAGGACTAAACTGGAGGAACGATAAGGAATAACCATTTAATTCTGCTGTTTCCTATCTTATAGTAGTTCCCAATGCACAATTAGATATTGCCTCTTATCCCATGACTTTTTATGTAGTCTCTTACGAGGAACTTTGTCAAATGCCTTTGAAATTCCAGATAAAGTATTTCAACCAACTAACATTTAGCTAGTACATTTTCCAGGTTCAATGTGATTTGTTTCAGTTCCTCTGAATCATCACCATTAAACATTGTTTACAACTTGGTATGCCAGGAACACCTCATACTAGTATTGCAATACTAAAGCTAGGAGTCTTGAGACTAGCATGTGGTATTGTTGGCATCATTTGAAGACTGTCAGAGCAGGGGCAGGAATGGAAGTGGACTACTCATGCCCTAGGACCACTAGGGCTACCAGGGTGCACCTAGGTAGGATTTTGGTTGGGTAGCAGAATGGGGAGAAAGTCTTGGTAGGTCTTGGGGGGGGGGAGGGGATGGTAAGCCCTCTGCAGCCTCCATGGCTAGAATGTTCTCTGGCAAGCAAAAAAAAAAAAGGAATAGAGGTATTACAATTGAGGAAAACTCCTTTATTATGCCCAACACAGCCATGTTTCAGTGAGGAATGCCTCCATCAGGGGAAGATGGATTTAGGCACAAATAGATATCAATAACCACCACCATGGTGATCTCTGTTACCTCAACAAGCTTGCATGAAGATGCTTTCTGACCATGGACATCCTGAATGGGGGCCATGACCTGGGGGGGTGGGTTTGATTACAAAGGGGTTGCTTAATTGGGGGGAACCATATTTGAGGGGTGCCTTGGGGGCTGATCATGGGGGGAGAGGCATGATTGGGGGGATCATGGTGGAGATCCTTATCATGCCTGGTCTTTGACCCTCCCTTGATGGGTAGCATGAGTGCTTCTATACTACCTGTAGAGGCAGGGAATGCAGGACTCGTGGTAGGTGGATTAAATGCAGGGCAGATGCTGCCTTGTATTTTCAGCACAAGCTTTACACTTACTATGTGGTGTTTCTGTCAGAAAACCCATGGTAAGTGTAAAACGTGCTACACTATAAATAAAAGTACTCCTTAATTTCTTCTTAACACATAAATATCTTATCCATTATATGTCTTCCATATTGTGTAAGGGTCTCTATAAGTATATAGGGCCCGATAGTCAAAGGATTTACACTCCTAACTCTGAAAGTTATGCTCCTAAATTGCCCTCTTTGAAAATTTACTAGAATTGAGTTCCTAAATTTACACTCAGAATTTCACTAAGGGGCATGTTTCCTAAAGTGCACTGTTAGTGTCGGGTTTAGCACACAATAAGCGTGCCACATTAATAGCATGGTGACCTCACATAAAATCCCATACTAACAAGTTAGCATGAGAATGTCTGGGTTAGGGGTGTAACGTGGGCATTGCTCATGCATTGCAGTTAGTGTAGGTATCGTGGGCATGCATTAACTGTTGTTGCTGTTAGTACGGGTCCACTTAATACCATGTCAATAGGTGGCATTAAGTACACCCGTATGTCGATAAGTGTGGTGGCATGTGGTTATAATAAGCTTATAGCAGGAGGATGGACACATATGCCCCCCCTGAGGTTAGCATTGCCCTCCGCGCTAGTTTCACCACCAGTCACACACTAATTTAATGCATTTTAGGAAACATATCTCTAAACTCTTAAAATCAGGAGTATAAAAAGTGGGTGCAACAGGGGCAGATTCAGGACAGGGAAAAAAAAGTTAGGAGCTTAGCAGTGATTTTCGACGTTAGGCATCTAAATTAGGCTCACTAATCTGGGCAAATGAATGGGAAGCCTAAATTTATAAGCATTACTTTCAAGCATCTAAATTAAGATGAATTTCCAGCTGAAAACTTACAGTGGTGTGCAAAAGTCTGGAATCACTTGAAAATTTGATGTTTTTTCAACTTCGTGACCTTATATCTTAATTTCTTTTTCCTTCCAGTGGCTTTTTCTGTGCATCTCATGATAAGTGATAGATTTTGCTATTAGGGCCAACTTTTAGTATTGGTTTGGCCCTTATTTTCTGAGTTTGTTCCCCATAGTTGTCCTGTTGATAGATTTTCTGTGATTTTTTTTGCCAACGATATATTATTGTAAGTATTCTTTAAACTATTATGGATGCATGCCAGGTTTTCTTCAAATTAATGTATGTGGCCTTGAAAAAGGCCATTTTTATGTGTCAGTGATGGCTCAGTATTTGATGGGCCACCCTTTGTTCTTGATCACCTGACTGCACCTTGTCAGCATTGAATGAACCAGTCTGACAAGGTGATCGTTGGTGACAACGCGGTTCCAAGCTGCAATGAGTGACTCAATCAGCTCATGCTTTGATGTCGGATTCCTCTTGGATATTTCCAAGGCCACCCTGTGCCACAGGTTCTCAAATGGATTCAGATCTGGAGACTGGGCAGGCCAGTCCATTGACTTGATGTTGTTCCGCTGCTTCCAGCTGATCACCTGACTGGAGCAATGGCAGGGTGCAGTGTCATCTTGGAACAGGAACTGGCCAGGAAACAGCTGGTGTATGGATGGCACCATGCACTTTTGCAGTATGGTGATGTACTTGGCCCCATTGACCATTCCATCGACGATGTGAAGACGTCCAACGCCACTGGCAGCCATGCATCCCCAGATAATGACCTTCAAAGGATGCTTCACAGTGAGTTTGAGACACTCAGGCTTGAATTCCTCTCCAGGAAATCTCCTCACATAAGTGTGGGCCTGGTTACCAAAAAGGCAGAAGGTGCTTTCATCACTGAATAGCACCTTTTCCCACATTTCAGTCGATGAGGTTGAGTGCTTTCTCGCCCACACGATCCGGTTGCGCCTTTGTATGTCAGTCATCAGTGGCTTATTCCGTACTTTGCAGCCCCGGAGACCAAACTGCAGGCACCGGCGATGAAATGTTGATGAGCTGACACTGACCTCACTCTTGTTTGACCACTCTCGAAGTAGCTGAGGAGAGGTCAACTTGCGATTAGTCAGTGAAATGCGTCATACTGCACGGTCCTGGCATGATGTTGATGCACGTGAATGAGCTGAACGAGGCTTGTCCAGCACTGAACCCATTTCTTTCTTCTTCTGTACAATCTTAACAACAGCACTCTGACTGCAGCCAACTTTCCTGGTTATCTGTTGGCTTGAAAATCCTTCCTCGCTCATAAAGGACACACGAACACGCTCCTCCAACGTCAGGGTCCAAATCATCTTCATGGTCGATCCAGAAAGCATATGAAATTCAAAAATTCTGCATGTTTTTATAGCTGCACTGTTGGCTAGATATCTGCATTGTGATTGGTTAGTGAAACCAGCCTCCTGATTGGTCAGAAATAACGTGTGCATATTGGATAATCTCGATCCAGTTTTGACGTAGGATCCACAAAAATCGCAGTAGCTATCTCCCAGTGTCTCTAAAGTATTTAAATTGGAAGCAAGGAATGCAAAAATGTCAACTCTAATAGCCAAATGTATCCCTTTTAACGTGGTAGAAAGATGAATATGCTGGGCTAACGCAAAATTTAAAAGAAAACGTTAGAAAGTACGAAAAACGCAAAACTCACAAGTGATTCCAGACTTTTGCACACCACTGTATACTCCAAAATTTGGCTCGAAATAGGGCACAATTTAGGATACTAACTTAGGAGCCTAAGGGGCATGTTTACTAAAACCCCGCTAATGTGCGGGCCGCGCTAGTGTGCGGGTGCCATATAAGGAGTGGGCGTTTCTATCGGAAAAAGAAAAACCGTGATTTAAATATGCGCTAAGGTGCACGGCGCCCATGTGCGCCCCGCACATTAGCGCATGAGAAAGCTGCGTGGGAAGCATAAGTGGCGCGCTGATGGGCAAACAGAAGAGCAGAGCCACAGCACAATGGTTAAGACACTGACCAATGGTGCAGGGATCAGGGGTTCAATCCCCCACAGTGCCCAATGAACAAGGCTGGCTGAGGCACTACATATTATGGGGAAGATTGCCTTAGGAGGCATTTTATTTTTATTTTAATTCTCACTACTAGCAAACGCACTCTCAAAGCGTGTTAACATAAGGTGCCCCATAAGGCACATTTTAAAGTGCACTGTCCGCCAAGGCACCCTAGAATGTTGCTTATAGGGCACTTTATAGGGTGCCGTATGAGGTACCGCAAGGTCAGAGTACTGTTTTTGATGGCAGCACTGTGCAGTTTAGGGAATGAAAAGCATAAGTAGGTGCGCTGAGATGCAAGGAGGAGCAGCAGTGGAGCCCAATGGTTAAGGCACTGACTACTGATACAGGGGTCATGAGTTTGCTCCCCAGTGTGCCTAATACATAAGGCTGGCTGAGGCATCAGCTTTGCAATGTATGTTTTGTTTCCTGCAGCACTTTATTTTTATTTTATTAATTGCTGCCAGCAAACACGCCCTCACGTGCCGTAATTGAAGGTGTCGTATAAGGCACCCTATAAGGCACTCCATAGGGCACATTATAAAGTGCACTATCCACCACGGCACCCTAAAATGTCCCCTAAAGGGCACCCTATAAGTTGCGTCACAGGATAATGTATAGTGCACCTTACATGGACGGGAACCATAAGGTGCCCTATAGGGCGCCCTATAAAGCGCCCTCGGAGGCACCTTATGGGTATAGTACGCTGAGGGTGTTTTTGCTGGCAGCAAAAATGTACATTAAAAAGAGATAATGCTTTGGTCAGCCCTACCAAATAACCCCACTGTGGGTTTGAACCCATGACCTCTGGCTTTACAGGCAGTGAAATAACCATTGGGCTACAGCTACTAGAAAGCCCCAGCCTGGCTGCAGAGAACCTGCATGTCACCACACAGACAGTCTGTTGTGGTCACCAGGATAGGGTTAGCACACCCGTACCCATGATGCACTGCACATGCAAATCAGCTGTCCACAGATAAACACAAGATGGGGAATGCACCCCCACAGCACCTCGGCCTGGTAGGGGGAAGTGACCATGTGCACCCCCACAGCACCTCGGCCTGGTAGGGGGTACTGACCGTGTGTTTTACTGGCACAGAGTAGCTACACACCGTCACATTGTGCAGGTACTGTGCTCACCCTGAGGGTGCGGTGAGGCGCCCAGCACCAGGTCCACAGCACTTTGCATAGCTGAATGAGGCCATGCTACTGGTCCAAAGCAGTGTTAATGTGTGAGATAGGTAGTTTCTGCAGAAGCACCTTGGATCTCTCTGTCTGTCTCAGTCAGGTGTAGCCCCTATGGACCCCCAGGTGGGCCATGTACCACTACCACCCACCCCCAGGCAGCAAACAGGGTCTCCCATCAACAGATCCACATTCTCCCTGCAATGGTGGCAGTAGAGGGGACCCATCAACCCCAGTCCTGCTGGAGAACAGACACCCTACAGGGCAGTCAATGCAGCTCTGTACACATCCCTAACACAATAGCAGACAGACTTTAGGCCTGGATATGCTAAGCTGCACCCCAACACTATCTAATATTGTCCTGCAACAAGCCTTCAGCCACTGCACCCTGCAAGCCATTCCAGCAAGACACATACCAGCTGCAAACAGTCTGCTAGCTAGTCCATAGTGCATGTTCCCAGGGGAAATGCATGCACCCAGAACTGGGATGTCAGCATACACAAGCAGATAAATCAGTGACTGAGCCCCAAAAGAAAACCCATAAATATCACATGAGAGAAATACTATATAGCACTAAGGGGGTGCCTAGACATGCTGTGGTCACTGCACAGTCAGGGTAAGAGTGATCTCCCAGCAGGACATACTGAGGTCACCCTGTCTGTGTAGGTGGTGGCTGGACACTAAAATGTCCCAGTCAGTGCCCTATGCCCTGTGCAGATGCACCCTGGCAAGGCCACCCTGTCCGGGCTATACCCATGGTACCTTGCTCCTCATTATGCACATTGGCAGGCCAATACTGGCAACAGTGCTGGCAGTGTGGGCTGTGGAAGGTTTTTGCAGCCACCACACACTGTCTAGACCAGGGGTGGGCAAACCTGGTCCTGGAGGGCCGCAGACCAGTCAGGTTTTCGGGATATCTCTAATGAATATGCATGAGATATATATGCATTAGAGATATCCTGCCAACCTGACTGGTTTGTGGCCCTCCAGGGCTGGATCTGGAGACCCCTGCCTTACACCTCTGTCATTTAAGATTGTGAGTGGACAAGGTGCAGATGTCCAAGACATCAAAAAGGTTAGATAGAATTTGTCACAGTCCTCCTCACTTCTCACCACCACCAAAAAATTGTCTTTTTTTTTAATAGTAGTTTTTATTCAGTTTTAACATATAAAATAACAATACAAACGATCGTGATATAGCAGGATACAAGCAGATGTTATTGATCAAAATAGCAAAAGAATATAATAACTTGAACAAGACAGTACAATAACGTTAACAAGAACTAGTATCAGTCCATGCCAGCACGCCACCCTCCCTCTCTCCGTTCAATGTGGTTACAGCAGAGACCATTCCACAAGGCAGCCTCCAGCAATCATTTTCATCAAACATAATTTTGTAAAGCTGACCATTTCTTACTTAGTTTACCAGACCATGGGTTCTTGGCTATATAGATCTCTTCGTAGGTCTTATGTAGGATTAAGAGACTCCACCAATGCTCGAAACAAGCTTTGTCGAGATTCTTCCAGTGTATTAGAACTATTTTAAGCGCTATCCCGAGCATTAAGTCCAGCAGTTTACCATCCCATTTCATTAGAGTAGGTTCCAGAGCTATGGATTTATATATCACTATCCGATAAGTGATAGGAGTTTGTAAGTTGAGGATCTGTGATATGCGTTCCCAAACTCTGTTCCAATATATTTCCAGGGATTTACAATGGAACAACATATGTGCCAGTGTCCCAATTTCCATGTTACAGGACCAACATCGATTTCCCTCCTGTAGTGTCCATTTCATTTTCTTAGCCGGTGTAATATGCACTCGATGTGCTATAAAGTACATAGATTGTGTGAGAGACGCTGCTCTCGTGGCACGTATTTGAGTTCCCCAAAAAGTGTCCCAATGTTCCGGAGGTAGATCTTGACCGGTTTCAGTAGCCCACACCGACTGTATCTTAGAACATGTCTTGTCACTTTTGGATCGGAGAATCGCAACACATCTTGAAACAGCTTTAGCATCTGTTTGTAATTCTTGAAGTTTCTGTCGCAGTGGCCATCCTGTACGTATCAAGACAGGTGACACACCCGCTTTGCTCATGCAGGATCGGAGCTGACACCATTGGAAATAGCATGTATTAGGCAATCGGAATTCCGTTCTTAATCTGTCAAAGGTTTTAAATGCACTTCCATTGATCAGTTGTCCAATGGTGATAAGATCATGTTCCACCCATTTTTTCCATAAGACAGGCTTCCCTCCGATGATAAGGCGCGGGTTCAGCCATATGGGCATATCTGCGGCAAAGTCATCCCCTCCATCGATACATGATGCTAATAATCGACAGGCATGCTGTGTTTCTCGGATAATAGCATTATGTGGTGCAGTCTGGTCTACTACTGTGCCTACCAGTAGCCATGTGGGCAGGGGGGAATGTAGGGCCCGCTCCACACTCAGCCATCTAGGTCCTTTATCCGTGTCGTCAGAGTCGACCCATTGAGCACCCTGCTTTAAAAGAGAGGCAGTGTGTAGCCAGCCGAGATCTGGGAAATGGACACCTCCTTGTGTATTAGGTAACTTCAGTTTCCAGGCAGCTATTCGGGGTACTCGGTTGTTCCATAGAAAGGCTATCAGTTGACTATTCATTTTCTTATAGAAGGCTGACGGGAAACGTAAGGGTATCATACTTAATATATAGCTGAGTTTTGGTACCAACATCATTTTTATCGTTTCTAGCCTGCCCCACCAGCTCAAATGAAGGGGGGTCCACTTGCAGATGTTATCATGTACAACTTCTTGACACATCTTAATGTTGATTGCGACAGTCTCTTCCAAGGTGGTGCCATAGGTCACGCCCAGGTATCTAAAGGATGACTTCTCATATTGAAAGGGGTATCCACGCATCATTTCTTCGCTGACCTGTTCATTCAGAGGAATAATTGTTGTTTTATTCAAATTTACTTTATATCCGGATATCGCTGAGTATGCATCTATGAGTTGCAGTGTTTCAGGAAGGTCTGATGGTTGTAGGAAAATGAGCAGGTCATCGGCATATGCTGACAATTTACAGGGACCATCAGCTAACTCAATTCCTTTTATGTTTTCCTTCTGTCGGAGCGCTATTAATAAGGGTTCCAGGGCTAAATTAAAAAGCATCGGTGACAGGGGGCAACCCTGTCTGGTCCCTCTTTGCAACTGAAAAGGGGCTGAGAGGTGTGAGTTGACCGCTATTCGAGCTGTGGGTTTGGTATATAACAATTCAACGCGTTTTAGGAACTTTTCTCCTATCCCAAACCACCGTAGGGATCGAAATAGAAAGGACCATTCCAGTCGATCGAAGGCTTTTTCGGCATCCAATGCTAGCCCTATCAGGGGCTCGGTCTTGGTCTTGGCAGATGCCAGTACATGTGCCAATAATCTTCCATTATCTGTAGTGGATCTGTTTTGTATAAATCCACATTGATCCTCATGTATCAAATCTTTTAAGATCCGTCCTAATCGGTTAGCAAGCACTTTAGCATAGATTTTATAATCAGAGTTTAGGAGAGAGATGGGTCTGTAATTCTCTATCTTTTGTGTATCCCTGCCCGGTTTCGGGTGAATTACCACCACAGCCTCTGCCAGGGCTCCAATCTCTGGAGATTCATCTTGCAAGCCACTGTAGTAGATCTGTAGCATGGGAGCCAATTGAATGCAATATTTATTATAGAATTCCAGCGGGATACCATCTGGACCGGCGGCTTTGCCACGAGCCATCTGTTTGATCGCATCTTGTATTTCAGTTACTGAGATCTCTTGTTCCAGCGTTCGACTTTGATGACTGGTTAATGTGGGTCCTACTATCTTGGAGACAAAATCTTCAAAGGCTCTGTCACTACATTGGGTATCTGAGCGATATAGTTCCTCATAGAATTCTTTGCAGCGGTCTAGTATTTTGTCAGATCTCAGGAGAAGGCCCCCGGAATTGTCCTGCAACGCCGCTATAGCAGTCTTGCTGGTTTTTGGTCTGAGCTGCCGAGCTAAGAGGGATCCTGAGCGGTTGCTGTCATAGTAGTATATACTACGTTGTAGCTGGATGCTACTCAGTGCTTCTTTGTTGAGGAGAGCATTATATTGGTATCGCAATTTTTGGAGTCTAATCAATATCATTGAGTCAGCTCTTTTGGCTAGTAACCTTTCCCCAGCTTTTATTTGGAGTTCCAATTCATCTTTTTCTTTTTTCCTGGCTTTACGCCGTCTAATGGTGTAGGTGGTAATATGAGCTCGTATGGTCGCTTTAAAACCTTCCCACCAGCTCCAGATGGAGGTATCAGTGGGTGTATTATATTTAAAATAGGTCTCAATTTCCCCTGACAGTAGCTGTACAAAGGAGTCATCTGCTAGTAGGGATTTATCAAATGTCCATCTTGGCGGAACATGCTGTGTAACGTTGGTATTCAACACTAGGGAGACAGCGGCGTGATCCGATACCGTTGTAGCATATATCTCTGCGGACAACACTTGGGGCATCAGCTCTGTGGACAGTAGGAAGAAATCGATCCTTGTTTGGGTATTATGTGGGATGGAATAAAATGTGTAGTCTCTTTCTTGGGGATGAAGTAGGCGCCAGGGGTCTACCAAGTGTAGCTCTGTTATGATGCCTTTAAGAATCGCCTGCGATTTGACTTTGTCTACAGCCCGATAGGGCGTGCGATCTAACAGTGGATCCAAGATGACATTGAAATCGCCCCCTAATATGATATTGGTGTGAGCCGCGGCTGTAACTTCTTTAGCTATCAGTTTGAAAAAGTTAGGGTCATCGAGGTTGGGCGCGTAAATATTGAAGAATGTGTAAAGCTGTTGATTTATTTTCATCGTCACTCTGGCCCATCGACCTAGCGGATCAATCCGTGTGTCGGTAATGGCGGATTGCAGGAATTTGCGCACTAAAATTATTACCCCCCCTTTGCGTTGAGTGGCAGAGGCCGAGGCCGCCACCAGGAAGTATTTAGAGGTTACTTTCTGCGATTCAGTATCTGTTAAATGTGTCTCTTGTAAGAGGGCAATATCTGCTTTTTTTTGCTGGCAGTACGCTAAAATCTTCTTTCGCTTGACAGGGCCAGTAATACCTTTTACATTTAACGAAAGCATTAAAAGATCACTAGACATCAACGTTGGGATAAGCTGTCTTATAGGTGAAAGCTATCCTATGGATAGGCCTGCCGCGTACTTGCATTTGCGTGTATGTGGAGGGTTTTGTACTGGACTGGACTGACACAAACAACTGCATAACTGGCAAACATTGTATCGCTAAGGTGAACACAATCCACTGAAACAGTAACCAACCCCGACCTCCCGTTGCCACCCCTACATTTCAAGCAGAAATATCTGTTTAATTAAAACTATTTAGAACAACAGAAATACAATCAATGAGGTGTTTAACAAGGCTTAAGGCGTTCTAAAATTTGTGAGAACGCACGGCCGCACCCCCTGAGTATATGCTGAGTTCTCTACACTGCGTGAGAGATCAGAATATTGACCTCAGGTTTCCATACCGCATTTTTCTTGTAGGAAAGTTTTCAGTTTTTCAGCATCAACAAAATTCCTCGTTTCATTATGCAGCGTGACCCGCATGGTTCCTGGGTAGTATAGCCCGTATCTTGCCTGTGCACTTTGTAGCATGGGTCTACAGGCCAGCAACGCTTTTCTCCGATCTACCGTTTGCTTGCTCAAATCCGGATAAAGTGCTACTTTGTGTCCCTGGATTTGCAGTGATCCGGCCTTCCGTGCAGCTTGAAAGATCTGTAGGACCTGTGGGTATCTCAGTACCTTCATTATGAGTGGGCGCGGGTATCGTGTGTTTTCAGCTTTGTGTGTTGGGATTCGATGGGCCCGTTCTAGTTCAAAAGGCCTTGCAAAGACAAGCTGCAGCATCTCCGGTATGGTTTTTTCCAGAAATCCAATCGGATCGGTACCTTCAGCGCCTTCAGGGACTCCAACAAGGCGGATATTATTTCTACGGGAATGGTTATTTTGATCTTCAATCAGATTTTCCATGTGCCGGACTCGTTTGGCCAAAGGGCCCAGCTGTTCTAATGCAACGCCATGTTTCTGGGTTTGTAATTCAACTGCATTAAGTCGAGTGGTGATGGTGAGGAGTTTCTCTTTTACCTCCAGCAAGTCTTCTTGAATCATGTTCAGTGAACTAGAATTGGCTGCAATCATTTCTTTAACGCATTTCAATTCCTGTAGCACTTCACGTAGGCCACCGGCAGTCACTCCCTCCTTCTCTCCCGCGGCCATTTTCTGCGGGGAGCCCACTTCGGGTTTGGATCGTTTCGCTGCTGAGCCGGATCCCTGTGGAAATTCCAGCCGGGCAGGCTTCAGGGATGCCATCCAGCTGTATTGCAGTGTTATTGATGTAGGTAGGGGGTACAAACTTCAATGGAATACCGGGATATGTTCAGGATTCTTGGGCAGCAACGGGAGCAAAAATTCAGGCGTCCATTCTGTTCAGTGGCTAGCTCCGCCCTCCACCAAAAAATTGTCTATTAGACAACTTTTTGGTGGTGGTGAGAATCGAGGAGGAATGTGACACATTCTATATACCCTTTCGATGTCTAGGACATCTGTACCTTGCCCACTCACGATCTTAAATGACAGAGGTGTAAGACAGGGGTCTCCAAATCCAGCCCTGGAGGGCCACAAACCAGTCAGGTTGGCAGGATATCTCTAATGCATATATATCTCATGCATGTTCATTAGGGATATCCCGAAAACCTGACTGGTCTGCGGCCCTCCAGGACCGGAGTTGCCCACCCCTGGTCTAGACAGACACACACTCCGACACCTATGCCAGCATTGTGCTAATATAGAGGAGTTCAGCAGCCATGCCCACCACACCAGTCCTGGGCACAGTACAGGCATGGATATGGTACGCAATACTGTTGGGGTCACTTCCCAGGGTGGTAAACACTGTCAGAAACCAGACCTGAAGCACACACCGCAGACATCAGAATGATTGTTATGATGGAGCTCAATCAGCAAACTGTGCTTAACGTAGGAATTTCTATCTGCCAGTACTCATAGCAAACGTTTGAGAGCTGTGTACCGTATACCCAGGTGTAGGGTTGCATTGCTAAGGTATGCAAGTGCTAGTATTGGGAGATGCACGCAGGGCCCAATGTCCTTCCTCTCCAGGAGGCATTGGCCAATGGGGCCTGTGGGTGTGGGTGTGGGTGTGTCTTCCCCTGTTGGCTGCTGCTTTACGGCAGAGGTTCCCAACTCCAGTCCTGGTGTGTCAAACACTGTTCGGGTTTTCATGCTGTCCCTCATGAATATGCATGAGCTACATCTGCATACCATGGGGGTGGTGCATAGATATGCAGCACAGGCATCTTTATTAGAGGCAGCATGGAACCTGAATGGTGTGTGGCCCTCCAGGACTGCATTTGGGAGACTCTGCTCTAGGTAATGTGCCTGTTTATGGTGTCTGTGCTCGGTGGGGTAAAATATAGGCGTTTTAACCATGCATATGTTCTCAGCAATAAAGGTTTGTCCTTACTATCATGGTTTAGTTGTGGGAAAAATATGTGGACTGGATTGGCAGTAGCCCCATCTGGGCTTTGAACCTGTGACCTTCTGTTCTTGCACACACTGTCTGTGTGCACTGCACACACTGTCTGTGTGCACTGCACCACCGTGTTGCCACTGATGGGCTGTATTCCCTGGGCAGTCCATGACTGTACATCTGACAGAGCCTGTCTGTTGCAATGGACGGTGCCAGCCTGCACATGGCTAGGCCACTGCCTGCTGTGGCTGGCAGCCACTGCCCCCTCCACCACCTGTACCCTTCTGCCAACATGCTGACATGTCTCATCTTGGAAAAATCATATGACCTGATTGAGTTGTGGCACTCCAGGACTGCATTTGGGGGACTCTGCTGTAGGTAATGCCCATTGTTATGGTGTGTATGCGGTGTAGGGTAAAATATAGGTGTTTGAACCATGCTTATGTTCTCTGCAATAAAGGAGTGTCTTTACTATCTCTGTTTAGTGGTGGGTAAAATATGGGGACTGGGTTGGCAGGAGCACCAGCTGGGATTTGAACCTGTGCTTCTCTGGTTCTACAGGCACTGTCTGTGTCTGCTGCACCACTCTATGGCCACAGAGACAGTGCAGTCCCTGGATATAGGAAACCTGGCCGAACGAGTTAGAAACCCTGCTCTGCACAATTTGACTGTGGGCTCATTCACCTTGTATGGAGACAAAAGGGCAAATAAACCTCAAAAATGACCTTGCAAAAAGGGGAAAAAAACATAATCCAGCTGGCCAATAGTGATATCAATGGGCAACATGAAAAAACACTCCCAGGAAAGCTCCAAAAAAAAGAAATGATTTTTGCAAGGGTCTACGGAGCGTAGACCCTTCCAAAAATCATTTCTTTTTTTTGGAGATTTCCTGGGAGTGTTTTTTAATGTTTCCCATTGATATAACTATTGGCCAGCTGGATTATAATTTTTTTGAATTTTGTTGTGATCATTTTCAATTTTTATTTGCTATTTTGCTCTGTGCACATGTATCACACTGCTCACGTTTTGTAGGTTTCCCTGGTTTTGCTGTACATTGCTGACGTAAATGGTTTCTCTTCCCTTTAAATCGGCTCTAACGCGAGGTTTTCACTCGCGGTATTTTTAAGCTGGAATTTCAGCCCCGCTCCTGTGCGGGGAGCCTCTCCCCTCCCACTCTCCGCCCATTGACCCCGTCCCTCCGCTCCTCTGGAGCCTTCCTCCGCCCTCGGAATGCCTTTCCACGCCTCTATCGCACATCACCGCGCCGTGCACTTGTGCGGGCCCGTTAGTGCAGCGCGCACATATGCGAGGCCCAAAAACGCACTATTAGTGTGCGCTAAGGTACCTTAGCGCATGCTCAAGTGCGCCCCGCACAAGTGCGCGGTTTAGTAAACATACCCCTAAGAGGGTCATTTTAGAAGACCTATTTGTGATTTGCACATCTGAAAATGCCTATTCAGATATGCAAATCATATCCACATCCCAAGAGACATTTTCAAAAGGCCTGATTATACACATGTTCTGCACAATCGTGTTCATGTCACATGTGGCATGGTGGAGGCATATCCAGGACGTTCCAGAAAAGATACACTTATGTGCCCAATTTCAGAATGATGCTGCACGTGGAAGACCTCTAGCAGACATGTCCATGTCTAAACCTCCTCCTTAGCATGAATTAGAATTTGGAACATGCTCATTTTAGACAACTTTCAACACAAGTGTTGACAGGAGAACTGCCTTTTATTGCTTCAATATTTTTCTCCCCATCAAAGAAAAAAAAACACGTGAAAATCAATACCTCTATGAATATGGCCACAGTACTGCACACCTCCATTTGCAAAATGGCAGGCCGAGACGTGTATGTGGCAACACACACATGTGCACATCTGTAAATACCTGTTTAGATATGGGAATGTTGCCAGAACCGCTGACGTCCATGTATTGCACATCCACATTTCTAAAATCGGATGGTCTCTTGCACGTGTTTGGGATTTTATTCTTCATGTTCCCCTTTCCTTCTTATTTTTTGGAGATGTTAATATCTTTTGGGATGGAGATAGGTCGATTTGAGTAGCTAATTACATGTGTCCACCTTCTCTGCTGCCCTCCAACAGAATTTCGGGCGTTTTGACCTGGGAGACCCAGATGCCCCTTAAACTGCCTTTCTAAAATGTGCCTCCACGTTTAGGAGGCTCTGCTTTTTTTGAATATCGGGCCCATAGTTTATTCTCCGTCAGCAAGAAAGACTGTAGAATACTTTTTGTCACACAATGCAAATCATAGACAAAGAAAACCACATTTATGGTTCTATTGATGTTCATTTATTTTTGAAGCTGCAATAACAAGTGCCAATCAAATTTCTATAAATGAATTTACGTTTTAAATAGCTTGAGCTTGTAGAATGTAGCATATTTAAGCTAATGCATTCAGTACAATTATAGAAAGATTGCAACACAGTAGGAAGCTATTGTTCAATGTCCTATAAGTAGAAACTATTATCAGAACAGAATATAAAAATGACCCCCCCCCCCCCCGACAAATCAGATAGTTGTCATAGGAAATATAACAAGACCTCATGATCTAGAAATGTTCTTCATATGCTATATTCTCTCAGACTGAGTTTATAGACAAATCATTAGACTGAACTGGATACATTTGATGGTATTGAAGGAACTTAGGGAAGTTCTAGTAGCTCTGCTATTTGGCCTTTCCAATGATTCTTTAGAATCAGGAGTGGTGCCAGAGGCCTGGGGGTAGGTGGATGTGGTTCCTCTCTACAAAAGCAGAAGTCAGGAGGAAGCAGAGAACTATAGACTGGTGAAGGGAACATTCATGAAAATGTTGCTAAAGCAGAAAATAGTGCCTTTTCTGGAATGTAGTTGATTACTTGTATTCAAAGCAGCATAGATTTACTAGAGATAGGACTTGTCAGACTAATCTGGATCGTGGAGAGCAGTAGATGTGGTATCCTCGATTAAAGCAAGGCCTTTGACATAGTTCCATATACAGGAGGTAATTTTTAAATAAACTGAGTTCACCTGCTGTGGGTCCTAAAATGACTAACTGGATCAGACTAACTAATTGAATCAGAGGTAAGAAAGGGTAGTGGTAAATGGAATTTACTCTAAGAAGGGATTGGTTCTTGGTCCACTTTGATTCAACATTTTTATAAGTTATTGCAGAAGGGTGGTAAGGAAAGGATGATAACAAAATCTACCATAGTGTAGACACCCTGTAAGGCATTGATAACATGAGGAGGTATCTTGCAAAGTTTGAGGAATAGCCTAGTGTATAGAAGCTAGGATTTAATGCTAAAGAATGCAGGGTCATTCACTGAGGCTGCAAAAACCTAAGGGAGTGGTACAGTACAGAAAGTGAACTATATCTATGCATGAAAGAAGTGCAGGATGTAGCATATGGGGTCAGACTTAAAAATCTAAATATGTATACTTTGGAAGAAAAGTAAGAAAGTGGAGATACAATACAGATATTTAAATACCTTCATGGTATAAATGTATAGGAGCACAGGCCCTTTCAATTAACAGGAGGCTCTGGAAAAAAGTAGACATAGGATTATTTATTTAACACTTCTTATATACCGCCTTTCATGATATCAAGGTGGTTTACATTTAACAAACTGAAATTACATTGAACAGGGCATTATAACTTGGAAATAACTATTTTACAGGGAACATGGGCAATGGAGGGTTAAGTGGCTTGCCCAAGATGACAAGGAGCACCTATGGGACTAGAAGCCCCAGCCCCTCTGGCCCAAGGTTGCTGTCCTCTAGTGGGATCTGAACCCCTGACCTTATGGCTGGAGGTAACTTGCCGCAAGCACTAGGCCACTCCTCCCTCCTAGGATGAGAATGAAATGGGATATATTTTTCTTGTTAAGTGCCGTCGAGTTGATGTCGACTCATAGCGACTCTCTGAATAGTTGTCTAAAACTGTGTTCGGTCTTCAGTCAGGCGGCTCATTTTTGACAGAGTGGCACCCATAGCTGCTGTTATTGTATCCATCCGTCTAATTGCTGACCTTCCTCTTTTGTGTTGACCTTCTACCTTGCCAAGCATGATGTCTTTCTCTAATGATCTCTCTCTTAGCATGATGTGTCCAAAGTATGAAAGTCAAAGTCTTGTCATCTGAGCTTCTAAAGAAAGCTTAGATTTGATCTCCTTTAGTGCCAACTGGTTTGTTCTTCAGGAAGTCCATGGTATACACAATATTTGTTGCCAGCACCATAATTCAAAGGCATCAATTTTCTTCCTGTCTATCTTTTTCACTGTCCAACTTTCACATCCATATGTTGTTATTGAAAATACCATGGCTTGAAGGAGTCGAATATTTGTATGGAGAAAGACAATTTGAGAATCTTGTCTAGGTCTTTCATAGCCATTCTGCCAAGAACAATGCATTGTCGGCTTTCTTGACTGCTTGTTGTTTCTTTATTGATAGTTGATCCAAGTAGGTTAAAATTGTCCTTATTCCAATTTCTTCTTCATCAATGATGAACTTATTGATTTTTGCCAGTTGTCAGGATTTTTGTCTTATTTACATTGAGGTGCAGGCCTATTTTAAGACTATGTTCCTTTATCTTGAGAAGCAAATGTTTCAGATTGTCTTTACTTTCAGTCAGTAAAGTGGTATCATCAGCATAGTGAAGGTTGTTGATGAGTCTTCCACCAATCTTCACACCTCGGTTGTCTTCATACAGTCTTGATTCTTTGATGATTTGTTCTGCATATAAATTAAACAGGTAGGGGAAATGTATGCAGCATTGTCATACACCTTTGCTGATTTTAAACCATTCTGTTTCTCCTTGGCATTTTTTCAGAGTTTTTTCGGTCATCCATTTAGGCCGTTTTTGCTTTTTTACCTTTTGTAGAGATTCTCACTTTCTTCTGACACAACCTTCTTGATCCCATAACTCTTCTAGAGCTCTCTCATTTGTATTTAAAGCAGCAAATCGATTTTCCAGGCAGTCTTTAAATTCCGGTGGTATATTCTCAGGTCATATTTTGCTGCATTTATGAGTGGCATGTTCTTTTTCAACTTTAGCTTGAGTTTGCATACTAGTAGTTGGTGATCTGTACCACAGTCAGCTCCAGGTTTTGTCTTTGTTGATGTTATAGAGCTTTTCCATCATTGCCTTCCACAGATGTAGTCAATTTGATTTTTGTACAATCCATTGAGTGAGGTCTATGTGTACAGTCACCATTTGTGCTGCTGGAAGAAGGTGTTGTAATGAACAGATCGTTGGTCTTGCAGAATTCCATCAGTCTTTCTCCAGCTTCATTTCTGTTGCCAAGTCCATATTTTCCAACTACTTTGCCTTCTTCTTTGTCGCTAACATTTGCGTTCTAGTCAACCATGACTGCCAAAATATCCTGTTTGCATGTTCTGTCAATTTCAGCTTATACTTGTTCATAGAACTCATCAACTTCGTCCTCTTCTGCAGCTGTTGTTGGGGCATATACTTGAATTATAGTTGTATTGATGGGCATTCCCCATAGATGAATAGAAATGAAGCATTCACTGATTGCTTTGACCCTGCAAAAAGCGGTATATAAATATGGCTAAATAAATAAATAAAATTGCATTGTATTTCATTACAGTTCTTGCAAGTTTTTTCTTAATTAGAAATTCAACACCATTCCTTCTTTGTCTTTCATTTCCAGCATAGTAGACTATGTGATCGTCAGATGCAAAGTACCTGATGCTAGTCCATTTTAGTTCTCTGACATCCAACAGATTGAGATGTACACATTCCATTTCATTCTTGACAACCTCCAACTTCGTTCATGCTTCATATGTTCCATGTCCCAATATGTAAGACATCTTTGCAGCTGACTCTCATTTTATGTACAGCTACATCAGGAGTCAGACGTCCCGAGGACTTTGATCCAACCACATCATAAATGTTGGCTTTACTCTGAAAAGTCTTCAGCATCTTCCCAGTAGCCACTTAAGTGCCTTCTGACCTGGGGGTCTCATCTTCCAGCATTATAGTGCAATATTTTTTTTGATTGTGTTTTCGTGTAATTTATGGAAGTCGATTGCCAGGCCTGTCTTCCACGCAGTTTAATTCTAGTGTTGTTGCTGTTGTCACAGAAATGCGATCCTCCACCAACAAAACCGTCCCATTCTACTGCTGCCCAGATGGGTGGTTTCTCTTGGCCTGGCACCTCAGCTGAGACCTGTCCATCTTGGGACACCCTGCCAGTAATTAAGCCACCAATATCTTAACCCTCAGCATCACTGATGCACACAAGCCCTCACAGCACAACAAGTTGCAAACCAAGTGAGGGGATATATTCAGGAGTAATCTAACTACATATTTTTTAGTTCAAATCTTTTTATTATTAACACACACAATACTAACATAAAAGATGGTGAATGCCTAAAACAGCCTCCATATGGAGGGAAGTGGAGGGAAGGATGATATTTGGATTCAAGAAAGCATGAGACAAGTTCAGAGACTCAGGGAGAAAAAGGGACTGTAGAGCATGGTTTAAATTGAAGACTGGATCCACCATATGGTCTTTATCTTCTGCAATTTATGTCCAGTTTAACTCACTGCGATTTACTATGAAACAATACCAGACACAAATGGAATTTTTAGATGTCCTTGTCCTTGTCTCTTAAGGGATGGTCAACTTCATACTAGTAGAGTGGAGGAATAGCCTAGTGGTTAGAGCCCTGGTTTGGGAACCAAGAGACCAGGGTTTGATTTCAACTAGCATGCTTTGGACACCACTTAACCCTCCAATACCTCAAAAAAATCCAAGTTAGCAATGTCCCTGTATAATATACACTACCAAGTTTAAGCTACAATGTAAATCACTTTGATTAAAACTGATAAAGCAATATGAAAGACCTGTTAAATAATACTACTCAATATCAGAAACATCCCTGAACAGCCCCTGCCAATCCAGACCCAGAGCTATATTTGCGTGTCTGACAATGCTGGCCTGATGTATCCACGCTGCCTGAAACTGAACCTGGCCACGACCCAACATCTAAGCTCCCACCAAAAACCCCGCCCCCATATTAGGTGTCTTGTGTATAGCTTGAAACACATTGCCACACGTTGACACGTCTGTGACCCCTCCCTCTCCTCCCCCATTCCAGGTAACATGAGCAATATCCTCCCATCCTCCCTTAACACACAACTAAAACATGAATGCACCCCTCAGTCATCCTCCGATCTGCTAACTGTATTCTACACCTTGCTGTTATCCCCTTGAATCAGCTGTGTCTGCCCCAAACCAACCAACATGCCGCTGCATGGCTCATCATCTGCCGGCCGCGCCATGACCATAATACTGCTTCTGTCAAATCACCTCACTGGCTCACAACCCGTGTATGCATCCAGGTGTAGGTTACCCCACTGAGCAAATGATGCAGTACCTGTGTGGGTGGGGAGAGGGTGGCACACATCAGACACATGACTGTTGTCCTCCAATGAATGGCCTCATAGTAGTCTTCAGGCATTGCTGAAATACCACCTACCCCGCCAACTAAATACACCCCCATCCAATCCACACACACAAGTTTATCATACCACGCTATTAAATGCCCTCATGTTAAATGTTACCTTTAATTGTACTGTCTAAATGCTGTTATGTAACTGTACTGTCTAAATGTTTTCATGTACCCTAATGTTAAATGTAACCCTCCAACTGTGATGTGACGTGACCACCTTGATTGAAGGATAAGGTGGTATACAAGTCTGTCTAAATACATAAATAAATAAATTGTCCCATTAACAGGTCTTGTTAACACATGCTGTGGTAGCGCACACTATTAGCATGCTTTAGCAGGGAACCGGCTCAGGATTGGCAAAACGTGATGTAGAGTCTTGACCCTTCATTTGTTGAGATTGGAATGTGAGATGAACCTAACACAGCTGGGCATTTCATTATTCTGTCTCTGGCTGGTGATGAGACATTCACCTTTCTGTCGCTCAAAGAATGGCCACCTATCAGGGGCCACAGATCTGCCACATGGGTGTTTGGGTGCATCACTCCAGATATATATATGTCTATGTGGTCACTGTAAGGATGACGGAGGGTTAAAACTGGGGTATGGATCCGTAAGACTCACAGACTGCTGGATGTGTGTCACACCAGTCTTGAAAATTAACTTTGCCTGGTGTGGTGATGGGATATGGGTTTTTTTTTTCCATTTTTATTGTAAATGAAAAGAAACATACAATATCAAAAAGGTAACAATAAGTTGGGACAATATCCCCGCTTCAAACAACAACTAGTAGAAATTGTAGTTAGACCACTTTTAGGAGAAATTAACTAACATACAAGAAATTTAATATAAATCTCTGACCAAGATCGATAACCCCTTAACCATAGAGGAGAAAATAGAGAAGGAAACAACAAAGAAAGAAAAAAGGAAAGGAAAACCCAGAACTTAACCTTTCACCTCCAAGAAAACTAACAATTGATCCACTTCAGAAAAAACATATCGCATCCCCAGATACACTATGTGGCATTTGCATGGAAATCTTAAATAAAATGATGCACCCAGGGCCAGGACATGTGGACGAACTTCCAAAAAGGCTTTCCGTCGTCGTTGATTGGCCCTGGATACATCAGGAAATATCTGAACACACTGGCCACAAAATTTCTCAAGTTTCTTCTTAAAATAGGCTCGAAAAATTTTTTGTTTATCTAATTCAGAGGCAACTGTAACTAGAGGATAGAGGTAAGGAGGGAGGGGCACAAGGTGGACCTCAAGATTTACCTTCGTCAAATATTTCTAATTTTTTAGAGTCCTCACAGGATGAAATTCCTGTCAGGGCGACTGTGATGGGATATGTTGCAACATCTCAATACACAATACGATGACAAGCCATCCCATGTTGGTGGCATTCATGTTTTACATGTGAGATATGAGCAGCCATAAGGAGAGGATAGCCACTATAAAGTGCCATTACAGTGCATGGGTGACCTAAATGAGTGAAACCTACTCTGATTTAGTCAATACCCAGAATCCTCTTCTCTTTATTTGTGTACCTTCTTTTTTTAATAGAAATCTATTTATTAGATGTCAAAGAGTAACAAAAAATTTAGTTTGGAGCAATACATCAAATATATGACAATTCCAGATTAAACCTTTCTATCTGGTGTGATTGTTTTTTATTTTTATCATGTGTTACCACCCTTCCTCCCCTTCTCTTCCCAGTCCCTGCTGATGTCCTGGTGGTCCAGAAATATGCGCTCCCTGTGCATGGGGGGGGGGGGGTGCTCTTACACCACATCATAGTTTAGTAGTGCTGGCAAGGTAGGTAAGTTCTACCTTAAACAACTTTCGTGCTATGTTCCCCTTCTTCCCCCTTCCTGAAAGGCTTTGCAGTCAGATCAATGTACTCAGCCCTTGGGCTCTTCCAGTGTAGTCAATATAGTCAGCTGTCTTCTACTACCCTCCTCCACCCTGTGGGGTTCGCCTCTACAGTGTTAGTAATTCATTTCGAGCCATCTGGGTCATCATATCAATATATCCTCCCCACAATGGGAAAAAGGACGTCCATCTTTTAGCGTTACCCTTGGCTGCCATACGTTCCATTAACATCAAACAGTGAAAATCATTCACCATTCCCAATATGAGGGAGCTGTGGCCTCTCTCCAGTGACACAACAGAGGCTATTTTCCAATCACACATACCTTTTACACTAGCAAGCGAGCCCAAGAGCCTTTGGGCTGAGCAAGTGGCAACTCATCCAATAGTAGAAACGCACTAGTCCATTTCACATGTTGTGCTATCAGTATTTCCATGTAGGTCTGGATTTGGTACTAATATTGCTGTATTTTACTATATTTCCAACATATGTGGCCAAGGTCTTCCATAGGCATTCCATATCGGGGACAGCTGCCATGCTGCGACATGCCACTGGGGAGAGCTCTTCTAGGAGAAAAGTGTACCCTACTAAGCGCACGAAATTTGAGCACTTGCAACTATGCTCCCTTCACTAAATGGGGGATATGCACTATGGCCCACCTCATCACTCCCAGTTCAACTTGGATACCCAATTCACGCTCCAAACCTTTCTCTACTATGGAAAAATCCCGTGTCGGAGAACAAACTTGAAGTTTATGGAAAAACTGTAAAACTGATATGTGGTCCTGTTTGCTGAACTCAAAAAAAGTAATACTTGGACTGAGGTCTCCACCAGCCTTCCTGGGGGTGGGGGGGGGGGGACTTAATATGGCGGCTGAGCTGTAGATATGCAAAAATGTAAATTCTCTTCAAAGCAAACTCTGTACTAACTGCTGCGTAGGTTTCAACATGTCCCTCAAGGTCAACTACATGTCCCAGGCTATAGAGTCCCTGGCTCTTCCAGTATTGAAACACCCGGCTCTCCAGGCCTGGTGTGAACCGGGGGTTGCAACCAATTGATAGAAAACTAGAACTAGCCAGGTGAATATGCCATTGAGAGCATAAATACTTCAGTCGAATTGGGCTAAGCAGGAAACTACATACAATCCTCGGTTGGAAGTCTCATCCGTCTAAGTGCAACACTGCTGACAGCAAATAAGGTAATACAAACTATTCTAGGGCTTGTGGAGTAAACACCTCTGTCATTCCCAGTCAATCATGAAGATGTCTTAATTGGCAGGCCTGGCATATTAGGAGATGTCGGGAATCCCAAGGTCTCCCTATTTCTAAGTGTCTCGCATTTTAGATAGTGCTGCGCTCCCTTCCAAAGAAAGTGACGGAGCACCTATCTAAACAGCAATTTATATCTATGTAACAATCAAATGGGGAGTACTTGGAGGACATATAACATCTTGGGAAACAGAATCATACAAAAAGCTGCTATCCTGCTCATCAGTGACAATGGTAGAGGGGCCCAGTCATGCATTTTCTTATGGACATGGTGTAGAACAGTCAAATAATTCAGCTGATATATTAAGAACATAAGAACATAAGATATGCCATACTGGGTCAGACCAAGGTCCATCAAGCCCAGTGTCCTGTTTCCAACAGTGGCCAATCTAGGTCATACCAAGAAACAGCAACTACCACGTGGGCAACAAGAACCAGTCAGAGACCGTGGCAGGAGGTTCAAAAGTCACCTTTATTGATCCACGGATAAGGTGTGCCAAACCCAAAGTCGAACAACATCTTCCCAAAGTGTATGTGTTTGGTCAACATCATGATCATCTTCGGGGTTGGTCAGGGACTCTTGGGAGATAAGCTTCTCTAAAACATCATCAACAAAGCTCAGGACGTCTCTCCATGGTGTGAACATGCTGCAGATTGAGGGTCCACCAAGAAACAGCAACTACCACGTGGGCAACAAGAACCAGTCAGAGACCGTGGCAGGAGGTTCAAAAGTCACCTTTATTGATCCACGGATAAGGTGTGCCAAACCCAAAGTCGAACAACATCTTCCCAAAGTGTATGTGTTTGGTCAACATCATGATCATCTTCGGGGTTGGTCAGGGACTCTTGGGAGATAAGCTTCTCTAAAACATCATCGCCAAAGCTCAGGACGTCTCTCCACGGTGTGAACATGCTGCAGATTGAGGGTCCACCAAGAAACAGCAACTACCACGTGGGCAACAAGAACCAGTCAGAGACCGTGGCAGGAGGTTCAAAAGTCACCTTTATTGATCCACGGATAAGGTGTGCCAAACCCAAAGTTGAACAACATCTTCCCAAAGTGTATGTGTTTGGTCAACATCATGATCATCTTCGGGGTTGGTCAGGGACTCTTGGGAGATAAGCTTCTCTAAAACATCATCGCCAAAGCTCAGGACGTCTCTCCACGGTGTGAACATGCTGCAGATTGAGTGTCCACCAAGAAACAGCAACTACCACGTGGGCAACAAGAACCAGTCAGAGACCGTGGCAGGAGGTTCAAAAGTCACCTTTATTGATCCACGGATAAGGTGTGCCAAACCCAAAGTCGAACAACATCTTCCCAAAGTGTATGTGTTTGGTCAACATCATGATCATCTTCGGGGTTGGTCAGGGACTCTTGGGAGATAAGCTTCTCTAAAACATCATCGCCAAAGCTCAGGACATCTCTCCACGGTGTGAACATGCTGCAGATTGAGGGTCCACCAAGAAACAGCAACTACCACGTGGGCAACAAGAACCAGTCAGAGACCGTGGCAGGAGGTTCAAAAGTCACTTTTATTGATCCACGGATAAGGTGTGCCAAACCCAAAGTCGAACAACATCTTCCCAAAGTGTATGTGTTTGGTCAACATCATGATCATCTTCAGGGTTGGTCAGGGACTCTTGGGAGATAAGCTTCTCTAAAACATCATCGCCAAAGCTCAGGACGTCTCTCCACGGTGTGAACATGCTGCAGATTGAGGGTCCACCAAGAAACAGCAACTACCACGTGGACAACAAGAACCAGTCAGAGACCGTGGCAGGAGGTTCAAAAGTCACTTTTATTGATCCACGGATAAGGTGTGCCAAACCCAAAGTCGAACAACATCTTCCCAAAGTGTATGTGTTTGGTCAACATCATGATCATCTTCAGGGTTGGTCAGGGACTCTTGGGAGATAAGCTTCTCTAAAACATCATCGCCAAAGCTCAGGACGTCTCTCCACGGTGTGAACATGCTGCAGATTGAGGGTCCACCAAGAAACAGCAACTACCACGTGGGCAACAAGAACCAGTCAGAGACCGTGGCAGGAGGTTCAAAAGTCACCTTTATTGATCCACGGATAAAGTGTGCCAAACCCAAAGTCGAACAACATCTTCCCAAAGTGTATGTGTTTGGTCAACATCATGATCATCTTCGGGGTTGGTCAGGGACTCTTGGGAGATAAGCTTATCTAAAACATCATCGCCAAAGCTCAGGACGTCTCTCCACGGTGTGAACATACTGCAGATTGAGGTCCACCAAGAAACAGCAACTACCACGTGGGAAACAAGAATCAGTCAGAGACCGTGGCAGGAGGTTCAAAAGTCACCTTTATTGATCCACGGATAAGGTGTGCCAAACCCAAAGTCGAACAACATCTTCCCAAAGTGTATGTGTTTGGTCAACATCATGATCATCTTCGGGGTTGGTCAGGGACTCTTGGGAGATAAGCTTCTCTAAAACATCATCGCCAAAGCTCAGGATGTCTCTCCACGGTGTGAACATGCTGCAGATTGAGGGTCCACCAAGAAACAGCAACTACCACGTGGGCAACAAGAACCAGTCAGAGACCGTGGCAGGAGGTTCAAAAGTCACCTTTATTGATCCACGGATAAGGTGTGCCAAACCCAAAGTTGAACAACATCTTCCCAAAGTGTATGTGTTTGGTCAACATCATGATCATCTTCGGGGTTGGTCAGGGACTCTTGGGAGATAAGCTTCTCTAAAACATCATCGCCAAAGCTCAGGACGTCTCTCCACGGTGTGAACATGCTGCAGATTGAGGGTCCACCAAGAAACAGCAACTACCACGTGGGCAACAAGAACCAGTCAGAGACCGTGGCAGGAGGTTCAAAAGTCACCTTTATTGATCCATGGATAAGGTGTGCCAAACCCAAAGTCGAACAACATCTTCCCAAAGTGTATGTGTTTGGTCAACATCATGATCATCTTCGGGGTTGGTCAGGGACTCTTGGGAGATAAGCTTCTCTAAAACATCATCGCCAAAGCTCAGGACGTCTCTCCACGGTGTGAACATGCTGCAGATTGAGGGTCCACCAAGAAACAGCAGCTACCACGTGGGCAACAAGAACCAGTCAGAGACCGTGGCAGGAGGTTCAAAAGTCACTTTTATTGATCCACGGATAAGGTGTGCCAAACCCAAAGTCGAACAACATCTTCCCAAAGTGTATGTGTTTGGTCAACATCATGATCATCTTCGGGGTTGGTCAGGGACTCTTGGGAGATAAGCTTCTCTAAAACATCATCACCAAAGCTCAGGACGTCTCTCCACGGTGTGAACATGCTGCAGATTGAGGGTCCACCAAGAAACAGCAACTACCACGTGGGCAACAAGAACCAGTCAGAGACCGTGGCAGGAGGTTCAAAAGTCACCTTTATTGATCCACGGATAAGGTGTGCCAAACCCAAAGTCGAACAACATCTTCCCAAAGTGTATGTGTTTGGTCAACATCATGATCATCTTCGGGGTTGGTCAGGGACTCTTGGGAGATAAGCTTCTCTAAAACATCATCGCCAAAGCTCAGGACGTCTCTCCATGGTGTGAACATGCTGCAGATTGAGGGTTGTGATAAGGAAGCTTATCATAGCTCAGGTAGGAGCTATAGAAAAGATGATGTGACTCTGAACAAGCAACCTGTCAGTTCTGGTAGAAGCAAGAAAACAGAGTTTTCACATAAAAGACTACCAGTCCCAGAATGCACCAGGTTTCCAGCAGCCATGAGAGGGGCTGAAGTGAGAGAATGTGTGTGCAATCAAGAGAGCTATGAGGTAATCCCTAAGCACTCATCTCAAAGGGCAGGGCCTGATTCAACACAGCTGCGCTGTGTTAGGGAGCAGCACACATTAGAACAGGATAAGAATAGAGCTTATTCTTCAGATAACAGTTTCAGGGAGAGCTTCAGCAAAAGCTACAGAGGGAGGAAGAGATACAGAGACAGCAACGGCTACAAGCACCAGTATCACCTGGAGAAACAGAAGCCAAGCCAAGCAGATAGAGAGAGAAGGAAACTCTCTGGAAGGAAGAGAAGAAAGGCCATTGGAAGGTCTGGGAGATTCCAAGGCAGTACTCATACTGGGAGGTATTCCAAAAGCCAGCAGAGTCCATTGGACTGGATTCAGCCAGAGGAATGGAGTGGCAGAGATAGGAATCACCAGTGGCTACCTGGAAGAGAGAAGACTGCATGTGGAAGGGACTTTCAGACCAAGGCCAGAAGGTATGTGAGAGAAGATCCAGCGTCCAGGGATCAAGATTGGAAGGCTGGACATCAGAATTGGATTACATATTGGCCAGGCTATACAGAGAGGAATAATGATAGCAGGAGAGGCTCAGGTATGAACACTGATCCAGACCCTATCTATAATAGAGAATGGCAGCAAGGGAATAAGCATTCTCATGATAGTGCCTTAATGAAAGACTCATCTGTGCCAATGTATGATATTGACCCTATGATTGTTGATGCAGGGGGAAATACAGCAGATGAAACTATTTACATGGACTGTTCTTTATCTAAATGCTATTGCTAGTTTTCTATGAGCAAACACATCAGCCATCACAAAGAAACCTAACTTTGTTCTTTATTTCCACTGCAAACAGCTCTTAAAGCAGGATTTGGGTTCACACAGTAGCAGCCAGCCAGCTAAAGGCTTACAGCTGGTCAATTGATAGTAATTAAAGCTGCACCTGATTGTGTGTGTGAGCAAGGGAGAATCACTGCTGAGATCTGCGTGGAAAATAAGCAGAAGTTAACCTAACCAGCAAAGTTTATTCTTTTCTTTGTGCCTTTGTATTTGGTAATTATTTGCTAAGAACACATTAGCTAATTGCCTGACAAGCTGAAGGTTGTTTTCTGGTTTACTTTGTGACTTTTTGTTATCCATTTTAAACACTGCAAGCAAGTAACCTCATTTATAGTGCTATCAAGCATACATGTGCTGGGTAAATTAAACCCCATCAATAAAAGAAGTATTTTATTGATCTTACCACTTGGTTTCACAACTCAAATTATTGTCATCAGCTGTGTTTGGGAGTGAATGAACTACAATACCCACAATACCTTGCAAGAATCATATGAATATATGCATCGTCAAGATTGTGTAAGTTCTCACCCTAGGCAGCCGTCTGACAAATGGCGTAGTTTTTGGATTGCTCTTGCACCAAGAGGATTTACTTGTTGTGGATTACAAATAAAAGTCAAGTTTAAAGCTGTAAGAAGATTTCTTTCCCTCATCTGCACTTTGGAAGAAAAGTGGTTGTTCCAGGAAGCTGTCCCAGATGAAAAGACCCTGTGAAAAGCTGGATTCATCACTGAGACAAGGTAATATGTACCTGGGCATGTCTAGTGGTGGATGTGTGTAAGCACAGGGGGTAATTGAAAAAAAAAAAAAAAAAAACACACCTGGTTGGAAGGTGCTGCTCTTGGGTTTTTCTTTTTTCTTTTCTTGCAGGGGTCAAGATGGATCCGACGGAGATGGCTCAGTGGATGGCAGCCCAATTTAGCAAGCAGCAGGAGCTATCACAGCAGGCCCAGGACACTGCTATGAAGGCCTTAATGGAACAGCAGAAACCAGTGCTTGATCTGGTGCAAGCTCTAGTTCAGCTGCAGAGCCAAAGTGGAACAGATGCAAGACCAGCAGTTAGTACTGGTACACCACATATGGACAATGTGGGACTCAATCAAGGGATTGGGGCATTTAATTTTGGGAAATTAACTCCAGAAGATAATGTTGATGATTTTCTAGAGTCTTTTGAAAGAGTGGCACAGGCTTTAGCATGGCCAGAGACCCAGTGGGCAGTAAGGCTGGCAGCCTCATTAACTGGTGAGGCACTAGCAGCTTACAGAGCAATGCCAGCAGCCCAGGCTTTGATTTATAAGGATGTAAAGGCAGCTATTAGAGATCGCCTAAGGTTGTCTATTTCAGAGTATAGGCGAATGTTTAGAGCTGTTACATTGAAAGTGGGTGAGACACCCAGGGCTCTGAGTCAGAGAATCAGAAGTCTAGCTATAAAATGGTTGGAGCCTGAGCAAAAGACAGTAGAAATGTTATTAGATATTATAATGCTGGAACAATTTATGCTTGGGGTACCTAAAGATTTGAATGTTTTTCTTATACAGCAAAATTGCCAAAATCTTGGAGAGGCAACCATGCTAGCAGAGAGATTCTTGGAAGCCACGCAGGCTTGCCATAGAATGGGTGGCCCTCTAAAGATGGACGCTGAGGCTAGATGTGCTGTATCAGAAAAAAGAATAATTAAGAATGTTTCTGAAAATGAATGTACTGTATCAAACCAGATGACACAGTGGAATAGAAAGAAATGTTTCAAGTGTGGAAAAGTGGGACACTTAGGGAAGAGATGCCAGACACACACTAGTTTAATGGGTCTGGATTTAAAACAGCCCAAGGAAGGATTTCTTTTGATGGTTGATGTGCAAGGAATTACCACAAATGCATTATTAGACTCTGGGGCAGACCAGAGTATGATGTCAAAAAGGCTTTGGAAGAGGATAGAGGCCCAAGAAAGATTTGTGCCTAGAACCCCTGAAAGCCAAGTTCACATCAGATGCATTCATGGTGCTGCAACATCATATCCCACCTATAGGCTAAAGGTTAAGTGCCTAGGGAAACAAGAGGAAGTCCTATTAGCAGTGGTGCCTAGGCTACCCTTTGATTTGGTTCTAGGAAGAGACTGGCCAAGATTTAAGCAGGGTCTAGTGGAAGGACTAGGAAAAAAGGAGGGAGAAGGTTTAATGGTAGTAGCTCCCGGGCCTTTATTTGGAAGTCCTCAGACCCCAGCTAAAAAGATGATTAAGCGTCCAGAAGACCAAGCTACCCCAAAGCAGATATACGTCCTAAAGTACCATAAGGTCTCTGAGAAGGCCCAAGCTCCTAGGCGGGCAACCCCTCAGTCTGCTGGGTTTGACCTGTGCAGCATAGAAAATGTGACTGTACCTAGCCAAGGGAGAGCCCTGGTTGACACCGGTCTCCAAGTGGAAATACCAATTGGATGTTATGGGAGAGTAGCCCCAAGGTCCGGATTAGCCCTTAAATATTTCATCGATGTGGGTGCGGGAGTAATTGATCCCGATTACAGGGGCAATATTAAAGTTCTGTTGTTTAACTTTGGACAGAATGAGTATCATGTGAAGACAGGAGACAAAATTGCCCAATTGATTTGTGAGAGGCTGGGTTTTCCACCTGTGGAGGAGGTCACATCCCTAGAGAATTCTGAACGTGGAGCCAAAGGCTTTGGTTCTACTGATGTCAAAGGGGTTAAAAGCTTAGCTGCCACCTGTGCCCGAGAGAGGGAGGTGAGTGAAGGGGAAGATTTGGGACCCCAGGTATCTGATTGTAAAGAAAAATCAGAGCCCCAAATAGGTGAGGACCTGACAATGGTACAACAGGAAGAAATTAGGAAGTTGCTTAAGGAATTCCCAGATGTGTTGACACCCATACCTGGGGAGACCCATTTGGTGGCCCATGAAATAATAACTCCACCTGGGAAATTGGTTCGTCAAAGGCCATACCGCTTGCCTGAAGCCAAAAGACAGGAGGTAGTGGCACAAGTCCAGGAGATGTTGGACATGGGGGTAATAGAGGAGTCAAAGAGTCCCTGGAATAGCCCCATAGTCCTGGTGCCGAAGCCTGATGGATCCTTAAGATTTTGTATTGACTTCCGGCAGGTAAACGCCATATCAGTTTTTGATGCATATCCAATGCCAAGAATTGAGGAGCTGCTAGACCAGCTGGGACAGGCTCAATACTTAACCACCCTTGATATGACAAAAGGATATTGGCAAATCCCTCTCACCAGGGAGTCGAAGCCGAAGACTGCGTTCAGCACCCCCGTTGGCCTTTTCCAGTTCAAGAGGATGCCTTTCGGACTGCATGGAGCAGCGGCTACCTGCCAAAGGCTAGTGGATCAGGTACTTCGACCCCACCAAAGTTATGCTTTTGCATACATGGATGATGTCATAATCCATAGTAACACCTGGGCGGAGCATTTGAAGAGGATCAGGGCAGTCTTGTGCTCTATGAAGCAAGCGGGAATCACTTTAAACCCGAAGAAGTGTGCCTTTGCAAATAGGGAGGTAAAATACCTAGGCCACCTAGTGGGAAGAGGAAAAATTAAACCTCTATTAAGCAAAATAGATAGCATCAGGAATTTTCCTCCTCCAACAACCAAGAAACAACTAAGAAGTTTCTTAGGACTTATTGGATACTACCGCCGGTTTATACCGCAATTCGCAGAGAAAAGTGCCATTTTCACGGATATGCTGCGAAAGAATTGTCCAAACCAGATAAAGTGGACACCAGAAGCTGAAAAAGCGTTTTCAGTATTAAAAGAAAAATTGTGTACAGGACCGGTACTGAAAGGAGTAGACTTCAAGAAACCCTTTCTGGTTCAAACCGATGCATCGGATGTAGGGCTAGGAGCAGTCCTATCCCAGTGCCATGATGGGGAGGAGCATCCTGTGATGTACCTGAGCAGGAAGTTGTCACTGGCTGAACAAAAGTATTCCACGATAGAAAAAGAGTGTTTGGCTATCAAGTGGTCAGTGGAGGCGTTAAGGTTTTACCTTACAGGGAGAAAGTTCCAGTTGGTCACGGACCATGCCCCACTTAAGTGGTTGCAGCAAATGAAGAACCACAATGCCAGGTTGACACGCTGGTACATGGCCTTACAGGCGTTTGATTTTCAGGTTGAACATCGTGCCGGGAAGTTACACAAGAATGCGGATGCACTTTCCCGTATTACGGACTGTAGAGAAGAAGTTTCACCAGTAAAACCAGTCCGTAATAACTTAAGCAGGGGGGTATGTGATAAGGAAGCTTATCATAGCTCAGGTAGGAGCTATAGAAAAGATGATGTGACTCTGAACAAGCAACCTGTCAGTTCTGGTAGAAGCAAGAAAACAGAGTTTTCACATAAAAGACTACCAGTCCCAGAATGCACCAGGTTTCCAGCAGCCATGAGAGGGGCTGAAGTGAGAGAATGTGTGTGCAATCAAGAGAGCTATGAGGTAATCCCTAAGCACTCATCTCAAAGGGCAGGGCCTGATTCAACACAGCTGCGCTGTGTTAGGGAGCAGCACACATTAGAACAGGATAAGAATAGAGCTTATTCTTCAGATAACAGTTTCAGGGAGAGCTTCAGCAAAAGCTACAGAGGGAGGAAGAGATACAGAGACAGCAACGGCTACAAGCACCAGTATCACCTGGAGAAACAGAAGCCAAGCCAAGCAGATAGAGAGAGAAGGAAACTCTCTGGAAGGAAGAGAAGAAAGGCCATTGGAAGGTCTGGGAGATTCCAAGGCAGTACTCATACTGGGAGGTATTCCAAAAGCCAGCAGAGTCCATTGGACTGGATTCAGCCAGAGGAATGGAGTGGCAGAGATAGGAATCACCAGTGGCTACCTGGAAGAGAGAAGACTGCATGTGGAAGGGACTTTCAGACCAAGGCCAGAAGGTATGTGAGAGAAGATCCAGCGTCCAGGGATCAAGATTGGAAGGCTGGACATCAGAATTGGATTACATATTGGCCAGGCTATACAGAGAGGAATAATGATAGCAGGAGAGGCTCAGGTATGAACACTGATCCAGACCCTATCTATAATAGAGAATGGCAGCAAGGGAATAAGCATTCTCATGATAGTGCCTTAATGAAAGACTCATCTGTGCCAATGTATGATATTGACCCTATGATTGTTGATGCAGGGGGAAATACAGCAGATGAAACTATTTACATGGACTGTTCTTTATCTAAATGCTATTGCTAGTTTTCTATGAGCAAACACATCAGCCATCACAAAGAAACCTAACTTTGTTCTTTATTTCCACTGCAAACAGCTCTTAAAGCAGGATTTGGGTTCACACAGTAGCAGCCAGTCAGCTAAAGGCTTACAGCTGGTCAATTGATAGTAATTAAAGCTGCACCTGATTGTGTGTGTGAGCAAGGGAGAATCACTGCTGAGATCTGCGTGGAAAATAAGCAGAAGTTAACCTAACCAGCAAAGTTTATTCTTTTCTTTGTGCCTTTGTATTTGGTAATTATTTGCTAAGAACACATTAGCTAATTGCCTGACAAGCTGAAGGTTGTTTTCTGGTTTACTTTGTGACTTTTTGTTATCCATTTTAAACACTGCAAGCAAGTAACCTCATTTATAGTGCTATCAAGCATACATGTGCTGGGTAAATTAAACCCCATCAATAAAAGAAGTATTTTATTGATCTTACCACTTGGTTTCACAACTCAAATTATTGTCATCAGCTGTGTTTGGGAGTGAATGAACTACAATACCCACAATACCTTGCAAGAATCATATGAATATATGCATCGTCAAGATTGTGTAAGTTCTCACCCTAGGCAGCCGTCTGACAGGGTCCACCAAGAAACAGCAACTACCACGTGGGCAACAAGAACCAGTCAGAGACCGTGGCAGGAGGTTCAAAAGTCACCTTTATTGATCCACGGATAAGGTGTGCCAAACCCAAAGTCGAACAACATCTTCCCAAAGTGTATATGTTTGGTCAACATCATGATCATCTTCGGGGTTGGTCAGGGACTCTTGGGAGATAAGCTTCTCTAAAACATCATCGCCAAAGCTCAGGACGTCCCTCCATGGTGTGAACATGCTGCAGATTGAGGGTCTACCAAGAAACAGCAACTACCACGTGGGCAACAAGAACCAGTCAGAGACCGTGGCAGGAGGTTCAAAAGTCACCTTTATTGATCCACGGATAAGGTGTGCCAAACCCAAAGTCGAACAACATCTTCCCAAAGTGTATGTGTTTGGTCAACATCATGATCATCTTCGGGGTTGGTCAGGGACTCTTGGGAGATAAGCTTCTCTAAAACATCATCGCCAAAGCTCAGGACGTCTCTCCACGGTGTGAACATGCTGCAGATTGAGGGTCCACCAAGAAACAGCAACTACCACGTGGGCAACAAGAACCAGTCAGAGACCGTGGCAGGAGGTTCAAAAGTCACCTTTATTGATTCACGGATAAGTTGACCAAACACATACACTTTGGGAAGATGTTGTTCGACTTTGGGTTTGGCACACCTTATCCGTGGATCAATAAAGGTGACTTTTGAACCTCCTGCCACGGTCTCTGACTGGTTCTTGTTGCCCATGTGGTAGTTGCTGTTTCTTGGTGGACCCTCATTCTGCAGCATGTTCACACCGTGGAGAGATGTCCTGAGCTTTGGCGATGATGTTTTAGAGAAGCTTATCTCCCAAGAGTCCCTGACCAACCCCGAAGATGATCATGATGTTGACCAAACACATACACTTTGGGAAGATGTTGTTCGACTTTGGGTTTGGCACACCTTATCCGTGGATCAATAAAGGTGACTTTTGAACCTCCTGCCACGGTCTCTGACTGGTTCTTGTTGCCCACGTGGTAGTTGCTGTTTCTTGGTGGACCCTCAATCTGCAGCATGTTCACACCGTGGAGAGACGTCCTGAGCTTTGGCGATGATGTTTTAGAGAAGCTTATCTCCCAAGAGTCCCTGACCAACCCCGAAGATGATCATGATGTTGACCAAACACATACACTTTGGGAAGATGTTGTTCGACTTTGGGTTTGGCACACCTTATCCGTGGATAAATAAAGGTGACTTTTGAATCTCCTGCCACGGTCTCTGACTGGTTCTTGTTGCCCACGTGGTAGTTGCTGTTTCTTGGTGGACCCTCAATCTGTAGCATGTTCACACCGTGGAGAGACATCCTGAGCTTTGGCGATGATGTTTTAGAGAAGCTTATCTCCCAAGAGTCCCTGACCAACCCCGAAGATGATCATAATGTTGACCAAACACATACACTTTGGGAAGATGTTGTTCAACTTTGGGTTTGGCACACCTTATCCGTGGATCAATAAAGGTGACTTTTGAACCTCCTGCCACGGTCTCTGACTGGTTCTTGTTGCCCACGTGGTAGTTGCTGTTTCTTGGTGGACCCTCAATCTGCAGCATGTTCACACCATGGAGAGACGTCCTGAGCTTTGGCGATGATGTTTTTGAGAAGCTTATCTCCCAAGAGTCCCTGACCAACCCCGAAGATGATCATGATGTTGACCAAACACATACACTTTGGGAAGATGTTGTTCGACTTTGGGTTTGGCACACCTTATCCGTGGATCAATAAAGGTGACTTTTGAACCTCCTGCCACGGTCTCTGACTGGTTCAATCTAGGTCATATACACCTAGCAGTTTCCCCAAAAGACACAGGTTCCACAATGCTTGTATTGGGTCAAGCATTGATATCTTGGGTTCCTTTAAATAATGGTTTATGGACCTTTTCTCCAGGAACTTGTCCAAACCTTTTTGAAACCCAGCTACACTAACAGCTTTTATTACATCCTCTGGTAACAAGTGCCAGAGTTTGATTAGAGTCTTAAATAGGTTACCCTGTAGCGTCATTGCATGCCCCTAGACTTTCTATATTCTGATGATGTAAACAATAGATCTACGTTTACCCATTCCACTCCATTCATTAATTTATAGACCTCTATCATATCTCCTCTCAGCTGTCTCTTTTCCAGGTTGAAGTGCCCTAACCTTTTTAGGCTCTCTTCATAGGGGTATCCTTCCTTCCCCTTTACCATTTTGGTGGTTCTTCTCTATATCTTTTCTAATAACGCTATATCCTTTTTTAGATACGGCGACCAGAATTGAACACAATAGTCAAGGTGCGGTCGCACCAGGGAATGATACAGAGGCATTATAATATCTTTTGTTTTATTTTCCATTCCTTTCAATACCTAACATTCTATTTGCTCTTTTGGCCGCCGCTGCACTTGTCCACATTAAATTTCATCTGCCGTTTGGATGCCCAGTCTTCCAATTTATCAAGATCCTCTTGCAAATTTCCACAATCCTCTGGGGTTTTTAGCAACTTTAAATAGTTTTGTGTCATCTGCAAATTTTGATAACCTCAGTCGTTATTCCATTTTCCAGGTCATTTATGAATATGTCAAAAAGCAGCGGACCCAGAACAGATCCCTGGGGTATTCCACTATTCACCTTTCTCCACTGGGAAAATTGGACATTTAGCCCTACCCTCTGCTTTTTATCTTTAACACGTTCCTGATCCACAATAGTACATCACTTCCTATCGCATGACTTTTTAGTTTTGCCAAAAGTTTCTGATGAGGGACCTTGTCAAAGGCTTTCTGAAAGTCCAGATACACTATATCAACCAACTCACCTTTGCCTACCTGTTTATTCACGCCTTCAAAAAAATATAACAGATTAGTAAGACAAGATCTTCCTTGTCTAAAGCCATGTTGGCTGTCTCCTATTAGGCCATGACTATCTACATTCTGAGTAATTTTGTTCTTTATGATGGTTTCTACCATTTTTCCTGGTACTGACGTCAGGCTCACCGGTCTGTAGTTTCCCAGATCACCCCTGGAACCCTTTTTAAAAATTGGTGTTACATTGGCGATCCTCCAATCTTCAGGTATTACTGATGATTTTAATGAAAGTTCACAGATTACTAATAGTAGGTCTGCAATATCATATTTCAGTTCTTTCAACACCCTTGGATGTATACCATCCGGTCCAGGTGATTTGCTACTCTTCAGTTTATCATATAGTTATAATACATCTTCACGGTGTAGCGATATTTCTTTCAATTCCTCTGCAGTATCACCTTTAAATACCACTTCAGTCATGGGTAACATCCCTATATCTTCCTCAGTAAAGACCAAAGCAAAGAATCCATTCAGTCTCTCCGCTATAGCCTTGTCCCCTCTTACTGCCCCTTTTACCCCTCTGTCATCTAATGGTCCAACTGACTCTCTCTCAGGTTTTTTGCTACGAATGTACTTGAAAAAGTCTTTATTATGCGTTTTTGCATCCACAGCAAGTTTCTTCCCAAACTCTCTCTTTGCCTGCCTTATCAATGCCTTGCATTAACTTGCCAGTACTTGTGCTGTTCCCAGTTTTCGTCATTTGGCTCTTTTTTCCATTTCCTGAAAGATGCTTTTTTGGCAACAACAGCCTCTCTGACCTCACCTTTAAACCATGCTGGCAGTTTTTTGGACTTCCTTCCACTTTTCTTAAAGCATGGAGTACAGTCGGTCTGGGCTTCCAAGACAGTATTTTTAAATAATACCCAAGCTAGTTGTAAGTCTTTAACCTTAGCAACTGCTCCTTTTAGTTTTTTCTTAACTGTTATCCTCATCTTAGCATAGTCTCCCTTTCGAAAGTTAAAAGGTAGAACTGTGGATTTCGTTACCATTCCTCCTCCATTAATTAATTCAAATGTGATCATGTTATGATCATTATTGCCAAGTGACCCCAACACCCTTATCTCTTGCACCAGATCTGGTCTTCCATTAAGGACTAAGTCCAAAATGGCTTCCCCTCTGGTCAGTTCATGAACCAGCTGCTCCAAGAAGCAGTCGTTTATTTCATTCTAGAAACTTTATCTCCCTAGGATGTCCTGCCGTGACACTGACCTAGTCAATACCGGGGTAATTGAAATCACCCATGATTATTACCGTTCTGTAACTTTTGTTAGCTTCCCTAATTTCTTTGAGCATTTCATCATCCATTTGTTCATTCTGGCCAGGCGGTCGATGGTATGCCTTCCCCTTTTTACATGGAATTTCAATCCATAGAGATTCTATGGAGAATTTTGTTTCCTGTAGAACTTTAATTCTTTGTGACTCAATGCCCTCTCTAACATAGAGTGCAACCGCCCCCACCAATTTGATCAGCTCTATCATTACGATATAGTTTGTACCCAGATATCACAGTGTCCCACTGGTTGTCCTCCTTCCACCATGTCTCTGAGATACCAATCATATCTAACTTCTCATTTATTGCTATATATTCTAACTCTCCCATCTTATTTTTTAGACTTCTGGCATTTGCATACAAGCATTTTAGAGACTGTATTTTATTCATATTAATCTGGTTATCGGTAGGCAGTGGTAATTTGGAATCTTTAAGCTCTGTCTGCTCTTTACTCAAGGGCATTTGAGCTACCTTTGTCTTTATTGGAACCTCTCTGCTGATGTGCACTAACTTCATTTTTTTGGTAGTATCCTTCAAGGATACATTGTTCCGAACCATGCACTCTTGGGTGACTGTTGTCTTTCCCCTATTATCTATTTTAAAAGCTGCTCCATCTCCTTTTTAAAGGTTTGTGCTAGCAGCCTGGTTCCATCCCGGTAAAGGTGAAGCCCATCCCTTCAGAAGAACCCCTCCTTTCCCCAGAATGTTCCCCAGGTCCTAGCAAATCCAAAACCCTCATCCTTGCACCATTGTCTCATCCACACATTGAGACTCTGGAGCTCTGCCTGCCTTTTGGGTCCTGCGCGTGGAACGGGAAGTATTTCAGAGAAAACTACCCTGGACGTTCTGGATTTCAACTTCCTACCTAAAAGCCTAGATTTAGCCTCCAGAACCTCCCTACCACATTTTCCTATGTCATTGGTACTGACATGTACTAAGACAGCAGACTCCTCCCCTGCACTATCTAAAACCTTGTCTAGGTGGCGTGTGAGGTCCGCTACCTTTGCAACAGGCAGGCATGTCACCAAGCGATCCTCACGTCCAACAGCCACCCAGCTATCTACATGCCTAATGATTGAATCACCAACTATAATGGCTGTCCTAACCCTTCCCTCATGAGCACTTGGCTCTGGAGAAACTTTCTCGGTGCAAGAGGGTTTTACATCACCTGGAGGACAGGTCCTAGCTATAGGATCACTTCCTGCCACACCAGGGTGATGCTCTCCAGTCACGTGACCTCTCTCCTCCAAGGCAGCAGGGATGCTGCCAGACTGAAGGTGGGACTTCAGGACTATATCCTGTAGGTCTCGCCTATGTTCCTCTCTGACTTCCTTATGTCTTCCAAGTCTACTACTCTTGCTTTCAGAGATCAGACTCATTCCCTGAGAGCAAAGAGCTCCTTGCACCTTGTGCACTCGTAAGACCCCTCACCATCTGGGAGAAAATCATACATGTGACACTCAATGCAAAAGACTGGAAAGCCCCCATCTCGCTGCTGGACTGCTGTCTGCATCTTGGTTTTAAGGTTGTTTTAAGATATTTTAAGTTCTTTACTTACTAAGGGTTGCTGGGGACACTTATACTAATAAAACTATTCCTAATTCGTTTAATGTACTTTGTTCACCTGAAATATAATTAATCTCGGGACCTTAATTTATGCTGATGAGAATAAACAGCTGCACCTGAAAGTGAATATGGTACCTCCTTTCCTTTAAGAGGCTTAAGCACCTATAAAGCTACGATTATCCCAGGGGTGGGTTGGTGATGGGGAGGGAGGGAGGGAAAAAGACTTATTAAAAGTGGGAAGCTACACAGTACCCTCTCCTGTGTTTCTAAGGTAATCTGTGACCAATCTCCAGAGGGAGTCCCACAGCCCTTGCTTGGATAGAGGTAGTCTTGGGTTCTAAATTTAACCAGAAAACTCTCCTCTGTGTTTTAAATGTAAGTAAACTAGGCCCTGACTGACTATTGAATTTAAACTGGAAGCTCTCTGCTGGGTTCAAAATCTAACCAAAAAGCTCTCCTCTGTGTTTTAAATGTAAACTAGGCCCTGACTGACTATTAAGTTTAAACTGGAAGCTCTCTCCTGGGTTCTAAATTTAACCAGAAAGCTCTCCTCTTTGTTTTAAATGTAAGTAAACTAGGCCCTGATTGACTATTGAATTTAAACTGGAAGCTCTCTGCTGGGTTCTAAATCTAACCAGAAAGCTCTCTACTGTGTTTTAAATTTAAACGGAAACTCTTTGCTGCTACTAGACCCTGACTGATTTAACTAATACACTGGATTCACAAATTAATCAGCTTTAATCTAAAGAATTCCCTTTTCACCAAATTTAGAAAAATTCCCAGAAGTAATATTTACAATTGCAGATCTCTCTCCAGAAGTAGCAGTCCCCTTTTGTATTCCTTCAATGATACATAGTAACATAGTAAAATAGTAACAAAGTAAATGACGGCAGATAAAGACCAGTATGGTCCATCTAGTCTGCCCAGCAAGGTGGCAAGAGTAGGTGCACCTGCCACTCTGTGCAGGCCACCCCTCCCCATGTCTTTGTTTAGGGGTGAACCCACCGCTCCGTGTAGGGCACCCCTGTTTGTTGAGAAATTAGATAGTTAAGTTTATTTTGATTTTATCCTGTTGTTATAATGGGATCCACTGTGTCTGTCCCATGTCATTTTGAATTCTGTCACCATATTTGCCCCCACCACTTCCATTGGGAGGGCATTCCAAGCATCCACCACCCTTTCAGTAAAAAAGTATTTCCTGACATTCCCTTTCAATTTACCCCCTTGCAGCTTCATGTTCTGCCCTCTAGTTTTACAGCTTCCCCATCTTTGAAAGAGGTTTGTTTGTTCATTAATGCTCTTTAAGCATTTAAAGGTCTGAATCATATCTTCCCTATCCCTCCTCTCCTCCAGAGTGTACATATTTAGGTCTTCAAGTCTCTTTTCATAAGGCTTCTGATGCAGGCTCCAAATCATTTTGGTCGCCTTCCTCTGAACCATTTCCAGTCTTTTTACATCCTTTGCGAGATATGGTCTCCAAAACTGAACACAGTATTCCAAGTGAGGCCTCACCAGTGACTTCTACAGTGGCATTAGTACCTCTTCCTTTCTACTGGTAATTCCTCTTTGTATGCAACTCAACATCCTCCTGGCTTTTGCTTCTGCCTTGTCACACTGTTTTGCCACCTTGAGATCCTCAGAAATAATCACAATAAGGTCCTTCTCCTGGTCCGTACACACCAACCTCTCGCCCTTTATCACATACATTTCCCTTGGATTTCTGCTTCCCAAGTGCATGACACTGCACTTCTTCGCATTAAATCTTAACTACCAAGCATTAGACCATTCTTCCAGCTTTTGTAGATCTTTCCTCATGTTATCCACTCCCTCAGGGGAGTCCACTCTGCTCGTGTCATTTGCAAAAAGACAGACTTTTCCATTCAGCCGTTCAGCAATATCACTCACAAATACATTGAACAGTGCCAGGCCCAGGACCGAACCCTGTCCTTTCATCCGAGTGAGCTCCAGTTACCATCACTTTCTGTTGTCTGTCAGTCAACTAATTTCTGATCCAGTTCACCACCTTGGGACCCATCCCCAAACTACTGAGTTTATTGATAAGCCTCCTATGAGGAACAGTATCAAAGGCTTTGCTGAAATCCAGGTAGATGGCATCCATCGCATGCCCCTGATCTAGTTCTCTGGTCACCCCGTCAAAGAACTCAATCAGATTTGTTTGGCAAGATCATCCTTTGGTAAAACCATGTTGTCTTAGATCATGCAACCTGTTGGTTTTGAGAAAGTCCACTATTCGCTCTTTCAGGAGTGCCTCCATTACTTTTCCCGCCATTGAGGTAAGGCTCACGAGCCTGTAGTTTGTCACTTCTTCCCTGTCACCACTTTTGTGAAGAGGTACCACATCAGCCCTTCTCCTGTCCTGAGGAACTTCTCTTGTTTCCAAGGATCTGTTGAAAACATCCTTTAATGGCCCTGCAAGAACCTCTCTGAGCTCTTTCAGTATCCTGGAATGTATCCCATCCGGTCCCATGGCCTTGTCCACTTTCAGTTTTGCACTTTGTTCTAACACATCATCTTCTGTGAATGGTGTGTTATCTACTTCATTCCCATTTTTATATTTGAGAATCACAGGTGGTCCTTCTCCAGGATTTTCTTTAGTAAAATCAGAGCAGAAGTATTTGTTTAGCAATTTTGCTTTTTCAATGTCACTTTCCACGAGTCCGTTCCCAGCACTTCTGAGTCCTGCAATTCCATCTCTGATTTTCCTCGTCTCCCGAATATACCTGAAGAAAGTTTTGTCGCCACACTTCACATCTTTAGCCATCTTGTCCTCTGCCTTTGATTTTGCTTTCCTTATTTCTCTTTTTGTCTCTTTTAGTTTGATCCTGTATTCCTTTGTGTTTCTTTGTTTTCAAGCTTTTGAATTTTGTGAAAGCTGTGTTTTTTGCCTTTATTTGAGCAGTCACTTCTTTGGAGAACCAAATAGGTTTCCTTCTCCTCTTGTTTTTATTTACTTTCCTTGCATATTTATCTGTTGCCCCTTTTAGTGCCACCTTTAGTTTAGCCCATTGCAATTCCACTTCCCTTATCACCTCCCACCCTGCCAACTCCTTCTTCAGGTACTTGGCCATTTTACTGAAGTCGGTGTTTTTGAAGTCTAGGACTTTGAGCTTGCTATGATTGGACTGCACCTTGGCTTTTATCTCAAACCACACCGTGTGATGATCGCTGCTTCTCACAGGGGCACCCACCCGTACTTTCGACATGCTATCACCGTTGGTGAGCACCAAATCCAGCACTGAGCTTTCCCTGGTTGGTTCCATCACCATTTGTCTAAGTAACACATCTTGGAAAGCATCCACAATATTTTTGCTTCTTTCCAGACTTGCAGAAGAAGTAATCCAATCCACTTTGGGTAGATTAAAGTCACCCAATATGATCACTTCCCCCTTTGTCACTTGTTCTTGTAGTTTGTAAAATTCAGCTGTAAAGCCATCAAGGCCAGGTGTCTTACAATACTGCACCTCTTTGTACATCAGCCAGCAGCAACTCAAAGTCAGCGATGCCAAAGGTGAGCTTTTGGGGGGGAGGGGGCAGAACGTTGCTAATTTAACAGAAATACTAGTGGATCGCCCCAGAGCTGAGAAGAGAAAAGTCTCCATGGTTTACTGCATCATGTGATCAACCTTGTGTACTCTTTTACTTTGAACTTATGGAACACTAATGCAATGCAAAGTGCACTGGAAAATTGATCTACAGAAACATTGTGAGTGCATGTTGGCCCACAGTGGCCTATATCTGACAGATCCCCAAATACTGTGTCCCCTACATAGCTTGTGGCATTGAGCATTGCACATATTGCTATACTTGTGCACCCATATAACATAATGTCCTTAGCCACGGACCCGAAAGTCCAACGTGGAACCACTCTAGAGGATCACAGAAAACCAACAGACACGAAAGAGTGACAATCCCAGCAGACATTCAAAACAACTTTTATTGAGGAGTACAGATTAGCCACACCCAACACAGGCCGTGTTTTGGTACTCGCCTTCCTCAGGAGTGTTATTGGCACATTTGTATTTGCAAGGCTTTTATGAGGTCTCTTTGTGGTAATGAGGCTTTGTAGGTAATATTTTCTTTGATAAGCTATTCTTTCCAAAATGCTTACCAGGGTTTTTCCTGGTGGGTTCACGGTGGGGCAAGAGCAATTCCTGGATGAGGTCCCTGCCCCACTGTAGTCTCACAGTGGGGGAAGCCTCATTACCAGGTCCCAGCCCCACTGCATCACCCATGTAACACCTCATTTGCAAATCTGGCAACACCAACATAGTGCTCTTTTTTAATGGGACTCCATGCTGTCGTTGAAAATAGAGTACTACTATCACTAATTTGAGAACTACGGTGGGTGGAGCACATTACGTACATTTAAATAGGCTCTCTCCCCTCAGAAATAGCCCTTACTGTGAGCTTTCAGATGGCTTACGGTTCCCAGCACCAGGAGCTCTAACACACGGTAATACAAACCCATGTTAAAGATGCACACGCTATCCCTGCCCAGTCTCTGCACCATTAACATCCACTCTCCACCTCCTTTTACCTTAACACTATAGTCCCAGCTTCTGCACGTTAATCCAGTGTGTTATTGTCACTTCCTGTGGCATTAACCACTCATGGGCACCAATAGCGCCTGTTAACGGTACCTTTGCTCCCTTACTGCTCTTTAGTAAACATACCCCTTAGTTTCATACATTTTTAATAGGATATTGTAGTATGCACTAAATTAATTTAGCATATGTTGATGAATTAAGGCACACTAAGCCGATTAATACACATTAAGTCAATTTAGCTCCCGCTAAATTTTTAAGGCACACTAATGGATGCACACCTCTAGTTGCAGTACCCCTTAGAAAATGTCTGTGCAATGATAGAGATGCAAAAAAATAATTGGTCTTCTACAGCAGTGGTAACGCACTGTCATAGATGTGGTTTTGGGCCTCAAACTCGTTCTCTTTTTTTTCTTTTTCCAACACATTTGCTATTTCCTGCATGCTTGAATGTGCTGAGTGTGCAAATTAAGCAGGTGGTAGCTGTGTGGTGCTGCTAGTTGTGAAATAGATCAACGATGCCTGTAACAGAGGAAGGAGACCGTTCCCCCAGCACTTCTTTAAATAATTTCCACCCTTCTACTATCCCAAATAAAAATTTGAAATCAGTATGATATGTGATCGTGCACTCATGAACTTCCATAAAACTCTTTCAGCACTTTGCTCCTAGATGAAACAAGTTATCACCTGTACAATGTCTCCATCCTAGCAGCTGTACTCATTTTGCTATACAGTATGCTGTTAGTGTACGGTTTTGTTTCTGTAAACTGCTTTCGTATGTAGAAGGTTTGATGGCTGTACTAGAGTTTTAAATGTTTATGATGAGTTGTAAAAAAAGTTGGAAGAACAATAACATGGATGCTGAAAGAAAACAAAGAAAGATCATTAATGTGGAAACAAGTGTATGTGCTTTCTTTTTTCTGCAGGAGGCACTGATGAGTCCAGGTCTTCATCCAGCCCTTCAAATACTTTCAGACTGATGGTACCACAGAGTCTTTTATCCACGTTGGTGAGATGGATTGAATAAGGCACTGTTCCAAATAGTGCCTTGCAACTTCAGCTTTTTCTGTGCAGAATTAAAAGTACATGCACTACTGAAAAGTACTTCTAAATTGTATTCCTAATTGTATTCCTTTTCCTCTCTCTGCAATATCATTTATCATTTATAAATCACAGAATAAAATGAGCCTCAGGATCAACCCATCTCCAACCTGGTTTACTACTTTAAAAACAATCCTCCAAACTGCCCAACGTGCTTATGATTCACCTATATGAAACAGTAGCAGAAATGTAAGGACGGCACATCAGGTTCTCGCCACAAGATTTATTGAACAGTTAGAGAAGAACCTTGTAAGCATTGTGTTGATCTTCCTACTGAGATTTTGAGCACAATGAACTCAGCTTCCGTAACCGACTTTATAGCATTTTAGTGCCATGCAATTACACCCACTCAGGATGAATCATATTCCACACTGGTTTTATAAAAAAACAAAACAAAACAATGATTCACATATAAATACAGTAATAGACAACAAAATATCAATTTAATGTATTTGGTCAGCATTTATTGTGTTTCATTTTAAGTATATTATTAAATATTACCACATAGTGGCCAGTATTCAAAAACCCTTGCCTGGATAACCACAGAGATTATCAGGATAAGGGCGGAGATAGAGAGATTCAATGGCAGTTTCTGGATAGTGCACTGAATACCTCCATAGATTACCTTGGCACTATTCAGAGAGAGCTGGGATAGTCCATGAGCAGAGCCAAAGTGATACCATCAGGGCCGGCCCAACCACTAGGTAAACTAAGCGGTTGCCTAGGGAAGCAACCTCTGGAGGGTAGCAAATCAAGCCATACAAAGCTAAATAAAAGATATTGACAACCAGAGGGGGCGTAAAGATTGAGGTTTGCCTAGGGCTCCAATACTTTGGACCAACTCTAGGGCTGGCCCTGGGTACCATAACTAAATGGATAACAATGATATTCAACTGTGATATGAGTAATTTACATCTGTATACTGGCAGAATATCCACATAACTTAGGAGAGCAAAAAAGCTGCCCTAAGGGAATGGAGGAGTACTCTAATAGCTGAAGCACTAGCTTGGTACTCAAGACACCAGAGTTCAATTCCCACTAGCACAACCTATGGCCTTGGGCAAGTCACTTCTCTCCAATGCCTTGGAAGAAAAGTTTGGCAGTCTACTTCTGGTCACTTCCAAATAAACCCAGGAGCTGATGGATTGCAGGAAATCAGTCTTGACTCAAAGACATGCTTTGCAAGTGCTACTGTATCTGGATATTCTATGCAGATAATGGTTTAATATCACCATTATTCAGAAAGTCACCATTGCTATCTGCTTTATTCAGATATTCAATTCCAGCTACTATCTAGAAACCAGAGCTGAATATATGGAAGATATTTACATACTATGACTAACCATTTTGGTGTTAAATATCTATATCTTTGAAAATTAGCTTGATAGTTTACAATAAAGTTACAGTAAATACTGCATAAGAGACTAGTCCAGTGGCTCACTAGTAGGAATGCCAACAGCCATGTGGGTCATCTGGTTTGTTTCTCAATCTCCTAATCTGCTACTTAGCTCAGCCTGGGGTATAAGATGCTACAGAGCTAGTGATCATCACCCCATGATTGGAAGAAGTCTCAGCCATAGTACAACAATGGCACCTGATAGTCAACTCAGGGTGCATGCCTACTGTGCATTTTAGAATCCAGTGTATTTGTTAATTCACTCACAGCTTAGTACCACCAGCGAGCTTTCATTTAAATTTATACTCAGTCAGAACTTAATACCACCAGAAAGTTTTTAATTTAAATCAAGTCAAATCAGAGTATAACTTAGAATAGAAAGAATAATAGGGTAAATATTCTTTGAGTAGAAAGAAAGAAATTGCTTCTAAAGACCTTTACAAAGAGGGCTTCCAGTTAGGAGGCAAGAAACACGTGAAATTGTTTTAAATAGGTGTTAAAGAAAGTGACATATCAAAGGGGCAATTTAAAAAGCTCTCTCTATCAAACCATGGACTGTGTGAATCACCCAGGAAATTGATAAGAGATTACCTTAGAAGCACAGGTCAGGTCACTGTATAGCAAGCCAGCTTTTACTAAGCATTCTTTCCTTCCTATCCACCCCAGGCATAATCGTAGCTTTATAGGCTCTTAAATTTATTATAGGGGACGAGGTGGTCAAATTCACTTTCAGGTTCAGCTGGTCATCCTCACCAGGAATAGGTTAATTAAGGTCCTGAAATTAATGAATCTTGAGGTGAACAAAGGAGTATATTTACTAAATAGCGCTAACGTCGCAGCGGCGATGTTATCACGCGATAAGTGACATTATTGCACGATAATGGCGCATTACCGTGAAAGAATGTCACGTATCACGAGATAATGTCTCCGCCGGCGTTAAGGCGCACAGAGGGTGGAGTAAGGCTCCCCAGAGGGCGGAGTAAGGCACCCCAAGGGCGGAGATAAGGGGTCAATGGGCGGAGAGTAGGCGGGGAGAGGCTGCATGCACACTAATGCCGTGAAATGAAGGTCTGAAAATTAGCGCCAGTGAAAACCTTGCGCTAGAGGTACATTTGCAGGAGAGAGAAACCATTTCAGTCAGCAATGTACAGCAAAGGCAGGGAGACCAAGAAAAGTGATAGTAGTGATACATGTGCAGCAGCAGCATAGTGCCCAAGTACGAGAGGGTGGGGTTGCAAATGGGGCACACGAGGCTGAAGGTGGGACATGCAATGGGGCAGCTGGGGCACAGGGTGGACCAGGAAGATTCCTAAGTGGCACATAGGGACACAGAAACAGAAAAACAGCAAGACATCAACTGACCAAGGGCAAACATGCCCACGAGTGTGTGTCATACATTGCCCCAATGGACATCAACTAGCAGGTACCACAAAGGCCAGAGAACATTGGCAGGCAGTGCAGTGGGGAAGCATGCATGTCCATGTAGGCACCCCCACCCAAGAAACCATACCATAGGCAGCCGCCTAATGGCACACTAGATGAGCTGGGACTGCACACCACCAGCACAACCGGCAGAACAGCATGTCAGCTTGGTGGCGTAGGGGTGCTGGTGGTGGAAGGGGAAGTGTTATCTGCCCACAGCAGACCAAGGCCAAGCCCTGTCCAGGTGGGTGGCGTGCAGTCCAACAGACAAGGTCTGTCAGACGAACAGTAATGGTATCCCCTGGGAAGGAACTGCCTCTATGGCAACAGTTTGGTGCAGTACACACAGTCAGTGTGTACAGGGATAGAAGGTCACAGGTTCAAGTCCCAGCTGTGGCTCCTGCAGGCCATATCTGTATATTTTACCTTACAGAGCACATACACAATAATAATGTGCACTCCCCAGAGCAGATGGTGGCAACCCCAGTTCCGGAGGGCAAACACCATTCAGGTTGTCAGGCTGTCCATACTAAAAATATACATGAGATGCATTTGAAGGAACTGCCCCCATTGTAGGCAAATGTACCTCATGCATATTCAGTAGGGACAGCCTGACAACCTGAATCCTGTCTGAACCACCAGGACTGGATTTGTGAACCTCTGCCCCAGAACATCGCCCAACAGGGGCACAAACACACACACTCACAAGCTCCACCATCCAAAGTATAATGAAAAGGCAGGCTGTTGTGTCCTGCGCATAGCGCCAGCCCCCACTACTAGCACTTGCATACCTTAGCAATGCTGTCATAAACATGGAAACACGTCCCATATACATCAAAAGGTAGCTAAGACCAACAATGTCAGATAACAAATCGTAACTTAAACACAACTCTCTAACAGAGATCCATCATAGCAACCTTACTGATTTATGTGATGTGTGCCCCCTCATCCATATATGGCAGTGTTTACCACCCTGGAGAGTGTCCCTAACAGTATTGATTATCCTACCAATGCCTGCACGAAGCCCATGACTGGTGTTGCGGACAGGGCTGCCAACCACCGCTACCTTTGCATAATGCTCAAATAGGTGTGGTAATATGTGTATATGTGTCCATTGTTTTGTGGCCACCCACACCCCACTGAGCCCCCAATGTTTGCACTGTTTGCACTGTTCCACCTCCAATGAGCAGGGTATTGTGGGTATGACCCCTACAGGGCCATTTATCCAGGATTCATCTGCATAGGGCATAGGGCAGTGACTGGGCTATTGTAGTAGGCAAACACCATCTGCATGGACAGGGTGGCCACAGCAGGTCATGCTGTGAGGGCACTCTCACTCTGATTAAGCAGTGACCATGGCATGTCAACCTTCCCACATAGTGCCATATAGTGTGTTCAACAGTGGCATATGTGAGTTCCCATTCCTGAAGCCCATTCACTGACATACCTGCTTGGTGTTGGTGTGAATATCCCACATCTGGGTGCACCTTGTTTCTCTGGGCCCATGCACTAAGTATGGGCTAGCATACTGTGTGCAGTCCGCATGTGTCTGGCTGCAACACCATGCAGCAGGTGCACACTGACTGTGGCCTCTGCTAGTGAATGGCAGATTGTGGTGGGGGGCAGCTGAGCTGTTCATGCTTATCACCTCTATGGCTATGGCCCTGGTACAGGTACCAACCTGTATCAACTGTTGGGTTCCCCAAAGGAAGGTGTTTGCTGGTCCCACAGCCTGTCATCATATTGCAGTACTGCCCCTTCTGGGAATGCTCAGAATGTGGGTATGTTGGGGCCAGATCATCTCCCCTACCCTGACCTAGAGAGGTCGGTTTGATATGTACATCATCATCATGGGAGGCTACACACACCCCTACTCCGAGAACAAGTGACATGGCAAGCACACTGGCTATGCACCAGTTTGGTTGCATCACGGTGTACAAGGGGCAGACATAACTGTCGAATACAAACAGAAACAGGGCATTCGCAGGCGTCTCTGCAAATACCTCCCACACACTAGCACTGATGGAGACCTTTAGCAAAGCCAGCACAGCCAACTCGGGTACTGCGGACCTGGTGCTGGCCACTCCACCTCACACTCAGGGTGATCACAGTACACGCACAATGGCAGGGACACGCACGGTCAGTCCCCCCTACCAAGCTGATGTGCTGTAGAGGTGCATACCCCATCTGGGGAGCAGATGTAGACCACTGTTCTGCATGTAAATTGCATTATGGGTACTGTTGTCTCTATCCTATCCTGGTTACCACAGCAGACAGTATGTCCAGTGACCTGCATCCTGTCTGTGGCCAGTCATTGGTATGAAAAAAAGATTGTCAGAGGCAACTCCCTTGTAGGCCTGTAATAGACACACATATGGCGTTAAACATGTTTTAATGGGAATATTGTTTTAATGTGTACATGAAAACAACACCCTCACCTCATTTGCCTACGGTAATGTGGCCTGGAAACTTCGTTAGTTGTGGGTCTCCCCTATCCCAGTAAGCACAGCAGAATATATGTGCGTTGACGTGCAGTTGTTGTGTAGCCAGCCCTAGCTATGACCATGGCCATAGATGCATAGCACACTGGTTATTACAATGACTATGCAGCCAGCTTTCATGGGTTTGAATCTCCAGTGCAACAACATCAGGAAGAGTGTCTCAGGCATGGCTGTAACAGTTAGAAACATCTCTGTAGTGTGCGGTAAAGCCAACATACCCACTCAGACTACAGTGGCGCAAGCTATGGCGCCCTATGATGTGCTCGCTGCCTAACGCCGGGGAGCCTCACCGCCATAACGTAAACAGCTATTCACCAATTAAACTAACAAATGGGAGCGTGGCGGAGAGATCAGTTGTATGGGGACTGGAAAAGCGGCCCATACCGTTAGTGGCGCATTTCACTGTTCTGATAAGAATACTATGACGTGTTCTGGGCGTCAAAATCCTATGTGTGCTGTGTACCGTAATAGCTCCAGGTAGCGCGTTATAGCACAAGATAGTGCGTGTACGTGCGCAAAACGGCACATGCGCAATGTGTGTCATCGAGCCATCGCGCATGTGCCGTGTTACGCATGTACACGCGCTATCTCGAGAGAGGAAAAATGAACAGCCGATCCCTGAAGCCCGCATTCACCCGGAGGAGCTCAGGATCCTCTGCGAGCTAATATGCACCAGGCAGAGGCGCATCCAAAAGGCAGGACCTTGCACAGGTGAGGAGGGCATGGGTGCGAGTCACCAGGCGGTACAACCGATCTGCCGACTATTCACGTGAAGTAAGTGTCTGGGGACAGGTCACACAATGGCAGTTGTGCAACACAATATACAGCAAGCATCACATATCATACATGCAGAACATGGTGGAAATACCAGTCTATGGGCCAAGCTGTTGCCACTGTAGATGCGTATGGTGTTGATTGCAAGCCTGCCCTATCCCCAGAAGGCCCCCAGACCTGATTACACTGGTCTATTACACATCCTGGTGTTATGTTACCTGCGTGTGTTGCGGTCTCAAATGTCTGCTCTATCCCCAGGAGGCATCACACATGTTTAGAGAGGTCTATTATAGATCCTGGTGTTAGGTTAACTGCATCTGTTTCAGTCTCACAGCTCTGCCCTACCTCCAGGAGGCCCTGGACCTTATTACAGAGGTCCATTAGAGATCTTGGTGTCAAGGTACCTGCATCTGTTTCATTCTCACAACTCTGCCCTAACTCCAGGAGGCCCTGGACCTGATTACTGGTCTATTAGAGATCCTGGTGTCAGGGTAACTGCATCAGTTGGGGTTTCACAGCTCTGCCCTACCTCCAGGAGGCCCTGGACCTGATTATAGAGGTCCAGTATAGATCCTGGTGTTAGGGTAACTGCATCAGTTGGGGTTTTGCATCTCTGCCCTAACCCCAGGAGGCCATGGACCTGATTACAGAGGTCTATTATAGATCCTGGTATCAGGGTACCTGCATCTGTCTCAGTTTCACAGCTCTGCCCTACCTCCAGGAGGCCCTGGACCTGATTACAGAGGTATATTATAGATCCTGGTGTTAGGTTAACTGCATCAGTTGGGATTTCACAGCACTTTCCTAACCCCAGGAGGCCCTGGACCTGATTACAGAGGTCCAGTATAGATCCTGGTGTCAGGGTACCTGCATCTGTTTCAGTTGCACAGCTCTGCCCTAACTCCAGGAGGGCCTGGACCTGATTACAGAGGTCTATTATAGATCCTGGTGTTAGGTTAACTGCATCAGTTGGGGTTTCACAGCTCTACCCTAACCTCAGGAGGCCTTGGACCTGATTACAGAGGTCTATTCTAGATCCTGATGTCAGGGTATCTGTATCTGTTTCATATTCACAGCTCTGCCCTAACTCCAGGAGGGCCTGGACCTGATTACAGAGGTCCAGTATAGATCCTGGTGTCAGGGTACCTGCATCTGTTTCATTTGCACAGCTCTGCCCTACCTCCAGAAGGCCCTGGACGTGATTACAGAGGTCCAGTATAGATCCTGGTGTTAGGTTAACTGCATCAGTTGGGGTTTCACAGCTCTGCCCTAAACCCAGGAGGCCCAGGACCAGCTAGGTGTGTCGGTGCATGCTCCTGTTGCATTCGGCCACAACTGCCCTATTCACAGGAGGCCCTATTCGTGACCACAGAGGTATAGTAGATATCCTGATGTTATGGTAGTGGCTCCTGGTGATGTGTTCAAGGCCACTCAATCCCCGTGCGATGCCAGAACACATCACACATGTTCCAATAAAGATATCATGGTGGCATGGCGGGTGTGTCTGCTGATGTGTGTAGGTCAGACAAACACACAGGTGTGTGCTGGACCCCACAGGGGGTTAAGAAACACCTCCCCTGGAGACCAGCATGCCAACCCCACACATGGCATGGTGCTGCCATGTCATGCATGGAGAGCGTAGGAACTGGGTAAAGGTGGTCCAGGGGGTTGCTCAAAGGACACTTAGGGGCACCCCACACATGCCCAGACCCACAGCCACACATGCAGGCAGCGCTGGCAACAGGTAGTAGAGGACCCACTGGCCTGAGCAGCAGCAGCACCCTGCTGCTCGCAGTGATGTGTGATATGCATTGGACACCCACCAGAGATATCTGTCCCCTAATGTTCCCACCCATTTCATTCCCCCCCAGGTGGAGGACCTACGTAAAATGGGACGGGAGTTGCGGCTGCACTGCCCGGATGTCCTCGACCGGCTACAAAGGAGGGCGCTGCAGCAACGTGGCAGTGAGTGTTGCGACCCCTACAGCGCAGTACAGCATGTTACAGTAGCCCAACAGCCTGTGGGAGGCCACACTATGTTTATGTGGCATTGTAATTGCATGATGGTGTGCTAATGACTGTCTTCCCCAACAGAGGATGCTGCTGCTTGTGAGGGAACATCAACCTCAGGGCCCCCACAACATTCCCCACAGCTGCAGTCCAGCCGGTCGAGGAGGCGGAAGAGGAGGAGGCGGCAGAGGTGGAAGAGGATGACGGGGACATAGAGGGGGTGGATGGTGGGGTGGGGCAGGAGGGAGGGGAGGGTGAGGGTGCATGTGATGTATTGGGGATGAGGAGGAGGAGAGCGGGGAGGGGGACGAGGGTGGGTGGGAGGTGCCAGGGGGGGCAGAGGGGGGTGTGGAGGGTGGGAGGGAACACAGGACAGCACAGGGCACTGTGGGTCCCTGCCAGTTGCCACATGTGTGCGGTGATGGTGCCCGTCTGTGTGTATCTATGCCACCCATTGCCACAGACAGGGCCCACGCACATGCCACCACACAAACACCGGTCACCTTGTGTGTATGTGGTGACAGGTATGTCCGGGACCTGTCTGTGACAGTGGCTGGCATGCTGCAATGCCAGCGGGCCCAGGACCACACCTTCCGGTGGCTGGCAGGCGCCATTCAGTGGATGGCTGCTAAGATGCACATGCAGCGTTCGGTTGGTATGGGCGATGCATTTTGACAGCCATCCCCTGATGGACGTCCCAGGAGCGTGTGAGGGTCCCTGTGGTGCCCACACACATGCCCTGTGCTGTCCTGTCTCCCGGGACCCAACATGTGGGTTACAGAAGACTGTACCTACTTTAATTTGTGTTGTAAATACAGTTGTGTTTATACATCACAATGGTCATGTGTCTCCCTTACAAACAGACTGGTGACGTGAGCATGGAACATGTGTGTAGATCCCTATGTGTATGTGTGGTAGACATAGATAACATACATGGACCGTCTCCACACTCAGATGTGGGGGCTGGCCATGTGCGTAGACATCTGTGTCCCCTGGTGCCCCTGTGATGTACCGCTGTGCTGTGTGTCCCAGCAGCTATGGTCACATGCATGCTTCCTGTGATGTGTAGGCTGCATATCTGATGCATCATACTCATAGGAGTTTGAAATAAAGGCTAGCAGTAGGTATGTGGCAGGAAGGATAGGACAGACTGCTGTACCCAGGAGCTACCCAGGGGGATAGCTGGTGAGGTCAAGACAGGTGGATGTTCCTTTGGAGGGGGAGCAGCGGCTCACCACAGGCGCAGGGAGAGAGTGAACAACTGACTGTAGCTAGTTACCTTTGTCTGACTGTGTCTTCCGCAAGCATCTGTGGCTAAACAGCCACGTAGGCCCTGGTGTGGATCAGAGAGAATGGTCACACATGTGGGTGGACCAATGGAGAGGATATGGGGTGTGAGAGAGTGACAGATCCATAAAACATACTGTACATGTACCACCATAAACATATTCCTGCTCGACGGGAGAGGTAGGGTATACCCCGAACGCATAGGTAGAAGGGTGCACACATGGCATGGTGCATGGCATACAGGGCATGGTATAACGTATGTGCGTTGATTGTTGGTAGTGCAGACACCCCACCCCTAAGGGAAATGGGGAGTCACATGTGACCAGGGTGACAACATGGGGGACAGGGTACTCAGAGGAGCACAGTGGCAAACACTGGAGATGTGCACATAGGTATAATCAGGTTTAGCTGTCTTTATTGTCACAGAGTGACCTGTTTCCCACAATCACGACCTGCATGGCTGCCCACATCCATGGCGACCATGGCCCAAACCACCCCTCTGTGCCGGTTCCGCTGGTGCTGCCTCTGGCGCTGGTGCTGGCTGCTGGGCATGCCCAGTGATGGCCTCCTGGGCATCCGCAATCCACACTAGCACCACTGCCATCACCTCAGCTGTGGCACGCATCTGACTGATCTTCTCCCGAATGGCCATCAGAGCCTGACGAGTGTCTGTGGGTGAGACACAAAGTGATTTGTGAGACATGTGTTGCACCTCCCACCGTGGCTCATGCACATGTCTGGTGTATCACAACAGACCAGTCCTCAGAGCAATCATGCATGCGACAACTAGCAACACAGTACCATGTTGACATCTGTGTGTCCCATGATGCATCCGCAGAACAGGAAATGATACTTATGGAGGGTCATGGGAATCCCAGATAGAACACATGGTACTATGTCGCAGTTCATTGGGTCAATGATTGATCTGCGTACTGGTCGTATGAGATAGGCCGGATAACGTGGGGTTCATGGCATACAGATATATATCTGGGGGCACTGTTTGCTCTGAACCTGACGCACAGTACTGCTTACTACGACTATCTAAGCTAGGTACTATTACCCAAAAAGAGGGTCTGCCGAGTAAGCTGTCTAGGTGATCTGGGATAGGTGTTGGCTGCTGTACGTCTCCTTGGGGTATATGGAGGTGAATAGTGGGTCGATGTATGAGCTCATTACAATGATGACAACAGGCGACCCATGCTAGAAGAGAGGGGATCACACATGGCACAGACTCCCACATAACGACGTGCTATGGTGTCATTATATTGGGGAGCACATAGAATGTCATTGTGACTGTTACCCCAACTCCCAGGGGGTTTGCTGTTTATTCTGTTACCCACCTTCGGCATCTTGCCTTGATGAGGCAGCATGAGTCCGCAGCTCTGCCAGGATCACATCCATGCTGGTGGGTGGGGTGCCTGATGTCCCCGATGCCTGCAGTGTGTGCTGACTCCCCTCTATCTCCGTGCACTCCACAGCCATTGTGCTGCTGCTGGAGGACCCCACTGGTGTGTGCACATCCTCTGCCCCGTCCTCTGCCTCAGGCACCACATTGGTCCCTGGGGTCTCACCACCAGTGCTGGCTGCGACCTAGGAATCGTCAACCCCTGGCCCCTCAGCATCTTCTGGCTCTGGCACATCCACCTCCTCATATGCCTCCATGGCCTAGATGTCACTTGGGGGGTGTAACAGGGTTCACATCAAAAATGGCCTTGCGCAGAACACATATGTACACCTGTGTAGTATATCCCCACCTGCAGCAATGTGTTGTCCACCTGTAACTGCTGTCCCTGCGCCTACACTGGGGAGAACACATGTGCATACAGTGTGCTGTACCTGGTGGGGGGGAGGGGCAGCCTCTTGTGCTGGTGGAGCTGTGCCACATTCGATGTTGTGTTTGGGGGGGATGGGGTGGCAAGTGCCGTGCCCACTGTGTGCAGCACTAGGTATGCACTGTGTGGGTGACCTGGGATGTGGGCTCAGTGCAACATGTGCCTGTGGTGTGTGTGGGAGCCCTGAATGTGAGTGTGGCCTGTCATGGTTTGTGTGAGCGATATCTATGCATTGGCCTGTGTGGTATGCACGGTACGTGATGCAGCATGCGTCTGGGTCAGCCAGATGTGTGTGGGGACTGCCGCTGTGGTAGCCACTGCGCGGTATGGGTGGACAGCTATCCAGTACTCTGTGGGGGTGGTGGATTGTTTCAGGGGATGGGTGGAGCGATGCTGGGCATGGGGTTGCACCATGGGTGGGGGTCATGGGAATGTGTCTGTGGCACTGAGTTACCTGTATAGGAGCTGGCCCCAGGTGGTGTGGCGGTTGGGCTAGGTGCAGTTGTGGAAGGTTTGGGAATGTGCACCCCAATGTCTTGTGAGGGTGGATGGAGGATCCCTACTGTATGTTAGCCAATGACAGGGTAGTATGTGTCTGATATGTGTGTGATGTGGTGTTTGGCATTGGTTTGCATCCACCTCATAATCTCAGTGTGAGAGGCCGTTCTCTGTCACTGTTCTTGGATATGTCTCTGGACAGGTAATGTCAGACACACGTCATAGGTATTATAGGTGGAGGGTGTGGGGCCCCCCAGGTTAATGTGTGTTGGGCTAGATGTATGTCCGTCCTGTATGCTCCCTCCTGTCATATTGTGATGCATGACTGGCTGCAGATGTATGATGTTTCCGTGTGACCTATATGCCAGGTACAACTAGCTGCTGCATGTGTTGGGATAATAGGGTGGAAGGTGTTAGGCCCTCCCCATATGTACGGTGCTCCTTTCCTCTCTTGCACAGTGGAGGGGGGGGAGCAATCCACCTGGGTGACGGACTGCCCCCCCCCATAGTGCTGTTCACCTGTTCAGTGCGCTACTACATCCAGGACTGTGACTGTCGTGTACACAGCCCCAGGTACCTGTCACAAACACCCTGTAGAGACCTTGCCAGGTTTTGCTGGTGGTGTGGCCCCCAGTTGCCTGTGTTGGGGCTCACGTGTTCACAGGACATAGGCCCCTCACCATCCCGTCCATGGCCATCATCTGCTGGGCCGTGAGCAGTACGTGTGCTGCATATCACAGACCTACCTGCCTGTGGATGGGCGGTGTCCAGCGTTTCAGGAAGTCCATGCAGGTAGATGGGACTAAGCCTATCTGCGAGCTGCTGCTCCAGGGGTGACAGGGTTAGGACAAAGAGGGTACCCCCACCGGTGCCCAAGGCATGTCGCCTCTCCACCACCATGTGTGCACGGACACTACGCTTGATGTCATTAAATCTTTTTCTGAGGCTGTCCAGGTCCCTGGGTGGGCCCCCGGCCTGTGCTACGGCTTCCTGTACCTCTTCCCACACGTGTATGCGTGTCCCCACCATGGTGATGGAGCTCAGCCGCCCATAGAGCACCTCATAGTGATTCTCCTGCTGGCCGAATCTAAATGCTCTCCTCTGTTCCTCCACTGGCACTGGGACACGCCTCCATTTGGCACAACACTCTTGGGTTTTAACAACTTTAAATAGTTTTGTGTCATCTGCAAATTTGATAACCTCACTCGTTATTCCACTTTCTAGGTCATTTATGAATATGTCAAAAAGCAGCGGACTCAGCACAGATCCCTGGCGTACACCACTATTCACCTTTCTCCATTGGGAAAATTGGCCATTTAGCCCTACCCTCTGTTTTCTATCTTTTAATCAGTTCCTGATTCACAATAGTACACTGCCTCCTATCCCATGACTTTTTAGGTTTGCCAAAAGTCTCTGATGAGGGACCTTGTCAAAGGCTTTCTGAAAGTCCAGATACACCATATCAACTGACGCACCTTTGTCTACCTGTTTATTCACACCTTCAAAAAAACATAATAGATTAGTAAGACAAGATCTTCCTTGTCTAAAGCCATGTTGGCTGTCTCCCATTAAGACATGACTATCTACATGATGAGTAATTTTGTTCTTTATGATGGTTTCTACCATTTTTCCCGGTACTGACATCAGGCTCACTGGTCTGTAGTTTCCCAGATCACCCCTGGAACCCTTTTTAAAAATTAGCATTACATTTGCGATCCTCCAATCTTCAGGTATTACAGATGATTTTAATGATAGTTCACAGATTACTAATAGCAGGTCTGCAAGCTCATATTTCAGTTCTTTCAAAACCCTTGGATGTATACAATCTGCTCCAGGTGATTTGCTACTCTTCAGTTTATCAAATAGTTGTAATACATCTTCCCGGTGTATCAATATTTCTTTCAATTTTTCTGCGGCATCACTTTAAATACCATTTCAGTCATGGGTAACATCCCTACATCTTCCTCAGTAAAGTCCGAAGCAAAAAATTCGTTCAGTCTCTCCACTATAACCTTGTCCCCTCTTACTGCCTCTTTTACCCCTCTGTCATCTAATGGTCCAACTGACTCTCTTACAAGTTTTTTGCTAAAAATGTACTTGAAAAAGTCTTTATTACGCATTTTTGCTTCCACAGCAAGTTTCTTTTCAAATTTTCTCTTAGCCTGCTCTATCAATGCCTTGCATTTAACTTGCCAGTGCTTGTGCCATTTCCAGTTTTCGTCATTTGGCTCTTTTTTCCATTTCCTGAAACATGCTCTTTTGGCATCAACAGCCTCTCTGACCTCCCCTTTAAACAATGCTGGCAGTTTTTTGGACTTAACTCCACTTTTCTTAAAGTGTGGACTACAGCTGGTCTGGGCTTCCAAGATAGTATTTTTAAACAACACTCAAGCTTGATGTAAGTCTTTGACCTTTGCAACTGCTTCTTTTAGTTTTTTCTTAACTATTTTCCTCATTTTATCATAGTCTCCCTTTTGAAAGTTAAAAGGTAGTACTGTGAATTTCCCTACCATCCCTCCTTCATTGATTAAATCAAATGAGATCATGCTATGATCACTATTGCCAAGTGGCTCCAACACCCTTATCACTAAGGACTAAGTCCAAAATGGCTTCCCCTCTGGTCGGTTCATGAACCAGCTGCTCCAAGAAGCAGTCGTTTCTCCCTAGCATGTCCTGCCATGACAGTGACCCAGTCAATACCGGGGTAATTGAAATCACCCGTTATTCTTACTGTTCTGTAATGTTTGCTAGCTTCCCTGATTTCATTTGTTCATTCTGGACAAGCGTTTGATAGTACATCCCCACTGCCATCGCCTTCCTCTTTTTACATGGAATTTCAATCCATAAAGATTCTACAGCAAATTTTGTTTCCTGCAAAACTTTAATCCTTTGTGATTCAATGCCCTCTCTGACATAGAGCGCAACCCCTGCACCAATTTGATCAGCTCTATCATTACAATATAGTTTGTACCCAGGTATCACAGTGTCCCACTGGTTGTCCTCCTTCCACCATGTCTCTGAGATACCAGACTTATTAAAATCTGGCTGCTACACAGTACCCTGTCCTGTGCTTCTAAGGTAATCTGTGACTTATCTCCAGGGGGAGTCCCACAGCCTTTGCTTTGATAGAGGGAGTCTTGGGTTCAAAATTTAATCAGAAAACTCTCTGCTGTGTTTTAAATTTAAACTGAAAGCTCTTTGCTGCTACTAGGCCCTGACTGATTTAACAATAATCAGCTTTAATCTAAAGAATTCTTTTTTCCCCAAGATTTAGAAAAAGTCCCAGAAGTAAATACTTGCTATTGCAGATCTCACTCCAGAAGTAGCAGTCCCCTTTTATAGTCCTTCAAAACTGAGAAGCACAGAACTCTGGTTGAACTATTTATGCCTGCGCTTCTGAGGTAAGCTGTGACCAATTTCCTAAGTGATTAACACAGTCTTTGCTTGATAGAAGGAGTCTTTCAAACTGGCCCTTTGATCTGTCACCTGGCTTTAATACCTATTTAAAAAATTCACAGGTCTCTTGCCCCCTATGTAGAAGGCCTCTTTGTAAAGGTCTCTAGAAATAATTTATTACTCAAGGAATACTGATCCTGTTTTGCCTTTTATGCTAAGTTATATTCTGATTTGATTTAAATTAAAGCTCTTTGCTGCTACTAGGCCCTGACTGAGTATTAAATTTAACTGGAAGCTCTCTGCTGGGTTCTAAATTTTACCAGAAAGCTCTCTTCTGTGTTTTAAATTTAAACTGAAAGCTCTTGCTGCAACTAGGCCCTGATTGAGTAATAAATTTAAACTGAAAGCTCTCTGCTGGGTTCTACATTTAACTAGAAAGCTCTCTGCTGTGTTTTAAATTTAAACTGAAAACGTATGGGTGGAGTCAAAAAGTATGTTTTTTGTTCATAAAATACAGGCGTGGATTGTATGTATGTATGTTTGCACTGTCTCCTGAGCTGGTGTAAGCGTTCACACATTCAGTCTATCTACAATGGCTGCATTGGCACTTATGCACCTTTATAAAATAGGCTAAAAATAGGCATCTTCTTACCCTCCTAACCCAGGTGACCTGTTATAAAATTACTCTTCTGTATACTTTACTTTATAAAAGAAGTATGCAATATATGCATAAGTCTAGCTGACCCTTATAAAACTACCCTCCACATGACTATATCTTATCTACCTACAGCATAACCAAGATAGGCAAGTTAGAAATAAATACATGAAAATATATGGGCAAAAGACCATGTGAAATGCCATTTCACCCATTATAGGGCAATTTTATAAGCAATTTGAGTATTTTAATAAGCATTATACATTCTCAAGTAGGAGCTGATTAGATTGCCTGCAGGTATATGCACATAAAAATAGGTACCCAGAAAGCATATATGCATAGGCATTCCTGGAGATAGAAAATGTGCAGAGTGGGGGTGGGGTCCTCACTTATACATGCATTTTATTCACACATATACAACAATTTCTACAGGCACATACACACACAAAGGGGTATGTTTACTAAACTGCGGTAACGTTCCCCGCGTTAGCTTCCCTGGATGCCATATAAGGGAATGGGCGGTGCATCATTATGGAAAGCCTTGTCAGTTAACGCGCGTTACAAGGCACCTTAGGCTAACGCGTGTTACAAGGCGCCTCATAAGGCACATTACAAGGCACCTTAATAGGCACAATACAAGGCACATCATAAGGCACGTTATAAGCCACGTTACAAGGCACCTTATTAGGAACAATACAAGGCACGTTATAAGGCAGGTTATAAGGCACCTTACTAGGCACAGTACAAGGCACGTTATAAGGCACCTTATTAGGCACAGTACAAGGCACATTATAAGGCATGTTAAAAGGTAACTTACTAGGCACGTGTCTTGTAACGTGCCTTATAACGTGCCTTGTACTGTGCCTAATAAGGTGCCTTGTAACGCCTTATAAGGAGTGATGGCAACTGTGGTGAGGGTATTTTGGGTTGGCAGCACGGATCTGCAAAGATATGACTGTCACAGGCATGCAAAATATCTGACATGGATAGGAAGGAACAATGAGGAACCAAACCCATGACCACTGCCTAGAGTGTCAGTGTACTAACCAGTAGGCTAGACCTCTATGGCTTGTTGCACGGCGATGGCTGGGTACAGAAGGACTGCAGGTCACCGCGCAAACCGTCCGCTCTGTGTGCCAGGATAGGGTAACCCCACCAGCACCCATGATGCATTGCACATGCAGAACAGAGGCCTAGAGCTGACCACCAAATGGGGTCTATACCTCTCCGGTACTGCAGCGTGGTAAGATGGACCAACAGTGTGTGATACTGGCACAGAGTAGCAACAGACCATGCCATTGTGCAGGTTCCATGTTCACCCTGAGGGATAGGATGGGCGCCAAGCACTGGGTCCACAGTACATGTGATACTCTAATAGGTCCTGATGCACATCCCCATCACTACCAGTGTGTGACACGTGCCCCCAGCAATGCAACTGAAAGTACTTCTGTTCCCATCTGTGTTCTGCAGTCACATGTGGCCCTGTGGGACTGGGCACCACCCAGATTAGTGCGTATGCAGTGTTAAGGTCTGGCTGCCATGGGTACCTATTATCAGGGCAGCAGGGTGTCTAGATGTGCATGAGGTTTAGGTAGCACTGCAACTAAGTGGTATGCACCATATACCTCAAGGGGCCAACAATCACCCCTTTGGTAGATGAGGATGTGGAGAGACAGATACCTGTGCCCTGCAGAATGGCTGTAGTACCAATAACCACTGTCCTGTTGGTGGATGACAGCCCTCCAGGGCTGATGGGCCAGAGCCATATCTGTGACAGTGGCAGACCAGCAGTGATGCCTGGGGTGGGCAGGGGAAGGCTCAACTGCCCCACACCATGGTCTGCCAGCCACCAGCAGACAGCACAATCAGACTGCACCTGCAGCATCCTACAGGGTGGTCCCACCATGCATAGATTAACTGCAGTCAGCCCACTAGCCAGTCCATAGTGCATGCTCATGGGGGAATCCTGTGCACCCAGAGATGGGATGCACAGCCCAAACACCAAGCAAGTACTGCCATGATTGAGCCCCAGAACCAGGAACACACAGGTATCACTGGAAACAAATAGCATGTTGTACTATGTGGGAACATGGACATGCCATGGTCACTGCTCAGTCAGAGTGAGAGTGACCTCCCAGCGTGACATGCTGAGGCCACCCTGCCCATGCAGGTGGTGGTCGAGCACTACAGTGTCCCAGCCATTGTCCTCCACCCTGTTCAGATGCATCCTGGCCAATCCGCCCTGTCTTGGCCATACCCACAATACCTTGCTCCTCCTTAGGCACATTTGCAGGCTAACGCTGGAAACAGTGTGAGAAATGTGGGCCCAGTGAGGTGTTGGCAGACACAAAACAATGGATAGACATACGCACACTTCCACACCTATCTCAGCATTGTGCAGAGATAGAGGTGGGTGACAACCCTGCCTGCCACACTGGTCCTGATCATAGTGCTGACAGTGCTAAACTGTGCAGGGGGTAGTAGTAGTGCTCCGTTGATAAGCCCAGCTCCATGCTGGGGCCACCAACCTAACACTCCATGAGGCCATGGATAGTGGAGCCCGTGTGAGTGGGTGTTTGTACCCCTGTGCACCGCTGCATTGGGGTTTGCACATGTTGTTGTTGTGCTGCATTGTGGGATAAAACTATGGGATGATGCTTTGCAGGATCCACAGTCTGGGACTTAAACCTCTGACCCTCTGCTCTGGGACACACTGGCTGAGTGTACTGCATCACACTGTTGTCACAACAGCATAGCGGTCCCTGGGACTACCCTTCCCCTCCCCAGCCTGACCTCTTCTGTTGCACTGCACACCACGTACTGGTACAGGGCATGGCCTAGGTCCACTGCAGGTGGGTGCCACTGCTCCCTCCAGCACAAACAACCCCCCTGCCATGCCGCCATGCCGCCATACCACCATGCTGCCATGGTCATATGCTTTCGGTGCCGGTGGTGCACAGTCCCAGGCCATCCAGGAGGCAGGTTGGCGGCTGCCTAAGGTGTGGGTTCTGGGGTAGGGGTGCCTACATAGCTGTCCACGCTTCCCCCAGCACCGCCTGTCATTGTAATATGCCCCTTGGGGTACCTGCTGGGTAATGTCCCCTGGATGGGACACTGTGGGACACAGACTCATGGGCATGTTTGACCCTGGTCAGTTGCTGTCTTGCTGGTTTCCGTTTTCTGCATTCCAATGTGTCACCTAGGCAACCGCCTAGTCCACCCCATGCCCCAGTAGCCCCCACTGCATGTCCCGCCTGCAGCCCCCATGCCCCATTTGCTCCATCACCATAGTGGCCTTTCATACCTGGGCACTATGCTGTTGCTGCAAATGGAGCACTACTATCACCTTTCTTGGGCTCCCTGCCTATGCTGTACATTGTTGACACTGAAATGGTTTCTCTCTGCTGCAAATGTGAAGTTAACGGCAGGTTTTCATTCGCGGTAGGGTTCAGCCCTTCAGTTCAGCGTGTTAGTATGCAGGGAGCCTCTCCCTGCCCACTCCCCGCCCATTAACCCCTGCTCTCCGCCCTCTCTCCTCCCTCTGACGTGTGTACTGTGCCGCGGAACGCTTCCACGCGGTTTGTAACGTTACTGCGTGGTAACGTTACATTACCACGCGTTAACGTTACCTAACGGGCGGCCTGTAACATTACCACAGTTTAGTAAACATGCCCCAAAGTTACTCCTGCCTCATAGCCAGTGTAACTTTATGAGAGAGCTTTTGGGTAGTCTCCTTTGTAAATGGTCACAGACATGTATATAGCCTTTATAAACTATGTCCAACATACAATCCTATGCGCCTTTCCTGGCAAGGTGCCTTCTTTTATAAATTTACCCTCTATGGTGGAAGGCATTCTTAGGGATAGTAGTTGAGTAGGCTTTAGGACTACATCCATAGTTTTGTATTTTTGAAAAGCATGGGAATTAGCTTTGTTCAGGAAAACCATCAACATGAGCAAGTAGCTCTAAATAAGAAAACATCTAAAATTCATATTATGTTATCATTTCCTGTATTATTTTTTCTTACTATTTTAGCTGATATTTTTTTCAAATTTAACTCAAAGATTTTTATATTCACCTACAGTAGCATTTTGTCTGTTTCCAGAAAGTTTACAACCAGTTTTGTAGTTGAGATAATGGAGGGTCAACTGACTTGTGGATTATGAACCTTACTGCCCTGGTGTTCAGCCCAGTACTCTAAACACTTAGGTACTCTTCTGCTGCTGAAGCAGTTGTATTGCTGTGCGCCACTTCAGACTTTTTTTTCTAAGAAAGCAGTTTAAAAAACTAAACTAACAGCAGTAGCAGGGTAAACAATATTTGTGCCCTAACAAAATCCAAATGAACAAAAAATATAGGGGTATGTTTACTAAAACCCCGGTAAAGTGCGGGCTGCACTAGTGTGCGGGTGCCATATAAGGAGTGGGCGTTTCTCTCTGAAAAAGAAAAAACGGGATTTAAATATGCGCTAAGGTGCGCGGCGCCCATGTGCGCCCTGCACCTTAGCGCATGAGAAAGCTGCGCTGGAGGCATAAGTGGCGCGCTGATGTACCTGCAGAAGAGCAGAGCCACAGTGCAATGGTTAAGACACTGACCGATGGTGCAGGGAGCAGGGGTTCAATCCCCCACAGTACCCAACAAAGATGGCTGGCTGAGGCACTACTTTAGGAGCCAGATTAATATTGGGCAGCATAAGGCAGCGCGCTGATGGGCATAAGGCAGCATGCTATTACTTTAGGAGGCATGTTAATATTGGACGGCATAAGGTGGCGCGCTGATGTGTAAGCACAGGAACAGAACCACAGCACAATGGTTAAGACACTGACCAGTGGTGCAGGGATCAGGGTTCAATCACCCACAGTGCCCAACAAACAAGGCTGGCTGAGGCATTACCTATTATGGGGAAGATTGCTTTAGGAGGCATTTTAATTTCTCTTTTAATTATCACTACTAGCAAACGCACTCTCAAAGAGTGTTAACATAAGGCACCCCATAAGGCACATTTCAAAGTGCACTGTCCGCCAAGGCACCCTAGAATGTTGCTTATAGGGCGCCTTATAGGGTGCTGTATGAGGTACCACAAGGTCAGAGTACGTTTTTTGATGGCAGCACTGTGCAGTTTAGGGAATGAAAAGCATAGGTAAGTGCGCTGACATGCAAGGAGGAGCAGCAGTGGAGCACAATGGTTAAGGCACTGACTGCTGATACAGGGGTCATTAGTTTGCTCCCCAGTGTGCCTAATATGTAAGGCTGGCTGAGGCATCAGCTTTGCAATGTACGTTTTGTTTCCTGCAGCACTTTATTTTTATTTTATTAATTGTTACCAGCAAACACGCCCTCACGTGCCGTAATTGAAGGTGCCGTATAAGGCACCCTATAAGGCACTCCATAGGGCACATTATAAAGTGCACTGTCTGCCACGGCACCCTAAAATGTCCCCTAAAGGGCACCTTATAAGTTGCGTCACAGGATACTGTATAGTGCACCTTACATGGACGGGAACCATAAGGTGCCCTATAGGGCACCCTATAAAGCACCCTCAGAGGCACCCTATGGGTACAGTACGCTGAGGGTGTTTTTGCTGGCAGCAAAAATGTACATTAAAAAGAGATAATGCTTTGGGCAGCCCTATCAAATAATCCCACTGTGGGTTTGAACCCATGACCTCTGGCTTCACAGGCAGTGAAGTAACCATTGGGCTACAGCTCTACAGCTACTAGCAAGCCCCAGGCTGGCTGCAGAGAGCCTGCATGTCACCACACAGACAGTCTGTTGTGGTCACCAGGATAGGGTTAGCACACCGTACCCATGATGCACTGCACATGCAAATCAGCTGTCCACAGATAAACACAAGATGGGGAATGCACCCCCACTGCACCTCGGCCTGGTAGGGGGAAGTGACCATGTGCACCCCCACAGCAACTCGGCCTGGTAGGGGGTACAGACCGTGTGTTTTACTGGCACAGAGTAGCTACACATCGTCACATTATGCGGGTACTGTGCTCACCCTGAGGGTGCGGTGAGGCGCCCAGCACCAGGTCCACAGCACCTTCCATGGCTGAAGGAGGCCATGCTGGAGGTCCAAAGCAGTGTTAAACTGTGAGATAGGTAGTTTCTGCAGAAACACCTTGGATATCTCTGTCTGTCTCAGTCATGTGTAGCCCCCATGGACCCCCCATCAACAGATCCACATCCTCCCTGCAATGGTGGCAGTAGAGGGGACCATCAACCCCTGTCTTGCTGGGGAAAAGACACCCTTCAGGGCAGTCAATACAGTTCTGTACATAACCATAACACAATAGCAGACAGACATTAGGCCTGTAAATGCTAAGCTGCATCCCACCACTATCTGATATTCTCCTGCAGCAAGACTTCAGCCACTGCACTCTGCAAGGCACTCCATTAAGACACATACCAGCTGCAAACAGTCTGCTAGTTAGTCCATACTCTTGGTGGAAATTCATGCACCCAGAACTTGGATAGCAGCACACACAACAAGCAGATAACTCAGTGACTGGGCCCCAAAAGGAAACCCATAAAGATCACATGAGAGAAATACCATATAGCACTATGGGGGTGCCTAGCCATGCTGTGGTCACTGCACAGTCAGGGTGAGAGTGATCTCCAAGCAGGACATACTGAGGTCACCCTGTCTGTGTAGGTGGTGGCCGGGCACTAAAATGTCCCAGTCAGTGCCCTATGCCCTGTGCAGATGCACCCTGGCCAGGCCACCCTGTCCTGGCTATACCCATGGTACCTTGCTCCTCATTATACACATTGGCAGCCCAATACTGGCAACAGTGCTGGCAGTGTGGGCTGTGGAAGGTGTTTGCAGCCACCACACACTGGATAGACAGACAGACACCCCTACACCTATGCCAGCATTGTGCTACTATAGAGGAGTTCAGCAGCCATACCCACCACACCAGTCCTGGGCTCAGTACAGGCATGGACATGGTACGCAATACTGTTGGAGGCACTCCCCAGGGTGGTAAACACTGTCAGAGACCAGACCTGAAGCACACACCGCAGACATCAGAATGATTGTTATGATGGAGCTCAATGTGCAAACTGTGCTGAACGTAGGAATTGCTATCTGCCAGTAATCATAGAAAACGTTTGATAGCTGTGCACCGTATACCCAGGTGTAGGGTGGCATTGCTAAGGTATGCAAGTGCTAGTATTGGGAGATGCAGGCAGGTCCCAATGTCCTGCCTCTCCAGGAGGCATTGGGCAATGGGGCCTGTGGGTGTGGGTGTGGGTGTGTCTGTCCCTGTTGGCTGCTGCTTTACGGCAGAGGTTCCCAACTCCAGTCCTGGTGTGCCAAGCACTGTTTGGGTTTTCATGCTGTCCCTCATGAATATGCATGAGCTACATCTGCATACCATGGGGGTGGTGCATAGATATGCAGCACAGGCATCTTTATTAGAGGCAGCATGGAACCTGAATGGTGTTTGGCCCTCCAGGACTGCATTTGGGAGACTCTGCTCTAGGTAATGTGCCTGTTTATGGTGTATGTGGTCGGTGGGGTAACATATAGGCGTATTAACCATGCGTATGTTCTCAGCAATAAAGGTTTGTCCTTACTATCATGGTTTAGTAGTGGGAAAAATATGTGGACCTGGATTGGCAGTAGCCCCAGCTGGGATTTGAACCTGTGACCTTCTGTTTTTACACACACTGTCTGGGTGCACTGCACCATCGTGTTGCCACAGATATGCTGCGTTCCCTGGGGAGTCCATGACTGTACATCCGACAGAGACTGTCTGTTGCAATGGACGGTGCCAGCCTGCACAGGCCTAGGCCACTGTCTGCTGTGGCTAGCAGCCACTGCCCCTCCACCACCTGTAGCCTTCCGCCAACATGCTGACATGTCCTCATCTTGGAAAAAGCATATGACGTAATTGAGTTGTGGCACTCCAGGACTGCATTTGGGGGACTCGGCTGTAGGTAATGCCCATTGTTATGGTGTGTGTGTGGTGTAAGGTAAAATAGAGGTGTTTGAACCATGCTTATGTTCTCTGCAATACATGAGTGTCCTTACTATCTCTGTTTAGTGGTGGGTAAAATATGGGGACTGTGTTGTCAGGAGCCACAGCTGGGATTTGAACCTGTGACCCTGTGGTCCTACAGGCACTGGCTGTGTCCGCTGCACCACACTGTGGCAACAGGGACAGTGCAGTCCCTGGAGATAGGAAACCTGACCGAACGTGTCACAAACCCTGCTCTGCACAATTTTACTGTGGACTCATTCACCTTGTATGGAGACAAAAGGGCAAATAAACCTAAAAAATGACCTCGAAAAAAGGGGAAAAAAACCAAAACCAAGCTGGGCAACAGTGATAGCAATGGGCAACATAAAAAACACTCCCAAGAAAGCTCCAATAAAATGAAGTGATTTTTGAAAGAGTCTACGGAGCGTAGACCCTTCCAAAAATCATTTCTTTTTTTTGGAGCTTTCCTGGGAGTGTTTTTTATTGTTGCCCATTGATATCAATGTTACCCAGCTGGATTATAATTTTTTTGAAATTTGTTGTGGTCATTTTCACTTTTTATTTGCTATTTTGTTCTGTGCACATGTATCACACTGCTCACGTTTTGTAGGTTTCCCCGGTTTTGCTGTACATTGCTGACGGAAATGGTTTCTCTTCCCTTTAAATCAACTCTAACTCAAGGTTTTCACTCGCGGTATTTTTTTGATCTAATTTCAGCCCCGCTCCTGTGCGGGGATCCTCTCCCCTCCCACTCTCCACCCATTGACCCCGTCCCCCCGCCCCTCGGGAGCCTTCCTCCGCCCTCGGAATGCCTTTCCACGCCTCTATCGCACTTCAGCGTGCCGCGCACTTGTGCGGGCCCGTTAGTGCAGCGCGCACGTGTGTGGGGCCCAAAAATGCACTATTAGCGTGCGCTATGGTACCTTAGCGCACGCTCAAGTGCGCCCCGCACAAGTGCGCGGTTTAGTAAACATACCCCATAGTGTTCTTGATTTTGTTTCCCAAGAACATTTTGATATAATATGAAAGCTGCATATATATTATTTCTAAGTAATGCTATGGTGTTGAGAAAGGCATGCACTAAATCCAGTTCCCTTTCCCAGTCGTTGGTAAACTATGCAAGTTGAAATATATTTGTATTAAAATATGACTCTCCATTGCCCAAAATGCATGATGTATCTCCTGCTTTGTATCAGGATGTTATACAGAATATAGTTCTTTCTGAAAACCAATGGCCTACAGCACATGCCATTTTAATAGCTACAGATGCCTAGAATTATTTAGCCCTGGCATATTGGAGGCATTGTAAATGTCAGATATATATTTGAAGTTATAATTTCACAAGTATAATGGTGTACGTTGAAAATCAGTAAATGTATTCTGCTTTCAGCTTATTTGCACTTTCAGGGGTATGTTTACTAAACCGTCTTAATGTTACTGGCGCTAGTTACAGCGTTAATGTGAAGAATGCCATATAAGGTAGTGGGCGTTCCAGCGGCAAGGTTGCAAGAATCTGTATCGCATGATAGTGTGTGCCGTGGCACGTTAACACGCGTTAACCCTAAGTTCATGCCAGCGCAGTATTAGAAACTATAAAGGCGTAGCCCACTGGTTACTTCAATGACTGCAGAGGCAGAGGTCATGGATATGATCCCACAGTGGTGTTATGTAAGATGGCTGTCTGTAGCATTTCCTTTTAATTTAAAGCAGTGCTGCCAGCAAAAACACCCTAACAGTGCTGTAACCTAAGGCGCCCTATAAGGCGCCCCATAGGGCACATTATAAAGTGCCCTGTCCGCCCAGGCACCATATAATGCGCTCTATAGAGCACCCTACAGGGCACCTTATGAGGCACCTTAGGTTACGGCACTGTGAGGGTGTCTTTCCTAGCAGCACTGATTTAAATTAAAAGGAAAAGCCTCAGACAGCCTTATTAAATAACACCATTGTGGGATCAAACCCACAACCTCTGCCTCTACAGTCATTGAAGTAACCAGTGGGCTACATCCCTAAAGTGTTTAGCACACTGCTGGCTGGCTACAGAAAGTCTGCAGGTCACCACACAAACTGTCTGCTGTGGTTATAAGGATAGGGTATACCCACCCATACCCATGATGCACTGCACATGCAGATCAGCAGCCTACATCTGATCACACGATGGGACATGCGCCTACATAGCATCCCGGCGTGGTAGCGGGAACTGACCATGTGTGTTACTGGCACAGAGTAGCTACAGACCGTGAAATTGTGCGGTTCCTGTGCTCACCCTGAGGGTGAGGTGGGGCGCCCAGCACCAGGTCCACAACACCTGGCATTGCTGAGATAGGTTGTGCTGCAGGTCCCCATCAGTGCCAGTGTATGACAGGTAGTCCTTGCATACACACCGGTATCCATCTGTATTCCCCAATCACGTCTAGCCCTTGTGGACTATGATGCACCCAGATTAGTGCATATCCTGTGTGGTTGCCATGGTCGCATGTTATAAGAGAAGGGTGATGTTTGGACCCAAAAGCGGATTATGTAGTACCACCCAACCCGCTCTCTGTGGGGGACAAGATCACCCACCAACAGCTCCACATTCTACATCTCTGCAATGGTGACAGTAGAAGGGACCATCAACCCCAGTCCTGCTAGGAAATAGGCACCCTACAGGGCAGTCAATTCAGATCTGTATGCATCACATAAGGCACTGGCAAACAGGCAGTAGGCCTGTAAAAGCTCAGCTGCCCCCCACCACTATCTGACATTCACCAGCAGAGGGCACAGTCAGTGTCTACCCACTGCACCCTGCAAGGTGTTCCAACCACAGAAATGCTAACTGCAGACAGTCTGCTAGTAGTACATAGTGCATGTTTCTGGAACAACCGTGTGCACCCAAAAATGGGATGTGAGCACACAAACCAAACAAGTATGTCAGTGATTGGGCCCCAGAAAAGGGAACTCAAAAATATCACTTGAGAGAAATACTGAATAGCACTATGGGGGATGCCATGGTCACTGCTCAGTCAGGGTGAGAGTGACCTCCCAGCATGACATGCTGTGGCCACCCTGTCCGTGCAGGTGGTGGTCAGGCACTACAATTTCCCAGCCATTGCCCTATGCCCTGTGCAGATGCATCCTGCCCAGGCCGCCCTGTCCGGGCCATACCCACAGTACCTTGCTCCTTATTATGCACATTGGCAGGGTAACACTGGAAACAGTGCAAGCAGTGTGGGCTCAGTAAGCTGTAGGCAGCCACAAAACACTGGATAGACATACACACACTCTCACACCTATGCCAGCATTGTGCAAATACAGAGGTTTTTGGCAGCCCCGGCTGCCACACCAGTCCTGGGCACAGTGCTGGCATTGCTATGGTACACAATACTGTTGGGGTCACTCCCCGGGGTGGTAAACACTGTCAGAAACAAAAACTGAAACACACTCCACAGATATCAGAAAGGTTGCTATGATGACTCTCTGTCAACAAATTGTGTTTAACCTAGGATTTGTTATCTGACATTAATCATAGCAACCTTTTGATATATGTGGAACATGTTCCCAAATTTAGGACGGCATTGCTAAGGTATGTAGGTGCTAGTATTGGGAGATGCTGCTCTGCGCAGGGCCCAACAGCCTGACTCTCCATGAGGCTTTGGATAGTGGAGCCTGTGGGTGTGGGTGTTTTGCCCCTGTTGGCCACTGCTCTAGGGCAGAAGTTCCCAACTCCAGTCCTGGTGAGCCAAACACAGTTCAGGTTTTCATGCTGTCCCTAATAAATATGCATGAGATACATTTGCATACAATGGGGGCGGTGCCTACAAATGCAGCACAGGCATATTTATTAGGGACAGCATGAAACCTGAATGGTGTTTGGCCCTCCAGGACTGCAGTTGAGAAACTCTGCTCTAGGGATTGCACATGTTTATGGTGTCTGTGCTCTGTAGGGTAAAATATAGGCGTTTATGGCATGTTTATTTTATCTGCAATAAAGGTTCAGTCTTTATTACCTTGGTTTAGTACTGGGTAAAATAAAGGAACATGGTTTGCAGTAGCCACAGGTGGGACTTGAACCTGTGACCTTCTGCCCCTGAACACACTGGCTGTGTGCATGACACCAAACTGTTGCCACAGTGGCAGATTATTCCCTGGGGATACCATGACTGTTCCTCAGACAGACCTTGTCTGTTGCAGTGCATGAAACCCACCTAAATGGGGCTTGGCCGTGGTCTGCTGTGGGCAGATGCCACTGCCCCTTCCACCACCAGCACCCCTCTGCCACCATGCTGACATGCCCTTGTGCTGGTGGTGCTGTTGGTGCGCAGTCCCAGGCCATCCAGTGTGCTGGTAGGTGGCTGCTTATGGTGCGTGATATGGGGTAGGGGTGCCTGCATAGACATTCACGCTTCCCCCCGGCACCGCCTGCCAATGTTATGTGCCCTTTGGGGTACTTGCTGGGTACTGTCCCCTGGGACACTGTGGGACACACACTCGTGGACATGTTTGCCCTTGGTCAGTTGCTGTCTTGCTGGTTTTCCGCTTCTACATTCCTATGTGTTACCTAGGCATCTGCCTAGTCCACCCTGTGCCCCAGCTGCCCCACTGCATGTCCTGCCTGCAGCCCCCTGTACTCCATTTGCAGCCTCACTGTAGTGCCCTCTCATACTTGGCACTATGATGTTGCTGCACATGTATCACTACTATCACTTTTCTTGGTTTCCCTGCCTTTGCTGCACATTGCTGACTGAAATGGTCTCTCTCCCCTGCAAATGTGCCTCTAGCATGAGGTTTTCACTGGCGCTAATTTTCAGACCTTCATTTCACGGCATTAGTGTGCATGAAGCCTCTCCCCGCCCACTCTCCACCCATTGACCCCTTATCTCCGCCCCTGGGGAGCCTTACTCTGCCCTCTGTGTGCCTTAACGTCAGCGGAGACATTATCGCATGATACGTGACGTTCTCGCACGGTAATGCGCCATTATCGTGCGATAACATCGCTGCTGCGATGTTAGCGCTCTTTAGTAAACATACCCCTCAGTATTATTCAGTTATCTGGTAAGCAACACTCCCCGACAAACACACATACACATTTATTTGAATTTAGATTGCAAAAAGATTTTTCAGATCTACTTGATAAGAGACCAATAAATATTCTGCTATAGTTTGCAGCACCTTAAAACTATATAAATATGCTTTAAAATCTTGCTATGAAAGCTTAATGTATTATCTGTTTGACAACTTTTATTCATCTCTCTAGACTATTATTGCTGATTAATAGAGTGGCATCATTTAATTTTTTTTTGGGGGGGGGGCAGTTTTTTCAAAAGCATTCAGCATTTGAATTATTATTAGGCTCCTAAATTTAAGAGGGGTTCAACTGAAACTAAGGGCCTAAATTTTCAGTTGAAATGACACCTACTCTTCTGAATTTAAACCTTAGTTCTGAATGGGGCTGTTACTGAAAGAAACAATTACTGATCAAATGCATTATGGGGATCATTTTAGAAGGGATATCTGAAAACAGGTATTGAGACATGCAAGACATGTCCCTGGGGCCATTTTAGAAGCAGGGTATATAGTCCCCAGTGCGAGAACATCCATGTAGAAATGGGTGGAGCTAGAGAGAAATGGGTGGTGTGATTTTACAATGGCATAAGCATGTCTTGCCCTGCTTGGTTATGCATCAATGCCTATACCTTCTTCTGACCATGACTAAGGTGAAAAAAGTGCTCATTCATGAATGTAACACTTCCAGAGAGAAGTGCAAAATGTGCTTTCATCACCACAGTTATTATTTCCTTCCCAAAGAAAACTATGTGCAAATCTATACACGAAACATACTAAAGGCCCACCGCTGCACGTTTGAGTATCTGAAATAGCAGGCCAGGAGGTGCTAGTCTCAGGATATAGTTGCCCCCTTTCTGAAATACCCCAGCTGGAATTTCCAAATATCCAGTTCTGTAGACATCCAAGTTGGACGTCCACATTTGCAAAATGGCCTATACCACATGCATGTTCCTGGCTTTGCTATGTGCCGGGGGGGGGTGGGGGGGAGGGCAGGGATTATCTCCAAAATGGCTATCTGGACAGGGTGGTGAGGATACTATTTCAGAACACACTTATGCATGCCTCTCTTCACTGCTGCCAAGTCCCTGTTTTTTGGAATGTTCTACACTGGACATCCCATATTCTTCCTAGACAGTCTTTCTAGGCCATTTTAATTAAATGAATATTAAGTGCTTCTACAGCTAACAGCATACTAGTGCTTACTATTCAGCACAACAAGAGGAGTTAAGGATCTTCTCTCCCTAGGCTTTCAGGTTCCAGAGGTAGGGGTGAGGGTTGAGATTTGTGGCAAGGAGAATTAAATTCTTTTGGGAGGGGGAGAGGGCTGGAGGAGGTATTGCTTTAAACGTCCTACTATCATATGACTTTCTTGAGGAAGGAGAGTGAGTGCATCTCCACTCCGACAGAGAATGAAACAACCCAGGAATATATGGATTATAGTGGGCACAGGTAAAGTATGGCCTGTCACATAAAGGAACCCACTCTCCCAACTGTTGCCCTTTCAAAATTCCTTTGCTGCACTGAAGATTATGATGCTGATGACATTTATTTATTTAGACAGTTTTGTATACCGCCTTATCCTTCAATCAAAGCGGTCACAACACAATTGGGGGATACATTTAACACACAGGGATATGAGACACATACACTAATACTTACAGGGAACATGGGCAATGGAGGGTTAAGTGGCTTGCCCAAGACCACAAGGAGCATCTGTGGGTCTAGAAACTCCAGTCCTTCCAGCCCAAGGTTGCTGTCCTCTAGTGGGATTTGAACCCCCGACCTTCCAGCCTGAAGTACCTTGCCCCAACCACTAGGCTACTCCTCCCTCTTTTTTTTTTTTTTAAACTTTTATTTTCATTTTACAACAAGCAAAAAGAAACAACACACCAAAGGAAACAAATACAAACATACAATAAGGAAAAAGCAACCCCAGTTACCCCCCACCCCTATGCTTCTTCTCTAAGCTGATAAGTATCATCATATAAGCGCTTACAAACAACAGTAATTGTACATCAACACAAACAGAAATAGTATCTGCGATACAGAATGATCATGTGACAGAGATTTACACAGATTTAAACAGTCAGATGAGAGCATTTAGCAGTTTGAACATAGTCGTTGAGCATCTTCCATTTAGACAAGTGGTGAGGGGTCTGAGCGGAAGAAGCTAACATACGAGGTATTTGCTCATATTTACTGTAGAGACAGACATGATTCCACCATTCATTGGGGCTCAGATGGGAGCTATTTTTCCAGTATTTCGTAATTAGGGAAATAGCTATGCCCAGCATAAAGTCTAAAAGGAAGTAAGCCGATTTGGGAAGAGAGGGGATCCCCGCAGCTGAGCGGAGTCCCACTATCTTCCAAGAGAGGGGCTCTTGAAAGTGCAAAATAGATTGAATACGACCCCAGACCCGACTCCAGTAATACTGTAATGCGGGGCATTCATACATAACATGAGTGAGTGAACCAATGGCCGCATGGCATGTCCAGCATCTATTGCTCTGGGTGGCGTTCCATTTGGCTAACCTGTCAGGAGTATAGAAACATCGGTGGGCTAGAAAGAAAAGTGTCTGAGTGAGTGAGGCGGATCGAGAGACCCGTGTCACCTTGCTCCAGACTAGGCTCCATTGCTCCGGGGTCAAAGTTACATGCATTTCCCGCTCCCAGGATTTCTGTGCTGTAGGAGTGCCTCTATTAACAGTATTACATAAAGTTTTGTAAAAGTTAGATGCTACACCCGATAAGCTCCCGATAGATCGGATAATCTCCGACAATCCTTGGGTATGGGTTTCCGATGGCGGGAGCACCTTAGCACTCCGAAGACAATGCTGAAGTTGCACCAACTGAAAGTAGTGTTTCGCAGGGAGACCAAATTCAATTTGTAATTCGCTAAAAGTTTTCCAGCGACCATCAGAGAACAGCTGGTTAGGGATCCAAATGCCCCTAGTGTACCAGGGGCTCCACGCCATCGGTTTATTTTGTATTTGAAATCGAGCATTGTGCCAAAGCGGGAGTCTATCTAGCGGACAAAGTCGGGAGTCTAGAGATTGCTCAAGGGTATTAAAGGCACCTAAAGTGTCTAAGAGCATTGGTGGATAGTGGGAGTCTGATGGGAGAGTCATACCAGGGAGATAAGTAAGAGGAATTGGTTTGCAAAGGTCCTCCTCTATATCTAGCCACACTGGTCTACTCGGTGTTAGGTCTTCCAGCCAACGAGCGCCTTGTTTGAGAAGAAAAGAGTGGTGGTATTTCAGGAAATCAGGGAATCTGACACCACCATTTTCTTTATCTGCTTGTAACTTATGTTTCGCTATCCTAGGTGTCTTGTTTTTCCATAAGTATCTAGTCAGAAGACCCTCTAAATCTTTATATGTACGTCAAGGTAGGAGACATGGCAACATTTCTAAAATGTAGTTCACTTTGGGAACAATCATCATTTTAATGGTTTCTAGGCGGCCCCACCAAGTAAGTGTTAAAGGAGTCCAGCGTTGAGTAAGCGCCCGGACCTTAGAGGTTAAATCTTTAGCATTAAAGGTGATGGTGTCTTCTAAAGGAGAGCAGTAGTGCACCCCAAGGTATTTGACCATGCGAGGCTGCCATAAAAAGGGAAAGGATTGCATATCTGCCTGATGGATCAGAGGATTTAGTGGAAAGGCTACCGATTTGGTCCAATTTATCTTATAGCCCGAGAGTTGTGAATATTTACCAATTTGCTCTAGGACAGCCGGCACTGAGTCTAGGGAGACAAAGAGCATAAGGTCATCAGCATATGCTGAAATTTTGATTTCCCTATGAGAGAAAGGGACTCCATGAATATCCTTGGATTGCCGGATTAGTAAAGCTAAGGGTTCGAGTGCGAGATCGAAAAGAAGTGGAGACAGTGGGCATCCCTGGCGAGTACCGCGTTGCAGGGGAAATGGCTGAGACTTTAAAGCATTAGCACAGATACTAGCTGTAGGTTGTGCATACATGGTTTGGAGACAACTGAGAAAGCCTTCTCCGAATCCGTATCAGCGGAGAGTTGCAAACAAGAAGGGCCATTCTAAGCGGTCGAAGGCCTTCTCAGCATCAAGTGAGAGGCCAACCAATGGTCGATCAAGATTAACTGCGGCAGTCAGTACATGACATAGGGTCCTAGCATTATCAGCAGTTGATCTACCGGGAATGAAACCGCATTGATCTGGGTGTATTAAAGTAGACATCTTGTCAGAGAGCCGGGTGGAGAGAATGGTGGCAAATATTTTATAGTCTGCGTTTAGTAGGGAAATGGGACGATAATTAGCTGTTAGTTGCGGATCTCTCCCCTCTTTCTCAAAAACTACTACATTTGCCATTGAGAAGGATCCAGAAGGAGATCCCCCCTCGGCCAGAGCAGAAAAATAAAGTTTCAAAAACGGAGCTAAGTCAGCGTTAAAAGTTTTGTAGAATTCGACTGGGAGACCGTCCGGGCCTGCGGCTCGACCTGTGGCACATCTCTTGAGTGCCGATTGAATTTCTGATAAAGTGAATGGTTTGTCCATGGCCTCTCTATCTTCGTCAGATAGGGTCGGTCGTTGTACCCCTGATAGTAATCGTTCAAATGCTTCTGGCTCGAAGTCACATTCAGATTGATAAAGCCGAGTATAAAAATCACGAAAGAGTTCTAATATTTCTGTATCTTTAGTGACCAATCTCCCCCCCGACGGATTGCGGAGAGCGGTAACACGTTTGGCTTCTTTTTGACCTTTCAGGGCATTGGCTAACAATTTGCCAGCACGGTTATTTTCCCGATAGTACATCCCTTGTTGTGATTCAATATTTTTAGCAGCAGCGGTATATAAAAGCTGATTGTATTGAAAACGAAGGCGTTGTAAGCGAAATAAAATACATGGGTCAGTACGGGACGTGAGGAGACGCTCTCCAGCTTGTATCTGTTGTTCTAGAATCAGTAAATGTTGCTTTCTTTGTTTCCCCTGTCGGATTTGATAGCTAGTTATAGTTGCACGGATAGACGCCTTGAAACCCTCCCACCAAGCCCAGCTCGCAGTGTCATGGGGTGAATTAAAATGAAAGTAGTCTTGGATAGCGGCCTTTATGTCAACCTGAAAATCTTTTTGGTCTAGTAGGGATCTATCAAAATACCAAGCACGGGGATGTTCACCTTGCGTAGTGACATGTAATGAGAAAGATATGGCAGCATGATCTGAAATATGGAGAGGATGAATCCTAGCCGTGTCCACTTGGGGTATCAGTGCTTTGGAGATAAGAAAAAAATCTATTCTAGATTGTGAGTGATGGGGGGCTGAGAAAAAGGTGAACTCTAAGTCGGAGGGGTGAAGCAGCCTCCATATATCTACTAACGCAAGATCTTTCATCAGAGCTGTAAGGGTATCAAGACTCTTGGGTGGACCACTCGTTCTAGGCGGCTGTCTATCTATCAAAGGATCAAGTACTTGGTTGAAATCGCCGCCAAGTATTAATGGTGTATTGGCAGAGGCCTGTGCCAACTGCGCAATACTTGCATAGTAAGCAGGGTTATCCACATTCGGAGCATAAATACAAATACACGTGAATTCACTATCTCCAACCTTAAGGTGTGCACGGGCCCATCTACCCTCCTTATCAGAGCTAGTATCCATTACAGTAGCTTGCAAAGACTTCTTAACCAAGATGGCTACCCCACACCGTTTGGAAACGGCGGGAGAGTAGGCAGCCACCATGTAAGGCTTAGCATTAAGTTTCAGTGTTTCAGCGGAGTTTAAATGCGTTTCCTGAAGAAACACTAAATCAGCATGCTCATGATTAAGATAGCTAAGGATTTTCTTTCTTTTGATTGGACTATTGATGCCTTTTACGTTCAGTGATAAGATCTTACATAAGGCCATTCAGAAAAGTTAAAAATTCTGAAAAAGAACATGATAACGCACATAATTTCACAATGTCCCTCATATTAACTGTATATGGCTGTACACATGACATGATAGAAAATAAGCTAATGAAAAACAATGAAACGCCCCATATAAAAAAATAAGCACCGAAGTGCATTAGAGAAGAAGCAGAACCCCAGAAATTACTGGCGACCATATGTCTGCGGGGAGAAACCCCAGAGAAGGCCTAAATTGAAACATATAACCTGTATAGCTGTGGGTGTTCCGAATCCAACCGAGGTGCACATCATGGAGGGATAGGAGACCAAGAAAGTTATACATAGACAGAAAGAAAAGTCCAGGCAGTCTCTGTTCCAGGCTGTGATCACCGCGTCGGGCCATTCAAAATGGCGGGCAGATCCGGCGGATTACAGATCCAAGTTGTTGGATTAGCGCATCTGGTCTGCTTCTTTGGAATCTAAAAATGTTGCTAGTAGATCAGGATCTTCGAATGTTCTAGTTTGGTTATGGAGAGTCACTCTGAGCTTCGCTGGATACAATAGGCCAAAGCGAGCCTGTAGCTGTTGAAGTCTAGGGCGAAAAGCAAGGAGTCTCTTCCGACGGTCAACTGTGGGCTTTGCCAAGTCAGGGAAGAAGGAGACTTTATGACTTTCAAACTCCAGATGATGATTCGCCCGGGCAGCATTTAGAATTTGCTCAACTTGCTGATATCTCAGTAATCGAAAGATGATAGGCCGGGGGGTCGTCCGATTGAACGCCATGTTGGTAGGAACACGATGTGCTCGGTCAATTTCTAGATCTCTGTGAAAAGTGATCTTCAGCAAGGAGGGAAGAGTTTTGACCAGGAATTCTCTTATATCTCCTGCTTCGGCCCCCTCCGGTACTCCAATGAGCCTTACATTGTTGCGACGGGCTCGATTATTGCTATCCTCTAACTCTTTTTGAAGATTCTGTATCTGACGCTCAGCCTTGTCCAGTTTCACCAAGCGCACCGCGTGCGAGTCGAGGACCCCCGCCATGTTGTCCTGCCGTAGTGAAAGACCTTCAAGCCGGTCCTGAAGCATACCGAAGTCTTCTCGCATGGCTCGGAGCGCTTCTCCGTTGGACTGTACCAGTACCTTCACACCGCGTATTTCCTCCAAGATCTCCTGTTGCATTTCGGGGTTTTCCCGAAGTGGAACTATCTTTTGTGGGGAAGACAACTCTGTTTTGGAGCGTTTTCCGTGTGAAGAAGAGGGAGACCCGAAGTCTAAGCGCGCTGGTTTGTGGGCCGCCATCCCCCCCGAGGTACCCCGGTAAGTTCGGAGCAAAATATTAAGTTTAGGTAGGTATTAAGTCAGGATTCTGAGTAGGCCTCTCGGGAGCTTCAGCGCGAAGCGTCTAACCCGCTGGACATCAGGCTCCGCCCCCCTCTACTCCTCCCTCTTGAAATCTAAAGAGGTGTCAGAGATGAAGACAGTTATTCAATGCAAACAAAATCCCCAAAACTTCTCAAAACAGAAAATGTTTCCTACTAGAAGACATTATCAAAGACATTAACTTTAGAATGCAGACTGGAAGAGTAGCCTAGTGGTTAGAGCACTGTCTTGCTAATTAAGGAAACCAGGTTTCAGTTCCCATTAGTACTCCTTGTGCCCTTAGGCAAGTCACTTAATCCTCCACTGCCTTGGAAGAAAGGCCTGACAATCTACCACCCAGAAAAAAAAGAAGCTACTGGATCACAAGGAGTCAGTATTGACTTGAAAATAGGCATTGCATTTAACTTTAGAATACAATGCAAGGCTTCCAACATGGTGAAATGCATTCCAGGATCATCAACTAGTGGAAACAGAAACCAAATATTAATCATTGTAAGTGAAATAAGCAAGGATTCCAAAAAATATGTTATTTATTTAGTATACATTTGTATACTGCTACTTCCAGCGATCAGCAGCGGTTTTGATTACAGATTGGAAATTGTCAAATCATGACAGGAAATTTTTGAGGTATAAACACATTGATTAGACAGGAAAGCACAGCACACAGAGAACTATTTTACAGGGAACATGGGCTATGGAGGGTTAAGTGGTTTGCCCAAGACCACAAGGAGCACCTGTGGGACTAGAAACCCCAGTCCTTCCGGTCCAAGATTGCTGTCCTCTAGTGGGATTTGAACCCCCGACCTTCCGGCCCAAAGTACCTTGCCCCAACCACTAGGCCACACCTCCACTGGGAACAAATGATCTGGCCTAAAACAGTACATCTATACCCAGAGAGATTTCCAGAAGATAGGAAAGGGGCTAAATCCATGGTAAGGACTGTAGCTTTTTCAGAAGTACTACCTTCCTATGGAAAAAGAGAGGAAAAGCTACAATGTACAGACAACTTCAGTAACTTAGAGGACATTTCCATTTTGCACGTCCTGCCCTTGTACGGCCAGTCAGAATCGGAGCGTGCAGCGGTAGCACCTGATTCTGATCCCGCGAAGTCTAGACATGCCTGCAGGATCAGAATTGGATCTAACAGCTGGACTGCAGGCTGGGCTCTGATTCTGATCAGTCAGATGCCCAGCCACATACCTGGCTAACTCAGCCAAGCTCCTGAATGGAGGCACAGTGCCATGGCGTCCTATTGCCATGGCACTGTGGCTGCATTCAGGAGTCATGATTCCCAGCCACAGAAATTAAACTTCTTTCCCCACTGCCTGACCCCCGATCTGGCCTTCCATGGTCAGAGTTGGACTTCGGGGAACCCCCTCTGTGCCCCCTCACCTCTTTGATTTTGCCTGGCTCTGGAGTCCCTCAATGGCCCTGTATGTCTGGGGTCATGTTTCCACCCATCGCCGCCCTCGCTCCTCCCCAAGACCACCTCTCCGCCGACGAACAGAGCTCCCGCATAAGTCAGCTATAAATGTGGGGAGCTCTGTGGCCACTAGTGCAATCCAGACATTTAGAAGGTCTGTGAGGAAAGTACATAAGAACATAAGAACATAAGATATGCCATACTGGGTCAGACCAAGGTCCATCAAGCCCAGTATTCTGTTTCCAACAGTGGCCAATCTAGGTCATATGTACCTAGCAGTTTCCTCAAGAGACACAAGTTCCACAATGCTTGTACTGGGTCAAGCATTGATATCTTCGGTCACTTCTTAATAATGGTTTATGGACCTTTCCTCCAGGAACTTGTCCAAACCTTTTTTAAACCCAGCTACACTAACAGCCTTTACTACATCCTCCGGTAACAAATTCCAGAGTTTGATTATACGTTGAGTGAAAAAATATTTTCTTTTATTGGTCTTAAATAGTTTACCCTGTAGCTTCATTGCATGTCCCCTAGTCTTTCTATATTCTGATAACATAAACAATCGATCTACGTTTACCCGTTCCATTCCGTTCATTAATTTATAGACTTCTATCATATCTCCCCTCAGCCGTCTCTTTTCCAGTTTAAAGAGCCCTAACCTTTTTAGCCTTTCTTCATAGGAGTATCCTTCCATCCCCTTTACCATTTTGGTGGCTCTTCTCTGAACCTTTTCTAAAATCGCTATATCCTTTTTAAGATACGGCGACCAGAATTGCACACAATATTCAAGGTGCGGTCTCACCATGGAACGATATAGAGGCATTATAATATCTTTTGTTTTATTTTCCATTCCTTTCCTTATCATACCTAGCATTCTATTTGCTCTCTTGGCCGCCGCTGCACACTGGGCCGAGGGTTTTAACATGGTATCCACAATGACGCCTAAATCTTTTTCCTGGGTGGTGGTTCCTAATGTGGAACCTTGCATCGTGTAACCATAGTTTGGGTTGTTCTTCCCTAGGTGCATAACCTTGCACTTGTCCACATTAAATTTCATCTGCCATTTTGATGCCCAGTCTTCCAATTTATCAAGATCCTCTTGCAATTTTTCACAATCCTCTTCGGTTTTAACAACTTTAAATAGTTTTGTGTCATCTGCAAATTTGATAACCTCACTCGTTATTCCACTTTCCAAGTCATTTATGAATATGTCAAAAAGCAGCGGACCCAGCACAGATCCCTGGGGTACACCACTATTCACCTTTCTCCATTGGGAAAATTGGCCATTTAGCCCTACCCTCTGCTTTCTATCTTTTAACCAGTTCCTGATCCACAATAGTACACTACCTCCTATCCCATGACTCTTTAGTTTTGCCAAAAGTCTCTGATGAGGGACCTTGTCAAAGGCTTTCTGAAAGTCCAGATACACAATATCAACCGACTCACCTTTGTCCACCTGTTTATTCACTCCTTCAAAAAAACATAACAGATTAGTAAGACAAGATCTTCCTTGTCTAAAGCCATGTTGGCTGTCTCCCATTAGGTTGTGACTATCTACATGCTGAGTAATTTTATTCTTTATGATGGTTTCTACCATTTTTCCCGGTACTGACGTCAGGCTCACCGGTCTGTAGTTTCCCGGATCACCCCTGGAACCCTTTTTAAAAATTGCTGTTACATTGGCGATCCTCCAATTTTCAGGTATTTTAGATGATTTTAATGATAGTTCACAGATTACTGATAGCAGGTCTGCAATCTCATATTTCAGTTCTTTCAACACCCTTGGATGTATACCATCCGGCCCAGGTGATTTGCTTCTCTTCAGTTTATCTAATAGTTGTAAGACATCTTCCCGATGTATCGATATTTCCTTCAATTCTTCCACACCTTTAAATACCAATTCCGTCATGGGTAACATCCCTATATCTTCCTCAGTAAATACCAAAGCAAAGAATTCATTCAGTCTCTCCGCTATCGCCTTGTCGCCTCTTAGTGCTCCTTTAATCCTTTTATCATCTAATGGACCAACTGACTCTCTCACAGGTTTTTTGCTACGAATGTACTTGAAAAGGTCTTTATTTCGCGTTTTTGCTTCTGCAGCAAGCTTCTTCTCAAATTCTCTCTTTGCCTCCTTTATCAATGCCTTGCATTTGACTTGCCAGTGCTTGTGCTGTTTCCAGGTTTCATAGTTTGGCTCTTTTTTCCATTTCCTGAAAGTTGCTTTTTTGGCAACAACAGCCTCTCTGACCTCACCTTTAAACCATGCTGGCAGTTTTTTGGACTTCCTTCCACTTTTCCTAAAGCGTGGAATACAGCTGGACTGAGCTTCCAAGATAGTATTTTTCAACAACACCCAAGCTTGATGTACGTCTTTAACCTTTGCAACTGCTCCTTTTAGTTTTTTCTTAACTGTTTTCCTCATTTTATCATAGTCTCCCTTTCGAAAGTTAAAAGGTAGTACTGTGGATTTCCTTACTATCCCTCCTCCACTAATTAAATCAAAGGCGATCATGCTATGATCACTATTGCCAAGTGGCCCCAACACCCTTATCTCTTGCACTAGATCTGGTGTTCCACTAAGGACTAGGTCTAATATGGCTTCCCCTCTGGTCGGTTCATGAACCAGCTGCTCCAAGAAGCAGTCATTTATTTCATCCAGGAACTTTATCTCCCTAGCATGTCCTGGCGTGACACTGACCCAGTCGATACCAGGGTAATTGAAATCACCCATTATTATTACTGCACTGTAACGTTTGTTAGCTTCCTTGATTTCTTTGAGCATTTCATCATCCATTTGGTCATTCTGGCCAGGCTCTCGATAGTACACCCCCACTGCCATTGCCTTCCCCCTTTTATATGGAATTTCGATCCATACAGATTCTACAGCAGATTTTGTTTCCTGCAAAACTTTAATCCTTTCTGAGTCAATGCCCTCTCTAACATAGAGCGCAACCCCTCCACCAATTTGATCAGCTCTATCATTACGATATAGTTTGTACCCAGGCATCAAAGTGTCCCACTGGTTGTCCTCCTTCCACCATGTCTCTGATATTCCAATCATATCTAACATTTCATTTAGTGCTATATATTCTAACTCTCCCATCTTATTGTTTAGACTTCTAGCATTTGCATACAAGCATTTTAGAGAATGTATTTTGTTCATGTTAATTTGGCTATTGTTAGACATGGGTAAATTGGGATCTTTAAGCTCTGTCTGCTCCATACTTGAGGGCATTTGGGCTACTTTACTCTTTTGTGGAACCTCTCTGCTTTTGGTAGTATCCTTCAAGGATACATTCTTCCGAACCATCTGCTCTTGGGCGACTGTCGGCTTTCCCCTAATATCTAGTTTAAAAGCTGCTCTATCTCCTTTTTAAAGATTAATGCCAGCAGCCTGGTTCCATCCCGGTTAAGGTGAAGCCCATCCCTTCGGAAGAGCCCCTCCTTTCCCCAGAATGTTCCCCAGTTCCTAACAAATACAAAACCCTCATCTCTGCACCATTGTCTCATCCACGCATTGAGACTCCGGAGCTCTGCGTGCCTTTTGGGTCCTGCGCGCGGAACAGGAAGCATTTCGGAGAATGCTACCCTGAAAGTTCTGGATTTCAACTTCCTACCTAAAAGCCTAAATTTTGCCTCCAGAACCTCCCTACCACATTTTCCTATGTCATTGGTACCGACATGTACCAAGACAGCAGACTCCTCCCCAGCACTATTTAAGACCTTATCTAGGTGGCGCGTGAGGTCCGCTACCTTCGCACCAGGCAGGCATGTTACCAGGCGATCCTCACGTCCACCAGCCACCCAGCTATCTACATGCCTAATGATTGAATCACCAACTATAACGGCTGTCCTAACCCTTCCCTCATGGGCACATGGCCCTGGAGAAACTTCCTCGGTGCGAGAGGGTTTTACATCACCTGGCGGACAGGTCCTAGTTACAGGATCACTTCCTGCCACACCAGGGTGATGCTCTCCTGTCACGTGACCTCTCTCCTCCATGGCAACAGGGGTGCTGCCAGACTGGAGGTGGGACTTCAGGACTATATCCCTGTAGGTCTCGTCTATGTACCTCTCTGTCTGTCTTATGTTTTCCAAGTCTGCTACTTTAGCCTCTAGAGAACGGACTTGTAAAGTAAATAAAAACAAGAGGAAAAAGAAATTAATATCATTCACAAGGAATTGGATAAAAATAAAAAAGACAGTGTAACCCCCTTGCTGTGTGATCCAGGCAGACAAGGTCGGTCGTTAGTCCAGAGAACTATTAGCCAGCATATCTCATCGCTCTTTGGGTGTTAAATGTCAGGGTTCAAACTTGGGAGATTATAGGCTATGTAGCAACAGGTTTTGGTTCTTGACACATTCTCATTCACCTTTCTCAATAATTGGAGTCCAGGCCAGAAGTTTGTGTTCTGAACCAAGGATGTACTTAAAATAAGGGTCATTGATAAACAACTTTAACTTTGCACAACTTACAATCTTATTGAATGACTATAATTCAGTACAAAAGTTTCTTCCTGTAATGTGCGGGAGTAGTTTATCTTTCCTTCCACAGTCTGCACGCTCATTTAAAATGTTTACTTCCGTTCCAAGCCTTTTCTTAAATCTACAACCAGCATTAAAGAATTAGTGATTTAGGGTCCCATTTTCAATTAGCCAGGCTATGCACCACTACGGCACATAGCCATGCCCACCGACTCCTAACCCCAGATATTCAATGTCGAGTTATATGCGGCCTCAGCATTGAATATCCGGGGTTTGCCACACATGCCGTAAGCTTCACTAGCTAACTGGGCACCAGCGTTATTGCATGCTACCCTGTTAGCTCCTGACTTTAAAGATAGGCAAGGATTTTCCTCGCCTATCTTTTAGGTGCAGGTTGCTAATCGGGCAGCAAGTAATATCGCTGCTGCCTGGTTGTGGACAGTCACTACCTCTGCTCCACCCTGGATGCCCACAACACGCCCCAGTGCTAAGTGGTATGTATCGAGGCATGTAAGGGAGATAATCGTGGATATTCAGCTGTTGAATATCCCACTCAGCAGCAGTTACATGGTTTACAGGGCTGTAAACCATGTAACTGCCCTTTGAATACTGGGCCCTTAGAGGCACATTCCAAATGGGACATCCAAGTGAAATCTGAGACGTTAAAGCCAGAACATCTGACACAATTCTAGAAATGTGGACATGCCCAATATACACATGTATCAAATGTCTATATAGGCATCCCCAGGAGAAAGCATCAGCGTCAAAATGTCTAATAACATCATAGTTAGAGTAGTGATTTAAGAACTGGGTGGCCAAGGTTCAAATCCCACTGTAGGACTTTGTAATATGTAGTAAGTCCATTATCTCTACGCTCTGGATGTTTTAAGGTGAAAATAAACACTTTCCTGATACCTGTTCATGCCTGGAGCAGGACTAAATAGGCAGGTGTCTGCATACAACTTTGCTACTTTTGGGATTCAACATGGATTTTGTGTAAGTCTATTGTCCCTCCACAGACATGCATCTGCCACACCCCCTACTTGAACATCCCCATACTGGAGACATCTGGGAATGGCTACGGAGTTGTGTCCGTGATTTCAACATCCACGTGCATGTCTGCAGTCGTACAAACCACAACAAACCTTTTTAGAATGATCCTCTTAGTCTTTTGTTTTCTCTTTCTTCTAACAATGCAATTGGGCTTAGGGTTGTTTGCCTTCAGGTCCCCAGTATTGAAGAGAATCACTTACTACTACTACTACTACTAATCATGGGGGTCATTCTGTTCCGCGAATAACGTCCATCCCCACTATTTATCCCCCTGCCATCCCCGGCAATAGTCTCCCCATACAAACAGTGGGTTTGCACTGGAAGGCCTAGATGGGGGTGGGAGGGGCATTACAGAGGCAGAGCGAGTGTGGGGCATGGGAGGGCCGTGACCTTGGATGTAAAGGGCCAATTCAGAGATCGGCCTTGTACGTCCGAGGCCTCTAATCTAGACAGGAGACTTATTCCACCTCAAAGGTGGAATAAGACTCCCTGAACAGAGGGGGATCGTGGCACGGGACCTGGGGATGCAGGTGAGGGGGTGCAGGGGGTTTCCCATTACAACAACTTTTATAGACTTCTGTTCCATTCTAGGTATAGAAAAACATTTCATTGGTCCCGGTAATCTCCCGTACCTCCCGTACCTCTTCTATTGGTCCCGGTACTGATAAGTTTATCCAGTTATGTCCCTCCAGTGGGCATGACACCTGCATACCCCCCTTCTAGTCCCAATTACAATGGTCAGTTCATCAACTTGTTACTTTCACACTTTCAAGGTTATAGAACCAATTTGTACGTGCAGAGGAGCTGGGCTCTGCAACTCATCTGTCAGCACTCCCAATTATTTCTTTGCAGATGTACTTTTTCTTATCAGTAACTTTTAAACATGTTTTTCTGTATTTTTCCATCTTTCAATACTACAGTTCTGCTTACCTAAGCTAATTCAATACTTCTACTGAGTTCTATCTTACAATAGCAGCATATTGGGGGATGTGCAATCCTATATGCCTCTCCACAGGCCTCATTTACAGGTCAAGCTAGCCATGCTGGCCTGCTTATGTTCGGACACTGTGGGTCACAGGCCTGCACCTGCCACATTCCCCCCTTTGATTAATCTCACCCTATTACTTAATAAGGTGTGAGAATTAAATCACTTTCTGAAGAATCACATCCTGGCTAAAGGATTTCTACCAGGACTGGCTGTATATAAAGCCATGATTTTTGTTGCGGTCTTCCGCTCTACTGTACTATCAATAGTGTTATGAATGGAACGCATACAACATGGGATTAAACATGGTAATAAGAAGATAACAGCAACAAGGATTAGTACCAATACGATGAAAGTCTTAAATCCTCCCACCCATGAAAAGAGGTTAGCAAACCAATTAGGAAATTTCAATGAGTGCCACGTCTGTACTGGCACATAAGCATGTCTTTGCATATCTTTAGCAATTTCTTCAACTACTTGACCTTTATCATCTATTTTCAAACAGCAATTGGTTAAGTTCAGCTTACCACATACTCCTCCTTCAGCTGCTAACAAATAATCAAGTGCTAAGCGGTTCTGATATATCGCAGTGCGCATCTGAGTACTTTGTCTAGCTAAGAGCGTGAGAGCATGACTAGTTTCATTGGTTATTATTTCAACTACTGCTTGTAAGCGAATGATACGATTAATCATATAAATTGGGGTACGATAACCATACATACCATCATCATTCCAAGTGGCGGGTCCATAATATTCAATGATTCTTTCTGGTGGCCAATCATCACCTTGCCATTTCTCCCACTTGCCTATCTGTAAGGCCTCTCTCTTTTGTCTTAGTGCTCTTTTGTGTCGGTGGGTAGTGTATACTGGGTATCCTAATTGTTCTCCATGTTCAGTGTTTAAAAGAAAGAAAGAAGGTCTGATGGTTCCTAAGACACATGCTCCTCCCCAGTGTGGTGGGAGTTGTGCATATGCTCGGTTTCCACAGATCCAATATAGGCCAGGTGGGGCTTGCCAGGCTTGGACTTTAGCAAGGTTAGTCCATAGACCTGCAAGTTCAGGAAATCTGGCTAATGGGTTAGGAGGTTCAGGATGTCCAACTCCTGACCACCATGCTGTCTTTGTGGTCGTGGCATTATAGTATTTCTGGCTAAGACAGACCAGCTGTCCTACCTTTTGGGTGAACTGGGGTCCAGTTCTGGCATAGCAAAGACGTCCAACGATTGAGTGCGCTAACACCCATTCACTGGTAGTCTTGTGTAATTCAGTCTGATTATAAATCATGGAATAATTCAATTCTTGGGCTTCCCATGGCCACTGATCTCCCATTTGGGTTCCGCCACAGAAATAACAATCTGTGATCTTAAGACTAGATACTACTGCTCCGGCTAATTCTAGAAATAAATTCTGTGAGGGGTGAGGGATCTCAAACTTATTTACATGCATGGCTTCATAAAAAGTATTATGAATATGATATTTAGATGACTTGTGGGCTTGGGTATTCAATCTGATATACACAATGGTCCCTGGATCTATTGCTCCTCCAGCAATACGTAAACCAAACTTATATCCTTGTTTCCATGCATGGGGATTGTGTATACGTAAGTGTAAGGGGTTACAAGCATCTTTCTGACATTTATCATTTGTGGTTGGCTTGGTTAAAGTAGCCATTCGTTTATCTATTTTCTCATCAGTTATACCAGTATTCCAGGTAGCATAAAAAACACATCCCCAATACGGGCAATAGTAGTCTGCTGCTGGGGCAGTACTATAGCCTGGTTCCTTTTTACCTGTACACTTTCTCCATCCCGTGGCACCTTCTGGACACATATACTTATGGTCATTTCGATACGCTTTCTCCCATGTACCACAGGTGGAATAACTATCTCTATTAATAGCATTGCATGCATCAAAATTCAAAACAGCAGGTTTAGTAATGTCCTTAAGTGGCGGCGTTGCAGCTAATATAGGTCCATCTGCATCCTTCCATCTTATTTCCATCGTGTAATAGGATGGATTCTGATGCGGATTATAACATGTCTTAATTTTCCCATGAGTGCAAACATTTAGTTCAGTGGTGTTATAGATACACCGAGTTACTGTCCCCTCGCAGGTATAGTAAGAATGATAAAGCAAAGTCTGAGTTACTTTCAGTCCAATTCTAGTAGAAGTAATGCAGGCAGTGCATGGAGGTAAAGCATAAGTCTGTTCAAAACCTCCAAAGAAGGCAACCAAAGCAAAGCAAAAGTAGAGATGCATGTCGATGTTGATTGGAGTTCTTCTGAATCCTCAGCTTGCTGATCTTGATCACGACGTTCTATTATTCTTCGTCCCGTTTGCTAATGAAGCAATTTAACGGGTGCTGAGTGTTGATTGAAGATCCTCAAGTTGTCCAGTACACATTGACCAACTTAGCAATTCAGTTGGCTTGTGGAGTCTGGCTTAGTCAGTGTAGTCTCAAAGTAGTGTGTCAAATCACACACAAATTGGGTTCGTTGAAACAAAGCTGTTGCTGCATGGAAAACAGCAATCCTCTTCGAAAGACTTGGCTGCTGCAAAGCACTTGTGATGAATTGTCTATGCTGCTGGTTGCCGTCTCAGAGTAACTCGCAAGGGTACATCAGGGTGCTGTTCTGCTGTCCACCGCTCTGGTTCAGGATCGGCGGCGGGCTTGACTCTGCTGTGGTGGATCCAGGCGTCGATCTCGGCTACCTTTACTGCAGTTGGGGTAGACAGGATGACGGTGTACGGTCCCTTCCAATGGGGTTCCAACGGTGTCTTCTTCCAATCTTTGATCCACACCGAGGTACCAGGCTGGTAGGGATGCAAGGGTTCCGTCAAGTTGATAGGCAACTGGTCTTGGATCCACGTATGGAGAGTCTGCAGAACAAAACTAAGAGCTAGAAGTTCTTGTCTGGTTATTTCTGAACCAATTTGGGCTAGACTTCCTTTGATTCCCTGCACTATTGGTGGGGGTTTACCATACAAAACTTCAAAAGGGGAAAATCCTGTTGACTTTACAGGAGCTGAGCGTATTCTGAATAAAGCTATGGGGAGCACTTGGGGCCACTTCAATTGTGTCTCCTGACAAAGCTTAGACATTTGGGCTTTCAAGGTACGATTCATTCGCTCAACTTTCCCTGAACTCTGGGGTCTGTATGCAGTGTGGAGTTTCCATTGTATCTGCAAGGCTTTTGCTAACTGCTGAGTAACTTGGGAGACAAATGAGGGTCCATTGTCTGACCCTATTACTGCTGGAATTCCGAATCTGGGAACAATCTCTCTCATTAAGACTTTGGTAACTTCTCGGGCTTTCTCAGTTCTGGTTGGGAATGCTTCTACCCACCCAGAGAAAGTACATACTAATACTATTTATTTATTTTTTATTTATTTTTATTTAACAATTATTTCTATACCGCTCTTTCCCAAGTATCAAGTGCGGTTTACAATGAACAGTATGTAATATGGTATGGGTAATATCATACCAAGTCATTTTACTAATAGGTAATGGTACCCATTGGCTTTGGCATTTCGGTGAAATCAACTTGGAGGTTGTGCATGGGGGTCACACCTCTTGACTGAACTCGGGGTGCTGTAATAAGGCCTTGCTTGGCATTATTCTTGGCACAAGTTTGACATTGTCGTGCTACTGAAGCTGATATGGTTGTCATCAGAGGGATGTAGAAATGTGGTCTGAGTGCTTTTTCCATAGCACTCTTCCCATAGTGGGTGGCTTCGTGGAAAGCTTTGACAAAGGATGGTCCTAACAGTTCAGGAATTACTATTCGTCCTGGGGGTTGACTGCCCTCTTCTGGTGGCAGCTCAATCCATCCGTCTTTCAATACTCCATTTTCTTTGTCACAATAGTAGTCCAATTCTTTGGTGGTATATCGTGGGGTCCATAGATTCAAAGGTACTGGAAACAATGCTGCTTGCATTGGCATAGCTTGTGGGGCAATTTGTCCTGTCATAGCTGCTTGTCGTGCTGAGGCATCTGCAAATCTATTTCCTCGGGCAACTTCTCCTTTTCCTGCTTGATGTCCTCTGCAATGCATGACAGCTACACGTGTTGGGGCCCATACTGCATCAAGTAACATCAATATTTCGGGACCATATTTGACTGATTTTCCTCCGGATGTGATGAGTCCTCTTTCTTTATAGAGAGCTCCATGGGCATGCAGGGTAGTGAAGGCATATTTGGAATCTGTATATACATTCAGTATAAGTTTTTCTCCTAACAACAATGCTCTGGTGAGTGCTATCAATTCGGCTTTCTGGGCTGATGTGCCTGAGGCTAGGGCTGATGATTCAACTACTTCGTGTTGAGTGACGACTGCATATCCGGCACAGCGTCGTCCATCAAGGATGAGACTGCTCCCATCAACATAATAGGTTTGGTCAGGATTGTCTATGGGCACATCTGTCAAGTCGGGTCGGCTGGAGAACACAGTCTCCATGACTTCGATACAGTCATGTTCTGGGAGTTCTTCACTGATAGGTATCAAGGTGGCTGGATTCAGGGCATGGCTCACTTCAAGTTGTATCTGTGGGTTTTCACATAACATGCTCTGGTACTTCAACATTCGGGAATTGGTGAGCCAATAATTTGCTTTTTGTTCCATAAGGGCAAGGACTGCATGTGGCACAGTGACTCGTATGTTCTGTCCTAGTGTGAGTTTGTCTGCTTCACTCACTAGTAGTGCTGTAGCTGCAACTGCTCTCAAGCAAGGTGGCCATCCTTTGGCCACAGGGTCCAATTGTTTCGATAGGTAGGCTACAGGTCGTTCCCAATTTCCCAATTTCTGAGTCAACATGCCTAGGGCATTTCCCTGTGCTTCATGTACAAACAAGTGAAAAGGTTTGTGGACATCTGGTAGTCCAAGTGCTGGTGATGACATCAGTTCTTCTTTTAACTTCTGGAAGGCTGTGTCCTGCTCAAGTCCCCACTCCAGTGGTGACTTCTCTTCTCCTTTTGTGGCTTCATACAGTGGTTTGGCAATTTGGGCAAAGTTGGGTATCCAAATTCGGCAATATCCTGCCGCTCCCAGAAAGGCTCTGACTTGCTTTCTGGTTGTTGGAGTTGGAATTCTACATACTGCTTCTTTTCTTTCTCTGCCTAATCTTCTGCTTCCTTGGGTGATACGAAAACCCAGGTATTTCACTTCTTTTTGGCATAGCTGTGCTTTGGCTCTGGAAACTTTGTATCCAGCTTCCTCTAGTAACTGCAAGAGATCTTTGGTGGCTAGTATACATTCACTTTCTGATACGGCAGCTATCAACAGATCATCCACGTATTGGAGAAGCACTCTCTTCCCCGGGGCTACTGGATAGCTTGAAAGGTCTTGATTCAGTGCGGCACTAAAGATGGTAGGCGAATTCTTGAATCCTTGGGGTAATCTTGTCCAGGTAAGTTGGCCCCCTCTTCCAGAGATGGGGTCCTGCCATTCGAATGCAAACAATATTTGGCTTACAGGGGCTAATCTTATGCAAAAGAATGCGTCTTTTAAATCCAGTACAGTGAAATGGGTAGCTTCAGCAGGTATCAGTCCTAAGAGGGTGTAAGGATTGGGTACGACTGGATGTATGGTCTCAGCTGCATCATTTACTCTTCTCAAATCTTGCACTGGGCGATAATCATCTGTCCCAGGCTTCTTTACTGGCAAAAGTGGAGTGTTCCATGGGGATTGGCATACTTTTAGTAGGCCATACTCAAGCAATCTTTGTAGGTGGCGATGAATGCCTTCAATTGCGGCTCTTGGGAGAGGGTACTGTTTGACGTGCACTGGTGTAGCACTAGGCTTAAGGGTTACAATCACTGGAGCTATATGTTTGGCTAGGCCTGGGGGGCTGCCTTCTGCCCATACTCCAGGTGGTGCATCAATACTTTTCAAAGTTTGTTCAAAATAGGTATCTTGGATCGAATCATCAATGTAGTATCTCCATTCTTCTTCTCGGGGAACTGTCAGCAGCATCACTCCTGCTGGTTTGGTTTGGGAATTTACTGTCATTTGCATTTCTCCTTGTTCAGAGAAAGATATTTGTGCTTGAAGCTTGGCTAACATATCTCGTCCCAGTAGTGGCACTGGACATTCGGGCATGTAAAGGAATTGATGAGTTACTTGCTGTCCTCCCAGACTGCATATTCGGTTTTGAAGAAAAGACTTTGTGGCTTTGGCACCAGTTGCTCCTATGATGGTGACTACTTTTGTAGTGAATGGGGCTATCTTTTTGTCTATTACTGAATGTTGCGCTCCAGTATCAACCATAAAGTCCATAATTTGGTCTCCTATTTGTATTCCGACCATAGGCTCCTGGAGACCTAAAGCAAACTTGGAGCCCGGTCTGTCCTAATCCACGTCATTCTCATCATGGGCTGGTGTGGCCAATGCTTGAATGGTTCCTCCTCTTTCTCGCTGGAATTGTTCTCGATTGGCTCCTCCTCGGCTTCGGGGATAGCTTCGTCTTTCTTCTCGCCACTGATGGCTGCTGTCGTCATCATGCTGGGCGTCTTCGAGTTGCGGGCACATATCTCTCCAATGTCCTTCCTCTCTGCAATAGGCGCATTGGTTCACGCCTAGTCTCTGGGTCCGGCCTCCGCCTTGACCCCGCCCTCTTCCTCTGCTCCTTCGACTAGGGACACCTCCCCTTTTCTGTTCCACTATGGCCGCAGCCAAAAAATCAGCTTTCTTCTTCATCTTTCTATCACATTCTCTCTGTCTTTCAGTATCACGATTCACATACACTTTATGAGCGACTTCCAGTAACTGTGTTGCATTCATGCCCGCAAACCCTTCTAACTTCTGTAATTTGCGTCTAATGTCTGGTTGAGACTGGTTTACAAAAGCAGAATTCACCATACATAAACTTCCTGGTGCCTCGGGATCATAGGGAGTATACATTCTGTATGCTTCAGTTAATCTCTCATAAAAATCTGCTGGGCTCTCATCTATCCCTTGGATAACTCCTGTAACTTTGGAAAGGTTCATAGCTTTCTGGCCCCCCCTTTTCAGGCCTTGTAAAAAGCCTTGGCGAAAACGGGCTAGGGCTGTGGATCCTTCATCTGTATTTGGATCCCATTGGGGGTCTTCATTCGGGAATTCTCTCTGAGCTGCTTCCCTACGGTCTATTATATTCTGCCCCTGTGCCGGAGCTGCAGGGTTTTCTGCCATCCATTCAATAGCTGCTTTTCTAATTCTTGCTCGTTCTTCTGTAGTGAATAGGGTGGTCAGGAGCTGACGGCAATCTGACCAAGTGGGTTGGTGAGTTTCCATAATACTAGTTACTAATTCTGTCAGCTCCTGGGGCTTACTAGTATAGGAGGCATAATGCGACCTCCAATTTAATAAATCAGTTGTAGAGAAAGGGATATACACATAAGTTAGGGGTCCCGCTACCACTTCATCATTATCATTCTTTACGGGCACTCCCGGGACTTGCCGTAAGGGAAACAGTTTAGCTGCTATGGGTGTCTTTTGGGATCTAAGGGTTATTGTCGTTGCCTTTGCAGGAGTCACTTTCTTTTTCTCAACAGGTTTTGCTTTGGGTTTCTCTGTCACTGGCATGCTAGTGCTAGTGCTGACTTTCTCAATTATTTGTACACTTTCCTCCTCATCTGGGGGATTCTCTCTTTCTCCTTCTTCTGTCTCCACTTCTGACTCGCTTTCTAGGTCCTCCTCTTCTTTTCTCGCTAATTCTTCCTTTTTCTCTTCTCCAGGAGGGGGATCAGGGGTTGGGTCCCGCCTCGGCTCTGGCCGTCTCTGGGTTTCTGGGGCAGGACGCCGGGCTACTCTTACTGGACCTGGGGTTCGGGGCTGCCTGAGAGTTATTTCTGGGGAATCAGGATCTGCCAGGATGGGCTTCTTTCTGGCTTTCGTATCCTGCTCTTTCATTCTAGGCTGTTCCGTTTTCTGTCTAGAATCTGTTTTAGCTAACATTATTCTGCACTGTTCCTCATAACAGCGCTGCGCCCAGGGGGGCGGATCTTCACAAATACTTAACCAGGAATCTATATAAGGGTACTGATCAGGGTGCGCTATCCGCACTCTACGGTGTATTGACTGAATAATCTCTACTTTGAACGTTCCTTCTCGGGGCCAGATGGGGTCTAGATTGGGCCACTCCCTAGTACACAAAATCTGCAAACGGGCTGCTGTCATTTTAATACCATAATCTCCTGAATATCCCTCTTTAAAATGTGCGATCATACATTCTAATGGAGTGTTTCTAGTAGACCCCGCCCCTCCCATTTCGATGTGTGCGCGCAACAACAGACAGAAGGGAAAAGGAGGGCGGACCGTGGGTAAGGGGTCCACACGGCCCTGGAAACGTATAAGGAGTACAAATAACAAGACAAGACGACAATCGCTTCCCCCTTTTCGCGACCTGAACGCGGTCGCCCGGTCAGGAAATGCGCTACTCAGGGGTCCGCCTTCACTTGGTCCGTGCTGCCAGACCTCTCATTCACACTCCGTTCACACAACCATGCTAGCAACGTATCCCAGAATGCATTCGTTTCTATCTATTCTGACTAGTCTTTTCCAATTTCCCAATTACAAAAAGGATGAGGGTTTCACCCAGCGAATTCCCATGCCAGGCTACTCGGCTCTTCCTTGAGAGGTGATCATGCTCCCTTACCAATTCCCAATATCTCGAGATTACAAATTCCAAAGTTCCAAGTTCCAATGGCAGTACTGCGCTTTCTATTTCTGTCTAGACCCAAAATCAAAACTATACTCACCGGATCCGGTCCTCAAACTTCCCAAGCAGGCGCATGAGTTGGACCTCGGACTCCCCTCACTCGGGTTCGAGGCGTTGACTCCAGCCGGGCTCGTCACCCGCCGAGGTCCGACCAGCTCCCTCCGATACAAGGGACCGGTGGCGCCAGGGAGCAGCCCTCGTCGGAAGGGCGCGATCCCGGCAGGACTAAGCCTATAGAGGCGGAAAGTCGTGGTATATTGCCCTATATACACTTTGATTCCACAACTTCCCGGCCAATGCACCAAGGAATATGTAGCAGCAAAGCGCAGACAAACCAATGATACCAGGAGTCTGTTCAAAAGGTCCAAATCATTTATTTGTGCACAAGTCTCAAGCAAGTCAATTTCAAAATGGCTGAGCAAAGTTTTCAAGCATTACAACAACTTTTATAGACTTCTGTTCCATTCTAGGTATAGAAAAACATTTCATTGGTCCCGGTAATCTCCCGTACCTCCCGTACCTCTTCTATTGGTCCCGGTACTGATAAGTTTATCCAGTTATGTCCCTCCAGTGGGCATGACACCTGCATACCCCCCTTCTAGTCCCAGTTACAATGGTCAGTTCATCAACTTGTTACTTTCACACTTTCAAGGTTATAGAACCAATTTGTACGTGCAGAGGAGCTGGGCTCTGCAACTCATCTGTCAGCACTCCCAATTATTTCTTTGCAGATGTACTTTTTCTTATCAGTAACTTTTAAACATGTTTTTCTGTATTTTTCCATCTTTCAATACTACAGTTCTGCTTACCTAAGCTAATTCAATACTTCTACTGAGTTCTATCTTACAATAGCAGCATATTGGGGGATGTGCAATCCTATATGCCTCTCCACAGGCCTCATTTACAGGTCAAGCTAGCCATGCTGGCCTGCTTATGTTCGGACACTGTGGGTCACAGGCCTGCACCTGCCACACCAGACCCAGACTTTGGAAGGCTGTTTCTTTTTATTTAGTACTGTTACTCTCCGTATGCTGAGCTTTATTGCAGGACTCTGCAGGAACCCATATCTTCTGGCTAAGCATCCCCCTGAACTTGTGCAGTGGCTCCAAGCTTCTTTAGTTTTTAGTTTTAGTTTTTAGTTTTATTTACTTGATATACCGCCTATAGCAGGTAGCAGCTAGGTGGTTAAGGAAGTTACATTCAGGTACTGTATGTAGTTTCTTCTGCTGGAAGCTGCATTTGGATGTGTTTTTTGTAGAAATTAGATTTTTCTCCTCAAGGGAGTCTCCTCCTAGTGGTGTTACCAGCTCCATCAGTCCCTGGGGCAGGCACCCCCCTTTGTGTTCAGTACTCCCCCTGGTGCCCAGGAAAGAAGAGCCAATGGCCCTGCACTGGAGGCAGCACAACAAGCCACCCATCTTTAAAAAGACAGATAAGGATCACGGAAATCCATCTTATGGAACAAATTGCAACCATGAAGACCGTCTTGAATGTCAAATCCTTCAAAGTAGCGCATGCCAATGCTCAAAGGGAGCTAACATCAGGACCCTGAGTACCAGACATAGATCTCAGGAAGGGATCATAGACCAAAGGGTAGGACACAGATGCCAAACCCCCAGGAGAAAGGCTAGAGATTTACCAGCCATTGGACCTTGGAAACAGGCCAAAGCTGTCATCTGAACTTTCTGGGAGGTAAGGGAAAGGCCCTTCTCCAGGCCATCCTTTTGAAAACACTTGTTGCCTCAGAAGCGAACTGCCAAGAGCCACCCTACAGCAAATTGTGCTTAACTTAGGAATTGCTATCTGCCATTAATCATAGCAACCTTTTGATATATGTGTAACGTATTCCCAGGTTTAGGGCGGCATTGCTAAGGTATGCAATTGCTAGTATTGGGAGATGCTGCTGCACGCAGGGCCCAACAGTCTGACTCTCCATGAGGCTTTGGATAGTGGAGCCTGTGGGCGTGGGTGTTTATGCCCCTGTTGGCCGCTGCTCTAGGGCAGAGGTTCCCAACTCCGGTCCAGGTGGGCCAAACACTGTTCAGGTTTTCATGCTGTCCCTAATGAATATGTATGAGATACATTTGCATACCATGGGGGCAGCGCATAGAAATGCAGCACAGGCATATTTATTAGAGACAGCATGAAACCTGAATGGTGTTTGGTCCTCCAGGACTGCAGTTTGGAAACTCTGCTCTAGGTATTGCACATGTTTATGGTGTCTGTGCTCTGTAGGGTAAAATATAGGCATTTCAGGCATGTTTATGTTATCTGCAATAAAGGTTCCATCTTTATTACCATGGTTTAGTACTGGGTAAAATATGGGGACTGGGTTGGCAGGAGCCACAGCTGGGACTTGAACTTGTGACCTTCTGCTCATGAACATACTGGCTGTGTGTACTGCACCACACTGTTGCCACAGGGCCATTTCATACCCTGGGGATACCATGACTGTTCGTCAGACAGACCCTGTCTGTTGCAGTGCATGGCACCCACCTAAACGGGGCTAGGCCATGGTCTGCTGTGGGCAGATGCCACTGCCCCTCCACCACCAGCACCCCTCCGCCACCATGCTGCCATGCCATTATGCCGGAGGTGCTGGTGGTGCGCAGTCCCAGGCCATCTAGTATACCAGTAAGCAGCTACCTATGGTGTGGGTTCTTGGGTAGGGGTGCCTACTTGGACATGCGCGCTCCCCCCCCCCCCCCCACAACACCACCTGCCAATGTTATGTGCCCTTGGGGGTACCTGCTTGGTAATCTCCCCTGTGACACTGTGGGACACACACTCGTACCCATGTTGGACCCTCGTCAGTTGATGTCTTGCTGCTTTACAGTTTCGGCATTCCTATGTGCCACCTAGGCATCTGCCTAACACGCACTGTGCCCCAGCTGTACCACAGCATGTGCTGCCTGCAGCCCTCTATATCCCATTTACAGCATCAGTACAGTTGCCCTTTCCTACGTGCCCACTCGGCTGTTACTGCACTTGTACACGCCATAACAAACCTGCCAAATATAGATGTGAAAAAACCATGATCAGCACTATTTCAATGTGGGATCATTCACTTTGTAGGGGGACAGAAAATAGACCCTTCCAAACATGATATCTTATTTTTTGAGCTTTGTCAGTGGTGTTGCTTTATGTTTATCATTAATATTACTTTTGGCCAGCTTGGTTATTGGGCTTTTAGATGTGGTTCTGGTCCTTTTATATGTTTATTTGCCTCTTTTTTCCCTGCACATGTATCACAACTATCACTTTCTGGGTTTCCCTGCCTTTGCTGCACATTGCTGACTGAAATGGTTTCTCTTTCCTGCAAATGTGCCTTAACGCGAAGGTTTCACTGGCGTTAGTGTGCCTGGAGCCTCTCCCCTCCCACTCTCCGCCCATTGACCCCTTCTCTCCACCCTCTGGGAAGCCTTACTCCACCCTTCAGACCCAGATTTCACAGCGTTAGTGTGCCTTAATGCTGCCGCTGCGTTATCACGCGATAAGTGATGTTATCACGCGATAATACCACTGCTGCGACGTTAAGACGGTTTAGTAAACATACCCCTAAGAGACAAAGGAGCTGATACACATGTTGGTAATAAGTATGAATGGTTTATCTTTGTATTATCCAACATCTTTTCATCAGACTCTTAAATACTATGTTTTGCTTTTATAAATATGTTTTTATATAATTTGGTTTGTTGTATTTTAAGGATATGCATTATATGTTTTAATTATTTATTCATTTATTTATATATTTATAAATATATTGATTCTGATGTTTTTAATTCTCTTTTTAATATATCTTTTGAGACTTATGTCCCCCTGAAGAAGGCCTAGATGGCCGAAACGCGTCGGGATTAATAAAGTCCTGTTTGACCACCAGTGTGTGTACCAGCTCTTTTGTCTCTCAGTGTCATATATTTGACATAACTATGTATAGTTCAAGTTCATAGGGGTGGGGAGAAGTTGTTGGTCCATGGTGTAGGGTCAACAGGTGGTAGAAACACAGAAACATAGAAAAATGACGACAGAAAAAAGACCACATGGCCTATCTAGTCTGTCCTTCCATATCGACAACTACAACAGTCTCCTTTTTTTGGATGCTTTCATCAGTCAGGTGGTTTGTGTTCAGTAGAGTTTTCAGCTTCTTCCTGAAGCCTTTGATGTCTGTTGTCGCACACAATCTTCTGGAAGCAAGTTCCATATTGATGGAGCATAAAGTGAGAGCGCTCTTGCCTCTTTCAGATGTGGTTTGTTTGTTTTTTTGGTAACCGTGAAGTGTGCTGATCATATGCTTCTTGTTGTTTCTCCTGAGTTGGGTGCTTGTATCTCTTGTTATAAGGTCTTGTAGGTTATCAGCTGTTGCTTGGTGGATGATTTTGAAGATGTTTAAGGTTGTCTTAAATCTAATGCAGGAGTGTATTGGGAACCAATGTAACTGGTTAAGTATAGGGGTGATGTGTTCATGTCTGGGTGTTCCTGTGATAATTCGTGCTGCTGTGTTTTGTGCTATTTGGAGTGGCATGATAGTTTGTTTTGGGAGCCCTGGTAGAGTGTGTTGCAGTAGTCAAGTGCTGGAGTGATTATTGCCTGGCAAATGATGCAGAAGTGATTTTGGTCCAGGATTGGTTTTAACCTTCTGATAATTTTCATCTTATGGTATGCATTTGCAGTGGTTCTATTTATGTGGGGTGCATGGTGAGGTGCTGGTCCATAATGATTCCTAGGTATTTGATCTCTTTTTTTACTGCTATGAGCCTTTGCCATATGTTGATTGATTGCAGTGGGACGAATGAGGTATATCTTGCGACGAAAAGTGCCTCTGTCTTTTTGTAGTTTATAGAAAGGTTGTTGTTGTTGAGCCAAGTGATCATATCTTTCACACACGATGTTATGGTTGAGAGGTCAAGCTTGTTTATTTTGAGTGGGATGTATACTATGATGTTGTTGACGTATAATCTGTTGTGTATTTTGTGTTTCTTAATGATTTCACATATGAGTTGTAAGTAGATGTTAAATAAAAGTGATGAGAGTGATCAGCCTAACTGTGATGAGTTATGAGAGTGATGAGCTATCTGTGTTGAGACATGCACAAGTTTCGATAATTGATCATTTGGAGCTGGGGTTTCCACCAGTGATTCAGGGGGCATTTAGATACCTCTTGGTATCTAATGCCACCTCTGAAATTCAGGAAACAGAGTTATTTCTCTTGGTTCCTTAGTTCTCTCCACTTGTCCATGTAGCTTTGCAAAATCGGAGACATACATATGTAAACACTGGCAAGTACATATTGCAAAATCGGGGCCTGCATGTGTAGATGCTCCGAGTAATAGGAATGTGCTTTTGTTCTGAAATGAAAACAGCAATAGTATGCCCTATTATGAAATAGCAAGAACAAAAACCAAACCCACTGTTCTTGCTAGATTTTATATTCACCGAACCAAGGATTGGGTTTATTTTCTATTATGAAATAGGGCACACAATTGCATACTTTTCATGCATGTGCAGTGTGTGCTATTGCACAATAGTGTGCACTATTTCGCAATAGGGTACACTATTAAAAAAATATGCAAAGATAAAAAAAAATGAAAACCCCAATGAAACAAAACCATTTTTCCCTGCACTTTCTTACAGATTAATGCTGCTCTTTTTCTATATATGTAAATGGATGCTCCATTGGCATGTGCTGACAAGAGTAGGTTTATACCTGCCCATCCCTCTGCATATTTTGCCATAAGCAGCATGTCCAGCAGAGCCCTTTGTAAAATGCCGGAGGAAATGTGAATTTGCTACCATGTTTGTTACCCTTTGGGCATGCAGAACCCCTGAAGAAATTATTTGAGGTGAAACTTTGGCCAAGTTTGGGATCTTGATGTGACGTCAAGGACCACTGAGAAAATATCAACAAGACATGTTTGAGGACACTGTGATGGAAGACGTCTTGTTTGATGGACATTTGAAATATGGCAAGGAGCTATTTTACTGCTTCTTACTTTTCAGATAAGTTTTTGTGGATTCATTTTCTGGCATATGATTGTGAAGTTTGAATTTATTATTATCTAAAAAACCTCACCTCGGTAGCAGTGATGAGAGCATTGGAGCGCGCAAATATGATAATGCTGTGCTCGATTGTTTTGAGCTGCCTTGGTTACATGTCCTTAAACAGTTTCTTTGAGGTTTTTGAGTTGTTTGAGATGCATTCATCATACATGAGTTGATTTTTTATGGCAAGCATTGAGGGGAGTGTAATATTAATATTTTAAATAATTAAAGGAATATTTTTTCTGCAAATTATTTTCATTTGCCATCCTAGATGCCCAATTTCCGAGCCACTAGGCAAAATGGAGTATAAATACTGCAAACCGTCTATACAGTTACTGAAAAAAAAAGTGTTCTGTGAATCAAAATCTGCAAAAACATAGCGTAGTGATGCATAGCCTGCCTACTTGAATATCGGGCCTTAACTGTTGACCTGGAAATATACTGCCTTGGATTACACCAGTCTGAAGTCTCCCTGCTGTGGTTGTTGTGTAAGATTTGGAAGTAAAACAGAGAAGAAAAAGAGTTGTTCAGAAAAGAAGGAAACTTGAAATTTATTGTTATGCATTAATTTTTCATACTGTGAAAAATGCACTTACCTGCGATAAATCACCACTGTTCTTACAAAACGTCTCATGAAGTATTTGCGAAAAAAATAAAATATAGAAAAGTTAATCTTGGTCTCAGTGCCTGAAGACAATTTTCAAAGGCATTTCTATTCTTAAAACAAGCGGGATGATATTTAACGGTTGTGGTCAGTGTTTTTTTAAGCGCCATCTGTAGCAGTTAAATATAATACTTTCCTGGTAACAAATATCTGTCCTGATAGAAGAAGAACCTGTTAGCCTCTGCCACCCTAGACTGGCTCTCCTGATATTTGACATACCAAGGCATGAAAGCGCTGCCAAAGAGGGCAAACTATCAGGTCTGGGTAGGCTCCATGACCTCTTTTAGAGAGAGTGGTAATATACTGTAACAGTCAAATCTCTGATCTGTCTGGCATTCCATCTCATCTGTGCACCTCAAGGAATGTCAAGCACACACTGTACCATGATGTATCTACAGTTCTCATGTCTGCCATGACGTACAGGTCTTAGTACAGGTACAGGTCTCAGTAATACCTGTAGTCCTTACTCAGTTATATAAGAACAGTTCCAAGTTGGTGGGTTTAGAAAATCAAACAGATTTTTCATTGAACTTTAATTAGTTATATCGTTTGAAAAGATTTGGCTACTTTCTCCGGTGCCATGACGTACAGCCACACATTCAGAGTTGCATTCCTTTCTCGGTCCTCATATCCGAGAGCCATGACATATCATTTGGCTGATCTGCAGGACAACAATGAAACTATAAAGCTAGGTGGAGGATGCACTGGGAATAATATATAGTGAAGAAAGTATCTCTGCCATACACATGAACATTAAAGGAAACAGATTGGAGATAGTCCAGTACAGCAATCTCCTTTCGTTAGACTCAGGGTAGTAAGTCAACTCCTTCTGTCTGTCTTCTGAGTTAGGCTTTGAGCAAGCCAGCTCTTCCAGTCTCTCTCTCCCCACTCTGGCAGAGGGCTGGGTAGAACCTCTGACAGGCTCACAGTTCTTCACGCAGAGACAAAACTTAAGAATCCTGGGCTGATTCCACACACAGACAACTAAAATAAAAGACAGGCTCTGAGCCTCTCCACATAGCAATCTGAAACGTAAAACCACACAGAAACCACAAACCACCACAGAAAAAAACATTCTTTGCATCATGTACACTGAGGTTAAACAGAAGGTGGGCAGAACCAAAGCAGCCATCCCGGGAGGGGATCTTACAGACTGGTGGCATGCACCCACTTCTAAGGCTAGAAGTGGAATGGTTCTGTACTCAAAGCATGTGGAAATCTATATCAAAATCAGCGAAGCAGTGAAAATGTATAAAAGAAGCAACTAGAAAAAAGATTCTCTTGAAGCAGTGCACTTTAGCTCCACAAGTGTGCCAGAAAATACTAGAAAAACTGCTTCTTGCCTACTCTTTCATTGGTATCAGTTGTGTGCAATATCCACTCCCCTAAGGAGAGTTTTGCTTGCAACAGAACAAAGACAACTTTATTTCAACTTATATGTGTAAATTAGTCTACTATGGAAAGAGCCCTGCAAATTTAAAAACAAACCTTTAGGAAGTTGGAGGTGGTCAAGAATGAAATGGAACGTGTACAACTTGATCTGTTGGGTGTCAGCGAACTGAAATGGACTGGCATCGGGCACTTTGCATCAGATGATCACATGGTCTACTATGCTGGAAATGAAAGACAAAGAAGAAATGGTGTTGCATTTATAATAAAGAAGAAACTTGCAAGAACTGTAATGAAATACAATGCAGTCAGCGAACGCTTAATCTCTATTCGTCTAAAAGGAATGCCTATCAATACAACTATAATTCAAGTATATGCCCCAACAACAGCTGCAGAAGAGAATGAAATTGAAGAGTTCTATGAACACGTACAAGCTGAAATTGACAGAACATGCAAACAGGATATCCTGATAGTCATGGGTGACTGGAACGCAAAAGTTGGCAACAAAGAAGAAGGCAAAGTAGTTGGAAAATATGGACTTGGCAACAGATATGAAGCTGGAAAAAGACTGATAGAATTCTGCAAGACCAACAATCTTTTCATCTCAAACACCTTCTTCCATCAACACAAGCGGCGACTGTACACATGGACTTCACCCAATGGATTGTATAAAAAATCAAATTGACTACATCCGTGGAAGTCAACGATGGAAAAGTTCTATAACATCAACAAACACAAAACCTGGAGCTGACTGTGGTACAGATCATCAACTACTAGCATGCAAACTCAAGCTAAAGTTGAAAAAGAGCAAACCACTCATGAATGCAGCAAAATATGACCTTGAGAATATACCACTGGAATTTAAAGACTGCCTGCAAAATCAATTTGCTGCTTTAGATACAAATGACAGAGCTCCAGAAGAGTTATGGAATGACATCAAGAAGGTTGTGTTGGAAGAAAGCGAGAAGTCTCTACAAAAGGTGAAAAAGCAAAAACGGCCAAAATGGATGACGGAAGAAACTCTGAAAATTGCCCAGAAACGCAGAGAAGCTAAAGCCAGAGGAGAAAGAAAGAAAGACAATAACAGAACTCAACAGAGATTTCCAACGTGCAGCAAGACAGGACAAGGAAAAGTACTACAATGACGCATGCAAGGAAATAGATTCAGAAACTATTAGAGGAAGAACAAGATCGGCTTTCCTAAAGCTACGAGAGTTAAAGAAAAAGTTCCAGTCTCGAATTGGAATGTTACAAGATGCTCAAGGTTCTATGTTGAATGATGCTGAGAAGATCAAGAAAAGGTGGAAGGAATATACTGAGTTTTTATATGATAAAGATCAAGTGGACCAACAGCCGTTTCAACCTGTATCTTATGATCGGGAACCATTGGTGATGAAAGAAGAAGTTAAAGCAGCATTGAAAGCCTTATCAAAGAACAAAGCACCAGGCATTGATAGCATTCCCATAGAAGTAGTGCAGCAATCTGATGCAGCTGTTACAGTACTTACAAGGCTGTGCCAAGAAATATGGAAGACAACATCATGGCCAACTGACTGGAAAAGATCTGTGTTTATACCAATACTAAAGAAAGGTGATCTAACTGACTGTGGAAATTATCGCACAATCGCTCTGACCCCACATGACAGCAAGATTCTACTGAAGATTATTCAAAAGAGACTACAACCATACCTGGAACAAGAACTACATGAAGTGCAAGCAGGGTTCATGGAAGGGCGAGGAACGAGAGACATCATTGCGGATGTGAGATGGATCCTTGAAAAGACTAAAGAATACCAAAAGGATATCTATTTGTGCTTTATCGACTATAGCAAGGCTTTTGACTGTGTAAACCATGAGAAACTCTGGGCCCCATTAAGAAGCATGAGTATACCAGAACACCTGATCGTACTCTTGCACAATCTGTACATTGATCAAGAAGCAGCAGTTCGAACGGAACAAGGTGAAACAGAATGGATTAAAATAAGCAAAGGTGTAAGACAAGGCTGCATACTTTCCCCCTACCTGTTTATATGCAGAACAAATCATCAGAAAAGCAGGATTGTATGAAGACAACAGAGGTGTGAAGATTGGTGGAAGACTCATCAACAACCTTCTCTATGCTGATGATACCACATTACTGGCTGAAAGTGAAGATGATCTGAAACATTTGCTTCTCACAATCAAAGAACATAGTCTCAAAATGGGCCTGCACCTTAATGTAAAGAAGACAAAGATCATGACAACTGGCATAATCAACAGGTTCATCGTTGAAGGAGAAGAAATTGAAATCGTGAACAACTTTAACCTACTTGGATCAACTATCAATAAAGAAGCAACAAGCAGTCAAGAAATCAGACGACGCATTGCTCTTGGCCGAATGGCTATGAAAGACCTATATAAGATTCTCAAGAGCAGAGATATCTCTCTCCATACAAAGATTCGACTTGTTCAAGCCAAGGTATTTTCAATAACATCATATGGATGTGAAAGCTGGACAGTGAAAAAGATAGGAAGAAAATTGATGCCTTTGAATTATGGTGCTAGCAGCGAATACTGTGTATACCATGGACTGCCCGAAGAACAAACCAGTCGGTACTAGAGGAGATCAAACCTAAGCTTTCTTTAGAAGCTCAGATGACAAGACTTCGACTTTCATACTTTGGACACATCATGCGAAGAGAGAGATCATTAGAGAAAGACATCATGCTTGGCAAGATAGAAAGTCAGCGCAAAAGAGGAAGGCCAACAATGAGATGGATCGATACAATAACAGCAGCTACGGGTACCAGTCTGTCAACAATGAGCCACCTGACCCAAGACCGAACACAATTTAGGATAGCTATCCAGAGGGTCGCCATGAGTCGACTCCGACTCGACGGCACTTAACAACAACAACATGGAAAGAGCCCTGCAAATTTAAAAACAAACCTTTACTACATTTCCAAGCAGAAAAAGAGCCTGCAAAGTTAAAAGCAAATTTTACTTCAACTCTAAGAAGGAACACAGAGATTTGGAACATACAGCCAAGTAAAAACCCAAGAGAACCACTTTGACCCTGACTTTTATAGAGCGAAGAAGAAGGGATATAGGGGTCAGGATTGGAAAGAAGAGAAAAAAAATGTGTGAAAAAGCAGCATCTGTCTGTCTTTGAAGGAGCAGAAGGGTTTTCTAGGGACTTCGGAGTTGAAAGCAGAAAATAACGGTTTCAAGTGTGATTTTGAGCCACTGAGGATGGGGTGCTGTCTGGGGCTTGCTGCTTAAAAACACACACACAAAACAAAAGACTGAGAAAAAAGCACCTTCACAGAAGCAGAATGTTCTTGAATCTATGAGCAGAAGAACATTGTTTTGGTTAGAGGGGCCAAGCAAACCAATCTCCAGCCCCATCCCTAAGCTCTCCAGTTACTGATATCATTTTAGGCAAATTATTGGTGGGGTCATGGCCCATGTGGCTATGAGACTCTGTGAACAGAGTGCTTTGACTTTTTCAGGCCATTCCTCATCCTCTCCCTGATTTGCAATTTTGTGGGTGCCTTACACATGTCATTTACAAAGTTCACTCCTCTTTTAATGTCACCCTTCTAGCTGTTTGGCTTTGCAACCAGTATGTATTGGCCTTTTTGGGACCACTCCTGATTCTCCTCCTGCATTGCATCTTTGGCTTACTATTATATGCCTCTTTGGCTGTTCTGCTACCTACTTTAGCATAAAGTTCCCAACAACCTGAATCCAGGAGAAAATGTACCTGGCTCAGTAGGAGGACATTACCAACCAACTACTGTTGATGATCCTTGAGCTCCCTCTTCAAAGTTCTTTTGAAATTTCCAGTACTCTACTCATTTGGAGGTTCTAACAGGGGAATGCAGCTAATGTTATACCCTTGACTGAAGAACAGTATTTCTATCAGGAGGGATCAGCATGGAGTGCTGATGGAGGAAGGGGACACCTCCCTAGCCAACCTGACAGCCAAATCAACTCTATCTGTCATGGATGATAGACTGTCCTCACAGTCACAATCTCCATTACTGTATTTGTCAACTATCAGTCTTTTGCCACAAATATTAGCCTTTCATCACAGGGGCTTCTACTCTTTCTTATTGCTGCATTCACCTTCCTCAGCTCTTCTGAGCTGTTGCTGCCAATTCTGCAGCCCTACTCCAACTACTTTTCGGGCCTTCACCATGGGGCATCCTCTGATTCTTACTTAAATACCTCAGCATGCCATCTAAGCAATCCATGAATGTTTCTTAAGAACAAAAGAACATAAGATATGCCATACTGAGTCAGACCAAGGTCCATCAAGCCCAGTATCCTGTTTCCAACAGTGGCAAATCCAGGTCACAAGTACCTAGCAGTCTCCCCAAAAATGCTTCTATTGGGTCAAGCAGTGATATCCCGGGTCCCTTTTAATAATGGTTTATGGACCTTTCCTCTAGGAACTTGTCCAAACCTTTTTTAAATCCAGCTACACTAAGGGGTATGTTTACTAAACCGTCTTAATGTTACCGGCGCTAGTTGCAGCATTAATGTGAAGAATGCCATATAAGGTAGTGGGCGGTCCGGAGGGAAGGTTGCAAGGAATCGGTATCGCGCGATAGTGGACGCTGTGGCACGTTAACGCACGTTAACCCTAAGTACATGCCAGCGCAGTGTTCAAAGCTATAAAGATGTAGCCCACTGGTTACTGCAATGACTGTGTAGGCAGAGATCATGGGTTCAATCCTGCAGTGGTGTTATGTCTGAGTTATTTTCTTTTAATTTAAATCAGTGCTGCCAGCAAAAACACCCTCACAGTGCCGTAACCTAAGGTGCCGCATAAGGCGCCCTATAACCACTCCATAGGGCACATTATAAAGTGCCCTGTCCGCCAAGGCACCTTATAATGTGCCCTATAGGGCGCTTTATAGGGCGCCTTAAAGGGCATCTGTACCTTGTCCACTCACAATCTTAAATGACAGAGGTGTAAGGCAGGGGTCTCCAAATCCAGCCCTGGAGGGCCACAAACCAGTCAGGTTGGCAGGATATCTCTAATGCATATATATCTCATGCATATTCATTAGGGATATCCCGAAAACCTGCAGGGTTGCGGACCTCCGGGACTGGATTTGAGTAGCTCTGCAGTAAGGTGTAGGCAGCCACAAAACACTGGATAGACATACACACACTCCCAAACCTATTTCAGCATTGTGCAAATATACAGGTGGTTGGCAGCCCTGGCCGCCACACCAGTCCTGGGCACAGTGCAGGCATTGCTATGGTACTCAATACTATTAAGGTCACTCCTCGGGGTGGTAAACACTGTCAGAAACAAGAACTGAAGCACACTCCACAGATATCAGAAAGGTTGCTATGATGAATCTCTGTCAACAAATTGTGTTTAACTTAGGATTTGTTATCTGACATTAATCATAGCAATCTTTTGATATATGTGGAACGTGTTTCCAAGTTTAACACGGCATTGCTAAGGCATGCAGATGCTAGTATTTGTAGATGCTGCTCCGCGCAGGGCCCAACAGCCTGACTCTCCATGAGCCGTTGGATATTGGAGCCTGTGGTTGTGGGTGTTTGTGCCCCTGTTGGCCGCTGCTCTAGGGCACAGGTTCCCAACTCTGGTCCTGGTGGGACAAACACGGTTCAGGTTTTCATGCTGTCCCTAATGAATATGCATGAAATACATTTGCATACCACGGAGGTGGTGCATACAAATGCATCTCAAGCATATTTCTTACAGACAACATGGAACCTGAATGGTGTTTGGCCATCAGGACTGCAGCTCTAGGGACTGCACATGTCTATGGTGTATCTGTAGTGTAACATATAGGCGTTTATGGCGTGTTTATTTTATCTGCAATAAAGGTTCCTTCTATATTACCATGGTTTGGTACTGGGTAAAATATGGGGACATGGTCTGAAGGAGCCCCTACTGGGACTTGAACCTGTGACCGTCTGCCCCGAACACACTGACTGTGTGCACTGCACCAAACTGTTGCCACAGAGGCAGGTCATTCCCTGAGGATACCATTACTGCTCGTCAGATAGACCTTGTCTTTCGCAGTGCATGGCACCCACCTAAACAGGGCTTGGCCTTGGTCTGCTGTAAGCAGATGCCACTGCTCCCATGTTGACTTGCCCTTATGCTGGTGGTGCGTATTCCCAGGCCATCCAGTGTGCCAGTAGGTGGCTGCCTATGGTGTGGGATCTGGGGTAGGGGTGCCTACATAGCCATTCCCGCTCACCCCCTGGCACCGCCTGCCAATGTTATGTGCCCTTTGGTGTACCTGCTGGGTAATGTCCATTGGGGCACTGTGGGACACACACTCGTGGACATGTTTGCCCTTGGTCAGTTGCTGTCTTTCTGCTTTTCAGTTTCTGCATTGCTATGTGCCAGGTAGGCATCTGCCTAGTCCACACTGTGCTCTAGCTGGCCCACTGCATGTGCCGCCTGCAGCCCCCTGTAACCCATTTACACCATCACCATAGTACCCTTTCCTACGTGGCCACTCTGCTGTTGCTGCACATGTGAAAGCCACATAAGCAAGCTGCCCAATATACACCACAGCAAACCCTCATCAACGCTGTCAATGTTGAAACATTCACTTTGTAGGGAGAATCAGAATTGACTGTTCCAGAAGTGACATCTTCCTTTTTATTCTTTATGGGTAGTGTTGCTTACCATTTATCATTGTTTTTTCTATTGGCCAGCTCGGTGTTTTGTATTTCTATTTGGTTCTGGTCATTATCTCTCTGGTTTTTGCATGTTTTGTTACTGCACATGTATCACTACTATCAATTATCTGGGTCTCCCTGCCTTTGTTGTACATTGTTGACTGAACTGGTTTCTCTCTCCTGCAAATGTGCCTCTAATGCAAGGTTTTCACTGGCGTTAGTTTTCAGACCCTGATTTTACAGCGTTAGTGTGTCTGGAGCCTCTCCCCGCCCACTCTCCAGCCATTGACCCCTTATCTCCGCCCTCTGGGGAGCCTTACTCCACCCTCTGTGCACCTTAATGCCGCCAGAGACGTTATCGTGCGATACGTGACATTATCGCATGGTAAATATCGTGCGATAACGTCACTTATTGCGCGATAACATCGCCGCTGCGATGTTAGCGCTGTTTAGTAAACATACCCCTAAGAGCTTTTACTACACCCTTCGGTAACAAATTCCAGAGTTTGATTACACGCTGAGTAAAAAAATATTTTCTCTTATTAGTCTTAAATAGGTTACCCTGTAGCTTCATTGCATGACTCCTAGTCTTTTTATATTCAGATGATGTCCCGCCCTCAAACGGAAGTGACACTAGAGTGTGGGACGCAGTTTCAGGGGTTCCAAAGTGCGGAAGAGTCCGCATCACTTTCTTTTTCATTTAAATTACCGCTATGGCAGCTGCTTGGGAAGGGGAAGGAGCATAACAGAGCTCATATAGGCTGAAGGGTGCAGAATGGAGCTTCGCGGGCGCAGGAGAGGGAGTGGAACGGAGCTTCAGAGGCTGAAGGAAGAGGAGCAGAACAGAGCTTCAGAGGCTGCAGGAGTGGGAGCAGAACAAAGTTTTGCAGGCTGCAGGAAAAAGAGAGGAACGGAGCTTCATGGGTGGCAGGAAGGGGAATGGAGTGGAGCTACACAGGGGAAAGACAGAGAGAGGAAAGGAGCTGCACAGTGGGAAAGAGAGGGCAGCAACTGGAAAGGAGCTGACAGAGTGGGCAAGAGAGGGATGGAAACTGGAGAGGAGCGCTGACAGAGGGGGCAAAATAGGGCTGGACAGGAACTGACAGAGGGGGCAAGAGATGGCTGGAATCTTGAAAGGAGCTGACTGAGGAGGCAAAATAGGGCTGGAAAGGGGCTAACAGAGAGAGAAAAAGAGGGCTGGAAACTGGAAAGGAGCTGACAGAGGGGGCAAGAGAGGGCTGGAAACTGGAAAGGAGCTGATGGGAGGGGAAAGAGAGGGCTGGAAACTAGAAAGCAGCTGACAGAGGGAGCAAGAGAGGGCTGGAAACTGGAAAGCAGCTGACAGAGGGAGCAAGAGAGGGCTGGAATCTAGAAAGCAGCTGACAGAGGGGGCAAGAGAGGGCTGGAAAGGAGCTGATGGGGGAGGGAGGGCTGGAAACTGGAAAGGAGCTGACAGAGGGGGCATGAGAGGGCTGGAAACTGGAAAGGAGCTGATGGGGGAGAGAGGGCTGGAAACTGGAAAGGAAGAGGGAAGAGAGGGCTGGAAGAGAGCTGATAGAGAGGGAAAGAGATGGCTGGGAAGGAGATAATACAGGGGAGAGAGATGGCTGGAAGGGAACTGATACCTGAGGATGGTACTGTAGTGGTACTGGGAAGGGAGGAGTGGGATGAAGAGAGCTGACACCTGGGGATGGTACTGGAGTGGGACAGGAAGGGAGCTGACACCTGGGGGTGGGACTGAAGGAAGCTGACACTTGGGGATGGGACTGGTAGGTGGCTGGGTAATGGGGAGGAGGCTGGCAGGGAGGGGCACTGGGACTGGAAGGGAGCTGACAAGTGAGGAGGGTTACTGGGACTGGAAATAGGCTAATAGAAGGAAGTGAAGGAAACAAAAGAAGAGACAAGAAATGACAGACGGAGTGCTAATAGAAGACAGGAAAGCAGAAGCCTCAGATCAAAACCAGCATGACCAGAGAATAAAATGGTCAGACAACAAAGGTAGAAAAATGTATTTTATTTTCAATTTAGTGATTGGACTTTGTGCTATCTTTATATTTTACACAGTACGGGAGCTGCTTCGCTCATCTGGTGTTGCACTGCATGCAGAGTTGGTTTTCTTGGAGTTTCAGTTTAAGTTTTGCCTAAATATTTTATTTTTACTTAAGGTTGTGATCACTTTTTCTGTACTTGGTGAGAGTCTATGTTCTGAGTGTGTGACCAAGGCCATGTGTTCTGTTAACATGAAATTTGTACACAGAGATCTGGACTGTAGTAATTTGCCTTGTTCAGCTTTTCAAATAGGTGTTAGATGTTCTAAGGCCCGCTGCAGTATTTGTAGTGCTGCTTTTTTCTGGGTAAGCACCTTGTATGAGTTTTGGAAGTTTATGCTGGTAATGGTATGGTAGATTTGGCCTTGTAGATCTTTGGTGACTTTTGTAGGGTGTTATATTAGTTCCCAATATGCCCGATACTGGAAAACGTTTGTTAGAGAGATGACCAGACTCAGATTTTTTAAATTTTTTTTAAGATATTGAGTTCTGTGGGTGAATGTCCTAGTTCTGCTCTTCACCCACTGTTGAGGGAAGGGATTCTGAGGATGCAAAATATATGTTCAAAAAAGAAAAAGCAAAAACCCTAACGCAGTTTATAACAAAATAAAAATGAGTTATAATTTAGTTTTATAAAGTTTGCTGTGGTTCTCACTCATTCTTTTAGTTCCTTGGTGTGCAAGCATCTTACATTTCCTCCATATTATCTAATCGACTTTGTGGTTTGGTTAAGTCCCTGACTGGAGTTCTGAGAAAGCCCCCCCCACACACACACACTATAGAGAGGGGGGTGGAGGGGGCACCATCTCATGCCTCGCCTCAGGCAGCAGATTGCCTTGAGCTGCCCCTGCCTTCCAAGATACATTACTTAGACAAATTGTGATGGAACCGACCAAGGAAGGCTTGATGCTCGATTTAGTACTCACCAATTGAGATAGCATGTCGAATATTCGGGCAGATGCCCATGTGAGCAGCAGCGCCATCACACGGTGTGGTTTGAGAATAAAACCAAGGCGAAGTCCAATCACAGCAAGCTCAAAGTCCTAGACTTCAAAAACACTGACTTCAGTAAAATGGCTAGGTACCTGAAGGAGGAGTTGGCAGGATGGGAGGGGATAAGTGAAGTGGAACTGCAATGTGCTAAACTAAAGGAGGCAATAAAAGGGGCAACAGATACATATGTAAGGAAAGTAAATAAAAACAAGAGGAAAAGGAAACCTATTTGGTTCTCCAAAGAAGTGTTTGCACAAATAAAGGCAAAAAACAGCTTTCACAAAATTCAGACGTTCACAAACAGAGGAACACAGAAAAGAACACAGGATAAAATTAAAAGAGACAAAAAGAGAAATGACAGCAAAATCAAAGGCAGAAGAAAAGATGGCTAAAGATGTGAAGTGTGTCGACAAAACGTTTTTCAGATATATTTGGGAGAGGAGGAAAATCAGAGGTGGAATTGCAGGACTCAAAAGTGAAGGGAATAGATTTGTGGAAAGTGACATTGGGGTATGTTTACTAAATGGCGCTAACATTTCAGCGGCAGTATTATCGTGTGGTAAGTGACGTTATTGCGCGATAATGGCGCTTTATCGCACGTTAACGTCACTTATCACACGATAACGAGCCTGCGGCGTTAAGGCTGCCTAATGCCGTGAAATCCAGCCCTAAAGGGCAGAGGAAGGCTTCCCAGAGGGTGGAGAGAGGGGGTCAATGGGTGGAGAGTGGGAGGGGAGAGGCTCCATGCACACTAACGCTGTGGAATCCGGGTCTGAAAACTAACGCCAGTGAAACCCTGGCGTTAAGGCACATTTGCAGGAAAGAGAAACCATTTCCGTCAGCAATGTACAGCAAAGCCAGGGAAACCCAGAAAAAGTGATAGCTGTGATACATGTGCACGGATCAAAAAGGCACAAAAACATGGAAAATGACCTGAACAAAATTTCAAATCCCCATAACCAAGCTGGCCAATAGTGGTATTAATGAGAAACATTAAAAAACACTACTGAGAAAGCTAAAAGGAAAAGATATCATGTCTGGAAGGGTTTATGCTCTGTCCCCCTACAAGGTGAATGATCCCACATTGAAATAGCGCTGATCAGGGTTTTCCCTTTATATTGGGCAGCTTTCTTATGGCGTGCACTCAGCAGGGTGGGCATGTAGGAAAGGGCAACTGTACAGATGCTGGAAATTGGATACAGAGGGCTGCAGGCAGCACATGCTGTGGTCAATCTGGGGCACAGTGTGGACTAGGCAGATGCCTAGGTGGCACATAGGAATGCTGAAACTGTAGAGCAGTCAGACTGCAACTGATGAGGGCCCAACATGGGCATGAGTGTGTTTCTCACAGTGTCACAGGGGATAGTACCCAGCAGGTACCCCCAAGGGCACAGAACTTTGGCAGGCGGGGGGGGGGGGGGAGCACGGACATCTATGCAGGCACCCCTACCCCAGATCCCACACCATAGGCAGCCGCTTACCGGCACACTGGATGGTCTGAGACTGTGCACCACCAGCACCACCGGCATAATGACATGTCAGCATGGTGGCAGAGGGGTGCCGGTGGCGGAGTGGGCAGTGGCATCTACCCACAGCAGACCATGGCCTAGCCCCATTTAGGTGGGTGCTGTGCACTGCAACAGACAGGGTCTGTCTGATGAATAGATATGGTATCCCCAGGGAACAAACGTTCCCTGTGGCAACTGTGTGGTGCAGTATACACAGCCAGTGTGTTCAAGAGCAGAAGACCACGAGTTCAAGCCCCATCTGTGGCTCCTGCCAACCAAGTTCCCATATTTTACCCAGTACTAAACCATGATAATAACAACGGAACCTTTAATGCAGATAACATCAACATGCCTGAAACACCTATATTTTACCTACAGAGCACAGACACCATAAACATGTGCAATACCTAGAGCAGAGTTTCCCAACTCCAGTCCTGGAGGGTCATACACCATTCAGGTGTCATGCTTTCTCTAATAAATATGCCTGTGCTGCATTTGCATGCACCGCGCCCATGGTATGCAAATGTATCTCATGCATATTCATTAGGGACAGCATGAAAACCTGAACAGTGTTTGGCCCACCAGGACTGGAATTAGGAACCCCTGCCCTAGAGCAGAGGCCAACAGAGGTACAAACACCCAAGCCCACAGGCTCCACTATCCAACGCCTCATGGAGAGGCAGGCTGTTGGGCCATGCGAGCAGCAGAATCTCCCAATACTAGCACTTGCATACCTTAGCAATGCCGCCCTAAACCTGGGAATATGTTACACAAATATCAAAAGGTTGCTATGATTAATTGCAGATAACAATTCCTAAGTTAAGCACAATTTGCTGATTGAGCTGCATCATAGCAACCTTTCTGATATCTGTGGAGTGTGTTTCAGTTCTGGTTTCTGACAGTGTTTACCACCCCGGGGAGTGACCCCAACAGTATTGCGAACCATAGCCATGCCTGCACCATGCTCAGGACTGGTGCGGAGGCCAGGGCTGCCAAAAGCCTCTATATTTGCACAATGCTGACATAGGTGTGGGAGTGTGTGTCTGTCTATCCAGTGTGTTGTGGATGTCTACACCTTACATAGCCCACACTGCTTGCACTGTTTCCAGTGTTAGCCTGCCAATGTGCATAATGAGGAGCAAGGTACTGTGAGTATGGCCCGGACAGGGCGGCCTGGGCAGGATGCATCTGCACAGGGCATAGGGCAATGGCTGGGACATTGTATTGCCCGGCCACCCCCTGCATGGACAGGGTGGCCACAGCATGTCCTGCTGGGAGGTCACTCTCACCCTGACTGAGCAGTAACCACGGCATGGCTAGGTTCCCCCATAGTGCTACATAGCATTTCTCTCAAGTGTTATTTATGGGTTTTCTTTTCTGGGGCCCAATCACTGACTTATCTGCTTGGTGGGTGTGCTCACATCCCCTCCAGGAACATGCACTATGGACTAGCTAGCAGACTGTCTGCAGTTAGTATGTGTATGGCTGGAATGCCTTGCATGATGCAGTGGCTGGAGAATGTCAGATAGTGGTGTGGGGGGGGGGCAGCTGAGTATTTCCAGGCTTACTGTCTGTTTTCCATTGCCTTATGGATGTGTACAGATCTGCATTTACTGCCCTGTAGGGTGTCTGTTCCCCAGCAGGATTGGGGTTGATGGTCCCCCTACTGCCACCATTGCAGGGATGTAAAATGTGGATCTGTTGGTGGGAGATCCTGTTCCCCACCCTGAGCCACAGAGAGCGGGTTGGGTGGTGGCACATAATCCGCCTATGAGGCCAAACACCCCCCTTCACTTACATCATGTGACCATGGCACCCACACAGGATATGCACTACTCTGGGTGCATCATAGTCCACAAGGGTTAGACATGAATGGGAAATACAGATGGACACAAGTGTATCTGCACAGACTACCTATCACAAACTGGCACTGATGGTGACCTTCAGCATAGCCTATCTCAGCAAAGCCAGGTCCTGCGGACCTGTTGCTGGGCACCCCACCTCACCCTCAGGGTGAGTACAGGACCCGCACAATGTCACGGTCTGTAGCTACTGTTTGCCAGTAACACACACGGTCAGTTCCCCCTACCAGGCTGAGGTGCTGTGGGGGTGCATACCCCATCCTGTGATGAGCTCTAGACTGCAGATCTGCATGTGTAGATCTGCATGTGCAGTGCATCATGGGTACGGGTGGGTTTGCCCCATCCTGGAAACCACAGCAGACAGTTTGTGTGGTGATCTGTAGTCTTTCTGTAGCCAGACAGAGGTGTGTTAGTAATTAATGAGATGTAGCCCACTGGTTATCTCTATGACTGTGGAGGCAGAGTTCATGGATATGATCCCACAGTGGTGTGATATAATAAGGCTGTCTGAAGCCATTCCTTTTTATTTAATTCAGTGCTGCCATCAAAATGAACACTCACAGTGATGTAACCTAAGGTGCCTCATAAGGCGCCCCATACAGCGCCCTATAAGGCACCCCAGAAAGCGCCCTATAGGGCACATGATAAGGTGCCTTGGGGGACAGAGCACTTTATAAGTTGCCTTATGGAGTGCCTTATAGGGTGCCGTATGCGGCACCTTAGGTTATGGCACTGCAAGGGTGTTTTTGCTGGCAGCACTAATTTAAATATAGAAAGGAAAGGCCTCAGCTGGCACTGATGTAAATTAAAGGTTAAAGCCTCAGACAGCCCTCTTACATAACACCACTGTGGGCTCAAACCCATGGCTTCTGCCTCCACACATATTTCCCTATGGTAATGTGGCCTGGAAACTGCCTCAGCTGTGGGTTTCCCCTATCCCAGTTAGCACAGAAGAATGTATGTGCATTGACCTGCAGTTGTTGTGTAGGAAGTCCTAGCTATGACAAAGGCCATAGTGGCGTAGCACACTGGTTAGTACAGTGACTATAGAGCCAGCTCTCCAAGGGTCGAATCCCCACTGCAACAACATCAGGAAGAGTGTCTGCAGTGGCACCTTTTGCATGCCTGTAACAGTTAGACATCTCTGTAGTGTGTAGTTAACGCCAACATACCTACGCACCCTAGTCCTGTAGATTACGGTGGCGCTGAGCATGGGCAGTAGAAGGCGCATTACAGGGTGCTGCAAGTTAAGGCGCCCTATAATGCACCCATTGGACAATGCCAGGGATCCATAACGTAAACAATTGTATTGATAAATGGTCCCGTGGCAGTGAGATCAGATGGAGAAGCGGCCCATACCGTCCAAGTTGCGTTTCAATTTTCAGATAAGAATAGTATTACGTGAACTGGCCGTCAAAACCCCACATGCGCTATGTGCCGTAATTGTGCCAGGTAGCGCGTAGAACCACGAGATAGCACATGTGCGTGCACAACATGGCACATGCGCCGTGTGCGTCATCGCATATGTACACTGTGTATGTGCGCAATGGTGCAAGCATGCATGCGCCGTGTCACGCACTCACATGCACCGTGTCACATACACACATGCGCTGTGTCGCGCACGCACATGTGCCGTGTCACGCATGCACACGCTCTATCTCGCGGTACTACACTCGCAGTACTACCCTACTACACATGTTTCCTGGAGAGGATAAAATGGCCAGCTGATCAAGGAAGCCTGCATTCACCAGGAGAGAGCTCAGGAGCCTGTGCAAACTCATCTGCACAAAACAGACACGTTTGTTCCCGGGTGCAGCAAAGAGGCAGGACCTGGGATGGGTGAGGAGAGCGTGGGTGCACCTCACGAGATGGTACAACAGATCTGCCGACTACTCCTGTGAAGTAAGTGTATGGGGACAGGTCACACAAGACAGTTGTGCAACACAAATACAGCAAGCATCTCTTATCATACATGCAGAACATGGTGGAAACACCAGTCTGTGGGCCAAGCTGTTGCCACTGTAGATGCATATGTTATGGATCGCAATCCTGCCCTGTCCCCAGAATGGCCACAAACGCTATCACACAGGTCCAGCACACATCCTGGTGTCATATCACCTGTGTGTGATGTGGTCCCAAATGTCCGCTACATCCCCAGGATGCATCACACATGGTTGCAGAGGCCCAGCATGGGTCCTGGTGTTAGATCAACTGCATCTGTGTAATTCTCAGAGCTCCGTACTAACCCAAGGAGGCCCTGGTCCTCACTACAGTGGGCCATTAGAGATCCTGGTGTCAGGGTACCTGCATCTGTTTCATTATCACAGCTCTGCCCTAACCTCAGGAGACCCTGGACCTGATTACAGAGGTCCAGTAGAGATCCTGGTGTCAGGGTACCTGCATCAGTTGGGGTTTCACAGCTCTGCCCTAACCCCAGGAGACCCTGGACTTGATTAAAGAGGCCCAGTAGAGATCCTGGTGTCAGGGTACCTGCATCTGTTTCATTATCACAGCTCTGCCCTAACCACAGGAGACCCTGGACCTGATTACAGAGGTCCAATAGAGATCCTGGTATCAGGGTACCTGCATCAGTTGGGGTTTTACAGCTCTGCCCTAACCCCAGGAGACCCTGGACCTGATTACAGAGGCCCATTAGAGATCCTGGTTTCAGGGTACCTTCATCTGTTTCATTATCACAGCTCTGCCCTAACCCCAGGAGACCCTGGACCTGATTACAGAGGTCCAACAGAGATCCTGGTATCAGGGTACCTGCATCAGTTGGGGTTTTACAGCTCTGCCCTAACCCCAGGAGACCCTGGACCTGATTACAGAGGTCCAGTAGAGATCCTGGTGTCAGGGTACCTGCATCAGTTGGGGTTTTACAGCTCTGCCCTAACCCCAGGAGACCCTGGACCTGATTACAGAGGCCCAGTAGAGATCCTGGTGTCAGGGTACCTGCATCTGTTTCATTATCACAGCTCTGCCCTAACCTCAGGAGACCCTAGACCTGACTACAGAGGTCTATAGCCCAGCTAGGTATGTTGGTGCATGCCCCTGTTGCACACGGCCACAAATGGCCCATTACCTGGAGGCACAAGTTGTGTACACACAGGTAGAGTACACATCCTGGTGTTCTGGTAGTGGTTCCAGGGGATGTGTTCAGGGCCAGCCAATCCCCGCGTGAGACAAGAACACATCACTGATGTTGCAATACAGATATCATGATGGCATGGAGTGTGTGTCTGTGGATGTGTGTAGGTGATGCACACAGGTGGGTGCCGGACCCTGCAGGGGGTCAGGAAACACCTCCCCTGTATACCAGCATACCTACCCCACACATGGCATTGGGCTGCCATGTAATGGAAGGAGGGTGTAGGATCTGGGTAAGGCTGGTCTGTGGGGTTGCCCTCCTGACATGTAGGTGGCATCCCACACATGCCCAGAACCACAGCCACACATGCAGGCGGTGCTGGCAACAGGTAGTATAGGACCCACTGGCATGAGTAGCAGCAGCAACACCCTGCTATAAGTAGTGATGTGTGATAAGCGTTGGACATCCAACATAGATATCTGGCCCTAATGTTCCCACCCATTGCATTTCCACCCAGGTGGAGGACCTACGGAAAAAGGGACATGAGTTGCGGCTGCACTGTCCAGACGTACTCCAGCGGATACAGAGGAGGGTGCTGCAGCAACATGCCGGTGAGTGTCCCGGCCCCTGCAGCGCAGTGCAGCATGTCACAGTGGGCCAACTGCCTATGGGAGGCCACACTATGTTTATATGGCATTCTAATTGCATGATGGTGTGCTAATGACTGTCTACGCCCACAGAAGCTGCTGCCGCTGCTGCTGCTGGTGAGGGGACATCATCCTCAGGGTCACCCACAACACGCCCCACAGCTGCGGACAAGCCGGTGGAGGAGGAGGCAGAGGAGGAGGAGGAGGCGACAGAGGGGGCGGAGGTGCCAGAGGAGGAGGAGGCAGCGGAGGCGGAAGAAGATGATGGGGACATGGAGGGGGTGGAGGGTGGGGTGGGAGGTGAGGACGTAAGTGTGTGTGATGGTTTGTGGGGGAGGAGGAGGAAGAGAGCATGGAGGGTGACGAGGGTGGGTGGGTGTGCCGGGGGGAAGAGGGGGTATGGAGTGGGAGGGGGCGTGGAGGGGCAGGAGGGTGGGTGGGAACACAGGACAGCACAGGGCACTGTGGGTCCCTGCCAGCTGCTGCATGTGTGTGACGATGGTGCCCGTCTGGGTGTAGCTACGCCACCCACTGACACACACAGAGCCCACGCACATGCCACCACACAGACACCTGGCACCTTGTGTGTATGTGGTGGCATGTGCATCCGGGACCTGTATGTGGCATTGGAAAGCATGTTGCAGTGTCAGCGGGCCCAGGACTGCACCATCCGTTGGCTGGCAGGCTCCATTCAGTGGATGGCTGCCGAGATGCAGTGTGTGGCTTTTAGGAGCATTGTATCTCGACAGCCATCCCCTGCTATGGCGGCCTTTGTGCTTGCGGCAGGTACACTGGGGGATGTGGATGGCTTGCGGTTGCCTGATGAGAGAGATGGTGTCGATGGGCCTGGGGCACAGGGCGGGGGTGCAGGCCCACTCCAAAACTGACCTGCAGCTGTGTGGGCAGGCCAGGCAGGGCCTGTGCAGGCATGGCGCAGGAGATGTGCCAAGTTGCAGGCTCGCCAGTCTCGCCTCTACAGGCCCAGGGCCCGGCTCCAGGACATGCATGAGGACCAGGTCATCTCCCTCTACCAGCTGAGCACAGGGGCTATTACAGAGCTCTATGAGGATCTGAGACCTGACCTCGAGCCCCTGACTGGTCGGTCACATGCCATACTGGGTTTGGTCAAGCTCCTTGGTGCCCTACATTTCTTTGCCTCCGGCTGTTTCCAGTCATCTGTGGCTGCGGTGGGTGGCATGAGCCGCCCCACCTTCTCTCGCTGTCTCCACCAAGTACTGCGTGCCATGGTCAGCCGGGTTGGGAATTACATTGCATTTCCCAACACTAGGCAATAGTGGGGGGCCCTGAACCATGCCTTTGAGGCCTTTGCCGGGTTACCACACATGATGGGAGCAATTGATTGCGCACATGTTTTCTCCACGTGTGCATAGTCTGTTTTTAGTTTGCTTCTCTCTGATCAGAGAGGAGCAGTGCTTTTTACAGTGCTCTGCTAGAAAAGTGGATTTTGCCTCCTGAGACACCTTGCTGTGAGTTCTAGCTGTTTATTTAACTATTTATTGTTTGTCTAACTGTTTATTTAATTATTTATTGTTTGTCTTAGTGGTGTGCTAGTTCAGCTTTCTCAGCTGTAATTTACCTTGCCTCTCTCAACTAACTGGGCTTTGTGTGGTAGCCAGGTTAACTGTTCATTTTAAATTAAATCTCTCTCCCCAGACCCTGCTGTGTGTTTAAACGTTTTCCTGCCCTAGCCTGCTTGAGTGAATCCTCCCCTCCCCCCCCCTTGCTGAGATATTGTGTAGCCTTCTTCCTGTTTTCTCCACGTGTGCATAGTCTGTTTTTAGTTTGCTTCTCTCTGATCAGAGAGGAGCAGTGCTTTTTACAGTGCTCTGCTAGAAAAGTAGATTTTGCCTCCTGAGACACCTTGCTGTGAGTTCTAGCTGTTTATTTAACTATTTATTGTTTGTCTAACTGTTTATTTAATTATTTATTGTTTGTCTTAGTGGTGTGCTAGTTCAGCTTTCTCAGCTGTAATTTACCTTGCCTCTCTCAACTAACTGGGCTTTTTGTGGTACCCCCTCCCCCCTGCCCCCCTCCCCCCTGCTGAGGGTTCAGGACAGGGTACCTTGTAACTGCCCTCTTTAATAGGACTTATCTCCCTCCCTCCCTCCCCAGCACCCACCCACCCCTGGGGTAATTGTAGTTTTATAGGTACTTGCACATCTTAGAGGAAAGGGGCTGCTCACAGGTGCAGCTCGTTATCCAAATCAGTCACACACGGAGGACCTGAGATTAATTAATTAATTAAACTTTAGGTACACAAGGTATATTAGGGGTATTAGATACACTTTTATTGGTATAAGCATCTACACCAATCCTTATTATATACAGAATTTAAAAGATCTAAACACAAGCTTTAAACTAAGATGCAGACAGAAGTCCAGCAACGAGATGGGGGTTCTCCGGTCTTTTGCATTGAGTGTCACATGTATGATTTTCTCCCAGCTGGTGAGAGGTCTTACGTATGCACTAAGTGCAAAGAACTCTTTGCTCTCAGGGAACGAGTCCATTCTCTAGAGGCTAGAGTAGCAGACCTGGAAGACATAAGAAAGACAGAGAAGTACATGGACGTGACCTACAGGGATATAGTCCTGAAGTCCCACCTCCAGTCTGGCAGCATCCCTGTTGCCATGGAGGAGAGAGGTCACGTGACAGGAGAGCATCACCCTGGTGTGGCAGGAAGTGATCCTGTAACTAGGACCTGTCCTCCAGGTGATGTAAAACCCTCTCGCACCGAGGGCGTTTCTCCAGGGCCATGTGCCCATGAGGGAAGGGTCAGGACTTCTGTTATAGTCGGTGATTCAATCATCAGGAATGTAGATAGCTGGGTGGCTGGTGGACGTGAGGATCGCCTGGTAACATGCCTGCCTGGTGCGAAGGTAGCGGACCTCACGCACCGCCTAGATAGGATCGTAGATAGTGCTGGGGAGGAGTCTGCAGTCTTGGTACATGTTGGTACCAATGACATAGGAAAATGTGGTAGGGAAGTTCTGGAGGCTAAATTTAAGCTTTTAGGTAGGAAGTTGAAATCCAGAACTCCCAGGATAGCGTTCTCCGAAATGCTTCCTGTTCCACGTGCAGGACCCAAAAGACAGGCAGAGCTCCGGAGTCTCAATGCGTGGATGAGACAATGGTGCAAGGATGAGGGTTTTGGATTTGTTAGGAACTGGGGAACATTCTGGGGAAAGGGGGGGCTCTTCCGAAGGGATGGGCTTCACCTTAATCAGGATGGGACCAGACTGCTGGCATTAACCTTTAAAAAAGAGATAGAGAAGCTTTTAAACTAGAAAATAGGGGAAAGCCGACAGTCACCCAGGAGCGCATGGTTCGGACAAAGGTATCCTTGAAGGATACTACCAAAAGCAGTGAGGTTCCAAAAGGGAGTATAGTAGTCCAAATGCCCTTGAATAAGGAGCAGACAGAGCATAAAGATTCCAAATTACCCCTGCCTACCAATAGCCAGATTAATATGAATAAAATACAGTCTCTAAAATGCTTGTATGCCAATGCTAGAAGTCTAAACAATAAGATGGGAGAGTTAGAATATATAGCACTAAATGAGAGGTTAGATATGATTGCACTCTCAGAGACATGGTGGAAGGAGGATAACCAGTGGGACACTGTGATACCTGGATACAAACTATATCGTAATGATAGAGCTGATCAAATTGGTGGAGGGGTTGCGCTCTATGTTAGAGAGGGCATTGAGTCAGAAAGGATTAAAGTTTTGCAGGGAACAAAATTTGCTGTAGAATCTCTATGGATTGAAATTCCATTTATGAAGGGGAAGGTGATGGCAGTGGGAGTATACTATCGACCGCCTGGCCAGAATGAACAAATGGATGATGAAATGCTCAAAGAAATCAAGGAAGCTAACAAAAGTCACAACAGAGTAGTAATAATGGGTGATTTCAATTACCCCGGTATCGACTGGGTCAGTGTCACGGCAGGACAAGCTAAAGAGATAAAGTTTCTAGATGGAATAAATGACTGCTTCTTGGAGCAGCTGGTTCATGAACCGACCAGAGGGGAAGCCATACTGGACCTAATCCTTAGTGGAACGCCAGATCTGGTGTAAGAAATAAGGGTGTTGGGACCACTTGGCAATAGTGATCATAGTATGATCATGTTTGATTTAATTAGTGGAGGACAGATAGTAAAGGAATCCACAGTATTACCTTTTAACTTTCAAAAGGGAGACTATGATAGAATGAGGAATATAGTTAGGAAAAAACTAAAAGGAGCGGTTCCAAAGGTTAAAGACTTACAGCAAGCTTGGGTGTTATTTAAAAATACTATCCTCGAAGCCCAGACCAGCTGTATTCCACGCATTAAGAAGAGTGGAAGAAAGTCCAAAAAACTGCCAGCATGGTTTAAAGGTGAGGTCAGAGAGGCTGTTGCTGCCAAAAAAGCAACCTTCAGGAAATGGAAAAAAGAGCCAAATGATGAAAACTGGAAACAGCACAAGCACTGGCAAGTTAAATGCAAAGCATTGATAAGGCAGGCAAAGCGGGAATTTGAGAAGAAACTTGCTACGGAAGCAAAAACACAAAATAAAGACTTTTTCAAGTACATTCGTAGCAAAAGGCCTGTGAGAGAGTCAATTGGACCATTAGATGATAGAGGGGTAAAAGGGGCAGTAAGAGGAGACAAGGCTATAGCGGAGAGACTGAATGAATTCTTTGCTTCGGTCTTTACTGAGGAAGATGTAGGGATGTTACCCAAGACTGAAGTGGTATTTAAAGGTGATACTGCAGAGGAATTGAGAGAAATATCGCTACACACCGGGAAGATATATTACAACTATTTGATAAACTGAATAGTAGCAAATCACCTGGACCGTATGGTATACATCCCAGAGTGTTGAAAGAACTGAAATATGAGATTGCAGACCTGCTATTGGTAATCTGTGAACTTTCATTAAAATCATCTGTAATACCTGAAGATTGGAGGGTCGCCAACGTAACACCAATTTTTAAAAAGGGTTCCAGGGGTGACCCAGGAAATTACAGACCGGTGAGCCTGACGTCAGTACCAGTGAAAATGGTAGAAACCATCATAAAGAACAAAATTACACAGCATGTAGATAGTCATGGCGTAATGGGAGACAGCCAACATGGCTTTAGACAAGGATGATCTTGTCTTACTAATCTGATATGTTTCTTTGAAGGTGTGCATAAACAGGTAAACAAAGGTGAGTCGGTTGATATAGTGTATCTGGACTTCCAGAAAGCTTTTGACAAGGTCCCCCATCAGAGACTTTTGGCGAAGCTAAAAAGTAATGGGATAGGAGGCAGTGTACTATTATGGATCGGGAACTGGTTAAAAAATAGAAAGCAGAGGGTAGGGCTAAATGGCCAATATTCCCAATGGAAAAAAGTGAATAGTGGAGTACCCCAGGGATCTGTACTGGGTCCGCTACTTTTTGACATATTCATAAATGACCTGGAAAAGGGAATAACTAGTGAGGTTATCAAATTTGCAGATGACACAAAACTGTTTAAAGTTGTTAAAACCCAAGAGGATTGTGGAAAACTGCAGGAGGATCTGGATAAATTGGAAGACTGGGCATCCAAATGGCAGATGAAATTTAATGTGGACAAATGCAAAGTTATGCACCTAGGAAAGAACAACCCACACTATTGTTACACGATGCAAGGCTCCACATTAGAAACCACCACCCAGGAAAAGGATTTAGGAGTCATCGTGGATAACATGTTAAAACCCTCCGCCCAGTGTGCAGAGGCGGCCAAGAAAACAAATAGAATGCTAGGTATCATAAGGAAAGGGATGGAGAATAAAACAAAGGATATTATAATGCCTCTGTATCGCTCCATGGTACGACCGCACCTTGAATATTGTGTGCAATTCTGGTCACCGTATCTTAAAAAGGACATAGCGTTATTAGAAAAAGTACAGAGAAGAGCCACCAAATTGGTGAAGGGGATGGAAGGCTACTCCTATGAAGAGAGGCTAAAAAGGTTAGGGCTCTTTAGCCTGGAAAAGAGACGGCTGAGGGGAGATATGATAGAGGTCTATAAATTAATGAATGGAGTGGAACGGATAAACGTGGATCAATTGTTTACGCTATCAGAATATAGAAAGACTAGGGGACATGTAATGAAGCTACAGGGTAAACTATTTAAGACAAATAAGAGAAAATATTTTTTCACTCAACGTGTAATCAAACTCTGGAATCTGTTACCGGAGGATGTAGTAAGGGCTGTTAGTATAGCTGGGTTTAAAAAAGGTTTGGACAAGTTCCTGGTGGAAAGGTCCATAAACCACTATTAAAAAGGGACCCAGGATATCAATGCTTGACCCAGTACAAGCATTGTGGAACCTGTGTCTTTTGAGGATATTGCTAGGTACGTATGACCTAGATTGGCCACTGTTGGAAACAGGATACTGGGCTTGATGGACCTCGGTCTGACCCAGTATGGCATGTCTTATGTTCTTATGTTGCCCTGGTCCTGCCCAGAGACAGGGAGGCAGTGTTCCGCAACCGCAAACACTACCACTCCCTGAATGTTCAGGTTGTATGTGATGTAGGTATGCGTATACTTAATGTGGTCCTGCGGTTTGCAGGGTCCACCCATGACTCCTATATCCTGCATCACTCGGCACTGTTCAGGCATTTTGAGGCTGGACAATTCGAGGACTGTGTCCTGCTGGGTGGGTATTTGTCATCTCTGACATGCACATCGTATTGCCCTGCTATCCGCAAGCATACATGTGTGACTTTGACGTGTGTCCCGGGGTGTGTGTGTGTCTCATCTGTGTGTGTGCGTACTGCCGGGGGGGGGGGGGTTGGTGCCAGGTCTTCTGTGTTGCGGTGCTGTGTGTTGGTGGCACACTGACATGTGACGTTTCAAGCCCTTTGGCATTGTGTGTTTCAGTTGGCACGGTACCACACACATGTATGCGTCCTGTTTATCACCTGTGTGGTGCTGTCTATGCCATCCTGCCTAGCATGGTGGGGTAAGGTTTCCCATCGCATGGTCTGTTTGTGGGGAATAGCACGACCGTCACATGCTTGCACATGTGTGCATCCCTGCCCTTGTCCAGGGTGCATTGCATGTGTGTCTCTGATGTGTTGGGGCCTGGTGCCAACACCTTTTGGCCTCTGGTGTCTGCCCATGTGTCTTCTGTGGTTCATGTTAATGTTGGTTGCACCCCGTCTACTTCCCCCTTGCTCTGCACCTCACACCTCCAGACACTGGCGCATAATGGTTGTGTCCCATCATGTGTTCCCTTATGTTTCCATCTGACCTGTAGGTGCTGTGGGTCTGCACCTACATTCATGTGTGCATGTGTGTGGACCTACCTGTTTCGAAAAACGTTTGACCTCCCCCCGGATTCTCCTCCCTGATGCAACCGTAGGTTGCTGTCCTGTCCTAGCCGAGTTTGGTCCTGTTATTCCCCTGTTTGTCAGTGTTGGTTGAGTCTGTCTGTGTTTGGTTGTGATTATTGTTTGATGTTTTTATGCTTTGTGCTATTCTTTCTCTTTCTTTCCTGTCATTTTTGGCATTCTTTTTCCGTAGTTTGCAGTGTTGACCTTTTATTTTCTTTGTACACCGCTTTAATGTCTTGACGTAAGCGGTCTATCAAGTGTAAAATAAAGATAAAAGATAAACATAAAGACATCAGCTACTGGTTTAACGTTCAACATCTGTTTCCGCAGGTGACGCAGGATATGGGTGTCGGACATAATTGCTAACCCCTGTGCGTCTACCACGGATACTTGCAGAGTGGAGGTACAATGAGGCCCATGCCTCCAGTCGCTCTGTCATTGAGCGCACCTTTGGCGTATTGAAAAGTCGCATCAGGTGTCTGGATAGGACCGGCGGGGCCTTACAATACCAGTCCGTGACAGTGGCAGAGATCATTCTTGCCTGTTGCATCCTGCACAACATTGCTCTCAGGCACGGTATCAATGTCGACATTAATGAGGATCCTGAAGACCATCCAACGTGCCCCCCTGTATGTGGCCGTGCTGACACACAAGAGGGCGCAACACTCAGGCACCAGCTTATTGAGGAGCTATTTTCATGTGAGTACTGGATGTGTCTGCATTTTACTTTTGAGCATATACCTGTACTACTGCTGCTACTGAGCATTGGTATCGCACTACCGGTCATACACAGCACTGCACTGACATTGCTGACACAATGCCTGGCCATCTGAGCTTAGACTGTGGTCCAACTGCTAACACAGATGGTGTGGGCGGGGGAAAACCGCGGGTGGAGGTGATCAATGTTGTCACAGTTAATAGGCTTAGGTGATGTGGTGGGCTGACATGCAGGACTTTGAGTTGTTTGTTCTGGTGGCTGCCCTGCAGCCACAGGTAGTTGGTTCCAGGCTTTGGGTGCTGCAAGGTGACACTTGTGTGGTCCCACATTCACAGTGTGTGCGCGGCCCAGATATGGGACCAGTTGGCTTGATGTGTGGGGATGCCATTTGGGGGTTATGAGGGGATTGAATGTATTGTATGCGCTGATGAGCAGGGACTGTGTATTATGTGTCTTGGTATAGCGATGCATACAGGTGTCAGCAGTGTTTACATGCTCATTAGTGGTAGTCATATTTGTGATACCTGGGTTATGCGGGTCACGGTACAGGCCAAACACAGAGTGCCTCCACGTGTAGTTCAACAGGTGCGTCTTGGAATTGTCTGGGGCCTGTGGGGTGTCGTGGCCGGAGGGGTGTTACTGTCAGACGGATGCTGTTGGTAGCTCAGCCATGCAGCACAGTGTTGCATACCTTGCAGCAGACATAGATGGTTTTGACCCAGACCAGTGAGGTTTAGGTTACAGTGACCAGGGTGGCAGGTGATGGAGGGGGCCATTAGTGCTTTGTGTGTGTGTTCTGCAGTGACAGCTTGTATATTGATGATGTTATCTAGGGGACACGGCAGGCCTGAGCTACATGATGGGTATGTGTGGGGAAGGGTAGTGGGGAGTCATGGATACCTGCTACCTTGACACCCATGTCGACAGAAGGTGTATCCAACCTATGCACAGACAGTGTAAGGCTTGGAGGGGGTCTAGGGGCGATGGCCCGATGTCATATCGTAGCCGTGCTCAATTCATGCAGCGGGGGTACCTGCAGCCAGCAATATGAGGGAGGACACTGATGTCATGGTGTGGTTTGCTAAACATAGCTCATGCTTGGTGAGATATCTTTGGAAAACATCAACGTACAGCTGCTAGGGATAGACAGGGGATGTGCCTGCTGCACAAAGGAACCGGGTATGGGCCCAGGGGAATGTAGCAGCCCCTGCATATATCCCATTCATACAGCACCTGGGACAGGGTTAGCAGCGGAGGTGGGTCCACAGGAATACACACTAAGGGTGATATGGGAGACATGTGTGGATGGCAGGCTTGTACCAAGACCTTTGGGTCACACACGTACAGGTTAGCACAGTGACGGTTGTGGTCAATGATCTGGAGGGCAGCAGACAGGTCCCAGAGGGGAAGGACAGGCTACAGGCCCTTGGACCTGGCCAGGGACATGTCAGTGGCATGTGTGGGGGATGACAATTAGGTACAGTGACATGAAGAACTGCCAGTCTGTGACGGGTCTAGGGGGTTATGGGAGATGGGGACGTGAGGCTGGTGTGTTTGTTGCACAGCTCTGACATGACATATGTATGTTTGCCTTGTGTTTCTCAATACACAGGACATGCTTGGTGACATTCCATGTGCTGTAGTGCAGTGTCAGCTGTGTGTACCTCATTCAACATGCAGGACAATGGGGTAGGTGGACATACAGTTGATGTTTGTGTGCAGAGAGTCCTGAACTACTGTCTACTGCACATATATTGTGGGTGTCCAAATTATCTTGCTCCCACGTACCCCATATGTTGATGTTGTCCACACATATCCACATGTGTTTGTGCGCAGTTTGTCTTATCCAGCAATGTCTCTGGGATACATCCAACAGGGCTGCATGTGTCCACAGGTCTCAGGTATTCTGGTGGTGTGCCCCACTTACACTCTTCCATGACATTGTAGCGTTGGCCAACAACAGTGTATCATAGCATTTGCCAAACCTTTATCTACACTATTTGCCACATGTGTACATACAGGCCATATGTTAATGGTGCCATGCTCACCTTCTCAAACTCTGTGTGTGTGTGTGCATTTGTGGGTGGCTCTTTTATGATACAGTGTTTATGCCGTTTTCATTATTATGTGGTGGGGGGGGGGGGATCGGCATACCTGTGAAGCGGTGGTGGGTGTGCTATCTCTCCCTTACTGGTGTTAACCTTGTGCACAGTGTGCACGTGTGTTGTGTGGTGTAGGTTGACCTATCTCATGTGTATTGACTGAACACTGCATAAAAGCATTTTTGTATCCCAGATGTCACCATAATGTGGGAATGCGGCGACAGCGGATGGACATGGGGGACATGGTTCTTCAACACATGTTGATGACATCGTCTGCCTTTATTGAGATGTTTTGGGGCCTTTGCCTGCCTGTGGGGATCCTGAGCAGACATTTGGTACAGACACACAGTGGGTAGCACCTTGGATTGTTTGGGTGTCACGTCAGCCTTTATATGTTTGTGTTTCACTGTTTGTTTCATGCACCTTCCCTGTTGGATTTCTGTGCACCAGCGCTAATGGAGATGGGGTGCAGCTGTGATACACCTGTCTTACTTGGCCATGGACATTACCATATCCATGGGACACACTTGTCTGTGGTTGCATTTCCAGATATCCACATCATGCCCAATGTTCTGTGTTGTGATCATGTTATGTTCGCCTGTGTGCCATTTCATGACATTGGTAATGATGTTTGACACCCTGCAATGTGCCCTGCTGTTGCGTCCAGCATACCATGACATTGTTTGTCCTTATTCTGACACAGGGCAGCGGTCACACACAGCACATCTACTTACGTGCATCTGCAGGCGACATCACCCACCTGTTAGAGGACCCACCAACACCATTCAACTATCGCTGGGAAATGGTGCCATTGGATGTTTTAACTGTGCTAGTGGGACACATGGCTATAATGACTATTGCTGATGGACTGCTACTTTACGTATGACAGGCCTGTCCAAAACACTGTTGCTACCGTCGTCTGTCTGGGTGTCCTGTTGATTACGAGAGACGCACATGACCCTTCGAGTACTGTGCCACATTGGGATATCACACTTGACTATGCATGCCCTGTGATTCATGGACAGTCTTAATGGGACATGTGGGGTTGCAGACGCCCTTTGCACTGTGGACACTGTGTACTGGTCCATATATGTGCATCACAGACTGGAGGAATCACTGTATGTTCTACATCCATCTGACATATTGTTAGTGTGCGTTGGCCATATGTGTAACATGCACCGCAGGATATCCTCATTTGTCGAGGTCACGGGGCATACAGCCATGCGTGTGGCACAGGGGCAACATTGTATACGTACTCTTGTATATGTCGGCCTACCCTGTACTTGGACATGACAATGTTGTTGCCACTCCACCTTGATGTTTACCCTCACCAAGGGGTTACAGTGCCTGTACGTCATTACTGTGTCATGGTTCACCATACATGGTGCATGTGCATGTGACTGGATATGTAGGTATACCACAACATGGGGCAGTGTGGCTTCTGTGTAGGGTACTGGCCCATGTTTGAACTTTCTTTCACACTCCATATACAGGTCATTGTGTTTGGCTACTGTACAGAGGTGCTGTTGTACATTGATTTACATACATAGCATTGCATGTCTGCACTGTCCTCTTTGTCCCCTGACGTAACGTCGCTCCCCTTCGCCCATGACATTTGCAGTGTGGCAGTGTGATTGTCCGTTTTCGTCCTTCATTTCTGCATCCCATGTATCATGCTCTATGTGTGCGGTTCATGTATCCTCGCCACCCATTGCTGGGAACCTGCTGCATGGTGATATCTCTGCCTGTGTGTGTGGTCCATTTTGTGGTCTTCTCTGGGATCATGTACCTCTTGTACCTGTTACCTTATCCTCATTTTGCATTTGTCCTTTGTTTTGTGTTACATTGGGGACACTTTCATTGCTATATCAGGCATCCTGGTGCAGCTGTGACCTATATATCTATATCTGTGTGTACACTTGCTTACATGCTGCTACTTCTGCTTTTTCAGGCTTTTGTCACCTGTATTGGCAGACGGATATGTTTTTGGGGAGTATTCCTGACTGATGCGTGTTGGTCCCTCATCATGCCCCGCCTAGTGTCTACATTCGACTGGGGCATCTGGGACGTGCAGCAACATGTGGTGGGTGGGGGGATACTGCATAGTGCACACCATAAAGCTACGGCACATTCTCTCTCCTGACCATCATCTGTTGACGTGCCAGTGACTTTGGGGTGACATGTGGGTAGCTGGCATGATCAATGTGTTTTCAGTTATTTCACTGTAACCAACCACCTTGATATTATTACAGCCAGTATATGCGGCATGTCTTCTGATTGACCAAAGTAAACGTATGTGTTTGACAACCATTTCTCTCTGCTGCTGCTTGACCACACTGACACATGTCTTTTGTTATGTTCAGTTACTGTACATGACCCATCTGTGCTCACATCCTTGTACGGTGGCAGCTGTCTATGTGGCAGCCGTCTGACACATCACAGGGTGCTAAGGATTTCCATATTGCCATTCCCTTTGGGGGACACTTTTGGGATGTGCTTGCTGTGGTGGTTTCTGATAGTGGTTCCAGACATGTGTTTGCGTGCCATAGGTTGCAGGTTCGGGTTCCACATGTTCTTTCATTTTGTCCATGTTTTGTGCTAACCTGACCAGGAGCTGACTGACGATATCTCTTCACTTTACACCCCAATATGCCCTTGCTGCAGTCTATCCGTCGCATATCAGCTGTTACATCTGACTCTTTCTTTGTACTGTCCATGGCGGCTTGGGGGATTGACATTGCTGTTGTTGATGTTATCTGTTCCATGTCTGTTTGTAGGTTCATGTCTCACATGTTCCTTTGCCATTCTGTTACCCTTTTTGGCCTGCTCCAAAGGGCATCCCATGCCGCACATTGGGTTTGGGTTTTTTGCTCTTTTGCATGCTGTGTCCACTGCATCACATTTCATTGTGTGTGCATGTGTTTATATGTGGCTGTCATCCCAATTACTGACTGTGATATGAGCTGTACACACCAGTTCCACATGCGCATTGCATCTTCGTTATTGTTGGGGTTGGCCTGTCCTGGCAGCCAGCTGTGTTTTGGTGTGGTGCCCTCCAGTGTTCTTGTCTGCACCCTTTGCTGTGACACTCACATTGGTGTTGTAGCTTACCGGTTTGTGCATTGCCATTTATGCTATTGGTCATGGGTTTGTTTCCTCTCTGTTCTAATTTTTTAATGCCTCTTGTCCACACGTACTTCCCTTACTGTTACAGACCTATCTGTGATGATCTGTGCTGCTGGCACATTGTACACTCAGCACTGTTGCCAATCATCCTTCTGTCGGTCTATCAGTGTCTGCAGGCTCTGTGGCATCCAGCCCTAATGTGCAGGCTGCTACCCCATGTCCTGCACTGGCACCATTTCCTGCATCGTGGCTCTTGCCTCTCCTGTGTGTGCTCTGCATGACACTGCTGCTCCTGTGTCCTTCTGTCATTGCACTTCTCCTGCCACTTCTACCTCCTCTGCTGGACACATCTTCCCATCCTCTGGCACACACTGTCATTGTTGCATGGTACATTACCATCACCCTGTGCATCGCTACAGCTGCCCCCGATATGTTTGTCCATTTTTCCACATGGGCTGGACACAGATTTGTCTGGTCCATCAGCTCAGATCTACTTCCTTCCATTACTTGTGCATTGTCTTTCCTTGTTGCTCTGTGCAGTGTTAGGGTTACATCTGTGTTTGGCCCATACCTCTCTTACTTTTCAACTTGGGGGACCTTACTGCCCTTGGCCAACATTTTTGGGGTCACCTATACATCCTTGGGGCATCTTAAGCCACACCTTAGCTTCAGCCAGCTTATGGGGTGCCTACTCTGGTGCCTTGGGAGTTGGCAACCTTTTGACATGGCCTCTGGGGCACATTATAAACCACCTTGGCTTATGTTGTGGTTTAGGACGTGGCTTCTGGTGCACCCTAAAAGGTGCATTAGTTTATTGCACTGGGGTGCGGGAATTATTTGCTGGCAACACAGATTGTTGTACTGTTTCAAGCAGGAAAAGGAATTACTTCAGCCAACTGTATTCATTTGGCCCACTGGGTAATTGAACTCATGACCCCTGTTTCAGCAGGCATTGTAATAACCACTGTGCTACACCTCTATTACTGTGATTGCAGGTCAGCACACAAAGTTAAGGTTAATGCGCGGTAACGCGCACAGCTCCCTCGATCATGTGATAATGAGTGTGGCGCACTTTATCGCGCGATAACCCGCAATTGCTAGCTTAAGACCGGAACGCCCACTCCTTTTATGGCATCCTGCACATTATCGCTGGGCGCACGTTAAGACGGTTTAGTAAACATACCCCACTGAAAAAGTGAGCATGCTAAACAAATGCTTCTGCTCTGTTTTTACTAAAGAAAATCCTGGAGGAGGACCACCTGTGATTGACAAATATACAAATGTGAATGGAGTAGATACCACACCATTCACAGAAGACAATGTGTTAGAACAGCTTGCAAAACTGAATGTGGACAAGGCCATGGGACCGGATGGGATACATCCCAGGATTCTAAAAGAGCTCAGAGAGGTTCTTGCAGGGCCATTAAAGGATGTTTTTAATAGATCCTTGGAGACAGGAGAAGTTCCACAGGACCGGAGAAGAGCTGATGTGGTACCTCTTCACAAAAGTGGTAATAGGGAAGAGATGACAAACTACAGGCCAGGAAACCTTACCTCGGTGGCAGGAAAAGTAATGGAGGAACTCCTGAAAGAGTGAATAACGGACTTTCTCGAAACCAACAGGTTGCATGATTCAGGACAACATGGGGGTATGTTTACCTAACTGCAATAATGAAGCACCCTAGGCACCCACCTACCTGTGCAGTGGATGGCCTGGGACTGCACACTACCAGCACCGACAGCATATGGTCATGTCAGCATGGAAGGCGTGTGTGTGCTTTTGCTAGAGGGGGCAGTGGCACCTGCCTGCAGTGGACATAGGCCTTGCCCTGTACCAGTACGTGGAGTGCATTGCAACAGAAAAGGTCTAGCTAAGGAAAAGTAAAGGTAGCCCCAGGGACTGCTGTGCTTCCGCATAAACAGTGTGGTGCAGTACACACAGCCAGTGTGTCCTGGAGCAGAGTCACAGGTTCAGGTCCCAGTTGTGGATCCTGCAGAGCATGTCCCTATATTTTACCCTACAATGCAGATGTGACATCAACATGGACATAGGCCATGCCCTGTACCAGTACGTGGTGTGCAGTGCAACATAAAAGGTCTGGCTGAGGAAATGTACAGGTAGCCCCAGGAACCACCATGCATCTGTGGCAGCAGTGTGGTGCAGTACACCCAGCCAGTGTGTTCAGAAGCAGAGGGTCACAGGTTCAAGGCTCAGCTGTGGTCCCTGCAGAGCATGTCCCTATGTTTTACCCTACAATGAAGATACAACAGCAACATGTGCAAAGCCCAAAGCGGCAGTGAACAGGGGTACAAACACCCACTCACACAGGCTCCACAATCCAAAGATACATGGAGAGTCAGGCTGTTGGCCCCAGCATTGAGCCGCAGTTATCACCAGAGCGCTACTACTACCTTCTGCACAGTTTAGCAATGTCGGCACTGTGATCAGGACCAGTGTGGCGGGCAGGGTTGCCAACAACTCCTATCCTTGCACAATGCTGCAATAGGAGTGTGTGTGTGTGTGTGTATGGCTGTCCATTGTTATGTGGCTGCCTATACCTCACTGGGCCCACAATGTCCCACTGTTTCCAGCATTAGCCTGAAAATGTGCATAATGAGGAGCAAGGTATTGTGGGTATGGCCCGGACAGGACGGATTGGCCAGGATGCATCTGCACAGGGTGTAGAGCAATGGGTGGGACACTGTAGTGCCCGACCACCACCTGCATTGACAGGCTGGCCACAGCATGTCATGCTAGGAGGTCACTCCCACTGAGCAGTGACCATGGCATTTCTAAGTTCCCACATAGTGCTCTACACTATCTATCTGCAGTAATACTTCTGTGTTCCCAGTTCTGGGCCTCAATCACTGAGATATCTGCCTGGTGTCTGTGCTGTGTATCCCACCTCTGGGTGCACATAGATCCTTTGTGAGCATGCATCATGGGCTGGTCAGTGGACTGTCTGACGTTAGTCTGTGCATGGTTGGAGCGCCTTGTAGGGTGCTGCAAGTGCAGTCTGACTGTGCTGTCTGCTGGTGAATGGCAAACCGTGGTGTGGGGAAGTTGAGGTTTTTCCAGACCTACCCCCAGCATTACTGCTGATCTGCCACTGCCCCAGTCACAGGTATGGCTTGGGCCCACCAACCCTGGAGGGCTGTCTTTTGCCAGCAGGATGTGGGTTGCTGGTCCTACAGCCATTCTTCAGGGATCTGGCATATGTCCCTCCACTGCCTCACCTACAAAAAGGGTGATTGGGGGCCCTTTGGGGTATTTAGTGTATACCACTTTGATCTGTAGAGGCACTGCTACATAAACCTCATGCGTGTCTAGACACCCTTCTGCCCTGGTAACAAATACCCATAGCAGCCAGACCTTAACACTGCACATGCACTAATCTGGGGAGTGACTGCAGAATACAGATGGACACAGAATTACCTTTGGTTGCACTGCACACACTTGTAACACACTTGTAACAATGGGGATGTACAGCAGGACCTATCACTAGCACCATATGCACTGTGGACCTAGTGCTGGGTGCCCATCCTAACCCTCAGGGTGAACAGAGAACCTACACAATTGCATGGTCTGTAGCTACTCTGTGCCAGTATCACACACTGTCAGCTCGTCTTACCAAGCTGAGGTACCGGAGAGGTGCAGACCCCATTTGGTGATCAGCTGTAGACAGCTATTCAGCATGTGCATTGCATCATGGGTACTGGTGGAGTTACCCTATCCTGGCACTCAGAGAAGTTTGTGTGGTGACCTGCAATCCTTCTGTACCCAGCCATTGCTATGAGAACAGTCATGGAGGTATAGCCTACTGGTTAGTACAATGATGTTCTAGGCAGTGTTCATGGGTTCAACTCCTTATTGTTTCTTCTTTCCATGCCTGTCCTACTCAAATAGTTTGCATACCTGTAACAGTCAGATTTTTGCAGATCTGTGCTGCCAGCCCATAATACCCTCACCACAGTGCCTGGGGGAAGTGTGGATGTCTATGCAGGCACCCTTACCCCATATCACACACCATAGGCAGCCACCTACCGGCACACTGGATGGCCTGAGATTGCGCACCACCAGCACCACTGGCATAAGTGAATGTCAGCATGGTGGCGGAGGGGTGCTGGTGATGGAGGGGGCAGTGGCATCTGCCCACAGCAAACCAAGGCCAAGCTCTGTTTAGGTGGGTGCCATGTACTGCAAAAGACGTCTGTCTGACGAACAGTAATGGTATCCCCAGGGAATAACCTGCCTCTGTGGCAACAGTTTGGTGCCAATGTGTTCAGGGGGGCCAATGTGTTCAGGGGTGCCAATGTGTTCAGGGGGGCAGAAGGACACAGGTTCAAGTCCCAGCAGTGGCTCCTGCAGACCATGTCCCTATATTTTACCCAGTACTAAACCATGGTAATAAAGAAGGAACCTTTATTGCAGATAAAACAAACATGCCTGAAACGCCTATATTTTACCCTACAGAGCACATACACCATAGACATGTGCAGTCCCTAGAGCAGAGGTTCCCAACTGCAGTCCTGGAGGGCCAAACACAATTCAGGTTTCATGCTGTCTCTAAGAAATATGCTTGAGATGCATTTGTATGCACCGCCCCCATTGTATGCAAATGTATCTCATGCATATTCATTAGGGACAGCATGAAAACCTGAATCGTGTTGGGCGCACCAGGACTGGAGTTGGGAACCTCTGCCCTAGAGCATAGGCCAACAGGGCCACAAACACCCATACCCACAGCCTCCACTTTCCAAAGCGTCATGGAGAGTCAGGCTGTTGGGCCCTGTGTGGAGCAGCATCTACCAATACTAGCACCTGCATACATTAGCAGTGCCGTCATAAACATGGAAACACATTCCACATATATCAAAAAGTTGCTATGATCAATGTCAGATAACAGATCCTAAATTAAGCATAATTTGTTAAACACATTAAACACAATTTGTTAACAGAGATTCATCATAGCAACCTTTTGATATATGTGGAGTGTGTTTCATATTTTGTTACTGACAGTGTTTACCACCCCAGAGAGTGACCCTAACAGTATTGAGTACCATAGCAATGCCTGCATTGTGCCCAGGACTGGTGTGGCGGCCACGGCTGTCAACCACCTCTCTCTTTGCACAATGCTGACATAGGTGTGGGAGTGTGTGTATGTCTACCCAGTGTTTTGTGGCTGCCTATACCTTACTGAGCCCCCAATGCTTGCACTGTCTCCAGTGTTAGCCTGCCAATGTGCATAATGAGGAGCAAGGTATTGTGGGTTTGGTCCGGACACAGCGGTCTGGGCAGGATGCATATGCACAGGGCATGGGCAATGGCTGGGCATTGCCCATGTTCCCTGTAAAATAGTTATCTCCAAGTTATAATGCCCTGTTCATTGTAATTTCAGTTTGTTCAATGTAAACCGCCTTGATATCATGAAAGGCGGTATATAAGAAATGTTAAATAAATAAATAAATAAAATTGTAATGCCTGAATACCACCTGCACGGACAGGGTGGCTACAGCATGTCCTGCTGGGAGGTCACTCTTACCCTGACTGAGCAGTGACCATGGCATGGCTAGGTTCCCCCATAGTGCTATACAGTATTACTCTCAAGTGATATCTATGAATTTTTTTTTTGGTGGGGTCAAATTGCTGATGTACTTGCTTGGTGTGTGTGTGTGTGCTCACATCCCATTTTTGGGTGCACACAGTTTTTCTAGGAACATGCACTATGTACTAGCTAGCAGACTGTCTGCAGTTAGCATGTGTGTGGCTGGAACACCTTGCAGGGTGCAGCGGGTGTAGACTGACTGTGCCCTCTGCTGCTGAATGTCAGATAGTGGTGGGGGGTGGGGCAGCTGAGCATTTCCAGGCCTGTCTGCCAGTGTCCTTTGTAATGCGTACAGATCCGCATTGACTGCCCTGTAGAGTGCCTATTCCCCAGCAGGACTGGGGTTGACGGTCCCCTCTACTACTACCATTGCAGAAATGTAGAATGTGGATCTGTTGGTGGGAGATCCTGTCTCCCACCCTGACCCACAGAGAGAGCGCAGGTTGGATGGTGCTACATAATCTGCTTTTGGGTCCAAAAAACACCCTTCTCTTATAACATGTGACCATGGAACCACACCAGACATGCACCATTCTGGGTACATCATAGTCCACAAAGGATAGATGTAATTGGGAAATACAGATGGAGAGAGGTGTGTCTGCAAGGACTAACTACCACCAACTGGCATGGATGGGGACCTGCAGCACAGCCTATCTCAGCCATGCCATGTGCTGCGGACCTGGTGCTGGGCGCCCCATCTCACCCTCAGGGTGAGCACAGGAACCATACAATGTCGCAGTCTGTAGCTACCTTGTGCCAGTAACACACATGGTCAGTTCCCCCTATCAGGCCGGGGTGCTAAAGAGGCGCATACCCCATCTTGTGATCAGATGTAGGCTGCTGATCTGCATGTGCAGTGCATCATGGGTACGAGTGGGTTTACTGTATCCTGGTGACCACAGCAGACAGTTTGTGTGGTGACCTGCAGTCTTTCTGTAACCAACCAGTGGTGTTTTAGATGCTATTGAGATGTAGCCCACTGGTTACTTCAATGGCTGCAGAGGCAGAGGTTGTGGGTTTGATCCTACAGTGGTGTTATTTAATAAGCCTGTCTGAGGCTTTTCCTTTTAATTTAGATCAGTGCTGCCAGCAAAAACACCCTCACAGTGCCATAACCTAAGGTGCCTCATAAGGCGGACAGGGCACTTTATAATGTGCCCTATGGAGTGCCTTATGTGGCACCTTAGGTTACGGCACTGTGAGGGTGTTTTTGCTTGGAGCACTGATTTAAATTAAAAGGAAATACCTCAGACAGCCTTCTTACATAACACCGCTGTGGGATCAAATCCATGACCTCTGCCTCCATGGTCATTGCAGTAACCAGTGGGCTACATCTTTATAGCTTCTAACACAGCGCTGTCATGAACTTAGGGTTAACGAGCATTAACGTGCCATGGCGACCACTATCGCGGGATACCGATTCCTTGCAACCTTCCCTCCAGACCGCCCACTACCTTATATGGCATTCTTCACATTAACACTGCAACTAGCACCGGTAACATTAAGACAATTTGGTAAACATACCCCCTTAGACTTGGACAAACATTCCAATGAATGAAAAGGATGCATGAGAATTTATCAGCACACTTAGGAGTATGTTTACTAAACAGCGATGACGTCACAACGGCGACATTATCGTGCAATACATAACGCTATTATCGCGCGATAACGTTACTATCGCGCGATAACGTTACTATCGCGCGATAACGTTACTATCGCGCGATAACGTTATTATCGCGCGATAACGTTATTATCGCGTGATAACGTTATTATTGCGCGATAACGTCATTATCTTGCGATAACTACGTTTTTCACGATAACGTCTCCGGCGGCATTAAGGCACACAGAGGATGGAGTAAGTCTTTCCAGAGGGCAGAGAGAAGGGGTCAATTGGTGGAGAGTGGGCGGTGAGAGGCTCCAGGCACACTAACGCTGTAAAATGTAGGGCAGAACATTACTGTGATTGGAAACCTCGCGTTAGAGGCACAATTGCAGGAGAGAGAAATCTTTTCAGTCAGCAATGTACAGCAAAGGCAGGGAGACCCAGAAAGGTGGATGTATCTGTGATTCACTTATAGAGGTTTGAGTTTTGATATTAACATGTGCAGCAACAGCATAGTGCCCAAGTATGAAAGGACACTATGATGAGGCTGCAAATGAGGTACAGGGGGCTGCAGGCGGGACATGCAGTGGGGCAGCTGGGGCACAGGGTGGACTAGGCAGATGCCTAGGTTGCACATAGGAACGCAGAAACGGAAAATAAGCAAGACAGCAACTGACCAACGTCAAACATGCTTATGAGTGTGTGTGCCACAGTGCCCCATCCATGGGACAGTACCCAGCAGGTACCCCAAAGTGCAGATAACATTCCCAGGGGGAAGCGTGGATGTCTATGTAGGCACCCCTACCCCAGACCCCACACCATAGACAGCTGCTTACCAGCACACTGGATGGCCTGGGACTGAGCACCACTAGCACCACTGGCATAAGGGCATGTCAGCATGGTATGGGAGGGCTGCTGGTGGTGGAGGGGGCAGTGGCATCTGCCCACAGCAGACCAAGGCAAAGCCTTGTTTATGTGGGTGGCGTGCAGTGCAACAGACAAGGTATGCCTGAAGAACAGTCACAGTATCCCCAAGGAATGACTTGCCTCCGTGGTAACAGTTTGGTGCAGTACACACAGCCAGTGTATTCAGGTGCAGTAGGTCACAGGTTCAAGTCCCAGCAGTGGCTCCTGCATACCATGTCCCTATATTTTACCCTACAGAGCACATACACCATAAACATGTGCACTCCCTATAGCAAAGGTTCCCAACTGCAGTCCTGGAGGGCCAAAAACCATTCAGGTTTTCATGCTGTCCCTAATAAATATGCATGAGATGCATTTGTATGCATTGCCCCCATTGCATGAAAATGTGCCTCTTGCATATTTATTAGGGACAGCCTGAAAACCTGAATGGTGTTTGGCCCCCCAGGACCAGAGTTGGGAACCTCTGCCCTAGAGCATCAGCCAACAGGGGCACAAACACCCACACCCACAGGCTCCACTATCGAAAGCCCCATGAAGGGTCAGGATATTGGGCCTTGCGTGGAGCAGCATCTACCACGACTAGTGCCTGCATACCTTAGCAATGTCGTCATAAACATGGAAACACGCTCCATATATATCAAAAGGTTGCTATGATTAATTTCAGATAACAAATCCTAAATTAAGCATAATTTGTTAACAGAGAATCATCCTAGCAAGCTTTCTGATATATGTGGAGTGTGTTTCCTATTTTCTGTTCTCTGACAGTGTTTACCACCCTGGAGAGTGTCCCTAACAATATTGAGTACCTTAGCAATGCCTGCACTGTGCCCAGAACTGGTGTGGTGGCCAGGGCTGCTAACCACCTCTATCTTTGCACAATGCTGAAATAGGTGTGGGAGTGTGTGTATGTCTAAACAGTGTTTTGTGGCTGCCTACACCTTACAGAGCTCACAATGCTTGCACAGTTTCCAGTGTTAGCCTGCCAATGTGCATAATGAGGAGCAAGGTATTGTGGATATGGGCTGGACAGGGCGGTCTGGGCAGGATGCATCTGCACAGGGCATAGGGCAATGGCTGGAATATTGTAGTAGCCGACCACCACCTGCATGGACAGGGTTGCCACAGCATGTCATGCTGGGAGGTCTCTCTCACTCTGACTGAGCAGTGACCATGGCATGTCTAGGTTCCCACATAGTGTGATGCAGTGTCCCTCCCCCTTCCTTCCCCTGTCCCTGTGTTGTCTGTGAGTTTCCTTTTCTGGTGGTCAATCACTGACATACCTGCTTGGTGTTTGTGCTTACATCCCACATCTTGGTGCACATAGTCCCTCTGGGAACATGTACTGGCTAGCAGACTGTCTGCAGTTAGCATGCTTATGGCTGGAACACCTTGCAGGGTGCAGACTGACTGTGCACTCTGATGGTGATTGTCAGATTGTGGTGGGGGCAGCTGAGCTTTTCCAGGCCTACTGCCAGTGGCCTATGTGATAAGTACAGTTCTGCATCACCTGCCATGGGTGGTGTCCATTCACCAACTGGACTGGGGTTGCTGGTCCCACAGCCCTTCATCATGTCCCTCTACTGCCTCCATTGCAAAGATGTAGAGTGTGGGTCTGTTGGGGGCAGATCCTGTCCACCACCTTGACCCAGAGAGTACGATACGTGGTGCTACATAAGCCACATGTGAGTCCAGACACACCCCTGTTCTTACAACACTTGACCAGGACAACCACACTGGATATGCACTATTTCAGGTGCATCATGGTCCACAAGGGCTAAATGTGACTGGGGAATGCAGATGGACACAGGATTATCCTAGGTGTGTCTAAAAGGAATACTTGCCACACAGTGGCACTGATGGGGACCAGTAGCAAAGGCTATCTCAGCCAACCTGGGTACTGCAGACCTGGTGCTGGGTGACCCACCTCACCCTCAGAGTGAGCACAGAACCTGCACAATGTAGCTACTCTGTGCCAGTAACACACACGGTCAGTTCCCACTACGTGGCTGAGCTGCTGTGGAGACACATATTCCATCCTGTGATCAGATATAGGCTGCTGTTCTGCATGTGCAGTGCATCATGAGTACTGGTGGGTTTACCCTAGCCCAGTAACTACAGCAGACAGTTTGTGCGGTGACCTGCAGTCTTTCTGTAGCCACCCAGCACCATGGTAAAAGCTATAGAGGTGTAGCCCACTGGTTAATACAATGACTGCTGAGGCAGAGGCCATGAGTTCAATCCTGCAGTGGTGTTATTTAATAAGGCTGTCCAAGGCATTTCCTTTTAATTCCTGTAACAGTCAGACACCTCTCTACAATCTGTGTTTCCAGCCAAAACCACCCCTCACCTCAGTGCCATAACCTATAGGGCACATTATAAAGTGCCTTGTCAGCCAGGGTGCTGTATAAGGCACCCTATAGGGCACATGATAAGGTGCCTTGGCAGATAGGGCACTTTATACTGTGCCCTATGGGGCACCTTATAGAGCGCCTTATGTTACAGCACTGAGGTGAGGGTGTTTTTGCTGGCAGCCCAGATTGTAGAGATGTGTCTGAGTGTTACAGGCAAGAAATGGGATTGCTTTGAACAGCCTTATTAGATGGGACCTCTGAGGGATTGAACCCATGACCTCTGGCTTAGCAGTCATTGTATTAACCAGTAGGCTACACCTCTCTAGTTTCTAGCAGAGTGCTGGCATGAAATTAAGGTTACCACGGGTTAACGAGCCAAGGCACCCTCTATCGCATGTTAATCAGCCATTGCTACTTCAACGCCGGTACGCCCACTTCCTTATATGGCATTGCTAATGTTAACGCTGCACCTAGCGCCGGTAACATTAGCATGGTTTTGTAAACATACCCCTTAGAGAAAGCAGTACAGATTTTGCAAAGCAAGAAAAAAAAGACTTATTAATGAATCAGACCAGCAAAAAAAAACAGCAGCCGTACAGGGAGGAGGCACATCCCCATGTATGCCCGCACACATCACCTCCCCATCCCCCGCCACATCCCACCCCCAAACGCACACTGCTGGATAGCACCCACACCCCACAGCAAACACCAATGCGGCAGTCCGGCACACCTGCACTAACACCTAACCGTGCATACATACACCCTCCATTGCACACATATCACTCACACACACTATGACAGGCCCCAGTCATGATGCAGGTTCCCACCCCCCCCCCCCCCCGGACGCATGTAGCTCTGTGCCCACACCCCAGGTCACACTCACAGGGCACACCTAGTGCTGCACACAGTAGGTCCGTCACTCGCCACCCTGTCCCCCCAATTATACCTGACAATGTGGCACAGCACCTCCAGCGCCAAGACATGCTGCTCCCCCCCATGCCAGGTACATCACATTGCTTTGTGTTTCAAAAATATTACGGTCTCTATTAGAGTGTATTCAATTCAAAAAATTCAAAAGCAAAACACTCAAATAAAACAAAAAATCTCTGTTAGTCACAATGGTGGTATACTTCTTCAAACCAACTTGTTATTGTATCCACATTCACGTTCAAATCATACTCATACAGAGGAAGGTCTCAGCATTAAAGGGCCGGTGCTTTCCGTGACTAAAGAATCACTCAATCATAAACACCTTTATTCATCAGCCCAGTTCACATCAACGACCTCCTCCTCTGTATGAACCCCCAAACAAGTAAAGGAAAGCCGCAGAAAACTAACTTATCTTGCAGCAATTGCAATTTCAATAGGTCAATCCAACCCCGACGCCGCTAACCAAGCGCTTACAAGCGTTTCGCGAATCAGATCGCTTCTTCAGGGGGACACTAGTAACGAAGACAAAAACAAAAGCATACAATAATCAATATACCATGCAAATTATCTAAAGACATACCTACATAAAACCATTTAAAAACTCCCTCACTCACCCCACAAGGGTCAAGGCTCCATACGCGAAACAACCAGCTGCACTACTCTCGGCTTGATCTAAACCAGCCTTCACAGTCCATACAAATGCGCATGCACCCTACACCAGAACACCTGTTTATAAAGATCTACTAGCCTATCACAATCCGACGACTCCCAACCAACCAACTCCACCTGCTTATAACTCATCAGGCTTGCATTACCAACTCAAATACAGCTGCCCCAATCAATCTGAGCATTCAAGCCATCAGGGATTACCGTACCAACCATATAAATCCATCTCTGTTCACATACTATTAAAGTTTGCTCTCGGGTATGGCCATCACATCCCACTACCACCTGATCCAAACGAAAGCATCGTAAATCAGAAAATGAATGACCCTTTTCACTACAATGCAATACAATCGGAGCTTCCAATACCTTACATAAAATCCTAATTTTATGTTCCAAAATACACTTCCTGAACACTCTACTAGTTTTACCTATATATAATAGTTCACAGGGACAAAAAATCCCATAAACCACACAACACGAGGCACAAGAAGTGCTTTTTTTAACTTAAAGGTTCTGCCTCTATAGCACCCCTCCCCCCAGCAGCACAGGGGAAGGTATTATGGGAACAAACATAGCAGCTGCTGCTGCTGCCGCTGGGGCAACCGCAGACACATCTGTTCCACGGCGCCCCCCAGCCTGCCTAGCAGCGCCCCCTGACCCAATCTCCCGGTGTCGTCTCCCAGAGCTGCAAAGGGGGTGTCACCCTCCTGGGGCTCTGTTGGGACCATCGGGGCTGATGGGACACAGGATATGCCTGTTCCCCATCAGTGCAGGCAGGCTTAGCTGAGCCACGGGGGGTGAGAGACTCTCCTCGCAGCCCTGACTGGCCATGCCGAGGGGGGTTACTCAGGGGGCTCTGCTGGGCAGGTGGGGGGGGGGGCCTGGCTGGACACTGACTCTGCTGCAGCCAGTGCAGCAGTGGCAGCAGATGGTCTGTTTGTGTCATACATGTTTTCCCCATGGTGTTGGACAGTATGTTGCTTGGGTGGGGCCCCCTGAAACACGGGGCCCTGTGCAAGCAACATTTCTACTCATGGACCGGCCGGCACGATGTGCTACCAGGTTATGCGTATTCACACCCATACATAGCGGGCCCCCTATGTAGTACATCTGGACACCTGTTGCATGCATCACGGTGGGAGGTGCAACAGATGTCTCACAGATCACACTGTGTCTCACCCACAGGCACTCGGCAGGCACTGCTGACCATTTGTGAAGAGATATGTGGCCAATGGGAGGATCAGCATGCCCAACGGCAGGAGAGGCGGGCCCACACCCGGGTGGTGCGCAGTCTCCGCAGGGACGTGCAGGGCCTACGTGAAGAGATCAGCCAGCTGCGTGGGGCAGCTGAGGCAATAGCATCCGGGATTGGTCGGGTGGCCAATGCACTGGACGCCATTGCTGGACGTTGGCAGCAGCCAGCAGCAGCAGCAGAAGCAACAGCAGCACCAATGCCAAGAGGTGTGAGGGGCCATGGTGGGTGTGGATGTGGTCAGCCACGCAGGTCGTGAGTGTGGGGAAATGAGTCACCATGTCTGCCACAATAAAGCCATCTTCACTTGTTGGTACCTGTGTCCAGTGTTTGTGTCTGTGCTCCCATGATTACCCTGTCCCCCATGTGGTCACCCTGGTCACATGTGCCTTGCCATTTCCCTGGGGGGTGGGGGTTCTGCACTGCCACCAATCAGCACAGATAGGTTCTGCCATGCCACGTGTGCCATGCACTGTGCCATGTGTGCACTGCTATACAACATCCTAGAGATATACCCTAACTCCCCCTTGTACCTGATATGGAATATATGTTTGTTGGATCATTTGCCTTGTGAAGATTGACTCCTCTCTCTCAGCATATCCTTCCTTTTATTCTATTTAAAAGAGAGACATAAGAACATAAGAACATAAAATATGCCATACTGGGTCAGACCAAGGTCCATCAAGCCCAGTATTCTGTTTCCAACAGTGGCCAATCTAGGTCATACGTACCTAGCAGTTTCCCCAAGGGACACAGGTTCCACAATGCTTGTATTGGTTCAAGCATTGATATCCTGGGTCCCTTCTTAATAATGGTTTATGGACCTTTCCTCCAGGACCTTGTCCAAACCTTTTTTAAACCCAGCTACACTAACAGCCTTTACTATATCCTCCGGTAACAAATTCCAGAGTTTGATTACACGTTGAGTGAAAAAATATTTTCTTTTATTAGTCTTAAATAGTTTACCCTGTAGCTTCATTGCATGTCCCCTAGTCTTTCTATATTCTGATAAGGTAAACAATCGATCTACGTTTACCCGTTCCACTCCGTTCATTAATTTATAGACTTCTATCATATCTCCCCTCAGCCATCTGTTTTCCAGGATAAAGAGCCCCAACCTTTTTAGCCTTTCTTCATAGGAGTATCCTTCCATCCCCTTTACCATTTTGGTGGCTCTTCTCTGAACCTTTTCTAAAATCGCTATATCCTTTTTAAGATACGGCGACCAGAATTGCACACAATATTCAAGGTGCGGTCTCACCATGGAACGATATAGAGGCATTATAATATCTTTTGTTTTATTTTCCATTCCTTTCCTTATCATACCTAGCATTCTATTTGCTCTCTTGGCCGCCGCTGCACACTGGGCCGAGGGTTTTAACATGGTATCCACAATGACGCCTAAATCTTTTTCCTGGGTGGTGGTTCCTAATGTGGAACCTTGCATCGTGTAACCATAGTTTGGGTTGTTCTTCCCTAGGTGCATAACCTTACACTTGTCCACATTAAATTTCATCTGCCCTTTTGATACCCAGTCTTCCAATTTATCAAGATCCTCTTGCAATTTTCCACAATCCTCTTGGGTTTTAACAACTTTAAATAGTTTTGTGTCATCTGCAAATTTGATAACCTCACTCGTTATTCCACTTTCCAGGTCATTTATGAATATGTCAAAAAGTAGTGGACCCAGCACAGATCCCTGGGGTACACCACTATTCACCTTTCTCCATTGGGAAAATTGGCCATTTAGCCCTACCCTCTGCTTTCTATCTTTTAACCAGTTCCTGATCCACAATAGTACACTGCCACCTATCCCATGACTCTTTAGTTTTGCCAAAAGTCTCTGATGAGGGACCTTGTCAAAGGCTTTCAGAAAGTCCAGATACACAATATCAACCGACTGACCTTTGTCCATCTGATTATTCACTCCTTCAAAAAAACATAACAGATTAGTAAGACAAGATCTTCCTTGTCTAAAGCCAGGTTGGCTGTCTCCCATTAGGTCATGACTATCTACATGCTGAGTAATTTTATTCTTTATGATGGTTTCTACCATTTTTCCCGGTACTGATGTCAGGCTCACCGGTCTTTAGTTTCCCGGATCACCCCTGGAACCCTTTTTAAAAATTGGTGTTACATTGGCGATCCTCCAATCTTCAGGTATTAGAGATGATTTTAATGATAGTTCACAGATTACTAAGAGCAGGTCTGCAATCTCGTATTTCAGTTCTTTCAACACCCTTGGATGTATACCATCTGGCCCAGGTGATTTGCTACTCTTCAGTTTATCTAATAGTTGTAATACATCTTCCCGATGTATCGATATTTCCTTCAATTCTACCGCACCTTTAAATACCACTTCAGTCATGGGTAACATCCCTACATCTTCCTCAGTAAAGACTGAAGCAAAGAATTCATTCAATCTCTCCGCTATCGCCTTGTCGCCTCTTAGTGCTCCTTCAACCCCTTTATCATCTAATGGACCAAATGTCTCTCTCAAAGGTTTTTTGCTACGAATGTACTTGAAAAGGTCTTTACTTCGCGTTTTTGCTTCCGCAACAAGCTTCTTCTCAAATTCTCCCTTTGCCTGCCTTATCAATGCCTTGCATTTGACTTGTCAGTGCTTGTGCTGTTTCCAGGTTTCGTCGTTTGGCTCTTTTTTCCATTTCTTGAAAGATGCTTTTTTGGCAACAACAGCCTTTCTGACCTCACATTTAAACCATGCTGGCAGTTTTTTGGACTTCCTTCCACTTTTCTTAAAGCGTGGAATACAGCTGGTCTGGGCTTCCAAGATAGTATTTTTCAACAACAGCCAAGCCTGATGTACGTCTTTAACCTTTGCAACTGCTCCTTTTAGTTTTTTCTTAACTGTTTTCCTCATTTTATCATAGTTTCCCTTTCGAAAGTTAAAAGGTAGTCCTGTGGATTTCCTTACTATCTCTCCTCCACTAATTAAATCAAAGGCGATCATGCTATGATCACTATTGCCAAGTGGCCCCCACAACCTTATCTCTTGCACTAGATCTGGTGTTCCACTAAGGACTAGGTCTAATATGGCTTCCCCTCTGGTCGGTTCATGAACCAGCTGCTCCAAGAAGCAGTCATTTATTTCATCTAGGAACTTTATCTCCCTAGCATGTCCTGACGTGATACTGACCCAGTCGATACCGGTGTAGTTGAAATCACCGATTATTATTACTGCACTGTAACTTTTGTTAGCTTCCTTGATTTCTTTGAGCATTTCATCATCCATTTGGTCATTCTGGCAAGGCGCTCGATAGTACACCCCCACTGCCATTGCCTTCCCCCTTTTACATGGAATTTCAATTCATATAGATTCTACAGCAGATTTTATTTCCTGCAAAACTTTAATCCTTTCTGACTCAATGCCCTCTCTAACATAGAGAGCAACCCCACCACCAATTTGATCAGCTCTATCATTACGATATAGTTTGTACCCAGGTATCACAGTGTCCCACTGGTTGTCCTCCTTCCACCATGTCTCTGATATTCCAATCATATCTAACCTTTCATTTAGTGCTATATATTCTAACTCTCCCATCTTATTTTTTAGACTTCTAGCATTTGCATACAAGCATTTTAGAGAATGTATTTTACTCATATTAATTTGGCTATTGTTAGACATGGGTAATTTGGGATCTTTAAGCTCAGTCTGCTCCATACTTGAAGGCATTTGGGCTACTTTACTCTTTTGTGGAACCTCTCTGCTTTTGGTAGTATCCTTCAAAGATACATTCTTCTGAACCATCCGCTCTTGGGCGACTGTCGGCTTTCCCCTAATATCTAGTTTAAAAGCTGCTCTATCTCCTTTTTAAAGGTTAATGCCAGCAGCCTGGTTCCATCCCGGTTAAGGTGAAGCCCATCCCTTCGGAAGAGACCCTCCTTTCCCCAGAATGTTCCCCAGTTCCTAACAAATCCAAAACCCTCATCTCTGATGAATAAGAGACCCTTCTCTCAGAACCACACCAAGGTCTAATTACCACAGTAACCTCAGATGCTTGAGAGCAAAAAGGGCAGTCAAAGGTACTTAGCTACAGTCAGTAGTTTTCTCTCCTCCAGTGCTTGTAGAGAACCGTTGCTCCTCCTCTAGACCACCATCCACTTCTATGAGCTTCACCAGCTACCACCCTGTCCTGTTCCTGGATACAGCAGTCCTTCCTATCTTTCCTGTTTCATAAATACTACTACCTTTTCTCTTCAGCTTCCTCTGATTTTGATGCATCAGAAATATGGTCAGAACATCCAAGCCACCATGCAAGTGTCCATGTCTGCTGGACAGCGCAGCACATGGGTACATCCCGGGGGCACCAGGGGATACATACACCTGTGCATATGGCCATCCCCCACACCTGATGTGGGGCCAATTCCATGTATGCGAAATATGTCTACCACACATAAACACTGCGACATGCTCACACGTTTCACGCTCACTTCAACAGCATGTCTGTAAAGTAGACACATGACCATTGTGATGTGTCGCCAAACATATTATTCATATTTATTTATAGATAGATTTCCTATTTACAATTGCCCACATGTGTTGGTGCCGGATCACAGGACAGCACAGGGCAGAGGTGCCATGTGGCACTGTGGTGCTCACACACCCTGGGGTCCGCCATTAGCGGATGGCTGGGGAGCTGTGATGCCCATGTCAGGCTCACGGTGCATGCGCATCTCCTCAGCCATATGCTCTATGGCGCCTGCCAGCCACCTGATGGTGCGGTCCTGGTCCCGCTGGGACCGCAGCACAGTACCCATTGCCACAGACAGTTAGCCCACGCAGATGCCACCACAGACACACCATGTGCCTGGTGTCTGCGTGGTGGCATCTGCATGACCCCTGTCTGTGTCAATGTTTGCTGTTGCCATGCCCATCCGGCCACCATCACCACACACATGGGGCAGGTGGCAGGGGCCCCCCAGTGCCCTGTGCTGTCCTGTGACCCCTCCCATCCACAGTCCAGCCCTCCCTGCCCTCCCCACTCTCCTCACCCTCCACCTCCCCGCCTCCTCCCCCCCACCGACTCCCCATCACGCTCACACTCCCCGCCCTCACTGCTCTCCTCACCTCCTCCCCCTACTGCCTCACCATCACCCTCACCCACCCTGTCCTCCCCGCTCTCCTCACACTCTTCCTAACCCTCATCCCCACCCCCACTACCTCCACATCACCCTCCCAATCCCCTCCCTCCCTCCCCTCCCCATCCTTCGCCCCCTCCATGTGCTCTTCAGGCCCTCAGTCATCATCCTCCACCTCTAGGCTCTCCACTGTTGCTGGGGGGGGGGGGCTGTCCGGGTGTGTCCCTGGTGCTGATGGCCACTCACTAGAATCTGCATACTCTGTGGGGGAAACCAGACATTACCATGGCGTCATGCATTTGCCACATCACAGAAATGTAGTATGTGGCTCCACAGGCTGCTGTGCCACTGGGACATGCTGTTGTGTGATGCAGAGGCTGCAAAACTCACCGGCACATTGGGCCATCGCCTTCTGGTGTAGGCAGTTGAGGTAGCGTGGACAGTGCTGGCGCATCTCGCGGCCCTTCTTCCGTTGGTCCTCCATCTGGGGGGAAATGCAATGTTTGGGACCATTAAGGAACAGATATCCCTGGCCATGGCCTACTGCATATCATACATAGCTGTGAGCAGCAAGGGTCTTCTCCTGCTGTGGCCAGTGGGTCCGATACTAGCTGTTGCCACCGCCGCCTTCATGTGTTGGTGTGAGGCTGGGCATATGTGGTGTACCACCTACGTGTCCTGTGTGCTACCTCCCAGGCACCTCATACTGGGTTCCTGCCCTCTCCTTTCATGACATGGCAGCACCATGGCATGTGTGGAGTAAGCATGCTGATCTCCAGGGGATGTGATTCCATACTCTCTGTGTAGTCCAGGGCACACCTGGGTGTTGTCCAGACTTGCACACATCAACAGGAGCAAGTGCCATAGCACCAGGATGAATAATATGCCTCTATAATGAGGTCTAAGGCCTCCTGGGGATAGGGCAGATCTGTGAAACTGCAACAGGAGCAAGTATCATAGCACCAGGATGACTAATAGACCTCTGTAGTGAGGTATGAGGCCTCCTGGGGATAGGGCAGACTTGTACACATCAACAGGAGCAACTACCATAGCACAGGATGAAAAATAGACCTCTGTAATGCGGTCTGAGGCCTCCTGGGGATAGGGCAGACTTGCACACATCAACAGGAGCAAGTACCATAGCACCAGGATGAATAACAGACCTCTGTAATGAGGTCTAAGGCCTCCCGGGGATAGGGCAGATCTATGCACTGCAACAGGAGCAACTACCATAACACATAGATGAATAACAGACCTCTGTAATGAGGTCTGAGGCCTCCTGGGGATAGGGCAGACTTGCACACATCAACAGGAGCAACTACCATAGCACCAGGCTGAATAAGAGACCTCTGTAAGATGGTCTGAGGCCTCTTGGGGATAGGGCAGATCTGTGAAATTGCACCAGGAGCAAGTACCATAGCACCAGGATGAATAATAGACCTCTGTAATGCGGTCTGAGGCCTCCTGGGGATAGGGCAGACTTGCACACATCAACAGGAGCAAGTACCACAGCACCAGGATGAACAACAGACCTCTGTAATGAGGTCTAAGGCCTCCTGGGGATAGGACGTATTTGTGCACTGCAACAGGAGCAACTACCAAAACACCTGGACGAATAACAGATCTCTGTAATGCGGTCTAGGGCCTCCTGGGGATAGGGCAGATCTGTGCACTGCAATAGGAGCAACTAACATGACACCTGGATGACTAACAGACCTCTGTAATGCACTCTAAGGCCTCCTGGGGATAGGGCAGATCTGTGCCCTGCAACAGGAGCAACTACCATAACACCTAGATGACTAAAAGACCCCTGTAATGAGGTCTACTTCCTCCTGGGGATAGGGCAGACTTGTGCACTGCAACAGGAGCAACTACCATAGCACCAGGATGAATAATAGACCTCTGTAATGCAGTCTGAGGCCTCCTGGGGATAGGGCAGATCTGTGCACTGCAACAGGAGCAACTACCATAGCACCAGGATGGATAATAGACCTCTGTAATGCTGTATCACCACCTGGCAAGCCACCCTCTCTGGGGCAAGGTGGTAGACATGATCTGCCCCCAACAGACCCACACTCTCCATCTTTGCAATGGGGGCAGTAGAAGTACATGATGATGGGCTGTGGGACCAGCAACCCCAGTCCTGTTGGCAAACAGATAGTTGCTGCAGATCTGTACTTGTCACAAGGCACTAACAGTAGGCCTGGTAAGCTCAGCTGCCCCCACCACAATCTGACATTCACCAGCAGAGGACACAATCAGTCTGCACCTGCTGCAAGGTGTTGCAGCCATACACATGCTAACTACAGACAGCCTGCTAGCCAGTCCATAGCACATGTACCCAGAAGTGGTAAGTAAGCATAGACCCCAAACAGCTATCTCAGTGATATGGACCCCAGAATAGAATACACACAGATATTAGTTGAGTGAAACACTCTATAGCACTATGTGGGAACCTGGAGATGTCACGGTCACTGCTCAGTCAGAGTGAGAGTGACCCCCCAGCATGACATGCTGTGGCCGCCCTGTCCATGCAGATGGTGGTCAGCCACTACAATGTTCCAGCCATTGCCCCACACCCTGTGCAGATGTATCCTGCCCAATTCGCCCTGTCAGGCCCATACCCACAATACCTTGTTCCTCATTATGCACATTGGCAGGCTAATGCTGGAAACAGTGTAAGCATTGTGGGCCTAGTGAAGAGTAGGCAGCCACAAAACAATGGATAGACATACACACACACACACACGCCCACTTCTATCTCAGCATTGTGCAAAGATAAGGTTGGTTTGCAGCCCTGCCTGTCACACTAGTCCTGAGCACAGTGCAGGCATTGCTATGATATGCAGGTGCTAGTAGTAGTGTTTTGGTGGTAACTGCTGCTACTAGGCCCTGACTGATTTAACAAATACAGCTGGGCCCAACAGCCTGACTCTCCATGAGGCTTTGGATAGTGGAGCCTGTGGGTGTGGGTGTTTGTGCTCCTGTTGACCGATGCTCTAGGGCAGAGCTACTCAAATCCAGTCCTGGAGGTCCGCAAACCAGTCAGGTTTTTGGCATATCCCTAATGAATATGCATGAGATATATATGCATTAGAGATATCCTGCCAACCTGACTGGATTTGGAGACCCCTGCCTTACACCTCTGTCATTTAAGATTATGAGTGGGCAAGGTACAGATGTCCTAGACATCAAAAGGGTAGATAGAATGTGTCACATTCCTCCTCGAGTCTCACCACCACCAAAAAGTTGTCTAATAGACAATATTTTGGTGGTGGTGAGAAGCGAGGAGGAATGTGACAAATTCTATCTAGCCTTTTTGATGTCTTGGACATCTGCACCTTGCCCACTCATAATCTTAAATGACAGAGGTGTAAGGCAGGGGTCTCCAAATCCAGCCCTGGAGAGCCACAAACCAGTCAGGTTGGCAGGATATCTCTAATGTATATATATCTCATGCATGTTCATTAGGGATATCCTGAAAACCTGACTGGTTTGTGGACCTCCAGGACTGGATTTGAGTAGCTCTGCTCTAGGGAGTGCACATGTTTATGTTGTATGTACTCTGTAGGGTAAAATGTAGGGACATGGTCTGCAGGAGCCACAGCTGGGACTTGAACCTGTGATCTTTGGCCCCAGAACACACTAGCTGTGTGTACTGCACCATACTGTTGCCACAGAAGCAGGTCAGTCCCTGGGAATACCATGGCTGTTCATCAGACAGACCTTGTCTGTTGTATGGCATGCCACCCACCTGAACAGAGCTTGGCCTTGGTCTTCTGTTGGCAGATGCCGCTGCCCCCTCCACCGCCAGCACCCCTCCCCCACCATGATGACATGCCCATATGCTGGTGGTGCTGGTGGTGTGCATTCCCAGGCCATCCAGTGTGCAGGTAGGCATCTGCCTAACGTGTGGGGTCTGGGGTAGGGGTGCCTACATAGACATACACACTTCCCCCCGGCACCACCTGCCAATGTTGTGTGCCCTTTGGGGTACCTGCTGGGTAATGTCCCCTGGATGAGACACAGACTCGCGGCCGTGTTTGACCTTGGTCAGTTGCTGTGTTGCTGATTTCCATTTTCTGTGTTCCTATGTGCCACCTAGGCATCTGCCTAGTCCACCCTATGCCAAGGCTGCCCCACTGCATGTCCCACCTGTGGACCCCTATGCTCCATTTGCAACATCACCATAGTGCCCTTTCATATGTGGGCACTATGCTGTTGCTGCACATGTAGCACTACTATCACTTTTCTTGGGCTCCCTACCTAAGCTGTACGTTGCTGACACTTAAATGGTTTCTCTCTCCTGCAAATCTGCCTCTAACGCCATGTTTTCACTCGCGGTAAATTTCGAGCCTTCAGTTCCCGACGTTAGTGTACCAGGAGCCTCTCCCCGCCCACTCCCCGCTCATTGACCCCTGCTGCCCGCCCTCTCTCCACCCTCTGCAGCACTTATTGCTGCCGGAGACGTTATCCCACGATATGTAACGTTAACGCGCATTAACGTTACTTTATCGCGCATTAACGTTACTTTATCGCACGATAATGTTACTTATCGCAGTTTAGTAAACATACCCCTTAGTCATGATTTGGTCATCCGAAGACGTGCACGTGAACATGTAGAAAGACTAGGGGATATGCAATGTAGCTACAGACTAATTAGCTATAAGACTAAAAGAGAAAATATTTTTCGCTCAACTCATAATCAAACTCTGGAATTTGTTACCGGAGGATGAAGTAAAAGCTGTTAGTGTAGCTGGGTTTAAAAAATGTTTAGACAAGTTCCTGGAGGAAAGGTCCATAAACCAGTCTTGAAGAACTATGAAAGGGGACTTCTACTGGAGAGAGATCTGTAATTGTAAGTATTACTTTTGGGAATTTTTCCAAATATTGAGGAAAAAGGAATTCTTTAGATTAAAGCTGATTAATCTGTGAACCCAGTGTATTTGTTAAATCAGTCAGGGCCTAGTAGCAGCAAAGAGTTTCAGTTTAAATTTAAAACACAGAAGAGAGCTTTCTGGGTAAATTTAGAACCCAAGACTCCCTCTATCCAAGCAAGGGCTGTGGAGATTGGTCACAGATTACCTTAGAAGCACAGGACAGGATACTGTGTAGCAGCCAGCCACTTATGTCCCTATTTCACAGTTAAATATGTGTACAGACTTATCTTTATAAAAGAGGCATGACAGACATGCAGCAACCTGCATATTAACTAGACACATCTTTCTAAAATTATTTTCATGAAGGGTAATTTTATAAACTCCTATGCAGTAAATGCAAGCTCCCACACGCATAGTCCAGGCCTGTTTTACAAACTAGAGTAAGTGTATACTTTATAAAATAGGGGGATATAAACAAGCCTCAATGTAGTCATAGCAGTGATACCTGCCTGCACCTGGATTGTTCAGAAACATGCATAAGTTATAATATTTTATAACTTACATATGAAAAGTTAGTATCCAGCTATGCTCTATCCCATGGACACCCAGAACTTACATAGATGTTTACAGAATAGATACCACATAAAGCATGCATGGACATGTCCAATCACGCATGTAAATATTTTCAAATAGAGACATATGCACGTAACTAGCGCTAGCCTTCCGTGCATCCCTTATAAAATTAGGCATGTGAAGGGTTATTCTATAAGGCATATAGATCATGGTATGATAGCGATTTATGCATTGACCATTTATACAGTGTCAAACATACACACCATGGACCAACGATGCGTACTCACATTGTGTGCTTGTACAGGGGCGCGCTTGGGTAGAGCACAAATTTATGTGCATGCGTCGTAGAATATGGCTCGACGTGCATAAGATATTAATGCCATTTGCACCTGTCCTATAGCAGATGTAAGTGATCGTGGCTTTATTTACACATAGTTGTGGCCACTTATGCTTGATTCTGTAATGTAAATTTGTGCAGATTCAATGTGATATAATAAGTACTATTTATTTATTTTATTTGAGACACTTTTCTATAGCATCCCTTCCAGAGATCAGGGGCAGTTTATATTTTAACAGAACCTTTACATGGAACAGGATAAATGTGTTATAACAATTAACTATTTACCATGAGCTATGCACAGTTATACATTTATCACATTTTGGTTCTTGTCGTACATAATTAGTATTCTTGTCAATATTTTCTAATACATGATGTCTGCAATGTATATATAACAAATGAGTGTTGTAGCACTAAGATGGCTGTTTTGATGATGGGGGCGGGAGGAGTGGGTGGGGGGGAGGAGGTGGTGATAGAGTTTTATGTACTGTTGGGGTTGTGGTTGCTGTAATGTTCTTTGGATAGGTAAGTTTTTAACTTTTTAAGGAAGCATTGTAGGTCTTTAATTGCTCTTAGTTATTCGGGGAGGGAGTTCCATTGTGAGGGAGCTATATATGTGAAGGCCCTGTTACCAGTGAATTGTTTGGTCTTAGGTATTGACGGAGGTACTGCGAGTGTATTTTGGTTGGGAGCTCTAACTCTAGTGACTAAGGGGTATGTTTACTAAGCCGTCTTAATGTTACCGGTGCTAGTTGCAGTGTTAATGTGAAGAATGGCATATAAGTTAGTGGGCGGTCCGGCGGCAAGGTTGCAAGAATCTGTATTGCGCGATAGTGAGTGCCATGGCACGTTAACGTGCGTTAACCCTAAGTTCATGCCAGCGCAGTGTTAGAAGCTATAAAGATGTAACACACTAGTTACTGCAATAATTATGGAGGCAGAGGTCATGGGTTCAATCCTGCAGTGGTGTTATGTAAGAAAGCTGTCTGAGGTGCTTCCTTTTAATTTAAAGCAGTTCTGCCTGCAAAAACACCCTAACAGTGCTGTAACCTAAGGTGCCGCATAAGGAGCCCTATAAGGCGCCCCATAGGGAACATTATAAAGTGCCCTGTCCGCCCAGGCACCTAATAATGCGCTCTATAGGGCGCCTTATGAGGCATCTTAGGTTACAGCATGGTGAGGGTGTTTTTGCTAGCAGCACTGATTTATATTAAAAGGAAAAGCCTCAGGCAGCCTTATTAAATAACACCACTGTGGTATCAAACCCATGACCTCTGCCTCCACAGTCATTGAAGTAAACAGTGGGCTACATCTCTAGAGCATCTAGCACACTGCTGGCTGGCTACAGAAAGACTGCAGGTCACCACACAAACTGTCTGCTGTGGTTATCAGGATAGGGTATACCCACCAGTACCCATGATGCACTGCACATGCAGATCAGCAGCCTACATCTGATCACAAGATGGGGTATGCACTGCTATAGCATGCCGGCGTGGTAGGGGGAACTGACCGTGTGTGTTACTGGCACAGAGTAGCTACAGACCGTGACATTGTGCAGTTCCTGTGCTCACCCTGAGGGTGAGGTGGGGCGCCCAGCACCAGGTCCACAGCACCTGGCGTATCTGAGATGGGTTGTGCTGTAGGTCCTCGTCAGTGTGTGATAGGTAGTCCTTGTAGGTGCACCTGTGTCCTTTTGTATTCCCCAGTCACGTCTAGCCCTTGTGGGCTATGGTGTACCCAGAATAGTGCATGTCCTGTGTGGTTGCTATAGTCACATGTTATAAGAAAAGGGTTCTATAGTACCACCCAACCCACTCTCGGTGGGGACAGGATCTCCTACCAACAGAGGAAAAATGGTGCAATGGTGAAAGTAGAGAGGACCATCAACCCCAGCCCTGCTGGGGAATAGGTACCCTTACAGGGCAGTCAGTGCAGAACAGTACACATCACACAGGGCACTGGCAGACAGGCAGTAGGCCTGGAAATGCTCAGCTGCCCCCACCACTACCTAGCATTCACCAGCAGAGGGCACAGTCAGTCTCCACCCGCTGCACCCTGCAAGGTGTTCAAGCCATACACATACTAACTTCAGACAGTCTGCTAGCTAGTACATAGTGCATGTTCCTGGAGAAACCATGTGCACCCAAAAACAGGATGTGAGCACACACACACACCCCAAGCAAGTATGTCAGTGATTAGATCCCAGAAAAAGAAACTCACAGATATCACTTGAAAAAAATACAGTATAGCACTATGGGGGAACCTAACCACGCCATGGTCACTGCTCAGTCAGGGTGAGAGTGACCTCCCAGCATGACATGCTGTGGCCACCCTGTCCGTGCAGGTGGTGGTCGGGCACTACAATGTCCCAGCCATTGCCCCATGCCCTGTGCAGATGCATCCTTCCCAGACCGCTGTGTCCAGGCTATTCCCACAGTACCTTGCTCCTCATTATGCACATTGGCAGGCTGACACTGAAGACAGTGCAAGCATTGGGGGCTGAGTAAGGTGTAGGCAGCCACAAAACACTGGGTAGACATACACAAACTCCCACACCTAGTTCAGCATTGTGCAAAGATAGAGGTGGTTGACAGTCCTGGGCACAGTGCAGGCATTGCTAAGGTTTGCAGGTGCTAGTATTGGTAACTGCTGCTCTGCACAGGCCCCAACAGCCTGACTCTCCATGAGGCTTTGGATAGTGGAGCCTGTGGTTGTGGGTGTTTGTGCCCCTGTTGGCTGATGTTCTAGGGCAGAGGTTCCCAAATCTGGTCCTGGTGGCCAAGCACAATTCAGGTTTTCAGGCTGTCCCTAATGAATATGCATGAGATACATTTGCATACAGTGGGGGCACTGCATACCAATGCATCTCATGTATATTTATTAGGGACAGCATGAGATCATGAAGGGTGTTTGGCCCTCCAGGACTGCAGTTGGGAACCTCTGCTCTAAGGAGTGCACATGTTTATGTTGTATGTGCTCTGTATGGTAAAACATAGGGACATGGTCTGCAGGAGGCACAGCTGGGACTTGAACCTGTGACCTTCTGTCCCTGAACACACTGGCTGTGTGTACTGCACCAAACTGTTGTTGCAGAGGCAGGTCATTCCCTGGCAATACCGTTACTGTTCATCAGACAGCCCTTGTCTGTTGCACTGCACACCACCCACCTGAACAGGGCTTGGCCTTGGTGTTCTGTGAGCAGATGCCACTGCCCCCCCCACCACCAGCACCCCTCTGCCACCATGCTGACATGCGCTTATGCCGGTGGTGTGGGTGGTGCGCAGTCCCAGGCCATCCAGTGTGCCGTTAGGAGACTGCCTATGGTGTGGGATCTGGGGTAGGGGTGCCTACATAGACATCCGCGCTCCCCCCCCAGCACCGCCTGTCATTGTTATGTGCCCTTTGGGGTACCTTCTGGGTGATGTCCCCTGGGACACTGTGGGACACACACTCGTGGGCATGTTTAACCTTGGTCAGTTGCTGGCTTGCTGATTTGCAGTTTCTGAGTTCCTATGTGCCACCTAGGCATGTGCCTAGCCCAACCTGTGCCCAGTTGCCCCACTGCATGTCCCGCCTTCAGCCCCCTGTACCCCATTTGCAGCCTCACCGTTGTGCCCTTTCGTACTTGGGCACTATGCTGCTGCTGCACATGTATCACTACTATCACTTTTCTTGATCTCCCTGGCTTTGCTGTACATTGCTGACTGAAATGGTTTCTCTCTCCTGCAAATGTGCCTCTAGTGCGAGGTTTTCACTGGCGCTAATTTTCAGACCTTCAATTCACGGTGTTAGTGTGCATTTAGCCTCTCCCCTCTCACTCTCCGCCCATTGACCCCTTATCTCCACCCCTGGGGAGCCTTACTCTGCCCTCTGGGTAGCTTACTCCACCCTTTGTGTGCCTTAACGCCAGCGGAGACGTTATCGCGTGATACGTGACATTCTTGCATGGTAATGCACCATTATCATGCGATAACGTCACTTATCACACGATAACGTCACTGCTGTGACATTAGCGCTGTTTAGTAAACATACCCCTAATTGCATTTGGATGAGGGAAGAGAGGTGAGAGGGAGATATGTTATGAATCAATTTAAAGGTGGTCATTATTACTTTGTATTTTACTCTGCTGGCAATCCTTCAGTTCAAGAAGATTTCTGAGTGGTTGGTTAACCCTCAGTTTGAAAAATATGCTTTTATTTAACTGTTTTAATGCACATAAATATGTGTATGAATTTAGCAGTTATTTGCAGAATTACCTCCTTAGCATCTAGCTACCTTAATATATTAGTGGCATCGTGGAGGATTACCAGGTCTCAATCTGACTTTGCTACATCATTTTATTCAGTATTTAAAATATTTTCTTCTCTTGCAGTTGCACAGATAGAATAGAAATGTCAAACGAAGTAAAAAATTAAATTTTATTTCTAATAGCAAGTTAAAACTTGCAGTTCATAACAATTTTGATGTGTGCAATTACCACTTGTCTAAGAAGAGTTTAAATAGTAGTTGTCATTACTGATGAAATTTAAAGTCCTGATACCCAATTATAGAAAATTCAGAACTATAATTATGTGAGAAGTACTTTTTACTGAAATTCCTGAAAACTCAAATGGTCACATTTATAACTCATAGGGGTATGTTTACTAAACTGTCTTAATGTGCGCTCTGTGATGTTATCACGCGATAAGGTACCTTATTGTGCGATAATGGCACTTTATCAGGCATACAGGTACCTTATCGCGCGATAACGAGCGCAGCGGCGCAAACGAGCGCTGAAGGCGGGGAAAGGCTTGGGGAGGGCGGAGGAAGGCTCCCCAGGGGCGGAGAGAAGGGGTCAATGGGTGGAGAGTGGGAGAGGAGAGGCTCCACGCACACTAGCGCTGTGAAATCCGAGGCTCAAAACTAATGCCAGTGAAACCCTGGCGTTAGAGCTGATTTAAAGCGAAAAGAAACCATTTCCGTCAGCAATGTACAGCAAAACCAGGGAAACCTACAAAAAGTGATAAGTGTGATACATGTGCACGGAACAAAAAGGCAAATAAACCTTGAAAATGTACAGAGGAAAATGTAAAAATAAAATAACCAAGCTGGCCAATAGTGATATCAATGGGAAACATCACAAAACACTCCCAAGAAAGCTCCAAAAAAAAGATATGAATTTTGGAAGGGTCTATGCTCCGTCCCCATACAAGGTGAATGAGCCCACAGTGTAATTGCGCTGAGCAGGGTTTCCGACTCCATTGGCCAGGTTTACTATGGCATGCACATGTTCCACAACAGCAGGGCAGGCATGTCAGAATGGGCAACTGGACAGATGCTGGAAAAGGGGACACAGAGGGCTGCAGGCGGCACATGCTGCGGTACAGCTGGCCCACAGTGTGGACTAGGGTGATGCCTAGCTGGCCCATAGGAATGCTGAAACAGTAGAGCAGCCAGACAGCAACTGCTCAGGGCCCAACATGGGCACGAGAGTGCTTCCCACAGTGTCACAGGGGATAGTACCCAGCAGGTACCCCGAAGGGCACGGAACATTGGCATGCAGTGCTGGGGGGAAGCGTGGACAGCTATGCAGGCACCCCTACCCCAGAACCCGCAACATAGGCAGCCACCTACCCGCACACTGGATGGCCTGAGACTGCGCTCAACCAGCACCACCAGCAGAAGGGCATGTCAGCATGGTGGCAGAAGGATACTGGTGGTGGAGGGGGCAGTGGCAGCTGCCCAGAGCAGACCGTTGCCTAGCCCTGTGTAGGTGGGTGCCATGCACTACAACAGACAGGCCTTGTCTGATGAACAGTCATGGTATCACTAGGGAATGCACTGTCTCTGTGGCAACACAGTGGTGCAGTGCCAGTGTGTTCAGAAGCAGAAGGTCAAAGGTTCAAGTCCCATCTGTGGTTCCTGCCAACCCAGTCCCCATATTTTACCCACTACCAGAACATGCTAATGCAGACAGAACCTTTATTGCAGATGACGTAAACATGCCCAAAACACCTACATTTTACCCTACAGAGCACAGACACTATAAACATGCGCATTACCTAGAGCAGTCTTCCAAATGCAGTCCTGGAGGCCCAAACACCATTCAGGTTCCATTCTGTCTCTAATAAAGATGCCTGTGCTGCATTTCTATGCGCCGCCCCCATGGTATGCAGATGTATCTCATGCATATTTATGAGGGACAGCATGAGAACCCGAACAGTGTCTGGCCCACCAGGACTGAAGTCGAGAACCTCTGCCCTAAAGCAGCGGCCAACAGGGGCAGACACACCCGCACCCACAGGCTCCATTATCCAATGCCTCCTGGAGAGGCAGGATGTTGGGCCCTGGGTGCATCTCCCAATACTAGCACTTGCATACCTTAGCAATGCCACCCTAAACCTGGGAATACGGTACACAGCTATCAAAAGGTTGCTATGATTACTGGCAGATAGCAATACCGAGGTTAAGTACAATTTTCTGAGTGAGCTGCAGCATAGCAACCTTTCTGATGTCTGTGGAGTGTTCTACAGGTCTTGTGTCTGACAGTGTTTACCACCCTGGGGGGTGACCCCAACAGTATTGCGTACCATAGCCATGCCTGCACTGTGCCCAGGACTGGTGCGGTGTCCAGGGCTGCCAAACACCTCTATAGTTGCACAATGCTGGCATAGGTGTGGGGAGTGTGTGTCTGTCTATCCAGTGTGTCGTGGCTGCAAACACCCTCCACAGCCCACACTGCCAGCACTGTTGCCAGTATTGGCCTGGCAATGTGCATAATGAGGAGCAAGGTACTGTTGGAATAGCCAGGATAGGGTGGCCTGGCCTTGATTCATCTGTACATAGCATAGGGCAATGGCTCGGACATTGTAGTGGCCGGCCGCCACCTGCACGGACAGGGTGGCCACAGCATGTCCTGCTGGGAGGTCACTCTCACCCTGGCTGAGCAGTGACCACAACATGGCTAGGTTCCCCCATAGTGCTGTATGGTATTTTTCTCATGTGATATTTATGGGTTCTCTTTTGGGGCCCAGTCACTGACTTATCTGCTTGATGTGTATGCTGACATCCCAGTTCTGGGTACACGCGTCTCCTCCAGGAACATGCACTATGGACTAGTTAGCAGACTGTCAGCAGCTAGAATGTGTCTTGCTGGAGTCTTGTTGCTGGAGCATGTCAGATAGTGGTGGGGGACAGCTGTGCATTTCCAGGCCTACTGTCTGTCTGCTATTGCTTTATGGATGTGTACAGCTCTGCATTGCCTGCCCTGTAGGGTGTCTGTTCCGCAGCAGGGCTGGGGTTGAGGGTCCCCTCTACTGCCACCATTGCAGGGAGGTAGAATGTGGATCTGTTGGTGGGGGATCCTGTCTCCCACCCTGAGCCCCAGAAGGTGGGTTGTGTGGTGGTACATAATCTGCCTATGGGTCCCTTTACCTACATCATGTAACCATGGCACCAACACAGAATATGTACAATTCTGGGTGCATCATTTCCCATAAGGGCTAGACATGACTGAGAAATACAGAAGGACACAGATGTATCCTAGGTGTGTCTGCAGGAGCTACCTATCACACAGAGTAGCACTGATGGGGACCTGCAGCATGGGGTATTTTAGGCATGAAAGGTGCTGTGGACCTGGTGCTGGGCGCCCCACATCATCCTCAGGGTGAGCACAGTACCCGCACAATGTGACGTTCTGTGGCTACTCTGTGCCAGTATCACACACGGTCAGTTCCCCCTACCAGGCCGACATGCTGTGTGGGGTGCATACCCCATCTTGTGCCCATCTGTCGACTACTGATTTGCATGTGCAGTGCATCATGGGTATGGGTGGGTTAACCCTATCCTGGTAACCACAGCAGACAGTTTGTGTGGTGACATGCATTCCTTCTGCAGCCAGCCAGGGGTTTGTTGGCAGCTATAGAGCTGTAGCCCACTGGTTACTTCACTGCATGCGAAGCCAGAGGGTATGGGTTCAAACCCATGGTGGGGTTATTTGATAGGGCTGTCTGAGGCATTGTTTATTTTTAATGTAGGGCTGCCAGCAAAAACACCCTCAGAGTACTGTAACCTTAAGGTGCCTCATAAGGCGCCCCATAAGGCACCTTATAGGGTGCCCTATCAAGCGCCTTATAAGGTGCCTTATAAGGTGTCCTATAGGGGACATTATAGGGTGCCTTGGCAGACAGTGCACTTTATAATGTGCCCTATGGAGTGCGTTATGGGGTGTCTTATGCCCAACCTTAGGTTACACCACCGTGAGGGTGTGTTTGCTGGCAGCACTAATTAAAATAAAAGTAAAATGCCTCAAAAAGCACTATTTAAATATAAAGGGTGATGCCTCAGCCAGCCTTATGCATTAGCCACACTGGGGGATCAAATTCATGACCCCTGTACCATCAGTCAGTGTATTAACCATTGTACTACACCTCTGCTTCTATGTGTGCATGTCTGCGCGCCTACTTAAGATTATCGCGCGTTAACATGCTTAGTGGCGTTTCACCCGATAATGTGTGCAGCGCGCGTTATCGCGCGATAATGTGCGCAGCACGTGTTATTGCACGATAATGTGCGCAGCACGCGTTATCGCACGATAATCCCATTTTGCTACGTTAAGACTGAAACGCCCACTCCTTTTATGGCATCCTGCACACTATCACCAGGCGCACGTTAAGACGGTTTAGTAAACATACCCCATAGAATAATTTGCTACAGATTTTGTAATTACATTCTATATTTGTAGATATCTAAACCATCCGTGATTGTCCTTTTTTTCAGACAATTCTGTTTTTTGTTCATTTGCACTGTTCACAGAACTGAATGTTTCTTGACTGGAGACCCTTTTCAACCTAGGTGAATATGTTTCACTGCTAATAGTTTTATTATGAACTTTCTTTTCTACTGGAATATCTTAGAAAGGCTGGACTAATATACAAACAGCTACAGTGGTTCTTTGAAGCAATAATTCAGTTAACTGCAATGTTCAGTAAGTTTACATAGTGAAAACATTTCAGTGCTAAAAAGCTTGCCAAGGTTGTGGCATGAAAATGATACTAGATTTTCAAAATAGTTATGAAGAAGGTTAGATGCATTGTAAGATTGTATGTGTTTTTCTTCAGTGCTGTTGTTGATGTGTGTTGTTACCCGCTTTGAGTTTTAAGTGAAAATAAATAATCAAATAAACCACAATACACATAATTAATATAGGTGACCTTTTTAAGTATAATTATTTGATTCCTAATTGATGCATGGAAAAATAGACATTAAGGAGGTCACTCCAGAACACAAATAAGGGTTTGGTATATGCGGCAGGGGCGTTATTCTGCCGAAAATGTCCCTGACCATATTCTGAAACACTGCTGACAGTGTGACAGTGACCGTATTCTGAAACACTGCATCCAAGGTGTGTCCATGATCTCATAACATGCCCAGATGGGGGTGTGGTCAGCTGCAGAGACATACAGATTGTACTCAGGAAAGGCCCATGTATGTTTTCAGTGTTTCCCGAAGGCATCCCTGTTATTCCCGCAGAAAAGTGGAATAAGGTCAGGAATTTTAGAAAAAATTCTGCTCTGCTCTTCAATGCGTCCCATATTGAAGAATAGTTGTGACAAGCATGTTTTGAACCGGTATATCTACAGTCTGGAAAAACACAAGATGCAGTTTTAAAGAACAGAAAGTAAAGGTGAGGGAAGGTTTTAAGGTAAAGAAACATTAATAAACACCTCTACAGAAATATGAAGAAGAGCAATAGTGGAATAAGCAGCACAAAACCAGTGATTGGCCCTGGGGACCCCCCCTGGGGCCAGGGCCAGGTGTGGGGGGTCCTTGACACCCGATTCAGGCCACAGCAGGACAGCTGTGGGTTGGGCAGTGGGGAAAAGGGGGGCTGAAGCTGCAGGAGTCGGGCGCACCTGCAGGGAGGACGTCCCCGCAGGTGGCAGAGACACGTGGGGCCGTCCTTGGGCCCGATTCTGGTTACCGCAGGAATGTTTTGTTCCTGCAATCCAGAATTGGTCCAAATGAGCTCATCTTGTTGGGGCCGTCCAGATGGCCCGGACATGCCCCTAACTGAATCAGGCTCCAAATGTCTTCAGCAGCAGACTAGTTAACCTACTGGCTTTAAACTAGATTTGTTGGGGATGGGTGAAGAAAGCTCACAGGTAAGTGAAACATTAAATAGCTCTGTAGAAATGGGTAAAGAGGGCAACATCTGGAAAGTGATGTGTATAAATGCCTGTAGCATGGTAAATAAGATCCCAGATGTTGAAGCTTTAATGGAAGAGACTGACCTAAATTTAGTGATGGTTACAGAGACATGGTTCATGGACAACCATGACCAGGATGAAATTATACTGGTCTATACCTTATTCAGGAAGGACAGGATAGGAAGAAGAGGCGGTGGAGTGGCACTATATGTAATAAATAATATTTAAGCTATAGAATTGCAGGGCTTAAAAGGAATAGAGGAGGCACTATGGCTAAAACTAGAAAGAGGAAAAGGGAAATCCATTTGTTTTGGAGTTATATACAGATCCCCCTCACAGGGAGTATTTTATTTTATTTAGTATACATTTGTATACTGCTACTTCCAGCAATCAGCAGTGGTTGGATTACAGATTGGAAATTGTCAAATCATGACAGGAATTTTTTTTTTTTTTTAGGTATAAACACATTGATTAGACAGGAAAGCACAGCACACAGAGAACTATTTTACAGGGAACATGGGCTATGGAGGGTTAAGTGGCTTGCCCAAGACCACAAGGAGCACCTGTGGGACTAGAAACCCCAGTCCTTCTGGCCCAAGGTTGCTGTCCTCCAGTGGGATTTGAACCCCCAACCTTCTGGCCTGAGGTACCTTGCCCCAACCACTAGGCCACTCCTCCACTCCTGCAGTTGAAGAAGATGAAGATTTAATAGAAGACATGCACAGTATTGCCATAAAAGGAGAAGTGCTTCTGATCGGTGATTTCAATATGCTGGATGTGGATTGGCACATCCCTGCAGCAGTGTCATCTAGAAGTAAGGAGATCCTGGATTCTCTACAGGGAGAACTATTCAGGCAACTGGTAACAAAACCCACACATGATGGGGCCATACTGGACTTAGTGCTTACCGATGGGGAAAGTGTTTCTGATGTTACAGTGGGAGATCATCTCGCATCCAGTGATCACCAGATGGTATGGTTCAGTATTAGGACTAGGGCTGATAAAATCCATTCAAAAGCAAGGGTCTTAGACTTTAGGAAAACTAAGGGGTATGTTTACTAAACTGCGGTAACGTTACATATCGCGCGTTAACGTCCCCGGCCGTGGTAAACACCGCAGAAGGTGGAGAGAGGGCGGAGAGAAGGGGTGAATGGGCGGAGAGTGGGCGGGGAGAGGCCCCTTTCACACTAACGCACTGAACTGAAGGGCTGTATCCTAACGCGAATGAAAACCTGCCGTTAGATGCACATTTGCAGGAGAGAGAAACCATTTAAGTGTCAGCAATGTGCAGCCAAGGCAGGGAGCCCAAGTATTGTGATAGTAGTGCTCCATTTTCAGCAACACCATAGTGCCAAAGTATGAATGGCCACTATGGCGATGGTGCAAATGGGGCATAGGGGGCCACAGGCGGGACATGCAGCATGGGCAGCTGGGGCACAGGGTGGACCAGGCGGGTGCCTAGGTGGCACATAGGAACATAGAAACCTGAAATCAGCAAGATAGCAGCTGACCAAGACCAAACACAATCCACCTATATCTATCTGGTTCACCCTAGCCAATAGTTGCTAGGGCACTGACCTGAAATCCCCCCAGCCATCCCGCCCCCATGTGGAAGGGACATAATATTGGTAGGCAGTGATGGGGGGGATATGAGGATGTCCATGTATGGCTCCCCATCCCGGGATCCGCTCCCTAGGTGGGCGCCTACCTACACAGTGGATGGCCTGGGACTGCACACTACCAGCACCGACAGCAAATGGCCATGTCAGCTTGACAGGGGGTGTGTGTGCCCGTGCTGGAGGGGGCAGTGCCACCTCCCTGCAGTGGACCTAGGCCATGCCCTGCATCAGTACGTGGTGTGCAGTGCAACATACAAAGTCTGGCTGAGGAAAAGTGCAGGTAGCCCCAGGGACTATTGTGCATCTGTGGCAACAGTGTGGTGCAGTACAGCCAGCCAGTGGTTCCAGAAGCAGAGGGTCACAGGTTCAAGCCCCAGCTGTGGTCCTGCAGAGCATGTCCCTATGTTTTACCCTACAATGCAGATACAACAGCAACATGTGCAAAGCCCAAAGCAGCGGTCAACAGGGGCACAAACACCCACCTACACAGGCTCCACAATCCAAAGATGCATGGAGAGTCAGGCTGTTGGCCCCAGCATTGAGCTGAAGTTATCACCAGAGCACTACTACTACCCCCTGCACAGTTTAGCAATGTTGGCACTATGATCAGGACCAGTGTGGCGGGCAGGCTTGCCAACCACCCCTATCTTTGTACAATGCTGCAATAGGAGTGAGCATGCGTGTATGTCTATTCATTGTTCTGTGGCTGCCCACCCTTCACGGGGCCCAAAATGTCCCACTGTTACCAGCGTTAGCCTGAATAGGTGCATAATGAGGAGCAAGGTATTTTGGGTATGGCCCGGACAGGGCAGATTGGACAGGATGCATCTTCACAGGGTGTGGGGCAGTGGCTGGGACACTGTAGTGCCTGACCACCACCAGCATGGACAGGGTGCCCACAGCATGTCATGCTGGGAGGGCACTCACTCTGACCGAGCAGTGACCATGGCAGGTCTAGGTTCCCACATAGCACTCTACACTATCTGCCTTCAGTGATATATTTGTGTTCCCCAGTCTTGGGGTCCCAATCACTGAGGTGCCTGCTTACTGCACATAGTTTCTTTGTGAGCAGGCTGGTGGAATGTCTGTAGTTAGACTGTGTATGGTCAGAGTACCTGTAAGGTACAGTCTGACTGTGCTGTCTGCTGGTGACTAGCAGACAGTGGTGGGAGGCAGTTGGGGTTTTCCAGACCTAATCCCAGCATTGCTGCTGGTCTGCCCCTGCTCCAGTCATAGGTATGGCTCTGGCCCACCAACCCTGGAGGGCTGTCTCATTAAAACAGTATGGAGGTTGCTTCCCCAGGGCAGGGGCACATGTTCTTTACCTACAAAAATGGGTGATGTGGGCTCTTTGGGGTATGTTGTATGTACCACTGCAACCTCTAAAGGCACTGCTGCACACACCTCCTGCAATTCTAGGGACCCCTCTGCCCTGATAACAGCTGCCCATGTCAGCCAGACCCTAATGTGGGGTACACACCAATCTGGCTGGTCCCACAGGGCCACATGTGACTGCAGGATACAGAGGGACACCAAATTACCTTTGACTGCACTGCAAGGAACACCTATCACACACTGGTAGTGATGGGGATGTACAGCAGGACCTATCTCTAGCACCACATGTACTGCGGACCTAGTGCTGGGCACCCATCCTATCCCTCAGGGTGAACACAGACTTGCACAATGGCATGGTCTGTAGTTACTCTGTGCCAGTATCACGCACTGTCAGTTCGTCTCTCCAAGCTGAGGTATCGGAGAGGTGCAGACCCCATTTGGTGATCAGCTGTAGACTGCTATTCAGCATGTGCATTGCATCATGGGTACTGGTGGGTTTACCCTATCATGGCACTCAGAGCAGACAGTTTGTGCGGTGACCTGCAGTCCTTCTGTACCCAGACATTGCTGTGACATACACCATGGAGGTATAGCCTACTGGTTAATACAATGCCATTCTTGGCAGTGTTCATGGGTTCAGTTCCTCATTGTTCCCTCCTCTCATTGTTTCCCTCCTCTCATGCCTGTCCAACTCAAATAGTGTGCATGCCTGTAGAGGTCATATATTTGAGGATCTGTGCTTCCAGCCCATAATACCCTCGCCACAATTGCCAACATTCCCTCGGTCCGTCTATCTGCGTCTGTCAGCTGTGTAGAGTCCTGTCTGCCAGTGCAGGCTGCCACCCCATGTCATGCCCTGCTACCCTTTCCTGCATTGCGCCTCTTCATGCTTGCCTCGCCTGTGCCTGATCTGCATGGCACCATCACTCCTCTGTCCACTCATCATTGTAACTATCCTGCTACCTCCGCCTCCTCTGGGGGACACGTATTCCCATCGTCTGCTACCAACTGTTTTTCCGGTACTTTACATTGCCAACACCCTGTGCTGTGGTACAACTGCCCCACCATGTTTGTCGTCAGTACTAGCAGGCACATGGGATGCCCGCAGATATGGCAGGTCCAGCGACTCCAACTTCCCCCTCCTTCACTCACCTGCTCATTGCCTTTCCTGAGTGCTCTATCTAGTGTTAGGGCTACATCTGTCTCTTTTCCGCACAGGTCATGCATGTCATCCTGAGGCACCTTGCAGTCCCTAGGGCACACTAACCTAGGACACCATAACCTTGTTAGGCCACCTTAAGCTATGGTTCCGTAGCCCAGGGTGCCTTCTGCGGTGCCTTGTCCAAGGGTGCCTAATATGGCGCTTAGCCTAGGAAGCCCTATAGGGCGCCTTATGAGGCACCTTACAGGGCACATTAGTAGGCACTTTATATGGCACCTTACTGGGCACCTTGTAAGGCACTTTGCAAGGCACCCTGTAAGGAACCTTACAAGGTGCCTTGCAAGGTGCCTTACAGGGTGCCTTACAGGGTGCCTTGCAAGGTGCCTTACAAGGTGCCTTGTAACGCTCGTTAGTCTAAGGCACCTTGTAACGCACGTTAGCTGTTACAGCTTGTTGGAACGATGCAACGCCCACACCTTTATATGGGCATCTGTACCTTTACCGTGGAACCTAACGCGAATGACATTACCGCAGTTTAGTAAACATACCCCTAACTTTGGCAAGATGGGAACAGCTGGAGGATGTAGTAAAACAGTGGGAAAAAACTGAAAGGGGATTTTTTTAAAAATTGTATATTTATCATTTTACAATAATTCCAAGTGAAACACTTGTACAGAAAAAGAGAACAGGATTGATTCAAAAACCAAGGAAAAAAATCAGACCTACCGAAGAAATACATGGTTCCCGTCACAGACAAGAAACCTCTTTCCATGTTCCCAAATCTAGCTCAGAAAATGAAAGGGGGAAACACATAGGAAAAAAAACTAAAACAATACATCTCAGAAAACAAACAGGTGCCAAACAAACAGCATAATTATATGGAAAAGGTACCTCCGACCCAATGGATCTATGTGAGTTCAGAAAGACTAGCAGCTGGGAGGGCTCAAAAAACACATAAACATTAGATTGAAATTTAACCATGCACTTGCATGGAAATTTAAGGAAAACTAGAGCCCCCAGCTGCTGAACCCCCTGGATAGAGCAAGAGAAACTGCTTCCTCCTACACAGATATGTCTCCATAGAAAAACCCGGACAGACAAACCTTTAAACAAGACAGCCCTTTTATGGAAAAACATTCTGAAAAACCACTCACGATTAGCAGCAAGAGCAAATGTTGCAAGTAACACAGCTGGAACAATACCTTCAATATCAGAGGATTCCAAAATAGCAGAGACATTTAAAACGTCCGCCTAGGGGACCCCAGGTGATACCCCACCAATCGAGACCTTTTTCCCAACAGGTAAATAATAAATTTTAGGGGTACGTTTACTAAACCGTCTTAACGTAGCAGCGCGACGTTATTGAGCGATACGTAACGTTATCACACGAAATGTATCGCGCAATAATGTAACGTTATCACATGATAATGTAACTTTATTGCACGATAACATCATGTCGGCAGCAGCGTTAAGGCACACTAACGCTGTGAAAGCTGGGTCTGAAGGGTGGAGTAAGGCTCCCCAGAGGGCAGAGATAGGGGTCAATGGGCAGAGAGTGGGTGGGGAGAGTCTCCATGCACACTAACACCGTGAAATGAAGGTCTGAAAATTAGTGCCAGTGAAAACCTCGCGCTTGAGGCAAATTTGCAGGAGAGAGAAACCATTTCAGTCAGCAATGTACAGCAAAGGCAGCGAAACCCAGAAAAGTGATAGTAGTGATACATGTGCAGGAACCAAAAAGGCAAATAAACATATAAAATGACCAAAACCACATTTGAAATCCCAATAACCAAGCTGGCCAATAGTGATATTATTGATAAACAAAAAGCAACACTACTGACAAAGCGTAAAAATGAAGATACCATGTTTGGAAGGATTTATGCTCTGTCCCCCTACAAAGTGAATGATCCCACAGTGAAATAATGGTGATCAGGGTTTTTGTCGTTTATATTGGGCAGGTTTGTTATGGCGTGCACATGTGCAGCAACAGCAGAGTGGGCACATAGGAAAGGGCAACTGCAGTGATGCTTTAAATGGGATACAGGGGGCTGCAGGCGGCACATGCTGTGGTCCAGCTGGGGCACAGTGCAGACTAGGCAGATGCCTAGGTGGCACATAGGAATGCCAAAACTGTAATGCAGCAAGACAGCAACTGACGAGGGTCCAACATGGGCATGAGTGTGTGTCCCACAGTGTCACAGGGGATATTACCCAGCAGGTACTCCCAAGGGCACATAACATTGGCAGGCGGTTCCGGGGGGAAGCCCGCATGTCCATGTAGGCACCCCTACCCGAGAACCCACACCATAGGCAGCTGCCTACCAGCACAATGGATGGCCTGGGACTGCACACCACCAGCACCACCAGCGTAAGGACATGTCAGCATGGTGGCGAAGGGGTGCTGTTGGCGGAGGGGGCAGTGGCATCTGCCCACAGCAGACCACGGCCAAGCCCCATTTAGGTGGGTGCTGTGCACTGCAACAGACAAGGTATGTCTGACGAACAGTCATGGTATCCCCAGGGAATGACCTTCCCGTGTGACAATAGTTTCGTGCAGTACACACAGCCAGTGTGTTCAGGAGCAAAAGGTCACAAGTTCAAGTCCCAGCTGTGGCAACTGCCAACCCTGTCCCCATATTTTACCAAGTACTAAATCATAGTAATAAAGACAGAACCTTTATTGCAGATAAAATAAACATGCCTGAAACGCCTATATTTTATCCTACAGAGCACAGACACCATAAACATGTGCAATCCCTAGAGCATAGTTTCCCAACTGCAGTCCTGGAGGGCCAAACACCATTCAGGTTTCATGCTGTCCCTAATAAATATGCCTGTGCTGCATTTGTATGCACCACCCCATTGTATGCAAATGTTCTCATGCATATTCATTAGGGACTAATTTTATGGAAATCACTCCAAATAAACAAACTGTGACAGAATACAAGGGAGGGTTATAAAATTCAATATCGAAGTATTTCAATCGAACCAAGAAACCGTCTCAGACCAAGCGGCAGCCTATATGCTGGGAAAGGGAATTCAAATGCACCAGCGGCGCCTTTAGCATCAATGACAGGTTTTTGGTATATTTTTCTTTTATATTTAAACCCTCTCTCCACTGTGTTTTGAAAAATATGCTTAAACAGAATGACAAACAGTCTCTGTGAAAACAGGTACTTAGCTTTTCAGTTTCTGCAATGGAATCTTAAATGTAGTAATATTCCAACGCTCTCCAGAAACCGTTTGACTTAATAATTCAGTCCTTCTCAATAGCCTTTCTTGTAGTTGAAAACAATGTGCTTCAATTTCCCAACGCCTTATTCATAACGTTACTTCCGCGTTTCTCTCTGTATTCCGAGGTTCTTCAGGGGACGAATCACTTCCAACTGGCTTTTGACTGAAAAGAAACTTTCATTAATGATCAAAAAAGAAACCTTCAACCTTAACTTCTCATTCTGATCCAGTTAAAAACATTCTTTATGTAAAAAACAGAAGTCTATCTTCACTATTATAATCATACCCAAAGTTGACCGAAGTTGCATGTAGTTCAGATGGTATGTCTTTACTCTCTTTATAATGAACTCTTTGCTTGCAATCAAGCTCATCCAAAAAACGCCACGCATGTGCAGTTCATAGCGGGCGGGTCATTATATCCTCTCATTCTCATGACGACATATTGCTGTCATTAACTATCCGACTGTAATGAGCCCCACTCTATCTCCAAATTAAGCCCTTGAGGAATCAGAGTTTTTAATCGAAAAATCCAACTCTGTTCACGGTATAATAGAGTTTTCATTAATGATTTTCCTGACATCGGGGCTAAAACCTGATCTATGCAGAAACATTGTAACATCTCAAAAGTATGGCCCTTGTCTTGAAAATGGGATACTAGTGGTGCTTGTAATACCTGATGTTTAAGCCGACTTTTATGCTCAGACAGCCGGGTTTTAAACGCCCGGCTAGTTTTTCCAATGTAAAAGAGAGCACAAGGGCACTCAATTACATAAATTACATTATGTGAGCCACAAGAGGTATGGTGTTGTAAATTGTATTCCTTCTGATGATAAATAAACTTGTTTAATTCTTTGGTAACTGGGCATACTGCACAGTGCCCGCATTTGTAAAGACCTGGGAGTTCATTTTCCCCTAACAAACAAGGGAGAGGACGCAAGATGGTAGGACTCAGTCTCTCTTTCAAATTTCTATTTCGACGCCAGACACATCTAATGGTTTTGTTTTGTAAACCTGGGGCTGCTTGCAAGACATTCAGGTGTCGGGTGAGAATTTTTTTAATTTTAAAGCTATATGGAGAATATCGAGTGATAAAATTAATCACATCTGGATCTGAGCGCTCACGAACTCTTGTGGTGTCTAGTAGAACTGATCTGTCATTAAACAGCGCCCGGCGATATGCCTGTGACACTACTCTAGCGGGATAGCCCCGTACCCGAAAATTTTTTGCTAGTTCTTTTGCCTTGAGTTTGAAATCAGAAGTATTGGAACAATTCCTACGATATCGTAGGAATTGGGAAAAAGGTAAACCTTCCTTCAGCCGGAGTGGATGGGCACTCCGGTAGTGAAGCAAAGTATTTCGAGCAATAGACTTGCGGTAAATGGTAGTATGCCAGCCCTGGTCTGTCTTACTGATCTGCAGATCTAAAAACACTATATCTCTCTCATGAACATTGTGAGTGAACTGAATATATGAACTTTGAGCATTTAGCCATGATATAAATGTATTGAGATCATATAAAGGGCCTCGCCATAGCAGGAAAACATCATCGATGAAACGTAACCAAAGCTTGATGTTTAAATTGAATGGAGAGATTTGCCATAACCGTTCCTCATAATATCCCATAAAGAGATTGGCAATGGAGGGGGCAAATGTCGCCCCCATCGCCACTCCCGAAACTTGTTGAAAAAGAGTACCTTCAAAATGTTCTGTTTAAGCATATTTTTCAAAACACAGTGGAGAGAGGGTTTAAATATAAAAGAAAAATATACCAAAAACCTGTCATTGATGCTAAAGGCGCCGCTGGTGCATTTGAATTCCCTTTCCCAGCATATAGGCTGCCGCTTGGTCTGAGACGGTTTCTTGGTTCGATTGAAATACTTCGATATTGAATTTTATAACCCTCCCTTGTATTCTGTCACAGTTTGTTTATTTGGAGTGATTTCCATAAAATTAGTGCATTGTATTACTCCATAAGAAAGACCCTGATTTTTTGTAAGGTATTCATTAGGGACAGCATGAAAACCTGAACAGTGTTTGGCCCACCAGGACCAGAGTTGGGAAACTCAGCCCTAGAGCAGCAGCCAACAGGGGTACAAATACCCACACCCACAGGCTCCACTATCCAAAGCCTCATGGAGAGTCAGGCTGTTGGGCCTGTGCAGAGCAGCATCTCCCAATACTGGCACCTGCATACCTTAGCAATGCTGTCCTAAACTTGGGAACGCGTTTCACATATATCAAAAGGTTGCTATGATTAATGTCAGATAACAAATCCTAAGTTAAACATGATTTGTTGATAGAGATTCATGATAGCAACCTTTCTGATATCTGTGGAGTGTGTTTCAGTTAGTGATTCTGACAGTGTTTACCACCCCGGGGAGTGACCCCAACAGTTTTGCGTACCATAGCAATGCCCGCACTGTGCCCAGGACTGGTGTGGCGGCCAGGGCTGCCACAAACCTCTATATTTGCACAATGGTGGCATAGGTGTGGGAGTGTGTGTCTGTCTATCCAGTGTGTTGTGGCTGCCTACATCTTACTGAGCCCACACTGCTTGCACTGTTTCCAGTGTTAGTCTGCTAATGTGCATAATGAGGAGCAAGTTACTGTGGGTATGGCCTGGACAGGGTGGCCTGGCCAGTATGCATCTGCACAGGGTATAGGGCAATGGCTGGGACATTGTAGTACCCAACCACCACCTGCACGGACAGGGTGGCCACAGCATGTCATGCTGGGAGGTCACTCTCACCCTGACTGAGCAGTGACTATGGCATGGCTAGGTTCCCCCATAGTGCTATACAGCATTTTTTTCAAGTGATATTTTTGGGTTCTCTTTTCTGGGGCCCAATCACTGATACATACCTGCTTGGTGTGTGTGCGCACATCCCATCTTTGGGTGCATGCCGTTTCTCCAAGAGCATGCACTATGTGCTAGTTGGTCGGGCTGGGTGGTGCTACATAATCTGCTTTTGGGTCCAAACACCCCCCTTCACCTATAACATGTGACCATGCCACCCACACAGTATATGCACTATTCTGGGTGCATCAAAGTCCACACAGGCTAGAAGTGACTGGGAAATACAGATGGACACCGATGTATCCTAGGTGTGGCTGCAAGGACTACCTATCACACACTGGCACTGATGGGGACCTGCAGTATAGACTATCTCAGCCATGCCAGGTTCTGTGGACCTGGTGCTGGGTGCCCCACCTCACCCTCAGGGTGAGCACAGGACCCACACAATGTCACGGTCTGTAGCTACTCTGTGCCAGTAACACACACGGTCATTTCCCCCTACCAGACCTAGGTGCTATGGGGGTGCATACCCCATTATGTGATCAGCTGTAGACTGCTGATCTGCATGTGCAGTGCATCATTGGTACAGGTGGGTTTACCCTATCTTGGTAACCACAGCAGACAGTTTGTGTGGTGACCTGCAGTCTTTCTGTAGCCAGCCAGCAGTATGGTAGTAGTTTTAGAGATGTAGCCTACTGGTTACTTCAATGACTGTGGAGGCAGAGGTCATGGGTTTTATCCCACAGTGGTGTAATCTAAAAAGGCTGTCTGAGGTATTTTCTTTTAATTTAAATCAGTGCTGCCAGGAGAAACACCCTCACAGTGCCGTAACCTAAGGTGCCACATAGGCGCCCTGTAAGGTGCCCTATATAGCACCCTATAGGGCACATTATAGGGTGCCTTGGCAGACAGGGCACTTTATAATGTGACCTATGGGGCGCCTTATAGGGCGCCTTATGAGGCACCTTAGGTTACAGCACTGTGAGGGTGTTTTGCTGGCAGCACTGATTTAAATTAAAAGGAGATGCCTCAGACAGCTTTTTTAGATTACACCATTGCAGGATCAAACCCATGACCTCTGCCTCCACAGTCATTGCAGTAACCAGTGGGCTACATCGTTATAGCTTGTAACACTGCACTGGCATGTACTTAGTGTTAACGTGCCACGGCACACACTATTGCGTGATACAGATTCTTGCTACCTTAGGACTTGAACGCCCACTCCTTATATGGCATTCTTCACATTATCGCTGCAACTAGCGCCGGTAACATTAGGACGGTTTAGTAAACATACCCCCAAGTGCGGTAAGGTGACAAGATGTCCTAAGAAGAGACAAGGTGCCCTAACAAGGTGCCCTAAGGAGAGATAAGGCTTCCTAAGGAGAGATAAGGTGCCCCAACAAAGTGTCCTAAGGAGAGATAAGACATCCTAAGGAGAGATAAGGTGTCCTAACAAGGTGTCCTAAGGAGAGATAAGACATCCTAAGGAGTGACAAGGTGCCCTAACACCTGCCATATCAGTAAAGCGGACAAGCATGTGGGAGGCTGCTGTATCAATGCACAGGGTGGTGTCAATGTAAAGTGCCATATTGACAGTGTAAGGCATATGATAGGGAAGACCTGTCCCTCAGCAAAGGCAGAAGTGGCAGATTGTTTGCAGCGACAGGAGGACAGTGTAGGAATGGTGACATGCTGATCAAGCACAGGAGAGGCGAGTGCAAAGAGCTGAAATGCAGAAAAGAGTACCAGTGTAGGTCATGGAGTAGTAGCCTGCACAAGAAGACATGACTGCACACAGCTGACAAAGGCATATAGATGGACTGAAGGATGGATGGTGGCTGATGAGAGTGTGTTATGGGCTGGCAGCATCAATGTGCAGAGCCCTGACTGTTACAGGCATGAGTATCACACAAGCAAAGGGAACAGGTAGGAATTGAACCACTGCATATGAAGGCATTGTACTAACCAGTAGGCTATACCTTCACCCCTTTCCACACAGCAATGACTGGATACAAAGATACTTCAGGTCACTTCCTAAAACATCTGCTGTATTTACCAGCATAGGGTAGCCCCACCAGTACCCATGACAGTGCACATGCAGAACAGCAGTCTACAGCTGATCAGCAAATGAAGAATGCACATATCCATCACCTCAGCTCACTAAGATGCACTAACAGTGTGTGATACAAGCACAGAGCAGCTACAAACCGTGCTACTGAGCAGTTTCCATGGTCATGCTAAGGGTTAGGATGGGCCCCCAGCACCAGGTCCCCAGTACCTGCAATGCTAGAAATGGTCTCTGCTACCTATGCTGCAGATTCCTATCACTGCCAGTATGTGGCAAGTATTGTCTGCTGTGTGATATGATGGTTACCTTGTGTCCTGCAGCATGTACCAATCACATCTAGCTCTGTGCTCTGCCCCTGTTTGACAGGGACCCAACTAAAACAGTGCATGTCAATACCCAGTGTCACAATGCTGATACCATGTCTGCCAACTAGCAAGGGATGGGGGGGGAGGGGGGTGTCTGTGTTGTCTAGCCTTGCATGGAGCTGTTACTAGGGTCCTGATGGCCGTAGCAGCATCACTGGGAGCAGGTCTAAAATACCTCATGTCCTAACCACCTAGGTTTACTAGCCATGCATGCAGCAACTGCAGACAGTCCACTGATCCATACACATTGCATGTGCACCCAGTAGTTGGATCAGTGATCAGGCCCCTCAGAACAAGAAGTACACCCACATCACTAATACTAAACTCTAGATAACACTATGTTTATTTATTTTATTTATTTATTTAACTGCATTTATATCCCACTTTTCACCGGGTCAAAGCTACATAGCCGTGCCATGGTCATTGCTCGGTTAGTGAGAGTGCCCTCCCAACATGACATGCTGTGGCCACCTGGTCCATGCACATGGCAGTCAGGCACTACAATGCCCCAGCCATTGCCCTACCCCTGATGCAGACACATCCTGACCAATCCACCGTTTCAGACCATACCCATAATACTTTGCTCCTCATCATGCACATTTGCAGCTTAACGCTGAATTAGCTTAGGCACTGTGAGGCTCAGTGAGGTCTAGAAAGCCACAAAACAATGGATACACACACACACAGGGGTATGTTTACTAAAAGGCCGGTAAAGTGCGGGCCGCGGTAGAGTGCGTGTGCCGTATAAGGAGTGGGCGTTCCGTCCTGAAGAAGAAAAGCCGTGATTGACAGATGCGCCAAGGTGCGCGGCACCCGTGTGCGCCCCGCACCTTACTGCAACTGAGAGCTGAACGGGAGGCATATGTGTCGTGCTGATCTACAAACAGAAGAACAGAGCCACAGCACAATGATTAAAGCACTAACCAATGGTGCAGGGATCAGGGTTTCAAACCCCCACAATGCTCAATGGCTTGCTGAGGTGTTAGTTTATGAGGCAGAGAAATACTGGGCCAAATAAAGCAGTGCGCTGATTTCTTTTGGCGGCACATCAATACTGGACGGCATAAGGCAGCGCACTGATGTTTTTATGCGGCATATTAATACTGGGCGGCATAAAGCGGCGCGCTGATGTTTCTGGCGGCATATTACTACTGTGCGGCATAAGGCGGCGCGCCGGTTTCGGCGGCAATCGCATACTGGAAGGTATAAGTGGGGCGCTGATGTGCAAACAGAAACACAGAGCCACAGCACAATGGTTAAGGCACTTACCAATGGTGCAAGGATCAGGGGTTCTATCCCCCACTGTGCTCAATGAGCAGGGCTTGGTGAGGTGATATTTTAGGAGGCATACAAATAATGGGCTGCATAAGGCGGCACGCAGATGGGCATTAGGCTATTGCTTAAGGAGGCTATTTAATAATAGGAGGCATAAGGCGGCGCGCTGATGTGCAAACACAGGAATAGAACCACAGCACAATGGTTATGACACTGACCAATGGTGCAGGGAGCAAGGGTTCAATTCCTCACAGTGCCCAATGAACAGGGCTAGCTGAAGCATTACATATTATGGGGTAGGTTGCTTAAGGAGTCAATTTATGTTTATTTTAATTTACAGTACTAGCAAATGCACCCTTAAAGCGTGTGAACATAATGCGCCCCATAAGGCACATTGTAAAGTGCACTGCCACGGCACCCTAGAATGTTGCTCACAGGGCGCTGTAGAGGGTGTCGTATGAGGTACTGCAAGGTCAGAGTACTGTTTTCGATGGCAGCACTGTGCATTTTAAGGAATGAAAAGCATAGGTAGGTGCGTTGACATGCAAGGGAGAGCAGCAGTGGAGCACAATGGTAAAGGCACTGACTGCTGATACAGGGGTCATGGGTTTGCTCCCCATGGTGCCTAATACGGAAGGCTGGCTGTGGCAGCAGGTTTGCAATGTACATATTTTGTCCTGCAGCACCGTATGTTTATTTTATTAATTTCTGCCAGCAAACACGCCCTCACGTGCCGTAATTGAAGGTGCCGTATAAGGCACCCTATACGGCACTCCATAGGGCACATTATAAAGTGCACTATCCGCCACGGCACCCTAATATGTCCCCCATAGGGAACCCTATCAGTTGTGTCACAGGATAATGTATAGTGCACCTTATATGGACGGAAACCATAGGGTGCCCGATAGGGCGCCATATAAAGCGGCACCCTATGGGTACAGTACGCTGAGGGTTTGTTTGCTGGCAACAAAATATGTACATTAAAGACAAATAATGCTTTGGACAACCCTAACAAATAACCCCAACGTGGGTTTGAACCCATAACCTCTGGCTTCACAGGCAAGGACTTAACCATTAGGCTACAGCTCTATAGCTGCTAGCAAGCCCCTGGCTGGCTGCAGAAAGCCTGCATGTCACCATACAGACAGTCTGCTGTGGTCACCAGGATAGGGTTAGCCCACCCGTACCCATGATGCACTGCACATGCAAATCAGCTGTCCACAGATGAACACAAGATGGGGAATGCACCCCCACAGCACCTCGGCCTGGTTGGGGGAAGTGACCGGGTGCACCCCCACAGCACCTCGGCCTGGTAGAGGGGTACTGACCGGGTGTTTTACTGGCACAGAGTAGCTACACACCATCACATCGTGCGGGTACTGTGCTCACCCTGAGTGTGCAATGAGGCGCCCAGGACCAGGTCCACAATACCTTCCATGGCTGATGGAGGCCATGCAGGTGGTCCAGAGCAGTGTTAATGTGTAAGATAGGTAGTGTCTGCACAGAACACCATGGATATCTCTGTCTGCCTCAGTCAGGTGCAGCCCCCATGGGCCAAGGGCAGCCAACATGGTTTCCCATCAATAGATCCACACTCTATCTCCCTGCAAAAGTAGCAGTAGAGGGCAACATCAACCCCAGTCCTGTTGAGGAACACACACCCCACAGGGCAGTCAGTGCAGCACTATACACAGCTATACCACAATAGCAGACAGACATAAGACCAGGATATGGTAAGCTGCACCCCACCACCATCTGCTAATCCCCTGCAGCAAGCCAACAGCCACTGCACCCTGCAAGCCACTCCAGCAAGACACATACCAACTACAAACAGTCTGCTAGTTAGTCCATAGTGCATGTTCCCAGTGGAGATGCATGCACCCAGAACTGGGCTGTCAGCATACACAGCAAGCAGATGAATCAGTGACTGGGCCCCAAATAGAAACCCATATCTATCACATGAGGGAAATACTATATAGCACTATGGTGGTGCCTAGCCATGCTGTGGTCACTGAACAGTCAGGGTGCGAGTGATTTCTCAGCAGGACATACTGAGGTCACCCTGTCTGTGTCGGTGGTGGCCGAGCACTACAATGTCCCAGTCAGTGCCCTATGCCCTGTGCAGATGCACCCTGGCCAGGCCACCCTGTCCGGCCTATACCCATGGTACCTTGCTCCTCATTATGCACATTGCCAGCCCAATACTGGCAACATTGCTGGCAGTGTGGGCTGTAGAAGGTGTTTGCAGCCACCACACACTGGATAGACAGACAGCCACCCCCTCACCTATGCCAGCATTGTGCTACTATAGAGGGGTTCAGCAGCCATACCCACCACACCAGTCCTGGACACAGTACATGCATGGATATGGTACGCATTACTGTTGGGGGTCACATCCCAGGGTGGTAAACACTGTCAGAGACCAGACCTGCAGCATACACCGCAGACATCTGTTTCAGTGTTATGGTGGAGCTGAATGAGCAAACTGTGCTTTACGTAGGACTGGAGATCTGCCAGTTATAATGGGAAACGCTTGATAGCTGTGTACCGTATACCCAGGTGTAGGGTGGCAGTGCTGAGGTATGCAACTGTTAATATTGGGAGATACAGGCAGGGCCCAATGTCCTGCCTCTCCAGGAGGCATTGGCCAATGGGGCCTGTGGGGGGGGTGTCTGGCCCTGTTGGCTGCTGCTTTACGGCAGAGTTCCCCAAATCCAGTCCTGGTGTTCCACACACTGTTCTGGTTTTCATGCTATCCCTCATAAATATGCATGAGCTACATCTGCATACCATGGGGGTGGTGCATAGCTATGCAGCACAGGCATCTTTGTTAGAGGCAGCATGGAACCTTAATGGTGTGGGGCCCTCCAGGACTGCATTTGGGAGACTCTGCTCCAGGTAATGCACCTGTTTATGGTGTCTGTGAGTGCTGTGGTAAAATATAGGCGTATTAATCATGCATATGTTCCTAGCTATACAGTTTTGTCCTTACTATCACGGTTTAGTTGTAGGAAAAATATGTGGACTGGATTGGCAGTAGCCCCAGCTGGGCTTTGAACCTGTGACCATCTGTTCCTGCACACACTGTCTGTGTGCACTGCACCACCATGTTGCCACAGATATGCTGTGTTCCCTGGAGAGTACATGACTGTACATCCAACAGAGCCTGTCTGTTGCGGTGGACGGTGCCAGCCTGCACAGGCCTAGGCCACTGTCTGCTGTGGTTTGCAGCCACTGCCCCCTCCGCCACCTGTACCCTTCCGCAAACATGCAGACATGTTCCTATCTGTGAAAAACATAAGACCTGAGTGAGTTGTAGCACTCCAGGACTGACTTTGGGGGACTCGGCTGTAGGCTATGCCCATTGTTATGGTTTGTGTGCGGTGTAGGGTAAAATATAGGTGTTGGGACCATGCTTATGTTCTCTGCAATAAAAGAGTGTCTGTATTCTCACTGTTTAGTGGTGGGTAACATGATGGGGACTGGGTTGGCAGGAGCCCCAGCTGGGCTTTGAACCTGTGGCCCTCTGGGTACTGGCTGTGTCTGCTGCACCACACTGTGGCCACAGAAACAGTGCAGTCTCTGGAGATGTGATACCTGGCCGCACGAGTCAGACACCCTGCTCTTCACAATTTTACTGTGGGCTCGTTGACCTTGTATGGGGACAAAGGTGCAAATAAACCTCACAAATGCCCTCCAAAAAAGGGGAAGAAAACCATAACCAAGCTGCGCAACAGTGATATCAATGGGCAACCTGGAAAACACTTCCAGGAAAGCTCCATTAAAATGCAGTGCTTTTGAATGAGTCTACGGAGCGTAGACCCTTCCAAAAATCATTTATTTTTTTTGGAGCTTTCCTGGGAGTGTTTTGTATGGTTGCCCATTAATATCACTGTTGCCCAGCTGGATTATAATTTTCTTAGAATTTGTTGTGGTCATTTTCATATCATATTTGCTATTTTGTTCTGTGCACATGTATCACACTGCTCACGTGTTTTAGGTTTCCCCGATTTTGCTGTACATTGCTGACGGAAATGGTTTCTCTTCCCTTTAAATGCGCTCTACCGCGAGTGTTTCACTCGCGGTATTTTTTCCTTGTAAATTTGGGCACGCTCCTGTGCGGGGAGTCTCTCCCCTCCCACATTCCACCCATTGACCCCGTCTCTCCGCCCCTCGGGGGCCTTCCTCCGCCCTCATGTCGCCTTTCCACGCCTCTATCGCACATGAGCGCCCCGCAAACGTGCGCGTTTTCGGCGCACGCGTGCGGGGCCCGTTAATGTGATGCACACGCACATGGGGCACTTAAGAGCACTTAAATGCATCATTTTAGGGCGCTCAAGTGCGCCCCGCACAAGTGCGCCATTTAGTAAACATACCCCACAGACACACACCAATGTACTGTGCAAAAATGGGGATGGTTAGCATTTCTGCCTGCCACTCTGGTTCCAATCTCAGCTCGGGCTTTGTTAAGGTGTGCTCATTGTGCAGGAGCTAGTAGTGCACTCTGATGTTAACAGCCACTCGTTGTGCATGTGCTATCAGCCTGACTCTCCATCCAGCTAAAGATAGTGGATCCTGTCTGTATGGGTGTTTGTACCCTTATTAGCTAATTCATTTGGGGGTTGTACACATTGGTGTTTTATCTACACTGTAGGATAAAATTCAGCCACAGGGACATGCACTGCCTGATCTACAGTCAGGACCCAAACCTGGGATCTTCTGCTCATATACACACCAAATGTGTGTACTGCAGTAATACAGGGAAAAGTCCCTGGGGATAATATGCTTCCCATCAGACAGAGCTTGGCACATGTTGCACTGTGCCTGGCGCACTGGATCAGGGCATGGCTTTGGACTGCTGCAGGCGGGTGCCGCTTCCCCCTCTGCCAAGACCCCCCACACCATGCTGACATGCCAATTTGCTGTCAGTGTTGATAGTGCACAGTCCCAGACCAGCCAACATGTGGTTTGTCGGGTGCCTAGGGCACAAGGTCCGGAGGGGAGGGGGGGGGGGTAGAGGCATACATGGATGGCCACATATCTACCCCACAACCATCTGCCTCTCCAGGGATCCTATCACCGCCTGCCCATGTTATGTCTCTTCAACCTGGGGAAGAGACAGCTGAGGGATGTTATGTTAGAGGTCTATAAAATATTGCCTGGAGTGGATTGGCTAAATGTAGATTGATTGTTTATGCCATCAAAATGTAGTAGGACTAGGGGACATGAAATGCGGCTACAGTGTAAGCCATTGAGGACTACTGGGAGTGAATGGTTTCTCAGTCAACACATATTCAAACTCTGGAATTCATTTCTGGAGAATGTCATAAAGGCTATTAGTGTAGCTGGGTTTCAGGAATGTTTGGACAGGTTCCTGGGGAGCGGTCCATAAACCATTACTAATGAGGGACCCAGAATATCCTCTGCTTGCCCAGTACATGCACTGTGGATCCTGTGTGTCTTTTGGGGAAACTGCTAGGTACTTGTGACCTGGATTGGCCACTGCTGGACACAGGATACTAGGCATGATGGACCTTGGACTGACACAGTCTGGCATATTTTCAAATCCTATGTTTTTATGTGCCACCCTGTGCACCAGTCTGCCCTGTGCACCAGCGGCCCCTACTGTGTGACCCACGTGCACCTTCCTTTGCTTCATTTGCACCATCAACATAGTGCCCTTTCATACTTGGGCACTATGCTGTTGCTGCTAATGGAGCACTACTATCACTCCTTGGGCTCCCTGGTCTGTGCATCACATTGCAGACGTTTAAATAGGCTCTCTCTCCTCAAAATACACCCTTTCCGCAAGGTTTTGATATGTGTTAGGGTTCCTGCCATTAAGGTGCCATCGTTAAGGGAGAAAGCCTTGTTCCTGCCCATTGACCCCCACTCTCCATCTACTCTCTGCCTACAGGGTGCTTTATGATGCCAGTACCATTAGTGTGCATGCCCTGTTAGCATGCGCTAACAGCATATTTGCTCCTTTAGCATGGTTTAGTAAACATACCCCTATATCAAAAGCAGCTGTTATAATTTCTCATATGCACTACTATCCAAATATAAACATTGGTTTCTCATACTGTGCTTTTCTAGTCCCAATTTGAAAAGTAGCATTTTTTTTAGAAATTTCTTGGCACTTGAAATCACTTATCTGAATTGCTCAAATTGGAGCCAGTTGCTTCTCTTAACTGGACTGCTTTGGGGGTATTTAATTTATACTTCTTTCTAGGTTCAGCCTCTGGTCATATGATGAAGGTGAAACAGGAGTTTTCTAAGGAAATCTTTATGGAAAAGGTCATGTACATGTGGGATAGCTATATATTTCTAAAATGGCTGTTGTCGTTGGATGTGCTGGCAAATATAAATGTATTCTCTGGTAGCTCCATGTTCATAAAAGCCTTTTGCAAAACACTTAAGGAATTGTAAATGTTTTGATTGCAGGGAATTGAGATTGACCCAATTCCTGCCTAGATGCCTCAAGCATAATTGGACTTCACATATCCTATTCACATGTTTTAAAATCAATTTTTATTAAAGCACACCATAATTAATTCATTATAAGCAGTTAATATAATACTAACACCATCATGCCATTATTTGGACAAATATAGATAAAACTAATGCTACAAATTCATATATCTCACTGTAATATATTTTAGCAGCAGATTAGTCATTGCCCATTTTAATGAGAAGTTGTTTCTATAGCAACTGAAAATGTTTATATTGCTTAGGAATTGTATAAAAGGAAAATTTTAAAAGGCTTGTCTGGGGTGAAAGTGCATAAACATTGGAATTATATGTACACAAGAGGAAGGGTGATACAAAATATTTTCAAAGGAAAAAGAATTTAGAAGAGTCTTCAACACTTCCCCAATAGCCTGTTCAGTGCCTTCAACTTAGGTTGTTCATCTTTCAGCAGTTTATTGTAATTTGTTTTGTTGTGACTTTCCATTGAATTTTTGTGGTAAGACACAGAAGTAGATTGCCTTTCTTCTATGCAGAAAATGTCAATCTTGATGTCATTGTCACAGAAATATAATCATACAACACAAACACTGTCCCATATAGCTGCTGTCCAGACAGATGGTTATTCTTAGCCTTGGTTCCTCTGCTGAGACCTGTCCTATATCATAAAATATTCATACACAATATTTACAACTGCTTTTTCTTTAAGTGCAGTCAAGTCAATGCTGAATTCTGGCAATCCTGCAGCCCCTGGGTTTTATTGGCAAGGTATGATGGGTAGCAGAGTGCCAGGTCTTTTCTTCTAATGTAATAAGGGGTAAAATGATTTGCCCAAGGTCGCAAGGACTGCTCGTGGGAACTGAAAACGTATTTCTTTATTTGTTTTGTTACAATTTCTATACCGCAGTTTCCAAGGATCAATTGCAGTTTACAAATAACAATATTTTGAGTAGTGCATAAACAGATGCATGCTCATGTACATGGAACAGAGGAAAACTATGTACATTAAACTGAACTCAATGTACTAGATGTATAAAAATCACAGACACACAAGTACTAGTACTCTTGGATACTAGGCTGTTGCTCTAACTCAGGGGTTCTCAACCTATTCCTCAGGGCACAGCTAGCCTGTGAGGTTTACAGGATGGGATACATCCAAGAATACCGAGGAAACTTGGGGATGTTCTAGCAGCTCCACTGTTTGACCTTTTCAATGCCTCTTTGGAGTCAGGCGTGGTGCCAGAGGACTGGAAAAAGGCACATATGGTCCCTTTACACAAAAGTGGACATAAGGATGACATTGAGAACTACAGGCCAGTTATTCTAATTGCAGTTGTTAGTAAATTATTGGAAAGACTACTAAAGGAGAGAATAGTGAGGTTTCTGAAGTCCAATGGATTCCAGGATCCGAAGCAGCATGGATTCACCAGAGGCAGGTCTTGTCAGAGAAACTGATTGATTTCTTTGATTGGGTGACCAGGAAGCTGGACCAAGGGAGAGCCCTAGATGTGGTGTATTTAGATTTCAGTAAAGCCTTTGACACTGTTCCACACAGGTGACTTATAAACAAACTGAGCACTCTAGGGATGGACTCTAAAGTGACTGATTGGGTTAGAAATTGGTTGAGTGGGAGACGACAAAGGGTACAGGTAAATGGAGCTCACTCTGAGGAGAAGGAGGTTACCAGTGGTGTGCCACAGAGATCTGTCCTTGGTCCAAATCTGATTAATATCTTTGTTAGTGATATTACGGAAGGACTGTCAGGTAAGGTTCGCTTGTTTGGGGATGATACCAAAATCTGCAATAGAGTAGACACTCAGGAAGGAGCCGGTAACATGAGGAGAGATCTAGCTAAGCTTGAAGAATGGTCTAGAATTTGGTAGTTGAAATTTAATGCTAAAAATGAAGAGTCATGCATTTGGGCTGCAAAAATCCAAAGGAGCTGTACCATGTATGGATGAGATACTTCTGTCTCCAAAAGAAGGGTGGGACCTGGGCGTAATTGTGTTTGACGATCTTAAAGTAACTAAACAGGTAGAAAAGGTGACTGTGAAAGCCAGACGGATGCTTGGGTATACAGGGAGAAGAATGGCCAGCAGAAAAAAGGAGGTGATAATGCCTCTGTATAAGTCTCTTGTGCAATTCTCGAGACTGCACCTTTAAAAGGATATAAGCAGGTTGGAGTCTGTGCAGAGGGTGGCTACTAAAATGGTTAGTGGTCTTTGTTATGAAGCATATGAGGACAGACTTAAAGATCTTAATATGTATACTTTAGACTAAGGAAAGGTGGGATGGGGCAATATGACAGAGACATTTAAATACCTCTGTGGCACAGGAAGGCCTCTTTCAGTTGAAGGCAAGCTCTGTTACGAGGGGACATAGGATGAGAGTGAAAGGGGATAGACTCAGGAGTAATATGCGGAAATATTCCTTTTTAGAGTGATAGATGCGTGGAATAGTCTCCCAGTGGAGGTGGTGGATATGAGGACAGTATCTGAATTCAAAAAAGTATGAGACAAACACAGGATCTCTAAAAGTTAGAAGGGGACTATTGTTGATATGGAAGAGCAGACTAGATAGGCTATGTGGCCTTTTTCTGCCATCATGTTTCTATGTTTCTATAACCACAATAAAAATGCATGAGAGAAATGTGCATGCACTACCTCCTTGGTATGCAAATATCTCTCGTGCATATTCATTGCGATTACCCCGAAACTCTGACTGGCTAGGTGTGTCCCAAGGACCGGGTTGAGAGTCCCTGCTCTAACCAATAGGCTACACTCCTACAACAGCTAGAGAGTCGCTGGTGAGTTGGTGGTCATTCATTGCTTATTAGCTCATTGCTTCTGTGTTCTCTTAACTTTCTCTTTACTAACCTATACTTTTCCTTTACTCTGGTTGGGTAAAGCAGCATTTTAGAAAAGCCATTTAGCTGCCATCTGTGATGTCCAAGTCAAAACATCCGAAATGATGTGAATTATGTGGGAGGGGCAGCAGAGAAGGTAAGCACATGTAATGCATTCTAAAGTCGATCTATCTGACCCTCAAAAGATAAATGCCTATGTAAACACACAAGGGAATGGGCATATGCAGAATAAAGCCAAAGACACATGCAGGAAAGCATGATTTTAGAAACATGCATGTTTGTGAAACCGGCAACATAGACTTGTCCACAATGGTATTTCAGAATGTGTATATGTAAAGTATGTGTTGCCACATGCATGTCCTGGCCTGCTAGTTTACAAGCAGAGACATGCAGTAGCACGGCACTCACAAAAAGGCCTCTGTACAATATTTACCAGTATGCCTCTTTGAGGGGCAAAAATTCAAGGTCAATTAAAGGTTTACATAGAACTGAACTCAGCATGACGTTGAACTTGCATGGAACACTTAGCAACATTACACTGAACTTTCATGGAATACATAGAGGCTAAATATGACATATTACATGATAACTTAATATACGACAACTAATTACAGATTGCGGGTCTGTGGGATGGATAGGAGGCCAAGGTCAGGTTAATAGGCAAAGAGATCTTTGAACAGAAAGGTTTTCAGAACCATGTCAATGTCAAATACTCTGCAACCAATAGGGTCATAAGAACATAAGATATGCCATACTGGGTCAGACCAAGGTCCATCAAGCCCAGTATCCTGTTTCCAACAGTGGCCATTCTATGTCATACGTACCTAGCAGTTTCCTCAAAAGACACAGGTTCCACAATGCTTTTACTGGGTCAAGCATTGATATCCTGGGTCCCTTCTTAATAATGGTTTATGGACCTTTCCTCCAGGAACTTGTCCAAACCTTTTTTAAACCCAGCTACACTAACAGACTTTACTACATCCTCCGGTAACAAATTCCAGAGTTTGATTACACGTTGAGTGGAAAAATATTTTCTTTTATTAGTCTTAAATAGTTTACCCTGTAGCTTCATTGCATGCCCTTTAGTCTTTCTATATTCTGATAACGTAAACAATCGATCTACGTTTACCTGTTCCACTCCGTTCATTAATTTATAGATTTCTATCATATCTCCCCTCAGCCATCTCTTTTCCAGGTTAAAGAGCCCTAACCTTTTTAGCCTTTCTTCATAGGAGTATCCTTCCATCCCCTTTACCATTTTGGTGGCTCTTCTCTGAACCTTTTCTAATAACGCTATATCCTTTTTAAGATACGACGACCAGAATTGCACACAATATTCAAGGTGCGGTCACACCATGGAACGATACAGAGGCATTATAATATCCTTTGTTTTATTTTCCATTCCTTTCCTTATGAGACCTAGCAATCTATTTGCTCTCTTGGCTGCCGCTGCACACTGGGCCGAGGGTTTTAACATGTTATCCACAATGACGCCTAAGGGATATGTTTACTAAACAGCGCTAACGTCACAGCGGCGACGTTATCGCGTGATAAGTGACGTTATCGCGCGATAATGTAACATTACTGCGCGATAATGTCTCCGGCGGCATTAAGGCGCACAGAGGGTGGAGTAAGGCTCCCCAGAAGGCGGAGATAAGTGGTCAATGGGTGGAGAGTGGGCGGGGAGAGGCTCCAGGCACACTAACACTGTGAAATCAGGGTCTGAAAATTAACGCCAGTGAAAACCTCGCGTTATAGGCACATTTGCAGGAGAGAGAAACCATTTCAGTCAGCAATGTACAGCAAAGACAGGGAGACCAAAAAAAGTGATAGTAGTGATAAATGTGCAGCAACAGCATAGTGCCCAAGTATGAAAGGGCACTATGGTGAGGCTGCAAAAGGGGTACAGGGGTTTACAGCGGGACATGCAGTGAGGCTTCTGTGGCACAGGGTGGACTAGGCAGATGCCTAGGTGACACATAGGAATGTAAAAAAACAGAAAGCCAGCTAAACAGCAACTGAACAAGGGCAAACATGTCCACAAGTGTGTGTCCCACAGTGCCACAATGGACATCACCCAGCAAGTACCCAAAAGGGCACATAATATTGGCAGGTGGTGCCTGGGGAAGAGTGGATGTCTATGCAGGCACCCCTACCCCATATCACCCACCATAGGCAGCCGCATACCGACACACTGGATGGCCTGGGACTGCGCACCACCAGCACCACCGGCATAAGGGCATGTCAGAATGGTGGTGGAGGGGTGCTAATGGTGGAGGGGGCAGTGGCATCTGCCCACAGCAGACCAAGGCCAAGCCCTGTTTAGGTGGGTGCCTTGCACTGCAAAAGACAAGGTCTGTCTGATGAACAGTAATGGTATCCCCAGGGAATGACCTGACTCTGTGGCAACAGTTTGGTACAGTACACACAGCCAGTGTGTTCAGGGGCAGAAGGTCACAGGTTTAAGTCCCAGCTGTGGCTCCTGCAGACCATGTCCCTATATTTTACACAGTACTAAACCGTGGTAATATAGAAGGAACCTTTACTGCAAATAAAATAAACACGCCATAAACGCCTATATTTTACCCTACAGAGCACATACACCATAGACATGTGCAGTCCCTAGAGCAGTGTTTCCCAACTGCAGTCCTGGAGGGCCAAACACCATTCAGGTTTCATGCTGTTCCTAAGAAATATGCTTGAGATGCATTTGTATGCACTGCCCCCATTGTATGCAAATGTATCTCATGCATATTCATTAGGGACAGCTTGAAAACCTGAATCGTGTTGGGCCCACCAGGACTGCAGTTGGGAACCTCTGCCCTAAAGCATAGGCCAACAGGGGCACAAACACCCACACCCACAGGCTCCACTATCCAAAGTCTCATGGAGAGTCAGTCTGTTGGGCCCTGCGTGGAGTAGCATCTCCCAATACTAGCACCTGCATACCTTAGCAATGCCGTCATACACATGGAAACACGTTCCATTTATATCAAAAGATTGCTATGATCAATGTCAGATAACAGATCCTATATTAAACACAATTTGTTAACAGAGATTAATCATAGCAACCTTTTGATATATGTGGAGTGTATTTCATATTTTGTTACTGACAGTTTTTACCACCCCAGAGAGTGACCCTAGCAGTATTGAATACCTCAGCAATGCCTGCACTGTGCTCAGGACTGGTGTGACGGGCAGAGATGCCAATTACCTCTATCTTTGTACAATGCTGAAATAGGTGTGGGAGTGTGTGTATGTCTATCCAGTGTTTTGTGGCTGCCTACACCTTACTGAGCCCCCAATGCTTGCACTGTCTCCAGTGTTAGCCTGTCAATGTGCATAATGAGGAGCAAGGTATTGTGGGTATGGCCCGGACACAGCAGTCTGGGCAGGATGGATCTGCACAGGGCATAGGGCAATGGCTGGGACATTGTAGTGCCCAACCACCACCTGCACGGACAGGGTTGCCACAGCATGTCATGCTGGGAGGTTACTCTCACCCTGAGCAGTGACCACGGCATGGCTAGTTTCCCCCAAAGTGCTCCTCTCAAGTGATATCTATGAGTTTCTTTTTCTGGGGCCCAATCACTGACCTACTTGCTTGGTGTGTATGTGAGTTTACATCCCATTTATGGGTGCACACAGTTTCTCCAAGAACATGCACTATGTACTAGCTAGTGGATTGTTTGCAGTTAGCATGTGTATGGCTGGAACACCTTGCAGAGTGCAGTGGGTGGAGACTGACTGTGCTTTCTGCTTGTGTACGTCAGATAGTTATGGGGGGCAGCTGAGCTTTTTCCATGCATACTGCCTGTCTGCCAATGCCCTATGTAATATGTACAGATCTGCATTGACTGCACTGTAGGGTGCCTATTTCCCAGCAGGACTGGGGTTGATGGTCCCCTCTACTGCCACCATTTCATAGATGTAGAATGTGGATCTGTTGGTAGGAGATCCTGTCCTCCACCCTAATCCACAGAGAGTGGGTTGGGTGATGCTACATGATGTGCTTTTGGGTCCAAACACCACCCTTCAGTTACAACTTTTGACCATGGCAACCACACAGGATATGCACTATTCTGGGTGCATCATAGGCCTCAAGGGCTAGATGTGATTGAGAAATACAGATGGACAGAGGTGTATCTGGAAAAACTACCTATCACACACTGGCACTGATGGGGACCTGCAGCACAGCCTATCTCAACCAAGCCAGGTGCTGCGGATCTGGTGCTGTGTGCCCCACCTCACCCTCAGGGTGAGCACAGGAACCGTACAATGTCACGGTCTGTAGCTACTCTGTGCCAGTAACACTCACGGTCAGTTTCCCCTACCAGGCTGGGGTGCTATAGAGGCGCATGCCCCATCTTGTGATCAGATGTAGGCTGCTGAGCTGCATGTGCAGTGCATCATGGGTACGAGTGGGTTTTCCCTATCCTGAGAACCACAGCAGACAGTTTGTGTGGTGACCTGCAGTCTTTCTGTAGCCAGCCAGCTGTGTGCTTGATGCTATAGAGATGTAGCCCACTGGTTACTTTAATGATCTGTGGAAGCAGAGGTCATGGGTTTGATCCCACAGTGGTGTTCTTTAATAAGGCTGTCTGAGGCTTTTTCTTTTAACTTAAATCAGTGCTATCATCAAAAACACCCTCACAGTGCCGTAACCTAAGGTGCCTCATAAGGCGCCCTATAGGGCACATTATAAGGTGCCTTGGCAGACAGGGCACTTTATAATGTGTCCTATGGAGTGCCTTATAGGGCGCCTTATGTGGCACCTTAGGTTACGGCACTGTGAGGGTGTTTTTTCTGGCAGCACTGATTTAAATTAAAAGAAAATGCCTCAGACAGCCTTCTTATATTACACTACTGCAGGATTGAACCCATGACCTCTTCCTCCACAGTCATTGCAGTAACCAGTGGGCTACATCTTTATAGCTTCAAACACTGCACTGTCATTAACTTAGGGTTAACGTGCGTTAACGTGCCATAGCATCCACTATCGCATGATACCGTTTCCTTCCAACCTTCCCTCCCAACCTTATATGGCATTCTTCACATTAACGCTGCAACTAGCGCCAATAACATTAGGGACATGTTTACTCAACTTCATTAATGTAGCAGCGGCTACGTTAAGGCATGTTATATAACATTAAGGCACGTTAACGTTATATAATGCGCCTTAACATTCCGGGCCACGGTAAGTCCCGCAGTGGGTAGAGAGAGGGCGGAGAGAAGGGTCAATGGGTGTGGAGTGGGTGGGGAGAGTCCCCTTTCACACTAACGCGGGGAAATGAAGGGCTGAATCCTAACGCAATTGAAAACCTGGCGTTAGATGCACATTTGCAGGAGAGAGAAACCATTTCAGTGTCAGCAATGTACAGCATAGGCAGGGAGCCCAAAAAGGTGATAGTAGTGCTCCATTTGCAGTAACAGCATAGTGCCCAGGTATGAAAGGCCACTATGGTGATGGCGCAAATGGGGCATGGGGGCTGTAGATGGGACATGCAGCGGGGGCTACTGGGGCACAGGGTGGACTAGGGGGTTGCCGAGGTGGCACATAGGAACACAGAAAATGGAAACCAGCAAGACAGCAACTGACCAGGGTCAAACATGCCCATGAGTCTGTGTCCCACAGTGTCCCATCCAGGGGACATTACCCAGCACGTACCCCAAGGGGCTGTTCCCTGTAAAATAGTTATCTCCAAGTTATAATACCCTGTTCAATGTAATTTCAGTTTGTTCAATGTAAACCGCACTGATGCAGAATAGCGTGGTATATAAGAGAATGTAAATAAATAAATAAATAAATAAATAAATAAATAACAGTGACAGACGGTGCCGGGGGGGGGGGGGGAAGCGTGGACATCTATGTAGGCACCCCTACCCCAGAACCCACACCTTAGGCAGCCTCCTACCTGCCCACTGGATGGCCTGGGATGGCGCACCACCTGCACCGACAGCATATAGTCATGGCGGCATGGCAGAGGGGGTGGGTGTTTGTGCTGGAGGGAGCAGTGGCACCCTCCTGCAGTGGACCTAGGCCATGCCCTGTACCAGTATGTGGTGTGCAGTGCAACAGAAGAGGTCTGGCCGAGGAACGTAAGGGTAGCCCCAGGGACCACTATGCTGCTGTGGCAACAGTGTGGTGCAGTACACTCAGCCAGCATGTCCAAGAGCAGAGGTTCATGTCCCATCTGTGGATCCTGCAGAGCATCTCCCCATAGTTGTAGCCCACAATGCAGTCACAACAACAACATGGGCAAACCCCAACACATTGGTGCACAGGGGTACGGACACCCACTCACAAGGACTCCACTATCCACAGCTTCATGGAGTGTCAGGCTGTTGGCCCCAGCACAGAGCTGCAGTTATCTTCATAGCATTACTATACCCCCTGCACAGATTAGCAATGTCGGCACTGTGATCAGGACCAGTGCGGCGGGTAGGGTTGTCAACCACCTCCATATCTGCACAATGCTGAGATAGGTGTGGGAGTCTGCGTATGTCTCTCCATTGTTTTGTGTCTGCCAACACCTCACTGAGCCCACATTGCTCACACTGCTTCCAGCGTTAGCCTGCAAATGTGCATATTGAGGAGCAAGGTTTTGTGGGTATCTCCCAGACAGGATGGATTGGCCAGGATGCATTTGCACAGGGTGGAGGGCAATGGCTGGGAGATTGTAGTGCTCGACCACCACCTGCATGGACAGGGTGGCCACAGCATGTCACACTGGGGGGTCACTCTCACTCTGACCGAGCAGTGACCATGGCATTTCTATGTTCCCACATAGTGCCACACATTATTTGTTTCCAGTGATACCTGTGTGTTCCTGGTTCTGGGGCCCAATCACGGAGATACCTGCTTGGTGTCTGTTCTGTGCATCCCATCTCTGGGTGTACAGGGTTTTCCTGTGAGCATGTACTATGGCCTGGTTAGTGGGCTGTCTGCAGTTCACCTGTGCATGGTGGGAACACCTTGTAGGATGCTGCAGGTACAGTCTGACTGTGCTGTCTGTTGATGAATGGCAGACCGTGGTGTGGGGCAGTTAAGCCTACCTCAAGCATCACTGCTGGTCTGCAATGGTCACAGGTATGGCACTGGCCCAGCAGCCCTGGGGGGGGGGGGGGTGCGGTCATCCGCCAGCAGGATTGTGATTGCTGGTACTACAGCCATTCTGCAGTGTACAGGCACCTGTCCCACCACACCCTCATCTACAAAAGGGGTGATTGAGGCCTCTTGGGGTATATAGTGCATACCACTTAGACCCATAGTGGCAGTGCTACATAGCCCTCATGCAAGTCTAGACACCACACTGCCCTGATAACAGGTACCCATGGCAGCCAGAACTTAACACCAGGTATGCACTAATCTGGGTGGTGTCTGGTCCCACAGGGCCACATGTGATTGCAGAACACAGCTGGAAAAGACATACCTTCAGTTGCAGTGCTGGGGACACCTGTCAAACACTGGCAGTGCTGGGGATGTGCAGCAGGACCTATCTCTAGCACCACGTGTACTGTGGACCTAGTGCTGGGTGCTCATCCTATCCCTCAGGGTGAACACGGAACCTGCACAATGGCATGGTCTGTAGCTACTTTGTGCCAGTATCATGCACTGTCAGTCCGTCTTACCACGCTGCAGTACCGAAGAGGTGCAGACCCCATTTGCTGGTCAGCTGTAGGCCACTGTTCTGCATGTGCAATGCATCATGGGTGCTGGTGGGGTTACCCTATCCTGGCACACAGAGCAGACCATTTCTGCGGTGACCTGCAGTCCTTCTGTACCCAGCCATTGCTCTGCAGCAAGCCATAGAGGTATAGCCTACTGGTTAGTACACTGATGTTCTAGGCCAAGGTCATGGGTTCAATTCCTCGTTGGTCCCTCCTGTCCAAGGCAGATATTTTGCTTGCCTGTGCAGATCCGTGCTGACAGCCCATAGTACTCTCACCACAGTTGCCAACAATCCTTATAAGGCGTTATAAGGCTCTCTCACATGAATTGACGCCACTGTTGTCCAGTCATGTCTGTGAAATGAATTGTCACACTGAGGATATGAAGCAAAGAAAAGATGTGTGAACATGTTCGCGGATCACCATCACAGGAGGCAAAGTCCTTGGCCTGCAGGTATCATGCACTGTCACTGACATGTCAAATTCAGTTGTCCTGGACAAATAGTGTGTTAAATTGCAATATACTGCATGAGTCACCATACAGTCATACAGTCTGCAGGGCATGATTGTGATGTCCATGCTTGCACTCACAATATGTTGTCCAAATAAACTATGAAGACAAGACACTTTCACTCCTCCCCTCCCTATCTCCCCTTTACCATCCTCACTTCCCCCTCTATTCTGTCCTCTACCCTGTCATCAGCTCCTGAGCTTCACCACTTTCTCCCTTTCATTCAGCCATCTCCTCTCTCTCTAAGACAACTTCACCCTTGCTTCCGCCATGCTGTCTCCTCTCTGTCCTGCATTCTTATACTCTTTCTCCTTCTCTCATCCAGAGATATCAACCCCAACCCTGGCCCCCCTAGACTTTGTCACACTCTGAGAAGAGATCTGCATGCAACTCCTCTAATCTTAGAAATACAGAAACATAGAAATATGATGACAGAAAAAGACCACATGGCCTATCTAATCTGTCCTTCCATATCAACAACTACAACAGTCCCCTTTTTTCCTTTAGAGATCCTCTGTGTTTGCCCCATGCTTTTTTGAATTCAGTTACTGTCCTCATCTCTACCACCTCCACTGGGAGACTATTCCATGGATCCACCACTCTTTCCGTAAAGAAATATTTCCACAAATCACTCCTGAATCTATCCCCCTTCATCCTCATCCCATAACCCCTCTTAGCAGAACTTGCTTTCAATTGAAAGAGGCTCTCCCCCTGAACATTTATGCCATGGAGGTATTTAAACATCTCAATCATATCACCTCTATCCCGCCTTTCCTCTAAGGTGTACATATTAAGATCCTTAAGTCTGTCCTCATATGCTTTATAATGAAGACCACTAACCATTTTAGTAGCCACCCTCTGCACCGACTCCATCCTTTTCACATCCTTTTGAAGGTGCGGTCTCCAGAATTGCACATTATACTCCAAATGAGGTCGCACCAAAGACTTATACAGAGGCACTATCACCTCCTTTTTTCTGCTAGTTATTCCTCTCCGTATGCACCCAAGCATCCTTCTAGCTTTTGCTGTCGCCTTTTCTACCTGTTTAGCTACTTTAAGATCATCAGATACAACCACGCACAGGTTCCGCTCTTCTTTAGTGGACAAAAGTACTTCACCCCCTATGCTATATTGCTCCCTTGGATTGCTGCAGCCCAAATGCATGACCTTACATTTTTTAACATTAAATCCCAGCTGCCAGATTCTAGACCATTCTTCAAGCTTAGCTAGATCCCTCCTCATGTTATCTACACCTTCCTGGGTGTCTACTCTATTGCAGATTGTGGTATCATCCGCAAAAAGGCAAACCTTTCCCGACAGCCCTTCTGCTATATCACTAACAAAGATGTTAAAAAGAATCGGACAAAGGACAGATCCCTGGGGCACACCACTGGTAACATCCTTCTCCTCAGAGTGAGCCCCATTTACCTGTACTCTTTGTCGCCTCCCACTCAACCAATTTCTAACCCAAGCAGTAACTTTAGGTTCCATCCCTAGGGTGCTCAATTCGTTTATAAGTCGCCTGTGAGGAACAGTGTCAAAGGCTTTACTGAAATCTAAATACACCACATCTAGGGTTTTTCCTCGGTCCAACTCTCTGGTCACCCAGTCAAAGAAATCAATCAGATTTGTCTGACAAGACCTGCCTCTGGTGAATCCATGCTGCCTCGGATCCTGTAATCCGCTGGACTCCAGAAACCTCACTATTTTCTCTTTCAGCAGCGTTTCCAATAATTTACTCACCACCGAAGTTAAACTAACTGGCCTGTAGTTTTCAACCACATCCTTACTTCCGCTTTTGTGTAAAGGCACCACATGAGCCTCTCTCCAGTCCTTTGGCACCACTCCCGACTCCAACGAGGCATTGAAAAGTCCAGTCAGTGGAGCTGCTAGAATGTCCCCAAGTTACCTCAGTATTCTAGGGTGTATCCCATCCGGTCCCATTGCTTTGTCTAGTTTAAGTAGAGCTAGTTTCTCATGAACACAGTCTTCTGAAAATTGTTCAAGATGTCCCTTGCTTCTGTTCCTGTTTGTGGGTGTTTTCTGAGGTCCTGCTCCTTGTTCTTATTCAGATCCCTCTCCTTTCACCTTCCTCTCTCCCTTTCTCACCTGCCTTGTGGAACACACACTCCATCTCTAATAAACTTGCTTTTACTCATGATCTCTTTATCTCTAATGCTCTCCATCTTCTTGCTCTAACTGAGACCTGGCTTCTTCCAGAAGACATGGCATTAGTCGCTGCTCTCTGTCATGGCGGTTATCAGTTCTCCCACATGCCTTGTTCCACTGGCCATGATGGTGGTGTTGGGTTTCTACATTCTCCTTCCTGCCAATTCCAACCCCTCCTGCTACCTCAGTCTCACTCCTTTCCCTCCTTTGAAGTCCACTCTATAAGCCTTTTCACTCTACTACCTCTCGGGGTAGCTGTTATTTATTGACCTCCTAACAAATCCACCTCTACCTTTCTCACTGACTTTGACTCATGGCTTTCCTTCGTTCTGGATTCCTCTTCCCCCACTCTTATTCTCGGGGATTTTAGCATTCATGTTGATAACCCCTCTGATCCTTATGCTTTAAAGCTCCTTTCCCTTACCTCCTCATTTGACCTCCAGCTTTGCTCTACTGCCTCCACTCACTAGCATGGCCACTGCCTTGACCTTGTATTTTTCTCGAATTGCTTACCCTCAAATTTCTGTACCTCACTTCTTCCCTTATCCATCCATTACCTGCTAAGCTTCACTATTCATCATCCACCGCCTCAACCTCGTCCTGTCTCTTCCAACCCAATCAGAAATCTTCATGATATTGACCCTTTGGTTCTCTCCTCCACTGTTTCATCACCTCTTTCCTCCACTGTGTCACCTGAGTCTGTTGATGAGGAAGTAACTTCCTATAACGCTGCACTCTCCTCTGCTCTGGATGCTCTCGCTCCGCCCATGTCACATCCTGTGAGCTGCACTATATCCCAGCCCTGGCTTTCTTCCACTATCCGCTATCTACTTTCCTGTGCCTGTTCATCTGAATGTGCTTGGCTCAAATCCTGCACCCTTGTGGACTTTCTACACTTTAAATTAATGCTTGTCTCTTTCCAGTCAGCCATAGCACATGCCAAACAAGACTATTATGTCCATCTGACTAACTGTCTTGCTTCTGACCCTTGCCGTCTCTTTACTACTCTCAACTCTCTCCTCAAGGTGCCTCTGCTTCCAACCCCTCCCTCCCTTTCTGCCCAAACCCTGGCTGACTATTTCCATGATAAAATCCACAAGATCACCCTCCAATTTCCCACAAAGTCAGCTACTTCCCCTTCCCCCCCTCTTCACTCCAAACTTTCCCCCTCTACCTCAGCTACCCTTTCTTCCTTTTCTATGATTTCTGAGGAGGGAACTGCACACCTTCTTTCCTCCTCCAAGCTCACCACCTGCTCCTCTGATCCTTTTCCCACCCATCTTATAAGCCCCATCTCCTCCACAGTTGTCCCTTTCATCTCTCATATTCTCAACCTATCGCTCTCCACTGCAACTGTCTCTGCAGCCTTCAAGCATGCTGTAGTTACACCTCTCCTCAAAAAACCCTCTCTCAGTCTTACCTGTCCTTTTATCTATTGACCGTTCTCCCTCCTCCCCTTCGTTTCTAAACTACTTGAACGTGTGGTTCATCACTGTTGCCTTCACTTTCTCGCCTCTCAAGCCCTCCTGGATCCTTTACAATCTGGCTTTCATCCTTGACATTCTACTGAAACAGCTCTTGCCAAAGTCTCCAGTGATTTGTTCCTGGCAAAATCCAAGGGACTTTACTCAGTCCTCATCTTTCTTGACCTCTCTGCTGCTTTTGACACTGTTGACTACAATCTTCTCCTTTATACCCTGCCCTCATTTGGTTTTAAGGACTCTGTACTATCCTGGTTCTCCTCTTATCTCTCCCAACACTCTTTCAGTGTTTGGTCTGGTGGATCCTCCTCTACTGCTATCCCACTCTCAGTTGGTGCACCCCAAGGATCTGTCCTGGGTCCACTCCTTTCCTCTCTCTATACCCAGTCTCTTGGTGCGCTCATCTCTTCCATGGCTTTCCGTACCATACTTATGTTGATGACTCCCAGATCTATCTCTCTATGCCTGAAATCTCTCTGGTAATCCAGACTTGGATCTTTGCCTGCCTTTCTGACATTGCTGCTTGGATGTCTCACCGCCGCTTGAAATTGAACATGGCCAAAACTGAGCTTCTTATTTTAACCCCTAAAACCTCCTCTCCTCTTCCTCCTTTCTCAGTCTCTGTAGATAATCCTCTACTACTCCCTGTTCCCTCGGCTGGCAACCTTGGGGTTGTCTTTGACTCCTCTCTCTCCTTCTCCTCACGCATCCATCTGATAGCTAAGACCTGCCATTTCATTCTCTATAACATCAACAAAATCTGCCCACTCCTCTCTGAACATACTACTAAGACACTTATCCACTCCTTAATCTCCTCCCGACTTATTGAAACCTACTCCTTGCTGGTCTCCCGCTAAATCATCTCTCTCCCCTTCAGTCTGTTCAACACACTGCTGCGCGGCTAATTTTCCGCCGGCTTAATCATGCTCATGTTACCCCTCTCCTTAAGTCTCTTCATTGGCATCCTATCCATTTCCACATCCAGTTCAAACTTCTCCTGCTGATCTATAAATGCATTCACTCTGCAGCTTCTCATTACCTTTCTTCTCTTATCTCTCTCTACGCCCCTCCTCAGCAACTCTGCTTTTCTAGCAAATCACTTCCTTCTTTGCCCTTTTATTCTACTGCTAACTCCAGACTTTGCTTCTTTCTCCTTGCTCTCCTCATGCCTGGAACAAGCTACCTGAGTCTGTACATCAGGCACCTTCTCTGACCCTTTTCAAATTTAGGCTAAAAACCCACCTCTTCTCTTCCACTTTCGGATCTTGACTCACCTGATTTCCTTTGTGTTCCTTACCATTCCCCTTAGATGTATCCCATGTCTACACCTACTGTTTTGTTTGTCTTGACTAGATTGTAAGCTCTGATGAGCAGGGACGGTCTCTTACATGTCTGTGCAGTACTGCGTATGTCCTGTAGTGCTATACAAATGCTCAGTAGTAGTAATAGTAATAGACAAGACCCTAAGCATATGTGTGTCACGCTGTCAGTAAGGAATCCTGCAGATGCAGAAGCCCCTGCCCTCTACTGATACCCAGAATGTGACAGAATATTCTGTGGTCTCCTCAAATGCAATGAAGATCTAAGAGTTTGATCTGTGGGCACCCAGAACAACACGAAGATGGCCTTCCAGCAGCTAGGGAGTTTTACATAAAATGACTCTGTGTCCATCCAAATGATTATCAGTGGTCAATTATTCATGGATTTATGGTTATGACTCAGAAATTAAGGGTCAATCCTCACAATGCAAGACTCCAGACTCTCCCTGATGCCAGGGGAGGAGCTATCTGAATGTCATGATCACAGTTTTTGTGGATTATCAGCATCTTGTCCAGCTTGAGTACAGTTGTGGTCAACAATATTTGCAGTCTTTCAGTTCAACCACATTGCCTGTCCAATATTTCCTAAAGAAAAGTGGCCAGTTCACTGGCTTGAGATGATATTTGCACAGATATGTAACACATAAAAGAATCACATACAACAAGATCAATTAAATGAGACATTAATTGGAAAGATTTGAAAAACTGTGACATTGCCAGGACATGATTATTGCCAGCCTTATAAGCTATTCACATCAGTTTTAATATAAAGAACCACAATCCCATTGCAGTTGCATGAGACACACATGTGATCAACTGTCTGTACTCACATGACGTGAATCAACCTATAAACAATGGTTCTAATGTGTAAAAGGGCCACATTCATTCACAGTTCCAGTCTTTACAATGGTGAAGACAAGAGAGCTGGCTGAGACCATAAGAAAAGCCATTATCAATCTAACATTAAACTTCAAAGCTGTACAAGGCCATCTGCAAAGGCTTCAGGATTCCTGTGTCAATAATATGCCATGTTATTTTGAACGTCTTGGCTCATGGAACTTTCAAAAACCTCCCAGAATGTGGTGGGAAGAGGGAAATAAATCCTAGAAGTCTTTGAAGGTTAGCACAGACTGTGACAAAAACACCCCGTACAACATCCAAAAAGCCTAAGATGGACTTACGTCAATTTGGAGTGGTGGTTTCAACCTGCACCATATGCCATGCACTAAACAAAGAAGGAGCTCAATGCCCAAGGCTCAGCAGGACCCCATAGCTCACACACTGACCCAAAAAGGCACTCCTGATCTTTGCCCCAAACCACCTGAGAAGCCACAATTCTCCTGTGAAAATGTTGTGTGGATGGAGGAAACCAAACATGACCTCTTTGCCAATGCAGATCACTGAGACAACTAAAGGTAAAGAAATGCAGGTTCGAAGAAAAAAACAAATCCTGCTCACAGTTAAATATGGTGGACATGCCATAATGTTATGTGTCCTTTTTGCTGCCTTATGAATTGGAGGCCGGAAACATATGCAAGGAATCATGAGATCACAGGACTGACAAGGTTTTTCTGAGTGGAATGTGCTACTTAGAGTCAGAAAGCTAGGTCTCGGTGGAAACTCATGGGTCTCATAACAGCACAATGACCCAGGATATACAACCCAAAGTACAAAATTATAGTTTAAGAGGACCAAATGGATTCTGTGAAAATGGCCAGCAATGAGTCCTGATCTAAATCCAATTGAGAATCATTGGGAAGAGCTGATATCTGGCATTAGTAAAAGGAATATCAGAAACATTCATGAGCTCAAAGAAATCTCAGTTGAAGAGTGGGAGACACAACCAGCAGACAAATTTAAGAAACCTAAACATAGCTACTATAAAAGTTTGTAGGCTTTCATCACTACCAAGGGTTGTGCCGCCAAATATCAGTGAAGGGTGACAGTAATATTATCCATGTCATCATGTGTGTTGTACTACTACTACTATTAGTGAGCATTTGTATAGCGCTACAAGAAGTACGCAAAGCTGCACAGACACATGTAAAAAACAGTCCCTGCTCATCAGAGCTTACAATCTAGTCAAGACAGACAACACAGTAGCTCTAGACAAGGGATATATCTAGGGGAATGGTAAAGAAACACAAAGGAGACCAGGTGAGTCAAGATCCAAAAGCAGCAGCGGCAGTGGCAGAAAGCACAACAGCAAAATTGCACAGACATCTCTCTTGTGTTGCTGTGTACTTGGAATGTACTCCTAAAACATTATGAGGACATATAATTAGAATATTTGCAATTCTATCTCAAGATATTGTACACAACCTACCTAAAAGGTAAGGGTGCCCATAAAATTAACCACAAATGTATGCACAAAAAGGCACAACCATCAGTACAGAGTATTACATCCTACTTTGGACATGTTGCAGAGATGACTTTTTTTCTTGTAAGATGCCAGAGTGGCACAAGAATGGTGAATGGTAGCTTCATCATGATAATGACCCAGCTCATGTATCACATCTTATCCATCAGTGCATTCAGTGCAAATACCTAGGGCCTAGAACACATCTCCTGATAATTTTGGATGCCACCTCTCATGGCATAGAATCCCTGGATGCAGAGGAGCCATAAGGGAGATTGCCCCACAGACCTCATTCCTGGAGCTCTGGTCTCCCATGTGGGAATGGCTGATGGGCTGGAGAAGCCCAACTGCCATTCTCCAGCCTCTCCAGATGATCAGCCACCCTTATCATATAGGTGATCAGCTGCTCCACAAACATCATTAGGTCAAGCTGTGCCTGAATATTAGCTGCCATTGCCAAAACCATGAGACTGTCAGGGTCCCCCAACCAAACATTCCACATGTATGGGATTTGGGTGGAAGCCTCTGACAGTGTCATGGCTGAGGTAGTGGCTGCTGGCACAGATGGCTGCCTGTCATACTCCGGAGTACTGTGGAGCAGCTGACTCTGCTCTCCAGGCTCTTCTGTAGCCAGGGGTCCTTGAAGTGAGGGAGAGGCAGGATGGGGCTGCTTGCTGCATCCTGGGTATTGTAGGTTGGCCCTTCTGGTGTGATCTGGCCATGGGCCTCCTCCTCAATGGCCCTAACCTGAGTCTCCTCCAGGCCCTCCTTTTCCTCTGGCCCAGCATCCTCCTGTTCTGGGATGTACAATCCCTCTTCAGGGGAGTTATCCTCTTCCTCCTCCTGAGACCATTGGGTCTTCCTCTGGTTTCAGTGTGGAACCTGAGCTGCACTGATCTCTGCAACTGCTGTAGAATGCCCGGCCTCTGTGAAAATAGAACATACAGGTAAGCATGAGCTGCATCACAGATAAGGCATTATCAGGGCTCTGTCTCCATTTGTCACCTGATAGTGTGACATGCTTAACATAAAACAATCACTTTGGCAACACAGCAATTACTGAAGGACTAGTAAATGTGATGCACTCAATGCATATGATGTTGGCACATGCTGAGCTCTTTAGTCATATGAGAAGCCCCCTTGTGCTGCAAGTTTGTCACAGTCACAAAAATGTAGACACTTGAAGCATGCAAATGACCTCACCATGTACCCAGAAGAACAGAAATGCAGAGTTAATAGTTGATGTTTGCTGTGATTGCCTACCATCATTATATCTAGAATCTAGCTGTTGGGCACATCATGTCTGAAGGATGGCCTGCCACAATCTGTTATTGTACATAACCTTGCAATCAGTACACATATACATATTGTTCAGAAAGGGTGGTTTATGTAGGTGCATCAACAACTATCCTTGCTAGTTGCATGCACTGGATACAACACAGTAGCAGAGGTATAATAGCAAACACTCATATCTGCACTCTTCCTCAAGTTACCCTGATTCCCTCATAGAACACCACTAATTACATGAGCAACTCAATCTCTTGGAAGCATCTGCATATCATCCTTCAAACTTGTATGTTATGGAAACTTCAAAGTAGACCTCACACTATGGGGTATGTTTACTAAACTGCGGTAACGTTACATAACACGCGTTATGTAACGTTAATGATCGTTAGCGCATCATAACGCGCGTTATGATGCGCTAACGATCGTTAACGTTACATAACGCACGTTAACCAACATTAACGATCGTAAAGCTCCGCGGCACGGTAAAACACCGCAGAAGGTGGAGAGAGGGCGGAGAGAAGGGGTCAGTGGGAGGGGAGAGGCTCCCTGCACACTAACGCGGTGATCTGAAGAGCTGAATCCAAACGCGATTGAAAACCTGCCGTTGAATGAACATTACAGGGGAGAGAAACCATTTCAGTGTCAGCAATGTACAGCCCAGGCAGGGAAACCAAAAATAAGTGGTAAGTGTGATACATGTGCACAGAACAAAAGGACACATAAACACTGAAAATGACCCCAACAAACTGGAAAAAAATCATAACCAAGCTGGCCAATAGTGGTATCAATGAGAAACATCAACCCCTCCCCCCACGAGTAAGCTCCATAGAACAGATATAAATCGTGGAAGGGTCTATACTCCGTCCCCATACAAGGTGAATGAGCCCACAGTGAAATAGCGCTGCTCAGGATTTTCCCCACCATCGGACAGGATTCCTATGGCATGCACATGTCCCGCAACATCAGGGCGGGCATGTCGGAACGGCAACTGGACAGATGTCGGAGAAGGGGATACAGAGGACTGCAGGCGGCACATGCTGTGGTGCAGCTGGGCCACAGTGCGGACTAGGGTGATGTCTAGGTGGCCCATACGAATGCTGAAACAGCAGAGCAGCCAGACAGCAACTGCTGAAGGCTCAACATGGGCACGAGTGTGTTTCCCACAGTGTCACAGGGGATAGTACCCAACAGCTACCCCCAAGGGCATGGAACATTGGCAGGCGGGGCTGGGGGAGCATGGACGTCTATGCAGGCACCCCTACCCCAAAACCCGCACCATAGGCAGCCACCTACCTGCACACTGGATGGCCTGAGACTGCGCACCACCAGCACCACCAGCAGAAGGGCATGTCAGCATGGTGGCTGAGGGATACTGGTAGTGGAGGGGGCAGTGGCAGCTGCCCAGAGCAGACCGTGGCCTAGCCCGGTGTAGGTGGGTGCCGTGTACTGCAACAGACGGGCCCTGTCTGATGAACAGTCATGGTATCACCAAGGAATGCACTGACTCCGTGACAACAAGGTGGTGCAGTGCACAAAACCAATGTATTCAGAAGCAGAGGGTCACAGGTTCAAGTCCCAGCTGTGGTTCCTGCCAACCCAGTCCCCATATTTTACCCACTACTACAACGTGCTAATACAGACAGCACCTTTATTGCAGATGACGTAAACATGCCCAAGACACCTACATTTTACCCTACAGAGCATGGACACCATAAACATGCACATTACCTAGAGCAGAGTCTCCCAAATGCAGTCCTGGAGGGCCAAACACCATTCCGGTTCCATGCTGCCTCTGATAAAGATGCCTGTGCTGCATTTCTATGCGCCACCCCCATGGTATGCAGATGTATCTCATGCATATTCATGAGGGACAGCATGAAAACCCGAACAGTGTTTGGCACTGCAGGACTGGAGTTGGGAACCTCTGCCGTAAAGCAGCAGCCAACAGGGGCAGACACACCCGCACCCACAGGCCCCATTATCCAAAGCCTCCTGGAGAGGCAGGACTTTGGGCTCTGCGTGCATCTCCCAATACTAGCACTTGCATACCTTAGTAATGCCACTCTAAACCTGGGAATATGGTACACATCTATCAAAAGGTTGCTATGATTACTAGCAGATAGCAATTCCTAGGTTAAGTACAATTTTCTGAGTGAGCTGCATCATAGCAACCTTTCTGATGTCTGTGGAGTGTGCTACAGGTCTTGTGTCTGACAGTGTATACCAACCTGGGGAGTGACTCCTACAGTATTGCGTACCATAGCCATGCCTGCACTGTGCCCAGGACTGGTGTGGTGGCCTGGGCTGCCCAACACCTCTATAGTTGCAGAATGCTGGCATAGGTGTGGGGAGTATGTGTCTGTCTATCCAGTGTGTGGTGGCTGCCAACACCCTCCACAGCCCACACTGCTAGCACTGTTGCCAGTATTGGCCTGCCAATGTGCATAATGAGGAGCAAGGTACCGTGGGAATAGCCTGGATAGGGTGGCCTGGCCTGGCCGCATCTGCACAGGGCATAGGGCAATGGCTCAGACATTGTAGTGCCCGGTACCACCTGCATGGACAGGGTGGCCATAGCATGTCCTGCTGGGAGGTCACTCTCACCCTGACTGAGCAGTGACCATGGCATGGCTAGGTTCCCCCATAGTGCTATATGGTGTTTTTCTCATGTGATATTTATGGGTTTTCTTTTGGGGCCCAATCACTGACTTATTTGCTTGGTGTGTATGCTGACATCCCTGTTCTGGGTACATGCATCTTCTCCAGGACCATGCACTATGGACTAGCTTGTGGACTGTCTGCAGCTAGTATGTGTCTTGCTGGAGCACCTTGCAAGGTGTAGCGGCTGGAGGCTTGCTGCTCCAGAATGTCAGATAATGGTGGGGGGCAGCTGAGAATTTCCAGGCCTGCCGTCTGTCTGCTATTGCGTTATGGATGTGTACCGCTCTGTCTGTTCCCCAGTAGGACTGGGGTTGATGGTCCTCTCTACTGCTACCATTGCAGGGAGGTAGACTGTGGATCTATTGGTGGGTGATCCTGTTTCCCACCCTGAGCCCCAGAGGGTGGGTTGTGTAGTTGTACATAATCTGCCTATGGGTCCATACACCCCCCACCCTTCACCTACAGCAGGTAACCATGGCACCAACACAGGATATGCACTATTCTGGGTGCATCATCGCCAATAAGGACTAGACATGACTGAGACATACAGCAGGACACATATATCCTAGGTGTGTCTAACGGAACTACCTATCACACACTGATGGGGACCTGCAGCATAGCGTATTTCAGCCATGAAAGGTGCTGTGGACCTGGTGCTGGGCGCCCCACCTCAACCTCAGGGTGGGCGCATTACCCGCATAATGTGACTGTCTGTGGCTACTCTGTGGCAGTGCCACACACGGTCTGTTGCCCCTACCAGGCCGAGGTGCTGTAGGGGTGCATACCCAATATTGTGCCCATCTCTCGACTGCTGATTTGCATGTGCAGTGCATCATGGGTACGGGTGGGTTAACCCTATCCTGGTAACCACAGCAGACAGTTTGTGTGGTGAGGTGCAGTCCTTCTGCAGCCAGCCAGGGCTTTGTTCACAGCCTTATAAGGTGTCCTATAGGAGGACATTATAGGGTGCCTTGGTGGACAGTACACTTTATAATGTGCCCTATGGAGTGCCTTATGCGGCACCTTAGGTTATGCCACCGTGAGGGTGTGTTTGCTGGCAGCACTAATTAAAATACATGTCAAATGCCTCAACAATCACTACTTAAATGTAAAGGGTGCTGCCTCAGGCAGCCTTATACATTAGGCCCACTGGGGATTCGAACCCATGACCCCTGTACCATCAGTCAGTGTTGCAACCATTGTGCTACAGCTCTGTTGCTGTGCTTGTATGCCTGCGCGCCTTCTTAAGATTAACGCGCGGTAACGTGCCCTGTAGCGCTCGTTCATTTATGGCACCTTGTAACGCGCGTTATCGGTAACGATGTACCGCCCATGTCCTTATTTGGGATTTCTGTCTCTACCGCGTCTCCTAACGCGAATCACACTAACGTAGTTTAGTAAACATACCTCTATGAGTACCATGTACACCTATAACCAGGATATTCAACTTGAACATGTTAATACCATTCCACACTGGCTGCAAGAATACACATTTTTGACCTGGGACTGTTTCCCTTGCCTGGGAGATATATGCCTCTCCAAGGAATAATGTCAGCAGCTCATGTAAGTGACCAGTCATGGCTATTATGGAAGGCAGCACACTATCACTACAAGTAGGACTCTGGTCACAATCCTGTGTCTAAACCCTGATGTATCTGTATCAATGCAATCAGCAAACAGAAGCCATTGGGCGTTGATGTGCTGTAATATGGGAGATGAGGGGACATTATCCATGTAGATATAGGGGTCAGCAGCTCTAAGAATGGAGGCAAAATGAAATGATGTTATAACTGTCCTTCTACATTTAAAAGTGATGCCGCAGAAGAATTGAAATATTGATACACCAGGAAGACGTATTGCAACTATTTGATAAACTGAAGAGAAGCAATTCACCTGGACCGGATGGTACACATCCAAGGATGTTGAAAGAACTGAACTATGAGATTGCAGAACTACTATTAGACTGGAGGACGGCCAATTTTTAAAAAGGGTTCCAGGGATGATCCAGGAAACTACAGACCAGTAAGCCTGATGTCTATACCGGGAAAAATGGTAGAATCATTATAAAGAACAAAATTACTGAACATGTTGATACGAGTAGACATGGCTTAAAGGGAGACAGCCAACATGGCTTTAGCCAAGGAAGGTTTTGTCTTACTAATCTGTTATGTTTTTTGAAGGTGTGAATAAACAGGTAGACAAAAGTAAGTCTGTTGATATAGTGTATCTGGATTTTCAGAAAGACTTTGACAAGATGCCTCATGGGAGACTCATGGTGAAATTAAAACATCATGGGATAAGAGGAACCACCATCCAGGAAAAAGATTTAGGCGTCATCGTGGATAACATGTTGAAACCCTCTGCCCAGTAAGCAGCAGCGGCCAAGAAAGCAAATAGAATGCTAGGAATCATAAGGAAAGGAATGGAGAATAAAACAAGGGATATTATAGTACCTCTGTATCATTGCATGGTGCGACTGCACCTTGAATATTGTGTGCAATTCTGGTCACCATATCTTAAAAAGAATATAGCGTTATTAGAAAAAGTACAGAGAAGAGCCACCAAAATGGTAAAGGGGATGGAAGGCTACCCCTATGAAGACAGGCTAAAAAAAGGTTAGGGCTCTTCAACCTGGAAAAGAGATAGCTGAAGGGAGATATGATAGAGGTCTATAAATTAATGAATGGAGTGGAACAGGTAAACATAGATCAATTGTTTATACCATCAAAATATAGAAAGACTAGGGGACATACAATGAATCTACAATGTAACCTATTTAAGACTAATAAGAGAAAAAAAATCACTTGATGTGTAATCAAACTCTGGAATTTGTTACCGGAAGATGTAATAAAATCTGTTAGTGTAGCTGAGTTAAAAAAGGTTTGGGAAGGCAGATGTCAACTCACAGATGCAATTTTACCCATTCCAAATACTTCACTATGCTGATGATACTGTGCTTATTTTCAGACATCCAAAGCATAAGCAGGGCTTCTAAAACGACCCCTATATTGTGAACTATTGATGACAACAACTTTCCACTCCAGTGATTATACTGTTGACTTTTCCAATGTCATTTCAAATGACTGCAAATCCCCATCATTTGCTAAGCCCCATCTTCTTGCAAATATAAAAATGTTTTCCTTATCTCTTTTTGTGGGTCTTAGGGAGACTGTACTTACGTTTAACTTTACTACCTCCTATCTTTTATCTGCAGATTTCGACTTTAAGGTATTTAGTAGGCATGTGAGTACTGCACGTGAATTTACTCTGTGATCTTCTGTGTGATGATTTGCACTTGAACATTCCATCTTCTACAAATAGAGAGAAACAAATTTGAAGGGCTATTTTACAAGTAAGCTTAATGTGTTGCCTCTACACACCCATGTCTTCTCAGACCGCACTTTCAAGATTCTTATGCCATTGAAAATTGCTCTTGCCCTTCCCTTCCCACCAGGGAGATTCACCATAGATGCCAGAGGTATCAGGGTGTAGTGGTAGTGGCAGGGCCCCATGTAAGAAAGGGTTTTGTTGGGTCGAGAGTTTGAGATTTTGGAGGTTAGGCTTGGATCAGGGTATGTGGAGGTATACATTAATGACACAATACTCTGAGGAATGAAAGATAACACCACCTCAAAGGTAGCATTATCTTTCTATGAATAGCAACTTGCAAGTTTAAATGAAAACTGTATTATCCTCTGATCATCCACCTACCACCCCGAGGCACAGCCAAACCCCCCTATCCTGCTAACGCCAAACTGCCATTCTCTTGAATGCTTCCCAAACACAATACCCACTTCTTGACCCCCCAAAGACCATTCAACCAGCAGACTGTGCCCCCCTACCCTTCAGTCTCCAATCTCAAGCTTACTGGGACTGACTGAAGGGAGCTGGGGAAGGGAGTTGTCATGTTGCATTGGAAGAGGTTCTAGCCACCAAACTCAAGAATACGATCAGTTTGCAATCATGTGGGTTCTCCCACTCTGAAGACTGAGTGCTGATATCAACAGATAGGCTACTCCTGTGGTAGTGGCCTAGCAGTATGTCACTGAAGGGGGCTTGCCATTTTCTTACATCTGAGTTATCAAAAGAGAAAACTGCTTGGAGCAAACAATTTCATAATCTTGGAAGTACTTTCCCATACAAAACTGTACCATTACTTGAAAGTTGAACTTATTGCTATCATCCTTGTTTTCAAAATTAAAGCTTCTAATTGTATTTGCAGAAAGACTACCTTAATGCAAGCAAAGCATTATTCTGTCAAGTGGGAAACTACTGGGTAAAACAAAAAGATCAAAGGCTATTAGAAGATCTTTATTATTACAGCAGATACTTCACTTTGAACTTTTCTGATAGGTTCTCTCAAGATAATGACTCAATGAGTATATGAAGAAGGACTTCAAAATGAAAGAACATTTGCTGTTGCATACTAATGTAAGCTTATTTGACTTGCAAAAGAGTAGACTGTTTCTCAGGCTGAGTTTAGAAGCTTGTTTAGACCAAAAAGGGAAAACCTTGATTAAATAAAGTTATAAGTAATTTAAGAGACTAATCCAAAATCCTAGCTTCCTTAGAAAGGCATTTTAAACCTACAGACAATCCATGGCACCTCCATAGTATGCCAAAGAAAATATTTCATACCTCCACTTACTATAATCTCACAGAGCTGTCAGCCATAGGAGCTTATTTCATATCTGTGGAGAATTGCACATTGCTGGCAGTATTGTAGCTTGCATGAATAAAATACGATGAGATGGGTTATACTTAAAAAAGATTCAGAAAGCACATAGAAATGCAAATACCATAACTTTATAAGAAAAGTGGTATTGTTGTACTCCTGTGATTTTTGAAAAAAAGGAGAAAAAGCACAGAATTTGAAACTGGGAGACAAATGCATTAAGGTGTGATAAAGAGGGTCTTCGCTGCATGCTAAAGTACCATAGCATCCCATCTTAATTGTAAATTTGCTTGCCATTATATTTCATGCTATAATGCAGTCATTATCACAGACAATTTTAACTATAACTTCCAGAGGTGTGTCCATATTACACAACATGGCTCTTCAACACATCTGCCTGATCTACCTACAAGCCTGTTTGAGCTGCTTATACCCAATAGCTTTCTAGGAAGTATTTCAAAAAAGCTGACTGTCTTTTAAGTATATCAGTGTAGGCCAAATATTTCCAGTTTGACAGGGCCATCCTGTAACTATAAGGAACACAATTTTGTTCCTTTCTTCAGTGACATCAATTTTTGGTAGGAGGCCCAAATGAATATAACAACCACTTAGAACAAAGGCAGATGAAGGTAAGACCTACAAATCTCTTGTCCACAAAGAGAGTCTTAATTTTCTATCCATATACAGTATATCCCCTTCTCTGCTAAAGAACCATATCACATAGTGCAAATATTAATGCAGTGATCTTCAGCAATAACCTGGTCATGAAAAAGTGGCAATGCAAACATATCAGGAGAAGCAAATTGGAACAGAATAAGCTGGATTGCTACAGATATCTGCACAGAAACTACGTGTTAGCAGAATACTTTATCTCAGTGTCACACACTAATCTCCCAGGAGCTGGGCCCTATAGGAAGCGAGCTTAGTCTTCTTCCTGCCTTTTGTCCTCCTATCAGTCTCAGCCTTATGCAAAATACAGAAAAGCACTCCCACATACAGAATAGGTGACCACACATTAGAAGTAGAAATTTACAGAAAATACTAAACTGGGAAAGCCAAGAAGTCAGACTGTGCATGCAATGCAATCCCAGAGAAATATAAACAAAAATGTGTTTCCTCTTACAATGTGCAAAATATTAATGGGTCAATATTCAGCACCTGTTGTTGTTGTAATAAACACCTTTACCTGTGGCTAATTCACCTGTGACCAACCTGGCCAATGAGACTCAGAGAGGAATATTGTGAAGCAGTATAAGAGCTCTTTATTATTCAATACGTTCTTGCAGCAACGGGTGTCTAAGTAGAGACACACCCCTTTGACATATCTCTGTGACATTTATACCTTTGTCAAATCTACAAGCCCCTACCCTCTGCATCCTATTGGCAAGCTAATGCAGTGTTATTGACCTATCTAGTGTGCTCAGGCAGCACACGTGGGTTTATGCTCATCCCCTTTATTTATTCTTTTACTCTATTTAACATAATTCCATATTCTTACATGACAGACCATATGCAAGAATGTAGTTTTCCTTGTTCTTGACATCTTTTATCCCCTTTATGGTATTACATACTGATATCAGTCCTTATCTTTCTTTTGCAGGTACAGGTGGTCAATGGTATATTTACATTTGTGCTTGTTCCATAAGACCTTTGCATTGCAAAAGGTCAACAGAGCAAGGATCTCTCTTTTATTTAACTAAGACCAACCTGACCTCTGCAAAACTAATTTTTCTGTCTTGCATACATTTCCTACTGAGGGCTCTTGTCTCTTACAGTATGGCAACTTAAAAGAAGCAGATTTCAAATTAGTATAATAAACACGCTTTAATCCTCTACATTTTATATGGATGCAGCTCCCTGACTTTTTAACAATTTTTGGCTCTCATGATCCACACAGTATGCCTTCCAACTTTAGGTTTCTGTTCTTTCTGTGGGTCCTTATCATAAAGGACCACAAAGATAAGGAGGGGGGGGGGGGAGAGGAGTATGTACTTAGTGGCTCTTAGGCTTTGCTATCTCTAGATGCAGAACAATGGAGGGAGAGATAAGAATCTGCATGAGATGTGTCATGATGTGGGTATCAATAAAGATGAGAACTTGAAAAGAAACCCTGTTTCTTTTAGGAATCTAGATGTGCAGTTACCTCCAGGCACAGCTAGAGGGAGCAGGAATGACCATACAGGAGCTAATGAGCCTAAGAGGGCTAATGATTTGCACCTGGGATTGACCCCGGAAGTCTTGTAGGAAAGATTCCTTTATAAGTCAGAGCAGGCAGAGGAGCAAGAAGAGAAGGCAGAGGAGCAAGGAGAGAAGGACCGAGGAAGGAACAGAGACAGAGGAATGTCTTCACAAGGAGGAACAGCTCTGTTGAGAGGATCAGCTCCAAGAGAAGGAGTAAGTGAAAGAATCCTATGTGAGCAAGCCCAAAGGAACAAAGTTCACAAGGGTGAAGTTCAGAAGGGCCAGGCTAAGCGTGCAGCTGTTCAAGGGAAGTTTGTTAGAGCCAGCTCTGAAGTTAGAGTGTGTGCCACACCCTGTTCTCACAGCGTTCCTGACTCAAGAGCAGAGAGACAGAAGCAAAGAACCAGAGAGAATGGTTTAGAGAAATGCTTGCAATCTCTGAGAAATGCTAACCAAGTGTTAACAGGCAAGAAAGGAAAAGCACTTTGTGAAAAGGCTGAGTTCTTACCAAAGGAGAAAAGGGAATCCACGTCAGGTTTTACCAGGCTGCCAGAAAGCAGAGCGTTGCCTATAGCTTACAGGCAGAGAACCTGTTACCGGAGGAAAGTTTCTGAAAGGGAAAACTCCGCGGATTCAAATGAGCCAGACTCCAGGTATGAAAGATTTATTAATGATATAAAATGCTTGAGTCCTAAAGGCCCTGTTGAAACACGTGCTCACTCTGTAAAGAAGGAGAAGCCAGATTGGTTTCATAAAATCTCTAAAGCACTTAGAACACAGTGGTACTGGAGACAAGACCCTAGAGACATTGCACACAGACCTTTGTCAGACAGGGACAGTGATTATTCCCCTGATGAAGAATCCATGGAGATAGAATGCATAAATACTGTTCCCATGTCTCAACCTGAACAGATGGAATGTGAGTTGTGCATAGCCTCGTGCCAGGAGTCTGTAGCCACCGTGTAACCTAGAAGAAGTTTGTAGAATTCCTATGCTATTGGAATGAGCTGAATTCACGTAATCAAGCCTTGCATTAATTGTGAAGTTTAACAATTAAGCATATGATTTGAATGCTGGTACCTTTTGAAACAAAGGACTTTCTGTTGATTCTAAATGTCTTATTTTGAACCCTTGCACTGACGGGGAATAAAAGCCTTAATTTCTCTACACTTGGTTTTCGTTAATGAGTGCTCTTAGGAAGCTGGAATAAGTAAGAACATCTTTACTACGTCAGATGAACCTTACATTCCCTTGGGCTACCTAAAATAATCTTTGCTGTGGAGCTGCCCCATATTTCTAATGGCGTAGATGGGGCTCCCCACGACAGATGGCAGGCATTTATCACAGACAGTTTTGTTTTGCAAAGTATTTCTAGAAACCTCTATATAACTACATTCATTTTATGATCATTCTGTAAAAATAACACTTTACATTCTTTTATCACCTTTGTATTGATACTTTTGTTAAAACAACAACATTTCTACCATTGTTAATTGCCGTCGAGTTGGTGTCGACTCATGGCAACCCTCTGGATAGTTGTCCTAAATTGTGTTTGGCCTTCAGTCAGGTGGCTCATTGTTGACAGACTGGTACCTGTAGCTGCTGTTATTGTATCGATCCATCTCATTGCTGGCCTTCCTCTTTTGCATTGACCTTCTATCTTGCCAAGCATGATGTCATTCTCTAATGATCACATGATGTGTCCAAAGTATGAAAGGCAAAGTCTTGTCATCTGAGTTTCTAAAGAAAGCTTAGATTTGATCTCCTCTAGTACTGACTGGTTTGTTCTTCGGGCAGTCCATGGTATATGCAGTATTCGCCGCCAGCACCATAATTCAAAGGCATCAATTTTCGTCCTGTCTATTTTTTTCACTGTCCAGCTTTCACATCCATATGATGTTATTGAAAATACCATGGCTCGAACAAGTTGAATCTTTGTATGGAGAGAGACATCTCTGCTCTTCAGAACCTTGTCTAGGTCTTTCATAGCCATTCTGCCAAGAGCAATACGTTGTCAGATTTATTGATTGTTTGTTGCTTCTTTATTGATAGATCCAAGTAGGATAAAGTTGTCCATGATTTCAATTTCTTCTCCTTCAACGATGAACCTGTTGATTATGCCAGTTGTCATGATCTTTGTCTTCTTTACATTAAGGTGCAGGCCCATTTTGAGACAATGTTCTTTGATTGTGAGAAGCAAATGTTTCAGATCATCTTCACTTTCAGCCACTAATGTAGTATCATCAGCATAGCGAAGGTTGTTGATGAGTCTTCCACCAATCTTCACACCTCTGTTGTCTTCATTCAATCCTGCTTCTCTGATGATTTGTTCTGCTTATAAATTAAACAGGTAGGGGGAAAGAATTCAGCCTTGTCTTAAACCTTTGCTTATTTTAAACCATTCTGTTTCTCCTTGTTCCATTCGAACTGTTGCTTCTTGATCAATGTATAGATTGTGCAAGAGAACGATAAGGTGTTCTGGTATACCCATGCTTCTTAATGTGGCCCAGGGTTTCTCATGGTTTACACAGTCAGAAGCCTTGCTATAGTCGATAAAGCACAAATAGATATCCTTTTGGTATTCTTTAGTCTTTTCAAGAATCCATCTCACATCAGTGATGATGTCTCTCATTCCTCGCCGTTTCCTGATCCCTGCTTGCACTTGAGGTAGTTCTTGTTCCAGGTATGGTTGCAGTCTCTGTTGAATAATCTTCAGTACAATCTTGCTGGCATGTAGGATCAGAGCGATTGTGTGATAATTTCCACAGTCGGTTGGATTACCTTTCTTTAGTATTGGTATAAATACAGATCATTTCCAGTCAGTTGGCATGATGATGTCCTCCAAATTTCTTGGCAGAGCCTTGTAAGTATGGTAACAGCTGCATCAGATTGCTGTAATATTTCTATGGGAATGCCATCAATGCCTGGTGCTTTGTTCTTTGATAAAGCTTTCAATGCTGCTTCAACTTCTTCTTTCATCACCAATGGTTCCGGATCATAAGGCACAGGTTGAAACATCTGTTGGTCCACTTGATCTTTATCATATAAAAGCTCTGTATATTCTTTCTATCTTTTCTTCATCTTCTCAGCATCATTCAACATAGAACATTGAGCATCTTGTAACATTCCAGTTTGAGGCTGGAATGATTTCTTTAACTCTCGGAGCTTTAGGAATGCCAATCATGTTCTTCCTCTAATAGTTTCTGCTTCTATTTCCTTGCATGTATCATTGTAGTACTTTTCCTTGTCCTGTCTTGCTGCACATTGTAAATCTCTGTTGAGTTCTGGATTGTCTTTCTTTCTTTCTCCTTTGGCTTTAGCTTCTCTGCATTTCTGGGCAATTTTTGGAGTTTTTTTCTGTCATCCATTTTGGCCATTTTTGCTTTTTCATCTTTCGTAGAGACTTCTTGCTTTCTTCCAACACAACCTTCTTGATGTCATTCCATAATTCTTCTGGAGCTCTGTCATTTGTATCTAAAGTAATAGATTTTGTAGGCAGTCTTTAAATTCCAGTGGTATATCCTCTAGGTCATATTTTGCTGCATTCATGAGTGGTTTGCTCTTTTTGAACTTTAGCTTGAGTTTGCATACTAGTAGTTGGTGATCTGTACCACAGTCAGCTCCAAGTTTTGTCTTTGTTGATGTTATAGAGCTTTTCCATTGTTGACTTCCACAGATGTAGTCAATTAGATTTTTGTACAATCCATTGGGTGAAGTCCATGGGGTATGTTTACTAAAGAGCGGTAATGTTACCATCATTAAGTGACCCGGTAATGTTACGGATGCCCATATAAAAGAGTGGGCGGTGCGGCATTAAAGCAAGCCTGGACCGGTAACACATGGTACAGGGTGCCCTGGTCATATAACATGCGGTACAGGGTGCCCTGGATTACCATGCGTTAACGTCACAGCCGACGGGAAGCAACAGCGTGTCCAAAGGGGTTGCAATCAAAGGTGCAGAGACAGTAGAAGACACGCTGAGGGATGTGCACATATGGTGCCACATAAAAAATGGATCCAGCTGGCCGGAGACTGATAATTCATGTTTGTGGTTAAGTTCATGGTTGAACGCATATTCCCCTGAAGCAGCGTCTGCGAAACACTCTAGGACGTCTATGGAGGTGTCGGGGTTTTGCTGAAGCTGGAGAATTTTGCTTATCAGTTTGGTGTGGATTCAGGAGAAAAGTTCAATTTGGCTACTGATACATTAGGGAAGTCTGTTTGATGTGAAAATGTTCTTAAAATATTATTAATGTTCATCAAAATATCATTAATGTGGTGAATATGATGTGATTGTTGTATTTTGATGATATTTGTTCCATGCCATGCTCTTATGTTATTTGTGTATGAGGATGGAGGGGGTTGATTAGACCGGTGATGCGACCACGCCTCGTTTAAACCGTTATTGCCATTTTTATGGTTGGTGGTTCTTGTAGGCGTACTGAGGTCTAAACCCCGATTCTTTAATTGCTAAAGTTGTATAAGCTACTTTGTGGTTAGGCAGTGGAGCTTTTTATTTTGTTTATGGAATACCATTTCTAGCTCTGATATTGACCTGTTTGAGTTTGTTTACATAAAAAATGGAGCCGTAGGTGTAAGGCCATAGACCACAGGCAGCTGATATCACAGTCTGTAAGTGGGACGTGAGCCACATGGAAATATATGCATACACACCATGAAACCAAGGAACTGGTTAAAAGATAGAAAGCAGAGGGTAGGGCTAAATAGCCAATTTTCCCAATGGAGAAAGGTGAATAGTGGTGTACCCCAGGGATCTGTGCTGGGTCCGCTGCTTTTTGACATATTCATAAATGACCTGGAAAAGGGAATAATGAGTGAGATTATCAAATTTGAAGATGACATAAAACTATTTAAAGTTGTTAAAACCCAAGAGGATTGTGGAAAATTGCAAGAGGATCTTGATAAATTGGAAGACTGGGCATCAAAATGGCAGATGAAATTTAATGTGGACAAATGCAAAGTTATGCACCTAGGGAAGAACAACCCAAACTATGGTTACACGATGCAAGGTTCCACATTAGGAACCACCACCCAGGAAAAAGGTTTAGGCATCATTGTGGATAACATGTTAAAACCCTCGACCCAGTGTGCAGCCGCGGCCAAGAGAGCAAATAGAATGCTAGGTATCATAAGGAAAGGAATGGAAAATAAAACAAAAGATATTATAATGCCTCTATATCGTTCCATGGTGAGACCGCACCTTGAATATTGTGTGCAATTCTGGTCGCCGTATCTTAAAAAGAATATAGCAATATTAGAAAAGGTTCAGAGATGGAAGGATACTCCTATGAAGAAAGGCTAAAAAGATTAGGGCTCTTTAACCTGGAAAAGAGACAGCTGAGGGGAAAATGATAGAAGTCTATAAATTAATGAACGGAGTGGAACGGGTAAACGTAGATCGATTGTTTACATTATCAGAATATAGAAAGACTAGGGGACATGCAATGAAGCTACAGGGTAAACTATTTAAGACTAATAAAAGAAAATATTTTTTCACTCAATGTGTAATCAAACTCTGGAATTTGTTACCGGAGGATGTAGTAAAGACTGCTAGTGTAGCTGGGTTTAAAAAGGTTTTGGACAAGTTCCTGGAGGAAAGGTCCATAAACCATTATTAAGAAGGGACCCAGGATATCAATGCTTGACCCAGTACAAGCATTGCGGAACTTGTGTCTTTTGGGGAAACTGCTAGGTACTTGTGACCTGGATTGACCACTGTTGGAAACAGGATACTGGGCTTGATGGACCTTGGTCTGACCCAGTAAGGCATATCTTATGTTCTTAATGGTGTGCAGTGAAAACAGCATGCAGAAGAGTAAACATATTAAACCGAAAGGGCGTCAGGGGCCAGTCTGAAGGGCCAGCCATGTGGATGGTGTGTGTATACATGCAATGTGGGGAAGTGATCCAAAAGGTAGTATGTGAGAACTGAACCAGTATACTGAAGAATCCAAACACAGCTTTCCAACACCAAACCACTGAGCCAACTGCTCTCCCAGACAGGCCAAAGAAAGGGACCATATGTAACAGCTAATCTGTGACGGATAGGCTGCTTGGAGGGCACACTGTAGTGCACAGTGAAGAGAAGGAAGGGCGTGTGGAGAAGTGACGAAGCTGCCACCATTGTATGGTAAGGTGAGCAGAACAAAAGAAAAGGAACTTGTGGGAATCAAATCCACAACCTATGGTGGCTCAACGCACTTCTGCAACCACTATCCCAAACTACCACAACAAGCACAATGCAAATATGTTCCACCAAGTGGCCATCGTGGCTGCTATATTATATGCGTTACATTATGAAGCAGTATTGCAGCATACGCGTGTTGCAGAGCCGCTGATGCAGAGCGTGCACAATAAGGCATGTTCGTATGTGCCTTATGAGATACGTTTACGTGCCTTAGGCTATGTGGGCAGGTTATGGCACGTAACAATGCACGTCCCACCTTGTCCATGCAGGTGGTGGTTGGGCACTACAATGGCCCAGCCATTGCCCTACCCCCACTGCAGTTGCATCCTGCCTGGTCCGCCCTCTCTGGGCCTTACCCACAATACATTGCTCCTCAGTATGCAGATTTGCAGGCTGGCGCTGGCAATGGTGTACGTTTTGTGGGTCCAGTGCAGAGTGGGATGCCACACCACAATGGATGGACATGCACTCACCCACTCCTATTGCGGCATTGGGCAAAGATAGGGGTGGTTTGCAAACCTGACCACCAAACTGGTCCCAATCACAGTGCAGGCATTGCTAAGGGGTGCAAGAGCTAGTTGTGGGCTCTGCTGATAACTGCTGCTCCGAGCCGGTGCAAACAGCCAGGCTCTCCATGGCATTTTGGTTAGTGGGGCTTGTGTGTGTGGATGTTTGTACCCCTGTTGGCTGATGTTTTTGGGATTGCACATGTTGATGTTGTATCTGCAAAGTAGGGTAAAAGGTAGGGACATGCATTGCAGGATCCACAGCTGGGATGTGTACTTGTGATCCTCTGCTCCAAGACACACTGGCTATGTGTACTGCACCATACTGTTGCCACAGAGGCAGTGCAGTCCCTCGGGCTACATTTGCTCTTTCTTAGACGGACCTTGTTTATTGCACTGCACACGGCACACTGGGGCAGGTCATGACCTTGGTCCGCTGCAGGCAGGTGCCGCTGCCACCGGCACCCCCCCTGCCATGCTGACATGTCCATATACTGTCGGTGCTGGTTGTGTGCAGTCCCAGGCCATCCACTGTGCAGGTAGGCGGGTGCCTACAGTAGGTTCAGGGTATGAGGTGCAGTGGCATACATGGACATCCACACATCCCCCTCATCACTGCCTGCCACTGTTCTGTCACTTCCACATGGGGGTGAGATGGCTTTGGGGTGTGCGGTGTGTGATCTGGCAACAATTGGCTAGGGTGGACCTGGTTGATTGATTCTGTTCTGCCAGCAGACTGTGGTCAGGCTGGGGCATGCAATGTGGGTCAGGTGTCTCCATTATGGACTACTGGGTCTTTACATATTTCACCCAATGTGTGGTCATATCCTGTACTGTCTTACCAGGAGCTGTGATAATGGGTGTTCATTTATCTGGGTTTACGGACAGTTTGTGACTTATCCTGGGGAAGGTCCGTAGACCCTTGTTAGAGTGGTCCCCAGATGTGCACTGCTTGCCCGATTACGGGCATTGTGCTTCCTGTGTGATGTTTGGGATACCTGCTGGGTACGTGTCCCATGGATGGGACACTGTGGTACACAGCATACTGGGCATATTGACCTTGCTCAGACACTGTCATGCTGATTTCCTGTTTCTGTGTTCCTACGTGCCACCTGGGCGACAGCCTAGTCCACCCTGTGCCCCATTTGCCACCACTGCATGTCTCGCCTGCAGCCCCCTGTGCCCCATTTGCACTATCATCATAGTGGCCTTTCATACTTGAGCACTATGCTGTTGCTGCAAATGAAGCACTACTATCACTTTTTTTGGGTTCCCTGCCTGTGCTGTACATTGCTGACACTTAGATGGTTTCTCTCTCCTGCAAATGTGCATCTATCGACAGGTTTTCACTCACGGTAATGTTCGGCCCTTCATGTCCCCATGTTAGTATAGCAGAAGGCTCTCCCTGCCCACTCCCCGCCCATTGACCCCTTCTCTCCGCCCTCTTCCCACCCTCTGAGGGAGTTACCAAGGCCGGAGACGTTAATGCGGGTTAACGTTACTGCGCTTTAGTAAACATACCCCCATGTGTATAGTTATCCCTTGTGTTGCTGGAAGAAGGTGTTTGAGATGAATAGATTGTTGGTCTTGCAGAATTCTATCAATCTTTCTCAAGCTTCATTTCTGTTGCGAAGGCCATATTTTCCAACCACTTTGCCTTATTCTTTGTAGCCAACTTTTGCATTTCAGTCACCCATGACTATCAGGATATCCTTTTCGCATGTTCTGTCAATTTCAGCTTGAACTTGTTCATAGAACTCATCAATTTCATCCTCTTCTGCAGCTGTTGTTGGGGCATATACTTGAATTATAGTTGTGTTGATAGGCATTCCTCATAGACGAATAGAGATTAAGCGTTCACTGACTGCATTGTATTTCATGATATTTGTGGAAAGACAGAGCTTTTATTGACCAATTGACAACCCAATACAGGCCGTGTTTCGCTACCTTTTGTCAGGGGTTTGTCTGGCATATGCTAAAAACATAAATATATAAATACTTAATACATAGTGAGAATTATAAACAGAGCTTTAAAAACAGATACCTTTCTGGCGGCAGCACCGCTTGCTCGACTATTGAAAATAGAACTTAATCGGCTAAAGGATGCCCGCACATGCGTATTTAAAAACAGGCAAGGGGCGGAGTTTCTTCAACCCGCAGGAACCTATTAGATAGAAAAAACTAGGTCCTCTCTTGCTGACTCACTCCTGCTACCCATGCTCTTTTCTTCTCTATTCCTTAGAGAATATTATGCCTCTTAGATGTTTTTTTCCACTTTCTAGGTTTTCCCACTTATATTTCATGCATTTAATGTTTTTTGTTATTTATTTATAGATTTACTGTATGTGTTGTTCATATTTAATTTATTCATTCATATTCCTTTTAGAGTGTACAGACTTCTAATAGATAACAACGTGATTCAAGACCTTTGGGTCTAACGTTCCTTAGCAGAGGTATTTATGGTTTATGTGTCACATCTTTTTGGTGGTTTTAATTGTTTTTATACATATTAACATTTTAGCACCTTATGTAACGGTTCTTACATATATGAACATTTCAGTGTTGAGTTCCAATTATTCTTTTATTTTATTTATTGATGTGATTCATTTTTTATCATCTTTTGTTTGAATATTTAATGCGTTTTTGAGTGATCTGGTTTTTTTATGTATTAAGTATTTATATATTTATGTTTTTAGCATATGCCAGACAAACCCCTGATGAAGGGTAGCGAAACACGGCCTGTGTCGGGTTGTCAATTGGTCAATAAAAGCTCTGTCTTTCCACAAATATCACATTTTGGACTGGTTTCTGCAATTGAAGTGATATCTGCTTCTGTTGTGTTGCATTGTATTTCATTACAGTTCTTGCAAGTTTCCTCTTTATTATAAATGCAACACCATTTCTTCTTTGTCTTTCATTTCCAGCATAGTAGACCATGTGATCATCAGATGCAAAGTGCCCAATGCCAGTCCATTTCAGTTAACTGACACCCAACAGATCAAGTTGTACACGTTCCATTTCATTCTTGACCACCTCCAACTTCCCTTGGTTCATGCTTCGTATATTCCATGCCCCAATACGTAAGACATCTTTACAGCTTCTGACTCTCATTTCATGCACAGCTACATCAGTAGTCAGACATCTTGAGGGCTTTGATCCAACCACATCATAAATGCTGGCTTTAATCTGAAAAGTCTTCAGCTCTTCCCCAGTAGCTAATTGAGTGCCTTCTGACCTAGGGGTCTCATCTTCCAGCACTATAGTGCAATTTGTTTTGTTGTGACTATCCATTAAGTTTTCATTGCAAGATAGATAAGTAGATTGCTGGGTCTTTCCTCCATGCAGTTTAAGTTTAGTGTTGTTGCCATTGTCACAGAAATGTGATCCTCCGCCGTCAACACTGTCCTATTCTGCTGCTGCCCAGATGGGTGGTTTGTCTTGGTTTGGCACCTCAGCTGAGACCTGTCCATCTTGGGAGACCCTGCCAGTAGTAAAACTACCGATAGCTTAGTCCTCAGCATCACTGATGCACACAAGCCCTCACAGCACAACAAGCTGCAAACCAAGTGAGGGTATTCAGCAGCACTTATCTGTTTAGTAGTCCCTGCTATCCAGATTACTGCGGCAGACTGAGCTATTCAGCAGCACTATATGGATAGTGATACTAAATATCCTTATAGACTGCCTTGGTGGTCTCCATGCTATAGTGTCAGAGAAGTATGTGGATGGAGTTGGGGAGGAGCCAGAAATATCAGTACAGCAGCAATATTCAGCGCCGCTATATGGATAACTATCTGGATAATGTAAGGCAGCAAAAAAGCAGTCCTAAGACTATCCATGGAAAGTGGTATTTTAGAAGGGATATCTAGGAAGATTCTCTCTCTTGCTCCTCTCCATAAGATCAAGAAACAACAGTTTGAGTGGAACTAGGAGAAACAGAATTGTTTAAAATCAGCAAAGGTGTATGACAAGGCTGCATACTTTCCCCTTACCTCTTTAATTTATATGCAGAACAAATCATCAGAGAAGCAGGACTGTATAAGATAACCGAGGTGTGAAGTTTGGTGGAAGACTCATCAACAATCTTCGCTATGCTGATGATACCACATTACTTGCTAAAAGTGAAGACAATTTGAAAGATTTGCTTCTCAAGATCAAGGAATATAGTCTTAAAATGGGTCTACACCTTAAAGTTAATAAGACAAAGATCCTGACAACTGACAAAATCAATAAGTTCATCGTTGATGGAGAAGAAATTTAAATAGTTGACAGCTTTAACTTATTTGGATCAACAATCAATAAAGAAAGGAATAGCAGTCAAGAAATCTGATGACGTATTGCTCTTGGTAGAATGTCTATGAAGGAACTAGACAAAATTCTCAAGAGCAGAGATGTCTCTCTCCATACAAAGATTTGACTTGTCCAGGCCATGGTATTTTCAGTAATGTCATATGGATGCAAAAGTTGGAAAGTGAAAAAGATAGACAGGAAGAAAATTGATGTCTTTGAATTATGGTGCTGGCGATGAATACTGTGTATATCATGGACTGCCCAAAGAACAAACCAGACAGTACTAGAGGAGATCAAAGCTAAGCTTTCTTTAGAAGCTGTCAGACGGCTGCCTGGGTGAGAATGTTCACAGTCTTGGCAAGTGCATATATCAATATGATTTGCAAGGGATTGTGGGAAATGCAGTCCATTCACACCAGACACAGCTGCTCACAATAATTAGTTGTGCTTGAGTGTAAAGCCAATAAGATATTTATTTATGGGGTTATTTCTCCCAACACAGATATGCTTGGTAGCACATAAAACAGGATACTTGCTTTCAGTGTTAAACTTAGAAAAACAAAATCAGGAAAACAACAGATGAACTTGTCAGGCAATCAAATGAAAAGAATAATGACCTGGTTGGTAACAAACTGGTCTTTTCTGTAGGCTTTAGCTAATATTTTCTTAGCAGTGTTTCAAACAACAAGCAAAACCCACAAAGAAGGGAAAAACTGTTCTTTTCAGGTTAACTTCTTATATCTTCACACATAGATTCAGAAGTGATTCCCTCAGAGCTCACAAGCAATTAGGTAAGGCTCAATTGCTAGCAGTTACCCAGCTGAAACCCCTTAGCTGGCTTGCTTTCTACTGCATGGCTCAAATCCTACTTCAGGAGCTTTTCTGAGTAGATTAAAGAACAAGTTTGTATTTCTTTGTGATGGTTGTTGTACTTTGTAACAGAAAATTACCAAAGGAGTTTAGACAGAGAGCAATCCATATATTCACAGCCTATATCTAAGACTTCTCCCCCATCCTCAACAATCATGGGTTCAATATCATGGATTGGCACAGAGGAATTACTCAATGGAGCACTTTCAGGAGAATACTTGTTTCCCTGCTGTCTTTCAAGGTTATAGCTAGGGCATAGATCAGTGTTCATACCTGAGTTTCCATTACTGTTAGAGTTCCTCTCTAAATAGCCTGGCCAGTATGTAGTCCAGTTTTTATGTCCAGCCTTCCAATCCAGATCCCTGGACACTGGATCTCTCTTCACATACCTTCTGGCACGGGTCCTAGGGTCCCTTCCACGTGCAGCCGTCTCCCTCACAGGCACCGTCTGGAGATTCCTAGCTCTGCAGCACCATTCCTCTGGTTTTCCCCAGTCCAATGGTGTATGCTGGCCTTTTGAATGTCTCCCAGTATACGTACTGCTCTGGACTCCTTTAGACCTCCCAAATGCTTTCCTCTTCTTTCTTCCAAAGGGTTTCTTGCCCTCTCTGTCCGTCCACTCTGGCTTCTGCTTCTGATGAAAATGTCCAAGATGAGGATCTCCCAGATGAAACTGAGGATGAGGATACCCAAGCTGATCCTGAGGATAAGGATCCTGAGGATAAGGATCCTGAGGATAAGGATAATTCTCTGTAGAATAAACTCTACCTTTATTCTGCTTTGATGAGTGCTCCACCCTAGCACAGCGCAGCTGTGCTGAATCAGGCCCTGCCCTTTGAGATGAGTGCTTGGGGATTACCTCATAGCCCTCCTGATTGAACACAAGTTTCCCCACTTCAGCTCCTCTAATGGCTGTTGGAAACCTGGTGCATTCTGGGACTGGTAGTCTTTTATGGGAAAATTCTGTTTTCTTATTTCTACCAGAACTGACAGGTTGCTTGTTCAGAGTCACTTCACCTTTTCTATAGCTCCTTCCTGAGCTATGATAAGCTTCCTTATCACATACCCCCCTGCTTAAGTTATTACGGACTGGTTTAACTGGTGAAACTTCTTTCCTACAGTCCGTAATACCTACGAGAGTGTTCTCTTTTTGAAGCTCACTTACTTCCTGACTGGCTTCAGGGTCATTATTATTTACAGGCCTCTCCTTCCAAGACTTAAGTACATTAATATGGTAGGACTGCCTACGCCCTCTTGCATTTTCTACCATATAAGATACTGGGCTCACTTGTTTAACAACCTTCCATGGCCCTTTCCACTGTACTTCAAATTTTGGGGCTGTACCTGCTACTTGAACCAAAACCTTTTCACCAATGCTTAATTGGCAGCTTTGGGCCTTCCTATCATACCACCCTTTCTGGCGCACTTGACTGTCCTGCAGGTTCCTCTCAGCAACCTGCGAGGTCCTTTTCAAACGTGCTCTCAAGTCACGCAGAAACTGTGGCACCTCTTGACTTCCTGGTTCAGGATCAATCCATTGTTCCCTCAAAATGTCTAACAAACCCCGTGGAGCCCTACCATACATCAATTCATATGGAGTTACACCTAGGGACACCTGAATTCTTTCCCTGCAGGCATATAAGGCAAAGGGCAATAACATATCCCATTCTTTTACCTCTCCTGCTAACCCCCTTCTCAACATTTGTTTGAGAGTTTGGTTGAATCTCTCCACCAAACCGTTTGATTGTGGATGGTAGGCTGAGGTTTTCACGTGATGAATGCCAAAGGCATCCCAGACCTGGGCCAAATATTTGGATACAAAATTGGACCCTCGGTCAGTCAACACCTCTCTTGGGAATCCCACTTCACAAAACAATTTTACTAGCTCTAAAGCTATTGTTTTTGCAGAAACATTCCTCAATGGTATGGCCCAGGGAAACCTTGTTGCCTGATCTACCATAACTAGGATGTATTGGAAACCTCGGGGCGTTTTGACTAATGGGCCTACAATATCCATGGCAATGCGACCAATTGGGTCTGTGATAATTGGCATGGGAATCAATGGCACCACCGGTGGGTGAGCCGCTGTAACTCGCTGACACGCTGGACATGCAGCACAAAACTGGGCAGTTTCTTTGAAGATACCTGGCCAGTAAAAACGCATAAGTATTTGATCCAGCGTTCCTTGCATCCCTTTATGACCTCCAACTGGATGAACATGTGCTAATCTAAGTACTAGCCCTTTGAAAGTTGTGGGTACCACCAATTGTTTACGTATGGTCCCATTCCTGGGGTCCTGACTCTCTCTATATAATATTTCATTATCTAGTCTGAATCTGGGCAACTCCTCCCTGACCTCATGAGCATACTTAAAAGCTCGGGTGAGAGCTTGATCAGCTCGCTGCTCTTGTGGAAAGTTAGGAAACTTTGCCACTAACTCAGCTGGCACCCAGGGTAACTTTGACCAGCTAACATCTCAGCCCTACCCTGTGCTCTGCAAAGTCTCTCACGCCGCTTTTGTGCTTTCAACTTTCTTACTTTACCAGATGATGGGGTTATTAAATCATCATGAGAGGGTAAGTCTCCTAATAACTCTGCCTGCTCCCCCTCCTCCTTTTGCTGGCTCTCTACCTTAGCCTGCGAGCGGGTGAATACAAGGCTCCTCTTATTACCTATAGTTTGGCCTTCTGGAAGCTTAACCATCTTTTTAGCTAGGGACTGAGGACTTCCAAAGAAAGGCCCGGGAGCTATTTCCATTATTCCTTCTCCCTCCTTCTTTCCTAGCCCTTCCACTAGACCCTGCTCAAATCTTGGCCAGTCCTTTCCTAGAGCCAAATCAAAGGGTAGCCTAGGCACCACTGCTAACAGGACTTCCTCTTGTTCCCCCAGGCACTTAACCTTTAGCCTATAGGTGGGATATGATGTTGCAGCACCATGAATGCATCTGATGTGAACTTGGCTTTCAGGGGTTCTAGGCACAAATCCTTCTTGGGCCTCTATCCTCTTCCAAAGCCTTTTTGACATCATACTCTGGTCTGCCCCAGAGTCTAATAAAGCATTTGTGGTAATTCCTTGCACATCAACCATCAAAAGAAATCCTTCTTTGGGCTGTTTTAAATCCACACCCATTAAGCTAGTGTGTGTCTGGCATCCCTTTTCTAAATGTCCCCATTTTCCACACTTGAAACATTTCTTTTCACTCCACTGTGTCATCTGGTTTGGCACAGTACATTTATTTTCAGAAGCATTTTTAATTATTTTCTTTTCTGATACAGCACAGCTTGCCTCAGCACCCATCTTCAGAGGGCCACCCATTCTATGGCAAGCCTGCGTGGCTTCCAAGAATCTCTCTGCTAGCATGGTTGCCTCTCCAAGATTTTGGCAATTTTGCAGTATAAGGAAAGTGTGCAAATCTTTAGGCACCGCAGACATAAATGTCATCTAAGTATCTTATTCTTATGCCATCTGTCAGTGTGTAATAACATTCAAAGGAGCCAAAAGGAGCATCAGAAATGATATGAGCATTCTTTGTATATGATACAGAAAGAGGGGAGATATACTAGAAACATTTAAATAACTCCATGGTAGAAATGTATAGAAGGTGGGCCTCTTTCATTTGAAAGGAAGTTCTGGAACAAGGGGGCATTAGATGAAGGTGAAAGGGGATAGACTCAGAAAGGGTCATAGCAAGGACTGTGCAAGTAGTATGGCCGCTCAGGGTTCAAGTATGGAAGGGGTGCTGATGTCATCAATGGGGCTTCCAAGAAGCCCAATAGGAGCAAGTTCTTGGGAGAGGTTGTGTGGAAAGGCACCAGTTTTGCGAGTTGCACAGAGCACATTTCTAGGTTGCTAAGTTCCTGGACTCAGAAGTAATCTATTGAAATATGTCTTTATTGAAAGGGTGGCGGATGTGTAGAACAGCACTCAGTGGAAGTGTTGGGAAACAAGAACTGTTTCTAAATTCAAAAAAGCATAGGACAAGTACAGAGGATCTCTGAGGGAGAGGAAGAGATTGCAGAGTTTGCAGTTCATATGAATGGGCAAGCTGGATAAGCCATATGATCTTTATCTGCTGCCATTTTCTGTTTCAATGTTCAGTACGTTTGTTTTTTTCCATACTATTTTTGCATAGATCTAGGCAGGTCCTGCCCAACCACTAGGCAAACTAGGCAGTCGCCTAGGGTAGCAATTCACAGCTAAATAATAGATTTTGACAGCTAGAGGGTGTGTAAAGCTTGAAGTCCACCTAGGACAGCAACACTTTGAACCAACTCTAGGGCCAGCCCTGGATCCAGGTATATCAAAAACATCTTGGAGTCATGACAGACTTATCTTTTGTACATGTATATGTATTAACTTCTGGATCTTCATATTCCTTTACTCATGTTTACCTTGTACCAAGTTAAAGAAATAGAAAAGGGAACAAAAAAAGTCACCTTTCACTATAATATCAATAAAACAATTATCTATATAGAAAATCAAGTACTATACCAAGGTTTGTGGTATCTGTTTGGCAATATAGAAACATGATGACAGAAAAAGACCACATGGCCTATCTAGTCTGTCCTTCCATATCAACAACTACAACAGTCCCCTTTTTTCCTTTAGAGATCCTCTGTGTTTGTCCCATGTTTTTTTGAATTCAGATACTGTCCTCATCTGTACCACCTCTACTGGGAGACTATTCCATGGATCCATCACTCTTTCCATAAAGAAATATTTCCACATATCACTCCTGAATCTATCCCCTTTCACCCTCATCCCATGTCCCCTTATAGCAGAACTTGCTTACAATCGAAAGAGGCTCTTTCCCTGTGCATTTATGCCAGGGAGGTATTTAAACGTCTCAATCATATCACCTCTATCCTGCCTTTCCTCTAAGGTGTACATATTAAGATCCTTAAGTCTGTCCTCATATGCTTTATTATGAAGACCACAAACCATTTTAGTAGCCACCCTCTGTACTGACTCCATCCTGTTTATATCCTTTTGATCACTTTATACATTTTTATATAAACTCTTTGCATTGTAAAAAAAAAAAATAATAATAATAGGGGAATGACATTTTTTAAATACATTTTCATTTCCAGAAGAGGAGGGCCAGAAAAGGTGAAGACAAAAGCCATAGAGATCTTGGGATGCATAGGGAAATGTATGGCCAGCAGGAAAACGGAGGTGATAATGACCATGTACATATCGCTGGTGAGACCTCATTTGGAATACAGAGTAGAATTTTGGAGATTGCACATTGTTGTTCATGTAAACCACTTTGAGTGGTTTTCCAGGGAGGGTAGAAAAGTGTTCATAGTAAAGAAATAAAAAGACAAAAACAGGATAGAGTCGATCCAGAGATAGGCTACTAAAATGGTTAGTAGTCTTGGTCATAAAGCATATGGGTCAGAAAAAGATTTTACCCCTTTCTTCTTCATCTTATGACCCCTTGTTCCAGAGCTTCCTTTCAACTGAAAGAGGCTTGCATCCTGTGGGTGTATACCATGTAAATGTTTCTATAATATCTCCTCTCTCCTTTCTTTCTTCCAAACTGGATTTTTGAACTGCAAAGCTTACCACCTAAGGGCTTCAACAAAGAGATTGTATGCTTCTCTATATTGCGAATGACTGTATTTGATGTCATCACACTGTCTGATGCTTTATTTGCTTGCAGGATCCACCTATAAACTGGGAGTGGTGTACTCGGTAATGGAATGAATGCGAACCACCATGAGAGCATGGAGAGATTTGGACTTTTGAAGTACAGACTTCATGTACTTTATTAAGAATATTTCCTGAAGCAGTCAGTTTTTACTGACAAAACTCAAGTTGGGAGTCTTTGGCAGCTTTATGGACAGTAATGTCATTTTGGTTATAACAGAGTAGGGTAATATTGGCTTATACTAGCTGAAAAGACAACTCAGTTGGACATGCATGGAGATAAGTACCAGAGATGTTTAGTCTCGTTTGTGAATTTTTAAATGCAAATATAAAAAATATGAAAAGTGTGTGAATGAATTTATTGGGGGATATATGCAATGCTTAAAAACTGAAAAGATTGCTCTGGAGAAAGTTCCTATTAACATCATTTTTATATGATTTGGAATACTTTGGAAGTACTGATGGGGTTGGAGTCATGAGGTGAGAGGAGTTGTAAGGAATCTGAGGGAGTGAATGAACTACTTAATCAATGTACAGATTGTGCAAGAGAATGATCAGGTGTTCTGGTATACCTATGCTTTTTAATGTGGCCCAGAGTTTCTCATGGTTTACACAATCAAAAGCCTTGCTGGAGTTGATAAAGCACAAATAGATATCCTTTTGGTATTCTTTAGTCTTTTCAAGAATTTATCTCACATCCGCAATGATGTCTCTCATTCTTTGCCCTTTCCTGAAGCCTGCTTACACTTCAGGTAGTTCTTGTTCCAGGTATGGCTGTAGTCTCTGATGAATAATCTTCAGTAGAATCTTGCTGGCATGTGGGATTAGAGTGATTATGCAATAATTTCCACAGTCAGTTGGATCACATTTCTTTAGTATTGGTATAAACACAGATCTTCTCCAATCATTTGGCCATGTTGTTGTCTGCCAAATTTCCTGGCAGAGCCTTGTAAGTATGGTAAGAGCTACATCATATTGCTGTAATACTTCTATGGGAATAGACCAACCAGAAAGCAGGAGACCACCATTTTTTGGCAGAAATTGCTTTATGCGAGAATATTTTCTGTTTTAGGGACCTTTTTTACCAACAGGTAAAAGGTGTGGCGATGGGCTCCTCGATGGCCCCAGATGTCGCCAATTTATATGTTTTTGACTTTGAAGAGAAATTTTTGAAAGAGCATCCATATAAAGATAACATGATATTGTGGATTAGATACATTGACGATGTTTTTATTTTATGACAGGGCACTGAGGATACCCTTTCCTTGTTTAATGTATGGATTAATAGTTTAGATAAAAATTTAAGGTTTCAACTCACATATGATCATCAGTGTATTCCATATTTAGATCTACTCATCAAAAAAGAAGACAATCGGCTTATTACATCTTTGCACAGAAAACCCACTGACCGTAATCATCTATTACATTTCAATAGCTTTCACAATCCGGCTTTAAAAAGAAATCTTCCTGCTGGCCAGTTTCTTAGGGCCAGAAGATTATGTACAAAAGCTCGGGACTTTGCTCTTCATGCAGATAAGATGACAGCTAGGTTTCATGCAAGAGAGTACCCCCTGCAATATGTCTCTAAGGCATACACGAGGGCCCAAACAACCGATCGAGAGACCCTTCTCATATCCAAACACAAAGACAACAAGAAAGGGATCGTGTGTCCTTTGCTGTATACCACCCTCTCCCGGGAGATTGTCAAAATATTAAAGGCAGAGTGGCATTTAATTCAATCTCTAGATGGTTTTCAAGACATCCCTCTTACTATAGCACACAAACGAAACATTAATTTGAAGGATCTTCTAGTGTCTTCTGCTTTAACAGAACATCCCTTTCTATCTAAATATAAAGGGTCCTTTCAGTGTGGTTGGTGCTCCGTGTGTACACATGTTTTGCCGGTTCGTGATTGTTTCCTTCATCCTGTCACCAATAAGAAATTTGCCCTTAGAGAGTTTTCTAATTGTGAGACGTCCCATGTTATTTATGTTATCCAGTGTCCGTGCAAGAAACTGTGGGGTATGTTTACTAAACCGCGCAAATGTGCAGGGCGCACTTGAGCATGCGCTAAGGTACCTTAACGCATGCTAATAGTGTGTTTTTGGTGCCCTGCACGCGTGCACGCCGCCCGCACAAGTGCGCTCCGCCCGCACAAGAGCGGGGCGCGCTGATATGCGATAGAGGCGTGGAAAGGCATTTCGAGGGCGGAGGAAGGCTCCCGAGGGGCGGGGGGAGGGGGTTAATGGGTGGAGAGTGGGAGGGGAGAGGCTCCCCGCACAGGAGCGGGGCTGAATTTCATCAAAAAAAATACCGCGAGTGAAACCCTCGCGTTAGAGCCGATTTAAAGGGAAGAGAAACCATTTCCGTCTGCAATGTACAGCAAAACTGGGGAAACCTAAATGACGTGAGCAGTGTGATACATGTGCAGAGAACAAAATAGCAAATAAAACCTTAAAATGACCACAAGAAAAATTGAATAAAATTATAATTCAGCTGGGCAACAGTGATATCACTGGATAACAATAAAAAACACTCCCAGGAAAGCTAAAAAAAAAAAGAAATGATTTTTGGAAGGGTCTACGCTCCGTAGACTCTTTCAAAAATCAGTTCATTTTAGTGGAGCTTTCCTGGGAGTGTTTTTTATGTTGCCCATTGCTATCACTGTTGCCCAGCTTGGTGTTTTTTTTGTCCACTTTTTTGGAGGTCATTTTTGAGGTTTATTTGCACTTTTGTCCCCATACAAGGTAAATGAGCCCACAGTAAAATTGTGCAGAGCAGGGTGTTTGACTCGTTCGGCCAGGTTTCCTATCTCCAGGGACTGCACTATCTCTGTGGCCACAGTGTGGTGCAGCAGACACAGCCAGTGACTGTAGGACCAGAGGGCACAGGTTCAAATCCCAGCTGGGGCTCCTGCTAACCCAGTCCCCATAGCTTTACCCTCTACTAAACAGTGATAGTACAGACATTCCTTTATTGCAGAGAACATAAGCATGGTTCCAACACCTATATTTTACGCTATACCACACACAAACCATAACAATGGGCATTACCTACAGCCGAGTCCCCCAAATTCAGTCCTGGAGTGCTACAACTCAATCAGGTCATATGCGTTTTCCCAGATAAGGACATGTCTGCATGTTGGCGGAAGGGTACAGGTGGCGGAGGGGGCAGTGGCTGCAATCCACAGCACACAGTGGCTTAGGCGTGTGCAGGCTGGCACCGTCCACTGCAACAGACAGGCTCTGTCAGATGTACATTCATGATTTCCCCAGGGAATGCAGCATATCTGTGGCAACACAGTGGTGCAGTGCACACAGACAGTGTGTGCAAGAACAGAAGGTCAGAGGTTCAAAGGCCAGCTGGGGCTATTGCCAATCCTGTCCACATATTTTTCCCACAACTAAACCGTGATAGTAAGGACAAACCTTTATTGTTGAGAACATACGCATGGTTAATACGACTATATTTTACCACACCAAACACAGACACCATAAACAGCCGCATTACCTAGAGCAGAGTTTCCCAAATGCGGTCCTGGAGGGCCCCACACCATTCAGGTTCCATGCTGCCTCTAATAAAGATGCCTGTGATGCATATCTATGCACCACCCCCATGGTATGCAGATGTAGCTCATGCATATTTATGAGGGACAGCATGAAAACCCGAACAGGATATGGAACACCAGGACTGGATTTGGGAAACTCTGCCGTAAAGCAGCAGCCAACAGGTCCAGACATACCCACACACACACCCACAGGCCCCAATGGCCAATGCCCCCTGGAGAGGCAGGACATTGGGCCCCGCCTGTATCTCAAAATACTAGCAGTTGCATACCTTAGCAATGCCACCCTTCACCTGGGTATATGGTAAACAGCTATCAAATGTTTCCCATGATAATTGGCAGATATCAACTCCTACGGTTAAGCACATTTTGCTCCTTGGGCTCCACCATAACAATCATTCTGATGTCTGCGGTGTGTGCTGCAGCTCTGGTCTCTGACAGTGTTTACCGCCCTGGGGAGTGACCCCCAACAGTATTGCGTACCATATCCATGCCTGTACTGTGCCCAGGACTGGTGTGGTGGGTATGGCTGCTGAACCCCTCTATAGTAGCACAATGCTGACATAGGTGTGGGGGTGGCTGTCTGTCTATCCACTGTGTGGTGGCTGCAAACACCTTCCACAGCCCACACTGCCAGCAATGTTGCCAGTATTGGGCTGCCAATGTGCATAATGAGGAGCAAGGTACCATGGGTATAGGCCGGACAGGGAGGCCTGGCCAGGGTGCATCTGCACAGGGCATAGGGCACTGACTGGGACATTTTAGTGCCCGGCCACCACCTACACGGACAGGGTGACCTCAGTATGTCCTGCTGAGAGATCACTCTCAACCTGACTGTGCAGTGACCACAGCATGGCTAGGCACCCCCATAATGCCATATAGCATTTCACTCATGTGATAGATATAGGTTTTGTTTTGGGGTCCAGTCACTGATTTATCTGCTTGCTGTTTATGCTGACATCCCAGTTCTGGGTGCATGCATCTCCACTAGGAACATGCACTGTGGACTAACTAGCACACTGTTTGCAGCTGGTATGTGTCTTGATGGAGCAGCTTGCAGCGGATGATGATGTGATGCAGGGGAATATCAGATAGTGGTGGGGTGCAGCTCACCATATCCAGGCCTAATGTCTGTCTGCTATCGTGTTATGGATGTGTATAGAGCTGCATTGACTGCCCTATGGGGTGTCTGTTCCTCAGCAGGACTGGGGGTTGATGGACCCCTCTACTACCACCTTTGCAGAGAGCTAGAATGTGGATATATTAATGGGAGACCCCTTTTGCCACCTCCATCCCTGGAGGAGAGGGGTGGTGGTGGTGCATAGCCCACCAGGGGGTCCAGAGGAGCTACACCTGACTACAACAGACAAAGATATCCAAGGTGTTTGTGCAGAAACTACCTTTACCTATCGCACACATTAATACTGCTTTGGATCTCCGGTATGGCCTCTTTCAGTCATGGAAGGTGTTGTGGACCTGGTCCTGGGTGCCTCATTGCACCCTCAGGGTGAGCACAGTACCCGCACAATGTGACGGTGTGTAGCTACTCTGTGCCAGTAAAACACACGGTCAGTACCCCCTACCAGGCCGAGGTGGTGTGTGGGTGCACATGGTCACTTCCCTCTACCAGGCCGAGGTGCAGTGGGGGTGCATTGCCCATCTTGTGTTAATCTGTGGACAGCTGATTTGCATGTGCAGTGCATCATGGGTATGGGTGGGCTAACCCTATCCTGGTGACCACAGCAGACTGTCTGTGTGGTGACGTGCATGCTCTCTGCAGCCAGCCAGGTACTTGCTAGCAGCTATAGAGCTGTAGCCCAATGGTTACTTCACTGTCTCTGAAGCCAGAGATCATGGGTTCAAACCCACAGTGGGCTTATTTGATAGGGTTGTCCAAAGCATTATCTTTTTTTAATGTACATATTAAAAAACCAGCAAAAACACCCTCAGCGTACTGTAACCATAAGGTGCGTCTGAGGGTGCTTTATAGGGCACCCTATAGGGCACCTTATGGTTCCCGTCCATATAAGGTGCACTATACATTATCCTGTGACGCAACCTATAGGGTGCCCTATAGGGGACATTTTAGGGTGCTGTGGCGGACAGTGCAATTTATAATGTGCCCTATGGAGTGCCTTATAGGGTGCCTTATACGGCACCTTCAATTACGGCACGTGAGCGTGTGTTTGCTGGCAGCAATTAATAACATAAACATAACGTGCTGCAGGACAAAATATGTACAATGCAAAGCTGCTGCCACAGCCAGCCTTACGTATTAGGCACACTGGGGAGCAAACTCATGACCCCTGTATCAGCAGTCAGTGCCATTGTGCTCCACTGCCGCTCCTCCTTGCCTGTCAGCGCACCTACTTATGCTTTTCATTCCTTAAACTGCACAGTGCTGCCATAAAAAACAGTACACTGACCTTGTGGTACCTAATACGGCACCCTCTAAAGCGCCCTATAAGCAACATTCTTGGGTGCCTTGGATGACAGTGCACTTTAAAATGTGCCTTATAGGGCGCCTTATGTTAACACGCTTTGAGAGTGCGTTTGCTAGTAGTGATAATTAAAATATGCACAAAATGCCTCCTAAAGCAATCTTCCCCATAATATGTTGTGCCTCAGCAAGCTGTCTTCATTGGGCACTGTGGGGGATTAAGCCCCTGATCCCTGCACCATTGGTCAGTGTCTTAACCATTGTGTTGTGGCTCTGCCCTTCTTCTTGCACATCAGCGTGCCACTTATACCGCCCAGTATTATAATGCCTCCATAAACATTAGCATGCTGCCTTATGCTGCCCAGTATTTCTGTGCCTCATAAACTAATGCCTCAGCCAGCAGTCTTCATTGGGCACTGTGGGGGATTGAACCCCTGATCCCTGCACTGTTGGTCAGTGTCTTAACCATTGTGCTGTGGCTCTGCTTTTCTTCCTGCACATCAGCGCGCCACTTATACCGTCCAGTATTATAATGCCTCCATAAACATCAGCGCGCCGCCTTATGACGCCCAGTATTAATATGCTGCCAAAAACATTAGCGCGCTGCTGCCTTATGCCACCCAGTATTTCTGCACCTCAGAAATTAATGCCTCAGCCAGTCACCTTCATTGGGCACTCTGGGGGATTGAGCCCCTGATCCCCGCATCGTTGGTCAGTGTCTTAACCATTGTGCTGTGGCTCTATTCTTTTTCTTGTACTACAGCGCGCCACTTATGCCTCCCACACAGCTATCTCATGCGCTAAGGTGCGGGGCGCACATGGGCGCCGCGCACCTTAGCGCATATGTAAATTCCGGCTTTTCTTTTTCAGGACGTAACGCCCAATCCTTATATGGCAGCCGCACACTACCGCGGCCCGCACTTTACCGGGGTTTTAGTAAACGCCCCTGTATGTGGGTAAGACTATACGTAGCATCCATGTTAGGATTATTGAGCATAGGAGTGCCATTAAAAGGGGAAATATAGAGAAGCCCCTTGTGGAACACTGGATCGAACAGGAACATAAAGTTTCAGATATTAAATTTTTCATTATCAAAAAGGTCCAACTTAATCGGAGGGGTGGCAATATTGATAGGACTTTAATGCAGTTAGAACAAAAATATATTTACATGTTAGATTCTATGACTCCCAAAGGGTTGAATTTAGATCGAGACCTTTCTGTCTTTCTTTGAAGTTCTTGTGTTTGCCTTGTGCTTTTGTTCTTAGTCCCTTGTTTTTAGAGATTAAGGGGTATGTTTACTAAACTGTGGTAAACGTGAATAACGTGCGTTGCATGATGTTAATGATCGTTAGCGCGCTAAAGCGCATTAACGATCGTAAATGCGCTATAGCGCGCGTTATCACGCACTAACGAGCGTAATGCTCCGCGGCGCTGTAAAACACCGCAGAAGGTGAAGAGAGGGCGGAGAGAAGGGGTGAATGGGCGGAGAGTGGGCGGGGAGAGGCTCCCTTCACACCAGCGCGCTGAATTTCAGAGCTGAATTCCAACGCGAATGAAAACCTACCGGTAAAAGCACTTTAAAGGGGAGAGAAACCATTTACGTGTCAGCAATGTACAGCCTAGGCAGGGAAACCAAAAAAAGGTGATAAGTGTGATACATGTGCACAGAACAAAAGGGCACAGAAACACCGAAAATGACCCCAACAAACTGGGAAAAAACAACATCCAAGCTGGCCAATAGTGGTAGCAATGAGAAACATCAACCCCCCCCCGAGTAAGCTCCATAGAATAGATATAATTCGTGGAAGGGTCCATACTCCGTCCCCATACAAGGTGCATGGGCCCACAGTGAAATAGCGCTGCTCAGGGATTTCCTCACCATTGGACAGGGTTCCTATGGCATGCATATGTCCTGCAACATCAGGGCGGGCATGTCGGAATGGGCAACTGTGCAGATGCTGGAAAAGGGGACACAGAGGGCTGCAGGCGGCACATGCAGTGGTGCAGCTGGGCCACAGTGGGGACAAAGGGTGATGATCAGTTGGCCCATAGGAATGCGTAAACAGTAGAGCCAGACAGCAACTGATGAGGGCCCAACATGGGCACGAGTGTGTTTCCCAAAGCTTCACAGGGGAGAATACCCAACAGCAACCTCAAAGGGCATGGAACACTGGCAGGCGGGGCTGGGGGGGAGCGTGGACAGCTATGCAGGCACCCCTACCCCAGAACCCGCACCATAGGCAGCCGCCTACCTGCACACTGGATGGCCTGAGAATGCGAACCACCAGCTCCACCAGCAGAAGGGCATGTCAGCATGGTGGCTGAGGGATACTGGTGGTGGAGGGGGCAGTGGCAGCTGCCCACAGCAGACCGTGGCCTAGCCCTGAGTAGGTGGGTGCCGTGCACTGCAACAGACAGGCCCTGTCTGACCAACAGTCATGGTATCATCAGGGAATGCACTGTCTCTGTGGAAACATGGTGGTGCAGTGCACACAACCAGTGGGTTTGGAGACAGAAAGTCACAGGTTCAAGCCCCAGCTGGGGCTCCTGCCAATCCAGTCCCCATATTTTACCCACAACTATATCGTGATAGTAAAGACGAACCTTTATTGCAGAGAACATAAGCATGGCTCAAACACCTCTATTTTACCCTACAGAGCACAGACACCAGAAACATGCACATTACCTAGAGCAGATTCCCCCAAATGCAGTCCTGGAGGGCCACAAATCCTTCAGGGTTTATGCTGTCTCCAATCTAAGGATGGAGCGATACTGGTGGTAGAGGTGGCAGCAGCTGGTGGCAACAGCAGACCATGGCCTAGCCCTGTCCAGGTGGGTGCCGTGCACTGCAACAAACAGGCCCTGTCGGATGTACAGTCATGGACTCCCCAGGGAATGCAGCATATTTGGGCCAACACGGTGGTGCAGTGCACACAGACAGTGTGTGCAAGAACAGAAGGTCACAGGTTCAAAGCCCAGCTGGGGCTACAGCCAATCCAGTCCACATATTTTTCCCACAACTAAACTGTGATAGTACGGACAAACCTTTATTGCAGAGAACATACGCATGGTTTATACGCCTATATTTTACCCCACCGAGCACAGACACCATAAATAGGCGCATTACCTAGAGCAGAGTCTCCCAAATTCAGTCCTGGAGGGCCAAACACCATTCAGGTTCCATGCTGCCTCTAATAAAGATGCCTGTGCTGCATATCTATGCACCACCCCCATGGTATGCAGATGTATCTCATGCATATTCATGAGGGACAGCATGAAAACCCGAACAGTGTTTGGCACACCAGGACTGGAGTTGGGAACCTCTGCCGTAAAGCAGCAGCCAACAGGGGCAGACACACCCACACCCACACCCACAGGCCCCATTGGCCAATGCCTCCCGGAGAGGCAGGACACTGGGCCCTGCGTGCATTTCCCAATAATAGCGCTTGCATACCTTAGCAATGCCACCCTACACCTGGGTATACAGTACACAGCTATCAAACGTTTGCTATGATTACTGGCAGATAGCAATTCCTACGTTAAGCACAGTTTGCTGATTGAGCTCCATCATAACAATCTTTCTGATGTCTGCGGTGTGTGCTTCAGGTCTGGTCTCTGACAGTGTTTACCACCCTGGGGAGTAACCCCCAACAGTATTGCGTACCATATCCATGCCTGTACTGTGACCAGGACTGGTGTGGTGGCCAGGGCTGATAAACTCCTCTAGAGTAGCACAATGCTGGCATAGGTGTGGGAGTGTGTGTCTGTCTAACCAGTGTGTGGTGGCTGCAAACACCCTCCACAGCCCACACTGCCAGCACTGTTGCCAGTATTGGCCTGCCAATGTGCATAATGAGGAGCAAGGTACCATGGGTATAGCCCGGACAGGGTGGCTTGTCCAGGATGCATCTGCACAGGGCATAGGGCAATGGCTGGGACATTGTAGTGCCCGGCCACCACCTACGTAGACAGGGTGGCCACAGCATGTCCTGCTGGGAGATCACTCACACCCTGACTGTGCAGTGACCACGGCATGGCTAGGCACCCCCATAGTGCTGTATATTATTTCTTTCATGTGATATTTATGGGTTTCCTTTTGGGGCCCAGTCACTGACTTATCTGCTTGTTGTGTATGCTGACATCCCAGTTCTGGGTGCATGCATTTCCACCAGGGACATGCACTAGCAGACTATTTGCAGCTGGTATGTGTCTTGATGGAGTGCCTTGCAGGGTGCAGTGGCTGAAGGCTTGCTGCAGGAGCATATCAGATAGTGGTGGGGTGCAGCTTAGCATATCCAGGCCTAATGTCTGTCTGTTATTGCATTATGGATGTGTACAGAACTGCATTGACTGCCCTGTAGGTGTCTGTTCCCCAGCAGGACTGGGGTTAATGGTCCCCTCTACTGCCACCATTGCAGGGAGGTAGAGTGTGGATATGTTGATGGGAGATCCTGCTTACCACCCTCAGCCCTGGAGGAGGAGGGTGGTGGTGGTACATGATCCTCCTAGGGGGTCCATGGGGACTACACCTGACTGAGACATACAGATATATCCAAAGTGTGTCTGTAGAAGCTACCTATCTCCACATTAGCACTGCTGGGGACCTGCAGCATGGCCTATTTCTGCCATGGAAGGTGCTGTGGACCTGGTGCTGGGCGCCTCACCGCACCCTCAGGGTGAGCACAGTACCCGCACAAAGTGACGGTGTGTAGCTACCTTGTGCCAGTAAAACACACGGTCAGTACCCCCTACCAGGCCGAGGTGCTGTGGGGGTGCACATGGTCAGTTCTCCCTACCAGGCCGAGGTGCTGTGGGGGTGCATACCCCATCTTGTGTTCATCTGTGGACAGCTGATTTGCATGTGCAGTGCATCATGGGTATGGGTGGGCTAACCCTATCCTGGTGACCACAGCAGACTGTCTGTGTAGTGACATGCTGTCCCTCTGCAGCCAGCCAGGGGCTTGCTAGCAGCTATAGAGCTGTAGCCTGTGGAGCCAGAGGTCATGGGTTCAAACCCACAGTGGGGTTATTTGATAGTGCTGCCCAAAGCATTATCACTTTTTAATGTACATTATTGCTGCCAGCAAAAAAACTCTCAGCGTACTGTACCCAGAAGGTGCCTCAGAGGGTGCTTTATAGGGCGCCCTATAGGGCACCTTATGGTTACCGTCCATATAAGGTGCACTATACGTTATCCTGTGGAGCGACTTATAGGGTGCCCTATAGGGGACATTTTAGGGTGCCGTGGCGGACAGTGCAATTTATAATGTGCCCTATGGAGTGCCTTATGCGGCACCTTCAGTTACGGCACGTGAGGGCGTGTTTGCTGGCAGCAATTAATAAAATACAAATAAAGTGCTGCAGGAAACAATACATACATTGCAAAGCTGATACCTCAGCCAGCCTTACATATTAGGCACACTGGGGAGCAAACTCATAACCCCTGTATTAGCAGTCAGTGCCTTAACCATTGTGCTACACTGCTGTTCCTCCTTGCATGTCAGCGCACCTACTTCAGATTTCCATGCGTTTAAATGCACAGTGCTGCCATCAAAGACAGTGCTATGAACTTGCTGTGCCTCATAGGGCACCCTATATGGCGCCCTATAGGCCACCCTTTCAGCAACATTGTAGGGTGCCATGGTGGACAGTGCACTTTAAAATGTGCCCTCTGGGGAACCCTATGAGGCGCCTTATGCAGCACCTTATGTTACAATACTTTGAGGGTGTGTTTGCTGGCAGCACTAATTAAAATAAAAATAAAATGCCACCTACAGCAATATTACCTATAACAGGTAATGCCTCAGCCAGCCTTCTTCATTAGGCACAGTGGAGGATTGAGCCCTCCTTGCATGTCAGCGCACCTACTTATGATTTTCATTCCTTAAACTGCACAGTGCTGCCATCAAAAACAGTGCTGTGACCTTGTGGTACCTCATACGGCACCCTATAAAGCGCCCTATAAGCAACATTCTAGGGTGCCTTGGCGGGCAGTACACTTTAAAATGTGCCCTCTGGGGTACCTTATGGGGCGCCTATTGTTACAGTGCTTTCAGAGTGCGTTTGCTAGTAGCAGTAATTAAAATAAAATTAATATGCCTCAGACTGCAATATTTCCTTTAACAGGTAATGCCTCAGGCAGTCTTCTTTATTGGGCACAGTGGGGGAGTGAACCCATGATCCCTGCACCATCGGACAGTGTCTTCACTATTGTACTGTGGCTCTATTCCTGTGTGTGTGCACATCAGCGTGACACTTATGCTTTCCGCGCAAGTTTCTCATGCGCTAATGTGCGCGGCGCACATGAGCGCACAGCGCACATTAGCGCATGATTAATCCCGGTTTGCTTTTTCAGACTGAAACGCCCACTCCTTATATGGCATCCCGCACACTAGAGCGCCGTGCACCTAACGGGGTTTTAGTAAACCTACCCCTATATCTTTTACTTTTTATTTATTTTTAATGATTTTATTGTTTTCAGTTTGCCTTCACCCCTGAAGAAGTAGTCACGAAACACGGTCTGTGTCGGGTTGGCAAGTCTGTTTGGCATTTTTTATGCCTGTATTAATAAAGTTTAATTGACATAAAGTCCTGTCCTTGGTAATCCATCACGTTCTCTGACTGTATACGTCTATGGGAATGACATCAATGCCTGGTGCTTTGTTCTTTGATAAGGCTTTCAATGCTGCTTCGACTTCTTCTTTCATCACCAATGGTTTCGGATCATAAGGTACAGGTTGAAACAGCTGTTGGTCCACTTGATCTTTATCATATAAAAACTCTGTATATTCTTTCCACCTTTTCTTGATCTTCTCAGCATCATTCAACATAGATCCTTGAGCATCCTGTAACATTCCAATTTGAGGATGGAACTTTTTCTTTAACTCTCGTAGTTTTAAGAAAGCCAATCTTGTTCTTCCTCTATTAGTTTATGCTTCTGTTTCCTTGCATGTGTCATTGTAGTACTTTCCTTGTCCTGTCTTGTTGCACATTAGAAATCTCTGTTGAGTTCTGTGATTGTCTCTCTTTCTCTTCTGGCTTTAGTTTTTCTGTCTTTCTGGGCATTTTTAAGAGTTTCTTCGGTCATTCATTTAGGCCATTTTTGCTTTTTTACCTTTAGTATATTATCATAGTCGTATTTTGCTACATTCATGAGTGGCTTGCTCTTTTTCAACTTTAGCATGAATTTACATACTAGTAGTTGGTGATATGTACCACAGTCAACTCCAGGTTTTGTCTTTGCTGATGTTATAGAGATTTTCCATCGTTGACTTCCACAGATGTAGTCAATTTGCTTTTTCTACAATCCATTGGGTAAAGTCCATGTGTACAGTCGCTGCTTGTGTTGCCGGAAGATAGTGTTTGAGATAAAGAGATTGTTGGTCTTGCAGAATTCTATTAGTCTTTCTCCAACTTCATTTCTGTTGCCAAGTCCATATTTTCCAACCACTTTGCCTTCTTCTTTATTGCCAACCTTTGCGTTCCAGTCACCCATGACTATCAGGATATCCTGTATGCATGTTCTGTCAATTTCAGTTTGTACTTGTTCATAGAACTTATCAATTTCATCTTCTTCTGCAGTTGTTGTTGGGACATATAGATTTGAATTATAGTTGTGTTGATAGACATTTCTCATAGACGAATAAAGATTAAACGTTCACTGACTGCATTTCATTACAGTTCTTGCGAGTTTCTTCTTAATAATAAATGCAACACCATTTCTTCTTTGTCTTTCATTTCCAGCATAGTAGACCATGTGATCATCTGATGCAAAGTGCCCAATGCCAGTTGATTTCAGTTCACTGATACCCAACAGATCAAGCTGTACACGTTCCATTTCATTCTTGACCATTTCCATCTTCCCTTGGTTCATGCTTTATATGCTCCATGCCCCAATATGTAAGATATCTTTGCAGCTTCTGGCTCTCATTTCATATATAGCTACATCAGCAGTTAGAATTCCTGAGGACTTTGATCCAACCATATCATAAATACTGGCTTTACTCTGAAAAGTCTTCAGCTCCTCCCCAGTAGCCAGTTGAGTGCCTTCCGACCTGGGGGCTTCATCTTCGACCACTATAGTGCAATTTGTTTTGCTGTGATTATCCATTGGGTTTTCATGGCATGTTCCCTGTAAAATAGTTATCTCCAAGTTATAATACCCTGTTCAATGTAATTTCAGTTTGTTCAATGTAAACCGCACTGATGCAGAATAGCGCGGTATATAAGAGAATGTAAATAAATAAATAAATATATAAAGATATGGAAGTAGATTGCCAGGCCTTTCTTCCGCACAGTTTAAGTTTAGTGATATTGCCATTGTCACAGAAATATGATCCTCCGCCACCAACACTGTCCCATTCTGCTGCTGCCCAGATGGGTGGTTTGTCTTGGTCTGGCACCTCAGCTGAGACCTGTCCATCTTGGGAGACTGCCAGTAGTTAAACTACCAATAGCTTAACCCTCAGAATCACTGATGCACATAAGACCTCACAGCATGACAAGCTGCTACATCTCCCCTGTATATAGTTCTAGTTAAAATGTTTATTGTACATAGTTAAAATGTTCCTTGTACATAGTTCCAATATTCTTATTACTTGTTACTTGTAAACTGTTCACTGTAAAATGCCCTGAGCAGTATTTGAAACCGTTCCATGTAAACCACTCTGATTACCTAGACATAGCTGTATATAAAATAAATTAATTAATTTAAAAGATAAATAAATAAAATTGTTGGAGACAGTGTTGAGTTTATGTCTAACAGAACGTGTGTTAATTAGAGCACATTGTATATGCTTGTTAGTCAATCCATTTTCTTGGTAGTTTCCAGTTATTGAGAGTTTATATTTGAATAATTCAGCTGGGTCTCTTGTTGGGTATTTGTAGGTCATGTGGAAATATTGGTAGGTGATGTAAATGCTGTATTGCTGGAGTTTGGTATGTATTTGCTTGTGGGGGGGTTGCTTTTACTATAGTGGTTAGTAAGTGTGTGAATATAAGGGTAAACAATAGAGTGTTTAAATTTTGCATGATTGTCTTTCTAGAGTGTTACTATAGCTGTGCGAATGTTTTACAGTTACTCACATATATCAAGTGTTCATAGGTCTGTGTTTTATCTGTAGGTCTGCTGAGTAGTTCTCCTTTGCACTCAGCACTCTCCCACCTGCTGAAGTTGGTGTTGCCGGGTATAAGAATTATGTTTCTTTGATTGTGGAGGTGGGTTGTGTCCCAGTACTGGCATTGGGCTCCTTGTTCTGCTGTGAGTCTTCAACACTGACGTGTTTATCACCATCGGTGAAGGACTACTGGAGGCATTCACAACAGTTTTGGCGCTCGAGGGCCCTCTGGGGTTTTCCGTGGTTGTGTTGTTTTGCTTTGTTTATGGCCACTACTAAGGGTCCGCGCCTAAAGGCCAAGCCAAAGGGACCTCTGGTGAGGCTTCAGGTGCGGGCCCTCAGGTGCAGGCCTGCCAGGTGCAGGCATGCCTGGAGGTGCCTTGTTTTTAAATGTGGCTGGTTTCTGATGTTGTGTGAGGCCCGATTGGCCTTGTGGAGGTGATCGGGGAGTGCTCTCCTTCCCACTCACCTCCCTGATGCTGATCGGGTCCCAGGAGTCTGTAGCGGTATGATCCTGCGCCTGGAGGCACCTTACTTTTAAATGCGCCTGGTTTCCAGTGCTGTGTGAAGTTCAATTGGCCTTATGGAGGCGATCCAGGATGGCTCTCCTTCCTGCTCACCTCCCCAATGTCGATCGGGTCCCAGAAGTTTGTGGAAGTGTGGTCCTGCACCTGGAGGTGCCTTGCTTTTAAAAGTGACTGGTTTCGGTGCTGTGTGAGGCCTGATTGGCCTTGTGGAGGTGATCCGGGAAGGCTTTCCTTCTCGCTCACCTCTCCGATGCCGATTGGGTCCCAGGAGTTTGTGGCAGTGTGGATAGTAAAGGTAAGGGCTGGGGAGGGGGCTAGGAGAGATACCTGACTAACTAGCTGGAGGTTTTGAGTTTGTGGGGAAGGAGGCTCAACTGAGTAGCCAGTTTTGAGTTTGGGGGGAGGAGTCCCGACTGACTAGTCAGGATTCTGAGTTCGTGGGTCGTGGGGGGGGGGGGGATTGCATGATTGACTAGCTGGGCTCTTTCACTTTAGTGGAGGTGACCCCAGTACTCTCCAGACAGTTTCTCTTAGGGGTAGGGAGCTGCCTGGGGGAGGGGGGGGGTGAGTGATGAAGGGGGTTTTGTGTTTGTCCATGAATCAGATGTAACAATCTATCAAGGCCTTCCACAAGCCACCTTCCTCCCATTTCAAACCACCATGCACACAGCTGCATGAATAATCCAGGGAGCTTCCAAACACAACCATATTATCCCTATCCTCAAACATCTCCACTGGTTGCCACTCCCCAACAGGATCAGATAAAAATCATTACTCTTAACTCACAAAGCACTATACACCCACCCAGCCACCTACCTCCAGTCCCTACTGCAAACGTCACCCCAGACAGGCCCGGAAGATCCTCCACAACCAACAAGCTCACCATACCCTGCTCTAAGATAAAGTCCTTCCAACAGACTTGCAGTCGAGCATTCAAATTCTTTGCGCCACCCCTCTAGAATACCTTAATATCACCGTCACTTTCTCCTTCCAAAAACACCTAAAACCCCTCCTTTTTAATGACCACTATGGACCAACTACTCAATTCCCCCCCCCCCCCACCCTGACAATGACCCACACTATTGTGGCAAGGTCATCTATCCTGAGTATGGGGGAGGTGAGAAATGTAAAGAATTCACCCTAGTAAAGGGTCCCTTTTTAGGAGTGCAGGGTGAGAAAGCTACAGCCACACCTAAGAACCAGAAAAACCCCAGCTGGAACAGGTTTCATGCAGTGTCTGATAGAGTAAGAGAGAGAGATTACGGGCACGAGGTCCAAAACCCTTACTTCAACAAGTTCCCTGATTACTCAAATACCAGAAGGCAGGGGGATTGCCAACACCTGGGAAGGAAGGAGGTGGGGCTACAACCCTGGAGGTATAAGCCTATGCTAGAGTATACAGACAGGAAGAAAGGAGGAGAGGAAGGAGAAGGCAGAGACCGGAGAAGAGAAGGAGGTAGAGAAGGTGCTGACTCATGCAGAAGAGCCGAGCTACCAAGAGCTGAGAGGGCTGAATTCCCTGCAACAGGTTGGCAGCAGAGGTTGGAACCAGGAAGTGGAGAAGCTCTCAGAGCACCGGAGAGGTTGTCAGCTGAGCAGTCTGACCGGGTGGGTGAGTCAGAACCCATGTAGCTGGGAGAGCCAGTGGCAGAGTTGGGGGAAGAAGACATCCTTATGGATTGCTCTCTGTGCCAAGCTTTAGACATGGAGTCTTGAGGAAGAGCCAGCCCTGAAAGAATTATCCTCCCTGAAAAGGTAACCATAAGAAACAGGCAGTGTGGTGGTAAATTCCCATATGTTTTTAAAAGGGAAGTTTACTGAAATTTAAGGATAAGCAGGAAGTTGTGATTCATGCTTGTTATCCACCTGTGGTTTGAACTGTGAAACGGCAAGAAGCCAATTTATCTGCTAGAAGAGGTTTTCTTTGCTCCTCTGTTATGTGACAAGCCTGTTGAGAGTTTTTGATGGCAGTCTGAATGTTTGCTTCTTGTTTTTGAGTTCTGTTGTACCTGAAATGCAGCCTAGAAGGAATTGAGGCTGATAGAAGCCAAACTGCCACAGAAGATTAAGCTTGTTTGGACTTTATGCTGTAATTAGCAAGGACTAAAAGGAAGGTGGCAGTCTTGCTATCAAAGGCTGTGCTTCTGAAAGTAAGAAGACTTTAAACAGCCATTTTTGGGTTCTTTTGTTTACTTTGCCAACCATCTGCTGTACCTTGAGAAAATCCTACAGAAATAATCCTGTAACTGGTACTTTGAATCTTTTTTTGTGCAAAATAAATTTTCTGTTATATTCCTTACCTCGGTGGCCTTAACTACAACCTTCTACCTGAAGCACAAACACATCTTAGCAGTACTACACTTCCCAGAAGACACCCCAAGGAAATAGGCTGCTAAGGCTGATAGGAGAAGGTTCCTCCAATCACCACACCCCTCTACAACTAGAGGCGAGTGGCTCGGGCGTTTGAGACTATATTTATGGCACTATGACAGAATCATCTCTTGTAAATAGTTAAATTGTTACCAGCTCAGCTTGTATATAGTTCTTTATTGTTCTATGTAACCAAGTATTTGTTCAATGTAAACTGCTTTGACCAGGTGAAAAGTGGTATATACACCCAGTTAAATAAAGAAATAATTGTCACCACTTCAGATGGCATTATCTGCAGGCATGATTGCAGCAATTTAGGACGTCATCGTGTGACAATTGTTCACATGATGACTGCCTCTTCTTGCCACACCTTTTCTCCTCCCCAATTCCACCTCCCCTTCTCGACTGCCTGTATTAGCTATATTCTGACAGTTAGTTGATCTTTCCCATGTTATTGCTTTGATTTATTTATTTATTTATTTATGTATTTTATTTAACAAAGTTTTATATACTGCCTCTTCCTGTGATCAGAGGCGGTTTACATCGAACATAAGCACAACATTTACAGTAAACAGTGAAACTATATACATTTAACATGTAACATTGTCAAACTATATACAGAAACTATGTTCAATTTCATTGCCAAGTCAGTCTTATGAGAGTTCGCATGTTCAGTCTTTTGTGGCCGCTGTTTGACTTTGTGGACTTGTTAGGTTGGGTTTCTGTGGACCGCTTGGGTTTCTTGGGAATTTGTGGTGATCACTGAGTGCCCGAAGTATTCTATAAACAGGTGTGTCTTTAGGTCGCTACAGAATTGCATAAGGGCTTTTGTTGCTCTTAGCTGGTCGGGGAGGGAGTGCCACAGTGTTGGGGCCACATATGTGAAGGCTCTTGTACTGGTGTATTGTTTTGTATTACGGATGTGTGAGGAGATGATACGAGTATAGGTGTTTTGGGAACAGTTTCTCCTTACTCTATAGTTATCAGTCATTGTGAGGAGAGTTGACAGGGTGGTGGATGCAGTGTTGTAGTGATGTTTGTATGTAATCATTATATATTTGTATTTCACCCTTGAGGTTATAGGTAGCCAGTATAGATTGCTCAGAATTGGTGTAATGTGGTCGGTGCGTCTTGCGTTTGTGGCTATGCGAGCTGCCAGGTTTTGGACAGGTAACGCTCTTTAGTAAGCATCCTCCTAAGTCAAAGTGCTCTACAATTGGGCCATTGGACATGTGTCCATACTTTAGGGCATATAAGTGGGTGAGTCCTGTATGCATAGGATAGAAACATCCCTGTGTCCAAAATGGCCCACTCCTGGAGACTTTCAGCTAGGATGGATACCTGAAGACTCGCTTGCAGAATCAGTTACTTGATTGGCCTCATTGACTGCTGGGTTTGCCTACATAGGTATTTTATTTATTTACATTCTCTTATATACCACGCTATTCTGCATCAGTGCAGTTTACATTGAACAAACTGAAATTACATTGAACAGGGCATTATAACTTGGAGATAACTATTTTACAGGGAACATGGGCTATGGAGGGTTAAGTGGCTTGCCCAAGACCACAAGGAGCACCTGTGAGACTAGAAACCCCAGTCCTTCCGGTCCAAGGTTGCTGTCCTCTAGTGGGATTTGAACACCCAACCTTCTGGCCTGAAGTACCTTGCCCCAACCACTAGGCCACTCCTCCACTCCTTGTATGTGTATTATTACTGTTTTGGGGCCTCAGAGAGCATACCACAGCTGTTTCAATTGGCATGGCCTCTTGGAAGGGACATTCTGACGTTGTGGAGCCTATGGCCTGCAACTCCTGGGTGCACACAAATGCTGAACTGGGTGGAATTTGTGGATATGGTTTATGAGGGGTACATAAATCTGGGATTTAATCACTGGACTACTTTATGTTGATCCTGAGCTGCCTCAACTACAAGCTGAATATTGTCAGAATATGCATAACACCAAATTCCATAGTTTCCAAAAACAGAGAGCAAAGGGCACAAATAGACATTAAAAGCAAGAGGGATATAATTTACTCCTGAGGTAGCCCACATTTCAGCATGACAGAAGATGTGAATTCCCCATTTCTATTTATCTTCCAGATCCTATGATGCAAAAATGAACAGAACCATTCAATCACACACCTGCCTACACATTCTGCATACTTCTGCTGTAATAGGATGGAATGGCTTACAAGACTGAAAGCTGAGGACAACTCTAACATGATGATCATAAAATCTTGGCCCTAATCTGCACCCGTTTGGAGCGTATTCAGCAGAGACCAACATTGTCTCTATGTTGTAGCCCCATTAGAAGCTGGACTGAGCAAGATGCCATGTTCCACAGCGTTCTCAAAAGCAAATAATCTCAATAACTCCCAACAAAGGGCAAGTTTGACACTGGTTGAAAAGATGCAGGGTTATTAAAATCTAACCCATTTTGTTTTCAAAAGTGGGGGCATTACAACTGACTTTAATTTGTCAGGAAAACAACCCTCCGACAATGAGGTATTAACAATGTTCCCTGTAAAATAGTTATCTCCAAGTTATAATACCCTGTTCAATGTAATTTCAGTTTGTTCAATGTAAACCGCACTGATGCAGAATAGCGCGGTATATAAGAGAATATAAATAAATAAATAAAATAAATTGTAGTGTGTGTGTGTGTGGGAGGGGGGGGATCTTTTCCAAACACCCTTTAACAAAGACCACTGACAAAGGATCTTGCACAAATTTTGAGGGTTTAAAAGAATGTATGAATCTCTCTATCTCTGGTTGGGAAGGAGGTGTAAAATCAATGAGCATCTCTTCCGTACTATTACCTAGCCCCCTATTCTCAGCAAGTAAACTGAAGCCCAGTTTCAGGGAAGGCACACAAGAGGCCTGCAGCTTCTCAAAATTTCTCTGAACAATGCACCACAGTCCTCTGTCAATAAAAATAGCTAATTCTTCCATATAAAACTGTTCCGCTGATTTCCTCAACTCCTGTACTATCCAGAAGAGAGCCTAAGACCTGCCTTCTGGTTCAACTATCTCTTTTCTTATCCAATCCTGTTTATCTTTTATTATTTCCAAATGATGGACCCAATAATGCTCTCTGCATGACTCTCATGCCTCAGCGAACCCTGTTTTTCTCCACTCTTATTTCACTGGTATCCTTGACCTTTCAACACAGTTAGCCCCAAATGAAACCAATCTACCCTGGCCCTCTAGAGCCCACCAGTTTCACTTGTTCAGGAGGCAAACCAAGGAAAATAATATCAAAAGTCACATTCCATGTATCCTTTGTGAGATCCTGAAGCTGCTTTTGCAAAACCCACGGTCACTGTCAGTCTTTATAACATGGATACACTTGAGAACTAGAAAATAAGCGAAGTAGCTGATTTCACTTTATAAATATTTTGAGGTAGGTATATTTGTAGCAGCAAAGCGCAGACAAACCAATGATACCAGGAGTCTGTTCAGAAGGTCCAAATCATTTATTTGTGCACAAGTCTCGAACCAGTCAAATTCAAAATGGCTGAGCAAAGTTTTCAAGCATTACAACAACTTTTATAGACTTCTGTTCCATTCTAGGTATAGAAAAACATTTCATTGGTCCCGGTAACCTCCCGTACCTCCCGTACCTCTTCTATTGGTCCCGGTACTGATAAGTTTATCCAATTATGTCCCTCCAGTGGGCATGGCACCTGCATACCCCCCTTCTAGTCCCAATTACAATGGTCAGTTCATCAACTTGTTACTTTCACACTCTCAAGGCCATAGAACCAATTTGTACGTGCAGAGGAGCTGGGCTCTGCAACTCATCTGTCAGCACTCCCAATTATTTCTTTGCAGATGTACTTTTTCTTATCAGTAACTTTTAAACATGTATTTTCTGTATTTTTCCATCTTTCAATACTGCAGTTCTGCTTACCTAAGCTAATTCAATACTTCTACTGAGTTCTATCTTACAATAGCAGCATATTGGGGGATGTGCAATCCTATATGCCTCTCCACAGGCCTCATTTGCAGGTCAAGCTAGCCATGCTGGCCTGCTTATGTTCGGACACTGTGGGTCACAGGCCTGCACCTGCCACATTCCCCCCTTTGATTAATCTCACCCTATTACTTAATAAGGTGTGAGAATTAAATCACTTTCTGAAGAATCACATCCTGATTAAAGGATTTCTACCAGGATTAGCTGTATATAAAGCCATGATTTTTGTTGCGGTCTTCCGCTCTACTATACTATCAATAGTGTTATGAATGGAACGCATACAACATGGGATTAAACATGGTAATAAGAAAATAACAGCAACAAGGATTAGTACCAATACGATGAAAGTCTTAAATCCTCCCACCCATGAAAAGAGGTTAGCAAACCAATTAGGAAATTTCAATGAGTGCCAAGTCTGCACTGGCACATAAGCATGTCTTTGCATATCTTTAGCAATTTCTTCAACTACTTGACCTTTATCATCTATTTTCAAACAGCAATTGGTTAAGTTCAGTTTACCACATACTCCTCCTTCAGCTGCTAACAAATAATCAAGTGCTAAGCGGTTCTGATATATCGCAGTGCGCATCTGTGTACTTTGTCTAGCTAAAAGTGTAAGTGCATGACTAGTCTCATTAGTTATTATCTCAACTACTGCTTGTAAGCGAATAATACGATTGATCATATAAATTGGGGTGCGATAACCATACATACCATCATCATTCCAAGTGGCAGGTCCATAATACTCAATAATTCTTTCTGGTGGCCAATCATCACCTTGCCACTTCTCCCACTTACCTATCTGTAAGGCTTCTCTTTTCTGTCTCAATGCTCTTTTGTGTCTGTGAGTAGTGTATACAGGGTATCCTAATTGTTCTCCATGTTCAGTGTTTAACAGGAAGAAAGAAGGTCTGATGGTTCCTAAGACACATGCTCCTCCCCAGTGTGGCGGGAGTTGTGCATATGCTCGGTTTCCACAGATCCAATATAGGCCAGGTGGGGCTTGCCAGGCTTGGACTTTGGCAAGGTCAGTCCATAAACCAGCAAGTTCAGGAAATCTGGCTAATGGGTTAGGAGGTTCAGGATGTCTAATTCCTGACCACCAAGCTGTCTTTTTGGTCGTGGCATTATAGTACTTCTGGCTAAGACAGACCAGCTGTCCTACCTTTTGGGTGAACTGGGGTCCAGTTCTGGCATAGCAAAGACGTCCAACGATTGAGTGCGCTAACACCCATTCACTGGTAGTCTTGTGTAATTCAGTCTGGTTGTAAATCATAGAATAATTTAATTCTTGGGCTTCCCATGGCCATTGATCTCCCATTTGGGTTCCACCACAGAAATAACAATCTGAGATCTTAAGACTAGATACTACTGCTCCGGCTAATTCTAGAAATAAATTCTGTGAGGGGTGAGGGATCTCAAACTTATTTACATGCATGGCTTCATAAAAAGTATTATGAATATGATATTTAGATGACTTGTGGGCTTGGGTATTCAATCTGATATACACAATGGTCCCTGGATCTATTGCTCCTCCAGCAATACGTAAACCAAACTTGTATCCTTGTTTCCATGCATGGGGTTATGTATACGCAAGTGTAAGGGGTTGCAAGCATCTTTCTGACATTTATCATTTGTGGTTGGCTTGGTTAGAGTAGCCATCCGTTTATCTATTTTCTCATCAGTTATACCAGTGTTCCAGGTAGCATAAAAAACACATCCCCAATACGGGCAATAGTAGTCTGCTGCTGGGGCAGTACTATAGCCTGGTTCCTTTTTACCTGTACACTTTCTCCATCCCGTGGCACCTTCTGGACACATATACTTATGGTCATTTCGATACGCTTTCTCCCATGTACCACAGGTGGAATAACTATCTCTATTAATAGCATTACATGCATCAAAATTCAAAACAGCAGGTTTAGTAATGTCCTTAAGTGGTGGCATAGCAGCTAATATAGGTCCATCTGCATCCTTCCATCTTATTTCCAACGTGTAATAGGATGGATTCTGATGCGGATTATAGCATGCTTTAATTTTCCCATGAGTGCAAACATTCAGTTCAGTGGTGTTATAGATGCACCGGGTTACTGTCCCCTTGCAGGTATAGTAAGAATGATAAAGCAAAGTCTGAGTTACTTTCAGTCCAGTTCTAGTAGAAGTAATGCAGGCAGTGCATGGAGGTAAAGCATGAGTCTGTTCAAAACCTCCAAAGAAGGCAACCAAAGCAAAGCAAAAGTAAAGATGCATGTCGATGTTGATTGGAGTTCTTCTGAATCCTCAGCTTGCTGATCTTGATCACGACGGTCTTTTATTCTTTGTCCCGTCTGCTAATGAAGCAATTTAACGGGTGCTGAGTGTTGATTGAAGATCCTCAAGTTGTCCATCACACCTCAACCAACTTGGTTTTAGTTGGTTTCTGAAGTATGGTTCAATATAGTATCAAAGTAGTGCGCAAAATCGCACGCAGATTGGGTTCGTTGAAACAAAGCTGTTGCTGTATGGAAAACTGCAATCCTCTTCGAAAGACTTGGCTGCTGCAAAGTACTTGTGATGAAGTGTCTAAGCTGCTGGTTGTCGTCTCAAAGTAACTCGCAAGGGTGCATCAAGATGCTGTTCTGCTGTCCACTGCTCAGGTTCAGGATCAGCGGCGGGCTTGACTCTGCTGTGGTGGATCCAGGCGTCGATCTTGGCTACCTTTACTGCAGTTGGGGTAGACAGGATAACGGTGTACGGTCCCTTCCAATGGGGTTCCAACGGTGTCTTCTTCCAATCTTTGATCCACACCGAAGTTCCAGGCTGGTAGGGATGCAAGGGTTCCGTCAAGTTGATAGGCAACTGGTCTTGGATCCACGTTTGGAGAGTCTGCAGAACAAAACTAAGAGCTAGGAGTTCTTGTCTGGTTACTTCTGAACCAATCTGGGCTAAACTTCCTTTGACTCCCTGCACTATTGGTGGGGGTTTACCATACAAAACTTCAAAAGGGGAAAATCCTGTTGACTTTACAGGGGCTGAGCGTATTCTGAGTAAAGCTATGGGGAGCACTTGGGGCCATTTCAAGTGTGTCTCCTGACAAAGCTTGGACATTTGGGCTTTCAAAGTACGATTCATTCGCTCAACTTTCCCTGAACTCTGGGGTCTGTATGCAGTGTGGAGTTTCCATTGTATCTGCAAGGCTTTTGCTAACTGCTGAGTAACTTGGGAGACAAATGAGGGTCCATTGTCTGACCCTATTACTGCTGGGATTCCAAATCTGGGGACAATCTCTCTCATTAAGACTTTGGTAACTTCTCGGGCTTTCTCAGTTCTGGTTGGGAATGCTTCTACCCACCCAGAGAAAGTACAAACTAATACTAATAGGTAATGGTACCCATTGGCTTTTGGCATTTCGGTGAAATCAACTTGGAGGTTGTGCATGGGGGTCACACCTCTTGACTGAACTCGGGGTGCTGTAATAAGGCCTTGCTTGGCATTATTCTTGGCACAAGTTTGACATTGTCGTGCTACTGAAGCTGATATGGTTGTCATCAGAGGGATGTAGAAATGTGGTCTGAGTGCTTTTTCCATGGCACTTTTTCCATAGTGGGTAGCTTCGTGGAAAGCTTTGACAAAGGCTGGTCCTAACAATTCAGGAATTACTATTCTTCCCGGAGGTTGACTGCCCTCATCTGGTGGCAGCTCAATCCATCCGTCTTTCAGTACTCCCTTTTCTCTGTTACAGTAGTAATCCATTTCTTTGGTGGTATATCGTGGTGTCCATAAATTCAAGGGTACTGGAAACAATGCTGCTTGCATTGGCATAGCTTGTGGGGCAATTTGTCCTGTCATAGCTGCTTGTCGTGCTGAGGCATCTGCAAATCTATTCCCTCGGGCAACTTCTCCTTTTCCTGCTTGATGTCCTCTGCAATGCATGACAGCTACACGTGTTGGGGCCCATACTGCATCAAGTAACATCAATATCTCGGGACCATATTTGATTGATTTTCCTCCGGATGTGATGAGTCCTCTTTCTTTATAGAGAGCTCCATGGGCATGCAAGGTAGTGAAGGCATATTTGGAATCTGTATATACATTCAGTATAAGTTTTTCTCCTAACAATAATGCTCTGGTGAGTGCTATCAATTCGGCTTTCTGGGCTGATGTGCCTGAAGCTAGAGCTGATGATTCAACTACTTCGTGTTGGGTGACGACTGCATATCCGGCACAGCGTCTTCCATTGAGGATGAGACTGCTCCCATCAACATAATAGATTTGGTCAGGATTATCTATGGGCACATCTGTCAAGTCAGGTCGGCTGGAGAACACAGTCTCCATGACTTCGATACAGTCATGTTCTGGGAGTTCTTCACTGATGGGTATCAAGGTGGCTGGATTCAGGGCATGGCTCACTTCAAGTTGTATCTGTGGGTTTTCACATTACATGCTCTGGTACTTCAACATTCGGGAATTGGTGAGCCAATAATTTGCTTTCTGTTCCATAAGGGCAAGGACTGCATGTGGCACAGTGACTCGTATGTTCTGTCCTAGTGTGAGTTTGTCTGCTTCACTCACTAGTAGCGCTGTAGCTGCAACTGCTCTCAAGCAAGGTGGCCATCCCTTGGCCACAGGGTCCAATTGTTTCGATAGGTAGGCTACAGGTCGCTCCCAATTTCCCAATTTCTGAGTCAACATGCCTAAGGCATTTCCCTGTGCTTCATGTACAAACAAGTGGAAAGGTTTGTGGACATCTGGTAGTCCAAGTGCTGGTGATGACATCAATTCTTCTTTTAACTTCTGGAAGGCTGTATCCTGCTCAAGTCCCCACTCCAGTGGCGACTTCTCTTCTCCTTTTGTGGCTTCATACAGTGGTTTGGCAATTTGGGCAAAGTTAGGTATCCAGATTCGGCAATATCCTGCTGCTCCCAGAAAGGCTCTGACTTGCTTTCTGGTTGTTGGAGTTGGAATTCTACATACTGCTTCTTTTCGTTCTCTGCCTAATCTTCGGCTTCCTTGGGTAATACGAAAACCCAAGTATTTCACTTCTTTTTGGCATAGCTGTGCTTTGGCTCTGGAAACTTTGTATCCAGCTTCATCTAGTAACTGCAAGAGATCTTTGGTGGCTAGTATACATTCACCTTCTGATACGGCAGCTATCAACAGATCATCCACGTATTGGAGAAGCACTCTCTTTCCCGGGGCTACTGGATAGCTTGAAAGGTCTTGATTCAGTGCAGCACTAAAGATGGTAGGTGAATTCTTAAATCCTTGGGGTAATCTTGTCCAGGTAAGTTGGCCCCCTCTTCCAGAGATGGGGTCCTGCCATTCGAATGCAAACAATATTTGGCTTACAGGGGCTAATCTTATGCAAAAGAATGCATCTTTCAAATCCAGTACAGTGAAATGGGTAGCTTCAGCAGGTATTAGTCCTAGGAGGGTGTAAGGATTGGGTACGACTGGATGTATGGTCTCAGCTGCATCATTTACTCTTCTCAAATCTTGCACTGGGCGATAATCATCTGTCCCAGGTTTCTTTACTGGCAAAAGTGGAGTGTTCCATGGGGATTGACATACTTTTAGTAGGCCATACTCAAGCAATCTTTGTAGGTGGCGATGAATGCCTTCAATTGCGGCTCTTGGGAGTGGGTACTGTTTGACGTGCACTGGTGTAGCACTAGGCTTGAGGGTTACAATTACTGGAGCTATATGCTTGGCTAGGCCTGGGGGACTGCCTTCTGCCCATACTCCAGGTGGTGCATCGATGTTCTTTATAGTTTGTTCAAAATAGGTATCTTGAATGGAGTCATCAACATAATACCTCCATTCTTCTTCTCGAGGAACTGTCAGCAGCATCACTCCTGCTGGTTTGGTTTGGGGATTTACTGTCATTTGCATTTCTCCTTGTTCAGAGAAAGATATCTGTGCTTGAAGCTTGGCTAACATATCTCGTCCCAGTAGTGGCACTGGACATTCGGGCATGTAAAGGAATTGATGAGTTACTTGCTGTCCTCCCAGACTGCATATTCGGTTTTGAAGAAAAGACTTTGTGGCTTTGGCACCAGTTGCTCCTATGATGGTGACTGCTTTTGTAGTGAATGGGGCTATCTTTTTGTCTATTACTGAATGTTGTGCTCCAGTATCAACCATAAAGTCCATAATTTGGTCTCCTATTTGTATTCCGACCATAGGCTCCTGGAGACCTAAAGCAAACTTGGAGCCCGGTCTGTCCTAATCCACGTCATTCTCGTCATGGGCTGGTGTGGCCAATGCTTGAATGGCTCCTCTTCTCTCTCGCTGGAATTGTTCTCGATTGGCTCCTCCTCGGCTTCGGGGATAGCTTCGTCTTTCTTCTCGCCACTGATGGCTGCTGTCGTCATCATGCTGGGCGTCTTCGATTTGCGGGCACGTATCTCTCCAATGTCCTTCCTCTCTGCAATAGGCGCATTGGTTCACGCCTAGTCTCTGGGTCCGGCCTCCGCCTTGACCCCGCCCCCTTCCTCTACTCCTTCGACTAGGGACACCTCCCCTTTTCTGTTCCACTATGGCCGCAGCCAAAAAATCAGCTTTCTTCTTCATCTTTCTATCACATTCTCTCTGTCTTTCAGTATCACGATTCACATACACCTTATGAGCGACTTCCAATAACTGTGTTGCATTCATGCCCGCAAACCCTTCTAACTTCTGTAATTTGCGTCTAATGTCTGGTTGAGACTGGTTTACAAAAGCAGAATTCACCATACATAAACTTCCCGGTGCCTCGGGATCATAGGGAGTATACATTCTGTATGCTTCAGTTAATCTCTCATAAAAATCTGCTGGGCTCTCATCTATCCCTTGGATAACTCCTGCAACTTTGGAAAGGTTCATAGCTTTTTGGCCCCCCCTTCTCAGGCCTTGTAAGAAGCCTTGGCGAAAACGGGCTAGGGCTGTGGATCCTTCATCTGTATTTGGATCCCATTGGGGGTCTTCATTCGGGAATTCTCTCTGAGCTGCTTCCCGACGGTCTATTATATTCTGCCCCTGTGCCGGAGCTACAGGGTTCTCTGCCATCCATTCAATAGCTGCTTTTCTAATTCTTGCTCGCTCTTCTGTCGTGAATAGGGTGGTCAGGAGCTGACGGCAATCTGGCCAAGTGGGTTGGTGAGTTTCCATAATACTAGTTACTAATTCTGTCAGCTCCTGGGGCTTACTAGTATAGGAGGCATAATGCGACCTCCAATTTAATAAATCAGTTGTAGAGAAAGGGATATACACATAAGTTAGGGGTCCCGCTACCACTTCATCATTATCATTCTTTACGGGCACTCCCGGGACTTGCCGTAAGGGAAACAGTTTGGCTGCCATAGGTGTCTTTTGGGATCTAAGGGTTATCGTCGTTGCCTTTGCAGGAGTCACTTTCTTTTTCTCAACAGGTTTTGCTTTGGGTTTCTCTCTCACTGGCGTGCTAGTGCTAGCGCTAGCTTTCTCAATTATTTCTACATTGTCCTCCTCATCTGGGGGATTCTCTCTTTCTCCTTCTTCTATCTCCACTTCTGACTCGCTTTTTATGTCCTCCTCTTCTTTTTCCACTAGTTCTTCCTCTTTCTCTCCTCCAGGAGGGGGATCAGGGGTTGGGTCCCGCCTCGGCTCTGGCCGTCTCTGGGGTTCTGGGGCAGGACGCCGGGCTACTCTTACTGGACCTGGGGTTCGGGGCTGCCTGAGAATTATTTCTGGGGAATCAGGATCTGCCAGGATGGGCTTCTTTCTGGCTTTCTTATCCTGCTCTTTCATTCTAGGCTGTTCCGTTTTCTGTCTAGAATCTGTTTTAGCTAACATTATTCTGCACTGTTCCTCATAACAGCGCTGCGCCCAGGAGGGCGGATCTTCACAAATACTTAACCAGGAATCTATATAGGGGTACTGATCGGGGTGCGCTATCCGCACTCTACGGTGTATTGACTGAATAATCTCTACATTGAACGTTCCCTCTCGGGGCCAGATGGGGTCTAGATCGGGCCACTCCCTAGTACACAAAATCTGCAAACGGGCTGCTGTCATTTTAATACCATAATCTCCTGAATATCCCTCTTTAAAATGTGCGATCATACATTATAATGGAGTGTTTCTAGTAGACCCCGCCCCTCCCATTTCGATGTGTGCGCGCAACAACAGACAGAAGGGAAAAGGAGGGCGGACCGTGGGTAAGGGGTCCGCACGGTCCTGGAAACGTATAAGGAGTACAAATAACAAGACAGGACGACAATCGCTTCCCCCTTTTCGCGACCTGAACGCGGTCGCCCGGTCAGGAAATGCGCTACTCAGGGGTCCGCCTTCACTTGGTCCGTGCTGCCAGACCTCTCATTCACACTTCGTTCACACAATCATGCTAGCAACGTATCCCAGAATGCATTCGTTTCTATCTATTCTGACTAGTCTTTTCCAATTTCCCAATTACAAAAGGATGGGGGTTTCACCCGGCGAATTCCCATGCGGGGTTACTCGGCCCTTCCTTGAGAGTTGATCATGCTCTCTTACCAATTCCCAGTATCTCGAGATTACAAATTCCAAAGTTCCAAGTTCCAATGGCAGTACTGCGCTTTCTATTTCTGTCTAGACCCAAAATCAAAACTATACTCACCGGATCCGGTCCTCAAACTTCCCAAGCAGGCGCATGAGTTGGACCTCGGACTCCCCTCACTCGGGTTCGAGGCGTTGACTCCAGCCGGGCTCGTCACCCGCCGAGGTCCGACCAGCTCCCTCCGATACAAGGGACCGGTGGCGCCAGGGAGCAGCCCTCGTCGGAAGGGTGTGATCCCGGCAGGACCAAGCCTATAGAGGCGGAAAGTCGTGGTATATTGCCCTATATACACTTTGATTCCACAACTTCCCGGCCAACGCACCAAGGAATATGTAGCAGCAAAGCGCAGACAAACCAATGATACCAGGAGTCTGTTCAGAAGGTCCAAATCATTTATTTGTGCACAAGTCTCGAACCAGTCAAATTCAAAATGGCTGAGCAAAGTTTTCAAGCATTACAACAACTTTTATAGACTTCTGTTCCATTCTAGGTATAGAAAAACATTTCATTGGTCCCGGTAACCTCCCGTACCTCCCGTACCTCTTCTATTGGTCCCGGTACTGATAAGTTTATCCAATTATGTCCCTCCAGTGGGCATGGCACCTGCATACCCCCCTTCTAGTCCCAATTACAATGGTCAGTTCATCAACTTGTTACTTTCACACTCTCAAGGCCATAGAACCAATTTGTACGTGCAGAGGAGCTGGGCTCTGCAACTCATCTGTCAGCACTCCCAATTATTTCTTTGCAGATGTACTTTTTCTTATCAGTAACTTTTAAACATGTATTTTCTGTATTTTTCCATCTTTCAATACTGCAGTTCTGCTTACCTAAGCTAATTCAATACTTCTACTGAGTTCTATCTTACAATAGCAGCATATTGGGGGATGTGCAATCCTATATGCCTCTCCACAGGCCTCATTTGCAGGTCAAGCTAGCCATGCTGGCCTGCTTATGTTCGGACACTGTGGGTCACAGGCCTGCACCTGCCACATATTTAGTGTTAATTTATTTAAATATTGAGATGAGAAATAAAAGGAGCTTTTTATCCTGATAATTGTAAATCCTGACAGGCATTTAAAACCTGGCAGGCTACATTGTGAGATTTTTAATAAAAACAAAAGTGAACGTTTTTTGAGCTAAATTAGCAATTTAGATATACTATAAAGAATTTTTATTGATTGTTATGATTACCTATAGGTCCTTATAGATTTAAAGGTAGTTTGTTTCGTGCTTGTATTAGCCTGCAGTCAATATATTGTCTTTTAATTGTAGAAATGTCAACGGTATTGGTCTTAAGTTCTTTATAACTGAACATGATGCTGGCTGTGAAACATGTTCCTTGGTAATGAGATTGATAATTCCCTCTCTCATTTCCAGTGGTCATGTTTCCAAACCTTGGCTCCTAATACAGATATCTGCCCAACAATGATGCCAGAGAAGTTATGGATGATTATTCCAGAGTCCTCAGAAATTTGTTGAAAGGTTTCATTGTTGAGATTGCCTGGATGGTGTGTGATGCTGGTTAGAGAGGATTTCTGACTGTTCTGTTTTATTGAGGCCTGTGAGTGCATGGTCCTTTCCAGCAGAGGGTGGTGCAGGAATGTTTTATTAACGCTAAAATAGTGGGCATGTTGATGCATGTTGTGCCCATTTTCTTGACAAGTATGGTCTTTTTCTCTGAACTGCAGAGTTATGGGGATCCTATGTCTTCTTTTCTTATTAAAACAGTTTGTATAGTTTTCAGCAGCTGAAAGGGAACTGTTGACTGCAATTAATGTGTCTTCTCATTCTCCATGAGTTATTGCTGACATTATTCCAGTGAGGCCACATATTTGTACTTTGAAATATAAGGTAGTATTATTTCAGGTGGTCTTTTCTTTAGGTTTTTTTGCTGAACTGCAGATGAGTGAGTTGGTTGCCCTCGTCATATCCATGGTCAGCTTCATGGGGTTGCTGCAAGATAATATGTGGGTGGAGGCACGCTTGTGAATCTGTCATTCTAAAAATGGATAGGTTGAATAAGGGTGTTTGCATTACTTCACGAAATATAGCTGGTTTAGATATCTTTCTAGTGCACTGTGCAAAGGCTTCCTGCTTTTACAATCAAAATGAAGATTATTTTGTCTCTTGTATGCTGATAGTACCTGGCAAGCTTGTTTTTAGTTTATGATGGTGCTGAAAAAATGTTGGGAATAGGTGGGGTATGACCTTAGATTTAATGCTGCTCATTCATTTCTTATTGGAGAAGCTTCATTTACAACAGCTTGGGATTATTCACCAATGTTTATTTAGCATTTGAGAGTCTGGCAATTTAATATGTATGAGTGCTACAGAGGTCATTTAAAATCATTTAGATGCAATTTGGACATCTGAAAACATGCATGTGGATGTCCCAATCATGGAAACATTGCCGGAAATATTACAGAAACAGGGCTTTTAGATGTCTCTGCTGTGTAGACATCTAAATAGGCAGCGGTTGTGGCAGAGCTATGTCTGGGGTGGAACTATGGACATAGATTTCCCCAATGCATCTTAGAACCCTTGGAGATGTCTGTGCTCATATCCAAACTTAGACCTGCAAGCGCAAACAAACAGTGAGGTGTAAAGTAGACAGCCATTATTACACAAATCACGACTCATTTTGGCAAATTTGCCTCCTTCTTTATGGGAATTGCCTGAAAACAAAATATTTGATCCAATGAACACTTTCTATGTTTGATTTTAATTATTTATGGTTTTATTTATATGCTTTCTTTTTTAATTATTTATTTTTGTGCAATACATATGATAGTCTTGATTTTATCTTTGTTATTTATATTTTGTTTATTTTTATACTGTGTCTGATTTTGTTGGCATTTATTTTGTTTTGAGGCAAACCCCTGAAGAAGGCAAAGTTGCCGAAATGAGTCGAGGTTTGTGTAATAAAGGCTGTCTACTTTACACCTCACTGTTTGTTTGCCTGTGCTCCTTTTGGGGCCTAAACCTAGACCTGCTCCAGACATGAATAAGCATTGGAAAAGTGCTTGTTTTGGCAATGAAACCTCTGGAGTGTCAAGATGTTGATATCACGCTATTATCAGTACTCTTCACAATGACAATGATATGTTATATGTGTTTAGGAAACTTGTTTTGGGTTTGCAACATTGCTGCATGTCTATTAGACATCCCCAGTATTAAATATTATTCCTGGAACATCTATGTAGATATCCCTGTAAACATCCATTTCAGGTACATTTACATTTATGAAACAGTGCCTGAACTTGGACGTGCTTGCTGATTTTAGGGATGTTCAGGCTTGGATGTCCCAGTTTGCACTGGGACATCCTCTGTAAAATGTGCCATCATGTGTGCTAAGCAAGAGATATCTTATTTTCATTATGCTATTCCGTCAACTGATAATATAACCTACATGTGAGGGTAACATGTAGGACATGGTGTTTATCAATAGGGAGAATGTTTCTGATATTGTAGAGGGTGACCATCTCACATCCAATGATCACCAGATGGTGTGATTCAGTATTAGGACTATGGCTGCTAAAGGCCATTCAAAAGTGAGGGTCCTAGACTTTAGAAAAACTAACTTTGCCAAGATGGGAAACTACCTCAAGGAGTCATTAGTAGGTTGGGAACAGCTGAAAGATGTAGAAAAGAAGTGGGTAAAACTGAAAGGGGATATTTTAAGGGCAATAAATCTTTATGTTATGAAAGCATATACTGTAAATGTAAAAGGAAAAGGCGGTCACAATGGTTCTCAAAAGAAGAAGTTGAAAAGATGAAGAAAAAGAGGACGACCTTCATAAAATACAGTTTAAGAGATCACAGAAAAAGGAAGACAAGCATCGATATTAGGAAAAACTACGAGAACCAGGAAAGTAGTCAGGAAAGCAAAGACACAAATGAAAGAAAAAATAGGCAATGCAGTAAATTGTGGGTATAAGACACATTTTAGATATGGTATGTTAGTGAGAGGAGGAAGTGCAAAAGTAGTATTGTCAGAATCAGGAGGGAAGGAGAAGAATATGTAGAAGCTGATGAGGATAAAGTGGAATTGCTCAACAAATATATTTATTCTGTGTTCATAAATGAAAGGCCAAGAGTGATATCTCAGAAAACACACACAAATAGGAACAGAAGTGAAGGGGATGTAGAACGATTTTAAGAAGACTGTGTTCATGAGGAACTAGCTAAACTAAAAGTAGACAAAGCGAAAGGAGCCAGATGGGATACATCTGAAAGTACTGAAGGAATATGGGAAGTTCTAGCTGATTCACTGTCTGACCTTTTCAATGCTTCTTTAGAGTTAGGAGTGGTCCCAGAGATCCAGAGAAAGGCTCATGTGGTCCCTTTACACAAAAGTGAAAGTAAGGATGAGGTTGAGAACTAAAACCCAGTTAGTCTGAACTCTGTGGTGAGTATATTAATGGAAACATTGATAAACAGAGGATATATGAGATTTCTGGAGTCCAATGGATTGCAGGATCCGAGGCAGCATGGGTTTACTAGAGGCGGATCTTGTCAGACAAATCTGATTGATTTTTTTGACTGGGTGACCAGGGAGTTGGACTGACTGAGAGCCCTAGATGTGGTATACTTGGATTTCAGTAAAGCCTTTGACACCGTTCCGCACAGGCAACTTATAAACAAACTGAGCACCCTAGGGATGGACCCTAAATTTCCTGACTGAGTTAGAAATTGGTTGAGTGGGAGGTGACAAAGGGTACAGGTAAATGGAGCTCACTCTGAGGAGGAGGAGGTTACCAATAGTATGCCACAGGGATCTGTCCTTGGTTTGATTCTTTTTAACATCTTTGTTAGTGATATTGCGGAAGGGCAGATGATACCAAAACCTGCAATAGAGTAGACACGCAGGAAGGAGTAGATAACATGAGGAGAGATCTAGCCAAGCTTGAAGAATGGTAGAGATTTATTGCTAAAACAAGAAGGGTCATGCATTTGGACTGCAAAAATCCAAGGGAGCGGTACAGTATAGGGGGTGAAGCACTTCTGTCCATGAAAGAAAAGAGGGACCTGGCCGTGATTGTTTCTGATGATCTTAAAGTGACTAAGTAGGTAGAAAAGGTGATGGAAAAAGCCAAAAAGATGCTTGAGTGCATAGGTAGAGGAATGGCCAGCAGGAAAAAGGAGGTGATAGTGCTTCTGTATAAGTCTTTGGTGAGACCTCATTTGGAGCATTGTTTGCAATTCTGGACACCGTACCTTCAAAAGGATGTAAACAGTATGGAGCCAGTGCAGAGGGTGGCTACAAAAATGGTCATTATAAACTATATGGGGACAGACTTAAAGATTTCAATATGTATTTGTTAGAGACATTTAAATACCTCCATGGAATAAATGCAAAGGAGAAGAGCCTTTTTCAACTGAAAGAAAGCTCTACAGGGTCATGTGATGAAGGCAAGCTCCTCTCCCCATTCTGCAAAAAACCTGCACAAATAGGGCTATATTTAAAAAAAAATTGTGCTCAATGCCTACAGAAATCTTCGGGCTGCCTCCCTTGTATAGTGCGGTGGACTCCTTCCTCACTCGCTGCAATCCAGAGGCTGTGTGATGCCACTGAAAATGGTGTGGCTTCTGAGGGAACATGATAGTAAGGCAAGATGGTGATGGAACAATGTGCGCTGGGGCCTGCACTGCCCAATTAAGCCATTCGGGAAATCACCAAGGGTATTACGGCAGTGCTGAATGTTCGGTTTATCTGGCTGTAATACTCCATTGATGATATCAAAGGCGCAATTGAAGCCAGCTGGCAAGAATGACCTAGATCAAAACTTGCATGGAGCAGGAGGAGAGCTGCATGGAGAGCCTGGAGGTCCGAGTGGTCACTTTTGAATGCAACAACTAGTTTTTGACTGAAGAATTGGACAATCAGGAGAATCGCGGATGGCGGAACAACATCCGCTTAGTGGGGCTGCCCAAAAACATCTGGGAGCAGGAAATCTAGAAGATAGTGGAGCAGTGACTCTTATGGAAACTGATCCTCTTAGCCACATGACTGTGAAATGCGTGCACCAGTTGGGTTCCCCAAAGGGGAGGGGGGGGGGGCCAGCCCAGGCCTGTCATTTCACACATTTTAAACTTTACAGAGAAGCACCAGCTTATAGGATTGTACTATGCCAACCATGATCTGGAATACAAAGGCGTCAAACTACTACTATTTAATGACTACTTTGCAAGGGTGGTCGAGAGCCACAGAGCCATGGTGCCCTATTGTTTGGAACTAGCCCGTTGTGAAATCCAATTTGCACTACAGTTCCTGGCGCGGGTTAGAGTGACCCATAACAACCTCACTCAGCAATTGGAGAATGTAGAAGCCCTTAAGGAGTTTTTGGCAGGGCTACCCCACTCCTGAATGGATGGACTGGATGCCTTGAACTGTGTTGGGGGTGTCTGATTGGCGCCTAGTTTATGTTCTTGATCTGTTTTTCAAAGGGTTCCTGATGTTTTGGGATGATGAAGGCCTTTGAGAGGTAGCCCCTGCCAACAGCCCCAAGTGCCTTCTGAGAACCTACGTGGGAAGCCTGTAAGTCTTGGTCCATGGGCCGGCAACAGGACAGATTACTGAAGTAGTATGGGCTGCCTGGCTTGGTGGAAGGCTGGGCCTGGAATTTGAGAGCCTGCAGAACTGCTGTGGGGGGTGTGGGGTGGGAGCATCAGTGGAGAAGCTGGGCCAGGCACTGTTGTTGTATAACTGAGGGGGTGCGGATTAGGACTGGGAAGCCCCTGATGGACATGGGTTTCACCCACCACCACTGAGGTGGGGCTTTTGGAAGGAAAGGCCATAATGTGTTGAAATCGTGAGACTGTCAACTTGGCTGTGGCCAGGGGAGCAGATGTAGCATTGTGGCACTGGTCGGTGCAGCCCTTCTCGCATAGGCTATGTGGTTTCTATTAAGTTCTTTATGTGATCATGTTTTACAGGATGTGGGGGTATATGAGATGTGATCAAAAAGTATTGAGACTTGTACAATAACACAAGAAGTATAACACTGACAGTTATTGAACTCAGTCTCCTTCAAAGTAGCCCCTTCTGATAAAACACACTTCCTCCAGCCTTCCCGCCACTGCTGGAAATAATTTTGAAATGCCTCTTTCATTATGCTGTGAAGCTGCTGTGTGTAATTTTGTTTAATGGTCTCAAAGTCATCGAATCTCCTTCCTTTCAGTGGTAATTTCAGTTTTGGAAACAAGAAAAAGTCAGAGGGTGCGAGGTCAGGTGATTATGCAGGTTGATGGACTTGCTCAATTTAGTATTTGGCCAAGAATTGCTGGACCAGATGTGATGCATGAGCTGGGGTATTATTGTGATGAAGCAACCATTCACCATTCCTATGCAACACTAACCTCTTACAATGAACTGGATCTCTCAAACAAGTCAGAACTTGGATATAGTACTCCTTGGACCTCACCAGAACCATGCCACTGTGGTGGTCCTGCCTTAGATGGGAAGGGATGCCATGAAGGCATGCTCCTATAAATCCATCTCCCTCCTGAACCAGGGCGTCAAGTTGTTAACAGCCATGTTGGCCAAGCAACTGGGAAAGGTAATTGCCAGGCTAGTACACCCAGACCAGGCAGGCTTTGTGCCTGGCTGGTACACATCGATCAACCTTCTTTGGGCTCTAGTGGTGTTTTATGAGGGGAGAGGGGGGGGAGGGGATGACATTATTATAAGCCTTGACACCGAAAAAGGCCTTTGATAATGTGTCTTGGGAATATATGTTCAGGGTGGTAGATGAGTTTGGGATTAAGGGTGCATTTTTGGAGTGGATAAAGACCTATTACTATGTATTACTACTACTATTATTAATCATTTACATAGCACTACAAGGCATATGCAGTGCTGTACAAACACATATAAAGACAATCCCTGCTCTTCAGAGTTTACAATCTAGTTAAGACAGATAAGACAAAAGAATGGACTAAGGCTAGAATAATGAAGATAAGGAGACATAAGAAAGGCAAGGGATCAGGAACCAAAAACAGCCTCAAAAAGATGAGCCTTTAGCATGGATTTGTGGACGATATGCTCCTGTTCCTGAGTCAGGCCAGCGAAAGTATTGAGCAGGTAAGGGACACCATAGTGAGTTTTGGTGCTTTCTCCAGCCTAAAAATTAATTGGGGCAAGTTGGAAGCTATGGAGGCCTCTTTTGCCAGTCAACGATGGGACATTGTGAATGTCCCACTTACCTGGGTGGGAGATTATCTCAAATACCTGGGGTTATACTAGTGCACGGACCCAAGGATAGTCTACAACAAGAATGATAGGGCTAAGATGGGGGGTTCGTAGGAACTGTGTGCGCATTGGCAGGACATCCTCCTGTCTCTCCTGGGGCATGTAGCTTTAGTCAAAATGTAATATTACTTTGCATACTATACCCGTTGCAAATACTGCCCTTATGGGTTAAGGGCAGAGAGGAACACCACTATAAAGATATGCTCTGCTCCTTCTTGTGGCAATGAAAGGGGGCATGGATCAGCTATGCCTAGTTGGTAGGAGACAGAGACAAAGAGGGTAGGGTTATCTGATCTCTGACTGTACAATGTGGCAGCACTAATACATTGGGTGCATGAGTTACTCTCGGAATAGGGATGTATGCTCAACAGAATTTCTTCAACGATATCTGTCGGCCATACAAGTTGTTCAGTTTACTTCAGGTTAGTCGGGAGTGGCGAAGAAAGATGGGTGGGAGAGTTTGGTTCCTGCAGTCCCTAGGAAGAGCATGGGACTGGTGAAGGGTAACTACAGGAGGGAGCAAGGGCAGGTCCCCCTTTGGATGCCTGGTGGGGAATCCCAAATTCATCCCAGGAGTGGGAGGGTTGTTTTTTGATTACTGAGCCTCCAAGGAGTGTTGATATGTGGGTCAGCTCATTGAGTTGGGGAAAGGGGGATTCCCTATATTTAACCAGATGAAGGTGAAGTGGGGGCTCCTGAATAACTACCTCCTGGCATATTTGCAGATTCACCACCATTTAGGGTGCAGATTTAGGGGTGAGGTAATGGACAAGTGTCTCTTGCAAACAACACCCCAGCATAATAAACTTTCATATTGTTACCGGCTGGGTAGGGAGCAGTGGCGGGACTATAGCAGTTGATATGGAAGCGCAGACTAGATAGAACATATGGTCTTTTTCTGTCATCATGTTTCTATGTTTCTATGTTTAAATACCTTCATGGCATATACAGCATGCACACGGGGAGAACCTCTTTTAATTGAAAAATGCTCTGTAGCAACTCGAGGGGGCATAGGATGAAGGTGGAAGGGGATTAGACTCAGGAGTAATTTGTAGAAATATTTCTTTACTGAAAGAGTGGTAATACATGGAATATTTATTTATTTAAACTTTATACCATTTTTCAAATTATTAAAGCAGTTTACAGTGAACATCATCTTGTTACGGAGAACATTAGGGAAAGGGATGTAGGGTGAACATTAGAACTTGAAATCACTAAACTTCATAAGATAAATAAAATTATTTTAGGGTAACAATTGTGTAGGGTGAAGGGATTCTTGGGTTGGTTTATAGTAAGACATTTAATCCCATGTTATGGTATGGGAACTGGGTAGATTATGGAGGGAGAAAGGTGTGGACTGCATATTGAGTTAGTTCTTTTATTTATTAAGTTGACTACTAGAGGTAGTACCACAAGACTACTGCTATGGGTTAGATCCACCATTTTCAGCCTGGAACAGCAACAGGGCAGGAGCATCCAGGAATTGCTCTTGCCCTGCCATGAACCCACCAAGGATACCCTGGTAAGTGCCACATCAAGAGGGTACTGGGGTACTGCATTAGTGGGTTGAAGGGTTGTAGACATGCTGATCAGGATGTTGTATGTCTTGCTGGAGAGACTGGCTTTTTTTTTTTTTTTTTTACCATATAGCTATGGTAAATGCATTGGCAGATAGCATGGATGCAGTCAGGGGCATGTTTACTAAAATGCTGCCAGTAGCACTGGTCTAACACACAGGTAACATGTTTTTCTTCCATGACAGGGGGGAAGAACACCTCATCTAGCAACATGCCAGGTGGAGGGGGGCACTGACCAGGGAGTTTCAACTGAGCTCCCTTCAGTGATTTAAATATAAGCAGATGTCCTGAGTCAGGAAGTCAAAGTCATGCCCTCCTATGGTCAGAGTGAGGGGCCATGTCCCCCTAGAAACAAAGCCCATGGCACTGGCTCATCCTCTCACATGCATATATCCACCGATAGGTGGCACCGCATGAAGAGATGGGTACTAACTAGGCCTACAATGGCCAATAGTTGCAACACCTGATTTTTATGTCACCCCCTAACTGTGTTCAGTCATCTCCAACTCTGCCTATATGGCCCATCTCAGGTTGTTTCTATCTTCCATCTCCTTGTTAGTGCTGGCTATCCATCCATGTGTGATTGTCCAACATATACTATCCCACAACCACACCAATGTCCATGTGGAGGGGGTGCCCCACTAACCCACATGCATTCACTGGGGTAGGAAGGGGGCAATGTACTCTCATCACCCTGCTGCAACTTGGTGTTGCAGGGGGCCTTCACCTGCTATCTGTTTGCCACACAGGTTTGAACCATCATCTGCCATGTTGCAGATAATTAAATACCAGAACCCAGCAATAAAATGTGAAAAAATAAATTTTTGGATCTTCAAATCCAAACCAGTATTGCCACCAGCTCAGAAATATAACCAAATGTTCCTTTTTAATCTTTTCTTGTTCTTGAATTGCACACATGCTAATCCTCTTATATCATCTAAACAACTACCAACACAACGTCGTTTCAAACTAGAGAAATTTATCTATTCTGCTTCAGGGTATCAAATAAACTACTTATCTGAAACAAACACATACTTTCACACTGCAATTTGAGGATGATTAAAGATTAAAAATTACCGTGTGATTATATTTCTGACATGGTGGCAATATTGGTTTGGATTTGAAGGTCCAACAAAAAAAAACATTTTTTTTCTCACTTTTTTTTTTTAAATTAGGTTTTTAATCAGTTTAACACCAACTAATATAAAGACAATCAGAAAAGAAAAAACATACCAATCCATAGAATCATCTATACACAGAAACAAATCTGATTTAGCCCACATATTTGGGATTCGACAGTGGCATTACAATAATCAAGATACAAATTAAGAAACTAAGGCACAGAACCCACCTAACAGGAGGCAAGACAAGAACTGCACTCCCCTTATAGTTCCCCCACCCTTCTATCTGCAATACATTTTTCCAGGTGAGAAACATCAGTAAAAATAAATGAATCAGCTGGGTGCTACTTTCTTCCTTAGATTTCCCTGCAAATGTGTAGTAAATTATGTGGGTGATTCATTTTCTCACTTTTTATTGCTGGGTTCTGGTCTTTAACTTAGTTGTGTATTCACCCTTGCAAATTAGCCTTTTCTTTGGAATGATGCTGTAGATGATGGCATGGTGGCGGGGTCCATGGGTGGGATGACCCAAGGCAGTTTGCAATATGTGGATCACACCCTTACCGCGTGTTTGGAATGCACTGACACAGCAGGTGCAACTAGTGCCTGGTCGGCAACAGACATTATCTGTGTCCATGCTAGAAATGTCTTTTGTGATCTGAAGGCTCCCTAATGAGCGCATGCTAGCTGCGTGTGGCTGTGGCCATCTACTCTCCACCCCGACTCATGGTACTTAGGTAGCATGGGATTTTTATCACAGATGTATTTTTACTGTGCACTCACAGCTGCTATGGGGCCAAAACACATAACAAACCTGTGCTATCCACTGATGATGATGGGCATGACCCCAAAAGTTACTGCATGGGTTTTACACTTATTGTACATTAAATTTTACAACTAGTGTGCAGTAAGTGACAAAACCTACCACTGTTTAATAAGCAAACCCTTTAGTTTGTTAAGCATAACTATTAAATAAAGTTAGAGCCTTGATTACCATCAATTCTGCTCATGTTCATTTCTTCAGGTAGGGAAGCGACGGAGGAGGGCTTGAATGCCTATGTTAACTCAAATGGAAAAATGTCTGTGTATATCCTTATTACATATATTTTAAAGTCAGGAAGACATGTACATTCATGCAAAGAGTGGTACAGACAGCTATCAATTTTCATGGATTTCTTTTCTCTTAAAACCTCCTTACGAGCTGGAATGACAGTTAAAAACCCTCAAATTGCACATTTCCTTCCCAATTTTATTTTCTCAGGTGGCACCAAAGAAAAGCATTTTTTTCCACAGATATTATGGGGCATGTTTACTAAAGCATGCTACCAGGATAGCGTGGGGTTAATGAGTAGCTCTGGCACCCCGCTAAAAGGACTGCGGGATCCCCATGCTAAAAGCCCTGTGCTACTCTAGTAGCGTACATTGTGGCAGGGGCTGGGTGGGACATTGGCCTTCCTAGCGTGCCTTGGATAGAAACATAAAAACATGACAGCAGAAAAAGGCCATATCAACTACTATAGTCCCTTTTTTTTCCTTTACAGATCTTCTGTGATTATCCCATGCTTTCTTGAACTCAGATACTGCCCTCATCTCCACTACATCCACTGGGAGACTATTACACACATCTACTACTCTTTCCATAAGAAATATTTCTGCATATTATTCCTGAGTCTATCCCCTTTCACCTTGATCCTATGTCCCCTCACTGCAGAGCTTACTTTCAGTTTAAAGAGTATCTCCTCCTGTGCATTTATACTACGGAGGTATTTAAACAACTCTATCATATCTCCTCTCTCCCATCTTTTCTCTAAAGTAGACATTTTGAGATCTTTAATACTGTCCCCATATGGTTTATCCCGTCAGTCACTTTAGGGTCTATCCCTAGGGTGCTCAGTTTATTTATGTCTCCTGCGGGTAACAGTGTCAAAGGCTTTACTGAAATCTAAGAATACCACATCTAGGTCTCTCCCTTGGTCCCACTCTCTAGTCACCCAGTCAAAGAAATCAATCAGATTTATCTGACAAGTTCTGCCTCTAGTAAACCCATGCTGCCTTGGATCCTGCAATTCATTGGACTCCAGAAACCTCACTATCCTCTGTTTTAGCAGCATGCCCATTAATTTAGTCACTGCAGAGATCAGACAAAGCAGCCTGTAGTTCTCAACCTCATCCTTACTTCCGCTAGTATGGGCATCAGTGACCTGTGTTAACTACCTTTGGTGCAGGAAGCAGAGGTGCAACTAAAGTCACCTCAATGGGTAGCATTGTTGCACCCGCGGCCCATTCACGGCAGTAGTATGTGGCTTTCCTGTGATAACTGCAGAGGGATGGATGTTAGCCAGAAGATATATGCTGGTAATGCGGTCCACACACATGTTGTTGTCACAGATCTTACTAAACATGTCTCTGTCTATGGTATTCGAGAACCTAATGCCTCCCAGAAAAAGAAGATTGTCTCCTGTATTAATTCAAGAGGTTCATGCTTACTTTTTAATTGCGCAGATGTCTAAAAAATTATTTATATGGCTCTGCTGTGATATTGTTTTGAATACAATCCAGTGCACAGCAGATAGCAGATGGGCTGATACAAAACTCTAACTTGTGACCCTACAAATTAGTGATCCACGTGTTTTTCTGCCTCCAGACCAATTTTTATGATTTGCAGCTCCTTTCATATTACTAGCAAGAATGTTTATGTCAGAGCTTAGCAATTAACTCTCTTCTCTCCTTTAACAAGTAAACAGGAAACTACATCTTTTGGAATTAGTAAAACAGATATGTTGATAAAGGAAATAATCAAAAGCCCGGATCTGCCAGCTACCCTTAAATGAAGCCAAATTTGAATAACAGAAAAGCATGTGAAACCTTCCCTTAATGTAGCAAAGTTGGCACCAGTTCCTTGCAATTTGCTTTCTCCAAGCAAAGGGCTTGATTTATCAAAGACGTTTTGCTGTTCTTTGACTGCCTGTGGTAGAAAGAAACAAGAAATCAGTCATGATATATAGCCACCCGAGTGAGGTGAGGTTAAAGTAAAAAAGAAGTTGGTAATTGGCATCATCATTGTAAGCAAGTCATTACTGTATTAGGACAGGAAGAGTGAACTAGCAATCAAGAGCTGTCATTTTCTGATCAGCAGCAGTGCCGTGAGTCATAGATTCTATCCTCACCCCTACAGGCTGCTGCTGTCGTATCATCAGCCACTAGAAACTCATCAGCTCTAGAATGCAAGTAACTTTTCAAACCACTCCATAGCTAAAAACAGCTTCTTTTTTATAACGAGAGACTGGCAGTTCCTTGCAAAGTATTTCCTGGACTCGTTGGCAATAGTAATCAGGTGTGAGTGTTAAAATGTATTGCTTACTTCCTTAAAATATACAAAAGGGGTGATATTTAGTCTGTAGATGTTGGCGACCATGGACAAAAAAATACAGATATTCAGCACTGGTATCCAGGTACCATCCGCACTGAATATTCAAATTTAGAAGTCATTGATGGCATTGTCTGGATAGCAGCAATATTCTGAAGCTATCCAGAAGCAGTATGCTTAGTATTTAAGGAAATGTTATTGCTGCCTTAAGTTATGCGGACTGTTATTTATGTAATAGTGATGCAAATTGCCTCTAACCGGATAAGAAGGACCACTTTGGTCTTGTTTGCCCATATGTTTTCATGCCTTGAATCAAACTGCGATATTTATTTTTCTGTTGGAGAACTGTCACTAGACTGAACCATACATGAGGCAGAAGACTTTATTGAAGCACATAAAAACGCAGTAGAATGAGTTAGTACTAGTAAATACTTCTCTTCTGAAAAGATACTATTGAAAAGCAAGACCCTATATATATTGTTATACAACTGAACAGAGAAATGATTATTCAGATTAGCCCATTTTAAAATCTGGGGTCTAAAAACACAGTGCAACAAGGGACTACTCTTTAGGTTTTAGTTATTCTCAGACTGAGGATAATGTTGTTGTTAAGTGCCGTCGAGTTGGACTCGACTCATGGCAACCCTCTGGATAGCTATCCTAAATTGTGTTCGGTCTTGAGTCAGGCGGCTCATTGTTGACAGACTGGTACCCGTAGCTGCTATTATTGTCTCTATCCATCTCATTGCTGGCCTTCCTCTTTTGTGTTGACCTTCTATCTTGCCAAGCATGATGTCTTTCTCTAATGATCTCTCTCTTCGCATGATGTGTCCAAAGTATGAAAGGCAAAGTCTTGTCATCTGAGCTTCTAAAGAAAGCTTAGGTTTGATCTCCTCTAGTACCGACTGGTTTGTTCTTCAGGCAGTCCATGGTATACACAGTATTCGCCGCCAGCACCATAATTCAAAGGCATCAATTTTCTTCCTGTCTATCTTTTTCACTGTCCAGCTTTCACATCTATATGATGTTATTGAAAATACCATGGCTTGAACAAGTCAAATCTTTGTATGGAGAGAGACATCTCTGCTCTTGAGAATCTTATCTAGGTCTTTCATAGCCATTCTGCCAAGAGCAATGCGTCGTCTGATTTCTTGACTGCTTGTTGCTTCTTTATTGTTAGTTGATCCAAGTAGGTTAAAGTTGTTCATGATTTCAATTTCTTCTCCTTCAACGATGAACCTGTTGATTATGCCAGTTGTCATGATCTTTGTCTTCTTTACATTAAGGTGCAGGCCCATTTTGAGACTATGTTCTTTGATTGTGTGAAGCAAATGTTTCAGATCATCTTCACTTTCAGCCAGTAATGTGGTATCATCAGCATAGCGAAGGTTGTTGATGAGTCTTGCACCAATCTTCACACCTCTGTTGTCTTCAGACAATCCTGCTTCTCTGATGATTTGTTCTGCATATAAATTAAACAGGTAGGGGGAAAGTATACAGCCTTGTCTTACACCTTTGCTTATTTTAAACCATTCTGTTTCTCCTTGTTCCGTTCGAACTGTTGCTTCTTGATCAATGTACAGATTGTGCAAGAGTACGATCAGGTGTTCTGGTATACCCATGCTTCTTTATGTGGCCCAGAGTTTCTCATGTTTTACACAGTCAAAAGCCTTGCTATAGTCGATAAAGCACAAATAGATATCCTTTTGGTATTCATTAGTCTTTTCAAGGATCCATCTCACATCCGCAATGATGTCTCTCGTTCCTCGCCCTTTCCTGAACCCTGCTTGCACTTCAGGTAGTTCTTGTTCCAGGTATGGTTGTAGTCTCTTTTGATTAATCTTCAGTAGAATCTTGCTGGCATGTGGGATCAGAGTGATTGTGCGATAATTTCCATAGTCAGTTGGATCACCTTTCTTTAGTATTGGTATAAACACAGATCTTTTCCAGTCACTAGGCCATGATGTTGTCTTCCATATTTCTTGGCAGAGCCTTGTAAGTACGGTAACAGCTGCATCAGATTGCTGTAATACTTCTATGGGAATGCTATCAATTCCTGGTGCTTTGTTCTTTGATAAGGCTTTCAATGCTGCTTCAACTTCTTCTTTCATCACCAATGGTTCCCGATCATAAGGTACAGGTTGAAACGGCTGTTGGTCCACTTGATCTTTATCATATAAAAACTCTGTATATTCCTTCCACCTTTTCTTGATCTTCTCAGCATCATTCAATATAGAACCTTGAGCATCTTGTAACATTCCAATTCGAGGCTGGAACTTTTTCTTTAACTCTCGTAGCTGAGGATAATATGAGGAGGAAAACAGAGGATGCAAAAATGTTCAACTATTTTGAGCTATACATTTCCACAAGCTAGGTTTATTGAAAAACTCATGATGGATATATTGCTTATTCCTACACCCTTTGGCCCCGATTCTCTGAGGACGTGCTGGGATATGCAGCCTCACTATCTGCCTTGCCAGTATTCGGCCTCTATACCCCCACTGCACACACAGAGCTGCAGTGCATGCTGTGGGTGATGGAGGCATGATGGGGGTGGAGAGTGGGTGTAGCATAAGCGGGACTGACCCCCGGATGTACAGGGCCGACTCCATTCATAGCCCGGTACGTCTGGGGAGCACCAGTGGGACGCACTGATTATTCCACCTCAAAGGTGGAGTAAGCACTGGTCCCCATGTGCCCTGGCCCGGCAGCGCCCCCCAACGCAGCAGACATAGGGCAAGAACTGCCCTGCTTCCCAATCCCAGCCATAGCGGGCCTGCTGAGGGCCAGGAAGTGGGAAAACCATACGGGGGGGGGGGGCATTGAGCCGTCCACGCACAGGCAGGGTGGCCTGGCCGTGCTGACCGGAGGACGTCCCTGCAGCAGTCGAAGGGGCATGCTTGGTCATCTCCGGGCCCAATCCTGCATGCTGCAGGAACATCTGGTTCCCACAGTGCAGAATTAGGTCCAAACAGGCCCATCCTGCTTGGAGTCCAGACATGCCCCTTCCTGAATCGGGCTCTACATCATCTTATAAAAGGAATGGCATTAATAATAATAATAATAATAATAATTTTGGTCTGCATTATGCGCAGGACAAAAAAACGTTGTTTTGTTTGGTTTCAAGGGGTTTTTTTTGTTTTTGTATCTTTGTATCTTTTTTTTTTCTATAGTGCACAATAATAGGTTGCACTACTGCTTCTTTCATTTCAAAATGAAAGCACATCCCGGCATTTGCCCTTTCATATTTCACTGTGCAGGGAAGGAATAGATTACTTTAAATTTTATTTCATGATCTTGAAATATTTATTGAAATGATGCCTGAAAAAAGGCACTTTGTTTATTTTCTTTTGGAACCTGTCAGAATCTGCCTTGAAGTATTTTCCAAGAGAAACAGCCAAAGAAGCAAAGACCAGGAGAAGGACCTTGGAGTGATTGTTACTGAGGATCTCAAGGTGGTGAAACAGTGTGACAAAGTGGTGGCAAAAGCCAGAAGGATGTTAGGTTGCATATAGAGATGAATTACCATCAGAAAGGAAGAGGTATTAATGCCACTGTACAAGTCGCTGGTGAGGCCTCAATTGGAATATTGTGTTCAGTTCTGGAGATCGTATTAAACAAAGGACATAAAAAGGCTGGATACGGTTCAGAGGAAGGCAACCAAAATGATTTGAAGCTTGCATCAGAAGACTTAGGAGAAGAGACTTGAAGACCTAAATATGTACACTCTGGAGGAGAGCAGGGACAGGGGAGATATGATTCAGACCTTTAAATACTTAAAGAGTATTAATGGACAAACAAAAACATCTTTCAAAGATGGGGGAGCTGTAAAGCTAGAGGGCATAACATGAAGCTGCAAGGGGTAAACTGAAAGGCAATGTCATGAAATACTTTTTTTCACTGAACGGGTGGTGGATGCTTGGAATACCCTCCCGATGGAAGTGGTGGGGGCAAATACAGTGACAGAATTCAAAATGGCATGGGACAGACACTGTGGATCCCTTTATAGCAACAGGATAAAATCAAAATAAACATAACTGTCTCTTATATCTCAACAAATAGGGGTGACCTACATGGAGCGGTGGCTACACCCCTAAACAAAGCCATTGGGAGGGGTGACCTGCATGGAGCGGCAGGTGCCCCTACTCTTGCCGCTTTGCTGGACAGACTAGATGGACCATGCTGGTCTTTATCTGCCATCATATACTATGTTACTATATATATATATATATATATATATATATATATATATATATAAGTAAATATTAACATACCTTGCATCACACATTACTTGGCAGTATAATACTATCTCAGTTATTCTTGCATTGGTCATTTCTAAAAAAAGCCTCCTTAAAATGCCAAGTATGGACCCTTACCAACCTCACAACAACCTAAACTAACTTTGCAATTCCCCAAAGAATGCATTATATTGCTGAGTGATAAAACTATGCTCCACTAATCACTATGGCTTTCTGGCTATGACATCTGATTCCCACATATCTGGGTACTGGCATTTCTCACAGCAGCTCCCTACATGTGGCTACACCTGTTCCATAAAATGTCCACTCCCTCTTTTTAGCTTATGTTGGTTTCTATACATTTGCCTGCCTTCCTACAGTCTGCATTGTGGCAATGTTCCCCTGGTCAGGCCTGTGTGGTGAAGGGAAATTGGCTGATAGGTATGTCTAGTATGGCTGCATCCTTGCCTGAGGCTGTAATACATTATGATGGCATGGAAGAAAAGCATGTGGGTTGAGAGAATGAGTACCCAGAGCCCAGCACAACAAGAGTAAAGCCAGAGGGAACCATACCCTGAGCAGAAGTGCACAGAGAATGGACCCAGGTAAGAAAAGACAAGTTCACAGAGAATAGACCCAGCTAAAGAAAAGACAAGTCAGGCCTGAACAGATTGAACAGGCCTGAGCAAGTTGGGCAAGCCTGGACAAGTTAAACAGGCCAAGCAAAGCTGGTGATACAAAGTGCTCATAAGCCCTGAGGACTACTGTGCCGGAAGCTACAGTGATTAATGAAACAAAGGGAATGGCAGGGTGCAGTCAGAATGACTCAACATTAGCAAGAATAAAAGCCATTAATATGCTAATGAGGGTGGATCCCAAGGAAAGAGCCTCTGCAAAGGTTTGCAGACAGCTCTGCAGACTTTTGCAGATGGCTTTAATTTTTTTGCAGACAGTCCTGCAGACTTTTGCAGATGGCTTTAGGTTTTGCAGACAGCTTTGCAATCTTTTGCAGACAGCACAGCAAGTTTTGCACACGGAATAAGAATTTGCGCAGAAGTTGCTACAGAGGGTATATAAGACAGCAACTATAGAGAATCAGGCAGGCGGCCTTCCCTCTCCCCACTCAGATCCCTCAGACAGACATTTGTATATCTGTGCTTGCAGCTTTTTTGCTTGTACGAAATAAAGGGTTTTGCTGACAAGTGACTGTGATCTGAGTTTCTTTTCCTCCTGGTGCAGGGCTTCACAGGTGCCCAGGAAATTGGTGATAGGGATCCTTTGTAGGTCTGACCCGCCTACAGTGGCCATGGGAGGGGGTTCCCTGTGTCATCATAGCAAATAGTTAGCCTCCAGATATATCATCACTCTCGCAGCATGCATAGATCCTGGCCTGAATAAGGATGTTGGCCTCATGGCACAATCTCAGGAATGTTAGCACAACATCAGTCATGTCTCTCAGTTACTGGCACAGCTGACGTATGGTTGCCCTATCATACTGGCACCTGGTGACACTGCAGTCATCTGTAAGGTCCAGGTACTCACCAGGCATTTATGTCCTCCCTGAATTGCAGATCAGCACACCAGATCTTCACGTGCAACCCTCAACACCCCCCCAGCCCCCCCCCCCCACATACACTCTTACTTGAAGTCATAAAAGACATAATTCTGCCAAAATGATTCTCAGAACCTATAAATAAAAGCTGGTATACCATAATAGCATGAAGTCCCAGGACTACAAATGTGATCACCCGTTGTCACTCAAAGATTCTTTCCCAGTCTCACATACAATTCTTACATCAACATTCCCATTTTTTATAACACAGAAATTGTTAGGGTTCCCTAGATTAGCTCTTTTAGCACAAACAGCACATTTCAGCAGAGCCAGAATAAACATTATTGTTCTTAATATTTCTTTAAGAGTAGATATTAATGATTCTTTAGCTTACAAGATTCCCTCACCTCTGATTTCTGTTCTTTATAACTGCATCTTGTGGTGTTTTTCCAGACCACAGTCACACCAGTTTAAAACTGGCTATGTGAATTAGTATTTAGTTGTATAAACTCCTGCACTGGAAGGAGGAGAATGAAAGAAGAGAAGAAGAAACTGCAAAGTAAAGATTCGTAGAACGTTTGTGAACAAATGATGACAGTAAGATATTTAGACTGAGAGTATGTAAAATGCATAAAATATAGAAGGTTAAGTATAAGGGAGAGGAAAGGAGGGGAGGGAGGGAAAGGGGGTGGGGGAAAGGAGAGGGAAATAAAGCAACGTGGGGGGAGGAGAGAGAGGAAAGGCATAACAGAAAGGTTTAGAAGAACGGGCCTCAGTGTTGGATGGGAGTGGCTTCCACACAAACCAAATGTTGGTTTGATTTAGGATGTTGTAAAGGTTTTGGGTTCCCCTAGCTAGGGTTATCAAATTATGTATATAATTATGAAAGTTTGCATGGTAACAAAGAGTTGATGACACCAGAGATGCTCAATTGGAAAAAGATAAGAAGAAAAAAAAATAGAACTGGAGATGCTGGATTTTAGGAATAGCAAACATTTATGCTAATGGCTAGTCCTTTAAAAATCATTTCCTTAAATGTGAAAGGGATTAATAACCCTATAAAAATAAAGAAATATTAATTTACTGTAAAAAGGAAGAAGTGGACATTGTGTATCTTCAGGAGACCCATCTCATGATAGGGGAAGCAAGAAAATTATAGGGAGGAGTAGCCTAGTGGTTGGGGCAAGGTGCTTCAGGCCAGAAGGTCGGAGGTTCAAATCCCACCAGAGGACAGCAACCTTGGGCCAGAAGGACTGGGGTTTCTAGTCCCACAGATGCCCCTTGTGGTCTTGGGCAAGTCACTTAACCCTCCATAGCCCATGTTCCCTGTAAGTATTAGTGTATGTGTCTCATATCCCCGTGTGTTAAATGCATCCCCAATTGTGTTGTGACCACTTTGATTGAAGGATAAGGCAGTATACAAAACTGTCTAAATAAATAAATAAAAATAAAATTAGGAGGATACATCTATACAGTAATTGCAGTGTCACAAGCCCCCAAAAAAGGGAGGGGGTTGTATTTTGATCAAGAAAAGGTTAACTCCAATGTTCATACAAACAAGAGCAGATAACGGAGGCAGTTGGGCTAATGCAGTGGTGCATGTAGGGCAGGCACAAATAGTATTGTTAACTGTGTATGGGCCAAACATAGATAGTCCTACCTTCTATCAGGCATTAGCTATGGAGATCATTAGTGCATCGCCAGATCCAGTTATAGTTGGAGGTGATTTTAATTTAGTACTAGACTTGTTATTAGACAGACTTCTATCAAGACTGCAAAAAACACAGAGATCTTTAGAAATGCTGTGATCAGTAATGATAGAAACTGGATTAATAGAACATGGCATTTACAACTCCCGACAGCCAAAGACTACACTTTTTTTCCATCCCACACAGTTCACATTCAAGTATTGATTTTTTTTCTAATCTCGAAATCGCTTGTCCCAAACCTGATAGATTCAGAAATTAGACCAGCTGGAATTTCAGGTCATGCCGTGCTTACACTAACTTTAGAACATATGGTCCCTTAACAAAGAGGGGGTAGATGGGCATTTGACCGGAGACTCCTAGGAGATGAAAAGTTTGCTACATGTAGATACCTACTTTAAAAGTAATTTACTTACTGAAACAAATGGTTGGGCCTGGTGGGAAGCCTTTAAGGTATCTTTACGAGCTCAAATTACAAGTTATGCTATAGGAGTCACAAGAATGAATAAAGATTATAGATTTAGAAAATCAGATTAAGAATGAAGAAAGGTGGCTAGTAGCTAGATCAGACCCCTGTAGTTTGCTCACACTCCATAAACTGCGCTACCAGTACAATACCCTACTATGTCAGGAAGCAAACCAACTTGTAACACAACAGAACACAAAATACCACATGGAGAATAATAAGATTTGATGGCTATTAGCATGCTCCTTAAAAGCCCCAAAAAGAAAAATCCCAGATAGTCACAATTTCAGATGAAAATGGAAAAGACATAGTTAATGACCCAGATATCCTTGAGAAATTCTGAGATTTTATAAGGCCCTTTACTCATAAAATATAAGGGGGAGTCATCAGAAATTCCAACAATTATTTGATACAATAGTACATCCTACCATAGATGAAGGGCATAAAGAAATGCTAGAAATGGAGATAAAAAAAATGAAGTAATAGAGGCAATCCATAACACACCAATAGGAAAGGCCGCAGGACCAGATGGACTGCTGGCAGAATTATACCAATCATTTAAAAAATAATTAACTCTTATTATATAACATTACTGTCACAGACTCCAGAAGTAGGGAATTTTTCAGAGGTACAATAGTAATTCAAAGGAACATAGAAACATGACGATAGAAAAAGACCACATGGCCTATCTAGTCTGTCCTTCCATATCAACAACTACAACAGTCCCCTTTTTTCCTTTAGAGATCCTGTGTGTTTGTCCCATGCTTTTTTGAATTCAGATACCGTCCTCATCTCTACCACCTCCACTGGGAGACTATTCCATGGATCCACCACTCTTTTCGTAAATAAATATTTCTGCATATCACTTCTGAATCTATCCCCGGAGTGGAGGAGTGGCCTAGTGGTTGGGGCAAGGTACTTCAGGCCAGAAGGTCAGGAGCTCAAATCCCACTAGAGGACAGCAACCTTGGGCCGGAAGGACTGGGGTTTCTAGTCCCACAGGTGCTCCTTGTGGTCTTGGGCAAGCCACTTAACCTTCCATAGCCCATGTTCCCTGTAAAATAGTTATCTCCAAGTTATAATGCCCTGTTCAATGTAATTTCAGTTTGTTCAATGTAAACCACACTGATGCAGAATAGTGCGTATATAAGAGAATATAAATAAATAAATCCCCTTTCACCCCCATCCCATTTCACCCAAAATCAGGATGGGACCCTAAGAAAGTAGAGAATTATCTTCCCATATCTCTTTTAAACATAGATTTACAAAATGTATGCAAGAATCTTAGCCAATCGATTAAAACAAGTGCTGTCATTGCTAATCCATCGGGAACAATATGGTTTTGTAAGTGGAAGATCAACAGCAGATAATGGAAGGCTAATGTGCCACATATTAGCGCAAGCAGAAAAGTCCTCTTCACCATTAGTAGGGATATCACTCGACACAGAGAAGGCGTTCAATAGACTTGAATGGATGTTCTTGTACCAGGTCCTAGGATGGTTTGGTATAGGACTGAGTTTTATCAATATGATTAGTCTGATGTATACAAATCTTTTGGGATGAATAAGTGCCAACTCGGGCCTGTCGGATGCCTTCAGGTTGGAGAGGGGCACATGACAAGGGTGCCCTCTCTCATCTCTCTTGTTCAATCTCGCTTTAGAGCCATTAATGATACTAATTTGGAACTCAACTCAAATCCAAGGTATAAACATAGATAACCATCAAGTAAAGTTATCTGCACATGCAGATGACTTAATGTTGTTTCTAGAGCCCTCTTCCTTTCCGAAAGCTTTAGAGATAATCAAACAATATGCTTCCTTATCAGGATATAAGATGAAAGTCATTGGCAGTCCCACTAAATAAACTGGTTAAGAAGGAGGACCTGCGAGAGATCCTCTTCAGATGGGCGGAATCGTTCAAGTACTTAGGAATAACTTTTGGTTTGACAATTCAAAGAACAATTTACCAAAATATGGATCATTGCAAGGAAGTATTGAAATCTATTACTGATAGATGGTCCACTCTTCATATCACATGGTGGGGACATTTAGAGACAGTCAAAATGACATTGGCCCCAAAAATAAACTATATATTGGGTATGCTCCCACTAAGATTTCCAGACTCTTTCTATAAAGGGATGGAGAGGATTCTGTCTAATTTCCTTTGGAAACAGAAAGCTCCATGCATAAGCTGTATCACACAGCCTTCATTCTCAAACAGGGAGTAAGCTGGTTGAAGGAAGACACAAATGAACTGGCCTGGAAGACTTTAGAGAGACAACTTTTATGACCCATACACATGCATTTAGCATTAGGGATGACAAATAATAATAAACAAGATGGTAAAGACCCAGTAATTCAGACCACACAAAAAAACTTATCAAGATTTCTCATTAATATGCAAAAAGAAAGGAAGTTTTGCCTGAAACTCCTCAATTTGGCTACATCCTTTCTTGAAGATAAACAAAGATCCCATTTATTGGAAACACTGCATAGATAAACAGATATGGACGTTGAGTCAGATAACCAACAATACAAGTTTCAAATCTTTTGAAACTCTACAAATGGAATATGAATTATCTAATAAGTATGCATTTCAGTATCTCCAGCTCAAACATTGTTTGAAAGCAATGGGGGTGGTACTGGCAGAACTGGCAATGGATGTCCCACAGATTGGGATACTCAAGGACATGACTGAGACAGGGAAAACTGCTGCAAAAATCTACACTCTACTCCAAGTGGAAAAATCCAGACATTGTACGGGGGCCGAAAGGATTTGGGCATCACTCCCCACCACTGGCAATCCTTTTGGAGTGGGTTAGTTCGTATATTGAACTCAACAGCTTTGACACAGACACTTTACTTTATGGCACATAGAGCACATATAACACCAGTAGTGATATCTAAACGGGTCCCACAACAAGGAAACAGATGGAACCATACAACATATGTTCTTTGATGTACATATGTTAACATCTATTGGCGAGATGTATGGAGATAACTATCAAAACTTTTTAACTATATTTATACATAGTAATATATAGATCCCGGGATAGAATCACTAATGAAGAAATATGTCAAATTATTTGACTTGATGATCAGTGTTGCAATTAAAAATATATTTCTGCATTGGAAAAATTTAGATCACCTAAAGATACAGTAATGGTGAAATTGGATACGTATGTATCAAAAATATGAAAAGGCATATTATTTATCTGGAGTGAAAGGCAAGGTTGATCAAGAAAAATGGGAAATGCTTGATAGATATATAGTTAGCTAGGTGCTAATGGGGGAATGTAGACAAGTAAGAAGTTGACGGGAGGGGTTGAAACAATTTGTATGAAAATGTTGAATGTTCAGGATTGCTTTAGCAAAACCAGAACATTTCAGCATTGCCAGTAAACACACTATTATCTTCTTAATATTTCTGTCAGGGTGTTAATTAATGTTTCTCTCCCTTATGCCATTCCCTCACCTCTGTTTTCCTTAAAACTGCATCTTGTGTTTTTCCAAACTGCAGTCACACCAGTTCAGCACGTGCTTGTCAGAACCATTCTCTAGAAAAAGAAACATGCCCGCAGAAAAAGGCCATATGGCCTATTTAGTCTGCCCTTCCATATCAACCACTACAACAGTCCCCTTTTTTCCTTTAAAGATCCTCTGTGTTTATTCCATGTCTTTTTGAATTCAGACACTGTCCTCATATCTACCACCTCCACTGGGAGACTATTCCATGGATCTACCACGCTTTCCGTAAAAAAATATTTCTGCATATTACTCCCGAGTCTATCCCCTTTCACCCTCATCTTACGTCCCCTGGTAGCAGAGCTTGCTTTCAATCGAGAGGATCTCCTCCTGTGCATTTATGCCACAGAGGTATTTAAAAGTCTCAAGCATATCACCTCTATCACACCTTTCCTCTAATAAGATCCTTAAGTCTGCCCTCATATGCTTTATAATGAAGACCACTAACCATTTTAGTAGCCGTCCTCTGTACCAACTCCAACCTGTTTATATCCTTTTGAAGGTGCAGTCTCCAGAATTACACACAATTCTCCAAATGAGATTGCACCAAAGGCATATATATAAAGAGGCACTATCACCTCCTTTTTTCTGCTGTCCATTCCTCTCCCTATGCATCCAAGCATCCTTCTAGCTTTTGCCATTACCTTTTCTACCTGTTTAGGTACGTTAAGATCATCAGACACAATCATGCATAGATTCCGCTCTTTTATAGGCAGAAGTACTTCACTCCTATACTATATTGCTCCCTTGGATTGCTGCAGCCCAAATGCATAACCTTACATTTTTTAACATTAAATCTTAGCTGCCAAATTCTAGACCATTCTTGAAGCTTAAGTAGATCCCTCCTCATATTATCTATACCTTCCTGGATTTTGGTATGATCTGCAAAGAGGCAAACCTTACCCAGCAGCCTTTCCACAATATCACTAACAAAGATGTTAAAAAGAATCAGATCAAGGATAGGTCCCTGGGGCACAGCACTGGTAACCTCCTTCTCCTCAGAGTGAACTCCATTTACCTGTACCCTTTGATGCCTCGCACTCAACCAATTTCTAACCCAAGCAGTAACTTTAGGGTCCATCCCTAGGGTGCTCAGTTTGTTTATAAGTCACCTGTGTGGAATGGTGTCAAAGGCTTTACTGAAATCTAAATACACCACATCTGGGCTCTACCTCGGTTCATCTCCCTGGCCATCCAGGCAAAGAAATCAATAAGATTTGTCTGATAAGACCTACCTCTGGTGAATTCATGCTGCCTCTGATCCGGTAATCCTCAGATCCAGAAACCTCCCTATTTTCTCTTTCAGCAGCGCTTCCAAAAGTTACTCACCACCGAGGTTAAACTAACCAGTCTATAATTTTCAACCACATCCTAACTTCAACTTTTGTGTAAAGGGACCACATGTGTCTCTCTCCACCACTCCTGACTCCAATGAGGTATTGAGTAGGTCAGTCAGTGGAGCTGCTAGAATGTCCCCAAGTTCCCTCAGTATTCTCGAGTGTATCCCATCCGGTTCCATCGCTTTGACTACTTTAAGTTTAACTAGCTTTTCACAAAAATTGTTCAAGATGCCCCTTGCTTCTTTTCCTATTTGTGAGCATTTTATGAGGTCCTACTTCTGGTTTTTCATCTGTGAACACACAACAGAAATATTTGTTAAGCAATTCCCCCTTATCCTCATCAGCTTCTACATATTCCTCCCCTTCACTCTTGAGTCTGACAATACCACTTTTGCTCTTCCTCTTCTCACTAACATATCTGAAAAATGTCTTATTCCCCCATTTTACTGCATTGGCTATTTCCTCTTCCATTTGAATCTTTGCTTTCCCTACTACTTTTCTAGCTTCTCTAAGTTTTTCCAAATATAGATACCTATCTTCCTGTCTCTGTGATCTCTTGTATTTCATGAAGGCCTCCCTCTTTTTCTTCACCTTTCCAGCTACTTCTTTCAAAAACTATAGCGGTCTCCTTTTCCTTTTAACTTTATTTACCATTTTAACAAAAAGGTTGCTTACCTTTAAAATATCCCCTTTCAGTTTTTCCCACTGTTTTTCTACATCCCCTAGCTGTTCCCATCCCGCAAATGAGGTATTGATCCATCTTGACAAAGTGAGTTTTCCTAAAGCCTAAAACCTTCGCTTTTGAATGTATTTTCTCAGCCCTAGTCCTAATACTGAACTACACCATCTGATGATCACTGGATGCAAAATGATCCCCCACTATAACATCAGAGACACTTTCACCATTGATAAGCACCAAGTCCAGTATGGCCTCTTCACGTGTGGGTTCTGTTATCAGTTGCCTGAATAGTTCTCCAACCACCACTACCCTTCGCCTCCTTCTGGTCATTGATTCTGCAAATTTGGGGTGCTTGAGCTCTGGTTCTTCCCTTTCCAGGGATTCTTTCACCTCCTTTACTTCTAGGGCTGCATAATGGTTCTTCATTTCAAGAACTGGAGGAGTTGGATTGGTGATTCTGCAGGCCCTGGTGACTCGTGTTCAATCTTCGTCATTCCGTAGGCTATCATCTTCTCCTCTGCTGGAGAGCTTAGGTGTTTGAAGAAGCATCTCATCAATGTACTTCACACTGTCTTGAATGCTCCTCAGCCTTGCCACCTCTTCTCTGAGCTCCTCCACTTGTTTCCTGAGAGGCTTATCATGCAAGCATCCTGCACATGGAACCGGTCCTTCAACTGGCATTGGGACCTCTGTCTGGACGGAGGCAGAAGCTGTAAAGGGGGCAACATCTTTGGCAATATGATTTTTCCCAGCTATTGTTCACTTGGTGGAGCTTAGGTACCTGTTCAAGGAAAAGAGAGAGAGACCTACCAAAGTGCCTACCAGTTTCCCAGCTGTCCTTTCAGAGAAAAAACAGTTAAATCTCTTTTACGTGTGTTCTAAATATGCTGTTCCAAGTCCCTGTCTCTAGCTAATTGGGGAGGAGCCCTACAAAGCAAGACTGATCACATGAGGTTGGGGGAACTGGGGGGGGGGGTAGGGAGGGAAGTAACACTATGGGACAAATTGCAGAGCACAGCGGAATATTTTCTAAAGCCTGGCCTTATTCGATGTTTTAGCAGGACTAACGTGGATGTTGCTGGCAATACATGCATGGGCCTTTCTTGAATGTGCTTTATATGTCACTGTGGCTAGCCAGGTCCCTGTTCTGCCCCTTTTGGGGTCATTCTGAGATCCCCAAGCTAGCACCGTTTATGTGCACGATAGCATTGTTTCAGAATACGGTCGGAGAAGTTTTCGTCACATAAATGTCCCTATTGCACATACAAACCTCTTACCATTTTTTGGAATTACCCCCTTAGTGCACAAAGTAAAACAATATATATAAAACAGCAATACTCAACAGATTTTGCCCATGTTGCTCCACCTTTTTTGTTTAAATCAGAGAGATGAAATTGGAGGCACATTAGGAAAGTTTTGATTCTGAGCACTATGGTTATAAATGTTTTTTAAGCCCACTCTTTGTCAGTTGTTCTCTCTAGAATTCAAAGAATTTTTAGGAACTTTAAAGGCGCAAAACTCTGGTTTATTCCATTTCTTGATTCCATTTCTTGATATACTACCCTTCGAAAATACAACAGAGTGGTTTACAAAAGAGCAAAAGGCACACTGCCAGAAAAAGGAAAAGAACACCATAGTTTTTGACTAGATCACAGCTAGGACTTTCCTGCACAATAATCTGAAGATAAACCATTAGCAATCTGGATTAAACTATACCTTTCTTCTGTTTTTGACATTGATTCCATTACATTTCACACTACTGAAGTCAAACTAACCAACTCCTCACTTCTACATTTGTGAAGGATAATCACATCTGCCCAGAAGCATTACAAAGGTCAGCCACTGAAACTGCCAGAACATCCCTAATCTCCCTTAATACCCTAGATATATCCTTTATAGCCCCATTACTTCATCTACTTTTGATTTAGGTAGCTCATAATCTGAAAATTGCTTGAAGCTTACCTCATTCTTTCTTATTTTTGCAAGCTTACTGTGGTTCTAACCCAAACGTTTCCTGATTGAATACTGAATAGAAATATTTGCCACAGTACCATGAGATCACTGCTAGCAACCATGGCTGCCATTTTGAAACCCAGAACAAAAGTAACAGGAGCTAGTTGGCATTGCTCCTGTCTCTTTTAGATGCCAAGGGCCCTAGTAAGGTTGGGGAAGGAATCAAAGCATGAGGGGGGTTCTGCTTGGCAATGCTTGATGAGGAAGGTTCCTTGTTGCCAGAGTTGGGGGTTTTCATGCTGAGATGATTTGGATGGGAGTCCTGATCTCTTGGGGGAGGTGGGTGATCAGATACTTTGGGAGAGTTGGGGAAGGGATCTTGTGTCTTGGGAGAAATCAGGTGAAATCAGAGTGAGGAGTGATCAGAAGGATCCAGATTGGGTGATGATCAAGGTGAAACTGGTTGTGCTGCAACAGGTGTCTGTGCAGATTTGGAGCAGTGATTTTAAAAAGCTATCCCCACACATATGTGACAGTTCTTACATGATTGTTTTCCCCAAGAGCAACTTTTTAAAATCTCTCCCCTCTCTGCAGAGATCCTCTCGTAAAATTCTATGGGTATCCACAGTGGCTGTTCACACCTATAGCCATTCCAAGGATGCCAGCAAAAAGACACCTATATCCACTCTCTCTGCCAATGAGCAGTTAGTTTGACCATTAAATGTTATTTCAGATGTTCAGATGAATCAAGTGGTATATTATAACATCTTTTCCAAGAAGTGACCGACACTGTGCTGTACGTTTTATAATATAACAGTGAGCCATCATATTCCAAACAACATCAACCTAGGTCTAGCAAAGGATGTCTTGTATCATGCTGCTGCAGTCAGGAAATATATAGTGAGTAGGTGTCAGGTCCAAACAAAAATGATTACAAATTACTTTTCCTGTTAGACTGGACAGTCACAATACATGTCAAAAATGTGCAGAATAAAAGCAATACTGGATTTATTGCATCAAATACTTCTCACTTCATCTCCTCTTGACTTGACTGCACCCTGATGACTTTATGATGGCAAAGGATGACATCTTCAAAATATCTATTTGTGGCTTCTATTTGAGGAAATATCTATTTGAGGAAAGTCATAGTCTTAGCAAGCCAATATAATAAGTTGAAAAATGCATGCTTTAAAAATTGTACAAAAGTTCTATAAATTATGTACTCAAAAAACATTGAGCCCAAAGTGTCCACCAATCCAAGCCACACTTATATTATCATAAGCAATATTTTTGTCAGACCTCTTATTTTGAAGTGTCATTAAGAAACCTCAGCTTATAAAGTGCTCCATTTTTTTTCCCATTTGACTTTTATTAATTTTTCAAGATAACAGTAATATGTTTCCAAGTTGTAAGGAACCAATTTCAACAAATTCCTTTTACATTTATACAATTAGCTTCTTTGTCTAATACATCCGCTGTCTCTCCTCCCCCATCATATCTAACCCCCCTTCCCCCTCACCCCTCACATTTACATCAGGGTATTAAAACAATACTTAAATCCTTTATTATTACACATATCATCAAGTCCTCTCGCAATACATATTATCAGTAACCAGCGATTCCAGCTCACTGCGGTATTTTACACTTCTCCAGCCAATTCAGAACCTGTCTCCAGGGCGCCATGTATTGTTCCTTATCGTTCCTCCAGCTTAGTCCTCGACGTATGGGTAGTGTACCTCCTCCTGCAGCATGAAGACTGGACCAATCAGAATTCAACTCCCTTGGATCCGTCACCCCAGGCAACTCTGGAACTCCAGTGTGTCCAGTCTTCATGCAGCAGGAAGACGTTAGTGAGCCTAGCTGGGCTCACTGGTTGAGGAGTTATTTGTCCTTTTTTCCCTAGCTAACCTTTTAGGGTCTTTAGTTTGGGTCCTATTTGGGCTTATTTTTCTTTTATAGTTGTCAGGTTACTATTCCTTTAAATTTCTTCTTACTATCACGGCACTCCGTGAGGGGGGGGGGGCCTCAGGAAAGTCCCTCTCCTGCTCAGCCTTTGCCGCTTTTGATTTGTGAGTCATTTCCCCTTTGGATGAACGGATCTCTGCCCCAGGGATCTTCGGGGCAGAGCTTCGGCGGCAGCTGCACAGCGACTCCTCTCCGGAGGGTTGCTGAATTTACTTATTTGGTGCCGGTGAGTGCTGTCAGCTGGGGGAGATCAGAACTGCTTCAGAGCCGCGTTCTGTAATCTCCCCTGCTGTTCTGCGATTTCTCTGTACTAAGCCTGCTTGTTCGGGGGACTCCCGGGGTCGCGGTATTCGGGGGGTGCGAGGTCTCTGCATGCGGGGTTGGCTTCCCTCGGGCGGTTTTTTTTCTCGGCGGGGGAAAAAGCGCGCCAACTTTCCTGACTGCCGCGGCCATTTTTTTCTGAATCGCGGTTTGTTTTCCTTCGTGCTTCCCGCGGTAGCCTTTTTTCCTTTCTTTCATTTCCTTCCATATTTTAGCTTGTTTCATCAGTTTTCTCTTGTTTTCAGTTGTTTGTAGTTTCTGGTCGGCCCTTTATCCTCCGCATCCACCGGTCTCGCGGCTCCTAAGGGGGGGGGGGGGGAGGTGCTCAGTGTGTGCTTCCTCTTCTCAGCGGGGCAGTTGTGGAATACGCGGTTGGTCTGCCCTGGGGTGTCCTTGGGTGGCCTAATCTTTACAAAAAAAAAAATATATATGTACAGAGATTTACAGGGGGACAGAAAGGGCCCTGATCTATCGGGAGTCTCATCTGCTGCTAGCTGAGCAAGGGGGAGAAGTTTCCCTCCTTACATCTGCACAGATTTTTCCTTGGCTGCTACCGTTCAATTACCGCTGGGTTCCTTTGGGGCCTTCAGCCGGTTCTTGCCATTTTCAGTAGTGCACTGCTAGCTTTCCCAGCGCAAAGGTTCCCATGCCAGGGGGATCCCTCTGTCTCATTTGTGGATCTCGGCGGGGCGCTGACGCGGAGACAGGAGTGTGCCCTCGCTGTGCCTCGCTGTCCCGCAGTATGGAACAGCGCCTGGAAAGTGCTTTACCTACGACGGCACAGACTGCTGCCGCAACAGGAGACTTGGAGTCTCCTTTGGAGGGAACCTCGGGGCTTTCTTCTGCCAGTTGCTTACCATCTGTGGGACAGTCCAGCCTCGGGGGGGCTTTGCCCTTGGAGGATTTTTCTCCCGATTTTGTTTTGCTCCTGCACCAGGCGTTCTGCCGTAGGCGCCAGGTTATGGGAGCTGCACCTGCCCCAGCGCAGGGACTGTCTGCTCAGTCCTCTTCCGGAGAGTCCCCGTTGTCCGACAGCAGGGCTCCTAAGCGGCAGCGGGTGCACGACTCTTTTCCTTCAGAGGCTGAATGGCCTGAAGGTGATGAACCTGAGTTCGACCAGGAGGTGGATGCCGATGGTTTGGAAGAGGGCGAGCTTCCCGAGCCGGAGGATCAGGCAAAGATTATTCGCGTGTTCCGCCGTGAGGAGCTGCCAGCTCTGGTTTCGGAGGCGCTTCAGACTTTGGGGTTGGCTCCTACGGCTCCGGTGGCGGAGGCCGACGGAGCGGATCCCATCATTCAAGCGGTGCGACAAACTAATGTGGTGTTCCCCATTCACAAAGTAATTGACCAGATGATTCAGGCCGAGTGGGACACTCCTGAATCGGGCCTCAAAGGGGTTAAGATTATGCGTCGTCTTTATCCTTTGTCAGACGCAGATCTAGAACGTTTTCGGTCTCCTAAAGTCGACGCAGCCGTGTCGGCGGTGACTAAGAAAACCACCATTCCGGTGGAAGGGAGTGCGGCTTTACGGGAGCCGCAGGATCGGAAAATGGACGGACTGTTAAAGCAAGCCTTTGAAGCGGACGCGATTGCCTTACAGGCTTCCATCTGTGGAGCTTGGGTTGCCCGTGCCTGTTTACGCTGGGTTCAGCGGTTTCAGCAGACTCCTTCCTTGGAGGCCGACATGTTGACGGAAGTTCACCGCTTGGAATCTGGTGTGGCGTATTTGGCGTACGTCCAGTATGATCTCATCCGCGCTCTTTCTAATAGCATGGCATCCGTGGTGGCGTCCCGTCGAGCCCTTTGGTTAAAAAATTGGGCGGCCGATGGCTCTTCCAAGTCACGGTTGGGAAAATTACCGTTTAAGGGTAGACTCCTCTTCGGTGAGGATTTGGATAAATTGGTCAAAGATCTAGGAGAGTCCAAAGGCGGTCGCCTACCGGAAGACAGACCCAAGCGGGATAGGTCGATTCCGGTGGCTCGGGGGCAGTTTCGGGACTTTCGTAGGTTCCGTTCGCCCCGTTATGGGGGCTTCCAGCGTGGCAGATTTAGCTCCAGAGTGTCGGGGTTTCGTGGCTTTCGAGGAGCCAGCCGAGGATTCTCGGCGACCGGTTCCCCAGCCGCTCGCAAGCCCCAATGAAGGGCGGCGGGTCCAGGTGGAGCTACCATTAATCGGAGGACGTCTTCGACATTTTCTCTCCGCTTGGACCCAAATTACTTCCGATCAGTGGGTTTTGGACATCATTCGGGACGGGTATGTTCTCGATTTGGCATGTCCAGTGCTCGATTCCTTTGTAGCGTCCCCCTGCCGGGGTGTCCGAAAGACCCTTCAGGTCCGCCAAACGCTCGATCGTCTTCTTCAGCTGGGGGCGGTTATTCCCGTACCACAAGCGGAATATGGTCTGGGACGGTACTCCATCTATTTCGTGGTGCCAAAGAAGGGTGGAGATCTTCGTCCCATTTTGGATCTCAAAGGAGTGAATCGTTGTCTGCGGATTCCCCACTTTCGAATGGAAACCCTGAGGTCCGTCATAGTAGCTGTTCGCCGGGGCGAGTTTCTCACGTCTCTCGACCTCACGGAGGCTTATCTCCATATCCCGATTCGAGAAGACCAGCAGAAGTATCTCCGCTTCGCACTGCCCTGGGGTCATTTCCAGTTTCAGGCTTTGCCCTTCGGGCTGGCGACCGCACCGCGGGTCTTCACCAAAATCATGGTGGTGGTGGCAGCAGCCTTGCGCAAAGATGGCGTACTAGTGCATCCCTATCTGGACGATTGGTTGATTCGCGGGAAGTCTCGCGCGGAAAGCTTGGCGGCGACGGCAAAGGTAGTGGCGCTCTTACAGTCGCTCGGCTGGGTGGTCAACCCCCACAAAAGCCATTTGATACCAACGCAGCTCCTGGAGTATTTGGGGGTGCAGTTCGAAACATGTGCGGGGTTGGTTTCTCTTCCCGACCGCAGGATCTTGACCCTTCAGTCCCTCGTGCGGAAGTTCCGTCAGTCTCCAGCCCCGTCGGCATGGCATTATCTTCAATTGCTGGGGACTATGGCAGCTTCTCTGGAGGTAGTGCCTTGGGCACGCTTTCACATGCGTTCGCTCCAGCGGGCCTTGCTCCGTCGCTGGTCCAACCAGTCCGACTCCCTGAGCAAACGTCTACCTTGCCCGATGGCGGTTCGGAGGGACCTCCGATGGTGGTTGAGTCCAGTAACACTTCGCGTAGGGATGCCATTGGAGCAGCCAATGTGGGTTCCGCTCTTGACGGATGCCTGCCTGACGGGCTGGGGCGCTCACTACGAGGGTCAGTTCGCTCAGGGGCTCTGGTCTCCGGAGGAGAGCACTTGGTCGATCAATCGCTTGGAACTTCGGGCCGTTCGATTGGCATTGCAACACTTCGAGACTCGGATATTGTCTCGGGCGGTGCGAGTTCTCTCCGACAATGCGGCGACTGTGGCCTACATCAACCGACAGGGGGGAACCGGAAGCGTCGGTCTGGAGGCGGAGACTCGAACGTTGTTCGAGTGGGTGGAGCCCCGACTGCCAGCCCTCTCCGCGGCGCACATCGCCGGAAAAGACAACGTAACGGCGGACTTTCTCAGCAGGGTTCAGGTGGATCCCGGCGAATGGGAACTTCATCCCAGGGTGTTTGCACAGCTGGTTCAGCGTTGGGGACAACCGGTCATGGACTTGATGGCCACGTTCCACTCGGCGAAGGCGGCTCGATTCTACAGTCGACGGCGGGAGCCGATGTCCGAGGGTTTGGATGCCCTCTTGCAGATTTGGCCCTCCGTGGGTCTTCTCTACGTGTTTCCTCCGTGGCCCCTGCTGGGACGAGTGATTCAGCGTATCGAGGCTCACCGGGGTCGAGTGCTGTTGATAGCGCCAGATTGGCCTCGTCGTCCTTGGTATGCCGATCTGATGCGGTTGGTGGACGGTTCTCCGTGGAGGCTTCCCTTGGTTCCGGATCTGTTGTGTCAGGGTCCTCTTCGCATGCCTCAAGTGGGGAGATTCTCTCTTACGGCCTGGCTATTGAAAGGGCTCGGCTGAGGAAACGGGGTTATTCCCGTTCGGTCGTGGCGACCCTGTTGCAAGCGCGCAAATGTTCCACGCCGCTGGCCTATGTTCGCGTTTGGCGTATTTTTGAGGACTGGTGCTCTCGACATCAGCCACGAGCGGCTACAGCCTCTCTTCCGGTGATCCTGGATTTCTTGCAAGACGGTTTTGCTAAAGGTTTGGCCGCCAGTTCTTTGCGTGTCCAATTGGCGGCACTGTCCTGTTATCGTGGAAAGGTTCAAGGTGTGTCTTTAGGGGTTCATGCTGATGTAGTTCGTTTCTTGCGAGCTGTCTCTCGGTTACGTCCGGCTCGCAGGGTCTCGGTGCCCTCATGGGATCTTAATTTGGTGTTGAGGGTCCTCTCGGCAGCGCCTTTTGAGCCTCTTTCTCGCAGTTCTGTAAAGGATTTGACTCTCAAAACGGTTTTTCTTGTGGCGATTTGTTCGGCATGCCGTATTTCTGAGCTCCAGGCTCTTTCATGCAGAGAGCCTTTCCTGTCCTTCTCGGCTCAAAAGGTGGTTCTGCGACCTGTGCCTTCCTTTTTACCTAAGGTGGCTTCTCCTTTCCACTTGAATCAGGTCGTTTCCCTTCCGGTATTTTCGGAGTCGGAGGGACGGGCTTCGGATCGCGGTCTCAGTCGGTTGGACCTCAAGAGGGTCTTGCGCCGCTATTTGAAAGTTACCAGTGATTTTCGTAAAACGGACCGCTTATTTGTGCTGTTTGGAGGTTCCCGCAAAGGTGAAGCGGCGGCAAAGGCCTCTATTGCTCGGTGGATTAAAGAAGCCATTGGCTCGGCTTATCTCTTACACGGTCGAGTCCCGCCTATGGGGTTGCGTGCTCATTCTACGCGAGCGCAAGCCGCGTCCTGGGCGGAGTTCGGATTAGTTTCGCCAGTGGATATCTGTAAGGCGGCCACGTGGTCTTCTTTGCATACTTTCAGTAAACATTATCGACTTGATGTCTTGGCGGCGAGCGATGCCGGTTTTGGTTCCGCGGTTCTGCGTGCCGGCTGGCAAAATCCCACCCGTTAGGCTGCTTTGATACATCCCATACGTCGAGGACTAAGCTGGAGGAACGATAAGGAAATAGTAATTACACTTACCTGGTAATTGTAGTTCCTTGAGAGACGACAGCTTAGTCCTCCTGCCTCTCCCTATTTCCTTTCTTTTAGCGCGGCACGCCTTGGGTTCAGAGGTACATATTCCCAGGTGAGTGCGTTCCCTTCTTTTCCTTCTTTTCCTTGCTTTTCGCTACAATGTTTTTTGTTTCCTTTCATGCTCGCTCTCTGTTTCTGCAGTGGCAGGGGCGGGACTTTCCGTCCCTATGTCTTGTGGCTTTTGGATACAATTTCAAAACGAAAAAAAAAACAACAAAAAAACAAAAACAATATATATCCTGTAAAGGGACCTTCGTAAAGGTTAGCTATGTGTTTGAGTTTGCTTTGACAGTAGTTCACTGGAGTTCCAGAGTTGCCTGGGGTGACGGATCCAGGGAAGTTGAATTCTGATTGGTCCAGTCTTCATGCTGCAGGAGGAGGTACACTACCCATACGTCGAGGACTAAGCTGTCGTCTCTCAAGGAACTACAATTACCAGGTAAGTGTAATTACTATTTCTCCTTTTCCTCTAAGAAGCCCTGTCAATCTATACATCAGGCCCATCTCTTCTCACAAATTCTCCTCTCTGCAATTGAGTTGCCCCCAGCCACCCTCTCGCTATCACGATGCGTGAAGCTACAATGCAGTGATGCAGCACTATCTTATCCCTTTCTGGTATCTCACCCTCCAATCTATGCAGCAAAATCACCTCAGGATTATCTGCCAGTCTGTATCCCGTCATTTCATAAATTATGTTCCTGACCATCGCCCAATACTGTCGAATTTCTCCACATTCCCACCACATATGTATCATGGTGTCCCTTTCCTGACATCCTCGCCAGCACTTATCCGTCGTACTCTTACCCGCCTGCCATGCTCGTATCGGGGTCCAGTACCATCTAAACAGCACTTTGTATGCATTCTCTTTTATTTAGGTAGCTATTGAGACACTTGCCACCACCCTTATTACTTTTTCCCACTTCTGTTCATCCCATTGTACCCCTATCTCTTCCTCCCACTTTTGCATATAATCCAATTTCCATTCCCGCCCTCCTCCCATCAAGCCCTTATATATTTTGGACAGAGTACCTTTGTGGCTCACCTCAAACCATCCCCTATTGCTCCATAGATCTTGCCATACCTTCTGTTTTTGTAGGAAATGACACAGCTGGAGATAACTATACTGATCAGACACTGGTAGCCCATACAAATCCTTCACTCCTTCAAACCCCCTCACGCCCTCTCTAGTTACTACCTGTGAGATGTATGTTAGGCCCCTACTCGCCCACCAGTGCAAAACCACCACTGCTGGCCCCTGCCCCTCCGCAAAGCATGCTTCCAGTGACATACCTTGTGTATACTTTTTATCCTGCACTAATGTCCGCTTATACTGCCCCCATATCTTAAGGGTATGTTTAATGATTGGGTTATCCTCCCTAACAATGCCCCCCTCCATACTAACCATTCTAAACCTGCCCCACATGCTATGTCCTCTTCCATTTGAACCCACAGCTTATGCTTTCCTCTATGCCACTCACGGATTGCTTTTAACTGCGCTGCCACATAATAATTATTAAAATTTGGGACCCCCAGCCCCCACTCCTCTTTCCCCCACTGTAACGTACTCAAAGCCACCCTGGGTCTCCTATTCTGCCATATAAATCTATTAACTTTCCTTTGCAGCCACCCTATTTTCTTCGGTGGCACTGCTATGGGCAGTGTCTGGAATAAAAACAGAAACCTAGGTAACAACATCATTTTGACTATTGCAATATGACCTAGCCAAGGAGAAACCCATGGGCCCACAAATGCAGCAACCCCTCCACTTGTCTAAAACATTTTGGATAATTGAGCTCAAATAAAGTATTCAATGTAGAGCCAATGTGTATCCCAAAGTACCTAATGGATTGTGGGGCCCACCAAAATGGGAATTTTCTTGCTAATATTTCCTGCTCCTCTCTTGCTATAGAAAGATTCAATATCTCTGATTTAGACCAATTTATGGTGAACCCCGACATCTTTCCAAATTCTCCAAGCTCCTACGTTAAGATCGGCAGAGATACGTGCGGCCTAGCCACACTAAGCAAGATATCATCTGCAAAGAGTGATAGCCGGTATTCCCTCTTCCCTACCTTTATTCCCTTTAAATCCGCATGTTCTCTAATTCTCACAGCAAATGGTTCCACTGAAAGAGCAAAAAGTAATGGCAACAATGGGCAATCTTGCCAAGTCCCCCTTCCCTGTTAAAAAAAAGCAGAATAGGCACAATTAACCCTGACACAGGCTTTCGGGTGGTGATAAAGTGCTCGTACCTAACATATACAGTAAATCCTTCCCCCAGCCCCATTTTATCCATGACTTGATATAAGTATGGCCAAGACACCTGGTCAAAGTCCTTTTCAGCATCAAGGGGCAAAAGCAGTGCCTCCTCTTTGCGCTGGTCCACCGCCCATATTATATTCAAAATCTTCCGTATACTGTCTGCCCGGAATAAATCCAGCTTGATCTTGATGTATGATTTTCCCTATTACTTTGGTTAAGCATGTGGCCAAAACTTTGGCCATTAATTTAGCATCAAGATTTAGTAAAGAAATCGGTCAATACGAGGCACATTCCTGTGGGTTTTTCCCTTCCTTAGGTATTAGGGATATACCTGCCCACCCCATGGTATCTACAAACTGTCCTCCCTCCCTTGGCAAGTTAATCAACCTCACTAGAGGATTAATTAATGTCTCCCCAAAAGTCCTATAAACTTTGCGGTTAGGCCATCTAGTCCTGGGGCCTTGTCCAGTTTTAACTGCTTTATAGCTGCTCTGTCCTCTTCTGTATTTATTAGCTTGTTTAGTTCTGTTTGCGTGGCATCTTCCAGTTTTGGAAGATGTACCGATTCCAGGTAACTCTTCACCCTCACCTTATGTGGAGGTGTTCTTGCTGCATAAAGGGACAGATAGAATTCCCTAAAGGCCTCTCTAATTTCTCCATCTTCCTGCACTAATTGCCCTCTGTGGTTTCTAACCCTCAAAATGTGAGAGTGCAGCTTTCGCTGCTTCAGTTTTAGTGCCATAAATCTTTGTTGCCTCTCTCAAAATATTCTTGCCTCAGCATTTGCATTTTGTATCTGATCTCCTCAGCTAACATTGCATTAATTTGCGTTCTTACTGCTAGCACTTGCCCTCTAAAGGTGCCCTTCCCATCCCTTGTATCTAATTCTTCCAAGCACAGCAACTGCATCCTTAAGTCCCTATGTCTGCCTTCTCTCTCTCTTTTTGCGTGCTCCCCATTTAATCAATACTCCCTTTACTATGGCCTTACATCCATCCCACACCCCCCCCCCCCACACACAACTTCCCCATTATTGTTCCATCAGAAATATTCCCCTAGTTCTTTTTCCACGTCCTCCCACACTCTTTCATCCTCCAGCAGTGATTCATTTATTCGCCAGTACTGACTCCCCCCATCCCCTTTACTAGTTAATTTGACCTCAACCAAGGCATGATCAGACCACATTATTGGGTCCATCTCCGCCTCCTTAATTCTCCCCGCACCCTCCATTGTGATCCAAATAGCATCTATCCTAGAATAGGATCCATGCACCGGCGAATAATATGAACACTGCTTTTTTTGAGGGTGTTGGAATCTCCACATGTCTACCAAGCAATGTTGCTTAACAAACTTATGGTATTTTTTCATATCTGCTCCCCTGCTATCCCTTCTTCCCATTGCATCCCTTTTTGGCTGCCATGTTAGATTAAAATCTCCTCCACATATTAGTGTACCCTCCCCCAACTTCCCCACCTCTTTGTTAAGCTCCACCCAAAATTCCCCTTGTCTCCCTGTTGGCGTGTAAATATTAGCTATACAGTACCATTCTGACCCCAATTTGAAGCGGACCAGCACATATCTCCCCGCTCTGTCTCTTACTGTGTTCTGGATCACCATCTTCAATTTAGAATCAATCAGTATCACGACCCCCCCCCTCCTTCTTTTTTTCCACTATATTTGATGCGAAAATACATATACTAAAATTCTTAGGCTTAAGTAGGTGTTCAGTTGCTCTTGTCAAATGCATTTCCTGTAAAAGCACCAGTGAAGCTTTTTGACGTGATAGTTCTTTATATAACGTTAGCCTCTTGAATGGCGAATTAAGCCCCTTTACTTCAAGGACACTATTTTCAGCTCACTAGTGATCTATCTCCCCCCCTTACTGCCTTAGCTCCCTCCCCCCTCCCCCCCTCTCCCCCTCCCCAACCCCCATGCCATCCTCTCCTCCCTTGGATGGTCTAGCTGTCGTCAGCCTCCTCAGGCGCTCCCCCACCCACCCCTTCCCCCTATCAATTCAACTCCTTACCCCCCATTACCCCCCCTCCTTCCCTTCTCCCCTCCACCTGTATTCTACACCCCCTAACATACAATCACCCGCCACTCCCCTATCATCCCCCCACTCCCATCTTCTCCCCTTAACTCTCCCATCACCGTGCATTCCTTCCTCGTGGCCTCCCCCTACCCTCCAACTTTGCACCCTCCTATCTCTATTGCCCCTTCCCTTCCCCCACCCTATCATAACTAACATATGTCACTTTGCAATACATAAATGAGTCCATTTCAACTGTGTATGTACTCTTCACTCTTCTGCCTCCGTTAGTTGTCTACTCGTTGCAGGGCAAGGGCCCTTCTTCTTGCCACTCTCCACTCGCTGCAACCTCTGCTGTCTTGGTCCTCCTCCTTCAGTCCTGTCCCGCTCGATGCTCAGCCCCGTAATGCCAGCCACAGTCAGTACCTTTACTGCTTCCTCTCTGGTCTTCACCTGGAGTCTCTGGCCTTTGTACGTCATTGTAAGTCCAAAGGGAAATGTCCAGCCATATCGAATTCCCTCTTCCCGAAGTTTGGTCACCACATCTTTCAACATGCGCCTTTTCTGCAAGGTTGTCTGTGCAAGATATGCATATACTTCAGCTTCACAAGCATTCCACTTTAGTGTTCCTTTCATCCGCGCTTTAGTTTGCACCAGTTCTTTTACATTAAAGTCCTGAAAGCAGGCTATGATGTCTCGTGGCTAGACTCTTGTAGCCACCACTAGCCTGTGTGCCCGGACAATTTGGAGGTCTAAGCCTTCCACCTTCACCAATGTTCCCTCTAATTTTCTGTAGGCTGTGTGCGCATAAAATATCAGTTGTGTGCAGCTTCTGAAGGATGGTTAAATTTTTGTGCGCCACATAATGACACTCGGAGTTATATACTTTAAAATTTGACTACACGTCAGAATACAGTATGTACACCACATTGATTTTAATCAAATTAAATGAAAATAGATGATTACTAAATGAAGCGGAAAATTTCTAGTAATTACAATCACAACTTTTAAATTTTAAGACATCTGTGTTGTTTTCTATCAGAATCAGAACCGTAATTTTTGTGCGCTCTGTTGTAAAATATGTGCGCTCGCTCGGCGAGGTGTGTGTGTGTGCACACGCGCACAGCTTAGAGGGAACAGTGACCTTCACCCCCGCTTCTGACAACAGCATTTTAGAAATGTCCTGAACCACCTCCTTGCAGTCCACATAAGGATCCCCCTCTGGTATTCCTCTCAGCCTGATGTTACTCCTCCTAGACTTATTCTCCAGGTCTTCCAGTTTATCTTAAAGTATGGCATTACCTTGTTGGATTTCCTTCAGTGACTGCTCCAGAGCCACCACTTTCTCTTCCTGCTCCTCCAAACGCTCTTCTGTCTCCTCGACACGTTGACCCAGCACCGACATCTTAGTTCTCAGGCCCTCCACACTTGCCACCACTTCCTCCCGCACTTGCACAATATCGCTTTTTATCTCCTGGAACCAGGTACGCATTTCCTCTCTGAATCCCTCTGTCTCTTCAATTTTGGGCTCGGAGCTTCCCTCACTCTCCTTCTCCACTCTCTCCCTCCTGGTTTTCTTTTCCGTCGCCGCTCCCGCTGATTTCCCTTCCTACAGCGCTGTCTTCTCCCTCTGCGAGCGTGCCGGTGTCTGCTCCGCATATGCAAACTCCTTTAAATCTATTTTTTTTTTTGCTTTACCGGTCATTTTTACACTGTACCACCACTCTCCTCGTACTTATCTGGGGTTCTCATCCCCTTCTCACTGCTAAATGTGGCCTTTTCTCTGAGGTGTGGGTAAGAGCTCAAAGCTGAGGCAGCCATGTTGGACAATGACATCACAGCCTCTCCATAATGTGGTCCATTTTAATGATCTGCAAAACTATTACAGAAAAAATCTACTATCAAAAATCTCCAAATCAGTTTTCCAACATGTCTATCACACCTTCAAAAAAACATAACAGATTAGTAAGACAAGATCTTCCTTGTCTAAAGCCATGTTGGCTGTCTCCCATTAGGCCATGACTATCTACATGCTGAGTAATGGTTTAAAGGTGAGGTCAGAGAGGCTGTTGTTGCCAAAAAAGCATCTTTCAGGAAATGGAAAAAAGAGCCAAACGACGAAACCTGGAAACAGCACAAGCACTGGCAAGTCAAATGCAAGGCATTGATAAGGCAGGCAAAGGGAGAATTTGAGAAGAAGCTTGCTGTGGAAGCAAAAACGTGAAATAAAGACTTTTTCAAGTACATTCATAGCAACAAACCTGTGAGAGAGTCAGTTGGTCCATTAGATGATAGAGGAGTTAAAGGAGAACTAAGAGGCGACAAGGCGATAGCGGAGAGACTGAATGAATTTTTGCTTCGGTCTTTACTGAGGAAGATGTAGGGATTTTACCCATGACTGATGTGGTTTTTAAAGGTGTGGAAGAATTGAAGGAAATATTGATACATCGGAAAGATGTATTACAACTATTAGATAAACTGAAGAGTAGCAAATCACCTGGGCCAGATGGTATATATCCAAAGGTGTTGAAAGAACTGAAATATGAGATTGCAGACCTGCTATAAGTAATCTGTGAACTGTCATTAAAATCATCTCTAATACCTGAAGATTGGAGGATCGCCAATGTAACACCAATTTTTAAAAAGGGTTCCAGGGATGATCCGGGACACTACAGACCGGTGAGCCTGATGTCAGTACCGGGAAAAATAGTAGAAACCATCATAAAGAATAAAATTACTCAGCATGTAGATAGTCATGGCCAAATGGGAGACAGCCAACATGGCTTTAGACAAGGAAGATATTGTCTTACTAATCTGTTATGTTTTTTTGAAGGTGTGAATAAACAGGTGGACAAAGGTGAGTCGGTTGATATAGTGTATCTGGACTTTCAGAAAGCCTTTGACAAGGTCCCTCATCAGTGACTTTTGGAAAAACTAAAGAGTCTTGGGATAGGAGGCAGTGTACTACTGTGGATCAGGAACTGGTTAAAAGACAGAAAGCAGAGGGTAGGGCTAAAAGGCCAATTTTCCCAATGGAGAAAGGTGAATAGTGGTGTACCCCAGGCATCTGTGCTGGGTCTGCTGCTTTTTGACATATTCATAAATGACCTGGAAGGTGGAATAACGAGTGAGGTTATCAAATTTGCAGATGACACAAAACTATTTAAAGTTGTTAAAACCCAAGAGGATTGTGGAAAATTGCAAGAGGATCTTGATAAATTGGAAGACTGGGCATCAAAATGGCAGATGAAATTTAATGTGGACAAGTGCAAAGTTATGCACCTAGGGAAGAACAACCCAAACTATGGTTACACGATGCAAGGTTCCACATTAGGAACCACCACCCAGGAAAAAGATTTAGGCGTCATTGTGGATAACATGTTAAAACCCTCGGCCCAGTGTGCAGCGGCGGCCAAGAGAGCAAATAGAATGCTAGGTATCATAAGGAAAGGAATGGAAAATAAAACAAAGGATATTATAATGCCTCTATATCGTTCCACGGTGAGACCGCACCTTGAATATTGTGTGCAATTCTGGTCGCCATATCTTAAAAAGGATATAGCGTTATTAGAAAAGGTTCAGAGAAGAGCCACCAAAATGGTAAAGGGGATGGAAGGATACTCCTATGAAGAAAGGCTAAAAAGGTTAGGGCCCTTTAACCTGGAAAAGAGACGGCTGAGGGGAGATATGATAGAAGTCTATAAATTAATGAACGGAGTGGAATGGGTAAACGTAGATCGATTGTTTATGTTATCAGAATATAGAAAGACTAGGAGACATGCAATGAAGCTACAGGGTAAACTATTTAAGACAAGAGAAAATATTTTTTCACTCAACATGTAATCAAACTGGAATTTGTTACCGGAGGATGTAGTAAAGGCTGTTAGTGTAGCTGGGTTTAAAAAAGGTTTGGACAAGTTCCTGGAGGAAAGGTCCATAAACCATTATTAAGAAGGCAGCCAGGATATCAATGCTTGACCGAGTACAAGCAAGCAATGCAGTATAGCCTCTTGAAGGCAGATGCTGGTTTCGCCTCCTCTCTATATATTTATTATATTTTGACTTACTGTTGTGACCCTAGTAATAATTCTAGTGATCCCAGTTGCTTGTCTTTACCTAATAAAGAGCTCCTGAGTCTGGAAGGTATGTAGCTGTCATTATTCAGGAGGACTATACCTGGTTGTTTATGTAGTTAAAGTGTTTTTCACCTTAGTTAGAAGTTGTTGGGATATGTTAGACATCTGAACATTCCTCTCAAGTGAGAGTTGTAAGAACAATTTGGTTTCCCCTTTGTTTTTCACTTTTATGGCACATTTATTGAATTTTATTCAACATTCTTTTCACAGATGTATTTTTATCACATTTTTGCATATCTACTCACTATCATATAATTTTGTTTTTAGCTCTTATCTTTTTATTTCACGTTTATGCTATTTTTTATTAAATCTTATTCTATGTTCTTCTTACAATTGTGTTCTTTTTGTAACATAAACCTTTGCTAATAATAATTTTATCACTTTCTTTCAAATTTATGTTTATGTCATTTACAGTATTATTTTGATTTCTGGTTTTATTCTCTGTGCTTTTCACTTTTTGTTACGGTCTTTTAATGTTTACAGTTTTTATGTATTACGTTTAATTATTTATGGTTTATGTATTATACTCCACAGATTCCTTCATTTGCTTTTTGACATATTGTATGTGAAGTGGCATTTTAGAAGGGGCATCTAGGTAAAATCAGGAATGTACAGAGAACATTTAAAACCAAAGGAAGTGGCAGCAGTGCCTTCAAAAGTACCCCATCTCCACCCCAAAAAATTAACGTCCCAGTAACTGGTCCTGGAGATGAGCCCTGTGTAGATAACAAGGCCGAGTATTTGTATGGGTGTAGGCCATTTCACAAATATGGATGTCCCCAAGCTGCACACATCCGCAGAATCAGGTACTTGGATGTCCTTGCCTGAGTAGGTCAGAAGGGGGGCCTCTCTGTTATCAGACTAGCACATCCTACCCTGCCATCTCACATACTCATGCTGGGGTGGCGGGCCAGTAATATGTTTGGAGTATATATTTATGGGCAGGTTTCTTTGCCAGAAAATATTAATCACAGCAATGTAAGTGCATTTTGCTCTTCCCCTGTAAGCATTGCAGCATTGAAACAAGCATTTTTTTTCACCATATTTATGGTCAGCAGCAGCTATAGGCATCGTGTCTTAACCTTCAGGGCCTGACATTCTTGAGCCATTCTGAAATCACACTGCGATGTGCAACTCCCTTGCTTGACCTAGGGCACACCTCCACCACCCCTCTGTGCTACCATGACATTTTCGCCCCCGGAACATTTACAGTAGATACCTGCTTTTCTAAAATGGCTCTATGATTTGCACATCTATGTACCTATTTTCAGACCCCCATTTATGTCTTCTGCTATATATGACACATATTGTTATTTGTTATGATTTGTGAGAAAGTTGACTACTGAAGCAGGCTGATGCTCAAATGTTGGGTCTTTGTAGACAAAGAAACATGATGGCAGAAAAAGACCATATGGCCTATCTAGTCTGCCCTTCCACATCAGCTACTATAGTTCCCTTTTCTCCTTTAGAGACCTTTTGTGTTTGTCCCATATTTTCTTGAATTCAGATACTGTCTTCGTCTCTACAACCAACACTGGGAGATTATTCCATGCATCTACCGCTCTTTACGTAAAGAAATATTTCCTCATATTATTCCTAAGTCTATCCCCTTAATCTTCATCCTTTGCCCCTTCATTGTAGAGCTCTCTTTCAATTGGAAGAGACTCTTCTCTTGTGAATTTATGCCACGGGTATTTCAATGTTTCTATATCTCCTTTCTCCCACCTTTTTTCTAAAGTATACATATTGAAAACTTTAAGTATGTTCCCATATGGCTTATAGAGACGACCACTGACCATTTTGATAGCCACTCTCTGCACCAAGTCCATCCTGAATTCCACACAATACTCCAAATGAAGTCTGACCAAAGACTTATACAGAGGCATAATCACCTCCTTTTTCCTGCTGGCCACTCCTCTCCCTATGCACCTAAACATCCTTCTGGCTTTTCTACCTGTTTAGCTGTTTTAAGATCATCAGAAACAATCATGTCCAGGTCTTGCCCTCTTTTATGGACAGAAGTACTTCACCTCCTGTACTGTACCACTCTATTGGATTTATGCAGTCCAAATGCATGTTTTAGCATGTTTTAGCTAAACCCTGCATGTTTTAGCATTAAATCTCAGCTGCCAAATTTTTGACCATTCTTCAAGTTTAGCTAGATCTCTCCTCATGTTAACTACTCCTTCCTGGGGTGTCTACTCTATTGCAGATTTTGGTATCATTCACAAACAGGCAAATCTTACCTGACAGCCCCTCCACAATATCACTAACAAAAAATTTAAAAAGAATTGGACCAAGGACAAATCCTTATGGCACACAACCGGCACAAACTTCTCCTCAGAGTGAGCTCCTTTTATTTGCACCCTTTGTCACATCCCACTGAACAATTTCTAACCCCATCAGTCACTTTAGGGTCCATCCCTAGGGTACTCAATTTATTTATATGTTGCCTGTGCGGAATGGTGTCAAAGAGCTGTCTCTCAGATCTTAATCTCTGGTTACCCAGCCTAAGAAATCAATCAGATGTGTCTGACAAGACCTGCCTCTAGTAAACTCATGCTGCCTCGGATCCTGCAATTCACTGGGTTTTAGAAACTTCACTATTCTCTGTTTTAGCAGCATTTCCATTAATTTATTCATCAAAGAGGTCAGATAAACTGGCCTATAGTTTTCAAACTTTGTGTAAAGGGATGGTATGAGCATTTCTCCAGTCCTCTGGGACCACTCCTTATTCTAAAGAAGCATTGAAATGTCACAGTGGAGCCACTAGAACTTCTCCGAGTTCCTTCAATACTCTTGAATGTATCCCATCAGGTCCTATCACTTTGTCTGCTTTTAGTTTAGCTAGTTCCCCACAAACACAGTCTTTGGAAAATCATCCAAAATCCTCTTCAATTCTGTTCCTATTAGTTGGTGTTTTCTGTGGTCCTGCTCCAGGTCCTTCATCTGTGAACACAGAACAAGAATATTTGTTAAGCAATCCCATGTTATCTTCATCAGCTTCTACATATTCTTCCCTTCACCCTTGAGTCTGACAACACGTCCTCCTTTTGCTAACATATCTGAAAAATGTCTTGTTCACCAATTCTATTACATTAGCTATTTATTCTTCTTTTTGTATCTTTGCTTTCTTGACTACTTTCCTAACTTCTCTAGGTTTTTCCAAATATAGATGCCTTTCTTCCTTTCTCTGTGATCTTTTGTATTCCCTGAAGGCCAACCTCTTTTTCTTCATCTTTTCAACTACTTCTTTTGAGAAACATAATGGCCTCCTTTTCCTTTTACATTTATTTACCTTCCTAACAAAAAGATTTGCTGCCCTTAAAATATCCCATTTCAGTTTTGCCCACTGCTTTTCTACATCTCTCAGCTGTTCCCAACCCGCTAACGACTTCTTGAGGTATTGTCCCATTTGGCAAAGTTAGTTTTCCTAAAGTCTAGGACCCTCACTTTTGAATACTGAACCACACCATCTGGTGATCACTGGATGTGAGATGATCTCCGACTATAACATCAGAAACACCTTCCCCATTGGTAAGCACTAGGTCCAATATAGTCCCTTCACATGTGGGGTTCTGTTACCAGTTGCCAAAATAGTTCTCCCTGTAGAGAATTCAGTATCTGCTTACTTCTAGATGACACTGCAACAGGGATGTGCCAATCAACATCTGGCATATTAAAATCACGTATCAGTAACACTTCGCCTTTCATGGCAATACTGTGTATGTCTTCTATTAAATTTCTATCCACTTTTTCTCCCTGAGAAGGAGATCTGTATATTACACCAATGCAAATGGATTTACCATTCCCTCTTTCTAGTTTAACCCACAGTGCCTCCTTGCTCCCTTGTAAGCCCTGTAATTCTGTAGTTTTAATATTATTTTTTTACATATAGTGCCACTTCTCCTCCCCTTCTTCTTACCTTGTCTTTCCTGAATAAATTGTAGCCCAGTGTAATCACATCCCAATCATGCTCTGTGAACCATGTCTCCATAACCACCACTAAATCCAAGTCAGACTCCTCTATTAAAGCCTGAACATTTGAGATCTTATTTCCCATGCTATGGACATTTATATACACTGCTTTCCAGATGTTGCTTTTTTATCCATTTCTACAGAGGTATTGAATGTTTTACTTACCTATGGGCTTTCTTCACCCATTCCGAGTGAATCTAGTTTATGTCCCTTTTCAGTAGGTTAGTGTGCTGGAGTTGTATTGTGGTTTCTGATGGTTTTTGTGACCTGTATCAAACTCTCTTTATTCTGTAGCATATCATCTTCACCTCTGTCAGAGAGCTTGGATGCTTCAAGAAGCAACTCATCAATGCACTGTACTTCTTGCTGTCTCAGATGCTTCTCAGCCTTGCCACCTCTTCTCTGAGCTCCTTCAGTAGTTTCATGAGGGCTTCAGCTTGCAGGCATCTTGCACATGGAACCGGTCCCTAGACTGGCATAGGGCTGTCTGTCTGGAGAGAGACAGAAGCTGCAATAATGACAATTTGTCATTTAAATTTTTCCCAGTCATTGTTCAGCTGGTGGAACTTTGGTACCTGTTGAAGTCCCTAACTTTTTCTCAGCTGTCCTTTAAGAGAAAAAGCAGCTAACCTCTTTTATGTGCATTCTAATAGTGCTGCTCTACATCCCTGTGTGTACACCCGCTTACTTGCTAAATTCTGATCTTATGTGTCTGAGGTATATAGATAATTGTGTTTCCTTTGTAAAACTATCTAATCAAAGCGCCTATAAAGAATATCAAATTGTTTACTTTTAGTAGATATCCAAATGTGGAACTATTTGCTTCCTAGATTTTCTCTACCAACCAATAAAAATCTGTTGTCTAAGTCAACAAGCATATTGAGGAATTGTCCTATATACCAAGAATTCTCACATGGAGTGGGTGCAAGCTGGGGAGGAGAGGGAGGGATCTAACTTGAGGAGGTCAGCGACTTCAAAGAGATTGCCTACCTCTTTGAAATTGTAGACTAGAGAAGAAAGAGAACTCTAGCAGCAGAAAAAAAGCTTTGCCCAAGAACATAAAACATTCTCCTTTTGCAATAGAGCAGAAAAAATTAGCTATTAAAAATGAAAAAAAAAAACCCTCTTTAAGAGCTCTCAAGCAGAGAAGTGTATTCAAGAGCCCCACAGTATTACATTGCTTGCAATGCAGACCTAGAATTAAAGTGTGTAGGATTTGTGTTATGAATTAATTTTGTGTCCTTTTTTATTCTTTGTTGGCTTCATATTATAGTGGTGTTGTAGTAGCTACCACTTCTTTTGTATGTGTTTGTACAATTACTCCCACACATGCTTTTATGTGAAACTGTTTTAGGCATGTTCAGGGTGGATTTTGGGCAGAGCATAGATGGAATTGAAATTTATACGTTCATGTGAAGGTACATTTTACAAATGATGTCCAAGTGCAATCTGGTATGTCCAAGTCAGAATGTCTGAAAAAAAGCAAGCATGTCCAAGTTCAGTCATGATTTCACAAATGTGGACGTGCCTGATATGGATGTCTGCGGGGGTTTCTATATAGATGTCCCCAGAATATTATTCAAAACCAGGGATGCCTAGGAATAGCCTAATAGTTAGAGTGGTGGGCTCGGGCCAGGTTTCAAATCCCACTTCTGCTATTATTGTGATTTTACAGGGTACTGGGGATGGTGAAGTGACAATTTCTCTATAAACTCTGGATGTTTTTTATGACCAAAACAAGAAGTATCCCAATGCCTATTTGTGCCTGGAGGAGGTCTAAACTTGGATGTCTAAGTGCATTGCATTGCCCCAGGTACACTTCCACCATGCCCTCTGTCCACTTGGCCATCCCTACACCAGAGACATCTTTAAAAGCAATTTGTAAAATGGCCCCTGGGATGTCTCTCTGAACTGATAGTCTGCATGCATGTTATCGGACATCCAGATCACGACTAAGGCTTTTAAAATGACCCCCTTTATTTTATTTTTTTATTTGTGTGTTTTCTATACCGCTTTATCAATCAATCACAGTGGTTTACATAGAACAACTACACCCTACTGAAAATATAATAAATTAACAGGTAGGGTGCTCTTACATGTAACGAGTATATAGACATATAACAAATTCAAGTGACATTACAGGTAACGATTGTATAACAATGCAACATAATTTATCTATTAGTTGGATAGCAATAACTTTAGTAAAAGAACATCCAACCTTATTAAATATGAACTAAATGTTGCCAATACCAGATAGAGGGAGTTATTATGGGAATATGCATTTGTCCATGGATGAGGTTCCTCTAAGCATTGTATGAAGCACTGAGAAACAGAAGCTAATGAAAGGTGAATTCAGTTTAGTTTATGTTGGGTCAGTAACACAGCAGTTTAGATTAGCTCCAACGTATTCAGTGAAAAAGTGTGCCTTGCGTTGCTTTCTGTATGTTGAGAGGTGAAGTATATTTCTTATTCTTTCGGAAGGGTTGTTGTTGTTAAGTGCCGTAAAGTCGATGCCTTTGAGTTATGGTGCTGGCACCGAATACTGTGTATCAGGAAGGGAGTTCCATAGAATTGGTGAGTAGAACGAGAATGCTCTATTACTTGTTGCTTGATTACTTTTTTTGAAATCCGTGGGTATTTTTAAGATATTTTTTGTGCAACCTCTCCTATGTTCAGTATTGTGGTTATTAGTGATTGTAGGTATGTTGATTCATTGTGCAGCAGCTTGAAGGTTATCATGAGGGTTTTGAATTTAATTCTGCTTTCCATGGGAAGCAAATGTAGATGTCATAATATTGTTGTGATATGCCCGGATTTCTTTGTATGAATCTTGCAGCAGTGTGTTGTGCCAATAGTAGTTGATTCTGAGCTTGTTTAGACAGATCTTGTAGGATACCATTACAGAAGTCCAAGTGGGAGAGAATCATTGCTTGAAACACTGAGCGGAAGTCCTGAGGTGATAGAAGTGGTCTTAGATGTTGGAGTGTCCTCATCTTATAATATATTGATACAGTATGTGTAGATATAGATAGGTTCTGATCCAAGGTTATTCCAAGATACCTTCCTTCCTTTTTTACTTCTAAAGTTGCTTCTTTGATGTTTATTGTGGTTGGAGGGGTGAATGTCTCATCTTTGGTAACAAATAGAACTGCTGTCTTTTTGTAGTTTATCTTAAGGTTGTGTGATGCAAGCCATAGTACTGATTCATTGAGGCATGTGGTTATTTGCTGGATGTTGGGTTTTGCTGCTTTGTATGGGAGGTATAACATTATATCATCTGCATAAATGTGTTAATATATATTATGCTTTTGAAATATATTACAGATTGGTTGAATGTATAGATTAAATAGCAGTGCTGATAGGGCTGAACCTTGTGGGATTCCTTGGTTTTGGTTGAATGGCTTAGATGTAGTTTGACCTATTTTTACTTGTTGGGTGCTGTCCTTTAAATATGATTTAAACTAACATAGTGCGTTGCCAAGAATTCTGATCTGTTGTAGCCTTTTAATAACATGTTGTGAGTTGAACGCTGTAGCTATATCCAGGAATATTAGAATAAAGGCTTGCTTTGGTTTTTCTATTCCCTTTATGTTTATGTTTATGCAATTTCTTGATATATCGCCCAGGCTGAAGGGCATCAGAGCGGTTTACAATCACTATAAGCAGGTACTGGATACTTTATAAGTCTGTTTAAGGAGGGTTTCTACTCCGTGATATGATCTAAAACCATGTCGATGTGGATCAAGAATGTTATGTCTATCTTTGTGCTCCTGTAACTGGTTTTGCAAGTTTTCAATCGTTTTTCCTATAAACAGCAGGCTTGATATTGGTCTGTATGAGCTTATGCTTGTTTTGTCTATGGAGGAGTATTTTAGGAGTATTTTGTCTATGGAGGAGTATTTTAGGTCTTATGCAGGGCTGGCCCAAGGATTTCTGCTGCCCTAGGCAGAAAACCTGGTCTTGCCACCCTACCTCAGCTGCTGCTGCCCCCCTCAGCTGCCGCCAATTCCGTCTCAGGAGGGAGCGACGGGTATCGGCAGTATTTCAAAAAGCGGCGGCTTTTTGCTGCCGCTTTCTTGTCCACGGTAGGTCATGTCCTTAGCACACATGGCCTGCCGCTTCTGATCCCCTTCTGATACAACTTACTGTCGGAGGGGAGCCAGAAGTGGCAATCCATGTGTGCTGAAGGACAAGGCCTGCCACGGGCAAGAAGGTGGTGGCAAAAAGCAACCGCTTTTGGAAATACCTCTATTGCCAACCCCCCCAAAATGGAATCAGCGGCAGCTGCGGGGGGGGGGGGGGGGGGAACAGCCACTGCCCACCCGGATTGGCTGCTCTAGGCCAGGGTTAGGCAATTCCGGAGCTGGAGGGCCGCAGACCAGTCAGGTTTTCATGATGTCCCTAATGAATATTCATGGACCTATTTCCATACAATGGAAGGCAGTGGATGCAACTAGATCTCATGAATATTCATTAGGGACATCATGAAAACCTGACTGGTCTGCGGCCCTCCAGGACCGGAATTTGCCACCCCTGCCCTAGGCAGTCACTTAGCTCACTTAGTGGAACAGGCCGGCCCTGTTCTTATGTTTGCTATTTTGAGTTCCTTAGGCTTGTATCCTTGGCTTAATGATAGATTAGTTATTTTCAATATAGTAGGTTTGAATTCTGTTTATTTTAATCCAGCTGATAGGGCAACGATCCAGAGCTGAAGTGGTAGTATTGATGTTGGTCATGATTTGTTCTAGTTGTTCAGATTTAATTGGTTTGAAATATTGCCAAGCTGTGGTGTTTATATTGTTGTCACATGCTGGAGTGGGGGAGATTGATGTCTGTATATTTATTTTGTTTTTGAAGTAGTTGGCTAGAGCTTATGGTTTGATGGTGATTTGATTGTCTTCAGTATTAGAGATTCTAATTAAGGATTTTACAATATCAAAGAGGTCTATAAGTCTATTTAGGTATTTCATAATGATCTTTGTATAAAACTCCTTCTTAGTCTTGTTGATTCCTTCATGATAAGTCTGTAGTATATCCATGTATAGTTGCGGGTCTTGGGGTAGTTTTGTGAGTCTCTGTTTGCACACTATCTTTCTTAGGTGTCTCCTTATGTTCCTTTACCCTTATGTGTACCAAATTTCAGATTATTTATCCCTGGTGTGTGATTTGTTCATGGTGTAGTATCCACTCTGCTTATAACTGCATCCCAGTTGTTTAGTATTGCATCTAAGTCAGTTGAGTCTGATTTAAGTTGTGGTACGGTGTCCTTTAGAAATGCTTCTTTGTTAAATTGTTTGAAGCGGTGTGCTGTATTAGATTTGGTTACTTGTTTGTTTATAGGTAGATGGTTGGTAATGGTGAAATTGATTAGATAATGGTCTGACCAGGGCAACACTCAGAGAAAAGGACAAAATAGGAAAAGGTAGCGGAATGGGGCAGCATAGTAAAAAAAGGAGTTTATTAGGGAAGATAGAGAAATATTGGTTTAATGGAAAACTTACCAAAGACAGTTGTCTTGTGGCAGGCTATGGCCTATAATAGTCTGCAAATATGCAAGGCCTGTAAGTTAGGCCCTGATACCTGATACCTGATACCTGGGTACAAACTATATCGTAATGATAGAGCTGATCAAATTGGTGGAGGGGTTGCTCTCTATGCTAGAGAGGGCATTGAGTCAGAAAGAATTAAAGTTTTGCAGGAAACAAAATCTGCTGTAGAATCTATATGGATTGAAATTCCATGTAAAAGGGGGAAGGCAATGGCAGTGGGGGTGTACTATCGAGCGCCTGGCCAGAATGACCAAATGGATGATGAAATGCTCAAAGAAATCAAGGAAGCTAACAAAAGTTACAGCACAGTAATAATAATGGGTGATTTCAACTACCCCGGTATCAACTGGGTCAGTGTCACGGCAGGACATGCTACGGAGATAAAGTTCCTAGATGAAATAAATGACTGCTTCTTGGAGCAGCTGGTTCACCGACCAGAGGGGAAGCCATATTAGACCTAATCCTTAGTGGAACACCAGATCTAGTGCAAGAGATAAGATTGTTGGGGCCACTTGGCAATAGTGATCATAGCCTGATCACCTTTGATTTAGTTAGTGGAGGAGGGATAGTAAGGAAATCCACAGTACTACCTTTTAACTTTTGAAAGGGAGACTATGATAAAATGAGAACATAAGAACATAAGAACATAAGAAATGCCATACTGGGTCAGACCGAGGTCCATCAAGCCCAGTATCCTGTTTCCAACAGTGGCCAATCTAGGTCATACGTACCTAGCAGTTTCCCCAAAAGACACAGGTTCTGCAGTGCTTGTACTAGGTCAAGCATTGATATCCTGGGTCCCTTTTTAATAGTGGTTTATGGACCTTTCCTCCAGGAACTTGTCCAAACCTTTTTTAAACCCAGCTATACTAACAGCCCTTACTACATCCTCCGGTAACAGATTCCAGAGTTTGATTACACGTTGAGTGAAGAAATATTTTCTCTTATTTGTCTTAAATAGTTTACCCTGTAGCTTCATTACATGTCCCCTAGTCCTTCTATATTCTGATAGCGTAAACAATTGATCCACGTTTATCCGTTCCACTCCATTCATTAATTTATAGACCTCTATCATATCTCCCCTCAGCCGTCTCTTTTCCAGGTTAAAGAGCCCTAACCTTTTTAGCCTCTCTTCATAGGAGTAGCCTTCCATCCCCTTCACCAATTTGGTGGCTCTTCTCTGTACTTTTTCTAATAACTCTATGTCCTTTTTAAGATACGGTGACCAGAATTGCACACAATATTCAAGGTGCGGTCGTACCATGGAGCGATACAGAGGCATTATAATATCCTTTGTTTTATTCTCCATCCCTTTCCTTATGATACCTAGCATTCTATTTGCTTTCTTGGCCGCCGCTGCACACTGGGCGGAGGGTTTTAACATGTTATCCACAATGACTCCTAAATCTTTTTCCTGGGTGGTGGTTTCTAATGTGGAGCCTTGCATCGTGTAACTATAGTGTGGGTTGTTCTTTCCTAGGTGCATAACTTTGCACTTGTCCACATTAAATTTCATCTGCCATTTGGATGCCCAGTCTTCCAATTTATCCAGATCCTCCTGCAGTTTTCCACAATCCTCTTGGGTTTTAACAACTTTAAACAGTTTTGTGTCATCTGCAAATTTGATAACCTCACTAGTTATTCCTTTTTCCAGGTCATTTATGAATATGTCAAAAAGTAGGGGACCCAGTACAGATCCCTGGGGTACTCCACTATTCACCTTTTTCCATTGGGAATATTGGCCATTTAGCCCTACCCTCTGCTTTCTATCTTTTAACCAGTTCCCGATCCACAATAGTACACTGCCTCCTATCCCATGACTTTTTAGCTTTGCCAAAAGTCTCTGATGGGGGACCTTGTCAAAAGCTTTCTGAAAGTCCAGATACACTATATCAACAGACTCACCTTTGTCTACCTGTTTATGCACACCTTCAAAAAAACAGATCAGATTAGTAAGACAAGATCTTCCTTGTCTAAAGCCATGTTGGCTGTCTCCCATTAGGCCATGGCTATCCACATGCTGTGTAATTTTGTTCTTTATGATGGTTTCTACCATTTTCCCTGGTACTGACGTCAGGCTCACCGGTCTGTAATTTCCCGGGTCACCCCTGGAACCCTTTTTAAAAATTGGTGTTACGTTGGCGACCCTCCAATCTTCAGGTATTACAGATGATTTTAATGAAAGTTCACAGATTACCAATAGCAGGTCTGCAATCTCATATTTCAGTTCTTTCAACACTCTGGGATGTATACCATCCAGTCCAGGTGATTTGTTACTATTCAGTTTATCAAATAGTTGTAATATATCTTCCCGGTGTAGCGATATTTCTCTCAATTCCTCTGCAGTATCACCTTTAAATACCACTTCAGTCTTGGGTAACATCCCTACATCTTCCTCAGTAAAGACTGAAGCAAAGAATTCATTCAGTCTCTCTGCTATAGCCTTGTCCCCTCTTACTGCCCCTTTTACCCCTCTATCATCTAATGGTCCAATTGACTCTCTCACAGGCCTTTTGCTACGAATGTACTTGAAAAAGTCTTTATTTCGTGTTTTTGCTTCCGTAGCAAGTTTCTTCTCAAATTCCCGCTTTGCCTGCCTTATCAATGCTTTGCATTTAACTTGCCAGTGCTTGTGTTGTTTCCAGTTTTCATCATTTGGCTCTTTTTTCCATGTCCTGAAGGTTGCTCTTTTGGCAGCAACAGCCTCTCTGACCTCACCTTTAAACCATGCTGGCAGTTTTTTGGACTTTCTTCCACTTTTCTTAATGCGTGGAATACAGCTGGTCTGGGCTTCGAGGATAGTATTTTTAAATAACACCCAAGCTTGCTGTAAGTCTTTAACCTTTGGAACCGCTCCTTTTAGTTTTTTTCCGAACTATATTCCTCATTCTATCATAGTCTCCCTTTTGAAAGTTAAAAGGTAGTACTGTGGATTCCTTTACTATCTGTCCTCCACTGATTAAATCAAACATGATCATACTATGATCACTATTGCCAAGTGGTCCCAACACCTTTATTTCTTGCACCAGATCTGGCGTTCCACTAAGGACTAGGTCCAGTATGGCTTCCCCTCTGGTCGGTTCATGAATCAGCTGCTCCAAGAAGCAGTCATTTATTTCATCTAGAAACTTTATCTCTTTAGCTTGTCCTGCTGTGAGACTGTCCCAGTCGATACCGGGGTAATTGAAATCACCCATTATTACTACTCTGTTGTGGCTTTTGTTAGCTTCCTTGATTTCTTTGAGCATTTCATCATCCATTTGTTCATTCTGGCCAGGCGGTCGATAGTATACTCCCACTGCCATCACCTTCCCTTTCATAAATGGAATTTCAATCCATAGAGATTCTACAGCAAATTGTGTTCCCTGCAAAACTTTAATCCTTTCTGACTCAATGCCCTCTTTAACATAGAGCGCAACCCCTCCACCAATTTGTTCAGCTCTATCATTACGATATAGTTTGTATCCAGGTATCACAGTGTCCCACTGGTTATCCTCCTTCCACCATGTCTCTGAGAGTGCAATCATATCTAACCTCTCATTTAGTGCTATATATTCTAATTCTCCCATCTTATTGTTTAGACTTCTAGCATTGGCATACAAGCATTTTAGTGACTGTATTTTATTAATTTTATTAATATTAATCTGGCTATTGGTAGGCATGGGTAATTGGGAATCTTTATGCTCTGTCTGCTCCTTACTCAAGGGCATTTGGGCTACTATACTCCCTTTTGGAACCTCACTGTTTTTGGTAGTATCCTTCAAGGATACCTTTGTCCGAACCATGCGCTCCTGGGTGACTGTCGGCTTTCCCCTATTTTCTAGTTTAAAAGCTTCTCTATCTCTTTTTTAAAGGTTAATGCCAGCAGTCTGGTCCCATCCTGATTAAGGTGAAGCCCATCCCTTCGGAAGAGCCCCCCCTTTCCCCAGAATGTTCCCCAGTTCCTAACAAATCCAAAACCCTCATCCTTGCACCATTGTCTCATCCACGCATTGAGACTCCGGAGCTCTGCCTGTCTTTTGGGTCCTGCACGTGGAACAGGAAGCATTTCGGAGAACGCTATCCTGGAAGTTCTGGATTTCAACTCCTACCTAAAAGCTTAAATTTAGCCTCCAGAACTTCCCTACCACATTTTCCTATGTCATTGGTACCAACATGAGGAAAACAGTTTAGAAAAAACTAAAAGGAGCAGTTGCAAAAGTTAAAGACGTACATCAGGCTTGGCTGTTGTTGAAAAATACTATCTTGGAAGCCCAGACCAGCTGTATTCCATGCTTTAAGAAAAGTGGAAGGAAGTCCAAAAAACTGCCAGCATGGTTTAAAGGTGAGGTCAGAGAGGCTGTTGTTGCCAAAAAAGCATCTTTCAGGAAATGGAAAAAAGAGCCAAACGACGAAACCTGGAAACAGCACAAGCACTGGCAAGTCAAATGCAAGGCATTGATAAGGCAGGCAAAGGGAGAATTTGAGAAGAATCTTGCTGCGGAAGCAAAAACGCGAAGTAAAGACCTTTTCAAGTACATTCGTAGCAAAAAACCTGTGAGAGAGTCAGTTGGTCCATTAGATGATAAAGGGGTTAAAGGAGCACTAAGAGGCGACAAGGCAATAGCGGAGAGACTGAATGAATTCTTTGCTTCAGTCTTTACTGAGGAAGATGTAGGGATGTTACCCATGACTGAAGTGGTATTTAAAGGTGCCGAAGAATTGAAGGAAATATCGATACATCGGGAAGATGTATTACAACTATTAAACTGAAGAGTAGCAAATCACCTGGGCCGGATGGTATACAGCCTAGGGTGTTGAAAGAACTGAAATACGAGATTGCAGACCTGCTATTAGTAATCTGTGAACTATCATTAAAATCATCTCTAATATCTGAAGATTGGAGGCTCGCCAATGTAACACCAATTTTTAAAAAAGGTTCCAGGGGTGATCCGGGAAACTACAGACCTTTGAGCCTGACATCAGTACCAGGAAAAATGGTAGAAACCATCATAAAGAATAAAATTACTTAGCATGTAGATAGTCATGGCCAAATGGGAGACAGCCAACATGGCTTTAGACAAGGAAGATCTTGTCTTACTAATCTGTTATGTTTTTTTGAAGGAGTGAATAATCAGGTGGACAAAGGTGAGTCAGTTGATATTGTGTATCTGGACTTTCAGAAAGCCTTTGACAAAGTCCCTCATGAGAGACTTTTGGCAAAACTAAAGAGTCATGGGATAGGAGGCAGTGTACTATTGTGGATCAGGAACTGGTTAAAAGATAGAATGCAGAGGGTAGGGCTAAATGGCCAATTTTCCCAATGGAGAAAGGTGAATAGTGGTGTACCCCAGGGATCTGTGCTGGGTCCGCTGCTTTTTGACATATTCATAAATGACCTGGAAAGTGGAATAACGAGTGAGGTTATCAAATTTGCAGATGACACAAAACTATTTAAAGTTGTTAAAACCCAAGAGGATTGTGGAAAATTGCAAGAGGATCTTGATAAATTGGAAGACTGGGCATCAAAATGGCAGATGAAATTTAATGTGGACAAGTGCAAGGTTATGCACCTAGGGAAGAACAACCCAAACTATGGTTACACGATGCAAGGTTCCACATTAGGAACCACCACCCAGGAAAAAGATTTAGGCGTCATTGTGGATACTATGTTAATACCCTCGGCCCAGTGTGCAGCGGCGGCCAAGAGAGCAAATAGAATGCTAGGTATGATAAGGAAAGGAATGGAAAATAAAACAAAAGATATTATAATGCCTCTATATCGTTCCATGGTGAGACCGCACCTTGAATATTGTGTGCAATTCTGGTCGCCGTATCTTAAAAAGGATATAGCGATTTTAGAAAAGGTTCAGAGAAGAGCCACCAAAATGGTAAAGTGGATGGAATGATACTCCTATGAAGAAAGGCTAAAAAGGTTAGGGCTCTTTAACCTGGAAAAGAGACGGCTGAGGGCAGATATGATAGAAGTCTATAAATTAATGAACGGAGTGGAACGGGTAAACGTAGATCGATTGTTTACCTTATCAGAATATAGAAAGACTAGGGGACATGCAATGAAGCTACAGGGTAAACTATTTAAGACTAATAAAAGAAAATATTTTTTCACTAAATGTGTAATCAAACTCTGGAATTTGTTACCAGAGGATGTAGTAAAGGCTGTTAATGTAGCTGGGTTTAAAAAAGGTTTGGACAAGTTCCTGGAGGAAAGGTCCATAAACCATTATTAAGAAGGGACCCAAGATATCAATGCTTGAACCAATACAAGCATTGTGGAACCTGTGTCCCTTGGGGAAACTGCTAGGTACATATGACCTAGATTGGCCACTGTTGGAAACAGAATACTGGGCTTGATGGACCTTGGTCTGACCCAGTATGGCATATCTTATGTTCTTATGTTCTTATGTTAACCCCCATTATAGCTAGAAAAGAACCAAAAATCTGTGAAAAATGAGAAAATTGTTTTAAACTGCTTAATAAGAAGTTTTACATGAATTCATAAGTCTTTAATATAACTTTAAATATTTTCTTGACATGGTTTTCTTGACAAATGTACTCCACCAACCCTATAACCCCAACTCCCTCAATTGCACACCGATCCCATGGTCAGACCATTACCTCATTAACTTTAATATCACAATAAAAACACATCAGTTAAACGAATACCAACTAATGCACCAACCTCAAGATTTAAAAAATACAATGAAGAAGAATTCCTAGACCTCATAATTCCTAACTTATCAACCTCACTACTAAACCTAGACGCAGCAGTAACTAACTGGCACAAAACTATCAATAATGCTGCAGCTAAAAAACAAATAATTAAGAAAAACACGCATTCTAAAGTTGGTCAAACCCTCTGGTACAATAAGGATTTAAAACTAATGAAAAAGAATTTAAGGAAAGCCGAATGTAAATGGAGGAAAAATAAAAACACAATTACAAAAGATTTATACCTCACGCTCCTTAACAAGTATAAAGACGCAATAAACAATGCCAAGAAAAATTACCATGCCTCCATCTTAAATAACGCAATAAATAGACCCAGAGAACTTTTCTCAATAGTCCAAAAATTGACAAATAATATCCACGACACCAGCAACGAAATCACAGACATTACCCCACAGACATTGGCAAATTACTACATGAACAAAACAACGTCTCATCCCCCACTACCTAAACCAGTAAACACTTCTCAAATACTTCACACAGACGAATGGTCTGTATTCCAACCCTTAACCAAGGCTGAGCTCAAGAACATTATCACAAACATTAATACAACAACCTCACTACTTGACCCTTGTCCAGTAACCTGGATAAAGAACTCTCTACCTATACTCTCTCAATTCATCCTCCCAATAATAAATCTTTCCCTAAAAAACGGATACCTACCCCTACACTAAAACACGCACAGATCCGCCCAATCCTAAAAAACACTACCCTTGACAAATCATCACCTAAATCCTACAGACCCATATCGAGTATTCCGTTTATGGCTAAATTAATTGAAAAAGCTGTACAAATTCAAACACAAGAGTACATTGATAGCTCAGCCCCACTTGATGACCAGCAGTATGGGTTTCGCCCCAGACACGGAGTAGAGTCCCTTCCTAACAGTTCTTTTTTTTTTTTTTTTTATTGAGCATTTATAGTGAAATTACACCAAATTAGAATAAGAAAATACATATGATACATATAAATAAACTAGCACAAAAACATAATACCATATAAAGTCCACATTAAATGGTGCAAACAAAATTACCAAACTAGGAAACAAATCTATACAGAAAACCAGGCCCTAAGGCCTATACAATTGGAGGACCTTCCACTTAAATACCAGACTAATTTCCAGAGCCTACATTTGAACGATCTATCACAAATTTCTCAAGATGTGTAACATCTATAAATACATAAGAGGCTCCCTCATATCCAACCAAACATTTGCAAGGGAAGCGTAAAAAGAATGTGGCCCCAAGGGCCAAAACCTTGGATTTAAGGGCCAAAAATTGTCTCCTACGATGCTGAGTCTCGCGAGATACATCGGGAAAAATATTAAGAGGCTGTCCACAAAAGGGGACATATTTTTTTTTTAAAAAAGGCACGAAGTATCTGCGACTTAACATCAATGGAGGCAAACGTAACTAACAAGGTAGAGCGAGTCGGAATATTATCAGTAGAGTCTTCCAAAAACGCTGTCAAGTTTGAAATAGCAGGAACAATTTCATCCATCCCCCCTTCCTGAGGGTTAACATTCTTACTGGTAACAGGAATATAATAAGCCTGTGAAACAACGATTGGTTCTTGAATACAAAGAACCTCCTTGAAATACTTCTGTAGAAGTATTCCCGGAGCCAATAAAGATGTATGAGGAAAATTAAGAAACCTAAGGTTGCGTACACGAGCAGAATTCTCAAGGGCCTCCACTCGAGAATATAATACCATAGAATTTTAACAGCTACTGTTTGAGCTACTTGAAGTGGAGGAACTTGAGCTTTCAAAGACAACACAACATTATCAAGACTTTGCACCCTCTGATCAAGTTGCTGAAAGGTTGTAACAGCCTCTTGAGAGAAGGTGCAAAGTGCATTCAATGTAGAGGAAACTTTCTGATCTATAACAATTAAAGCAGACCATATATCTTTCAATGTTACTTCACCATCAGGTGTGGGAGATGAAATAATAGGTACCACATTCAATGATTGAGATTGCACTGGAATAGGAATCACCAAAGGCAAACTAGGTATACTTGCAGGATTAGAAGTCCCAGATGACAAATCCAAAGACTGTCCAAACACAGGCTGAGGAGGAGGAGATCTCCCACTGGAGTTGAGAGATACTCCGTCTGGTGAAGATTGCGCAAGAGGGACAGGTAAAAAATGCCTGTCCAAGGGACCAATCTGCTTGTCCCCAGAAACTGTGGCAACAGTAGAAACTTTGTCAGCATTCTTGGTTTTCCGTTTCCCCATCAGCTCAGCAGCAAAGAAATATAAAATAACCGCAGGGCAGAGCCGCAGTATCGCCGAAGGAGCGCCTAAGGAGCACTACCTGCTCCTTTAACCACGCTCCTTCAAGCCACGCTCCGCGAACACGCTCCGCGGTAGAATGGTAGTCCAAAGATATAACAAGGACCCCGCAGAGAGGAAGGTGCCCAGGGCCTGCCTGCCCGATGTTCCGGAGGCACTTCAGGGAAGAGCAGCCACACTGAAGTCGAGAACCGGCTACAGGAGTCCAGGCAACCTTATTAGGAGCAGTTGTTATGCCCCTATGTCCTCCACGTTCCTCTGTCTGCACGAAACACTGAAGCACAGCACTTTGCTTTAAAGGGAAAAAGAAGACCCCGCCGACACGAGGGTGCCCAGGGCCTGCCTGCCCGATGTTCCGGAGGCACTTCAGGGAAGAGCAGCCACACTGAAGCCGAGAACCGGCTACAGGAGTCCAGGCAACCTTATTAGGAGCAGTTGTTATGCCCCTATGTCCTCCACGTTCCTCTGTCTGCACGAAACACTGAAGCACAGCACTTTGCTTTAAAGGGAAAAAGAAGACCCCGCCGACACGAGGGTGCCCAGGGCCTGCCTCCCCGATGTTCCGGAGGCACTTCAGGGAAGAGCAGCCACACTGAAGCCGAGAACCGGCTACAGGAGTCCAGGCAACCTTATTAGGAGCAGTTGTTATGCCCCTATGTCCTCCACGTTCCTCTGTCTGCACGAAACACTGAAGCACAGCACTTTGCTTTAAAGGGAAAAAGAAGACCCCGCCGACACGAGGGTGCCCAGGGCCTGCCTGCCCGATGTTCCGGAGGCACTTCAGGGAAGAGCAGCCACACTGAAGCCGAGAACCGGCTACAGGAGTCCAGGCAACCTTATTAGGAGCAGTTGTTATGCCCCTATGTCCTCCACGTTCCTCTGTCTAACAGTTCTAATCGATACACTTGTAAGGGGAATAGACAACTCAAAACAAGCATTCTTACTCATATTCATTGATGTCTCCGCAGCCTTTGACAGTGTTCACCATTCAACAATGATAAATAAACTTAGGCAAATAGGTATAAAATCCACTGTTCTAAAATGGTTTACCTCTTATCTAACACAGCGTTTTTCAACCACTGTGCCGCGGCACACTAGTGTGCCGTGAGATATTGTCTGGTGTGCCGTGGGAAAAATTCCAATTTCATCCGTAACATGTGGCCTCGGCTCACAAATTAGGGTTGCCAACCGGCCGGTTTTCAGCCGGCCTGGCCGGTTTTTCCATGGCCAGGCTGGCTGCCGGCACAGTTGTAAAACCGGCCATTGAAAAGCCGGTTTTTTGCTCTGGCCGCAAGATCGGGAGCGGCCAGAGCAAAAAACCGGCTTTTGTGCCGAAGTCCACGGCGCTAACGCGATCGCGATTCCCTTTAGCAGTGCAGCCTCTGGTTCTGCTTTGTACAGAGCAGCGGCTGCACTACACTTACATTGAAAAGTAAAGAGAAACTGTGTCAGGAGCCCTCCGATCATGCAGAGCCCGAGGAAGTGATGTCATGGGGGCGGGCTCCTCACAGGTTGTCTTTCCTTTTCAAATTAACTTTAGCTGCAATAAAGTTAATTTGAAAAGGAAAGACAGCCTGTGAGGAGCCCGCCCCCATGACATCACTACCTAGGGCTCTGCGATGACTGGAGGGCTCCTGACACAGTTTCTCTTTACGTTTCAATGTAAGTGTAGTGCAGCCGCTGCTCTGTACAAAGCAGAAGCAGCGGCTTGGGCAGAGGGGGGTGTGTGTGTGTGAGTGAACCAGCAAGGGGGGGGAGTGTGAGTGAACCAGCAAGGGGGGGGGAGTGTGAGTGAACCAGCAAGGGGGGGGAGTGTGAGTGAACCAGCAGTGGAGGGGGGGGGTGGTGTGAGTGAACCAGCAAGGGGGGGGCGATGGTGTGAGTGAACCAGCAGGGGAGGGGGGGTAAGTGAGTGAGTGACCCAGCAGGAGGGGTGAGTAAGTGACAGGGGGGTGGGTGAGTGAACCAGCAGTGGAGGGGGGGTGGTGTGAGTGAACCAGCAGGGGAGGGGGGTTGGTGTGAACCAGCAGGGGAGGGGGGTTGGTGTGAGTGTTTGATTCCTATTCAAGAGAATTACTTTATATATAGTCAATATAGGCACAGAGGTAAATTTTTTTAACAGTTTCTAATGGTGGTGTGCCTCGTGATTTTTTTCATGAAAAAAGTGTGCCTTTGCACAAAAAAGGTTGAAAAACACTGATCTAACAGACCGAACTCAAACGGTACAAATCGGTAATCTCACTTCAAAAACATACAATCAAGAACTAGGCCTCCCACAAGGTTCAGCACTGTCAGCGTTACTATTTAACATATACTTAAAACACATCTGTAAAATCTTTAAAAAATTCAATGTCCACTATCACCTATATGCGGACGACATTATGATGTATGTCCCTTTCAAAATACCAAATATCCCTATACAACTCATTAACGAATGCCTCAATGAAATAAACACCTGGCTAAATGAAAACAATCTGTACATCAATCACTCAAAAACAGAAGCTCTAATAGTAACCAAAAGCACAACGTTCATTCCCCCCTCACATATTACATTGCAAAATAACGATATCAAACTAAAATCAGAAATACGTTATTTAGGCGTTATACTGGACAAACACCTCAGCATGGACACACAAGTAAGAAATATAACAAAAAAAGTTTACTTTAAACTGAAAATATTAAAGCAACTCCGCCCCCTAATGCACTTACAGGATTTTCAACGAGTCATACAAGCAATTATAACCCCCCATTTCGACTTTGCAAATCAAATCCTACTTGGTGTAACAAAGCAGGCCTTGAAAAAACTTCAATTAGCACAAAACACGGCAGCAAGGACCATTACGAAGGCCCCACCTTTCCAACATATAACCCCGATTTTAGAATATTTACACTGGCTCCCAATTCAAAGCCGAATAGAATACAAAACTCTCTTAACCACCTACAAAGCCATAAATAAAACAGCACCCCACACCATAAATAACCTCATCAAAATAGAACCCACCCATAATCTTCAAAGGAGAGACCAGTTAAATAAACTAACTACATCAAAAGAATTCATTAGAGCCAAAAAATCCACAAACAAGAAAGCCTTCTCCCATGCAGCCCCCATCTTGTGGAACACAATCCCAATAGAATTAAGACAATTACCTGAAATCATGGAGTTTAGGAAAAAACTTAAAACACACTTATTTACAATGCACTATGGAGCAGTGACAAACTCACCTCTCACCTCTCAGCTAGATAAAGGATAATCCCACTCTAGATAATATATTTTTCAAAAAAGGAATGAAGTACTGAAGCCCTAAAACAATGTATTGAAGACAATTGAACAACAAATAACTCTGTATATAGTTTAATTCTGTTCATTTGTACATAGTTCACTAATTGTTAATTGTTAACTGTAATTTCCAAGTTACAAATTGTTATATGTAAAAACAGCTAGCTCTGTTTATTGTTGTTCTATGGGAACCGCATCTGATCAATGGAAGGCGCGGTATATAAAAAATCTGTTAATTAAATTAAATTAAATTTCATTATTCTCTTGTGTGCGAAAGAAAGAAATGTTTCAATACATGCATTCTTGGAGCTAGGGATAACCTTGCAGTAGAGAAGTATCAAACTTAGAAACTGCACCATTGTTAGAACAGTCCTAAGGGAGGGGGCTGGTTGCTAGGCCCCGGAGGGATCTCTGATTGGACAGGGGCAGGGGGTGTTGGAGCCAATGGGAAGTTTGCATGTATCGAGTTGGAACCAATAGAAAGTTCTCATGTATCAAACTGGAAAAGAGGTATAAATGAGTATGTCTCTGTAAAAACTTTGCTCAGTTCCTTTTAAAGCTTTGACTAACTGGGCCATGTGCACAATAAATTGGCTTGGATCTTTGAACAGACTCCTGGTTTTATTTGTTGCATGCTTATCAGCTGCTACATATTCTTGGTGCATTGGGCCGGAATGTGCGAGCAGGGGATGGTATGCAAGTGAATATACCACGACTTCTCACCTCAAAGGTTTGGTCTGGTTGGAACCATATCTGTCCGACCGCAGGGGAATTCTCAGGCGCCGCCAATCCCTTTGTATCGGAGAGGGTTCCGCCTTGCCTCAGCAGGCCACTGGGTCCAGCTGGCCAACACCTCAGAACCCGAGGGGAGTCCAGGATCCAACCCAAGAACTGGTTTGGTATCGGGAACTGGATCCGGTGAGTAGATATTTTCTTGTTTAAAAGTCAGTACAGCCTGGGGAAAAAGTCCTGCATAAGTATGCGCAAGATTGGTTTGGTATAGACTAACTGGGAAAAATCTCGCATAAGTATGCGCGAGATAAGAGAGCTTGATCACCTCTCATAAGGGCAGTCCTAGTAGACCCCACATGAGTATGCGCGGGGGGAAGCCATCAACCCTTCTTGTTTGGAATAGTCAGTTAGTCAGAAAACCTGGGCACTTGAAAAATGATTCTTGTGATGATATGATTGCTTGTGTGATTGAGAGGTCTTGAAATACAGACCGAGCGAAAGTGGACTCCTGAGTAGCGCAGTTCCTGGCCAGGCGACTGCGCCCAGGTCGCGAAAAGGAGGAAGCGTTTGGTGTTTGTCTGTCCTTACTATGTTTTCTGTATCTGATTTCTGTTATCTGTTGAAACCGCGAGTTTCCCTTCTGGTATAATGTGAGATTATTCTGTTGGGTAATTTGTGGAACAGTTTACCGATTAAGAAATAGTATTAAGAAGACAGGAGTCACGTTTAAATCAAGAAGCTGTCTCACTCATTCCAGATTTTTCCTTCCGCACAGCCTGAAACTGGCTAGCGGAGAGAGAAGGGGTGTGTCTGGAGAAAGGAATGTGTAGTATCATTTAACCCTGTGAAGGCTTAATCTCAACACTCTGCAGCTGGGTTAATTTGTGCTTATTTCAGGAAAATTGTACCTGTTTTATTCAATATGTTTTAATAGTGATGTTCCTTCTGCTATGGTCATGTATTATATATCATTTAATAAGAATGTTTAGTCAGGATTGTGGATCCCGACAGTTTTGGGCTTAGCCTGGAAAGGGTTAAGTTCTTATTAACCCCTTTCGAGTTCCTGTACTTGTACGGACCAAGTGAAAAGGATTTCTGTAAAGCTATAGGTATAATGCATTTGTGGGCTTAGCCTTGTCTTATGTTTTTTATGATCAAATTTTCAGTAAGCACTGTAATGGTTTAAATAGGAAATGATAGAAAAATTCAAGAAACTTCTTTTGTTTTCCCTTTGCCCTACGAAGTAGAGGTTAAGAACCCTGACAGGACTATGAAGAATTCCGAGCCAGTAGTTACCAGATTGCAAAGTGATTTAAATCCTGAGTGAATAAGGAGTTCATTGTGCTTGAATTCTAGTTCCTGATATACTGCGGCAAGCACCTCATAGAAGACATACTTATTGTTAATAAAAAAAATAATAAAAAGGGAAGAAAAAGGGGTGTATATGTATTCTAGATATCCACCCACTTTATGAAAAAAGTATTTGGAATGTCTTTTGAATATCTGCTTCCTAAAACTGTAAGATTTAAAGTAATTTCTTTTGCAGAGATATTGTTCAGCTTAAATGCTGATTACGGCTGGCAGTTAGTTTCCATACCCAGTAATTTCATTCCAGTCATATGTAACAGATATGTGGCCGTCATGTTAGGAGCCATAGTTCTTTCTATTGGATTTGTTGTTATAACATGTTGCAAAATAATAGTTTTATATTTTAAGGACTTTATCTAAATTGTTCTTATTTAGAAAGAGCACACACATCCATTATGTTTAGTCCATAAGAAAATGCAGCCTGACTGCCCGCCCCCTCTGTCTGTTGTCAAATACGTCACCATGGGGGAAGGGGGGGTCAGAGTCCACGCAGATTTTGTTGAAATGTATGACTAGGAATTTTAGCAAGGACTTTGCTGGAGACTACAGACTTAAAATGTCTCCATCCCTATTAGAAATGCTCTGTGAAAGGGGGTGGCCAGTGTTAGCTACTTCATGGCCCCGTAGTTTCCCGTGTTCATCAGATTGTACAGAAAATGTTCCTTGATCAGTTCCCCTACATAGACTCCTGGTTGAATGTTTGTGAGAAAAAAAAAAACAAACTACCCGTTTATTATCTTTATAGGCCAGTTCCCTCAGCTCTGCCACCACCCCGGGCAGAGCCTAGGGCAGGGGGGGACACCTCCCTGTAAATGTACCCCAAGTAGTTCACCAGCCACCTCCACAGCAGGAGGACGTGCACCCCCTCTTGACTGAAAGCCCCGGCACAGTTTAAAGTACTCAAAGTGGGCCACAGTCCACCGATGACACTACAAGCAGGGATTCATTTGCCAGTTCAGGGTCACTCACAGCCAGCACCTGAGAACATGAAGTGGAACCCAGACAGTCCCAATTGCCGTATACCTTCAGAAGTACAACTACCAGTAAAAGGGATGGTCACGTTAATACCGAATGCCAGCCGACCAGCCTTGTTTATGTGTCTTCTTCCGCCACTGATTTACTGAACTGAAAAATGCATTATGCCTCCTACACTGAGAAGCCTTAGGATTTGATTGAACTAATGAACAGTATTATGCAGACCCATCAGCCTTGATAACCCCAAGTGGGATCCAAATAGTGCAGGCAGCCCTCACTATATACCCCATGCGATCCAGCAGCCCAGGAGAATTTGCATTTTTGTCAGTCAGTCCCAGAGAGATATAAAACAGAAATTGCAGAAACTGGATGGATTTGCGGGCATGTTTACAGCACAGTTAATGGAAGTTGTTCAGAAAGTTTTTGTGAATTGTGAAAATGAATGTGACAGAGAAAGTAAAAAAGAAAGCAGATCTTCTTGCAGCCGCTTTAGTTGAACTATGTGGAGGAGGTTTTCCTAATTGAAGAGCAGAGGAAGTGGAAGGGGTCATGGAAATAATTGGCCCCCACTGGGTGCGAATCAGTGCGCCCATTGTAAAGAAGAAGGACATTAGAGAAGTGAATACCCGCATCTTGACTCCACCCCCAGGAAGGGAGGAGGGAGCATTTGGAGAACAGGAGGTTGATTTTAGAGTCATGAAAGAATAAACCGAGCACAATGTTCCAGCAAGAGAGGGAAGCAGCTATAGAGTGAGTGGCAGCCGAAGAGGGCTACAGCATGGATGAAGACTAGGCCAGACCGGATTCCAAGTTTCCCTGGGTCCCCAGGAGCCTATGGTCAGTCTGAAAATAGGGGACCAATATATGGACTTTATGGGGGATACAGGAGCAGAATACTAAAGCCAGTAGCCCCTTTGTTTTCTCGATGCATCACCATTGGCAGAGCTACTGGGACTAAGGCCACAAAGCCTTTCCTGCAGAACCGCATGTGTGAACTAGGGGGACAGAAAATAATGCACCAGTTCTTGTATATGCCTGAATGCCCTATTCCACTTTTGGGCCGAGATCTGCTTGCAAAGCTCCAGGCACAGATATCCTTTGCTGAAGGGGGAGAAATGCAAATGACTGTGAACCCAAAGCCTGCTGGATTGATGGTGCTGACTGTTCCCCAAGAAGAAGAGTAGCGGTTCTATAGTGCATCTCCAATCAAGCCAGCTAGTTCCTGTATACCCACCAACCTTATGGCCCCACCTGAAGTATGGGCAGAAGATAATCCACCTGGCCTAGCGAAGAACATAGCCCCTGTCATTGTCACCCTCAAGCCAGGAGCGGAACCAGTGCATGTGAAGCAGTATCCTCTTCCCCAACCAGCCATTGAAGGAATCCACTGCCATCCAATGAAACTGCTGAAGTATGGACTTCTCAAGGAGTGCCAGTCACCTTGGAATACACCCCTTCTCCCAGTTAAGAAACCTGGGACAGGGGATTACCACCCAGTACAATATCTAAGGCGGGTAAATGATGCAGTTGAAACAATACACCCTGTAGTGCCAAATCCTTATATTCTCTTGGGACTGATCCCCGCTGAGGCTACTCATTTCACTGTCCTGGACTTGAAAGATGTCTTTTTCTGCATACGCTTAGCCCCCCACCAGTCAACTTTTGTGTGGTTTTTGATGGCAAGACCCCACAACAGGAAGGCGGGGCCAACTCACCTGGACTCGATTACCTCAAGGATTCAAGAATTCACCTACTCTCTCCAGTGCTGTTTTAAATCAAGATCTTTCAAGCTACTGTGTGAACCCAGGAGAAAGGGTTCTTCTTCAGTATGTGGACAACTTGCTCATAGCCACCAACTCAGAAAGTGAATGTCTACAAGCCACCAGTGAACTCTTGCACCTTTTTAATGAGGCTGGATACAAAGTCTCAAGAGCCAAGATGCAATTATGTCAAACAAGTTAAATACCTAGGATTCCAGTTGTCCAGTGGAATTCGACGCCTGGGACCAGAACGCAAAGAAGCTGTATGCAGTATTCCTACTCCAACCACCAGGAGGCAAGTGAGAGCCTTCTTGGATGCCGTGGAGTACTGTCGTATATGGATCCCCAATTTTGAGCTGCTAGCAAAACCATTGTATCAAGCTACCAAAGGAATGGAAAAGTCTCCATTGGAATGGGGACTTGAACAGGATGCAGCCTTTCAATCTTTGAAAACTGCTCTGATGTTATCACCAGCTCTGGGTCTACCAGATGTCCAGAAAACCTTTCAGTCTCTATGTTCATGAGTCAGGTAGAAAGCGGAAACCAAAAAAGGCCTACACACAAGGAAAGTTTGTTTATACAAAACACTTTATTTTATCCTCCAATAAAGTGTTTTGTATAAACAAACTTTCATTGTGTGTAGGCCTTTTTTGGTTTCCGCTTTCTACCTGGCTTGCCCCTGCGGATACCTTCTTCTCTTCTGTTCTCTCTATGTTCATGAGTCACAAGGAAATGTTCTAGGGGTGTTGACTCAATCTCTTGGATCTTGGCAACGGTCAGTAGCCTATTTGTCAAAAAACTGGATGTAATTGCAAAAGGCTGGCCCCCTTGTTTGAGAGCTGTTGCAGCTACAGCCATCCTAGTGAGCAAAGCTGACAAGCTCACTTTGAGACAGAATCTTCAAGTTACTGTATCACACTCTGTTCTAACCATTATGAAACACAAAGGAAACTTCTAGCTAACAAATTCACAAATGTTGAAGTATCAAAGTATGTTGTACAATTGATGGTCAGTCAAGCTCTGAATCCTGTTACGTTGTTACCAGTTGGTCTTGACCCCCCTGATCATGACTGTTTAGAAACCATGGACACTGTATTTTCAAGTCGCCCTGATTTGACTGATGTTCCTTTGGAGAACCCTGAACGGACTTTCTTTGTAGATGGAAGCAGTCTTGTCATCATTAATGGACATTGTTGTGCCAGATATGCAGTGGTGACCCTTGATCTGGTAGTTGAGTCCTCAGCCCTGGCCCCAGGAACTTCAGCACAGAAAGCTGAACTGATAGCTCTTGCTAGAGCACTAACAATAGGAAAAGGGGCTCTGTCTAAATGTGTACCCAGATTCCAAATATGCCCTTACAACCTTGCATGCACATGAGGCCCTGTACAAAGAATGAGGGTTGATCACCTCAGGAAGCAAGTCCATTAAGTATGGCCCCGAGATATTGACATTATCAGATGCATACTGCCTACAGATTTCAGAATTTAGGAAAAGTAGAATGTATGAGTAGAACCCTGAAATCTCAGTTGTCCAAACTTTGCCAAGAAGTTCACCTGAAGTGGCCCCAGGTTCTTCCTATAGCCCTTCTTAGGATATACTTAGCCCCTGCTAAGTCTTTAGGAGTTTCCCCTTTTGAGATTCTGTATGGGCGACCCCTACCTATTGTATAGGAAATAAAGGGAGATATGGAACAGATTAGATCTGAAATTACTAGACAAGAACTATTGGTTTTAAATTCTGTTTTGCAGAGTCTTCATATGTGAGTGCAAGACCAGCTGCCCATCCATCTAACAGAACCCCTGCATCTTCTCAAGCTTGGAGTCTCGGTGTGGATCAAAGAGTGGAGAAAGACACCGTTGACACCGCATTGGAAGGGACCTTATGTTGTCATCTTGTTAACCCCAACAGCAGTTAAAGTTGCAGAACTCGAACCCTGGATTCATCACAGTCGAATAAAGTCAGCAGCCATTGATAGCAATGTAGAAAGGAAGGCAGCTACGAAAAGTTTTAGCTATGTGACAATATTACCCTATACCCCAAAATGATGCTTTTACGCAAGTATAATATGTGATTTAATTCTCACCCTTTCTCACTTGCGGGTGAGAATAATCAAAGGGGGGAATGTGGCAGGCTATGACCTATAATAGTCTGCAAATATGAAAGGCCTGTAAGTTAGGCCCTGATCCCAACCCCCATTATAGCTAGAAAAGAACCAAAAATCTGTGAAAAATGAGAAAATTGTTCTAAACTGCTTAATAAGAAGTTTTACATGAATTCATAAGTCTTTCATTATTCTCTTGTGTGCGAAAGAAAGAAATGTTTCAATACATGCATTCTTGGAGCTAGGGATAACCTTGCAGTAGAGAAGTATTGTAGCAGCAGATAAGCATGCAATAAATAAATCCAGGAGTCTTTTCAAGGATCCAAGCCAGTTTAATGTGCACATGGCTCAAGCAATAAGCAATTTCAAAATGGCTGAGCAATGGCTTCTAGTAAAACAACAACTTTTATAGCTTTCTTGTCCATTCTAAGCATAGGCAAACTTTTCATTGGTCCCAGTACCCCTCTCACCCATCTATTGGTCCCGGTACTGATATGGCTACCCAATCGGGACTCTGGTCTGGGCCCAGCACCTGGTTGCCCCCCTTCTAGTCCCAATTACAATGGTCAGTGTCTCCAACTTGTTACTTCTCTCCTCCAAGGTCGCTGAGCTTGTTAAAACATATGGGAAGCAGGGCACTGTAACCTTGCTTTTTGCAGAGTTAATTAATTCCATAGAAGCTGTGCTCTCTTATCAGTACCAATTAGAGCTGTTTTCTGTCTTTTATAAGTTTCGTTTCTGCTTAGCTATGTTCAGTTAAACTGAGTTAAGTTTCAATTCTATGGTGTCATCATTCAGGGGGGTTTTCATTCCTCTGGGCCTAACTACAGGCTTCAGTTACAGGTCAAGCTGCTCAGGCCTGTCTGCTTAGTTCAATTAGCATGGATCATAGGCCGTCGCCTACCACATTCCCCCCTTTGATTATTCTCACCCGCATGTTAATAAGGTGTGAGAATCAAATCACATAATACTAGGTAAAGGTATCACTCTGTGGTATAGGGTAGTAAGTTCACATAGCTAGCATCTTTGTAGCTGTCTTACGCTCTACAGTGTTATTAATAACTGAAGTTATCATTTGCAAGCAAAATGGCAAGAAACAAGGGAGCAACAGGCAGATAGTCAAAGTCCATAGTTTGGCAAGAGTGGGAAAAAGAACTAAAGGATTAGAAGGTTCGGTTGCATCTTTGTTGTGCTGTCGTAAAGCTTCTGATTTAGACAGACCAGCTGTCCATCCTTCGTAGTAGATTGTGGTCCAGTCCGAACAAAACACAAACTGTCAACAATGGGGTGGGCCAATACCCACTCACTAGTAGTATTATGTAAATCAGTCTGATTGTATAGGATAGAATAGTTCAGTTCTTGCGTCTCCCAGGGCCACTGATCTCCCATCTTAGTTCCTCCACAATAGAAACAGTCAGAAGTGTGGAAACTAGATGCTATTGCTCCAGCAAGTTCAAGAAACAAGTTCTGGTGGTGGTATGAGGAATTGCAACGGTGGCTTGCATAGCCTTGTAGAAAGTCAAGATCTAGAACAACTTTTGGATTGGAGAGTATACCAATGCAAGTATAGGAAGAATGATAAAACAAGGTCTGAGTGACCTTCGGTCCAGTTCATGTTGTACTTATACAGGCTGCCCAGGGAGATAAGGCAAAAGTCATTTCAAAGCACTCCAAGGCTGCTGCCAAAATAAAGCAATAATAATAATTCATAATGGGCATAGTCTCTGGAAAATTGGTGGAACTGTCGACTTCCACAACAGATAACAGATGTAGGGTTGATTGTAGATCCTCAAGCTTCTGCCGTACGTAGACCTACCAGCTTTTTGGCAGGAGTAGGGCTGTAGATTCCAAAGTATCACTGTCCTCTGGGATGTCTCAATTTCTTAAAATATCATAGCATAGTCTCTTAGGCTATTATTGCTTCCTTAGAGCAGTTCACTCTTTAGGAGATCAAAACAGTCTTTTCAGAGTATTTAAACACAGTCTCTTAGAAGATTCAATTTCTTAACACAACACAGTCTCTTTCTGATGATTGCAGGTTTTTTCAGATGCGAGGCTTACCTTCAGATAAACAAACAGTCTTGAAATAGTGCAGTTTCTGAGGGACCAATAAGTCTTAGGTCCGTGGTTGTTGTTGTAGGGTGAGGTGCAATGGAGTCTCAGGATGCTGTACAGTAGTCCAGTGATCAGGTTCAAGAGCAGCTGCTGGCTTCACTTGATTATGATGGGTCCAAGGATCAAATTCTGCGACTTTTACTGCAGTTGGAGTTGACAGGATGACGACATAGGGTCCTCTCCAATGCAGGGCTAACAGTATCTTTCTCCACTCTTTGATCCACACCGAGACTCCAGGCTTGAAAGGATGCAGGGGTGCAGGCAAATTGATGAGTAATCGATTTTGTACTCAGGTATGAAGACTCCTGCAAAACAGAACTTAAAACCAATAGTTCATGTCTAATAATTTCAGATCCTATCTGTCTCATATCTCCTTTTATTTCCTATACAATAGGCAGGGGTTGCCCATACAGAATCTCAAAAAGGGAGACTCCTATAGACTTAGCAGGGGCTAAGTATATCCTAAGAAGGGCTATGGGAAGAACCTGGGGCCACTTCAGGTAAACCTCTTGACAAAGTTTAGACAACTGAGATTTCAGGGTTCTATTCATACATTCTACTTTTCCTAAATTCTGAGATCTATAGGCAGTATGTATCTATTAATATCGATATCTTGGGCTATACTTAATGGACTTGCTTCCTAAGGTTATCCATCCTCATTCTTTGTACAGGGCCCCATATGCATGCAAGGTTGTAAGGGTATACTTGAAATCTGGGTACACATTTAGACAGGGCTCTTTTCCTATTGTTAGTGCTCTAGTGAGGACTATCAGTTCAGCTTTCTGTGGTGAAGTTTCTGGGGCCAGGGCTGAGGACTCAACTACCAAATCAGGGGTCATCACTGCATATCTAGCACAACAATGTCCATTGATGATGAAACTGCCTTCAGCCACAAAGAAAGTCTGTTCAGGGTTCTCCAGAGGGACATCAGTCAAATCCAGGTGGCTTGAGAATACAGTGTCCATAATTTCTAAACAGTCATGATCAGGGGATCAAGACTAACTGATAACATAGCAGGATGGAAAGCTTGACTGACCCTTCAGTTGTATCTGGGGTTTTCACACAACATACTCTAATATTTCAACATTCATAGATTTGTTAGCTAGTAATTTCCTTTGTATTTCATATTGGTTAGAACAGAGTGTGGTACAGTAACTTGAAGATCCTGTCTCAAAGGGATTTTTCTTTTAGTTTTTGCTTACTAGGAAGGCTGTAGCTGTAACAGCTTCTCAAATAAGGTCCAAGAGATTGAGTCAACACTCCCAGAACATTTCCTTGCGACTCATGAACATAGAGACTGCAAGGTTTTCTGGACATCGGGTAGACCCAGAACTGGTGATAACATCAGAGGGTTTTCAAAGATCAAAAGACTGCATTCCTATTCAAGTCCCCATTCCAATGGAGACTTTTTCATTCCTTTGGTAGCTTGATACAATGTGATACAATGGTTTTGCTAGCAGCGCAAAATTGGGGATCCATATACAACAGTACCCTGTGGCACCCAAGAAGGCTCTCACTTGCCTCCTGGTGGTTGGAGTAGGAATACTGCATACAGCTGCTCTGCGTTCTGGTAAGGGTTCCAGGCGTCGAATTCCGCTGGACAACTGGAATCCTAGGTATTTAACTTGTTTGACATAATTATGCTTTGGCTCTTGAGACTTTGTATCCAGCCTCATTAAAAAGGTGCAAGAGTTCACTGGTGGCTGGTGGACATTCACTTTCTGAGTTGGTGGTAATCTTGTCTAGGTGAGTTGGCCCTACCTCCTTGTAGTGGGGTCTTGGGCTAAGCGTATACAGAAAAAAACATCTTTTTAAGTCCAGAATGATGAAATGTATAGCTTCAGCAGAGATCAGTTCCAAGAGAATATAAGGATTTTGGTACCACTGGTTGTATAGTTTCAGCTGCATCATTCATTCTTCTTAGATCCTGCACTGGGCGGTAATCACCTGTCCCAGGCTTCTTGACTGGCTTGAGGGTGACAATGGCAGGGGCTATGTTCTTCGCTAGGCCAGGTGGATTATCTTCTGCCCATCCTCCAGGTGGGGCTATGAGGTTGGTAAGTGTACAGCTTGTTGCTTTGGATGCAGGTGAATAGAACCGCCATTCTTCTTCTTGGGGACAGTTTGAGTTTCATTTTTTTCTTCCTTCAACAGAGGATATCTGTGCTTGAAGCTTTGCAAGCAGATCTCGGCTCCAAAAATGGAATAGGGCATTCAGGCATATACAGGAACTGGTACATTATTATTATTTTTTTTTTTTTTCTAGTTCACACATGTGGTTCTGCAGAAAAGGCTTTGCGAGAAAAACACAGGGGCTACTGGCTTTAGTATTCTGCTCCTGTATCCCCCATAAAAGTCCATATATTGGTCCCCTATTTTTCAGACTGACTCCTGGGGACCCAGGGAAACTGGAGAGTCCGGTCTGGCCTAGTCTTCATCCATGCTGTAGCCCTCTTCGGCTGCCACTCACGCTATAGCTGCTTCACTCTCGTGCTGAAACACTGTGCTTGGTTTATTGTTTTATGACTTTGCAATCAAGTACTCCCTCGGGAGTCAAGATACGGGCATTCACTTCTCTAATGTCCTTCTTTTTCTATAATGGGCGTACTCACACCCAGTTTTTCACTTCCTCTGTTCCTTCGATTAGGAAAACTTCCACATCATCCAACTAAAATATCTGTTCTCTTTTTCCCATCTTACAATTTTTACATTCTCTGTCCTTCTTCAACAATCCACATACTTTCTGATAAACTTTCATTTAACCATTATGCCCGCAAATTCATCCAGTTCTCTGCAATTTCCGTTCATTAGTTCAATCAAGTCCTAAAACTTCTCAGTGTATAATGCAGTTTTTTTCAGTTCTAAACAAGTCTGGTCAGCTGACTTTCACTTCTAGTCCGGAGGGGGTGGACATTCCCCTGTTGCAGAGGTGGCTAGCAAACTACTTGGGAATCTGTAGTCCCCCCCCCTCTCCTGGATTCTGTTTCTCCTAGCAATGCTCTATCCCGGAGGTTGATTTTTTTTTTTTTTTTTAAGGATCCACTTCTCTGCTGTGGGCACATTAGTTCACGCCCACTGGGGGGGGGGGTTTGACATCATCGGTGGACTGGGCTCCATCCCCCCCTTAAGCACTCTGAACTGAACTACTTACAGAGAGAGAGAGAGAGACGAGACAGGATATCTAGAAATTCTGGGGCAAAATCCTGATTGGGACAGAGACATTTCATAATCTTCAGTAAATCCCTTACTGAAATTCTTGATCATACTTGAAAAGACACTTATTATTTCTGTAAACATAGGGCAGGCAGGAAACACTTAGATTGAGCACATACATCCATTATGCTTCTTATAGAGAGAACTATAGCTATCTGTCAGCATGTCTCTGCAAAAGAAATTATTTTTTAGTTCAGGAAGCAAATATTTAAAAGACATTCCGGATATTTTTCATAAAATACAGTACACCTTTCCCCTTTTTTTTTTAAATACAGAAAAGCTAACTGATTTGTTCATTAGTAACCAGCACAGAGGGGAAGCATGCATTCAAATGACTTATACTCATTCATAAAAAGATAAACTTTGTTTTTAAAACTTTTGGTTAAACAGAGCTAGTGAAACCAGAGAAAAAACTAATTATAAATTCATCACGCTTCGATTAAATGAAGAGACTTTTCAAATCGGCAGTCCCTTTTCATTCCTAGGAGAAATCTCCTGCAGTCTCCAGCTGTCTCTCCAGAACCTTTTTTTTTAAGGATATGTGGAAGCCACACCCCTCTGCTCGCGGGGAAACAATTGAACTGTGCTCATAAAAAGAGACTTCTCATTCACATGGACAGAGATGCCAGAAAAAAACAATTTAAATCAATGTTAAGTCGTGATCTAATTACTTTGTAGATCAAAGGAAAAACAAAAACAGTTCTTTATCATTTCCTATTTAAACTGTTTCAGTGCTTACTGAAAATTTGAACATACAGCCGACAGAAATTCCTCTCACTTGGTCCGCAACCCATAAGGGATTAATACAAACTTAATCCTTTTCAGGCTAAACCCAAAAACTATCGGGACCCACAATCCTGACTAAACATTCTTATTAAATGATAAATAAATGATATATATTACATAACCACAGCAGAAGGAACAAAAACATATTAAATAAAACAGGTACAATTTGCCTGAAATAAGCACAAACTACCAGCATTGAGGTTTAAGCCTGCACAAGATTAGAAAGACGACACTAGACATTCTTTCCTTCAGACACGCCCCCTGTCAGTTTTTCACACTGCAGTAGAAAAACTAACTGGGTCAGACCAGCTTTTTGATTTCTAAAAATGACTGTAGGTGTTTTGGGTCTTCATTCTGCTCTATTAATACAATTTCTTAATCAGTGAACTGTCACAAATTACTCAACAGAATAATCTCACATATATAACAAAAGGGAAACTCGCAGTTTCAACAGATAGCAAAAATCAAATACACAGGACAGACAATACACCAAACGCTTCATCCGTTTCGCGACCTAGACGCAGTCACCCGACTAGGAACTGCGCTAGTCCAGAGTCCACTCTCGCTTGGTCCGTGCTGCCAGACCTCTCATTCACACTTCATTCACACAATCATGCTAGCAACGTATCTCAGAATGCATTCCTTTCTATCTATTCTGACTAGTCTTTTTCCCAATTACAAAAAGGATGAGGGTTTCACCCGGCGAATTCCCATGCGGGGTTACTCGGCCCTTCCTTGAGAGGTGATCATGCTCTCTTACCAATTCCCAATATCTCGAGATTACAAATTCCAAGTTCCTGTCTGTTCTGACTAGACTAAATCATGATTTTTTTTTTTTTTTTTTTAAACAGCTGTACCTCGCGAATACTCATGCAAGGATTTTCAAACAAAGACTTAAGTCTTACCAAACAAGAAGGACGATGGCTTCACCTCGCGCATACTCATGCAAGGTTAATAGGACCGTCCTTGAGAGGGGATCAGTGCTCTCATTACCAAATTCCAAATTCCAAGTTCCAAGTTCTCGAGATTACAAGTTACAAGTTTCAAACTGCAGTTCTAACTCATCTGTCTAGACAGGTTTTCAAAACTATACTTACCAGATCTGGTTCCCAAGCTTCTGAGTTGGATCCTGGACTTCCCCGGGTCGGAAGTGTTAGCCAGCTGGACTCAGTGCCTGCCGAGGCCAGGCAGAACTCCCTCCGATACAAGAGGATCGGTGGGCCCAGGGAGATTCCCCTGCGTCGGATTGGCATGGTTCCAACTGGACCAAACCTCAAGGCGAATTACGTGGATTTATTCACTTGAACACTATCCACCACTCGCACTTCTCGGTCAACGCACCAAGAATGTAGCAGCAGATAAGCATGCAATAAATAAATCCAGGAGTCTTTTCAAGGATCCAAGCCAGTTTAATGTGCACATGGCTCAAGCAATAAGCAATTTCAAAATGGCTGAGCAATGGCTTCTAGTAAAACAACAACTTTTATAGCTTTCTTGTCCATTCTAAGCATAGGCAAACTTTTCATTGGTCCCAGTACCCCTCTCACCCATCTATTGGTCCCGGTACTGATATGGCTACCCAATCGGGACTCTGGTCTGGGCCCAGCACCTGGTTGCCCCCCTTCTAGTCCCAATTACAATGGTCAGTGTCTCCAACTTGTTACTTCTCTCCTCCAAGGTCGCTGAGCTTGTTAAAACATATGGGAAGCAGGGCACTGTAACCTTGCTTTTTGCAGAGTTAATTAATTCCATAGAAGCTGTGCTCTCTTATCAGTACCAATTAGAGCTGTTTTCTGTCTTTTATAAGTTTCGTTTCTGCTTAGCTATGTTCAGTTAAACTGAGTTAAGTTTCAATTCTATGGTGTCATCATTCAGGGGGGTTTTCATTCCTCTGGGCCTAACTACAGGCTTCAGTTACAGGTCAAGCTGCTCAGGCCTGTCTGCTTAGTTCAATTAGCATGGATCATAGGCCGTCGCCTACCACAGTATCAAACTTAGAAACTGCACCATTGTTAGAACAGTCCTAAGGGAGGGGGCTGGTTGCTAGGCCCCGGAGGGATCTCTGATTGGACAGGGGCAGGGAGTGTTGGAACCAATGGGAAGTTTGCATGTATCGAGTTGGAACCAATAGAAAGTTCTCATGTATCAAACTGGAAAAGAGGTATAAATGAGTATGTCTCTGTAAAAACTTTGCTCAGTTCCTTTTAAAGCTTTGACTAACTGGGCCATGTGCACAATAAATTGGCTTGGATCTTTGAACAGACTCCTGGTTTTATTTGTTGCATGCTTATCAGCTGCTACAGTCTACAGTAATTATGGGGAGCTAGAAAGTTTAAATGTGTTATTTTCCATAGAAAGTAATGGCTCTTATAGAAAATAATGGAGTCCATTAAAGTCTATGGGCGTTTCCCTGACAACAGCTGAAAATGTAAAACATTCCAGGATAGACAGTTCTAGAATACCAAGACTCATTCACTTGAGGCCCCATTGGCTAATCCATGATGACGCTATGGAAATACCAATAGTAGCACCGTGGAATCTTACAGATGACCCAGGTAACCTGTAAATGTAATAGGAGATCACTTGAGGCTGTCATTGAGCACAGACCTGCTTTTAAGAACTGTGACAGCTAGGGCAAGTGGAAAGTTTTAAGAGTGTGAGAAAATTTGTTTGAATGAGAGAAAATTCTTTAAAAGTAATGACTGGAAGCCCACGTTCTAGTACAGCTATAAGAGAGAGTGTGGTATTTGAAAGAAGTGTTTAAGGAAAAGTTACGGAGCAGTTGTGATAGTGCACTGACTGCTTTCTTTGGCTAACTGTTATCAAAACTAGGATATCTTGGTGTGACAAAAGCAAATATTTGTACAATAGATCTCAAAGAGAGACTCTAATAAAAAGCCATTGGCTACTCTTTGCCTTCTATCAAAACGTCAACCAATAAGAACAATAGGGGTGTCCCACTAATTCAAGGGAACCTCTTCGTCTCTTGGATGACATCACATGAGGCTGGACCAATCAACTTCTTTGTTGAGACCCATAGGGGACACTGTCTTTAACCGGTATATCCAACTTTGTTCACATTTTTAGAGCATACCAGTCCGATTACGACCTCTGGGATCAGAAGGAATATGGTCAAGAATTGACCAACGAAGATCTTGAAAAACATGGTTATGTAACAAACAGTACTCTACTATCGGGGCAGATTCATCTTTCCGCCGGAGATGCGATGCATGTTCCCCCAAACAAATCTTAATCTTAAAAGCAATATTAAAGCTACTGCAATGCAGGGTGCATGGGGAAAAGAAGAAGTGCTCTGGATTGTGTTGGAAAGAGGAGATGGCACTGTCATCCATACTTCTGTAGTCTACAGACCTCTGACTCAAATCAAAGAAATAGATAACGAATTGATTATAGATATTGCCAAGATAGCCACAAAGGGGGAAGTGATCATATCTAATGGGCAGACTAGATAGACCATACTGTTTTTTCTGCCATCATTTACTATGTTACTATGTAGTCTGCCCAGTAAGATGGCAATAGTAGGCGCATCTGCCGCTCCATGCAGGTCACCCCTCCACATGTCTTTGTTTAGGGGTGAACCCACCGCTCCGTGTAGGACACCCCTGTTTGTTGAGAAATTAGATAGTTATGTTTATTTTGATTGTATCCTGTTGCTTTAAAGGGATCCACTGTGTCTGTCCCATGCCATTTTGAATTCTGTCACTGTATTTGCCCCCACCGCTTCCATCAGGAGGGCATTCCAAGCATCCACCACCCTTTCAGTGAAAAAGCATTTCCTGACATTGCCTTTCAGTTTACCCCCTTGCAGCTTCATGTTATGCCCTCTAGTTTTACAGCTTCCCCCTCTTTGGAAGAGGTTTGTTTGTTCATTAATTTTCTTTAAGAATTCAAATGTCTGAATCATATCTCCCCTAGCTCTCCTCTTCTCCAGAGTGTACATATTTAGGTCTTCAAGTCTCTTCTCATAAGGCTTCTGACGCAGGCTCCAAATCATTTTGGTCGCCTTCCTCTGAACCGTTTCCAGTCTTTTTACATTCTTTGTGAGATATGGTCTCCAAAACTGAACACAGTATTCCAAGTGAGGCCTCACCAGTGACTTATATAGTGACATTAGTACCTCTTCCTTTCTGCTGGTAATTCCTCTTTGTATGCATCCCAACATCCTCCTGGCTTTTGCCACTGCCTTGTCGCACTGTTTTGCCACCTTGAGATCCTCAGAAATAATCACACCAAGGTCCTACTCCTGGTCTGCGCACACCAACCCTTTGCTCGTTATTGCATACATTTCCCTTGGATTTCTGCTTCCCAAGAGCATGACACTGCACTTCTTTGCATTAAATCTTAACTGCCAAGCATTAGACCATTCTTCCAGCTTTTGTAGATCTTTCCTTATGTTATCCACTCCCTCAGGGGAGTCCACTCTGTTGCAAATTTTTGTGTCATCTGCAAAAAAGACAGACTTTTCCATTCAGTCCTTCAGCAATATCACTCACAAATACATTGAACAGTGCCAGGCCCAGGACCGAACCCTGGGGCACCTCGATAATCACCCTCCTTTCATTCGAGCAAGCTCCCTTTAACATCACCTACCGTCATCTGTCACTCAACCAATTTCTGATCCAATTCACCATCTTGGGACCCATCCTAAAACTATTGAGTTTATTGATAATCCTCCTATGAGGAACAGTATCAAAGGCTTTGCTGAAATCCAGGTAGATGACATCCATTTTATGCCCCTAATATAGTTCTCTTGTCACCCAATCAAAGAACTCAATCAGATTTGTTTAGCAAGATCGTCCTTTGGCAAAACCATGTTGCTTCAGATCATGCAACTTGTTGGTTTTGAGAAAGTTCACTATTCGCTCTTTCAGGAGCGCCTCCATTACTTTTCCCGCCACCGAGGTAAGGCTCACTGACCTTCCCTGTCACCACTTTTGTGAAGAGGTACCACATCAGCCCTTCTCCAATCCTGAGGAACTTCTCCTGTTTCCAAGGATCTATTGAAAACATCCTTTAAAGGCCCTGCAAGAACCTCTCTGAGGTCTTTCAGTATCCTGGGATGTATCCCATCCGGTCCCATGGCCTTGTCCACTTTCAGTTTTGCAAGTTGTTCTAACACATCATCTTCAGTGAATGGTGTGGTATCTACTTCATTCCCATTTTTATATTTGGGAGTCACAGGTGGTCCTTCTACAGGATTTTCTTTAGTAAAAACAGAGCAGAAGTATTTGTTTAGCAATTTCTCTTTTTCAATGTCACTTTCCATGAGTCCGTTCCCAGCACTTCTGAGTCCTGCAATTCCACCTCTGATTTTCCTCCTCTCCCGAATATACCTGAAGAAAGTTTTATCACCACATTTCACATCTTTAGCCATCTTTTCCTCTGCCTTTGATTTTGCTTTCCTTATTTCTCTTTTTGTCTCTTTTAGTTTGATCCTGTATTCCTTTCTGTTTTCCACTGTTTGCAAGCTTTTGAATTTTGTGAAAGCTGTGTTTTTTGCCTTTATTTGAGCAGCCACCTCTTTGGAGATCCAAATAGGTTTCCTTCTCTTGTTTTTATTTACTTTCCTTACATATTTATCTGTTGCCCCTTTTATTGCCACCTTTAGTTTAGCCCATTCCAATTCCACTTCCCTTATCCCCTGCCATCCTGCAAACTCCTCCTTCAGGTACTTGGCCATTTTACTGAAGTCAGTGTTTTTGAAGTCTAGGACTTTGAGATTGCTATGATTAGACTGCACCTAGGCTTTTATCTCAAACCACACCGTGTGATGATCGCTGCTGCTCACAGGGGCACCCACCCGGACATTCGACACGCTATCACCGTTGGTGAGCACTAATCCAGCATTGAGCTTTCCCTGGTTGGTTCCATCACCATTTGTCTAAGTAACGCATCTTGGAAAGCATCCACAAGTTCTTTACTTCTCTCCAGATTTGCAGAAGGAGTCGTCCAATCCATATCGGGTAGATTAAAAGTCACCCAAAATGATCACTTCCCCCTTTGTGGCTATCTTTGCAATATCTATAATCAATTCGTTATCTATTTCTTCGATTTGAGTCGGAGGTCTGTAGATTACACCAGAATGGATGACAGTGCCATCTCCTCTTTCCAACACAATCTAGAGCACTTTTTATTTTCCCCACATCCTTTATTTTCAAATAGGCAGGGACAGTACAGGAGTCTGAATCAGCTGACAGCAATTGAGGATCTGTTAATTGTACAAAACATTTTTGCTAAAGAAATAGTTATAATTAGCTTAGTTATGGTTTTCCTTTATTTATTTTTAAAATGAGGTAGTAAGTGATTTCCCTCAGCCATAACGTGTTCCAGAAAGACAGCATCAGGAGCAGAGCAAACCAGAAGGAGCAACATGGATCGATGAGCACCATATTGAACTAATCAGTGTCAAGATAAGTATACAGCAATAGACATTTTTTTGTTTTTTGTTTTTTATACTGTGGCCAGAGGTTGTTTTTTGAGGAGCAGATGCAAACAAACAAAACTAAAACATGGACATTATGTTTCTTATATATTATTTTTTTTTAATATAAGGACAGACCCACAGACAAACAATATACTTGAATATACTTACCTGATTGTTGAAGGTCAAAGCTGTAAAAGAAAAGCAACACAAAGTATCAGTCCTTAGGTTGTGCAATATATAAGAATGTAAAATCAAAGTTTTCTATTTAAAAAAGAATGGTAGATATTATCTGGGGTGAGCTGAGCATATCCAAAAGAGGTATAACTGAGGAATAAAAAAGAAACAAAATATAATTGTCATACATTGCTGCAATAGAATAATTTGTTTTTGCAAAGGTGAACAATAGTTACTTCTATCCAGGGCCGGATTTGCCTATACGCCAGGTACGCCATGGCGTAGGGCCCACAGCTGGCAAGGGCCCACCGGAGGGCTTTAGAGGGAGCCGGGGAAGCCCGCGCAAGGCCCCGGCTCCCTCTGTACAGCCGCCAGCCTGAAGAGCCTTTTCCTTCATGCTGGCGGCTGTTTCTGTGAAGCCGCGAATGCTGGGAAAGGTTAAAGGTTCAGACCACAGTTGCTCAGCTACAAAGAAACTTTTTATTTGGCACAGCAAACAAATGGTTATAGATGCAGATAGCAAGTGCCTGTCTGAGGGACAGTGGGGCAGCCTTCTCTCTGCAAGGGGAGAAAAGAACTGCCCAAGACCCTCTAAAATTGCTGTCTTATATATACCTCTCTGCTTCAAATTCTAAATAGTTTCAGCAAATTCAGCATAAATTCTTAGGTGTTTGCAGGCTTCCTGCAAAGCTCTTTCCAGGGCCTCCTATGTTTATGCAGCTGGATCTGCTGATCAAGGCTTGCCTATCTATGCAATCAATCATAGCCCTCTGCCTCCTCCTGTGTTTTTCCATCTGCTGGCACCAATTGAAACCTTCAGGGCAAGAGCATTAGTTGAATTCCTGGCTTGACCTGTTTGAACCTAGGCTTGTATCCTTGGACACTTCTGTCCAAAGTATAGCTTTTTTAGGCTTTATAACAGTAGTAAGCTGCATGTACTCTTTTCCTGTTGCCCACCTGTTTTGTGCCAACCATATGTTGCTGTGTATGTTTCAAACAGGCCAGAGTGCAGTTATAAGGCAGATATATATGCAATCATAAGGCAAACATATAAAGCAGATCTGAGCTGATTATCCCTTTATTCCAATTATCCCTTCAATCCTCAAAACATAGCAATTTACTTAAGGGACAAACATACTGAACTCAATCAGATCGTCACGCTGCTTATAATACAAGATTCAACCTGCACAAGAATGTGGGGAACAGTCAGTATACCATCTATCCAGCAAATTGAGGATATAATATCCTCCCTTAACACCACCATATTACCAGCAGACCCATGCCCTGTCCCAAGGATAAAGTCAACAAAGGAACACCACAAACATTTCATACACATGATAACAACCACATCTCTTGCACGAGGCTATATGCCAGCGACACTCAAACAAGCAACCATATGGCCAATACTCAAGAGCACATCATTCAACAAAAATGACCAAGCAGCATATCTCCTAATCTCTAGACTGACATTTATGACTAAAGTTATAGAAAAAGCAGTTCAAAAGCAATTACAAGACCATATAGACTGACACGCACCATTGGACCCCCATCAGCATGGGTTCAAACCCAACTATGGCATAGAAACACTGTTATCATCACTCTTTGATAGCATCATTAGGGGCATAGATAACATCAAAACAGGATTTCTCCTTGTATTTCTGGATATATCAGCTGCCTTTGACACCATATCCCATGCCATCATGCTGCAATGTCTCCAGAAATTGGTCTATACAACACCATATTAAAATGGTTCCAAGCTTACCTAAGTAACCAGAAACAACAAGTCAAGTGTGGAATGAACAGATCCATTCCTTTCCCCATACAGCAAGGAGTACCACAGGGATCATCAATTTCTTCACTCCTATTTAACATTTACATACAGCCCATCTGCAAACTCATTGAAAAACACAAAATTCAGTACTGATTATAAGCCGACGATATCATGGTATTCACCCCCATTGAAATGCACAATCTGAACATCTCAGCCATAACCAAATGCTTGGAGGACATGATCACCTGGCTCAGCAACAACAATCTATCTGTAAACTACATGAAGACAGAAACACTCTTCATTACAAGAGATGCCTCATTCATCCCACCACAATCAATCAATGTACTACAAAGGTCCATAACAGTAAAAAATGAGGTCCGATACTTAGGAGTCATCTTAGACCAAAACCATACCATGCAGTCCCACATAAATAAGACCACTGCTAACGTCTACTACAAAATAAAAGTTATCAGGAGACTAAAACTAGTCCTAAGCCAAGAGCACTTTAGAACAGTATATCAGGCTGTAATTACTCCAAAACTAGATTACTTCAACTCACTTTACCAGGGGCTCTCAAAATAAACCATTCTTCCACTCCAAATAGACAAAACACAGCTGCATGAATCATCACCGGAACATCAAAACATTAGCCACATACTCAACCATTTACATTGGCTCCTAATATACTCTTGCATCAGGTTCAAGATGACGATTAAGATCAAAATCATACATCACTCCTCGCAGACATCTTGCAGGACCTAATTTAAAATTAGGTATGTGAACCAGGAGAAATATCAACAAGCATATGATTATAATGCCCAACGAATACCAACGATCCATGAAATCTACATCTAGAAGTGTGATTTCACTATATGCCCCCGTGGTATGGAACTCCCTCCCAGAAGACATGCGAGCCATGACAGACATCAAAGACTTCTGTAAGAAACTGAAACCATCACATAACCTCCCATCCAAATAAGGTTCTGCACCCCCCCCCCCGACAGACCATTTATGAACAATGACTATCCTGCGTCAAAGAACTAAGTTGTATCCTATGCCAAAGACCTAAATTGTACATATGTTATGCCTATTAAGTTTCACTGTACTTAGGTTTTACCTGTTAACCTGCTCTGCATGCCAACTTGCCTTCATCTGTGTTCCTTGTTTATTGTATACAGTGAAGTTACAATGTAAACTGCTTTGATTGAAAGATAAGGTGGCATAAAAAAAAACCTGGTTAAATGAATAAATAATTTCAATCTGAATCTAAGTTGCTTTGTTGCATGTTAAACGTCAAGGTTCAACACTTTATTTCTCTTTGTGAAAGCAAACTGATGACACTGTTGAATCTAGTTTGACCTTACCTATTCAGTCACTGATACAAATGAAGTGGGAAGGTTTCAAGACCATGCAAGCTTACATTTGTCTTCACACATAGACGGTTGATTATATAACTATCCTTTTTGTGAGTAATTTTATGTCACCTAGGGTGAAAGGGCAATTAGGTGCCTCTTTGAGGCCTATTTTATAAAGACACATGGATGTCAAGGGGGGGTCATTTTAAAAGGCTTAGTCATGATTTAGGATGTCTGAAGATGTGCACATGGACGTTGAAATCACAGAGATGTCTCTGAAGCTATTCCATAAATGACATTTACAGACGTCTCCAGTACAAGGATATTCAAGTAGGCAAGAGGTGTGATGGGGAGGTGCAACGGACGTACACGTCCCTGTTCAATTTCAGGAGTGATGGGGGAGATCTGCAGCCATGTCCATATTTAGACCTGCTGCAGACATGAATAGGCATCTGGAAAGTGCTTGTTTTGGCCTTAAAACATCCAGAATGCACTTGGACATCCCATTGTAAAATGTGTCTTTGCTGAGTATTAGCACAAACCCTGCAAATATCATAGCAGGAATGTACCCGCATATATGTACCCCTGCTCAGGGTACATATATGTGGGTGAAATACCAACATAGGTAAGTATGCATGTACTTCGCAACTCTACCCAAAATCTGCACAAACTCTATCTACCCCAGAACACTTATACATTTGTGGGTAAATTTATAAAGGCCCTTTTCATGCACAAAACTAGATTCTACACACAGGAATTTCTAAATTTATTCTCCACATGCCTATAGTCATTTCTAATAATACATAATTCCCATAAGACTACAACTAATTTCATGCAACATACTGTCTTCTAAATGTGATCTTTTGAAATACGGCTGAATAGACTTTGATAGGCAGACGACCAACAAACTCCAATGTGAAAAAAGAATATCTATTTAGGCAGGTTTAATAATAATTACTGGAGATCCACAGACAGATAATTTCTCTTGGCACAAGGACCCTAATGAACAAGGAACTGGACTTTTGAAGCTGAGGATATATATATACACACGTATATATATATATATATATATATTCCTCAAGCAAAAGATGATGGAAAATAAGTCATCTAAATTATCTGCAGATTCAAAATATTAAAAGGTCACTTAATTATCTTCCGTTCCTGTTCTTAGCATACAAATAAGGCATGGTGACTGGTACACTGAGAGAAACATGATTGTATAGAGCCTACCCAGTAGATAATTACGTGATTAGATGACAATTTATCAGCTAGCTCAGAAGAAATTAGTAAAGATAATAAGACACTTTTTTAGCACTATACAACTACATTTAGGATCATGAGATACCTCCCTTATGATTTTCTACTATTGGGAGGGGCAGTGGAATGCATTCTTGGCTGTGAGTCTAAGTAAAACCAATGTCTATCCCAGTTCTTCCAGTATTTCTAATTGCTGATGCTGTATGAGGAGAAGGCTGGTTGGTTCATGGATCATCTGGTCCACTCCGTTATGCTGCTTATGGTTGCAGGCAACCTATCGGTATTATAGTTGAAAGTAATGTGCAGTCAGATGTGGGCTGCAATATTTTCCCCATTCCTCCAAGTTCAGCCTCCCTTAGATAAGTCGACTTCTCCCCCTCCCCTGTCACCATCTAGGCCCCCTCTTATGAGTAATGCCTTTGAAAATTCAGTTTCCTTATTTATCCCAAGATTGTTTAAACTTTGTTACAGTATAACTGCTACCACCTCATCTGGTAAATTATTCAAGATCGTATCTATTTTCTCTTCGGTTCCTATAAGAGAAGGACACAGATAGAAGGGATTTACCTGGTGAGTGGAGTTTCTAAGGAGGAAAGGTAGTGAGGAGCCGCACAATAAGAGAGGACAGGTAGTGAGGAACCGCACAATGAATGCACTAATAGGTCAGTAGGAGATGTTTGAACTGGATGTGGAAAATGATAGGGATCCATTGCAGTGATTTGAGAAGAGGGGTTATGTAAGCATAGTGACATTGGTGGAAGATTAGCCATATGCTGAGTTTTAAATGGATTGAAGGAGAGAGAGAGATGATTCAGGAGGAAACCAGTGAGAAACAGACTGCAATAGTCTAAATGATAGGAGGTGACTAAAGAGTAGATAATATGTTCAGAAAGGAAGGAAGGAATTTTGCTGATGTTATAGGGAAAGAGAGATGAGTCAAAATGATCCCAAAGTTGCAAGCTGAGAAAACCAGAAGGATGGTAGTGTTAGCCACAGAAAGAGAGAAAGGAGGAAGAGGGGAGGTAAGCTTAGGGGGGAAGATAAGGAATTCTGTCTCAGCCATGTTCAATTTCAGATGGTGGCAGGATATCAAGGCAGCAACATAAAGCAAACAGGCTGAAATATAGGCTTGGATTCCTGAAGAGATTTCAGGTGCAAAGAGGTAAATCTGAGAGTTATTAGGGTAAAGATGGTAATGAAAGCCATGGGGAAAAATAAGAACACTATTGGAATGAGTATAGAGTTTGAAAAGAAGAGGACCCAAGATTCCTGAGGTACACCTACTGAAAGTGAGATAGCAATGCAGGAAGATCCACCAGAACATACACTACAGGTGTGGCAGAAGATTTAAGAAAAGCAAGATAGAACAGAACCCCTAAATCCAAGCAAGAACAGGGTATCAAGGAGAAGGTGGTGATCAACAGTGTCAAAAGCAGCAGACAGGTCAAGTAAAATGAAGACTGGGTAAAGGCCCTTGGACTTGGCCAGAAACAGGTCACTGAAGAGTCTGGTATGGACCATTTCTAAAGAATGTAGAGGATGAAAGCCAGATTTAAGAGGATCCGGAATGGCTTGAGAGGAAACAAAGTCAAGGCAGTGGTGGTAAACCAAATGTTTGAATAGTTTGGATGTAAAAGGAAGGAAGGTGATGGGCCAATAATCAGAAGGACAGGTAGGATCTAGTGAAGGTTTTTTGAGGAAAAGTGTAACCACTGCATGTTTGAATTCAGGAGGAATAGTTGCAATGGAAAGCAATAGGCTGAGAATATGACTGAGGGAAGGGATGATAGCAGGAGAGATAGAGCTTAATAGGTGGGAATTGGATCATAGAAGCAGGTAGTGAGCGTGGAGGAGGAAAAAAAGATGTGTAGTTTCCTCTTCAGTGATATTAGAAAAGGAAGAAAGGGTGACAGGTGTTGAAGAAGTGACCCTGTGGAGAACTCAAGACTAATTTTGTGTTCTTTATCATGGAAGTATTCAGCCAAGGTCTGGGTAGAAAGTGAAGGATGGGTGGGAGCTGAAGACACTTTGAGGAGAAAATTGATCATTACAAAGAGACAGCAACAGTCAGAGGGAAAATAATTTGTCGGATGAATAGAGTATTCTTGCTTGGCAAGCACAAAGGCAGACTAGAAAAAGGTTAGCATGAATTAGAAATGTAGAAAGTCTGCATTGGTATGAGATTTGAGCCAAAGGCACTCAGCAGAGTGGGCACAGGAACATAAGTAGCATATTATAGAGGTCAACCAATGCTGAGGTACAATTTATTTATTTATTTATTTACAGTTCTTATATACCGCGCTTTTTGGTACCAACGCGGTTTACAGTTAACAATTTTTTTTTTTTATGCCTCAATAATGCCTCAATATGCCTCACAGGGCATGGAATGGGAGAAGCAAGATTATCTAAAGCGGAGGAGAGTATAGTATTATAGGAAGAGACTGCCTCATCAACAGAGGTGAGAGAGTCGAAGAGAGAGGAGATGAGACAGCAGTGGAGAGATAAGAGGGGTTAATCGCCTATAGATTCCTTTATGTGTTGATGGAGACAAGATGAGATTGTAGTTGGAGTGGAAGGTTAAAAGTAAAAATTAACATAGGATGGTCAGATAGATGAAGAACTGAGGTGGATAAGTTTGAGCACGAGCAGACGGAGAAAAACATGTCAAGGCAGCAGCCCTATTGGCCAGTAGGAGCAGTAGAACACAGCTGGAGGTTGAATGAGGAAGTTAAGGCAAAGATATTTGGGGCATAAGAGTCAGAGGCATCATCAACATAAATGTTAAAATCCCCAAGAATGGGAAGATGGGCCCAGAACAAAGGAAAACCAGAAGTCAATCAGTTAGAAAGGAAGAGGCGGACTTGTCAGGAGGTCAATAAATAATGGCTACCCAAAGAGGCATTAAAGTAATTCCATGGTTAGAGTGGACTTCAAAGGAAGAAAATGAGTGATACTGAGGTAGTAGGAGAGTTTGAAACTGGCATAAAGGAGTAAAAAGCAATCCAACACAACCATCGTGGCCAGTCAGGCAAGGTTTATGGGAGAAAGGTAGCCTCTGTGACAGAAGATAGCAACTGAAGAAGAGTCTTCAGGGAGAAGCCAAGTCTCAGTGAGAACAAACAGATGTAGAACATTAAAAATAAAGAGGTTATGACTGCAGGTAAGTTTTTGGAGACAGAGTGGACATTCCACGGGACACATGAGAAAGGAGAGAGATATGGATGAGATTAGAGGGGTTGTGGCTGAATTTGCATAAGGAAGAAAATGTTGAAGCTCAAGAGTGGATCACAGGGTAGAAGACAAAATGGCAGAGAGCTGAAGAGGGTAAGGAGTGAGTGATAAGGACTAGGGGTTTGGAGTTGTTAGAATGGAGGGAAATATTAGGGAGAATTAACATTAAGAAGAAAGAGCAATGTGGAGCCACAGACAGAAGAGAGTGCATATCAGAGGAGATATGATAGAACATGAAAGAGGCAGGGAAGAAGCCCCAGTGGGTTGTGCTGCATCTGAGAGCAATAGTCTTAATGAGACCCAGGAATGCTATATAAGAGATGTAAACTATAGATTGGGTAGGTGAGGGGAAAGTGGGAGTGAAATAAAAGAAAGTCAGTACTTGAGAAAGGAAGTCACAAAGTTTAGTGCTGGAGACTAGGGTGTAATGGAGTATATAGAATGTTATGCATCCCTCTCCAGGAAAAGCTATGCTACCAACAGAATCTGGGATGGCTATAGGGGAGGGAGATGGGGAGGGGGAACCTAGGGAAAAAAACCCTTGGAGATCGCTCAGAGCTCAGTGGTAGTGACCCAAATACAATGGGTCCCCTTCCCAGAGTAGGGGAAGATTCAAGGAGCTTCAGGAGGGCCCAGAAAGAGAATGAAACCCTTTAACATGCCTGACAGTGGGTTTTGGAGGTGGATGGGTTTCCAGTAGATAACAGAAAGTTTCCTGCAGAACCCTTTCCCTATTTTGTGCTAAAGAAAGATTTATTATTCAGAGTGGTCTAGAGGGCCCTAGATGGGGAAGAGATAGAATAAATGATAGTTTCCCGCCCTATTGTCAGCAAATGTTATTGTTGGCTCATAACTATTTATTAAAAGGATACCTTGGGGTGGAGAATACACTAGAGCATGTTTTAGCCTGATTTTTATGACCCAGGGTTGATAAACAGGTGCAGCTAAATTGCCAGTCATGCCCCACCTGCCAACTTCATAACCCTATAACCCTGCCAGAGTCCAACCTGCCCCTCTAGTGCCTATATCTTTCATTTGAAACCCCTTTTTGAAAGAGTGGCCATGGACCTAGTAGGTCCCATGGAATGAACCATCCGAGGCAACAAGCATATTTTAGTCCTACTAGATTACTCTGTATAGTCATGGCTTTAGCCAACATGGCTTTAGCCAAGAAAGGTCTTGTCTTACTAATCTGTTATGTTTTTTTGAAGGTGTGAATAAACAGGTAGACAAAGGTGAGTCGTTTGATATAGTGTATCTGAATTTTCAGAAGGCCTTTGACAAGGTCCTTCATGAGAGACTCTTGGTGAAATTAAAGAGTCATGGGAGTTGAGGAGGCGGAGCCAGCTGGGTCCAAGATGGCTGCTTAACAACTGAGCTCCCTGATTCCTATAAAGAATCCTGTCCCCTTCTGTTCTATTGATACCCCACACCTGGATTTTGCAGCTTAGCGAGTGAAGCAATGTCCTCCGGTAAACCCACGCGGCTCGATTTCCCAGCGGCTGCAAGCGGTGGGGTGAAAAGAGCTAAGGCCGACCCACCCTCTCCACAAAAGCTGGCGAATCCCAAAGAGAACTCCGTGGGCCTGCAAGAAATTCTTTCTGAAATCCGAGCAGTGCGGGAGATGCTAGCCGAGAACAGTGAAACGCTCCGGGAAGTGCAAACGGACATCACGGAATTGAAAGAGCTGAAAGCGCAAGTTGCTACCCTGGCCGGTAACTATACTCGTTTAGAAGGGAAAGTTGCTGCGCATGAGGAGAGGTTGCCGCAAGTGACGGCTAACTCCAAAAGGATAATTATATTGGAACGGAGTCTGGAAGACCTGAATAACCGAACGAGACGGAATAATATTAGAATTGTGGGAGTGCCGGAAGGTGCGGAGGGCTCCAATATGATTCTTTATTTGACCTCGATGATCCCTAAACTACTGAGAATCTCCTTTGAAGTGCCATTCGAGATTGAGAGGGCACACAGGATTCCAACGCAGCCAGGCCCTAATGTCCGGCCCCCTCGCCCAATTATACTATGTGCCCTCCGACATTCTCAAGTCACGCAGATCTTTGCGGCAGCAAGAGCTGCTCCCTCTCTCATAGTCGACGGGCAAAGGGTGTCCTTCTTCCCGGACTTTCACAAAGCTACAGTTGAAAGAAGGAAACAGTTTTTGGCTCTTCGTCCCCGTCTGCAATCTTTAGGGGCTCGTTACGGCCTTCTGTTTCCTGCAAGACTCCGGGTTACCTTACATAATCAAACGCGCACGTTTGAGGATCCCGCTGCTCTGGGAGTCTTTGTGGAGGAACAAGAAGCCTTGAAGATGAGCTGAAGATGCCGATACAGAGCTACTGTGGACATGTCCGCTGCGGAAACTACCATGAGTGACCCTGAATGAAGCCTCGATGGTGGTAGCGGTCAGGCCGCCTATGTACTTTAATCCTTACTGTTATAGGGTCATTTGTTCTAGTTTATGAGGGACTCTTTACTTAGACTCTCTTAGATTAAGTACTTAACTGGATGTGTGGGTTTTGATAGACTAGTTTTGGGATAGATGTGCTCGCATAACCTAAAAAAAAAAACCAAAAAAAAAAAAACCAAATCATTCATAATAACAAACAAAATAAATATTTGATATTAAGGGGCATTGGGGAAACAATCAGGTGGGGTTTTTCAGAGACCCTTTAGTTTTGATTTGTAAAGGGGAATGATTTCTTTGATTGACGGGCTCAGGGTTTGGGCAGTGCTCGAGGAATGCTGTCTCACCCGGTTTTTTCCCGTGTTTGGGGTTTTTGGTGTCTCCTTTGGGTGGCAGTAGTTCTGTCTTTCCTGTGTCCTATAGTTATGGTGTACTATGTATTGTAATTCTGGTGTCCTTTCCTTTTTTATTAATACAGATCTGTTTATCTCGGCTGTCCCATGAGCTCACTTAAATTTCTGTCATTGAACGTGAAGGGAATCAACAATCCCATTAAGCGTAAAAAGATTCTGTTATACTGCATGAAGGAGCAAGCTGACGTGGTTCTCTTGCAAGAGACCCGTCTGCCATCTAAGGAAGCTCTCAAATTGGGCTTGGGCAATTACGTTTTAGTCGCACACTCTCCTGCGGTTCACAAAAAGAATGGTGTTATTATTTTAGTTAAGAAAAAATTGCTACCTGTGATAGAGACGTCTCATGCTGATATGGATGGTAGATGGTCCTCGGTCCTACTTCAAATAAGTGGGAAGAAGCTGGCCATTTTAAATTTGTATGCTCCTAACGTTGATGATGTAACCTTTTTTCATAGCATTGCGGAGGAGCTGCTGTCCTTATCTACATACGATGTCATTGTGGGGGGGGATTTCAATCTGATTTTAGATCCCCTGCTGGACTGTCAGCCTTTTCGTTCATATAAAGCGGGCCATGCGCCTTCAGTGGTTCGTGCTATAATGCATGATATGGGTCTGTCTGATATCTGGCGTCTACAGCATCCTAGTGAGAAGGATTTCACTTTCTTCTCTCTCCCCCATAAATCGCATTCGCGGATAGATTATTTTTTAGTTGCCAAAACTTTAATTCCTTTGGTTACGCAGTCTCATATACAACCGACGCAAATATCTGATCATGCGGCCATTACCTTCTCTCTTTCCCTGGGGGAGCAGGAAGCTCACCGTTCGAGATTCTTTTTCAATAGATCCCTTTTGGGCGACAGAGGGTTTTGTGATCACATCAAACAGGCCATAAGAGAGTATTTTGAAGTGAACCTTATGGGAGAAACGTCAGGTTGGGCCTGGTGGGAGGGCTTTAAAGCTACCATCCGTGCCAAAATCACTAGTTATTCCATTTCATTGCATAGAACAAGGAAAGCCCAACTAGCCGCTTTGGATTCACAAATTAAAGCAGGGGAGAGACTGTTGGTCTCTAGAACTGATCCTGGTATTCTGCTTCGCCTCCAGAGGTTGAGGTGTCAATATAACCAAATCTTAAGTGCGGAGGCGTCGCAACAGATTCTGCACCAGCAATCTAGATATTATGCTGAAGCCAATAAGGCAGGACGAATGTTGGCTCAGACTTTGACGCCTCGGGCTGCCCGGACTAGAATAGAAGTCCTTCAAGGGGACGGACAGGAACCGTTGACAAAGAGCTCAGATATAGTAGAGGCCTTGCGTTGTTTTTACGCTAGCCTATATACGTCTGAGACCCGAATGGAGTCTGATGATTTTCATACTACCTTTGGCCACCTTTCCCATCCCATACTCTCTGAGACTCATCTCAGGGGGCTTGAGGCCGATATAACCGCCAGAGAGCTTCAAGATGCTATCAAGGCCGGGAAAGTAGGGAAGGCGGTAGGCCCAGACGGTATCCCTTGTGAATTTTACCAAGTTTTTGCGACTGAGTTGACCCCGTACATGTTGGATTACTTCGATCTGCTGGTGGCTCAGTCGCCCGCAATTGGTGCGTTTAACGACGCAACAATTGTGGTAATTCCCAAGCCGGATAGAGATCCCCAGAGAGTAGAGAACTACCGGCCAATCTCTTTATTAAATGCTGATTACAAACTCTACGCTTCTATCCTGGCGAAAAGGCTATCAACTGTTATGGCAGATCTTATTCATCCTGATCAATGTGGTTTTATGGCGGGTCGTGCCACTTCTGACAATGCGCGGCTTCTCCTAGATCTATTCCTTATTGCAGAGAATCAGGTTGATCCAATGATGGGCTTATCATTAGACGCAGAAAAGGCCTTTGATCGTCTGGAATGGGCCTTCTTGTTTCAGTCCCTAAGATGGTTCGGCTTTGGTGAGAACTTTATACGTTTAATACAGGTCCTATACACGAATCCAACGGCTCGAATCTTTGCTAACGGCTCTCTTTCTTCCCCTTTATTGCTGCATAGAGGAACCAGACAAGGATGCCCTCTCTCACCCTTATTATTTAATTTAGCCCTCGAACCTTTGATGCTTCTTATCCGCTCCCAAAAAGAGATTTCTGGTGTCAAAATAGGTGATCTGGAAGTTAAAATTTCAGCTTATGCTGATGATCTGTTACTTTTTGTACCCCCTTCCTCCATTGGCTGCCTGTTAACTGCTTTTGACACTTATTCCAGTCTATCGGGTTACAAAATAAATTGGTCTAAATCTGTAGCCTTTCCCCTAAATAAATGGGCTTTTCAAGCTATGCTGGGCCCTCACCCCTTTGTGTGGGCCCCCGCCGAAGTCAAATACTTAGGTGTGCGTTTCTTGAGAGACTTAGATGATTTAATTGATATCAACTCCAGGATCCTGGTGGAGATGGTCCAGTCCTTCGCTAAACAATGGTCCCCGTTGCATTTAACATGGTGGGGCAGATTAGAATCCATTAAAATGGTCTTGACGCCGAAAATTAATTATGTTTTGGAAATGCTACCGGTTAGCTTCCCTCCCAAGGTTTATCGTTCCATTGAACGTCAGTTAGTTAACTTTTTGTGGCACGGTAAGCCTCCCAAAATAGCGACCTGTAAATTAAAGGCAAAGAAATTTCAAGGTGGGGTTCAATTTCCTGATTTCAGGAACTATCATTATGCGTTTCGTCTCAAGCAAGGTGCTCTTTGGTGCGTGGCGGATCACCAGTACGGGCCTCCCACTTGGTTGGAGGTGGAAAAACGAATAGCTGCTTCAATCCCCATTGCGAATGTATTGGGCATGAAATGGCCAGACTCCTTCCCATTAGCTAGAGTAATGATTTCTTCACAGGAGGCATTTCTCGCTTTAGACCAGTCCTTGGGGCAGAACACCGCTTTTTCCCGACAAACTCCTATCTGGTACAATACCTGCTTTAAAATTGCCCAGCGAGTTGTCTCCTGGGGAATTTGGCAAACTAGTGGAATCTGGACATTGGGTCATTTAGCGACTCCCTCGTGCTGGAAAACGTTTTCGGAGCTTCAGCGAGAGTTCGGCATACCAAATGCTTGTTATTTCCAATGGCTACAATTAATTCATTGTTTGTCAAAGGCGAAGGTAAAAGTATCAGCTCTTTCTCCGGAGTGGGAATTACAAAAAGCGGTGGTAGAGTGCAGCTACGGGAAGGGGGTTGCTTCCTGGTTTTATGCTATCTTTCGGGATTGTGCCCCCCATCGTTTAGTTGGGCTTGAGATGACATGGGATAGTGACCTAGGATTTCATGTACCAGCAACCGTCTGGGAAAGGATTTGGCGGCAGGTGAATAGAGTATCTCGGGGGGCCGGGATCACTCAGTCCCTATATTTTCTAATCCATAGAGTTCACATTACCCCGGTAAAGTTATCCAAATGGAATAAGGAAACCCAGAACGCTTGCTGGACTTGCCATCACAGGCCGGCTACTCTCCGGCATATGCTGTTTGATTGCCCTCACGTTCAATTTTTCTGGTCTAGAGTTTGGGATAGGATTCAACAGATTCTTTGTTTACAAGAACGACTAACTTGGCGAACTGTAATCCTGCGTTCAACAGATGAGCATATAATGGTAACTAGAGATAGAAGATTTTTGTTTAACTTTATGATGGCTACAGCCATTAAACTGATTCTCAGTTGTTGGAAAGATTCCTCTCAATTGGATGACATTCACTGGTGGAATCTATTTTGTTTGTATGCTAAATATGAGAAAGAATGTGATCAATCCTGTTTTCCTTTGCGACATAACACTTTTAGGGCATCTGTTGGACGGGATTCGGGCACCGGGACTCCGCAGAAGTGTAAATGGAGTTATTTGGATGACTATGTTGCAAAGGCGAAGTAATGGTCAAAGTATTGTATTAAGGTTTTCGTGTACGGGACACAGGTTCCGGTGATCCCAAAAGGAGATGTCCGGGGGGGGGGGGGGGTCAGTTGGATTTTGGGAGGGAGGGATGTGGGGGGGATGGGTTGGGTGTGCTAGGTTGCTGTTGTTCATGATGGTTGTTATGTGTTATTATTTGGTATGTCTTTGGAAATTGAAAATAAAGTTTATAAAAAAAAAAAAAGAGTCATGGGAGAGGAGGCAGTGTACTATTGTGGCTCAGGAACTGGTTAAAAGATAGAAAGCAGAGGGTAGGGCTAAATGGCCAATTTTCCCAATGGAGAAAGGTGAATCGTGAAGTACCCCAGGGATCTGCGCTGGCTCTGCAGTTTTTTAACATATTCGTAAATGACCTGGAAATGGGAATAATGAGTGAGATAATCAAATTTGCAGATGACACAAAATTATTCAAAGCTGTTAAAACCCAAGAGGATTGTGAAAAATTGCAAGAGGATCTTGGTAAATTGGAAAACTGTACGTTCAAATGGCAGATGAAATTTAATGTGGAGAAGTGCAAAGTTATGCACCTAGGAAAGAACAACCCAAACTATGGTTACACAATGCAAGGTACCACATTAGGAACTACCAACCACAAAAAAGATTTAGGCATCATCGTGGATAGCACATTGAAACCCTCCACCCAGTCTGCAGCGGTTGCCAAGAAAGCAAATAGAAAGCTAAGAATCATAAGGAAAGGAATGGAGAAGGATATTGTAATGCCTCTGTATCGTTCCATTGTGCGACTGCACCTTGAATATTGTATGCAATTCTGGTCTCCATATCTTAAAAAGGATGTAGCAGAATTATAAAAGGTACAGAGAAGAGCCACCACAATGGTAAAGGGGATGGAAGGATGCCCTTATAAAGACAGGGTTCTTCAACCTGAAAAAGAGACGGTTGAGGGGAGATACGATTAAGGTCTATAAATTAATGAATGGGTGGAACAGGTAAACATAGATCGATATACATTTATGTTCTGATTATAATTATTCTGTATACAAATTGATTATGTCACTCCTATAATGTGCACTTCCTCTCCTAAATTTTGTGACTGTTTGATTATCATACCTCCCACTATGTGTTATACTGTAATTCTTATTAATGTTATAATGTATTGGTTTTATTGTTCTTTATAAACCACTTTGATGATGTGAAAGGTGGTATAGAAAACCTATAAATAAATAAATACATAAATAAGATTGTTTATGCCATCAAATTATAGAAAGACTAGGGAACATGCAATGAAGCTACAGTGTAACCCATTTAAGACTAATAAGAGAAAATATTTTTTCACTGAACGCATAATCAAACTCTGGAATTTGTTACCGGAGGATGTAGTAAAAGCTGTTAATGTAGCTAGGTTTAAAAAAGGTTTGGACATGTTTCTGGAGGAAAGGTCTATAAACCATTACTAATGGGGACCCGGTAAATCCACTGCTTGCCCCAATACAATCATTGTGGAACCTGTGTGTCTTTTGGGGAAACTTTTAGGTACCTGTGACCTCAATTGGTCACTGCTGGAAACAGGATACTGGGCTTGATGGACCTTGTTCTGACCCAGTATGACATATTAAAAAAAAAAAACACCTCTGCCCGCTACCTGGAAGTCATTGTACTAAGGAATATGAAGACTACTACGATCACGAATGGCCTCTGGAATTATTCTCACAGGTGGGAATACCCAATGAGATCCTCACATATCAAGGAACACCATTTGTATTCAAGATGTGCTTTGGTGAAGGTCAAAATGCTGCGAACATCAGTATATCACTCACAGATGGATGGCCACATTGAGCAATTCAATAAAACTCTGAAACAGATGTTTAAAAACGTTTGTGCAGGAGGACAGGAAGAATTGGGAAATTCTCCTACTCTGTTTTATATTTGCCATCTGCGAGGTACATCAGAGTTCCACTGGGTTTTCACCTTTTGAGATGCTCTTCTGTAAGCCAGAGAGATAGTCAAACTCAGTCTGGAAATAGCCCAAGCCGAGCAGGCCAAGGGCTACAATCAGGCAGTCATGCACTGCACCTTCCAACCAGAAGACAGTTTTAGTATTGCTGCCCTCATCCCAGAGCAAGTAACTCTGTAAATGGCAGGGGCCCTATGATGTTGAAGAGAAAGTAGAGCCTGTTAACTACAAGATTGCCCAGCCAGAAAAATTGAAGAAAGTCAAAATTCACCATATTAACCTATTGAAAAAGTGGGCTCTAGTGAAGGCTATGATGGTACATGGAGATGATCTTGGGCTGGAAATTTCAGCCCTGCTGGATCCAGCTTAAGTCCTGAATGGAGACCAGTTCTCTGCTGCCCAGAAAATAGAAGGGTTGATTCACCAGAACCTAAAGGTGTTCTCCACCTGCCTGGGACAAACCCACCTCATTTGTCATGATATCATTACTGATTGTGCGATGGCTATCTGACAATGACCCTATTGGATTCCAGAGACCTGGTGACAGGCTGTCATCAAGGAGCTGCAAGAGATGCTTATCCTGGGATTTATAGAAGAGTCCATGAGTGATTGATCATCACTCATCATCTTGGTTCCTAAACCCGACGGTGGAGCACACTTTTTATCAACCTTGGATTAAACCAAGGGATACTGGCAGGTTTCCTTGACTCCAGGGAGGAGACTGCTTTTTCGACACCGCAAGGTCTGTTCCAGTTTACAGTGCTGTCCTTTGGATTACACAGGACTCCTGACACATTTCAATGCCTAGTCGACCGCCTATTTCACTGCTGCTTTTAGATCTTGACTCACCTAATCTCCTTTGTTTTCCCTTACCATTCCCCCTAGCTATATCCGATGTCTACAGCTACTGTGTTGTTTGTCTTGACTGGATTGTAAACTCTGATGAGCAAGGGCCATCTTTTACATGTGTCTGTGCAGTGCTGCATATGTCTTGAAGCACTATACAAATGTTCAGTATTGGCTTCCGGTTCCAGTGCCGATGCAAGTGGTCAGAGAGGAACGTGGCTCCTGGCGCCCTTATTATAACCCCAATAATATTGCCTGTTTCTGGCACTCTTAGCCAAACTGGTGCAGACTATGCCCAAGATGCTGCGGCCCCATGTAGAAAAATCTGGGAAGGAGTCACTTCAGAGCACGGTTAAAAAATCGCCAGCAAGTGGGACCACCACTGTGCTCAAGATGACGGCAAACACAACAGAGGAACGGAAGGAGACTGGAGGGGGCCTCAATGCGCATATGTCATCCTACTACAGGAAATCTGATTCTCCAAAGAAGAGATCATTGTCACTGTCTCCGCTCGCTTTGAGGAGTGCTTTAATACTCTGGTAACAAGAGTGACCAAGGCGGAGGAGCGTATAATTCAGCTGGAGGATCGGACAGTCACACGATGGAAGAACTCACACAGATACAAAAAGCGATATGCTGGCTCGAGGAAAATGCAGAGGATCGTGAGAACCAGGACTGCAGGCAAAACTTACGAATCTTTGGTATCCCAGAGGAAGTAGAGCTGCCAGATGCTAGAGCCTTTGTCCAACAGATGTCGGGTGAGTTTTTTCCCACACAAATGGCAATGCCCGCATATGAAGTTGAAAGGGCCCAAAGGGAAACAAGGTCTAAGCCAGGACCAAATAAATGACCCAGGGCGCTGATCGTGTGGCTGCTTCGGTACCAGGAGAAGGTACATGTCATTCTGGAAGTGCGGAAAACTAAAACAGTCCACTACAAAGGCTGACAGATTGCTATCTTTCCTGATGTTAATGCAGAGACAGATCACCAGAGGAAATCTCTGCTGTCCTACTGGAACTTACTTGTTAAGGCTGGCCTGCAGGTGGCTATTCCAGGGAAAGTGTATGTTTCTCCGTACCTCTGAGGAGATAGAAACACTACTGAAAAAGCACAATGTTGGCCAGAGTCCGGGGGGCAGATCTCTGTGCAGTCCTTGTAAAAGGGAGTAATTGCTGGAGTTAACTGGGGATAGGAGCCCTGCACTGTCTGGATCATCTGGCTCCAAGACTCTGGAGGGACTGCGTACTTCGCCACAGCATGAAATAGGAATCAGCACACCAGATCGGAATATTTCCATTGCCTGCCTACTTGAGCAAACTGAGAATATAGGCAGAAACCACTCCTGGACTGAATTTCTCATGCACTGTTGTTGTGTTTCCCGAACTACTGTGAACACAGGTTATCTTGGGCAATATTGCAGACTAGTAGTTAATTCTGAACTTTATAGGAGGAGCGAGTCTTGTTGGGCCCGGGCTAGGGAGCTTCCTAATAGGAGTGGAGGAGTGGCCTAGTGGTTGGGGCAAGGTACTTCAGGCCAGAAGGGCAAGGTACTTCAGGCCAGAAGGTCAAGGGTTCAAATCCCACTAGAGGACAGCAACCTTGGGTCAGAAGGACTGGGGCTTCTAGTCCCACAGGTGCTCCTTGTGGTCCTGGGCATGCCACTTAACCCTCCATAGCCCATGTTCCCTGTAAAATAGTTATCTCCAAGTTATAATGGCCTGTTCAATGTAAACCACACTGATGCAGAATAGCACAGTATATAAGAGAATGTAAATAAATATCTGGGATCCAGCCTAGACTTTGCTCCTTTTTCTGTCTCCAGAGAACCCGAGAAGGGGAATTGAGTGAGCCTGGAGAGTGCCACAAATTAGAGAAGTGGGAGGTCCGGCTTGCCACACCTCAAGGAAATGGAAGCCTGAGACCATCTTGCAACAAAAAGAAGATTGTATACAATGTTATGATGTTTTTGTTTCCTTTTCTTTTCTGATTGTGAAGGGTATGTTAATTTGGGTCTGTGCAGGTGCAGTGGGTGGTGGGAGTGGAGGGTAGGTGGACTGGGGTCTGAATGTATTAGGGGGCCTGGCAGAGAAGTGGTGGCTCAGAAGATCTATGGGGGTGATTATTCCTATTTTTAGTGGTCAGATACAAACGACCTGATTTCTATGACTTATGTCTCTTAAATTGGTTACATTAAATGTGGAGGGTCTGAACAACCCTATCAAATGGAAGAGGGTCCTCACTTATCTGCAACAAGAATGGGCCAATATAGTCCTATTATAGGAAGTGAAAATGACCTCTGCTGAAATGGAAAAACTGCAAGGGAGCCGGATTGTGCATACAACTCGAAAAAGCGAGGAGTTGCGATTTTAATTAATAAGCGTATCCCCTTTGTAATGTAGGCTGCATGTCAGAACTCTCTGGGGAGGGTGACCTGGGTGGTGGGTCAGGTAGAGAATCATGAGATATCTCTTCTGATTGTTTATGCTCCTAATGGCCCCAAAGGTTGCTTCTTCCAACAGTCATTTCTCTCCTTTGCTCAGCAAGCTAAAGAGACTACATGGGTGGTGGGAGATATGAATTGTGCTCTGTATTCAAATGACTGGTCTGGCCCAAAGGTTATGGTGTGGCTCTTGGCTGAAGGGGCACCCCTTAGAAAAGCCCTCCAGAAGATGAGGTGGGTTGACATATGGAGAGAGCTTAACCCAGGGGAGCGGGATTACACGCACTGCTCTGCTAAGATGCAGGGATATTCGAGGTTGGATCTTTTTGGGGCCACCGAGTGTACTCTCTCAAGTAGTTGACAGTAGGATCTTGACCACTATCGTTAGTGACCATGCCATGGAATGTCTCAATCTGGTGCTGCAAGGTCACTCAGGAGGAACAGAACCACGAGTCTGGAGGGCCAATGTGTGCTTACTTCAGAAAAAATCGATCTAAGAGGTTATGACATCCTGGTGATCAGATTACCTATACAATAATGACCAAGGTGACATTGCAGCACACCTCTTGTGGGATGCTGAGAAGGCATATATGAGAGGGTGCTTGTTACAGTTAGCATCACAGTGCAAGTGCCAGAGAGATGCCAAATAGAGCTTAAAAAGAACTGGACAAACTACAAAGGGAGCATAAAGCTACAGGGAAGAAAAAGGCTTATACGCAACCTTAGAGGTGTGGTGACAGATTGAATCTATTGAAGTGGAGCGTGTTGAGTTTCTCTTGCGTCTCATGCGCTGGAACTTTCTGGAGTGCAGGGCAGGGACGGTAAACTCCTGGCCTGGCAGCTTCAAAAGAGTCGACTAATTGGATGGTTGTGGAGAATAAAGATCAACAGGGGGCGATAGGGAGATGCAAAGAGATCCCGTTGGTATTGCAAGGGCCTTCCAGGCCTTTTATGCCTCTATATATTCTTCTGAGTGCTCAGCAACCACGGAACAACTAGGGGCATATTTCAATAAAGTCTCTTTGCCTTGTCTCTCCACAGACCAGAGAAAGGGACTAGATCAGAAGATTAGTATGGAGGAAATTGAGTTAGTTATCAAGTCCCGGGCATCCGGGAAAGCGATGGGCACCGACAGATTCCCTATAGAATGGTATAAAGCTATCCCTGATGTTCTTGTGCCCATTCTCCAATGGGTCTTTAATGAAGCACTTATAACGGGCCAACTACCTGCAACCATGTACGAGGCACAGATCTCCCTGATTCGCAAGGAAGGGAGTCCGCCCTCGAAGTATGGGAATCATCGCCCGATTTCACTACTTAATAGCGATATTAAAATATTTGCACGAGTATTAGCCAATCGTCTGCAGAGAGTTATCACTTCCCTTGTTCACCCAGACCAGATAGGCTTCATCAGGGGACATCAAATGCATGATAATGTTTGATGGTTCCTGAACATTATTTTAGCGGTAGCATGAGATGGCAAAGACGCATGGGGCCTGATTCCATGTCATGAACAGAGGGGATGGACGTCCATCCTTGCTATTCGTGCCTTCTCCGGCTGCCTTTAATTTCCCCACTGGTTGTGCGGGGAAGTTAGATGGGGGCGGGGAAGGGGTGACTTGGGGGCAGAGTCTGGGCAGTCGCTGACCCTGGATGTACAGGGCCAATTCTAATGTTAGCCCTGTACTTCCAGGGCTGGCAACATGTGTGGGGAAGTTATTCCACCTCCGGGGTGGAACAACTTCCCTGGACATTTTTTTTTGTACTGCCGGGTTGCGGATGGGGCAGGGAGGGCCAGAGAACAGTCCCCTCAGCCCGACCCTGGCTTTAGGAGGCTAGATCGGGGCTTGGGCTGTGTGGAATAAACACTTTTATCTTGCGGCTGGCATTGCGGCTTTTAAATGGAGCCATGGTGCCATGGCAACTGGACACCATGGGGCCATGGCTCCATTTAAAAGCCCTGACTGAGTTAGTCAGGCAGGCCATGTGCATGCAGGCCCGACTGAATCACAGTTCCGGCCTGCACATACATGACAGATCACGATTCTGATCCCGCGGGGCTAGACATGCCCTGCGGGATCTGAATCATGATCCCCTCAGCATGTCTGGTTCAGACCGGATGTACAGAGGGGTTCTACATCCGGAACGGAATGAGCCCTAAGGTGCGTAACGTCTTTGACCGCATTGAATGGGAATACCTATTTGCGGTTATGGGGAAATTGGGTCTGGGGAAGAATTTTGTGGGGTGGGTCCGGGCTTTGTATGCTGCTCCGGTAGTTAAGGTGTCAGTAAACCGGGTTCAATTAGATATTTTCTGACTATATTGGGGAACTTGCCAGGGATGCCCTTTATCCCCATTGTTATTTGCTCTTGCAATTGAACCCTTTGCTTTTTTAATATGCACATTCCTTGGCATTTCTCCCATTCTGGTACATGGAGAGCTACATCATGCTTCTTTATAGGTGGATGACGCCTTAGTGTTCATGGAACACCCTGAACATTCCATGCAAGGCCTCCTGCGATTGATAGGTGAGTTTGCCCATATATCAGGCTTTAAAATTAATCTTGATAAGATGGAAATCTTGCCATTGGGACACACTAGCAGAACATTACTACCAGGATGCTCCTTTAAGATAGCGCCCTCAGCAATAAAATACCTGGGAATCTGGCTCTCGCCTAGCATGGAAGATCTCTTTAAACTAAACTATGCCCGATTAATGGCTTCCATTATTGAAGAATTAACTAGATGGGAGGGGCTTAACATGGGATGGCTGAGCAGGATGGCAGCCATAAAGATGACCATTGTTTCATGACTTCTCTATCTTTTTAATCAACTTCCTATTCAAATTCCACCTCCTTTTTCATTAAATTGGAACGAAAGTTAAGTCGGTTTGTGTGGGGGAAGCCGAGAGCACACATTCTTTGGCACTGCTTAGTACCACCCATAGAGGAGGGAGGGATGGGAGCTCCCAACCTCTTGCTATATTATAAGGCTACAGTCTTACGGGGTCTATGCTACCATTACGTTTAACCCTGGATGTCCCCTGGGTAGGTATGGAGATGGCCTGGCTGGACCCATTGTCTTTGAGAAAGTCAGGGATAACCCAGAGAGGGTAGTGACACATCCTCTGTTGGACCCTCTGATCTGCGTACATGCCCAGATAGCTAGGAAGATTGAATTTCAGGGATTGATATTTACGAAAGCCTTGCTAGTCGACTACTACCCCTTGAGCAGTCCATCATTTGCGGGCCTGCAACGGGTATGGGCAGCAAACAAAATTCAGTATTTTGTGGACTTTGTAGAACATGGCTCTTTCCTGAGTCTTGCCCAGGTGAACCATAAGGGGGAAACTGCAGTCCCCTTCTTCCAATACTTTCAATTGCAACACTTTATACTAAACATGGGTCGACTAAGGCAACTGTTTCAACAACCCACAGGTATACAGCACAATTGGAAGGGACTACTGTCACGACTCTATCAGGCACTATGTGATATGCCTGGAAGCCAGATGCACATAAAAAGTTATGGCACACCATCTTGGGACACACATTTATGCTGGAAGAATGGCAGATTATTCATAGGAAGGGATATCGCTTTGTGTGGAATGTAAATTGCAGACAAACCACCAACTTAGTTAGACCACCTTGGCCTATGGACAGGAAATGACTGTTGGAGGCAATGCGGGCAGATAGGTATCTTTATGCATGTTTGGTGGGAATGTCTTTATATACAAACTTTCTGGGCTGATGTGGTATCCTCCTTAAATATAATTGTTGCGAGAGCCTGGAAACTGACCCCGACATAGTCTTTTAGGTTACCTCTCACATAGCCTAGGAATTCCATCAGGGCAGAGGCAACTGGTGAAGCTGTTTCTACTTCAAGCACGGTTGGCAATAGCATGGAGGTGTAAAGATAGTGTAGGACCTACCTTGCTTAATTGGAAGGTCCGAATTAATGTCCTTATGGTCGTAGATCGCTTATCTACCTAGTAAGTAACAAAATAGAGGCTCACCAATGCTTATGGAAACCTTACCAGGTATGGATCTCTATGAACAACCCTCAGGTCCTGTGGGTTTGCTAAAGCATTTGAGGTGGGTGTAGGCTTCCCCCTGGGATGGTAATGGCCCCTATTAATGAAGCTGGCAGGTACCTTCCCTGCTGTGATAGATGGGATTGTACTTATCGGCTGTTACGCTGATGCTCCTCCAAGCACACGATACCCCTGACCCCAGCTACTCATTTTCTGCGCTCCCGCTATTACACCCGGCTAAGCACTGCCCAAATGGCAGAAGGGGGGGGGGGGGAATCAAAAGTTTAAAAATTAGAAAGATCCCTGTTTATATTTATGTGGCTGTTGGAATGATTTCATTATATCTCTTTCATCAATTTCTTTGTTAGCGTGATGTGCACTGGAAAGGTACAGCCAAAAGTTTGTAATCAGAAACCATGCACTGAGTTTTGTCCTGCTCGTAAGGTGTACTGTCTGTAATGATGTCTTCACATTATATAAATAATAGTAGTAGTAGTATTGTATTCCCTAGCCAATCTGATTTTCAGGATTATATAAAATGAATATACATGAGAGAGCTATAAAATAATGAGTAGCTAGAACAAGTAAACATTAATCAGTTGTTTATTCCTTCAAAAAGTATAGGGCCTGATATTCGAAAGGCATTTACATGGTTTACATCCTGATGCTAACGGGGTGTGTCATGGCCATTCTGAGGCATGTCGTGGACAGCGACAGAGGCTATCTGGGTAGTGGTGATATCTCACCGCTACCCAGCTAGCTTCTACGGGTAAAAGATAAGTGCTGCAAAAGCTGGCTAATCAGACAGTGGTACACTATTGTTGCTACCTTGTTAGTCTTTTGGGCATATGCAGCAACCCTGGATACTCAATGCCGGGGCCGCATATGACCCTGGCATTGAATATCCATGGTTATAGGATGGCGGTGATGGCAGGCGTTGTACTTGTGCCTAGCCTTCCTAACTTAATATCGAGCCCATAAAGACTAAGGGAAATGCAATAAAGCTACAAAGTAGTACATTTATGACTAATCAGAGAAAATATTTTTCACTCAACGTTTAATTGAGCTGTGAAATTTGTTGCCAGAGGATATAGCAGCCAGTCTTCCAGCTTTTCCCTAAATTTCTATGAAGATATAGGCAAAGGTATGGCTATCATCCATCACCTGGCATGCAGCACAGCTCCTCCCCCATACCTATATACTGTCCCTGCCTCATCCAACTGCTACGAAAATTCTGTCAGGGAGAGCTGAACATGTGTACCATATTGACTAGTCCAGATATCATTGGTGAAATATCCATTACTACCCTCTGACTTTGCCAGCTCTGCTTGCAGTCTTGAACAAAATTGATTATACATGTTTGGGATTACCAGTTACATTCCTAGTCTCCCGTCACTCGGAGTGGGCTCCCCCTTGTGCAGTGCTGCACAGCACTACAAGTTTGCTGCACTCCATGGAGATAGCACAGCAAACTTACGACTATGCTGATTTGCCATGATACCTCATGCTCCAGGGGCCAGTTGCTCTGCTCTCCTGGCCAAAGTCTTGTAAATTGCAAGGCTTCAGTCAAGAGAGAAGATCGACTGGTTCCTGGAGCATGAGGCACAGAGGCAAACCAGTGCAATTGTAAGTTTGTCACGCTGCTTCCATGGGGCAAGCCAGGGTGCACCTCTTCCCAACCGGCATCTGAACTGGGGCGCTTCCACTGCCCTGCCCATTGTGTGCCACTGGGGATTACTCACCAAGAAAAAGTTGTCCTGCAGGGCATTTTGTAATTGGGGGCTAAGTGATGCAACAACCTCTTAAATCCCACTTTATGAATCACCTGCAGGGAATAGTTATCCAGAGTAATCATTTCCTTGATGTACCGTGTCACCCTCTTCGATGCTGCCTATGATAGTTTTGCTGATCGCCTCACCATCTCCTTTATAATGACTTGCTTCGATGCACATCCAGCTGATGAAATGCCTAGTTTCTTGTGGAAGAGGCCATAGGTTTTGCTTGAAAAACAGATTTACTTTTTTCTATAGCTTTTCTGCTGCTGCTTTTTCCACTGCTGAATTGAGTTCACAGCCTAGGGTCAGCACTCTCCCTTGATATGAGCTGGATATGGCCCATTGACTTTCCTTCACTAATGACCTTCCTACAATAATTTCATTTTGCATTAAATGGATCTTCAAGCACTTTAAAATGCCTCCTCTGAGGATTTACAAGACCTACTCTCCACTGCTATTGCTGGACCTGGAATTGAGGATGGAAGAAAGGATAAAAAGGGGCATCTTTCCCACTACTGTACCTGTGGGGTGCTCTTGGCCCTGGGAATGCCAGTATCACTTCTTACCTCTTCACAGCTTAGCATGTTAACAACAAACTTTTCAATACTCTCTTCAGCCATTAAACTTTCAAAATCTGATGACTTTGATACAAATACCACCTTTGGTGATTAATCATATTCTGTATCTGCCAAACTCAGCTACATGCACTTCTCAGTAGGGAAGCTCTGCTCTGTTGGCTTTACCTTTGCTTCACTCTTGTCCTTCCTCCCTGTATGAATGCTGCCTTTCTTTACCTCACTATGGAGATGGGACCTGACATGCTCTTTCACAGTTGCATTGGAAGCTGCAACTATTGCTATTCCACCCTTAAAGAAGGACAGAAGGGAAGATAGATGAGACTCCTAGGACTACCAGCAGCACGAGTGAAGAGGAAGAGACAGGACATTTACTCCTAAGAATGCCCTTTCTCTTCCTCCACACTTGTCTCATCTGCCTTACCTTTTTTCTCTGTAAAAACATTGCCAGACCTACTACTCCCAAGCATTATGATGTGATCAGCTAGATTGTAAGCTCTATGAAACAGAGAATGCCTCTTTTTTGTGTTTTACATTGCTATGTAACCCAGTAGAACTTTGGAAATTATAGATAAAAGTAATTGTAGTGCAATACCTATTATTAGTGGTATGCATGGCAAAAAAAAAGTTGGTTGTGTTCATTTTAATTCAGTGCTTCCCAATTTTGGTTCATTTTTCATGTTTGTTTCACCTATTTGTTTTTTGTAAACATTATGAGGATCATTCTGAAAGGTTTAGTCGTGGTTTGGACATCTGCAGACATGCACGTGGTCATCAAAATCACAGATACATCTCCCTTACCATTCCACAAATGCCTTTCACAGATGTCTCTAGTACAGGGACATCCAAATAGGCACAGGGATGTGGTGGAGGCATGTCTGGGGAGAGGCAATGGACTTACACGTCCCTGTTCAATCCCAGAAGCTGTGGAGCCATCTGCAGACACATGCATTTTTATTCCTGCTCTAGGCATGAATCGGTATCAGGAAAGTATTTGCTTATACCTTAAAACATCCAGAGAGTGTAGAGAAGATGAAGAATTAGGTGACTAGCATTAGATTGCAAAACCCCATACCAGGATTTGAACCCTCTGGAATTGTGCCTGAACTAGCACATGCCTGCTTTTCTTTTCAGATGTTCTGACTTTGACGTCCCAGATTACACTTGGACGTCCCATTTCAAGTGTGCCTCCACATGTATGCTACAAGTTTTTCAAGTATGCTAGTGAGTTGAAGAATATTAATTTATAAGTATACCCACTTACAATTGATGCTTTAAATTTACTTTACATTTTTAGGCTCCTAAACAAACCACATGCATGTTCATGAATGCACAGCCCTACCTATCATCATTTCTGACATATAGGCTGAGATCCCTTTAAAACCTTGTCAGGAATTCCACCATTTGGAACACCATTGGCAGAAATTGGGGCGGAGTATAGATAGAAGGATTTGGAGATGCAAAGTAAATGAATATCATCAGTGTCTACAGGAGGCTAAGCGGGGGACATGCTCTGCAAGGATATTGGCTGCCGGGAATAAATCGCAGGAGTTGTTTTGAGTTGCACGGCAGTTGTTGGGTCAGGCTTAGATGGGAAGGGTTGAGGTAGAGGGGGGTTGGATGTGGAGAAGGTACTGTAGCTGATTATTTTTTAGGAAAGGTTGAGGTTTTGAGGAGGGTAGGAGTGGGTGGAATGGGAGAGGTGATTTCATCAGGACCGGGGTTGAAGTGGGTCTCCTTCTCTTTGCTTATGAGTAATGCCTTGCGTAGTTTGATCCAAGGATTGCATCTCACTTGGATGCCCTTAGACCCTGTCCCTGGGTAATTATTGTGAAAAGCATCAGATGAGGTTCTGGAATGGATGCCAACCTTGTGAATGCCTCTTTGAGCCAGGGCCATTATCTACAGGAACTACAGGAGACCATGAGGTTCCCATTCCCAAGAAACAGAATGAGCTTGGTTGTGAGAACTTGCTCCCCATTTCCTCCTTTATGAGTTTTGCTAAGATTGTGGAGAAGGCAGTATTACAGCAGTTGATTGAGTTTTTGGATGAAGAGGGAGGGTTAGATTGGGGAGAAGTGGAATTTCATAGGGGGTCTGGCATGGAGTCCTTGTTGGTGGATTTGCTAGGTAGGTCAAGGGATGAGAGGAAGGCATCACTGGTGATCACTTTGGATCTATCTGTGGCCTTTGATCTCATTGCGTGGGATATCTTGTTAGTCAGATGTGGGGTCTTGGAGATAGCGGGGGTGGTTTTAAGGTTTTTGGACTCTTTTTTGTCTCAATGGAGGTTCCAGGTACACTAGGGGAATCAATTGTCCTCAGTCCGGAAACTGGTGTGTGGGGTCCTGCAGGGGTCGGCTTTGTCCCCAGTATTATTTAATATCATTATGAGCCCGGTGGGGGCAATTTTTTGGAAATATGGGTTTCAGAGTTTCCTCTATGCTGATGACATACAATTGGTGGTGGTTTTTGCTGAGGAAGAGTCGATGGTGTTGCAGCAGGTGAACAGCTGCTTGGCTGAGGTTGTGGTTTGGTTGCGGGCCAACTGCTTGGTTTTGAATGTGGGTAAATTGGAAGTGTTGTTGTGTGGGATGTTTGAGGCTATTCTGTGGGATGGACTCCTGATTGGTGGGGTCCGTGTAGACTGGAGGCAGAAGATTCGGGATTTGGGGGTTCTTCTACATGCAGATTTGTCCCTGCAGGCGCAGGTGTTGTGGATGGTGCACCTGGCATATGGCAAACTAAGGGTGGTACAGCAGCTTTGCCCTTTTTTGGACATCAAGGCATGCGCCTTCTTGTCCAAGTGCTTCTACTATTACTGCAACATTCTGTATGTGAGTGCCAGCGTACTTGATAAGGAAGTTACAGGTGGTTCACAATTCTGCAGTCCGCTTGTTGTTGGGGCTCGGCAAACAGGGTTCTGCATCACGGGCACTTGGTGATTGCATTGGCTATTAAACATAGAAACATGATGTCAGAAAAAGACCACATGGCAGTGTCTGCCCTTCTATATCAACCACTACAACAGTTCCCATTTTTCCTTTAGAGATCCTCTGTGTTTGTCACATGAGATTTTTAATTCAGACACTGTCCTCATCTCTACCACCACCACTGGGAGACTATTCCACGGATCTATCACTCTTTGCGTAAAAAAATATTTCCGCATATTTCTCCTGAGTCTATCCCCTTTCACCCTCATCCTATGTCCCTTGTAACAGATCTTGCTTTCAATCGAAACAGGCTCTCCTTCTGTGCATTTATGCCATGGAGATATATAAACATCTCAATCACAGCACCTCTATCCCATTTTCCTCTAAAGTATACATATTAAGATCCTTAAGTCCATCCTCATATGCTTTATAACAAAGACCATTAACCATTTTAGTAGCCACCCTCTGTACCAACTCCAACCTGTTTATATCCTTTTGAAGATGTGGTCTCCAGAATTGCACACAATACTCCAAATGAGGTCGCACCAAAGACTTATACAGAGGCACTATCACCTCCTTTCTTCTGCTGGTCATTCCTCTCCCTATGCACCCAAGCTTTTGCCATTGCCTTTTCTACCTGTTTAGCTATTTTAAGATCATCAGACACAATCACGCCTAGGTCCTCTCTTCTTTTGTGGACAGAAGTACTTCACCCCCTATACTATATTGCTCCCTTGGATTGCTGCAGCCCAAATGCATGACCTTACATTTTTTAACATTAAGGGTATGTTTACTAAACTGCGTTAGTGCAATTCGCGTTAGGAGCCGCGGTAGTGAAAGAAACCCCAAATAAGGACATGGGCGGTACATCGTCACCACTACCGCGCGTTAGAAAAATTAACGAGCGTTACCGGGCGCCGTGCCGCGTTACTGTGCGTTAATCGTAAGAAGACGTACAGACACAAAGCACTGAAACAGAGCTGTAGCACAATGGTTATGGTATAGACCACTGTTACAGGCAGCATGGGTTCGAGTCCCCAGTGTGCCTAACGCAGAAGGCTGTCCCAGGCATCACCCTGTACATTACAGAAGGAAAGAGGAGGCATGTTTTTCGTTACGCTGAGTATTGGTGTCAGAAAAACACCCTCGGAGTGTGCCTAGCCACGTGCGTGCGAGGTTGCGTGCATTGGTACGTGCGTAGCCCCGTGCGTGGGTACGTGTGTTTTTACCAGTGTGGGCATCTTATTTTACAGACTCTGTAGGGTGTCTTGCACCTATGCATTATGCTAGCAGATGTACGTGTGATGGCCTATGGTTTATCAGAGCCTGTGAGCAGGTGCTGGGGTTTCACAGGGTTGGATTGTGCCAGTCACACCCATGTTGCACTGCACATGCAAATCAGCTGTCCACAGATACACACCATGGGGAATGCACCCCCAAAGCACCTCGGCCTGGTAGGGGGGACTGACCATGTGCACCCCCACAGCACCTCGGCCTGGTAGGGGGTACTGACCGTGTGTTGTACTGGCACAGAGTAGCTACACACCGTCACATTGTGCGGGTACTGTGCTCACCCTGAGGGTGCAGTGAGGCGCCCAGCACCAGGTCCAAAGCAGTGTTAATGTGTGAGATAGGTAGGTTCTGCAGGACCATCTTGGACATCTCTGTCTGTTTCAGTCAGGTGTAGCCCCCATGCACCACCACACCCCTCCCCCAGGGCTGAGGGTGGCAAGCAGGGTCTCCCATCAAAAGATCCACAGTCTACCTCCCTGAAAAGGTGGCAGTAGAGGGGAACATTAACCCTAGTCCTGCTGAGGAATAGACACCCCCACAGGGCAGTCAATGCAGCTCTGTACACAGCCATAACACAATAGCAAACAGACATTAGGCCTGGATATGGTATGCTGCACCCCACCACTATCTGATATTCCCCTGGTGCAAGCCATCAGCCACTCCATTTATTTATTTATTTATTTAACTGCATTTATATCCCGCTTTTCACCTACCAGCTACAAACAGTCTGCTAGTGCCCAGTGGAGATGCCTGCACCCAGAACTGGAATGTCAGCATACAGAGCAAGCAGACACATCAGTGACTGGACCCCAAAAGGAAACCCATATTTATCACATGAGAGAAATACTAAATAGCACCATGGGAGTGCCAAGCCATGCTGTGGTCACTGCACAGTCAGGGTGAGAGTGATCTCTCAGCAGGATATACTGAGGTCACCCTGTCTGTGTAGGTGGTGGCCGGGCACTACAATGTGCCTGTCACTGCCCTATGCCCTGTGCAGATGCACCCTGGCCAGGCCACCCTGTCCGGCCTATACCCAGGGTACCTTGCTCCTCATTATGCACATTGGCAGCCCAATACTGGCAACATTGCTGGCAGTGTGGGCTGTGGAAGGTGTTTGCAGCCACCACACACTGGATAGACAGACAGCCACCCCCACACCTATGCCAGCATTGTGCTACTATAGAGGTGGTCAGCAGCCATACCCACCACACCAGTCCTGGGCATAGTACAGGCATGGATATGGTACACAAGACTGTTGGGGGGTCACTCCCCAGGGTGGTGAACACTGTCAGAGACCAGACCTGCAGCACACACCGCAGACATCAGAATGATTGTTATGGTGGAGCTCAATGAGCAAAATGTGCTTAACATAGGATTTGCTATCTGACAGTTATCATAGGAAACGTTTGATAGCTGTGTACCATATACCCAGGTGTAGGGTGGCATTGCTAAGGTATGCAACTGCTAGTGTTGGGAGATACAGGCAGGGCCCAATGTCTTGCCTCTCCAGGTGGCGTTGGCCAATGGGGCCTGTGGGTGTGTGTGTGTCCCTGTTGGCTGCTGCTTTATGGCAGAGTTCCCCAACTCCAGTCCTGGTGTTCCAAACACTGTTCGGGTTTTCATGCTGTCCCTCATAAATATGCATGAGCTACATCTGCATACCATGGGGGTGGTGCATAGCTATGCAGCACAGGCATCTTTATTGGAGGCAGCATGAAACCGGAATGGTGTGGGGCCCTCCAGGACTGCATTTGCGGGACTCTGCTTTAGGTAATGTGCCTGTTTCTGGTGTCTGTGTTTGGTGTGGTAAAATATAGGCCATGCGTATGTTCTCTGCAATAAAGGAGTATCTTTACTATCACTGTTTAGTGATGGGTAAAACTATGGGGATTGGGTTGGCAGGAGCCCCAGCTGGGATTTGAACTTGTGACCCTCTGGTCTTACAGGCACTGGCTATGTCTGTTGCACCACATTGTGGCCACAGAGACAGTGCAGTCCCTGGAGTTAGTTAAACCGGCCTGACGAGTCAGAAACCCTGCTCTGCAACAGGTTTACTGTGGCCTCATTTACCTTGTATGCAGACAAAGGTGCACATAAACCTCAGAAAAGGGGCACACACCCATAACCAAGCTGGGCAACAATGATATCATTGGGAAACATTACACCAGACGCTCAGGACAGCTCCATTACAATGTAATGCTCTTTGAAAGGGTCTGCGGAGCGTAGACCCTTCCACACATCATTTCTTTTCATTTTGGTGCTTTCCAGGGAGTGTTGTTCCTTGTTGCCCATTGCTATCACTGTTGCCCAGCTGAATTATGCTTTTTAAAATGTTTCTTGTGGTCATTTTTAACGTTTTATGTGAAATTTTGTTCTGTGCACATGTATCACACTGCTCACGTTTTGTGGGTTTCCCCGGTTTTTCTGTACATTGCTGACGGAAATGGTTTCTCTTCCCTTTAAATGCCTTTAACGACAGGTTTTCATTCGCGTTGGAATTGAGCTATGAAATTCAGCGCGTTAGTATGAGGGGAGCCTCTCCCCGCCCACTCTCCGCCCATTGACCCCCTTCTCTCCGCCCACTCTCCACCTTCTGCGCTGTTTTAACGCGCCGCGGAGCTTTATGATCGTTAACTACGGTTAACGCGCGTAGTATGACGTTAACGGTCGTTAGCGTGTCGGTACGCACGTTATACGGCACTTACGATCGTTAACGTCGTATAACACGCGTTAGTCACGTTTACCGCACTTTAGTAAACATCCCCCTAAATCTCAGCTGCCAAATTCTAGACCATTCTTCAAGCTCTAGACCATTCTTCATTACGTGCAGTAATGACATCTCCTCTGCACTAACTTCATGGGAAACTGCTGGGGATTGCTCCAAGAGTTAATATAGAGCTTGTGCGGTTACTGTCTGTTAATTTTCACAATACGTGATAACTGCAATAAGGCCCAAATTGTCTTGAATATTGATCCCCCACTCCCACCCTACTTTTAAAAGTCTTTTCAGCTGTGATCGATATTTAGGGTTTTTTTTCTGTGGTAGTTGTTCATTAGCAATATCAGTGTGCTACTAGTATGAGTTTCCTCATGACAAGTAGTCTGGTTGTGTATTATAAGATTCAGTTTATAAAGTGTTTTCTGCATGTAAAGCAGTTTTTACATGCAGAAAATGTCTCTTGTAAAATTGGGCATCCATGCATGTTCTCAGCAAATGGTATGTAAGCATTCCTGGGGTGTCATTTGGGTGAAGAAGGGGCAGAGTTGTGATATACAGCAGCAGTGCAAATCTAAATTGCTTGTGTTGACTTTTAAAGCGGTGAGGTGCTTGGGGGCCTAATTATTTGCAGGGCGTGGTGACTTGATGTCAACCAGGAAGAGCTTTATGGTCCAGTAAGGCGTAGTTACTGGCAGTGCACTTAGGTGTGGGTGAAAAGATGGCCTGTGCATGTTTTTATGGTGGCAGCAACTACTTGGTGGAACACACTGCAAGACGTATTGCGAAAGGAGACTTGGTTGCTTTCTGGAAGGCACTGAAGACTTTCTTATTTCCTCCTTCAGTGGCTGGTTGTATCTGGTTGGCAGTTAATCTTTCATGGAGGGGCTGGGCTTGCATCTTTGTATTTTTAATTACTATAAACGGCTCTGAATGCATTGCATATGGTGGTATTAAAATGGTTTAAAATAAATAAATAAAAATAATCCCCTTCAGTTATTATTGCTTTCTTGCCCTTCTGGTTATTTTGGAGAATCCTTTTAGCAGACAGCAAAGTGGAATTTATTCTGAAAGCTAGATTGACTGTAAAGATTTAAAAAAATCCTTTAGGATCTTCATTATTTTGTACATTCCATTGTTATACTAGATGACTTTCCTGTATGGGTAGTGGGTGAGAAATTCTTACAAAGAAAACAAAGATATTGCCAAGATAGCCACAAAGGGGGAAGTGATCATATTGGGTGACTTTAATCTAACCGATGTGGATTGGAGTACTCCTTATGCGAATCTGGCAAGAAGCAAAACAGTTGTGGATGCATTCCAAGATGCGTCACTTAAACAAATGGTGATGGAACCAACCAGGGAAAGCTCAATGCTGGATTTAATGCTCACCAACGGTGACAGTGTGTCGAATGTCTGGGTAGGTGCTCCTGTGAGCAGCAGTGATCATCACACGGTGTGACTTGAGATAAAAGCCAAGGTGCAGTCCAGTCATAGTAAGCTCAAAGTCCTAAACTTCAAAAACACTGACTTCAGTAGAATGGCCAAGTACCTGAAGGAGGAGTTGGCAGGGTGGGAGGGGATAAGGGAAGTGGAACTGCAATGGGCTAAACTAAAGGTGGCAATAAAAGGGGCAACAGATAAATATGTAAGAAAAGTAAATAAAAACAAGAGGAGAAGGAAACCTATTTGGTTCTCCAAAGAAGTGGCTGCTCAAATAAAGGCAAAAAACACAGCTTTCACAAAATTCAAAAGCTTGCAAACAGAGGAACACAGTAAGGAATACAGGAGCAAACTGAAAGAGACAAAAAGAAAAATAAGGAAAGCAAAATCAAAGGCAGAGGAAAAGATGGCTAAAGATGTGAAGTGTGGCGACAAAACTTTCTCCAGGGATATTCGGGAGAGGAGGAAAATCAGAGATTGAATTGCAGGACTCAGAAGTGCTGGGAATGGATTTGTGGAAAGTGACATTGAAAAAGCAAAATTGCTAAACAAATACTTCTGCTCTGTTTTTACTAAAGAAAATCCTGGAGAAGGACCATCTATGACTCCCAAATATAAAAATGGGAATGAAGTAGATACCACACCATTCACCGAAGATGATGTGTTAGAACAACTTGCAAAACTGAAAGTGAACAAGGCCATGTGACCGGATGAGATACATCCCAGGATACTGAAAGAGCTCAGAGAGGTTCTTGCAGGGCCGTTAAAGGTTGTTTTCAACAGATCCTGGGAAACAGGAGTAGTTCCTCAGGACTGGAGAAGGGTGGATTTGGTCCCTCTTCACAAAAGTGGTGACAGGGAAGAAGAGACAAACTACAGGCCCGTGAGCCTTACCTCGGTTGCGGGAAAAGTAATGGAGGCGCTTCTGAAAAAGCGAATAGTGGACTTTCTCAAAACCAACAGGTTGCATGATCCGAGGCAACATGGTTTTATCAAAGGATGATCTTGCCAAACAAATCTGATTGAGTTCTTTGATTGAGTGACCAGAGAACTAGATCAGGGGCATGCGATGGATGTCATCTACCTGGATTTCAGCAAAGGCTTTGACATTGTTCCTCATAGGAGGATTATCAATAAACTCAGTAGTTTGGGGATGGGTCCCAAGGTGGTGAACTGGATCAGAAATTGGTTGACTGACAGACGACAGAAGGTGATGGTAAATGGAGCAAACTCGGATGAAAGGAGGGTGATTAGCAGGGTGCCCCAGAGTTCGGTCCTGGGCCTGGCACTGTTCAATGTATTTGTGAGTGATATTGCTGAAGGACTGCATGGAAAAGTCTGTCTTTTTGCAGATGATGAAAATTTGCAACAGAGTGAACTCCCCTGAGGGAGTGGATAACATGAGGAAAGATCTACAAAAGCTGGAAGAATGGTCTAATCTTTATCTTTATTCGTTACTTGATATACCGCCTAGGCAGGTGCATCAGGGCGGTGTACAGCATAATCAACAAATAAAAGCAAGAAAAGGAAAAATAACACCATTATTTGGACAGGACAGAAAGAAGCAGAAAAAGCAAAAGTGGGAAAGAGACAAGTGAGGGAAAGTACTGGTGGGAAGGCTGGTAATGCTTGGCAGTTAAGATTTAATGCGAAGAAGTGCATTGTCATGCACTGGGGAAGCAGAAATCCAGGTGAAATGTATGCAATACGGGGAGAGAGATTGGTGTGCACGGACCAGGAGAAGGACCTTGCTGTGATTATTTCTGCAGATCTCAAGGTGGCAAAACAGTGCGACAAGGCGGTGGCAAAGGCCTGGAGGATGTTGGGTTGCATACAAAGAGGAATTACCAGCAGAAAGGAAGAGGTACTAATGCCACTGTACAAGTCACTGATGAGGCCTCACTCGGAATACAGTGTTCAGTTTTGGAGACCATATCTTACAAAGGATATAAAAAGACTGGAAACTGTTCAGAGGAAGACAACCAAAATGATTTGGAGCCTGCGTCAGAAGCCTTATGAGAAGAGACCTGAAGACCTAAATATGTACACTCTGGATGAGAGGAGGGGCCGGGGAGATATGATTCAGACCTTTAAATACTTAAAGAGAAATAATGAACAAACAAACCTCTTCCAAAGACGGTGAAACTGTAAAACTAGAGGGCATAACATGAAGCTGCAAGGGGGTAAATTGAAAGGCAATGTCAGGAAATACTTTTTCACTGAAAGGGTGGTGGATGCTTGGAGTGCCCTCCTGATTGAAGTGGTGGGGGTAAATACAGTGACATAATTCAAAATGTTATAGGACAGACACTGTGGATCCCTTTACAGCAACAGGATAAATTCAAAATAAACTAAACTAATTTCTCTACATACAGGGGTGTCCTACACGGAGCAGTGGGTTCACCCCTAAAACAAAGACATGGGGAAGGTTCACCCCAAAACAAAGACATGGGGAGGGGTGGCCTGCATGGAGCGGCAGGTGCACCTACTCTTGCCATCTTACTGGGCAGACTAGATGGACCATACTGGTCTTTATCTGCCATCATTTACTATGTTACTATGTTACTTCCCTGTCTCTCTGTGAGACACATACACAAGGATGTCACTGAACCCTCTGTTCCACACTTCTGTGCCTGCATTATCTAGAATGTTGACAAACTTTAAAAGCAAATACACCTTTTTCTGCTTTTACTAGGGTTGTATGCCACTTACTAGCCTTGTTTCTCCCTCTGTACTGATGGTTGAAAGTAAGCACTCGTTTCCTCTAACACCCAGCAACCCTGACAAACTCAGAAAGCAAGCACACTTTTTCTAATTGTGTGTTCTCTGTATAATTGTTTTCTTCTTAGCACCTTCTATTATTTTTATTTTATTTACATTCTCTTATATACCATGCTATTCTGCATCAGTTTACATTGAACAAACTGAAATTACATTGAACAGGGCATTATAACTTGGAGATAACTATTTTACAGGGAACATGGGCTATGGAGGGTTAAGTGGCTTGCCAAAGACCACAAGGAGCACCTGTGGGACTAGAAACCCCAGTCCTTCCAGCCCAAGGTTGCTGTCCTCTAGTAGGATTTGAACCCCCGACCTTCCGGCCTGAAGTTCCTTGCCCCAACCACTAGGCCACTCCTCCACTCCACTGCATTCGAAACTTGTGCAACCTTTTGCTGAAACACTGGAGCAAACCTGCATGGGATACCTTCTCTTGCTGAAAGCCTCAAAGAAAATCATTCTCTGATTGATGCTGTGCTCTGTTTTCCACCATAACTATGGCATCATCTCACATGGGATTTGGATAAGGCATGGACAGGCTTGTTTGGCTACTTGTCAGAGTTTCACTGCATTTTCATGCCTTATGCCATCAGTATTACTGTGTTGCTGAAAATGCTGAATTTCTTGAGCTGCTTTTCAAATGCCAAACCCCTTATGCAGTTATACCCCTGTGTAGGCAGGTTAGGTTAAGGAGGCATTTTGCAAGTTTGATTTATGCTACAGCTGGACTTCAAAGAACTTTCAGCGGATAAGTTCTCAGTTCGCAGCTGTGATTGTGGCATACTTGAGTGATTATTTATAAGCAAGAAGACTAAGGATATGCTTTACAACCGTGATATGAGCAGTGATAAAGTTCAACATAATAATGCTCCAAAGGATTGTGATCATTAAGTATAAGTAAAGAAAAATCCCAATATCCTTGTTTTAAAGGTTTCAGAAAAAAAAGAAAAAAATACTTTACTGCATGGATTTTTTGAGTATAATAATAGGAGCTAATGACTGAAATGGGGAGCAAGTGTATGCAGCTGACTAACTCTGTTGAAACTGCCACCTATGCTCCATTCTGATGGTTCCTAAAACTTTTTCACAATTTTTTATAATTGTTGGAATATTAACAGGATTTTTGTTATATTTTGGTTAATGGGGATTTTTGTTATATTTTGGTTAATGGGGAAGGATTTTTTTTCTTTTGTATATTATTTTTTCCTCCCATGTAAGGGTATTGCTTTGTGTAAGATTGTCAAAGAGTTTCAACATAATTGGCTGAAAAGCCTTGGGCTTCTGGCTTGACTTCCATCACTTGCTATTCTCCTTCAACCAGAGTGTCACCACTGTTTCTGATCACACAGGTTCATCTATGACAATAACAAACTGGTAGAAAGATGGTTTGTGTAAAGCTGTCATCTTGTGCATTTGCTTTAGTGGTGGAGAAGCTAACCAAATATGTTGCCATTTATCGCCTTTTGAAATTAGTGTAAAAAATCAATGCACATCCCTAATGAACAGCTGAAATATGGCTGGAAAATACTGCGTTGTGAAAACTGTCAACACTGTTGCTACTTGTGCTGCAATCCAGACAGATATCCTTATTGTGTGGAGCCCATTCATTTTGAAAGATGCTTACAGCTGTATTCCCTCAGGAGATGTTGAGATTTATTTATTTGTTTTATATACCGCTTTGTCTAGGTAATCAAGGCAGTTTACATGGAACATTTTCAACCACTGCTCAAGGCAGTTTACAGATAACGGATAGAAGTAACACATAATAATATTGTTTGAACTATATAACACAAGAAACTAATTATGTACAAGGAACATTTAACAAGACTATGTACGGCATAGTGATAAACAACGGTGCTAGGTCATGCATTGGCGTTCAGTGAGATATTTGACCTTGAATGTTTATGTGGTCTAAGATGGGTTGCTCACCCCGGTAGTAGTCTGTATAGATTGATAAGCAACCATGAGAATAAGAACTCCATTGATGAAATGCTTCTTTAATAATCTAAGGTTTCCAGTGGAAGGGAAGAAGAATCTGAACCATGGAAAGACAACTGGGCACAGATCAAGAAAACCAGCAAATTCATTATCCTGACTCCATCTTCACTTGAACTGAGGAACCAATAAGCAGTCCTGGAAGTGGAAAAGATGAAACCCTCTCAGAATGAGGAGGGAAAAAACCTTGCAAACCCCAAAGCTGCAGGATCTGCAACCACCATGCCTAGGAAGCAAATGGTAGTGATGGTTGATGACTCCTTTCTGAGTGCTACAAAGGCATCCATCTTCTGATCAGATATGCCGGTAATAAACTGAGAGATGCGTTGTCTTCCAGGTGCCAAGATCTAATGCAGTTTGGAGAAACTGTATAGATTCATTAAGTCTACTGACTATTATCCAATACTCATGATCCATGTTGGCACAAATGAAGCTGGTAGGTATCCCACTGAACATAACAAAAGTGACTTCATGGCTCTGGGAAAGAGGATGAAACAGATAGATATACAAGTAGTGTTTTCTTTAATCCTTCCAGTTGAGGATACATACAGATGCATATTTAGATGGCCCATTTTTTGACACATTCCATTAACTTCTTGAGCTATATAAAATATCTTCCACTTATTATTATTTTTGGAAATAACATATCCTATTTTAGATATACTTTTCTCATCAGTGATAAAAGAACAAAAGTAACTTTTATCCAGATTGAATTGTTAATTGGTACAAGAACCCATGGATTGTGTTCTACAAACACTGGAAAAATAATTCCTTTTAACCTGTGATTTCACCTTATGGTTGAACTAATGTGTCTATCAATTTTGAAAGTTTGCGTGGGAATAGATTTTTGAGTATAAAATCCTTTAGCCACCCTTTGAAGTCAAATTCATACCCTGGAAGATCCAGCCTTCTAACTCTTATCATGATTGTGGGGCCAGGGAAATGTGCATTTACTTCTAACAGCCTCCTTTTCCTTAAGATCAAGCCCTCGGGTACTCAGAAGCTGCCAAGACTTAAAGCACAAGCCAGAGGTATTCCCAATAGGGGTGGCATAGACCCCAGACACCAGGCATAAGGAGGAGATAGGGAAAGTATCAGGGTATAGGAACAAATCCAAAACAGCAGGCAGAAGCAAGATCCAAAAACAAGCCAGGATCAGCACAGGCAGAACTGGTGAGAGGCCAGAGGGCTAGCAGAGATCAAACACTGGAAATGCGCAGACAAGAAAGGAACTCACACTTGAGACCTACCCAAGGGCAGAATAGATTGGGAGTTCCTGGATTTAAGAAGGTGCAGGGATCCAAGGTGCATCTTCAGAGAACCAATCATAATATGCTGCATCATCAGGATGAGACTAGAGGCAGTTTCCTTATCGTCCCTCCAGAATAGTCCAGATTGTGTGAACATGTCAGAATTCTAATGTCACATTACAAGAGTTCCCTATTCAGCTCCAGAATCCAGTATCTCAATCCTCAGCAGCTGAGGGATCAGCCTTTGCATAGTGGACTCTACTGAAAGGACTTTCACTTAAAAAAAAAAGAACAAAAGGAAAAAGACAGAAGAAAGAGAAGGGAATTGGCTACTACTACTACTACTATTCAGCACTAATGAAGCGCCACACACGCAGCGCTGCACAGCTAACCTACAGGAGGTAGCCAACATAAAAGAGACAGTCCCTGCCCATCAGAGTCAAGCTCATCGGAGCTTACAATCTAGTTAGAACACTACATGAATTAGAACAGTACAGAGCATTAGTCAGTTCTGCGCAAGGTACGGTGTGGTACAGTTTGGTCTATAGTTTGGCCATAAACGTTGACAGGGTTTAGGGTAAGATGAGGAAGGAGTCAGAATCTGAATGCAATGGTGAAGAGGTAGGTCTTCAACCTGGATTTGAAGAGGGCCAGGGAGGATGCCTGGTGGACAGACGCAGGTAGGTTGTACCAGGAGTAAGGTGCAGCAAGGTAAAAGGAGCGCAGTCGGGAGTTCGCGGTGCGGGTGAAAGGCATTGATAGAAGTAGTTTTTTAGCGGAGCGCAAATTTCGAGAGGGGACATAGGGAGAGATAAGAGATGAGAGATATTGAGGGGCCATAGAGTAAATGCATTTATAGGTCAGCAGGAGAAGCTTGAATTAGATGCGGAGTTGGACAGGGAGCCAGTGAAGCGACTTGAGAAGAGGAGTAACGTGGGCATGGCGAGGCTGGCAGAAGATTAGTCGAGCAGCGTGATTTTGCATAGATTGGAGGGGAAAGAGGTGGCTCACGGGGAGACCAGCGAGGAGTAGGTTGCAGTAGTCAAGGCGAGAGGAGATTAAGGAGTGGATAAGCGTTTTGGTAGTGTGTTCAGAGAGGAGGGGCGGATTTTGCTGATGTTGTTGAGAAAGAAGCGGCAGGTCTTAGCTACAAGCTGGATATGAGTGGAGAAGGAGAGAGAGGTGTCAAAGATAACCCCTAGATTGCGGGCCGAGGGAACAGGAAGGATAGTAGTTCCATCCACACGGATTGAGAGAGGGGGGAGTGGGGGGGGGAGGAATTAGGTGGGAAGACAAGGAGTTCAGTCTTGGCCATGTTCAGTTTCAATCGGCGATGAGACATCCAGGTAGCGATGTCCGAAAGACAGGCAGAGATCTTGGACTGGGTTGCCGGAGAGATATTAGGTGTAGAGAGGTAGATTTGGGAGTCATTGGCATAAAGATGGTACTGAAAACCATGGGAGGAGATAAGCACGCCAAGGCCTTGGGTATAGAGAGAGAAGAGGAGGGGGCCCAAGACGGATCCCTGGGGTATACCTACATGGAGCGGGGTAGGGGAGGAGGAGGAGCCACCAGAGCATACACTGAATGAGCGATGGGAGAGGTAGGAGGAGGAGAACCAGGATAGTACGGAGTCCTTGAGGCCAAGGGAGGAGAGGGTGATGAGGAGGAGGTCGTGATTAACGGTGTCAAAGGCAGCAGAAAGGTCAAGAAGGATGAGGACAGAATAGAGGCCCTTGGATTTAGCCAGGAACAGGTCGTTTGTGACTTTTGTGAGTGCCGTTTCAGTGGAGTGTAGGGGACAGAAGCCGGATTGAAGTGGGTCCAGGAGGGCCTGGGAGGTGAGGAAGTCGAGGCAGCAATGGTGGACTGCTTGTTCTAATAGTTTGGATATGAAGGGAAGGAGGGAGATGGGTCGATAGTTAGAAGGCATGTAGGATCAAGTGAGGATTTCTTGAGGAGGGGTGTGACAACAGCATGTTTGAAGTCAACGGGGACAGTTGCAGTGGAAAGTGAAAGGTTGAGGATATGAGTGATGGAGGGGACAATGGAGAGGGGGATGGAGCGTAGGAGATGGGTGGGGATAGGGTCTGATGAACAGGTGGTGGGTTTGGAAGAGGACAGAAGGAGTGTGGTTTCTTCCTCAGAGATCGGAGGGAAGGAGGAGAGGGTGGCAGAGGGAGTATGGATGGGGAGGAGAATCGGGGGGGGGGGAGAGGGGAGGTAGATGGGGGGATAAGGAATTGTAGGGTAATCTTGTGGATTTTGTTGTGGAAGTAGTCGGCTAGGGTTTGGGCAGAAAGGGAGGACGGGATCGGGGCAGGGGGACTTTGAGGAGAGAATTGAAGATATTAAAGAGACGGCGAGGATCAGAGGCCAGGGAGTTGGTCAGATGGATGTAGTAATCTTGTTTGGCAAGTGCTAGGGCTGACTGAAAGAAGCCAAGCATGAATTTGAAGTGTAGAAGGTCTTCCAGGGAACGGGATTTGGACCAAGCTCGTTCGACAGAACGGGCGCAGATGCATAGGTAACGGATTGTGGGAGAGAGCCAAGGTTGGGGAGTAGATCGTTTGACAGGACGTGGGGTGGGAGGGGCAAGAGTGTCAAGGGCTGAGGATAATGTAGCATTGTATGAAGATAATTCTTCTCCAACGGACTTGGAGGATAAAATGGAGGAAAGAGATGGAGAGATGGTGGAGGAGAGAGTCAGGGGATCAATATTATGAAGGTTTCTAAATAGGTCGGAGGAGACAGGACAAGGTTGGGACGGCGGAAGCTGAAGAGTAAATGTTAAGAGGTGATGGTTAGATGAGGGAAGGATTGATTTGCGTAAGTTTGATGGAGAGGAGTTGGAGAAGAGTATTAGTTCAAGGCAGTGGCCGTGTAGATGTGTGAGGGCAGTGGAGCAAAGTTGGAGGTCGAACGAGGAGGTAAGAGCGAGGAACTTTGAGGCATGGGGATCAGAGGGGTTGTCGATGTGAATGTTGAAATCGCCAAGAATAAGAGTGGGGGAGGAGGGATCCATAAAGGCAGAAAGCCAGGAGTCGAAGTCGGAGAGGAAGGTTGATTTGGATTTGTCTGGTGGTCGACAAATAACAGCTATTCGGAGGGGAAGTGGTGAGAGGAGGCGAATGGAGTGGACGTCGAAGGAGAAGGGGGAGTGTGATTGGGGCGCCAGGAGGGGTTGGAATTGGCAAGAGGGAGAGAGTAGGAGGCCAACGCCACCACCGCGACCAGTAGATTGAGGTGTATGGGAGAACTGGTAGCCCCCATAGCAGAGAGAGGCAATGGATGCGGTGTCGTCTGGGGGGAGCCAGGTCTCGGTCAAGGCAAGAAGGTGTAGGGCATTGGAGATAAAAAGGTCATGAATGAAAGTGTTTTTTTTTAATGACTGAGCATGGGTTCCATAGGGCGCATGAAAATGGGAGAGCGGAGGGGGGGAGGAGAGGAATATGGATAAGGTTGGATAAGTTACGTGTAGATTTCTTATCAGAGTGGCGTGGGGGTATATTTCTAGGGTAATGTCGAGATTTAGAGGGAGCAGGGTGTGTGTGGGTGTGACTGGGTGAGTGTATTCTCCAAAAGGGACATGAGGGAGGGGAAATGAGGGGAAAATCGATGGTATTGGGTAGGTTATGTGAGGGATTATTTTTAGGGGTAGGGTTGGAATTGATATCTATGGATGAGTGTATGAGGGATGAATGAGAGAGGGTGGAAGGAGGGAGGAGCAGGATGTGGATGAGATTAGATGGGGTACATGAGGAACTTTCTTTAGTGTGAGAAGGAAATTGGGGGGGGGGTAGGGTTGGGGTTGATATTACCTGATGAGAGAAGAAGCAGGAGTATTAGGGAGCGAGGTAGAGTGGAGATAGTTCGGCAGAAGCGAGGGTGGGGTTGCCTTAAAGAGAGGGGGTTGGTTGAATGCGGGGGATGGTTTGAAGAAGCTCAAGAGCAGGTGTTAGGCTAGGGGGCAAAATAGAGGGAGAAGTGAGGAAGGTAGAGGGGGGGCTGGTTGAATGCGGGGGATGGTATGAGGAAGCTCAAGAGCAGGTGCTAAGCTAGGGGCAGAGTGGGGGGAGAAGTGAGGAAGGTAGAGGGAGGGTAGGGGGACAAGGAGGGAGGGTGTTGGTAGGAGGGGAGGCAGTTGGGGAGGATAATGAAGAGGAGGACAATGAGATGTGGGGCCATGGTAGTGGGCAGCAAGGTCTGAGCAAGCAATTTATTTATTTATTTATTTAACAGTATTTCTAAACCGCCTTATCATAATAATCAAGGTGGTATCACAGCAAACAATCTGGTAGTGTGAGTGTGTTTATACATGCAGTGAGGGTGAAAATTTAGTTGTGTGAGTGTTGTATTGTGTGCTAGATTGATTTGAGCTATGTACAATGTGGGCTAGATACAGTGGTGCTAAAAACATTTTATATACATACAGTGTTAGGTGGTGACGTGTGCTGCTATACAGTCACTTAGTTTATGTGATGTGTCCATAGTGTTCTATGAACAGCATGGTTTTCAGCTGTTTTCTGAAGTCCTTGAGGTCTGTAGTTGCCCTCAACTCGTCCGGTAGTTTGTTCCATATTGTTGGAGCAGCCATGGAGAGTGCTCTGTCTGTTGTGTCCTTGCGTGTGTGTTTGTATTCACTTGGGGTGCTGACTCGGTTGTGTGTTTGTTTTCTTCTAGGACGTGTGCTGGTGTCTGGTTGTATGAGGGTGTGCAGGCTGTTGGCTGATGTGTGCTGTTTTATCTTAAATAGGTTTATGATAGTTTTGTATCTGATGCGTGCACCGATTGGAAGCCAGTGTAAGTCCTTTAAGGTGGGTGTGATGTGCTCCTGTCTTGCAGTTCCGGATATGATTCGTGCTGCGGTGTTTTGTGCCAGTTGGAGTGGTTTGATGGCTTGTTTCGGTAGTCCAAGGTATATCGGATTGCAGAAGTCCAGTAGTGGGGTTATCAGTGCTTGACAGACGGTACGGAAGTGTTCTGGGGCGAGTAGTGGTTTCAGTCTCCTGATGATTCGCATCTTGTGGTAGGCTTTTTGTATTGTTTTGTCTATGTGTGGCTTGAGATTGAGTTTATTGTCCAGCGTAACCCCGAGGTATCTCACTTCTGATCTTATTGGTATAGTAGTGTTTTGTATTTTTATATTTGGTGGGTGTATGAAGCTTTGGTTCCGAGTGATGATTAAAGCTTCAGTCTTGTTGTAGTTTATTGCGAGGTTGTTGTCTTGACACCAACTGGTCATTTGTGTAAGGCAGTCTGTTATCTTAGAGAAGTCGGGTTGTCGATTGATATAGGGGTGTATATCATGATGTCGTCCGCATAGATTGTGTATTGAATGTTGTTCTCTTTCATGATGTTGCATATTGGTTGTATGTATATGTTAAATAGGAGTGCTGATAGCGCAGATCCTTGAGGTACTCCTTGACGGACTTTGACGGGTCGGGAGGTGATGTGTCCCACCTTGACCTGTAGCTGTCTTTCGGTTAGGTACGAGTGGAACCATTTCAGTGTGATACCGTGTATACCAGTGTTCTGTAGTCTTTCCAGTAGCGTGTTGTGGTCCACTGTGTCGAAGGCTGAGGAGATGTCGATGAAAATCATTATGATTCCATTCCTGGTGTTGTCAATTATTCTTAGGATGCTGTCGAAGAGGTAGATCAGTAGCGTTTCGACACCGTGGTTGGGACGAAATCCGTGTTGGCTGTTGTTGAGTGTTTCGTGTTTGTCGATGTGATCCTGAAGTTGTAGTTGAACCGTTTTTTCGATGACTTTTGCGAGGAAGGGTATGCTGGAGATTGGTCGGTATGCTGCTGGATCTTTTTTGTCGAGAGTTGTTTTCTTTGTGATTGGTCGTACTGAGGCAAGTTTTAGTTGCTTTGGCATGAGACCTTGAGTGAGTGAGTTGTGTACTATGTTATGTATGGTGGGGATGAGGCTTGATTTGGTGGCTTTGACCCATGACACTGGGCATGGGTCTGTAGGAGCGGTGCTTGTGTTGATTGTAGAGATGATGTGGGATATCTGTTCTGTTGAGGGTGAGGAGAATGTGCCCCAGGTTTTGGAGTGTACGTCCGTTCTTGTGGTTCTACTAGGCGTTGTTTGTTCTGTGGAGTGGAATTTGTCTTTGATGTGGTCGGCGAATTTCTGTGGATCAATTTGTGCTTCCCCTTCTGTTGTTTGCTCTTTTGTGAGGATTTTTACTGTTTCGAAAAGCTCTCTGGGTTTGTTGATGGAAGTATTTATCATGTTAGTGTGGAATTCCCTCTTTGATTGGTTGATGTGTTCATTGTATTGCTTCTGCTTTGTTAGATAAAGATGCTGGTCGGCAGTTGTTTTGTTTTTTCTCCATCTCCGTTCAATCTTCCTGAGTTCCCTCTTTTCCTGTCGTATTTTTGCTGAGTACCATGGTTTGTTTTGTCTCCTGTTGTGGTGTTGTTTCTTGGTCCCGCCATCGGGTGGTTTGGCGGCGTTGGCTAAAATGCTGTTCCAGCTGGAAACTTGTTCATCCAGGTCGTCTGTAGTAATGTTCAGGTGTTGTATTGTGTCCTGTATGAATTCGTCCTTGTCGAAACACTTGAATCGTCTATGTGTGTGTGAGATGTTTGCTCTTTTGTTTGTCTGGTCCTCTTGTGACCGCAGCCTTATCTCGATTAAGTAGTGGTCAGACCATGGCACTGGGGTAATGGTGGGTGGAGAAATCAGGTCTCTTGATGTTAGGTAATTGGATGCGAATATGAGGTCTGGAGATGATCCATGTCTGTGTGTTGGTGCATTGATTATTTGTGTGAATTGAAGTGAGGCCTCTGCGTCTTTGACATTGGTGGACTTTAGGTTGAAGTCTCCAATTAGCAGCGCTGGTTTGTTGTTTGTTGTTATGGCACAGGCTTCTTCGAGTGTGAAGGCCAGTTCGTCGGGTGGAGCTCTGGGTGCTCTGTATGTTAGGCAGATTGCAATGCTCTTGTTCTTGATGCTAATTGTGTTACATTGCTGTGTATCGGTGAGGTTCTGTGTCTTGAACTTTAGTTTTGTTTTCGCTATTATCAGGACTCCTCCTCCACGCTTGTGGGTGCGTTGGCAGTTGTACGCTGAGTAGTTGTTTGGTACTAGTTGGTTGAGTAGAACATTGTCGGTCGGGTTGAGCCATGTCTCTGTGATGCATATTATGTCGGGCTGTCGCTCTTCAATGTGGTCTGCAAGCGTGTGTATTTTGTTGCAGACGGATCTGGCATTGATTAGCTCGATCATAGTTGTCTTTGTTGAGGAGGTTGCTGTTACATGTGCTTCCTTTGTGCAGGTGTGGGAGTTTGATTTGTGTCTGTTTGGTCTCTTTGCCTGGGGGGTTCTGAATGTCTCTTTGTATGTGTGCTGTGGTTCTAAGTATGGTAATACCGTTGGGGGGTGCCATGTTGTGTTTGCTTGTGGGTGGTGGAGGTGTGTGGTTGGTGGGAGGAGTTGTGTAACGAGTCGGGAGCAAGTTCTAAGCAAAACAACGGGTAGCAAGTGATAGGCAAACAAGCAGGCAGTAGTTAGCAGTTCAATGCAAGCAATGGGTAGCAGGCAGAGGAAAACCAGTGGGTAACTTCTATGCAACAATGGGGGCAACAGTATGCAAACAGTGGGTAGCAGTACTATACAACAATGGGGGCAACAGTATGCAAACAGTGGGTAGCAGTTCTATGTGACAATGGGGGGCAGTATTATGCAAACAGTGGATAAGCAATGGATAACAGTTCTATGCAGGCAATGGGTAGCAGTTCTATGCAGGCAATGGGTAGCAGTTCTATGCAGGCAATGGATAACAGTTCTATGCAGGCAGTGGGTAGCAGATCAATGTGGGCGATGGATAGCAGTTCTATGCAGGCAATGGGAAGCAGTTCTATGCAGACAATGGATAACGGTTCTATGCAGGCAGTGGGTAGCAGATCAATGCGGGCGATGGATAACAGTTCTAAGCAGACAATGGGTGGAGGAGCGATCGTGCTTACTTGGTTCCAGGGAGCTAAGGTGATTTGGAGGAGCAGGGTAGATGGATCACGCCAGAGCGCCTCCGGGTCCGCGCCTAAGGGCCACGCCAAAGGGCCCTCTGGTGAGGCCCTCAGGCAGGGGCCTGCCAAGCACGGGCACGCCCACTGGAGCACGCCGCTTTAAGAGCCGATTGCCCTTTGATGTTGGCTGGCGGCGGCTGGCGGCATGAGAGTGAGAGAGACTGCAGCTGGAGCATGCCGCTTTAAGGGTCGATCGCCCTTTGATGTTGGCTGGCGGCGGCTGGCAGCATGAGAGAGAGAGAGAGAGAGACTGCAGCTGGAGCACGCCGCTTTAAGGGCTGATTGCCCTTTGATTTTGGCTGGCAGCAGCTGGCAGCGTGAGAGAGAGAGAGACTGCAGCTGGAGCACGCTGCTTTAAGGGCCGATCGCCCTTTGATGTTGGCTGGTGGCGGCTATAGGAACTCCAGGATCCACAGACGTATTGTAGCCTGGGGCTGGATTTACTGTGTGGTGTATGATTGAGGGCTGCAGTGCTGTTGGATCTGTCTTGTTGTCACCTGGATCCTTGAGTGGATCAAGGTTTGCCTTGGGGTCAAAAAACCTGGTGGTCCAGGTCCCTCCCCCCCTCCCCAGCTAGACAGCCCATGAGTCTGATGTAGGAGATTACTGGGTTTGCCTATGTCAGTCACTTGCTCTGTAGTTTGATGGTACAAGTCACTTAGCCCTCGGTTGCATCAGGTACGGATGTAGATTGTGAGCCCTTCGGGGACGAGGGAATGTATCCAGTACCTGCTTGTAGTGTGTGTAAACCACTCTAATGCCCTTCAGCCTGGGCGGTATATCAAGAAATTGCATAAACATAAACAAACATAATGGAAAAAAAAAGAGAGAAAGTGAAAGGATTGGTACGAGAGTATCCTTTTGTTTACTTTTTTCTGTCCTGTGATCAGCTCAACTTACAGTGGTTAGCTTAAGCGGGACTTCAGTGGTTAGAAGCATAGAAACATGATGGCAGAAAAAGACCTCATGGCCTATCTAGTCTGCCCTTCCATATCAAACAATACAACAATCCCCTTTTTTCCTTTAGAGATCCTCTGTGTTTGTCCCATGCTTTTTTGAATTCAAATACTATACTTATCTCTACCACCTCCACTGGGAGACTATTCCACGCATCCACCACTCTTTCTGTAAAGAAATATTTTCACATATTACTCCTAAGTCTATACCCTTTCAGCCTCATCCTACGTCCCCTCGTAGCAGAGCTTGCTTTCAATTGAAAGAGGCTCTCCTGTGCATTTATGCCACAGAGGTGTTTAAACGTCTCAATCATATCACCTCTTTCCCGCCTTTCCTATAAAGTATATATATATTAAGATTCTTAAATCTGTCCTCATATGCTTTATAATAAAGACCTCTAACCATTTTAGTAGCCACCCTCTGCACCGACTCCAACCTGCTTTTATCCTTTTGAAGATATGGTCTCCAGAATTGCACACAATACTCCAAATGAGGTCGCAAGGACTTATACAGAGGCACTATCACCTCCTTTCTCCTGCTGGCCATTCCTCTCTCTATGCACCCAAGTATCCTTCTAGCTTTCATCGTTGCCTTTTCTACCCCTTTCAGTTTTGCCAACTATTTTTCTACATCCTCCAACTGTTCCCATCCTGCTAATGACTTCTTGAGGTATTGGCCTATCTTCGCAAAGTTAGTTTTCCTAAAGTCTAAGACCTTGACTTCTGAATGGATTTTATCAGCCCTAGTCCTAATACTGAACCACACCATCTGGTGATCATTGGATGTGAGATGATCTCCCACTATAACATCAGAAACACTTTCACCATTGGTAAGAACCAAGTCCAGTATGGCCCCATCACGTGTGGGTTCTCTTACCAGTTGCCTGAATAGTTCTTCCTGTAAAGAATCCAGGATCTCCATACTTCCAGATGACACCGCATCAGTGATGATTGTTAGCAAGGGAGTAATTCTAAATTGGCTCTCTTTTGTTCTCTTTGGCGGGCCCATCCCCGGCGCAGTGTGCATGCGGTCAGCTTCCTCCATCTGTGTCATGTGTGGAAAAGATATGGAATAGACCTGCAATGGCTCTGCCATGTGTGCAGGCGGCAGGGCAGATGCTGGAACATTTTTTGAGTTTTGGGACATGGAGGGAGGCTCAGTCAGGGGTGTCTGACTTGGATCTGATGGTGCTGGCGGTTCCCGAGGTTTTGTCCATTTCAGTTCAGTCAGCCATTTCCCTGGTGGCAATAGTACAATCAGGAAAAAAGAAGGCAGAGTCACAGATTAGACAGAGTTTAGCACTGTGACCAGCGTCTGAAGAGGGTTTTGAGCTGTCTGAACCAATTTTTTCTCCTGACTTCATACTTTCACTGCACAGAGCTTATTGTTTGAAAAGAAAGCAGGCATCTGAATTCCCTAATGCCTTTTGATACCCTGCAAGAGAGTTCTCTGACTTTACTGCTTTGACTTTACAGGCTTCCATTTATGGGGCCTATGTCACAAGAGCTTCCATTCACTGGATTCAGGGCCTAGCATAAATGGACTTGGAGGTGCAGCCAATGGCACCAGAAGGGGCCAAGCTGGAGTCAGCCTCTGCATATATGGCAGACGCTTTGTACAATTTAGTGCTGGTCTCATCAAAGACCATGGCTTCCATTATAGCAGCCCGGCACTTTCTTTGGTCAAGAAACTGATCAGCAGATGTCTCCTCAAAGACTAGACTCAGTAAGCTCCCCTTCAAGGATAAGTTACCTTTTGACGAGGCCCTGGCTAAGCTGGTAAAGGACTTAGGGGATTCAAAAGGTGCTTGTTTGCCAGAGGATCACCCTAAGGGACCCAAACAGGGTAACCCACAAAGGGGTCAATCCTAGGGATTTTTATAGTTTTCATTTGAGTCACTTCACCATTTCAACGAGGTCATTATGGCACACAGGGCCAGCCCTTTCAGGGCTATAGGGGATCCAATAGGGGTTTTTACTCTGCCTCTCAGGCTCCCACAAAGAAGTTCCAATGAAGCCAGGGGGACCCAGGAGGGAGTATTTAAAATAGGAAGTCGGTTGCAACATTTTTATTCCATCTGGGCCAATATCACTACCAACCAATAGGTGCTGGAAATAATTCAAGAGGGGTATGCACTGGAATTTGTTCTATTCCTCTCTGAGGCATTTGTACAGTTGCCTTGCCAAGCTCCAGCAAAGGTGACGGCAATGCAGGACACCCTTCACTGATTAATGCATTTGGAATCTGTGCTTCCAGTACCACAAGATCAATGTGGCTTAGGTTGATACTCCATTTATTTTGTGATCTCCAAGAAGGAAGGGTCCTTTCGGCCCATTCTGGATCTCAAACACATTAACCGCTCATTGCGAGTGCCACTCTTTCGAATGGAAATGCTGCGCTCAGTGATTCTAGCCGTGAGGCAAGGCGAATTCTTATCAGCTCTGGATATCACTGAAGCCTACCTACATATTCCAATTCGTTGGGAACATCAGTAGTTTCTACACTTTGCCATGCCTATGGGGCATTTTCAGTTCTGCACATTGCCTTTTTGCCTGGTCATGGTGGTGTTTGTAGTGGCTTTGAGAAAGGAAGGTATGCTGGTTCACTCGAACTTAGATGACTGGCTCATCAGGGCAAAGTTGGAGACAGAGGCTATATCCACCATTCAGGGGGTGGTGGATTTCCTCAAAAGTCTGGGCTGGGTAGTCAACCTGTCCAAGAGTCAACTACAACCCATCCAACACTTGGTCTATTTGGGAGCAACATTCAGTACCAAGGCAGGATTCCATTCCCTCCTGGCAGATAGAGTGCAGAAACTTCAGTATCAGGTGTGGGGCTTTTTTGGCAACGAAAGAGCCCCCAGCATAGTATTATCTGCAGCTTTTGGGATCTATGATGATGGCCTTGGACTTAGTACCTTGGATATGGGCTCACATGAGGCCCCTACAGCAGGCATTGTTTTCTCACTGGTCTCCACAACAGCAGACATTGTCACAGAGGCTGGTTTGTCCAGGGAAATGAAGGTGCATCTTGCCTGGTCGCTTCAGACAAGCCATCTGCTAGTGGGAATGCCCTTTGAGCCTCCATACTGCATTCTAGTGACAACATATTCCAGTTGCATGGGGTGGGGTGCACACTATCAGTTGCAGGTCACACAGGGACAGTGGTCCCTGGAGGAGCGTACTAGGTCCATAAGTCACCTGGAGATATGGGAATATGGGAAGTTTTTCTAGCTCTCCAATTCTTCTTTTCTCTGATAGCTCAGAGAGCAGTGAGAATGTGCTCCAACAATGCAACCACAGTGGCATACAGGAGAACACAGGCAGTGTATCACTAGCAGAGGAAGTTCAGCCCTTACTGCTGTGGGCAGAAGAAAATCTAACCACCTACTCTGCGGCCCATGTGGCGGGCAAAGAAAACATCCAGGCTGACTTTCTCAGCCAGCACCGGTTGGACCCAGGAGAATGGGAACTGAATAAAGCGGTTTTCCATGACATCACTCTGAGCTGGGTGAACCAAACATGGATCTGATGGCTTCCCTGTCCAATGCCAAGTCAATAAGATTCTTAAGCAGACTCAGGGAGCACATATCTGAGGGACTCGATGCTCTTACATAGAAGTGGCCATCAGAGGGTCTCCTATATGTGTTCCCACCATGGGTCCTCATTGGTTGACTTCTACAACATATAGAGGCTTACAGTGATCCAGTGATTCTCATTGTCCTAGAATGACTCTGCTGACCGTAGTATGTGGACTTCATATGACTTTTGATTGCCCAACCTTGGTGTCTTCCCAACAGGTATCAATCTGCTCTTATAGGGTATGATACTAATGCTGCAGATGGATTGATTCTCGCTTATGGTTTGGCTTTTGAGCAGGCAAGGCTGAGGTGTAGAGGCTATTCGGTGTCAGTGAATTCCACACTGTTGAAGGCCAGGAAGAGTCCTATGACTTTGGCGTATGTAAGAGTTTGGCGAGTGTGTGAAGATTGGTGTTCCTCCAAGGATATTCGTCCCTTTTCGTCCTCTCTACCAGACATTTTGATTTTCCTGCAAGGCAGGTTAGAGGAGTAGTTGGCGCTCCTCCTTAAAGGTTCAGATGGTGGCCCTCTCCTGTTACAGGGGGGCGGGTGCAGGGTCATTCCATTGGGGGTCATCCGGAGGTAGTCTGTTTCCTGAGGGCGGTGAAGCAGGTCCATCCACCATTGTGACTGATGGTTCCCCCTTGAGACCTCAATTTAGTGCTGTCTGCCCTGACGGAGATGCCCTTTGAGCCATTGGCTAGGGTGTCATTGAAGGACCTTACGTTGAAGACAGTAGTTTTGGTGGCTGTGTGCTCTGCTCACCGGATTTCAAAACTCCAGGCTCTGTCTTGCAGGGAACCCTTTCTAATTATTTCCAAGAAGAAGGTGGTCTTGAGGCTGGTATGTTCGTTCCTACCTAAAATGGTTTCCCATTTTCATCTGAATCAATTGGTGACTCTCCTAGTCTTCTCTCTACATTGGGTGAGTTTGAGGAGAGTTGTCAGTTTCACAAACTAGACTTGTGCAGGGTGTTGTGTCGGTATCTTAAAAGGACAGAATCTTTGTGGAAGTTGGATCGCTTATTTGTTTTGTTTGGAGGTCCTCAGAAAGGAAAGGCGGCCTCCATAGCTTCAATGGCTCACTGGGTGAGGCAATAAGCTTCACCTATGGTGTGAATGGCAAGGCAGTGCCATTAGGCCTTAGGGCTCATTCAACAAGGTCACAGGCAACATCCTGGATGGAACATAGTCCATCAGTGGACGTTTGCAGAGTGGCATCATGGTTGTCTTTGCAAACGTTTACCTGCCATTACTATTTGAATGTGCAGGCCTCTGCAGACACACGTTTTGGGGCATCAGTGTTCCAAGCAGGTCTTGCTAGTCCCTCCCATGGTTGGCTACTGCTTTAGTGCATCCTATATGTACTGGACTGTATGATAAGGAAGGCAAATTAGACATTAGCTGCTAATCCCATTTCCTGGAGTCCCTCCAGTCCAGTCCAGGACCCTCCCTGGGTGGAGAACTAGAATCTTCTTGTCTGTCTTTTAGGTTTGAAGTTTCAGGCAAGTTCAGCTGTTTCAGAGGGGGAGATGGTCCAAAGAAATGCATCAATACATGGCTTAAGGTCTTCCTCTCTCAAGGATGGTCATCTTGGCAAGTATGACCCTGTCAGCATGACTCATCCTCATTCTATACATAGTTATTAGTTATGTTTCATAAACACAATACAAGGTTATGCTACTTCTGTTGCCTCATACTGGGCTTTTCTGGGCCTAGTAGGGGTTTGAACTGATGCTCTCTCGTTGTCTGCTGTCAATGGGATACTGAATTCTGAAGCTGAAGAGGGAGCTCTTCTGCTGTGACATCAGAATTCTGACATGCTCAGCCCTCAGCTACTGGTGGAAGGAAATAGCCCACATGCTCTGGACTGGACTGGATTGGAGGGACTCCAGGAAAGAGAATTAGCAATTAAGGTCTAATTTTGCCATAAAAGACAGGAAAGGGCCTGAGTTGACTTCCTATGTGGAGCCAACCTCCTAGGATATGAGTGTGTGAAAACTCCTTAGTTAACTAGTTGGATTGCTTTGAAAATTGCCTTCATAGGGATAAATTTATAAGAGTTCCTAGGTGAAAAATTCATAAAGATGGCTATTTTAAATTCATTTTATAAAGGCAACATAAACATCTATGCACATTTATAAATAAGCATTCAGAGTCAGCCCAGGTAGCGTGCTAATTCACATGCATACCTGCTGTGAAAATGGTATAAATGTGTGCACTTAAAACTATTCATGTACCTGCATATTTTATAAAATGTGCACATCTGTAAAATCTCTAGAATGTGGTATATTCTGAAACCTTTGTCACATTGTCTAGGGGAGAGAGTCAGTATTCAGGCCTTGAAATCCCCTACCTAGTTCCCTGATGAGGAATCAGAACGAGCCTTGAGATAGCTGCCCTGAGTTCTTGGAGGAAATAGAAGTAAATGCAGGGTGAGTTTTTTAAAATCATTCCCACAATTTTTCACTTTTATACCTGAAGTAAAGAATGAGTATGTGATACTTTGAATGATAGCTCAATAATTAACATGCCCTCAAACTAGAAATGTTCACACTGACCCACTGAAGAGCTTTGTACCATTTCCTGGTATTGGATCACACTGCATGCCATGCTCATTAGCTTGATGTTCTTAGGTTTTTTCTTACAAGTTTCATAAGCTCGGTGATACTGAGACTTCAAAGCTCCTTTGCAAATAATTATGCCTTAATTTGATTTAGACAATTTGGCCACATTTGATGCTTAAATTACAACCATCATATCAACCTTCTCTAGCTACAAAATTGATTCATGTTACTTGCAAAACATTTATTCAAAAGAACTTTAATTATTAAATCAAACTGTTCTTCAGTGTTCTGATAAATTAATTGCTGTCACCAATCTTGGCAATAATTTGGCACATGATTCTATTCAAGTTCTAATATAGTAAGTCTATTTCATAGGGAAATACTTAAAGGGATTTCTCTATAGATGAATATACTTATTGAGGCCTGGATTATAGCGATGTTTGTCATTTTGTAATGACACATAAATCTCAAGGATATTAGTTGTATTGTTGTATATTATATCCCTTTATAAATAGCCGAAAAAGCTAACACAATTTCTTTTCATTTGATTTTAGCATGTTTAAGTGTTCAAGTAGATCGTCAGGCCTCCTCTGCTCCTGCAGGATGGACATCCCCCCAACCAGGTTTCCCACCACCTGATGCTCGATGGGATCTGTCAGAGCCAGGATCCGGCAGTGAGGCCTCACCTTCAACTGCGCTGCCGTGCTGGTGAGAGGGGGTGCCCTGCACTTATTCCATCTCTGAGATGGAATAGGCTGGGTGTCCTCCTGGCACTCTATGGACATACAGGGCTGTGACCTGAATTGGCCCTGTACATCTGGGTGCCTGGTCCGCCCACACTCCACCCACACCCGCCTCTGTGCCGCCCCCTTCCTGCTCTCCCCGCATAGCGGTTCTGTGCGTGTGGGGAAAGAGGAAAGCAGAATCGGGGAAGGAAGACTTGCAGTGCTGCACAACCCACCAGGACGTAAAGCCCCGCAAGTTGCTTTACAGAATCGGCCTATAATGTAGGGCCCAATATTCAGTGGAGGCGGCTAGCACAATTACAGTGCCTAGCCATTGCTGCTGAACACCAAACCCGGCTATTCAATGCCAGGGGTCATATCCGGCCACCAGCACTGAATATTCGGGTCAGCCGTGGAAGTAGAATGCTAACCAGGCAGTGGCAATATTCAGCCTCTGTCTGGTTAGCTTCAGCAGCAAATGTTAGGACAGCTTTTGCTGTGCCTTACTTTCGCCGCTGAGGGAAAACCGGACAGCGGTTGAATATCACCGCTGACTGGTTATCCCTGGATGCTGGCCCTGGAATGCCCCGATGCTAACCTGTTAGCATTGAGGTATATAGTGGTGGTACCTGTGGTTATTCAGTGGCATTAACTGTGTTAGAGCTGCTGAATATCCATCTTAGGGGTATTTATGTTTTACAGGTATGTAAACTATGTAAATGCTTTTGAATATCAGGCCCGTAGACGTTAGGCAGAATAATAAGTGGTACTTATCCATAGAAAGACAATTTTCAATTGGCTACAGTTAAATGAATATTGCCACTGATCACTTGCTTATATATGCAAAAAAAAAAACAGTCAAGTGTGTTCCAGAGTGTTTTAGGGGTTTGATCAAATGTGATATGCATAGTGGTATTTTTCAGCGCTGCCAAGTCAATATGCTCATAAAATGCAAGGCATTGATAAGGCAGGCAAAGTGAGAATTTGAAGAGAAGATTGCCATAGAAGGAAAAAATCGCAATACATTTTTTCCAGTATATTTGTAGCAATAAACTTGTGAGATTCAGTTGGACCATTAGATGACATAGGGGCAAAAGGGGCAGCAAGGGAGGACAAGGCCATAGCAGAGATACCAGATTGAAACAAATCTTGATAAACTTGAAAGATTCAATATCACAATTTGATAAACAAAAGAGAAGGAAATCACCTGGCATGGATGGTAAACATCCCAGGGTACTAAAAACTAAAAAATGACCCAGATATGCAACCCCCACTATTTGCAGGGGCCCTATTCTGTGGAAACAGCTCTCTGATGTACTGTGCCATGTACGGGGTGCACTGGACGGAGGTGGGAGGGGGAGGACCAGAGGCGGAGGGTGGGCAGAACGAGGCAGGCCTATGCACCCAGATGTACAGGTCCGATTCTGGTCACAGCCCTGTACCTCCACAAGAGGCAGGAAGAACGGGGAACTTATTCCACCTCAGAGGTGAAATAAGTCCCTGGGGCTGCCGAGATTGGGCCACGCAGACACCCTGAAGTGCTACGGCAGCAGCAAGGTAGGCCCCTACAACCTGATCCCAGCCCTGGCAGCTCCTGACAGGGGTTGGGGGTGGGGAAAAAAACTGGGACTGGTGTCGGCCTGTCTCAGCTCCTACATGGCATCCCAGTGCCATGGCGATGAGATGCCACAGTACCAGGGTTCCATCAGGAGCATAGGGAGGGCTAGCCAGGGAATCTTATCAACATCCAGTGCTACGGAATTGGGGCTCATCCAGCCCATTTAAGTGCCCAATCCTGTACCTGCGGGAACTTCTAGCTCTCTCGGGTGCAAAATCAGGTACATATTTGGGCCATCCAGTTTTTGGACGTGTCAACAGCCCGGATATGCCCTGCTTGGAATGTGGCTCCATGAATAAAGGCTGGAAAGGCTAGGGCTCTTTAGCTTGGAAAAGAGATGGCTCAGTGGAGAAATGAGGAAGGTCTATAACATAATGAGTGGAGTGGAATGGATAAATATAGATCAGTTGTTTACTCCTTCAAGAAATAGAAAGACTAGGGGACATGCAATGAAGCTACAATGTAGCACATTTAAGATTAATCTGAGACAATATTTAATCATGTAATTAAGCTCTGGAATTCATTGCAGAGGATGTAATTAAAACTGTTAGGGGGATGTTTACTAAAGTGCGGTAAACGTGACTAACGCGCGTTATACGATGTTAACGACCGTAAGTGCCGTATAACACACGTACCGACACGCTAACGACCGTTAACGTCATACTACGCGCGTTAACCGTAGTTAACGATCGTAAAGCTCCGCGGCACGTTAAAACAGCGCAGAAGGTGGAGAGTGGGCGGAGAGAAGGGGTCAATGGGCGGAGAGTGGGCGGGGAGAGGCTCCCCTCATACTAACGCAATGAATTTCAGAGCTCAATTTCAACGCGAATGAAAACCTGTCCTTAAAGGCATTTAAAGGGAAGAGAAACCATTTCCGTTAGCAATGTACAGAAAAACCGGGGAAACCCACAAAACGTGAGCAGTGTGATACATGTGCACAGAACAAAATTTCACATAAAACGTTAAAAATGACCACAAGAAACATTTTAAAAAGCATAATTTAGCTGGGCAACAGTGATAGCAATGGGCAACAAGGAACAACACTCCCTGGAAATCACCAAAATAAAAAGAAATGATGTGTGGAAGGGTCTACGCTCCGCAGACCCTTTCAAAGAGCATTACATTGTAATGGAGCTGTCCTGGGCGTGTGGTGTAATGTTTCCCAATGATATCATTGTTGCCCAGCTTGGTTATGGGTGTGTGCCCCTTTTGTGAGGTCTTTTCTGAGGTTTATGTGCACCTTTGTCTGCATACAAGGTAAATGAGGCTACAGTAAACCTGTTGCAGAGCAGGGTTTCTGACTCGACAGGCCGGTTTAACTAACTCCAGGGACTGCACTGTCTCTGTGGCCACAGTGTGGTGCAACAGACACAGCCAGTGCCTATAAGACCAGAAGGTCACAGGTTCAAATCCCAGCTGCTGCTCCTACCAACCCAGTCCCCATAGTTTTACCCACCACTAAACAGTGATAGTAAAGACACTCCTTTATTGCAGAGAACATACGCATGGCCTATATTTTACCACACCAAACACAGACACCAGAAACAGGCACATTACCTAAAGCAGAGTCCCGCAAATGCAGTCCTGGAGGGCCCCACACCATTCCGGCTTCATGCTGCCTCTAATAAAGATGCCTGTGCTGCATAGTTATGCACCACCCCCATGGTATGCAGATGTAGCTCATGCATATTTATGAGGGACAGCATGAAAACCCGAACAGTGTTTGGAACACCAGGACTGGAGTTGGGGAACTCTGCCGTAAAGCAGCAGCCAACAGGGCCACACACCCACCCACAGGCTCCATTGGCCAATGCCTCCTGGAGAGGCAAGACATTGGGCCCTGCCTGTATCTACCAATACTAGCAGTTGCATACCTTAGCAATGCCACCCTACACCTGGGTATATGGTACAGAGCTATCAAACGTTCCCTATGATAACTGGCAGATATCAATTCCTACGTTAAGCACATTTTGCTCATTGAGCTCCACCATAACAATCATTCTGATGTCTGCGGTGTGTGCTGCAGGTCTGGTCTCTGACAGTGTTCACCACCCTGGGGAGTGACCCCCCAACAGCCTTATGTACCATATCCATGCCTGTACTATGCCCATGACTGGTGTGGTGGGTATGGCTGCTGACCACCTCTATAGTAGCACAATGCTGGCATAGGTGTGGGGGTGGCTGTCTGTCTATCCAGCAATGTTGCCAGTATTGGGCTGCCAATGTGCATAATGAGGAGCAAGGTACCATGGGTATAGGCCGGACAGGGTGGCCTGGCCAGGGTGCATCTGCACAGGGCATAGGGCAGTGACAGGCACATTGTAGTGCCCGGCCACCACCTACACAGACAGGGTGACCTCAGTATATCCTGTTGAGAGATCACTCTCACCCTGACTGTGCAGTGACCACAGCATGGCTAGGCACTCCCATACTGCTATCTAGTATTTCTCTCATGTGCTAAATATGGGTTTTCTTTTGGGGCCCAGTCACTGATGTATCTGCTTGCTGTGTATGTTGACATCCCAGTTCTGGGTGCAGGCATCTCCACTGGGCACTAGCAGACTGTTTGCAGCTGGTAGGTGTTGTGATGGAGTGGCTGATGGCTTGCATCAGGGGAATATCAGATAGTGGTGGGGTGCAGCATAGCATATCCAGGCCTAATGTCTGTCTGCTATTGTGTTATGGCTGTGTACAGAGCTGCATTGACTGCCCTGTGGGGTGTCTGTTCCTCAGCAGGACTAGGGTTAATGTTCCCCTCTAACTGCCACCTTTGCAGGGAGGTAGACTGTGGATCTTTTGATGGGAGACCCTCAGCCCTGGGGGAGGGGGGTGGTGGTGGTGCATGGGGCTACACCTGACTGAAACAGAGATGTCCAAGGTGGTCCTGCAGAACCTATCTATCTCACACAGTAACACTGCTTTGGACCTGCGCCATGGCCGGTGCTGTGGACCTGGTGCTGGGCGCCTCACTTCACCCTCAGGGTGAGCACAGTACCCGCACAATGTGCCAGTACAACACACGGTCAGTACCCCCTACCAGGCCGAGGTGCTGTGGGGGTGCACATGGTCAGTTCCCCCTACCAGGCCGAGGTGCTGTGGGGGTCCATTCCCCATGGTGTGTATCTGTGGACAGCTGATTTGCATGTGCAGTGCATCATGGGTGTGACTGGCACAATCCAACCCTGTGAAACCCCAGCACCTGCTCACAGGCATAGGCCATCACACGTACATCTGCTAGCATAATGCATAGGTGCAAGACACCCTACAGAGTCTGTAAAATAAGATGCCCACACTGGTAAAAACACACGTACCCACGCACGTAAAAACACACGTACCCACGCACGTAAAAACACACGTACCCACGCATGATTGTACGCGCGCAGCTACGCACGGGGCTACGCACGTACCAATGCACGCAACCTCGCACGCACCAATGTACGTGGCTAGGCACACTCCGAGGGTGTTTTTCTGACACCAATACTCAGCGTAACGAAAAACATGCCTCCTCTTTCCCTCTGTAATGTACAGGGTGATGCCTGGGACAGCCTTCTACGTTAGGCACACTGGGGACTCGAACCCATGCTGCCTGTAACAGCGGTCAGTACCGTAACCATTGTGCTACAGCACTGTTTCAGTGCTTTGTGTCTGTACGTCTTCTTACGTTTAACGTGCAGTGATGCGCCACGGCGCCCGGTAACGCTCGTTAATTTTTTTAACGTGCGTTAGTGGTGACGATGTACCGCCCATGTCCTTATTTGGGGTTTCTGTTACTACCGCGGCTCCTAACGTGAATTGCACTAACGCAGTTTAGTAAACATACCCCTTAGTGTATCTGGGTTTAAAAGAGATTTGAACAAGTTCCTGTAGCAGAAGTCCATAAACCATTATTAAAGTGGACTGGAGAAATCCACTGCTTACTCCTGAGATAAGCAGCATGGGAATCTGACTGCTACTTGTGATCTGGAGTGGCCACTGTTGGAAACAGGATACTATGCATGATGGACATTTGGTCTGACTCAGTATGGCATATCTAATAAACAAACAAAAGTATGGTGTCTTTATCATATGGATGCCGATCAGAGAAATATGGAGAGTGTTTAGCTCATTTGGATTATTGAGGAAAAGCATATGAAGAGTTGCAGGCCCCTGAAGTAGCATGACGTTGTGAAACAAAGGCCTTTGTCAGGCAGTGAATGACATCCGGTGGAATGAAGTTGACTCAGATAAGTTCATAAAGGCTTGCTCTATACTTCTGGAATTTGTAACAAGTGGTTTATCCAGGTTAATGTAATGATAAGCTTTAAATGGATTAATAAAACCAGCTGTAATATACAGGCCTGTAATTTAAAAATAAGTTGCAATGTATTGGACTGTAATATGAGAATGTGAACAGTGGAAAGCTGCCTTGAAAGGATTATCAATATTCACTATAATGCAAAGAATATTTTTTTAAGTGTAATAATGTGGAACTTAAAAAGATAAAGGGGTATGTTTACTAAACCGTCTTAATGTGCGCCCGGCGATAGTGTGCAGGATGCCATAAAAGGAGTGGGCGTTTCGGTCTTAACATAGCAAAACGTGATTATCGCGCGATAAAGCGCGCTGCGCACATTATCAGGCGAAACTCCGCTAAGCACGTTAACGTGCGATAATCTTAAGTAGACGAGCAGACATGCAAACATAGAAGTAGAGGTGTAGCACAATGGCTAATACACTGACTGATGGTACAGGGATCATGAGTTTGATCCCCCAATGTGCCTAATGCATAAGGCTGGCTGAGGCGTCACCCTTTATGTTTAAGTAGTGCTTTTTGAGGCATTTTACTTTTATTTTAATTAGTGCTGCCAGCAAACACACCCTCACGGTGGCGTAACCTAAGGTGCCGCATAAGGCACTCCATAGGGAACATTATAAAGTGCACTGTCCGCCAAGGCACCCTATAATGTCCCCTATAGGACACCTTATAAGGCGCTTGACAGGGCGCCTTGGGCGCCCTATAAGGTGCCTTATGGGGCGCCTTATGAGGCAATTTAAGGTTACAGTACTCTGAGGGTGTTTTTACTGGCAGCCCTAATGTACATTAAAAATTGACAATGCCTCAGACAGCCCTATCAAATAACTCCACCATGGGTTTGAACCCATGACCTCAGGCTTCACATGCAGTGAAGTAACCAGTGGACTACAGCTGCCAACAAACCCCAGGCTGGCTGCAGAAGGACTGCATGTCACCACACAAACTGTCTGCTGTGGTTACCAGGATAGGGTTAACCCACCCATACCCATGATGCACTGCACATGCAAATCAGCAGTCGACAGATGGGCACAAGATGGGGTATGCACCCCCACAGTACCTCGGCCTGGTAGGGGGAACTGACTGTGTGTGGTACTGGCACAGAGTAGCCACAGACCGTCACATTGTGTGGGTACTGTGCTCACCCTGAGGGTGAGGTGGGGCGCCCAGCACCAGGTCCACAGCACCGTTCATGGCTGAAATATGCCATGCTGCAGATCCCCATCAGAGCTACTGTGTGTGACAGTTAGTTCCTGCAGGCACACTAGGATACATCTGTGTCCTTCTGTATTTCTTAGTCATGTCTAGCCCTTATGGGCTATGATGCACACAGAATAGTACATATCCTGTGTTTGTGCCATGGTTATATGATGTAAGTGAAGGAGGGGTGGTAGGAGGGGGGGGGAGGAGGAGGAGGAGGAGGAGGAGGAGTAGGGGGAGGAGAGGGAGGAGGAGGAGGAGGAGGAGGGGGAGGGGGGTAGGGGGAGGAGAGGGAGGAGGAGGAGGAGGGGGGGGTGGTAGGGGGAGGAGAGGGGAGGAGGAGGAGGGGGGGGTAGGGGGAGGAGAGGGGGGGGGGGGGGGAGGAGGAGGGGGAGGGGGGGGAGGGGGGGGGAGGAGGGTCGGGGGGGGGGGAGGGGAGGAGGGGGAGGGGGGGGAGGGGGGGGGGGAAGAGGGTAGGGGGGGGGGGAGGAGGAGGGGGAGGGGGGGGAGGAGGGGGGAGGGAGGAGGAGGAGGGGGGGGGTAGGGGGAGGAGAGGGGAGGAGGAGGAGGAGAGGGGGGGGTAGGGGGGGAGGAGAGGGGAGGAGGAGGAGGAGGGGGGGGGGTGGTAGGGGGAGGAGAGGGGAGGAGGAGGAGGGGGTGGTAGGGGGAGGAGAGGGTAGGAGGAGGGGGGGGGGAGGGAGGGGGGGGAGGGTAGGGGGGGGGGTAGGGGGAGGAGGAGGGGGGGAGGAGGAGGGGGAGGGGGGGGGGGAGGGTAGGGGGGGGGGGGGGGGAGGAGGAGGGGGAGGGGGGGGGAGGGTAGGGGGGGGGGTAGGAGGAGGGGGGAGGGGGGGGGAGGAGGGGGGGGGGGGAGGGGGGGGAGGAGGGGGGGGGAGGGGAGGGGAGGGTAGGGGGGGGGAGGGAGGAGGAGGAGGGGGGGGTAGGGGGAGGAGAGGGGAGGAGGAGGAGGAGGGGGGGGTAGGGGGAGGAGAGGGGAGGAGGAGGAGGAGGGGGGTGGTGGTAGGGGGAGGAGAGGGGAGGAGGAGGAGGGGGTGGTAGGGGGAGGAGAGGGTAGGAGGAGGGGGGGGGAGGAGGGGGGGGAGGGTGGGGGGGGGGTAGGGGGAGGAGAGGGGGGGAGGAGGAGGGGGAGGGGGGGGAGGAGGGTAGGGGGGGGGGGTAGGGGGAGGAGAGGGGGGGAGGAGGAGGGGAGGGGAGGGGGGGAGGAGGGGGGGGGGAGGGGGAGGGGAGGGGGGGGGGAGGGGAGGGGGGGGAGGGGGGAGGGAGGAGGGGAGGAGGAGGAGGAGGAGGAGGGGGGGGGGGGAGGGGGGGGGAGGAGGAGGAGGAGGGAGGAGGAGGGGGGGGGGAGGGGGGGGAGGAGGAGGAGAGGAGGAGGGGGGGGGGGGGAGGGGGGAGGAGGGGGGGGGGAGGGGGGGGGAGGGGGGGGAGGGGGGGAGGAGGGAGGGGGGAGGGGGGGAGTAGGGAGGGGGGAGGAGGGGGGAGGGGGGAGGGGGAGGAGGGGGGGGGGGAGGGAGGGGAGGGGGGGGGAGGAGGGGGGGAGGGGGGGAGGAGGGAGGGGAGGGGAGGAGGAGGGGGGGAGGGGGGGGAGGGAGGGGAGGGGGGGGAGGGGGGGGGGGGGGGGGGAGGGGGGGAGGAGGGAGGGGAGGAGGAGGGAGGGGGAGGGGGGGGAGGAGGGGGGAGGAGGGGGGGGGGAGAGGAGGGGGGGGGAGGAGGGGGGGAGGGGGGAGGAGGAGGAGGAGGAGGAGGGGGGGGAGGGGGGGGAGGAGAGGGGGGGGAGGGGGGGGAGGGGGGGGGAGGGGGGGGGGGGAGGAGGAGGGGGGGAGGGGGGGAGGGGGGGAGGGGGGGAGGAGGAGGGGGAGAGTGGGGGGGGAGGGAGGAGGAGGGGGGGGGAGGAGGAGGGGGGGAGGAGGAGGGGGAGGAGGGGGGGAGGAGGAGGAGGAGGGAGGAGGAGGGAGGAGGAGGAGGGGGGAGGAGGGGGAGGAGGAGGAGGAGGGGGGGAGGGGGGGGGGAGGGGGGGAGGGGGAGGGGGAGGGGGAGGGGGAGGGGCTGTTTGGACCCATAGACGGATTATGTACTACCACACAACCCACCCTCTGGGGCACATGGTGAGAAACAGAATCACCCACCAACAGAGCCACATTCTACCTCCCTGCAATGGTGATAGTAGAGGGGACCATCAGCCCCAGTCCTGCTGGGGAACCATCACCCTACAGGGCAGGCAATGCAGAGCTGTACACATCCATAAAGCAATAGCAGACAGACAATAGGCCTGGAAATGCACAGCTGTCCCCCACCACTATCTGACATTCTCCAGCAGCAAGCCTCCAGCTGCTGCACCCTGCAAGGTGTTCCAGCAAGACACATACTAGCTGCAGACAGTCTGCTAGCTAGTCCATGGCCCTGGAGAAGATGCATGTACCCAGAACTGGGACATCAGCAGACACACCAAGCAGATAAGTCAGTGTTCGGGCCCCAAAAGAAAACCCATAAATATCACATGAGAGAAATACTATATAGCGCTATGGGGGAACCTAGCCATGCCATGGTCACTGCTCCATCAGGGTGAGAGTGACCTCCCAGCAGGACATGCTGTGGCCACCCTGTCCGTGCAGGTGGTGGCCAGCCACTACAATGTCCGAGCCATTGCCCTATGCTGGATACAGATGAATCCAGGCCAGGCCACCATATCCTGGCTATTCCCACAGTACCTTGCTCCTCATTATGCACATTGGCAGGCCAATACTGGCAACAGTGCTAGCAGTGTGGGCTGTGGAGGGTGTTTGCAGCCACCACACACTGGATAGACAGACACCCCCCCCCCTCCCCCCACTCCTATGCCAGCATCGTGCAATTATAGAGGTGTTTGGCAGCCCTGGCCACCATACCAGTCCTGTGCACAGTGCAGGCATGGCTATGGTAGGCAATACTGTTGGGGTCACCCCCCATGGTGGTAAACACTGTCAGACACAAGACCTGTAGCACACTCCACAGACATCAGAAAGGATGCTATGCTGCAGCTCACTCAGAAAATTGTACTTAACCTCGGAATTGCTATCTGCCAGTAATCATAGCAACCTTTTGATAGCTGTGTACCGTATTCCCAGGTTTAGGGTGGCATTGCTAAGGTATGCAAGTGCTAGTATTGGGAGATGCACACAGGGCCCAACATCCTGCCTCTCCAGGAGGTATTGGATAATGGAGCCTGTGGGTGCGGGTGTATCTGCCCCTGTTGGCCGCTGCTTTAGGGTGGAGGTTCCCGACTCCAGTCCTGGTGGGCCAGACACTGTTCGGGTTTTCATGCTGTCCCTCACGATTATACATGAAATACATCTGCATACCATGGGGGCGGCACATAGAAATGCAGCACAGGCATCTTTATTAGAGACAGCATGGAACCTGAATGATGTTTGGCCCTCCAGGACTGCATTTGGAAGACTCTGCTCTAGGTAATGCGCATGTTTATGGTGTCTGTGCTCTGTAGGGTAAAATGTAGGTATTTTGGGCATGTTTACGTCATCTGCAATAAAGGTTCTGTCTGTATTAGTACGTTTTAGTAGTGGGTAAAATAGGGGGACTGGGTTGGTAGGAACCACAGCTGGGACTTGAACTTGTGACCTTTTGCATCTGAATACACTGGCTGTGTGCACTGCACCACTGTGTTGCCACAGAGACAGTGCATTCCCTGGTGATACCATGACTCTTCGTCAGACAGGGCCTGTCTTTTGCAGTGGATGGCACCCACCTACACAGGCCTAGGCCACGGTCTGCTATGGGCAGCTGCTACTCACCCCTCCACCACCAGTATTCCTCTGCCACCATGCTGACATGCCCTTCTGCTGGTGGTGCTGGTGGAGCGCAGTCAAGGGCCATCCAGTGTGCGGGTAGGCGGCTGCCTATGGTGCAGGTTCTGGGATAGGGGTGCCTGCATAGCTGTCCACGCTTCCCCCCAGCACCGCATGCCAATGTTCCGTGCCCTTCGGGGTACCTGCTGGGTACTATCCCCTGTGACACTGTGCGAAGCACAGTCATGCCCATATTGGGCACTCAGCAGTTGCTGTCTGGCTGCTCTACTGTTTCAGCATTCCTATGGGCCAGCTAGGCATCACCCTAGTCCACACTGTGGGCCAGCTGCACCGCAGCATGTGCCGCCTGCAGCCCTCTGTGTCCCCTTTTCCAGCATCTGTTCAGTTGCCCATTCCGCCATGCCTGCCCTGCTGTTGTGGAACATGTGCACGCCATTGGAAACCTGTCCAATGGAGTCGGAAACCCTGCTCAGCGCAATTACACTGTGGGCTCATTCACCTTGTATGGGGACGGAGCATAGACCCTTCCAAAATTCATATCTTTTTTTTGGAGCTTTCTTGGGAGTGTTTTGTGATGTTTCCCATTAATATCACTATTGCCCAGCTTGGTTATTTTATTTTTACATTTTCCTCTGTACATTTTCAAGGTTTATTTGCCCTTTTGTTCCGTGCACATGTATCACTCTTATCACGTTTTGTAGGTTTCCCTGGTTTTGCTGTACATTGCTGACGGAAATGGTTTCTTTTCCCTTTAAATCAGCTCTAACGCCAGGGTTTCAATGGCGTTAGTTTTGAGCCTCGGATTTCACAGCGTTAGTGTGCGGGGAGCCTCTCCCCTCCCACTCTCCACCCACTGACCCCTTCTCTCCGCCTCTGGGGAGCGTTCCTCCGCCCTCCGGGAGCCTTTCCCCATCTTCAGCGCTCGTTTGCGCCGCTGAGCGCGTTATCGTGCAATAAGGTACCTGTGCACCTGATAAAGTGCCATTATCGCGTGATAAGGTACCTTATCATGTGATAACATCACAGAGCGCACATTAATACGGTTTAGTAAACATACCCCAAAGAAAAATTTTTCTTTTGTATATTGGCTCCAAGGGGTATGTTTACTAATTGGTGGTACCGCCATTTAGTAAACATACCCGTAAATTGTTAAGACATGTATGAAGCTAAAAGGAGTTTTTTCAGGATCTGTGATATTGTGATGGATGTCGAATTAACTATTATACCTATTTGGCTGTGAGACTGAGATCCTTTTTCTCCTTTTATATAGTACTCTTTTGCCCAAAGAATTTGCTCTTTGTTGAATTACTGTCCAGATAGTGCCATGGTCATCTGTAATGATATTCAGAGGCACTATCCAGATAGTTCCCCTGAATATCTGACTCAGCGGCATTTATCTTGTTAGAAGATGCTGACAACCAGATCAATTCAGCATATTGGGCCCTGTGTATTTAGTCATAGTCCTGCTTTTTTCAACATTTAAAAAATCAGGCACAACTTTGGCAGACTAACATTTAGGGGTATATTTACTAAACTGCGGTAATGCCATTCGTGTTAGGATCCACGGTAGAGGCAGAAATACCCAAATAAGGACATGGGCGGTACATCAATACCGATAACGCGCGTTACAAGGCACCATAAATTAACGAGCGTTACATGGCATGTTACCGCGCGTTAATCTTAAGAAGGCGCGCAGACGTGGGAACACAGAAACAAGAGCTGTAGCACAATGGTTACTACACTGACTGATGGTACGGGGTCATGGGTTTGATTACCCAGTATGCATAAGGCTGGCTGAGGAATCACCCTTTACGTTTAAGTAGTGATTGTTGAGGCATTTTATTTTTATTTTAATTAGTGCTGCCAGCAAATACACCCTTACGGTGGCGTAACCTAAGGTGCCGCATAAGGCACCCCATAGGGCACATTTTAAAGTGCACTGTCCGCCAAGGCACCCTATAATGTCCCCTATAGGACACTTTATAAGGCACCTTATAAGGCGCTTGATAGGGCGCCTTGGGCGCCCTATAAGGGGCCTTATGGGGCGCCTTATGAGGCACCTTAAGGTTACAGTACTCTGAGGGGGAGGGGGAGGGGTGCTTGGACACATAGGCAGATTATGTACCACCACACAACCCACCCTCTGGGGCTCAGGGTGGGAGACAGGATCACTCACCAATAGATCCACATTCTACCTCCCTGCAAGGTGTTCCAGCAAGACACATACTAGCTGCAGACAGTCTGCCAGCTAGTCCATAGTGCATGGTCCTGGAGGAGATGCATGTACCCAGAACTGGGATGTCAGCATACACACCAAGCAGGTAAGTCAGTGATTGGGCCCCAAAAGGGACCCATAAATATCAAATGAGAGAAATACTATATAGCACTATGGGGGAACCTAGCCAAGCCGTTGTCACTGCTCAGTCAGCGTGGTGGCCGGCCACTACAATGTCCGAGCCATTGCCATATGCTATGTACAGATAGATCCAGGCCAGGCCATCCTATCCTGGCTATTCCCACAGTACCTTGCTCCTCATTATGCACATTGGCAGGCCAATACTGGCAACAGTGCTAGCAGTGTGGGCTGTGGAGGGTGTTTGCAGCCACCACACACTGGATAGACAGACACACACTCCCCACACCTATGCCAGCATTGTGCTACTATAGAGGTGTTTGGCAGCCCTGGCCACCGCACCACTCCTTGGCACAGTGCAGGCATGGCTATGGTACGCAATACTGTTGGGGTCACTCCCCAGGGTGGTAAACACTGTCAGACACAAGACCTGTAGCACACTCCACAGACATCAGAAAGGTTGCTGTGATGCAGCTCAATCAGCAAATTGTGCTTAACTTTGGAATTTCTATCTGCCAGTAATCATAGCAACTGTTTGATAGATATTTACCGTATTCCCAGGTTTAGGGTGGCATTGCCAAGGTATGCAAGTGCTAGTATTGGGAGATGCACGCAGGGCACAACATCCTGCCGCTCCAGGAGGCATTGGATAATGGAGCCTGTGGGTGCGGGTGTGTCTGCCCCTGTTGGTCACTGCTTTAGGGTAGAGGTTCCCAAATCCAGTCCTGGTGGGCCAAACACTGTTCGGGTTTTCATGCTATCCCTCATGAATATGCATGAGATACATCTGCATACCATGGGGGCGGCGCATAGAAATGCAGCACAGGCATCTTTATTAGAAGCAGCATGGAACCTGGATGGTGTTTGGCCCTCCAGGACTGAATTTGGGAGACTCTGCTCTAGGTAATGCGGCTATGGTGCGGGTTCTGGGGTAGGGGTGCCTGCATAGGTGTCCATGCTTCCCCCCAGCACCGCCTGCCACTGTTCCGTGCCCTTGGGGGTAGCTGCTGGGTACTATCCCCTGTGACACTGTGGGAAACATAGTCGTGCCCATGTTGGGCCTTCATCAGTTGCTGTCTGGCTGCTCTGCTGTTTCAGCATTCGTATGGGCCACCTATGCATCACCCTAGTCCGCACTGTGGCCCAGCTGCACCACAGCATGTGCTGCCTGCGGCCCTCTGCATCCCCTTTTCCGGCATCTGTCCAGTTGCCCATTCTGACATGCCCACCCTGCTGTTGTGGGACATGTGCACGCCATAGGACACCTGTCCAATAACAAGGGAAAGCCCTGATCAGCGCTATTTCACTTTGGGCTCATTCACCTTGTATGGGGACGGAGCATAGCCCCTTCCATGATTAATATCTTTTTTTTGGAGCTTTCTTGGGGGGTGGGTTGATGTTTCCCATTAATATCACTATTGGCCAGCTTGGTTATATTTTTTTTCAGTTTGTTGAGGTCATTTTCAATGTTTATGTGCCCTTTTGTTCTGTGCACATGTATCACACTTATCACTTGGTTTAGGATTCCCTGCCTACGTTGTACATTGCTGACACTGAAATGGTTTCTCTCCCCTGCAAATGTGCATTTAACTTAACGGCAGGTTTTCAATTGTGTTAGGATTCAGCTCTTCAGATCAGCACGTTAGTGTGAAAGGAGCCTCTCCCCGCCCACACTCAGCCCATTTATCCCTTCTCTCCGCCCTCTCTCCACCTTCTGCGGTGTTTTACCGCGCCGCGGAATGTCTACGATCGTTAAGTTACGTTAACGCGCGTTATGAGACTTAATGATCATTAACGTTATATAATGCGCATTATGTAATGTTACCACAGTTTAGTAAACATACCCCTTAGTGTTATAGTTCCAAAATCTCATTCTTATAAGCAAAATACTGAGTTTGTGGTGATGTTGACGTCATCGCTAGGAAATGGGATGGTGGCAGCAGAGAAGGCTGCAGAGGATATATGCCCAGTCCCAGGTGCAGTAGAATTTATTGAAATTTATAAAAAATGCAACATATACAGAAGATGAAATACAAAAATGTATATTTAGAATACTAAATAAATAAAAATAAATGTTAAAGTACAAAGGCATGTATTCACAAAAATACATGCAAAAGATGCCCAACATGTCTTGGCAAATGCCTGAGTCAATGACCTTTTCATTAAAGCAGCATTGATGCAAATATATTGACCAACAGTACCAGAGAAAAGAGGAGGTGAAGAGGACCTAAAGAGAATAAAAAGGAAGATTATAGAAAGAGAAGCCAAACTGCCCGAAGGGAAAAGGGGACTCACCTACCCAAAGGGAAATATGAGAATTGATTTAGGAAAATACTAAAACTGATAATGCATATAAATAGCAGAAATTTAAAAAATGAAGATTAAAACAACAAATAGAGATTTTTCCAAAAAATATTTATTTTTAAAATTCCCGAGAACAGGAGAATATTTACCTTGCAACAGGATAGCTTTCCAGTTATATCCAGGGTCACTCCTCTAAATAATGTAGAATAGAATGTGCTGGTCTCCAAAAATTTCACAAAAAATAGAAAAGTAAATGGTATGACAACTAAACAAGAGGAAGGAGAGGGCCATCAAAATCACACGTGTGCAATGAATAAATTAAGGAGCTATTTAAATACACAAGATCAAAATAAGAGGTAGGCAGTGACAGACAGATTCACATGCAACCAGAGGATCATCCCAAAGGCTTATGAAGATAGTCTAGTTTTAATACTATGAAAGTAATATCACATATGATGTATTTTTAGTTTATTTCTCTATAGTTCTAAATAAATATTTTTAACACATGCTCCTTAATATATTTGTTATGTACATGTGATAAATGCCCCCCCCCCCATTCACATTTTAGTTCTCATACCATTTAACAACATAAGAACATAAGATATGCCATACTGGGTCAAACCAAGGTCCATCAAGCCCGGTATCTTGTTTCCAACAGTGGCCAATCCAGGTCACAAGTACCTAGCAGGTTCCCATAAAGAACCACAGGTTCCACAATGCTTCCCCTCTCTGTGCTGTTTCTAATTCTGATATATCCTTTTTAAGATATGACAACCAGAATTGCACACAATATTCAAGGTGCGGTGGCACCATGGAACAATACAGAGGCATTATAATATCCTTTGTTTTATTCTCCATTCCTTTCCTTAGGATTTCTAGTATTCTGTTTACTTTCTTGGCCACCATTGCACACTGGGTGGAGGGTTTCAATGAGTTATCCATGACGATGCCTAAATCTTTTTCCTGGGTGGTGGTTCCTAATGTGGAACTTTGCATCGTGTAACCATAGGTGCATAACTTTGCACTTGTCCACATTGAATTTTATCTGCCATTTGAATGTCTAGTCTTCCAAATTATGAAGATCATCTTGCAATTTTTCACAATACTCTTGGGTTTTAACAGATTTGATCACCTCACTCATTCCCATTTCCAGGTCATTTATGAATAAGTTAAAAAACAGTGTACCCAGCACAGATCCCTGGAGTACTCCACTATTCACCTTTCACTATTGGGAAAATTGGCTATTTAGCCCTACCCTCTACTTTCTATCTTTTAACCATATAGTACATTGCCTCCTATCCCATGACTTTTTAATTTCGCCAAAGGTCTCTCATAAGAGACCTTATCAAAGGCTTTCTAAAAATCCAGATACTACAGTATAGCTGAGTATAGCTGAGAAAGATCTTCACGCAACATGTCTAATCTTATCCATATCCCTCTCCTTTCCTCTTCCACTCTCCCTTTCTCATGTGCCTTATGGGACACACACTCTGTCTCTAATAAACTCGCTTTTACTCAAGATCTCTTTATCTCCAATGCTCTACATCTTCTTGCTCTAACTGAGAACTGGCTCCTACCTGATGATACCGCATCTACTGCTGCCTTCTGCCACGGGGGCTATCAGTTCTCCCACATGCCTCATCCCACTGGCTGTGCTGGTGGTGTTGGGCTTCTACTTTCTCCCTCTTGCCAATTCTAACCCCTCCTGCTGCCTCATTCTCACTCCTTCCTCTCTTTTGAAGTCCACTCCATCCACCTCTTCACTCCACTTTCTCTCCGGGTAGCTGTTATTTATCGACTTCCTGACAAGTCTACTTCTACCTTTCTCACTGAATTTGACTCGTGGCTTTCCTTCTTTCTGGATTCCTCCTCCCCCACTCTTATTCTTGGGGATTTTAACATTCATGTCGATTACCCCTCTGATCCTCATGCTTTAAAGCTCCTCTCCCTTACCTCCTCATTTGACATCCAACTTTGTTCCACTGCCCCCACTCACCAGCATGGCCACTGCCTAGACCTGATATTTTTCTCTACTTCCTTACCCTCGAACTTCCATAGCTCAGTTCTTCCCTTATCTGACCATCACTTTTTAAGCTTTAATCTTCATCTCCCGCCACCTCAGCCTCGTCCTGTCTCCTCCAACCTATTTAGAAACCTTCATGCTATTCATCCCTTGGCTCTCTCTTCCACCATTTCTCCATCTCTTTCTTCCACTATGTCATCCAAGTCTGTTGACGAGGCAGTAACTTCCTATAATGCTGCACTCTCCTTGGCTCTGGATGCTCTCTCGCTCCACCCACCCCACGTCCTGTGAGATGCTCTGCATCTCAGCCCTGGCTCTTATCCACCACTCGCTACCTACATTCCTGTGCCCATTCTGCTGAGCGTGCCTGGCTCAAATCCAGCTCCCCTGAAGACTTTCAATACTTCAAATTCATGCTAATCTCCTCCCAGTCAGCCATAGCTCTTGCCAAACAAGACTACTATGTCCATCTGACTAACTCTCTTGCCTCTGATCCTCACAGTCTCTTTACTACTCTCAGCTCTCTCCTCAAAGTGCCTCCGCCCCTGATCCCTCCCTCCCTCCCTTTCTGCCCAAACCCTGGCTGACTACTTCCATGACAAAATCCATAAGATCACCCTCCAATTCCCCACAAAGTCAGCTACTTCCCCTCCTTCCCCTCTCCATTCCCAACTCCCCCTCCCCCTTCCCTTGCTACCCTCTCTTCCTTTCCTGTGATCTCTGAAGAGGAAACTGCACACCTTCTTTCTTCCTCCAAACTCACCACCTGCTCCTCTGATCCTATCCTAACCCGTCTCCTCAGCCCCATCTCCTCCACCGTTGTCCCTTCCACCTCTCATATTCTCAACCTTTCGCTCTCCACTGCAACTGTCCCTGAATACTTCAAGCATGCTGTGGTCACACCTCTCCTCAGGAAACCCTCAATTGATCCCACCTGTCCTTCTAATTATCGACCCATCTGTCTCCTTCCCTTCATTTCTAAACTACTTGAACGTGCAGTTCACCACTGCTGCCTCGACTTCCTCTCCTCTCATGCCCTCCTCGATCCCTTACAGTCTGGCTTTCATCCTTTACACTCTACTGAAACGGCTCTTGTCAAAGTCTCCAGTGACTTGTTCCTGGCAAAATCCAAGGGCCTGTACTCTGTCCTCATCCTTCTTGACCTCTCTGCTGCTTTTGATACCATTGACCATAACCTTCTCCTCGATACCCAGTGCTCACTTGGCTTTAGGGGCTCTGTACTATCCTGGTTCTCCTCCTATCTCTCCCATCGCTCCTTCAGTGTGTGTTCTGGTGGCTCCCCCTTCTCCGCTACCCCGCTCCCAGTTGGTGTACTCCAAGGATCTGTCTTGGATCTGCTCCTTTTCTCTCTATATACCCAGTCTCTTGGTGCGCTTATCTCTTCCCATGGCTTTCAGTACCATCTGATGACTCCCAGATTTACCTCTCTACGCCTGAACTCTCTCCGGCAGTCCAGACCCGGATCTCTGCCTGCCTTTCTGACATTGCTGCCTGGATGTCTCATCACCTCTTGAAACTGAACATGGCCAAGACTGAACTTCTTATCTTTCCCCCTAAAACCTCCTGTCCTCCTCCTCCTTTCTCAGTCTCTGTGAATAGCTCTGTACTCCTTCCTGCTTCCTCGGCCCGCAATCTAGGGGTTGTTTTTGACTCCTTCCTCTCTTTCTCCACACATATCCATCTCGTAGCTAAGACCTGTTGTTTCTTTCTCTATAACATTAGCAAAATCCACCCTTTCCTTTCTGAACACACTACTAAAATGCTTATCCACTCCTTAATCATCTCCTGTCTTGATTACTGTAACCTACTCCTTGCTGGTCTCCCTTTGAATCATCTCTTTCCCCTTCAATCTGTTCAGCATTCCGCTGCACAGCTAATCTTCCGCCAGCCTCATCATGCCCATATTACTCCTCTTCTCAAGTCACTTCACTGGCTCCCTATCCATTTCCGCATCCAGTTCAAACTTCTCCTGCTGACCTATAAATGCATTCATTCTGCGGCTCCTCAGTACCTTTCTTCTCTCATCTCTCCTTACAACCCCCCTCGGGAACTCCGCTCTTCTAGCTAACTGCTTCTATCTGTGCCCTTCTCCTCTACTGCTAACTCCAGCCTTCGCTCCTTTCACCTTGCTGTACCTTACGCCTGGAACAAACTACCTGTGTCTGTACGCCAGGCACCTACTCTAACCCTCTTCAAATCCAGGTTGAAAGCTCATCTCTTCGCTGCTGCTTTTGGATCCTGACTCACCTTATCTCCTTTTTCTTTCCCTTGTTTTACTACTGCTTACACCTTCTGTGTTTTGTCTTAACTAGATTGTAAGCTCTGATGAACAGGGATTGTCTCTTGCATGTCTGTGCAGCGCTGCGTACGACTGGTAGTGCTATACAAATACTCAGTAGTAGTAGTTGTAGTAGTAGTGGCTCACCTTTGCCTACCTGTTTATTCACACCTTCAAAAAAAATAACAGATTAGAAGACAGAAGGCATTCCTAATAGGGGCTATACATGTCAAGCAAAGGTTCTGGCTTTTTAAATTACAGCTCTCTGCCTGGGAGCTCTTAAAAGTGTTTTGGTACATTTTTAAAACAAAGTTACATTCTTTTTGGTGTTTTAGTTTAAAAGGAGAAATATTTTCTTTAGGGTGGGGTAGGTTTAAAATTCTGCTTTAGTATATTTCTCAGCTCTTAAAAGCTACTGACACCTAATCAGGAGTTAGTTCCCTCCCTACCTCCCTCCCCCCTCAACTTCCACCCACCTCTAGTGAGCAGTCTTGCTTTATAGGGCACCTCCCCAATTAACTACACACATGGACTTGGAACAGCACCTTTGGAACATACTTAAAAAGCTTTAACTGCTTTTTCTCTGGTACTTTGGTAGATCTCTCTTTTGTTTTAACAGATACCTAAGCTCCACAAACTGAACAATGGCTGGGAAAAAACGCATTGCTAAAGCTGTTGCCCCCATTACAGCTTCTGCCTCTGTCCAGACAGAGGTCCCTATGCCAGTTGAAGGACCGGTTCCATGTGTAGGGTGCCTGCATTATGAAGCTCTCAGGAAACCAGTGGAGGAACTAAGGGAGGAGGTGGAGAGGCTGAGGAGCATTTAAGACAGTGAGACGTATATTGATGAGACGCTTCTTGCAGCAACCAAGCTCTCCAGTAGAGGAGAAGATGGATGCTACAGAATGATGAAGGTTGGACACAAGACACCAGGGACTGCAGAATCATCAATCCAACTTCTCCACCCCTTGAACTGAAGAACCATTATGCAGCTCTGGAAGTGGAGGAAGTGAAAGCATCCCTGGAAAGGGATGAATGTTGCAGAATCAGTGACCACAAGGAAGCGAAGGGTAGTGGTGATTGGTGACTCTTTTCTGAGGGGTACTGAGGCATCCATCTGCCAACCAGACTTGATGTCCAGAGAGGTATGCTGTCTGCCAGGTGCAAAAATCCGAGATGTTATGGAGAGTTTGCCGAGACTCATCAAGCCTCCTGACTATTACCCAATGTTGCTTATCCATGTCGGCACAAATGATACTGCCATGTATCCCTCTGAGCATATCAAAAGTGACTTCACGGCTCTGGGACAGAAGGTGAAGTAGATAGGTGCACAGGTGGTGTTCTCTTCAATCCTCCCTGTTGAGGGTAAAGGCCAAGGCAGAGAAGCTCACATCCTGGAGATGAATGCATGGCTGCGTTTTGGTTTCCTGGACCAGGGGATGCTGTTCCAAGTGTTGCAGAGCAGAGATGGTGTCTATCTGTCCAAGAAAGGTTGACGTGGCTAATCTACTGAAGAGGGCTTTAAACTAGATTCATTGGGGATGGGTGAAAAAAGCCCCCAGGTAAGTGAAACATTAAATACCTTTATGGAAATTGGTAAAAGGGACAACATATGGAAAGCAGTATGTATAAATGCCCGTAGCATGGGAAATAAGATCTTAGATATTGAAGCTTTAATGGGAGTGGCTGACTTGCATTTAGTGGACAGTTACAGAAACATGGTTCACAGAAAAGCATGGCTGGGATGTAACTATACTGGGCTATACTTTATTCAGAAAGGACAGGGTAGGAAGAAGGGGAGGATGAGTGGCACTATATTTATTTATTTATTTATTTTGTTTGTGCTTATTTATCTCTTTTCGTGAATCAAAGCGGTTTACAGAGAACTCAAAGGAACGTTACATCGAACAGTAAAAACATGTTACATCTTAACAGGAAGTGATAGGGGATAAGGGAAGAATATGCTTAAATCAGCAACAGCAAATGCTATTAAAGCTTTGGAATTACAGGGCTTAAAAGGAAGAGAGGAGGCAGTGGGTTAAACTAGAAAGAGGGAAAGAGAAATCTATTTGCATTGGCATGATATACAGACCTTCCTCACAAGAGGAAGAGGTGGATGGAGAGTTTATTGAAGACATATGCAGCATTGCTAGGAATGGGGAAGTGCTACTGATAGGAGATTTCAATATGCCAGATGTTGATTGGCACATTCCTGCTGCAGTATCATCTAGAAGTAAGGAGATCCTGGATTCTCTATAGGGAGAACTATTCAGGCAATTGGTAACAGACCGCACAAGTTAAGGGGCCATACTGGACTTGGTGCTTACCCATGGTGAAAGTGTTTCTGATGTTATAGTGGGAGATCATTTTGCATCCAGTGATCACAAGATGGTGTGGTTCAGTTTTAGGACTAGGGCTGATAGAATCCATTCAAAAGCAAGGGTCTTAGACTTTAGGAAAACTCACTTTGCCAAGATGGGCCAATACCTCAGGGAGTCATTAGCGGGATGGGAATGCTGGGGGATATAGAAAAACAGTGGGCAAAACTGAAAGGGGATATTTTAAGGGCAACCAACCTTTTTGTTAAAATGCTAAATAAAGGTAAAAGGAAAAGGAGACCACTATGGTTTTCAAAAGAAGTAGCTGAAAAGGTGAAGAAAAAGAGGGAGGCCTTCATGAAATACAAGAGATCACAGAGAGAGGAAGACAGGTATCTATATTTGGAAAAACTTAGAGAAGCTAGCAAAGTAGTCAAGAAAGCAAAGATTCAAAAAGAGGAGGAAATAGCCAATGCAATAATATGGGGGGATAAGATATTTTTCAGATATGTTAGTAAGAAGAGGAAGGTCAAAAGTGGTATTGTCAGACTCCAGGGTGAAGGGGAGGAATATGTAGAAGCTGATGAAGATAAAGCTGAATTGCTTAACAAATATTTCTGTTCTGTGTTCACAGATGAAGAACCAGGAACAGGACCTAAGAAAACACCCACAAACAGGAACAGAACTGAGGGGTATCTTGAAGATCAGAAGACTGTGTTTGTGAGAAACTAGCTAAATTTAAAATAGACAAAGCGATGGGACCGGATGGGATACACCCTAGAATACTGAGGGAAGTTGGGGACGTTCTAGCAGCTCCACTGACTGACCTTTTCAATGCCTCAGAGTCGGGAGTGGTGCCAAAGGACTGGAGAGAGGCTCATGTGGTCCCTTTACACAAAAGCGGAAGTAAGGATGTGGTTGAAAACTACAGGCCGGTTAGTTTAACTTCGGTGAGTAAATTATTGGAAACGCTGCTGAAAGAGCACCTCACAGGTGACTTATAAACAAACTGAGTACCCTAGGGATGGACCCTAAAGTTACTGCTTAGGTTAGAAATTGTTTGAGTGGGAGGTGACAAAGGGTACAGGTAAATGGAGCTCATTCTGAGAAGAAGGAAGTTACCAGTGGTGTGCCCCAGGGATCTGTCCTTGGTCCAATTCTTTTTAACATCTTTGTTAGTGATATAGCAGAAGGGCTGTTGGGTAAGGTTTGCCTCTTTGCGGATGATACCAAAATCTGCAATAAAGTAGACACCCAGGAAGGTGTAGATAACATTAGGAGGGATCTAGCTAAGCTTGAAGAATGGTCTAGAATTTGGCAGCTGGAATTTAATGTTAAAAAATGCAAAATCATGCATTTGGCCTGCAGCAATCCAAGGAAGCAATATAATATAGGGGGTGAAGTACTTTAGTCAACTAAAGAAGAGTGGGACCTCGGTGTGGTTGTGTCTGATGATCTTAAAGTAGCTAAACAGGTAGAAAAGGCGACAGCAAAAGCTAGAAGGATGTTTGGGTGCATACGGAGAGGAATGGCTAGCAGAAAAAAGGAGGTGATAGTGCCTCTGTATAAGTCTTTGGTGCAACCTCATTTGGAGTATTGTGTGCAATTCTGGAGACTGCACCTTCAAAAGGATATAAACAGGATGTAGTCGGTACAGAGGGTGGCTACTAAAATGGTTAATGATCTTCATTATAAAGTATATGAGGACAGACTTAAGGATCTTAATATTTACCCTATTTTTTTGAATCTTTGGAGTCAAGCTTATCCTGCTCTATGCTGCTTAGAAAAGTGGACCCACAAATAATAGGACAGCTGCCCTATTGCAAGGGAAGCATGGTCCTACAGGGTCAGCACTGCGAAACTGACACCATTTTGAAGGATGGTAGAGATGAATCAGGAGCAGATGGGGGTTGCTCCTGCCCTAATCACTGCTGGACCACCAGGGAAGCCCTGATAAGAACTGGGGGTGGTTCTTTGGCCTCTGTTGAAGTTTGGAGCGGATAGGGTGGCAGGTCTTCTCTTCTTTGATAACTGGCACGGGTTGGGAGGGGAATGACAGTCATCCTGATGATGTGGATGCTCTCAAGGGAAGGGGGCATTTAAGGTATTTTTTTTTTGGGGGGGGAGAACGAGGCGAGGTTTTATGGGTGCTACCGATCTTACAATCTGCAGCATCAGTCTTGTTCTGCACATGGGGGAGCAGCCAGGGTGCCACGGGGGAGGGGGGGGGGAGTCCTGATGCTGCTGCAATCAGCAGTGACTGCAGCAGACATGCTTATAGCTCAGCTGTACTTAATGCCATCTCTTAAAGTGCTTTTCACTGTGGCCACACTATCAGCATTTTTGACAGCCAGTACACAGCAATTTCTCGTGCCCTGGCTGCCACCTGTCGCCACGCCTTCTCCCTGCTCGGTTCCCTCCTCTCCCCACATTTAATGTTGGAAATACATAGCACAGTGATTTTCTACACTCTCTGTATTTTCCCTGCATTAGCTGTTAACACAGCCCAATAGCATGGGAGATCTGCCACATTCACAGCTAACCATACTTAGTAAACATGCTCCTTAATCTGTCTGCAAACACAGTATTTATTAATAAAATGATCAACAATGCACTTGTACAGTAATTTATCTAAACTGAAATTATCGGAAGCTTACTTTCAGAGATGATTTGGATGAGCAACCAAAATTGTGTGTACAACGAAGAACTGAGAAGTAAATATAGTTAGATCTAATTAGTTTTGTAATGTTAATAGTTTTGCTATAAACCTGTGTTCTCTTTTCTTCTAGGTTTATTATTGCACATTAGTTTATGTATATTTCCGAATTTATTTTCCGCTTTATCAAATAAGAGCATCTGTGAGAGTTTGGTATATAACAGAGGAATCATTATATGCTCCTAGAACTGATTAATCGGCAGAGAGGTAAATTAACAAATTCTTTATTTAATGACTGAAAGCAGATAATACAGGTAGGTAGGATTTGGTTCCTGAACATTTTTAAGAAGTGTGCCTGAATGTAGGATTAAACTTAAAATGTGTCAAAAGTCGATAATTTTGAGATTTAATTGATGTAACATGCAAGATCCCCAGTCAGATAATCTGAACCTTTGCTTAGGTACCTTTAAATTGCACTGCTTAATTGCCTTATTAAGAACTTGATGCTGGTAGTTTCAAATGAGCTCTTTGCTACTGCACAACCTTCATCTGATGGGTTCTGAAGTTACAGCACCAGGACGTCTTGGTGACATTAAAGCTCTACAGTACATATAATTTGATTTATAGTGTTCTAGTAGCTCTAAAAAATGGAAATAAGAACAATTTCCAGATGCCATTTACCTGGGGATAACCCTTGCACTTTTACCAAATCACAGTGGGGGGTTTCCAGGAAGGTGGATAGATAGAGAAGAAAACAACACACATATTTTGGGATTTCGAAAACTATGTATGTTGTTTTTAGTTGGCTAAAGGACCTGCAGAAAAAATAGGTGCAAGTGTCTGTGGGCATTTTCCCTTGGCCAATTTTCAAAGCAAAACAATTTGCTTGCTTGTGCTTTGAACCTTGGTGAAAGCCTTAGTCGCAGTCTGGACATCCAAAACGTGCATATGGAGGTCCATAATAGGAACATCCCTGGAGTCATTGTACATGTGGCTTTTTAGGACTTCCCAGCTGCAGGGACATCCAAGTAGGCAGAGGGCATGGAGGAGATGTGACTGGAGCGATGTAATGGACTTAGATATCCCCGCCCGCCGCCCCCCCCCCCATCCAAGTTTAGACCTGCTACAGGCACGAATAGGCATTGAGAAGGTGTTCATTTTGGCTATAAAATATCCAGAGGGATAGAGAAGATGGCACTTCACCGTCTCCAGTGCTCTCCATAATCACAATGATAGCAGCAATGGGATATGAATGCTGGCTTCCCTGGTCCTAGCCCACTACTCGAACCATTAGGCTATTCCTAGATGTCTGAAATACTATTCTGGGAATGTTTATGTAGAGACTTCCATACTGGGCACATCCATGCTTGTGAAATTGTGGAATTGTGCCTAAACTTGCGCATGCCTGCATTTTTTCAGGCATTCTGGCTTGGATGTCCCAGATTGCACTTGGACATCATTTGTAAAATGTGCCTTCAAGAGCATGTAGTGCTGCTACAAACTTTGCAGCAATGACAGCAGTTTAAAATTGCCCTCAGCATAATTCTTGAAGACGTTTCCACCAGAGAAAGAAGCAGATCAAGGAGAGAAAGGTTTTGTTTTGAATTTTTCCAGCTGATATGCAGGTAAAATTCTATGCATACAGCCACTATGTGTACGCTTATCCACATTGAAGGATCTAGGCATCATAAATCATTGAAACCCAGTGTGCAGTGTTGGCCAAGAAAGCAAAGAGAATGCTAGGAAGCATAAGGAAAGGAATAGAGAATAAAACCAAGGATGTTATAGTGTCTCTGTATCATTCCATGGTGCAACAGCACTTTGAATATAGTGTGCTGTTCTGGTCACCATATCTAAAAAATGATATAGTCTCACAATTCTACTACTAGAGTTGAAGCTGCCAAATAAGGGAGTAAATCCAGTAGATGCCAGGGGTATCAGGGGGGTGGATTAGGTAATATTCTTTGGGAAGGAAGAGGGGTGATGCTGACTGGGAAGGAGTTCTGGATAGGATGATACTGATTGGGTGGTGACCAGAGACGGCAAGGGAAGGCATTTTGGATTTAGTTCTCACTTTTTTCAGCCGTATATCAAGGCGAGTTATATTTGTTTTTTTCCTATCCCTTGGAGGGCTTACCTGAGGCAATGGAGAGTTAAATAACTCGTTTAAGATTACAAGGAGTGGCAGTAGGATTGGAACCATGCTTCCCTGGTTCTCAGCTCCCTGCTCTATTAGGCTACTCTTCCACTCAGGGGCATTTGGAAGTCCTGCTGATGCAGATTAGGAGCGATGGTGGGTTTGTGATGCTTATTGGCTGATTACAGGTTGAATTTCTGTGTGGAGCAGTCTTGCTAACTGCTTGCCAGTAGTGTGGGTGCACCTAATACCTCCTCTTCAAACATAGAAACAGATGGCAGATAACTACCATAAAGCCTATGCAGGACAGGCCCATTAGGATCTGATTCTGCACTGCAGGAGTCAGATGTTCCCATGGGTACAGAATTGGGCTCTGAGATGGCACAGTGTGTCCCTACATACCCACAGGGATGTCCTCCCTGCTTGCCCTCCTTATTCCAACAGTGCCAACCCCCTGTTTCCCAACCCAAGGCTGAGCAGCTGGGGCCAGGATTGAGTGGCAGGGGTCTATCTGCCCCTGGCCCCTGCTTTTGGGGGGGGGGGCAGTTGTGGCTCCAATCACCCCAATCCAAACTGCTTATTCCACCTCCAAGGTGAAACAAGCAGTATGCACCCCCCCCCCCCCCCGGATCCACAGGACCATGACCTGAATTGGCCCTGTATGTCCTGCTGCCTCAGCCTGGCTCTGCTCTGCCCACACTCTGCTCCCTACCAGCTCTGCCCATGAGGGGAGAGTTATTATTTTTAACATACCACCTTTCATGATATCAAGGCAGTTTACATTGAACAGGTCATTATAACTTGGAGATAACTATTTTACAGGGGACATGGGCAATGGAGGTTTAAGTGGCTTGCCCAAGACCACAAGGAGCACCTGTGGGACTAGAAACCCCAGTCCTTCTGGCCCAAGGATGCTGTCCTCTAGTGGGATTTGAACCCCCAACCCTCTGGCCTGAAGTACCTTGCCCCAACCACTAGGCCACTACTCCACTCCTGGTAGGAGGGGGATTACAGGCAGGATGGCTTGCAGGGCATTGCAGAATTGGGGCCATAGAGAAGAACGACCAAAATGATAAAGAGGATGGTAGAATACCCCTACAAGGAAAGGCTTAAAAAATTAGGGTTCTTCAGCTCGAAAATAGATGGCTGAGGGGAGATATGATAGAGGTTTATAAAACAATGAGTGGAGTGGAACAAGTAGACATAAATCAATTCTTTACGCCAGAGAAAATATTTTTTCACTGAACGCATAATCATACTCTGGAATTTGTTGATGGAGGATATAGTAATAGCTGTTAGCATAGCCAAGTTTAAAAGTGACTCAGAGAAGTTCCTGGAAGAAATGTCCATAATCCATTATTAAACTGGACTGAGGAAATCCATTGCTTACCCCATGATAAGCAGCATGGAATCTGTGTATCTTTTTGAGGACCTGACAGGTACACATGACAAGGATTAGCCATTGTGTAGGAAACAGGATACTGGGCTTGATGGTCCTTTGGTTGGCCCCAGTATGGCATATCTTATGTTCTTATAAAGAAATTTTCACATCTACTTGCTAATATGTGTTTGCAAAATGCCTCTTATAAAACTACCCAACATATACAAGTATGCATGATGACAAGAATGCCCATACTTCTTTGTGACTGATATAGGAATGCTCTGGGGCAGAGTTTAGGTGGACCATAGTCAGAGTCACGATTTACGCAAATAAGGGCCTGTTTAATAAAGTGTGGCAAATTTTGCACTTACCATGTGTTAGGTGCAAAACCTAATATGCAATAAATGTGCAGTAAATGTTTGATGCATGCCTAGCATCTGCCCTGCTTTTCCTGCACAGTGCAGACACTTACCACACAGTAAATGCATAGGAGGATAATGCACCGATGCAGATACCATGGCTCTATGTGTTAAAAATCCCGATGCCCAAGCATGACCTCCACACCCCTCCTGAAATACATCAGCATCATTTTTCCATACTCTAAATCCCCTTCCCAATCAGCATAGCATCAGCACCAACCCGATCCCCTCCCTGATCAGAATCACTTTCTCCCTAAAGAATATCACCTGACTATTCCCACCACCTGAACCCACCCCCTCACCCAAGAACTTACTATGGGCTTCTTTGGTGGGTTATTAGTGGGGCAGGAGTGATCCCATGTACTGCTGCCCCTGTATTGGCTGAGGTTCAAAATGGCAGCTCTGACCCCTGGCCATAGTCTCATAATACTACTACTAGAGTTGAAGCTGCCAAATAAGGGAGAAAATCTGGTAGATGCCAGGGATATCAGGGGGGTGGATCAGGTAATATTCTTTGAGAAGGAAGTGGGGGTGATGCTAACTGGGAAGGAGTTCTGGATAGGGATGATACTTTGCTGATTGGGTGGTGACCAGAGAAGGAAAGGGAAGGGATTTTGGATTTAGCTCTCACTTTTTTCAGCCGTATTTCAAGCAAGTTATATTTCGGTATTTCGTGTGGAACGGCCTTGCTAACTGCTTGCCAGTAGTGGGGGTGCACCTAACACCTCCTCTCCAAACATAGAAAGATAGAAACATAGAAAATGATGGCGGATAACTACCATACAGCCTATGCGGTCTGCCCATCCACGCCAAATACTAAACTCTACAATCCCTTACTCTCCCTTAGAAATCCTCTATGCTTGTCAAATGCTTTCTTGAATTCAGATACAGTCCTTGGTTCCACCGCCTCTGCTGGAAGCCTATTCTACACATCCATCACCCTTTCTTTACATAAATATTTCCTCAGATTATTCTTGACTCTATCCCCTTTCACCTTCATCCTATTTCCCTCATTCCAGAGTTTCCTATCTATTAAAAGAGGCCCACCTCTAGTATTTTTATGTCATAGAAGAATTAAAAATTTTTGATCATATCTCCCCTCTCCATCTTTCCTCTAAAGTACATATATTAAGATCATTAAGTACATTTGCGTATGTTTATTGATGAAGACCACTAACCATTTTACTAGCTGCCCTCTGCACCAAGGTAGGGTCTCCAGCATTGCACACAGTACTCCAAATGAGGTCTCACTAGAGACTTACGGTGTACAGAGGTATTATCATCTCTTTTTTCCTGCTGGTCAGTCGTCACTCTATGAACCCAAGCATTCTTCTGGCTTTATTCATGTTTGACCAACTTAAGATCATCAGATAATATCACCCCCGGGACCCATTTTTCTTTCATACACAGAGGTACAGTAAATCACACCCTTATAATGTATACTTTCTTGGGTTTTTGCATCCCAAATGCATGACCCTGCAGTTTTTTAGCATTAAATATTAGCTGAGAAATTCTTAACCATTGTTCAAGCTTCACTAGATCCCTCTTCTTCTTATTTGTTCCTTCTGGGGCGTCTACTCTATTGCAGATTTTAGTATCATCTGCAAAGAGGTAAACCCTATCTAACAGCCCTCCCCAATATTGCTAACAAAAATGTTAAAGAGAAGTGGACTAATGACCAATCCTTATGACACACCTAAGTAATACCCTTAATCTCTTAGCCAGTTGAAATTCAGTACACCACTTCCCCTCCCTCTCCTTCTTTTCTCCTCCCCCCTCCTGCCAAATACCTTCTTTCCTCTAACCACCTGTCACGCACCCTGTAAATAGTTCTTTAAACACACACTGTCAAATTCATGTTCCTGTACAGAATCCTCTAGCAAACACTGTAGTTGCTCCCAACTCTTGTTGACTCCTTGTATAATTTTCTCTTATGAGGTGTTTAACTATTCCACTTAATCCTATTGCTTGTTAAATTGGTTTACTCTTGTAAAATGTTCCATGTACTTTACGTTCAATTGTTCAATGTAAACCGCCTTGACATTTTGAAAGGCAATATTCAAAACTAGCTAAATAAATAAATAAAATTCTCAGAACGAATTATTTTTGCCAGAGGTATTGGAAAAGGGTGGGTCCCATGGGCCCTGATCCCACTAATCTACTACTAATATCATTTGTATACATAGTGCTACAAGACATACACAGCGCTGTACATAAAGATGTAAGACACAGTCCCTGCTCATCAGAGCTTACAATCTAAACAACTCATGACATGGCAGTGTGAGAGCCAGAAGGGAAGGAGTTAACAGTCCAGATTGCTGGCATTTGTACTGCATGTGCTTTGTGGGATGCTAGAGGTATTAGGTGACATCAAATGGAAGAAATGTGAGAAAAAAACACACTTATCTAAAGAGCACAGGAGAGAGAAGGCATCATTAGCATGGTTATGCCAGTTTGACATGGGGGCCTCCTGAGGCCTAGTGGGGAAACTGTCAGAATATCAGAGAACTAATAAGATAAATTTTCTATATTTCTTAAAATAGGGGATGGAAAAACAGACCGGGCGGAAGGTTGAATAAGTGGGAAAAGGGTCAGATAACAAGGAATAAATCTGACAAAGGCCTGAGCATATGTTTATATACAAGGCCATAAGGGTCAACAGGTCAGCAGGAATGGGAGTGCAGATATGACAGGAGAAAGGAAGGAAGGAAAGAGAGAATCCAGATGCCTGGAATAAAAAACAAAGGGACTATTTGGGAAAGAAAACAATATAACAGGACAGAACCTTTAAAGATTGGGAATTTACACCCCATTTTCTGAAGAAGGTGGTTTGTAAATTTCCACTGTACGAGGGGGTACCCAAAAAAACCAGGAATAACATTGCCGTGGGCGGAGCTTGTGTAGTACGCACTTCTGCCACTAGCCGTGTATAGTGCAACTCATTGTCAGTTCAGTGCCGCCTGTGTTGTCGACCTGGCTTGTTCTGTTCATCTGCAGTGACTGTTTTTGCTAGCGCTGTTTTGTTCTTGTTTCTTTTTTTATGACGACAAGTTTAATTGAACAACGTGCAGCTGTGAAATTTTGTTTTCTACTCAGTAAAAATGCTGCTGAAACTGTTTTAATGTTGAAAACATCTTATCAAGATGACACTATGGGAAAAAGTCAAGTGTAGCAGTGGTTTGCTCGGTTTAAAATGGCGACATGTCGATTGATGACAAACCTCGTTCTGGGCATCCATCAACTGCCCGAATCAACGAAAATATTGAAAAAATTAGAGAGCTTGTGCTCACAGACCGTCGACAGACAATTGATCAACTGTCAGAGATTAGTGGGTTTTCTTGGAGCTCGGTTCAGCGAATTTTAACGGAAGATTTGGGAATGAAAAGGATTGCTGCCAAGTTTGTTCCTCGGGTTCTGACTGACAATCAAAAGGAACATCGAGTTGAAACATGTCGTGTTTTGAAACAACAGCTTGAAACTGATCCAGATTTTCTGTCAAAGGTCATTACAGGTGATGAGTCATGGTGCTATGATTACAACCCAGAAACAAAGCAACAGTCAAGCCAATGGAAGACGTCATCGTCACCGCGTCCAAAAAAATGTCATCAAGTCAAATCAAACATCAAAACAATGCTGATTTGCTTTTTTGATGCCAAGGGGGTAGTTCATTCAGAGTTTGTTCCCCCAGGTCAGACCGTCAATCAAACCTTTTATTTGGAAGTTTTAAGAAGATTGTGCAACAGTGTTCGTCAAAAAAGACCCGATTTGTGGCATACAGAAGATTGGTTCTTCCACCACGACAACGCACCTGCACACACAGCCATCTCTGTTAGACAGTTTTTGGCTAAAAATGGCATGGTTCCGCTGCCCCACGCACCTTACTCGCCTGACCTGGCTCCGTGCGACTTTTTCTTATTTCCACGCATGAAAAGGGGCATGAAAGGACACCGATTTGACAACATTGAAGAAGTCAAGAAAAAAACGAGGGAGGAGCTGACAGCTGTTTCTAAAGATGACTACAAAAAATGTTTCGAACAGTGGAAGCACCGGTGGGACAAATGTATCAGTTGTAATGGAGAGTATTTTGAAGGGGATAAGGTTGTTTTGTAAAGAATTTGAAATAAATAGCTTTTAAAAAATAATTCCTGTTTTTTTTTGGTTACCCCCTCATATGTCTGCTAATGAGTGAGTGTGTATGATTTTGATAGTCTGTGTGAAAGTTTCCCTAGTTTATCTTTGAGTGTAGATAGGAACCATATATCCTTCTCTTTCACTGTGCTAGGATCTGTCGATGGACAGGAAATCTCTTAATAACTTTATAGCTGTAAACTTGTAAGAAGAGAGTGAGGGAAATCTCCAAGTTACTTTGTATTTAGCTAGTTTTGGTTGTGCTTCCTGTATGCTTGTTTCTGTGATATAAGAAATAAAGGATTTTATTTGTAAGAATAATCTGTGAGAATTTTGTGCCAGGTACGAGTATGATCTGCATGAGGTGTGGTTTATTGGGAGGAGGTGGTAGGCCCTCCCTGTATGTATGTTTTTGTTTCCCTCTAGCAGGGAGGAGGAGGGGTAGCATCCGCCTGGCCAACAGATTGACACCCCCCCCCCCCTGGTTCCATACACTGGTGGCCCGTACGGGGATTCGTCATGGTATTTGACGGCTTCGGACGCAGCGAGAGGTTTCGGGGATTCTTTCCCTGGATAAGGTAAACCACAAATTTTTCATTTATTTCTAAGCATAGTATTTTAGCTATAGTCTGTTATTGTTAGTTTATTGTTTCTTTTGGACAAAGCTATTTAGTGAACCTACGTATTTTGCCAGTGATAGGTTTACACAATAGAAAGCTGCTATATAGTTCTGAACACTAAGATTTTTTTTTTTCTGCTTCTCTTCTTTTTTTCTTTTCCTAAAAAGAAAACCCTTTAATATGGGATGGAGCAAGGGCACAATAAAGATCCCTGAGGATTCCCCCTTAGGGTGCCTATTAAAGGATGTGCCGGAGCTGGATAGGAAATTAGTGAAGGAGTGACACTGGAAATCGGTGAAAGTAATGCAGGGACTGACTAAATCTTGGCCACAATTCAGGGAAGAAGATAGGGACAGTCTGGGAGATGTCCAGATTTGGATAGAAGCCATCAAACTAAAAGTAAAAAGCAGAGAGAAACATATGCAGTGTTTAAAACTTTAGGCTAAGTTAGGAAGGCTGGAGAAGATTAAAAATACATTGTCCCCACCTTATGCCCCGGCAGTAAAAACCTTGATGCTTACAGGTCAGGAGGGTGCCTCTGCTCCACACGGACTGGTGGCTGATGGCTACCAGCAGCCGCCGCTGCAGACGGCAGTAGAAGACTCCCATGGAACTAGGGAAAAGCAGCCTAATGCACCCATTCAGCCAGCAGAGACTCCCTATCAGGAAGCCCAGAGAGAGCTGCGGAGATTAGAGAGTAGGAATCGGGTTCAACAAGAAGCAGAATCCCAGTGGATGAGGGTAGAGGGAACATTGAAATCCACCAAGGTGGAGTTACCCCCAGGGTAAAAGGAGATGAAACAATTAACTCAGGAGCTGAGAGAGGTAGAAAGGGAGATACAGAATCTTAGGAAGCCAGTATACGATATGGATTTACAATCCACTTCCCTTAAGTCAGAGGGAAGGAGACAGAGACATCAATGGAACTTAGAGGGACTGGAAGGAGAGTTGTTAGGTTCACAGGGGTCCCCCAGGGGTACTTTGACAGCCGATAAGTGGCTGCAGGCTTAGGGGTTCTCAACCCTGTCCTCGGGACCCACCTAGCCAGTGGGGTTTTCAGGATAACCACAATGAATATGCATGGGAGAGATTTGCATATAATGGAGGCAGTGTATGCAAATCTTTCTCATTCATATTTATTGTGGTTATCCTGAAAACCCAACTGGATAGGTGGGTCCCGAGGACAGGGTTGAGAACCCCTGCAATACATCAGCGAGTCAGGAGAGAATGAATATGTGTGTGAAGGCAAATTTAACCCCTTGTGAAGAAGTGCAGGACAAAGAACAGAGTGGGCAGTATGTGTTGAAGTAGAGTGATTGTTTGGCAAGATGGACAGAGGGTCTATCTGCATCTCACTCCGTGGCCGAGACAGGGTAGTTTTGAACCCCAGGATATGGATTTGGCTAGGAAAGGCATTGTAGGGGTATGGGGGGGACCCTCAGTGGGACTCTAAATATATGAAGGAAGGGTTGAAAGTATGGGAAAAATATGAAAAGAAGGGACCTTCAGTGAAAGCACTGCCCCTGGTGTTAAATCCACATCCAGGAGCAGCAGGGAATCCACCTTTATTTGTAAGAAGAATCTGTGAGAATTTTTTGCCAGCTACGAGTATAATCTGCATGAGGTATGGTTTATTGGGAGGAGGTGGTAGGCCCTCCCTGTATGTAAGCTTTTGTTTCCCTCTAGCACGGAGGGGGGGGGGTGGCATCCGCCTGGCCAATGGCTTACCCCCCCCCCCCCTGGTTCCATACAGCAGGCACCATGCTGCCCATGTGGATCCCATCCCTGTGGGCAGAAGAAGAGAAATCTCTTCCTGCCTGCCCACAGGAAATTGGATCCCCACAAGCAGATAGGAATGGTCTTTGCTGTGATTGTGGCTTCTCTTCTTCTTTTGGCCATGGGGGATGGGTTCCCTATGGGTGGCCTGCTGCCTGCCAGCCAGCCACGATCATTGCAAAGACCCTTCCTGTCTGTCCACGAGAGATCAGATCCCCATGGACAGAACAGGAAGGGTTTATGCCTGTGGGACGGGGCTTGGGATGTAGCTTGGGATGGTGCTTGGGTCCCCCTAAAGAAAAAGGCCTTCTGCTGCCCCTGCATTTTACCACTACATTTTGTCACCTCCCACTCAACTAGTTTTTTTATCTTAGTCAGTTGCTTTGACTGATTTATGTTAGAATGTTTTTTCTTTTGAATCTTATTTATCAACCAATTCCCTAGCCACCCTCCACCCCAGCAGCCATGGCAGACAGTTCCAAAAGAAACCAACAAAACCTTAAAAAACTCCCAAGAGGCTCATCTACAAAATGCACATTGGATATCATGTACCCTTTGAGACATTTGCGTTATTTGCTTTCCAGTCATTTGTATTTATTTATTTATGATGATTTATATTCCATATGATATAAAATATTAATCTCAGCAGATTGCAATATACAAAATGCATCAAATACAGCAGATACCAATAGATTCATCAAGGGGCTTACTTTAGAAGACTTAATGGTGTTTACACATGTTAATATGACCTCTTACACATGTAAATTGCTTCCACGCAGTGGCATAACAAGGGCGGGGCAATGGGCACAGTTCCCCCTCCTATGTGCTAGCCAGGAGGGAGAAGCTGAAATGCCTGGCCCACATGATGGAGGATTGCGTGGCAAACATACCTCAACATCTTTGCTGGCTTGCTCTGCTACCTCCTCTCCAGGCCTGGCAGTTGTGTCCTCCCAGCCAAAGTCTCATGGATGGGTGGGAGACATCCGCTCTAGGTGCCAAAGAGGTTTAGAATGCTACTGCATCCACATGTAAAGGGCCATTTTAGAAAAAGCTTGTTTTCTCTGTGAATGCTTATATCGCATCGAAAGTAGGAGGCTACTGAAAAAGAAGCAGGCAATTAACCTAATAAGTAGTGTACATTCTCTAAAGTGGAACATCCAGTTGTCATGAAAAACAAAAAAAATATCAGTAACAAAATGAATTAGCAAGCATCCATGAAATTTTAGTTAAAGAGTAAAAACAATGCACAATAACAAATTCTGCACCTAATTAGGCCAATTCTGTTGTAGACGTCCTGCTCCTATACGGCCAGTCAAAATCGGGATGTGCAGCGGTAGCACCCGATTCTGATCCCATGGGGGCTAGAAGTTCCCATGGGATCAGAATCTGGTCTAAAGGCCTGGATGTGCAGGCCAGGCCACAATTCTGATTGGCCACATTTCCTACACCTATCCGGCTAACTCAGCCAGGCTCCTGAATGCAATTGCAGTTGCATGGCGTTCCATTGCCATGGCACCGTGGATCCATTCAGGAGCCCCGATCACTGGCCACATGAAAGAATGTCTGTTCCCTACAGCCTGACCCCCGATCCAGCCGTCCATGGCCAGGGTCGGGCTGCGGGGAACTCCCTGCACCCCCACCTTTTGAAACTGGTCCGACTCTCTGGTCCCCCGACATCCAGGGGGACTTAATCCACCTCTGACGTGGAATATGTTTCCCGTCTACATTGCTGACCCTGGACGTACAAGGCCGACCTCAGAATTGGCTCTGTATGTCCAGGGTCACGTTTCTCCCCCCCCCCCACCATCCGCCCTCGTTCCTCCCACAGCCCTCCTCCTCCCACCCATGAACAGAGCTCCCTGCACAAATTGGTAATACGTGCAGGGAGCTCTGTTGCCGGCAGCACGTTCCTGATGTTTAGCGGGTTTGGACGTCCGGATCGGACGTCCAGACCTGCTAAACTAGGATCAGAATGACCCTGTATATGTTTCTTTTGATAAATTGCATTTCTAGTCACCTCTGATCAATTCATCTGTGCACAACTATAAAAATTTTATCCTGGCAAACATATAAAACGATATACATGGGACCGACAAATAATTTCTCCAAGAAACAGAACAGAGATATGCCATCTCTTGAAACAAAGCAAAACATGGTCTTTTAAAATTAAGCATGAACATACAGAATTTCTATGGTAAGGACTCTTACATGGAAGGCACATTTTAATACATGGAGATTGGAATCGATGCATCGTGGTCACAAGATACATAATTTTGGCAGTATTTTATAAAGACTGTGCTAAATGTGCAACTTTATAAAAATAGTGCAGGAGTGCACATGTATTTGCCGATACATGGAAGCAGAAGAGCCACTTTGCAAATCCACATGTGGGAAAAATCAACAGGGGAAATTCAACAACTTCCACATGAAAGCCCCTTGGGACTAATCTTGCACTATGAGCTGCACAAATAAGGAACAACTTTTCTTCAGGCATAGTCATTGGTTTTAGTCAAATGCTAGTGCTGCCATTTAACTTAATTTGTATCTTCAGCACTATTTCCATATAGGTAGTGGTGCTAAATATAGAGATAGTGCAGTGACTACGTTATCTATTTAGTGTAGGCCTGCTCTTTGGCCTAAACCAGATTACTTATTTAAATAGTGGTTGAATATTGCCAATATCCAGATAATTGTCTCACCTGCTCTTGCTCCTCTAACATGGCCACTAATATACGGATAATATCTGCCATTTAGCAATTTAAATGGCCTAATATTATCTGCATATATTTTTGAAAATACATAAGTGAAGGCACATTTTAGAAAGGACGTCTGACTGTAGTTTGGGACGCCCATGTCAAAATGTCTGCATGACAGCAAGGAAAGTGGGCACATGAAAGTACCTTCTTTTTTTTTTAAGACAGTTTTTATTGAGACCAACCTGGAACAGTAACAAAACCCCATCTCACTTGTCAACAGGATTATTCAACATGACATATAAATAAGGTGTCAGTCCCGAGATGCCTACTTAGAAAGCAAACCACAACAGAAACAATAACGGATACAATAAAGGGGGCAACTCTGAAGCCCCTTCATGTACAAGCCTGGGATGCACTCCCACTCCTTCGGCCCCCTTTTATCCCCTTTAATGTAACCCCCCCAACCCTTCTTCCTTGCCCCCCCATTCAATGAACCGGCCCCCTTCCTACCCCGAGAGCCAACACCATTAACAGACTGGAGTTACACTTTTTCCATAAAGCCCAGTTGCATTTCTGATCCAAAGATCCACTCACACTCTTCCCTCACAGTATCCAATCAGCCATCTCTTGCATTCCAGCCACCCACTGTGCATATACCAGGGTAGATTCCACTATCCAATTGGCCAGAATAACTTTCCAGGCCAACATTAGGGCCATCTGTGCAAACTTGATTTCTGATTACCTATGCGCCTTTTCCCTCAGAGGCACGCTATCCCCCAAAAGCAACGTCACATAGTCCACTTCATAGGCACCCCAAGGTGTCCTGGATATGGTCCAGCTATCCTCCCCAATAGCCCTGCAACTTGTGGCATTCCAAAAACATATGGACCCACGTTGTCCCACAGATACATCCGCTCCCCCTACCTCAAGTCAACTATACCCAGTGTAGGATTTTAGATTGCATCTCTTGAAGGGTCACATTGGTGAAATCTTATCCAATATTGTAAATCCCTGCCTTTCAACCTTCGTGCAAGACTGATTCATGACATATTGCCTACACTGCAGATATGTCACAGATGCTTAATAGGAACTGACCATTTACTCTTAATCTGATCAAATGTTGGAAACCCCCCCCCACCTAAATTCCAAAAGATGGCCCAAATATCGGCACCCAGACCTATTCCACCCTCTTAAGACAGCACTATCCAAGCCCGGGATAAATTCAGGGTTCCCAATCAACATCACAAAAGGTGATCTCCCCTTTGCCCCTCCAAACTCAGTGTGCCACCACTTCCATGTCCACCGCATTGGTTCCAAGAAGCTGTCATGACTCACCATGCTCCTCCTCCAGTGCTGACTGAGCTTAAAAAGCTGAAAAACTTGTGGGGGAGGCAACCCACATCCAAAAATCCCACTAGAGCATACTGATTCCCCCCCCCCCCGCATGAAGTTCATGGATCCAATATATGAGTGCCGCTGCATTATAAAGATGACAGTCTGGAAGATTCAGCATCCCCCTGGCTCGGCTCTCTGCCAACTTGTCAAAACTGATTCTCGCTGGCCTCCCCCACCAAAGAAAGGAGCTCACTATGCTCTGGTAGAGTCGCTCCTCCTTCCCCTTCACCCAGAGAGGCAGCAGTTGCAGCAGATAGAGCAGTTGGAGCAATAAGACCAACTTGATCACGGCCACCCTTCCTAAGATTGAGAGCAGTAGGCCCCACCACCTAGTACACCACTCCTTTATCTGTGACAAGAGCTCACAGACAGACATTCTTCCGATACACCAACCCTATATTCACGCTGAGATAGACTCCCAAATACTTCAGGGATTTCTGGCCCACACCAGTGAGAAATTCCATTGGGCCCTACTTGCTCACACCGTTGAGACTGGCATAGCTTTGGATTTGCTCCAATTTACTTTGAGCCCTGCAAAGGCCCCAAAAAGGGCTATAGTGCTCATCACACAAGGTAGGCTCACACTTGCCCGGCTAATAAACAGAAGCATATCATCCGCGAACAGATTGATCTTATAAGTCTCCGCTCTTACCTAAAGGTCCTGCCACTCATCTGTCTCCCGAATCTTGCTACCTAGCTGCTCCAAAAACAGCAAGAAGAGCATTGGTGACAGAGGGCATACCTGTCACGTCCCTCTCTTCAAATCGAAACCCTCCAATAGGCTCCCATTGACCAATATTTGCGCCTGTGACTGATGATACATCATGCATACCCAGTCCAAGAAGGGGCCAATGATGCCATATTTCTCTGCCACCCAGAAAAGATATTCCCAGGGGACATTATCAAAGGCCTTCTCAGCATCTAGGCTGGCAATGATCTCATCCTCCTCTACCTCCCCGCCCCCTGTTCAACACCTTCAGCAGATTAGTGGAGACAAATCTTCCTGGCACAAAACCTACCTGGTCCAGGTGGACCAAGCCTGAGATAACCTTGGCCATCCATTTAATCAGGATTGAAGCTTTCAGTTTGACATCCTGATTCAAGAGGGAAATGGACCTATATGAGCCCACCAGTCTGTCATCCTGGCCAGATTTAGGTAAGACCACAATTGTCACCTGGTTCTGCCACCCCCCCCCCCCAAGTTCCCCCCTTCCAGAGCAGCTGCACATTGCTCCTGAAAAGGCTGCACGGCATCTTACCCCAGGATCTTGTAGAATTCGGCACCCAGACTATCAGGCCCCGGGGCTTTTGTGAGCTTGAGGGCCTTGATCACCCTGAGGACCTCCACACCACTAAAGGGGGCATTCAAAGACTACAGCTCCTCCTCCAATACCTGGGTGAGGTCCAGCCCCTTGAAAAAAATGTTCCTGGGCAGTAGCATCCCCCTACTCCTGGTCATAGAACTCCCAATAGAATTGCTGGAATTGCCATCTTATCTCCTCAACCCTCTCCACCACCACCCCCCTCAGATATTGTAATCACGCAAATTGCCATTTTCCATTTCTTCAGGCTCACCAGGTGTGCCAACAGCTGAAGACACTTATTGCCCCACCAATGCAAATTGTATTTATACTTCTGAATATCCCCCTCAGCCCTCTGGTCAAGCAAGGCATTTATAGCTTTCCACAGGGCCAAGTATTGTGCCCAATCACTCTCACCCATGCTCTGAATATGCTGCCTTCAGTAGACCTGCAACTGCTGGGACAGAGCAAGCAGCTGTGCATCCCTGGACCTTCGCTTCCCTGACGCATAGGCAATTATGACCACCTGCATGGTGGCCTTCGCCACCTCCCAAAAGATCCACGGGTTCATTCCCTCCATAGTATTATCCATCCAATACTGTTTCTATGCCTCCCGTAAGCATCGGTGGAACCCCTTATTCTTATAAAGAGTGGGATTCATCCTTCAGCTGGTCCCCATCCCCTCTGTACCATCCCCCTTAATCTGCACTTCTAGTTACATAGGTGCATGATCTGACAGCCCCATATCTCCAATAATGGCCCTATCCAGCCCCTAAAGCAGTGACTCCGATATCAGCAAGTAATCTAAGCACACATAACTGCGATGAGTGTTCAAGTAAAAGGTAAAATCTATATCATCTGGATGCAGCACTCTCCAAGCATTTACCAAGAAAAGCTGCTCCAACAAAAAGTTCACACCATACCCGTTAGACCGCCACAGGCCCCCTCGTGGCGGCTTACAATCCAGCACCAGGTCACGTGGCAAATTAAAGTCACCTCTACTGATATCCCCTGAACTCTAGCAACTGGGAACTCAATGTGGTAAAAAACTCATGGGCCTAGATATTAGGCTCATAGACATTGCACAGAACTACCCTTCTCCCTTGAAGCTCTCCTCCTGTGATATGATAGCGGCCCTCCGGATCTGTAATACTCTTATGGTAAACAAAGGGAACCCTGTGATGTATCAATATCACCACCCCTTATTGCTGTTCATTATACGAAGTGTCCCAACTCCGCAGCCCACCCCTGCTGGAGCTTCCTATGCTCACCAGTGCTCAAATGGGTTTCCTGCAAAAAATCCCCAGCCACCCCCATGTTCCTAAAATAGTTAAGGAGCTTAGTGCGCTTAACCGGAGAGTGGATACCATCCATGTTTAAAGTGAGAATTTTCAACTTATCCAACACCTCGGCCAGTGTGGGTCTCCAGAACACAAGAAGTCAAATACCCTGCTTTGGGGCTACTAGACTCCCAGCCAAGTGCTCCCCCCAGCATTACCACCAGTCTCCTCTCCTGGCTCCCCCCTTCCAGTTCGCTTTCCTGCCCCTCACCCACCCCTCTCCCTTATCTCCCTCCTCCCTTCCCACATAGTACCTCTTCAAAATTCCCTTCTACTCTATACATTCACTATTGCCTGCTCCCCTTCCCTTGGTCCACAGTCCATTCTCCGGACCCTCGAGCCCAAAACCCTGACTCAGTCATCCATATTCTCCACCACACAGTGCACATTTCTCTCTCCCCTTCATCATCCACTCACACCATCCACACAACAGAACCCCCTGTGCCTCTCCCCCTTCCCCATCATCCCATCCACTTGAGAAGTCACACTCCTTTGCTGCACTCTGGCAAGTAGTCTTGCCTTCTCCCCATTAGCCCCGGAAAAGCTGTGGGCCTCCAGGTCCCACCAACTTGACAAAACTGTTTGCCCCAGTGGATCATAGAAGGTGTCCAACATAGAAAGTCAGCACCCATCACAGCCACCAGAAGAGACAGAAAAGGGAAAAGGAGGGAAGAGAGAAAGAGGAGGGTGAGATAAACAAGTGGTAGAAAAAGGAAAAGTCCCTGGGGGGGGGGGGGGTGCCATCTGCCACCTGAACCAGGTACATTCACTACTACTACTACTGAGCATTTGTATAGTACTACAAGACGTACGCAGCGCTGCAAGTTAATACAAAACAAGAGGAGCAAACAGTCTGTGGCACAGCACTTTCAGTTCAGGCCATCCACAAAGTCCTTCAGGGCCTCTGGTGATGCAAAATACTGTGTCTGGTTTCCATGGTACAACCGTCCAGTACACCAAGATCGAGCAGTAAAGTGCCATTGCCCTGCGCCATTCCACCCCTTTGCTGAGTAATCACTGAACAACAATATGGCCCTAATACACCAACTGTTGCTGTGCTCGATAATGTCCCATCAGCTTGTCCTTCTCTGCATAGTTCAATATGCAGGCTATGACAGGCCGCAGCTTCCCAGCATTTTCCCACCATGGTCCTACACAGTGTAGAAGTTCCACTAACATATGGGGCCCTGCCAACTGTAGATCCAACTGCTGCGTTATGCCCACCTCCACCAAGTCCCAGATGTCACTATCCTTGAATGTTTCCAGCAGCCCAATGATGCAGATGTTATTTCTGCGCCTCCTATTCTCCTTGTCATCCAGCTGATCCAGGAATGCTTCCCGGGTATGCTCGAGCTGCTGTACATGACCATCCAAGGCTTCAATCCTCTCCTCCTGCTTGGTAATGTGGCCCTCCATTTGCTATACACATTGAGTTTGCACTTCCAGGCTCCCCTTTAGTTCCCTGAAAGAGGCATGCAGCTCCGACAAATGCTAATCCAACACTGCAATGAGGGACCTGGTAATCTCCTGGATAGTGTCCTCCTGCAGCTTGTAGACTTGCTGCTGGCTCCGCTGTCATCTTGTGTGTGCTCTCCTTCGCCAGCCGCTCAGCTCAGTGGCCCATCATCATGTGACCCCTATAAGTACCTTCTAAAATAGGGCCATCCCTATCTTACCAGATAAATGTCTCCACAAATAGAAATGCAAACAGGGCCATGCAAAGGCCCCAGACACATGTACGTTTCCATACGATTTCAGAAGCTTGCACTGGCCGGTGGTTTGTGCAACATATACATGTCCACAATAGTATTTCAGATTGTGGACATGGATGTGAAACGTGCAGCACCACAGTGGCAGAATGAAAGGTCTGTTTATATACTTGGATGTTTCTTTGACCTAATGAAAATTAGTGGGGGTATGAGAGTACATCCACTTCTATTTTCTACAGCTGTTGATTTACTAAAATGAGCACTTTACTGATGCCTATTTGTACCACATAATAAGTATAAGTATGGACATGTCAGCTGCCAAGTTCAGACATGCTGGGGCCTCTCAGAAATTGTGCAGACACATGTGTCTCTTTTAGATTCCCTGGGCACACGTCCCTGTTGGACATGAATGTGCAATATCGGCCCTTTTTAAGATGGCTCTTGGGACATATTTATTGTTGACAAATCTGAAATACCATTTTTAGACATGGTACTCACAACTAGAGCTTCTAAAATGAGCCTCCATAGGCTAATTATGCATTTGCTGGCGAACACATAATTGCCTGTGAGTATCAGTCTGATAAGCTAGTATTCATTCATATGGAATATTCCAAGACTCACCAATAAAACTCTCCCAACAACTGATGCAGAGCCCTAAACATACAAAAATAAACTATTCAAATTCTGGTGTCACATCAATGACCACACCACAAACTGCCAGATATTGTGCGCAGTAACACAAACTCTGCAAATGGATACTTAAATTCACCATATCATCCCAGCACCAAGTCCAAGAACTCAACTACACTACCCCTACCAATGAAATGTCAGCATTGTAAGTATTCTAGAATGCCAGTTCTACACCAGTTGGGAAAAATGAACAAGCTGAACCACTACAGAACCTCACAGAACCTGCATGTTAACAGAATACCTCACCTCGGCTGCACTTGGAATAAAGACCATCATCAAGTAAAGAATCAAACTACAAATCAGAAAAAAATATGCAGACAAAAAATGAAATGAAAAATCCCAAAATGAATTCCTATCTGTAGAACACTGAAAAAAAGAATTAGAAACGTATTTCCTCCTGAATTATAAGAAATGCATATTTTCAAAGATGACATATTTAATTCTTTAAAAACTGGCGTTCATTTGTACCTTTGTTGTCTGATCATTTTATTTTTGTGATTGCGTTGGTCCTGGTCTTTTCCATGTCCTCTTGTTGGTTTTCCTGTAAGTCCTTTTCCAGGATTTCATTTCTATTTTATATTTCCTAATTCTCACTATCTTCTTCCCTAAATTGCCGTCTGACGTTGATTGTTCTGGTTCATTTTTTTCTCCATTTCTCTCAACTGCCTTTTGACCTAGTTATAGCTAGATTTCATTCCCCCTTCTCCCCTTCCTCTGTTCTTTAGGCTCTCTATTTTCACCTTCCTCCTACTTACTGCCTTTCCATTTCAAACTCTTATGCCTTAGTCCTTTCATTCCCCACCTTGATCTTATTCCTTCCCAGTCTCCTATTTACCCATATTTCACCCATTTTATAGCCCATTTCTACCGTCTCTACTCATCCCCTTCCCACCCTTATTTAACTTATGCTTCCCATCCCTACCCAGCCCCAGTTCCTTTTCTATCACTCATCCCCTTTCCACCTCCAGCCCCTTTCATAAGTCTTACCCCCCATCCAAGTTTCCATTTCCTCCTTCAACTCCCCCATTTCTGCTCTCTCTCACTTCTATCAAAGAGCTGTTTAGTTATTTTATCTCTCATCCATTCCATAGCTTGCTATCCTTTCCGATGTCTCACAAATGCCAAGGTCCTTCAAACCCTCCCCCTTGCCCATATTTCTGCATTTGGTCTCACAGCCTTACTCATACCCCTCACTCAATCACCTAGTACCCAGTGTCTTCTTAATCTCTACTAAATTTCTTAGTGCCCGCTATCCCCACCAGTTAATCTCCAAGTCCCTGCTCTTCCTCCCTACTTAGTCTCTGAGTCCCCACTTACTTTCCCAACACCTTGCCAGTTTTAGAGATTTCTTATCTCCCAGCCAATTTTAGAGTCTCTACCTAAGTATGAGCCTCTGCTTTCCTCCATCACCTTCATTTCCCCAGTATCATAGGGCTATTCATACTCATAAACCACACTTAGCTGACTCACTACAATTTCATGCCGCACCTCGCAGTCTCCGTTCTATTCATGTCAATCACCTGCACCTCCTCTCCCCCTCACGTACACACCTGGAATCAATCCATCACTCTGCTTTCTTCTTCCTAGGACCTTCCATCTGGAACTCATTACTCATTGCTCTCCATCAGGAACACTCTTTCCTCAGACTTTTGGCTCTCCTCAAGACACACTTTTCTGCTCCTCCCATGACCTCCCCTCCTGATCTCTGACAATCCTAACCTTCACCTATCATTCTGCTCTATTTTCCCTCTTGCTCCTGAATGATTGTGTTATTTTCTGTCAGAAATTGTAGTTCCTTTCTTTTCCTGGCCTCGGCCATCTTGATTTTTATTAATTGTAAACTACCCCGATTCTGCAAAGGCACAGTAGATTTAGTATTTTCATAAAAGTACCCTCCTTCTCCTATTTCCTTCTCTAGCACCCAACTAGTTACTTCCTTTTCTGATATTCATTAACCTTGCCTTTCCTTCTTCTTACCTCAGCATCCATTTTATGCCCCTCCTTCTCAACCTTTCTCTCTATATTGCCTTGTTTTCTCTCTCCTACACAAAATATCTGCTCCCCTCTTTATTCTCACTCCCCCAGATTCTGCTTCTTTTTCCTCATCTTCTTGAAGGACTACAAAGAGTCTTGAAGGACTACAAAAGGGGACTGCTACTTCTGGAGAGAGATCTGCAATTGTAAGTATTTACTTCTGGGACTTTTTCTAAATCTTAGGAGAAAAGGAATTCTTTAGATTAAAGCTGATTAATATGTGAACCCAGTGTATTCGTTAAATCAGTCAGGGCCTAGAAGCAGCAAAGAGCTTTCAGTTTAAATTTAAAACACAGCAGAGAACTTTCTGGTTAAATTTAGACCCCAAGACTCCCTCTATCCAAGCAAGGGCTGTAGTACTCCCTCTGGAAATTGGTTACAGATTACCTTAGAAGCACAGGACAGGGTATTGTGTAGCAGCCAGCTTTTAATAAGTGTTTTTTCCTCCCTCCCTCCCCAACACCCACCCACCCCTGGGATAATCATAACTTTATAGGTGCTTAATCCTCTTAAAGAAAAGGAGGTGCCATATTCACTCTCAGGTGCAGCTATTTATCCTCATCAAGCATACATTAAGGACCTGAGATTAATTAAGCTCAGGTGAACAAACATATTAGGTATAGTTTTATTAGTATAAGTATTCCCAGCAATGCTTAGTAAGTAAAGAACTTAAATATCTAAACACAACCTAAACTAAAATGCAGACAGCAGTCCAGCTGGGGGCTTTCCAGTCTTTTGCATTGAGTGCCACATGTATGATTTTCTCCCAGTTAGTGAGGGGTCTTACGTGTGCATTAGGTGCAAGGAGCGCTTTGTTCTCAGGGAACAAGTCTGATCTCTAGAGGCTAGAGTAGAAAACTTGGAGGACATAAGTTAGGCAGAGAGGTACATAGAGGAGACCTACAGGAAGGAGAGAGGTCATGTGAGAGGAGAGCATCACCCTGGTGTGGCAGGAAGTGATCCTGTAGCTAGGACCTGTCCTCCAGGTGATGTAAAACCCTCTCGCACTGAGGACGTTTCTCCAGGGCCATGTGCCCAGGAGGGAAGGGTTAGGACAGCCATTATAGTTGGTGATTCAATCATTAGGCTTGTAGATAGCTGGGTGGCTGGTGGACGTGAGGATCTCCTGGTAACATGCCTGCCTGGTGCGAAGGTAGCGGCCCTCACGTCCCACCTAGACAAGGTCTTAGATAGTGATGGGGAGGAGTCTGCTGTCTTGGTACTTATCAGTACCAATGACATAGGAAAATGTGGTAGGGAGGTTCTGGAGCTAATTTTAGGCTTTTAGGTAGGAAGTTGAAATCCAGAACTTCCAGGGTAGCATTCTCCGAAATGCTTCCCGTTCCACGTGCAGGACCCAAAAGGCAGGCAGAGCTCCGGAGTCTCAATGCGTGGATGAGACAATGGTACAAGGATGAAGGTATTGGATTTGTTAGGAATTGGGGAACATTCTCGGGGAAGGAGGGGCTCTTCCGAAGAGATGGGCTTCACCTTAACTGGGATGGAACCAGGCTGCTGGCATTAACCATAAAAAGAAGATAGAGCAGCTTTTAAACTAGATAAAAGGGGAGAGCCGAAATCACCCAAGAGCGCATGGCTTGGAACAATGTATCAAAGGATACTACCAAAAGAATGAAGTTAGGGCATATCAGCAGAGAGGTTCCAATAAAGACAAAAGTAGACCAAATGCCTTTGAGTGCAGAGCAGACAGAGCTTAAAGATTCCAAATTACCCCTATCTACCGATAGCCAGATTAATATGAATAAGCTACAGTTTCTAAAATGCTTGTATGCAAATGCTAGAAGTCTAAAAAATAAGATAGGAGAGTTAGAATATATAGCACTAAATGAGAGGTTAGATATGATTGGTATCTCAGAGACATGGTGGAAGGAGGACAAACAGGGGGACACTGTGATACCTGGGTATAAACTATATCGTAATGATAGCGCAGATCAAATTGGTGGAGGGGTTGCACTCTATGTTAGAGAGGGCATTGAGTCACAAAGGATTAAAGTTTTGCAGGAAACAAAATTTGCTGTAGAATCTCTATGGATTGAAATTCCATGTAAAAAGGGGAAGGCGATGGCAGTGGGGGTGTACTATCGATCGCCTGGCCAGAATGAACAGATGGATGATGAAATGCTCAAAGAAATCAGGGAAGCTAGCAAACGTTACAGCACAGTAATAATAATGGGTGATTTAAATTACCCTGTATTTACTGGGTCAGTGTCACGGCAGGACATGCTAGGGAGATAAAGTTTCTGGATGAAATGAATGACTGCTTCTTGGAGCAACTGGTTCCTGAACTGACCAGAGGAGAAGCCATTTTGGACCTAGTCCTTAGTGGAACACCAGATCTGGAGCAAAAGATAAGGGTGTTGGGGCCACTTGGCAATAGTGATCATAGCATGATCACGTTTGACTTAATTAATGGAGGTGGGATGGTAAGGAAATCTGCAGTACTACCTTTTAGCTTTCGAAAGGGAGACTATGATAAAATGAGGAAAATAGTTTAAAAAAACCTAAAAGGAGCAGTTGTAAAGGTTAAAGACTTACATCAAGCTTGGGTGTTGTTTAAAAATACTATCTTGGAAGCCCAGACCAGCTGTATTCCACACTTTAAGACAAGTAGAAGGAAGTCCAAAAAAACGCCAGCATGGTTTAAAGTTGAGTTCAGAGAGGCTGCTGTTGCCAAAAAAGCATCTTTCAGGAAATGGAAAAAAGAGCCAAATGACGAAAACTGGAAACAGCACAAGCACTGGCGAGTTAAATGCAAGGCACTGATAAGGCAGGCAAAGAGAGACTTTGAGAAAAGTTTGCTGTGGAAGCACAAATGTGTAATAAAGACTTTTTCATTTGTAGTAAAAAACCTGTGAGAGAGTCAGTTGGACCATTAGATTGCAAGTCGTTTGTAATCACATACAAACTCCTCCAAGCTCTGGTCTGCAATACCTTCAGAACCACCTACATAGATCTCCAGATAATCACCTCAGAAGGAGCACAGCTACTAACATGCTTGCCTTATCTCAAAAACTAACCTCAAGAATTTATTTGTTTATTTTATTAGCTAAGTTTGCACCGTGTCAAAGCAGTTTACAGTAAAACAGAACACCAGTTACGGACATATCATTTTAGATAACAACATGGAACCAATAACGTGGATAACATAGATAGTTGTTATATATCAAGTTATGATGTTACATTTTATGTTTAGCTTCTAAATGTTCCATGCAAGTTCAATGTAATGTTCTATGTAAACTGCCTTGACCTTTGGAAAGGCGGTATATAAAACTTCCAAATAAATAAATAAATAATGCCTTACTGGGTCAGACCAAGGTCCATCAAGCCCAGTATCCTGTTTCCAACAGTGGCCAATTCAGGTCACAAGTACCTGGCAGGTTCCCAAAGAAGCACACAGGTTCCACAATACTTGTCCTGTGGCAAGCAGTGGATTTTCTGGGTCCTCTTTAATAATGGTTTATGAACCTCCAGGAACTTGTCCAAACATTTTTTAAGCCCTGCTACACTGATAGCCTTTACTACATCCTCCAATAACACAGGTACACTACCAAAAAACTGCCTCCAGTTTTGCAACTGATTCCTATAGATTTTGGGGTGCTGAATCCAGGAAAAATAGCCAAAATGTTCCATCACATCACATTTTCTTGCAAAATTAGATTTCTTACCCATATAAGGAATGTTCACATAATTTCTTTTTAGCCGACTGCAGTTTATTTTCTTGGCCCAAAATAGAGGTTGTAATGGTTAACTAACTAGAAACACTCCCTCATAATATTTTAGAGTGTTTTGTATTCTTTTTATACATTAACAGGACAATTGGGAGGTGGGGGGCTAAATCCAGTACTCGCGCTGGCACATGTTCTTTCCTGTTCGCCTCGCCTCGTTCGCTCGCTCAAACACGGTGGTTGCGACATGAACGTTCCTGTCAAATTTCAGTTTCTTGCAAGTTCATTATTACCTTTTGTTTGCTCAGTCGTAATCCAGCTTTATTCCGAAGTGGTTCACTACAGTTGTAGTTTGCAGTGCTGTGTATTTGTGATGGCTCACAGAGCCAGAGGTTGCATCAACTCTCCGGACAGTTTTTGTTTTATTTGTGGGGAATATACCGTGAAAAAGCGGCAGAGGAACATTTCTGCATTTATTAAAAAAGTATATTTCGCCTATTTCGGTTTGAAGTTAGGCGATCAAGACAAACCGTGGGCTCCTCACAAAGTGTGCAAGACATGTGAGGAAGATCTACGCTTATGGATGAAAGGTAAAAAACAAGCATTTCGTTTCGGAATACCTATGATGTGGCGTGAACAAAGAGACCACAGCAGTGACTGCTATTTTTGCTCTTGCATTGTGAAGGGATACAACTTAAAAAATAAGAACGTAATAAGTTACCCCAACCTTCCCTCAGCAATTAGGCCTATGCCTCATAGCAACGAAGTACCTGTGCCTGAACCACCAAAATCTTTGGATCATATTTGTGTGGACGGTTCTGATCATGATGAGACTCATCAGATGGCTTTTCCCGATGAGTCCAGTACTTCCGAGTTTGAAACTGAACCAGATCCGAAACCTGAACTTTTCTCTCAAGCTGAATTGAATGATTTAGTCCGGGATTTAGGACTCCCAAAAGATGCTGCCCAACTGCTAGGTTCTCGGCTTAAACAGAAATATCTATTGTCACCAGGAACAACTTTTTATTGGTACCGCAACCACGAGACACAATTTTTGAAGTATTTCAGCAAAGAGGAAGATTTGGTATTTTGCAACGATATATACGGAGTGATGGAAAAGTTTAAACTCAAGTATGATTCTGCTGAATGGCGGCTGTTCATTGATTCGTCAAAAGACAGCATAAAAGGTGTTCTTCTTCATAATGGCAACACATTCGCTTCAGTTCCTATTGCTCACTCTGTTATTCTCCAAGAAAAATACGAGAATTTGGCCCTGATTCTTCAGAAGATTCGTTATGATGAGCATAAGTGGATGATTTGTGGAGACTTTAAAATTCTATCCATGCTATTAGGGCAGCAATCCGGTTTCACCAAATATCCCTGCTTCCTTTGCTTGTGGGATAGCCGGGCCCGCGACCTACACTGGGGGAAAAAAGACTGGCCAATTCGGGAGTATTTGAGACCCGGTGAGAAAAATGTTCTTCATGAGAGCTTGGTACCTCGTGATAAAATTCTATTACCACCTCTCCACATTAAGTTGGGTCTCATTAAGCAATTCATCATTCCCTTCCAAAAGATGGTGAGTGCTTTCCGTACCTTTGCTCAAAGTTCCCCCGACTTTCTGAAGCAAAGCTAAAAGAAGGAGTGTTTGTTGGCCCTGATATAAGGAAACTCATTTCAGATGGAGCATTCCCTGAAATGATGTCTGAGAAGGAAAAAGAAGCCTGGGATTCCTTCAAGGATGTTGTTCTCAAATTCTTGGGGAACAGGCAGGATGAGAACTATAAGGATATTGTTGCCAGGATGCTCAATGCCTTCAAAGAACAAGGTTGTAACATGAGCCTGAAAGTCCATTACTTGCACTCCCATGTGAACTACTTTCCCGAAAACTTGGGGGCGTACAGTGAAGAACAAGGTGAAAGGTTTCACCAGGACATCAAGGACGCAGAGAGAAGGTACCAAGGAAGATGGAACACCACTATGATGGCTGATTTCTGCTGGTTGCTGCTGCGGGAAACCCCAGATGAAAAATACGCCAAGCAGCGCACCAAGAGAAGCATTCGGGGGAAGAAGAAACGGGCCCACCAGGAGATTGATTGACCCAAGAATGACTTTAAAATCTAAACTGTGTTGACAAATATCGTGTTTTTACTAAACTTTGAAATAAAAATTTGCTAGTTATTACCACAGTGTCGGATCTCATTTATTAGAATTTTATTTTCACACCATCGGGTGTTTGTCTTCATGTATTGCAATGGTGCGGTTTGCGTTTTCTATTCTTACATACATACCTGTACAACATTTTTTGCACATTTCTTTGCTTTGCTTTGTGTCTAACCTCGCTCTTATATGCTCAATGTTTGTGCACATGTATGTGGCTGTTTTAAGTGCAGACAATTTTGCTACCATCACAGTGTGTTTTGTTGACATTACTCTATTCTTATGTGCTGCCTTGTTACAATTTTCTTTATTCTTATTTGAATAACTACTAAACAATTAGTATAAAGAATTCATCCAAGAAACTTTTATCTCGATCGCACTCAATCTGAAACGTTCACCTCAAACTGCTAACCCAATGTAGCAAAAAATCTGTACGTGATGGAGCAAATTGGTTACCAGATTTGGATTCAGCGCACCAAAAAACGTAAAAATCAATTGAAACATTAGAGGCAGTTTTAAAAAAATTTTTTTTAGTATACCTGTGTAATGAATTCAAGAGTTTGATTACACGTTGAGTAAAAAATGATTTTCTCTTATTAGTCTTTAATGGGTTGCATTGTAGCTTCATTGCGTGTCCTCTAGTCTTTCTAATCATTTGCATAGCTGCAGAAGCATTTTTCTTTGCTCGCACAACTATGCTAAGCTGCAAGAGTTGGAACAGCTGCATTTCTAAAAGTTAAAACATAGGTTCTTCCTATCTCACACAAAGAACAGGAAGTGCCCATGTGATTGTTAGAAATGTGCCATTGCCAATGGGCTGCAGCTTTGCACAGCTACAGGAGAAAAGGAAAATACTCCAGTGGCTGTGAAGAGGTAAGTCGATGAGAAAGGCTTCCAGTACCCTCGAGCTCATTCACCCTGAGCTAGTACCTCATTGGCTCACCTCTTAAGCCGGATATGCCTTAGCTCCTCCCATAAAGGGCTGGTCTAAAGGAGCGCATTTTAAAAATCGAAATATGCGAGGGAGCAGCTGCAAATCCTGATGTGGACAATTGTCATACATGTGTATTCCCTTTATGAAATGGGGATCACACATGCAGATTTTTGACCCACCAAGGCTACTCCCTAACTATCTTCCTGACATGCTCCCTTCCAATTTCCATATAGTAAGAACATCCACTTGTAATTTCAACCCTTTATGACTTTCCATTTTCACATGGATGCTATTTCTATGCTTGATTTTCACATATGGTGACTGTGAATAAGGCTTCTAAAATAACCACCATAATTGATTGTGAAAAACACCTAAGTGAGCAACATATGGTTAAGCTGACTGCATACATTTTTTTTGTAAGCACCAGGCTAATACATGGTTACATTTTAGCTGTATCATTAATATACAGCCAAACTTTATCTGGATATCTTGAGGAAGGACTACAGACACTTGGGAGGAAGAGACTAAATCTATCCACGAAGAGGGTAATTTTTAAAAGGTGTTTCCTATTTATAAAGCCTGTTTTAGACACAGAATGTGCAATGATAAGATGACATGTACTTATACCCTTGCTGTGGGTTGGCGTTCCTGTGGGGTATAGTTTGGGTGAAACAGGCAGAGTTGCATTGGATGAGCATATTTAATGCATACAGGCGTAGAGTACACACATACATTTAGACTTGTCTCAGAGCAAGTGTAAATATGTGCACTGGCATTTGCATGTTATGTGGTCTGGATGTGGGAGTATGTTTTATAAAGGCATTAGGCGCCTATGTTGTGTTTATAAAATAGCTTAACTTTTTGGACTTCTGACATAGGCATTGTTTTATAAAATCAGATCCAGAATTGCACTATTCAGCTGTCGATGAATCAATTTATGCACATATCTTGATGGCATAAAAAGCAGGGATGCAGTACACTACTAAATGGGAAAAAGATGACTACAATGCAGTGTTTTCAGTAGATTGACAGTGTCACCGAACCTTTTACCTCTAGGTCACAAGTTCAGATCTGTTGAGATTAATAGTGGCCAAAAGGCAATATCTAAAAGTCCTCTGGTAGCTTATTTAGAATGAATTGGCAGTGCCAGAGATAATTGTTCTTATTAAAGAACACCAACACTACAGCCTGGACTAAGTGGCATTAGTGTTGGCCATCTCAGTAGAGAGATCAAAGACTGAGAAATAGAATGCAATGGCAGATAAGGGAAGTGAATGCCTTCTAGTCTATCTAATTTACTTCCTGGTGCAATGCCAAAGACCTAAGCTGCTCATTGCTTTCTCTTTGGCTCTTTGCCTATACAGATCATTCTGGGACAGTGCACTAAACTGAAGACAATTTAAATGCTGCACCATGCAATAAAACTGAAAAAGAGTGCTATCTGTGATAATATTCACTAGTCTGCTTTAGCATGAAAAGCAATCAAAAAAGTAGATACATTTAACGGAAATTGCAATAACACCAAACAAAAAGAAATCCATGAAAAGTATAATTTGCTAAGTTTTTCACAAAGAATCTTTGCAAAGAATGAGTCAATGTTCAGAAACATTATCCAAATAGTGGCAGCTGCTATTCAGATAAGTGCCCAATCTGTGACTTTTCAGCTGCACTATCCAGAGAGTGCCCCTGAAAATTCTTACATAGCCCCTGGCACTATCCAGATGGGGCACCTTTGGAGTGAGGGTAGATCGTAGGCCTCACTAAGGGGCATGTTTACTAAAGTGCGCTAAGGGTTTGCACTTAACGTGTATTTAGAGTTAAAACTAACATGTAGTAAGTGAGATGGCCCTGCGCTAATTGCCGGGGGTGTGCCCAACAGTTACCACACTGAACAGTTCCCTAACGTGTGGCAGCGGCATCCGCAGTTAATGCAGGTGCACTTAATGAAACCCACTGAGGTGGTATGAAGTGCACCCACGCTAACTGCAACACTAAGAACTGGCACACGTTAATAACCCTCATGCTAACTGCAATGTGCAGTCAATGCCCACTCTCCACACCAAACTCACACATATCCTGCCCTGTCGTGAGTTATGCAGCAAAGTGCAGAATTTGGAATGTGATGTCTCTTTCAGCACACAGCTGCAGTTACCTCAGCCCCATGCTAGATGATTAGTGAGTGCTCAAGAGCACATTAACAATTAGCACAGTTTAATAAACATACCCCTAAATCTACAGATAATCAGCAATATTCCGCCGCTGTCCATAAAGCTATGCGGATGACATTAGGTCAGTAAAGAGGCTGTCCTAACTTAAACTGCATAGCTATTTGGATAGCGGCTGAATGTTGCCACTATCCTTAGAGTTAGCATGGTCATTTATTTATTTTATTTATTTATTTGTTTTTCTATACCTCGCTATTACAGATCAGTGCGGTTTACATAAAACATGGTTTACCGCACCATTCCAGAGCAATGCGGTTTACATAAAACATATGAACTAGGTTTACATATAACTACTTAACATGGTCTAAATCTCACATGTGCACAGAAAATTATTTTACATTGAGCAGGTTACATATGACAAATTTGCAGCAGGTTGGTACACCTAAGAACGTTCTTATATTGCAGGAACTTATTTACATTATTTACATCACTCAACATATATATTCAGCACCAATGCTTCGGCAGCTGCATTGAACATATATAATAGGTCTGATATTTTAAAGGCATTTACATGGTTTACTTACTCGTAACACTACGTCAAATAGCTGTGCAAGAGCTAGACAAAATACCAACCAATATAAGCTCTTATGGTCCAATACAAACAAATACAACGAAACTCCAAACAGAGTCGCAATTCTAACTCAGGCAGCGTGACCTCAGGATAGCTCGTATCTTACACGTAGTGAGAATATCACTGTAAAGAGCAGATGACGCTCACATCATTGGTCACCAAAGCCTTACACACTCACAACTGCATTCTCTACACACACTCATAAATCTAAACCAAACCACATACCACTGGGACAAAACTCCTTATCCAATTCCACAAACATATACTTACACACGCAATCAAATAAGTGTCTCACTAAATTTTCAAATTATAATAATATTATAATTTGAAAATTTAGTATGTGTTTAGTATATGTTTGTGGAATATAAGCTTATATTGGTTGGTTCTTACTTACTCGTAAACCATGTAAATGCTGCTGAATGGGATATTCAATGGTGCTAACATGGTTAGTTCCACTGAATATCCCCAACTAACATCGCTATATGCCCCAATGCTAACCGCTTAGCATCGGAGTATGTCGTGGGCATTCCGAGTTGTGTTGTGTGCAGTGACAGTTGCTAGTGGTGGTAGGTAGGTAGACAGTAGGTAGCGGTGATATGACCCCGGCATTGAATATCCAGGGTTAAAGGTCGGCAGTGATGGCTATGCGCCACCTACGGCCCAATTGAATATCAGGCCCCAATACATTTAAATGCCACGATCAGTGTTTTATAAAATGCTCAGACTATAGCATTTGAAAACTGACCTGTAAAATTTTATGCAGAGTTTTCTATGGACCAAATTGTTGCTTGATAAAAAATTATGCAAAGCAAGACATAAAATTATGCAAAGCCAGTCATTAAAACTATGTGCGAAATTGAGTTTGTGTGCCTTATTTTGCAAAATAAGTAACTGCACCTTTATTAGGTGCATTCTTTTTGGCTAAATTTCCTGTAGCAAAATTTTGAATACAGTTTTTCTATTAGGTTTATTTGCCTTTTTGTAAGCATCTTCATATGTAAATAGCAGCATTTACGCATATAGATAGGCACAGATGTATAAATGCTATTTTAGAAAGGGGCTCTTTACAAGTGGTGATGAATACCATATTTAGTTTTGCTGGAGGTGTGGGAAGAGGGAATGATTTGGGTGGGCCTAATAAATCGACAAGGACATACAAGGACAGTATAAATTGGTTAAAAAAATCTAGATGTTGGCATTTGCACCTCCATTTAGGCACCACTATATGCCTTCGTGAAGGGGCAGGTGTAAAGGTTGAGGTCTGGTTCTCCCATCATCTCATCTGTTCCCCCATTAAAACTCCCTGTAACATCTGATCCCTCCTGCACCAAGAAACGCCACCTGTAAGAACTCCATCCTCTAATCCTATCCCTAAAGTGTCTTGTGTGAGCAAAGAAATACCCAGTTGCATCTGCTCCTTTGACTGGGTTCTAAAATGGTAGCCATAATCCCTAGTGGTAATTTCACAGCAGTATCACTAGGGATCAATGGCATAAGTTACAATGAGGGATCCTCAAGCAAAATTTTGCTGAGGGTCCCTCATTGCCATGGAAGCAGTGCACCACCCCTATTGTGCAGCCCCACATCATGTGCCCCCCTGGAGGCAAACATACTTCATTGTGTTTGCCATGCTGCTCTGCTCTTGTATGTTCACTGCTGGCCCAGTAGCTATTCCCCACCAGGCTGAAGTCTCACGGTGCAGCTGTAGATTGCGAGACTTCAGCCTGGCGAGGAACAGCCGTCGGGCCCATGGTAAACGTGATAAAGTAAGTTTGCTGCATGCTGCTGCCACTGCTGTGTAGGTCTCATTTCTGCCCAAGCTCCCCCCCCCCCTTGTATTGTGGGGGCTGCTTGGGCAGAATCTGCACCACTCTAGAGGTCAGGTTGCCAATGAGGACAATATGCAATCTGATCCCAAGTGATAGTACTACAAGATTATCACTAGTTGTCATGGGTACCATTTTTGAAACAGGGCTGTCATAAGCAGGTGCAACTGGGTGACTGAGGATCACTCCTGCTCCCACTAGACACCAGGAACCCCAGTAAAAGCCAGGGATGGGATCGAGGATAGGAAGTCTGCTAGTGTGCATGTTTGTGGTGGGATAATCTTAGAGGCCTAAATTTAAGGAGGAGGGGGTCATATGGGAGTTCTGGAAGAAGGATATTGTTGAGTTTTAAATAAAAATCACTTGACAGTAACATAAAGATTGGCAAAATGGAGATATCATCTGCATAAGTATATTACATGATTATTTTGAGAGAAACCAACCTAATGTTATAAAAACATTAAAGAGAGCTGGGAAGTGTGGGGAGCCCTGCAGAACACCAGAACAGGCTCTTCATCTTCCAGAGCAGTCCATCCTGATGCTGACCTGATATAACCTGTTCTTTAAGAAGCCCGAAAACCATTTGTCACTGACCCTGAAATCACAAGATAGCCAACAGAATATCATGGTCTGCCAAATCAAAGGCCGAGGTAAGATCAAACTGTAATAAAACTGCTATATAGCCCTTAGATAAAGCACTGTTTATATCTGAAATCAGGGTCCCTAGGAGCAACTCAGTATTATGCGCCTTCCTGAAATCAAATTGTGAATTAACCAATCAATTAAATTTGTCTAGGTATTTATTTATTTATTTTAATTTCTTACATACCGCACTCTTTGACATCAGCGCGGTTCACAGAGAACACAGCAAAACCAGAACAACAGGCTGTTCGGTATTACATATAACAGGGGTATTCAACTTGGAAAAACATGGAAGAACTATTTACATGGAATATGCAATCTGTTAACTAGATAACATACTCGAACTATGTACATGAATTGGCATGAATGTTGGGAGCAAGGAAGAAAGAGAAAAAGAAAAAGTGGTTGGATATGTAGTGGGACTATTATGTTAACTTCATATGGGGTAATATTTGGTAAATAGGTTGAATTTAAGGGCCTTTCTGAACTGGGCTGTCCTGTTACTATGGCTCTAACGATCAATGGAATATTCACAATAGGATGAAAATTAACTGCATCCACTAAACTGGCTTTTTCATCCTTGAGAATTGGGATAAGAATAATATCCCCCAGTTCCTAAGGGTATACACGGTGACAGTAGTTCTGCGCTGAACCAGTAAAACCAGGTGTGTTGCCAAAGGGTCGCCATGAGTCAACGCCAACTAGATGGCACTCAACAACAACAACAACATCTGAATGCAACTTGCCTTGACCCTCTTCTGGAAAAGGCATGATTTAAATAATAATAAATAAGCAATACAACAGAGCACTCTATCAAGAGAACAGACCACACAGAGGCAGATCCTCGTGCATGCAGAGCAGGCAGTGGCATAGAAATCAGCAGCTAGAGTGGCACTAGAACCTATAGAACAGGGCACAAACCAGGAGAGCAGGCTGGTCCGCCGTAAGGCCTAGAGCATGACATAGGCAGTTGCAGGTGCAGAAAAGAGAAGAGGAGAAGGAGATTGTTCTCATTTTTATGTTTTACAATATGAGACAAACAGAACTCACTGGGAAAAGGAGATCAGGCAACAGTGCCTATAGTGGCAACTAGCAAATCCTCAGCAAGCCAGTGAGAGCAAAGTGTGGGCATAAGTGAAATTTTGCACTCAGTCCTCCTCCCAGTTACAGTACCTGGAAATTTATAGAAACCAAAGAGAAGATTTATCTTTCAGAACACCAGCTTTTCCATCAAGTCTGGTGTTAGCCTTAAGAACATAAGATTTTCCATATTGGGTCAGACCAATGGTCCATCAAGCCCAGAATCCTCTTTTTGAGAGTAGACAATGCAGGTCACAAGTACCTGGCAGGATCCCAAAAGGAATACAGATTCTAAGCTGGTTATCCCAGGGATATGGATTTTCCACACTCCAGTTTAATAATGGTATATAGACTTTTCCTCCAGGAATTTGCCAAACCTTTTTTAACCCAGCCACGCTAGCAGCTTTCACTACTTACAAAGATATGGACTCACAATATCCCCTGCAATTGAGAATATCCATTCATTGGCTACATTGGTTGGTGAGCAGAAAGAAAATGCTGAATGACTGGATAGATCTGTCAAAATTGAAATCGAAAACTCCTCCTATCCGGCAAAAACCTACCTAAACCAACAAAACAAAAACAAAACTGATACCACAAAAATCAAAATACACATCCAGAAACGGAACAGCGCATCAGTGAATATCCCTGCTATAAGAAGAAAATACCTAGGTCTTTTCCTAGGATATTCATTAATGTAATATTTTGATTTTTATGGTATCAGCTTTGGTTTTGGTTTCGCTAAGTTTGGTTTAGGTTTTTGACGGATATGAGGAGTTTTTAATTTCAATTTTGATAGTCACTTGGCTCCTTGTGAGGACTGAATTTGTTAATAGTGTGGCTAGATCTGGCCAAACTGTTGATTTTTGTACTCAGTATGTACCATGGGTTGTGATGTCACTGCAGTGCTGGAAGAAACAGACCAAACTAAGCCCTAAAGAGCTATTTTGTGCAGGACCGGTGTAAGGATAGCAGGTGCCCCCCTCCCCAGTCATAGACACCCACATCCTTATCCCAGTGCTTCTTGAACTTGCAGCTTGCAACTTAGACTCCCACTCCCTGGGCGGCAGGAAACAGGTGCTAAAAATGCATCAGTTTCCTGTGAAGCAAAACCAGACATCCCAACGGTTCAACTTCCCGCCCCGTGGCCTGCATGAGAAAGGTCAGTTTCCTCTGTGGTCCCATCAGTCTCATGTAATTTACCATGTGCCCTTCTTATACTTGCTAAGTAGGTTGAACTGCCGAGATGTTTGTTCATGCTGCACAGGAAACTGATGCATTTTTAAGCATGTTTCTCATGCCGGCCATGGAGTGAGGGGCTGAGCTGTCAGAGCAATGTTTGCTTGCTGCCTATTTGTCGCCCCCAGAATTTTGGCATTCTAGATGACTGCCTAGTGTATCTAATGGAAGTGTCAGGAGTGGCCTAGTGGTTGGGGTAAGTTACCTCGGGTTCAAATCCCACTAAAGACAGCAACCTTGTGCTGGAAGGACTAGGGTTTCTAGTCCCACAGGTGCTCCCTGTAGCCTTGGGCAAGCCACTTAACCCTCCGTTGCCTCAGGTACAGAAATATAGATTGTGATCCGACAAGGGACAAATATATATACAGTACCTGAATGTACACTGCTTTGACTAGTAGAAAAGAGGTGTATAAGCCTAGTTAAATAAATACATTTTGTGTGTGACTTTGAGGACGAGGTACTTGTGTTTGATGCAGAACAGGAAAAAAAGGCATGCTTGTATCTCTTGTCTCCCCCAACAACACCTTTGCAGTATAAAATGGAATGGACATACTGCTGCTTGGATCATTTCTCCCACCACCTGCTCTGACCCTGTTTCCCTGCTGCTTAATGATCTCCACTGCCTGGCTATCAAATGTCGTATCCATTGCAAGATCCTTCCTCTGGTTTAGAGGTCCATTAACATGCACACCCCACAATATCTATCTGATTGTCATCTGTTTCATGACCACTCCAATAGTATCTGCTCTAGTCACATCAGCTATCTGTGCTCTCTGCCAGCCTCCTGTGCATGCCTTGAGTCAAAGCCCCCTGCTGCCATCTTATTCCTGGGTACCCCCCTCTGGAACTCATTCCTGTTTTCTGTAATGTACACCGCATGCTCCGCTGCCTTGTACAATTTACTGTTACATGTAAACCACGCTGATTTTAAAGTGTGCGGTATAGAAATAATATAAATAAATAAATAAAATTCCCCATATTTCTCTGTGTGGAACCTTCCCTCCAGACCCTCAAAATTCATCCTTACTACTCATTTCTGTACAACGGTCTGTGATTTGCCCCTCCCCATCACCTGATCTCTCCCTGGCCTCTGCTCTGCCCCATGATCCCTGGTATGTCTGTAACTCTCTGGGAGGTCACATGTGGCAGGCCGTGTGTGCAGAAGCACATGGTGTGCAGCAGAGCTGAGCAGTGCCCCCTCCGCTAACCCTGTTGATGGAATGAGTGGCAGTGTGGATGTGTGCCAATACACGCTGGGGTTTGGGAGCCTGTACAGCATGGAGGTGGCAGCATAGCTGCAGACCCTGGCTTGGGTTGAAGAAACCCCTGGCCTGGCCCTGCATGGAGGTTCCCCAGTCCTTGTGAACTAGTCTATAAACACAGGCATGTTTGAAAATGGTGGTACATCATCTGTATGATGAACATAAAGTAGACACATGTGTAACAGGTTCCTGTGCACATGCACTTACTATCCTTGGGTAGTCACTGCTTGCATTGAAGTGCTCCCTCACAAGCTACCATGAGCACTGCAACCTCCCCATGTCATGGTGCATGCCAGCTGTGGGGAAGAGCTTCTTCTGCTTGCAGCAGAAGAGGCTGGCCAACATGTGCAGATGTTCATCACTGAAGCATGGCTTTCTAAATTGGCTGCCATCTTTGTGCAGCATGCAACTGCTTCGTTGATGTCAGATATTATATGCATTGCTAACACGTGTTGTGAGCAAAAAGCGTTAATTCACCACAAAATGTGTTACATCTCAACAAAACATGTTACGCTGCTGGTTATACTAGCAAGCAACTGATGAAAGTATTCCTTGGGTGAGAGTGAACAGCCAGTATAGAGTGTGTGACCAGCAAAGTTTATGTAGCTTGGGAAGAGAGATGTAAACTCACAAATGCAATTTGAATATGTTCCAAATACATTAGTGCATGCAAGATCTCACAGTACCTGCATAATCTCCCTCCTGACATAGCATATATGTGTCACTGATGTATATGCTTAAAAACTGTTTTCTCATGCCAGCCATAGGCATGAACTGGTGTTAGAATCACAATATTGCATGCAGGCGCATACTGTAGTTGTATGTGTTTAACACTGCACTGTCTGCCAAAAGGAGAGGTACAGGTCTCCGCCTATAATGGCCCACATGCAAGAATGGTTCATACAAGTCTGCTGCTGCTGCAGCCAATAACTTATTGAACTATTGTGAACATATAACTGGTAACAAACATTGCATGAATGCTATGATCTACTACTAGCATTTGGAACAAAGATGACTTTATACACATTTACAAGATCACCTTGGCCTATTAGCCATCTTCCATTTCTGGATCTGTCAACACATATAACCACCTAAATCACCCACATATTGTGTTTCTGCCAACACATCATACTTTCTGGACAGTCATCTTGGTGCCTCCTGCAAAAACTGTGAGCACGTAGGCCTTGTGCCAATTTCCATATGTGGTCTGGGGTAGACAGGCATACAGTCATGTCAAATTGTGAACACACAGCCCATGGTACATCCCACAGCTGCCAAACATGAGCAGTTACAGAGGGACCTATGCAAACATTTAATTCTGGGAAACAGAAGTATCCCAATGAAGATGCTTGGGTCATGTCTCTCCAGGCCATTCTACATCTCAGAGACAGCTTGAAAATCACACATAATAGTACTCAGTGGATACCTACTCATGACATGTGCAAATGTAGCTTATGCTTGCTGTATGATCATTTTGTGGAGAGATGTGTGCAAGCAAGATATGATAGTGCAAATATGTTATTCATATCCTTCACCTATCTTCACCTATGCCTACAACCCCCCTGTCACAGACATCATGGCATGAATGACATTGGAAGCAATAGGCAGGATGACCCACACCTTGTCTGTACAAACAGTTGCTGTTTAGGACATCACTGAAACACGTGTCACTTAAGACAATGAGTAGCCATTAGAAAATGTAGTGTGCCCAAGATAACATTTGTGGAGAGGGTCAGATGCACTGAGCACATTTACTGAAGTGCTGGGTTAACAGGAGGCATGCTCGCAGCTTATAGAGCAAAATAGTGTCAGGCCACAGAGAATGGATATTGCAAGATGGGCTGCAGAGTAATAAACCTCAGGAGAGAAGGAAAATGGGCCTGGTAAAGATATTACATGGCAGCTCTCATGCATGCAGAGGCTTGTAGATTTTATTCTCTATGCAGTATGATAGAGAAATCAGAATACATGTCCCTGTGCATGCAATGGTGTAAACCCAGGACTGCATCAAACCTGTCGGCCACATCTGGAGCCAGTTGGCAACCCTATCCACAGGTAGGATCCAAAATGTCACACATACCTCCACAAAGGGCATACTTGCATGCTGACATAACCTGTGACAAGCATACAACTCATGCCATTGGAGCACTGACTGAAGCACTAGGCAATGACATTGCAGCACAATATGAAGTGTGGGTTTTGCACATCACACCCTCTGTTGCTTGGAACCAAGCTGGTGTGCACCCCATAAGGAGGCTTCAGAGGTCCACAGAAACTAATGAGATTTCTTTAACCAGGCTTCTGATAAAAACCCCATATGCAGTTGTGAGCACATAATCTGCCCAATAACAAGGCAGATGCCTCACCTTATCCTGATTAGCATCACTAATGAATGATTTTATATTGTCAGCAGATGTTACCAGTCCCAGCATTGATGGAAAGGGAGCCAGTGCACACGGCAGCACACACTTGGTATGGTCACATGCTGCACTGATGAGATGAACTCCACCCTCAAGCACAAAGCTGATTGCAGTTTCCCCAGCTGGACAGCATGATGGAAGAAACTGTTCCACCATCTGTAACTGGCCCCACATAGTGCTCATACTAGCCATCCAGAAAACCTGGCAAGGGAAACCACAGCAGCATTCCAGCGAATAATCTGTATGTAAGATCTACATTGTCGCTAAGACAGTCAGCAAGGACTGTCAGCTACATCTACATGCCACAGAGGATATGTCAGCGAACCTGGAGATGGGTCAAACCACAGCATCCATGTGTGGTGTTCCCTGCTTCCAATGTACACCTCCCAAGGAAGAATAGCAGTTCGTCACACTGGATATGTGACCATGAAGTGCATGTTTGTAATAAACACAGTCTCAGAATCTCACTGAGAGGGTCCTGATGGAGTCGACCACAGAGAATATGAATGGGCTGAGCATTTGACTATATTGTTGAATACACTCAGAAAAGGCACATGCATGTGTGTATCCAGTGTGTCAATGCAGTTGGCCCCTGCTTGGTTGAGCTGGAGGACCAGAGTTATGTTGGACTCACCAGTTTGCAATTTATGAGTCAACTTTAATGTGTTTCACAAATCCTGTGACATGACTACATATGTGGTCACAAAATTGGTGGATAGGGTATCAGACGAATGGACAGCCACCCTCCATGCATGACCTAGAGTGTGACCAATGATAGGTACTGCCAGTCAGAAGTCAGCATGTGGTGTGTGAGGCAGGGAGCAGTCACAGGCCCCTGCTGCCTCCTGACTATGGTTTATGGTTTATGGAGTACTGCTGTCTGTGAACACAGATTGACACATGGGACCCTGTGCACATAGATTGTCTGTATACCGTTGACACTAGGAGGTACTGGAGCCATCCAGGAGGATCAGTGCAGGGAGGTGAAGGAAACCTCAATGCACCTATATTAAAGGCATTGGCATCTGTGGTTTGAGGCATGGTACTACACACCAAGGTGGCCCGGGGAACGGCCAGATCCAAAACAAAGTTCCTAAGTCACTAATCATTGCAGATCTGTGAATACACAGCACAATGCTTGTAGACACTGACAACAGACAATATAGGACCTATATAGACAAAGTGTAAGCTGTAAAGGGGTGAGGGCACAATGTGAGTGCAAACAGTAACAGCAAGTGTTGGTCTGCACGTGCAAATCACCTGGGTCAACAGCTGCAGCGTCAAAGGCAGGTGGCTGATTCAGAACTAACAGCAGCTATGGTAACTGTACAACTGGCCCAATCCCTGATGCATGTGCTCTTCCCTCCCCCCCCCCCCAAAAAGAAAACAGCAAGCATCATGAAATCATCACATCATACTGAATGTCACCTACAGTAGGAGAGGTGATATGTGTGAGATTTGTGTGGGAAACTCTGTCCAGAATGTCAACTATAATCTGGAGGTGCAGAACAGGCACAGTACCACGTGCCAAGTGTCTGATAAACATGTCCATTGGCTCTACAGATCCTGCCATAGCACATGAATGTTCACTTGGCTCTGAGGTAGCTAATTCCGGTTACAAGATTCTGTGCAAAGAGTAGTGCTGTGCAAAAATAATGCATCCAGCAGACACAGTGAAATGCCATTGGACAATGGGCAGGTATGACACACACATAGGCTTGCCAATTGTTCATATCCTGGCTTGGATCTACCCCATAGCTTGTGTGGACCTTTGATTTGCCAAATTCCATTGAGTGCATTGTGGATCAGAAAGCTCTAAAACCCTGTATACAATGAGGTAAAGCACAGACTGGATCAGGCCTGGTGGGAACATCTGGACTAATGTAGCTAATCCTCATAAACACCTCCAGGGTAGCTAAAACTGGAATCAAATGGACATACAAATATGGGAACATCATCAGAGCCAAGTTGATCCACTTAGCTCTGCTGCACTGCAGGCCAATGTGATTTCTGGGAAATATATTTATATTGGCCAAGTACTGAGTGGTGATTCCCCGTACATGCGATGGCAATATGAGGACGCAAAAGTGCATTATTCATGCGTGTTCACATAGTGTGTGCATGTAGTGCCTATTACTATAAATTGGGAGTTCCTGCTGAATCACACTGTCCCAGCACCTGCAAGTGTGGAGAACGATCCAACTGGCACACCAGGAAAGGATGGTGGAAGAGCTGAAACTGGGCAGGACCCTACAACACCCTAGGCTACAGGACAACCAGCTGAACATCCTCCCCAAGAAGTGCTAGCAGAGGGTGGAGGGCCAGGCAGTAAGCAGCCAAGGACATCCTATGCATGTCAATCTGCCCAACAGAGTCCATTCACAGGACAGGTGGCTGAGGGGAAGTCTTTGAAGAAGAGAAAGAAGGTTCACCTGAGTCCTGTAAGAGGGCACTCAGATTTGATCCTAGTGAAAATGAGGTGCTGCTAGAGAAGGTATTAGAGAACAATGAGCATCTGTTTGGTCGCTTAAGCTCCCAAACCTCAGTCAGTGCATGGCATGCCATTTGGGACAGTGTAAGGAAGGCTGTGACGGCTGTGACAGCTGTGAGGTGTCCTGAGCGGGACACAGAAAGTATTCACAAGATATTAAAAGGTCAATGTGGTCCTGTCTTAGTGCTGAGAGGGCACTGGGCCCAGATCTGACACCCCCATGGAGGAGCACCTGGGTCCAGTGGCTGGGCATCATCTATGCTGGACTGCCGCCTGAGCTGGACACCAGCCTTCAGGAATCAGGTATGGAGACATACACAAATACATGCATATCAGTCTGTGCTTTGAACATTGTTTCCATCTACATTTGGCAATGGTTTGTGATGTACAACAGCTCCTCACCTGTGTCTATGGCCTCAGTTGCAATGTTACTGCGTTGCAGGAGGCCTCATTGATTCCATTACTGGGTAACACATGACTTAGCTGTGAGTTATGCAATGTGCTGTCCATGCCTTTCCCCTTTGGAATCATGACTGCACAACCCATACTGCAACATCAAGAGCTGCACATAAGTCCATGACAGCCATATCCATGTCTGAGATGGACAGCCTAACAGTGCAATCCTGCAACTGTAACCCACTGTCTATCTATGAAAGGTGACCCAGCTGGATGCTGCACCTGCTGTCCTTTAGCCTGTCACTATGAATTACACCCCCCAGAAACATATGGCCTCATGGCTCCAAATGTAGATCTTCTAATTCCTCCTCCCCACCCCCATACCCATCCTATATTTCACTGCATGTTGATTCTAAACTATGGTTCCTATCCCAACTGCTGCAGCTATTGTAACACTCAATTGCATTCATTCTTCAGCTCCTCACTACCTTTCCTCTCTTATCTCTCCCTACACCCCTCCTTGGAAAGTCCTCTCTTCTTGCAAATCACTTCTATCTGTGCCTTTCTCTTCTATTTCTAACTCCAGGATTCTCTCCTTTCGCCTTACTGCTCCTTATGCCTGCAACAAACTACCTGAGTCTGTATGTCAGGCACCTTCTCTGGTCTTTTTCAAATCCAGGCTGAAAACTCACCTTTTCCCTGCTGCTTTTGGATCTTGACTCACCTGATCTCCTTTGTGTTTCCTTACCATTCCCCTAGATGTATCCCATATCTACAGCTACTGTGTTGTCTGTCTTGGCTGTGTTGTCTGTCTTGACTAGATTGTAAGCTCTAATGAGAAGGGACTGTCTCTTACATGTGTCTGTGTAGTGCTGCGCATGTCTTGTAGCGCTATACAAATGCTCAGTAGTAGTAGTAGTAGTTGTAGTAGTACCAAAATTCATTCCTGATACATCACTGTCATTGCTCTTTCGGACAACACTATCCCTGCATGATCCTGGCCTCTGACCCATCCCCCACGTAGTGTGAAGCTATTGTAACTATGTGTCAGCTGGCAGTCTTGAGACTAGCCAGTGTGGAAACATATCTATGCACAGGTGCAATGGGGACAGATGTCATGGTTATGAGCTGTGCTGCCCTCATTCCTAGTACTGTCTACACTAGAGGTGGCAAACCCCAGTTCTGCTATGCCAGAAGCCAGCTGGGTATTCAGGATGTCCTAGTGAATATTCATGAGATATCTATTCATCCATTACCTCCCATTCTCTGCAAATATATCACATAGATCTTCATGAGGGACATCCAGAAAACCAGGCTGTATTGCGGCACTCCAGGACTAGTATTCACAACTCCTGCTCCATACTGTACTGTTTGGAGAATTTGGGGACATCACAATATCATTAGAGTGGGAGCAGGGCCAGCCCGTCCATTGAGCAAGAATGTTTTTTGCACAGGGTCCCGCGTTTCAGGGGGCCCCGCGCAAAAAACATTCTACATTAGCCCACGTAGATTTAAAAAAAAAAAAAAACGGCTGCTGTTGCTGCCGCCGTGGCAGTGGCAGAATCAAACGTCCACGCTGCGGGGCTCCAACTGCCCGGCAGAACTTCCCTCGAGCATCAGTTCCCGAATACCTCCCAAAGCGCGGGCTTTCAGAGCCGCGAGAGTTTCCCTTTCTTCTCGCGGCTCTGTTAATCTCGCCGGGGCTAATGGGATTTCCCATCAGCCCCGGCGGGATTAACAGAGCTGCGAGAGGTCAGAGAAGCTCTCGCGGCTCTGAAAGCCCCGCGCTTTGGGAGGTACATGAGTCCAATGGTAATGATTTTTTATGTGGTGGGACAGCTCTCCACAACTACAAACAATATGTACCTGCTACTCTTGACCCTCAGCCAACACAATGACCATATGTGTTAGCATACACATCTCAGTCCAATGCAGTGATAGCTATTCCTCCACATAGAGCTAGATTTCAGAGAGGACATAAACGGCTATATAGAGGACAGAGTGTGCCATATCCAAATCTTTAATTATGTGTGATTTCAGTATATATCCTCCCAATGACCTTAGGTATTAAGATTGTGATGTTTGTTTACACATCGTAATGATTGACCCAGCTGTGATACTTGCTCACTACTGCTAATTGCATCAGCTGGGGAATATTTGAGAGAAAGGACTGGTAGCACGGATCTCTTTGGGCCACTGTTAAGAACAGACTATGTCTAATAGATTCAGTGCATTACAAGAGATATCTGGTTGAAACATGGGAATTCCTATCCCTAGTTTATGTCATGTCACCCTACACATTTTTGTTCTGCATGCAGATACCCTAATGCATCCTACTTCCATATTCAGCAAGGCTATAGTTGCTGACCCACAGCTCCTCACCTGGCCTCAACTGTAACTGTGTACATTTTGCATGTATACGGTATACCAATTGGGAGATCGTGGGATGGGTAGCTGTGAACTGGTCAGTCAGTTAGCGCCTTCAGTAAAATACTGATGTACTCTCTGGAGCCCAGCTTCACAGATGTCTGGACTAGCCGATGGTACACCACATCCTAGATTGGCATGTCACCTGACTGTGTAACTATCTTTGCCATTCCAGATTGTGGTGTGCTATTAGATTCTGAAGTACCCTTACTGTGCACATGTCCCCAACCAATATCTATATTGTATTCACATCCTAGGAGATGTTATCAGAGCCAAAGCCATTATTTAGGCAGATACACTGAGCTTTGCACACCCTCACAACTGGCCATATTCTGAGGCTGCTCATATTTACACTGATTATGAGCAGTGTACATGGTGATGGAACAGACAGGGTTCCAAGACATGCCTACGTATATCACAGCTCAATAATAATACAATAGTTTCCTTCAGCAGTATAGCTACTGGCATCTTCTTGGCACATGATTTATCCTGGCTGTAGGTTTATGTTTATGTTTAATGGTACTTGATTCACCGCTCTTCACAAAGACAGCAGAGCAGTGTATAAATATTTAAAGTAACATAAAAGAAAAGTTTAGGGGTTAAAAGAACACCAGTTAAAAACAGGAAAGGAGTTTAAAGAAATAATCATGCTTCAGAAGAAAGGGGAGAAAAGAGAGGGAAGGGGAGAGAAAAGTGGGAGAAGGAAGGGATCACATCAGGAGGGAGGGAGGTTATGGGCCAAGTTAAAAAGGTGGGAAGTGTGCAATGGACCAGGGTGAGTAGGTTATATTGCATATAGTGATCAACGGGAAGCCTAATTAACAGGGGAGAGACGTGATCATAATTAGAAATATGGGTGAGAAAATGAACTGCAATGTTTCAAATGAGCTGCAGTTGATATAGTACAGTATTACAGTAGTCCAACCGAGAAATCACAAGGGAAAGAAGAAGGGGAGAAAAAAAATGAGGGAAGGGGTAGATGATTGCAGCCTATCCCTGGTCTGCCTTGCCCTGAAAAATGACATCTGACTGTATTTCATAGTACATACTCTACTGTCGTAGTACTTTATGGAATGGACAACCTGTCATTATGTCCCTGACACAAGCCATAATGGAAAACATCAGGATGTTCTCACCCAACAATACGCAGTCTTCATATTGATCATCTTCAAACTACTGGAATAGTGCACAGTGTTGGAGAATATAGGAGTCATGGGTGGACCCTGCAAACCTGGGAACCACATTCAGTATGTGCATATTGGCATCATACACCACCTGCACATTCAGGGAATGAAAGTGCTTGCTGTTGCGGTACACCATCTCTTGGTGGGGCAAGTGTCACATGTGTGCAATCAATTGCATCCCTGCTATTTTATTTTTATTTGTTTATGGAGTTTTTTATACCACCTTTTCAAGAAATCAGAGCGGTTTACAGTATAACAAGCACAATACAGTATAACATTACATTATAACAAGAGTATAGGATAAATGGTATAACTGGTATATAAACGGTATGATAACTTATTCCCTCAAACTGCTGATTTAGGGTTACCCATTGTTGCTTGGAACTGGGAAATACAATGTAATTCCTTAGCCGGCTGACCATGGCTTGCAGTACCTGGTGGAGGCATCATGAAAAGGTGGAGTGCCCCATTCCTCCCACTGCAGCCACCGATATTTGGAAGCAGCTGGAAGCAAAAAAAAAGGAAGAACACTCAGGAGCTTGACCAACCCTGGTATGGCATGTAACCGGGCAGTCAGAGGCTCAAGGTCAGGTCTTAGATCCTCATAGAACTCTCTTATTGCTCCTGAGCTCAGCCTGTAGAGGGAGATGACCTGGTCCTCAGGAAGACCCAGGAGGGTGGCTCTGGGCCTTAAAATACATGGCCTTCTGGGGCACACTTCCCTTCTCTAACAACACTGAGCTCTCTCATCTCCAGGCTGCTGCACCTGCACATTGGTGGGCCACAGCAGTGGAGGGCCAAAGGACCGAGCCTGGCCTGCTGGCCTTGGAACAGCATTTTCCTCAGCAAGAAGGATGGCACTCAGAACTGACGCGACAACCAGTAGAGCCATGGTGTAGCAAAGGGAGAGTAACAGCAATGCTGCAGATATATAGATGCTGAGATGTGGAGGTGGGGGAGGACAGCACACATTAGTCACGTGATTGTTGTCCACCAATGAATGGCCTCATAGGCGGTCTTCAGGGGTTGCCCCATTAATGCATCTTGTTAACGCATGCTGCGGTAGCACGCACTATTAGCATGTTCTAACAGGGAACCAGTGTGGGAGCAGCTCCTCTATGTCGCCGATTGCTCAAGATGGGCAAAACATGATGTGGAGTCTTGACCCTTCATTTGTTGAGGTTGGAAGGTGGGATGAAACTAACCCAGCTGGTCATTTCATTGTTCTGTCATTGTCTGGTGATGAGACATTCACCGTTCTGTCGCTCAAAGAATGGCCACCTATCAGAAGCCACAGATCTACCACATGGGAGTGTGAGTGCATCACTCCAGATATATATATGTCTATTTGGTCATTGTGAGGCTAACTGAGGGTTAAAGGCTGGAGGAGTAGCCTAGTGGTTGGGGCAAGGTACTTCAGGCCGGAAGGTCTGGAGTTCAAATCCCACTAGAGGACAGCAACCTTGGGCTGGAAGGACTGGGGATTCTAGTCCCACAGATGCTCCTTGTGGTCTTGGGCAAGCCACTTAACCCTCCATTGCCCATGTTCCCTATAAGTATTAGTGTATGTGTCTCATATCCCTGCGTGTTAAATGTATCCCCCAATTGTGTTGTGACCGCTTTGATTGAAGGATAAGGCAGTATACAAAACTGTCTAAATAAATAAATAAATAAATAAAAGTCAAGGTATGTATCTGTCAGACTCACAGACTGCTGGATCTGTGTCACACCAGTCTTGCTAATTAACTTTGACATGGTGTGGTGATGGGACATGTTGCAACATCTCAATATACAAAACCATAGTAAGCCATTCCATGCTGGCGACATTCATATTTTACATGTGAGATGTGAGCAGTCATAGGGAGAGGAGAGCCACCATAAGGTGCTATTATAGTGCATGGATGACCTAAATGAGTGAAAACCTATAACATGTTCAGTTGTGTGTCTTTAGCCTATTCCTAGAATCACTTCATAGTTGGCAGGCCACAGTGTATGCTTTATGTTCACATTTTGCTCACATGACTGTGCCATAGCTCATTGTGTATCCAAATTCTAATCTAATAACCCCTCACTCTAACTTATAAATCACCTAACCACTAGAGTGTGTATGTAGTAACTAAATCCTATATATCTTATTTTTGTCGGACCCATAGTGTCATGTAAGGGCTCGCTTTTGGGACCTCTTTCTCAGTACTGTGATGTTTTTCTTCAACCATGTGCTCAAAAAGTTGATTCTTTTATAAAAGATACGTCACATTTTTTACAGAAATTAGAATCAATCACATATTCAATTGATACAGTATAGCTAGTATCTCTTGATGTCATGGCATTATATATACATTGCGCAGGGAGAAGCTTTGGAAGTTATTGAGAAACTAGATATTCCTTTGCCATGTAGGACACCGAAGATGTTTTTTCAACAACTATTGACTTTGGTGTTGACAAATTTTTTTTTTCAATTTGATGGTAAATTCTTCCACCAATTCATAGTATAGCAATGGGTGCTACAGTGGCCCCTTCTGTTGTCACTCTGTATTTAGCGGAGTTTGAGACAATGGTTATATTTAATTTAATATGACTTTCAAATGTTCTGCTTTGGGTTAGATTTTTAGATGACATCTTCTTTTTATGGAATGGTACACAGCAATGTTTAAAGGCCTTTGTGGGTTGGTTGAACTCTCAAAAGGAGCATTTGAAATTTACATTACATTATCATTTTTCTGAATTTGAGTTTTTGGATGTTAAAATATTTAAAAAAGACTCTAAATTACATTCAACGCTTTTTCGTAAAACGGTACAGAGAAATACTTTACTTGACTTTTCGAGTTTTCATCCAGCTGCTTTAAAGAGAGGATTGCCATATGGTCAATTTCTGCGGCTGAGACGTATCTGCAGCTCCATTAATGATTTTGACCAACATACGCAAGCATTAAAACGACTACTACAATGGGGTTATCCACTGTATATTATTAAAAAAGCATGGCTAAGGGCAAGGTTTACCCATAGAGAGTGTTTTTTTTAATTTTAATGCTCCTCTGAAGATTGTGGATATGGATCGGGAGCAAAAAATCATGGGGATATTGCCATATATGTCAAATGTGAATCATGTCTATCATATTTTGAAAAAACACTGGCATTTGCTATCACTACACCCATGTTTTCAAAAATCATTACAGATCACATATACTAGAGGCCCAAATTTGGGTGATTTGATTGGTAGCATGTCATTTCCAGTTGAATTTGATAAAAATCTTACTGAATTGGGACATCACTCGTGTCATAAATGTGACGTTTGTCTACAGACAATAGTAGGTCAAGAATGGACTATACCGAATATTATGTTTAAACATGTTTTAAAATGGTCTACAACATGTTCTACGTCCTTTGTAGTGTATGTGTTAGTATGCCCTTGTCGAAAGCTATATACAGGTCGCACTACTCGGATGATACATTGGCGACTACAAGAACATGCCTCAAGAGTTCGTAATAATGTAACAACTGCTCCCATTATGCAACATTGTATAGATTTTCAACATACATTTGGTGATTTTAAATGGAGAGTTTTGTACTATGTTCCGGTGAATCCAAGAGGGGGAGATAGAGAACGACGACTTCAAATGCTTGAACAAGCCTGGATTTTTCACTTGTCATCTTTAGAACCGAATGGTTTAAATTTGGAACAGGATTGGGCCAGCTTGCTGTGACGTATTAGCAGGTGATTGGATTGTTTTTTTTTTAAATTCTTCTGGGATAATCAGCCGGTCAGGAAGTTTTTCAAAGGAGTAAGGGACTCTTTTTGGCGTTCTTATTAGACGCATTTCGGAACTTCTGCAGTGGCATTAAGCGCTGAAACAGGACCAGTATGGAATGACTTGGCCCTAAACGCAGTACTGTGTTCGGCGATATTGGATGCAAAGAACCAACTTACTGGATGAGTATTTAAGTTATATTCAAGTTATAATCACAGAGCCATAATTGTTGAGCTATTTTGGGATTTTACATTGTGATATAGCACTGAATAGTGTGCATAATTTCACGATAAAACTTTAGCGGAATTCTTACTGCGGGTTTGATTAAAAGGGAAGTTACGCTTCAATTCCTCTGTAGTTACCAAACTCTTCCTTACTGCTGCTTTTGTGGACAGAAACTGCATTTATCCATCTCCAGTCCTCCAGGATAACTCCTGACTAGGCTTGCTAGATTTTTGGAAAGCAAATCTGGGACACAGGGACAGTGTTGAGGTGGGCTGCGTGAGGTAGCAGTCCTCCCTCCTTAGGCATCTTTACCCATATATTTCAAAATGACCAGTCTAAGTAGCTTTCAGTTATTTCAAAAGTTAAAAAAATAGACAGTATCAGACCTTGACTTATAAGAATGCATACAAACATATCTGCTTAAACTTTACATATTATATATTATATAAAATTCTTTCTTTTTTCATAGTAACATAGTAACGTCGTATATGACGGCAGATAAAGACCAGTATGGTCCATCTAGTGTGCCTAGCAAGGCGGCGAGTAGGTGTACTTGCCGCTCCATGCAGGCCACCCCCTCCCCGTGCCTTTGTTTAGGGGTGTACCCACCGCTCCGTGTCGGTCAACTCTATTTGTTCCGAAAATAAATTAAATTTTACATCTTCTCCTACCTGGATCGAGGATCATGAAGACTGCATTAGATAACATCCATACGAAAACAGTTGCATTGGTTGCCAATACTTTCTCAGATAAAATACAAAGCGCATATTTAAGACTATGAACAACCTATCGACCGATCACCTCCATACTTTAATACAAAAAGCCTCAGACAATTGTACAAGAAGGAGCAACACTCAAAACACCCTCACCATACCCTTCATAAAAACAAAGAACAGTTAATCTGCAATATTTGGCTGACCTTCTTCATTTTCACTCCCCCCACTGTCTCCTCCACACTCACTGCTTGGCCCTCCCCTCAGTTTCCTGTGTGCATTTGGAGCAAACATGTCATTCCACTTTCTTTTTCCTTGCTCCTGCCTTATGGAATTCCCTACCTGCCTCACTATGTGCAGAGACCTCCTTTCTCCAGTTCAAATCTCAGCTCAAAACACACCTGTTTCAGTTGGCTTATGACCTTCCCTCCCCTTCCCCCTTAGCTCGCTCCCTTCTTAATCTAAGTTCTTCTGCTGTCCTCCCCACCTGACCATTGTTCTCTTCTTCATTCTCTTTCTTTTCTGCCCTGTCCTATATATGATTGGCGTTCTTTTCCTTTTCCTTATTTTTAATTTCGATTTTTGTAAACAGCTCTGATGCCTTGCTGCCTAGGGCGGTATATCAAATGACAATAAAGATAAAGATGTATCTGAGCCATCTTCTGCAATGCTCCTTCCATCTGGAACTCACTCCCAGTTAAATTAAGAACTATAAAGATGCTACCTGATTTCAGAAATAAGCTCAAAACTCACCTCTTTCTAGGATACTTTGGATCCAAGACTTAGGGGTCTGTTTTCTAAGCGGTGCTAGTAGCTTCTGTGCAAAATTGGAACTGCAGTCCCATAAGCCCCATGGGGACGCGTCTCCAATTTCACACGGAAGCTGTTAGCATCACTTTGTAAACAGACCCTTTAAACACAAGGTTGAGTATCACTCACTCAGGACAAACTCTGTCTCCAACACTTTCACATATATAAACAAAAGTTCAAATGTAAAAACTGACATGTAGCAATCCTAATGTAAACCAGACACTTGTTAGACATTTATGTAATTCAAGTTGGTTATAAATTAAGTTAAATCACTTTTGGTTCCTTGTAAGTTGAATTAAGTTTACTGTACACTGCTTTGACTACTATATAAAGTGGTATAAAAGAATCACTAAATAAATAAATAAATTATGCAGGAAAAGCAATGTCTCCACTGAAAGCGGGGGCAGGAGGTGGTTATAGTCCATGGAGTCAGGGACATTACCTCAAAATCAAGGACAGTCCCCAAAATTTGGAGACATCTGGTAACATAACTCCTGACTCTAAATAAGCATTGAAATGTCAGACTGAAGATCTGATTTCCCTAGGTCCCTTCAGTACCCTCCGAAGAAAGCTGCTTAGTACCATTGCTTTGTCTACTTTTAGCTTAGCACGAACACAGTCTTAGGAAAATGGTTTGAGTTCTCACATCCATTCTTTTATGTGCTTGTTTTCTGAGGTCCCATTCCCAATCCTTCATTGTGAACACAGAACAGAAATATTTGTTAAGAAATTCTGCTTTATCCTCATTAGTTTCTACATATTCCTCCCCTTTGTCGTTGAGTCTCACAATGCTACCTTTGAACTTCCTCCAGTAACTAAAATATTTTAAAAACGTTTTACTGTTTTGGCTGTTTTTTTCTTCCATTTATTTTATTTAGTGTCTTTGCTTGCTGACTTCTTTACCAGCTTTCCTTAGCTGCTCAAGATATTGTTATTTGTCTTCCTCTTTCTGCGATCTCTTATAGTTTATGAAAGCTCATCTCTTTTTCCTTAACTTCTCAGCTACTTCTTTTGAAAACCATAATGGCTTCCTTTTCTCTTCCTTTTATTTACTTTCCTAACAAAAAGATTTGTTGCCCTTAAAATACTTCCTTTTGATTTTGCCCACTGTTGTTCTGCTCCCCCCAGATGTTCCCATTGAACTAGTAACTCCTTGAGGTATTTCCTCATCTTTGCAAATGGAATTTTCCTGAAGTCTAGACCTCATGCTTTTGAATGAACCATCTCTCTCTTTGTTCTAATACTGAAGCTCACTATTCAGTGCTCACTGCACCCCAGATGATCTCCCACTATAACATCAGAAACATACTCCTTTTTAAGCACTAAGTCAAGTATCACCCCCCCCCCCACACACACACACACACACACTCCCACACATGGATTTCATTATCAGTTTCCAGAACAATTCTCCAAGTAGAGAATTAAGGACCTTTCCACTTTTAGCTGACACCACAGCCGGGATATCCCAATCAACATCTGTCAAACTGAAATCAACCAAAACTACTTCCCATTAGAAGCAATATTATGAATGTCTTCAGTTAAATCTTTATTCATTTCTTTTGCCTACAAGGGAGGTCTGTATATCATACAAATGTAAACAGATTTTCCATTCTGTCTTCTTAGACTAACTCACAGTGCCTCATTCTTCCCTTCTAATTCCTGCAGTCAGCAACTTTAATATTATTTTAACATATAGCACTACTCTACTTCCCTTTCTTCCTAGCCTGTCTGCTCTAACTAGATTATAGCCTGGTATAACTTTATCATAGTCATTGTTTTCTGTGTACGATTTTTACCTGACTGTCACTATATCCAAGTAGGTCTTTTTCATTATACCTTATGAATCTGGACCTTTATCTCAAATACTACTGGCATTAGTATGCACAACTTTCCAGATGTTGCCCATTTTTTTCTTTTTCTATATTATTTTCATGTTTCATTTACCTGAGAGTGTTTACTTTCCTGGGGGCTTTGTTCACCCATCCTCTACAGTCCTAGTTTAAAGCCCTTCTCAGTAGATTAGCCAGTTTGTTGTGGAAGACACGTCTCCCTTTCTTCGATAGGTAGATGCCATCTCAGCTCAGCAGTCCTTGGGAAATCACGCCATGAAAGCCAAAATGCTCTTGGCATCAGCCATGCAGCCAGGCATTCATCTCCTGGATGTGATTGTCTGCCTCAACCCTGAAGCCTTGATAAGGAGCATTGAGGAGCACACCATCTGCACAACTAATTTCACCTTCTCTCGTAGAGCCACAAAGTCACCTTTGATATGCTTAGTTGAAAACCTAGCAGAATCATTTGTGCCAACATAGATGAGTAGCATCAGATAATAGTCAGTAGGCTTGAGGAGTCTCAGCAAATTCTACGTAACGTTTCAGTTCTTGGCAACAGGCAGATAGTACACCTCCAGGATATTATGTCTGGATGGCAGATGGATGTCTCTGTATCTCTCAGAAGAGAGTCACCAACCACTACCACTCTTTGCTTCCTAGTAACTGCTAATTCTACAGCTTTTTTTTTTTTTTTTTAAACTTTTATTTTCATTTTGCAACAAACAAAAGAAACAACACACCAAAGGAGACAAAACAAGTATACAATAAAGAAAAGTAAACCCAATTACCCCCCACCCCCACGCTTCTTCTCTAGCTGATTATGTCAGCATGTGAACGCTTCCAAACAACAGTGATTATACATCAAAACAATCAAAAGAGTATCTGCGATACAGAATAATCATGGGACAAAGATATATACACATTTAGACAGTCAGATGAGAGCATTGAGCAGAATGTACATAGTCATTGAGCATCTTCCATTTAGACCGATGATGAGGAGTCTGAATGGGGGAAGCAAACATACGAGGTATTTGTTCATATTTACTGTAGAGACAGACATGATTCCACCATTCATTGGGGCTCAGATGAGAGCTATTTTTCCAGTATTTCGTGATTAGGGAAATAGCAATGCCAAGCATAAAGTCCAAAAGGAAGTAAGCCGTTTTTGGAAGAGAGGGGATCCCCGCAGCTGAGCGAAGTCCCACTATCCTCCAAGAAAGGGGCTCTTGAAAGTGCAAAATAGACTGGATACGACCCCAGACCCGACGCCAGTAATACTGTAGTGCGGGACATTCATACATAACATGAGGTAATGAACCAATGGCCGCATGACATGTCCAACAGCTATTGCCCTGAGTAGTGTTCCATTTGGCTAATCTGTCAGGAGTGTAAAAACACCGGTGGGCTAGAAAGAAGAGTGTCTGAGTGAGTGAGGCGGATCGGGAGACCCGTGTCACTCTACTCCAGACAAGGCTCCATTGCTCCGGGGTCAAAGTCACATGCAATTCTCTCTCCCATGCTTTCTGCGCTATAGGGGTATCTCTAGTTATAGCATTACATAAGGTTTTGTAAAAATTGGATGCTACACCCGGTGAATTACCGATAGATCGGATAGTCTCCAACCAACCTTGTGTAGGGGAGGCCGATGGCGGGAGCACCTTAGCACTCCGAAGGCAATGCTGAAGTTGCACCAACTGAAAGTAGTGTTTCGCTGGGAGACCAAATTCAATTTGCAATTCACTAAAAGTTTTCCAGCGACCTTCATGGAACAACTGACTAGGAATCCAAATGCCCCTAGTGTACCAGGGGCTCCACGCCATCGGCTTATTTTGTATTCGAAATCGAGTATTGTACCAAAGTGGGAGCTTGTCTAACGGACAGAGTCGGGAGTCTAAAGATTGCATAAGATTATTAAAGGCACCTAAGGTGTCTAAAAGCATTGGTGGAAAGTGGGAGTCTGATGGGAGAGTCATACCAGGGAGAAAAGTAAGAGGAATCGGTTTGCAAAGGTCCTCTTCTATGTCTAGCCACACAGGTCTACTCGGTACTGGATCTTCCAGCCAACGAGCGCCTTGTTTGAGAAGAAAAGATTGATGATACTTCAGGAAATCAGGGAATCTGATACCCCCATTTTCCTTATCTGCTTGCAGCTTATGTTTCGCTATCCTAGGTGTCTTGTTTTGCCACAAGTATCTAGTCAGAAGGCCCTCTATATCTTTATATATACGTCGAGGTAAGAGACAGGGCAACATTTCTAAGATATAATTCACTTTCGGAACAATCATCATTTTTATGGTTTCTAATCGACCCCACCAGGTAAGTGTTAAAGGAGTCCAGCGGTGAGTAAGCGCCCGGACTTTAGAGGTTAAGTCTTTGGCATTGAAGGAGATAGTGTCTTCCAAAGGAGAACAATAGTGAACCCCAAGGTATTTGACCATGCGAGGTTGCCATAAAAAGGGGAAGGGTTGCATATCTGCCTGATGAAGCAAAGGATTTAATGGAAAGGCTACCGACTTGGTCCAATTTATCTTATAACCGGACAGTTGTGAGTATTTACCAATTTGCTCTAGGACAGCCGGTACTGAGTCTATAGAGACAAAAAGCATAAGGTCATCAGCATACGCTGAAATTTTGATTTCCCTATGGGTGAAGGGGACTCCATGAATCTCCTCCGATTGCCGGATTAGTAAAGCCAAGGGTTCGAGTGCAAGATCGAAGAGAAGTGGAGACAGTGGGCATCCCTGGCGAGTGCCGCGTTGAAGGGGAAAAGGCTGAGACTTTAAAGCATTGGCACATATACTGGCTGTAGGCTGTGCGTACATGGTGCGAAGACAACGGAGAAAACCTTCCCCGAATCCGTACCAGCGGAGGACTGCAAACAGGAAGGGCCACTCTAAGCGATCAAAGGCCTTCTCAGCATCAAGTGAGAGACCAACAAATGGGCGATCAAGATTAACTGCGGTAGTCAGTACATGGCATAGAGTCCGAGCATTGTCAGCAGTTGATCTACCAGGAATGAAACCGCATTGATCTGGGTGTATTAAGGTAGGCATCCTATCAGAGAGCCGGGTAGAGAGAATGGTGGCAAATATTTTATAGTCCGCGTTTAGGAGGGAAATTGGACGATAATTAGCTGTTAGTTGCGGGTCTCTCCCCTCTTTCTCAAAAACTACTACATTTGCCATTGAAAAGGACCCAGAAGGAGAACCCTCCTCGGCCAGAGCAGAAAAATAAAGTTTCAAAACTGGAGCTAAGTCAGCGTGAAAGGTTTTGTAGAATTCAGCAGGGAGACCGTCTGGGCCTGCGTCTCGACCTGAGGCACATTTCTTGATAGCAGAATGAATTTCTGAGACAGTAAATGGTGTGTCCAAGGCCACTCTATCTTCGTCAGATAGGGTCGGTCTTTGTACCCCTGAAAGTAAGCGTTCAAATACATCTGGCTCAAAATCACATTCAGATTGATAAAGCCGAGTATAAAAATCACGAAAGAGTTCTAAGATTTCGGTATCTTTAGTGACCAAGCCCCCCCCGACGGATTACGGAGGGCGGTAACACGCTTGGCTTCTTTTTGACCTTTTAGGGCATTTGCTAATAATTTGCCAGCACGATTATTTTCCCGATAATATAGCCCTTGTTGTGATTCAATATTTTTAACAGCAGCAGTGTACAAAAGCTGATTGTATTGAAAACGCAAGCATTGTAAACGGAGTAAAATACATGGGTCAGTACGGGACGTGAGAAGACGCTCCCCAGCTTGTATCTGCTGCTCTAGAATCAGTAATTGCTGCTTTCTTTGTTTCCCCTGCCGAATTTGATAGCTAGTTATAGTTGCGCGGATAGATGCTTTAAAACCCTCCCACCAAGCCCAGCTCGCTGTGTCATGGGGTGAGTTAAAATGAAAATAATCTTGGATAGCGGCCTTTATATCAACCTGAAAATCTTTTTGACCCAGTAAGGATCTATCAAAAAACCAAGCTCGGGGAGAATCGTCCCGCGCAGTGACATGTAATGATAAAGATATGGCAGCATGATCTGAAATATGGAGAGGATGAGTCCTAGTCGTGTCTACTTGAGGAATCATTGCTTTGGAAATGAGAAAGAAATCTATTCTAGATTGGGAGTGATGGGGGGCAGAAAAGAAAGTGAACTCTAAGTCGGAGGGGTGAAGCAGCCTCCATATATCTACCAGCGCAAGATCTTGCATCAGAGCTGTAAGGGTAGCAAGACTCTTGGGTGGACTACTCGTTCTAGGCGGCTGTCTATCTATCAGAGGGTCTAACACTTGATTAAAATCACCACCAAGTATTAATGGAGTATTGGCAGAGGCCTGTGCCAACTGGGCAATACTTGCATAGTAAGCAGGGTTGTCCACATTCGGGGCATAAATGCAAATACATGTAAATTCACTATCTCCAACCTTAAGATGTACTCGGGCCCATCTACCCTCCTTGTCAGCGCTAGTATCAATTACAGTAGCTTGCAAAGATTTCTTAACCAGAATGGCTACCCCGCACCGTTTGGAAACGGCGGGAGAATAGGCAGCCACCATGTAAGGCTTAACATTGAGTTTCAGTGTTTCAGCAGAGTTTAAGTGCGTTTCCTGAAGAAACGCTAAATCAGCATGCTCATGGCTAAGATAGCTAAGGATTTTCTTTCTTTTGATTGGACTATTAATGCCCTTTACGTTGAGTGATAAGATTTTACATAAGGCCATTCCGACAAGTTAAAAATTCTGAGCATGATAGCGCACATAATTTCACAATGTCCCTCATATTGACTGTATCTGGCTGTACATATGGCATAAAAGAAAATAAGCTTAGATAATACAATGAAGCGCCCCACATTAAAAAAGAAAAACCGCAGCGTGGTAGAGAAGAAGCAGAACCCCAAAAATTACTGGCGACCATGTGTCTGCGGGGAGAAGCCCCAGAGAAGGCCGAAATTGAAAAAACACATAACCTGTAGGACTGTGCGTGCTCCGAATCCGACCGAGGCACACATCATGGAGGGATAGGAGACCAAAAAACAAAAAAGTCATAGAAAGAAAGAAAGAAAGTCCAGGTAGTCTCTGTGCTTGACTATGACCGCCGCATCGGGCCCTTCAAAATGGCGGATAGAGCCGGCAAATAAAAGTCCAAGTCGTTGGATTAGCGCATCTGCTCTGCTTCTTTGGAGTCTAAAAATGTTGATAGTAGATCAGGATCTTCGAATGTCCTGGTTTGGTTGTGGAGAGTCACTCGGAGCTTCGCGGGATACAACAGGCCAAAGCGAGCCTGTAGCTGTTGAAGTCGAGGGCGAAAAGCAAGGAGTTTCTTCCGTCGGTCAACGGTAGGCTTTGCCAAATCAGGGAAGAAGGAGACTTTGTGACCTTCAAATTCCAAATGATGGTTCGCCCGAGCAGCATTTAAAATTTGTTCCACTTGTTGATATCGTAGCAAGCGAAAGATAATAGGCCGGGGGGTCGTTCGGTTGAGCGCCATGTGGGTAGGAACACGGTGTGCACGATCGATTTCCAGTTCTTTATGAAAGGTGATCTTCAGCAAGGAGGGAAGAGTTTTGAGCAGGAATTCTCTCATATCTCCCGCTTCCACCCCCTCCGGTATTCCAATGAGCCTCACATTGTTGCGACGGGCTCGATTATTGCTATCTTCTAACTCCTTTTGAAGATTCTGTATCTGGCGCTCAGCCTTGTCCAGTGTGCCCAAGCGCACCGCGTGCGAGTCGAGGACCCCCGCCATATTGTCCTGCCGTAATGAGAGACTTTCAAGTCGGTCCTGGAGCACTCCAAAGTCTTCTCGCATGGCTCTAAGCGCTTCTCCATTGGACTGCACCAATTCCTTCACGCCACGTATTTCCTCTAAAATCTCCAGGTGCATTTCGGGGTTTTCCCGAAATGGAACCATCTTCTGTGGGGAGGACACCTCTGTTTTGGAGCGTTTTCCGTGAGAAGAAGAAGGAGACCCGAAGTCCAAGCGCGCTGGTTTATGGGCCGCCATCCCCCCCGAGGTACCCCGGTCAGCCCGGAGCGAAACAGTAAGTTTGTATAGGTATTAAGTCAGGATTCTAAGTAGGCCTCTCGGGAGCTTCAGCGCGAAGCGTCTTACCCGCTGGACATCAGGCTCCGCCCCCCCAATTCTACAGCTTTGGGTTTTCTGAGCTCTTATACTTTCTGTTCCTGGGATGTTGTTGCCTCTCCTCTTCCAGCCCAAAGTCCATTGAAACCATGGACACTGATCCCTTGGCTTACTGGGAACACATGTTGGCAGTCTGGCCAGACCTGACCAAGGTTGCCCAACATTTCCTGTCCTACCCTCCAACCAGTGTGCCCAGTGAGTGTATATTCTCTATGGTAAGGAATATTATGGGTCCTCACCATTCAAAGCTAACATCAGAACTGGTGGAAAAGCTAATATTTCTAAAAACAATCCTCCTCTATTTGGTTTTCCTCAATTTTCATAAGACTGGGAGTAGGAAACACTGTAGAGCTCTAGTAAAGGGAAGTTATCCCCAGTCTATGCCTTTAGAATCTTGCTGTTTTAGACAATTTCCACTGTAGTCTCTCTGGGCTGATGCCCATTTCTAATGAGTGCCTTTAAGTCACCATCATGCCACAACTTAAAAGAAAAAAAATAAAGAAAAAAAATAAGTAAAACAAAAAGAAACATAAAAAGCCTGATTCTGTATTGCTGGGCCTGTTCTTGTAATCTAAACCTCTGCTATAGTACAGTTGGTACCATACCCACTGCTGCCTGCGCAACTTCTGTGTGGCCTCCTCTCTCATTTGCACTTGGTCCCATTCTGCCTACAGGGCAAAATTAAGAAAACATTAAAAAAAAAGAAATTAAAAATGAAATAAATAAAAAAAGAACAATTTCCTTCCCTCTTGCCTCTCTCTGCCACCAGGGCCATTGCAAGGAGATGAGGCACCATGTGGAAACCTTATACCTTGTGCCCCCCTTCCACACACAGTGCCCTCCCACAGGGCTGTTTGCTTCCATCACTCTCCAATGCCTGATGTCAACTTCTTATGCAAACAAAAAGTCAGCATCAAGAGTCGAAGAGGACAGAAGCAAACAGCCTTGTGGTGCCAAAGCTTGAAGGTAAGCTCCATGGGGTTGTTTGCATCTATTGCCATCATGGTTCTGGAGAGGAGCGACCAGTGGCAATGAGTGCCCCTGGAGAGCTGGCACTCTAAGTGACTGCCTAGTTCATCCAATGGTAGCACCAGCCCCAGTCTGCCACTATTCCAAATCCTGCCAGCACCTCCTACTATCTCAGCAGAAGATTTGCTCAAACTGTGGAAAGAAGAAAGAATGAAGAAATAAGAAGTGGAGAGACATATACTCCAGGAAGAAAAGAGACAGGAACCAGAGAAGTGCATCAACATCTCAGCAAGCCAGTTATACCAGAGGCAGGAGCACCTGCAGTGCAGCATTGGGGACCCGCATCTACAGAAGCAACCAGCTATAAGATACACTGTGAAAGTCAATAGTGCAAGAGGAAGGGGTTTCCCTCGCCAAGGGACCATAAAGAGCTTTTAGGAGAAATAAAGAGGTGGAGAGGCTTGGAATCCATTTCCAGCGCAAAGGAGAGAGTAACAGGAGCTAAACCACTCGTAATATAGGTCTGAGGAAGAAGAGAGCAATGTAACTGCTGCTACTATAGTTCTGTCTCTGCAGCTTATTATTTTAATCGGTGAGCCTAAAGTTCTTTAAATAAACCCTTTGATTCAGAACACATCATTCTGGCCTGGACTCTATTTTTTTGGGAGAAAGAGAAAAGTCGTGAGTGGAGATTTTAAGTGCTAAGGCCTCCCAGTGTATACTGGTAATGTTCAAAGAACCCACTACATTTTCACTAAGCCTAAAGACCGAGATACAGCTTTGCTCTTGGATGGACGTGACCACTGTCTGCCAAGCAGAGATCCTAGCTGCTACAAGGTCTAGACACAGGCAGGGGTTTCCATATACTGTAGATGCAATCATTGTTCTGAATTCTGTCTAGAACAGGCCCAAGTGCTCATAAGCCTACTATACTCATATTTAGGCATTCAGAAAACCTAGGATGGTATGTTTTCAAGTCACCTCTCTGTACTTGCCTAAACACAGGATCAGAACTGAAGGAATGGTAGGATTAGCCAGGGTAATTGCTAGGGGGCTATCATATCAGAAGAGGGCCCTATGGGCCTGGAGCTAGGCTGAAGCTGAAAGAAACACTGTCGGATAGAAGCTCACTCACAGCACAAATCTTCAAGTGGTGGAAGAAAGAGAATGAATAGTCACATAGGTCTTCAACCCAGGCCTTTTGCTACAGAACTGCTATAGAACTACTATAAAGCTTGTGAGCAAATGCCCTTTGCCAGGCCCTGTATTGATTTTTCTTTCCCTAGTGTTGATGCTACCATCCGAAGATAACCACTTGACCCAAGACTGCCAAGTGAGATGAGAGGTGTGGGGTGGACTGGAGAAGGGGTGGAGGGGAAGGTCCTAGAAAGGTGCCATGGTGAGGAGGGAGGGAGGGAAGGGAGGACCCTGAAAAGTCCCATGGGGAGGGAAAGGGAAAATCCAGCTGGCATTCTCAAACAAAATTCAGATGTCTCTGTCAAAAGGCCTAAATTATACAACATTCTGCATGTTTTGTTTATCAAAATAACAAAGCATACAGTTCTTGAGTGATAATTTAGAATACAGTGCAGAAAAGAAATGATCAAGAAGTGCAACATTTTGAAGTAGTGTGTGCAGAATTCCATCAGGAGCAATCCATGGACTGTGAGGGGAAATTTAGGAGGGAACATTAAGGAAAAAAAACTATAGCGGAAGGACAAGAATCAGGAATCACAGAGGAGAAGATGGAAGGAAACAAGAGCTCTTCTTATTTTATTTCCATCTTCAATCAGGTCCTGAAATTGAGTTTGACTTGTCAAACAATAGGAATTAACAGATGTAAAGAGGTAGCATTTCTGGTAAAAAACAGCGTATATTGAGGAATGACTGGAGAAGAATACAAATTAAAGAAATAAAATCGCTTTGTGTGTTACATGGTTACATAAACATAAACAAACCTTGAACTGAAATGTGGGATAAGATTGCTACCCTGTGGTCGTAGGCTGTAACTTCACATTACACCACACATGGAAGATAAAAACACTTAAAATCAGTATCTGCCATCATTTTTATATTCTCAATAAATATTTAACGATTAAATTAGGAAGAATTCAATTTGAAAGCATAAACAAATCTCAATGAAACTAGTCCGTGAAAGTATACACCTACATTTATGTATGTTGAATATATCTACACTGATCATGATTAAGACCTGTTTCAGAAACATGTCTTTTTAATCATATGGACTCATTTTGCCAAAATCTAGTCCCCCCCCCACCCCACATATTAGGTGAGATGTATTAAAAGCCACACTCTTGCCAAAAGCAGGGGCTGCTAATCAGAATTAAACTTATCCCATACGCAGATCTTTGTCTTTTCACCTGAAGGGAAATGGAGTAGAATTGGTGTTTTGGGGTTTCCAATTGACTCCTTTTTTTTTCAGGACACAAAAATCCAGTCCTAGTTTGACTTAATGTTCCTTTCCTGATATTCAAAGTTGCTCTTTTGACATCAGGAAAGTCATTGTGGCATTGCGCAATTGAAATGCAATGAGTATGTTCTCTTGGCATCATGTTTTCAGCTTAAACCAAAGGCAAGAAGTCAAAAATGCCCGTCTCATGTATGTATGATCCAATGCTTTTAAATAGCTCAATATTATAACTCACAAAGAAGAAAAAACGAACAAGAAAAGAAAAAGAGGGATGTTGGAATGTTCTGAGAAATAAAGAGGTTAATATTTAGCATGAAAGAAAGTCAGTAAGTGAGAAATGCTCAGAGCCATTTCCACAGGACCGGTTTTTGGTGTTCGTAGGCCTTAGGCACTTTCACTCCAAAATGTGGGCTTTGAGATATTATTAAGGACCGCTGAAAAGAGAAGCCAAAGAAAGAAATGTTCTGAGCAAGTGCTTAGAAATTCTGGAATTATGTTTGTGAAATGTAATTTTGAAGCTTTAGGGGGACTTTTGTTAAAGTATGGTAAGCAGTTACAGTGGTGTCCAGCACATGTTAAACACTCCTGGTAGCCACAACCGTGCACCCGCGCTATCTGCTCTTAGATTTTCAGGGTGGGATCAGGGCAGACAATAGGCATGGTGGTAGGTGGCAGCTAGCGTGTCAGCATTGTCATGTGCTTGTTGTCATGACTCCATTTGAGGTGGAAGTAATTGCGGTTGTTCCATGGCAAGATGGAAGGCCACTGGCAAATGACCTGCAGAACCTCAATGCCCCCCCTCTGGATCCCAATTTGTCCACCCCCCCCCCCCATGATCAGACCCTCCCAAGATCAGACCCCCCCCCCCCCAGGATGATGGCCCATACTGTGATCTGATCCCCACTCCTATTTTCCCCCCTTTTGGACCTCCCTAGCCAGAAAGCATTCCAACCATGGAGGCCCTCATGCAAGGCCCACAAACTCCAGCTAGGTCCCCCCTCCAAGACCCAGTTGGATCCCCCCTACTCTGCCAGCCTCCCTGGGTCCTACCTGAATATTCACTGGAGGTCTTTGTGGTGATTGGGGGCATGAGGGGTTCCTTTCCACTCCTGCTTCAGCTTCAGCTTAAAATGGCAACAGGAACATCACGGGCTAGTCTCACAATCCGTAATAGTGCATGCTGTTACTGGTGCCGTTTTGAGGGACTGAATCAGAGGGTATCAGATCATGGGGGTGGGATCAGGGGTGGAGTGCTTAAGTCTGAATTCCCTGCTTTGAAAAGTAATGCAAGTTCTCCCACACTACCTGTCGAGGCAGGGAACATGGGCCGATGAGGTAAATATCTTACCTGGGCATTAAATATAGGGAAGAAGCTGGGCACCAAATGGCCTTTGCATTAAATTGCTGTCACACAATCCTTTTTCCTTGCTTTTTTCCTGCTTTTTGATTTTTTTTCCCCTCCTTCAATAGGCCTAGGCATTGTGCCTACTGCACCTAATGGGCAATCCAGCACTGTATTTCGGTGCATAAAACATGGTCCTATGCACAGACATACAATTCTTGAAAAGTGCCCATCCCAATAGTGGACGTACTTTTTCATGTGGTTACACTGTATGCAGATGATTTACCAATAGATGGGGAAGGCGCTCCTGTAACCATAGAGGGCAGTGGGAATATGCTAATGTGCATACTTTTGGATTTCCAAAACTATGTTCTTAAATTTACACAGAAAAATATGCATACAAAGAGCAATGTACCTTTGTGCAGAAGCTTTTCTAGAGTCAATTTTCACAGGGAACGGTTTTACTATGAAAATTGTGGCAAATCCGTGGGTATATTGTGCCACAGACTTTACAGATCTGTAGAGTTTTTGAAAGTGCACCTAGACGAAAAACAAAAGACTTCATCCCCTTTGAACACTTAGCGGCCCTTTTGCTAAGGAGTGCTAGCAGTTAATGCGTGTTTAGTGCACGGTAAGCAGTTAGCTTGGGGTCATGCTGTTCCTGTGCTGGCATGATAGTTACCGTACCCTAATTCCCACATTAACTGTTCACCGTACAGCAGGGCAGGAAATGGGCATATTATGGGTGATGAGTGGACTACACATTGAAATTAGCACACTATATTTACCGTACACTAAATGCCTGTGTTGCAGTTAGCATGGGGGCACTTAACACCACCTCAAGAGGAGGCATTAAGCTCATCCGTGCTAATTACAAATGACCTTAACATGGAGTAATGGACTTTTCAGTGGCTAACTTTAGGGAACATGCTAAGTAGGTCCCCAACAGTTACCGCACAAATTTCACATGTGTCCTGTGCTTGTTTTAACTCCTAACACATGGTAAGTGCAAAACTTACCGTACTTTAGTAAAAGGGGTCCTTAATTTTGCTTTCACTGACTTATCAGTGACATCACTGACATCTCCGCAGATAGTCTGAAACCCCTCATCAAACCCGACCCAGGCACCAGACCCAGAAGGAGAGGCACATCGGACATAATCAACATACCCAGAGCCTTTGCCAAGACAAGAAAAGACACTTCAAGAAGAGCACTATCCCTGGCCGCACCCGCGCTATGGAACTCACTCCCCGACAACCTGAGATCAACAACAGACCTCAAAGACTTCCGGAAGATGAAGAAAACAACGCTCTTCACAGAACACTTCAAGGACATCACATGATCTGTCCAATGACATCTCTCTGCCCACCAATATGTAAAAATGTAAATAGTTTCTGTACATAGCTCATACTATGTATAGCTCAACATGAAATCAACTACAGCCATTCACACACACACTCCTCGATTTACCACTGCATGTCCACACCCACACACTCTACTACTCGATTTGTGTGTAAATCCGCTTTGATTTCAGGATAAAGTGGTATATAAATCCTTTTAAATAAATAAATAAAATAAATAAATATCATTGGCATTGTTTATTGTTTATTAGCATCAAAGTGGTTTACAACATAAAACTCTCATATTAAAATAAAACTAGAAAGTACAAAGAAAAGTCAAATTACAAAAAAAAAATGGGGAGTAAACAAAGAGTAGGTAAAAAAAAAATAGGAATGTTTCCTTCACAAACAACACTTCAGTTCTTTCCACAAGGAAGTTGGAAGCTGAGACCTCAGAACTACACTATATAGCCACAACGGAGAAGAGGAAAGAGAGAGGAATGGAAAAGAAATGTTCAACTTCTTCACATGAGCGATTTCAGCATTCAACTCAAGGATTGTGCAGCCCCCAGTTGTTTCAGTTTGTTTATTTGGATGTTTTATTCTTCTGTTATTTTGTGTTCATTAAGTTTATAAATGTAATTTTTTTATACACAGATTAACTGTTTATGTACATAAAATGAGTTGACACATATAAAAACTAAGGGCCTGATACTCAAAGGGATTTACCCAGTTAGCAGGATTGAGAGGATATTCAGTGGCACTAACCAAACAGTGCCAGTGAATACCCTCTCTATCCACCACAGTGCCAGGGTGATCCAAGAACAGGGCAAAGATGGTCCCTGCATTTATCTACTTAACAGCAATTTTCAGTCCCCTATCTGCAGACTGGCTAATGTACTGAAGAGGGCTTTAAACTAGATTCATTGAGGATGGGTGAAGAGAGCCTCCAGGTAAGTGAAACACTAGATACCTATGGAGAAATGGGCAAAAGGGACAACATCTGGAAAGCAGTGTGTACAAATGCCCATAGCAAGGGAACTAAGATCCAAGATGTTGAGGCTTTAATGGAAGAGGCTGACTTGGATTTAGTGGCAGTTTTGGAGACATGGTTCACGGATAACCATGACTGGGATGTAATTATACCATGTTATACTTTATTCGGGAAGGACGGTATAGGAAGAAGGGGAGGTGGAGTAGCACTATATGTAAAAAATAATATTAAAGCTATAGAACTGCAGGCCTTAAAAGGAAGAAAGGAGGCACTAGAAAGAGGGAAAGGGAAATCCATTTACATTGGAGTTATATACAGATCCCACTCACAGGAAGAACGAGTGGACGAAGATTTAATAGAAGACATACACAGTATTGCCATGAAAGTAGAAGTGCTACTAATAGGTGATTTCAATAAGCCAGATGTGGATTGGCACATCCCTGCTGCAGTATCATCTAGAAGTAAGGAATCCTGGATTCTCTGCAGGGGCCATACTGGACTTAGTGCTTACCAATGGTGAACGTGTTTCTGATGTTACAGTGGGAGATCATTTCACATCCAGTGATCACCAGATGTTGTGCTTCAGTATTAGTACTAAGACTGATAAAATCCATTCAAAAGCGAGGGTCTTAGATTTTAGGAAAACTAACTTTGCAAAGATGGGGCAGTACCTCAGAGAGTCATTAGCTGGGGGATGTAGAAAAACAATGGGCAAACCTGAAAGGGGTTATTTTAAAGAAAAACAACCTTTTTGTTAAAATAGTAAATAAAGGTAAAAGGAAAAGGAAGCCTCTATGGTTCGCAAAAGAAGTAGCCGCAAAGGTGAAGAAGAAGAGGGAGGCATTCAGGAAACACAAGAGATCACAGAGGAAAGAACACAGGCATCTATATTTGGAAAAACTTAGAAAAGCTAACAAAGTAGCCAGGAAAGCAAAGATGCAAAAAGATGAAGAAATAACCAATACAATAAAATGGGGAGGATAAGACATTTCTCAGATATGTTAGTGAGAGGAGGAAGGACAAAAGTGGTATTGTCAGACTCAAGGGTGCAGGGGAGGAATATGCAAAAAGTGATGAGGATAAAATAGAATTTCTTAACAAATACTTTTGTTCTGTGCTCACAGATGAAGGGCCAGGAGCAAGACCTCAGAAAACACCCACAAATAGGAATTAAAGCGACGGGGATCTCAAACGATTTCTAGAGGACTGTGTTCGTGAGGAACTAGCTAAACTAAAAATAGACAAAGCCATGGCTCCGGATAGGATACATCCAAGAATACTGAGGGAACTTGGGGATGTTCTAGCTGTCTAGTGGCTCCACTGTCTGACCTTTTTAATGCCTCTTTGGAGTCGGGGGTGGTGTCAGAGGACTGCAGAAATGCACATGTAGTCCCTTTACACTAAAGCGGATGTAGGGATGATATTGAGAACTACAGGTCAGTTAGTCTAACCTCTGTGGTTAGAAAAATTATTGGAAAGGCTACTAAAGGAGAGAATAGCAGCATGGACTCACCAATGGCAGGCCTTGTCAGACAAACCTGATTGATTTCTTTGACTGGGTGACCAGGGAGTTGGACTGAGGGAGAGCCCTAGGTGTGGTGTACTTGGATTTTAGTAAAGCCTCTGAAACCATTCCCCACAGGCAATTATATAAACAAACTGAACACCCTAGGGAGGGACTCTAAAGTTACTGATTGGATTAGAAATTGGTTGAGTGGGAGGTGACAAAGGATACAGATAAATGGAGCTCACTCTGAAGAGATTACTAGTGGTGTGCTGCAGGGATCTGTCCTTGGTTCCATTCAGTTTAACATCGTTGTTATTGATATTGCGGAAGGACTGCCGGGTACGGTTTACTTGTTTGCAGAAGATACCAAAATCTTCAATAGAGTAGACACACAGGAAGGCGTCAATTACATGAGGAGGGATCTAACTAAGCTTAAAGAATGGTCTAGAATTTGGCAACTGAAATTTAATGCTAAAAGATTCAGGGTCCTGTATTTAGGCTGCAAAAATTCAAAGGAGCCTACAGTGCAGGTGGTGAGGTACTTTTGCCCACGAAAGAAGAGCGGGACCTTGGCGTAATTGTGTCTGATGATCTTAAAGTAGCTAAACAGGTAGAAAAGGTGACTGAAAAAGCCAGACGGATGCTTGGCTATATAGGGAGAGGACTGGCCAGCAGAAAAAAGGAGGTGATAATGCTTCTGTATAAGTCTCTGGTGCAACCTCATTTGGAGTATTGCGTGCAATTCTGGAGATCACACTTTCAAAAGAATATAAGCAGGTTGGAGTAGGTGCAGAGGGTGGCTACTAAAATGCTTAATGGTCTTCACTATAAAGCATATGAGGACAGACTTAAGGACCTTAATATGTATACCTTAGAGGAAAGGCGGGACAGAAGTGATATGATTGAGACGTTTAAATACCTCCATGGCATAAATGCACAGGGGGAGAGCCTCTTTCGATTGAAAGCAAGCTCTGCTATGAGTAGATAGACTCAGGAGTAATACGCAGAAATATTTCTTTACAGAAAGAGTGGTAGATGCGTGGAATAGTCTCCCAGTGGAGGTGGTAGAGATGAGAACAGTATCTGAATTCAAAAAAGCATGGGACAAACACAGAGGCTCTCTAAAGGAAAAAAGGGGACTCTTGTAGATGGTGATATGGAAGGGTAGACTAGATAGGCCATGTGGTCTTTTTCTGCCATCATGTTTCTATGGATAAGTGCCTGCAAAAGGTTAGGTCATCTCAATAGCTGTCCTAACTTTATGCAGTTCGGCTATCCAGAGAGTGGCTGAATACTGCTGCTGTCCTGATAGATGCACTGGCCAGCGCCAAACCCAGATATTCAGTACTGGACTATATCCAGATTTTGGCACTGAACATCCAGTTTCGTATTTGCCAGCAGCAACCCGTTGCTTTAAAACTGCTTTCCGTCACAGGCTGAATATCGGGCCCTAAATGTTTGCATATAAAAGAATAGGTGCATAAACCAAATGAAAGAAATGAAGTGCATATCCCCATACAGTACTCCAGGACACAAAATACACAATTATCAGAAGGAGATGATGTGTAAAGCCTGTTTTACATGCAGAAAAGGATTCTAGTAAAGTTGCATGGGGATATACATATGCAAAACGTATGTCCACCAAAAGATGTGGGTACTTTTAGACAGACCACAGCTAGGTGTTCTTGGAGGCATAGTTTGGGCAGAGCAAAGGTGTAAATATTGCATAAAATAGGTTGGAACAGGCACACAATAAATGTGCAAGTTTTCGCTATCTTCATTCAGTTAGAACTTTGTCTGTGGGCATTTATATGCTATTGGAGCTGTTTCTGGGTGGCTATTTTATAAAGGTACATAGATAAACATAAGAACATAAGATATGCCATACTGGGGGAAACGCTGATTGTGCAGCCGGAGCAGGAGCACAGTGGGAGCAGCAGACTCTGTGCAGGACTGCCCCGATACCAGCTGGGACTTGAAAAGGGCACATCTCCCAGGCGCGCAGCCGGGGCGAGTTCTAAGGAGTGACTTACAAGGGGCTTGATAGGCCCCTTGGAGCCATGAAGGTGCCCTGAATTTGTCTCGGGTCCTTTGTGTAGTCCATGGGTAAGAGGAAGTAGAAGTTTTTTCCTGCTTCAGAATCAGTTGTGGGACCGATGGATATACATGTGGTGACTAAGGACAGGATGAATCATCCTCCAGGTACTGTTATTCCTCCCTCTCCCCCTCTAGGGGCCTCTTTGAGCTCTCCAGAGTGGTCTCCACCTCCACCTTCATTAGCAGTGACTCCACCTGTTTCAACACCGCTTGACCACCCTGTTCAGCAGAGCACTCCTATTGTTTCTGCTGATGTTTATCAGCCGGTGATCTGATTTCCACCCGTGATGGACTCTAGAGTAGAGCCTGATGTTCAGATCTCTCTGTCAGACATTTGAGCTGTTCTTACTAAAACCGAGAAGAATTTGGTTGCCACCGTATCCCAACTTTGTATGTTTCTCAGGACATAGTTGTGAAGTTGGGTCAGACGGTGGCTAGGGTAGATTCCATTGGTCAACATTGAAATTGTTACTGACTTTAAAAGGCCCTAATCTGTAGTATCTTGGTGAGCTGAAAATGAATATAACATTAAAAAAATACATTGGCTCTTGTTTTGAAGATATTTATTTACATTCTCTTATATACCGTGCTATTCTGCATCAGTGCGGTTTACATTGAACAAACTGAAATTACATTGAACAGGGCATTATAACTTGGAGATAACTATTTTACAGGGAACATGAGCTATGGAGGGTTAAGTGGCTTGCCCAAGACCACAAGGAGCACCTGTGGGACTAGAAACCCCAGTCCTTCCGGCCCAAGGTTGCTGTCCTCTAGTGGGATTTGAACCCCCCAACCTTCAGTACCTTGACCCAACCACTAGGCCACTCCTCCACTCCATATTGCATGTAGTTCATTTTTGACATTTCACCATGTAAATTTATCCAGTAGGACATCAACAACATCCCAAATAAGCCTTGAATGATGTAATATTGTATCATATTGCATAATACCAGCATGCACACATCATCCAGAGTTGATTGCATCATTTTCTGATGCAATGCAATACTACTGCCAGATGGCTGCTGAAGCCATCTGACGTCAACAGTTTACTATATGCAGTCGGAAAGGAAAGTAATCTGGTATTCTGTTCCAATATTGAAAGCCTCATGAATACCTTAAAAATCACTCATGACCCACAAGACTGGAGACTATTTATTTTACTTATTTATTTGACAGGTTTTTTTTATACTGCTTTATCATTTCAATCAAAGTGGTTTACATTGTAACTTAAATTTGGTAATGTACGTTAAACAGGGACATTGACAACTTGGATTTTTCTGAGCAATGGAGGGTTAAGTGACTTGCCCAAGGCCACAAGGAGTGCTAGTGGGAATTGAACCCTGGTCTCTGGGTTCCCAAGCCTAACCATTAGGCCACTCCTCCACTCCAGACTCTTCAAAACTGAGTCTGAAGGCTGTCTTCCATCTATTCCAGTAGCTCATGCTGTCCACATGAAAGAGACATACGATAACTTAAAGCATATACTGACTTCCACTCCTTTAGCACTTAGTTTAAGTTACTTACTCTAGTTCACAGGGCTCTTCACACTAGTACTCCACAATACCTGGCAGACCTTATTACATTCCACACCCCCAGACACAATCCCTGCTCCTTCCACCTTAACCGCCTTAATCTCCCTTCCCCCTCCCTCACTCACCTTCAATCCCTTTCTTTATCATTGGCCCCGCACTCTGGAATTCACTCCCCACATCCCTCTGGTTAGAACCCCATCACGCCACCTTCAAGCGAAACCTAAAAACCCACCTCTTTGGACGTGATGTGGTGAGCTTGGGAGGACGTGAGTTACTCGAGCTCCGGACCCCTCTCCCCTAAAAGTGATTATAGTGCCGTGATTTAAACGGATCCTGGGTTGCTGTGGACCTAGTGCCTTTCTGTGGATCGAGAACTGCCCGGCGCTGCTTACACAGTGGGATGGCGACGGCGGCAAAGGCAGGGAGAAGAGAAAAGGAACGGGTGGCAGGCCCTTCCAAGATGGTGGACTCACCCCCGAAGCCTGGGGTCGCGGCTACCCCCACTATGGCAGAAGAAATCACAGCCGCTGTCACCAATGCAATGTCCCTGCAGTTTGAAGCGCTGCATGTGAAGATGGACACCCTTCAGAGCTCTCTGGGGCTCTTAGGTACCCGGGTGCAGGAGGCTGAAACGCGTCTCTCCCACACTGAAGAGGAAGTGGAGGGACTGCGGCGGGAGCTAGCCGCGCTGCAAAGGGAGTCCAAGGAGCATACCCTAAAACTCGACGATCTTGAAAATAGATCGCGCCGCAACAATCTGCGCTTCTTGGGTATTACTGAAACTATCCCAGATAAAGAGCTGCGGCAGCATGTGGAAAACTTGGCTGCTTACCTGCTTGAGGAGGCTGAATCAACCGGGCCCATTATAGTGGAAAGGGCCCACAGATTGGGGCCGAAGCAGCAATCGGGAGATCGCAGACCTAGAGTGGTTCTGGCCAAATTCCTTTGCCATGTGCAGAAAGATGCGGTGTTGAGAGCGGCCAAGAAGAGAGGGATCGTGGAGTGGGAAACGGCGAAGATTCGCATTACCCAAGACTACTCGGCGGCATTAAGTGCTCGCCGCAAAGCCTATGCCCCGATTTGTCAGCGTTTGATTGCAGCCCAGATCCGTTTCAGCGTGCAGTATCCGGCCCGGCTCCACATCTCACACCAGAACACCCACCGAGTGTTTGAATCGGCGGCGGAGGCGGGCACCTATGTGGAGCAGTTGCTGGTGCAGACAGCGGTTAGCCCCGCCGGGAAATGAGGACTCGGCGCAGATTCCATGCGGTGTGCTGGTTGGCCTCCTGCAGCAGAGCGGGTGGGTGCTTTTAATTCCCAACCTTCGAGATTGGCTTCAGCCGAGTACTGTCTGGCTCCTGGGGGACTATCGTTGAGCCCGAGCTGTTACACCCAGGATACCTTCAGCTGAGCTGGACTGTTTGGGACTTTGAGCTGCTTTGATATCCCACCTAGGCCCCGCTGCGCAGGTTAGTCCTTCGAAGGGGGCCCGCCTAACGGTTTTAAGATGGTGGGTGCTTCCACTGCCGTTGGGCAGCTGCAACCGGCCCGGAGAGGATAGTCTATCTGGTGCGGGAGGCGGCCTGCACCGGCCTGACTTATGGGGCTGGGTGCCAGGATTCTGTCCTTGCCTGCCTGCTTGCACTGGGGAGCATTCAGGGATTGCAGCCGTTGCCTTGGATATACTTAGGCTGCCAAGAGGTAACATGGAGAGCGGACTTGATACATTGTTAAGCTTCTGTATGATACTGTATACTATTTCTGTTAGGTATATACCTGGTTGCTATTTGTATACACTATGTGGCCTTTAGCTCTTTTAGCAATGTGCACGGTTGGGTGGGGGCAGGGTGGAGTGGGGGATACTCAGTTAGGGTTGGATGAGCCAGTTTTCTTTCTCTCTCCTGCCCCCTTTATATGCAGCTTTAATAAGCTCCTTATGCTGGTATCCTAATTGGAGGTAAGAGTTGGCGTGGGGGGTGTACCGGGCCTATGGGCTGGGAGGGGTTTCTTAAAGAGTGTGGTGGGACCTGCAGATATGAAATGGGGACTGTTGGAACCCCTGGGAGGCTGCCCACTAGGTAGAGTTGGTTGGTAACCCCCTGGTAGTTAGGCCTTCTTGCCGGGCGTGGCTATCTTAGGTCCACACACCATGAACAGGAAGCCTTAGGGAAGGGGGGGGGGGTCCTACTCACATCCCAAGTGGCTCCTGATGGGAGTGGGGTGGCGGTTATGGGGGATGTTTGAGGTAGGGGTGGTAGAAGGTAGGGGGTGGGGCTCTGGGTATCTGGGTTATAGAGGAGGGGTAGTAGAGGGGTGGAAAAGGGGGGTTGGCAGGAAGCGCACTGGCCCTATCGGCTCAAGCTATGCTTGGATGGTTGGAGCGTTCTAAGGAGTGGGGTGGGACTCCAGGCTGGGAGGGTCCCCCCCGTTACTAGGTGCAGAACTGTTGAACTGGACTTGTTTAACCACTATCCGACCTGAAGATTGTTTCTTGGAATGTGTGCGGGGTGGGTAACCCGATCAAACGCTACAAAGTGCTGCGGGCTTTGGCCAGGTTGCATTGCGATATCGCCATGCTACAAGAAATTCACCAGATGGCTCCAGAACATGCGAAACTGCGAAGAGATTGGGTGGGGCAGAGCTGGGGGGCCCCGGCTAAGGGGAAAAAGGGCGGAGTGGTCATACTGATTAGCAAACGGCTCCGATTCGAGCTAGAAAAGGAGTACTCAGATCCGCAAGGTAGATATATCTTGCTGTATGGTAACCTTGAGGGCAGACCTGTTATACTAGGTAACCTGTATAGTCCTAATGTTTTAGATAGGGCATTTTATGCTCGCTTGGCATCTAGAGTGGAACAACTGCCTGAGGTCCCGCTGCTCTTGGCTGGGGACCTGAACGGAGTGTTGGATGCAGAGATGGATACATCTGGTAGTGGGGTGGAGAGTGGGCGAGTTCCCACCACCAAAGTGTTGCGAGGATTGTGCGCCCGACTGCATCTCGTTGATCCTTGGCGATTGCTGCATCCCTTTGAGAGGGATTTCACCCACCAATCGCGAGCTCACGGGTCTAGTGCCCGAATTGACTATGTATTGCTCACGGAGAGGCTTTTTGCACAGGTGGGAGATGCACAAATAGGCCCTAACATGGTGTCAGATCATGCCCCAGTCTGGGTGGAGCTAGGATGGGGGAGGGCGGCGCTACCAACACGTATTTGGCAGTTTCCCGCGGGGCTCTATTATGACGCTGGCTTCCGTAGCCACCTTAGGCAGTGTTGGCAAGACTTTATGGCTCATCATGAACGGCACCGAGAGGAGCCGGCGTTGCTCTGGGAAACGGCTAAGGTGGTACTGCGCGGGGACACCATTGCCTATGTGGCGCGGAAGTGGAAACTTTTAGCGATGCAGATTGTTCAACTGGAAAAGCAGGTGTTGCGAACCCGACGTAGGTGTGCCGGGGACCCGAGTGCTGTTAATAAACGCAGACTCTGGGAGTTACAAACCTCTCTTAACGAACTGCTTCACCAGCGGGCGAAGAAATCCCACATGTACTACCGGTACCAACTGTATCGATTCGGGGACAAGTCGGGGCGGCTTCTGGCGCGTTGCCTGCGGGGCTGTGGGGTCCTCGGTTGATTGCGGCATTGCGTGATGAGCAGGGTCACTTACATAAAGAAAGCGCTGCCATAGCTCGGCTTCTTCGCTCCTTTTTTCAGCAACTTTACGCGAGGAGGGATGGGGCTCCCTCCGAGGCGCTGGATTACTTGGGGGCGGTGCAGTTGCCCAAGGTAACGGTAGACCAACAGGCGGGCTTGGATGCCCCGGTGACGGCGGAGGAAATTTACCGAGTCATTGAGAAGGCTAGCTGCGGTAAAGCACCTGGCCCTGATGGGTTTGGGGCTGAGTTTTATAAGCTCTTGGGAGACGTAGTGCCTTCCACCTTAACGGAGGTATATCAGTGGCGCGTGGCTCGGGGGACGTTTGGCTGGGGCACTAATCACGCATATATAACCCTCATACCTAAACCGGGAAAGGATCCTACCAAGGCGGCCTCTTACAGGCCTATCTCCCTATTGAATTTCGATTTGAAGATTCTGGCCAAAGTCTTGGCCGACCACCTGGCACCAGTCTTGGGGGAGTTGGTGCACGAATCGCAAGTCGGTTTCGTTAAAGGGCGTTAGGCGGTGCGGAACTTGCGGAGGATTTTGCCGTCCCTGGAGTGGGTTCGGGAGCGAGACCTCCAGTCACTGTTGATCAGTTTCGATGCTGAAAAGGCATTTGACCAGGTTCAATGGGATTATTTGAAGTGTCTTTTACCTCACTATGGACTGGGTGACTCGTTCTGCCGGATGGTGGAGCTACTCTATTCAGACCCCACCGCTGGAATACTCTGTAATGGTGTGCTTTCCGATAAATTCAACTTGGAACGGGGTACCCGGCAGGGTTGCCCGCTGTCCCCTCTATTATTTGTCTTGACCCTGGATCCGCTGATACGGAGGATAGAGGCGTCCGGGGATATTTGCGGGGTCCGGATGGGGTCCTATGGGTTCAAGGTGGCGGCCTTTGCAGATGACCTGCTTGTCCATCTTACGTGTCCCCCGCAGTCTCTGGCTTGCTTACTTGAGGAGTTCTCTCACTATGGTAAGTTCTCGGGGTTGCGCATTAACATGGATAAGTCAGAGGCCCTAGACGTGGGGGGGACTCTGCATGCGAGTTGGCCTGGGGAATTTCCGCTCCGTTGGGCCGATGAGTCTTTTGTCTATTTGGGCATCCTATTGACCAAGCAACCGGCATCGTTATACCGTGTGAATTTTGAGCGGATTTTCTCTAAAGTCCAGGCCCAGTTGCGGGCGTGGGCACCACTTCCACTATCCCTGTTGGGCAGAGTGGCCGCATTGGGGATGGTGATTCTGCCCAGAGTACTGTATTGGATGCAGACTCTCCCTGTATGGTTATTGCGCCGGGACACACTCCGTATGGAACGGGCCTTTCGCGGGTTTCTTTGGAGGGGGACCAGAGCCCGTATACCGTTGGTTAGAATGCAAGGGGGTTGGCGGTCAGGGGGGATTGGAGTCCCGGACCTTTGGAAGTATGCGCTGGCCTGCCAGGCGCGGCATGTTGGCGACTGGTTGGGGGGGACAGAGGTCTATACACCTCGGGGGTTGGAGGCGGCTGTGGTGGCCCCGCACTCTCTGGAGGCGGTTCTGCAGGTGCGGCAGGTGGACCTGCCGACCCGTCTGACGCGGAATGTGCTAATACAGGCGATGCGACGCACCTGGCAACAGCTCAATAAATATTGGGGTAGTGACTCTACGGTTTCAAGTTGGCTGCCCTTACGGGGCAACATTCATTTCCTGCCCGGTTCCGACTCGGTCCCGTTTCGGAAGTGGGAGCGGTTGGGTATACGGTATTTGGGGCATGTCCTTAATCCCGAGGGGAGTTGTAAGACCTTGGAGACGCTTTGTGCGGAGTATGGGTTATCCCCGGGGGGCTCTGCCTTTGCATATGCGCAGGTTGCTCACTATGTTCGTTCCTTGCCTCGGCGGGAGCTCACCGCAGAGCATTCTGCGCGGATTCTTGATTTTTTGGCACTGGGAGCAGAAGCTCCGCCGACTATAGCGGATTTAAAGAAGAGGGTGGATCGGTTGGAGGCACCCCCTGACTATGCTCTGTTGGAAAGCCGATGGGCTCGAGAACTGGGCCGTGAGATCGCCCCGGGCACTGCCAGGGAGGCACTGGGTCAGATTGCGCAGTTGGTGGAGGGCGCCAGGTGGCGCGAGATACAATTTAAGTGTATTCACCGAGCCTATTTTTCGCCGAGGCGGGCGTTTCGTAGCCGCCTCACTTCAGATGGTAGCTGCCCCAAGTGCTCCTCCCCCCTAGCGGATCTAGGCCACATGTGGTGGTGCTGCCCATCTATTCGCCGATACTGGCTGCGCATTGAGGCGTACTTAGGTGGGTTGCTGGGGCAGCGAATTTGTTGGACGGGGCTGTTAGTGGTGTTTGATCAGTTGGGACCACTCCGCCCTAAGGGGAGGTGGGAGAAATTGCTGGTGCAGAAGGCCTGTCTGGTGGGGAAGGGACCTATTCTTCGCCGGTGGAGGGAGCCGGAGGTCCCTACCTTTACTGAGTGGCGCAATAGCTTTCATCAGCTGTTGCTTATGGAGCGGAGGAGTGCGCTGGGACACCCTCGGCGATGGGCTATATTTTTGCTGATCTGGATGCCCTACATTCAGAGTTTGGGACCTAAAGCCCGCAGTGAGGTCTTGAAGGTCGGATAGTGGTTGCTCATGCTTCGGTTGTGCTGCTCCAATGACTTTCTTGATATGTGTGCTTCCTGCTTGGGGGTGGGGGGAGGGGGAAGGGGAAGGGTGGAGGGGGAGGGGAATTAATTCTGATATTATATATTTGTTTTTTCCTTTGAACTGTTGTTTGCTCCCGTAGTGGTGGACAAGAGATAGCCCCACCGGGAGAAAGTTATGTTGTATCTAGGAAATTCCTGTGATGTGGTTGTTATTGGTTGTCTTTTTCTGTTCTTTCAATAAACAGACTTTAAAAAAAAAAAAAAAAACCCACCTCTTTTCCTTGGCCTATGACCTTCCCGCCCCTCTTGTCTGATCCTGTCCCCTACGTATAGTCCTGTATCCTTTCTCTCGTTCTATTACAATCAACAAATGTAACTTCCTTTCCTCCTTTCTGACCCTGTGCCTGTTTCTAATTGTTTGTGAATTGTAAACCACTCTGATTGATAAAGTAGGGCAGTATATCAAATAAATAAACATAAACATATAGCTGGCATCTCTGTGGTGACTTGAAGGTAGTTGCCCTTTTAATAGGACTGCAGCAGGGATATATAAAATACATGTGTTTCTTATGTGAGTGGGATAGCCGAGCAAGGGATTGGCACTACTTGTGGAAGGAATGGAATCTCAGACAAAATGTAACAGATGGAGAGAAGAATATCCAGCACCCAGCTCTGGTTGAGGCTCACAAAATCCTGCTACCACCCCTTCACATCAAACTAGATTTGATGAAAACTTCGTGAAAGCCATGGCCCGCACTTCGTCAGCTTTCCAATAGCTGCATGAAAAATTCCCTTGACTTAGCGAAGCAAAGATTAAAGAGGAAGTTTTTGTGGGTCCTCAGATTCAAGAGCTCTTCAAAGATGACCGGTTCAACAACTTGCTGCAGGGTGATGCGAAACAAGCATGGAATGCTTTTCATCTAGTGTCAACAAACTTTCTCGGGAATGTTAGGGCAGAAAACTACAAGGAACTAGTAGAAGACATGCTGATGCAGTATCAGAAACTTGGCTGCAATATGTCTCTAAAGATCCATTTCCTTGATTCCCATCTCGATTTCTTTCCTGACAACTTTGGTATGGTTAGTGATGAACAGGGTGAACGTTTTCACCAGGATATCGCAACGATGGAGTAAAGATACCAGGGAAAATGGTCCACTACAATGCTGGCTGACTACTGCTGGACACTCCCCAGAGAAGCTCCCGAACAGCTATACAAGAGACAGGCGAAAAAATCTAAGAAGTAGTCTATGACTTGGTTTTTTACAGGTATTAACCAAAGGCCTATTATATTTACTATTGACATGCATTTCGTGATGTAAACATTAATTCTTGTAGATTACAAAAAAACGTGAGCCAACTTTGCAATTTCACTGTCATATTCGTGTTCAGCATATAAAAATTGATAAGAAATGACTATTTTTATTTCAGTAACATGACTTTTGTTAAAGGTTGTTGACCAGAATTCTCTATCTGCTCAAGTGCTAAAATGTGAAAATCAATGGGTTTCTTTTCAGGCAGTTAGTGCTTCAAATGTTAAGGATAATTTAATTATTCATAAGAAGCTAGAATCCTTTGAAAATGTTCTTAAGCTTGAAAATATTTGTTTCATTAATTTTCCTTGTCATTTATTATCTCTAGAGATTCTCCTGCATAAGTACTTCAAAGAAATTCTATCTCTTTCTAATTTGGAATCTATGGTTCTTTCTAACTTGTATTACTTAACGGGTAAGAAAATTGTCGATGACCCCAATGCTAAATTAGATATCTTACAATCAATTTCTGCTTTTAATTTGACTTTTATGCTTGTGTTAGTATAAATTGTGAAATTTCAATAAAAAAATAAAGATATGCCATACTGTGTCAGACCAAGTGTCCATCAAACCCAGTATTATGTTTCCAACAGTGGCTAATCCAGATCACAAGTCCCCTGCAGGTTCCCCAAAAATATATAGATTCCATATTGCTTATTCCAGGGGTAAGCAGTGGATTTCCCTGTTCCTCTTTAATAGTGGTTTATGAACTTTTCCTCCAGGAACTAGTCCAAACCTCTTTTAAAACATGCTACACTATCAGCTTTTACTACATCCTCTGGTAATGAATTCCAGAGTTTGATCACATATTGAAAGAAAAAAATATTTTCTCCAGTTTGTCTTAAATGTGCTAAATCGTAGCTTCATTACGTGTCTCCTAGCCTTTCTACTTTCCTTTATATAATATGTGCACTGACTAAACTTAAGGCATAAAGCCTTCAAGGTACCTCACTTTTTCATCATCGGTGTTTTTTTAAATTCTTCTTTTTTCTGTATCCTTTTTTTAATGTCCGTAAATAATCTTTAATTATGAAGCTATTAGAGAAAGAATAAGATTGGCTTTCCTAAAGCTACAAGAGTTAAAGAGAAAATTTCAGCCTCAAATTGGAATGCTATAAAATGCTCAAGAATCCATGTTGAATGATGCTGAAAAGATCAAGAAAGGTGGAAAGAATACAGAGTCGTTATACCTTAAAGATCAAATGGAACAATAGCCATTTCAACCTGTACCTTATGATCAGGAACCATTGGTAATGAAAGAAGAAGTTGAAGCAGCATTGAAAGCATTATCAAAGAACAAAGCACCAGGCATGTATAGAATTCCCATTGAAGTATTGCACCAATCAGATGGGGTTGTTATCGTACTTACAAGGTTCTGCTAGTAAATTTGGGAGACAACATTATGGCCCAACTGACTGGAAAAGATCTGTGTTATACCAATAATGAAGAAAGATGATCTGATTGACTGAATAAATTATTGCACAATAGCTCTGATCCCACATACCAGCAAAATTATATTCAAGATCATTCAGCAGAGACTAAAATACCTAAAATGAAAACTGCCTGAAGTCCAAGCAGGGTTCAGGAAAGGGCGAGAAACGAGAGACATCATTGTGGATGTGAGATGAATCCTTAAAAAGACAAAAGAATACCAAAAGGATATCTATATGCGTTTATTGACTACAGCAAGGCTTTTGACTGTGTAAACCATGAGAAACTCAGGGCTACATTAAGAAGCATGGGTATACCACCTGATAGTTCTCTTGCATAACATTGACATTGATCACGAAACAACAGTTCGAAAGGAAGAAAGAGAAACAGAATGGTTTAAAATCAGCAGAGGTGTATGACAAGGCTGCATACTTTCCCCCATACCTGTTTAATTTATATGCAGAACAAATCATCAGAAAAGCAGGACTGTATGAATACAACCAAGGTGTGAAGACTTGTGGAAAAAAACAACCTTCACTATGCTAATGATGCACAATACTGGCTGAAGTGAAGACAATCTGAAACATTTGATTCTCAAGATCAAGGAATATGGATCCCGATTCTGGAAGGGGTATGTCCAGGGACAGGCCCATTTAGACCAGATCCTGAAACGTGGGAGCAAAATGTTCCCGTGGCTATCAGAATCGGGCTTGAGGATGGCCCGGCTTGTCCCTCCCCGTGGCTCCATCTGCTTGCAGCCCCAGATCCCCGAGTCTCCACCACCCGCCCCAATGGGGACCGCTGGGGCCTGGATCGGGCAGCAGAGACTCACTCTCTGTGTCCTGGTGCTCCTGTGGTAGGGCTTCTGGGCTCCGGTGGGGCTGCCAGCCACGTTTGGGGGGTGCCCCACTCTTCAACTCAGAAGTGATATAAGCAGGGCATCCCGCTGGCAATTCCCAGACGTACAAGGCCATCTTGGCATCAGCCCTGAATGTGCAGGGGTCTGCCCCACCCTCGCTCCACCAACCTACCCATCACCCCCATCACACCTCCATCTACCGCAGCATGCACAGTAGCTCTGTGCATGCAGCGGGGACGGAGACGGAATACCAGCAAGGCGGATAATGGGGTAGCGCATCCTGGTGGGACATGCAGCCCTGCTATCTGCCTTATGAAATTGGGGCCATAGACCTAAAAGATCCTGACAACTGGCAAAATCAGTATGTTAATCATTGATGGAGAAGAAATTGAAATAGTTGACAACTTTAACCTGCTTGGATCAATAATCAATAAAGAAATGACAAGCAGTCAAGAAATCTGACAACGCATTGCTCTTGGCAGAAAGACCATGAAGGACCTAGACAAGATTCTCAAGAATAGAAATGTCTCTCTTCATTCAAAGATTCAACTAGTCCAAGCCATGGTATTTTTGATAACTTCACACGGATGTGAAAGTTGGACAGTCTAAAAGATAGATAGGAAGAATTATGATGCTGGCAAAGAATACTGTGTATACCATGGACTGTCCAAAGAACAAATCAGTCAGTACTACAGAAGATCAAACCTAAGCTTTCTTTAGAAGCTCAGTTGGCACTACTTCAATTTTCATACTTTGGACACATCATACAAAGAGAGAAAACATTAGAGAAAAACCATCATGCTGGCAAGTTTGAAAGTCAATGCAAAAAATGAAGGCCAGCAATGAGATGGATTGATACAGTAACAGCAGTTATGGATGCTACTCTATCAACAATGAGCTGCCTGACTGAAGACTGAAACACAGTTTAGGATAGCTATCCAGAGGGTCGCCATGAGTAGACAGAGACTCAACTGCATTTAACAACAACAAAAATATTTTTTATATCCTGTCAAATTAAAGTAGTTCATCTTATCTCCTTCTGATACTTTTCAAAGGCACACTACTCCAATAATAGAATCTTCCACTGAAAGAACTTACTTCTCTTCTGGGAATCTTTGTTAGAACTTTTCAGTTCACCTTTACACTCAGTCTCCACCTTAAATTCTGCCTTCAAATATCAATTCTGTGTCAATCTTCTGAAGTTGTATAATGCTGTCTTTTGAGGTTGCATCTCTGATAAGACTATTCTATTTAAACCCTCTGCAATCAATGCACTTATTTTTTGATCTTTTGTGGGGATCAGAGCAAAATTGGCATATCTGGATATGAGTGGATACCTCCTAAATTCTAGGGAATTTTGCCCTTAGTTGGGCCATTTCTACTCTCAGTCCAAAGCCTTTTGAAACTCTTTCTCAATAATTGCTGCTTGCAGTTATTAAACTTGAGCATACCCACTATTTCTATTCCTTTAATTACAGTTTCAATAAAGAAATATAACATTTTTCATATCTTTCCCTTCCTTTGTAATGTCTAAGTAGGACCCTCTTATAAAATACCAGATTTGACTGCAGGGACTAATTTGCTTAAAAAAGGGTTACAGAAAAGCCTGTGCTCTTCACTAATAAGAATCACTGTAAGGAGAAAAAGAAATAATGGTGGATGGATGTCTTGGAAAAAAGACTTTGTAGCCAGTAATAACAACGAATCTCTCAATTATAACCAGGAAAAAAGCCCTATGAGGGTTATTTGGAGGCACGAATAGTTGGAATGGACATTTCATCAGGACGTCCATCCCCGCTATTTGTGGTGGCTGCTGCCCCCCAAATAACTTCCCTGCCGGTTGTGTGGGGAGGTTAGTCAGGGGTGTGGGGAAGAGGCGGCCCGGAGGCAGAGAATGGGCGGGCAGTGGGCAGTTGCCAGCCCTGGATGTACAGGGTCGATTCTGATGTCGCCCCTGTATGTCCAGGGCCGGCAAAATATCCGGGGAAGTTATTCCACCCCTTGGGTGGAATAATTTTCCTGGACGTGTCTTTTCGACAGCTCTGGGGTGTGGAAGGGGCTGTGGGGCAAAAGTTAATTCCCCACAGCCTGACCCTGGCCTTAGGAGGCTGGATCGGGGGCCAGGCTGCAGGGAATTAACTTTTTGTGCAGCGGCCAGCATTGCAGCATTTAAATGGAGCCATGGTGCCATGGCAACATGACCATGGCGCCGTGGCTCCATTTAAATGCCCTGACTGAAACATAGAAATATGATGACAGAAAAAGACCACATGGCCTATCTAGTCTGTCCTTCCATATCAACAACTACAACAGTCCTCTTTTTACCTTTAGAGATCCTCTATAGAAACATAGAAATATTTATTTATTTATTTATTTTTATTTATTTATTTATTTACATCTCTTATATACCGCACTATTTGCGATCAGCGCGGTTTACATAGAACAAACAATATCCGACAATAAACAAGCGTCAGGTCATTACAATGAACAGGAGCAGTAAACTTGGATAACAGGGGAAACTATCTACATGATGACAGAAAAAGACCACAAGGCCTATCTAGTTAGCTGGGCTTTGCTGTACGTGCAGGCCGGGAATGAATCTCAGTCCCCACCTGCACGTACAGTGCTGTATGCGATTCTGATCCCGCAAGGCTAGACATGCCCCATGGGATCAGAATTGCGATCTCCTTTGTATATCTGACTCAGCTCGGACATACAAAGGAGATCTACGTCTGAGACAGAATCGGGCCCTTTGTGTGTTTCTGGGGAGGAAAAGTTAATTTAAAAAAATTAATAAACAATTTTAAAGCCCTGAAGTGACATTAAGGTCCATATTCAAAAACCTGCTGAGCAGGTAAGATAAATGGATAATTTTATCCAGTTATCTTTATCTGAATATTCAGCGGAACTTAACCAGATACATTTTTTTTAAAATTTTATTTAGTATTTATATTCCACATTTTTGAGCTCTGGTTTAGGCTAGCAATTTGGCTGATCTGAGTTATGCAGATTATTCCAGGACATTTAAACATACTCCAGGACAGCGATTCTTCACCCTGTTCAGGAATACGCTTTAGCAAATCAGGTTTTTAGAAGACTCACAATGAATATGCACGAAACAAATTTGCTTGTTGACAGCTACTGTACTAAAATATGTTTAAACTCTTTTGTTGACTGGCTAGAGAAATCTGGAAACTGAGGTCGGCCAATTGTTGACCCAAACTGGAGCTTGACTATGTGACATATAAATGCTAAGTAAAATTAGGATAACCTCTTTATATCCACAAATATTTTGTTGGCAATGATTTCCCTGAAAAAATGTAGTTGGCGGGTAGGCTTTTAGCACTGCTCCCTGTGGCCACTAGGCAACCAGGAATGTTTTGATAATGGCTGGGGTGGGGAGCAGAGGTGCCCCTATGGCTGACTTGCTAGCTGAGCTTTTAGGTTTGAAGGGGGAGGGAGGAGGCCTGACTGGCTAGCCAGCATGTTTTAAAGTATATTGGGGGATAGGATGTATGGAGGCGGCTCATCTGGCTAGCTGAAATGAATCATTGCTTTAGAAATGCCTTGATCAACCCACCTCTCCCCCCCCCCACCCCCAGGGGGGGCGCCATTGAGCCCGAAGGAAGATGGCAGCACTTTAGAAGAGCTCTGTGCCCATCTTACCCTCCCAAGGGTTGTTCATTGTCGGATGAGTTGCTAGCAACATCCACCTGATGCCCACAGCCATATGAACTGATGGTGATGCTTGTGGTAGTCGACATGTTTATTTTACTTCCAAGATTAAAGTGCTGCTGATCACAATCATTGCTACCACCTATGTCGGCCCAGGTAAGCTTTTTGATGGCATGAGATGCATCCCCTTATCTGCGTTTGCCCTGCTCACTGTGTGATCCCACATTTGACCCTGGACAGTGGACTTAACTTCCTTTCAGTTCAGTGATGACGTCTAGCTCTCATACCTTCCAGGGGGTGATCCTCACTGCCAGGTTGTGCCTTTGAGACCCATTGCACTCACCTGATGTTTCCAGACTGCTGCATGCTGAGGTGTCTGAGCCACAGCATGCTGCACCGATCGTAATAAAGTGCTGCTGCAGAGTGTATCTTGACAAACTGTCTTCATCTGTTTCTCCAGTTCTGTGCGCCCCAGCCGGTCTCTGAGTATCATAGCTGAAGCCACTATTACCACGCGATGGTGGAACGCAACACTGGAACACAAGCGGGGCAGCCTTCAGTGGGAACAGCTCTATTTCTGGCGGCAGGAAATGGCAAGTCTGGGGTCACTTCCGGCAGCGGCGAGTGTATCTCTTGTCTAACTTTGCGGTAACAGGACTCCTTCAGTATATCAGCGGCAGTCCACGTTTTGAGCAGCACGATAACCCCCCTTCACATTCTTTTGAACAACAGTGTTATATCTCATTGTGAGTCAGAGTCCAGGGTCCTCCAAAGTGATTGAGTGGCGGAAGAGAGTACCGGACACACTAATTGCAACAAGCTAGCAGTTTCACAGGTACAGGTGGTTTTGGCTCTGAGAGGGATCCTGGGTGGGCCCCCTTATGAAGATCTTCTGTGGTACCTGCTACCAGGATCATTAATGGGTGAGACATAATCAATTTTTGAAGATGCAAACATGCAGTGCTGCAATTCCCATTTTATGTGTATGTGTTTAAGTTGTCTGAGCTTAACTGTTCTGTGAGGCATATGCCCCATCTGGTGGCAGCTTGAGGGATGGTGCCACTCTTGAAAAAGAGAGTTGAAGGATAAAAGGGACATTCCAGTATACTGGGAAGACTGCAGGGTGCTACGCATTTGAAGTATGGAAGTTCTAGTATCAATTGCTTGGAACTGTACCTAATCCACCACAGTGGTGTTCAACCCATCTGGCTACTTGTATTCACTTATTGATAATAATATTCACCTTCTTCCCGGGTCATGTCTTCCAAGAACACCTACGCAGCAGCCTTATCTAAATTCTCCAGAAAATCTGACAGGGCTGGTTCTGAGAGCCCTCCACAGGACCAGGTGCCATCCCCTGGTCCAGTGTTGCCACAGAGTGATGGAGTAACAGGTACACAACTTGCCACTAAGGCTGATCTTATGGAAGTGCTGCAGGAACTCAGATCCTTTCAGATAGACTTCTCCAAAGCGATATCTGTTTTCAGATCAGACATTAAATCATTAGATGAGTCCCTGCAGGATCAGAATCAGGTGCAAATCCGGTGGTGGATTAGGTACAGTTCCAAGCAATTGATGGATGGGTCAGACATGCCCCGAATGGAATTGACCTCTTTGAGAATAGGTAGAGGCACAACAATGTCTGCATCCTTGGAGTGCCTAAGCTTCCTGGTAGAAAGTTCCATCCTGAAACTTGTGCAGGACATATACGCTTTTTTGTGTTCCTGGAACCTCAGACCCAGTAAAATTAGAAAGAGCTCATAGAGGAGGAGGTTCTCAATCTGGAGGGGATGCTCACCATCATTCAATTGTAGTTATTTCTGTTTTTCAAAGACAAGGTGGCGCTGCTTCGCAGCTTATGAGGCAAACATATAATATCCAGTATACTCTGGAGAGCTTCAAACCCATTACACAAATGTTACAGGCAAAATGCATTAAGTACAGGTGAGATTTTCCTTTTGCGCTATTATTCAAATGGAATGATGTTTCATCAGAACATTTCCGAGCTCTCCGTATGTATAAACATTTTAGATCTGATCCAGAATAAGGGGAACCACACATCAAGGCAATGAAGTGCACAATGCAATTGGGAGGTCTCTACACCCAAGTGCCACAAAGTACCTCATTCACGCAGGCTATCGGAGGCTGATTTGGAGGAAGTGTTGGATAAAGCTATGGACACTACTGCACCAACTTGTTTTTCATGCTCATTCTTACTGTTAATGTGCACTGTCTGCTCCGTTAAAAACTGTTTATTGCATAATATTATCTGGGTTTGTTATATCAGAGGCTCTGTTGTCAACTAAGGAATTAACTAGGAAGTAAGGGGCTCTCAAGGGTACCACAGGAATATATAGGGATTTGAATTGTTTGAGGATTATAGGATCTAATTTATATTCTTATGGGGGGTGACAGGGTGGCAACTTTGGATGTATGTGAAGGGGTAAGTAGGCTGGGGAGCTCGGGTCAGGGTAGGATGGCAGGATGATAGGACAGGTAGGAGTCTGGTGGCTTTTCCATTACCCTCTGTTCTTTTGAGACTGATATGCCTCGTTTTTCAGGGTTGAGTTTTTCTGGACAGATTCCATCCTTTCAAATTAGGACTGTGGGTTAAGGAAAGGGGGAGGAGTTGGGGAGGGGAGGGGAGAGGATGGGAGGGATGGGAGGGATATGAGAGGAAAGTGAATCTGAGTTTGAGAAGGCTGGCAGATTTTGGGATTACATGGCTGAGAGGGATGATTCCCCACGTGAGGATGCTTGGTACTGTCCAATGTTGCAGAGGGCATTTTAATCAGAATCATTATCAGTGGACTAATGATTAGATTTATATCTTGGAATATCAGAGGACTCCACAACCTGATCAAGTGGTGAAGAGTTTTCGACCAGATACACAGAGAACATGCGGGTGCGGTCTTCCTTCAAGAGACGCATCTAGTACCACAGGCTCATTCTTGGTTTGTATCTTGGAAGTTTCCTCAAGTCTTTGCTTCAAGTCTTTCATCACATAAAAGTGAGGTTGCCATTTTGTTTTCTCAGAAATGTCCTTTTCAGATGTCAGATCAATATAGTGATCCTTAGGGATGCTTTCTGATTTTGGTTTCTCTAGTGAACGTCTATGTTCCCCCTTCAGAGATTGCCTGGTCCCTGGAGGAGATGATGGTGGTGAACAAAACCCCAAGTACAGGGGGAAATCCTCAATGGGGGAGACTTTAATTGTGCTCTCTCGGTTATGGACATAATGGGCCGTGGCAGTGTTCTCTCCACAATCCCTAGTCAGTTGGAAGCTCTGATCTCTGGTTTGGATTTTTGTGATGCATGGCATATGTTATATCCAGGGGAGAGAGACTACAGTTTTTTTCTCTCCTGTCCACCACACTCACTCTCGCATGGATATGTGGTTAATCTCTCACTCTTTGCTGCCACTGGTCAGAACTGCTGCCATCGGAACTATGGGTCCTTCTGATCATAATCTTTTGGCTTTGGATTGGTATGTGAAGGATGCAGAGATATTCCCATGTTCGTGGGCCTTTCCTCGCCATCTTCTTAAGAATAGAGATTTCTTATAGTCAATATGTAAGGGCTGGCAAGAATATTTGGACTTTAATGATCTTGAGGGGATATCCAATTTTCTCTTAAGGGGTGCAGGGAAGGCGGTCCTATGAGGACAGTTGATCTCTCTCTCTGCAACATTCAAGTGGCAGAAATTGGCAAAACAGGATGAGTTGTGGGAGAAGATATTGAAATTGGATCTCAGCCACCAGAGGGGGGGGGGGGGTAACCCATTGGTTTGGCGCCAGCTTACCTCCTTCAGGGGGAACTGGTGACCTTGCAGACAGAAGATATTGCCTCACAACGTCTTAGAAAGCGTCAACATTATTATGAGCATGGTAATAAAGTGAGTCATCTGCAGTTATGGCAATTGAAACGCCAGCACCAATGACATAAGATCATAGCTGTCTCCACCACAAGAGGAATAGTTAGGAAATCACCAACGATAGTGCAATGTTTTGCCCCATTCTTTGACTTGTATGTTTCTTAATTGTCTGTGGAAGATAGGGAAGAGGCGACACTGCCCAATTGTCTTTAGAAGCACAAGAAACTATGGATCATCCTATCAGTCTTTCAGAAGTGCAACTGGCTATTCATCAGTTAAAAAATGCTAAAGCTGTGGGTCCTGATTTGTTCTCAGCTGATCTGTATAAGGCTCTGTATAGCATTTTTGCCCCAGTGTTGGTTAGGGTATTTAATGATATTCTACCCCAACATCAGCTCTCTTACTCTATGTACCAAGCCTCAATTACAGTGCTCCCAAAAGAGGGCAAGGACCCACTACTATGTAATAGCTACAGACCAATTTCTTTGCTAAATTTAGATTATAAAATCTTTACAAAAATGTTGTCAGCATGTGTTAATTCTCAGATCCAGGATATCATGTACCCAGACCAGACCTGTTTTATTAAGAAACGATATGGGTTTGAGAATGTCCATCGATTGCTGGATGTCATGTTTGGCCTGAAGCGAGTATCGGGGAATTTTTCTGTCCTCTCTTTGGATGCAGAAAAAGCATTGACAAGGTGGAATGGAGGCACTTATTGGCAATACTGGAACATTTTGGTTTTGGACCCTTTTTTCGGAGTTGGATTGCCGCGCTTTATATGGCTTTGGTCCTGGTATATGGCTATTTCTCCCTTCCTTTTGGGATGAGGAACATAAGAACATAAGAGAAGGGGTACTCAACAGGGCTGCTCTCTTTCCCTGTTCCTTTTTGCTCTAGCCATTGAGCCTCTGGCAGTATACATGTGAAATATGTGTTATCACAATAATGTAGGTCTTTTAATAGAGGGTTATAGTTGCCTAATAAATATAGATGTGTAACCCCTCATAAACTAGAAAGAGAAGGTCCCACTACATACAATAGTGAATAGAACAACCTCAGCATAGAAAGAAACCAGCGGTCTCAGACAGAAATGGCTAAACACTCCTGGATGTAATTTCACCAAAAGAGTGATGCCAAATTGCATCAACGACCACTCTAAAAGGTTTCTTTCATGAATGTGTGATTGTCAAGAATGCGTGACTGAAAACATTCTGGTTAATTTATCAGACTTCTCTTAACGTTCATTTCAACAAAAATTTAGAGATTGTGCTTATCTTTCCAAAAGGATTTAAACAGTCCCAACGCCAACATCCCGGTACCATCAATGCGTTTCGAGTCTTCGTCAGGGGATCGGTTTTGCCAGACAATCTCTACGGGCTCGTGGAGATCTCTCTGTGGAACATCTGGATTTTTTATCTCAACTTGCTACACTTATGATTTTCAACAACTATTTTGAATTTGAGGGCGTCATTTACAAGCAAACGTTGGGGGTGGCTATGGGAGCCACCTGTGCTCCTTCTGTGGCAAATTTATATATGGATACTTATGAAAATCAATGGCTCCCGAAGTCACCACATAAACACCACTTGGTATTGTGGAAAAGATTCATCGATGATGTTTTCATGCTCTGGAGTGGCTCTACTGTGTTGTTGCAAGAGTTTGTGGAATGGATGAATGGGGTTACCTCCCATATTAAATTCACCTATAGTTTTCATGACCAACATATAGTTTTTTTGGATGTAATCATTCAGAAAAGCCTACAAGGTTGGGTAACATCAGTCCACAAGAAACCAACAGATAGGAACACATTGCTTCATTACCATAGCAAACATCCAAAACAGCTTTGAGACAGTCTGCCCTTTTCACAGTTCATACGGTATAGAAGAAACTGTTCCAGTGTAGAAGACTATAAGAAACAAGCGAAAAACCTGACACAAGAATTCCAACAAAGGGGGTACCCCCTGCAGATTATTAAAGAGGCTTACCGGAGAGCGCTTTATAATAATAGGACATTACTGTTGTATCCTCAGGCCACTGTACGGGACACTGATGACACTGTCATTAATTTCATTACTAAGTTTTCACTGCTTAGTGGCAGAATCAAAATAATTTTCAAACGACACCAGAATGTCCTCAGTAGTTTTCCTTGTTTTCAAAAAACAACAATCCGCTGTGTCTGGACACGGCACTCCAATTTAAAGGAGAAATTGAGCCCGGCTAAATTAAGATCTTCACTACGAACTGGACCTGATAAACCAGCAGGACATAAACCATGCGGTCATTGTAATATTTGTTTTGTTTCTGAGGAAATCAACTCTTTCCTTTATCATGGTCAGAACTACAAATTGAAACATTCCACATCGTGTGAATCTGATCATGTGGTGTATGCCATTAAATGCCCCTGCAATTTAATGTATGTGGGCAAAACTATTCGATCCTTACGAGTTCGTATAAATGAACATAAAAGTAGGCTTAAATGTAAAATGCAGGAAGCTCCTCTAGTATCCCATTGCATTCAGTATCATCACAGTTTTGAAGAATTAAAATGCTTCAGGATAGACTGGATAGCGGCCGGGACGATGGGTAAATCCAGGGCAAAAAGCCTGCTGATTCGTTAACAACAGTGGATCCATCAATTACAATCAGTCACTCCAGGTGGCCTCAACACGATGGTAGAGTGGAATGCGTGTATTTAACATATTTTGAGAGGAAGAATTGATACCAACTGCCCTAAGAGATTTCCACATATTGGTGAAACGGAAAGGCTTCCATTTCATAATTTTGTTTTTAGAGGGACTGACGTCATGCTTACGTAATCATGAATGGTTTAAAACCCCAGCTCGTTTGTTTAACCCGCATGCGTGGCATTTTTTGGCAAGAACAGATTAGCTTTGGAACACAAGAGATCGCATATGATCGAGCTTGTTTTTGAATTCAACTTGTGGTGAGAATATTAGCTTTCCTGATTCTGTAGTTCTGCTTAAGAATGAATAACAGGGGATTTTTGAAAAGCATATTCCTCCTAATAGTTTTCCTCCTTCCACAGAGATTGTCTGGCAAAACCGATCCCCTGATGAAGACTCGAAACGCATTGAGGGTACCGGGATGGTGGCGTTGGGACTGTTTAAATCCTTTTGGAAAGATAAGCACAATCTCTAAATTTTTGTTGAAATGAACGTTAAGAGAAGTCTGATAAATTAACCAGAATGTTTTCGATCATGCATTCTTGACAATCACACATTCATGAAAGAAACCTTTTAGAGTGGTCGTTGATGCAATTTGGCATCACTCTTTTGGTGAAATTACATCCAGGAGTGTTTAGCCATTTCTGTCTGAGACCGCTGGTTTCTTTCTATGCTGAGGTTGTTCTATTCACTATTGTATGTAGTGGGACCTTCTCTTTCTAGTTTATGAGGGGTTACGCATCTATATTTATTAGTACACATGCGAAGGCAAGCTCTTTCAATTGAGATCGATCTTGGGGGTCAGTCCATGTCTCTCTCTATGCTGATGTTTCTTAGGGATCGGGCCTCATTCTTGCCCGTCATTGTGGATATCTTAAAGTTATTTTCCCAGGTCTCTGGTTTCACTGTGAATAAACACAAGTCGGCCCTTCTCCCTTGTTTCTTGATCTATACTGCAAAGGGGGAATGTTTTGTGGTATTGAGCAAAGCTCTGTCAATTAGAGGTCATTGCTTTTGGTTCCACGTACCCACGGCTAGCTCTTTGAAGCCACTGACCTCATCAATTCCCTCCCTATCCACCACAGCTTCCACCCATCCGATGTGAGCATTCTTGCTTTATAGGGCACCCCCCAATTAGCTACACACAGAGACTTAAAATAGCACTGTTAAAACACACTTAAAAGAGGTTAACTACTTTTTCTCTTTAAGAACAGCTGAGGAACAGGCAGGGACTTTGGTAGATCTCTCTCTTTTAATTCAATAGGTACCAAAGCTCCACCAACTAAGCAATGGCTGGGAAAAATCGTATTGGCAAAGCTGTTGCCCCTGTTGCCTCATCCAGACAGAGATCCCAATGCCATTTGAAGGACAGGTTCCATGTGCAGGATGCCTGCATGCTGAAGCTCTCAGAAAAGCAGTGGTGGAACTCAGAGAAGAGGTGGTGAGGCTGAGGAGCATTCAAGGCAATGAGAAGTACATTGATGAGATGCTTCTTGAAACATCCAAGCTCTCCAACAGAGGTGAAAAGGGGAGCCCACAGAATGATGAAAGTTGGACACAAGTCACCAGGGCCTGCAGAATCACCAATCCAACTCCTCCAGCCCTTGAACTGAAGAACCATTATGCAGCCCTGCAAATGGAGGAGGTGAAAGCATCCCAGGAAAGGGAAGAACCAGAGCTCAAGCACTCCAAAGTTGCAGAATCAGTGACTACAAGGAAGCAAAGGGTAGTGGTGGTTGGTGACTCTCTTCTGAAGGGTACTGAGGTATTCATCTGCCAACTAGACTTGATGTCCAGAGAGATATGCTATCTGTCAGGTGCCAAAATCCAAGATGTTATGGAGAGTTTGCCGAGATTCATCAAGCTTACTGACTATTACCTGATGATGCTCATCCATGTTGGCACAAATGATACTGCTAGGTATCTCTATAGGCGTATCAAAAGTGACTTCATGGTTCTGGGGCAGAGGGTGAAGCAGATAGCTGCACAATCCTCCATGTTGAAGATAAAGGCCAAGGCAGAGAAGCTTGCATCATGCAGATAAATGCATGGCTGTATGGATGCTGTCATCAAGAGCGTTTTGGTTTCCTGGACCTTGGGATGATATTCCAAGGGCTGCAGAGTAGAGATGGCATTCATCTGTCCAAGAAGGGTTGACATGTCTTCAGTAGCAGATTGGCTAACTTACTGAAGAGGGCTTTAAACTAGATTTGTTGGGGATGGGTGAAGAAAGCCCCCAGGTAAGTGAAACAGCAAATACCTCTATAGAAAATGGTAAAAGGGGGAACATCTGGAAAGTGGTGTGTATAAATGCTTGTAGCATGGGAAATACGATCCCAGATGTTGAGACTTTAATGGAAGAGGCTGACTTGGATTTAGTGGAGGTTACAAAGACATGGTTTATGGACAATCATGGCTGGGATGTAATTATCAGGAAAGATAGGATAGGAAGAAGGGGAGGAGGAGTGGCACTTTATGCAAAAAATAATATTAAAGCTATAGAATTACAGGGCTTGAAGGGAAGAGAGGAGGCACTGTGGTTTGAACTAGAAAGAGGGAAAGATAAATCCATTTATATTGGTACGATATACAGACTCCCCTCACAGGAAGAAGAAGTAGACGAAGATTTAATAGAAGACATACACAGCATTGCCAGGAAAGGGGAAGTTCTACTGATAGGTGATTTAAATATATCAGATGTTGATTGGCACATCCCTGCTGCTGTGTCATCTAGAAGTAAGGAGATCCTGGATTCTCTACAGGGAGAACTATTCAGGCAACTGGTAAGAAAGCCCATACATGAAGGGGCCATACTGGACTTGGTGCTTATCTCACATCCAGTGATTACCAGATGGTGTGGTTCAGTATTAGGACTAGGGCTGATAAAAATCCATTCAAGGAGTTAGCGGGATGGGAACAGCTGGGAGATGTAGAAAAACAGTGGGCAAAACTGAAAGGGGATATTCTAAGGGCAAGAAACCTTTTTGTTAGAAATGTAAATAAAGGTAAAAGGAAAAGGAGGCTGCTATAGTCCTCAAAAGAAATAGCTGCAAAGGTGAAGAAAAAGAGGGAGGCCTTCAGGAAATACAAGAGATCACAGAGAGAGGAAGACAGGCATCTATATTTGGAAAAACTTAGAGAAGCTAGAAAAGTAGTCAGGAAAGCAAAGATACAAAAAGATGAAGAAATAGCCAATGCAATAAAATGGGGGGATAAGACTTTTTCAGATGCGTTAGTGAGAGGAGGAAGGGCAAAAGTGTTATCGTCAGACTCAAGGATGAAGGGGAGGGATATGTAGAAGCTGATGAGGATAAAGCAGAATTGCTTAACAAATATTTCTGTTCTGTGTTCACAGATGAAGACCCAGGAGCAAGACCTCAGAAAACACCCACAAATAGGAACAGCAGTGACAGGGATCTCAAACGATTTTCAGAAGATGGTGTTTGTGAGGAACTAGCTAAACTAAAAGTAGACAAAGTGACGGAACCGAATGAGATACATCCGAGATTACTGAAAGAATTTGAGGATGTTCTAGCAGCAACACTGTCTGACATTTTCAATGCCTCTTGTTGTGGCTGACTCCAGTGGCAAAGTTTTGGGAGCAGCTAAAATGGCTCCAAAATACCCCAGCAGCAGCTAACTCAGTCTTGAGAGGAGTGGCTGCTGCTTCTCCTGGGTCTGTGGCAACGCCGACACCACCCCTCCTCCTGTCGCTGATGCTAACCCAGACTTGGTGAGAAGTGGCAGTGGCAGCAGGCTGTCAATTTGTAAAAAACAAAAATGTGAGGTCATTGCAGCTGCACCGCACTTGGAAAACCCTCCTGATCCAGCCCCATTCTGACACATTTCGGATCAGAGTGGGGCAGGGCTCGCAGGGTCTTCCAAGTACACTGGAATTGTGAAAACCCCATGCTTTTGTTTTTGAAATTACCATCGCTGCTGCAGACATTGAGAGAGGCAGCAGAAGTGGCAGTAGGATGGGGGGGGGAGTGGCAGAAAGGTAGAGGGTATGCTGGATGTCAGTGGGAGGGAGGAAGTAGAAGGTAGATTCTGTACATGGGTGGATGGGAGAAAGGGCAGATGCTGGACATGGGAGGATGGGGGTCAGATGCTGTGCATGGAGGGAGAAAGGGCAGATGTTGGACATGTGTGGGAGGGAGAATAGTGGAGAAAGGCAGATGCTAGACACAGGGTGAAGATAGGAGAGAAAGTCAGATGCTGGAAATAGGGGAATGGAGGGCAGGTACTGGACATGGCAGGAGATAAGAGAGAAAAGGCAGGTGCCGGGTATGGAGAGGTGAAAGGGGAAATGATGGACATTGGGGGTCAGAAAAGAGAGAGAGAGAAATTCTGGAGATATGGAAGGAGAATGAAAGAAGAGGAATGCTGGACACAGGTTGAGGGAGAGTGTTCTGAGAACAGGGGGAGAGAGGAGAAATGCTGGGCATAGGGGGAAGGACAGGACATATGGTAGACATGGGGAGGGAAAGAAGAGAGAGATAGAGGAGATGCTAAGCACGGTGTGGAGAGATAGGAGGAAATACTAGACGGGGAGGGGGAGGGGAAGGAGAGGAGGATGTGAAATGTTGATCATGGGGTCTAGGAAGAAGCAGAGGGGAGATGATGAACACAAGGAAAGAGAGAAAGATGGATATATTGGACATTGATGAGGGATAGGGGAGAGGGGAAAGGGTAGACACAGTGGGGAGAGAAAGGGGTGAGGTGCTGGATGGAAGAGAGAAATAGTTGAGAGACACTGAACAGGGAAAGAGAGAAGGGGAGATATGCTGAACATGGGAAGAGGAAGTGACAAGAGGGCAATTAGTTAAAAACTGGGGAATAAGGAGCTGGGGAGTTTTGTGGGAAATGTACTCATTGTTGGGAAAGGGTTTTCTTTGGATGCAGAATACTGTATATGTTGAAAAAGAAAAAGCAAGACCACAACACAGTTTGTTTTTGTGTTATAAACTGTACTGTGGTTCTTGCTTTTTCTTTTAACTCTTTGGTGTGTAATCACCTTGCATACCCTTTGTCTTTTGCAGAATATATATATATATTAAATATTATGTTCCTTTTAGTGTGCAGTGTCAGGAGTTGATATGTTTTGTATTAAATTCTCAGCCTACATAATCAAATAGCTACAATTTTTGCTATATATAAAGATCATTGCAAAGTTTAAAAAAATATATAGCCTCAGAAACTTGCTTTCTTTACTCTTGGGTCAACCAGCTGAATGGTGTTCTGAGGGAGGGGACCCACTTTTCCCTGACTAGAGGTCCGAGAAAGGCCCTCCATTTTGGCTGCTGAGGGGCATGTGAGGGTGCCAGCTCATCTCTTGTTTCAGTCAGCAGATGGTCTTGAGCCGCCCCTGCTTTTACACATATACCTTTTAGCAAGTTTTCACAGGCAAAATACCAGGGGAGTTTCCCATTGAAAATTAGCTATGGTACATGCATGCAAATGGTCCATGTACTTTTCATCTCCTGTTTCTGTAGGCACCTGATGAAAGGTAAAACAGAATGCATACAATTGAATTTGTCAATATACATAGCTTATTTAATCCCTCAATCTAAACATTTTCCTCCTCCTCCCCCATATAGGCACAAGAGCTCCGCTTTTCCTCTTTTTGATCTATGAAAAAATGCATGTACTTCTTGTCATTCTGTGGAAGGCAACTTTTAGTTAGGCTAATTTATCTGGATAAATACCTATTTATTTTTGTAAATGCCTTTGAAAATAGTTCTGTCAATGCATGATTCATCAATTTTATTCTAATAAGCACAGAACATGAGAAAACCCTTGATAAATCAAGTCTTATGTTTATTTTATGAATTATGCATGAAAGGGGATGGTTGAACATCTGTTCATGTTATGATCTAATGAAAGGTTTATTTAAGTACATCAATATGAGTGAATTGGGATCCGGAAAAGGGAGAAAAAGGAGGAAAGAAAAAAAAATAATAGAAAGATCTGGTGTGGCAGAATGAAATTAAGGAAGAGACCTGGGGGTCAATTTTACTGAGTTGATAAGTGGTAAATATTGATTTTAATTGGTTATCTTTAGTCAAATTATCTTGCTTTACCTTTGAAAATTAATCTAAACTGAGGCAGGGAAAATGCACTAGTTAAATTTATGACAACTATGGGGTTATGTTAGAAACCCTATTCATGTGCTGGATGTCTGAAAATGGACACATAGACAAGCAGATCCTGAAGAAGTCCCCAGAGCCATTTTAAAAACCAGCTATATGGACATCTCCAGGATGGACACATACATGTCACAGGGGTATGTGGCACAGGAATGTGCATGGCATTCCAAAAAAGATGCACTTTTGATTTCAAAAATGGCAGGCACATCTAAATCCACCCATGTCTATTCCTGTTCCAGACCTAAATCTCGGTCTTTTCCAGAGCTCAATATATGACAATTTTATTCTAATTGCTCCACTTTAACATTCTACGTGGTAACACTATATCAGTGTGAACAGATTCAAATCTATAGCTAAAGAAGTCTCAGACTCAATCACGCAAGAGTTAGCCCTTGTAGCTGTCAACTTCAGCGCTTATAGCATCAACGACCTATAAAATTTTTACTTTTTTTGTTGCTTTTTTAAACTTTTTTATATCAAATCTTCATACTCATATCAAATCTTCACACTCTAAAAAGAAATGTGGAAATGCTTATCTTTCTGATAATCCCCAACGCCACCTTCAGGCGCCCATTCAAACGTTTCACTCTATGCAGAGTTTCTTCAGGGGGGTCTGAAAATAAAACGAGCATTTCATTGAAGCAAACCATTACCCACGATTTCCACTGATAAATCAGACACTCATTATCTCGAGCTACATACCAGTTTAAGCATTTTCAAAGATGCTGCCCACATTGTCTGTGTCTCCTATTGTTCTATGCCTTTCACCATTAACCCATGATTCATCACCAGTAATAATCTTTTGATGAAATTTGAGTAATTTTCAACGCATTCCATCAACTGGCTGCAAACAGTTGATCTTCTTTTTGGTCAAGGGACAGGAGTTTCAGCACAAATTTTGCAAACACACATCTCATCCCCAAATCGATAGTAAGAATGGACTGTACTGACCCAAAATTGATATCCATGTCCTCAGCAAGCTCCCAGATAGTCAATCGATGATTTGAGCATATTGCGGTACACACTGCTTCAACTTTTTCTTCATTACTGTTTGTGGATGGCCTTCTAGAATGTTCGTCTCTGTCAACACTTTGGTGGCCCTCTTGGAAACATCTATACCAGCAATAAACTCAAGCATGACTCATGAATTCATTGCCATATACTTGCTGTAACTTGTTCTAAATCTCTTTACACGCATCTCCAAGTTTCTGGCAGAATTTAATGCAAATTTGCTGTTTAATTTTTTCACTCAATGTAAATCTGACAAACTGCTTTTATATGATACCAAACATCATAGGTCTGATTTTTGAAGGCCTTTACACAGGTAACTTCCCTAGTTACCCATGTAAAGGCCTTAACCGGGATTTTCAAAGGGCACCTACATGGGTAGTGCTCTTCGCAAATCCTGGATAAGTCCCTAAGGCGCCTAGATGCTATTCGCATAGCATCAAGGCGTGTTGGGGCATTCTGGTGCGGAGTGGAGGTGGGCCAGGGTGTTATTCGTATAGCACCAATTTTCAATGCTATACAGTTAGCATTCTGTGCCTTAAAGAAGGCATTGAATATCTGTGCTACATCGGTAGCTCCTGTGGCTTACTCTCTGTGCGGTGATACCCAGATTTTTGATGCCGAGGTGGCACATGACCCCGGCATGGAAAATCCGGGTTAGGTGGGAGGTGGGCGAGCTATGCATCCTCGCGGCGCATAGCACCGCCCAGCTCAAATTCAGGACTCATGTGATTAAAAAAAGTACAGGTGTGTTGCAGCCATGCTATACTCTGCACATGCAGAGCACATAACTAGGGCACTGCATGCTTAATAACATTGTGGTGTGATGCATTGTTATACTGTATAGCTATACCAGTCTCGATACTTTTTGATCACTTTGTAGATGTTTTTACCTATGCCTGCATAAAATGTGCATTCATTTGCAATTGATTTTTTTCAGACAGCGCAGCACTTCCACAGTAACAGTGCAGCACTTCCACAGTAACATAGTAATATAGGGCCCAAATTTGTAAGGTTAATAGCGGGATTGCACATCCCAATGGTTGGACGTGCAACCCCACTATCCACCTGGCCTGTATGAACAAAGTAATCTCTCTGTACGCACACAGCATCAGTGTGGGGAGATCTGGACAGGGACATCACAGGGACAGAGAGTGGGTGGAAAGAGAGCAGGCCAGGCACCTGGATGTACAGGCCAATTCAGGTCACGGCACTGTACGTGCCTTGGGCGGAAGCTGGTCATACTGCTTATTCCACCTTGGAGGTAGAATAAGCAGCAGCGATGGAAGCTGACCAGCCCAGCAGCCCCTTAGCAGCACAGCATCCACAGGAGGTGAGTCCACACCACCCGATCCCGGCCCTGGCAGACCCCGTCGAGGGTCAGGTGGTGGAAAAACTGGATTTGTGGGGTGTCTGGCCATCGGTGCTGTTGTGCTGATACCACGGCACTATCACACCAGCAAAAGCAGAGGGGAGCTTGGCCATCTTGCTGCCTGAATGTCTCTCTCGGCTGTTACAGTGGCATGCCAGGCCATCGGTGCAGAACATAGTCTGGGCCATCCAGTGCTTGGCTGTCCAGATGACCCTTATATGCCCCTTATGGAATCAGGCTCCATGTATATGACGGCAGATAAAGACCAGTATGATCCATCTAGTCTGCCCAGAAAGGTGGCTAGAGTGGCTATAACTACAGCTCTGTGCAGGTCATCCTCTCTTTATGCCTGGGTTTAGGTTCAAAAGCTTCAGGCATATCTATATCTTTCTGGGATATTTTACCATTAGTCTGGCAAATTTGCCAGATCTTTAATTGATAAGTCAATAATTGCTAACTTTGCTCTCAGATTCAACATAGGTTTGCTTCACTAACAGCATTCTTTTTTTTGTTCAGAATTTTTTATTGATCATTAACATCACCAACAGAATAGAAAAGTAGCTACCCACCTGTAGCAGGTGTTCTCAGTGGACAGCAGGAAAAAGTCCTCATGTATGGGTGATGTCATTTGATGGAGCCTATGCGGGAACATTCCCCAACTTCTAGTTGAAGCTTTTGGGAGCTTCCACTGTGCATGTATGACACCTTTCCACCTGCCGTGGCAGCACGATTTCAGAATTAGTCTGATACTATAGCTATAGTAGAATACAACTCCCAGAGGAGGTGGGAGGGTTGTGAGGACTTTTTCCTGCTGTCCACGGAGAACATCTGCTACAGGTGGTTAACTACTGTACCTTTTCTCTGTAGACAAAGCTCCCTAGCTACAGGCTACATTAAGAAAGAAAATGGCAACCCTTAGCTTACTGGGATGAAAAGAAACAAAAATCTGGATGGACTTTCTATGGACTTTTGTCTGCTCCAAGTAGAAGGCTAAGACTCGCTTGCAGACCAACATGTGTAGTGCAGTTTCTGCCTTTATGGGCATGAGGTTTTGGGAAAAATGTCGGTAGGACTATTGACTAATTAAGATAGAAATCTGATACCACTTTCAGAAGGAATTTAGGATGAGTACAGAGGACCACTCTATTATGATGGACTCTAATGTAAGGTGGATGAACTGCAAGAGTCTGAAGCTCGCTCACTCTGTAGGCTAAAATGAATGCCACCGAAAGCAAAAGCTTCCATGTCAAAAACTTGGCGAACAGGAATTGAGTGGCTCAAAAGGAGCTTTCATCAGCTGTGCAAGAACCACATTGAGGTCCCAAGACACTGCAGGTGGTTTATAGGGAGGATTCAAGAGAAGCAAACCTTGCATAAAGTGAACAACTAAAGGCTGTACAGAGATAAACTTCCCTCTACACCTCTATGATAATCTCCAATTACACTGAGGTGAATCCTAACAGAATTGGACTTGAGAACAAACTTAGAGTTGTAGAAGATACTTAAACAGTTTTTGTGTGGGGCAGGCAAAGGGATCTAGGGCATGGTTCTCACACCAGACAGCAAACCTCTTCCACTTGCATGAACAGGATTTTCTTGTTGAAGCCCTCCTGGAGGCCACAAGGATATTGATCACACCAACTGGCAGATTGAGCTCAGATTGTGTAAACTTCTCAACATCAATGCTGTAAGGGCTAAGGACTTGATGTTGGGATGCAACATCATTCCATCCTCCTGCAAAATCAAGTCTGGTACCTGGCTTAAGCAAAGTGGTTCCTGACTGGAGAGTTACTGCTGGACAGGAAACCAAGGTTGTCTGGGCCAGTAGGGAGCAATGAGAATCATCGTGCCTTCATATGATTTGAGTTTCGTGGTGGGGGGAGGGATCTTTGCAATGAGAGGGATTACCTTTTCCTCATATACTACCCACCAAACATTACCCCCAGCAAAAGCCCCCCCAAATAAGAGACACGCCTTATCTTCAAATAGCCTCCCCCACTTTCTCAGTAAGATTACTAGGACTTTTGTGTTGTCATGATACCTTTTATATAATCATGTTTGTAATAAGTTAACCTTATGTTACCCAAGTTTATATACCTGTTTTCTGTAAACACGGAATAGCCTGTTATTCTGTTGATGTTGTTGTATGTGAACCGCGCTGATACCAAATAGCGCGGTATATAAAAGATTGTAATAAATAAATAAATAAATAAATTAGAGAATGTGTATACAGAAGATCCTCCCCCCAAAGTAGGAGGAAAGCATCCGAGGCTTGTCTGTTGTGTGATCTTACCCTGGAACAGAACTGGTCTACCTTGGCATTCTGAGGAGTCCTGAACAGATCTATCAAAGGGATGCCCCACTCTCAAAAGATGAGAGCTGCAACCTCCCTGTTCAGTGTCCATTCATGTGGTTGGAGGATTTGAATCAGTCTGTCTGCTAGAGTGTTTTGTTTGCCTAGTAGGTATATGATTCTCAAGTCCATTCCATAGGCAATGACACTTTCCACAACCTGTTTCCCAACACAGGAGGTATGAGCCTGTTCCTCCCTGCTTGTTGGCCAGTCAATCTCTGAAAGCCTTTGCAACATTTGCTATGGCTCTTAATTCCATGAAGTTGATCTGTTGGAGTACTTCCTGGATGGACCAATCACCTTGAGTGTGAAACCCAATGAGATGAGCTCCCCAACCCAGTTTGGATGCATCCATCATCAAAACCTTTTATGGTGGAGCAATTTGAAAGGGGAGACCTTTGAGCAACTTGTGGTGGATTGTCCACCATTGCAATGATTGAATGAGTGGATTCCTGACATACAGATGATTCTTGAGTCGCCCTATGGTCTGGGTTCACTGAGTCCTAAGAGTACACTGAGCCTTTCTCATATAGAGGCATGCTAAGGATGTTACATGTACAGTAGAGACCATATGGCCAAGTACAATTAACATATTGCGAGTTGTGGCTTGCACCATTATTGAAGTCTGTCATGTGAGAGGAAGGTCCTTGCTTAAGCTGTGTTGACTATGGCTCCAATGAATTCTAATTGTTGGGAAGCCTGCAGATGGGATTTTGGGTAATTTATGATGAACACTAGTAGTTCCAGCATCTGAATGGTCAACCATGTTGATTTTCAAATTCCTTCCTGATTGGTACTCTTTATCAGCCAATCATTAAAGTAGGAAAAGACAAACCCTCCCAGCATCCAGAAGTAAGCTGCTAGTACCTCAAGGTATTTCATGAAGACATGGTTTACTCAGGCTAGGCCAAAGGGCAATACACGGTACTGGGCATGCGTTCCCCCCAGGAAAAATCTGAGATACATCTCACTCAGAGGAAGTATCTGTATGTGGTTATACACATCCTTTAGATCCAAGGAACATAACCAATCTCCTTTTTGTAGATAAGGGAGTAGGGTGATCAGAGAAATCATTCTGAATGTTTCTTTGATGAGGTACCTGTTCAGATCTCTGAGGTCTAGGATAGGATGGTATCCCTCTGTTTTCTTGGGGATTGGGAAATACTTGGAATAAAATCCTCACCCTCTTTGCTTTGGTTGCACAAACTTGATCACAAGATCTGCCAAGAGAACAGTAATTTCTCTCCAAAGCACTTCCTAATGCAGAGGGCCAAAGGAATGAGCCCTCAGGGGCAATTTGGAGGCAGGCCAAATAGATGTAATTTGCAAAAGCCAAGTATCTGAGGTTATGAGGGCCATCTTTGGGAAAAAAAGAGTAAGTCTTCTCCCAACAGGAGAGTTTTCCCATTGTGGTTACCAGTAGAGTGGCTATGTTCTGAAGGAACTGGTCAAAACCATGCCCCATGCTTTGGCTGAGGAACAGGCTGGGGCTTCTGAGGCTTCTCACGCCATGCTTGTGGTCAAGGAGCCCATTTCAATTGGGAAGTTTGGGGCCCAGGAAAGTACCATTGCCTATGAGAGTAATAGGACTTTTAATGGGAGCCACTTTGGTACCTCCTGCAGTAGGAGGCTAGCTCGATGTGTGTCTTAAGAGATTTAGAAGGGTGGCATGCTGCTTTTCAATGAAGCTAGCCTTTTCTTCAACCTGTTCTCCAAAGAGATTCTCTCCACAGAATGGCACATCAGCAAGCTTATTTTGCACTGATTGTTCGAGGTCTGAGGACTGGAGCCAGGCGAGTACCCAGGCACCAGTACCCATGTCAGAAGCTCTTGACACCATTTCAAAGATATCATAGATCTCTCGGATGATGAACTTCGAACAGTCCTTGCCATGACACACTAGGAAATGATACTTCTTCAGTTTCTCTGAATGGAGATTCTGGGACAGATTAGCTAGGCCACACATGATGTTCTTCAGAAACATGCCCATGTAGAACTGGTTAGAGGCCATGCAGGCCATAAGCACAGAACTATGAAAAAACCTTCTTCCAAAAGAGTCCAATGTGTGAGCTTCCCTCCCTGGGGGCACCTAGGAGTGAGTCTTGGAACTTCTGCATCTCTTAAGGGCAGATTTGACTACTAAGGAATGGGGAAGAAGCTGGGGCTTCTTGAATCCAGGAGTCTTATGAACTCTATATTTAGAGTCAAGCCTACTAACTGGAGGTACAGTCCTGAAGAGTACTGAAGGCTCTCCAATTGTTCTGCTCTGGGCTCATCCTCAGACTCTAAAGAAAATTGTATGACCTTGGCCATATCTATGACAAAATCTTGGAAGATCATATTCTTAGGAGGGGACTTGCACCACTTGTGACTAGAAGGGTCAGAGGATGGAGACCTATCCTCTGCCAGGCCCTCAGATTTGACATAAATAACCCAGCCTTCTGAGTCAGACTCAGATATGAAGTCAAAGTACTTCTGAGTCTGCCTGTATCTCTCTCTTGAACTTTGGGAATCAGGAGCTCCTTTGGGAGCGATGATGAACTGATGCTCGTCAAGATTTTGAGGGGGGTCATCGGACCCCAAAATACTTGAGAACAAAATCAGCCAAACAGGCTCAACTGTTGGGGCCCTTAGATACCCTGATGTTGATGCCTAGGTATGCCATACATTTTGAAGATCGGTTGGACAGGTGCAGATATGATGCAGCCGACATCGAGCCATTGACATGGTGCATGGCCAACAGCATCATGATCCATTTTCTGAGAGCCTTCAGAAGGCACTTCTCCATGACTACTGACTCCAAAGGCTCCTGGAATCTGTAAGGGAGTATTGGCGGCTTGGTCTCAGCATTCAGTAGGCCATCACTGCTCATCCAATGTCTTGGAGAATGAACTCTCCTCCCTTCAAGGCAGCTTAGATGGGTGCTCTCATGGATCATCACTCTTGACGCCATGCCTAGAGGGGCTTTGATGCCAATACTCTGGAGTCTTCACGCAGTTTTTGGTGCAATCACCCTGTGGTGCTGATGAAGACAAAGCTGAATTCTTCCTCATCTTCAGGTACAGATATATCGCCAGCTGATGCTCTGGGGCACTATAGGTTCTTGGCTCCAAATGGGCTCAAGAACTCCTCAATGTCGATGTACCACCAGTACCAAATGCAGTCTTTGATGCCATTGAAACTGGTGCTTCCGATGCTGATGTTGATGGATCAGACTTATGAGCGCCAAAAAGTGATTTACGCTGCTTCTCTCGACCTTTGAATCCTCTTTTTGTCATCTGTAAGCACAAATAAAAGAGGGCTGATGATTGAGTCCCAAGCACTGAAGACATCAGTTATGGGTATCCATGGCAGATATGGTCCTTGAGCACTGCGCACACTTCTTAAACCCGCTGGAAAGGTTTTGGGACATATCAGCTGGAAAAACAGCCACAGTGAAATGAAACAATTCAATTGTGAAAATTAGAAGGAACCCATGGCTGGAGCACCGGCACCTAAGGGAGCAGAGGTGCCACAGAAATCAAATGAAACTTTAATCTACATTCCTGTGCACACTCACTTGAGTGCACTTGGCTCAAATCCCACACCCTTGTGGAATTTCTACACTTCAAAATTTTGCTTGCCTCTTTCCAGTCAGCCTTAACACTCACCAAACAAGACTATTATTTCCACCTGACAAACTCTCTTGCCTCTTAGCCTCACCATATATTTTCAATTCTCAACTCTCTTCTCAAGGTGCCTCCACCTCCGACTCCTCCTTCCCTCTCTGCCCAAACTTTGGCTGACTATTTCCATGACAAAGTCCACAAGATTACACTCCAATTCCCCACGTGCTCAGCTCCATTCCCTCTTCACTCCCAACTCTTTCCCTCAATCTCTGCCACCCTTTCTTCCTTTTCTAAGATCTCTGAGGAGGAAATCACATATCTTCTTTCCTCCTCCAAATGCACTACCTACTCCTCAAATCCTATTCCCTCCCATCTCCTTAGCTCCATCTCCTCCACGGTCATCCTATCCATCTCTCATATTCTCAATCTCTCACTCTCCACTGCAACTGTTCCTGCAGCCTTCAAGCATGCTGTGGCTACACCTCTCCTCAAGAAATCCACGGCTAGACCCTACCTGTCCTTCTAGTTATTGGCCCATCTCCCTCCTCCCTTTTGTTTCTAAACTATTTGAACATGTGGTTCACTGCCATTGCCTTGACTTTCTCTCCTCTCAAGCCCTTCTGGATCCACTGCAATATGGCGTTTGGCTTTAATTCTATTGAAACAGCTCTTGCCAAAGTCTCCAGTGACCTGTTCCTGGCAAAATCCAAGGATCTTTACTCGATCCTCATTCTTCTTGATCTTTCAGCTGCTTTTGACACTGTTGACCACCACCTTCTCCTAGATACCTTGTCTTCCCTTGGTTTCAAGTACTCTGTGTTATCCTCATTCTCTTCTTATCTCTCCCATCATTCTTTCAGCATTTGTGATGGTGGATCCTCTTCCACTGCTATCCCACTCTCGGTTGGTGCACCCAAGAGTCTGTCTTGGATCCACTCCTTTTCTCTCTCTATACCCAGTCTCAGTGCACTCATCTCCTCCCACGGTTTTTAGTACCATCTTTTTGCTGATGACTCAGATCTTCCTTTCTACAGCTGAAATCTCTCTGGCAACCCAGGTCCAGATCTCTGCTTGCTTATCTGATATTGCCACCTGGATGTCTCTCCATTGTTTGAAATCGAACATGGCCAAAACCAAGCTTCTTATTTTTCCTCCCTAAACCCACCTCCCACCTCCCCCTTCCTCCTTTCTCAGTCTCTGTGGATAATGATCTACTACTCCGTTTCCTCAGCTTGCAACCTTGGGTTTATCTTTGACTCCTCCCTCTTCTTCTCCATTCACATCCAACTGATAGCTAAAACCTGTCAGTTCTTTCTCTGTAACAGCAAAATTTGCCCCTTCCTTTCTGAACACACTACTAAGACGCTTATCCACTCTTTAGTCACCTCCTGTCTAGACTATTGCAACCTCCTCCTTGCTGGTCTCCCTCTGAATCATCTCTTTCCCTTCCAATCTTTTCAAAACTCATCTGTACAGCTTATCTTAAGCTAGCTTTGATATTCTCAAATAACTCCTCTTCTCAAGTCGCTTCATTGACTCCCTATCTGCTTCCGTATGCAATTCAAACTTCTCCTATCAACCTCATTCTACGGCTCCTCATTACTTTTCCTCTCTTATCTCTCCCTACACCTCTCATCAGGATCTCAGATTTTTTGGCTGATTGCTTCTATCTGTGCCCTTCTCCTCTACTGCCAACTCCAGACTTTGATCCTTTCATCTTGCTGCTCCTTATGCCTGGAACAAACTACCTGAGTCTGTTCATTGGGCTTCATCTCTGACCCTTTTCAAATCCAGGTTGAAAACTCACCTCGTCGAGGCCAGTTGTAGATCCTAATGCCTTTGTCTCCTATTTGTTTCCTTATAATTCCCCTAGGTATATAGTTGCCCTCAGCTGTTGTGTGGTCTGTCTTGAATAGATTGTAAGCTTGGATGTGCAGGGATCATCTTTTACATGTTTATACAGTGCTGCATACACCTTGAAGCACTATACAAATGATCAGTAGTAGTAGTATTCAAATAATAGGAATCCTGAGGAATGGAGATTAAAACCAAGGATATTATGTTCTCTTAGGCTTCCACGGCTAGTATCATGATATTTGCAGTTTTCCAGGTCATGGTAAATGGAACCAATGTTTCAGCCATCATTCTGTGGCTGTCTTCAGGGTGAAGAGGTTACTCAGTGAATGTCTGTTCTCATATACAGTGGCTCTCAAACCAGATTGGTGGGTTTGAAGCAGGAAATTTGAATTGTTGGCAGGAAAGTTTGTTGAAAAAAGGCAGGAAAAGTGCAAGATAGACTCCTGGAGGGAAGGAATTTAGGATTTAGCAGGAATATTGTTGTGGCAAACTCAGATTCTGTAAGGTAAAATAAATCTTTTGTCTTTGGCCCCAGACCTTGTAGCGCTAAACCTTCTGTGAAAGAGGGGTTGTCATGTTTTCTTGATGTTAAGTCCTTTGTCTCCATTGAAGTTTTTTTAATGTTTTACTTTTTATTTATTGAATTTTAAGATTAAAGGCAAGTGTCCACTTGTTATTAGAAGTGACAAAATCCGAATAATACCCAAAGAAATACATATGAAGACAAATATAAAGACATTGTCACACAAGCCCGCAATACAAAAATGAAGCCTGCTTTCACAATATAAAGGAAAAATATCAACCCAATAAAGTTAAATACAAACCCTTGTAAGTGCCTAGTGAAACAGAATTTACTGTTACTTCTTTTTTCCTACTGGCCATTCCTCTCCCAATGCATCCTAGCATTCTTCTAGATTTTGCCGTCACCTTTTCTACCTGTTTAGCCACCTTAAGATCATCAGAAAAAAAATCACCCTAGGTCCCGCTCTCCTTTTGTGGATAGAAGCGCTTCACCCCTATACAGTACCACTCCTTTGGATTTTTGCAGCCAAACTACATGACCCTGCATTTTTTAGCATTAAATCTCAGCTGCCATATTTTCGACAATTCATCAAACTCCGCTAAATCCCCCCTTGTGTTATCTACTCCTTCCTGGGTGTCTACTCTATTGCAGATTTTTGTATCATCTGCAAAGAGGCAAACTTTATCTTCCATAATATCACTTACAAAAATGTTAAAGAATCAGACCAAGGGCAGATCCCTGAGGCACACCACTGGTAACATCCTTTTTTGCACCCTTTGTCGCCTCCCACACAACCAATTTCTAGTCCAGTCACTCACTTTATGGACCATTCCTAAGGCATTCAATGTATTTATAAGTCACCTGTGCAGAACAGTATCAAAGGTTTTACTGAAATCTAAGTACACCATATTCTACTGTAGGGCTCTCCCTTGGTCCAACTCTCTGGTCACACAGTCAAAGAAATAAATGAGATTTATCTGACAAGACTTGCTTGTAAGACCATGCTGCCTTGAATCCTGCAATCTACGGGATTCCAGAAACGTCACTATCCTCTAGTTTAGCAGTCTTTCTATTAGTTTACTCACCACAGAGGTCAGACTAACCAGCCTGTAGGTCCCAATCTCATCCTTAGCTCCGCTTTTGTGAAAAGGGACCACAAGCACCTTTCTCCAGTCTTCTGGGGGCCACACCAGACTCTAAAGAAGCATTGAAAAGGTCAGACAGTGCAGCAGCTAGAAATTCCCTAAGTTCCTTCAACGCTCTCAGATGTGTCCCATCCGGCCTCATTGTTATATCTACTTTTAGTTTAGCTAGCTCCTCGTGAACACAGTCTTCTGAAAATTGTTCAAGATCCATTTCACTTCTGTTTCTCTTTGTTGTTTTTTTTCTGAGGTCCTACTCCTAGCCCTTCATCAGAACAGAACTATTTGTTAAGCAATTCTGCTTTATCCTCATCAGCTACTCCATATTCCTTCCCTTTACCCTTCACTGAAAAATTTGCATCTTCACTTTTCTGACTACTTTCCTAGCTTCTCTAAGCTTTTCTGAATTTTTATGCTCATCTTCCTCTTTCTGTGATCTCTTGTATTTTTTTTATAAACAATTTGTATGCAGACTAATGGTACAAATGAAAAAAACCCAGAAGATTATATTTGACAAGTATCAACAATAATACCATCGACAACAGCAACAGGAGCAAGGCTGGAGCCTGACATACCCCCGCTCACAGAGCATACATATGGTGCCATACCAACACTAACCACCACAACAGTAACACCAATAAACAATGTATTGACGGGCCTTCTTACTATATCATCAGTCACACCCCAAAAGAGGGAAGCTTGGTAGCCCTTCCTTGTACACACAGGGGTTAAATCCATTCATCCAATGATCAAATTTTCCCTTTAATACCCCTTCCCATCCCCTCCCCCCTCCCTCAAACCTCACCTTCCCCTCCCTTCTTGCGAGCCCACCTGCCTTCCATCCTGGTCAGTGGGAGTTACAGACAGGATGGACCTTTCTCCCACAGAGTCCAATACCTCTGTTGCTCCAGGGATCCACTCACACTCCTTTCCCTCAATACCCATGCAGCCATCTCACGCATCTCAGCTACCCATGGTGTAAAGGTCAGGGCTGCCTCTGCTATCTAGTGGGCCATAAGGACTTTCCTGGCCACCAAAGCACTCCTGCATGAATTTGCACTCTGGGGCACCCCTCAGCACAGCTCGTAAAGATGCCTCCTCTCCTAGGAGGAGTGTCGCATATGTCCACTCCATTGTTACCCTCAGAACTCTATGGATACTGGCCATCAACCTAAATTGCTTGAATTTTATGAAGGCCACCCTCTTTTTATTCATCTTTTTCAGCTACTTCTTTTGAGAACCATACTGACCTCCATTTTCTTTCTTTTTTTTTAATTAGTTTTAGTTAAATTACTCTTAACCAAAAAAGGTAAATCACAGTACAGAATATACTGTAAAAAAGAAACAAGAAAAAAGACAAAATACAAATGATAAAGTCCACATCAAGAGATCCATTTTCTTTTACCTTTATTTACTTTCCCAATTGAAAGGTTTGTTGCCCTTAAAATATCCCCTTTCAGTTTCACCCATTGCTTTTCTACATCTTCTAGCTGTTCTTATCCTGCTAACGACTGCTTGAGGTATTGTCCTATCTTGGCAAAGTTAGCTTTCCTAAAGTCTAGAACCCTCAGTTTTGAATGGACATTATCAGCACTAGTGCTAATACTGCATCATACCATCCAGGACCATACCAAGCTAGAAAGACGCTCTGTACATCTAATAAATCTGGTGCCCCTACTCCACCCAGATACCTTCAGTAACTCACTCTTATTGAGCTTTCTGGAAGCCCAGTGATATCAGTACACCCTTTAGTGCTTGTACTCTGTGCAGCCACACCACTTGCACAGCCCTTGGTACGGTCCTGATACCATCCAATGATCACTGGATATGAGATGATTCATGAGCATGAGTCAGTATGGCCCTCTCGTGTGTGGGCTCTGTTACTAGTTGCCGGAATAGTTCTCCCTGTAAAGAATCCAGGATCCCCCTACTTCTAGATGACACTGCATTAGGGATGTCTCAATCAATATCTGGAATTCTGAAATAACCTATCAGCAATATCTCTCCTTTCATAGTGATACTGCAAATGTCTTCAATTAAATCTCTGTCCACTTCTTCTGCCTGTGAAGGAGATCTACATATAACACCAATGCAAATGGATGCTCTATTTCCTCTTTTCTACAATGCCCCCTGCTTCCCTAATAAGCTCTGCAATTCTGTAATTCTGTAGCTTTGATATTATCTTTTAAATATAGTGTCACTCCTCCTCTCTTTTTTCCTAGCCTGTCCTTCCTGAAAAAATTATAGCCTGGCATAATTACATCCCATTCATGGTTCTCCATGAACCATGTCTCTGTAACTGCCACTATATCCAAGTCAGCCTCTTCCATTAAAACTTCAAGATCCAGAATCTTATTTCCCATACTACGGGCATTAATACACACTGCTTTCCAGATGTTGCCCCTTTTTACCCATGTTTACAGAGGTATTTAGGGTCCAATATTCAAAGACATTTACATGGTTTGCAGACCTGTAAACTGTGTACAGTAAATGCCTTAAGCGGGATATTCCATATTGCTACCACTAAATATCCATGGCTACGGCCACTAAATGCCCCAATGCTAACTGGTTGGCATCAAGGCATTCTGAGACAATCTGTGGATGGTACCCAGGGACAACCGGTCAGCAGTGATAGTCAGTAGCTGTCTGGTTATCTCTCAGCAGCATAAATTAGGCACAGCAAAAGCTGTCCTATCATTCGCTGCTAAAGCTAATCGGGCAGTGGCTGAATATTGCCACTGCCCAGTTAGTCTCCGGCATCTGTGGAAGACCAGGATATTCAATGCTGATGGCCAGAAATGGCCCTGGCATTAAATATCCAGGTTTAGTGTTCAGCGACGATGGCTAAGCGCTGTAATCACACTAGCTGCCTCTGCTGAATATTGAACCCTTACAGGGTCATTCCGAGGCACAAATAGCAGGGATGGATGTTCCATTGGGATGTCCATCCCTGCTATTTGGGACTTCTTACAATCCTAACTAACTTCCCTGCACGTTGTATGGGGAAGTTAGAAGGGGGCAGGAAAGGGATGGAGTAGGGGTGGCATTAGAACAGGCAGCGGGTGGTCGGTGGCCTCGGACGTACAGAGTTGATACCAATGTCGGCCCTGTATGTCTGGAGCCGGCTGCCTGTACGGGAAACTTATTCCACCTCTGAGGTGGAATAAGTGCCCTAGTTGGTGGGGGATGAAGGGCCCGGCCATTGGAGGAGGTAGGAGGGGGTAGAGGAAATTCCCCGCAGCCTGATCTTGGCCTTGGGAGGCCAGATTGGGGGTCAGGCTGCAGGGAATGAACATGGTCTGGCAGACAGGGATCACCATGGCTCTATTCAAAAGCCCTGACTAAGTTATCTGAGGTCCCAGCCTGCACTCATTTCTGATCCCACCGGGATAAACGTGCCCCACAGGATCAGAATCCCAGCTAACTGTGCGTCCGGTTCTGACCAGGCGCACAGAGGGCTGGGACGTCCAGGACTGAATCGGGCCCTTAATGTTTTAATTACCTGAGAGCTTTCATTTACTTGGGGGCTTTCTTCACCTATCCCCAAAAAATCTAGTTTAAAGCCCTCTTCAGTAGGTTAGCCAGTCTGCTGTGGAAGAAACTTCAACCCCTTCTTGGATAGGTGGACACCATCCTCCCTTAGCAGTCCTTGGAAGACCATCCCATGGTCCAGGAAACCAAAACACTCTTGACGGCCATTTTGTTGTAGATGTGGGCTGAGAACATGTCCCAGAGGTTGTTCCTTTCTTCTTGGAGACTGTCCAGATCTCAGACACTTAGTGCCCTGTTTACTCATGTGCATGGGATGCCTCTTCTTGTGGATGGATGGTGGTGTGACTCTGCATGTAGATAATGGTATGGGTGGGTTTCCTGTATAAATGTGGTTCAGGCTTCCATCTGTCCACATTTTGATCATTATATCAAGAAAGGGGAGACATCTATTGATCTCTCGCTCTCCAATGTGAACTTTATATGTTGGAGTGGTTGCTATTCAGATTCAGGCTTTCTCATCCATGAGGCAAATGATGACTGTGTCATCTACACAGTAGACCCAGAGTTTGGGTTTTAGCTTAGTATTGTCCAATAGGGTGGATTCAAGAGACTCCATGAAAATGTTGGCAACCACTAGGGAGAGAGATCAATATTACTGTGCCTTCTCTTTGGGCATAGTATTGTTTCCGATTCTGGAAGAAAGTTGTTTTTAAACAAAATTCTGTTAGGTTGGCCCATTCCACTACTACTACTACTACTACTGGATCGATACAATAACAGCAGCTACGGGTACCAGTCTGTCAACAATGAGCCGCCTGACTGAAGACCGAACACAATTTAGGATAGCTATCCAGAGGGTCGCCATGAGTCGACTCTGACTCGACGGCACTTAACCACAACAACAACTACTACTAGAAACATAGAAACATGATGGCAGAAAAAGACCACATGGCCTATCTAGCCTGTCTTTCCATATCAATCACTACAAGAGTCCCCTTATTTTCCTTTTGAGATCCTCTGTGTTTATCCTATGCTTTTTTTAATTCCGACACTGTCCTCATCTCTACCACTTCCACTGGAAGATTAGTCCATGCATCTACAACTCTTTCTGTAAAGAAATATTTTCACATATTGCTCCTGAGTCTATCTCCTTTCACCCTCATCCTATGTCCCCTCGCAGCAGAGATTGCTTTTAATTCAAAGAGGCTCTCCTCCTGCGCATTTATGCCATGGAGATATTTAAACATCTCAATCATATCACCTCTATCCCACCTTTCCTCTAAAGTATATATATTAAGATCCTTAAGTCTGTCCTCATATGCTTTATAACAAAGGCCACTAACCATTTTAGTAGCCACCCTCTGTACCGACTCCAACCTGTTTATATCCTTTTGAAGGTGCAGTCTCCAGAATTGCACAGAATAATCCAAATGAGGTCGCACCAAAGACCTGTACAGAGGTACTATCACCTTATTTCTTCTGTGGCCATTCCTCTCCCTATGCACCCAAACATCCTTCTAGCTTTCACTATTGCCTTTTCTACCTGTGTAGCTACTTTAAGGTTATCAGACACGATCACACCTAGGTCCCGCTCTTCTTTTGTGGACAGAAGTACTTCACCCCCTTGGATTGCTGCAGCCCAAATGCATGACCTTGCATTTTTTAACATTAAGGGGGATGTTTACTAAAGTGCGGTAATCGTGATTAACGCGCGTAAAGTACGTTTATTGATCGTTAGCACGTCCGAACGCGCGTTCTGACGTGCTAACGATCGTTAAACGTACTTTACGCGCGTTAACCGCAGTTAACGATCGTAAACTTCCACGGCGCGTTAAAACAGCGCAGAAGGTGGAGAGTAGACGGAGAGAAGGGGGTCAATGGGCGGAGAGTGGGTGGGGAGAGGCTCCCTCATACTAACGCGCTGAATTTCTGAGCTCAATTCCAACGCGAATGAAAACCTGTCGTTAAAGGCATTTAAAGGGAAGAGAAACCATTTCCGTCAGCAATGTACAGAAAAACCGGGGAAACCCACAAAACGTGAGCAGTGTGATACATGTGCACAGAACAAAATTTCACATAAAACGTTAAAAATGACCACAAGAAACATTTTAAAAAGCATAATTCAGCTGTACAACAGTGATAGCAATGGGCAACAAGGAACAACACTCCCTGGAAAGCACCAAATAAAAAAGAAATGATGTGTGGAAGGGTCTACGCTCCGCAGACCCTTTCAAAGATCATTTCATTGTAATGGAGCTGTCCTGGGAGTGTTGTGTAATGTTGCCCAATGATATCATTGTTGCTCAGCTTGGTTATGGGTGTGTGCCCCTTTTCTGAGGTCTTTTCTGAGGTTTATGTGCACCTTTGTCTGCATACAAGGTAAATGAGGCCACAGTAAACCTGTTGCAGAGCAGGGTTTCTGTCTCGTCAGGCCGGTTTAACTAACTCCAGGGAGTGCACTGTCTCTGTGGCCACAGTGTGGTGTAACAGACACAGCCAGTGCCTATAAGACCAGAGGGTCACAGGTTCAAATCCCAGATGGGGCTCCTGCCAACCCAATCCCCATAGTTTTACCCACCACTAAACAGTGATAGTAAAGACACTCCTTTATTGCAGAGAACATACGCATGGCCTATATTTTACCACACCAAACACAGAACCAGAAACAGGCACATTACCTAAAGCAGAGTCCCGCAAATGCAGTCCTGGAGGGCCCCACACCATTCCGGCTTCATGCTGCCTCTAATAAAGTTGCCTGTGCTGCATAGCTATGCACCACCCCCATGGTATGCAGATGTAGCTCATGCATATTTATGAGGGACAGCATGAAAACCCGAACAGTGTTTGGAACACCAGGACTGGAGTTGGGGAACTCTGCCGTAAAGCAGCAACCAACAGGGCCACCCACCCACCCACAGGCCCCATTGGCCAATGCCTCCTGGAGAGGCAAGACATTGGGCCCTGCCTGTATCTCCCAATACTAGCAGTTGCATACCTTAGCAATGCCACCCTACACCTGGGTATATGGTACAGAGCTATCAAACGTTCCCTATGATAACTGGCAGATATCAATTCCTACGTTAAGCACATTTTGCTCATTGAGCTCCACCATAACAATCATTCTGATGTCTGCGGTGCTTGCTGCAGGTCTGGTCTCTGACAGTGTTCACCACCCTGGGGAGTGACCCCCCAACAGCCTTGTGTACCATATCCATGCCTGTACTATGCCCATGACTGGTGTGGTGGGTATGGCTGCTGACCACCTCTATAGTAGCACAATGCTGGCATAGGTGTGGGGGTGGCTGTCTGTCTATCCAGTGTGTGGTGGCTGCAAACATCTTCCACAGTCCACACTGCCAGCAATGCTGCCAGTATTGGACTGCCAATGTGCATAATGAGGAGCAAGGTACCATGGGTATAGGCCGGACAGGGTGGCCTGGCCAGGGTGCATCTGCACAGGGCATAGGGCAGTGACAGGCACATTGTAGTGCCCGGCCACCACCTACACAGACAGGGTGACCTCAGTATATCCTGCTGAGAGATCACTCTCACCCTGACTGTGCAGTGACCACAGCATGGCTAGGCACTCCCATGGTGCTATTTAGTATTTCTCTCATGTGATAAATATGGGTTTCCTTTTGGGGCCCAGTTACTGATGTATTTGCTTGCTCTGTATGCTGACATCCCAGTTCTGGGTGCAGGCATCTCCACTGGGCACTAGCAGACTGTTTGCAGCTGGTAGGTGTTGTGATGGAGTGGCTTGCAGGGTGCAGTGGCTGATGGCTTGCACCAGGGGAATATCAGATAGTGGTGGGGTGCAGCATACCATATCCAGGCCTAATGTCTGTTTGCTATTGTGTTATGGCTGTGTACAGAGCTGCATTGGAGTTTGCAGAAGAAGAAAATGGCATAGAGAGAAGAAAACCAGAAGAAGAGCGGAGTTCATGAGGAGGGGTGTAGGGAGAGAGAAGAGAAAAGAGGTAATGAGAGGTAATAAAGTGAATGCATTTATATCTTAAAAGGAGAAGTTTGAATTGGATATGGAAATGGAAGAGGAGCCAGTGAAGTGCTTTTAGAAGATGGGTTATATGATTGTATCGAGGCTGGAGGAAGATTAGACCAACAGCAGAGTTCTGGATAGACTGAAGAGGAGACAGATGACACTGAGGGAGACCAGCAAGGAGGAGGTTGCAATAGTCAAGACGGGAGGTGACCAAAGAGTGGAGAAGAGCCTTAGCAGTATATTCAGAGAGGAAGGGACCAATGTTGTTAATGTTGTAGAGAAAGAAATGGCAGGTTTTAGCTATATGTGTGGAGAAGGAAAGGGAGGAGTCAAAGATGATCCCAAGGTTGCAGGCAGAGGAAACAGAATAAAAGAAGAGTATTGTCAGCAGTGATAGTGAAAGGAGGAAGGGGGAGGAGAGTTTATGAGGAAAAATAAGAAGTTCAGTTTTAGTCATATTCAATTTTAGGTGGCAGTGACAATGTCAGATTAGCAAGTAGAGATACGAGTTTGGAGCGAAGGAGAGATGTCAGGTATAAATAGATAGATTTGAGAATCATCAGCATAAAAATGTTACTGAAAGCCACGGGAAGAGATGAAGGCACCAAGGGACTGGGTATAGAGAGAAAAGGAGAGGGTCCAGAACAGAGCTTTGAGGTACACCAACTGAGAGAGGGATGGCAGTAGAGAAGGACCCTCCAGAACAAACACTGAAAGAGTGATTGACGAGACAAGAAGAAAAACAAGACAGTACAGGACCTAGAATACCATGAAAGGATAAAGTGTCAAGGGGGAGGAGGTGGTCAACAGTATCAAAATCAGCAGAAAGATTGAGAAGATTAAGAATTGATTAAAAGCCTTTGGACTTAGCGAAGAACAGATCACTGGAGACTTTAGCAAGAGCCATTTCAGTAGAATGAAATGGATGAAAACCAGATTGAAGTTTAACAAGGAGGGCTTGAGAGGAGAGAAATTCTGTTGGAAGTCCACGTGTTTCTTGCTTGTGGTGTAAGGATATTATAATGCCTCTGTATCTCTCCATGGCATGACCGCACCTTGAATATTTGTGCAATTCTGGTTGCCATATCTTTAAAAGGATATACTGTAACAGAATTAGAAAAGGCACAGAGAAGAGTGACAAAAATGCTAAAGGGGATAGAAGAATATTCCTACAAGGAAAGACTTAAAAGGTTAGGGTTCTTCAACATAGAAAAGAGATGGCTGAGGGGAGATATGATAGAGGTCTATAAAATAATGAATGGAGTGGAATGGGTAAATGTACAGTAGAACAGTTTTTTACTCCTTCAAAAAGTAGAAAGACTAGAGGGCATGCAATTAAGCTACAATATTTTTTCACTCAACATGTAATCAAACTCTAGAACTCATTACCAGAGAAGGTAGCTAAAGCTGTTAATGCAGCTGGATTTAAAAGAGGTTTAGATGAGTTCTGTTAATGCAGCTGGATATAAAAGAGGTTTAGATGAGTTCCTGGAGGAAAAGCCCATAAACCATTATTAAATTGGACTTGTGAAATCTACTGCTTACCCATGGGATAAGCAACATGGAATCTTTCGACTGTTTGGGAAACTGGATACTGAGCTCGATGGACATTTGAAACCCAATTTTATAAGGGGCATGCCAGGGCCGCCTGGATGCCTGTGAGCAAGACTTGATTTTGCACTGTGGGAGCCAGATGTACCAGTGGGTACAGAATCAGGCCCTGAGACAGCCTGGCATGCCTTTGCATCCCAGAGAGGATGTCCTCCCCCCATGCCCTTTGACCCACTCTGGTGATGACCCCTATTTCCCTGCTGCCCGAACCTCAGCGGGGCCGACTGGGGCCCGGGTCGGGTGGCGGGCACCTACCTTCACCAGATCCTGGGCTAGGGGTGTTCTGGACCCGATTCCTGCCATTCCCGCTGTTTATTCCTCCTCTGAGGAATAAGCAGCATGTCCACCCTTGACCCGCAGGACATACAGGGCCATGACCTGAATGGCCCTGTACATCATGCTGCCTTGGCCCGCGCCCTCTCCGCCTATACTCTGCCCCCTCCCGTCCCCCTCCAGCTCTCTCCGCACTGCTGCTCTGGCTGTGCAGGGAGGGGGTGTTACAGAATACAGGCAGGATGACTTGTAGGGTTGCACATCCCACCAGGTCATACAGCCCCACAAGTCGCCTTGCTGAATCTGGAATTTGGTCTGATCCAGTATGGTATTCATGTTCTTATGTTCATGAATGAATACCACATAAACAGAAATGCAGAAAAGGAAGTGGAGAGAGGTGAAGAAGTGAAGACCAAAAAGTCCATGAAAGCTGGTCTGGATAGCCAAACAAAGCCCCTCAGAAACCTTGAGCATCAGGTGCTTGAAATCATATGGAACTCCCTGCATGTGTCTACCCCTTACAACATTCCCTTATGTTATATGGAAGACACGAGTCACAACAATTCAAAAGCAATGTAGTCTCTCAATCTCTATTCTTAGAAAAATTAGAGAGTTCTTTGAATGGTACCAGTATACATTGGGAGGCCTATGGTGCTTAAAATTCCACTCACTCTTCCCTTCTCAAAATAATTGAGTATAGGCCAGAATGTATGTTTGAACCAATAAGGTTTACTGTAAAAATTTTAGGGTCACTGATAATAATTACAAAAATACAATTGGCTGAAACAACAAGAATATAACTATATTAAAAATAATTAACGATCGGGGATGAATCCAAGATGGCGCTTTGAAGAGGTGTGCTGAGTGGCACGGCGTTCTATATGTGGAAGAAGCGCAAGCCTAGGGGGTGCCAAACAGCCATCAACGGCACCTCTGGCTTCTACAACATTACCTTTGACGGTTACGGGACCGATGGATGTTTTTGTTTTGCCTGTGCCTCGGCAGTCGCTGGCAGTTGGGGAGAGTGGCTCGGCTGAGCGGCGGTTGGAGGTGGAGTCCTCGCTGTCCACCTCGGGTGGTGATTCTTTCTCCCCTGGCTTAATCTGAGTCTCCAAGGTTCCTCGGTCAGATACTGGCGCCGCGAGTAACCTGGAAGAGGGAGCTGATCTGCTGGGTGACATCATGGAGCGGAGTGTGGTCGGCGTCTGTGACCAGGACCGTCTGGCTCCCCCGAATTTGCGTTCGAGTGGGGAGTCAGGGGTGAGACTCGCAGAGGGAGGTGTGGGCCTGGTGCCTAGCCAGTTGGTTCCTGCCTCAGCATCGGGTGTACTGCAGAACTTGGTAGCTGAAGAGTGTGTTCCTGTTCCTGCTTCGGTGCTGGGAGTCCCAGAAGTGGTGACCTTGAAGAGTATTTGGGCTGCGATTATGCAACTTCCGGAGGAATTGGTTCCGAAGATTAATAGTTTGGTGACTCAGGTTTCTACTAATACTGATAGTATTTGGGAAAATGTTGAAAACATTTCTTTGCTTCGGACTGAGATCTCAGATCTTCGGACAAATAATGTGATTCTGGAGAGGGACATGGAGAGCCTTAGGAAGAATGTTGCGCCAACGCGGTTTAAGTTGGAGATGATGGAGAATACGATTTGAGCTGTGAATATCCACATGATTAATTTTTCTAAAGTAGTGTTGGTTTCTCCTAGGGATATGTTCCGTTCCTATTTAGTTGAGAATTTAGGTATCCCTCCTGAGTCTCACCCCCCCATTGTTAAAGTGTATTATCTTCCTACTGGGAAAAAGATAGTGGGAGGTGGGGTGGTTCCAGGGGTGGTTAGTGCCAATGTTTTAAATGTAACCAAAATGCTGGAATCTTCTCAGGAACAACAGGTAGTCCCATCTACTTTATTGATTACTTTAGCTTTGTTGTCTGATAAAGAATGGCTTATGAAGATGTTCTTTAGAAAACGTCATATGTTGTTTAAAGTTTTCCATGTTTCCAGATTTATCTAGGGAGACTCAGAAGAGGCGGCGGGATTTCCTCTTATTAACACCTGGGGTTCAGCAGTTGGGTGGGCTTTTTTTTTTTAATTTCCTTGTAAGTGTCTGATCAAATATCAGTCACATTCCTATATTTTTTATGAGCCCACTCAATTGCTGGACTTCATTAATGCCCAACATCCTGAGGTTGGAACGGTCCCTCCTTCTGTTTTGGATGAGCATGGTTAGGATTTGACTGTATATGTACACTGTGGTGAACAGCGCCCTCCTGAGCCTATGGAAACGGATGAAAATCCTGAGGTTCAGCAGGATTTATGCCTATTTGAGAAACCAAGGAAGAAAGAAAGACTCTATTCCACAGAGCTGAGCATGGAGACCAGCCCAGGGGAGGAGTCCTGCAGTCCTGATTGGGCACACCCTGTTCTGGGAAGGGGCGTGTCCAGGAGAGAATGTGGTTTTAAACCAGAGCATGGCTTTGCTAGTCAGATGGAGAGGGAGAATGAGAGAAAGAAGGAGAGGAGGAGGAATGATTGGAAGTCCAGAAAACAGTATGCTGATACTTGGGAACCTGGCATTGGAAGGAGACCTGCAAAGTTCTATTCAGAGGCAGTGAGTAGAAGTCCCAAGGAGAGGACCTAGCCCTGAAATAGATAACTGCTGGAAGGCACAGCCCTGGGAAAGGAAGCCTTCAAGGCAGGCACAAGAAAGAAAACAATCATTCTGTGAAGTACCGTTTGAGCCAGAGAGCAACAAACATTCTAACAGCTGGAGAACGTTGGAGCCATCTGAAGTCAGAACGGCATGGCAACAAGTAAGTGAATGGCCACAAAGTTTCCAGGCTGAACGTAAAGCTAACTCTCCTGTGTGTGAAACATTAGCAAAAGGGACTAGCAGTTACTCTGATACAATTAATCTAAAAGAGGAGAAAATAAACAGCCTTAAGCCAGAGGGAAGTTGTATAGCTGATAGCAATTCCCTATCTCACAAACAGCAGGCTGAATTGCTCCTACAGAGTTTTAAGCAGTTTTTAGAGTTGCAAGCTAGAAGACAGCCAGTGTTACCAGAAGCCAGTAATTCCATACAGCTTGAAGAGTTAACACAAGATAATACAGACTTACCAGATTGTGAGAGCATGGATTGCACGGTCTGCTGTGTAGAGATGCCAAGCTGAAGGAAACTGCTTTTTACCGTATGTGAATTGAATGCTACGGAGCTGTTGTATTGCCTTGCTGAGAAAGCTCTAATTATGTGCACCTGATTTTCCCCAGCACTGTGAAGGTAACAGTGGCTGAAAGAGGCTGCACTTAATCTAACTGACCTCTTGGGGCAAAGTGAGTAATTTGCTTAGAAGTGAAAAGAAGCAGTTATACTTTAAGTTGCCTTTATCCTAAGTTTGCCTGTTAGCATTTGAAGCACCTATTTTGTTTGCATTTATTTGCCATGTGATGGAACAATATCCTTTACTATAATAAAAATACTGGAAACCCCATAACTACAACTCTTTATTTCGGAGCGAGAGGAGCAGGAACTACAATACCCAGCATTCCCTGGATACAGGTTACTCTCCTTCCTCACGAAGCATCAGACCGCCGCTCCTGTCTTTAGCCCCAAGGCCGGGCAGGAGTGCCACAACACTCTCTTTTTTCCCTTCGGATTTTGACTGTTGTTGTTTATTTCCTTCTAGGTATCCCCCAACACTGTGGGCTAGGGTGAGCGGGGAATGTTTATATTAATTTACCTGTATTCTAATGATAGGGACTTAATTGATTCTTGATGTATTTCCTTTTTTTCCCGCTCTAGTTCTTTTTCAAGATGTACTTCTTGATAAATTTTGTATAATGTTATAAATATAAAATAAAAAAAAATAATAATAATTAACTCCTTTTCTTTTTTGTCAAAAGTTGCTACAGATTAATTCTTTTCTCCTCTCACCCAACTATAGCATAACACTTCACTCTCAGTACTCCTTCCTGAGACTGGAATTTTACTCCAAGCTTCACCACTCTCTCTCTATTTTACTCCTTGTGATTACCCTGACAACCCTGCTCCTGCTCTAATAACACAGGTACACTACCAAAAAACTGCCTCCAGTTTTGCAACTGATTCCTATAGATTTTGGGGTGCTGAATCCAGGAAAAATAGCCAAAATGTTCCATCACATCACGTTTTCTTGCAAAATTAGATTTCTTACCCATATAAGGAATGTTCACAGAATTTCTTTTTAGCCGACTGCAGTTTATTTTCTTGGCCCAAAATAGAGGTTGTAATGGTTAACTAACTAGAAACACTCCCTCATGATATTTTAGAGTGTTTTGTATTCATTTTATACATTAAGAGGACAATTGGGAGGCGGGGGGCTAAATCCAGTACTCGCGCTGGCGCATGTTCTTTCCTGTTCGCCTCGCCTCGTTCGCTCGCTCAAACACGGTGGTTGCGACATGAACGTTCCTGTCAAATTTAAGTTTCTTGCAAGTTCATTATTACCTTTTGTTTGCTCAGTCGTAATCCAGCTTTCTTCCGAAGTGGTTCACTACAGTTGTAGTTTGCAGTGCTGTGTATTTGTGATGGCTCACAGAGCCAGAGGTTGCGTCAACTCTCCGGACAGTTTTTGTTTTATTTGTGGGGAACATACCGTGAAAAAGCGGCAGAGGAACATTTCTGCATTTATTAAAAAAGTATATTTCGCCTATTTCGGTTTGAAGTTAGGCGATCAAGACAAACCGTGGGCTCCTCACAAAGTGTGCAAGACATGTGAGGAAGATCTACGCTTATGGATGAAAGGTAAAAAACAAGCATTTTGTTTCGGAATACCTATGATGTGGCGTGAACAAAGAGACCACAGCAGTGACTGCTATTTTTGCTCTTGCATTGTGAAGGGATACAACTTAAAAAATAAGAACGTAATAAGTTACCCCAACCTTCCCTCAGCAATTAGGCCTATGCCTCATAGCAACGAAGTACCTGTGCCTGAACCACCAAAATCTTTGGATCATATTTGTGTGGAGGGTTCTGATCATGATGAGACTCATCAGATGGCTTTTCCCGATGAGTCCAGTACTTCTGAGTTTGAAACTGAACCAGATCCGAAACCTGAACTTTTCTCTCAAGCTGAATTGAATGATTTAGTCCGGGATTTAGGACTCCCAAAAGATGCTGCCCAACTGCTAGGTTCTCGGCTTAAACAGAAAAATCTATTGTCACCAGGAACAACTTTTTATTGGTACCACAACCGCGAGACACAATTTTTGAAGTATTTCAGCAAAGAGGAAGATTTGGTATTTTGCAACGATATATACGGAGTGATGGAAAAGTTTAAACTCAAGTATGATCCTGCTGAATGGTGGCTGTTCATTGATTCGTCAAAAGACAGCATAAAAGGTGTTCTTCATAATGGCAACACATTCGCTTCAGTTCCTATTGCTCACTCTGTTATTCTCCAAGAAAAATACGAGAATTTGGCCCTGATTCTTCAGAAGATTCGTTATGATGAGCATAAGTGGATGATTTGTGGAGACTTTAAAATTCTATCCATGCTATTAGGGCAGCAATCCGGTTTCACCAAATATCCCTGCTTCCTTTGCTTGTGGGATAGCCGGGCCCGCGACCTACACTGGGGGAAAAAAGACTGGCCAATTCGGGAGTATTTGAGACCCGGTGAGAAAAATGTTCTTCATGAGAGCTTGGTACCTCGTGATAAAATTCTATTACCACCTCTCCACATTAAGTTGGGTCTCATTAAGCAATTCATCAAGTCCCTTCCAAAAGATGGTGAGTGCTTTCGGTACCTTTGCTCAAAGTTCCCCCGACTTTCTGAAGCAAAGCTAAAGGAAGGAGTGTTTGTTGGCCCTGATATAAGGAAACTCATTTCAGATGGAGCATTCGCTGAAACTATGTCTGAGAAGGAAAAAGAAGCCTGGGATTCCTTCAAGAATGTTGTTCTCAAATTCTTGGGGAACAGGCGGGATGAGAACTATAAGGATATTGTTGCCAGGATGCTCAATGCCTTCAAAGAACAAGGCTGTAACATGAGCCTGAAAGTCCATTTCTTGCACTCCCATGTGAACTACTTTCCCGAAAACTTGGGGGCGTACAGTGAAGAACAAGGTGAAAGGTTTCACCAGGACATCAAGGACGCAGAGAGAAGGTACCAAGGAAGATGGAACACCACTATGATGGCTGATTTCTGCTGGTTGCTGCTGCGGGAAACCCCAGATGAAAAATACGCCAAGCAGCACACCAAGAGAAGCATTCGGGGGAAGAAGAAACGGGCCCACCAGGAGATTGATTGACCCAAGAATGACTTTAAAATCTAAACTGTGTTGACAAATATCGTGTTTTACTAAACTTTGAAATAAAAATTTGCTAGTTATTACCACAGTGTCGGATCTCATTTATTAGAATTTTATTTTCACACCATCGGGTGTTTGTCTTCATGTATTGCAATGGTGCGGTTTGCGTTTTCTATTCTTACATACATACCTGTACAACATTTTTTGCACATTTCTTTGCTTTGCTTTGTGTCTAACCTCGCTCTTATATGCTCAATGTTTGTGCACATGTATGTGGCTGTTTTAAGTGCAGACAATTTTGCTACCATCACAGTGTGTTTTGTTGACATTACTCTATTCTTATGTGCTGCCTTGTTACAATTTTCTTAATTCTTATTTGAATAACTACTAAACAATTAGTATAAAGAATTCATCCAAGAAACTTTTATCTCGATCGCACTCAATCTGAAACGTTCACCTCAAACTGCTAACCCAATGTAGCAAAAAATCTGTACGTGAAGGAGCAAATTGGTTACCAGATTTGGATTCAGCGCACCAAAAAACGTAAAAATCAATTGAAACATTAGAGGCAGTTTAAAAAAAAATTTTTTTAGTGTACCTGTGTAATCTGTCTCAGTGTACCTTGAGCAAGTACAGGCGCAGGTCCCCAAGACTGTCCTGCATTCACTCCTGACTCTGGTGTCACTGCTGTAATTGTGGATGGTCTCCTGTGATTCTTGTTCTTAGATCTGGTAGCATCTGTAGAGGTAGGTTCCTGATACTGCACTGCAGGTGCTACTGGCTCTGGTATTGCTGGACTGCTGAGAAATTGATGCACTTCTCTAGATCTTCTCTCCTTGCTTCTCGAGTATGTTGCTCCTCTCTTCTTACTTCTTGACTCCTTCTCCTTTCCACAGTTAGAGCTGTTCCCCTTCTGAGTTAGTAAATTCACTCAGGAAATTAGGGGCAGGGGGATTTTCAGGGGTGGCAGCCAGAACAGTTAAAGCAGCTGGCCGTCAACACTTTAACTTTGCCCTGGATATTCAATTCCAGGGACATATTTGGGCCCCATCCTTGAATATATGGGTTACTCAGATTGTGATCCTGCAATCCAGTTAATAGCAATATTCAGCCGCTGGCTGAATTGCAAAACAAGCTAAAGCTAGGACAGCTGTCCTAACCTTAGCCAGTTAGGATAGCTGGGCAGCAGCTGAATATCATTGTGCCCAGTTAACCTGCAGTGCCATCCCTGCTCGGTCCCTGGAATACCCCGATGCTAGCCGACTAGCATCGGAGCATGCAGTGGTAGCACTCAGGGATGTTAGTGCTGTTGAATATCTCAGTGACCATGATTAATGCGGTTAGTTGGTCTGCTAACCATGTTAAGCCCAAGGTGGGTTTTCAGATGTTTCCTGAAGAGGTCCATTATATTTCTGAGCTGGTCTGGTAGATTGTTCTATGTGGATGAAGCATTCAGTTGAAAAGCTTGTTTGCATACTTGTTGGTTGGATTTCATTTTGATATGAGGAATTATGAGGGTGTTCATTGTGGATGTGCATCTGGATCTGTGGGGTTGGGAGATCTGGAGTAGTGTGTAGGTGTGTGTGTGGGGGGGGGGGGAGTCAGAGTGTAGTGCTTAGTGTGTTAGGATGACAGTTTTGAATTTTTTGTGGCTCTGTAGTGGGAGCCAGTGGAGCAGCTTGAGTATAGGTGTAACGTGGTTGTTTCTCACTGCAGCTTGTAAGGTCCTGGCTGTTGAGCAAAGTGCTGTTTGGAGGGGCATGTGTGGATTGAGGAAGGCCATGGTATATAGCATTGCAATAGTCAAGATGAGGTATTGCCGAGGCTTGCAGGACAGTATGGAAGTTGTAAGGTTCCAGAAGTGAGCATAGGGGCTGAAGGGTCTTTGTTTTCTAGAAGATTGTCTTGGCGAACTTGCTGATGTGGGGTTTGAATGTGAGGTGTTGATCGACAGTTATTCAGAGGTATTTGACTTCATTCCGGGTATTAATTGTTATGTTATTCAGTGTTATTGAAGGGGAGGGAGACGAAGGTCATATCTTTCATTAAGTAGAATGCTTCTGTTTTATTGTAATTGATCTGGAGGATGTTGTCTTTTAGCCAGTTGGTTACTTTGCTGAAACATTCTTGATAAGCATATAGATTGGTTTGGTTTATATTGATTTTTTCGTACATCATAATAGCATCGGCATATATGTGGATGTTGAGGCCGTGTGATCTGATGATTGAGCAGAGTGGTTGGAATTAGAGGTTGAGTAAGATGGCAGAGAGGGTAGATCCTTGAGGGTTGCCTTGTGTCTGTTTGAATGGGGTGGAGGTGTTTTGTCCGATCTTTATTTGCTGATGTCTTTCTGTGAGTTAGGATGTGAACCATTTGAGCATTGTTCCTTGAATTCCATTGGTGCATAATGTCACGCCACAGCCCTCTGCCTAAGGCTTAGAGGGGTAGGGTTGCCATTAACCTCTCTTATAAAAGGTTGAATAAACTATTTTTCCCAGTGATGCATGTTGGGAGCTGTAGTTTTGGCCTTCTAAGATGAAGTGTAGTCATGAAACCGAAAGTAAAGGCAAATGACAAAATTTATTCCCCAAACGCAAACAAAGTCCATGTACACTGTAACAGGATACTTCTCCATTCATTCGCTCAAGGTTATTTACAACTTAGGCTGGATGAGCTTCACAGTCATTAATTATATGCAGCTGCTTATCAATATAACGGATAAAGAAAACACAGCTTCTGCATTCAACAAAGTAAAAATATCTCCTTTTTACCTTTGTCTTCATTAAGCATTCAAATGTATATGCAACATGTATCTTCCCATTAAAAGAGCAATTTCCTACCTTTAGTTCAGGCTAGGTTTAATTACTCTACTTTTCAGGAGACTTTATCTTTTCAGCTATTCCTTAGCAAAGGGACTCAATGCTATCAGCTTGACATAGAGTACAGTCCATGAGTACTTCTGGAGGCAATAAATCCTGCACAATAGGCTCAACCTGCATTTCCTCTGGCTCCGGTAATGCAGTGCCCTGCTCTGAGCTTTTAACGTATGTCTCAGGGAGTATTCTCTCTGAGGATCCCTGTGTCTCTCTTGAGCATAGTTCCACCCGGTAAGGATAAATTGTACCTGAAGCTGTGGATACTTCTCCATGGCTGTGTTCACCAGTCTCACTCCAGTTTCTGGGAAACAGTCCCTGGTTCACTTCCCTGAGTTCCTTCCTGGAGCTCTGCCACGGCTCCCTGTTCCAGGCTTGGCTCCTTTGACTCCTGAGCTGAGTCCTGGGCTCCCACCTCTGAACTCTCTGAACCTTCTGATCAGGAACTGGGGTTTTAAGCCTTCTCTGCTGTCTCCCTCGGGGCTCTCTCCTTCCGGTCTCTCTCTTCCTGTGCTCTCCCTTCACGGGCTCTCCCCCTCGGGGCTCTCCTCCTCAGGGCTCTCCTCCTCCCTGCTTTCTCTCTAGCCAAGGTTTATATCCCTGATTCCCGGGCAGTGCCTCTCCCTCTCTGGACAGGTGCTTGCAATTATCATTCAAGCCTGCAACTACATCAGCAGAGCTTGGGTGTGGCAGCCTAGGTTCAGTTTCTCTCTGTTTGCTTTCTTTATGCCAAAGCTGAAGCCTGTGCACTGCAGGAATGTCACTTTTCTTAAAGGCAAAATCATTAGTTTCTCCTATTTCCATAGGCTCACTACAAGCTTCCTTATCACAATAGACATCGTAGGAAGATTTGGTGATTTATGGAGTCAAAGGCAGAAGAGATGTCTAAGAAGATTAGTAAGAAGCCTTGGTTGATTTGTATTTATCAGGGTAGTTGATTTGTATTTATCAGGGTAGTTAGCAGGGTAGTTAGCACTGTTTCCACGTCGTGGTGTGGGCAGAATCCATATTGTTGAGGGTCCAGTAAGTTGTTATTGTCTATGTGTGCTTGAAGTCGGTGTTGTATGGCTTTCTCAATGATCTTGGCTATGAATGGTAGGCTGGTGATGGGTCTGTATGATGATGGGTTTCAGGCATCTAGTATAGGGTTTTTTTTCATGTTGAGTGCATTAAGAGCTAGTGCCACGCTAACAGCTAGTGCTCTTTAGTAAATATACCCCATGACTCAATAGTATGCATCATTGATCAATAATGATGCTAATGAGCAACAGTGCTCACTACTGAGTGATAGTGCTTACTATTTGTGCATGCTATTGCCCAATAGTGTAAAGTATCACATAATAGAGTGCACTATTGCTCACTAGTATGCAACCTCACTCAACAGCATTCACTTATTTACTTATTGTGTGCACTATTGTGTGATAATGCATACTATCAATGATATTTCCCCTGAAACAAAAAAAAATATTTATTTATTTAAAAATGTTATGAACCGCCTATTGGCACTTGTAAGCAGTATTACAAAAACATGCACAATTAAAATAACATGCATAACAAAAATCATTAAACAAACATGAAATTTAAAACATTGTTAAAAGCTTTACCAAAAGGAAGGGTCTTTAAATTTCTCTGAAACACTCTATAAACTTGTTCATCATGCAAAAAATCAGGTAATGCATTTCAGAGCTTCAGTTTCACAACAGAAGACACTCTGATATCCATACACTCCTTCCTCACCATTTCAGCAATCGGCACGATAAGCATATAATGAGAACTGGACCACAAATCCCTCTTTGGAAAATAGTTCTAATAATATTGACAACTCATTTAATTTCAAGAAAATGATAAGTTAAATACCATATACAGACACTTAAATCTGAGGCAAAAAGCAGTAAGAAGTCAATGATCATACAGAACTGGAGTGATAAGTTCATACCTCCCTATACCTGAAATTTTCTAAGGCGCCTAATCTGTCGCACTTAAAAAATACATTTTGCGACTTCCGGTGACGTCAGCGGACCTTATGGCAGCGAGGTAATTGGGCTCCACCGTCAAAGCCTGATAAATGGTGTTAAAAAAAACCTGAAAGATGCGAGGCAGAGCTGTATGGCTGAGGTACTAACCTCTGAGTATACCAACTATATGTGGAAGAAAAAGCAGACCGAGATCGGCCCTTAAAACAATTTGATCGGTGGCGAGCTGTGCCGGTGTGGGGAGCTGCGTGGTCAACCAGCGTGGAGGACCGAGAGGCCCTGGTAACAAAGCGCTCATCAGGAGTGCCGGAGAGTGCAAGCAGTATGCTCAAAGCCTCTGAATAAGGTAAACTACAGGGGCAGAAATGGAGAATTCTCTTGAAAAGGAGAAGAGGCCGAGCGAAGTGAGGAGCCAGCAAATCTGGCGGGCGGAGTGCAGCAGCGCGATCGCATGGGAGAGCAAGTGGTGCAAGGAAGCGATGGCTCGAAATCAGCGGGGAATGTGTGTTAGGCACAGCAGCCAGTAAAGTGAAGCAGCAGTGGAGAGGAGAGCAGCCAAATCGGAGGCAGAAGAGAGCTAAAAGGAAGAAACCCCTAATGATCAGACACAGGAGGAGAATATAAAGAATTAAACATATACAAAAACATCTTTATTGATAGCAGCTTACAAAACAACATAGGGTCCAGCCATATCCAAGGCTACAAAAAGTGGACTATCCTATGGTGAGATAATAAAGGGAGAAAAGCCCACCATAAAGCAGGACGAGGGGGCAGGAAGTAGCGGCTTGGGCACGGGGAGATTGTAAATTCCATACAGCCCGAAGGGGCTATGAGAGGCAAAACAGAGCAAGATGGACAAGTCTAAAGGAGGACTAACTACAAAGAAGAAATGGGCAGAATTCAGATCTCCCTACCACTTTCTTGGGATATCCTCTTTGTAATAAGCGTTGTCGAAGTTCAGAAGCGTGGATGACAAATTCCTCTCGAGAATGGCACAGTCTCCTTATTCGTAAGAACTGTCCGAATGGGAGCCCTCGGCGGAGAGAACGTGAATGATAACTACGAAAGTGTAATAAGCTATTACGTTGTACCGCCTTGCGATATAGAGTGGTGGTCAATGTCTCATGTTCTATTTTTACTAGCATATCTAAAAATTCTATCTGAAGTTGATGTATGTGCTCAGTAAATTTAATGTTCAACTTCAACGAGTTTAACCAATTAATGAAGCATTGAAGGGAAGGTAAATCCGATGTCCATATAAAGAAAATGTCATCTAAATAACGTTTCCAAAATTGTACCTTGCTGAAATGTGGATCCGGTCTGATCAAGGTATCCTCCATGGCCCTCATGTATAGCGTGGCCACTGAGGGGGCCATCGTTGCCCCCATAGCAATGCCCATAATTTGTTGATAAAAGATCCCAACTGAGATGAAATAATTTTTAGTCAATACCAAGGTGGCCATTCGTAATAGAAACTCTTTTGGTAAACGAGTTGGAGCATGGATGAATGCTGTAGTTAATAATTCTAAAGCTTCTTGTTGATCAATATTTGTATAAAGCGCTGTTACGTCAAGAGTTACTAAAAAGGCTCCTGGAGGGATTATGATACCAGATATCGATTGTAAGAAATGAGTAGAGTCCCTTAAATAGGACCACACTTCTGCAGCTTCTCTTTTCAAAAAAACGTCACAGAAAATGGAGAGAGGTTCTAAAATAGAGTCTCTACAAGAGACAATGGGTCTCCCCGGTGGTGATGATAAAGATTTATGGATCTTAGGGACTAAATATATCGTAGGAATCTTCGGGCAAGTGACTATGAAGAAGTTGAATTCACGTCGGGTGAGCCAACCATTAGTGAAACCTTCATCCATCAATGCTTTTATCATCTGTTTTAAAGTATTGGTGGGATTAGTAGGCAACTTGGAATACGTTTGTGTATCTTGCAAATGCGATTGTAATTGTCTCGTATAATCCTCAGTCTTTTGAAGTACCAGGGCTCCCCCTTTGTCTGCCCTGCGAAAGGTAATTGCCGGGTCATTAGATAAAGATTTCAACACCACCCTAGATTCACGAGTGAGGTTAGAATGACGACATGATGGTCGAGTTTCCATCAATGAAAGATCGCGCATCACTAATGATTGAAAAGTCCTTATTACCGAGTCTGGCACTGCTTCAGGCGGGAGCCAGCGCGATTTAGGTTTCACAACAGAAACATCTATAGAAGAAGGTTTATCTGAAAAAAACTGAATAATCCTTAGCTTATGAAAAAATTGAAATAATTTCACCCGCATGGCAAATGGATCGTAAGCTGGTGTAGGAACGAAGGAAAAACCATAATTTAATAAATTTTCTTGTACCGGAGTCAATGTTTGCCCCGTTAGGTTTACTGTTATAGAGGAGTCTGTTGACGAGCACGCTGTCGAGTGTAAGGAGGTTCCCAATCGGTTTGTTGGTGAGACCCCCATGTTCGACGTCCCCGACCTGTCCGAAAATCCTGACGCCCTCGGGTATTATCCGTACGGGGATGGTGAGGCTCGTTAGAAGTGGTGCTATCGTCCGTGTCATCAGAGGAAACCTCGAATGTCACTCGTTTAGACACGGGTTCATCTTTCTCATACATCCAATAGTAAACCTTTTTCTCTTCATAATCAGTTTTGTCGCGTAAAAACTTCTTGTGTTTCAAAGACTTTAAATAATCGAAAAAACTTTTCATCTGGCGGTCAATTTCCTCCAAACGTGACTTGAATGGATCTTCTTTGATCTAATTGCCCTAATCTTAGAACGTACCATCCAAGAGGAGGACACCATTCAGAAACAGATAGATGAGGCCCAGGCTGCCCTGAAGGAATCTTTGGACCCTCGTGGGGGCAACCGGGAAGCTAAACTTCAACATCTAGAACAACGTTGGATTTTCATCCTGGACTCTGTGACCCCGAATGGTCTCAGCCGTGAAATTGAATGGGAAAGCATGTTGCTGTAATCACTATGAACCAATCAGGACAGGGATTCCCTCTTTGTGGGAAGGTCCCTGTTTCCTGATTGGCAGGTTCCCTCTTGATATATGCTAGAAAGGAGACGCCATCTTTAAATGAAAAATCCTGGCCGCAGAGACGGCATTTCTAAGCTACAGTTGCCGTTTATCATCTGGTTTGGAAGGCACTTGAGACAGGGTCCTTCCCGAAACGTGCACGTCGTGCTAAATTTCCATGACGTTAGAGCAACTGCAGGATTTGCGACATTGCTAAAGAGCATCGTTACACAGATGAACAGATAAGTGTTTGTTAAACAGTTTGGGAAACCTTTAACCTTGAATAAAAGAAGTTTGTCGACTGGAGGGGGCTGGCTGTTCAGTTCTAGCCCTCCCTCGACATGCTCCGACAAAAAAATATAACATAGGGTATAACGAAGTTGCACTCTGGTTAGGACAAGTTTGTGAGGGATTGGGTGTTTTTTGGGGGGATTTCACGTGGGAAAAAGAGAGGGCAAGAGAGCAGATAGAAGCAAATATCGCCATTTTGTTATACAACACTGCCTAATAGATGTTTGGAGATTGCAACACCCCCGGAAAAGACAGTTCTCATACTTTTCCCCAGTGCATGGTTCATATTCCTGAATTGATGCCATTTGGATAACCAAGGAGGTGGTGGAAAGAATTAAAGGGGCGGAGATGGATTCTATAACATGGTCTGACCACGCTTTAGTGGAAATCAGATTGGAATGGAGGGGGAGAAGAAGGGTTTACAATTCTGGAGATTGAATGAATCTCTATTAGAAGATGCAAAGGTAAGAGATGAAATAGAGCGGGAAACAAGAGCATATTTTAAGTGGAATGATAATGGGGAGGTGGCGTGGGGGGTGTTTGGGATGAATATAAGGCAGTAGTGAGAGGGGTTCTGCTTAAATGGGGGGCTCATAAAAAGAAGGAATGGGAAAAAAGGGATAGGGAATTGAGAGAAAGATTAATGAAACTGGAAGAATTAGATGCGCTAGACAGAAAAGGGATTTATAGGGGACAAGTATTGGCCATGCGAGCGCAACTCATTGCTATGCAGGCCGAAATTATACGGTACCGCATGCAGCTTTTGAGCTTTTTCTAAAGATGGGAATATTAGAGAGGCTTTTAAGAGCTTTTATCAATCGTTATGTGAGGCAAGAACCCCCCCCCCCTCCCCAGAGGTGGATAGGATACGAAGCTACTTAGACTCCATACAGCTATCAAAATTGGACAAGGAGGAACAAAATGATTTAAATAGAGCCATAAAAGAGGAGGAAATTTCGAAAACAATAAAGCAGTTGAAAGTAGATAAGGCTCCGGGATTAGATGGGTTTACGGCGAGGTTTTATAGAAGGTTTGGAGAGTTATAAATCAAGCCCCTAGTGAGGTTGTTCAACCTACCAAGGGAGGGAGGCTTGCTAGCAAGTACTATGGGGTGGGCAGGTATAACAGTAATACACAATGCAGGAAAGGATCTGCAAAAATGCTCATCATATAGACCTATTTCATTACTGAACCTAGACGCTAAATTATTGGCTAAAATATTGGCTACATGTTTAAATAGGGTAATAGGGAAACTGATACATCAACATCAAGCAGGATTTATACCAGGTAGGTAGGTAGCTGATAATATTCGTAAGACATTAAATACAATTTGGGCAATTGAAAAAAGCAAGGAAGAGGTTTTATTGTTATCTTTGGATGCAGAAAAGGCCTTTGACCAAGTATCTTGGCCTTTTCTATTTCAGGTAATGGAAAGAATGGGGTTGGGTGGAGAATTCATGAGTTGGATACAAGCACTATACCATAACCCAAAAGCGTGCGTTAGGGTCAATGGAGCAAATTCAAAATTTTTCGAGCAAGGTAGGGGGACAAGGCAGGGATGCCCTTTGTCGCCTCTGCTATTTGCGCTTTCTGTGGAGCCTTTGGCAGAAAGGGTAAGAGAAAGGGAAGATTTGAAGGGAATAGTGGTGGTAAAGACAGAATATAGAATATCTATGTTCGCGGATGATATTATTATGAGTGTGACTAGACCGAGGTTCACTTTATCAATATTTTAGTGGGAATTAGAAGAATATGGCAGACTATCGGAATTTACCATTAACTGGGTAAAATACGAAATATTAAATTTGTCAATAACAAAGGATGAGCAGGAAATCATACAAAAGAAATACCATTCAGGTGGGCGTGGGGGTTGATTCGGTATTTAGGGATCCACATAAGTAATAGGTTGGAATCACTATATGACTTAAATTATTTAAAGCTCTTTGGGCAAGTGGAGAGTTGATTACATGGGTGAGGGCAAGGTTATCTCTCCTGGTTTGGACGTATAGCAGTCATAAAAATTATGTTATTGCCTATATTTCTATTCCTGTTTCAAACGTTGCCAATACAAGTGCCACAGAGAAAGTTAAAGCTAATGCAGAGAATTATCAATCGATTTATCTGGCAAAATAGGAGTCCCAGGGTAGCTTTTTCAGTTATACAGAGAGCAAAGGGGGAAGGGGGATTGGGGGTCCCCAATTTCAGAAAATATTATGCGGCAGCACAGTTGAAAATGATCTATGATTGGCAACGAGAGAAACAGAAACAATGGGTCCAAATGGAAGAAGACTCAGTAAGGGGAATGGGAATGGAGAGGATAGTATGGAAGGGCAGTAAAGCTGCGGAAGTGATCACATTAAACCCCCTAATAGCACATAGCGTGAAGGTGTGGAAGCAGAATAGGAAAATATTAATACAAGATAAGGAATATTCACAAGGGATGACATTAATGGCATGCTTTGAGAGGGGGCAGGGGCCAGGGATGAGTGTATTGAGAAGATGGGCAAATTCGGGGCTCACCCATATTGCCCAAATAGTGGATAAAGAGGGGGTAAGAGAGTTTGAGGGGATTAAGGATGTATATGGGCTAACAAGCAATGTAGCTATATCCAGATTTGCCACTTTTTGCGACAGCCAACGGTATGGAAGGATTTAAGGGGGATCAGGGGGTCATTCGAGGCCCTGATATCAGGACAGCTAGGTCAAAAGGGAGCCCTATTTAAGATATATAAAGGTTTAATGGAGGGAGGAGTGAGTAAATTAGAGTTCATGAAGAAATGGGAGGACGATTTAGGGAGGCGATGGAGTGAAGAAGAGTGGGATAAGGTGATACAGACAGTGGCAGGCATATCGATTGCTACTCAGATCAAAGAAAACGCCTATAAAGTGTTATACAGATGGTATTGGATGCCAATTCGTAAAAAGCATGCAGGACAGGGGCAATCTGATTTGTGTTGGATGTCAAGAGAGAGGAGATATGCTACATATGTGGTGGATGTGTGGGAAGATCCAAAAATATTGGGATAGGGTGTTAGATATAATATACGAGATGGCAGGACACAGATTGCAGAGGAAACCAGAAATCTGTTTATTGCATCAGTTAGAGGAGACCATATCAGAGAGGGATAAGGGGGTATTACATCATTGCATCGTAGCAGCATGATGTGAGATAGCAAAATGTTGGACAGGGGTGTCTATACCGCAGAGTGAAGGCTTCATTAGAAGAATGACAGAACTGTGTTTGATGCATCGACTGATGAAGCTGAAGCAAGGGAAAGGAGAGAGGAGTGTAGAACATTGGAAGAGGGTATGGGGTTGGCTGCAGGACTGGGGAGGGGGAATAAAGAAGGGAGGGTTTCAGGCAAAGAGTGTTATTAATATGATGTTATGTTTCTGTAATCACTAGAATTTTTAAATATATTTGAGATAAATATGCAAAGCTTAACGAGATTGCATAATAATATCTAGAAGATGGGGAGTATAGAGATGGGAGGGGAGGGAAGGGAAGGGGGAAGGGAAGTGAAAGGAAGGGGGAGGGGAAGGGGAGGGGAAGCTGAGGAATAGGTAACAGGGTAGATGTTAAAGTCGGAGGCGAGGATAGTATATAGAGAGGAGTTAATGTTACAAAAATTGTAAATTGCGAAGGCTGATGATGTTTGTTATATATCTTTGGAAAATACCAATAAAAAGTTAAATGGGGGAAAAAATACATTTTGCACTACCTTGTTACCTGAGTATGAGAAGATAGCTTGTGGTCCAAAAATAACCCGAAATAGGTAACTTTATCCCACAAACAACATGCAAAACTAAACAAAACAAATAGCCTGCACACTCCTAAAAAATATGGGAATGAGAATTTGCACACTGCTGCCAGTTTTATAATGACCCATAGACACGTATGTTGCTTTTATAAAATAGGTATAAAACAGGTGACTGTTTGAAACTTTAACATCAATCCCCAATAAACAATAAAAGCAAAGATGATTTTGGGAAGAACAAGTAATTGAAACTTTGGAAAATATTTCTGGCATCTTAAAATGCCCATTTCATAGACGGAATGATTGACAGCTTTTGTATGTAGTTGACAAACAGAATTTCCCCCCATAATACTCCTGTTCCCAGTATGGATGGACTGGAAATGCCTAGCCATCTAAAATATTAAATTCTTGCAGTATTAGAAGATTATCACCTATTTTAACAAAACATGTACAGATTTGTCATGAAATGGAGGAACTTGTTTATTAATGCTTAGCATGCCCCAATGGCGTTAACTCAAGCTATCTGATGCCATGGCCCATTATATTCCTAGGGCACGGTGGCAGACAGTGCATGCTAATGCCTGTTCCTGCAAGCTGAATGTGAGTAAACAGGTCCCTAAGTTTCTTACAGATGAATCTGAAACAAGAGTTGTACAAATACTATCATGGCCTTAAAAGAACACTAGAGGGGGATATTTTCCTACATTACATGCTCTGGAGAGCAGCATGAGGAAGGGAAACTTGGAAAGTTGAGCAAATGAAATCTATACAACATTTTAATTCTTGGTTATACTGTCACAAATTGTTCCTCTGAATTTCTCTCTGTATGAACGCATACATCAATGTTGTCATTTTATAAGAGGACATATACTTTTAGGCACCAAGTTCATGCCTGAGGATTGTTTTAGTCATTAATGTGCGTCCATCACCACATAGGAGTGTTAATGATTGTTTATAAAATGCCGACCAGCAGATTGTTTAATGGCATGCACTTCATCAGTGGGTGTGTGCATGGGCAGAGGACCCCAGTGTGTGCTATGATGCGCTAGCGTCTGGCGTGCGGTATGTGGGGAGCATCATGGCTTTAAAGCTCCTGTTGCTATGCTTGAAATAAAAGTCCGTACCGCTGTAGATACCAATTTCCAACTGCTGGTTTCAAAAGTCTTTAAAGCCTCTAGGTGTGTCCCAGCCAGGTGTACCCAAACATAAATCAAAAATAACAATAAAAACAGCAACCAACCTCCCCACTCACACCCTCCTCCCTCCTGCAGGCTCTGGTTAAAGCTTGCAAAGTGACAAAGCAGATGTTCTGGATTAAATGTCCCAGAATGCACTTGGATGGATCTTCTAAAATCTCCCCCATAATTTATAAAACACATGCACAGATGAGGACAATATCTGAATTCAAAAAAGCATGGGACAAACACAGAGGATCTTTAAAGGAAAAAAGGGGACTGTAGTGGTTGATATGGAAAGACGGACTAGATAGGCCATGTGGTCTTTTTCTGTTGTCATGTTTCTATGTTTTTATATTTTATCTGCTAACATTTATGTTCGCTCTAGAGGTGTAAATGTCAGTAGGCATTACTTCTGTAGGATTTGTGCTAGTATTTTATTAGGCACATAGGGTCCTTTTACTAAAGGGCATTAGCTGGTAGTTTGGGTTCTGGCATGTGCTAAAGGTGTGCTGGAACACGTGTAGACAGCTTGCATAGTGCTGCCGGAGCTTGGTGCTAACTGTCCATGGCACTTTAAGGGAGCAAGCGGGCAGGTTAGGGGCAGAGAGTGGATGGTGTGAGGACTTTGCACCATGCTATTTTCATGTTGCGTTAGGCCAGGGTGCTCCATATTAACTGCTGGGAACAAGCTTTCAGTGCTCCCGATAGTTAGCCTGCATGGTGTTGCACCTAAAGTGCTATGATTTTGGCATTATTGGCACATTGGGTGCAACACCATAGCACCCTTTAGTAAAGGGCTCCATACGCACCCATGTGCCATTATACTGTAAAATGGACTAAGAATAGGCACTTCTCCAGCTCCGAATCTAGACTTTCTGTTATAAAATTGCCCTTAAGAGTCATTTAATAACAGGGTACTTAGGCAGCTAAGGCATATAGGTGCATTTGTTGTATCTATTTTCTAAAGACAGCATATATACTTAGCTGTCATTATAAAATTGCCTCACTATAAACTCCTGCACTGAGCCTCCTGCAAGAGAAAGGTGTCGCAACTAGAGCCACTTCTAGGAAACACCATTGACCATGAGAGTGTGTTTTCACCCATTACAGCTCCTTTCCCTTTGGTTTGAGCACTCTGGTACCAGGGAGCAGCCAGGGCTTGAAGCGGAGGGAAGTGGACAATGGATTCCACGCAGGAGAAGAACCAGGCTTAGCACAGAATCCAAACAGTAGGCGGAGGTAAAGTCCAGGAACAGACAAAGCTTAACTGGGCATAGAACCAGAGGTAACATCCGGGAAAAGGCAGAGATGAGGCCAGGCAGCAAAGGTTCAATATTGCAAAGCAAGCAGAGGTCACATACCAGGAATAAGAGAACAAAGTACTCATTGGTCCTGTGAAAAACCTATCCGAGGACAGAGAATACTAGGGATGCCAGAGTATAAATATCTGAGGAGAATCAATCAGTTGCAGCCTTCTTCAAGGTACAATCAGTCTAGGGGATCTTAGGAGGAAACAATCAGCTGGTGCCACCTCAAAAGATGTGGCCAGGCAGTAGGATAAAAGCAGAAAGAGACCCTGGCTCACTTCTTACCTGGTTCCTATGAGGTAAGTATGTGACAAAGGGTAATGTCAGGTGAAGATTTCAGGAAAATATCAGTCTGGGGGATTTTTTTTTTAATATACTAGCTCATAAGGTATCAAATGGCACTGAGAGCCTACAACCCTCTGATCTATATCAATAAACCTTTTCCTATCTTATGGTTAGATCAGACATTCCTTCCATTGCCAGGAAAATTGTGAAATATGAAACTCTAAAAAAAATCAGCACATCAGTAGCAAAGCTGCTCTGTCAAATCATGACTAACTCCAGAGCTCCCTTCAGACCTGCGTAGAAAAGGCAGCACTGCAAAAAATATTCCAAGCCTTAGGACACCAATAGTCCTAGCAGAATAACCTGACTACTACAGAGTCCTGCACAAACTATATGTCATTAGAATCCTTCACCTGGCTTGTTCACACATGCAGAACACAGACCAACCCAACCCAGAATAAGGGCCCACAATTTAAAATGTACAAATGGTAACTGAAGATGCCAGATTTTGTATGTAATGCAAAGCTTGATAAACACAAACAAATGCATTTTCTTCTGAATTGAGCAAAACACAAAGATGTAAGAGGTGCACGTTGCCAAAGCTGGTATATTTTAAACACCAAAATCAAAATCAAAAGATTTGTTCTACCTTTGTCATCTGAACATTATTTTTCTAATTACTTTGGACCTGGTCACACCTTTTCTTCATCAGTCTTTGTAAACTCCTTTTCCAGGGTCTACTTTTCATTTTCCAGTTTATTCTCTCTTTTCCTCCCCTACATCTGACATTGATCTTTCACTTTTCATTGCATTTGTTCTATTTCTCTTTTCAGACTCTACCTGTCTTTTCTCTCTGTCTACTCATAGTCCTAGTCAGCACCACACTGATTCTCTCCAGGCTTCCTTTCATTATCTCCCCCTTCCAATCATTTCTTTTCCTCCCCAGTTATTATCTGCTTATCTCTCCCTTTTTGCGAGATCCCCTTCCTATCTTTGATTTTATGTTTCCATCGTCCCTATCGCACCTCATCATATCTTATCCATATTTTTCCCTCCCACTTCTCTATGGATAGAAATTTCATGTAAAAAGGGGAAAGGAATGGCAGTGGGGGTATACTACCATCCACATGGACAGAATAAACAGATAGATGTTGAAATGCTAACAAATTAGGGAAGCTAGCAAAGTTTATAACACAGTAATGATGTGAGAATTCAATTACTGCAGTATTGACTGGATCAATGTCACATGCTAGGAAGATAAAGTTTCTAGAATAAATGACTGCTTCATACAGCAGCTGGTTCAGGAACCAACATGTAGAGATAGTATTTTAGACCTGTCTTCAGTGGAATGCAGGTTTAAAGTTCACCTCTTCGCTGCTGCTTTTGGATCTTGACGCACCTGATCTCCTTTTCCTTCCCCCTGTTTTACCCCTGCTTACGCCTTCTGTCTTGACTAGATTGTAAGCTCTGATGAGCAGGGACTGTCTCTTACATGTCTGTACAGCGCTGCGTATGACTGGTAGTGCTATAAAAATGCTCAGTAGTAGTAGTAGTAGTAGGATCTAGTGTGAGAAGTAACTATTTTGGTGTGACTTGGCAATAGCAATCATAACATGATCGCATTTGACTTAATGCGATCATGGGAGGAGTAGCCTAGTGGTTGGGGCAAGGTACTTCAGGCTGGAAGGCCGGGGGTTCAAATCCCACTAGAGGACAGCAACCTTGGGCCGGAAGGACTGGGGTTTCTAGTCCCACAGATGCTCCTTGTGGTCTTGGGCAAGCCACTTAACCCTCCATTGCCCATGTTCCCTGTAAGTATTACTGTATGTGTCTCATCTCCCCATGTGTTAAATGTATCCCCCAATTGTGTTGTGACTGCTTTGATTGAAGGATAAGGTGGTATACAAAAAACGTCTAAATAAAATAAATAAATAAAATAAAAAATAATAAATGGAGGGGAAATAGCCAGGAAATTGACTGCACTAGCATTTAACTTTAAAAAAGGAGACTATGATAAAATGACAAAAATGGTCAAGAAAAAACTAAAAGGAGCGAATGCAAAGGTTGAGTTTACCTAAGGCCTGGACGTTATTTAAAAATACTATCTTGGAATCCCAGACCAGATATATTCCATGCTTTAAAAAAGGTGAAAGGAAGGCCAAATGACAGCCAGCATGGCTTAAATGTGAGGTCAGAGAAGCTGTTATAGCTAAGAGAATCTTTCAGAAAATGGAAAAAAGTCAAATGACAAAATCAGGAAAAAGTGTAAGTACTGGCAAGTTAAATGCAAGGCATTAATAAGGCAGGCAAAGAGAACATTTGAAAAGAAGCTTGCCATGGAAACAAAAGCACATAATAAATATTTTTCAAATGTATTCATAGAAAAATACCTGTGAGAGAGTCAGTTGGACCATTAGATGGTGAATGGAAGAAGGTGCACTGAGAGAGAATAAGGCCATAGCGGAGAAACTGAATGAATTTTTTGTTTCACTCTTTACTGAAGAAGATGTAGGAAACGTACCCATGCCAGAAATGATATTTAAAGATGATGTATCAGAGGACTTGAAACGAGTCTCAATAAATTGGGAAATTTAATACAACTAATTAATAAACTAAAGAGCAGCAAATCACCTGGGCCAGATAGTATTTATCACAGGATGCTGAAAGAACAGAAATATGAGATTATAGAACTATTTGTAATCTGTGCTATATTATTAAAATCATCTGTAATATCTGAAGATTGGAGAGTTGCCAATGTAATGCCAAATTTTAAAAAGGGTTCCAGGGATGATCCAGGAAAGTACAGACCAGTGAGCCTAATATCAGTACCAAGCAAATAGTAGGAACCATTATAAAAAACAAAATTACTGAACATGTAGACAGTCATGGTTTAATGAGAGAAAGCAAACATGGATTTAGCCAAGGAAAGTCTCGTCTCAGAAATCTTATATATTTTTTTTGAAGGTGTGAATAAAGAGGTAGATAAAGATGAACCAGTTGATATAGTCTATGTGGATTTTCAGAAAGCCTTTGGCAAAGCCCTCATGTGAGACTCTTGAATTTAAAAGGCATGAGATAGGAGGCAATGCACTATTGTTAATTAGGAATTTTCTCAGTGGAGAAAGGTGAAAAGTGGAGTACCCCAGGGATCTGTGCTGGGCCCGCTGCTTTTTAACATACTTATAAATGACCTAGAAATGGGAACAACAAGTGAGGTGATAAAATTTGCAGATGATTCCAAATTATTCAAAGTTGTTAAAACACAAGAAGATTGTAAAAAATTGTAAGAGAATCTTAATACATTGAGAGACAAGGGGGCATGTTTACTAAACATTCCTAACGTGCGGGGCCACGGTAGTGTGCCTGTGCCATATAAGGAGTGGGCGGTCCAGGCAAAAAAAGGAAAAAAAAAGACCGTATGTGTGCACGTCGCGTTAATGTGCGGGGCCCACATTAGCACGTGGAAAGGCTAAGTGGGGCGCAGCTGGGCACATGTAGGAACAGAGCTGTAGCACAACAGTGAAGACAATAACCAATGGTGCAGGGGCCACGGGTTCAATCCCCCAGTGTGTGCAGCCCAAAAAGGCTGGCTGAGGCACCACCTTGAATGTGGAAATGTGTGTCAGGAGGCAAAATAATTTTGGGGCGGCATAAGGCGGCGCACTGTTCATTTTGGGGTGGCATAAGGCAGCGCACTGTTCATTGTGGGGCGGCATAAGGCGGCGCACTGTTCATTGTGGAGCGACATAAGGCGGCGCACTGTTCATTGTGGGGCGGCATAAGGCGGCGCACTGTTCATATTGGGGCGGCATAAGGCGGCGCACTGTTCATTGTGGGGCAGCATAAGGTGGCGCACTGTTCATTGTGGGCAGCAGGATGCAGCGCGCTGATGGCCACAAGGCGGCGCGCTGATGCTAAAGCAAAGGAACACAGCCACAGCACAATGGTTAAAACACTGACCAATGGTGCAGGGACCAGGGGTTCAATCCCTCACAATGCCCATTGAAAAAGGCTAGCTGAGGCAGTATATTTTATGTTGTGGAGTGCTTTAGGAGGCTTTTTAATTCTATTTTGTGATAACTACTAGCAAACGCACTCTCACAGCATGTTAACATAAGGCGGACCATAAGGCACATGTTACAGTGCACCATCCGCCAAGGCACCCTAGAATGTCCCCTATAGGGCAGCATGTATGTTGCGACACAGGATAATGTATAGTGCACCCTATATGGATGACAACCATAAAGTGCCCTATAGGGCACCCAATAAAGCACCCTCAGAGGCACCTTATGGGTACAGTACGCTGAGGGTGTTATTGCAGGCATCAACATATGTACAGTAAATGTAAAAAATGCTTTGGAAAACCCTATCACAGAACCCCACTGTGAGTATGAACCCATGACCTCTGGCTGCACAGGCAGTGGCATAACCATTGGGCTACACCTCTATAGCTGTAAGCAAGCTCCTGCCTGGCTGCAGATAGCCTGCACGTCACATCACAGACAGTCTGCTGGTGTAAACAGGATAGGGTTAGGCCACCCGTACCCATGATGCACTGCACATGCAAATAAGCTGTCCACAGATGCACACAAGATGGGAACTGAACCCCTAAAGCTACCCGGCCTGGTAGGGGGAGGTGTCCTTGTGCACCCACACAGCACCTCGGCCTGGTAGGGTGTCCTGAGTGGGTGTACAAATGGCAAAGAGTAGCTAAACACCATCACATTGTGCGGTTACTATGCCCACCCTGAGTGTGTGATGATGCGCCCAGGACCAGGTGCACAACACCTTGCATGGCTGAATGCGGCCATGCCAGAGCTCCAAAGGAGCAATAACCTGTGAAATAGGTAGGTGCTGCATAAACATCTTGGAGATCGCTGTCTGCCAGTTAGTGGAACCCCACCAACCAACCAACCCCCCCCCCCCCCCCCCATATGGACAAAACAGGGTCTCCCACCAACAGATCCCCATACTATCTTTTTCCTCCAGCAGTCCAAGCAGCTCCACACACATCCATAACACAATATCAGACAGACATTAGGCCTGGATATTCATAGATGCACCCCACCACTATCTGATATTCTCCTGCAGCAAGCCATCAGCCACTGCACCCTGCAAGGCACTCCATCAAGACACATACCATCTGTGCTCAGTCTGCTGGTTGATCCTGATGGAAATGCATGCACCCACAACTGGGGTGGCAGCACACACAAGCAGATAAGTCAGTGAAAAGACCCCAACAGGAAACCCATATATATCACATGAGAGAAACACAATACAGCACTATGGGTGTGCCTAGCCATGCTGCCATCACTGCACACTCAGGGTGAGAGTGATCCCCCAGCAGCACATACAGAGGTCCCCCTGTCTGTGTAGGTGGTGGCCGGGCACTACCATGTCCCTGCCAGTGCCCTATGCCCTGTGCAGCTGCATCCTGGTCAGCCCACCCTGTCTGAGATATACCCATGGTCCCTTGCTACTCATTATGCACATTAGCAGGCCAATACTGGCAACAGTGCTGGCAGTGTGGGCTGTGGAAGGGGCTTGCAGCCAGCACCCACTGTATAGACAGACACACACTTCCACACCTATGCCAGCATTGAGGAGGTAATTAGCCTACTATTGCCTACTATTGAGGAGGTAATTAGCCTTGGCCACCAAACCTGTCCTAGGCACGGCAAGGCATGGATATGGTACGCAGTACTGCTGGGGGTCACTCCCCCGGGTGGTAAACACCGTCAGAGGCCAGTCCTGGAGCACGCCCCGCAAACACCTAACAGATTGTTCTGATGGGGTCAACTAGCAGTATGTGCGTAACGTATGGATATCTATCTGCCAGTACTCCTAGCAAACGTCTCAGAGCTGTGTACCGTATACCTCAGGTGTAGGGTGACATTGCTAAGGTATGCAGGTGCTAGTATTGGGAGATGCAGCAGGGTCCACTGTTCTGCCTCTCCAGGAGACATTGGCCAATGGGGCCTGTGGGTGTGGGTGTGTCTGCCCCTGTTGGCTGCTGCTTTACGGCAGAGATTCCCAACCCCAGTCCAGGTCTGCATCACACTGTTCGTGTTTTCCTGCTGTCCCTCATGAATATGCATGAGCTACATCTACATTGCATGGGGGTGGTGCATAGATATACAGCACAGGCATTTGTATGAGTGGCAGCATGGAACCTGACTGGTGTGTGGCACACCAGGAATGCATTTGGGAGAGTCTGCTCTAGGTACTGCCCCTGTTCATGGTGTCTGTGCTCAGTGGGGTAAAAGATAGACGTATTACCATTGCATATGTCCTCGACACAAAAGGTGTGTCCTTACTATCACTGTGTAGGTGTGGGAAAAATATGTGGCTAGGATTGGTGGAAGCCCCAGCTGGGCTTTGAACCTGTGACCTTCTGTTCTTGCATGCACTGTCTGTGTGCACTGCACCACCGTGTAGCCGCAGAGTGGCTGGTTTCCCTGGAACATCCATGACTGTGGATCCGGCAGGGCCTGTCTGTTGCAGTGGACTGTGCCAGCCTGCACATGGCTAGGCCTCTGTCTTCTGTGGCTAGCAGCCACTGCCCCCTGCACCACATGTACTCGTCCGCCAACATGCTGGCATGAGCTTCTCTCAGAAACAGCAGATGACCAGATTGCAATGTGGCAGTACGGAACTGCATTTGGGGGATTTGGCTGTAGGTAATGCCCATTGTTGTGTTTTTGCAGTGTTGTGTAAAATATGGGTATTTTCCCCATGCTTATGTTCCCTGCAATACAGGGGTGTCTGTGCTATCTTTGTTTAGTGGTGGGTAAAATATAGGGGCTGGGCTGGCATGTGCCCCAGCTGGGGTTTGAACCTCTGACCCTAGAAATACTGGCTCTGTCCGCTGCACCACACTATGGCCACAGAGATAATGCAGCCCCTGGAGGTAGTATACCTGGCAGGATGGAGTCACAAACCCTGCTCTACGCATTTTTACTGTGGGCACATGCACTCTGTCTGGTGACAAACGTGCACATAAACCCCGGAAATGACCACAGACACTGGGGGACAATATATCACCACGCTGGGCAAAAGTGATATTAATGGGCAACCATAGCAAACACTCCCAGGAAAGCTCTAAAAAGGACATTTGTTTTGGATGAGTCTCCGCTCCGAAGACCTTTCCAATATTCATTTCTTCTTTCTGGAGCTTTCCTGGGTGTGTTTTCTATATTTGCCCATTACTATAACTGTTCCCCAGCTGCATTACTATTTGTGATATTTTTGTTGTGGTCACTTTCTATTTTTATTTTCACTTTTGTGCTGTGCACATGTATCACACTGCTCACGTTTTGCAGGTTTCCCCGATTTTGCTGTACATTGCTGACGGAAATGGTTTCTCTTCCCTTTAAATGCCCTCTACCCCGAGTGTTTCACTCGCGGTAGTTTTGCTTTGGGATTCGGCCCCGATAATGTGCGGGGACCCTCTCCCCTCCCCTTCCCCGCCCATTAAACCCGTCTCTCCGCCCCTCAGGAACCTTCCTCCGCCCTCCGTTAGCCGTTCCACGCCTCTATCGGACATTTGCGGGCCCGTACTTGTGCGGGGCCCGTTATTGTGCCGCGCACCTGTGCGGGGGTGACACGCACGATTGCGGGGCGTTTAAGCACTCTTAAGTACCACTTTTAGTGCGCTATTTTGCGGCGCGCAAATTAGCGGTTTTTAGTAAACATACCCCTAGGTGTACAAATGGCTGATGCTATTTAATGTGAATAAATGCAAAGTTGTACACGTGGAGGCCTATTCACAGCTGGACATCCAGCTCCTTGTGCGGCCAGAATCAGGGCATACAGCAGTAGAACTGATTCTGTTCTACCCCCACAGGATCAGAATCGGGTCTGCCAGCCTGGATGTGCAGGCCAGCCCTGATTCTGGTTGGCCGCATGCCCAGCCGCATAGTGTGCTAACTCAGCTTGGCTCCGTAATGGAGCTGCAGTGCCATTGCATCCTTTTGCCATGGCACTGTGGCTCCATTATGGAGCTGAAAACGCTGCCCACTGCTGAGATTGTCCTTTCCCCACAGCCAGACCCCTGATCTGGCCTCCCATGGCCAGGGTCCACCTCCGGGTAACCTCCTCCTCGCCTCCCAGTTCTATTCCCCCTGGCTGCTGCTGCAACCCCGCAAAGCCCAGATGTACAGGGCCAACCTCAAAATCAGCCCTGTATGTCCAGGATGACGGCTTGCCCACGCATCGCCCTTAGTCCGCCCACCCTCTCCTGCCCCATCTAAAGCTTCCTTTACAACTCCACTGTTCATTCAGTGAACCTTATACAGGAACGAATAGAGGGGATGTATGTCCAGGCAGGGTGTACATCCCCGCTATTCATGCCTTGGAATAGATCCCTTAGGGAAGAACAACCTAAACTACAGTTACACAATGCAGGGTTCCACATTGGGAACCACCACTGAAGAAAAAAAATGTAGTCATCTTAATGGATAATACATTGAAACCCTCTACCTAGTGTGCACGGTGGCCAAGAGAGCAAATACAATGCTAGGAATCATAAGGAAAAGAATGGAGAATAAAACAAAGGACATTTTAATGCCTCTGTATCGCTCCATGGTGTGACCACATCTTGAATACTGTGTGCAGTTCTAGTCACCATATCTTAAAAAAGGATGTAACGAAATTAAAAAAAGGTACAGAGAAGAGCAAGCAAAATGGTACAGGTGATGGAAGGATACCTCTATGAGGAAAAGCTTAAGGTTAGGGCTCTTCAGCTTGGAAAAGAGATGGCTGAAGGAAGATATGATAGAGATCTATAAATTAATGAATGGAGTAAAACGGGTAAATATAGATTGGTTGTTTACGCCTTCAAAAAGTAGCACATTTAAGACTAATTGGAGAAAATATTTTTTCACTCAATGTAATCAAATCTGGAATGCATGACCAGAGGATTTAGTAAAAGTTGTTAGTGTAGCTGGATTTAAAAGAGGTTTGGACAAGTTCTTGGAGGAAAACTCTATAAACCATTATTAAAGAGGATTGGGGAAATCCACCTCTTACTCATTGGATAAGCAATATGGAATCTGGATACCATTTGGGAACCTGACAGATACTTGTGACCTGGATTGGCCACTATTGGAAACAGAATACTGGGCTTGATGGGCCCTTTGTCTGACCCAAAAGGGCATATCTTATGTTCTTAATCTCTAGTGTTTACCCTTTATCTACTTACTAGCTTTTCATCTTCCACTGTTTACCCTTCTCAGTCCCTCTTACAGTTTACATTTACTTGTTATACTGCCTTTTCCTGAACAAATGCAACCGGTTTACAATCAGAAAATGGAACAAATAATGAAAGAAACTCCAAATATTGATAGAGCAAGAAAGGACAGATAGAAAGAAGGAAAGAAAAAATAAATAAATGTACATTCCACATTCAAATTTCAAGAAGTAATCCATACTCATGGCCAGTAGTCGTCACACCTTCCTGATGTTGAGGAGGCCTGCCTATCTCGCTTCAGCCTGAATTTTCAAATGCCTGTTTAAACAAATATGATTTTAAGTCTGTCTAAAATTCATTATAGGAGTTGTGAAGGTGAAGATAAGGAAGAAGGCAGTTCTAGAACAAGGGGCTAGCAGAAAACAGCAGATTTCCTACTGGGTTCGTAGTGTATTTATTTTATTTATTTATTTAAAGTCTCTTCTATACCGCACTATTCAGCATCAGCGCGGTTTACATTGAACAAAGAATTTACACATTTCTGAATGTACTTTGTGTTTACATTTGAACAGGAAGAAATAACTTGGATAACAGGGGTAACTATTTACAAAGTGTGCCCTATTCCCCTTGTGTCCTCACTTTCCTCACCCTCTCAGTCATGATTCTCCACTCTGCCTTCCCACTGCAATCACTAAGTCCCTTCTCTATTCCCCATTGTAGCTGAATATTGATCCCTTAGTTACCATTTTACTATCCAATTTTCCCTTTATACCCTAGTCCCAATGGTAAGAGTCAATCAGATCGTAGGACATTCCAGTTCTTTTTGGCTATCAAATGAGTGGTTTTGCAGCCATACAGCATACACCTGGGCCTGAAGACAGATGGAGAATAATTTTATAAAACTTGCTAATCCAAAATCTTAATTAATTATTACAAATCTGAGTCATAAAACAAATCTATAACAGGTGGGGTAATGTTACAACAGATCACTGATGTGTGAAGCACCTATTTTTATCTTATTTTATAAGACACACAGATTTCCATGGGGGTAATTTTAAAAGTCTCAGACGTGATCTGGATGTCCTAAATGGCTTTTAAAGATATCTATAGGGACATGCACCACAAAAGGTTGTTTGAGACCCTTATTGGATCTAGTTGACATTCGTGAATGTTTGTACACGTTGTAGTTAATACTAACTTTTTATAGTGCATGTCTCTATAGATAATATATTGGCATATTTTAATTTTATCCAGGAATTTGATATGTTGTGTGATTGATTTACTTCTTGTTCATTTTTTGTGTATCATTTTTTTTCCATTTGATCATTTTATTAAGTATTTAGTATCATTACAAACATCACTTAACATGTATCAAACTACACATAACATTTATGTATCAAACTTCCCAGAAGCATTGTGTATCATTTTTAAAGACATCTCCCATGAGGTGTGGCAGAGGCATGTCTGCTTCATTTCAGAAACATTGGGGATGTCTGTAACCTTGCATGGGAACTTAAGAAAAAACAGAACCCCCAGTTGCTGACACTCTGGGTGAAGCAGCAGAAATTCCTTCTGTCTAGGCTGTGTTTCCTTAGATAAATCAGGACAAACACGAACTGTCAATCCTTTAAACAAAACAGTCTTCTTTCAAAAAAATAACTTCAAGAACCACTCTCAGTCAGTAGCAAGAGCAAATGTTACCAATAGGGTAGAGGGGGTAACAGGATCAGCTTCCGATGATTCCAAAATAGCAGACACATCTAAAGCGTCTGCCTGTTGAACCCCTGAAATTACGCAGCCCCCCCTGAATTTTCTTTGAGAGAGACAAATAATAAATCTTAGTCATAGGAGGATAGGACTAAAGTATCTGTCAAATACAATTTAAACATTTTCTATAGCACCTATACAAGATGACCTAGGAAAATTTATCACATGTAAATTAAGAAATCTAGCTGAATTTTCCAAAGTCTCCATTCTAAATTTAAGAGCCATAGAATCCTTACTTGAGGCCTCCACATGATTTTCCATAGATGAAACCTTTACTTGCAGTCTGCATGGACAAAATTTCTTCAGCGTATTTTTGTATCTCGAGAGAATTGCCTTGAGTCTAGTTGCCAAAGGCTGAACTTGAGACACTAAAGTTTTGCCAAGTTTCACTATTTATTTATTTTTTATTTAACAATTTTTTTATACCACCTTTGTCCAAAGTGGTTTACAGAGAACATAACAATTATATAAAAATTGTTTTTACATTAAACATGGTAAGTCAACTTGGAGATAAATATGGGGTTGTTTGACAGAAAGATAGACTATGCACACAGAAAAGCAGAACAGATAGTTTCCAGCGTACAGACTTCAGGGTGAGCCAGAGAAAAATCCACCGGACCTCCAGCTGCTCCAGTCCCACCACCTGGAGCACCTGAAAGTTGTAGCACCATCTCCAGGAACCTATTCATGGCCGAATCTACCGTTGCACCTCCACTGTACCTCCGCAGTGTCGGTATGCTGGAGAGCTGACCCAGAACAGGATCAGAATCCACCTCTTGCTTTCCACTAAGCCCTTGAATCATCCCCCTCACTAGAGCTGACTCACCAGGGGAGAAGCACTCCAACTGACTCTCAGGGCTAGACTCTAACAGCACTGCCTTGGAGGGTCTCCACCGACTCAATGGGGAGATGTCTGGAACCAAGCTGGATGCTGAGCCACCCGACTCCAGCGAACCTGCAGCAGGACTCTGTGCCACTACTGTTACTGCCTGATGCTGCTGAAACTGAACTACGTATACATCCAAAGGACCAGAAGAAACCATTTTAGCTTTCCTTTTCCCCATCTAGGAAACGCAGTCTAGGCAAACATGCCCATCTGTGGCCATCTTGGATTCCCTTTCCCTACTATCTATTTTCTATCTTTTAACCAGTTCCTGATTCACTATAGTACTCTGCCTCCAATCACATGATTTTTTAAATTTTGCCGAGTCTCTCATTAGGGACCTTGTCAAAGGCTTTCTGAAAATCCAGATACACTATATTGACCAGCTCACCTTTGTCTACCTGTTTATTCACATCTCAAACAATATAACAGATTAGTGAGACAAAACTTTTCTTGGCTAAATCAATCATGGCTTTCTCCAATTAAACAATGACTATCTACATGTTTAATATTTTTTTTCTTTACTATGGTTTCTACCATTTTGCCTGGTACTGATATCAGGCTCACTGGTCTGTTTCCCGGATCACCCTTAGAACCCTTTTTAAAAATTGGCGTTACATTGGCCATTCTCCAGTCTTCAGTTACTACAGATTTTAATGATAGTTCACAGATTACTAATAGTAGGTCTGCGATCTCTTATTTCAGTTCTTTCAACATCCTCGGATGTATACTATCCGGTCCAGGTTTGCTACTCTTCAGTTGTAATACATCTTCCCGGTTTATAGATATTTCTTTCATGTATGGGTAACTTCCCTACATCTTCTTCAGTAAAGACTGAAGCAAAGAATTTATTAATTCTCTCCGCTATGGCCGTGTTCTCCCTTAGCTTCCCCTGTACTCCTCTGTCATCTAATGGTCCAACTGACTCTCACAGGTTTCTTGCTACGCATGTACTTGAAAAAGGTTTTATTATGCATTTTTGCTTCCACGGTAAGCTTTTTTTCAAATTCTCTCTTTGCCTGCCTTATCAATGCCTTGCATCTAACTTGCTAGTTCTTATGCTGTTTCCTGTTTTTATCATTTGGATCCATTTTCCATTTCCTGAAAGATGCTTTTTTTTTTTGGCAACAACAGCTTCTCTGACTTCACTTTAAATTGTGCTGGCATTTTTTTGGCCTTCCTTCCACTTTTCTTAAAGCATGGACTACATCTGTTCTGCACGTCCAAGATCATATTTTTAAACAACGCTCATGCTTGATGGAAATCTTTAACCTTTGCAGCTACTCCTTTTATTTTTTCTTAGCTAGATTCCTCATTTTATCATAGTCTTCCTTTTCAAAGTTAAAAGGCAATACTGTGGATTTCCTTGCTGTCCTCCATCCATTTATTAAATCAAATGCAATCATACTCTGATCACTAATGCCAAGTGACCCAACACCCTTATCTCTTGCACCAGATCCTGAGTTCCACTAAGGACTAGGTCCAAAATAACTTCCCCTCTTGTTGGTTCATGAACCAATTGCTCCAAGAAGTAGTCATTTATTTCATCTAGAAACTTTATCTCCCTAGCATATCCTGATGTGACACTGATCCAGTCGATACCAGGGTAATTTAAATCACCCATTATTATTACTGTGTTGTAACTTTTATTAGCTTCCCTGATTTATTTTAGCATTTCATCTTCCATTTGTTCATTTGTACCATTGCCTTTCCCTTTTGACATGGAATTTCTATCCATAGATATTCTACAGAGTATTTTGTTTCCTGCAAAATGTTAATCCTGTGTAACTCAATGCCCTCCGTAACATAGAGCACAACCCCTCCACCAATTTGATCTACCCTATCATTGCAATATAATTTGTATCCAGGTATCACAGTGTCCCATTGGTTGTCTTCCTTCCACCAGGTCGCTTAGATGTCAATCATATCTAACCTTTCATTTAGTGCTGTATATTCTAGCTCTCCCATCTTATTTTTTAGACTTTTAGTATTTACATAGAGACATTTTAGAGGTTGTATTTTATTCATATTAATCTGGTTATTAGTTGATGGGGTACTTTTGGATCTTTCAGTTCTGTCTCCTCTGTACTTAAGGGCATCTGGGTTACTTTTATTTGGGTTTCCTCCATCAATTTTTCCCATGTGTCTCTTTCTGAAATGGTTCCTCCCACTGCACATGGAGGCGTATTATATGTATTTTAGAAATTGTTCCATGTTTAGCCTAAAATACTGGCACAATTGTAAAGGTGGTGACCTTGAAATCTCAATTCTGATCACTTCTTATCTAAAATGTGCCTTCAAATGTTTAATATCTATAAATATCTAATGAAGGTTTATCTGGGAGACCAAAATATTGTGAGATGAATTAGCTTGCTATGACATTTTCATTACCTGTGAGTGTTTTTCTATTTCAGTGACTGGAACAAAAGCAGTAATATTGCTCATACAAAAAAATTAAGGGCAAATAACTGCATCTTGAGAGAAGCACAAAGCTTTGACTTTCAGGATTTCAACAATAAATATTCATCAAATACATTTACATGCATTTGGCTTTATAAATCAGTGTATTTGGTTTGATAGCTCAGTGGATTTGCATATTTCAGTTATCCTGGAAATCAGACCTCTGCGACACTTCAGGATTATAATTGCCTATCTCTTATTAGACAAGCAGTACAGACAACTGCTATAGTAAGTTACAGATTGTCACTGTGCTGCATATAATAGATAAATACCAGATTTGCCCTCAGTGAAATTCCCCTACTTGTCGATAGATGGAACCAGAGTATAGCAAATATGCACACCCTTTAGGTATTCAACTTAAACACAGCACATTTTTTTTCCTGTTGAGAAAAGTTATTTTACTAACGGGTTGCAATTTGGCATCTGTCAATCTCTATCACTTACTAAACATGTCAGAACAGATCATCATGAAAACGAGAAAATGACAAGTGACTTTAAGAACAGAAAAGGGGAAAGGAACTTCTTTAATGTTTTCTAGGTCCTATAAAATAGATGAAGTAAAATGAAGATAAAAAAAATTTGATTGCATGTTTGTGTCTTTTTATGTAATGCAGATATACATAAATATATATTTGCATATAAATATATGAGAGAGAATAAAAAATGGGTAAGAAGCACTAAGTAATTTTTCCATAGGTATAAAAGGCACAGTTTTCAAGATCTGTGGAACATGTTTATTTTGGAGGTGAGTCAAAGCAAGTTATGTGAAGGCACATTTTAGAAAGGACATCTAGATGCAATCTGGGATATTTAGGTCAAAATGTCCCAACTATTGTGGGGGTGGTGACAATCAAGGTGGGCACATGGTAAGTGCCTTCTAAAACTGTTCTGTATCTTCCTTGAAAGATACATATTTGCATGAGCACTAAAACAGGTGCACATTTCAGCCCGATTTCAGCCCGTTTCAGCCCGATTTCAGAAACTTGTACGTGCCTGATATGGACAGCAGTGGCCGTAGTCTCATGACTGCCCTTACGACAATATTTTAGGATGGGGAAATCTATTCTATGCTGCATACGCGCCCCAGCCTGCCATTTTGCAAGTGAAGGCGTGCAGCAGCATGTCAACTACAAAATAAATGTCTTCATTTCCTATCATTTTTCTTTATAGGTGTGGAAAGTAATGAGGATATCAGAGTGCCATCTTCTCTACTTCTTCAAGGTGTTTTGGTGAAAGAATGAGCAGGAATAGACATGGACGTCAATCCCATGTCCTGGAGCAGGAATAGACATGGACGTCAATCCCAGTGGGTTGAAACATGCTGGCTATTTTTGAAATTGCGTGCACACGTCTGTCTTTTATGGACTGCCCCAGATATGCCTCTGCCATGCCCCTGAATAAAATGGGCATGATTGCCCTGGAGATGTGTAACTTTGGGGGCTTTCTAACATGACTCTTGCTACATCTCAGTGCTTCTGGTGTCTAAATGGGGCGATTTCAGATACTGAAGGCATGAACAGAGCTTCTAAAATGACCCTCTTAGCATTCAAGAAAAGGTAAATGGTTTTTATTTCTAGATTAATTTCAGATCAGGAGTTCAGGAGTTCATAATTGTCAGTTTGATTCAAATACTGTACATCCAGCATTTTCTTTCCCCAGCATGCAGAGTCATCTTTAGAGGGGAAACACTGTGTCCCACCATAGCCCTGCCCTCGCATAGCCTTACCCCCTCCACAAGATGCTATGAAAGGGCAGCATTGCAAACATTACAACAGTTCCTAAAACATTCTTAATGGGAAAACAGATCAAGCAGGACGACTGTAAATCCCTAAACAGAAACTACACCCAAATACCTCCGCTAAGCCCAATACAGAATAAGCAACCACAATTGTACATAGAAATATGCAGACAAAAGCTGCATGGAACACACCAAAAAGTCAGACTCTGCATCCAGTGCAATAGCAGAGTAGAAATGCGTTTCCTCCGGTATTGTGCATAATGGGCCCGATATTCGAAAGGCAATTACATGATTTACAGCCAAGCAAACCATGTAAATGCCTTAAATGGGGATATTCAATGACACATGGTTAATGCCATTGAATATCCCCTTCTAAGTCCCCTGTTGGCCCCAATGCTCTCTGGTTAGCATTGGGGCTTGTTGGGGCATTCTGGGGCGGAGACTGCCGCTAACCAGGTAGCGGTGATCTTGCATCACTACCCGGTTAGCGATCTGCGGCTAAAACGCCTAGTTAGCTGTGGGTGCTAACCGGGTAACGGTGCACTATCGCCGCTACCTGATTAGGCTCTGTGGCTGTTTCTTCTGTGCGCTTAACCCAGATATTCAATGCCGTTGCTGCGGCATTGAATATCCAGGGTTAGGGGTTGATGGCTATGTGCCGTAGCGGTGCATTAATATCGGGCCCAAGATGATGATATCAGTGATACTGCACATTCCCGTTCCCAAAGATGTATCAGTAAAACAAATATTAATGGGATGATATTCAAACAAAATTATATGTTCATCAGTGGTCAGAGAACATATAACTTTGCTATCTGTATATTTCAAAAATTATATGGATACTATTGTACCTAAAATCTTGCTGAATGGCCTGGCACTCTCTGTATAATATGGGATCAGCCTTTGAAGGGAGTAAGGGTAGGTTTCGAAATTATTCAGATAGTGGTAAAATTCAACACCTAGCTGATAACTTATCCATTTAAAGGCACCGTTTAGAAATGGCATTTAGGGGGGTCGATGGGATGTGGAAGTGCACACATGTCAGTTTTAGAAGAGAAGATATACATGTGTGCATTCTGTCTAAAATCAGCATATCTCCACCTCTCGATGTGGATGGCTTTAAGAAAAGTGTGCAGCGGTGATTTACACATTTCTGCATTGTGAAATGGTAACATCTCCTCATGCAAATACCTAGTAGGCAGCAGTGGTAGCAAGGTGTGCAGCTGTGGTCTAAATATGCAGAACAGACATGTCTGCTAGCAAAGCAGCATAGACATGTAAAGTACAAAGGGAATCGATGGCTGACTGGATGTGCACATGTGCATATTTCAGAATCATTTTGTTCAGGTCTTGTTCAGGTAGCAAAATGAACATGCCCGATGGCAACGCTGCACAGCTTCCCTGTGGAGTCACATTGATGTGATTCCATTGCATGGGTATATACCCCAAAAATTGTCTTCTACTGGATCTGAGGGAGGAGGACACTCCATTTTGCAGCAAGGAGGGTCTGGGAGAGAATGTGCATGGCATTGGCCGGTTAAATAAGGTGTACCATATGTGTACCAACATCTCATAGGGAGTCACCTAGCTGTACACTGGCATGTATTGTGTAGGCATGGCAACTTGGGAATCAGGGCTGACCTAATCATTAGGCTAGACAAGGTAGCTGTTAAGGTGAACAGCTTTTAGAGGGTCAGCAAAGGACAGCAGAAGCCAAAGTAAAAAAAAAAAAAAGATCTTGACAGGTACACACATCCAAAGAGCCAAATCCCTAGCACCAGCTGTAATGGAACTGCTACCATCAATTATGCCTGCCTGCAAAAGAGTTGCTCCCCCCTCAACAGTTATACCCACTGTGATGGGAAAAGTGTATCTGAGTCTATGGAACTGGAAGAAAAACAGGCTTTTACCTTTAAGGAAAGAGACAGGCCAGGAAGCAGTGGTTTTCAGACTGTAGGCAAAGAGAAAAAAACACACGTAGTTGCTGGGTACAGACCACGCCCAAGCTCTGAGGCAAGGAGGAGCACAGCCTGATAGTTCAAGCACACTCATATAAGCCCAGGGGATTAGAAGAGTGGGAGGAGACCATCAGGGAAATGGAAGGAGAGGAGACCACCAGGGAAACGGAAGGAGAGAGGACCACCAGGGGTGCAGAAGGAGAAAGGAACTCCAGGGGAGCTGAAGGACAAAGAGTTACCAGGGTCAGCACCAGAGAGGATTCCAAAGGAAACCGACACACAGGGAGCCACGTTCCAGAAGGAAGTCAGTACTGCAGGAAAACTGTAGCTGATTCTGGAGGCAGGAGGGTTTTGCCTGTGAGAGCTACTGACAAGGAGCAAGGTACCATAGCAGCAGCTCATGAACCTGCTGGAAAACTGCCAACCCCCAAAAGGTCTGTGAATAGAACTGTAAATAAAAGTAATGTGAGCCAGTTAGAGGCTCTGTGCCGGTTAATGAAAGAAAAGAATCTCCATGTGCCTGCTAAGAGCCCTGAGCATAAAGAGAAGTCTCACTGGAGAAAGGTCCTAGAGCTGTTAGACGAGATTAAGCCTGAGATTGTGCAAGCTGATTTAAACTGAGCTATAACAGACACAGGTTATGAACAAATGCAAACAGAGTGTTATGATTCTGATAAGGAGTCTGTAGAATCATTAATGGACTGCTCGCTTTGCACGAAAACAGCATAAACGTTCTAGGTTTTGAAAGGAGAAAAACCTAGAAACAAATTGAGTAAAACCAACAGAAGCAGTTAAAGTTTTATTTTGAATACTGGAAGCTTTGAAAGAAACAGCTACTGTGGCACCGCAGACCAGCTGCAAGCAGATGGAAAAGTTTTAAACACGGAAAAAAGAGATAAAGAACAGCTGCAGCGACAGGAGGAACCACATAGAGGGAGCCAGAGAGACCTCTGGAGGTCTGAAGAACCACGCCTTAAAGCCAATGACGTAATTCCAGCCAACACCCAAGGCAGAAGGGGAAGAACTCCTCTTAAATGCTCAGTTGACTGGAGGAGAGACAGAGCAGGCGACAGAGCAGGCGAGAGAGCAGGAGACAGAGCAGGCGACAGAGCAGTCGGGAGAGCAGTCGAGGAGAGACAAGGAGACTGGCAAGGATACGTGCCAGAACACAGTCAAGGAGACTGGCAAAGAGACAAGCCAGAACACAGTCAAGGAGACTGGCAAAGAGACCTGTACAGCCCAAGAGGTGGGAGAAAAAGAGAAAGACAAAGAGGTTGGCAGACAGCTTCAGACAGACAAGGAGACTGTCAGGAAATTGTGCAGGAAGTTTCAACTCCCGAGCTACATGGATATCTGGAGAATCCAGGGAGAGGACTCCTGATCAAGGGAACCAGCCTAACCGTGCCAGCCAAACCAGGTACAGGAATCTACTGTAAACATTTTAAAGAAGGGAGAGATAAATTCTCCAGGAGAGAAAGCTTTTATAAAGCTGCTGACCCTGAAGGAAATTGGACTATAAGAGAGAGACCCAGGCCTAAGTTTGATAAGAGCCTGAGGCCTACCTGTGTAGCAGATAATCTAGGACCTGCCAGGCCCAAACCTCAGCCTACACCTTTCAGAGAGCAACATAGAAGCAAAGGTAAATGCTATTTTTATAATGGTAATAGTTTGAATACTGTGACACAGAAAGGGGCAGACACTAGAGTCTGTTGTCCTCACAGAGGCCTGCCTGAAACAAGGTTCAAACCTGCACTTAATAAAAAGCTTAACAAAGAAAGTACTGTATGCAAGCGAAACTATCCTCAGCAGAGAAGTTTACAAATACAGGACTTACCTTGCAATGCTGACTACTGGCGTTTAATCCAAGCACTAAGCAGAGAGCCTGAAGGAAACCTCCCAAACGCTCTAAGCAGTGAACCGATGCAGGTGGAATACCAAGAGGATCCTTTAGACATTCCAATGGAAGTGAATTACTGCCTGTCAGAAAGAATTGAGCCCTAAGAGAGGCATAGCTGGGGTGAGCTAAGAATTGAATGTTATATTTCATGTGCCTGTACTGTGAAGAGAACAGTGTTTTCAATGCTTATGTTTTCCTTTACCTGAAGCAAGGACATTTTCTTTTTATGTGTTGTTTTTGTACTCTGGGCTAAAGAACCTGTTTTGCAAAAGAGGGAAATAAAAGCTTTACCATTTCCCTAACTCGGACTATATTTTCTTTGGAGAGTTAGTTGTACAGAAGGCTACCAGGCCTACAGAAGCCTGGGCCCTGCATAAGAACCAACCTCCTCCCTAAACAAACTTTTCCCCTCTCTGTCCACGCCCTTCTGTCGTGCCATGCCATCACCACTAGGGGGGCAGTGTGACACTACACATGCTTAAAGCTGGCAGAAGCAGTTAAAGCTTTATTTTTGAATGCTGAAAGTTTAAAAGGAAACAGCTATTTGTGCTTAAAGCTGATAGAAGCAGTTGTAGTGTTCTGTTCCGGTAAAGAGGGTCTTTTTGTTAGAATTTTGTGTGGAGAAGTGTCCCATTTATTTTGCCATGCGTTGAGCTTTTAAAGGCTCTTTTGGAAAGGAAAAAAATAAAATTCCTGTGTTTGCCTAAAACCCTTAAGTCACAACTTTAATGTTTGAGACCTCACAACTACAACTCCCAGAAGCCTCGGCTCTGGATTTCCTTATTTAAGGACAATACAAAGACACGTCCCGGCCTATAGGCGACCGCCTGGGCACGGGGCGTGACAGGTGGCGTAGTTTTATGGATTCTACCTTTTCATACGCTTGCGCATGATTTGCAACCACGCAAGAACTCTCACGGAAGACCTGTGGAAAAACACCAAAGCCCTGCTGAGGATTTAAAAGCAGATTTGCAGCGGAGGTCGGAGCTGGAGTTGAGAGAACAAACCGTGACCTTCATTCCTGACAAGTTTGAGTCTGCACCTGTGTCAGGTAACCCGTGAATAAAGGGGGTTATTAAGGATACTGGTACAGGGGTGCAGCAGTGGTTGATAAAAGCCTAAGAAGGAGTTGTTATATTTTTGGTGCCGCACTTGGTGGTGTCTTCTCTTTCTTCTTGTTGAAGCACAGATCCAGAGATGGAGTGTAAAGAGCTTCTCCAATGGATGGCAGGACAATTTGAAAAGCAGCATGAGATGTCCACACAAACGCAGGAGAAAACTGCGGCAATGATGCAGGCGCAGCAGAAGCCGCTTCTAGATATGATGGGAGCGTGGCTGGGAGCGCAGGAAAAAACAATGGAGCAAGCACAGACAGTTCCAGGTCCCATGGGAGCTTTGCATGGGCATTACAATGGGACACTTTCATTTGGTCAGTTATCTAAAGATGATGATATTGATGATTTTTTAGAGGCCTTCGAGAGGGTGGCTCTCATAACAGGATGGCCTAAGGACCAGTGGGCCGTGCGCTTAGCCACTTCTCTTACCGGGGAAGCCTTGGCAGCGTACAGGGCCATGCCCACGGCCTTAGCCTCCAATTATGATGAGCTTAAAAGCACTATAAGAGACCGCCTCGGTCTGACAGCCATGGTTTATCACCGCCTCTTTAGAAGCTGTAAGTTAAAGCCTGGTGAGACACCACAAGCTCTATGCCAACGAATTACGGGTTTAGCATTAAAATGGTTGACACCAGAGGCTAGAACTATAGATTCTATTCTAGATTGCATTATATTGGAACAATTTATGGCTGCGGTTCCGAAAGATGTACAAACCTTTCTGATCCTACAAAACTGCCGAAACATCAGTGATGCTACCTCACTTGCAGAACGCTTTATGGAAGCGGAATTGGCAGGCCAGGAGAAGGGTGGTGTTTCCAAAAGGGCAGAGGTATTATCATCAGAAAGGAAGGTAAGGCCAATGATGTCTGAAATGAAATTGTGTATGCCCATGGAAAAAAGCTACTATACCCGAAATAAATGTTTTTCATGTGGTAGTGAGGGACATCTAAAAAGAAATTGTAGAGCAAGGACAGCATTGATAACAGCCCATTCCAGGGAGTGTAGGAAAGGTTTTCGTTTAGCTGTGGAGGTAGAAGGTGTCACTACGGAAGCCTTGCTAGATTCTGGAGTGGATCAATCCATGATCTCCAGAAAACTCTGACAAAAGATTGAATCTCATTCTAGTCAGGTCCCAAAGCAACCTGAGGGGAATGTGAAGATCAGGTGCATTCATGGGGCGGCATCACTTTACCCTATTCACAATGTGCTAGTAAAGGGGCTAGGGATAAAGAGGAAAATACCTGTAGCCATCGTGCCTAAGTTACCACACGCCCTGGTATTGGGGAGGGATTGACCCCAATTCAGGCGAGGGCTGGAAGAAGAATTACATCAAAAGGCAGGTATGGTATCTATCCGAGCGTGGTCCAGGGCCCTGGAGGGGGAAGATGATCCACCAGATGACCCATTACAAGGGTTGCCCTCTCATGAGGATCTGATAACTCCCTCTGTAGGCAACCGTAAGAAGGGAAGAGTGGAAAAATGACGGGAGAGGCAGAGTAGGTCTCAAAATAGAGCCGAACTAGAAGCCGGACAAGAGATGCCTTGGGTCCCGGCTGAAGTAGTGGAGAAATTTCCCTCTTTTCCTAAGGAGCAGCAGGCGGATCTCGCTCTTGTACGGGCTTTTGACTATGCCCGAAAGGGGTCAGAAACCCTGCCTAGATTTCTTTTAAATGACAATGTGTTATACCGAGAAAGCTTAGATCCCCGTACAGGGAATATCCGGAAGCAACTCGTAGTTCCCACTACGTTCAAAACACTAGTTTTGAGATTAGCGCACGACCATCCGGTAGGAGGTCATAAAGGAATACATGGTACACCTGGCCAGATTCTAGCTCGTTTCTACTGGCCAGGAGTTTTTAAAGAGACCGCCCGATTTTGTGAGGCATTCCCTTCGTGCCAACGTGTTACCTCGATCCACCCACCAGAGGTACCTTTGTTACCCTTGCCAGTGATATCGGAGCCCATTCATAGAGTGGCCATGGACATAGTGGGCCATGGACATAGTGATAAGGACACCCCGGGGGTTCCAGTATATGCTAGTCATAGTGGACCAAGCTACGAGGTTTCCATGGGCTATTCCACTTCGCAATATATCAGCAAAAACCATAGCCTCTGAAGTGGTTAAGTTATTCTGTGAGGTGGGATTTTCACGGGAAGTCCTAACTGATAGAGGCAGCAATTTTATGTTCCGCTACCTCGCCCAAGTTTGGGATGCGTTTGGGATCCGTCACATTAAAACTGCTGCCTATCATCCACAGTCAAATGGACTAGTGGAGAGGCAAAACCAAACGCTGAAGAAAATGTTAAGAAGTTTGGAAGGTAGCATGGCGGAGTGGGATATGATGCTCCCTTTTGTTCTGTATGCTTGTAGGGAGCGGAAGCAGGCATCTTTAGGCACTTCACCATATGAGTTAATGTATGGGCGGGCTCCACGAGGCATCTTAGACATATTGCGGGAGCAATGGGTTGAGCCGACCGTGGAAGAGGTAGAGATACCCCAATTCTTGAGGGGTCTGAGAGGATGGTTACATCGAACGTCCCAAGCTGCAGAAGAGAATTTAAGGGCTAGCGAGATATGCCAGAAGAGCTATTACGACCGTCACACTAAGCTGTGCCAACTAGAGATAGGAAAAAAGGTAATAGTAATGGTGGCGGGGGCCAATCCTAAATTTGAAAATAAATGGAATGGGCCCTATAGGGTAGTAAAACAGGTGGGGCCTGTATCTTACTCAGTAGAAAGTAAGAGAGGGTGACAGCAGGTCTATCATATCAACATATTAAGACCTTGGCATGAGCGAATAGCATTGGCTCATTTGGCCGCAAAAGAGCCTAAGGTGAATAAGTGGCAGATAGGCCTTAACATCCCAGCAAGAATTACGAGCTGTGTGGGACTTCGTACGCCAGCCCGTAATATCTTAAGGGGGGGGGATGTGTGATGGGAAAAGTGTATCTGAGCCTATGGAACTGGAAGAAAAACAGGCTTTTACCTTTAAGGAAAGAGACAGGCCAGGAAGCAGTGGTTTTCAGACTGCAGGCAAAGAGAAAAAAACACACGTAGTTGCTGGGTACAGACCACGCCCAAGCTCTGAGGCAAGCTGTGAAGTTAATGAGAGGCACCTGGGGGAGGAGAACGGCCCGATAGTTCAAGCACACTCATATAAACCCAGGGGATTAGAAGAGTGGGAGGAGACCACCAGGGAAATGGAAGGAGAGGAGACCACCAGGGGTGCAGAAGGAGAAAGGAACTTCAGGGGAGCTGAAGGACAAAGAGTTACCAGGGTCAGCACCAGAGAGGATTCCAAAGGAAACCGACACACAGGGAGCCAGGTTCCAGAAGGAAGTCAGTACTGCAGGGGAACTGTAGCTGATTCTGGAGGCAGGAGGGTTTTGCTTGGGAGAGCTACTGACAAGGAGCAAGGTACGATAGCAGCAGCTCATGAACCTGCTGGAAAACTGCCAACGCCCAAAAGGTGTGTGAATTTATTTATTTATTTATTTTAATTTCTTATATACCGCACTCTTTGACATCAGCGCGGTTCACAGAGAATATAAACAAAACCAGAACAACAGGCTGTTCGGTATTACATATAACAGGAGTATAAACTTGGAGCAACATGGGAGAACTATTTACATGGAATATGCAATCTGTTAACTAGATAACATACTCGAACTATGTACATGACTTAGCAAGGGTGCTGGGGCGAGGAAGAAAAGAAAAAAGAACAAGTGGTTGGATATGTAGTGGGACTATTATGTTAACTTCATATGGGGTAGTATTTGGTGAATGGGATGAATTTAAGGGCCTTCCTAAACTGGGTTTACGCATAGAACTGTAAATAAAAGTAATGTGAGCCAGTTAGAGGCTCTGTGCCAGTTAATGAAAGAAAAGAATCTCCATGTGCCTGCTAAGAGCCCTGAGCATAAAGAGAAGTCTCACTGGAGAAAGGTCATAGAGCTGTTAGAAGAGATTAAGCCTGAGATTGTGCAAGCTGATTTAAACCGAGCTATAACAGACACAGGCTATGAACAAATGCAAACTGAGTGTTATGATTCTGATAAGGAGTCTGTAGAATCATTAATGGACTGCTCACTTTGCATGAAAACAGCATAAAAGTTCTAGGTTTTGAAAGGAGAAAAACCTAGAAACAAATTGTCTGAGTAAAACTGACAGAAGCAGTTAAAGTTTTATTTTGAATACTGGAAGCTTTGAAAGAAATAGCTACACATGCTTAAAGCTGACCGAAACACTTAAAGCTTTATTTTTTGAAGACTGAAAGTTTGAAATAGATAACTACATGTGCTTAAAGCTGGCAGAAGCAGTTAAAACTTTATTTTTGAATGCTGAAAGTTTAAAAGGAAACAGCTATTTGTGCTTAAAGCTGATAGAAGCAGTTGTAGTGTTCTATTCCGGTAAAGAGGGTCTTTTTGTTAGAATTTTGTGTGGAGAAGAATCCCATTTATTTTGCCATGCGTTGAGCTTTTAAAGGCTCTTTTGGAAAGGAAAAAAATAAAATTCCTGTGTTTGCCTAAAACCCTCGAGTCACAACTTTATTGTTAGAGACCTCACAACTACAACTCCCAGAAGCCTCGGCTCTGGATTTCCTTATTTAAGGACAATACAAAGACACGTCCCGGCCTATAGGCGACCGCCTGGGCACGGGGCACGACACCACACACCCTCTACCCACTACCATACCCATACCATGCAGCTGCATAGTTACATGCTATAGAATGGCTAGACTGCTAGGTAGATACTGTCCTCATTTCTACTACCTCCATGGGAGACTATTCTACACATCTACCACTTTTTCTGTAAAGAAATATTTCTGCATATTACTCATGAGTCTATCCCCTTTCACCTTCATTCTTTGTCCCCTCATAGCAGAGTTTGCACAAGAGACTCTTCTCCTGCGCATTTATGCCATAGAGATATTTAAACATCTCTATCATATCTCCTCTATCCCACCTTTCCTCTAACGTATACATATTAAGATCTTTAAGTCTGTCTTCATATGCTTTATAATGAAGACCACTAACCATTTTAGTAGCCACCCTCTACACCAACTCCATCCTGTTTATGTCCTTTTGAAGGTTCGGTCTCCAGAACTGCACACAATACTCCAAATGAGGTTGCACCAAAGACTTATACAGAGGCACTATCACCTCCTTTTTTCTGCTGGCCATTCCTCTCCCTATGCACCCAAGTATCCTTCTGACTTTCACCGTCACCTTTTCTACCAGTTTAGTTGCTTTAATATCATCAGAAACAATCACGCCCAGGTCCGGCTCTTCTTTCATGGGCAGAAGTATTTTGCCCCCTGCACTGTACCACTCCCCTGGATTTTTGCAGCCCAAGTGTATGATCCTGCATTTTTTAGCATTTAATCTCAGTTGCCAAGTTCTTGACCATTCTTCAAGCTTAGATAGATCCCTCCTCATGATATCTATGCCTTCCTGGGTGTCATCTCTATTGTAGATTTGGGTATCACCCACAAAAAAGGCTCACCTTACCCACAATATCACCAACAAAGATGTTGAAAAGAATCGGACCAAGGACAGATCCTTGGGGCACACCGCTGGTAACTTCCTTTCCTCAGAGTGAGGTCCATTTACCTGTACTCTTTGTCGCCTCCCACTCAACCAATTTCTCAGTCACTTTAGGGTCCATCCCATGAAAAGAGAGCAATATATCCCAGGTGCAGCCACATAGAGATGTGTGACAATGCCATGAACCATGCTCACATAGTCTACATACATGCATTGCCTGCATGTATGTAGGCATCAAGGCAGGCAGGGCTCCTTCCACCATACTTTGCATATCTAGATACAGTTCATATTGGCATAGGTTTCCTAGGCACACAGAGATATATCATTATGGTCTCAACCATACAGGATCCATATAACACATACCTACAGATCAGAGGCATACCAGTTGTGCTGGGCTGTAGGACAAAGCATGTGCAGGTGTGCTGTTATGCATGGAAGCTGGTTTCATGGTGCCAGTTATGAACACATGCCACAGCTGTCACTCACCTGGACAGTGCCAACCTTTTAGATAAAGGTGGGAGTGCTTGCATCTTGCCTTTCCAGTGCTACTTGCTGCAGGAAAGAGGTGGGTCATAGTCCCTATAGTTCCCATATTGTAGTGTGGGATCCCCTCACAGTGCTGTGGTAGAGTAGCTGATGCCCTGCCACAGTCTCCTCCAATTGGGACTGTGTATGCAGAGGAAGATATCTACATTTATATAAGCCCTGTGGTCAATTCAGTGCAATTCTCCCAATAGATTCAAAGGACAAAATTACATCTAGATGATGACCCTTTATGTGGGTCAATTCCTGACTAATCTGCTGCAAGCACAACAAGAAACTGTAGCATCATCATTTCCATCATTTTCTAGGTACAAATTCAGATTTCTTAATATCATCGTTAATTGAAAATCCACTGTAGCTTGGGTGATAGATATCTTCTGGGGCCTCAGTTGATTCCACTGGTCTGGGGCCGCAGAAAATATCTGTCTTCATATCAGTATTTCTAACCTCAGTATAGATTTTGAATTACATATCCAGACATCTAAGAGATCTGTATAAATAACTGCTCCTCCTCCTCCCTTACCTTTTGCCATTGTAATATTCTATAGCCTGATGGGCAGATATTATATAATATTGGCCCTTTCTACACCATTAATCTTAGTTGCTTATCTCCTATTACATATTTTATTACATTAATTTGATCACTAACTGACCTTGTATTAAAATAAAAACATGGTATTGGTAAAACCTCTTCTTTCAATTATTCTTTAGATAACTGACATAGCCGTCTTTCTATAAAATGATTCTTTCAAGTTACAGTTGTTGTCAGCATTATTGGCACCCTTGCATTTTAGGTATGTTGTGTACAATATCTTGAGAAATAATTGGAAATATTACAACTGTATGGCATCATAATATTTTAATAGCATGTTCATAGGTATACAACAACCAAAAGAAATCTGTGCAACTTAGAAGTAGTGATTTCTGAGAAAAAAAACCCAAAATATGACTGAGACAGGACTAATGGCACCCTTCACTAATATTTGGTTACACAACCCTTGGCAGTGATGACAGCCTCCAAACATTTCTTGTAGCCTTCTATAAGTTTCATACATCTGCCTGCTGGTAGTTTCTCCCGCTCTTCAACTGTGATTTATTCCAGTTCATGAATGTTTCCAGGATTCCTTTTGCCAATGGCAGATTTCAGCTCTTTCCAAAGGTTCTCGATTGGATTGAGATCAGGACTCATTGCTGGCCAGTTTAAAACAGTCCATGTTTTCCTTTTTAACCATACTTTTGTAATTTAGGATGTATATTTTGGGTCATTGTCCTTCTGTAGGACCCATAACCTTCGACCTAGACCTAGCTTTCTGACACTAGGTAGCATATTTCACTCTAAACTACCTTTGTAGTCCTCTGACTTCATGATTCCATTAATACCTTCCAGGCCTCCAGTTCCTGAGGCAGCAAAACAGCCCCACAACATTCATTTCATTTATTAAAATTTGATATACTGCCCCCGTGGGCTCAGCAGAGAAGTTTACAATAAAGATAATATTTAATAAAGGTCAGAAAGGAACTCCATAATTTGATAGAAAAGAAGACACGAGAATACATGGCAACACAGGAGAGGGTTAGAAAAAGGAGACATAAGGAAAATATCTGAAGATCCTAAATCCCCAGTTTATTTATAATGCGTCAATGAAATTCCAGTGGTAAATTAAACGCTAAGCAAAACAGATGCGTCTTGAGTTGTGCCTTAAACTTATTATAGGATGGCTCTAAATGGAGTGAAGGAGGCAGGTTATTCCATAAGGAGAGGGCCAGAAAATAAAAAGCTGAATGGCGAGTTGCTTCCAGACATGCTTGGGGAGATGAAGGGAGGTAGAGACAATTCATATGTAAAGAATGAAGAGAGCGATGAGGGATATGCAATATAATAGCTGAGAGAAGTAGGGTGGAGGACTGGTATGAAGTATTTTGTGAGCCTGAGTGAGATAGGAATGCAACGAAGGAAGAGAAAAGAATGCCAGACAACAGGAAATATGTGCACATGAAAAGAAAGAGCGGAGTCAATCAGAACACCCAGATAGCAAAATCAAGGCGTAAATGTGATAGGAGAACCACACAGAGTTGGCAAAAGGATAGGGGGAACTAAAGGTCTGGAGAGCCAAGTAGCAGTAGTTTTAGCGGGATTGAGTTTAAGATGGTGGTCCCTTAACCAAGTGGCTACATAGGAAAGACACTGATTAAGTGGAGACAAATCAAGTGAAAAAGGGTCGGTGTAGAGAAGGAATAGAATATCATATGCATAGAGATAGTTAGAAATCCCCTGCTGCTGGATTAAGAGAGCCAGTGGTGCTAGAAAGATATTAAACAGTGAGGGGGCCAGAACCGAACCTTGTGGGACACCGCAATTGAGAGGAAATGAGGAGGACAAAAGGGTACCTGTACGAACCTGAAATGAATGAATGTTGAGAAAGATCGAAACCAAGACATAACAATGCCACTGAGGCCAACACCATGTAACCGAGCAAGGAGGAGGTTGTGGTTGATAAGACAGAAGGTTACAGTCAAATCAAGGGAGACAACTATAGTAATGTTTCCGTGGTCAAATGCATGATGGACTTCACTGAGAAAGGACATGAGGATGGTATCTGTGGAATGGCCTGAATGAAAGCCGATTGGCAGGGATAGAGAGCATTAGTATTTTCCAAATAAGTCTGTAATTGTTGTGCAACTGTTCTTTCTAAGAAATGGTAAATTTGAAACTGGTCTGTAACTGGAAGGAGAAAGAATATGTAAGGCAGATGGGATAGGATGCAAACAGCAGCTAGCTCTTTTATTGATGGAAAGAAGATTTGAAAATAAGTGGTCTGGGATTTGCTGAACATTTTTCCAGATATGTTCCAATGTTGGCAAGGCAGATGGGGGTATGGAAAGGGATGAGTCAAGGAGACTAGCAAAAGAACATCCACCATATTTATCTGTAGGAAGTATGTTTTTTCCTAATAAGCTTCATTTCTTGGCCTGTAAATGTATCGCTAGTCTGCATTGCCAAAGAGCTCAAATTTGGTTTCAACTGTCCACAGAATATTTTCCCAGAAGGATTATGGTTTCTCAGGGTGGGTTTGGGTAAACTATCTTTGAGCAGTGGTGTCCTCCTTGGCCTTCACCCATGAAGTCCTTCTTTGTTTAGTGCACGGTGTAAGGTGTGGGTTGAAACTACCATTCCTGATTGCTCCAGGTCAGTCTTAAACTCTTTGGATGTTGTACATGGTGTTTTTCCAACAGTTCACACTGACCTTCAAAGACTTCTTGGATTAATTTCCTCTTCCCACCACGTTCTGGGAGGTTCTTGACAGTTCTATGAGCAGAAAACATCAACATTCTGAACTGTCGATACAGGAATCCCAAGATCTTTGGACATGGCCTTGTACCCCTTTGAAATGTGATGTTTGGTGATAATGGCTTTTCTGACAGTCTCAGGCATCTCTCTTGTCTTCACCATTGTGAAAATGGAACAGGTAGTGAATATGGCCATTTTAAACATTAGAACCATCATTCATTGGTTGATTCAAGTCATGTGAGTACTGACAATTGATCACAGGTGAATCTAATTTAACTGCAATGGGAATGTGGTTCTTCTGTTCAAACTGATTTGAATTGTTTATAAGGACACCAATAATCATGTCTTGGCAATGTCCCAGTTTTTATACTATTTCCTAATTGCTCTTGCTTTATTCAGTTCTTTTATGTGTCAAATATGTGTGCATATATAGTGAAAAGCCATTTCACTGGCAATCTTTTTTAGGAGATATTGGACATAAAGGGGTTGAACTGCAAGGGTGCCAATAATGTTGAACGCAACTGTATGCTTTTTGGGGCATGTGTATTAAAGCCTGTGATGGAAATGCACCATGTTACCAGCGTAGGGGGTGCACACTAACTTCAGAGTATATGTGAAAATACATCCTTTTGCAGTTAGAATGGTTCCAAGATGCAGCACTGTGTGAGCTGACAATTTGTACACCTCTTTGGGCATTCTGGCAAATCTTTTTCAATAACTAAATAAATAAATATTTGCAAAGCGTGCAAGGATTTTTCACCATGGATCCTGTTCCATTTCTCAAAGCAGAAGTCTGAATATTTTTCTTGTAGTAATTGCTTAAGGAAAAAGTACGCACAAGGATTTTCTCTTGTTTGTTACTGTAGGGATGCTTTCACTAGCTATACATATTGTTGCATTCTTGGCTCCATTCATGCTCCTGAAAAAGTCCTCAGTCAATGAGGTTAAGTATAGATGTGTTGAGGAAGAAAGTACAAATGTTTACCTGAGGGCAGCGTGGTAATTTTCCCAAATCCCCATTAACCTAGGTAAATTGCTTTTGAAATTTGCCCTCTTTGGGACATGTTTATTAAAGGATTTAACGTGTGTTAATAAAGTTAACATGTGTTAAGTGCTCAGACCCCTTTTATTTCTATGGATGCAGTGGCACTTAACACACATTAATGAACTTAATGCGCATTAACCTTTAGTAATCATGCGCCTTTAAGTCATCTGGTCTATATTTTTTTTTCAGATCTGCTGATCAAGGTTTTATAATATGGCAGAAATTTATAATGCTATTTTTTGGACCTCATGCAGGTCTATTAAGTGAATTAATCATATTGAATATCACCCCTCTATGCCGAATGTTCATCCATGTTAACTTTGCTCCCCTCCCAAAACAAATCAGCTATGGTTACACCACTTCTCTGGGAGTGTATGGCAAGGAGGGTGATGTATGTTGTGGAGGGGGGGATGTATGGCAGGGGTGGTTATTGAGAGAGATCTATGGTGGGGTGTGTGCCCCAGTTGGTGTGATGATTGAAAGAGCTATGGTATGTGTGCTGGGGGTGGGGGGGTTTGAGAGAGTGCTTTGGGTGTGCGTCTATGTTGGGGGGCATAGATGCAAAGCCCCAAGATTATTCAAATATTTTTGCAAATGAGGCCCTGCAATAATTCTCTGCACATGATCCTGCATTCACTTTGGGTCGCCGCTGGGCCTGAAACCCCTTACCCAAGCCCAGATGTAGGGCATATATCTCTGAAGATCCACCTGCCCTTCCCTAAAACCTTAAATTAAGTAATCTGTGGATCAGTCCTGCCTGCCTCTCATTCCTCATCCTCTCACCCCCATGTCCTGGGACAGTGAATTACCCCATAGTGCTTGGGGTGATGGAGGCAGGAGAAATCCCCACTAGAAGCCAGATTGCCAAATAAACTTATTTGGTCATCTGACCCTTTGCAGTGATACCATGAGACTGGCACTAGGGGTCAACTAGTGTTATTTTTAGAAGAGGTAGCCATAGGGACAGGAGAGGGTGGGAATGACTCTAGCTCCCCATTGCCTTCAGACCCTTTGAAATGAGATTGGTTCTGAGGGATAGGGAAGGGGAGACAGGGCAGGCTGGAGCTGATTCCCAGATTATTTAATTTAAGGGGCATGGCCAGGGGCATTTTCTCCAAATGGCCACATGGGGAGGAGAGAGGGATTCTTCTGATGTTTATGTCCCATGTTGGGGCTGGGGGAGGGGGTTTCAGTCAAAGGTGGGATTCGACTGATTCAGCCCGGTTCATGCAAACTGGTTCCTGCCATGGACTCCGTTCAGCGAAAAGGGCCAAAATGGCATCTTGATGGTGGTGCTGCACTGGCGGGAATCCCCTTACCCACAAGTGGTTTGATAGTATCGGGGAACTGTGGCATCAGGGGAAGCCCCTGATACCATTAAACTGCTGGTGGGTGAAGGGGATCGGTCACTGGGACACCAGGGATTTGCTGCCCTGCAGTGGCCACCAGAGGCCAAAGTATGCAGCACCAGCAATACAAACACGTGCCATGCTGCCACCCGCTCGGTTCTGTCAGTGGCGGGATCAATCTGAACCGGTTCCTGTTCAGATCAAATCCCACCACTGGTTCCAGTCCACTAGATAAAAGGATTGGAAGGGTCCCCAAGGAAGGTAGGCTGATCCTTAATTCATTTATGCCTCACCTGAGAGTTGAGAAGAAGGGTTCGAGGTCCACCATACATCAGGGATATGATTTCCTGGTTGGGGGGGGGGGGGGATTTGGAGGTCTTTGATTTAGGCCAGTAGGCCCTTTAAATCTTGCCTCCATCTGTGAAAGGCCTTTTTTTTTTTTTACTTGCAGAGGTGTATATTTTTCAAAAGGGCCTATGAAGTATTTTTGGTGCATTTATTTTCACAGTTTTTGGCAAATACTAAGCACAACTGCTGCCTCCTCGCTGGCTGCAGTATGATGATTGGCTATCCAGATAGCAGCGATATTCAACCACTCTCTGGATGCCGCTGGTGCTTTCTGCTCTGTCCAGATATTCAACAGCTGCCACTATCCAGATACGGCTGCTGAATACCCACTGCGGCTAATGTTTAAAAAAGATGCTGACCACCATAGGTGAAATATCGATCCCATTAAGTTTTAAGTCTCATAGTAAGATTCTGTTTATGACTATTTTATTTTTCATAGAAAGTGAGAGAAAAATTGGACATAGATTGTTCTGACACAATTTTGTTTTCTTTTTTTCCTCAGAAATCTGTCAGAAGAATCTCATGATGTTAGGTCACTAAACTGTTGCAGTGGTGTTCAAAAAAGTTACTTAAAGTTTGTCTATCAAAAGTAAATACATTCTAAATTAATAGGAGAGGTCTTCCTCTTTATGCATGTAAATCGGTGAATATTCAGACAACCGTCACCCCATGTGCAGGTGGATTAGAAATAATTGAATGGCATCAGGGTCTGGCACTCGCCACATCCAGTTGAGTTCTGGAAGTACAGCTGCAAATGTGGCTCCATAGATAACACTAAGGACAGAAAATGTTTTCTATTTCAATATGATTGATAATAACTTGGGTCGCTGAGATGATATTTCTCACAGATATGGAATGATTGATTTGCAAAACTGCTGAAAGAATTGCTGTTTTTTTAGTATGGAAACCATAAAAACTTGGTAAATATCTTAACATGAATTGTTGGGTGGGAAAAGTGTTTAGTACTGTTCATATATGTGCCTCATGTTAAAGAATGTGCTGATGTATCTTTGAGCTTGTCTGACTATTAGAATCTACTGTTTTGCTTTGAATGCTGCTGCTGGTCTTTGCTGTCCCTGAGAAGCTGCTGCCTCCCTAGCTGGTGGCCTAGTCTTTTTTATTTTATTTTTTTATACTGTGCTCTTTAGAATCAGTGTGGTTTACATGTATACTAACAGGTACTTTTTATTTCCTTGTCCCTGAAGGGCTCACAGTCTAAGGGGTATGTTTATTAAACTGCGGAAATGTCATTCGCGTTAGGTTCCACGGTAAAGGTAGAGATGCCCATATAAAGGCGTGGGTGTTGCATCGTTACAGCAAGCTGTAGCAGCTAACGCGTGTTACAAGGCACCTTAGACTAACGAGCGTTACAAGGCACCTTGTAAAGCACCTTGCAAGGCACTTTGTAAGGCGCCTTGTAAGGCGCCTTGTAAGGTGCCCAGTAAGGTGCCATGTAAGGTGCCTCATAAGGCGTACTATAGAGCCTCCTAGGCTAAGCGCCATATTAGGCACCCCTGGACAAGGCACTGCAGAAGGCACCCTGGGCTATGGAACCATAGGTTAAGGTAGCCTAACAAGGTTATGGTGCCCTAGGTCAGTGTGCCCTAGGGACTGCAAGGTGCCTCAGGATGACATGCATGACCTGTGCGGAACAGAGACAGATGTAGCCCTAACACTAGATAGAGCACTGAGGAAAGGCAATGAACAGGTGAGTGAAGGAGGGAGAGGTGGGAGCCGCTGGACCTGCCATATCTGCGGGCATCCCATGTGCCTGCCAGTACTGATGACAAACATGGTGGGGCAGCTGTACCACAGCACAGGATGTTGGCAATGTAAAGTACCGGAAAAACCGTTGGTGGCAGACGATGGGAATACGTGTCCCCCAGTGGAAGCAGAGGTGGCAGGATAGTTACAATGATGGGTGGACAGAGGAGTAGTGGTGCCATGCAGATCAGGCACAGGCGAGGCAAGCATTAAGAGACGCAATGCAGGAAAGGGTAGCAGTGCATGACATGGGGTGGCAGCCTGCACTGGCAGACAGCACTCTACACAGCTGACAGACGTAGATAGATGGACCGAGGGAATGTAGGCAATTGTGGCTAGGATATTATGGGCTGGAAGCACAGATCTGCAAAAATATGACCTCTACAGGCATGCACACTATTTGAGTAGGACAGACATGAGAGGAGGGAACAATGCGGAACTGAACCCATGAACACTGCCAAGAATGGCATTGTATTAACCAGTAGGCTATACCTCTATGGTGTATGTCACAGCAATGTCTGGGTACAGAAGGACTGCAGGTCACCACACAAACTGTCTGCTCTGAGTGCCAGGATAGGGTAACCCCACCAGTACCCATGATGCAATACACATGCTGAATAGCAGTCTACAGCTGATCACCAAATGGGGTCTGCACCTCTCCGGTACCTCAGCTTGGAAAGATGAACTGACAGTGCGTGATAATGGCACAGAGTAGCTACAGAACATGCCATTGTGCAGGTTCTGTGTTCACCCTGAGGGATAGGATTGGTGCCCAGCACTAGGTCCGCAATACATGTGGTGCGAGAGATAGGTCCTGCTGTACATCCCCATCACTACCAGTGTGTGACAGGTGTTCCTTGCAGTGCAGCCAAAGGTAATTTGGTGTCCATCTGTATTCTGCAATCACATGTGGCCCTGTGGGACCAGACACCAGCCATATTGGTGTGTACCCTGTGTTAGGGTCTGGCTGACATGGGCAGTTGTTATCAGGGCAGAGGAGTTCCTAGAATTGCATGAGGTGCACATAGCAGTGCCTTTATAGGTCAGAGTGGTATACACTACATAAACCAAAGGGCCCATATCACCCTTTTTGTAGGTAAAGAACAGCTGCCCCCCACCCCGGGGAAGCAATCTTCATCCTGTTTTTATGAGGCAGCCCTCCAGGGTTGGTTGGCCAGAGCCATACCTATGACTGGAGCAGTGGCAGACCAGCAGCAATGCTGGGGTTAGGTCTGGAAAACCCCAACTGCCTCTCACCACTCTCTGTCAGTCACCAGCAGACAGCATGGTCAGACTGTACTTTATAGGTGTTCTGACCATGCACGGTCTAAATGCAGACAGTCCACCAGCCAGTCCATAGTGCATGCTCACAGAGAAACTATGTGTAGCAAGCAGGCATTTCAGTGATTGGGACTTCAGCACTGGGGAACACAAATATATCACTAGAAACAGATAGTGTAGAGTGCTATGTGGGAACCTAGACCTGCCATGGTCACTGCTCGGTCAGAGTGAGTGCCCTCCCAGCATGCCATGCTGTGGCCACCCTGTCCATGCAGGTGATGGTCAGGCACTACAGTGTCCCAGCCATTGCCCCACAACCTGTGAAGATGCATCCTGGCCAATCTGCCCTGTCCGGGCCATACCCAAAATACCTTGCTCCTCATTATGCACCTATTCAGGCTAATGCTGGTAACAGTGGGACATTTTGGGCCCAGTGAAAGGTGGGCAGCCACAGAACAATGGATAGACATACACACACGCTCACTCCTATTGCAGTATTGTACAAAGATAGGGGTGGTTGGCAACCCTGCCCGCCACACTGGTCCTGATCACAGTGCCGACATTGCTAAACTGTGCAGGGGGTAGTAGTAGTGCTCTGGTGATAACTTTAGCTCAATGCTGGGGCCAACAACCTGACTCTCCATGCATCTTTGGATTGTGGAGCCTGTGTGGGTGGGTGTTTGTACCCCTGTTCTCCACTGCTTTGGGCTTTGCACATGTTGCTGTTGTATCTGAATTGTAGGGTAAAACATAGGGACATGCTCTGCAGGAACCACAGCTGGGGCTTGAACCTGTGACTCTCTGCTTCTGGACACACTGGCTGGGTGTACTGCATCACACTGTTGCCACAGATGCACAATAGTCCCTAGGGCTACTGGTACTTTTCCTCAGCCAGACTTTGTGTGTTGCACGGCACACCACGTACTGATGCAGGGCATGGCCTAGGTCCACTTCAGGGAGGTGGCACTACCCCCTCCAACACGGGCACACACCCCTGCCAAGCTGACATAGCCATTTGCTGTCAGTGCTGGTAGTGAGCAGTCCCAGGCCATCCACTGTGTAGGTAGGCGCCCGCCTAGGGAGCGGATCCCAGGGTGGGGGGCCATACATGGACATCCTTACATCCCCCCATCACTGCCTACCAATATTATGTCCCTTCCACATGGGGGCAAGATGGCTGGGGGGATGTCAGGTCAGTGCCCTAGCAACTATTGGCTAGGGTGAACCAGGTAGATATAGGTGGATTGTGTTTGGCCTTGGCCAGCTGCTGTCTTGATGATTTCCGGTTTCTATGTTCCTATGTGCCACCTAGGCACCCGCCTGGTCCACCCTGTGCCACAGCTGCCCATGCTACATGTCCCGCCTGCGGCCCCCTATGCCCCATACATACCATACAAATAAGCAGTCATTAAGAGAAAAGTTTATAAGAAGCAAATTTCTTTTTCTACTTGTGTTTTTCACGTTCAGTCTTTTAATATAAGTAGATATTATTGTAAGCCAATGTATTACAGACAACTATTCACTTCTTACTACTATCTTCATATGGGTTCATTCTCCCCTAAAGTCAACACATCAGACTTAACTTGGTGAAAGTCTCCTGCAATCTGTGTAATTTGTTTAGACCAGGTTAAATTTTGAGCAGTCAGGGACTGGTGTAGCCCATGAAAAGAAACATAGAAGCATAGAAAAAAGATGGCCGATAAAGACCATACAGTCTATCCAGTTTGTCCATCCATACCAACTACTAAGCTGTACAATCCTTTTTTTTTCCTTAGAGATCTTCTGTGGTTGACCCATTTGAAAAAGGCTAAAGAAATAGAATAAGAGTACAACTCACTGTAGCCATATCTGAAAGCTGCACCGGGGCACCTCCACTTTTCCCTTCAACAAGATCTCCCATAGTCTCCAACTCTCTGCCTGAATCGTTTCCTGCAGCCTCACTTATATGATACTCTGCTGCATCTCTTCCTTGGGTGGTGTCTCCAGGATGCACATCAAGTCTTGAAGGACTACCAAAAGGGACTGCTACTGCTAGAAAGAAATCTGCACTTGTAACTATTTATCTGCTGGGAATTCTCTTAATCTTGGGGAAAAGGGAATTCTTTGGGTTAAAGCTGATAAATCTGTGTATTTTAGAATTCAGTGTTTCTTAAGTCAGTCAGAGCTTAGTTCCACCAGAAAGCTTTTCATTTAAATCAAAATCAGAGTATAGCTTAGCACAGAAGGTAAAATAGGGTAAAATGTTCTTTGAGTTGAAAGAAGGAAATTCAAAGAGGCCTTCCAGTTAGGAGGCAAGATACCCATGAAATTGTTTTAAATAGATGTTAAAGCCAAGTGACAGATCCAAGGGGTAATTTGAAAGGCTCCCTCTATCAAACCAAGAGCTGTGTAAAATACCCAGGAAATTAGAAGCACTGCTCAGGGCACTGTATAGCAAGTTAGCTTTAATTAAGTGTTACTTTCCCTCTCCTCAACCCAGGTATAATCTTAGATTTATAAGCTCTTAAACCTATTAAAGGGAAAGAAGTGGTACAATTCACTTCCAGGTTCAGCTGGTTATCCTTGTGGAGGCCCATTCTGTTTGGGGCAAGTCTGGGCTGGGTGAACGTCATAATTTGGATGGCCCAGAGTTGTACTCAATTCTGCACCTACAAGAACTATACATTCCCGTGGGAGTGGACTCAGGGCACTTGTATGTGCCGGATGGGCCCCAATCCTGCTGCCCTGCACATCCAGCAACCTCCCTCTATAGTACTCCCTATGCTCCTGCATGGAGCCTCAGTGCCGTGGCGTATCATTGCCATAGCACCGGAACACTGTGCAGGAGCGCTTAAGTGTCCAATGCCATCTCACTTGTATTTCCCCATCACCCAGCTCTCGGCAGGGGCAGCCAGGGCCAGGATCAGGTGATGGGGACTTACTCTGCCTGGCCTGTTGCTGCAGCAGGCCTGCGGGCTCCAATTGCCGTCATCTGTTGGATTTATTCCACCATGGAGGTGGAATAAGTCCGCTGTCCATCTTGGTGCACCCGGACTACAGGGTCATGACCTGAATCAGCCCTGTACATTTGGGTTGTGTGCCCTGACCCTACACTGCCCACTCTCCTCCCCGTTGTTGCCCCTTCCCACCCCTGACTGGAGCTTCCTGCACAAATGCTCTATATGTGCAGGAAGCTCCTGGATCAGAATGGCCAAACAGGGAATAGCGGAGCTTATACGTCTAGGCCGGATATACATCCCTGCTAATCCCTGCTCAGAATGACTCCCATCAGGACTACAGTGGTGTGCAAAAGTCTGGAATCACTTGTAAATTTGACTTTTTTTCAACTTCATGATCTTATATCTTAATTTCTTTTTCGTCCCAGTGGCTTTTTCTGTATATCTCATGATAAGTGATAGATTTGGCTATTAGGGCCAACTTTTAGTATTGGTTTGGCCCTTATTTTCTGAGTTTGTTCCCCATAGTTGTCCTGTTGATAGATTTTCTGTGAAAATCGCGTAATGTACACCGTTGGCCAACGATTTTGTAAGTATGCTTTAAAATATTATGGACGCACGCCAGGTTTTCTTCAAATTAATGTATGTGGCCTTGAAAAAGGCCATTTTTATGTGTCAGTGATGGCTCAGTATTTGATGGGCCACCCTTTGTTCTTGATCACCTGACTGCACCTTGTCAGCATTGAATGAACCAGTCTAACAAGGTGATCGTTGGTGACAACGCGGTTCCAAGCTGCAATGAGTGTCTCTATCAGCTCACGCTTTGATTTTGGATGCCTCTTGGATATTTCCAAGGCCACCTTGTGCCACAGGTTCTCGATTGGATTCAGATCTGGAGATTGGGTAGGCCAGTCTATTGACTTGATGTTGTTCCGCTGCTTCCAGCTGATCACCTGTCTGGAGCGATGGCAGGGTGCATTGTCATCTTGGAATAGGAACTGGCCAGGAAACAGCTGGTGTGCTGATGGCACCATGCACTTTTGCAGTATGGTGATGTACTTGGCCCCATTGACCATTCCATTGATGATGTGAAGACGTCCAACGCCACTGGCAGCCATGCAGCCCCAGACCATGACCTTCAAAGGGTGCTTCACAGTGAAGGTGAGACACTCAGGCTTGAATTCCTCTCCAGGAAATCTCCTCACATAGGTGTGGGTCTGGTTACTAAACAGGCAGAAGGTGGTTTCATCGCTGAATAGCACCTTTTCCCAAATTTCAGTCGATCAGGTTGAGTGCTTTCTCGCCCACATGATCTGGTTGCACCTTTGTATGTCAGTCATCAGTGGCTTATTCCATGCTTTGCATCCCCAGAGACCAAACTGCAGGCAACGGTGATGAACTGTTGATGAGCTGACACTGACCTCACTCTTGTCTGACCACTCTCGAAGTAGCTGAGGAGAGGTCAACTTGCGATTAGTCAGTGAAATGTGTCATAGTGCGTGGTCCTGGCATGATGTTGATGCACGTGGATGACCTGAACGAGGCTTGTCCACCACTGAACCCATCTCTTTCTTCTTCTGTACAATCTTAACAGCGCTTTGACTGCAGCCAACTTTCCTGGCTATCTGATGGCTTGAAAATCCTTCCTCCCTCATAAAGGACACACAAACACATTCCACCAATGTCAGGGTCCGAGTCATCTTCACGGTCGATCCAGAAAGCGTATGAAATTCAAAAATTCTTCGTGTTTTTATAGCTGCACTGTTGGCTAGATATCTGCATTGTGATTGGTTAGTTAAACCAGCCTCCTGATTGGTCAGAAATAACGTGTGCATATTGGATAATCTCAATCCAGTTTTGACGCAGGATCCACAAAAATCGCAGTAGCTATCTCCCAGGGTCTGTAAAGTATTTAAATTGGAAGCAAGGAATGCAAAAAAGTCAACTCTAATAGCCAAATGTATCCCTCTTAATGTGGTAGAAAGATGAATATGCTGGGCTAACGCAAAATTTAAAAAAAAAAACCATTAGAAAGTACGATGGGCGTCATGGCTGTTTGGCATAAAAAAAAGAACACAAAAAAAAAAAGAACAAAAGGAATCTGAACCCATGACCCTTGGCTTGGGAGGCATCAGTGCTAACCAGTAGGCTACATCTCTACAGCACTCTGATCTGCAAAGGCTGGATACAGAAGGATGATGTGTTGGGACAGCAGCTTAGACAGGCTTCTCCATGGTTGATGTTCTGTCCTATATTAATCTGAGACCTATTCTTCCTCTCAGATTCTGTTTCTGTTTTGTGCTCCAGTATTTTCTACCATATGCATGTTGATGTTAGGATGGAGTGATCATTTCTTACCTCCGGATATAGAAAGACTGCAGGTCACCGCACGGCATGTCTGCTGTGGTTACCAGGATAGGGTTAACCCACCAGCACCCATGATGCAATGCACATGCAGATTAGCAGTCTACAGCAGGTCACCAGATGAGGTATGCACCTCTACAGCACCGCACCATGGTAGGGGATACTGACCGTGTGTGTTACTGGCACAGAGTAGCTACAGACCATGCCAGTGTGTGGGTTCTGCACTCATCCTGAGGGTGAGGTGGTGCGCCCAGCATGAGGTCTGCAGAACCTGGCTTGGATGAGGCAAGCATTGCTATGTGTCAGGTATTCCTTGCAGACATGCCTAGGATATTCCTGGGTCCACCTGCATTCCCCAGTCATATCTGGCCCTTGTAGCCCATGGTGCACCCAGACTAGTGCCTATCCAGTGTGGTTGTTTGTTACAGGGGCAGGAGGGAATCTGGATCTACATGCAGATTATATAGTGCCACCTACCAGACTGCCCTCACTTGGGCCAGGGTGGTGGACAGGATCTGGTCTCTAACAGACGCACACTCCACATCTTTGCAAAGGAAGCACATGATGATGTGACGTGGGACCAGCAACTAGGGCTGTTAATGTAGATTTGTGCTTGTCACAAGGGCACTGGTCTGGAAGGATTCAGCTGCCCCACACTACAAACTGACATTCACCAGCAGAGGGCATACTCAGTCTGCACTCTGCAAGGCATTCTAGACATAGACATACATATGCAAAATGCAGACAGTGACTAGCCAGTCCACAGTGCATCTTCCCAGGGGAACTCTGTGCACCCAGACATGGGCTGTACCCACAGACACCAAGCAGATATCTCCATGATTGGGCCCCAGAGCAGAGACCACACAGATATCACTTGAGAGAAGCACTGTATAGCACTATGTGGGAACCTAAACATGCCATGGTCACTGCTCAGTGAGAGTGACCTCCCAGCATGACATGCTGTGGCCACCCTGTCTATGCAGGTGATGGTCAGGCACTACAGTCTCCCAGCCATTGCCCCACACTGTGAGCAGATGCCCAGTCCACCCTGTCCATGCCATACCCACAATACTTTGCTCCTCATTATGCACATTGACAGGCTAATGTTGGAATCAGTGTAAGCATTGTGGGCCCAGTGAGGAGTAGGCAGCCACAAAACAATGGATAGACATACACACACTCCCACTCCTATGTTGGCATTGTACAAAGATAGGGGTGGTTGGCAGCCCTGCCCATAACACTGGTCCTGGGCACAGTGCAGGCATTGCTAAGGTATGCAGGTGCTAGTAGTGCTGCTTTGCTGGAAACTGCTGCTCCATGCCGGGCCCAAGAACCTGACAATCCATGGGGCTTTGGATAGTGGAGCCTGTGGGTGTGGGTGTTTGTGCTCCTGTTGGCCGATGCTTTGGGGAGTGCACATGACAATGTTGTATCTGCAGTGTAGGGTAAAATGTAAGGACATGGTCTGCGTGAGCCACAGCTGGGACCTGAACCTGTGACCTTTTGTTCCAAGGCATATTTTAAAACGCTCCATCAACAAACCACATGCTTTATTCAATATAGTAAAGTCCATAACAGGAGAACCAATCTCAGTCCACCCCCCAATGCCTCAACCACAGGACTATGCAGACTATTTACAATCGAAGATGGTTAAGACAAACGCAAACATAGGCACTAATAATCCCTCCACACCATCAGAAACTTTTCAAGCAACGCCACTATGCAACTTCACCACAGTATCCACTAAAGAGGTCGCCGACATCGTTGCTTCTGTTAATCCCAGCACAGCACCTAATGACCCCTGCCCAGCCAGCTGGATCAAAGAGCTTTGTCATGACATAAGCAACATCCTGGCCAAAATTCTGAACCAGTCCTTCACCACAGGATCATTCCCGCAGAGCCTCAAAAACACCTCTATCAAACCATTACTAAAAAATAGCAAACTAGATCCAGCCAAAGTAGAATCCTTCAGACCAATATCGAGCATCCCCCACCTTGCCAAGATCATTGAGAAAGCCGCCCAACAACAAATCCAGCAACATATCGACACCGAAGCACCATTGGATCCAGCCCAACACGGATTCAGAGTAGCACACGGAATAGACACTGTCCTCACAACCCTGTTTAACGATCTGATCACAGGAATCAACAACATACAGCAAGGCTTTGTCCTTATTTTCCTGGACATATCTGCCGCCTTCGACTCAGTGAGTCATGACATTCTTCTACAACGCCTGAAAGAAAAGGGGATCCAAAATACAGCTCTAAAATGGTGTGAATCCTACCTATCCAATAGATGGCAGCAAGTCAAGGCTGGCCACTCATCCTCCGAACCATTTCTACAAACACAGGGAGTTCCCCAAGGATCGTCCTTATCCTCATTGATGTTTAACATTTATATGCAGCCGATATGCGACTTAATTCGATCCTTCAACGTAAAATGCCTTGCATACGCTGATGACATCCTCCTTTACATGCCATTCTTGATAGACCAACCAGTGCTCTCCCCAATAATTAATTGCTTCGAAGCAGTAACAGATTGGCTATTATCCCAGAATTTACGGATCAATCACAGCAAAACGGATGTCCTATTTGTCACGAGGAACCTCAAATTCACACCCCCTTCATCTCTACGAGTCAACAATGTAGAGTTGAAATCCAAATCCACAATTCGTTACCTCGGCATCACCCTGGACCAGCACCTGAACATGACAACGCATATAAAAAACATCACAAAGGCAATATACCATAAGATCAGAACTCTACGTCACCTCCGACACTTACTGGACTTCACAGACTACCGAACAACCTTTCAGGCTCTAGTCCTTCCACATGTTGATTTCGCGAATATTATTCTTCATGGCCTTCCACAGTCGACCTTAAACCCGCTCCGCTTAGCCTTGAATGCAGCCGCAAGAGTCCTCTCCGGATCATCAAGATCCGACCACATAACACCCATCATGAAGGATTTACATTGGCTACCTCTTCACGCCAGGATCCAATACAAATCACTGGTTCTTACCTTCAAAGCCCTAAATAACTACCCCCCTACGCCAATCAGCACGCTAATCCATGGCACCCTAGAAAATAGAAGCAGAAGATCTACTGCACGGAACACGTTAGCAGTCCCCAACCTAATGACTAAATGCACAAAAGCTACCTCCAACAGAGCCTTCTCCTTATTTGCCCCTTTAAACTGGAATGCACTCCCCCATGAAATCCGTGGAATAAAAAGCATCATACTATTCAGAAAAGCTTTAAAACTCCACCTATTCACAAAATATTACTCAGAAACCTCCAGTGATAGAAGCACATCCAACAACCTGCAAACTTCCCCCATATACCTGCCGCCCCTGCACATCATCTCCTCAGATAATGGTTAGCTTCACAAAACTAATGCAACACCCATTTACATTAAAGTATTGTACATAGTTTGAGTTAATATGTATTTAGTTCCCCTGGTTTCCTTCCCATGTTCAATTTCCTGTTCTCTGTAAAACTCAATGTTTGTATACATTGTAGTATGCTTGTTTGATGTACACCGCGCTGATTTTAATAGCGCGGTATAGAAGCAAATGTTAAATAAATAAAATAAATAAATAAATAAATAACTGTCTGTGTGTACTGCACCACACTGTTGTCATAGAAGCATAGTAATAAATAAAAATAAATAAATAAAAATAAATAAATAAAAATAAAAATAAATAAATAAAAATAAATAAATAAAATTAATAAAAATAAATAAATAAATAGTAGTCCCTGGGGCTACCTTTGCTGTTCATCCGACAGACCTTTGCTGCACTGCACACCATGCACTGGTACAGGGCACGGCTTTGGTCTGCTGTGGACAGGTGTCACGGCCCCCTCCACCACCAATGCCCCCTCCCCCACCATGCTGATGTGCCCATATGCTGGTGGTGCTGGTGGTGCACAGTCCCAGGCCATCCACTGTGCAGGTAGGCGTGTGCCTAGGGTGTGGGGTCTGGGGTGGTGGGGCATACATGGACATCCACATGTCCCCCCCATCACTGCCTGCCACTATTATGGCCCTTCCACATGGGGGGGGGGAGATGGTTGGGGGTGGCAGGTAGGTGATCTAGCAACTTTTGGCTAGGGTGGGCCTGGTAGACGGATTGTGTTCTGCCAGCAGACTGTGGACAGGCTAGGGTATGCAATGCGGGTACAGTGTATCCACTTTATTTATTTCATTTATTTAAAAGGATTTATATACCACCTTCTCCTGTAATCAAGGCGGTTACTTTGGACTGCTGGGTGTATACATGTGTCAGGCAACGTGTGGTCGCTTCCTGCACTGTCCTTCCCAGGGGCTGGTGTGACGGGTGTTCATATAGCTGGGTGTTCGGACACTTTAGGATGTATCCTGGGGTGAGTACGTGGACCCCTATTAGAGTGGTTCCCAGATGTGCACTGCTTGCCCCATTACAGGCATTGTGTTTCCTGTGTGACGTTTGGGGTACCTGCAGGGTAAGTCTCCCCTGGGTGAGACACTGTGGAGCACAGACTACTGGGCAAGTTTGACCTTGGTCAGCTGCTGTCTTGCTGTTTTCCATGTTCATCTGTGCCACCTAGGTGGCTTCCTGGTCTGCCCTGTACCCCACTTGCAGCCCCCTTTGTAGCATCACCATTGTGCCTTTTCATACTTGGGCACTATGCTGTTACTGCACATATAGCACTACTATCACTGTTTTTAGGCTCTCTGCCTGTTATATACATTGCTGACAGGAAATGGTTTCTCACTCCTACAAATGTGCATTTACCGACAGGTTTTCACTCACGGTACTGTTCCAGCATTAATGTGACAGCGTTAGTGCAGCTTGGACCTCTCCCCGCCCATTGACCCTCTCTCTCTGCCTTCTCTCCGCCCTCCGGTACAGTTACAGCAAAGAGGCATACCCCATCTGGTGACCTTCTATAGACTGCTAATCTACATGTGCATTGCATCATGGGTACTGGTGGGTTAACCCTATCCTGGTAACCACAGCAGACATGTCGTGCGGTGACCTGCAGTCTTTCTATATCCGGAGATAAGAAACGATCACTCCATCCTTACATCAACATGCCTATAGTAGAAAATACTGGAGCACAAAACAGAAACAGAATCTGAGAGGAAGAATAGGTCTCAGATTAATATAGGACTGCACATCAGCCATGGGGAAGCCCGTCTAAGCTGCTGTCCCAACACATCATCCTTCTGTATCCAGCAGATAGCAGATCAAAGAGCTGTGGAGGTGTAGCCTACTGGTTAGTATTGATATCTCCCAAACCAAGGGTCATGGGTTTGATTCCCTTTTGTTCTTTTTTTTTATGCCAAACAGCCATGATGCCCATTGCTCCCTTTTCGACAGAACGCCCTCTACCTGCCATTGCCTTTTATGGCTTCAGGTACCTTAACACTGCACTTAACGATGGTGACATTACCGCAGTTTAGTAAGCATACCCCAAAGTTACTACAGTATAGCCTGCATATGCCATCTTGACATGCTCCTTTAGTCCTATTTTATAAAAACAAGCTCGCACCAACTTGTCTTTATTAAATTCTAGCCTAAGAGGCAGAAGTCATACCGTAAGTTAAGGAGTGGACATTTACACCTGCCCTAGATTTGGTGTAAATGCCTGTGCCCAGATGTTTGCAAGAGCATATGTAAAGTATTGCATTTTATAATATATAGGTATACTTGTGCACCCAAGTGCACATCCACTTACGGTGTCCATGCCATCAAGAAACATGCGTGCTTTTACACTGGTCAGTATTTTATAATTAATTCATTTTTATTAGCTGTATTTATATATCACCTTTTTCCGGGTCAAAGTGGTGAACATGAAACAACATAGTAATTTCAGTGTAACTATCATACTATATACAGCATGCATTGAATAACTAGGGTTGTGTAACTCTATACAAATGTATGATTTTGTATTGATTCGGTCATACAGGGTAATGAACTATATATTGTGAATGTTATACGAGGGGAGAATCTCTTCTGCTTGGGGGGTTACTTTGAAGTGGCTGAAATGGTCAGAGAAGAGGTGTGTCTTCAGTTGCTTCCTGACGGTGCTGAGGTTGGTGGCATTTCTGAGCAGGTCCTGTAGGATGTTCTAGATTTATGGTGTATAGAGTTGGAAGGCTCGCCTACATGCCTGTTGGTTGGATTTGGTTCTGGCATGGGGATGACCAGGGTGTTCATTATAGAGGTACATCTTGATCTGTTTGGTTGGGGAGTTTGCAGTAGAGTGTGTAGGTGAGTGTGGGGGGGGGGGGGCGGTCAGAGTGGATGGCTTTGTGAGTCAGGAGAGTTTTGTATTTTATATGACTTGGTAGAGGTAAACAGTGAAGTTACTTAAGTATGGACATGATGTGGTCCTATCTTGTTGCTCCTTGGAGGATGCATGTTGTTGTGTGAAGAGTAGTCCATAGGGGAAGTAGGTGTAAATGTGTAAGTTGATGTAATGGGATCTGATAAGTGTACAGAGGGGTCAAAGGTAGATGTTAAATAGGAGTGTGGAGAGGGTGGATCCTTGGGGGACTCTTGTGCCTGTTTGCATGAGATAGAGGTGTTTGGGCCGATCTCTATTTGTTGATCGGTAAGTCAGATAGGATCTGAACCATTGGAGAACCATGCCTTGGATTTCGGTGGATGAAATACATTACAGGAGGATATGGTGGTTCACAGTATCAAAGGCTGAGGCGATATCCAGGAAGATCAATAAGAATCCTCGGTTGGTGTGTTGTATTCCTTGTATTAGGGTGTTGACTAAGGTGGTTAGTAGAGTTTCTACTCCATGATGAGGACAGAATCCATGATGTTGTGGGTCAAGTAGGCTGTTCCTGTCAATATGGTCTTGTAGTTCATGCTGAATGTTTTTTTTTTTTCAATAATCTTGGCTGTAAAGAGTAGGCTGGCAAAGGGTCTGTATGATGATGGGTCAGAAGGATTTAGCTCAGGTTTCTTCAGGGTTGGACGTATGGAGGAGGTTTTTAGACATAGAGGCATGTCAAAGAGCTCTCTTGGGCAGTTGATTGAAGAGTTAGTAGTTTTGTGTGGTAATCGTGCTTTGCCTTGTCCATTGCAGTACGGTAGTCATATAGGAAGTGTAGATAGTTGTGTCGGTCTTCATTATACTTGGTTTTTCATAGGGTTAGAGTGTACCAAGCAGTTTTGGGTTGTTTCTTGTTTAAGCGCATGGGGTAGTGATAGCAGTGGCTGCTTTTTACATGACACTGTTCCGGTTTTCTGTTAGTACACGGGAGTCGGTTGAGTTGTTTAGTAGTTGTGAAAGGGTGCCTTCTACAAAATTTTCCTTGTTGAACTGTTTGAATCTTCTGCTCTTTGGTTGCTGGATGGGGTGTTTGTTAGCATTGGCATGTGGGAGGGAGAAGCTGATTAGTTTGTGGTCAGATCAAGATATGGGTGTGCTTGAATGGAGTGAGGGGGGCCAGCTGTGAGGTATGGTTGAAAAAAATTAGGTCGAGGGTGTTGCCTTTTCATGTGTGGATGTTTGTATGAGCTGGCTGAGGTCCATTGCTGACATTACATGCAGGAATGAGTGCCTGGTTCGGTTTTAGCAAAGGGAGGTTAAAGTCTCCTAGGACTAGTCTTCCATATTCAAGGCCATGAGCACTTTGTCCAGGATGTTTGAGAGGTCATTGGAGATAGTGGTTGGTGTCCTGTAGATAAGCCTGATGGTTATCTGTTTGTTGCTTATGGTGAGGGTGTCATTTTCATTTGTGCTCTCAGTTGCGTGATATCAGAATTTGAGGTTAGTTTTGGCTATGATCAGCACACCTCCATCCCTACATTGTGAATGAGGGCAATGGTAGATGATGTATCCATTTGGTGTGAGCTGGTTCAGTAGTACGTTGTCTGTTTTTGTGATCCATGTTTCTGTTATGCATAGTATGCTGAGGTGCTGGGACAAGAGTAGGTCTCTGATAGTAGGGATTTTGTTTCTGATTGAGTGGGAGTTGTTGAGTGTGCAATGAAGTGCATGCCTGGGGGGTATGTTGGTTGCAGTCATGGTAGCATGATTGGGGGAGTTCTGTATGGGCCCGATTCCCAACGGGGCCCGTCCAGTCATCCAAAATTTGGATGGAACAGATTGGCACCTCATTCTGAACCCACGGGAGCTAGACGTTCCTGTGGGATCAGAATCAGAAGCAGAGGGCCTGGATGGGCAGGACACGCCCCAATTCAACCCACTGTATGTCCTGCGTGTTCCTCGTCCAACCCTCCCAATGCTCCTGCATGGGCGACTGGTGCCGTGGTGTCCTGTCACCATGGCACCAGGGCACCATGCAGAAGTCCCGATCCCCCACAGGTTTTTAAAATATGTTTTCCCCATTGCCCGACCCCTGATGGGCCTGCTGATGTTTGGGGGCCGATGGGTCTGATCACCCTGACCAGGGGGACTTATTCCACCTCTGAGGTAGAATACGTTCCCCAGCCATCTCTGCTTCCCTAGATGTACAGGGCCATGGCCAGAATTGGCCCTGTACGTCCGGGGTCAGGGTTCTGCCTTTGTCCTGCCCACGCTTCTCTTATGGCCCTTCCTCTCCCATCCTCATCCAGGCTTCCCCACACAATGCGACTGTATGTGTGGGAGTCTGGAGGACAGAATCCACTCCCTGGAAATATCGGGGGTTGGACATCCAGGTCGGATGTCCAACCCCGCTATTTGGGTATCAGAATGACCCCCTATGTGTATGAGGTGGTGTGGATTTTTGTGCATGTTGTGCGGATATGGTATGTGTGTTGGTGGGTTAACAAGGGGTCCGAACCATAACTGGGGTGCTGTGTATGTATGCTGGTTGTGTGCTGAAGCAAGTAGGAGAATTATAGCATTAGATTTATTGGTATCATGATTGGCTGGAGTCTGTGAACGGTGCCTACTTGGAGTTTGTTCTCTGTGTTGTGTGATCATGAAGGTGAGCCAGTGTTGGAGACTGTTGATTCTAGGTCCTTGTTCCTGGTTCTTGGATGTATGATCAGTGGCCATGTGTAGGGTGTTATGGTCCTTGCCCCTGTTCCGCCTAAGGGACACACCAAAGGGCTCTTTGGCGAGGCCCTCGGGTTCTGGCCCACTAGAAGTGGGCATGCCTTGGGAGATCCATGGATGTAGTGTTTCTGGGCTCAGGCAGATGATGTCGGGTGAGTGAGGAGGAGCTTACCTTCCTGCTGTTCCTGTAGATGGTTCTTTTGTCTGCTGGAATGTTTTAGGTGGTCAAGGGAGAGTCTGTGTGGCATCAGGGTGGCTGAGCGGCTGTGAGTCTGATCCGGTGAGTGTGTGTGTGCGCGCGCCTTAGGAGAGCTGTGGATGTAAAGTGTCTCTGGTCGCAGGCAGATGATGTCAGGTGCAGCAGGAAGGAGCTTACTTTCCCACTGTTCCTGTAGACGTTTCTTTTGTCTGCTTCAGTGTTTATTTATTTATTTATTTATTTATTTATTTTATTTAGTATACATTTGTATACCGCTACTTCCAGCGATCAGCAGCGTTTTTTGATTACAGATTGGAAATTGTCAAATCATGACAGGAGATTTTTGAGGTATAAACACATTGATTAGACAGGAAAGCACAGCACACAGAGAACTATTTTACAGGGAACATGGGCTATGGAGGGTTAAGTGGCTTGCCCAAGACCACAAGGAGCACCTGTGGGACTAGAAACCCCAGTCCTTCCGGCCCAAGGTTGCTGTCCTCTAGTGGGATTTGAACCCCCGACCTTCCAGCCCGAAGTACCTTGCCCCAACCACTAGGCTACTCCTCCACAGTCAAAGGCAGTCAAAGGAGAGTTCGGGCAGTGTCGGGGTGGCTGGCTGTGGGTCTGATCCGGTGAGGTCATTAACATGCATATATGGTCATTTACATGCATTAATGACTAAAACAACCCCCAGTTAGGCATGAACTTGACACCTAACAATATGCACCCACTCATAAAATCATCCCCTTTCTGTGTCCTAGAAGTCTGGCAAGTCATCCACACCCCAATGTGTCCAGTGCAGAGCAGGATGTACTCACTCTTGCAGCATACTTCTAATTTTATATGGCATCATTCATACAAAGTTATCCAGAATGCTTTATAGTTACAATGATAAATGCAGTCTAATCTTATGACATCCCTCTTCTTCTTTTTCTTCTCTTTAGATGGAACTTAACTGGAATCGACTGAAAAGTTGTGTGGTAAATTTTGTGAAAGCATTAATTAGAATAATACAGAATTTCTGTAAAGAAACATGTATAATTCAAAGAACCCTAATCACAAACAGTTTTAGTCTTAACTTCAGCTCTTAATATGGCTCATATTCTCATTGTTTTCAGTTTTTTTGCTGAAATGATAGCATGCCTTTCTCACAGTATGGCATATTTTATTCAAATAAATTTACAGAGATTTTATTTGCAATTAAGTCAGCATAAAACTGAGGACTTCCTTGCATGAAAACATAACTATACCCACCCCTTTGCATGATTTTCTGTGCACAGTTTTGCTATGGTAATATCACTAATGAACTGATCTGCATGATTCTTCACCTCATTAGCAATTTTGCATAATTTTTATGAACAGCTTTGCAAATGCACAAAGAAAAACTATTACGCAGCACAAAGAAAAACTATTACGCAGCAATCTTAACAAAATCTTACAATAGACCGAGGGAGCTATTTTCCATAGTCAGAAAACTAACCAATAACGAGCAAACTTCTAGCAACGAAATCACAGACATCTCAGTTCAAACCCTAGCTAACCATTATCAAAACAAATCTAAGAAACCAGCCATGCCCTCAGAAAATATTAACACCACTTATCAACATGTTGATGAATGGTCAGAATTTTACCCCATTTCAAAAGTGTCATTAAAAACAATCATCTCCAGCCTAAATACCACAACTTCAAACTTAGATCCATGCCCAATATCATGGATAAAAAACACACTACCAACTCTACTATCCTATATCCTCCCAATAGTAAACCTCTCACTCACTCAAGGATACCTTCCATCCCCGCTCAAACATGCACAAATACGTCCAATTTTAGAGAACTGCAAACTAGATAAAACTTTGCCAACATCATATAGGCCCATTTCTAGTATACCATTCTTGGCCAAAGTAATTGAAAAGGTAGTGCAACTACAGACACAGGAATTCATAGACTTATCTTACCCACTCGATGAACAACAATATGGTTTCCGGCCCCGCCATGGAGTAGAAACGCTTCTAGCAGTATTAATAGATACACTCCTAAAAGGAATTGACAATCACAAACAGGCATACATTCTCCTCATCATTGACATATCAGCAGCTTTTGATAGCGTGCATCACTCAATATTGCTCAACAACCTAAGACAGTTAGGCATAAACTCCACCGTACATAAATGGTTCACATCTTATTTACATAACAGAACACAAAATGTAAGAGCAGGCAATCAAACATCCAACACATACAAACAAGAAATAGGTTTACCACAAGGTTCGGCACTGTCAGCCCTACTTTTCAATATCTATATAAAACCAGTCTGCAATATCTTTAAAAAATTTGGAGTACAATATCACCTTTATGCGGATGATATTATGATGTACATACCTTTTACGATTCCTAACCTACCGATTCAACTTCTATCAGACTGCTACAATGAAATTACATACTGGCTAAAAACCCAAAACCTCCACATAAACCATGCTAAAACCGAAGTCCTAATCGTTACAAAAACCAAACATTCACTCCTCCAACCCATATAACACTACAAAACCAAGAAATTAAAATAAAAAATGAAATAAGATATCTAGGTGTCATTTTAGATACACACCTTACTATGGAAACGCACATTAGAAATACATTAAAGAAAATCTACTTCAAACTCAAAATCCTCAAGCAATTACGCCCCCTTGTAATTATACAAGATTTTATCAATATAATCCAGGCTACCGTAACTCCACACTTCGACTTCGCTAACTTAATACTTATAGGCATTTCAAAACAAAACATCAAAAGGATCCAACTTGCGCAAAATGCCGCAGCTAGAATTATATTAAAGATAAATTCACTCCAACACATTACACCGATACTGGCATCCCTTCACTGGTTACCAATACATAGCAGGATAACATACAAAACAATAATAACTACTTTCAAAGCCCTAAATGACATGGCCCCGAAGACACTCTGTAACCTAATAAGCAAAGAACCACCTAAGACCACTCATAGAAAAGGACAATCAAATAAACTTAAGATGCCAAAAGAATATATACGAACTCACAAATCAACAAATAATAGAGCCTTTTCCCACATAGCCCCAACAGTCTGGAACTCTTTACCAGAGGACTTACGTTCACTAACAGAGATAATAGAATTCAGAAAAAAATTGAAAACCTATCTATTCACTAAACACTATAATACCATAGAAAACCCTCCACTCAACTTAGATAAAGGATAAACATGAATCTGCTCAAAATCAAGATTATACCCCTTCTATAATCAATATGTACAAACTTAAATGAATAATCATTCCATTCCTATGCATTGATACCCTACTTGTATATAGTTACAACTGTTTTAGAGACAGTACTTCTGTTTTAGAGACAGTACTTCTGTTTAATTTGTAATACAGTGTTAGTTGATTTACTGAATCATTCTGTTTAACCTTTAAACCCTTTGTTGCACAAGTTAAGATGTTCTATGTAAAAAGTTATAATTGTTCTATGTAAAACAAGCTCTGCATTGTTAATTGTTGTTAATTGTACACCGCAACTGATCGCTGGAAGATGCGGTATATAAATAAGTGTTAAATAAATAAATAAATAAACATGCTTGAAAGAAAGGCAAATAGCGTGCACACTGTACAAGTTTGCAAACACAAATGTGAGCAGTGTTTCCTGCATTTGCTAAGCTGCTGGCACTTTAGAAAATGAATATTTTCCATGCACTGTCCCAAATGTTTCCTGCATTTTTTGGTATCACAACATCACTCCTGACTAAGGTCAAATAGGGGTCAATTTTCAAAGGCTTTAAGTATCCAACTTTGAAGGTTAGGTGATTAAATTAGACCTACTGAAAACTGACTAGGTCAAAGCAAGGGTTAGAGGATGTAAACTGTTTTTCAGCACCAGGCATTTAAGATAGGTTTCTAAGGAGATCATGTCAGAAGGTTTGCAAGGCATTTACAAGTGTAAATAACCCAAGTCGTCGTCTAAGTACAAATTTTAGAAAAGCCATTACTTTCATGTGTATGGCCATGGCAGTTTTCAAAGGGGCATATCGGAAGCATGGTCTGAGGCGACCTTAAAAGCATGCATACATTTCCTATTTTGCAATGGTAATACATGCCTCATAAAGTATAATTTGAACTTCCTTAGACTTTGGAATTGAAGGGGTGATAAAGCAAACAAGTGTACTTAGCTTGCAGGCATTAAAAATCACTGCAAAAATGCAGACTTTGAGTTGTACAGATTTGTTACATAAGTTACCATCCTTAGATTCCAGTTTTGTAAAATCTGGCACTTACACATGCCTGAGATAGCATTTAAACACATACAGGGTTATTCTGAACCACAAATAAGCCATTTGCATGTACGCTGGGGACGTGTGCCTAGCGGAGACGTCTAAACGTCATTCTGAACATGAGCCCACATGCATGTACAAAAGAGATGTGCGTTTATCTCTGGACGTGGGCGGGTAGGGGCGGAACATGGGCATGGAGGGGAGGAGCGTGGGCATGTCAGGCAGTGAAAACGTCTAGACCTTATTCCGTCCGAGCCCGTGTATGTCTAGGTGATTATCTGTGGACGTCTACATTATACCTGCTAAAACATGGAATAACATAAATGGAGGGACCAAAATAAGGTAAACAAATGTTACCACATAGAGCTGGACATACTGCTCTGTGCCCCACTGCATCCCAATGAGATGTATGGTGGTGACACTACCTGTGTGCCTGCTGTATCAGGGTGCACAGGATGCAGATGTACGTACCGTTATGCACAAAGGAGGAACATGTACAAAGTGCATGAGAAAGAACAGGCAGCACCAGGGAATTTACCAGGCAATTATCATACCACACCTCGATTATGCCAATGCCATATTACAAGGTCTCCCCCAATCCACCTTGAATCCCTTGCAACTTGCCATGAACAGTGCTGCAAGGGTTCTCCTGGGTGTATCTAAGAAGGACCATGTGACGCATGCACTGGATTTTCTTCAAAACAGTACTGCTGACATTCAAAGCAATAAATAACCTCTCATCATCTTTAATATCTGACCTTATCCAAACAGCAGCTACTAATAGACCAAGAAGATCAACATCAATAAATATGCTAGATGTGCCGAGAGAATTAACTAAATGCACCTCGACAACTGCAAACAGGGCCTTCAGACTCTGCGCACCAAGATTCTGGAACTCATTACCATCTAACATCAGGGCAATCACTAGCATAACCCAGTTTAGGAAAGCCCTTAAACACTTCCTTTTCATAAAATTCTTCCCTGAGAGTAATGAATCTAATCACCAACCAAATATGTTCAGCTATGCCTCCACACACTATCAGTTAGGTGACCACACCATGCAAGGAGTCCCCAACCATTAAATTCACCTCTTTACTATATCTCGTTATTGACACTGTTGTGTAAATAGTTATATTGTTATCCAAGTAGGTTCTCCTGTTATTTGTAATATCAGACTTATGTACTCTGTCTGATTGTTATGTTCCATGTAAACCACGCTGATACTGAATAGTGCGGTATAGAAGAAACTGTAAATAAACAGGGGCAAATGATATATATGCCCACAGTGACTGAGGCAGAGGGAAACACAGAGCCCAGTGGGTGTATGAAAATTTTTTATTGCATACATGATAAAAAAGGTAACACCCACACAACCGACACCAGTGCCCAAGCAAGCCCACCTCACCCTCTCAGGTGTCCCCCAGCAGCAAGACACATACTGCCCCTGCTCCCACCCCCACCCCACCATCCCGGACCCTCACCCCACAACCCCCTGCCCCACCCCACCACCCCACCATCCTGCCCCCATCCCCATCCCCCATCCCCAACCCCTTGCCCCTACCCCACCAACTCAAACCCCCACTCCCACCCCCACCCCCCACCCCAGTGACAGGTAACCTAACCCAGGCCTACCACCTCTCCCACATACCCTGACCCATCCCCGACCCCTCCCCTGCCCAGAGGCGCCACCACTGGGCCTCAGTGATTGGCCATCGAGTCACATGGGTGATGACACACCCCCTGAGCTCCCCACATGACCTTCACTGGTGCACTATGGCCACAGGGACTCCATGCAACAGAGGCAGAGGGGCAGCTGGGAGCGTGCAAAGTAGACCAGGGGGGTACTGCCACCACAGACTCACTCGGTGAGACAGCGATGGGAGATGTGACAGTGCAAAAAGGGCATGTGTGCCCCACCCCAAACCAGATGGGACATGTGTGAGAGGGTTCAATGGGTCCCCTCACCATGGGTGCAGGCCAGGGGTGGGGGACAGGCAGCATGTGAATGTCAGCACAAACACATATCTTGGACCTGTGGGTGCCATGAGGTGTCCACATCCCCAATGCCCTCCAATGTGGCAGCATCTACTGTGGTGAGGACATGCTGTTCCAGCTCAGTGAGGCATACCCCATGACCATCCGTGCCCACAGCACATGCCTTCCTGCACACCTCATGTCTCACTTGCCGCCACTTGTTCTTGACGTCCTTGATGTCCCGGTTGTTGTGGTAGATTGCATTTAGCTTGTGGTAGATGGCAAGTCACCTGCGCTGCCTCTCATTGGACCCTGTGAGGACTCCATGGTTGGCAAGCACCCCCTCAATGAGGAGGGCCTGCTCTCCGTGGCTGAAGTTTCTCTTTTGAGATGATTCCTTGGGAGCCATAGTAGCTGACACAGCTGTTCCTGAATGTATCTTCAAGGGATGCAGTCTTAGTAGAATGGCATTTCGCAGAGGCATGGCTATGCTGGCATTACATGTTTTATAGTGGTTAGACGTGCAAAAATGTATACATACAGAAGCGTGGAATATGGAACACGTCTGTGCACCTGAACACACACACACATCCATGTTTCCCGTGCAACATAGAAATATGTGTACGGCTCCATGTGTTTTTCTTTTCCTGTGAGCAAAATATCTAGGACATCATAGGAGCTGACAGTGTAACATATTGGACGCTACAGCAACACTGTCACTGACACAGTAGCTACAAAGGGTCAATTATGTGACTGGAATGGTATGTGTGTTGGGGCCTGTGCTCCTGATGCAGTGCCTGTGGCTCTGTGGGAGACAGTGGACATGGATGCAGAGGCCAGATGCCCTGTGTAGGCACCTACCACAGGGCAGGCAGGTGTTGGCATGGGGCTGTCTGGGGCAGGGAGTCACTGGCTTGCATTAAAATGGGGCGGGTCCTGCCCCAACCCCACATCCCCAGCCCCATGCCCGCATACCTGCACTGTAGTCACTGTACAGGGGATGCACATGTTTGGACTCCAGATGAGGCTGAACACCTCGATGCATGTGTGGAGCGAAAGACACCCTAGCAGTGAAAATTTGGGGGTTCACCCAATCCTAATGGACATGTCCTCAGGTGGATATGTAACCATGCAGCAGTGAATGGTGGATGGGCCACCCACTGGGTGCCCTGGTAGCATGTGTGTGGTGGGATGGTGCGGAGCCAGTGGTTTAGCATATCACCTGCCTCCCACAGGGGACATTGGGGGGACATTTGGTGGCACTCCCCTAGGGCCCAGACTGACCATCAACCTGCCACATCCCCCTACAGGTTCCAGGGGCAGCAGCCGGGTGTCTGAGGATGGCACAGGAGAGGACCAGAGCTGTGATTTCCATTGCCCTTCAGTGATGATCTGTGCTGAACCTGGTACAGATTTGACCGTGAGGCAATCCTTGACCTGTGTGCTGTCTGTGTGCTACACAGGCACACAGACAGGACACAGTGCCTGTCCTTGTGAAGGTGCTTGCAGCACTGGCATTCCTGGGGACAGGCATACTGTAGTCTGTTGTGGCAACTGCGGCTGGGCTGAGCCAGGCAGCGATGTCATGCATCATCAGCCAGTTACTGGATGCCTTCATGGGATGTGCTGCACAGTACATTACCTTCCCACAACCTCCACAGCAGCAGCAGATCATGCTGGCATTCAGTGTGATCGCAGGGTTCCCATTCATTCTTGGGGCCATTGACTGCACACATGTGGCCCTCCGCCCACCGTGCCTGCACAAGGCAGCATACAGGAACCAGAAGGCCTACCACTCTGCAACTCCCGGATGAAGATCCAGGATGTCATGGCATGCTTCCCTGGCTCTTGCCATGATGCCTACATTTTGGCTCAGTCAGGGATACATGCAGACTTTGAAGACAGTACCATCACTGGAGGCTGGCTGTTTGGTGGGTGAGCTGCTGTATTCCCCAGCTAAGATGTGCAGGATATTCCTGGTGTGCTGCATGCTGCACAACTACATCCTGTGCCAGAGGCAGTCCACACCTGATGCCACATTCAGCGAGCCCGAGGGTGAGGTGGATGACATGATGACTCCCCAGCCATCACATGGCCCTATCTACCGACGTGCTGTATGGATAAGGAGGACCCTCATGGAGATGCACTTTGTTTGAGGTAGGCTGCCTGTGCCAGTAGAACTAGGGGATGGGTGGCAGGGCTGGGCATCAGCAGGCAGGCCCATGTGTACACACCTAGGTCCACCATGCAGTGAGCCATTCTGGCCACTGCAGACAATCATCACCCCCCCCCCCCCGCCACACACACACACACACACATCTGCCACTACATGCCCTTTGGTCCCAGGTATATTGGCCTGACATACGTATCAGCCCTCTATGTCAAGGGCCACAGACTGCCCAATGCCCAACCAATCTCTGCCACCACCCCGCCCCTTTCCCACCCCTGGCTAGCCTTCCAGTATGGCCACCATGTTCATACTGGGTGTCTCTGAGTGGCATGTCCCTAAGTTCCCCCTCATCCAGGGACTCCTCTTCCACTCCCCTGATCCTTAGGGCCACTCACCCAGGGATACCCTTCCTCTCTGCACTTGGCCTCTGCTGTGCCTTCCTCTGTGACCAGAGCCTCCCACTGTGGAGCACCCTGGCCAGACCCCATAGTACTATCCTGTCCTTCCCCATGAGGGGAGTAAGGCACCTCCATGAGCTGAGGGGGTAGATCTCTTCCTGATCTGATGGGGAGGTGCTGGATAGCACTATGAGGCTGGCTGTGGATGGGCTATCGGTGTCCACAGTGGCCAGGCTGCTTGGACTGGCTGTTGCTAGCCACTGTCCACTGCTCCTCCCCCTCCTCTGCCTCCTCATCCTCTGCTTCCTCCTCCTCATCATCATCTTCATTGTCCTCCTCCTCTGTCACGGGGGGGGGGGGGGGTGAGTCCTCGACTGGGATGGCTGTCAGATGCCTCCCCATGCTCTGTTTGCTGTTGCCCCTGCGATGTCCAGACACTCCAGCCCTGTGCCATGTTGCATGTCATGGCCCCATTCCTGTTCCATCCCTCCACATTCACCTTGCTCCCACTGTAGCTGCTGCCGGAGTCTTGCCAACATCCATGGGCGTGTGCGGCATATGGCCCGGAAACGCACCTGGTAGGCCTCCGTCTGGAGGAAGGACAAAGGTGTCTTACATATGCACGTTTCTTTCTCAACTCAGGTCTGTCACGTCAGCTGCCTGCCTGCCTGCCATATCACCACCTGCGTATGCTGAACCCTGTCACATCATACTACCACGTCTCAGGAGCTACCTCACCCCAGTCTGGGGCTTGCCCTGGTCCCCAGGACCTCCTGTATACCTGCATTGCTGACTGGCCAGTCATGGGCTGGTGGGGGGTACAGGGGCAGTGCTGCCTGTAACATTCCTCTGGGACCCTGCTGCATTTGCTGCCTTCCCTGTGCTGCACATTATAGGCCTTGCATACTGGTGTCAGACCAGGCATATGACATGTCCTGTTCTATGGTTGCGGTGCAGGCATTTGGGCTGCCACTATCCAGGAAGTCACTATCATGTGTGTGGTGTTGTACCTCTGTACACATTTCAGGGGTAGGACCTGGCCATGATTGTGTCTGCTGTTCTTACCAGGGCTGGTCAAGTGGGCCACGCAACAGCAGATGGTACTGGGATGCCTGGATGCATTGGGTGAGGTATGGACAACAGTGGACAGGTAGTGAGAGTGGCTCTGTCTACAGTGCATTGCGAAGGTATTCATCCCTTCTGTGTTTGTCCTGTTTTGTCGCATTCCACCTTGTGGACAGATACTTCCATCTCCACTGTGGATCTTTGCAGCTCCTTTCATGTTCTCCTTGGTGTCCTTGTGACATCTCTGCTTTATTTATTTATTGTTTATTTATTTATTGAACGGTTTTATATACCGCCTTTCAGAAAAATCAAAGCGGTTTACATAGAACAAAACTTGAACATTACATTGAAACTTATTCAAACAATTGAAATTACAATAAAAATGGTAATTTGAGGGTTACAATGCTGAGTAAATGCTGATTAGGTATATAAATAGTTTAAACATATAGATAGTTTAAACATATAGATAGTTTATGCACTCCTTGCCTAGTCTGTGGGTTTCGGTGGGTGGCCTTCTATTGTTAGGTATGTCGTGGTGCCATGTTCTTTATATTTTGTTTTAGTGCAGTTCCTGGTGCTTTATGGCTTCCTCAGTCTTTGGAATAGCAATTTGTGCTGCAGGCCTGATCTCTATGTCTCCACACCTTTTTCTCTGACCTGTTTGGGGTGCTCCTTGGCCATCCTGTTGCTTTCTTGGTGGTGTTGCAGGGTCTGGGCTTTTTGTTACAGGTATCTTTGTATAGGCATCATGTGGCAGATCATGTGCCACTGCTTGCATGCAGGTGGATCCTGCTGCCCTCATTATGTGACATCTGTGGTTCTTTGGTTGGACCTGATCATATTTAGAGTTTTCATGGAAAGAGTGTTGGAAACATATGCGCTCACACCTTTTCAGGTTTTACGTGTTTTATTTCTGTTTACAAGGTATTGTATTGTCCTTTCACATCACTGATTTTCAATATACTATTGGGTCCCTTACCTAACATCCACATGACTCCCCCATCTTCTTTCCAGGTTGTACACAATGCAACCAAACAAGACTTACACAAAGGGGATGGATACTTTTTAAGGCCACTATGGGTATTCCATGCATCCACAATTGTGGTTTTCTATGCAATTCTGGTGCCCATCCCTTCAGACAGATGATCACAGGTTGGGAATGCTAGAGAGGGTGGCTACTAATATGGTTGGTAGTCTGGATCTTGGCCATCTGCAGATAACCCTATGTATCTTTTAGGAATACATTGGCAGGCCAGCAGGTTGGCAGTGCTGTGATTGCAACAATTGTATGCACAGGTTGGGTGCCTCCTTTGATTGTCAGCATGCTCTGTTGCACGATGTCATTGGATAGAGGTGGTAGGGGATGTACTCAGGTGTCGTATGCAGGGATGTTTCTTTGAAGACACAATGGTAGCTGCATGGGGTACTTTCCCATTAGAGGTGGTGGTGTTGTGGACAGTATCAGACTTTATAGGGCATGGGGCAGACACAGGGTTCTCTCAGGGGACTGTTATGGTGGTTGGTAGTGGACGGTGGCCTAGTTCAGCCATGTGTTTTACTGCCATCATGTATCTATGTTTCTACTGTGCTGTGTTTTGGCTGACAGCATTGGGCCATGTTGTTGTACTGTTACACATATTAGGGTTCATTCCATTCTGGACATAGATCCCCTCTGTACGTCTGGTCTGAACTGGACATACAGAGGGGATTGCAATTCTGATCCCATGGGGTACGTCTAGCCCCTCAGGATCAGATTTGTGAACAGTCCTTCCTGGCTAATTCAGTCAAGGCTCTTCAATGGAGCCGTGGCGCCATGGCATCATATTGCCATTTCACACTGGCTCCATTGAAGAACCGTGATGCCGGCTGCTGGAAATAAAAGCTTATTCCCCACAGCCCGATCCACGATCTGGCCTCCTAAGGCCAGGGCCGGGCCACGGGGAATGTATTCCGGTCCCCCTGTCCCTTCCGCACCCCGGCATTGCAAAAATGACACATCCAGGGAAGTTATTCCACCTCGGAGGTGGAATAACTTCCCCACACATGTTGCCAGCTGTGGACGTACAAGGCCAAAATTAAAATTGGCCCTGTACGTCCAGGGCCAGTGACCACCCAGGCTCCACCCCTGAGCCACCCCTTCCCCGCCCTGTCTAACTTCCCCACACAACGGGCAGGGAAGTTATTCGCAATGGGTGAAGGTACGAATAGTGGGGATGGATGTTCCAACGTTGGGCCCAATTCTGTGCCCTCTATTCGTGGCATAGAATTGGGCCCAGTAGGTTTTTTTCCACTGTGTTCATATTTCCTTTCCATATGTACTTTCCCTTTAGTTCATTCTGCATTTCTTGCCACCATGCTTTTCTCTTGGCCATTGTGTTTGTTTTTTTGTTTCCTGTGTGGGCCCAGTTTTGTGTGTTTACAGTCATTTGGTGGTGTGGTGGGTCTAGCTAACCCCTGCTCTTTTGGCCTTTTACTTTGCAGCTACTTCCTGGCTCTTTGTAATGTTGTTGTCTCACCATATGCATTTCCCCTTCCTCCTCCCTTTCCTGCTTTGACCTACTTACTGCGCTAGGGTGGTCCTGATTCGCTCCCAGCCCTTACATGCTGTAGCTAGGGCTGGCCGTCATGTGCCATAGGGAGCAGGGCACTTTTGTTCTCAATCACCAGCTTGCAGAGCAGGCGAGTCTCTGCCTCTGAGAAATTGACCTGGCGTGTTGCCATTTTCCAAAGGTCTGGCAGCGGATAGGGGAGGTAGTCACTATATCCTGTTTCCTGTCACACGTGGGAAACAGTGCAGGTGGGCACATTTTTGAACTTACATGTTAGTGGCACAGCACCTGGACTTGCACGCGCCAGTTGCACCTGGACGAACTGCTCGTTTGGACGCCCGTTGCACGTTTAATGGTGCAGACGTACAGCGCCATATTCCGTGTGCAGCTGCACATTTAGATGTCGGGGCATGGAATCCCATCTTTGTTGGGGATGTACATGTGTTGTATGTTTACATCCGCCCGGCATGTCTTTCTCTGAATCGCCCTCAGCGTGGCACATTTTACAAAGGGCATCCAAGTGCAAGCCTGAACATCCCTAGAATTCACAGGCATGTCCAAGTCTGGGCATGATTTCACAAACATGGGTATGCCAAGTATGGGCATCTGCACGGATGCCTACATAGACATCCACATACATTAGAAGAATCTAAGTTATCAATGTGTTTGATGTACATTACCAATTTTAAGTTACTTTGTAAAACTCTTTGACTAAATGATAAAGCAGCATAAAAAAAACTCCGTTCAATAAAAATATTTAATATCAGGGATGTCTATGAGATATGCAGCGATGGTGCAAACCCAAAACAAGTTTCCCAAACACACACAACATAACAATTGTCATTGTGAAAAGTACTAAGGATAGTGTAGTACTGACTTCTTGACATACTCCAAAGGTTTTAATGCTAAAATAAGCACTTTTCCAATGCCTATTTATGTCTGGAGCAGGACTAAGTTTGGACATGGGCACAGATGTTCTCGAAGGTTATAAGATCTGTAGCTCCACCCTGGACACACCTCCATCACATCCCCTGCCTATTTAGACTTCCCCATATGGAGACGTCTATAAAGCCCATTTCCACAATCGCTCCGGGTACTTATCAGTGATTTGGATGTCCACGTGCATATTTCCAGACATTCAAATTATGTGTAAGCAATTTTAAATGACTCCCATTGGTTGCAAAATTGCCACATCCATGTATAAACAAAGGCATTTACATATTCTGAGCCCAGAGTGATGCAGCTCCATTTTTAACCATTTATTTTTTGGAAAATGACTTTTCCCGCTGCAAATACAAGTGTGTTTTCTGCAGCCTTAGACATATTTTGCAAAATACTTAGGAGTATGTTTACTAAACCGTCTTAACGTAGCAGCGGCAATGTTATCACGTGATGCGTAATGTTATTGCGTGATATGTAACGTTATCACGTGATAATGTCAAGTATCGCGCGATAACATCAGCAGCGGCGTTAAAGCACACTAACGCTGTGAAATCCGGCTCTGAAAGGTGGAGTAAGGCCTCCCAGATGGCGTAGATAGGGGTCAATGGGTGGAGAGTGGGCGGGGAGAGGCTCCAGGCACTCTAACGCTGTGAAATCTGGATCTGAACACTAACGCCAGTGAAACCTTCGTGTTAGAGGCACATTTGCAGGAGAGAGAAACCATTTCAGTCAGCAATGTACAGCAAAGGCAGGGAAACCCAGAAAAGTGATAGTAGTGATACATGTGCAGGAACCAAAAATGCAAATAAACATAAAATGACCAGAACCACATCTGAAATCCCAATAACCAAGCTGGCCAGTAGTGATATTAATGATAAACATAAAGCAACACTACTGACAAAGCATATAAATTAAGATATCATATTTGGAAGGGTCTATGCTCTGTCCACCTACAAAGTGAATGATCCCACATTGAAATAGCGCTGATCAGGGTTTCTGTCATTTAGATTGGGCAGGATTGTTATAGCATGCACGTGTGCAGCAACAGCAGAGTGGGCACGTAGGAAAGGGCAACTGTACTGATGCTGTAAATGGGATACATGGGGCTGCAGGCGACACATGCTGTGGTCCAGCTGGGGCACAGTGTGGGCTAGGCAGATGCCTAGGTGGCACATAGGAATGCCAAAACTGTAAAGCAGCAAGACAGCAACTGATGAGGGACCAAAATGGGCACGAGTGTGTGTCCCACAGTGTCACAGGGGATATTACCCAGCAGGTACTCCCAAGGGCACATAACATTGGCAGGCGGTGCTGGGGAGAAGTGCGCATGTCCCTGTAGGCACCCCTACCCGAGAATCCACACCATAGGCAGCTTCCTACTGCACACTGGATGGTCTGGGACTGCGCACCATCAGCACCACTGGCATAAGGGCATGTCAGCATGGTGGCGGAGGGGTGCTGGTGGCGGAGGGGGCAGTGGCATCTGCCACATGAGACCACAGCCAAGCCCTATTTAGGTGGGTTACGTGCACTGCAACAGACAAGGTCTGTCTGATGAACAGTCATGGTATCCCCAGGGAATGATCTGCCCCTGTGGCAACAGTTTGGTGCAGTACACACAGCCCGTGTGTTCTTGGGGCAGAAGGTCACAAGTTCAAGTCCCAGCTTTGGCCACTGCCAACCTTGTCCCCATATTTTACCCAGTAATAAAGATGGAACCTTTATTGCAGATAAATTAAACATGCCTGAAACGCCTATATCTTACCCTACAGAGCACAGACACCATAAACATGTGCAATCCCTAGAGCAGAGTTTCCCAACTGCAGTCCTGGAGGGCCAAACACCATTCAGGTTTCATGCTGTCTCTAATAAATATGCCTGTGCTGCATTTGTATGCATCACCCCATTGTATGCAAATGTATTCATGCATATTCATTAGGGACAGCATGAAAACCTGAACAGTATTTGGCCCACCAAGACCGGAGTTGGGAACCTCTGCCCTAGAGCAGCGGCCAACAGGGGAAAAAAAACCCACACCCACAGGCTCCACTATCCAAAGCCTCATAGAGAGTCAGGCTGTTGGGCCCTGCACGGAGCAGCATCTCCCAATACTGGCACCTGCATACCTTAGCAATGCCATCCTAAACTTGGGAGCACGTTCCACATATATCAAAAGGTTGCTATGATTAATGTCAGCTAACAAATCCTAAGTTAAACACGATTTGTTGATAGAGAGTCATCATAGCAATCTTTCTGATATCTGTGGAGTGTGTTTCAGTTATTGCTTCTGATAGTGTTTACCACTCCAGGGAATGACCCCAACAGTATTGTGTACCATAGCAATGCCCACACTGTGCCCAGGACTGGTGTGGCGGCCAGGGCTGCCACAAACCTCCATATTTGCACAATGCTAGCATAGGTGTGGGAGTATGTGTATGTCTATCCAGTGTGTTGTGGCTGCCTACACCTTATTGAGCCCACACTGCTTGCACTGTTTCCAGTTTTAGCCTGCCAATGTGCATAATGAGGAGCAAGGTACTGTGGGTATGGCCCGGACAGGGTGGCCTGGGCACAATGCATCTGCACAGGGTATAGGGCAATGGTTGGGACATTGTAGTGCCTGACCACCACCTGCATGGACAAGGTGGCCACAGCATGTCCTGCTGGGAGGCCATTCTCACCCTGACTGAGCAGTGACCATGGCATGGCTAGGTTCCCCCATAGTGTCCTGCAGTGTTTCTCTCAAGTGATTTTTATGGGTTCTCTTTTCTGGGGCTCAATCACTGATATTCTGGGAGGGAGGAGTGGTCTAGTGGTTAGGACAAGGTACTTCAGGCCGGAGGGCTGGGGGTTCAAGTCCCACCTGGGAACAGCAATCTCAGGCTGGAGGGACTGGGATTTCTAGTCCTATAGGCACTCCTTGTGGTCTTGTGCAAGCCACTTAACCCTCCATTGCCCATGTTCCCTGTAAGTATTAGCGTATGTGTCTCATATCCCCTCGTGTTAAATGTATACCCCAATTGACCTCTTTGACCCGGTGAAAAGTGGGATATAAATACAGCTAAATAAATAAATAAATAAATATACCTGCTTGTTGTGTGTGTTTGCATCTCATTTTTGGGTGCACACAGTTCCTCCAGGAACATGCACAATGTGCTAGCTAGCAGACTGTCTGCAGTTAACATTTGTATGGCTGGAACACCTTGCAGGGTGCAGTGGGTGGAGACTGCCTTTGCCTTCTGCTGGTGAATGTCAGATAGTGGTGGGGGGGGGGACAGCTAAGCTTCTCCAGCATTCTGCCTGTCTGCCATTGCCTTATGTGATGCGTACAGATCTGCATTGACTGCCTGGTAGGGTGCCTGTTCCCCAGCAGGACTGGGGTTGATGGTCCTCTGTACCACCACCATTGAGAGATGTACAATGTGGATCTGTTGGTGGGAGATCCTGTCCCCCCATCCTGAACCACAGAGGGTGGGTTGGGTGGTGCTACATAAACCGCTTTTGGATCCAAACACCCCTCTTCACCTATAGCATGTGACCATGGCACTCACACAGGATATTCACTATTCTGGGTGTAGCATTATCCACAAAGGCTAGATGTGACTGGGAAATACAGATGGACACAAGTGTATCGTAGGTGCGTCTGCAAGGACTACCTATCACACACTGGCACTGATAAGAACCTGCAGTATAGCCTATCTCAGCTAAGCCAGGCGCTGCGGATCTGGTGCTGGGTGCCCCACCTCACCCTCAGGGTGAGCACAGGACCCGCACAATGTCACGGTCTGTAGTTACTCTGTGCCAGTAACACACAAGGTCACTTCCCCCTACCAGGCCTAGGTGCTGTGGGGTGCATACCCCATTATGTGATCAGCTGTAGACTGCTGATCTGCATGTGTAGTGCATCATGGGTACGGGTGGGTTTACCTATCCTGGTAACCACAGCAGACAGTTTGTGTGGTGACCTGCAGTCTTTCTGTAGCCAGCCAACAGTGTGGTAGCAGCTATAGAGATGTAGCATACTGGTTACTTCACTGACTATGGAGGCAGAGGTCATGGGTTTGATCTCATAGTGGTATTATTTAGGAATGCTGTCCAAGGCTTTTCCTTTTCATTTCAATCAGTGCTGCCAGCAGAAACACCTTCATAGTGCTGTAGCCTTAGGTGCCTCATAGGCGCCCTATAAGGCGCCCTTTACAGCGCCCTATAGGGCACATTATAGGATGTCTTTGTAGACAGGGCACTTTATAATGTGACCTATGGGGCGCCTTATAGGGTGCCGTATGAGGCACCTTAGGTTACGGCACTGTGAGGGTGTTTTTGCTGGCAGCACTGATTTCAATTAAAAGGAAATGCCTCTGACAGCCTTTTTAGATTACACCACTGCAGGATAAAACCCATGACCTCTGCCTTCACAGTCATTGCAGTAACCAGTGGGCTACATTGTTATAGCTTCTAACTTTGCGCTGGCCTGTACTTAGAGTTAACGCGCGTTAACGTGTCATGGTGCCCACTATCATGCAATACAGATTCTTGCTACCTTAGGACTGGAACGCCTACTCCTTATATGACATTCTTCACATTATCACTGCAACTAGCGCCGGTAACGTTAAAGGGTATGTTTACTAAACTGCGGTAATGTTACATAACACGTGTTATGTAACGCTAATGTTACATAACGCGTGTTATGTAACGTTAACGCGTGTTAACGTTACTTAACGATCGTTAACATCCCTGGCCAGAAGATGAAGAAAGGGTGGAGAGAAGGGGTAAATGGGCAGAGAGTGGGTGGGGAGAGGCCCCTTTCACACTAACGTGCTGAACTGAAGGGCTGAATCCTGCCACGAATGAAAACCTGCCGTTAGATGCACATTTGCAAGAGAGAGAAACCATTTAAGTGTCAGCAATGTGCAGCCTAGGCAGGGAGCCCAAGAACGTGATGTAGTGCTCCATTTTCAGCAACACCATAGTGCCAAAGTATGAATGGCCACTATGGTGATGGTGCAAATGGGGCATAGGGGGCCGCAGGCGGGACATGTAGCATGGGCAGCTGGGGCACAGGATGGAACAGGCGGGCGCCTAGGTGGCACATAGGAACATAAAAACCAGAAATCAGCAAGACAGCAGCTGACCAAGGCCAAACACAATCCACCTATATCTATCTGGTTCACTCTAGCCAGTAGTTGCTAGGGCACTGACCTGACATCCCCCCATCCATCCTGCCCCCAAGTGGAAGGGACATAATATTGGTAGGCAGTGATGGGGGGATGTGAGGATGTCCATATATGGCCCCCCACCCCTGGATCCACTCCCTAGGCGGGCACCTACATACACAGTGGATGGCCTGGGACTGCGCACTACCAGCACTGACAGCAAATGGCCATGTCAGCTTGATGGGGGGGGGGGTGCCACATCCCTGCAGTGGACCTAGGCCATGCCCTGCATGAGAACGTTGTGTGCAGTGCAACATACAAAGTCTGGCTGAGGAAAAGTACAGGTAGCCCCAGGGAATATTGTGCATCTGTGGCAACAGTGTGGTGCAGTGCACCCAGCCAGTGTGTCCAGAAGCAGAGGGTCACAGGTTCAAGCCCCACCTGTGGTTCATGCAGAGCATGTCCCTATGTTTTACCCTACAATGCACATACAACAGCAACATGTGCAAAGCCCCAAGCAGTGGCGAACAGGGGTACAAACACCCACCTACACAGGCTCCACAATCCAAAGATGCATGGAGAGTCAGACTGTTGGCCCCAGCATCGAGCTGAAGTTATCACCAGAGCACTACTTCTACCCCCTGCACAGTTTAGCAATGTCAGCACTGTGATTAGGACCAGTGTGGCGGGCAGGGTTGCCAACCACCCCTATCTTTGTACAATGCTGCAATAGGAGTGAGCGTGTGTGTATGTCTATCCATTGTTCTGTGGCTGCCCACCCTTCACTGGGTCCAAAATGTCCCACTGTTACCAGCGTTAGCCTGAATAGGTGCATAATGAGGAGCAAGGTATTTTGGGTATGGCCCGGACAGGGCAGATTAGCCAGGATGCATCTTCACAGGGTGTGGGGCAATGGCTGGGACACTGTAGTGCCTGACCACCACCTGCATGGACAGGGTGGCCACAGCATGGCATGCTGGGAGGGCACTCACTCTGACCGAGCAGTGACCATGGCAGGTCTAGGTTCCCACATAGCGCTTGACACTATCTGTCTCCAGTGATATATTTGTGTTCCTCAGTTCTGGGGTCCCAATCACTGAGTTGCCTGCTTGTTGCACATAGTTCCTCTGTGAGCAGGCTGGTGGGACTGTCTGCAATTAGACTGTGCATGGTCAGAACACCTTCAAGGTACAGTCTGACTGTGCTGTCTGCTGGTGACTGGCAGACAGTGGTGAAAGGCAGTTGGGGTTTTCCAGACCTAACCCCAGCATTGCTGCTGGTCTGCCACTGCTCCAACCATAGGTATGGCTCTGGCCCACCAACCTTGGAGGGCTGTCTCATACAAACAGGATGGAGGTTGCTTCCCTGGGGCAGGGGCACCTCTTCTTTACCTACAAAAAGGGTGATGTGGGCCTTTTGGGGTATGTAGTATATACCACTGTGACCTATAAATGCACTGCTACACACACTTCATGCAATTCTAGGAACTCCTCTGCTCTGATAACTGCTGCCCAGGTCAGTCAGACCCTAACACAGGGTACACACCAATATGGCTGGTGTCTTGTCCCACAGGGACACATGTGACTGCAGAATACAGATGGACACCAAATTACCTTTGGCTGCACTGCAAGGAACACCTGTCACACACTGGTAGTGATGGTGATGTACAGCAGGACCTACCTCTAGCACCACATGTACTGCGGACCTAGTGCTGGGCACCAATCCTATCCCTCAGGGTGACCACAGAACCTGCAAAATGGCATGGTCTGTAGCTATTCTGTGCCAGTATCATACACTGTCAGTTCATCTTTCCAAGCTGAGGTACCGGAGAGGTGCAGATCCCATTTGGTGATCAGCTGTAGACTGCTATTCAGCATGTGCATTGCATCATGGGTCTGGTGGGGTTACCCTATCCTGGCACTCAGAACAATTTGTGCGGTGACCTGCAGTGCTTCTGTACCCAGACATTGCTGTGACATACACCATGGAGGAATAGCCTACCGGTTAATACAATGCCATTCTTGGCAGTGTTCATGGGTTCAGTTCCTCATTGTTCCCCCCCTCTCATGCCTGTCCTACTCATATAGTGTGCATGCCTGTAGAGGTCATATTTTTGCAGATCTGTGCTTCCAGCCCATAATACCCACACCACAATTGCCAACATTCCCTCGGTCCATCTATCTGCGTCTGTCAGCTGTATAGAGTCCTGTCTGCCAGTGTAGGCTGCCACCCCATGTCATACCCTTTCCTGCATTGCGCCTCTTCATGCTTGCCTCGCTTGTGCCTGATCTGCATGGCACCACCACTCCTCTGTCCACCCATCATTGTAACTATCCTGCCACCTCTGCCTCCACTGGGGGACATGTATTCCCATCGTCTGCCACCAACTGTTTTTCTGGTACTTTACATTGCCAACTGTGCTGTGGTACAGCTGCCCTACCATGTTTGTCATCAGTACTGGCAGGCACATGGGATGCCCGCAGATATGGCAGGTCCAGCGGCTCCCACTTCTCTCTCCTTCACTCACCTGTTCATTGCCTTTCCTGAGTGCTCTATCTAGTGTTAGGGCTACATCTGTCTCTGTTCCACACAGGTCATGCATATCATCCTGAGGCACCTTGCAGTCCCTAAGGCACATTAACCTAGGACACCATAACCTTGTTAGGCCACCTTAACCTATGGTTCCATAGTGCCTTCTGCGGTGCCTTGTACAATGGAGCCTAATATGGCGCTTAGCCTAGGAGGCCCTATAGGGAGCCTTATGAGGCACCTTACAGAGCACCTTATAAGGCATCTTACATGGCACCTTACAAGGCACCTACTAGTATGCAAATTCAAGCTAAATTTGAAAAAGAGCAAACCACTCATGAATGCAGCAAAATATGACCTTGAGAATATACCACTGGAATTTAAAGACTGCCTGCAAAATTGATTTGCTGCTTTAGATACAAATGACAGAGCTCCAGAAGAGTTATGGAATGACATCAAGAAGATTGTGTTGGAAGAAAGCGAGAAGTCTCTACAAAAGGTGAAAAAGAAAAAACAGCCAAAATGGATGACGGAAGAAACTCTGAAAATTGCCCAGAAATGCAGAGAAGCTAAAGCCAGAGGAGAAAGAATGACAATCACAGAACTCAACAGAGAGTTCCAAGGTGCAGCAAGACAGGACAAGGAAAACTACTACAACGACGCATGCAAGGAAATAGAAGCAGAAACTATTAGAGGAAGAATAAGATCGGCTTTCCTAAAGCTACGAGAGTTAAAGAAAAGGTTCCAGCCTCGAATTGGAATGTTACAAGATGCTCAAGGTTCTATGTTGAATGATGCTGAGAAGATCAAGAAAAGGTGGAAGGAATATACAGAGTTTTTATATAATGAAGATCAAGTGGACCAACAGCCGTTTCAACCTGTACCTTATGATCGGGAACCTTTAGTGATGAAAGAAGAAGTTGAAGCAGCATTGAAAGCCTTATCAAAGAACAAAGCACCAGGCATTGATTGCATTCCCATAGAAGTATTACAGCAATCTGATATAGCTGTTACGATACTTACAAGGCTCTGCCAAGAAATATGGAAGACAAGATCATGGCCAATTGACTGGAAAAGATCTGTGTTTATACCAATACTAAAGAAAGGTGATCCAACTGACTGTGGAAATTATCGCACAATCGCTCTGATCCCACATGCCAGCAAGATTCTACTGAAGATTATTCAAAAGAGACTACAACCATACCTGGAACAAGAACTAACCTGAAGTGCAAGCAGGGTTCAGGAAAGGGCGAGGAACGAGAGACATCATTGCGGATGTGAGATGGATCCTTGAAAAGACTAAAGAATACCAAAAGGATATCTATTTGTGCTTTATCGACTATAGCAAGGCTTTTGACTGTGTAAACCATGAGAAACTCTGGCCACATTAAGAAGCATGGGTATACCAGAACTCCTGATCGTACTCTTGCATATCTGTACATTGATCAAGAAGCAATAGTTCGGACGGAACAAGGAGAAACAGAATGGTTTAAAATAAGCAAAAGTGTAAGACAAGGCTGCATATTTTCCCCCTAACTGTTTAATTTATATGCAGAACAAATCATCAGAGAAGCAGGATTGTATGAAAACAACAGAGGTGTGAAGATTGGTGGAAGACTCATCAACAACCTTCGCTATGCTGATGATACCACATTACTGGCTGAAAGTGAAGATGATGTGAAACATTTGCTTCTCACAATCAAAGAACATAGTCTCAAAATGGGCCTGCACCTTAATGTAAAGAAGACAAAGATCATGACAACTGGCATAATCAACAGGTTCATCATTGAAGGAGAAGAAATTGAAATCATGAACAACTTTAACCTACTTGGATCAACTATCAATAAAGAAGCATCAAGCAGTCTAGAAATCAGATGACGTATTGCTTTTGTCAGAATGGCTATGAAAGACCTAGATAAGATTCTCAAGAGCAGAGATGTCTCTCTCCATACAAAGATGTGACTTTTCAAGCCATGGTATTTTCAATAACATCATATGGATGTGAAAGCTGGACAGTGAAAAAGATAGATAGGAAGAAAATTGATACCTTTGATTTATGGTGCTGGCGGCGAATACTGTGTATACCATGGACTGCCGAAGAACAAACCAGTCGGTACTACAGGAGATCAAACCTAAGCTTTCTTTAGAAGCTCAGATGACAAGACTTTGACTTTCATATTTTGGACACATCATGCGAAGAAAGAGATCATTAGAGAAAGACATCATGCTTGGCAAGATAGAAGGTCAACGCAAAAGAGGAAGGCCAGCAATGAGATGGATCGATACAATAACAGCAGCTACGGGTACCAGTCTGTCAACAATGAGCTGCCTGACTGAAGACCGAACACAATTTAGGACAACTATCCAGAGGGTCGCCATGAGTCAACTCCGACTCGATGGCGCTTAACAATAACAACAAATTGAAAATAAAATTATTTTCCTACCCTCTCTGTCTTCATCGCTGGAAACAGGGACAGGAGGCTGCCAAACAGACAGAAATCAGGGACATACCTCTAAAATCAGGGACATTTGGTAACCTAGTCAATCTCCCACAACTTCTCAATTGTCACAAAACCTTTTTCAACGCAGAATACTATTCTCGTATCAAAATTTATATTAAAGAAAACTTTAGCAAAGAAGACTTAAGCAATCAATCATTCAGATAAATATAAGCAGAAGCCTTACCAGTAGTTGCAATCATCAGTCTCTCTATTTTATGTAAATATAATATTTGCAGTTCAAAACACAAGTGCTTATCTTGAAATATAGTTGAAGACCCAATGAGATGCACCTTTCCTGACCCAGAAGAAATCAGCAATGGATAAGGTGGCTTGTCCTGCCTTCTTTTCTACTAAATCCAGACAGATCTCAGAGATTACATGTAGGGAATTGCACATAGTGTAAACAATGCCAGCATTTGAAACAGCAAGTCATGATGGCATATCGTAGGAATCAGAATTTATCCAATTTTTTGGTGCTGTCTGCCCTCCCAGTTCCATGTCGAAAACCTATAACAACGGGACATTTCCACTATGGTACTTGTTCATTCTGTAATTTAGTTATTACAACAAAAAGAGAATTCACACATTCCTCTACCTCTGTTATGGTTCCATTAACTAGTTTTACCACTTGCGAAGCAGAAAATATGATCAATGCGATCATCCATCTATGCAATTCGCTGTATATAGGGAAGACAAGTAGAAGTGTCAAAATGAGGATCATTGAGCACTGCAGCTGGATCAAACGGACTGTCTACCAAAAACCCTTGGTTCAACACTGGATATTCAAGAGACATAAGATTAGTGATCTGAAATACCTTGTGGTATAACAAGTTCATCCACATTGGCATGGAGGGAAAGTTGAGCAAACACTTCTCAGACTCGAACAGAAATTTATTTTCAAATTTGAACACATTCCATCCATTTGGTCTTAATCAAGACTTTGATTTCACTGTTTTTATAGATATGACCAACCTCTTACTTTCATCCTGTTTTTACTTGGTTTTTCATTATTGTGTTTGTAGTTATTTATTTATTTATTTATTCATTCATTCATTCAATTATTATTTACTTTTATCCTTCCCTTTTTGATACTTTAAATATTTTGTTTTCCACGTTTGTTTGTTATTATTCAATGCCGCATTTATTGCAATTTTTATTGGGATTTTTTTAGTATTCATTTACATTACTGTGATTTTACAATCCCTTGCTACCCCCTTTATCTTTTCTCTTCCACCCTCTCAGGTTTTTCATTTACAATTTATATGGTTCAGTTATTTATGCTTTGTCTGTAACATAGTAACATAGTAAATGACGGCTGATAAAGACCAGTATGGTCCATCTAGTCTGCCCAGTAAGATGGCAAGAATAGGTGCACCTGCCGCTCCGTGCAGGCCACTCCTCCCCTTGTCTTTGTTTTACGGGTGAACCGACTGCTCCGTGTAGGACACCCCTATATGTTGAGAAATTAGTTAAGTTTATTTTGATTTTATCCTGTTGCTGTAAAGGGATCCACTGTGTCTGTCCCATGCCGTTTTGAATTCTGTCACTGTATTTGCCCCCAACACTTCCATAGGGAGGGCATTCCAAGCATTTGTGTCTGTGCATATGGTCCACATACAGTTGCTTATGGTGTTCTAGTCTGAAGTCTTTTTTTCTTTTTCTTGTGGTTTCTCATTATGGTTTTTAGCACTAGGCTGCTAGGGTTGTTTATTGGCATGTTTTAAGACCAGGATGTTCCTCAATTATTGATATATTTATTGATTTATTTATTACTCCCTTATAGTTTGGGATATTTTATTTTGGTTTTAATGGTCTCATCAGCATAAAATTCACAGTTTTAGTAGTTAGAGGTGTTCTCTAGCTATTTTCGGGTGCATCCTTCTTGTACTCAATCAATTGGGTCTATTAGTTGGCTCTGGTCTTAATGTGGTGCACCTTGTGTGTTTTTTATGTTGCCCATTTTACACTACACAGTGTTGTTTTTACTTACTTTTAGCATATTATACGGGTTTATGGTCAGTTCCCTCCTTTTCTTTGTTTCTTTAGTAGTTTTTATAGGACCCATATTTTGTTCCACATTCATTTAGGGTGAGATGCTTCAACTTCAAATGTTGCAATATTGATAGGCTTATGCTGTTTTTACTTATATAAGAGATCATTTAACTACAGCTTTTTGTCTCTTTGTTCACTCCTTGATTGAATGATACTGTGACTGGCTCAAAGTGACTAATCTATTCATGAAAAGATGACGCCAACATCGTACCATCGTATTTAAATGGCCTTTGCATGGGCTTTTAACTTTTGGTTGATTTTATCGCAGCATCAATAGGTGTGTGCTTGATCCACTGCTAATATGTTCCCTAAGTAATGTTTTTGTATCGAGCAAGTTATATTACTTTTTTCTTCTATAGAATGGGTTTAATGTCGCTTTGCTGACTTAACACGGAAAATGAGGTAATGCTATTTTCAATTTAACAGTGGTTTTCAGTCCACTTTTAGTAACGCTTCCAACGTTCCACTAACTTTGTGCTGCTAATGCTACAATGACTTATATACATTCCCCGACCTTTATTTTGCTCATTTTTCCATATCATTAATTTATGGGCTTTGAATTATAGCCCCCCCCCCCCCATCTAGTCATTTTAAATTTTGCCATTCTTTACTCTTTGGGATGTCTTACAATCTACTGATTATCCATCCTCCTCCTTTCCATCATCCTTTGTCTTAATGCATTATCTTGAGTAGATATTTAAGTTTTATACATTACCCCTGATGGATATGTGTTTGTTCTGTCTTCAGTTTTCAGCAAATTGTTCAGTGACCCCTTGCGGATATAGAATATCTGATTTTTCAGCTTTTGGTGAGTCTGTACATTTACAATCTGTATGTCTTGTTCTTTATATATATGCTATTTATTATATTTTGGTTATCGGCATGTTAGTTCAACAACATTTATACTAATTTTAATTCAACTTTTATTATTTTTATAGCTTCTTTTATTGATTTTGATTAATTACACATTTAATCAACTATATAATTTATTTATAATGAGATTTTTATGTATCTTGGTCTTTTTATTTGTATCATTGTGCACTCATATGGACTTTCAGTTCACCCATGTCCATTTTTACAAGAACTGTATTGTTTATTATGATTATTTATTTATTTATTTATTTATGTATTTTAATGTTTTTAGTGGTCACAGTCCCCTGAAGAAGGCCAGGTTGGCCGAAACATGTGTAGGGTGGCCCTTTTAATAAAGCTGTTTTCCTCCAAGGGACTCTCGTCACCTGCTTTTATTTGTGTGTTGTGGGGTGCTTCTTTGTTAATGTCCATAGTCCAGACATGTTTCTAGCATAAAAAAAAATGCTCTGCCTTGAGGGGAAATTAATTTCAATTTTCCTCCTCATGTAGGAAATACCATTTCAATCACATAGCTGCTTTCATCTGGGTGCTGAAACAGAAAGACGGCATCAGCATTTTTATATGCCTTCAGTCAATGCTAGCAGTTAATCCCATCGAGGCTCATTACATATAGTTCCCAGTTTGAGACAGTTATCCACTTGCTTGTTTCATTAAACTGGCTGGCATTATAGGATCAAATTTGGTTCAAGTTGCTTTCTCTAGAACTTATGGAAAGGCACCTACATATTTGAGTGAAAGAATCCCAAAACATGTAACATCATGAGCTTTATGTTGAAGACTGTTAGAAGCACCAGTGCTACCCTTAGTTAAATGTTTTAGGTAAGAAAGATCAAAGACTCATTCCTTTTCAGGAATGGTGCCTGGTCTGTGAAACGATTTATCTTTGTATTCAATTGGGATATAGGATGATTATTTAAACATACACTAACATCTTGGCCATTTGAAATGGTTCATTGATTGTCCTTAAAGGGTAATTTCAGAAATGGGTTCTGATTTTGCGGAGCATGTTTTCTTGGGATTCCTGGTTCGGGTGTTCTTCCTTCTTTTAAAATCGTTCTCCTTGTAAATGGTTACAAATAAAGACCAAGGGGGCAAGCTACTGAGCTGTGGTAAAATCGTGTATTTTACTACAAGTTAATTTACCGTGGGAATCATTAACCTATGATACTAAGGGATATGTTTACTAAACAGTGCTAAAATAGCAGCGGCGCACTTATCGTGTGATAAGTAACGTTATCTCACGATACGTGATGTTATCGTGCGACAAATCAACTTGTTCACGCGCTAACGTGCCGTTTTTCCCGACAACGTCCCTAGCGGCGCTAAGACACAGAAAAGGAGGAGTAAGGCTCTCCAGAGGGTGGGGAGAAGGGGTCAATGGGAGGGGGTGGGCAGGGATAGGCTCAAGGCACACTAGCACTGTGAAATGAAGGTCCAAAAAATAGTGCGAGTGAAAACCTGGCGTTAGAGGCAAAAGTGAAGGAGAGAGAAACCATTGCAGTCAGCAATGTACAGCAAAGGCAGGGAGACCAAGAACAGTGGTAGTAGTGATACATGTGCAGCACCAGCAGATAGTGCCCAAGTACGAAAGGGCACTATGGTGTGGCTGCACATGGGGTATAGGGGCTGCAGGTGTGACGTGCAGTGGGGCAGCTGGGGCAACTGGGGCATAGGGAAGGCTTATCAGATGCCTAGGTGACACTTAGAAAAACAGAAACGCAATATCAGCAACTGATCAAGGTCAAACATGCCCATGAGTGTCTGTGTCCTACAGTGTCCCAGGGGACAGTACCTAGCAAATACCCCAAAGGGCACAGAACATTGGCAGGAGGTGCCGGGGGAAGCATGGATGTCCATGCAGACACCCCTACCCCAGATTACACACCATAGGCATCCGCCTACCGGCACACTGGATGGCCTGGCACTGTGCACCACCAGCACCACTGGCATAAGGGCATGTCAGCATGGTGGTGGAGGGGTGCCGGTGGTGGAGAGGGCAGTGGCATCAGCCCACAGCGGACCAAGGCCAAGCCATGTTTAGGTGGGTGCCGTGCACTGAAAAAATGTTTGGCCGTCTGACGAACAGTAATGGTATACCCAGTAGTTGCAGCCCCCATGACAGAGTTCTATTAGGCATCCCTGTGCCATGATGGCTGCTGCTATGACACATTACCAGCTCTGGACAATCCCCAGGAGACATCTGACCTGATCACAAAGGTCAAGTAGTCATCATGGTGCACTGGTAGCTGCTGCAGTTGGAGTATCACAGCCGTGCCCCATCCCCAGGAGGCATCAGATCTGATGACAGAGGTCCAACAGTCATCCTGGTGGTGTGGTAGTTGCTTCTGTTTATGTGTGGAACATCACCCTTGGCCCCGAAGGCTCCCAGACCTGCATACAGAGGTGTATCAAACATCCTGGTGTCAAGGTGGTTGCTCCAGTTGCAGTGTCACAGGTCTGCCTTATCCCCAGGAGGCATCAGACCAGCTGACACAGGTCTACTCTACATGCTGGTGTTATGGTGGTTGCTGTTGTTGCAGGTTCCCAGCTCTGCCCCAACCCCAGGAGGCATCAGACCATCTGACACAGGTTTACTCTACATCCTGGTGTTGTGTTTGCTGTTGTTGCAGGTTCCAAACCCTGCCCTAACCCCAGGAGGCATCCGGTGTTATGGCAGGTGATGCTGTGTATGTGTGGAACATCACCCTATACCCAGGAAGCCCCCATACCTGATTACAGAGGTGTAGTACACATCCTGGGGTCATGGTGGTTGCTGCAGTTGCTGTCTCCCAGCTGTGGCCCACCCCCAGGGGGTCCCAGCCCATAACACAGAGGTCTATCAGTCACCCTAGTGTTATGGCTGCTGCTGCTGTTGCAGGCTCCCAGCTCTGCCACATCCCCAGGAGGCAGCACACCAGATTCCAGGGGTCCACCAAGCATCCCGGTGTAATGTTAGCTGATGTTGGTGCAGGTACCCAGCTCCCCCACACCTCCAGGTGTCCGAGCCCACACCACAGAGGCTGGATCAGCACCCAGGCATCATGGTGATGGCTCCTGTTCATGTGGGATGGGCTGACCAACACCGAAGTGTGTGCTGGACTGCACTGAGGGCATGGAGTCACACCCCCTGCAGATCAAATTTGGAACACTGCACATACCATGTTGCTGCCATGTCATGCCAGAAGATGGCAGGGACATGGCATGGGATGGGTGTGAGGCAGCGCACAGGGCACGTAGGTGTCACACCACACATGCCCAGCCTCACGCCCACACATGCAGGCGGTGGTGCCAACAGCTAGTATGGGACCCACTGCCCATAGCAGGAGCGGCCCCCATTGCACGCAGACATGTGTGCCATGTGGTTCGCCATGGACAGGGATACAGGGCCCTAATGGCTACAAACATTGCTTATCCCCCCAGGTAGGAGACCTACGGAAGAAGGGCAGAGAGATGCAGCTACACTGCCCTGGATACCTCTGCCGCATGCAGCGGGAGGCAATGGCCGGGGGTGATGGTGAGTGTCCCAGCCTCTGCATTGTGCCACACCATGTCCCACGGCAGCCTCTGATGCCACATACAATGTGCCTGTGCCATAACAAACGCATGACGCCCTGTTCTTTTCTGACTTTTTCAACAGAAGCTGCAGATGCTGAGGAGGGGACCTCTGCACCCATACCACCTGGTGGCAGCCCCCTGTGACCACTGGAAGTACTGCTGTGGAGGACGTACCTGCAGCGGCGGAGGACGCCATGGATGTGGGGGAGGAATACATGGAGGGTGGGTAGTGGTGGGAGAAGGGTGTGGCGGAGGGTGCTAGGGAGGTGGAGTGGGAGGGTGAGGAGGTGGTGGGGAGAGTGAGGGGACCAGCCATGGTGGGGAGGGTGGGGGCCATGGAGGTTGGGGAGGGGGAGCCTGTGCCTGAGTGTGGCTGTATGTCACCACAGGGCACTGGGGGCCCCTGCCACCTGCCCCATGTGCATAGCCAATGTGTCAGGCCGGGTGTGGGACCCCCACACATTGCCACACACAGGGCCCATGCAGATGCCACCACCCAGACCATAGCCACATGGTGTGGATGCAGTGGAAAATGTGTGGGTCTCCTGTGTGTGGCGATGGGCACCATTATGCGGACCCTGGGTGACCATGGCCACGCCATCAGGCAGCTGACAGCTGCTGTTCAGGGTATGGCTGAGGTGATGCACCACCAGCATTATCATAGCATGTTCATGGTGCATCCCCAGCCATACCCCCAGGGCATGCTCCCGGTTGTGTGATTCACATATATAGCTGTGGCCATCCCCCAGTGTCTGCAAGGTAGTTAATTGGATGCACAGATGGAAAAGGTGGCAACCCTAATAGCCAAATGTATCCCCACTAACGTGTGAGACGTATGTACATGCTGGGCTAACGCCAAATGTGAACTAGTTCTAATGTTAACCCGCCTGTGGGAGGGTATTGTTCTGTTGTACCTTTTAATGTTTGTATGGTACCTACTGACACATGTTTGTATTAAAACATTGTGTAGGCAGCCAACTCTTGCAATGGTCATGTGTCCTCTGTACATACATGCTGTAGCGGTGAGTGTGACACCTGTGTGCATGTCCTAGTGTGTATGTGTGCCACATACTTTGCCCCTGCCCAACAACAGACTGTGTGGAGTGCCATGTGCACTGCTGGATGTATCCCCTGATTACATCATGATATAACCATGTGCTGCGCCGTCCAGCAGACATGGACATATTCATGTTGTCACTGATAGTCAGTCTGTAGCAAGGATGCACCACATGATAGAATGGTGAGGAGGTGCAGATTTGGTACCCATAATGCAGCCCAGATGTGATGTATACGGGGATCCACGTGTCTGACAGGGTGTTAGTCGGTGCGGCTCACTAAGATGGCATCTGGTGGAGTGGAGGAGCAGTGGCTCAATACAAGCACTGGAGGGTGGAAACCAACTGACAGCAGCAAGGTACATCGTGTCTGTCCGCCAAGCATGTGTGGTTAGTATGCCACGGTGACCCTGGTGTATGTCTGACAGATGGGTCAGCCATGTAGATAGCCTGATATGGATGATATGCAGGGATAGAGGAGAGCTATACCCCACAATGTTGGTGAACAAGCAGACATATACAGCAGGTGGCAGGGGGAGGGAGGGTGTAACCCCAGGCATATGTATGGCCGTGAACACATGGCACAGTGCATGACACACAGGGCATGTGTGGACCTCTCTGTCATGACTGCTGCTGGTACAGACACCCCGCCAGCCTGTGACATGGTAAGGCACATGTGACCATGGTAACCCCAATTGGGATGGCCCCCTCATGGAACCCCCGACACAAACAATGGACACGTGCACATCTGTGACCAAAGGTAAAGCGGTCTTTAATGCAGTGGTCAGTCCAACATACAATCACAGACCTACAGCTTGCATGACTGCCCACGCCCATACCCCCACTCCCTCCCATGACCCCCTACACCCCTTGCCGCTGCTGCTGCAGCTGCCTCTTGTGCCACTGCTGGCTGCAGGATACGTCCCGCCATGGCCTCGAGGGCATCTGCCACCCGGTGTATTCCAGCTGCAATCTCCACAGCAGTCCCTCGCAGCTGCTGTGTCTCCAGATTGTGCTCCCTGATGTCCCTGCAGAGCCCACACACCGCCTGCATTAGGGCCCGCCCCGCCTGGCATTGGGCACACTGTACCTGCTGCTGGCCATGCATTTCCACCTGGATAGCTATCAGCGCCTGGCGAGTGCCTGTGGGAGGGGAACAGAGTGACCTGTGAGACATATGTTGCCTACACCCCAGTGTGTATGACCTGCCCATTCCCCACCATGCCACACCAACCACCCCAGAAATGGCCAGGGGGCATATGCATGTGTGGAGGCCCACTGTCATTGTGCGTGTATGTGGCCCCACCGCTGTGTCTGGGAGTTGGTGTGCCACACCAGCACATGCAACCATCCTGCCAGTCGCCTACCTGCAGCATACCTGTGTGCCTATGCTGCATGTGCCCACAGCTCCTGGAGGACAACATGCATAGCACCCATTGTTGCAGTTGATGGCCCTGGTGGTGGCAATGTAGGGCTGACCCCCACATCCTCGGGCCCCTCCCCAGCTACTGTGGTGCCTGTGTACCCGCTCTGCTGTGGTGACTGTTTGTCCTCTTGGGCGACCACCTCCTCAGGCATCACATCGGCCCATGGGGTGTCTGGGGCATCACTGGCAGCAGCCTCTGCATTCGGTGCCTCTTTGACCTCCGCTGGTTCGAGCTCTCTGCCGTTGTCCTTCTCAGCCACCTCGATGGCCTGGATGTTACCTGAGGGGGTGGAACAGGGTACACAGTAGATATGTGGTTGACACAAACACATACGTAGAGTACATTGTAACGTCACCACCGTGGGCAATGTGTGTACTGCCTGTACATGATGTCACAGCACCTACACTGGGGCAGCACTTGTGTGTCGGCTGTTCCATACCTGTGAAAGGGGGCAGCATGTTGCAGTGCATGGGGTGCAGCGCCACATTGTCATGTCTGACCTGGGGGTCAGTGTGGCGAGTACTGCACACACAATGTGCAGCACCAGGTGTGCACTGTGTGTGAGACATGGGCTCCGACCACAGAGCTACCTGTGGCTGGTGTGTGTGTGAGGACTTTCAAGGAGTGTGGGGCCTGTCACAGTGTGTGTGAGTGTCATGTATGCACTGTGGGGTACAAGTGTGGATGGTAGATGTTGCTGTGGGCTTGGTGGTCAGCCAGACATGTGTGGGAACTGGTGCAGTGCTGTCCAATGTGTGTCGTGGGTGGGGAGCTATGCAGGACTGTGCACCCTGTGGTGCAGGTTCCGGAGGATGGGGGGCCCTGGCATGCATGAGGTCACACTGGGGGGGGTGGTCTTATAGCAGTGTCACCCAGCACCACGGTGCATGTTCAGGGTTCGACCCCGGGTGGTGTCGTGTTGGGACAGGTGCATCTGTTCCAGAGGTCTTTGGGCCTGGTGCTGGGACATGTCATGGGGCAGGATGGTGTGTACACTGTGTCTGTGTGTGGGGGGGTGTATGCACATATGGCCATGGGTTGGGTGTCCTGCGGTGGACAGTACAAGGCCTGGCTGACTGGGGCCACACCTATGCTGGTGGAGGTGGCACGGGGTGGGTGGGCCTGGTGTGTGTGGTTCACCTGTGCATGTGCACAGTACATTGCACATAGCATGGGGACATGACATATCCCTCACTGTTAGATACAGGATGTACAACATACTCCACGGTGTCACACACCATCCCCAAACACTCAAACACAAAGCCCTAAAATCACACTCAACTACCCACACACATACACTCACCACATACTCCCACCACATACACCCCAAAATACTCCCAAGAGATGAAAAAAAAAAAAAAAAAAAGGAAATAAATTCCTCCACACACACACACACATATGAAAGGTAGAAAACTCTGACTACCTGTAAAAAGGTAGAAAAATTCTGATCAACACTATGATACAGAAACTTATTAATGTATATAAAATGTAAATAGTTTCGACAATTAATGCACAGTTATTTGTATAAAGTTACAATGTTATAAATCTCTGTTAATAACTATTATCTGTATAAAGTTAAAAATCTCTGTTCCATGTAATGTATACATTAGTATACAAATTTGTTTACTTGTTCCATGTAAACCGCCACTGATCTCTGGAAGGGGCGGTATAGAAGAAATAGATAAATAAAATAAATAAATAAAATAAATAAAAACACCTATCGCTGGACATGTATGCCTCCCACTGTCCAGGCCAGGGACAATGCAATATATATGGTCCGCACCTGGCAACATCACGTAGATGTGGCCCCATGGGTATGAGGGTCTTGTGTCACTCCTACATGCTTTGGAGGCCACTACAACATCTATACCCGCTGTTCCATGGAGATAGTTACTGGAAACACAGCCACGATGTGACGGTGGTTGGTAGGGTAGGTGTTCAGCTGACATGTTTTAGATCAGTGATGGCGTGCATTACAATATAAACACAGGGCTATAAGGGACCACAGATCTGTGTCTTACAGGGTGTGCAGAGCTGACAGGGCAAAGGGATGTGTGAGTGTGAACGGCAGATGCATGGCAGGGGCTACAATGGGTTTGATGTGAATTTCACAATGTAACATGACAGGTCTGTTACTGTGCTTGTGCTGTACACCTCATGCCCTTGAGATGTTGACCTGCAGATTCCCATGGTATGCCAGCAGTGGTGTGTGTCATACGTGTGCGATGTCTGTGTGACATACACCCCAGCTCATCTCAGGGCTCGGCTGTGTAAATCCCTTGTCAATGTGCTGTGATCTGCCCATTGACAGGACATATCTTGATTTTGTCTGGCTCTGATCAGCAGGTGTGGAGTGGATCTCCCAGGGCACTCGGTTTCACTGTCGCTTGGTTTGCATGATGTGTGTGTCTGCCTCTGCAAGAAGGGTTTTTGATGCTGCATCCATGCGTGTGTCAGATGTGTGTGACATATGTGGCTTGTAGGGGTACACCCGGCATGGGCTGTTATGTATCCGGTGGAGTAGTAGGCCGTCCCTGTCTTGGGAGCAGTGTGTTGACATGTGCATGGTGGGGGAGGGGTGTCATTCCACCTGGCCGACTTTGTGCCCCCCCCTCGTTTGGGACACCTGTTCAATGCTGTATCATATCCACCGCTGTGCATGTCTGGTACACGCACCCAGGTACCTGTCGTGGTCCCCCTGGGGACACATTGCAACCCGTTGCTGCCCCAGTGGCTTCCTCTGTGTCTGGTCGGCCATACCTTCTCCCAGGACATGGGCCCGTACCACCCCGTGGCATGCCCAGCGTGTGTGTGGTAGATAGCTGTATGTGTGCTGCATGTATCGAACATACCTTCTTGTGGGTCAGCTGTGTCCAGCACCAGGGAGAGGCCATGTATGTAGATCGGGCCTAGGCACTCAGCAAGCTGCAGCTCCAGGGGCATGAGGCTTGGGATGGAGGGGCCAGTGCTGCTAGCATGTTGATGTTCTGCGGTCATGTACGCACGGCACCCATGCCTGATATCATTGAACCTATTACGGAGGCTGTCAAGGTCCCTTGGTGACCCCCCAGCCTGTGCCATGGCCCCCTGCACCTCTTCCCACAGCTGGGTCTTTACGCTCACAGTTGTGCATGAGCTCATGCGCCCATACAGCTGCTCATAGTGTTTGAGGACACTTACCAGCAGGTTGTGATTTTCCTGCTGGCTGAATCATATGTCCCTCTTCCTCTCCCCATCTGTCATAGGTGTCCGCCTACGCCTGCCTGTGTTATGCCTCTCAGGCTGCTCCTGGGTGAGGTCAGACATACCCAATGGGCCTGCAACCTCGGACTCTGGATGACCTATCCCTCCCATTTCTGGGGACTGCGGCCATGGTGTTTCCCCGGACACCCCACCTGTCATGTCCAGCCGCAGCATGTCCCTGATCTCCCTGTCCTCCCTCTGCATCCTGGACCTGTCTGACCTCCTGTGGCCCTTGCCCCCTCCCCCATCACCTTCACCAGCCCTCACCACCTAAGCCACTCACCATCCCTGCCTCTTATCACCCCCACCATGCACCAACCCAGCCACATACCACCACCGCCGCCAAACGACCTTGGTGGGGTGTGGTGGGGGAGGTAGGTGGCACGGTTGGTGGGTGATGGGGGAGGTAGGTGGCACGGTTGGTGTGTGGTGGGGGAGGTGGGTGGCAAGGTTGGTGTGTGGTGGGTGTAGTGTGTGGCAAGGTTGGTCGGTGGTAGGTGTGGTGTGTGGCTGGGTTGGTGAGTGGTGGGGGAGGTGAGCGGCGGGGTTGGTGTGTGGTAGGGGAGGTGAGTGGCAGGGTGAGTGTGAGGTGGAAGAGGTGAGGGGGGTTGGGTTCATGGTGTCCACTATGGCGGGCTTTGTGGTTACTTCATGTGCACTGGGGGATGTGCAGGGCTTGTGGTTGCCTGACGGGGGAGATGGTGTCCATGGGGCTGGGGCACAGGGCAGGATGCAACAGGCAATAATGATCTCTGCCACTGTCATGGGTTGGTATTGTATGGCCCTGCCGGTCCTATCCAGACACCTGAAGCGACTTTTCAAAATGCTGAAGGTGTGCTCAATGATGGATCGACTGAAGGCATGGGCCTCATTGTACCTCAGCTCTGCACGTGTCCTGCTGCTGTGGGGGCAGGCCAAGCAGGGCCTTTGCAGGCATGGCGCAGAAGGCATGCCAAGGTGCAGGCTCCCCATCCTTGCCTCTACAGGCCCAGGGTCCGGCTCCAGGACATGCGTGAGGACCAGGTCATCTCCCTCTACTGCCTGAGCACAGGGGCTATTAGGGAGCTCTATGAGGATCTGAAACCTGACCTCGAACCCCTGACTGGTTGGTCACATGCCATACCGGGTTTGGTCAAGCTCCTTGTTGCCCTACATTTCTTTGCCTCTGGCTGTTTCCAGTCATCTGTGGCTGCACTTGGTGGCATGAACTGCTCCACCTTCTCATGCTGTCTCCACCAAGTACTGTGTGCCATGGTCAGCCGGGTTGGGAATTACATTGCATTTCCCAACACTAGGCAACAGTGGAGGACCCTGACTTAGGCCTTTGAGGCATTTGCCGGGTTACTACACGTGATGAGAGCTATTGATTGCACACATGTTGCGCTGGTCCTGCCCAGAGACAGGGAGGCAGTTTTCTGCAACTGCAAACACTACCACTCCCTGAATGTTCAGGTTGTATGTGATGCAGGTACGTGTATTCTGAATGTGGTCCCGTGGTTTTCAGGGTCCACCCATGGCTCCTATATCCTGCGTCACTCGGCACTGTAAGACAATTTGAGGCTGGTCAATTTGAGGACTGTATACTGTTGGGTGGGTATTTGTCATCTCTGACATGCACATCGTATACCCCTGCTAGCCATCTGCACACATGTCTGTCTTTGACGTGTGTCCCGAGTTGTGTGTGTGTGTCATCTGTGTGTGTGAGAGCTGACGCGGGGTGAGGGTCACTCCAGGTAGTCTGTGCTGCGGTGCTGTGTGTTGGTGGCACACTGACATTTGACGTTTCACGCCATTTGACATTGTGTGTTTTGGTTGGCACAGTATGACACACATGTATGCTTCATGTTTATCAACAGTGTGGTGTTGTCTATGCCATCCTGCCTGCCACAGTGGGGTACCTGTTCCTGTTGCACCATCTGTGTGTGGACAGTAGCATGACCGTCAAATGCTTGCACATGTGTGTATCTCTGCCCTTGTCCAGGGTGCATTGCATGTGTGTCTCTGATGTGTTCAGGGCTGGCACTACTATCTTTCGGCCTCTGTTGTCTGTCCATGTGTCTGCTGTGGTTCAGGATAATGTTTTTTGCACTCCTTCTACCTCACCCGTGCTCTGTATCTCACACCTCCAGACACTGGCGCATAGTTGTTGTGTCCCATCATGCGTTCCCCTATGTTTCTCTTTGACCTGTACGTGCTGAGGGTGTGCACGTACTTTCATGTGTGCATGTGTGTGGATATCAGGTCCTGGTTTAACGTTCAACATTTCTTTCTGCAGGTGACGCAGGATATGGGTGTCGGCCCTGGTTGCTAACCCCTGTGCATCTACCACGGACATGTGCAGAGATGAGGTACAATGAGGCCCAGGCCTCCAGTCGCTCCATCATCGAGCACACCTTTGGCATTTTGAAAAGTCGCTTCAGGTGTCTGGATAGGACCGGCGGGGCCTTACAATACCAACCCGTGACAGTGGCAGAGATCATTATTGCCTGTTGCAGCCTGCACAACATTGCTCTCAGGCATGATATCGATGTCCAAATTAATGAGGATCTTGAAGAATATCCAACGTGCCCTTCTGTACGTGCCCATGGTGACACACGTGAGGGCGTAGTGCTCAGGCGGCAGCTGATTGAGGAGCTATTTTCATGTGAGTACTGGATGTTTTGGAAATAGCATTTGGATAGATATATGTACTACTACTACTACTACTACTGAGCATACGCTGACATTGCTGACATAATGCCTGGCCATCTGAGCTTACAATGTAGTCCAACCACTAACACAGAAGGTGTGGGCAGGGGACAACAGTGGGTGACGGTGATTAATGTAGTCAGGATTATTAGGCTTAGGCGATGTGGTAGGCTGTCACACAAGGTTTTGGGATGGTTGGTGAGGGTGGCTGTCCTGCAGCCACAGGTAGTTAGTTCCAGGCATTGGGTGCTGCAAGGTGACAGGTGTGTGGTCCCACGTTAACAGTGGTGGAGCGGCCCATAGATAGGACCAGTTGCCTTGACGTGTGGGGATGACATTTGGGGGATGTGAGGGGATTGATTGGATTGTATGCTCTGATGAGCAAGGACTGTGTGTTACATTTTTCGGTATGGCGATGCATACTGGTGGTAGCACTGTTTACATGCTCAGTAGTAGTAGTGGTATTTGTAGTACTTGGGTTATGCGAGTCAAGGTACAGGGCAACCACAGTGTGACTGCATGTATAGATCAACAGGTGCGTCTTGACCTTGCCTGGAGCCTGTGAGCTGTCCTGACAGGTGGAGTATTATTGTCATGCTGAGGCTGTCGGTAGATTAGCCATGCAGTGCAGTGTTGCATACATTGTGGTGGACAGAGATGATTTTGAGTCAGACCAGCAAGGTGTAGATTACAGTGACCAGGATGGCAGTTGATGAAGGGGGGCATTAGCATTTTATTTATGTGTTCAGGGGTGATGGCAGCAATCTTGCTGATGTTATCTAAGGGAACACTGCAGGCCTTAGTTACATGATGGGTATGTGTGGGGAAGGGGAGAAATGGGTCATAGAGAACTGCTCCCTTGATGACCATGTCAACAGAGGGTGTACCAACCTATACACAGACACTGTAAAGATTGGAGAGGGTTTAGGGGCGATGCCCAGATGTTCGGTCTTGGCCATGCTCAATTCATGCAGCAGGGGAACCTGCAGCCAGCAATGTCAGGAAGCAAGCTGAGATCAGGGTGTTGATTGCCAAACATAGTTCAGGCGTGGAGAGATATCTTTGGGCCACATCAGCGTACAGCTGCTACTGATAGCCAGGGGATATGCCTGCTGCACCAGGGAACTGGGTATGGGGCCAGGGGAATGTAGCAGCCCCTGCATATATCCCTTTCATACAGCACCTGGGAGCGGGATAGCAGGGGAGGTGGACCCACAGGAACACACACTGAAGGATGGGAGACATATGGGGGAAGCAGGATTGTACCGAGACCTTTGGGCCGAGTACGTACAGGGTAGCACAGTGATGGTTGTGGTCAACGGTCTCAAGGGCAGCATAGAGGTCACAAAGGGGACAGACAGGCTACAGGCCCTTGGAATTGCCCAGAAACACGTCAGTGGCGGGTTTGGGTGGGGGAAATTAGGTACAGTGTCATGACGAACTGCCAGACTGTGACGGATCTAGGGGGTTATGAGAGATGAGGACGTGAAGCTGGTGTGTTTGTTGCACAGCTCCAACACGACATATGTATGTTTCCCTTGTGTTTCTCAATCCACAGGACATGCTTGGTGACGTTCCTGGTGCTGTAGTGCAGTGGCAGCTGTGTGTACCTCATTCAACATGCAGGATACTGGGGTAGGTGAACATACAGGTAATTTGTCTGTGTGGACAGTCAGGAGCAGCACATACCAGAGGTTATCTGTCTAATGCACATATGTTGTGGATGACCTATTTAGCGTGCTCCCCCGTATCCCATATGTTGATGTTGGCCACACATATCCACATGTGTTCGTGCCCAGTTTGTCTTCCCCAGCACTGTCTCTGGGACACATCCAGCAGAGCTGCATGTGTCTGCAGGTCCTAGGTGTTCTGGTGGTGGGCCGCATTTACACCCTTCCCTGACATTGTAGCATCGGCCAACAGCAGTGTATCATAGCATTTGCAAGACCTTTATCTCCACTATTCTCCAATTGTGCACATACAGGCCGTATGTTACTGGTGGCACGCTCACCATGAGGAGACAATGAGGCAAGAGATGGGATGAACACAGGTGCCTTTATTAGTAGTCCCCTGGGGACTACTAATAAAGGCACCTGTGTTCATCCCATCTCTTGCCTCATTGTCTCCTGTTGGAATAGCAAGAGCGTCCTGCTCTCCTTGTGTCTGGGGGACTACTAATAAAGGCACCTGTGTTCATCCCATCTCTTGCCTCATTGTCTCCTGTTGGAATAGCAAGAGCGTCCTGCTCTCCTTGTGTCTGGCACGCTCACCATCTCATACTGTGTGTGTGTGTGTTTGGGGGTGGCTCTGTTATGATACAGTGTGCATGCAGTTTGAATTATCATGTGGTGGGTGGGGTCTGCACACCTCCGGAGCGGTGGTGAGTGTGTTATCTCTACCTTACTGGTGTTAGCCTTGTGCAGAGTGTGTGTGTGTGTTGTGTGTTGTGGGTTGACCTATCTCATGTGTGTTGACAGACCACTGCACAACAGCATTTATGTATCCCAGAAATCACCATAATTTGGACATGCGGCAACGGCAGCTGGACATGGGGACATGGTTATTTGACACATTTTTATGACATCTTCTGCCTTTACTGAGACCTGTTGTGGACTTTGCCTGCCTGTGAGGATCCCAAACAGACATTTGCTGCAGACACACAGTAAGTCGCACCTTGGATCGTTTGGATGTAACATCAGCCTTTATATGTTTGTGTTTTGCTGTTTGTTTCATGGACCTTTTCTGTTTGGTCTCTGTACACCAATGCTGATGGACATGGGTTGCAGCTGTGATACGCCTGTGTTACTTGGGCATGGACATGACCATATCCATGGGATGCGCTCGTCTGCGGTTGCATTTCCAAATGTTCACAACATGCACAGTGTTCTGTGTTGTGATCATGTTATGTTTGCCTGTGTGATGTTTAATTACGTCGATACTGATGTTTGACTCCCCACAATGTGCACTGATGTTGCATCCGGCATACAAAGACAGTGTTTGTCCTTATTCTGACACAGGGCAGCGAACACACACAGCACATCTACTTAAGTGCATCTGCGAGCGACATCACCCACCTGTTGGAGGACACAACAACATCATTCAACTATCCCTGGGAGATGGCGCCATAGGATGTTTGACCTCTGCGAGTGGGACACATGCCTATGATGAACATTACTGTTGGACTGCTACTTTCCGTATAAAAGGCCTGTGCAACACACCATTGCTACCGTGGTCTGGCTGGGTGTCCTGTTGATTGCACAAGATACACATGACAGTTAGAGTACTTTGGCACACTGAGATATCACACTTGACTATGCATGCCCAGTGATGCACGGACAGTCTTAATTGGACATGTGGGGTTGCAGACGCCCTTTGCACTGTGGACACTGTGTACTGGTCCCTATGTGTGCATCACGGACTGGAATAGTCGCTGTATGTTCTACATCCATCTGATATTGTGTTAGTGTGTGTTGGCCATGTGTATAACATGCACCACATGATATCCTCATCTGTTGAGGTCACGGGGCATACAGCCATGCGTGTGGCACAGGGGCAACACTGTATACATACTCTTGTATATTTCGGCCTACCCTGCACTTGGACATGACACAGTTGTTACCACCACACCAGTTTAATGGCCGCCAACATTTTGGATTGATGTTTGCCCTCACCAAGGGATTTACAGTGCATCTTGGGCATCACTGTGTCATGGTTCACCGTACACAGTGCATGTGCATGTGACTGAATATGTTGGTACAACAAAGCATGTGTCATTGTGGCTTCTGTGTGGGGTACTGGCCCATGTTTGACCTTTCTTTCACACTCCATATACAGATCATTGTGTTTGGTCACTGTACAGACGTGCTGCTGTACATTGATTTATAAACTTAGCATTGTATGTCTGCACAGTCCTCTTTATCCCCTGATGTTCCGCCACTCACCTTCGCCCATGACATTTGCAGTGTGGCAGTGTGATTGTCGGTTTTCGTCCTTCATTTGTGCATCCCATGTACTGTGATATATTTGTATGGTTCATGTAGCCACACCACCCATTGCAGGGGACCTGCTGCATGGTGATATCTCTGCATGTCTGTGAGGTTCCTTTTTTGGTCTTCGCTGGGATCATGTACCTCTTGTACCTGTTACCTTATCCTCATTTTGCATTTGTCCTTTGTTTTGGGTTACATTGGTGACACTTTCATTGCTATATCAGGCATTATGGAGAAGCTGTGACATATATATCTGTATCTGTGTGTATACTTGCTTACATGTTGCTACTTATGCTTTTTCAGGCTTTTGCTACCTGTATTGGCAGACGGATATGTTTTTGGGGACAATTCATGACTGATGTGTGTTGGTCCCTCATCATGCACCACCTAGTGTCTACATGCGACTAGGGCATCTGGGACGTGCAGCAGCATGTGGGGGGTGGGGGGATACTGCATAGTGAACACCATGCAGCTACGGCACATTATCTCTCCTGCCCATCATCTGTAGATGTGCCAGTGACTTTGGGGTGACATGTGGGTAGCTGGCATGCTCAATGTGTTTTCAGTTTGTTCACTGTAAACCAACCACCTTGATATGATGACAGGCGTTATGTACAATATGTCTACTGATTGACCACAATAAAAGTGTGTGTTTGACCCACGTTTCTCTCTGCTGCTGCTTGACCACACTGACACATGTCTTTCATTATGTTCTGGTAATGTACATGGCCCACCTGTGCTCACATCCTTGTACGGTGGCAGCTGGCTATGTTGCAGCCGTCTGACATATCACAGGGTGCTAAGGGTTTCCATACTGACATTCCCTTTGAGGGGACATATTTGGGCTGTGTTTGCTGTGGTTGTTTAGGATAGTGGTTGCAGACATGTGTTGGTGCACTACAGGTTGCAGGTTTGAGTCCCACATGTTCCTTGTTTTGTGCTAACCTGACCAGGAACTGCCTGATGATTAGTCACCTCTCCACACACCCTTCCATCTCTTCACTTTACACCACAGTATGCCCTTGATGCAGCCTATCCGTCGCATATTAACTGTTACATATGGCTCTTTCTTTGTACTGTCCATGTCGGCTTGGGTGATTGGCATTGCTGTTGTTGATCTGATCTGGTCCATGTCTGTTTGTAGGTTCATGTCTCACATTTTCCGTTCTGTTCCGCATTTTGCCCTGCTCCACAGAGCATCCCCTGCCGCCCATTGGGTTTAGGTTCTTTGCTCTTTTGCATGCTGTGTCCACTGCATAGCATTTCATTGTGTGTGTGTGCATGTGTTTATATGTGGCTGTCATCCCAATTACTGAGTGTGATATGAGCTGTACACACCAGTTCTGCATGTGCATTGCATCTTCATTACTGTTGGGGTTGCCCTATCCTGGCAGCCAGCTGTGTTTTGGTGTGGTACCCTCCAGTGTTCTTGTATGCAGCCTTTGCTATGGCACTCATGTTGGTGTTGTAGCCTACTGGTTTGTGCATTGCCATTTGTGCTAGTGGTCATGGGTTTGATTCCTCTCTGTTCTGACTATTTTATGCCTCTCATCCACATGTACTTGGCATTCCTGTCACAGTCCTATCTGTGACGATCTGTGCTGCTGGCACATTATACCCTCATCACTGTTGACAAACATCCTTCTGTCAGTCTATATGTGTCTGCAAGCTCTGTGGCATCCTTACATACTGTGCAGGCTGCTACCCCATGTCCTGCACTGGCACCCTTTTCTGCATCACGGCTCTTCATTCTTGCCTCTCCTGTGTCTGCTCTGCATGGCACTGCTACTCCTCTGTCCTCCTGTCATTGCACTTCTCCTGCCACCTCTGGCTCCTCTGCTGGACACGTTTTCCCATCCTCTGCCACACACTGTCATTTTTGCACTTTACAGTACCATCACCCTGTACATCTGTACAGCTGCCCCTGATATACTTGTTCACTTTACCAGCTGCCACATGGGCTGCTCGCAGATTTGGCAGGTCCATCACGTCAGACATCTACTTCCTTACATCACTTCTTCATTTGCTTTCATTACTTCTCTATGCAGTTTTAGGGTTACATCTGTGTTTGACCCATACATTTCATGCTTGTGAGGTTGGTGCACCTTACTGCCCTTGGCCAACATTTCTTTGGTCATCTTAACACCCTTGGGGCATCTTTAGCACCAACTTAGGTTTGGCCAGCTTCTGGGGTGCCTTATATGATGCCTTGGAGGCTACCACCCATTCGTGGGCCACATTCTGACCCGCCTTGGTTGCCATGGCACTTAATGATGTGCCTTATGTTGCACCCTAAAAGGTGCTTTAGGTTAGGGCACAGGGATGAGTGTTTTTTGGGGGGACACTGCAGATTGTTGAGATGTGTCTGACTGTTACAGGTGGGAAAAGGGATTGGCTCAGACAGCCTAATCACATATCACCACTGTGGAATTGAACTCATGACTGCTGTATCAGCAGTTGTTGTATTAACCAGTGTGCTACACCTCTATTCCTTTGATTACAGCTCAGCAAACTTAAGGTTACCGCGTGATGACATGCCACGGTGCGTCTATCACGCAATGTTGGCCAGGGCGCCCTCTATCGCATGATACCATGCCATTGCTTCCTTTACGCCGGAACGTACACTACCTTATATGGCATTCCTCACGTTATCGCTGCAACTAGAGCCGGTAACATTAGGACCGTTTAGTAAACATACCCCTAAGTTACCGCAGATCAGTGATTCCTGTGGTAAATGAATAATGCAACTTGCAACCAACCTCGTGATCTGAGTTGTTCTGATCCCTGAGATCTCATGCCACTAACATGCAGTCCTATGCTCCTGAGGAGCCTTCTTAAAAGGGTCTCATTAGTAAATCCATGAGGCCCCTCCCCTAGTCAAGACCTCCTAATCCCCCAAATCACAATCAAAATCCTCATGTTCTGAAGAAACCCCTCAGATTAAAGTCAACACTGAAATACTTGAATACATGTCCCTAGACCCAAAGTCCCCCCCCCCACCCTCTCCTGTGAAAAGGTCCCCTCCTAAAGACACCCTCCACACTTCCTGTAGGACACCTTGAGTCTACCTGGTGTCTTCTATACCTTCTTGTACAACACTGTGTATGCCTTGTAACACTATATAAATAGTAGTAGTAGTAATAGGATAAGGGGACAGGGGTTCACTTTTGGTGCCGGGTTCAAAATGAAGATGGTTCACTCCCAGCAGTAGTTTTGCTGTGCTACCACTAGAGGTCAAGTTGCTTTGAATGGATGGAAGGGGACAGAGTCCCTGCTCTCTTACCTAGACCAGAGTGCAGACAAATGGGATCACCTCTCTCTCATAATGCAATGCACCTACGTGGGGCACCTGGTGCTAAATCATTCATAGATGATCTGATTCTGGGTCAGGGTTTCATACATAGCAGAGCAGTTACCATCCTGTAATTTACATCCCTTGACTCAAGAAGCTTTTGGTTCACCCTGCATGACCCAGTATAGGGACAGTGGCAGATGGAGGGTTTGACTGGGGCTGTACACCTGCCAAACGATAATGCAAGTGTCCTATGGCGAGTTCAGAGAGGACAGAAACCTTCCATGGAGCAGAAGTGCAAAAACTTGCTTAATCTGATGCTAGCCAAGCAAAGAGCGGAGAAAACAGACCACGGCCACACTGGGATAAGCTATAATTCAAACTTTATTGAGGACCCAACTTAAAAAAGTTTTGGCACTAAACTCCTCTCCCCCTTGCCCTTAACCTGGTGCTAGACCACAGGATTTCTTCAGGTAGGCCCAGAGGGTCCCAAGGGAAGTGGGGAGTCTTCTTCAGAAAAGGGGGAGGGGGTCAGAGGGCTCCACACATCTCTTTGCAGGAGACAGCCCATTTAAACCTTTTACTAGGAGATTCATACTGTGTGTTAGTGGCCCGGTGCTCCCAGGCAGGAAGAGTAATGTCAGTTATGAGCTGTGTTATTTTTTCACAAATAACACAGCTTATGAATTTCAATGCAAGCTTATTTGATTTGCATAACAATACAATGCTTTGCATGTATTTGCCTGGGGGGAGAGGGTGCTGCCGCCACAATGCAGGCTTTTTGGCAGAATTCTGCTGGGGGAAACCTCATTAGAATTTACGCCAATGATGTTAGTACATAAAGTATACGTATATGCAGGCATTATATAAAATATGTACGTAAATCATGATTTCACTCACTCTCTGCCCAAACTCCAACCCAAAACATGCCTATGTTGGCTGTGTAAAAGTACATTCCTTCTTCTCACATGTGTAACCTTTACATGTGTGCAAAATGCAATGTATGCCTTTGAGTCAGTTCTGACTCCTTGTGACCTAGAAGCTCTGGGGTTTTCTTGGCAGTGTCACTGGAAGTAGATTGCCAGGCCTTTCTTCTGAGGCAATGGATGGTTAAGTGGCTTGCCCAAGGCCACAAGGAGTGCTAGTGGGAATTGAACCCTGGCTGTTTGGTTACTAAGCCAGTGCTCTAACCACTAGGCTACTCCTCCACTCCATGTGTAGCACCTGTGTAATTTTTATAAAAGCTCTTTTATATGCATAGAAAAGGCCCTCTATAAATGTATCCTTTTGTGGCAATATTCAGTCACACTGTCTCATTTTATAAAGCTGTGCCTAGTTAACATACAATTTCATGAGCCTATTTTGCACATATATTATAAAGTTAATTATGTGTGTAATTGACTTTAGTTTAGTTTAGTATATTACTTAATATAACATTTTTTGGGCTTGTTTTGGTCAAGCAAAGCAGGTTACATTTGGGGCTATTATACTAAAGTGCGTTAAGCAGTAACATGCAAATTAGCATGTGCTGTTAGTAAACAAAAATGGTAACTGTTACTGCGCTGGCATGACAAGTCAAACTAATTCATGTGTTACCTGCTCATTGCATGAAGGGGTGAGAACTGGCTGGCTTACGGGTAGCGAAAGGCAATGGAATGCACATTACAGTTAAGAACATAAGAACATAAGATATACCATACTGGGTCAGACCAAGGTCCATCAAGCCCAGTATCCTGTTTCCAACCTAGCAGTTTCCCCAAAACCTTAAGAAAACGGAAGCTCTGTTTGTTACATAGACCAAAACTTCATTCCCCCCCCCCCAACCCATCTCACCCTGGGAACACCACAAATTAAGGTCCAGACTCAAATAAAGTATCTAGGCATCATACTGAACCAAGCACTGTCCTTCAAACAACAGATCACAAGAACAGCAAAAACTGTATTCTTCAAAGCCAGGATGCTCCAACAATTCAGACCACTCCTTGACTCACCGGACTTCAAATCTATCTTGCAAGCAATGACTCTCCCCCACATAGAATATTGTAATGCAATATACCAAGGACTACCAGCCAGCAACCTCTATGGACAGCCCTCAACACAACAGTGAGAATCACACAAAAAAGGAATAAATATGATCACATTACCCCAATATTACGAGACCTCCACCTTCTCCCTCTCGAGGCACGGATCAATATAAAACACTGGTTCTGATTCACAAAGCATTCCACCAATAACAAGCCATACATATGAGCACCCTGCTAACACAGTTGAGCTCCAAAAGACCAACATGACAGCTCACATCTGACCTATTAGAAGTACCACAAGAAAGAACGAAATTTAACCAACAATCCTGCAACCAAGCTTTTAACTTATATGCCCCATCATTGTGGAACACCCTTCCGACCAATATTCGTGGTAACAAGGGACTCACCTCCTTCCGGAAACAACTAAAAACTCACCTATTCACCATCCACCTAGGACACGAACGAACAAGCACCAACTGACCCCAGGTTCATCCTCCATCCGGGTCAATCAGTCCATCAACAAACCCGGCATTTTGTAAATATTATGACTGTACTGTTTCAACCTCTCCTTATTGATACTCCCTTTTGAACCACCCCAGTGATGGTGGCCCCCCCTTTTTTTTATTTACCTATGTTATAATGTCTCTCATTGTATTTCCCCCTTGATTTTGTAAACCGCTTAGACACGGTGAAAGGCGGTATATAAATACAGCTAAATAAATAAATAAATAAATATAACAAGTCACTTAACCTTCCACTGCCTCAGAAGAAAGGCACAGCAATCTATTTCCAGTCACACTGCCAAGAAAACCCATGAGCTGCTGGGTCACCAGGCACACATATTGCTGTTACTAAACAAGATTTGCTTATTAGAGTCCTTATTTGACATATTTGTTGTTGTTGTTAAGTGCCGTCGAGTTGGAGTTGACTCATGGCGACCCTCTGGATAGCTATCCTTGTTGCACTGCAAAAAAACATCCTGTTCAGACTGGATGCACAGAGGGAATCTACGTGTGGAACGGAATCAGGACCTTACTGTTTGCAATCAATTTTGCAGTTGAGCCATAGCTACTTAGCCCTGCCTGCTGACCTCCAAACGTCAGATATTCACTTCCGTGGCAACAGAAGTGAATATCTGGGTCGGGCCATGCCGCCCGGAAGCTGCCGAGGCTAACCATGCAGCATCAATATTGGATGCTGCACGGTTATCCTTGGCGCCTATAAGATAGGCAAAGGTTTTCCTCGCCTGTCTTTTAGTCATTGAGCGCTAACTGTGCAGCATCCAATATCGAGGCGGGGACCAGTGCATGGTTAGCACTGGTCCCCGCCTCTGCTCCGTCCCAGAATGCCCCCAGCATGCCCCAATGCTAGCAAGTTAGAACTGGGGAGCATACAGGACTTAGTTGAGGATATTCAACGGCACTACCCGTGTATATGCCGTTGAATATCCGGTTAGTAGGCATTTACATGGTAAACTGACTGTTAACCGAGTAAATGCCTTTTGAATATTGGGCCCATTCTGCCTAGAATATGCAGATGGGTGGAATATAAATGGACTGAACTAAAATAAATAAATAAATACCTACATATATACAATCAAAAGTCAAATAATCACACCAAGCTAATACAATAATTAAACCCCACCAGAACTATCAAACTTAAAACCTCCATCTTATCTTGTACAACAGTTGGCTCTCAATGGATTCAGTGCAGCAGTGCTGATCATTTGTGTGCAAAGCCCTAAATGTGGCCTTGAAGGCCTCTACCTCTCACTATCTGGTAATTATCTGTAAAAAAGAGAAGATGCTGTGTGAGGCTAAGGGATAAGCAGGCCATGTTACCACATCGGCATCCCTCCATCAAAGCATCCATAGTGCTCGACCTATTCCTCAGAGCTGACCCTTCGGATTTGATTCTCCTGCTAGGTCATCTTTCTAGTACCCTACCCTCCTCATAAATACTTTCCTAGCATGAGCTTCTACTTCCTACATAACTGTAAGGTGAGCAGCAGTTGTGAGGGATAGAGCTCGGTTAATTTTGCAAAAGTAAAAGAGTAGCCTAATGGTTCAAGCAATAGACTAATAACCAGAAAAGTCAAAGTTCAAATTCTGCTGCACACCTAACTCTCCTTTAAAAAAAGACAATAATCCTTTGGGGACAAGGAGATGCATACTTATAGTTCAATGAAGCAAAGTGTGCTATGCTCTAGCTCAGCATTTTTCTATTGATTTTCCCATGCTAGGCAAAGGCGATGGCAGTGAGGGTGTACTATCGACCGCCTGGCCAGAATGAACAAATGGATGATGAAATGCTCAAAGAAATCAAGGAAGCTAACAAAAGATACAGCACAGTAATAATAATGGGTGATTTCAATTACCCCAGTATCGGCTGGGTTAGTGTCACCGCAGGACATACTAGGGAGATAAAGTTCCTAGATGAAATAAATGACTGCTTCTTGGAGCAGCTGGTTTATGAACCGACCAGAGGGGAAGCCATATTGGACCTAGTCCTTAGTGGAACACCAGATCTGGTGCAAGAGATAAGGGTGTTGGGGCCACTTGGCAATAGTGATTTTAGCATGATCGTGTTTGATTTAATTAGTGGAGGAGTAAGGAAATCCACAGTACTACCTTTTAACTTTTGAAAGGGAGACTATGATAAAATGAGGAAGATAGTTAAGAAAAAACTAAAAGGAGCAGTTGCAAAGGTCAAAGACTTACATCAAGCTTGGGTGTTGTTGAAAAATACTATCTTGGAAGCCCAGACCAGCTGTATTCCACACTTTAAGAAAAGTGGAAGGAAGTCCAAAAAACTGTCAGCATGGTTTAAAGGTGAGGATAGAGAGGCTGTTGTTGCCAAAAAAGCATCTTTCAGGAAATGGAAAAAAGAGTCAAATGACGAAACCTGGAAACAGCACAAGCACTGGCAAGTTAAATGCAAGGCATTGATAAGGCAGGCAAAGGGAGAATTTGAGAAGAAGCTTGCTATGGAAACAAAAATGCATAATAAAGACTTTTTCAAGTGCATTTGTAGCAAAAAACCTGTGAGAGAGTCAGTTGGCCCATTAGATGATAGAGGGGTTAAAGGGGTACTAAGAGGCGACAAGGCGATAGCGGAGAGACTAAATGAATTCTTTGCTTCGGTCTTTACTGAGGAAGATGTAGGGATATTACCCATGACTGAAGTGGTATTTAAAGGTGCAGAAGAGCTGAAGGAAATATCGATACATCGGGAAGATGTATTACAACTATTTGATAAACTGAAGAGCAGCAAATCACCTAGACCAGATGATATACATCCAAGGGTGCTGAAAGAACTGAAATATGAGATTTGCAGACCTGCTATTAGTAATCTGTGAACTATCATTAAATCATCTGTAATACCTGAAGATTGAAGGATGGTGAACGTAACACCAATTTTTAAAAAGGGTTCTAGGGGTGATCTGGGAAACTACAGACCGGTTAGCCTGACGTCAGTACCAGGAAAAATGATAGAAACCATCATAAAGAACAAAATTGCTGAACATGTAGATAGTCATGGCTTAATGGGAGACAGCCAACATGGCTTTAGGCAAGGAAGTTCTTGTCTTACTCATCTGTTATGTTTTTTTGAAGGTGTGAATAAACAGGTAGACAAAGGTAAGTCCATTGATATAGTGTATTTGGACTTTCAGAAAGTCTTTGACAAGGTCCCTCATAAGAGACTTTTGGCAAAACTAGAGTCATGGGATAGGAGGCAGTGTACTCTTGTGGATCGGGGACTGGTTAAAAGATAGAAAGCAGAGGGTAGGACTAAATGCCCAATTTTCCCAAAGGTGAATAGTGGTGTCCCACAGGGATCTTTGCTGGGTCCGCTGCTTTTTGACATATTCATAAATGACCTGGAAAAGGGAATAACGAGTGAGGTTATCAAATTTGCAGATGACAGAAAACTATTTAAAGTTGTTAAAACCCAAGAGGATTGTGGAAAATTGCAAGAGGTTCTTGATAAATTGGAAGACTGGGCATCAAAATGGCAGATGAAATTTAATGTGGACAAGTGCGAAGTTATGCACCTAGGGAAGGACAACCCAAACTATGGTTACACGATGCAAGGTTCCACATTAGGAACCACCACCCAGGAAAAAGATTTAGGCGTCATTGTGGATAACATGTTCACACCCTCGGCCCAGTGTGCAGTGGCGGCCAAGAGAGCAAATAGAATGCTAGGTATCATAAGGAAAGGAATGGAAAATAAAACAAAGGATATTATAATGCCTCTATATCATTCCATGGTGAGACCACACCTTGAATATTGTGTGCAATTCTGGTCACCATATCTTAAAAAGGATATAGTGTTATTAGAAAAGGTTCAGAGAAGAGCCACCAAAACGGTAAAGGGGATGGAAGGAAACCCCTATGAAGAAAGGCTAAAAAGGTTAGGGCTCTTTAACCTGGAAAAGAGACAGCCAAGGGGAGATATGATAGAAGTCTATAAATTAATGAACGGAGTGGAATGGGTAAACGTAGATTGATTGTTTACGTTATCAGAATATAGAAAGACTAGGGGACATGCAATGAAGCTACAGGGTAAACTATTTAAGAATAATAAAAGAAAATATTTTTTCACTCAACGTATAATCAACCTCTGGAATTTGTTACCGGAGGATGTAGTAAAGCCTGTTAGTGTAGCTGGGTTTAAAAAAAAGTTTGGACAAGTTCCTGGAGGAAAGGTCCATAAACCATTATTAAAAAGGGACCCAGGATATCAATGCTTGACCCAGTACAAGCATTGTGGAACCTGTCTTTTGGGGAAACTGCTGGGTACGTATGACCTTGATTTGCCACTGTTGGCACGGGATACTGGGCTTGATGGACCTTGTTCTGACCCAGTATGGCATATCTTATGTTCTTATATTCTTATGATAAAGACAGAAAGTTCACGCAGGAAAATTGCAAGCAAAACCACTGTGCTAAAGCAGAGCACAGAAAGCATGCTAATCACATGCAAATAAATGAATTTTTAAATTCATCCAAAGAACGCTCCCTAGTGACCTAGTGGCTCCTATTCCCCACACCCCTGAATCTCGAAAGAGCACTTTCTGGAAGCCTGGTGTTCCCTACCCCTCACCCCTGAATCTTGTAAATAAAATTTTCCTGATGGCCCAGAGACTTCCTAGCTCTACCCCCAGTACAAGCCCCTCCCCAGTGCTTTAATTGCAGGTGGCAGGATTGATGCCCACAGGCTCCTGCTCCCATGCCACCATCTTGAAAATGGCAGCTCCCGATCCCACACAGTGCATCCTGGGATGCAACAGGTGGGGTCAGTCTGCCATATAAGGCAAAATATGCATAGTGCAGGGTCACTCAATCTGCTTATTCTTTATTATTCACTTAATATACCATACTAAACAGAAGTATCAGGGCAGTGTACAATACAAATATTCTCTGCAGAAGACCAAAGGAGGAAAGGAACTTCAGTTATTGATAGGACAGAGATTGGAAATCATACAGTAGAAGGAGGGCAGAGAGTAAGAAGCGAGAGGAGGGGAGAAGGAAGTTATATAGATAGCTATAGCTCAGGAGGAGGGAAGTTGAAGGTGTGGTGAAACAGATAGGTCTTTAATATGGATTTGAACTCATTGTAGGAAGCTTCCAGGTGAAGTGCGGGTGGGAGGGAGTTCCACAGGATGGGACAAGGGAGAAAAATGCAGAGTTACAGGTAGTTTCCAGGTGAGTTTGAGAGGCAGAGGGGGGGTGCAAGTGATTAGTGCGAATAGAATGGAGGATGAGAATTGGAGCATGAAAGTGAATGAGATCAGAGAGGTATTTTGGGGTATCAGTGTGGATGACTTTGTTGATCAGAACGCACCCCAGGGGTCGGTCTGCCATCTAAGGAATTTTTTGCCTTAAATAGCAGACTGACCATTCCTGGGGCATCCTATGGTGCACTAAGTGGGGTCAGGTGCCACCATTTTCTAAGACGGTGGCATGGGGGCAAGGGCATGTGGGATTCAGTCTTGCCCTCCCAATGATTAAGGTAATGGGGAAAGGATTTGACTGGGGGTTGGGGTAGGATCCACTCGGACATCACAGAGCTATTTTTTTTAGGTTCAGGGTTGGGGTTAAGGACCACTGGGCCATCAAAGTGTCCTCTTTGGAGGTTATGGAGAGATATAGGGGCCATCAGGGAGCCCTCTTTGGATGTTCAGGGGGTGGGGATAGTGGCCACTAGGCCACCATAGAGTCCACTTTGGAGGTTCAGTGGGGTAAGGAGTAGAGGCTGCCTGGTTGCAAATCATATTTAGGACTACAACATTACCTCAATTCCCAGTAACTCTCACATCAATAACCATTAAGTATAGGGCAAAACTTGAGTCAACTTAAACCCAGATCTGTGGAGTCTTTAGAAGATTAATCATTTCTTTTAAATGCATTTCAATTCTTTTAAATTCATTTAAAAATTGTTAAACATATTATAGAAGCCTAACAATGAGCCGCCTGACTGAAGATCGAACACAGTTTGGGACAACTATCCAGAGGGTCGCCATGAGTTGACACCGACTTGACGGCACTTAACAACAACAACATGAATGATAATGCAGGTGTGGAGTGGTTCCTTGAGATAGTGGTTTACAGCCACATTGTGAACCAAATCCCCTGATCTGAGGCTTCTTTAGTTTTTAAATTCATACCCCATATCATCCTCATATACTCCGGTGGCATGAATTAGTGTTAAATGAGCCATTGTTGCCGCAGTTAGAAATGTTACTCCTGGATTAAATTATACATTATAACTCTCGTATTGTTGATGATATTTAGGTGCCATTAGTGGTTTGAGGTAGAAACATGTGATTGGGTTGTCTGCCTTGGTCATCAGATGACTTTTTATTTTGACCATCCAATACACACACACAGGTACTACTGCTAACACAGATCTCTGTACGCATATGTCTGTCTTGATCTCCATGTTTAATGCAGGCTTTTGGTACATAACTGATTTGTATGCTGTTTACTTACAGCATATATGAGCAAAACCTTTGCATTAAACATGCACTGGGAAACTCTGTGCTAGAGCTTTACTGTTGAGCTTTAGCGCAGGGTTTCTGTAATAAACTGAATATAACTTACCTTGAACTACTATTGAAAAGACATGAGATAATTCAAAATAAGTAAGAGGCAAGTGTCATTGTAGCCTCTGTTTCCAGTTGTACTTATGTAAAAAGGATACTGGAATAACCCATCATTTGTACGTAGAAGCATGTCAGTTAACCAGGCACATTTTCCCAGAATCTTATTTTTCACATGTGCAGTGAGCATTTTGTAAAATACACTGCACATTTTGAACACCATACCATCTGTTTCCTAACCTGGACAACCTATACATATTGGGCTTCATATACACTCGTAGCAATTTTCAAATTGCCACACAATGTCTTTTCACCAGCTGTCCAAGAGAAAGTAGTAGATGTTTTCGCTTTGAAACTTGGCTAGAAATTTAAATAGTGCCGTTGAATATTTTCCCCATGGTGTCGGAATGCAGCTAAAAGTCTGTGTTTTGTGGATCAACGTGCACATTTTACCTGCATTTAGGTAGGAGGTTGTCAGACAGCCAATTTACACAGGTAAATTGCTATTTACCCAAGTAAATGGTTTTGAAAATTGTCATTGGTAAATATGAACAAGAAAAATATATAGCCAATATATTTGAGTTCTAAATTAAAGCCATACAGATCACAATGCTTTAGATAATGAACCAAGAAAACTGATTAGATGGTTTGTGTTAACACTCAAATTTCGGAGATTTAATTCTTATTTACTGGACAAGGACAGCTAATTATCAATGTCATATTATAATTTTGAAAACACAAGTAGTCGGTCTGCAAGGAAGGTTTTCTATTACTCCACATTCCAGATCTTAAAACATTCATTATAGCTCCTTTTCAAAAGAATAAGAAAAATCTCTTCTGTCGCAGAGAGTCACAGAAGGGCTGATTTATATAAAGGTTTCTATCCTGGAGGCACAAAATGTGCAAAAATCCTTTATAAATCAGGCCAAAGTTTGGGGACTGAAAGAGGACTTACATCCATCAGCCTCAGCTTTCTTCTGTTTGTCTACGGAAACTGATTCTGCTTGTAATGTATTATACCACTGTATCCATTAGTACTCGATGAGATCATAAAATTATCTGGTTTTCCCTTAACCCTGGAATTACCGAGATTTTTTGCACACACTGAATACCGTTGGGGTCATAAATGACCCCATGACGAATTTTATTGCTAACCATGAAAAATTTAAACGAAACAGACAAAATATTATTCCGAATTAATTATTTATTATATGAAGGTTAAATGTTTTGAAATGTAATGCTTTATCGTAAAATTACATGAAGAAGAGTTGCCATGAAAGCAGTTTTTGCATGCACTTGATGAACACAGTAAAGTACTACAGTCATTTGCATGAGACACAGACAATTTCTGAATGTTCTTTGCAAACATTGCGCTTGCAGGAGGTGCAGACTATGTTGCTTTTCTTGTCTTTTTCTCTGGAACAGCAGTGACACCTTGCCCTTTTCTTTGGGATCATGACATTGCAAACAGCATTCTTCAATGCTGGAAGAAGTCTCGCTGCAACTACTCTGAAGCAGCTGCTTTCCTAATTCCAAGAGGAATAGACGATGTCTGTGCTTTGACTTGGACTGCCATTCTGGATTTAGTGACATCCAAACAATGAAGGCATTCAAAGCACTGATGTCCAACATGTTGCAGAAGATTGTCACTGGCCAGCGTCTTGTCATTCGTTTTGTGGTATATGTGTGCAACATTTGATCTGCCGTATCTACTCCACCTTTACTAGAATTATAGTCCAAGATCATGCGTGATTTTTTGTCTGGATGTGTGTTATCTACTTCTTCTTGATCATGCAAACTGCTCAGAAGAACAACCACTTTTCCTGTCTTTGGGCAATAGGAAACCAGAGTGGCGTCATCGCGAAAGGCAAACAGCGAAGTGAATACCTCTCGGCCCTTTGCTGTTACAAATTCTGGAGGTAATTCTTTTCTGTTCTTTTGAATTGTCCCCAAAAGTGTCATTTGTTTTTCTAGCAATTCCTGTGACAGAGATAAACTGCAGAAGAAATTGTCAACAGTAACATTTCTGCCAGATCGCGTCAATCCTTCAGTGAGTTGCAGCACAACCCTTTCACCCTGATTCTGTTCCCTGTTTTGTCCGAGTTCCCTTCCTGTATATACTTGAAGACGCAGAACATATGACGTTGCACTGTCACACAACATCCATAGCTTTATTCCATATTTCCCAGGTTTGCTGGGAATATATTGTCTGAACGGAACACGGCCACGAAATGTAAGCAGTTGCTCATCCACGGTAACATTTTCACCAGGAACAAAGGCGTCACTTAGAGTTGCTTCCCAGGTATCAAAAATGTGTCTGATTGGAGCAAGCTTATCCACACCTCATTGTTCATGTCTGTTGGTTGCATCATCAAATCTGAGAGCACAAGAAATTTGCTGGAAATGGTTAAGGGCCATATTTTTGCCGAAAACAGAACAACCATCTTCAAGGTTCCACAACTGAACTATGGATTCATTTTGTGACTTGTACACGCCTGAGAGGATCAAAAGTCCAAGAAAAAGTTGAAATTCTCCGTCTGTCAAATCTTTCCAGGCGTCGTCATAAATGTGTCTTCCTTGTTTGCTCGTCCACATCATGATTTCATTCAATAAGTTCTTCCTCATGAACAAGTGGAATGCTGCGAGAGGGCCATCAACATTTCGTACAGCATACCTTGTAGGACCTTGTTGTACGGGCATGACATTAGCTCTGGCGTATCTTCCAGCAGCTTGCTTTATAGGTTTCCTGTTCCATGATGTGGCATCCTTAGATACATAGGCTTCAATGGCAACATTTGTGCTTATAGTAGATGATCTCTTAGCTCCTCTACAACCACAACTAAGATTCCTCACAGATGATACTGACACCGAGGACTCCTGCCTTCTTCCCCGTCCAGCACAGCCTCGACCTTTGCCTCGACTTGTAACTTGACCCTTTGCTGCAGGCGATGTTACCGGCTCAACATCAGTCTTACATTCACTTGGCGACCAACTGCTGTCTCCATCTGAATCATGACTGTCATCATCAGATTTATCGCCCGAATTTGGTTGATATGATTCTTCGCTTGCTGAATAGGCTGCATCATCAGACGACTCAGAGCCGTCACTGTCAGCATCTCGTTGCAATATTTCTCTTAATTGGGCCATTGAATACTTTCGTTTTGACATCATAAACAATAACCTAAAATAAATAAACAAAGATAAAGTTGAATAAAACGCAAAGCAGTTTTACTATAGGTGTACAATAATCGTGATGAACGAGCTGAAAGCCTTTAGATTTCATCTGAAATTATGAGAGAACGTATGATATCAATTACAGAAAATGTGTAATTTTCATAAAATAAGAGTACAAAAAATAAATGATACATAATTAATGATAAATACCTTTGTCAGATCAAAAAATTCACAAAACTGCAAAGTGTATCACGATCCAAACCGGACGTAAGCAACTGGGGTCAAAAATGACCCCACTGGTACTCTGTGCTGCAATTCATTACTAACGTCAGCTAGCGGATGAAAATTATTCCTCTCATGGCACAATATAAAGAGAATATTGACATGTGAAAAGTCATAAAAAGATTGCATTCTTGAACAACTAGTTTCCGAGATATGCGTTGTAAAACTTGCAATGGGGTCACTTTTGACCCCATCGGTACTCCCAGGGTTAAAATATCCTATGATATTCTATACCAGAGGTTTCCAGTCCAGTCCTTGGGACACACTCGATCAGTCTGGTTGTCAGGACATCCATAATGAATATGCATGAAATTTGCAGGAATGCCCTCCATTGTATGTAGATTTAGACTTTGATAAAGTTGCATTAGGTCTATAATGACAGATTGTTAAAATTCACGTCATCAAAGTCTACTTGTCTATTTCTAACTACAGTATATCCAATATTTTTGTTTTTCAAAGTTTCAGTATCCTTCATTGGCTAATTCTAAATATTATGTCATAACCTATCACTTTAATTTATTATCATTCTATGTCAAATTGGCTTGGAGGTCTGTATGCAAAGGATCAATATGGGCACATTTTGCAGCTAGTCAAAGAAACCCCGATGGTTGAAATTCTATCCTTCCCATCTTCCCCCCTTCCCCAGATCCTTAGGACACAGGTTAATGTTATATCAGGTTGCAAGAGTAAAAAGTCTTATGCTTATAGTTTTATTATAAAGACTCATAGATGCCTAAGGTTCTGCATTTTGATAGTGTGTATGCGGTCACTTAGTGTGCCTTAAAGAATTTAGTGAACACTATATTGATTTAATGAACAATAAAGGGGACATTTTAGAAGCCCTATTTGTGAGCTGGACTTTGAAAACAGGCACTTAGATGTATGAAGCATTTTGGAAGCTGGCTTTATAGATGTCCTCAGCACACGAGAATCCATGTAGCATGGGGGCGTGGTAGAGTCATGAGGAGGTGAATGGAATGGTCCGATTAGAGAATGGTGGTGAGATGTCCATGTCTATACTTACTCCTGACCACGAATAAAGTGCAAAAAAGTGCTCATTTCATGGAAGTAATTATTATTTCCTGCCCAAAAAACTTGCTCATAAATACTCCAAACATATTACTGGCCCACCGCAGTATGTCTGAGTATCTGAAATGACAGGCTGGGAGGTGAAAGTCACATAGCATAGTTGCTTCCCTTCTGAAATACCCTGCCGGCATGCCCAAGCACTCCGTTTTGAGGCCTTGCAATTTGGGGACATCAACAACTGTGAAATGGTCTATCCACCCGGACCTGCCTATGTGCACAGTCCTGAGTGTGATCGTGTTGCACATCCCCTGACTGGGAGGAATGCCGGAGGAGGACTCTTATGCAGCTTCAAGCAGCTTAGTGGCAACATTGGTCAGTGGCCATGTTCCTACCTTCTGCTCCCTCAGGCTGCTTGCACTTTAGTGAAAAGACCGAAAGCAGGAAGTTGTTGGTCTGTTCACTAAAGCTCAAGTGGCCTGAGGGTGCAGAAGGGACAAACAGGGTCGCTATTGTCTAAGGGCAGCTGAGCCCCCATTGTGCAGGGGCCCTGAGCAAATGTCCCTTTTGCTTATAGGTAAAAGTGGCCCTGCCTTTTTTTCAATAGAGACAAGCCTAAGAGAAGCAAAACCAAGTGGTCCACTAATAGGAAGAAATCTGAGCTCACCTTCCTGTCTCCTCCTACCCCAATCCTTCTCCCTGTACGAACAAGTACAGGTACTGTGAAACCTATGCATATACTTTTAGCCACTGAATGGAGAGCAATTTTCATCCCAGATAATTTACCTATATTGCCTCCACAATCCTGCCTGCTTTCAGAGATTCCATAGAAAAGCAAATATCGGGGGGCGGAGCCTGATGTCCAGCGGGTAAGACGCTTCGCGCTGAAGCTCCCGAGAGGCCTACTTAGAATCCTGACTTAATACCTATACAAACTTACTATTTCGCTCCGGGCTGACCGGGGTACCTCGGGGGGGATGGCGGCCCATAAACCAGCGCGCTTGGACTTCGGGTCTCCTTCTTCTTCTCACGGAAAACGCTCCAAAACAGAGGTGTCCTCCCCACAGAAGATGGTTCCATTTCGGGAAAACCCCGAAATGCACCTGGAGATTTTAGAGGAAATACGCGGCGTGAAGGAATTGGTGCAGTCCAATGGAGAAGCGCTTAGAGCCATGCGAGAAGACTTTGGAGTGCTCCAGGACCGACTTGAAAGTCTCTCATTACGGCAGGACAATATGTCGGGGGTCCTCGACTCGCACGCGGTGCGCTTGGGCACACTGGACAAGGCTGAGCGCCAGATACAGAATCTTCAAAAGGAGTTAGAAGATAGCAATAATCGAGCCCGTCGCAACAATGTGAGGCTCATTGGAATACCGGAGGGGGTGGAAGCGGGAGATATGAGAGAATTCCTACTCAAAACTCTTCCCTCCTTGCTGAAGATCACCTTTCATAAAGAACTGGAAATCGATCGTGCACACCGTGTTCCTACCCACATGGCGCTCAACCGAACGACCCCTCGGCCTATTATCTTTCGCTTGCTACGATATCAACAAGTGGAACAAATTTTAAATGCTGCCCGGGCGAACCATCATTTGGAATTTGAAGGTCACAAAGTCTCCTTCTTCCCTGATTTGGCAAAGCCTACCGCTGACCGACGGAAGAAACTCCTTGCTTTTCGCCCTCGACTTCAACAGCTACAGGCTCGCTTTGGCCTGTTGTATCCCGCGAAGCTCCGAGTGACTCTCCACAACCAAACCAGGACATTCGAAGATCCTGATCTACTATCAACATTTTTAGACTCCAAAGAAGCAGAGCAGATGCGCTAATCCAACGACTTGGACTTTTATTTGCCGGCTCTGTCCGCCATTTTGAAGGGCCCGATGCGGCGGTCATAGTCAAGCACAGAGACTACCTGGACTTTCTTTCTTTCTTTCTATGACTTTTTTGTTTTCTGGTCTCCTATCCCTCCATGATGTGTGCCTCGGTCGGATTCGGAGCACGCACAGTCCTACAGGTTATGTGTTTTTTCAATTTCGGCCTTCTCTGGGGCTTCTCCCCGCAGACACATGGTCGCCAGTAATTTTTGGGGTTCTGCTTCTTCTCTACCGCGCTGCGGTTTTTCTTTTTTAATGTGGGGCGCTTCATTGTATTATCTAAGCTTATTTTCTTTTATGCCATATGTACAGCCAGATACAGTCAATATGAGGGACATTGTGAAATTATGTGCGCTATCATGCTCAGAATTTTTAACTTGTCTGAATGGCCTTATGTAAAATCTTATCACTCAACGTAAAGGGCATTAATAGTCCAATCAAAAGAAAGAAAATCCTTAGCTATCTTAGCCATGAGCATGCTGATTTAGCGTTTCTTCAGGAAACGCACTTAAACTCTGCTGAAACACTGAAACTCAATGTTAAGCCTTACATGGTGGCTGCCTATTCTCCCGCCGTTTCCAAACGGTGCGGGGTAGCCATTCTGGTTAAGAAATCTTTGCAAGCTACTGTAATTGATACTAGCGCTGACAAGGAGGGTAGATGGGCCCGAGTAAATACTGGAAAAATAGCTCCCATCTGAGCCCCAATGAATGGTGGAATCATGTCTGTCTCTACAGTAAATATGAACAAATACCTCGTATGTTTGCTTCCCCCATTCAGACTCCTCATCATCGGTCTAAATGGAAGATGCTCAATGACTATGTACATTCTGCTCAATGCTCTCATCTGACTGTCTAAATTTGTATATATCTTTGTCCCATGATTATTCTGTATCGCAGATACTCTTTTGATTGTTTTGATGTATAATCACTGTTGTTTGGAAGCGCTCACATGCTGACATAATCAGCTAGAGAAGAAGCGTGGGGGTGGGGGGTAATTGGGTTTACTTTTCTTTATTGTATACTTGTTTTGTCTCCTTTGGTGTGTTGTTTCTTTTGTTTGTTGCAAAATGAAAATAAAAGTTTAAAAAAAAAAGAAAAGCAAATATCAGTTTAAGTTGCTATTTTGCTGTTTGCAAAGCAATACATAGTAACATAGTATATGACAGCAGATAAAGACCAGTATGGTCCATCTAATCTGACCAGGAAGGCGGCAAGAGTAGGTGCACTTGCCGCTCCGTGCGGGTCACCCCTCCCCATGCCTTTGCTTAGGGGTGTACCCACCCCTCCGTGTAGGTCACCACTATTTCTTGATATATAAGAGATGGTTGTTTATTTTGATTTTATCCTGTCTCTATAAAAGGATTCATTGTGTCTGTCCCATGCCATTTTGAATTCTGTCATTGTATTTGCCCCCACCACTTCCATCGGGAGGGCACGCCAAGCATCCACCACCCTTTCAGTGAAAAATACTACATTTGGATCTTTCTAGATTTATATCCTGGATGCACTATCTGAAAAAAAACTTCTCTATGGTGTTCAATCTCAATCTCTGGGGTGTTAAATCTACTTTTTGGGATGGTTCCTCCTTAGCATCTCTGATGACTTCTGGCAGACATGTTCATGTTTATACCTGCTCCTGGGCACGAATAAGCATTCACCAGCAAGCCAGTAGAGGGAAAAGGGGACTCCTCCAATAATTTTCAACCCTTTGAAATATCATAGAGTTAAATACAGAGGCCTTTTTGTTAGCTGCTCTGCCCCTGCACGTCCCTGCTTGCAAACTGGCAGGTCAGGACATGCATATGCTACACAGGCACATTCTGAGATACCACCAGGACACATTCATGTTGCCAGTTCCATGTATGTGCATATTTAGCACCATCAATCATATACTTCATAAATACAGTTTATCTGTACCCTCATATCTAAGTATCATTGATAAATTGCTTTTTATAGATCTAACGATGATCAAAGTAATGAATCATGTCATAGATGTATCCCAACTAATCTAATTTAAATCTAATCCCATGCCCTACCCATGCCTTGTCCTTCTCCAGAAGAAACAATGGTGGGGGGGATATTCAGAGGTGGGGGCTACCTGTTCTAAGGCGGCTAGCTGCCACCTTTGAAACTTAAACCAAGATATTCAAAAACAGGGTCATATCTGGCCCAGGCATTGTGTATCCGGATTGCTCGTATTGGCAGGAAGCTAACCAGGCAGCAATGATATGGAGCCACAGCCCGATTAGCTTCCACGGCAAATATTAGGCCAGCCTTTTCTGCACCTTACTTTTTCTGCCTTGCCATACCCGGGCAGTGGCTCAATATCACCCACTGCCCATTTATGGCTTGGTGCCCTCCCCAGGACACCCTTGGAACACCCTGAGGATACACCTTGGGGTGTTCATTGGCAGCACCCAGAGAAATTCAGCATCACTAACCGTGTTAGTGCCGCTGAATATCCCGGATAGAGAGTCTGCTAACCACATTAATCCCTTTGAATATCCCCCTAACAATTTTACCACACATTATTACTAGTAAATATTAGCTGACATTAATAAAAAGCAGGCCACAATCAATGTCAATGGGTTTATAAACACATACATACCAATCACAATCTAACACGATTCAATGACATTAAAAAGTTCCATGTGCTTCTGCAAACTGGCAGGTTAGGACATGCATATACTAACAGCTACACGTGCACATTCTGAGATACCGCCATGACTTTGTTCATACAATCTGTGGAGTCATCAAACTAGTTCACAAACCTTTTCAAAGAAAGGGAGCAATTTTTAGCAAATCCACTCCCAAGTTGCAAATAGCTGTACCATGCATCCACATAAAGAAGGTCATTTTTATAACAGGGTATCTTGATAAAATACTAGATCAAATCTTGCAGAAATCATGCCTAGATCGAAGGTGCAGGCATGATGCCTGCTTGCGAGCAGGTGTAAATGTTAACACATACTTTACGTGCATACGCAGGGATTTTCTATGATCTGCATATAAATTGTGACGCCATCCACGCTGCTCCCTAACTCCTCTTCTGAGCATGCCTAATAAATGCCATCTTGTACTTTAAGGCATGAATTCATTTTATAAGCAGCCTTTACCGCATGTCAATCAGCATTTTTTGTTTGAAAAAGATTTATAAAATTACTCACCAAACCTACTGCAGATTTTCAGTGCATAGCAGAATCCCATGGATCCATAATGGATTTCCAATTCACAGCAAAATGAAGATAGATTTTATCTGTATCTCTCAAAGACATCCATAAAATTTTTAAGATTGGAAAGAGGCCAAAATCAGCCTGTTCAAGTTTGAAACAAACTATTTCACATCTCACAAATTCCTATTCGAAAAGTGCTAGCTGCAAAATAAAACTGTTTATACTGCTTCTGTATCATACCATGGTGTGACCGCACCATGAATATTGTGTGCAATTCTGGTATCCATATCTTAAAGAGGATATAGCATTATTAGAAAAGGTACAGAGAAGAGCCACCAAAATAGTAAAGGGGATGGAAGGATACCCCTATAAGGAAAGGTTTAAAAGATTATGGCTCTTTAACTTGGAAAAGAGACAGCTGAGGGGAGATATGATAGAGATCTATAAATTAATGAATGGAGTGGAACGGATAAACGTAGATTGGTTGTTTACTCCATCAAAAAGTAGAAAGACTAGAGGACATGCAATGAAACTACAATGTAGTCTATTTAAGACTAATAAGAGAAAATATTTTTTAACTCAACGCATGATCAGACTCTGGAATTCGTTACCAGAGGATGTAGTAAAAGCTCTTAGTGTGTTGGGTTAAAAAATGTTTGGACAAGTTCCTGGTGGAAAGTCCATAAACCATTATTAAAGAGGACCTGGGAAATCCATTGTTTAGCCTGCGACAAGCATTGTGGAACCTGTGTCCCTTTCTGGGAACCTGACAGGTACATGTGACCCGGATTGGCTGCTGTTGGAAACAGGATACTGGGCTTGATGGACCTTGGTCTGACTCAGTATGGCATATCTTATGTTCCAAGCTTGTGCATTGCCAGGGGAATGCCCAGCATCTTTGCTGCAGATAGTGCACCAGGCTTCGGCAAATGAGGGTGTGCCTGCGCTACCTGCTAAAGAATGGAGAACTGGCCCCAGTGCAAAATTTAAAACTCAACCCTCCCACCCCAGCACATAATCTTCCCGATTGGCCTTCCTGATGCATCCCCCCCAAGCACGCCCACCCCCTAATCTGATCTCTCCCACAATTGCACCTCAATCCCCACCTATTACCTAGCCCACCCGAATCAAGCTCCCCTAAGGTAAGTGTGTAAAATAAAATTGAAAGTTATGTGTGCTTCAGAGAATACGAGCTTTCTGAGTGTGTGTGTGGGGGGGGGCGGGGGGGGGGGAGATTTCATTACAACCTTTATGCACATATGTTGCCTTAATAAATTAAGCACAACTTATGTGCACATCTGTCACACAAGTCAGGAAACCTATTATAAAATTACTCAGCACAAGACTAAACATAGTCTATTTTCCTTTTCAGGAAGATGATAAATAAGCTTATGTTGAGATTAGAGAATCTCTTGCTGTCTTTTAGAAAACAATGCAAATCATTAAATCAAGAGAGAGGGAGCATGGTACTGGGAAATGTATAACAATAGAGTATTCCTGTTAGAGATATATCTTAGCATTACATTAGAATAAGTTAATATATTCTCATTATATTATGATAAGTATTATCCTGGCCTCCCGTTAGTTAGTTTTCATACATAGGAAGACAGATTTAGTGCAAACTGTATAAAAGTTTTGTCAGAACACTGAAAAATGTACATTTGTTTAGCCACCTTGTAAATGTCTGCCATACTATTGATTAGAATGTTAAGGACACTAATTATAACATAATTCTATTAAATAACCAAACTAATACTCGTTGTTCAGTTTGCTTAGATTTAAATATTTCATCACTAGGTGGCACTGTTGCATTTGTTATGCTTCAGTGTAATTAAAGAATAAACCAGATAAATCAGAAAGTTAAATTAGTGAACAATTATCCATGTTCTACCTCTTTACTGTGTATTTGATGAAAACTGGTTTCTTAGCCTGCAGGACAAATTCTATAGGGTGCTTGACTGAGTCAAGACTCGTTTTCATACAGACTACTTTCCCAGTTTTCACCTCAATCTGTCATACAGGTTTGACACTGTATCATTGCTACGGTACTTTGGAATGACGTGTCTATAATGCGGAATATTGTGCACATTTACAGCCAAGAGTTTTGGCCTTAAACTACACTTGCTACATTTCTGACAGATTCTACACTGGAAAACAGAGGTCATTTTCTTCCTTTGTGAACACAATATTCAAAACTATTTACATGGGTAAATAGAAATTTACCTGGGTAAATTGACTTGCCTAAAACTTGCCCTGTTCGGCCTGGCTATAAAAGTATATACTGACTTCCACAACATGTATACTGCTAGTGTTGTTGAAAGACGGCATTCCTGTGGGAATATTCAGGTTGGGGGAATAAGACTGCCCATGTGCATTTGATATGTATGTGTGTACCCACTTTATTCCACTTGGCTGCCTGCACAAATATCTGCAAAGGTCTGTACGTTTTTATGCGTGCAGATCTCGTATTTTCACATTTTCAAGAGCAAACTACTTAATAAAATAAAAGTGCTGACAGAAGAAAAAATATGATTTAGACATATTAGTGATAGTAGGAAAAGCAAAGGTGGAGTCTGGGATGTGAAAGGCAAAGTGTCTAAAGGCTGAGAAAGAGTGAATTAACTGGTTAAATGCTTCTGCTCAGTATCCACAGTACAAAAGAGGATGGAAAAGGAAGACAAAAGAACCACGAGAAATAAGAAGAGAAACAAGGAAAACCTAAAGCTAATTTCAGATGAGGAAGTTTCTGTGGAGCTAGCAAAACAGAAAAAAAAGATAACGTCAAATTGGGCATATGCTAGGCCAGAGTATTAAAGGGGCTCAGGGAATTACGGCAGTCCCGCTGCCTTTGAAATCAGCTATAATCCTAAGTGGAAACAGGCTGGCATGGCCCCTCTTCCAGGGTCGTGCCAAGGACTGTGAGAGCAGTGTGGCCACGAAGGACGCAAGCACAGACGGGGGCACTGATATCATCATTGGGCTTCCAAGAAGCTCAAAAAGAGTGAGATACTGAACGTGGCTGGGTGGAGGGGGGGGGCACCAGAGTCATTAGTTGCACAGGGGGCATTTTTAGCTTGGTACGGTCCTGCCCCCTTCACAAAAGTGAAAACATAAACTACAGACCAATTAGTCTGACTTCATTAGTGGAAAAATTAATGTAATCATTGATACAGCAAAGGATAGCTCACCGTCTTCAATCAAGGGGATTTCATAATTTTTGTAAGGTATAGGTGTTCTCTTAATCAGTTTCGTTGACTGAATGATCAGGAAGTTAGATCAGGGAGAATATTTGAGATGATGTACTTAGATTTTAGCAAGGCCTTTGCCATGTGTCTGCATTAATGACATACCTCTTCCTCAATGAATATAGCACAGATATGGACTCAGGAACTCAGCCAGTTTAAAATGCACTCTAAGGACACAATACACAAATACCCCATTTAACTGTACATAAGTTAACCTTTTCTAAGCAGTACAACCGTAACTGTAAATAGTTGCTGTTAAACTATGTTGTACTGTTTACTGTTCCTGTTTATTGTAAAAGTGTGCTGACCGGGCCCTGTTACGTTTTTGTTAATTGTGAACCACTTGGAATTGTAGAAAGGAGGTACAAAAATACTGTAAGTTTAAATAAATAAACTGATTGGCTTAGGTATGGTCAAAAAAGTGAGTGGGTTAGTTACTAACTGAAAAGAAGGCAAGAATATAAAATATAAAATATAAAATATAAAATATGATTCTAGCACCACTGTAAATAGCCCACCCTGTATATAGCTCAAACAAATCAAGCACCCAACACATCCCTCACACAACTAAGTTTTATCCTCACTGCATGTACAACACACACACTTTACCTGATTGCTTGCTGTGATACCACCTTGATTATTAAGATAAGGCGGTTTAGAAATACTGTTAAATAAATAAATAAATAAATAAATAAAGAATGGGTGTAGTTAACTAGTTTCATAATGAGGAAAAGACAGTTCCCAGCGATGTATCACAAGAATCAGTTCTGGAGCCAGTTTATTGATTATTTTAAAATATTTTTTATTCTTCCAATCTCTACTGGTCCTTGGAAGATTCCACAATTGCATATGACATAATGGGCACACATCTATAAAATAAAAGATCACAAATATTGAATAGACACTGCAGGTCAAACATAAGACAATTGAACAGGCTCTAAAACAATAAAAGCCAGTTCTCAGAATCAAACTTCAGGTTACAGTAGTACTAGCAGCTACTCCACTACATGATTTTTACTTAAATGGTAGTGAAAAGTAAATTGCTTTTACTTGCTGTGTACGCCTTGTAGCGCTATACAAATTAGAATTAGTAGTAGCAGTAGTGAGTAAATCAGCTTCCAGACAAACCAGAGATGGAATAAAGTTAACAATCCTACTGTTGCAACTATAAGGTTTGATGACATGTTTCAGCTATGCGTGCCAGCCTTATGGATGATACCTACAAGAGACCCTGATCTTCTAGAGATGTGATAACAGGAAAATGCCAAAGTCAAGTGCAAAGGAGTCACGTCCTTTACTGCTTTCAAAATCATCATTACTACCACAAACTTTACCCATCACTCATGAGTAGCCTAATGGTTAGAGCACTGGCTTGCGAACAAGGGTTTGATTCCCACTAGCACTCCTTGTGGCCTTAGGCAAGTCACTTAACCCTACATTGCCTCAGAAAAATCCATTTTATCAATGTCCCTGTTGCAATCTAAACCACTTTGATTGAAATGCTAAAAACAAAAATAATAAAAAACCTGATAAATAACTAATACTGGAAAGACAATCAACAGTTGTGAATGGTTATGTTCAACACTAATATAAGCAGTATTTATTTATTTATTATAGTTTCTTATATACCGCGCTATTCGGTATCAGCGCGGTTTACATCACAACACAACGACCATAACAACAAGCTGTCTGGTTTTACATCGAACAGGAGTACAAACTTGGAAAACAGGGTAAACTATATACATAAGCTATTTACACTGCAAGGATAGGTAAAAATCAGATACTGAATGTAAGGGCCTTTCTAGAGTGGGTCATTTCTTGAGAGGGATGTCTAGGTTCAATTGCAGGTTGGGTAGTATAGGAGGAAAAGGTGGGATTTGAGTGCCTTCCTGAACTGATATAGGTTGGCGATGGCCCTAATGTCAGGGGGTAGAGCATTCCAGCATTTGGGGACATAGAAACTGAATGCCCTGTTTGTGGTTGTCTTGTTGCACTTTGTCGATGCCTTTGGGGTTACTAGCAAGTTTACGGCTGCTGCTCTTCTGGATCTGTTGGGGGGGGGGGGCAATGTGGATAAGATGTGTGAGTGAGGAGGATGAGATACCTTTGATTGCCTTGAATACTAAGAGTATGGTTTTGAAGGTGATCCTCCCATGGATAGGTAGCCAGTGAAGCTGTTTGAGAATTGGGGTCACGTGGTCACTTCTGGATGCTCCGTAAAGGACCCTAGCTGCGGCATTCATGGCCAACTGTAAGGGGGTTAGTGTGGATTGGGGGAGACCTTGTAAGATGGCATTTGCAAAGTCAAAATGTGGCAGGATTAGTGCTTGATATATGGTCCGGAAATCGTCTGGGTCCAACAGGGAGCGTAGGTGCTTGAGTGAACGGATTTTAAAATAAATGGCTTTGACTATGTTGCTTATGTGGTGTTTCATATCTAGATGTTGGTCCAACATAACTCCAAGGTATTTTATTGCTTCTTTAGTTTGTAAGTCAGCTTCCTTGACACTGACACTGATTGCAAAGAGGCTTTTGGAAATGCTGTCTTTTTCGCAGATGATATATAAATCTGTAACCAGGGTCTAAGCATTATTTTGTTGGACTAAGTAGGTATGTGAATTTTGGAGTATGGCACTAGGAGGGCAAAAGTGACTGGGAATTTCTCCTGCTATATTTGAACCTTGTGTATTGGGTAAGATTCAGGGAGAAAACTAAGGGGATGGGAGGTGATAGAGGGCCTATTTATGAGCTTTTTAAAAAGGCTTTCTGGCTTCAGTTTAATTACTGGGGGGGGGGGGGGGTAGGGTGGCTGCCAGCTTTTATAGTGCACTCCTAATAGTGTGAACTAAAACATTTTAGTGCACATTTTTGGAAAACACATGTGAAAAATGAAATGAAAGAAAAATACCAAATCAAAATTAAACAAATACCCCATCAAACAATTAAAACAAAAATGGAATGAAATCTTCACAAAACATAAAAAATTATGAACCTCTCCCACAAAAATAAACATCCCCCCCCCCCCCACACACACACCATCCTGCATACACAAAATCTCATGAATCAATAAAGAAAACTGTGGGGGATATTCAGCAGCGGCAACTTGCCACTGTCACTGCCACTGGAACATAAACTCAGCCCCAACATTAAATATCTGGGTTGTCCAGACTGGCAGGAAGCTAACCAGGGTAGTGACAATATTCAGCCACTGCCTGATTAGCTTCCATGGTGAAAGTTAGTTCAGCCTTTTCTGCACTTTACTTTTTCCACCTTGCCATAACCACCTTGTTCAATATCACTACTGTCCAGTTATGGCTGAGTGCCGCTCCCAAACTGCCCCCAGAATGCCCCAGTGCTAACCAGTTAGCATCAGGGTGTGCAGTGGCAGCACCTGGGGCTTTCCCGGATAGAGAGATAAACACAGCAGATCTGCTAACCACATTAATCCCTTTGAATATCCTTTCTGTATATTTTAATTCTGAAATTACATTGTTGACTATTTTGTAACTTCAGCTGTGGGCCTAATAATGGCAATATACAATCAATGTTTTGCTTTTTTGTTTGTTTCAGAAATTGCCAATCCGTATTAAATTTGTATTTTTCTCACCTTTTTCATTACAAAATCATGTATTGTATCCCCCAAATCTATTTCTCTTGCAAGTTAGCAGAAGGCAGTTAACTAAAGTGTGGTAACATTTACCACAGGGTTTTGAGCACACTAAACAGGTATCATGGGCCCTCCAGGACCAGAATTGGAGACCCCTGCTATAGCACAAAATGTATTTTCCTGGTTTTCATTTTTTTGTCTATTTGTCAGTTTCAAGTCAGATCGGCCGGGAAGTTGTCTTCCTGGTAAAATGTTACTATTAGTGTCCCTCAAGGGTTAGACTTTTCTGCTATACTCTTATTTTATTTATTTATTTATTTAAACGGCTTTTCTATACCACGCTCTTTAATATCAGTGCGGTTTACAGTTAACAATTCTTGTACAGAGCAGGAAGAACCTGCCTTGTGCTTACATTGAACAGGCACAGTAACTTGGAGTTGTAACTGGGGTAACAATATACAGGTTAGACCTTTGCCACCATGCTGTATAATGGCGTGGTTGGGTCTGGATCTTGTCAGCTATTTACAGTTTTACAGTCTTATTACATTTACATTTGTTTAACATCCCAGTCTTATTATAATTACATTTGTTTAACCTCATTGTCATATCCAGTAGTTGGGTTGGAGTCAAACATTATCCTGGTCTGCATGTGATGTGTGGGGGGTGCTGCTGGTGTGGGCTGGGGTGTGAGAGGTGGGGATGCACCATTAGGCTGTGAGTAGTGTAGAAGGAATAGGTGATGCTTAAGGGCTTTCCTGAATAGGGTGAGGTCCCTGATCACTCTGATATTGGGAGGGAGGTTATTCCAGCACTTCGGGGCATAGAACGCGAAGGCTCTGTTCCTTGTTGCCTGAGAACATTTTGTTGTTTCCATGGGGATTACCAATGTGTTGGTGGCTAATCCCACTAGAGGACAGCAACCTTGGGCTGGAAGGACTGGGGTTTCTAGTCCCACAGGTGCTCCTTGTGGTCTTGGGCAAGCCACTTAACCCTCCATAGCCCATGTTCCCTGTAAAATAGTTATCTCCAAGTTATAATGCCCTGTTCAATGTAATTTCAATTTGTTCAATGTAAACCGCACTGATGCAGAATAGCGCGGTATATAAGAGAATATAAATAAAATAAAATAAATAAATAATGTCCTTCTTGATCTGTTGTTGGGGGTGGGGGTGAGGAGGTCGGTCAGGGAGGAAGAGGATATCTTGTTGATGGCTTTGAAGGTCAGGAGTAGCACTTTGTATGTGAGCCTGCAGTTGATCGGTAGCCAGTGTAGGTCTTTCAGGATTGGGGTTATGTGGTCTCTTCTGGATATTCCACAGAGGACGCGGGCAGCAGCATTCCTCGCAAGTTGTAGTGGGTTTAGGGTGCTCCTGGGGAGACCATGCAGAATGGCGTTAGCATAGTCAAAATGGGGTGTTACCAGCGCTTGGAAGATTGTTCGGAAGTCCTCTGGCAGCAGCATGGGTCTTAGGTATCGTAGTATCCTGATCTTGTGGTATATGGCCCTGACGGTATTGCTAATGTGCGCTTTCAAATCAAGATGCTGGTCTAGTGTAACACCCAGGTAGCGTATTATGGGTTTACTTGGGAGTTCTGTGTCTCTCACTTGTATTGTTGTGGGGGGAGAAAAGTTTTTGTTCTTTGTGATGAACAGGACCTCAGTTTTTTTGAAGTTGATTTGGAGGTTCTGGGAAGCCAGTCTGTGATTGCATTGAAGCAATTCACTAGAGCTGTAAAGTCAGGTTGCATGACGTTGATTGGGGCAAGTAGCAGTACATCATCCGCATAGATCAGGCAGGAAATTTTGAAGGAGCGGATGATTTTACATATGGGCTGCATGTATATGTTGAAGAGTAACGCTGATAGAGAGGAGCCCTGGGGTACCCCCTGTCCTTATTGAAAAGGCTCAGATGTCTTGGATTCCATCCGTACATGTTGCCATCTGTCTGCTAGGTAGGATTTGCACCAGTCCCAAGCCAAGACCTGGATTCCCTTCTCATGGAGGCATGTCAGGAGCTGATCATGGTTCACAGAGTCGAATGCAGCGGCGATGTCAAGGAAGATAAGTGCAAACCCATTCTTGATATTGTCTATCCCTCTGGTTAAGGTAATGGTTAGCGTGGTGAGTAGCGTCTCCACTCCGTGTGATTCCCTGAATCCATGCTGGCAGGGGTCTAGAGGGGCTGCAGTATCGATGTGTTGCTGGATCTGTCTTTGGATGACTTTCTCGATTATTTTGGCTAGCAGGGGGATACTCGAGATCGGGCGGTATGATTCAGCCTTCTGGGGATCTAGTCTGTTGTTCTTCAGAAGGGGTTGTATGGAAGTCTGTTTGAGAGTTGATGGGAATGTTCCTGTTGAGCAGGATAGGCTCATGATCCTGGCTAGGATTGGGCTGAGTTCTACGTGCATTGCTCTGATCCAGTATGCAGGGCAGGGGTCATTTGGTGCAGTAGTGGTATTGATGGTAGCGATGATATCCTCGATGCATCTCTCAGATGGAGGCGTGAGTTCTGTAAGCGGTGACTGTAGGCATGGGTTATGACTAGGTGTGGGTCTCCAGACTGTGTTTGCTTTGATGGATTTGGCCTGGAGGTAGTCAGCATATACCTGGGGTTGTATTGGTCCTAGCTGGGGAGAGGATGGTTCCTTCGTTAAGGACTTTACTAAGTTGAAGAGGTCCCGGGGCTTGTTTAGGGAGCGGTGAAGGAGCTCGGTGTGGTATTCTTTCATTTTGTCTGAGATTGTTTCGCGGTGTACTTTTAAGTGGGATATGTATGCTGACTTGTCTGCTGGAGAACAGGAATGTTGCCATTTTCTCTCAAGCTTCCTGAGGAGGAGAAGAGAAGTCCGCAGCTCTGCGGAGAACCAGGGGGCCGGCTTCCTTCTTCTTGCCAGTCTGTTAGGATCGGGTGGTTTGTCCGAGGAAGGTAGTCGAGACAGTGAGCTCAGGGTGTCGTTCCACCTAGCTATCATGTCATTAAGGTTGGGTGATGGCTGTTTGAGTTTTGGAAGTATGTGATTGATGATCCCTTCTTTGTCGAGGGACTTGAAGCATCCTGCAGGTGCCCATGATGCGTCGCTTGTGCCGCTGGGTGAATCGTGTTCTTGCTGTGGGGGAATCTGGAATGTGATTAGGCTGTGGTCAGACCATGGGACGGGGGTGATGGATAGGTTGAGGTTGTGGTCTTGGCTTGTGTCTGATCGTGGGGCGAAGACCAGGTCCAGTGAGTTTCCTCTGTGGTGGGTGGGAGCATTGACAACCTGTTCGTAGCCCAGCTCTTTAATTTCTATGTTACTCCCATTTGTATGGTTTTCACTGGGCTTGATATATTGTAATGTATAGAATTTATGCAGATGATATTCAATTTCTTGTTCTCATTTCTTCATCCATCAATGATGCTTTGAACATGTGGCTTTATATATTAGGACTATAAAATCCTGGATGATGCCTAACAAGTTATCGTTGAATGTTAGCAAAACAGATACTCTATATTTGTCTTGGACACTCTCTGATCCTAGACATATGTCTGTGAGAATAGGAGATTGTGTGTTGCCAACTGGAGTTCAAACTTGTGATTTAGGAGTCATGTTAGATACTCAATTGAATATGCAAGCTCATATACATAAATTTACTAAAGCCGCATTATATAAACTTAACATGATTTGGAGATTTACTGTATTTCCTGGAATTTAAGTCACGTTTTTTTGCATCAGAAACCTATGGCATCACCTATACAACAGAGCGACTTATCTAATAAATTTACATGGTGGACCACGCCCTTCAAAATAGGAATAAATACTTGCAACTAATTAGAGGATGGTCTTTCCCCCTTGGCCCTCTGCTCTACACCCAGTGCTTGAAAGCAGACCCTCCAATCAGCAGACCGGTACGTACTTGGACTATACTCGCAATCAGCATATCAAATAGCATACTGGACGAATTTCAGTTAACAACACAAATGTCATTTTTAACTCCACAGAAAATAGTGACACTGAAAGTAAGGAACTCATACACTGCAAAATTCAGATTGAAAGTTATTCATACACAGAAGAACATGGTAACAGAGCCATCGAGCAAACTTTTGGGATAAATGAAAAATTAGTTACAGACTGGAAGAAGACACAGGGAAAACTAACCTTGAGGAAATGCGGTAAGAAGGCAAATCACTGCCGCAAAGCATGGTGGCCTGAATTAGAAGAACGTCTGCTTCAGTTCATCATAAAGCGGAGGGCCCAGGGCTGTGGACTGTCCACTGCGCAGGTGGAATTCAAAGCAGTTCATATCACCAGGGAAATGAATATCGAGGGATTCAAGACTGGTCATTCGTGATGCTACTGATTTAAGATAAGAAACAAATTAAGCTTTAGACAAAGAACAACTATGTGTCAGCAGCTCCTCACTGATTTCTTGGATAAAGTACGGAATTATAGAGAATTCATAAACAAAGAAATCAACACATACATAGGGGTATGTTTACTAAACCATCTTAATGTGCGCCTGGCGATAGTGTGCAGGCTGCCATAAAAGGAGTGGGCGTTTCAGTCTTAAAGCAGCAAAATGGGAGTATCGCGCGATAACGCGCGCTGCTGCGTACATGATCGTGCGAAGCGCCGCTAAGCGCGTTACCGCGCGGTAATCTTAAGTAGGCACACAGACATCCAAACATAGAAACAGAAGTGTAGCACAATGGTTAATACACTGACTGATGCTACAGGGGTCATGAGTTTGATACCCCAGTGTGCCTAATGCATAAGGCTGGCTGAGGCATCAGCTGTGACATGTAAGTATTGTTTCCGGAGGTATTTTATTTATTGCTGCCAGCAAACACACCCTCACGTGCCGTAACCTAAGGTGCCGCATAAGGCACCCTATAAGGCACCCCATAGGGCACATTATAAGGTGCACTGTCCGCCACGGCACCCTATAATGTCCCCTATAGGGCACCCTATAAGGCGTTCAATAGGATACCTTATAAGGCACCTTATACGGACTGTAACCATAAGGTGCCTCGGAAGGCGCGTTATAGGGTGCCCTATAAGGCGCCTTATAGAGCGCCCTCTGAGGCACCGTATGGTTACAGTACCCTGAGTGTGTTTTGCTGGCAGCACTAATGTACATTAAAAAAAGACAATGCTTTGGACAGCCCTATCAAAGAACCCCTACTGTCGGTTTGAACCCATGCATTCTGGCTCCACAAGTAGTGAAATAACCAGTGAGCTACAGCTCCATAGCTGCTAGCAAACCCCTGGCTGGCTGCAGAAGGATTGCACATCACCACACAAACAGTCTGCTGTGGTCACCAGGATAGGGTTAACCCACCCATACCCATGATGCACTGCACATGCAAATCAGCAGTCTACAGATGATCACAAGATGGGGTATGCACCCCCACAGCACCTCGGCCTGGTAGGGGGAACTGACCGTGTGTGGTACTGGCACAGAGTAGCTACACACCGTCACATTGTGCAGGTACTGCACTCACCCTGAGGGTGAGGTGGGGCGCCCAGCACCAGGTCCACAGCAGAGATAGGCCATGCTGCAGGTCCCCAGCAGTGCTAATGTGTGAGATAGGTAGTTTATGCAGACACATCTTGCATATATCTGTATGTCTCAGTCAGGTTTAGCCCCTATGGACCCCTAGGAGGATTATGTACCACCACCCTCCACCTCTTCCTCCAGGGCTGAGGGGGGCAAACAGGTCTCTCACCAACAGATCTACATTCTACCTCCCTGCAATGGTGACAGTAGAGGGGACCATCAACCCCAGTCCTGCTGGGGAACAGACACCCCTACAGGGCAGTGAATGCAGCTCTGTACACATCCATAACGCAATAGCAGACAGACATTAGGCCTCGATATGCTAAGCTGACCCCCACCACTATCTGATATTCTCCTGCAGCAAGCCTTCAGCCACTGCACCCTGCAAGGCGTTCCATCAAGACACATACCAGCTGCAGACAGTCTGCTAGCTAGTCCATAGTGCATGTTCCTGGTGGAAATGCGTGCACCCAGAACTGGGATGTCAGCATACACACCAAGCAGATAAGTCAGTGACTGGGCCCCAAAAGGGAACCCATAAATATCACATCAGAGAAATACCATATAGCACCATGGGGGAGCCTAGCCATGCCGTGGTCACTGCTCAGTCAGGGTGACAGTGATCTCCCAGCGGAACATGCTGTGGCCACCTTGTCTGTGCAGGTAGTGGCTGGGCACTACAATGTCCCAGCCAGTGCCCTATGCCCTGTGCAGATGCATCCTGGCCAGGCCACCCTGTCCGGGCTATACCCATGGTACCTTGCTTCTCATTATGCACATTGGCAGGCCAATATTGGCAACAGTGCTGGCAGTGTGGGCTGTGGAGGGTGTTTGCAGCCACCACACACTGGATTGACAGACACACACTCCCACACCTATGCCAGCATTGTGCTACTATAGATGCGCGGCGTTTTTCTGAAAGGTGAAGAGAATCCTATAAGGCGCGGGCAGCACTATTCTTGTTTCCTGCTTTATGTTTTGGTTGGAAAGTTGTTTTATACAGACCACGGGCAGTCGGACCTTTTCTTAGCGGTTTCGGCAGCGAACGGTCAAGATTTCTACATTAAAGTGGATTTGACATTGTTGAGTTCCATTTTCCTTTGGTGAAATTTGGTGAAAAAAACAAGAACATTGGTGAAAACTTCACGAACATTCCCTACATAGAACCTTGTCTTCATTTTCCCCTGAAGAATCCCATTAGGGAGAAACGCGTGGGAGCGCGACTGAGACAGCGTTGGGAGACATACAGATAGATTAATTTAAAGACTGGGAATATTTGTTTGATTGGGAATATTTGGAGTGATGACAATGTATTTTTTGAATACTATATGTTGAGGTGTTTTATGTATAAACATGGATGTGATGATATTATAATCGTATGGATAGAAAGTAAGTTAGGTTTTTTATGTTATTAAGAATTATTTTTGACATCTTAAACAATTGTATATTTGCTATATTAAAAATAGAAGTACTATTTATTATATTAAAAACTCTTAAGAAAAAATTATATAATTGGTCATAGAAAAGGTTTTTGAGATTAGGGGTTAATACCTGTTTGGAGCGAAAGTAGAATTTTAGGTCATTGACTATAGAGGTCTTTAGCAGCCCTGGCCACCACACCAGTCCTGGGCACAGTGCAGGCAAGGATATGGTACGCAATACTGTTGGGGGTCACTCCCCAGGGTGGTAAACACTGTCAGAGACCAGACCTGAAGCACACTCCACAGACATCAGAAAGGTTGCTATGATGGAGCTCAATCAGCAAACTGTGCTTAACGTAGGAATTGCTATCTGTCAGTAATCATAGCAAACGTTTGATAGCTGTGTACCGTATTCCCAGGTGTAGGGTGGCATTGCTAAGGTATGCAAGTGCTAGTATTGGGAGATGCACGCAGGGCCCAATGTCCTGCCTCTCCAGGAGGCATTGGCTAATGGAGCCTGTGGGTGTGGGTGTGTCTGCCCCTGTTGGCTGCTGCTTTACGGCAGAGGTTCCCAACTCCAGTCCTGGTGTGCCAAACACTGTTCGGGTTTTCATGCTGTCCCTCATGAATATGCATGAGATACATCTGCATACCATGGGGGTGGTGCATAGATATGCAGCAGAGGCATCTTTATTAGAGGCAGCATGGAACCTGAATGGTGTTTGGCCCTCCAGGACTGCATTTGGGAGACTCTGCTCTAGGTAATGCGCCTGTTTATGGTGTCTTTGCTCTGTAGGGTAAAATGTAGGTGTTTTGGGCATGTTTACGTCATCTGCAATAAAGGTTCTGTATGTATTAGCACGTTGTAGTAGTAGGTAAAATATGGGGACTGGGTTGGCAGGCACCAAAGCTGGGACTTGAACCTGTGTGACCTTCTGCCTCCTAACGCACTGGTTGTATGCACTGCACCACCGTGTTGCCACAGAGACAGTGCATTCCCTGGTGATACCATGACTGTTTGTCCAGCAGGGCCTGTCTGTTGCAGTGCATGGCACCCACCTACACAGGGCTAGGCCATGGTCTGCTCTGGGCAGCTGCCACTGCCCCCCTCCACCACCAGTACCCCTCTGCCACCATACTGACATGCCCTTCTGCTGGTGGTGCTGGTGGTGTGCAGTCCCAAGCCATCCAGTGTGCAGGTATGCGGCTGCCTATGGTGCATGTTCTGGGGTAGGGGTGCCTGCATAGATGTCCACGCTTCCCCCCAACACTGCCTGCCAATGTTCTGTGCCCTTGGAGGTACCTGCTGGGTACTATCCCCTGTGACACTGTGATAAACACTCTCGTGCCCATGTTGGGCCCTCATCAGTTGCTGTCTGGCTGCTGTTCAGTTTCAGCATTCCTAAGTGCCACCTAGGCATCTGCCTAGTCCGCACTGTGCCCCAGTTGCACCACAGCATGTGCCGCCTGCAGCCCTCTGTATCCCCTTTCCCAGCATCTGTCCAGTTGCCCATTCCGACATGCCCGCCCTGCTGTTGTGGAACATGTGCATGCCATAGGAAACCTGTCCAATGGAGAGGGAAACCCTGATCAGTGCTATTTCACTGTGGGATCATTCACCTTGTATGGGGACGGAGCATAGACCCTTCCAAAATTCATATCTTTTTTTTTGGGCTTTCTTGGGAGTGTTTTTTGATGTTTCCCATTACTATCACTATTGCCCAGCTTGGTTATGTTTTTTGTATATTTTGTTGGGGTCCTTTTCAATGTTTATTTGTACTTTTGTTCCGTGCACATGTATCACACATCACTTTTTGTAGGTTTCCCTGGTTTTGCTGTACATTGCTGACGGAAATGGTTTCTTTTCCCTTTAAATCAGCTCTAACACCAGGGTTTCACTGGCGTTAGTTTTGAGCCTCGGATTTCACAGCGTTGGTGTGCAGGGAGCCTCTCCCCTCCCACTCTCCACCCATTGACCTCTTCTATCCGCCCCTGGGGTGCCTTCCTCCGCCCTCCGGGAGCCTTTCCCCGGCTTCAGCGCTCGTTTGCGCCGCAGCGCGTGTTATCGCACGATATGGTACCTGTGCGCCTTAAAAAGCGCCATCATCGCGCGATAAGGTACCTTATTGCATGATAACATTGCAGAGCGCACGTTAAGACAGTTTAGTAAACATACCCCATAGTGACACCAGACTTCATAATCAACATGGATGAGCTTTCCTTAACCTTTGACATCCCATTAGGGAGAACAGTCAGTCAAAAGGGGGTTAGAACAATAAATATTAGAACCTCCGACTACGAAAAAATACACTTTATAGTGGTTCTGGCCTGCAGTGCAAGTGGAAAGAAGCTGCCACTTATGATTCCATTCAAAGATAGACAATGCCACATGAAATTCTACCAACCAACATTGTTGTTGATGTGAATGAGAAAGAATGGATGGATAAGAGCATGATGTAGAAATGGCTGCAGTGCTGCTTTAGTAAGCGGCCAGATGGATTTTTCAAGAGACAGCACTAAGTGAGAGCCCATTTCACTGAAGACATAAAGAATAAAATAAAATCTCTGAACACTGTCCCGGTTATTATGCCTAGTGGTATGACAAAAATGTTTCAACCACTTGACATTTTCGTCAACAGAAGATTCAAAGCTGTGTTTTTTTCACCTATGGGAAAACTGGATGTGCCACAGAAAACACAGTTTCATGGCTACAGGCCTTATTTGCCACGCTACTTTTGCAGAAGTTACTGGGTGGGTTGTGACAGCATGGTGGGGGGACCTGTGCGATAAAATGATCAAATACAGTTTTGTGAAGGCTGAGATCCAAAAAGCCCTGATAACCATGATTATGAAGACAATGAAGATGAAGAAGAAGAGAATAACGAACATGAACTGGTACCTGAAACTGCAGAATTATTTCACAGTGACACCAAAGATGAGGACTTCAATGGCTTTCCTGAGAGTGCTTTATTTTTGGTACTGGCGACTTATACACAGGGGTGACTTATACTAGCATTTTACATGTAAAAAGCCAAATTGTTCCACTGACTTATATAAAGGAGTGAGATATAATCCAGGAAATTTTCTCCTGAGAATTTACATACTGACTTGTTCAGACTTTAGTTCTTTCTCCTTTAGACTACTGTAACAGTTTATTCCTTGGGTTTCCATTATATAATACAAATAATACAAAATGCAGCAGCACGTTTAGTCATGAATACTGGGAGATTTGAACATATTATTACTCATTCATATAATTTCCATTGGTTACCTGTTAAGTCACAGATTATGAATAAATAAATTATGTTATTTTTAAAGTCAATAAATCACAGAACTCCTCTCAGTTTGTCCATGATTTTAAGGGTTTATTGTCCTCCTCATGTTTTGTGCTCTCAAGAGGCCTTGTTTTCAGATGTTCCTCCATTCTGACATATTCACTTTCAGGTTTTTCAAGACAAAGGGGCTTGTTTACAAAGCCGCGGTAGCAGTTTCCGATCGTTATCAGAGCCGCGGCCCCATTGAATCAATGGGGCCGCGGCTCCAATAATGATCGGAAACTGCTACTGCGGCTTTGTAATCAAGCCCCAAAGTCTTTTCCATGGCAGCACCAAGGGGTATGTTTACTAAACCGTCTTAACGTGCGTCCGGCGTTAGTGTGCAGGATGCCATATAAGGAGTAGGTGTTTCAGTCTAAAGTAGCAAAATGGGATTAGCGCACGATAACGCGCGCTGCTGCGCACATTATCGGGCGAAGCGCCGCTAAGCGCGTTACCGCACGGTAATCTTAAGTAGGCGCACAGACATCCAAAACATAGAAACAGAAGTGTAGCACAATGGTTAATACACTGACTGATGATACAGGGGTCATGAGTTTGATCCCCCAGTGTGCCTAATGCATAAGGCTGGCTGAGGCATCAGCTTTGACATGTAAGTATTGTTTCCTGAGGCATTTTATTTGTATTTTAATCATTGCTGCCAGCAAACACACCCTCACATGCCATAACCTAAGGTGCCGCAAAAGGCACCCTATAAGGCACTCCATAGGGCACATTATAAAGTGCACTGTCCGCCACGGCACCCTATAATGTCCCCTATAGGGCACCCTATAAGGCGCTCCATAGGACACCTTATAAGGCACCTGATATGGACTGTAACCATAAGGAGCCTCAGAAGGCGCTTTATAGAGCGCCTTCTGAGGCACCTTATGGTTACAGTACTCTGAGGGTGTTTTTGCTGGCAGCACTAATGTACAGTAAAAAAAGACAATGTTGTGGACAGCCCTATCAAAGGGCCCCACTGTGGGTTTGAACCTATGACCTCTGGCTCCACAAGCAGTGAAGTAACCAGTGGGCTACAGCTCCTAACAAACCCCTGGCTGGCTGCAGAAGGACTGCACATCACCACACAAACAGTCTGCTGTGGTCACCAGGATAGGGATAACCCACCCATACCCATGATGCACTGCACATGCAAATCAGCAGTCTACAGATGATCACAAGATGGGGTATGCACCCCCACAGCACCTCGGCCTGGTAGGGGGAACTGACCGTGTGTGTTACTGGCACAGAGTAGCTACACACCGTCACATTGTGCGGGTACTGTACTCACCCTGAGGGTGAGGTGGGGCGCCCAGCACCAGGTCCACAGCACCTTCCATGGCAGTAACAGGCCATGCTGCAGGTCCCCAGCAGTGCTAGTGTGTGAGATAGGTAGTTTCTGCAGACACACCTTGGATACATCTGTATTTCTCAGTCAGGTCTAGCCCTTATGGACCCATAGGAGAACTATGTACCACCACCACCCCACCCACTGGGGCTGAGGGTGGGAAACAGGGTCTCCCACCAACAGATCCACATTCTATCTCCCTGCAATGGTGGCAGTAGAGGGGACCATCAACCCCAGTCCTGCTGGGTAATAGACACCCTACATGGCAGTCAATGCAGCTCTGTACACATCTATAAAGCAATAGCAGACAGACATTAGGCCTGGAAATGCTAAGCTGCAACCCACCACTATCTGATATTCTCCTGCAGCAAGCCTTTAGCCGCTGCACCCTACAAGGTGTTCCAGCAAGACACATACCAGCTGCAAACAGTCTGCTAGCTAGTCCATAGTGCACGTTCCTGGTGGAGATGCATACACGCCAAGCAGATAAGTCAGTGACTGGGCCCTAAAAGAGAACCCATAAAAATTACATGAGAGATACACTATACCACACTATGGGGGAACCTAGCCATGGCATGGTCACTGCTCACTCAAGGTGAGAGTGATCTCCCAGCAGGACATGCTGTGGCCACCCTGTCTGTGCAGGTGGTGGCCTGGCACTACAATGTCCCAGCCATTGCCCTATGCCCTGTGCAGATGCATCCTGGCCAGGCCACCCTGTCCGGGCTATACCCATGGTACCTTGCTCCTCATTATGCACATTGGCAGGCCAATACTGGCAACAGTGCTGGCAGTGTAGGCTGTGGAGGGTGTTTGCAGCCACCACACACTGGATAGACAGACACACACTCCCACACCTATGCCAGCAATGTGCTACTATAGAGGTATTTGGCAGCCCTGGCCACCACACCAGTCCTGGGTACAGTGCAGGCATGGATATGGTACGCAATACTGTTGGGGGTCACTCCCCAGGGTGGTAAACACTGTCAAACACCAGACCTTAAGCACACTCCACAGACATCAGAAAGGTTGTCATGATGCAGCTCAATCAGCAAATTGTGCTTCACTTAGGAATTGCTATCTGCCAGTAATCATAGCAACCTTTTGAAAGCTGTGTACCGTATTCCCAGGTTTAGGGTTGCATTGCTTAGGTATGCAAGTGATAGTATTGGGAGTTGCATGCAGGGCCCAATGTCCTGCCTCTCCAGGAGGCATTGGGTAATGGAGCCTGTGGGTGTGGGTGTGCCTGCCCCTGTTGGCTGCTGCTTTACGGCAGAGGTTCCAAACTCCAGTCCTGGTGTGCCAAACCCTGTTTGGGTTTTCATGCTGTCCCTCATGAATATACATGAGATACATCTGCAAACCATGGGGGCGGCGCATAGAAATGCAGCACAGGCATCTTTATTAGAGGCAGCATGGAACCTGAAAGGTGTTTGGACCTCCAGGACTGCATTTGGGAGACTCTGCTCTAGGTAATGAGCCTGTTTATGGTGTCTGTGCTCTGTAGGGTAAAATGTAGGTGTTTTGGGCATGTTTACGTCATCTGCAATAAAGGTTCTGTCTGTATTAGCATGTTTTAGTAGTGGGTAAAATATGGGGGCTGGGTTGGCAGGAGCCACAGCTGGGACTTGAACCTGTGACCTTTTGCTCCTGAACACACAGGCTGTGTGCACTGCACCACTGTGTTGCCACAGAGACAGTATGTTCCCTGGGGATACCATGACTGTTCATCAGACAGGGCCTGTCTGTTGCAGTGCATGGCACCCAGCTACACAGGGATAGGCCACGGTCTGCTCTGGGCAGCTGCTACTGCCCCCTCCACCACCAATGCCCCTCTGCCACCCTGCTGACATGCCCTTCTTCTGGTGGTGCTGGTGGAGTGCAGTCTCAGGCAATCCAGTGTGTGGGTAGGCGGCTGCCTATGGTGTGGGTTCTGGGGTAGGGGTGCCTGCATAGATGTCCAGTTGTCCACGCTTCCCCCCAGCACTGCCTGCCACTGTTCTGGGCCCTTGGGGGTCCCTACTGGGTACTGTCCCCTGTGACACTGTGAGAAGCACACTCCTGCCCATGCTGGGCCCTCATCAGTTGCTGTCTGGCTGCTCTACTGTTTCAGCATTCCTATGGGCCACCTAGGCATCACCCTAGTCCGCACTGTGGCCCAGCTGCAGTATAGCATGTGCCGTCTGCAGCCCTCTGTGCCCCCTTTCCCAGCATCTGTCCAGTTGCCCATTCCGACATGCCCGCCCTGCTGTTGTGGAACATGTGCACACCATAGGAAACCTGTCCAATGGAGAGGGAAATCCTGATGAGCGCAATTGCACTGTGGGATCATTCACCTTGTATGGGGACGGAGCGTAGACCCTTCCAAGATTCATATCTTTTTTTTGGAGCTTTCTTGGGAGTGCTTTTTGATGTTTCCCATTACTATCACTATTGCTCAGCTTGGTTATGTTTTTTTTATATTTTGTTGGGGTCATTTTCAATGTTTATATGCCCTTTTGTTCCGTGCACATGTATCACACTTATCACTTTTTTGTAGGTTTCCCTGGTTTTGCTGTACATTGCTGACAGAAATGGTTTCTCTTCCCTTTAAATCAGCTCTAACGCCAGGGTTTCACTGGCGTTAGTTTTGAGCCTCGGATTTCAGAGCACTAGTGTGCGGGGAGCCTCTCCCCTCCCACTCTCCACCCATTGACCCCTTCTCTCCGCCCCTAGGGAGCCTTCCTCCGCCCTCTGGGAGCCTTTCTCCGCCTTCAGCGCTCATTTGCGCCGCTGCGCGCGTTAACGTGCGCTAAGGTACCTGAGCGCCTGCTAAAGCACCATTATCGCATGCTAAGGTACCTTAGCGCGCAATAACATCACAGTGCGCACATTAAGAAGGTTTAGTAAACATGCCCCCAAGTCTTTGGAATACGTCTGATATGCTGTTTTTTTTTTTGTAAAATATTGAAGGCTCATTTGTTTCATTGGACCTTTCCAACATTTTTTTAAATTGAGGATGTGTAAATGTAATATCAACGCATATCCAAACCCTCCAAATTATATTATATAATATATCATATGTCCAAGTGGAGTAATTTTTACTTTAATTGATGCTTAATTCGCAGGTAAATGATAGGACCTCAAACCATATTCGAGCTACCATAGATCACATCTGACCTTCCAGTATATCAGCCACAAAGGCCTGTACTAGTGTGCTCAAGTCTCATCATAGATCCATCATTTTACTCTTTAAACACAGATAATAAAATCTTACATAATAGAAATTTAAACAAAGAATAAAACCAAAACCTGACACAATATTCTGTTTCAATAGGTACCAAATACACTTATCTGCATCAAGGGGAACATATCCTACATACTACAATATCCATAATGCCCAAGCTACCCTCCAACAGACTGTGATCAACACATACTAAACCCACATATATATATATATATCAACAAATTAGTTCTGGTGGTCACATGGCCAAAAAAGCCTATCAAATCAGGGAGAACCAGTCAACTGCCTGATTTAAATCCTGAGGTTCAATGGATCCAAGCCAATACATCCAAAAGTGCTCATGAATTGCAGGTTGTTTAGCATAATTACCCCTTCTCTGGGTGGGTGGTAAATGTTCCAATACACGCACTGGATGTCAGTAATAAGATGGTGATGCTGTATCCAATGGGTCACGAATGGAGCATTCTCTAAATGAGTATTAATCTGGCTCTTATGCTCAGTTAATCGCAAGAACAAGGACAGATGATCATATAAATTACCCCCATTGTATCACATGTAGAATATTGCTCCAAAGTGTAAACCTTACCATCTGGATGATTCCAACATGAACCGATTAAGGCTGAAGCACACCAACTACACTTCAAATGAAGGTAATGTCCAGCTGATTGAATGGAATCTTTCACAATCACGTACTTTTGCCAATATTTCCCCCGATTTTTTACCTCTCGTAAATGCCACTCTCAACGGGACTGTCAGACATGGATGTAAACCTAACATAGCCCAAAGTTTCCGTATCATCTTCACAATGTGATGAATATCAACAGTATATGGTAGCACACATGCCTCTGCCTCGTCTGCTGTAGATGAAAGATATTGTAACAATAAGGGATGTTGGGCATGTCATGCTCTCAAAAAAACCCTTTTAACATCTGAATGAGGATATCTCTGACCCAGTCTGTGCATGGCAATAAAATTCTTCTTTATTAAAGGATTCTTCTCCAGGGGTACAACGAGGACAATCAACAGCCTAGAATCTGAGATACTGTAGGCTGTGTTTTGGCTATACCTTCTTCAGGAGTTTTCTTGGTATGTTAAAACTGCAACCATTACCAAAAAAAGTAATAAAAAATAAATACACAAGTAATAAATTAAGACCATATTCAAACATCAGTAAAATCAATAGAAAACTTAAACATAAAACAAATCCATAAATAAAAGTGAGCTATCAAGAAAAAATATGAAAAATTCAGAACATCTTTGTATAAATACATCAATAAATAAATAAATAGCACTCAATAGCCTAAACATGCAAAGCTGAAAATCAAAATACAATACAATATATCAGTGAATGTGTGCCTGAAATCAAGGGATTTGACATGTGCAGCAGAATAAAACTCAATAAAAACCAGTATACAAACCACAAGGAATTCTCCCTTTGATAAAAGTCCTTCTGTATTATCTTATAAACTGAAGGGAGAGGAAAAGAAAACATTGTAAATACAGGGTGGCCCAAAAAAAGTGAGAACATCTCATAGCATATAGGTTATTTAAAAATTCAAGAAGACAGATGTAAACGATTGACAAATTTAAAAAAAAAAGATGGTGACCGGAAATTGCCGAAATAAAGACGTTATATAGCTAAAAAAGGTAAATAAGTAAACTATTTAAGCTTTTAATTTACGAGATGTTCTCACTTTTTTTGGGCCACCCTGTATAAGTTCAGAGCATAAGTTTAAAAAACATCTCTTTAGAGAGCCATGAAGGAAGTGCAAAAATAGAACGAAGCAGGAGTGGTACTATGATTTTGTAAACTCCTTTAAAAAGCTTTTACTGGATGGGCATAATAAAAATCTTTGTTCTAGAATGGGGATTACTGCTATAGTAAGGAGGCTACTACATGGTATAGAAACATTTGGATTGCACAAAGATGACTAAAAAAGATTTAAAAAGATGAGACTCGCTATTACCATCCGATAGCGAGGCTGGGACATATCATATAATCTAAAAGCCCAAATGGAGCACGATAAAAAATGTGTGATACAAAATATTATCCGAATCACAGCTAATTTTGTACCTAGTTATAGTAAAGAAACACTGGTTACCTTCCTGCAGTTGGTAAATGAAACAAAATAATGTTAGCCATTGATCCCGTAGAAACTTGTAATATTCCTGTAATAAAGGAAGTGTGTTGGCACCTGCATTAAATTAAACATCCAGGGAATTAATATAACCGCAGGAAAGACAATACTTATGTGAAGAGAAACATGTATTGCCTCTATAACTCACAATCATTTAAAAACCGGAACTCAGATTTTAAACAATAATTAAAAACACTGTAAACCAGGAATAAATAAATAATACTAAACTCATAATGCTAGCTTCAGCATGAAGGTAATCAGCTAACCTACTAGTGTCAATACCACAGGCTTCCTCTATTTCCGATTAGTGCTATATATATTGTTAGAATTGTACTAACGTAACTCAACAACAACCCCAAATGTACTAAGCCGCGGGCAGGGTCCCGGCAGCCGCTGGTAACCGGGTGTGTGGCCCGGAGCGGGGACCCTGTGCGTGGCCGGGAGCGAGGGCACCGTGGGGGGTGGGGTGGGGGGTGTGCTGTTAGCTGACTGGGCTAAGGCTTGAAATCATTGGCTCCCCGCGGATGCAATGCTGGGGAGCCAATGTTAAGAGGCTAGCTGGGGGCATGGACAGGAAAGGTCTGGCTGGCAGGCACTTTCCGGCTGGGGAGTGTTGGCGGAGGACTCCGGGTGCTGCCTTCCCTCCCACCTGCCCTGTAGGTGGGTTTAGGGGAGATATGGAAAAGGGGTGTTGCAGCTTGGAGGGGGGCGGGATCCTGGAGGTTTCTGGGGTCCGGAGCCGGACAACCCCTGGCTGACTTTTGCTAATTACATGGCGAAGTCAGGGAAAGGGGGTAAGAAGCTTGCATAAGCAGGACTTCGGCAGTAGCAGCGGCAAGGTCACCTTGCTAATTATATGGCTGGTGAGGAATTGCTCCGCTAGTGCAGGTGTTAAAGGTTGATGATTCAATGTATGGTTAAAATTGTTATAAAGTTAATAAAGCAGCGACCAGTGCGTTTTCACGATCAGTTGTGTGTGCGTATTTTGTGGAAGAGAGGTGGTGGGGGGTTGGATATAAAGGGTCCGGGAGCACCGGGTCCATGCTGCCTTCGGTTAGAACACTACAAAAACCCGCTGAGGATTGTCATGCCGGTTACCTTATTTCAAAGAGAAGACAGGGGAGGGGGTGGGCACTGAGGTGATCCAATTCCTTATTCTGACATAAAATAAGTGAAGTTCATATTATCATAATGGTGTCAGTTATGTACATTTGATAAATGAAACAAAATGATATCAGCCATCGGTCCCTTTGAACCCATAATATATCTATAATAAAGGAAGCTGCCTGCATTAAAATAAACATACAGTAACTCAATATTACTGCAGGAAAAATTGATTCAACATTAAGAAAAATATGTACTATCTCTCTATCTCAGAAATTAACAAACGGAACTCAAATAGAACCATCACTTACAACCTTTAAAAACAAATATTAAAAATGTGAGTAAAATCAATGAACTAATATTGAAAATAAACAATTAAATTAAAATCATAATACTAAACAAACCAAACCAGTGGAGGGAGTGGTCTAGTGGTTGGGGCAAGGTACTTCAGGCCGGAGGGTCGGGGGTTCAAATCCCACTAGAGGGCAGCAACCTTGGGCTGGAAGGACTGGGGTTTCTAGTCCCACAGGTGCTCCTTGTGGTCTTGGGCAAGCCACTTAACCCTCCATAGCCCATGTTCTCTGTAAAATAGTTATCTCCAGGTTATAATGCCCTGTTCAATGTAATTTCAGTTTGTTCAATATAAACCACCTTGGTATCATGAAAGGTGGTATATAAGAAATGTTAAATAAAACCAGCATCTATTATTAAGAGAATAAATAACTCACTAAAACCATCAATGAATAAATAAATAAACCAATGAATACTTAACTAAATGCCAAACCGAAAGGGGAGGGGAGGCAGGGAGGCAAAAAGGAAGGGGGGGGGGGGAGGATGGGAGAGGGGAAAGAAAGAAGGAGGAAGGGAGGGGGAGGAAAAGGTGTCACAATACCATAAACTAAAACATTACCAGTACCATCATTATAACCCGATGAATAATTACTAACAATAAATTAATGAAATGATAAAATAGCAAAATACTAAGCATCATATGTAAAACCCACCATCAGCAACAGATCTGAAATAGGAGTCACAAAATATAAATACTCCTCATTAAACTACAAAAAGATGGACAAATCTGTGTCTAAATAGGGGGGTCAATGTTTCCAACATGAAAATGAATCGTTGTTCCAGTCGCATGATGGTTTTGTTTAGATCACCCCACCCCCTCCAATTGATCTTAACTTTCTTTAAAACAAAAAACTTGAGATCTGAGATCTTATGCTGCTGTTATGGCCAATGTATCACCAGAGGTTTGTCTGCCAGACCCCTTTTAATGCAACTTCTGTGTTCAATGATCCTAACTCATATGCTTCTTGTTGTTTTTCCAATGTACAGTTTTTTACATGGACATTGGATAATATAAATAACATTGCTTGTATCACAATTTGAAAAATCATCTCTATAAAACTTTAGTTTAGTTGTTGGATGTACAAAAAGGTTTATTATCAGTATTGTATGAAGACAGACTGAACAATGTCCGCACTGGAATTGACCCCTGTACTTTGAAAGAAACTTTCTTTCGGTCAAAGCAGATGGAACCAGCAAATTATGCAAATTAATGTTGCGTTTATGTGCCACCATGAGTTGTAAATCAGCAAAACCTGGTAAAGTTTGTATCAGGTGCCATTCTTTCTGTTGTATTTTTTTTATACCATGTGAGAACCATGAGTATAAAAGGGGACACACCATACGTGTATCCAAATCCTTGGGTTTTACTTGCAACAGAGCATCCCTCGAGAAATCATGAGCTCTTTCATAGACTTTATTTATATACCGGAAAGAGTAATCCCTTGCTAAATCTATGTTTCATAGCATTAGCTTGGTGGTCAAAGTCTTCAAAGGTAGTACAAGTCCGTTGTGCCCTTAAAAATTGCCCAACTGGAAGATTCTTCTTGAGCGCAGGGTTGTGAAAGCTACTATAATGTAAAAGGTGGTTTCTGTCTGTTGGTTTCCTATATAATGTTGTAATGAATCCTTCCTCGCCTTTCTTAACAGATCTAAATATGGAATCTGGTGTTGGTCATATGTAATCTGAAACCAAAGGTTATCATCTAGTCCATTAATCCATTCATTAAATTCTTCTAGATGTCCAAGATTACCCTTCCATATAATTAAAATGACATCAATATATTGTATCCAAAGTTTAACATTATCTTTAAATGGATGTTGGCACAAAAACCTATTTTCAAAGTCATAAACATAAAGATTGGCTATATCAGGGGCCATTGACGACCCCATAGCCACAGCCTTAATCTGTTTATAACATAACTCCCTAAAATAAAAAAAGTAATTCTCAGTTAATGCCAGGCATGTCATTGCAATGAAAAAGGCAGTGGGAATCCTCCTATGTGCCTTTCTATTCAAAAGGCAACTTTCTACAATTTTAAGTGCTTCCAATTGGGGAATGTTAGTATAGAGAGATTCCATATCTAATGTAACTAACATCAAGGGGTATGTTTACTAAACTGCGGTAATCGTACATAACACGCGTTATGTAATGTTAACGATCGTAAGCGCATCATAACACATGTTATGCTGCGCTTACGATCATTAACGTTACATAACGCGCGTTATGATGCATTAACGATCGTAATGCCCCGCGGCACGGTAAAACACCGCAGAAGGTGGAGAGAGGGCGGAGAGAAGGGGTCAGTGGGTGGAGAGTGGGCGGGGAGAGGCTCCCTTCACACTAACGCGCTGATCTGAAGAGCTGAATTCCAACGCGAATGAAAACCTGCCGTTAAATGCACATTACAAGGGAGAGAGACCATTTCAGCGTCAGCAATGTACAGCCCAGGCAGGGAAACCAAAAAAAGTGATAAGTGTGATACATGTGCACAGAACGAAAGGGCACAGAAACACTGAAAATGACCCCAACAAACTGGAAAAAAACCATAACCAAGCTGGCCAATAGTGGTATCAATGTGAAACATCAACCCCTCCCCCCCGAGTAAGCTCAATAGAAAAGATATAAATTGTGGAAGGGTCTATACTCTGTCCCCATACAAGGTGAAGGAGCCCACAGTGAAATAGCGCTGCTCAGGGTTTCCCCCACAATCGGACAGGGTTCCTATGGTGTGCACATGTCCCGCAACATCAGGGCGGGCATGTCGGAATGGCAACTGGACAGATGCCGGAGAAGGGGATACAGAGGGCCGCAGGCAGCACATGCTGTGGTGGAGCTGGGCCACAGTGCGGACTAGGGTGATGCCTAGGTGGCCCATACGAATGCTGAAACAGCAGAGCAGCCAGACAGCAACTGCTGAAGGCCCAACATGGGCACGAGCGTGTTTCCCACAGTGTCACAGGGGATAGAACCCAACAGCTACCCCCAAGGGCACGGAACATTGGCAGGCGGGGTTGGGGGGAGCGTGGACGTCTATGCAGGCACCCCTACCCCAGAACCCACACCATAGGCAGCCGCCTACCTGCACACTGGATGGCCTGAGACTGCGCACCACCAGCACCACCAGCAGAAGGGCATGTCAGCATGGTGGCTGAGGGATACTGGTGGTGGAGGGAGCAGTGGCAGCTGCCCAGAGCAGACCGTGGCCTAGCCCTGTATAGGTGGGTGCCGTGTACTGCAATAGACGGGCCCCGTCTGACGAACAGTCATGGTATCACCAAGGAATGTACAGACTCTGTGACAACAAGGTGGTGCAGTGCACAAAACCAGTGTATTCAGAAGTAGAGGATCACAGGTTCAAGTCCCAGCTGTGGTTCCTGCCAACCCAGTCCCCATATTTTACCCACTACTACAACGTGCTAATACAGACAGCACCTATATTGCAGATGACGTAAACATGCCCAAGACACCTACATTTTACCCTACAGAGCACGGACACCATAAACATGCACATTACCTAGAGCAGAGTCTCCCAAATGCAGTCCTGGAGGGCCAAACACTATGCTGCCTCTGATAAAGATGCCTGTGCTGCATTTCTATGCGCCACCCCCATGGTATGCAGATGTATCTCATGCATATTCATGAGGGACAGCATGAAAACCCGAACAGTGTTTGGCACCACAGGACTGGAGTTGGGAACCTCTGCCGTAAAGCAGCAGCCAACAGGGGCAGACACACCCGCACCCACAGACCCCATTATCCAAAGCCTCCTGGAGAGGCAGGACATTGGGCTCTGCGTGCATCTCCCAATACTAGCACTTGCGTACCTTAGTAATGCCACCCTAAACCTGGGAATATGGTAGACATCTTTAAAGAGGTTGCTATGATTACTGGCAGATAGCAATTCCTAGGTTAAGTACAATATTCTGAGTGAGCTGCACCATAGCAACCTTTCCGATGTCTGTGGAGTGTGCTACAGGTCTTGTGTCTGACAGTATTTACCAACCTGGGGAGTGACTTCTACAGTATTGCGTACCATAGCCATGCCTGCACTGTGCCCAGGACTGGTGTGGTGGCCTGGGCTGCCCAACACCTCTATAGTTGCACAATGCTGGCATAGGTGTGGGGAGTGTGTGTCTGTCTATCCAGTGTGTGGTGGCTGCCAACACCCTCCACAGCCCACACTGCTAGCACTGATACCTGTATTGGCCTGCCAATGTGCATAATGAGGAGCAAGGTACTGTGGGAAAAGCCTGGATAGGGTGGCCTGGCCTGGCCGCATCTGCACAGTGCATAGGGCAATGGCTCAGACATTATAGTGCCCGGTACCACCTGCACGGACAGGGTGGCCATAGCATGTCCTGCTGGGCGGTCACTCTCACTCTGACTGAGCAGTGACCATGGCATGGCTAGGTTCCCCCATAGTGCTGTATAACATTTCTCTCATGTGATATTTATGGGTTTTCTTTTGGGGCCCAATCACTGACTCATCTGCTTGGTGTTTATACTGACATCCCCGTTCTGGATACATGCAGCTCCTCCAGGACCATGGACTAGCTGGTGGACTGTCTGCAGCTAGAATGTGTCTTGCTGCAGCGGCTGGAGGCTTGATGCTCGAGAATGTCAGATAATGGTGGGGGGCAGCTGAGCATTTCCAGGCCTGCTGTCTGTCTGCTATTGCGTTACGGATGTGTACCGTGCTGTCTGTTCCCCAGCAGGACTGGGGTTGATGGTCCCCTCTACTGCTACCATTGCAGGGAGGTAGACTGTGGATCTATTGGTGGGTGATCCTGTTTCCCACCCTGAGCCCCAGAGGGTGGGTTGTGTGGTGGTACATGATCTGCCCATGGGTCCATACACCCCCCCTTCACCTACAGCAGGTAACCATGGCACCAACGCAGGATATGCACTATTCTGGGTGCATCATCACCCATAAGGACTAGACATGACTGAGACATACAACAGGGCACAGACGTATCCTAGGTGTGTCTAACGCAGAGCTACTCAATTCCAGTCCTGGTGGCCCGCCACCCTGCAGGTTTTTGGGATATCCCTAATGATATGCATGAGATATATATGCATTAGAGATAGCCTGCCAACCTGACTGGTGTTTGGCCCTCCAGGGCTGGATTTGGAGACCCCTGCCTTACACCTCTGTCATTTAAGATTGTGAGTGGGCAAGGTACAGATGTCCTAGACATCGAAAGGGTATATAGAATGTGTCACATTCCTCCTTGCTTCTCACCACCACCAAAATATTGTCTATTAGACAACTTTTTGGTGGTGTTGAGAATCTAGGAGGAATGTGACACATTCTATCTACCCTTTTGATGTCTAGAACATCTGTATCTTGCCCACTCACAATCTTAAATGACAGAGGTGTAAGGCAGGAGTCTCCAAATCCAGCCCTGGAGGGCCACAAACCAGTCAGGTTGGCAGGCTATCTCTAATGCATATATATCTCATGCATATCATTAGGGATATCCCAAAAACCTGCAGGGTTGCGGGCCACCAGGACTGGAATTGAGTAGTTCTGGTCTAACGGAACTACCTATCACACACTGATGGGGACCTGCAGCATGGCATATTTCAGCCAAAAAATGTGCTGTGGACCTGGTGCTGGGCGCACCACCTCAACCTCAGGGTGGGCACAGTACCCGCACAATGTGACTGTCTGTGACTATTCTGTGGCAGTACCACACACGGTCTGTTCCCCCTACCTGGCCGAGATGCTGTGGGGGTGCATACCCAATCTTGTGCCCATCTCTCGACTGCTGATTTGCATGTGCAGTGCATCATGGGTATGGGTGGGTTAACCCTATCCTGGTAACCACAGCAGACAGTTTGTGTGGTGACGTGCAGTCCTGCAGCCAGCCAGGGCTTTGTTCACAGCCTTATAAGGTGTCCTATAGGGGACATTATAGGGTGCCTTGGCGGACAGTACACTTTATAATGTGTCCTATGGAGTGCGTTATGGGGTACCTTATGCAGCACCTTAGGTTATGCCACCGTGAGGGTGTGTTTGCTGGCAGCACAAATTAAAATGCATTTCAAATGCCTCAACAATCACTATTTAAATGTCAAGGGTGCTGCCTCAGCCAGTCTTATATGTTAGGCCCACTGGGGAATCAAACCCATGACCCCTGTACCATCAGTTAGTGTTGTAACCATTGTGCTACAGCTCAGTTGCTGTGATCGTATGCCTGCGCGCTTTCTTAAGATTAACGCGCGGTAACGTGCCCTGTAGCGGTCGTTCATTTATGGCGCCTTGTAGCGCGCGTTCTCGGTGCGTTCTCGGCAACCATGTACCGCCCATGTCCTTATTTGGGGTTTCTGTCTCTACCGCGGCTCCTAACGTGAATCGCACTAACGCAGTTTAGTAAACATGCCCCCAAGTCTAATTCATATCCCTGGAACGATGTAAGAATCTGTATGAAATGTGATGAATCACGTAAATAAGACCACATATTGTGATGAAAGGCCAAAGTAATATATCTAAAAACTGTGATATGGGCTCAAATGGAGAACCAATGGCTGAAACTATAAGAAGTCCAGGAGGAGCCTCTAATGACGTGTACTTTCAGTATCACATAGATAGTAGGACTAATAGGTTGATCAACTATCAAAAAATCTCTTTCTTTTTATGAGATGTGACCAATCTCAAAAGCAGTAATGACCAAGCTATCTACACTCTTTTTAAAAGGTGGTCAGATCGTCATCTAATCTGATATAAAATGTCTTATCATTCAGCTGTCTGTTAACTTTTTTATATAATACTCTTTATTCATGATGACTATCACCCTGCCCTTATCTGCTGGTTTGATTATGATCTGATAATTTTTATGTAATGATTTAATGATTGAATGAGGCAAAGGTGCTGATGTTCCATTTTCTGGCTCGGGGATATCCCCATTCAGATATTAGAAAGGTCTTTTTGAGAGCAAGATATGCCCAACATCCCTTTTTGTTACAATATCATTCATCAACAGCAGAAGAGGCAGTGACATGTGTGCTACCATATATAGTTGGTATTCATCGTATTGTGAAGATGATCCGGAAGCATTGAGCTATGTTAGGTTTACATCCATGTCTGACAGCCCCATTGAGAGTGGCATTTACAAGAGGTAACAAATTGGAGGAAATACTGGCAAATTGTCAATCAGTGATTGTGAAAGATTCCATTCAACCAGCTGGACGTTACCCTTGTTTGAAGTGTAGTTTGTGTGCTTCAGCCTTAATCAGTTTGTGTTGGACTCATCCAGATAGTAGGGTTTACACTTTGGAGCAATATGCTACATGTGATACAATGGGAGTAATTTATATGTTCATTTGTCCTTGTTCTTTAATATATGTGGAGCGCATCTCACAGAAAATCTGGTTGCGATTAACTGAGCATGAGAGCTGGATTAATACACATATAGAGAATGCTCCATTGGTGACCCATTGGATACAGCATCACCATCTTATTATTGACATCCATCCAGTGGCGGGTATTGGAACATTTACCACACATCTGGAGAGGGGGTAATTATGCTAAACAACTTGCAATTCATGAGCATTTTTGGATGTATCGGCTTGGATCCATTGATCTGCAGGGTTTGAATCAGGTGGTTGACTGGTTCTCCCTGCTTTGATAGGGTTTTTTTTGGCCATGTGACCACCGGAAGTAATTAGTTTGTATATAAGTGGGGTTTAGTATGTGTTGAGCACTCAGCCTGTTGGAAGGTAACTTGGTCTTGGTGGATATTGTAGTCTGTAGGATATGTTCCCCTGATGCAGATAAGTATATTTGGTACCTATCGAAACACAATTTTGTGTTAGGTTTGTGTTTTATTCTTTGTTTAAATTTGTTTTATGCAACATTTTATTATCTGTATGTAAAGGTAAAATGATGGACCTATGATGAGACTTGAGCACACTAATATAGGCCTTTGTGGCTGATATACTGGAAGGTTAAATGTGATCTATTGTAGCTCAAATATAGTTTGAGGTCCTGTCATTTACTTGGGAATCAAGTATAAATTAAACACTGGTCAACAAATTTTTACAAAAGTCATGTTACTGAAATAAAAAGTCATTTCTTATCAATTTTTATATGCTGAACATGAATATGACAGTGAAATTGCAAAGTTGGCTCTAGTTTTTTTTATAATCTACCAGAATTAATGTTTACATCACAAAATGCATGTCAATAGTAAATATATAATAGGCCTTCAGTTAATACCTGTAAAAAAACAAGTCATAGACTACTTCTAAAATTTTTTCAACTGTCTCTTGTACAGCTGTTTGGGAGGTTCTCTGGGGAGTGTCCAGCAATAGTCAGCCAGCATTGTAGTGGACCATTTTCCCTGGTATCTTTGCTCCATCGTTGCGATATCCTGGTGAAAATGTTCGCCCTGTTCATCATTAACCATACCACAGTTGTCAGGAAAGAAATCGAGATGGGAATCAAGGAAATGGATCTTTAGAGACATATTGCAGCCAAGTTTCTGATACTGCATCAGCATGTCTTCTACTAGTTCCTTGTAGTTTTCTGCCCTAATGTTCCCAAGAAAGTTTGTTGATACTAGGCGAAAAGCATTCCATGCTTGTTTCGCATCACCCTGCAGCAAGTTGTTGAACCGGTCATCTTTGAAGAGCTCTCAAATCTGAGGACCCACAAAAACTCCCTCTTTAATCTTTGCTTTGCTGAGTTGAGGGAATTTTTCATGCAGGTATTGGAAAGCTGGCGAAGTGCGGTCCATGGCTTTCACAAAGTTTTTCATCAAACCTAGTTTGATGTTAAGGGGTGGTAGCAGGATTTTGTGAGCCTCAACCAGAGCTGGGTGCTGGATATTCTTCTCTCCAACTGTTACATTCTGTCTGCGATTCCATTCCTTCCGCAAGTAGTGCCAATCCCTTGCTCGGCTATCCCGCTCACATAAGAAACACATGTATTTTATATATCCCTGCTGCAGTCCCATTAAAAGGGCAACTACCTTCAAGTCACCACAGAGGTGCCAGCTGTACTTGCTATAGTTAATGGAAGTCAGTAAATGCTTTATCGTATGTCTCTTTCATGTGGACGGCATGCGCTACTGGAATAGATGGAAGACGGTTTCCATTGTTCAAAAGCACAGCCTTCAGACTCAGTTTCGAAGAGTCTATAAATAGTCTCCAGTCTTGTGGGTCATGAGTAATTTTTAAGGCATTCATGAGGCTTTCAATATTGGAACAGAATACCAGATTACTTTCCTTTCTGAAGAAAGACTCCAATGGCTGGTGGCGCTTTCGATATGGAGTAATGTTGACATCTTCTAGAAGATTCCATTGTTGGAGTCTTGATCCTAGCAATTCTGCCTTGTTCTTGGATAAGTCCAAATCACGAACCAGGTCATTTAGTTCTTCCTGTGTTATTCTGTGTGGAGTTGATAATGCATCCCAGTGAAAATCTGGGTCACTGCATGCTGACGGACCGGGAGAAGAACAGGTCGGCTCACCCTTGTCCTCATCAGATGAATCAAGAGAATATTCTGATGGAGGTTCTGGAATAGGAAGTGGCTCACCATGTGGAACTGGTCTCAATGCAGACGGAATGTTTGAGTAGAATATGCTCGACTTCTTTTGCTTCATTATTCTGCTGGAAAGAGGAGGAACCAAGCAGAAGTAACAGTCGTTTATGTGGTTGCTTGGCTCTCTCCACACCATGGAGACTGCAAACGGCATTGATGGTCTTTTGCAAGTCAACCATTGTGAAAGCTGTGTTGTACATGTAGCGCAGCATATATTTATTTATTTATTTTTATTTTATTTATTTACATCTCTTATATACCGCACTCTTTGGCATCAGCGCAGTTTACATCGAACAAAAATTCAGCACCATAAGCAAGCGTCTGAGTTACAGTAAACAGGGGAATAAAACTTGGATAACAGGGTAAAATCAGTAAATGGGGTCATACAACCTGGTTAGCAATGTGATTAAGAATAACGGAAATATAACAGTGAACTATTAACATCTTAAAAGATAGCGCAGATGAGATAGAAGACAGGCACATAGAACCTTCTACCAAAGGTCTGTGGAACCTTTCTATGTGGGGAATTCTGGTTCAATAGGTGAATCGGTGTGTCCATGATTCACAGAGAGGGGTCGTGCCTCTGCACTCACTGAGAAGTATTTAAGGAATAGGTAGTGTTTGAGGGCTTTTCTAAATTGCAGTAGGCTGTTGATTGCTCTGATATCTGGCGGTAGTGCATTCCAGAGTTTAGGGGCACGAAGGCTGAAAGCCCGGTTTGCTGTTGCTGAGGTGCTTCTAGTAAGTTCGCAGGGAACCATTAGCGAATTTACTGCAGTAGATCTCCTTGATCTATTCGGGGCTATGGGTTTGATGAGTTCAGTTAATGATGTGGGGGAGAGACTATTTACTGCTTTGAATGTGAGTAGTAATGTTTTGAATATGATCCTGGCATGTATAGGAAGCCAGTGTAACTGCATTAGCAAGGGTGACACATGCTCACATCTAGATGCCCCATAGAGAATCCTCGCAGCGCTATTCATTGCGAGCTGTAGGGGGTTCAGGGTGGATTGAGGGAGGCCTAGTAAAATGACATTAGCATAGTCAAAGTGAGGCATGATCAGAGCCTGGTAGATGGTGCGAAAATCTTCAGGTTCGAGCAGGGGGCGAAGATGTCTTAGTGACCGGATTTTGTAGTATATGATTCTTACAGTGTTGGCTATATGTGCTTTCATGTCAAGGTTCTGGTCGAGTGTAACGCCCAGATATCTTATGTTGGGTTTTGATTGTAGCTCAGCATCCTTCACCTTCAGGAACTGTGGGGGGCTGAAGCTCGGGTTCCTTGACATGAAGAGCACCTCTGTCTTCTTGTGTTGAATCTTTATATATATATATATATATATATATGCGGGGCCCAAGTCTTGTCTTGGTCACCAATTTTGCATCCTAAGTAAAGATGATATGCCTTCTTCAGTTGAGAAGAGATACTTTTCTTCTGGTTGGCAAATGTCTCTTCCCCACAAATGTAGCAGAAATTGTCAACGGTATTAACGCACTTTCGCGGCATTACTGTTCTGTATTGTACCCAAATGGCTAAAATTGTATGTTTAATAAAAGTTACATGTAACAGTAGCTTAAACTGTCTCGCACACAGTCTGAAATATTTTAAATGCTCAACCTTTCCGACTGCGTATAGTACACTGCTGACGTCAGATGGCTTCAGCAGCTGTCTGGCAGTAGTATTGCATTGCATCAGAAAATGATGCAATCAACTCTGGATGATGTGTGCATGCTGGTATTATGCAATGTGATGCAATATTACATCATTCAAGGCTTGTTTGAGATGTTGTTGATGTCCTACTGGATAAATTTACACGGTTAAACGTCAAAAATGAACTACATGCAATATCTTCAAAATGAGAGCCAATAAAATTTTTTTAATGTTATATTCGTGTTCAGCTCACCAAGATACTACAGATTAGGGCCTTTTAAAGTCAGTAACGATTTCAATGTTGACCAGTGTAACTGTAAAACATTGTTTTATTTCAATTTGTTTTTTATTTCCATGTTGGCAAAAAAGTGAGTCAATCACCTTTAATTTTTAGTAGAAAAGATTTTACTTTTGTATGTGCACATAGACAGTGCTCATTTTTTGAAGCTGCAATTCATTTATTGTATGCTCTAGTAACATCAAACTATATTAGCCCTTATTGTTTTTAAGTATTCAATAGTCTTTCTATTCCTTTTCCCTATTTTTTACTTTTGAATACGTATATAGATTCTATAAAATTTGGGTTTTGTTTTTATATCCTCCAATGAAATCCCTCACCCCTGAATAAAACTTGCTCTTACCAGGTGTCTCCCTGGTAATTGGTGGGGGGCATCCCATTGGCACTTGGTTTTAAAATGATGCTTCTGACCTTTAGTAGTAATCTTATAGTAGGTAGAGCTGCCAAATAAGGGCACACGCCTCTTATTTGGAAGGTTGATCTCCACAGTAGTACAGCTAGAGTACCACTAGAGGTCAGAGCGTCATTTTGAATGTGAGTATCGATGGGGCAGAAATAACAAACCAGTCCAGAGCATAGTGTAGATACAAGGAGGAATTCTTTATTGAAAGAATCTTAATCCTGGGGTACAAGGAACAAGTATACACTTATCAACTCCTCTTCATGAAGTACATCTGATCTATCTACAGAAGTGACAATGCATGGTAACTTACCATATGCTAACTGCAAAGGGCTGGCCACACCCATAACCTACCCATTCTCCATCCCTTCCACATTAAGCAAATAGTGTGTGAATTAACACATGCTAAACTTCACGACATGCGGTAACTGTTTCCAAGCCATGCAGTAACACATACCACAGCATATTTATTAAAATACAATACGATGTTGCACTTAGAATGCATTTGGAGAAGAAACTAACATATGGTTAATGTAACAGCCCCACACTAATTGTTGGGGGCGTGTCAGCATGTCTCACTTCAGTTACTACATGAAAATGTACCTTACCTCGCTAACACTGCAATCGCAATTAATGCAGGTGCACTTCACACCACTCATTCAGGTGCTATTAAGTGTACCTGTGCGGACTGCATCATTGTGCAGCCAATGCCTACCCTCTGCCCTTACCTGCTAATTTCCTGACTTATTTATTTATTTTTATTTTAAAAAATTTGTATTCCACACTATTTCCTAGGCAGATTACAATAAGCATGCAGAAAATACATAAACAATACTAATATAAACCATATAAAAACACAATCATAACAAACATTCAAAAGCTGCTGCAAAAGCCTAGAATGCCTGATATTACATTTCATACAAAATAATGCCGAAATTGAAGGTACTTAACAACCAACACGTATCCAAACCCTACAAATTATGTTATATAATATATTATATGTCCAAGTGCATTATCAGTCCTAGTCATCAAATATGATGCTCTTTTAGGGAGAGGTGTAAAAGGAGGAGAAAAGAGGACCATATAGGTCTATGGATAAAAAACACAAGGTTCCTTGGTACATTCATGATTCAATACAAAAGCCATTTAAAACAAACAGACATACCCGACTTATACATTATAAGACTTCATAAGACTATGGGGCATGTTTACTAAAACCCCGGTAAAGTGCGGGCCCCGGTAGTGTGCGGGTGCCATATAAGGAGTGGGCATTCCGTCCTGAAAAAGAAAAGCCGGAATTTACATATGCGCTAAGGTGCGCGGCGCCCATGTGCGCCCCGCACCTTAGCGCATGAGATAGCTGCATGGGAGGCATAAGTGGCGTGCTGAAGTGCAAAAAGAAAGAGCAGAGCCACAGTACAATGGTTAAGGCACTGACTAACGGTGCATGGATCAGGGGTACAGTGCCCAGTGACGACAGCTGGCTAAGGTGTTAATTTATGAGGCCCAGAAATACTGGGCGTCATAAGGCTGCAGGCTAATGTTTTTGGCGGCATATTAATACTGGGCGGCATAAGGCGGCGCGCTGATGTTTATGGAGGCATTATAATACTGGGCGGTATAAGTGGCGCGCTGATGTGCAAGAAGAAAAGCAGAGCCACAGCACAATGGTTAAAGCAACCACCAATGGTGCAGCGGTCAGAGGTTCAATCCCCCACAATGCCCAATGTAAACAGCTGGCTGAGGCATTATTGTAGGAGGCATTTAAATGATGGGCAGTATAAGGCGGCGCACTGATGGGCATAAGGCAGTGCGCTAATGTTTTAGGAGGCTTTTAATACTGGGCGGCATAAGGCGGCGCGCTGATGTGCAATTACAGGAACAGAGCCACAGCACAATGGTTAAGACACTGACCAATAGTGCAGTGATCAGGGGTTCAATCCTCCAAAGTGCCCAATGAACAAGGCTAGCTGAGGCAGAAAATATTAAGGGGAAGATTGCTTTAGGAGGCATATTATTCATAATTTAATTATCACTACTAGCAAACGCACTCCCAAAGCGTGTTAACATAAGGTGCCCTATAAGGCACATTTTAAAGTGCACTGTCAGCCAAGGCACCCTAGAATGTTGCTTATAGGGTGCTTTAGAGGGTGCCGTATGAGGTACCGCAAGGTCAGTGTACTGTTTTTTATGGCAGCACTGTGCAGTTTAAGGAATGAAAAGCATAAGTAGGTGCGCTGATAGGCAAGGAGGAGCAGCAGTGGAACACAATGGTTAAGGCACTGACTGCTGAAAGAGGGGACATGAGTTTGCTCCCCAGTGTGCCTAATAAGTAAGGCTGGCTATGGCATCAGCTTTGCATTGTACATATTTTGTCCTGCAGCATGTTATTAATTGCTGCCAGCAAACACGCCCTCACGTGCCGTAATGGAAGGTGCCATATAAGGCACCCTATAAGGCACTCCATAGGGCACATTAAAAATTGCACTGTCCGCCACAGCACCCTAAAATGTCCCCTATAGGGCACCCTATAGGTTGCATCACAGGATATTGTATAGTGCACCTTATATGGACGGGAACCATAAGGTGCCCTATAGGGCGCCCTATAAAGCACCCTCAGAGGCACCTTATGGGTACAGTACGCTGAGGGTGTTTTTGCTGGCATCAAAATATGTACATTAAAAAAAATGCATTGGAGAGCCCTATCAAATAACCCCACTGTAGGTTTGAAACCATGACCTCTGGCTTCAGAGGCAGTGAAGTAACCATTGGGCTACAGCTCTATAGCTGCTAGCAAGCCCCTGGCTGGCTGCAGAGAGCATGCATGTCACCACACAGACAGTCTGCTGTGGTCACCAGGATAGGGTTAGCCCACCCATACCCATGATGCACTGCACATGCAAATCAGCTGTCCACAGATTAACACAAGATGGGCAATGCACCCCCACAGCACCTCGGCCCGGTAGAGGGAAGTGACCATGTGCACCCACACACCACCTCAGCCTGGTAGGGGGTACTGACCGTGTGTTTTACTGGCACAGAGTAGCTACACACCGTCACATTGTGCGGGTACTGTGCTCACCCTGAGGGTGCAATGAGGCGCCCAGGACCACAACACCTTCCATGGCTGAAAGAGGCCATGTTGGAGGTCCAAAGCAGTGTTAATGTGTGAGATAGGTAGTTCCTGCACTAACACCTTGGATATCTCTGTCTGACTCAGTCAGGTGCAACCCCCAGGAGGGCCATGCACCACCCTCCCCCAGGCCAAGGCTGGCAAACTGGGCCATTTATCAATAGATCCACATTCTACCTCCCTGCAAAGGTGGCAGTAGAGGGGTCCATCAACCCCAGTCCTGCTGAGTAGACACCCCACAGGGTAGTCAATGCAGCTCCATACACATCCATAACACAATAACAGACAGATATTAGGCCTGGATAAGGTGAGCTGCCCCCCACCACTATCCGATATTCTCCTGCAGCAAGTCATCAGCCACTGCACCCTGCTCCATCACAACACATACCAGCTGCAAACAGTATGCTAGTTAGTCCACAGTGCATGTTCCCAGTGGAGATGCATGCACCCAAAACTAGGATGTCAGCATACACAGCAAGCAGATAAATCAGTGACTGGGCCCCAAAAGGAAACCCATATCTATCACATGAGAGAAATACCATATAGCACTATGGGGGTGCCTAGCCATGCTGTGGTCACTGCACAGTCAGGGTGAGAGTGATCTCTCAGCAGGACATACTGAGGTCACCCTGTCTGTGTAGGTGGTGGCCGGGCACCAAATTGTCCCAGTCAGTGCCCTATGCCCTGTGCAGATGCACCCTGGCCAGGCCACCCTGTCCGGCCTATACTCATTGTACCTTGCTCCTCATTATGCACATTGGCAGTCCAATACTGGCAACATTGCTGGCAGTGTGGGCTGTGGAAGGTGTTTGCAGCCACCACACACTGGATAGGCAGACAGCCACCCCCACACCTATGCCAGCATTGTGCTACTATAGAGGAGTCCAGCAGCCATACCCACCACACCAGTCCTGGGCACAGTACAGGCATGGATATGGTACGCACTACTGTTGGGGGTCACTCCCCAGGGTGGTAAACACTGTCAGAGACCAGACCTGCAGCGCACACCGCAGACATCACAATGATTGTTATGGTGGAGATCAATGAGCAAAATGTGCTTAACGTAGGAATTGATATCTGCCAGTTATCATGGGCAACATTTGATAGCTGTGTACCATATACCCAGGTGTAGGGTGGCAGTGTTAAGGTATGCAACTGCTAGTATTGGGAGATACAGACAGGGCCCAATGTCCTGCCTCTCCATGAGGCATTGGCCAATGGGGCCTGTGGGGGTGTGTCTGGCCCTGTTGGCTGCTGCTTTACGGCAGAGTGTCCCAACTCCAGTCCTGGTGTTCCAACCACTGTTCGGATTTTCATGCTGTCCCTCATAGATATGCATGAGCTACATCAGCATACCATGGGGGTGGTGCATAGATATGAAGCACAGGCATCTTTATTAGAGGCAGCATGGATCCTGAATGGTGTGGGGCCCTCCAGGACTGCATTTGGGAGACTCTGCTCTAGGTAATGCGGCTCTTTATGGTGTCTGTGTTTGGTGTGGTAAAATATAGGCGTATGAACCATGCGTATGTTCTCAGCAATAAAGGTTTGTCCGTACTATCACGGTTTAGTTGTAGGAAAAATATGTGGACTGGATTGGCAGTAGTCCCAGCTGGGTTTTGAACCTGTGATCTTCTGTTTCTGCACACACTGTCTGTGTGCACTGCACCACCATGTTGCCACAGATCTGCTGTGTTCCCTGGGGAGTCCATGACTGTACATCCGACAGAGCCTGTCTGTTGCGGTGGACGGTGCCAGCCTGCACAGGCCTAGGCCACTGTCTGCTGTGGTTTGCAGCCACTGCCCCCTCCACCACCTGTACACTTCCGCCAACATGCAGACATGTCCCTATCTGGGAAAAAGCATATGACCTGATTGAGTTGTAGCACTCCAGGACTGAATTTTGGGGACTTGGCTGTAGGTAATGCCCATTGTTATGGTTTGTGTGTGGTGTAGGGTAAAATATAGGTGTTGGAACCATGCTTATGTTCTCTGCAATAAAGGAGTGTCTGTACTATCACTGTTTAGTGGTGGGTAAAACTATGGGAACTGGGTTTGCAGGAGCCCCAGCTGGGATTTGAACCTGTGACCCTCTGGTCCTACAGGCACTGGCTGTGTCTGCTGCACCACACTGTGGCTGCAGAGACAGTGCAGTCCCTGGAGATAGGAAACCTGGCCGCACGAGTCAGACACCCTGCTCTGCACAATTTTACTGTGGGCTCGTTTACCTTGTATGGGGACAAAGGTGCGAATAAACCTCACAAATGCCCTCCAAAAAAGGGGAAGAAAACCAAAACCAAGCTGCGCAACAGTGATATCAATGGGCAACCTGGAAAACACTCCCAGGAAAGCTCCATTAAAATGCAGTGCTTTTGAATGAGTCTACAGAGCGTAGACCCTTCCAAAAATAATTTCTTTTTTTTGGAGCTTTCCTGGGAGTGTTTTTTATGGTTGCCCATTAATATCACTGTTGCCCAGTTGGATTATAATTTATTTGGAATTTGTTGTGGTCATTTGCAATTTATATTTGCTATTTTGTTCTGTGCACATGTATCACACTGCTCACGTTTTGCAGGTTTCCCCGGTTTTGCTGTACATTGCTGACGGAAATGGTTTCTCTTCCCTTTAAATCGGCTCTAACGCGAGGTTTTCACTCGCGGTATTTTTTTGCAGAAATTCAGCCATGCTCCTGTGCGGGGAGCCTCTCCCCTCCCACTCTCCACCCATTGACCCCGTCCCTCCGCCCCTCGGGGGCCTTCCTCCGCCCTCCGTACGCCTTTCCCCGCCTCTATCGTACATCAGCGCCCCGCACACGTGCGCGGGCCCGTTAGTGTGACGCGCACACGTGCGGGGCACTTAAGAGCACTTAAGTGCATCATTAGCGTACGCTACTGTGCGCCACGCACGTGTGCGCGGTTTAGTAAACATACCCCTATGTGTCAAAAATTATCAGAAGAAGAAAAAGTGTGCATGACGGTAACTCCAGCAGAAGTACCCACCCTGGCATCCAATGTGCCAAAAACAGGCCGAATATAAGCTTTGGCCACGAACGGAACATTTAAGGTGGTGCTGTGTATCAACAAAATGAAAGACTATTAAAAAAGAAGAAACATTTTAAAAAAAACTTAACTATTAAAAAAGAACTGTCACTCATATAAATTGAGATGTGAAACCAGGGCAGTGTAATCCAAAAAGAAGACCCTTGGTAAACATCCACAATTTCACATCTTAATGAAATTGAAAAGTAAAAGCCATTTTACAAATATATTGGACTTATTTATGCAATGTAAAACTACATATGACATTGTGTCCAAGGCGATCAAAAAAGAAATATGCACCATAGTAGCTCCAGCGAATGTACTCACCTTGGCGTTCAACTCGTCAAATATAGGACGAACGCTTGCTCGGAACTTTTAAAACTGCAATTGGCACCAAAAAGGTGCATTTAAGATAGAACCACATATCAATGAAAAAGAAACGCCATTAAGAAAGAAAAACATTCATTGAAAAAAAAAATACTTATAAAAAGGATCACTCGTATAGATCAAGAACCAGTGAATATGCTGTATTAGAACCAGCAAGAATACAAACTGATAAGAATGAGATAATTTTAATGTTATAAGTCTTGGCACCAGGACAAATAGCCCTTATAAGTAAATCTGGCTTGTGTCCTCAAATTGTACATACAAATGTTAAATGTCAAAAAATAATAAAATATTAATAAAAAGGAGGGTACTGAAAGGCATCAGTAGTCCCCAAATGGATCTTATATGTGCCAAGGGGAGATAAAAATTCAGCTGCAGGACCTGCATTGCTATAAGTTCCACATAATCCTCACAAATGAAGAATCATATTGCAATCAAAGACAGGGACGAAACCAGGAGTCTACCAACCTCTGAAGAGACATACTGAGAAAAGCAAAATGGTTAGTACAAAACATTAAAAATGGGAGTACCATGATAGAAATACAGGGGAGCATATAAATACTGTACAAAAAATAAAATTAAAACATAAAATCACCATTGTGAGTAAATAATAAATACAACAACAGATTATGAACAATAAAAACAGGGTAAATGTAATGAATTAAAATACAAATAAATAATTAAACCAAATATAGTAGTATTCACAATAGTATAAAATCAAACTTAAAAAAGTAAAAAGGTAAAAAGTAACACATTGTAAACCATTAAACTGTTGAAAATGCAAAAAGGGGGAGAGAAGGAAAGGGGAGGGGGAAGGGGAAAAGGGGAGGGGGAGGAGGTGAAGGGGAGAGGGGAGAAAAAGAGGAGGGGAAGAAAAGGGGGTAGAGAAGAAGGGGGAGGAGGGAGGGGGAGGGAGGAAGTGGGAGAGGGCAGATTAGGGAGCAAAGTAGATCTTATTTGTTCTCTCTGCTCCAGGCTCAACCCCTCCCCTCCTGTTCTCTACATTCTGGCTCCAAGAAGAGAGGCCAGAGTAGAAAACAGAATGTTTATCTCTGGGACACTGTCCAATAGAAATGGGGCAAGACCCTCATGAACTCATGCCTAACCATGCCCCCATCAGTAATCCCAAGGCACACCAGAGACTTTCCAAAGGTGTACCAGGTTGAGAAGAACTGATATATGCTATTGATAATTCCCATTCATTCATGTATTTGCTTGGATGATGTTTAAACAAAATTTAGAAATAAAAAATTAAATGATCAAAAGCTGGATAGTAATGTTAGATATTAGAAGAAGCAGGGCTAGTAGAACTGAGGACCAGACTAAGCTTTTAAAGAGATTACAATCCAGTTTTTGCTAACTTAATTTATTCTGTTGGAATAAACAGAACTTTGATATGCTATCCCACATATCCACCATCCTTTCCATAAAGAAATATTTCCTTAGGTTATTCCTGAGTCTAGTCCCTTTCACCTTCATTCTATGACCCTCAAGATATGCCATACTGGAACAGGTCCATCAGTCCCAGTATCCTGTTTCTAACAGTGGTCAAGCCGGGTCAAAAGTACCTCTTAGGTATAAGATTACATGCTGCTTGTCCCATGGGTAAGCAGTGGATTTTCCTGGTCCTCTTTAATAACACAGGTACACTAAAAAAAATTTTTTTTAAACTGCCTCTAATGTTTCGATTGATTTTTACGTTTTTTGGTGCGCTGAATCCAAATCTGGTAACCAATTTGCTCCATCACTTACAGATTTTTTGTTACATTGGGTTAGCAGTTTGAGATGAACGTTTCAGATTGAGTGCGATCGAGATAAAAGTTTCTTGGATGAATTCTTTATACTAATTGTTTAGTAGTTATTCAAATAAGAATAAAGAAAATTGTAACAAGGCAGCACATAAGAATAGAGTAATGTCAACAAAACACACTGTGATGGTAGCAAAATTGTCTGCACTTAAAACAGCCACATACATGTGCACAAACATTGAGCATATAAGAGCGAGGTTAGACACAAAGCAAAGCAAAGAAATGTGCAAAAAATGTTGTACAGGTATGTATGTAAGAATAGAAAACGCAAACCGCACCATTGCAATACATGAAGACAAACACCCGATGGTGTGAAAATAAAATTCTAATAAATGAGATCCGACACTGTGGTAATAACTAGAAAATTTTTATTTCAAAGTTTAGTAAAAACACGATATTTGTCAACACAGTTTAGATTTTAAAGTCATTCTTGGGTCAATCAATCTCCTGGTGGGCCCGTTTCTTCTTCCCCCGAATGCTTCTCTTGGTGCGCTGCTTGGCGTATTTTTCATCTGGGGTTTCCCGCAGCAGCAACCAGCAGAAATCAGCCATCATAGTGGTGTTCCATCTTCCTTGGTACCTTCTCTCTGCGTCCTTGATGTCCTGGTGAAATCTTTCACCTTGTTCTTCACTGTACGCCCCCAGGTTTTCGGGAAAGTAGTTCACATGGGAGTGCAAGAAATGGACTTTCAGGCTCATATTACAGCCTTGTTCTTTGAAGGCATTGAGCATCCTGGCAACAATATTCTTATAGTTCTCATCCCGCCTGTTCACCAAGAATTTGAGAACAACATCCTTGAAGGAATCCCAGGCTTCTTTTTCCTTCTCAGACATCGTTTCAGCGAATGCTCCATCTGAAATGAGTTTCCTTATATCAGGGCCAACAAACACTCCTTCCTTTAGCTTTGCTTCAGAAAGTCGGGGGAACTTTGAGCAAAGGTACCGAAAGCACTCACCATCTTTTGGAAGGGACTTGATGAATTGCTTAATGAGACCCAACTTAATGTGGAGAGGTGGTAATAGTGGTACCAAGCTCTCATGAAGAACATTTTTCTCACCGGGTCTCAAATACTCCCGAATTGGCCAGTCTTTTTTCCCCCAGTGTAGGTCGCGGGCCCGGCTATCCCACAAGCAAAGGAAGCAGGGATATTTGGTGAAACCGGATTGCTGCCCTAATAGCATGGATAGAATTTTAAAGTCTCCACAAATCATCCACTTATGCTCATCATAACGAATCTTCTGAAGAATCAGGGCCAAATTCTCGTATTTTTCTTGGAGAATAACAGAGTGAGCAATAGGAACTGAAGCGAATGTGTTGCCATTATGAAGAAGAACACCTTTTATGCTGTCTTTTGACGAATCAATGAACAGCCGCCATTCAGCAGGATCATACTTGAGTTTAAACTTTTCCATCACTCCGTATATATCGTTGCAAAATACCAAATCTTCCTCTTTGCTGAAATACTTCAAAAATTGTGTCTCGCGGTTGCGGTACCAATAAAAAGTTGTTCCTGGTGACAATAGATTTTTCTGTTTAAGCCGAGAACCTAGCAGTTGGGCAGCATCTTTTGGGAGTCCTAAATCCCGGACTAAATCATTCAATTCAGCTTGAGAGAAAAGTTCAGGTTTCGGATCTGGTTCAGTTTCAAACTCGGAAGTACTGGACTCATTGGGAAAAGCCATCTGATGAGTCTCATCATGATCAGAACCCTCCACACAAATATGATCCAAAGATTTTGGTGGTTCAGGCACAGGTACTTCGTTGCTATGAGGCATAGGCCTAATTGCCGAGGGAAGGTTGGGGTAACTTATTACGTTCTTATTTTTTAAGTTGTATCCCTTCACAATGCAAGAGCAAAAATAGCAGTCACTGCTGTGGTCTCTTTGTTCACGCCACATCATAGGTATTCCGAAACGAAATGCTTGTTTTTTACCTTTCATCCATAAGCGTAGATCTTCCTCACATGTCTTGCACACTTTGTGAGGAGCCCACGGTTTGTCTTGATCGCCTAACTTCAAACCGAAATAGGCTAAATATACTTTTTTAATAAATGCAGAAATGTTCCTCTGCTGCTTTTTCATGGTATATTCCCCACAAATAAAACAAAAACTGTCCGGAGAGTTGACGCAACCTCTGGCTCTGTGAGCCATCACAAATACACAGCACTGCAAACTACAACTGTAGTGAACCACTTCGGAATAAAGCTGGATTACGACTGAGCAAACAAAAGGTAATAATGAACTTGCAAGAAACTGAAATTTGACAGGAACGTTCATGTCGCAACCACCGTGTTTGAGCGAGCGAACGAGGCGAGGCGAACAGGAAAGAACATGCGCCAGCGCGAGTACTGGATTTAGCCCCCCGCCTCCCAATTGTCCTGTTAATGTATAAAATGAATACAAAACACTCTAAAATATCATGAGGGAGTGTTTCTAGTTAGTTAACCATTACAACCTCTATTTTGGGCCAAGAAAATAAACTGCAGTCGGCTAAAAAGAAATTATGTGAACATTCCTTATATGGGTAAGAAATCTAATTTTGCAAGAAAACGTGACGTGATGGAACATTTTGGCTATTTTTCCTGGATTCAGCACCCCAAAATCTATAGGAATCAGTTGCAAAACTGGAGGCAGTTTTTTGGTAGTGTACCTGTGTAATGGTTCCAGAGCTTTCTTTCAAATGAAAGAGGCCAGCATTCTCTGCATTTATGCTTTGGAGGTATTTTAATGTCTCTGTCATATCTCCCCTCTCCTGTCTTTCTTCCAAAGTATATATATTGAGATATTTAAGTCTGTCCACATATACTTTATGTTGAAGACCACTGACAATTTTTGTAGTGGTGTGCAGGCAAAAGAAAATTAATTTTGTTTAGTTTCCTGTGTCATTTGCATGTTTATTTAGGTTTTATAAATTTTAATTTCAGGGCAATGTTGTTAATTAAAGAGGTAACTGTGGCTGCTGCCCAAACAAAAAGCATAGCTGAAAGGTTGCTTGAGGTTTCAAGCAGCAAAAAAAAAAAATCTTTCCACAGGTTGGCATCAAACCAGGAAAAGCTGTTATATTAGCAGGGTGTTTCATTCTAGCCAGCTTGTTCTTAACTATGTCTTATATTTCTGGTAATCTTCATTCCTGTGTCCAGGCGGCCCAATTATTTTCATGTAAATCTATTGACTGCTGCTCTAGAGACTTGCTTCAAAGACTCTTCTTTTGGCATATTCCTGTGCCATAAACTCACAAGACAAAAAAATCCAGGAAGTTGCTGAACAGACAAACTTTGATCCAATCAGGAAACAGCAATGATCACCAGAAACACAAGATATAGTTAAGAATAGGCTGGCTCGAGATAGCCCCCCTAGCAGACCTAAGAGCTTCTCTTGCAAGAAATCTGCCTTCTAAGTCAAATATCACTGCTTTGAAGACAGCCAACAACCTGTGATGACAGTGAGGAGAAAAATCTAGAATTTCAGATTTTTTCATGTTATATTTGGATTTAAAATGATCTGAAACATAGGAAATGCCATCACTACATTTTAGTAGATGCCATTTGCACAAATTCTATCCTATTTATATTTTTTTAAGATGAAGTTTCCAGAATTGTACACAATACTCCAAATGAGGTCCCTATAGAAATTTGGCATTGTACAAGTCCTGCTGGCTGTTTCTCTTCTTATGCACCCAAACATTCTTTTGGGTTTTAGTTTTGCCTATTATACCTGTTTGGCAATCACCCTCAGGTCCCACTCTTCTTTCATGCACAGAAGTACTTTACCCTACACCATACTGCTAGCTACTAGATCCAGACTCTTATTTCCCATACTACCACTGCCACCTATCATTTGTATAGTGCTAAAAAGCATATGCAGCACTGTACATAAGCACACAGGAGGCAGTCCCTGCTCACAGAGCTAACAATTTATTCAAGGCAGACAAACAGAATAAACATGGGGCTGGGGTAGTTCTTGAGGGAAATGATTAAAACACACATGTGTGTTAAGCAGGAGAATGAGAAGATCAGGATTCAAAAGCAGCCTCAAAGAGGTGGGTTTTTGCATGGATTTCAATAGGAGCAGAGATGGATCATGACATACTGACTCAGGTAGCCTATTCTAGGCATACAGTGCAGTAAGGTGGAATCTGGAGATGGGAATAGAAGAGAAGGGTACAGTTAAGAGTGATTTGCCTGATGAGTAGAGTTCCCGAGGACAGTTTTAGGGAGAGATAAGAGAAGAAAAATAATGATGAGCTGTAATGTGGACACATTTGTAGGCCAGTAGGAGAAGTTTCAACTCTATGGGGTATGTTTACTAAACTGCGTTAGTGTGATTCGCGTTAGGATCTGCGGTACAGGCAGAAATCCCAGATAAGGACATGGGCGGTACATCGTTACAGACAAAGCGCGTTACCAGGCGCCATAGCCTAACGAGCGTTAAAAAAACATTGTGTAGAGCGCCACGCAAGGCGCCCTGTACGGCGCCCATAAGGCGTTTGATAAGGTACCTAGCAAGGCATCTAGAGCTGTAGCACAATGGTTAATACACTGACTAATGGTGCAGGGGTTGTGAGTTCAATCCCCCTGTGGGTCTAATGAGTAAAGCTGGCTGAGACATCACCTTTTACTTTAAATCAGTGCATTTTGTCTGTTAATTTTAATTAGTGCTGCCAGCAAACACACCCTCACAGGGCCGTAACCTAAGGTGCCTTATAAGGCACCCTATAAGGCACACCAGAGGGCACATGATAAAGTGCACTGTCCGCCAAGGCACCCTAGAATGTCCCCTATGGGGCACCCTATAGGGTGCAGTATAGGGTGCCCCGTAGGGCACTGTAGAGGGCGCCTGATGAGGCACTGTAAGGAGACAGCACTGTGAGGGTCTGTTTCTGACAGCACCAATTTAAATAAGAAAATGCCTCAGACAGCCCTACCAAATAACCCCACTGTGGGATCAAACCCATCACCCCTGGCTCCACAGGCAGTGAAGTAAATAGTGGGCTACATCGCTAGTGCTACTAACAAATCCCTGGCTGGTTGCTGAAGGACGTCAGGTCACCACACAAACTGTCTGCTGTGGTGGCCAGGATTTGAGTTAACGCACCCATACCCATGGCACACTGCACATGCAGATCTGCAGTCCATAGATGAACACAAGATGGGGTATGCACCCCCACAGCACCTCGGCCTGGCAGGGGGAACTGACCGTGTGCGTCACTGGCACAGAGTAGCTACAGACAGTAGCCCAACAGGGTGCCCTATAATGCGCATGAAAAGGTGCCTAGCAAAGCATCCAGAGCTGTAGCACAATGGTTAATACACTGACTAATGGTGCAGGGGATGTGAGTTCAATCCTCCTGTGGCTCTAATGAGTAAAGTAGGCAGAGACATCACCTTTTACTTTAAATCAGTGCTGTCTGAAGCATTTTGTTTGTTAATTTTAATTAGTGCTGCCAGCAAACACACCCTCACAGGGCCGTAACCTAAGGTGCCGCATAAGGCACCCTATAAGGCATCCCAGAGGGCACATTATAAAGTGGATGGATAGAGCACTACCATTGAGGGGGGGACACAGGGGCCCTGGCCCAGACCCATGTGTCTCACCCACACACATGTGCCTGTAGGGGGGTGCGACGGGGGTGGACAGGCAGTCATGCCCCATCTGACCTATGTAACATTGTGCCCTACAGGTGACATTTGCTCCATTGACACGGCAGAGGAGGCACCAGATGACACAGACCCCGGGCCGTGCTGCCAGGTGGACCCTGTGCCAGAGGTGCCGCCGATGGCGGGTACAGCGGTGGCCCATGTGGGAGCGGGGGGTCCAGCCCCACCCCCGGGGGAGGACAGCAGCCAGGGCTCATGGCCTGTACTGGACAGCACGCCACCCACCACTGCAGCCATGGGAGAGGTGCCTGTGGATGATGTTCAGCGGACCAGGCAGGATGCGCTGTCTGCAGTAGCAGGGGTGATTGGGGAGATGCGGGCGCACTCCGCTGCGGCACAGAGGGATGCAGAGGGTGAGTGTCCAACTGTGTTAGGGTGGCGATGCCTCTGTACAGGTGGCGGATGGTTCCCTGTCTCACAGCGCACAACCTGCTTTCCCCACAGGTGTACAGCATGTACTGCGGGCAGTGGTCAGAGAACAGCGATGCCAACGCCGTGTGTCATGCCGCATGCAGCGCACCATGTCGGGGATCCTAGCGGGGGTGCAGGACCTGGCCACCTCAGCACAGAGCATGGCTGCCAGCCTGGAGCTGCTGGCGGCAGGCAGAGGACCACCCACTGGACAGCAGTGGCCACCGCCAACACCACCACCACCACCATCGCCACCAGCGGCAGCAGCAGCAGAGGCGGCAGGCGTGCCACCTGCACAATGGGGTGGGAGGGCCGCACAAGGCGTGGCAGGGGGAGGGGAAAATAAATGGCTGCACAAGTGGCCGTAGCTGATGCCATGTGTCCTGTGTTGCTTGTGTAGAGCCAATATACTCACAGCCCCCCCATCCACCCCAGGGAATGACCCCATGCCACTGACGCAACCGGCCTGTGTCCCCCCCTCTCCCAGCTGTGGCCACCATGGGTAGCCATCAGATCCTGTACCTTGTCACACCGGCACCCCTCGCCCCTGGCTTAGAGGGGCATGGGTCCCCATAGGGCCGCTCTGCGGTCTGCGTATCACCAGCCTCTCTCACCTATCGGTAGCCATTGCTTGGCGGTATGTGTGCATCTCACAGGGGACATGTAGTCAGGCTCCAAGGGGTGAGGCACATGACAGATATGTATGTTACACAATGGTGCGGTGTCACCACCTATAGGATAGTTGTCCAGGTTTCAGGGACACAGAGCATTCCCCAGAAACACACAAACACCCAGCAATGTGTGTTTCTGGGGCACCCATAGTGCGGGATACACCGGTCCGTAGCAGCGTGGATAGGTTGTCCCCTTCTAGCCTTGCTGCTAGTGGTAGGTAACCACAGGTACCGTCATTGCCCACGATTGCATAGCCCCACACCAGCAACAGGTACCTGTGACCTACGAATACGATGCGGGGTAGGTTACAGCTCTGTTACAGAGGCTACGTTCATACCCCGGTGCCCTTGTCCCTGCAGCAGGTGCTTAGCAGCCTCATCTCCGTTTCCAGCTGTGAATCCATAGTCATGATGACTGTCCCCCCAGCGACTGCCAACCCTCCTGTGGACATGGTAGATCCCACTTAGCGGTCCCCACTCCTGGGGGCTCCATGCCCTTGTTCTGCTCTGCACCAGTCTGACCCCTCCAGCCTGTGGCTGTGCTCTGGCCTGTGGCATTCGGGCGTCCTTCTCCCCCTTCCCCTCTGCTGCTGCCTCTGCCCTCGGCCCTGTTCCTGCCTTGGCTCTCCCTATCATATTCTGGCCTCGGCTGCTGCTTCCAGGGCTCTGGCTTCGGCCCATCCCCACCCAGGTGGTGACAATCGGCCTGCCCTCCCGCACCTGCATACGTGCAGCATGCCCTGCCTATGGGGCTCCGTGCTCTGTGCACCTCCCCCGTCCTCCAACACGGGGACCCTGCGGTGTGGGCCCGGTGGAGGCCATCATCTTCCCAGAGGTGTATGTGTCATTCCCACCCTGTTGCATGTATGAGGGAACCCTGTACAAGGGTGACCCCCTGTCACCTGGCCCCCCCTCATACCGCTGATAGGCCTCCTTGCCACAACATCTGTTGACCTCTGCATGCTGTCTGACCTGTCCCCACGCCCAATCCTGGTAGCACGCTGGTAGCGCACTGCTGGTACTTTGTACACCTCCTTCCATGGGTTATTGCGTTGTGTGCCATGGAGGTGCCCCAACCCCGTAGGCCAATCCCCTGGGACGCTTGCACACTCCTGATGTACATGGACCAGGATAGGTGCACTGTGTGTCCCGCATGGGTATCCACATGGCACGCTGCCACCACACTGAACTGAACCAAACTGTTAACTGCACGTCACAACCTTCGGTTCACCAAGTGGCCCGATCCCCTCCCCCATTGCATCCCCACTACCAACCGCCCACTATGGGCCCCTGGCGACTCCTTGGTGCTCCCCCTCCACAGGTTTCCGCCCCTTCCCGCCCCCCCACACCACCATGTACACCCATGGACACCCCATCCTCCAACCCCTCTATGCCCCCCTTTAAGCCCCCCCGGTACCATAGTAAGCCCCGTACGGTATATCCACCACCCCACCTGGCAACAGTCACACCATCCACACTCCACTCCACCGCATCCACGCCCCTGGCATCCTTAGGCGCTCCCAATAACTCCCTCCACCCACTATTCCCCCCCTCCCCTCCCTCTGACAGGCCAAACCCCTCTACTCCCCACCCCTTCCTTCCCAAAATGGGTACTACTCCAACCCCCCATCCCCCCTCCCCTCTCTTTGCGTATCCCCCTACTTCGCCATCCAAAGCTGCCCACCCCCTCCCTCCAGTTTGCATACCCCCCCAGGTCTCCTCATGTTGTACCATCTTAGCTTGCCCACGTGCACCCACATTACTGATCTCCCACAGAAACACCAACCTTCCAATATCTTCCCTCATCCTCGGTACATCCGCACTCTTTCTTTTTTGCAAAATGGCCGGTCTAGCCGCTAACACACAATAGTTACGAGAAAGAGCAACTCCCCAGGTCCCATCCTCCTCCCCCTTCAACAATTCCACGTGGGCTGGGGCCACTTCCATCCGTATCCCTGTAGCCCCTCTATAGGACCTTCTAGCTCCCTCCACAAGGGTTGCACCTTATGGCATCCCCACACTATATGCAAAAGGTCACCCCTCTCCCCACACCCCCTCCAACAGGTATCCGCTTGCTCCAGATAAATACGGTGCAGCCTAGCTGGGGTCCAGAGCATCTTGAGCCTAAATTTAAGAGAGTTCTCTACCAGAGCCGTTGCCCATGCAAGCCTCTGTTCCCCTACAGAGATGGGCTTCCACCACTCCACCTCACAGGAACCCCCCAATTCCCCCTCCCACTGTTCCTGCCATCGGGCCTTACCCTCTGCCCTTGCATTCAGTAAGCGCTAACGTTTGGACACCATACCCCCTCACTGAACCTTGCTGGTCCATCAGTTCCTCATACTCCGTTAGCCAGCCCTGTAGATTCCTCTGACCCCCTGACTTTGCAGATAGTACCAGAGCTGCATATACGCATAAAGGTCGGTCTCCCTCATCCCAAACTCTTTTTGGAGCTCTTCATAAGGCCGTAACCCCACTATCGCATCCATAACCTGCCCCACCCTCTCCAACCCCTTCTCAGCCCAACGTTGTAAATCCCCCCCACCTCCCCGGGGCGAAGGCACCCATGTTCTGTATGTATGTGGTCTGGGGCAGGCTCTTCCCTTGCAGTAAATAACCCTTCCATTTTCCCCATATTTGCAAAGTTAACCTCCGGTACGGGTTCACGTTCCCCTACCCGACCCTTTCCCCTCCCCACCCCATACCACCACCTCCAAACACACTCCCTCTGCCTACCCCATTGCGGGGTTTCCCCTCTCTCTCTCCACACAAACAGTGCCCTAAGCTGTGCGGCATCGTAATAGTTGTCCAAATTGGGAACTCCCAGCCCCCCTTCCTCCTGCGGTCGAAACATGGCAAGCCTTTCTACCCTCACCCTCTTGCCCTCCCAAATACACCTCATTATCAGATCTTGCATTCCCTTAAGGCACTTCCTCGGCATGTTAGATGGTAGGGCCACAAAGACAAACAAACTCCGTGGTAGCACATTCATCTTTATTGTAGCTATTCTCCCCATCCACGTCAGGTGGAGCCCCCTCCATCTTTCTACGTCCTTCCCTATCGCCACCATCAGGGGTTTATAATTCCACTCCTGTACACAGTCTAGAGCTGCTCCCAACTGTATCTCCAAATACCGAAAACCTCCACGCACCCATTTAAATGGAAATGTGCCCCTCAACCTCTCCTCCAACCCCCTATCCAAATTAGAACTCAATATTTCCGTCTTATCTACGTTCAACTGATAGCCCGACACTTCACCATACTGCCCTACTGCCTTTAGCAGATTTGGAAGGCTAACCAAAGGGTGCCCCAAAGTATGAATAACATCATCCGCAAAAAGTGCTACCTTACTGAGCTGCCCCTGCACCTCAATTCCACCATTATCTACCTGACCTCGGACGTATGCTGCCAATGGTCCAATAATGAAGGGATACAATAGTGGTGACAACGAGCACCCCTGCCTTGTTTCTCTGCCCAGCCCAATGCTCTCAGGGTATCCCCCGTTCACCCGTATTCGCGCCCGTGGACAAGCATACAGCGCTCTCACCCTCCTTAAGGATGACTCTCCCACCCCTACCTTGTCTAACACCTGCAACATAAATCCCCACTCTGCCCTGTCATAATACCTTTCATTGTCAACCGACAGATATACTGCCTCCCTCCCTGTCGTTTGCAAAGACCAGATAACATCTAACAGCTTTCGAATATTATCGCCCCCATGCCTCCCTGTAATTAGCCCTTCTGATCCTTATGCACAGGTTTCTGCAGTACTTTCTGCAACCTACCCGCCATAATCTTAGCCAACACTTTAGCATCCACATTAATAAGCCAGATGGGCCGGTACGCTCCACAGACAGTCTGATCCTTCCCCTCCTTAGGAAGAATCATTATACCCGCCTCCTCCATAGACCGGGGTGGTTCCGCCCCCTGCAGCACCCCATTGAGGACCTCCATTGACAACCCCCCTATCTCACCCTTCATGACCTTATAAGAGTTTGCCATGTATCCATCCAGGCCCGGAGCCTTCCCGTCCTTAAAGGTCTTCACCGCTCCCTTTATCTCCTCATAGGTCACCGGCTTCCCCAATTCTTCCGCCGCACCCTCCGTGAGCTTACTCAGACTACACCTCGCCAGACACTCCTCCCCCGTCTTCCCTTCCCCTCGCACCTCACCACTGTGGAGTTTTGTATGATACGCTACAAAGGCCTTCTTAATGTCCTCCGCCGTATACACCATTGTTCCCTCTGGGTTACGCACCCCTCCTATCGTGGATCGCTGCCGTCGCGCTTTCAGCCTGCAGGCCATTCTCCTCCCTGCTCGGTTCTCCCCTTCATTCCACCTCTGCTGCAATTTAGTAAGGGAGATTGCTTTCTCCGCCACCCTTAACTGGTCCAATTCCCCTCTCACCTTTTGTAGTGCACACAGACACACATGTCACTCGCACAACACTGACACATAGCAATGAAGGACATCTGGCCATCGTAGGTATGTGGAACATGTTTACAACTTTATTCACTGCGGTAACTATATACATGGCTGTGGGGCCCTGTCTGGTAGGGGCTCTGTCATCCCCGTCCCTGGTGGGTATGGCAGGCTGTGGCACGCCCTCGCACTACACACCCTGGGGACCCCCATCACGTGGTGGCTGGCCGGGTGCGCCCCCTGCACAGTGCTCCTCCAGCCTGCACAGCCGGTCAGCCACCACGGTCAGGGTTGCCAGGACCTGCCCCATGATGACAGCGTGCTGCCTCTGGGCGTGAACCTGGGCACGCACAGCCGCTGCCAGGCGCAGCCCGCACATGCAGCTGCACAGACACACATCTCCCCGTGTCTGTGTGGCTGCATGCACGGTGCGCCTGTCTGCAGCTATGTGTGGCAGACACACGTCCAGGAGGTGTGCTACACCGGCATCATGGGGCAGGTCGCTGGTGCACCTGTTGCCCTGTGGCGGCTCGTGCCACTGGGCACTGGTCACAGCCACCGCCCCCACCCCATCCCCTGGCACCCCCTCCCCCTCCCCAGCCCCGCTACCTCCCTCCACAGCCTCACCCACAGCCTCCCCTGCCCCCCATCCCTGCCTGCCCCACCCCACCTTGCACACCTGATCCCCCTCTGACCCCTGGAGCCCCATCACAAGACCCCCTCCCCCCCTCCGCCCCCACCCCTCCGCCCCCCCTCCCTTCCACTCTCGCCCCCCTCCTCCTCCCCATCCCCCTCCTTCCCATTGATGTGTCCGGCGGCGCTCTCCTCCTGGCCACCCCCGCCGTTGTCATCTGCCATTGGCTCAGGGGTGTCAGCCTCCTCCAGCCCCATTGCGCCGTCCACCACCTCCGGCCCTGCAGCCGCCACATCAGCACGTGCATCCACTGTGGGAGAGGGTCACACGAATCATCTCCATGGTCATACATCAGCCACAACAGTCACATGCATCCTGTGGATCTGCCAGCTATTGCCCCACAGGGCCATGTCACATCACTCACCATCCTGTTGTGCCATCCGGTCGTGCTGTACCCGTGCAATGAAGCGCGGGTACCTCGCCCGCAGTTCACGGGCCTTCTTCTGCAGGTCCTCCACCTGTTGGGTAGACAACATGCATGGGCATTAGCGGACACACACCCTTTAAAGGCCTCGGATGCACCACATATATATCTCTGTGTGCAACAGGTGCCTGCCCCTATTGTGTGGGACGCTCATGCCCCTTGGTTTTTCAAGGGCCACTCCCATGTGTGCACTGCACACGCGTATGTCAAGCTTGGTCCCTATCTGCCCTGTGTGCGGGCCCCTCCAATCCAGACACAGCGCACATGTGTGGGCCATCTCCACACATCTGCCAGTGCCCATCAGCTACTGCCGGGATGGGAGGTGGGCCTCTGCAGTGCTCCCTGCTGTATCTTGGGTATATAGTTGAGCTTGGTACTCCTACACAGGGCCAGATACCATAGCACCAGGATGGGGGATGGACCCCTGAAGTGAGGCCTGCTGCATCCTGGAGATATAGTTGAGCCTTGTGATCACAAACAGGGGCAGCTAGCATAGCACCAGGATGGGGGATGGACCCCTGAAGTGAGGCCTGCTGCATCCTGGGGATATAGTTGAGCCTTGTGATCACTAACAGGGGCAGCTACCATAGCACCAGGATGGGGGATGGACCCCTGAAGTGAGGCCTGCTGCATTCTGGGGATATAGTTGGGCCTTGTGATCGCTGACAGGGGCAGGTGACATACCCCTGTGTGTCTCTTGGCCTCTGTGATGGACCTGTGGTGTCGTGTGGATAGGGCACCTCACTTTGGCTGCAACAGCACCACATACCATAACATTGTACTATGTACTCCATCTCTGTGGTGGTCACAGCTACCCCCTGGGGGCAGGGCGGTACTGTTGTTGGGGGGGGGGGCAGACATTACTCCCAGCTGGACACACCAACAGATGGCATTCCCTGGCAGTGCGTGGCTGATAGGTGGTTTGGTTACAGGGTGTTCTCCTTCACATCCTAGGTTGGGGTGCCTGTCCCCATGCACCTACCTCACGTGGGTAGTCAGAGCTTCTATTGTACCTCCTGGTGAGGCACTCCCAGGCCCTCCTGACTCTGGCCAGATTCTGCCTCCGGGATGAGCCAGGGAAGAGACGATCCTGGCGGAGGCAGAAGAGTTCGGTCAGCAGATATAGATCTGCCATGGTGAAGGCAGGCTTCCTTGACATGGCAGCCATCTCCTCGGGAGTTTTTTGTGCCACATAGCCGCGTGCGTAGGTACATAGGTAGCTGCGTGCTTGGGTACATGCGTAGCTGCGTGTGTGGGTACATGCATGGGCACTTGAGATTATAGGACCATGAGGGGGTTTTGCAGTTTTAATTGATGCCACCAACTAAACGTGTGATAGGCTATGGCCTATAGGAGCCTGTATGTTAGGCCTGGATTTTAAACCCCCTACCTTTTAGTAGTGCTGCTAAGAATCAGAAATGCAAGATAGAGATGTCTGCTTATTGCAGAGTCTGCATGATGTTTTTCAACACTGTCTGCTTCAAACATTTCTCATTAAGATACTTTCACATTCCTTTGGTTAGAGATGTCCTCAAAGTGGAGATGTATCTAACACTTTTAATGTGCCTTTTGTTCAGCTGAATTGAGAAGGGGAAATAGAGAAGGAGGCCCAGAGAGAGTCCCTGATTGGATAAATGTAGGGGGGGGGGGGCATTGGGACCTATAGAGAGCTTGTGTGTATTAGACTGTTAGCAAATGTATATAATGAATTTGCTCCTGTTCAAACTTGCTCAGTCATTTTTGGACTCGTTCTTGTCTGGGCCTTGTGCACAATACATTGGCTTGGATTCTTAAGTGACTCCTGGTATTAATTGTTTGCATACACTCTGCTGCTACAAAAGGAAATGCCTCAGACAGTCCTACCACATATCACCACAGTAGGTCCAAACCCATAACCTCTGTCTCCACAGCCAGTGCAGTTGCCAGTGGCCTACATCTCTATAGCTCCTGCTACATGCCTGGCTGACTGGCTACAGAGGAACTGTAGGTCACCACACAGACCATCTGCTGTGGTTGCCAGGGTTGGATTGAACCAGCCACACCCATGATGCACTGCACATGCAAATCAGCAGTCTACAGATGGTCACATGTTGCGGTATGCACCCCCCCAGCACCTCGGCCTGGTGGGGTGTCCTGACCATGTGCAACCCCACAGCACCTCAGCCTGGTGGGGGTACTGACAGTGTGTGTTACTGTCACAGAGTGGCTACAGTCCATCACAGTGGACGGATCCTGTGCTCACCCTGAGGGTGAGGTGGGGTGCCCAGCACCATTTCCGCAGCACCTGGCTTTGCTGCAATGGGCTATGCTACAGCTCCCCATTGGTGCCACTGTGTGATGGGTGGTCGCTGCAGATACCCTTAGCATTTGCCTGTATCCATCTGTATATCACGTCTTGCCCGTGTGGACTATGATGCATCTGGAATAATGCATACAATATGTGGGTGCCATGGTCACATGATTGCAGGGCAGGGCCATAGGCGGTTTACATACCAACACCCAACCCACCCTCTGTGGCTCAGGGTGGGAAACAGGATTTCCAACCAACAGATCAACATTTTACCCCCCTACACTGGTGACAGTAGAGGGGACCATTCCCCCCCAGTCCTGCCGGGGAATGGACACCCCCTACAGCACAGTCTATGCAGATCTTTATGCCTCCATTCATTGGGCAGTGACAGACAGACAGTAGACCTGGTACTGCACAGCTGCCTCACACCACTATCTAACATCTTCCAGCAGCAAGCAAAGTGAGTCACTAGCTGCTGCACTCTGCAAGGTGTTCCAACCACACACATACTAACTGCAGACAGTCTGCTTGCTAGTCCATGTTCCTGGAGGTGACGTGTGCACCCACACCTGGGATGTGCACACACCCACCAGGCAGATAGATCAGTGATTGGGCTCCAGAGGACAGAGCCCATATATCTCACTTCAGAGGAACACTATGTAGCACTATGGGGGAACCCAGCCATGCCGTGGTCGCTGCACAGTCAGGGTGAGCATGACCTCCCAGCAGTACATGCCGTGGCCACCCTGTCCATGTAGGTGGTGGGCAGGCACTACAATGTCCCAGCCATTGCCCTGGGCCCTGTGCAGTTGCATCCTGCCCAGGTCGCCCTCTCTGGTTATACCCACAGTACCTTGCTCCTCATTATGCACATTGGCAGGCCAATACTGGCAACAGTGCTAGCAGTGTGGGCTGCAGAGGGTGTTGGCAAACACCACACAATGGATAGACTGACACACACCCCCACACCTATGCCAGCATTGTGCACCTATATAGGCTTTTGGCAGCCCAGGACACCGCACCAGTCCTGGGCACAGTGCAGGCATGGCTATGGTATGCCGTTCTGTTGGGGTCTCTCCCCAAGGTGGTGGACACTGTCAGGTACCAGACGTGACACACACTCCACAGACATCACAGAGGTGGGTATGCTACAGCCCACTGGGCAGCTTGTGCTAACCTTAGGGATTGCTATGTGCCAGTTATCATAGAAACCTTTTGCTATCTGTGTACCATATTCCTGGGTTTTGGGTGGCATTGCTAGGGTATGCAAGTGCTAGTATTGGGAGATGCACACAGGGCCCAACATCCTGCCTCTCCAGGAAGCTGTGGCTAATGGGGCCTGTGGGTGCGGGTGTTTCCGCCCCTGTGGGTCACTGTTCTTGGACAGGGGTTCCCAACTCCGGTCCTGGTGGGCCGCACCATGTTCGGGTTTTTATGCTGTCCCTGATGAATATGCATGAGATACATCTGCATACCATGGGGGCGGCGCATCAACATACAGCACAGGCATCTTTATTGCAGACAGCATGGAACATGAATGTTGTTTGGACCTCCGGGACTGCTTTTGGGAGACTCTGCTCTCGGTAATGCGCCTGTTTGTGGTGTCTGTGCTCTGTAGAGTAAAATGTAGGTGTTCCAGGCATGTTTATTCTATCAGCAATAAAAGGTTCCATCTTTCTTACCATGGTTTATTACTGGTAAAAAGTATGGGGACAGAGTTGGCAGGGACCACAGCTAGGGTTTGAACCTGTGACCTTCTGCTCCTGAGCGCACTGGCTGTGCTTACTGCGCCACACTGATGCCACAAGGACATCTTATTCCCTGGAGGTACCATGACTGTTTGTCATATGGAGCCTGTCTGTTGCAGTGCACGGCACCCACCTAGACCGGGCTAGGCCATGGTCTGCTGCAGCCAGGTGCCACTGCCCCCTCCACCACCTGTATGCCCTCTGCCACCATGCTAACATGTCCTTCTATTGGAGACTGCATGACACCTGCATGATTTGTAGCCCTCCCGGGCTCCATTTGGCAGACTCTGCTCTAGGTAATGTGCCTGTTTGTGGTGTCTGTGCTCTGTAGAGTAAAATGTAGATGTTCCAGGCATGTTTATTCTATCAGCAATAAAAGGTTCCATCTTTCTTACCACGGTTTATTACTGGTAAAAAGTATGGGGATAGAGTTGGCAGGTACCACAGCTGGGGCTTGAACCTATAACCTTCTGCTCCTGAGCACACTGGCTGTGCTTACTGTGCCACAGGGACAGATCGTTCCCTGGCGGTACCATGACTGTTTGTCATATGGAGCCTGTCTGTTGCAGTGCACAGCACCCACCTACATGGGTCTGGGCTGTGGCCTGCTATGGTCAGATGTCACTGCCCCCTCCGCCACCAGTACCCCTCCGCCGCCATGCTGCCATGCCCTTCTGCTGGTGGTGCTGGTGGTGCGCAGTCTCGGGCCATCCAGTGTACGGGTAGGCAGCTGCCTATGGTGTGGGTAATGAGGTAGGGGTGCCTGGATGGACGTCCACGCTTCCCCCCAGCACCGCCTGCCACTGTTCTGTGCCCTTAGGGGTAGCTGCTGGGTACTGTCCCCTGTGACACTGCGGGGGACACACTCGTGCCCATGTTGGGCCCTCATCAGTTGCAGTCTGGCTCTACTGTTTATGCATTCCTATGGGCCAATTGAGCATCACCCTAGTCCCCACTGTGGCCCAGCTGCACCACAGCATGTGCCGCCTACAGCCCTCTGTATCCCCTTTTCCAGCATCTGCCCAGTTGCCCATTCCGACATGCCCACCCTGCTGTTGCGGAACATGTGCACACCATGTGGAACCTGTCTACTAACAGGGGGAAGCCCTGATCTGTGCTATTTCACTGTGGCATCATTCACCTTCTATGGGGACAGAGCATACACCCTTCCACAGTTAATATCTTTTTCTGAGGCTTTTTCAGTGGTATTTATTGCTGTTTCCCATTGACATCACTATTGGCTAGCTTGGTTATGTTTTTTTCCTCGTTTCTTCTGGTCATTTTCATTGAATTATTTGCCCTTTTGTTCCGTGCACATGTATCACACTTATCACGCTTTGTGGGTTTCCCTGCCTATGCTGTACATTGCTAACACTTAAATAGTTTCTCTCCCCTGCAAATGTGCATCTAACGGCAGGTTTTCATTCGCGGTGGGATTCAGCCCTTGAGTTCAGCACGTTGGTGTGCCTGGAGCCTCTCCCCGCCCACTCTCTGCCCATTGACTCCTTCTCTCCGCCCTCTCTCCACCTTCTGCGGTGTTTTACCGCGCCGCGGGGTTTTACGATCGTTACGTGCGGTTAAGGCGCGTTCTGAGACGTTAACGATCGTTAACATCTCAGAACTCGCGTTGATGTCACGTAACGATTGTTAACGTTACATAACGCGCGTTATGTAACGTTAACAAAGTTTAGTAAACATGCCCCTATGAATAAATGGCAAGGGAGCCAGTGAAATGACTTGAGAAGAGTAGTTATGTGAGCAGTAGATTTTATCTCTTTATTTAGGTGTCTTTTATACCACCTGATCATGTAATCAGAGTGGTTTACATTATAAACAACCATAATGTATTCTAACATGGTCAACAAATACAAGTAACACATATGAAAGAATTAGATCACTGATATGTATATGATTTGGTTATAATCATTTTGGTATAACTTATATACAAGGCAATATGTAATGGATATTAAATATATACATAATTCGCTAATTTCTTACTTTAGAGTGATTTTTTACTTTTTGTTTGAGATATTTTACAGATTGGATGTATAGTGACTATTTTGTGTATTTCAATCCTTTGTTGTGTATAGATGGGGGGGGGGGAGATTGTGTCCCCTTGTGTTGGGGGGGTTGGATTTTCTGTTGGGTCTTGGTTTATGTTTTCCTCATTAATGCCAAAATATAATGAATATTATCTCAATCTATGCAAAATAGTTTAATATGTTCTTTGAAATATAGTTATTATGTGCTCAAAATGTTCTATGTAATTTGATGTTTACCACGTTCTCTGTAAACCGCCCCTAATCTCTGGAAGGGGTGGTATAGAAAAGCGCACAAATAAATAAATAAAAATAAATAAATATTCAATGAAGAGGAACGTTTTAAGTTTGGTTCGGAAGGTAGACAAATCAGACATAGATCGTAGCGTATCTGACAGTGTATTCCATAAGGATGGGGAAATGTATTCAAAAGCCTTTTTACTGGTGTGCTGCTTCATTTTTTACGATAATTATGGTTGGGATAACTAATGTATTTATCATTTGACATTTACATTGGCGATCGTTTGGTGTTATCCCTATCAGTTGCATTAGGAATGAAGGGGCTGTTTCTGATAGGTTAAAATGTCATAATTATCTTATATTGTATTCTGCTGTTGATTGGTAACCATTGAAGCACATATAGTATTGGTGTTATGTGTTCTGAGAAGTGTGCATTGTGGGTAATGCATAGAGTCATCTGTTGGACCATTTGGAGGCTGTGTAGGGTTTGCTTAGGTAATTATAATCTGTGTGGGAATATCATGGCCTGTAGTACTGTTCTAAATTCATTACTTGGGAAAAGTGGTTTCAACTGCTTAATCATTCTGAGTTTGTTATATATGGCTCTTGAAGTGAGTTTAATATGGGATTTGCAACTGAGGGTTTTATCAATTGTGACTCCCAGGTATTTTACCTCCTCTTCAATGGTAGTAGGTGGGGAGAAGTTTTGATTTCTAGTTATGAATAATACTTCTGTATTTTTATAGTTTATGTTAAGGCTGTGAGATTTCAACCATTGAGCTATTTCATTGAAGCATACTATTATGGGTTCAAGAATGGAAGTAGAGTGTTAAATGGAAGATATAGCATTATGTCATCAGCATAGATGGCATAACCAACTTGGAATTTTTTGAAAGGGCCAATTCTGTAGAATTTAGAGGTAAAAGCCAGAATGCAGTGGATCCAAGATGACTTGAGAAGAAAGAAAGTCAAGAAGTGGATATGAAAGAAAAAAGGGAGATGTACCCCATTAACTGGAAGAGCAAGTAGGGACCAGGGATGTTCTTTGAGGAGCAGTGTAACTACAGTGTGTTTGAAGGCTAAAGGAACAGTTGCCATGGAAAATGAAAGGTTGAGGATATGCAGATGGAAAGGACTGCATCAGAGAGATAGAAATAGACAAATAGGAGTGGGATTAGAGGAACAGATAGTGAGTTTTGGAAGAGAAGAGAAGTTTCATCCTCAATAACGTTATAAAAATAAGAAAGGATTGCAGGAGATGAAGGGAGAATTTCAAAATGAAGCAGAGGAAGGAGAGATAGAGGTGACCCAGTGGAGAACTCAGGATTAATCTTGTAAACCTTGTCATGGAAATAGTCATCCAAGGTCTGGGCAGAATGTGAAGGAGAGATTGGAGACATAGGCGCTTTGAGGAGAGAGTTGAGGATTAGAGACAAGAGAGTATCAGATGAACATGCTTGCTTGGCAAGTGCTAAAGCAGATCAGCAATAATTTGAAATGTATGAAGTCAGTGTGGGTATAGAATTTTAGCCAAAGGTGTTAAGCAGAATGGATAGAAGAATGTAGGTAGCAGATTTTGGGGGTCAACCAAGATTGAAGTATAGTATGTCTCATAGGACATGGAATGAGAAGAGCAAGAACACCTAGATCAGAGGAAATTATAGTGTTATAGGAAGAGACTGCCTCATTGACAGACTGATAACATAGTGGATGGGAGAGGAGAGGATATAGCAATGGAGAGATCTGAAGACTCAGTGGCCTGAAGATTTCTAAATGCATTGGTGGAGACAGGTTGAGACTGTGATGGGGTATGGTTATATGTGATATGTAACAGATGATGGTCAGATAGAGGAAGAAAGAGGTTTGAGATGAATGGTTGGAGAAAAAGACAATGTCAAAATAGTGGCCATGCTGGCAAATAGGGGAAGTAGAACACAGCTAGAGGTTGAATGAGTAGTTTAAGGCAAGGATCATTCCTGTACACAGCATTCCAGTAACGTGGAATGAGTTCTTCTAAATGGAAACTGATATATATTTTCAAGTGACCTGGACTAGCCATTGTCAGAGACAGAAAGCTGAGCTTGATGTACCCCTTGATCTGACTCAGTCTAGATATTTTTTATGTGTATATCAACGGACTTAACTCATTTATCACATATGGTTATTAACTAAGGGGGTAATTTTAGAAGGACAAAGGGTTCCCACACCTGCTCAAAGCGCGGCAGACGCATCCTCCCTGCAGCTACCCCACGCTCCATTGTATATGTGTCCCACATCCGGTCCAACCAGACAGAAAAAGACGGCAGGAGAGCCTGCTTCCAAACAGAAGCTAGCGACATACGAGCCGCATTCAGACCATGGCGAAGCAAAGCCAGTTGGGAGCTGCGCGCCCCGGGCACAGCAACCCCAAATAGAAAGATACCTGGATCCCAGGGAATGCTCACCCCAATAAGCTGCTGTAATCGAGTTTGAATCCCCCTCCAAAAGGCTTGAGCGCGAGGGCAGGACCACCAGATGTGCTCCGGAGCCCCCTTCTGCCCACATCGCCGCCAACACAAATCCGAAACCCCGGGATAAACGCGAGCAATCCGCACAGGAGTCATGTACCACCTATATAATAATTTATAGTTAGTTTCACGGACATTAACCGCCACCGAGCTCTTCTACAGTCTACCCTCCACCTGTTCCCACTGTTGCTCAGAGTACAGAAGATTCAAGTCAGTGTTCCAATTTTCTCTATGCTTGACAAAGCGCGGTTGCTGCGCCTGCAGCTGAGCATACAAGGCAGCTATTAGACCTTTGGTGGTGGTGCATCCATCGCAAAAATGCTCCAAATCTGTCAGCACTCGGGCCACATGGGGCCGGATGGCTCTAGCCTGAACCCAATGGGCCACCTGCGTATATTGGAAGAGCTGACTATCGGGAAGGTCAAATTCCTCCCGGAGCATTTGAAACGTTTGCAACTTACCCTCGTCAAACAGTTGTCCTGCACGGCTAAGGCCCTTATGACCCCATATCCGGAACGCTGGATCAACCAATCCCGGGGGAAAGGAAGCATTATCTACTATAGGCGCCAAAGGGGTGAGGTCCGTCCCATGAGGCCGAAAGAATTGGTCCCAACAGTGAAGGGTATGTAAAATGTAGGGATTGCTTAAATGCTGACCACTTCGCAGTTTGGGACCAAGCCACAGCCGGTCCCCCAATCCTGTCTCCCCTGCGATAGTAATTTCCAGTTGCACCCATCGCTTCGAGCTATCCGTGATCATTCACTCCACCCCGGCGCGACACTGCGCTGCCGCATAGTACCAGTGAAGATTAGGAACCCCCATACCCCCAATGCGCGATCGAGCATAAAGAAGTTGGCGTGGCAAATGCAGCCGACGGTACTGCCAGATAAATTTCATAAGCAGGGTTTGCCAGGTGGCCAATAATCCCCGGGCCAACGAGATAGGGAGAACCTGAAAGAGGTACAAAAACCGGGGAATGACCACCATCTTTACCACCGCAATACGCCCAAACCAGGATAACATTAACCTATTCCAGGTCTCCAAATCGCACCAAACTTGCCGAAGTAGGGGCTCATAATTAGCCTTAAAAAGGGCCGCCCGGTCCACTGTCAAATTCACCCCTAAATATCGCAAAGCACCCGACACCCACCGGAAGGGGTAGACAGCACGAAGCTCCGCACAGACCGCTTCCGAGACCCCCACATTCAGAATTTCAGATTTAGCATAATTGATTTTAAATCCAGACACCTGGGAAAAGGTGTCAAAAAGCTGCATAGCGGCAGAAAGAGACACGGTGGGATTCACCAAAGATAATATGATATCATCCGCGAAGAGCATGATCCGGTACTCCGCGAAGCCCACGCGAACGCCCCACATGCCCGAATGTTCGCGAAAGCTTTGTGCCAAGGGTTCCATCACTAGTGCGAACAACAGCGGTGACAGAGGACAGCCTTGACGAGTGCCCCGTTCCAGTGAGAAAGTTCTGGATTGACCCCCATTAGCCCGAACACATGCCTGGGGGTCTTGATATAAGCTATGAACCCAGCGTATGAAATTAGGACCAAAGCCCAACGAATCCAACACACACCAAAGATAACCCCAACTGACATGATCAAAGGCCTTTTCGGCATCAACCCCCATCACCAGGGTCGGCTGCGAATCTTTCTGCGCTACGTAGATAACCTGCAGCATTCGCCGAATATTATCTGCCGCCTGGCGCCCCGGTACAAACCCAACCTGGTCAGGATGTATCAAAGTAGGGAGAAGCAGGTTCAATCGCGCAGCCAACACAGAAGCAAGTATTTTGACATCTGTATTTAAGAGGGAAATGGGACGATATGAGGCCGCGTCCTGCAGGGGTTTACCTGGCTTAGGGATCATGACTATCAAAGCCTCACGCTGAGATGGAGGCAGAGGCGCTCCCCTCAGGACCTCATTGAAGAGTACTACCAGCGTAGGCATTAATTGCACACGGAATTTTTTATAGTACTCCGCAGGAAAGCCATCATTACCCGGCGCTCCCCCCGTTTTCAACCGCCGGATTGCGAGCTCCACCTCCTCCACCGTAATTTCAGAGTCTAAGTGCTCCCGATCAGAGTTAGTCAACTGGGGCAAGGTGATCTTCCGTAAGAAGCCCTGTGTGTGGGCCAAATCGAAAGGTTCAGCTTTATATAACCGTTCCAAAAAAGTAGCAAAGACTTCACGTATCTCTCGAGAGATCACCTTCTTCTGCCCCCCAGAGTCGTGAAGCTCGCGGACCACCCGCCCCGATTGCTGCTGCCGAAGCTGCAAGGCTAAATAGCGACCTGTCTTGTTCCCCTGCTCGTAGAATGTTTGGCGCAATTTCCGGCGCTTATTGTCTAGCTCTCTTTGTGAACATGCATCTAGGTTAGCCTGGACAGCCCGCCATTGACGTAAGACCCGCTTCGATCCAGTCTGGGCGTGCTCTAAGCGCAGCCGAGAAGATTCTCCCACTAATTGACAATATTCCCGTCTCCGGGCCCTCTGCGTGCGAGCCATTTCTTCCATAAGTTGGCCCCGAGCCGTGGCCTTGAAAGCGTCCAAACGATGGGAAGCGGCACCTCCCCAGAGTCGTTTAGCTCAAAAAAGTCAGTTTTAAAATGGCCGTGGTCCTGCACAGCGCACTGCCGCCGAAGGAATCGCACATCAAGCCTCCAGAGCCATTGGCGGTCACTGTACACATCCGCTGGGAGGGAGAGCCAGCACGAGGCATGATCCGACCAGGTCAATGCTCCGTGACCAGCCTCCATCCTCCCATCCATCAGGCGCTGATCCAACAAAAAGTAATCTATGCGGGTGTGCACCTGATGGACAGGAGAAAAATAGGTGTAGCTTCTGTCCCCCTCATGGGTATCTCTCCACACATCGCGCAAGCCCAGCTCTTTCAAAAGGTTTTGCAAGGCCTTACCGGGCCCGTTCAGCCCCCTCCCACCACTACTCGTAAAATCCAAATGGGGCACCAGATGGGCATTACAATCCCCACCGAGTATAATGGGGCCTTTCGCAAATTCAGCCAGCAAGGCCTTCAACCGTGTAAAGAAAGATCCCTGCCCCTCATTTGGTGCATATATGTTAGCTAAGGTTAACATGTGACCTTCCAAGCGTATATTCGCAAAAAGCCACCGTCCCACGGTATCTCTCTTAACCTCTTCCACCTGTAGGGACAAGCTGTGATGAAATAAGAAGGCCACCCCACGTTTCTTTCGCCCATGCACATCCGAAGCAACCCACACCTCAGTATAAGGATTACGCTTTAACCACCCCTGTTTGCTAGCTCGGAGATGGGTCTCCTGCAAAAAGACAATGTCCCCCTTCAGGGTCCATAGCTCCGAGAACAGCAAAGATCGCTTTTGAGGGGAGTTAAGACTCTTAACATTCAGGGAAATCAAGCGCACCATTGTTATTCAACCACCATACCCCCCCCCCCCACGCCCTTTGCTTCCCCTCTGGCCCACAACACGTTTCCCCCACGACTCTTGTAAGAGTTGCACTGCTCTCCAGCATAAAACGCCATCATCATGAAACCACCAGGCTAGCTGTAGAGATTCACCTCCCCACCTTTGTGCTCCGTATCCCGAAAAAAAAATACTAAAGCCCCCCCCACCCAACTTCCCGCCCTCCTCTAGCAGTAAAGACCTCCCCCCCCGCCCACCCCCCCCTCCCGTCAGTACCTCCCACCTGTTAAAGAAAAAACAGGACACGGTAAACTGACCCCAAACTAAACTCCGCCCGGGCCCCCACATAGCCAAACTACAAGCATTGCATGTCAGATCATTTCCCCCATACATAGCCCATCAACAGAGTGTCTAGCCCGGATTACCCCTTTAACAGAATTCACACAGCATCAACATACCCCCCACTACCCACATGGGGCAGTAGGTATATACCCAGATCCCTTGCAGACTTAGAGCCGGCAGCCCAACAGGAGCAGACCGGGAGAACAGCAAAACTCTCAAAACTGGCCATTCAAGTGTGGTCATGAAAGCACAGAATCCCTGAGCAAAGTTTCTCAATCAGAAAAATAGGCACTTCAACTCCGGGGAATGTCAAGTAAGCTTTCCCACCCGGGTCCACTTCGAGTGTTGAGGCTTAGGGGTCGGGAGTTGAGGCAGCGCATTATCTTCGACCAGACCCGCCTGGCGGAGAGCTCTCCAGGCCTCTGTATGGTCTTTTGCGGAGATCTTTTTATTGCCAAGGAGGAAATTTATCCGGAACGGGAAGGCCCAGGAGTAGCGAATCCCTTTGTTGTTCAGGACCATCGTTACTGGTTTCATCTCCTTCTGACGGGCCAGTGTAAACGTCGAGAGGTCCTGATATACAGTTACTGTTGCTTCTTGAAACCGGATCGCTTTTTTCTCCTGGCCCCGGCGTATAAGAAGTTCAGCATCAGTATAGCACAAGAATCGCACAATGACATCCCGGGGCTGGTTATTAGGAGGCTTTCCCAAAGCCCGATGCACTCGCTCCACTTCCATTTCAGACCCATGGGCTGCCAGCTCCTCCCCTGGGAGCAATTCAGCAATCAAATTTTTGAGGACTACCGGGAGGTCTTCACCGCCCCCCGCCGGTTCCGTGATTCCCCAGAAACGCACATTGTTGCGACGGGAGCGGTTTTCAATGTCATCAATTTTATAAGTGAGCTCCATGGCTTGCGCCCGCTGCCTGTCTAGAGCACATTGTAAATCCACCATGGCACTATCGTGATCCGCAACTTTTGTCTCAACCTCCTCCACTCGCGCACCGAGATCTTTCATTTCACCCCGGAGTTCCGCAATGGTGCTCATCACCTCTTCGTGCATGGAGCAAAATTCGCCTGCCAAATCCGCAAAGCCCCGACAAAGTTCACGCTGAAGTAGGTCATGCGAGGACAGCATGGTAGGTTCCAATTCATTTTCACTCACAGTCTCATCATCAGAACCCTCTGAGAGGTGTTTACTGGTTGGACTAGTCGGGACACCACTTTTGCCCTGCAGTCATTGGGATGAGCGTATGCCCTCTCGTATGCTTCAGAGTTTTTAGCCTTAGCAGCCATGGGATAGATAGCGGACCAGCAATCCAAGGATAGGCAGTGAGCAGTTACGAAAAAAGCAGGCAGATGCTGTAAGCAAGCTGAAAAGTCTGAACAATCCCACTCATGGTCAGCAGGGGGAGCTCCAGCCTCACACAATATAGCAAGGTGCAGGAATTATAGATATCCGGGGTTTTCTTTTACGATTCTGGTAGAGAGTAGGTGATTCGCTGAGCAGTGCCCACGTGACCGCTTTAACTTGTTGCACTAGGTGGAATGCAAAGAACCCCGTGCGTTCCAACACCACGTGGCTATGGCTGCCACTTTAATCCAGGCCCCCGCAGCCTCCCGGCAAGCTCTATCTTGCGGGGCCCCAAGCACTCTCACCTCTTCTGCAGCCCTGAAGCAGCACAATCGCCAGGGAGAAGCAGCAACTTTCAAGGCAGCGGCAGCAGCAGCACCAATTCCCTCTGCACTGCAGTGCTCAGCGACGGGACACACACGCGGTCTCCAGGTAGCTCCGTTCCTCGATACACTGCAAGGCTATAACAACGCGTTGCTATGCGATGGGCAGACAGCCCTTCAGTCCGGTCCCGGTGCGTAGGGAGCACAGCGGGGCACCGGCAGCAGTCAGGAGCAGGACAGCAGAGCCGTGTATAGCAAGGACTGGCTCCTGGCAGTCTACCTTGCCGCTGCAATCCGAGCCGCATCGGAGGGTGCAATTAGAATTGCCCGACTCTCCAGGGTTCAATTCTGAAGGCTCAGGGGACCAATGCCATGATATGCAGGTATTAGCAGAAGAATTGGGGGAGCCCGGGACGGAGCGACACTAGGGAGCAGCCATTTAGCAGCGGGCTCACTCGTTCTATCTCCTTTTTAAAGGTTAATGCCAGCAGCGTGGTTCCATCCCAGTTAAAGTGAAGCCCATCCCTTTGGAAGAGCCCCTCCTTTCCCCAGATTGTTCCCCAGTTCCTATCAAATCCAAAACCCTCATCTCTGCACCATTGTCTCATCCACGCATTGAGACTCTGGAGCTCTACCTGCCTTTTGGATCCTGCGCGTGGAACGGGAAGCATTTTATAGAATGCTACCCTGGAAGTTCTGGATTTGAACTTCCTACCTAAAAGCCTAAATTTAGCCTCCAGAACCTCCTTACCACATTTTCCTATGTCATTGGTACCGAAATGTACCAAGACAGCAGACTCCTCCCCAGCACTATCTAAGACCTTATCTAGGTGGCGCGTGAGGTCTGCTACCTTTGCACGAGGCAGGCATGTTACCAGGCGATCCTCACGTCCACCAGTCACCCAGCTATCTACATGTCTAATGATCGAATCACCAACTATGACGGCTGTCCTAACCCTTCCCTCATGGACACATGGCCCTGGAGAAACTTCCTCGGTGTGAGAGGGTTTTACATCACCTGGAGGACAGGTCCTAGTTACAGGATCACTTTCTGCCAGACCAGGGTGATGCTCTCCTGTCACGTGACCTCTCTCCTGCATGGCAACAGGGATGCTGCCAGACATTGAGGTTGGACTTCAGGAATATATCCCTGTAGGTCTCGTCTATGTACCTTGCAGGACTACAAAAGGGGACTGTTACTTCTGGAGAGAGATCTGCAATTGTGAGTATATACTTCTGGGAATTTTCTGTAAGGAATTCTTTGTATTAAAGCTAATTAATCTGTGAACCCACTATTTATTGTTAAATCAGTCAGAGCCTAGTAGCAGCAGTTTAAGTTTAAATTTAAAACACAGAAGAGAACTTTCTGGTTACATATCATACCCAGCATAGAGCTTGTAGTTTAAATTTAATAGTCACTCAGGGCCTAGCATCAGCAAAGTACTTTTAGTTTTAAATTTAAAACACAGAAGAGAGCTTTCTGGTTAAATTTAGAACCCAGCAGAGAGCTTGTAGTTTAAATTTCATAATAAGTTAGCGCCTAGCAGCAGTAAAAGCTTTAATTTAAATAAGAATATAGATAAGCATAAAAGGCAAAACAGGGTCAGTACTCTTTGAAGAGCAAATAAAGTCTTCTAGAGACCTTTACAAAGAGACCTTCTACCTAGGGGTAAGAGACCTGTAAAATGTTTTCAATAGGTGTTAACACCAGGTGGCAGGACAAAAGGCCATTTGTGGATAGTATATATTCTTGTTTTCCTTTTTTTTGTTCCTTTGCTTTTAACAGTGGGATTCCATGATGTGGACTTTATCATCGTGTATATTTCTTATTTTAGTGTATTACTTGTTTCTTTTATTTATTTTGGTTATTGTATATGACTAAAATCAATAAAAAAAATAAATAAAAAAGTTTCATAAGTTTCTTGCCCCCTAGGTAGAAGGCCTCTTTGTAAAGGTCTCTTGAAGACTTTATTTGTTGCTCAAAGAGTACTGACCCTGTTTTGCCTTTTATGTTAAGTTATATTCTAATTTGATTTAAATTATAGCTCTTTGCTGCTGCTAGGCTCTAACTTATTTATTTATTTACATTCTCTTATATACCGCGCTATTCTGCATCAGTGCGGTTTACATTGAACAAACTGAAATTACATTGAACAGGGCATTATAACTTGGAGATAACTATTTTACAGGGAACATGGGCTATGGAGGGTTAAGTGGTTAACTTATGTAATGGGGAAGAGACATCCTGTGCTATGGAAACAGAGGAACCTGAGAGCAGGAGGTCTGTTGCTGGCAGTAAGGAAAAGCTCAGGACTCCCAGTTGCCAGGAGCAACATAAACAATCCCAGCCTCGAGGGTAGGAACCCCGCCCAGCTAGCAAACAATCCCCATCTCCTGGGCTTAATAGCTTTCACCTGGGAGGGGGAAGGGCTAGATTAGCTCCCAAGCAAACGTATAAGAAACGTTCATTAGAGTTTGAAAGGGAGAACAGGAAGGACGGAGAGAACAGAGAGCAGAAGCAAGAGAAAGATGGAAGAGAGCAGAACCAGCTGGAAGGATTGTATGAGCTGAAGTCTGGGTCTTGGAAACAGCGTCTGTCTCGGTGTGAAAGGAAAACGTATGTGAATGACTCTGTGGATTCTGATTCTGAGTGTGAAAGAGAAAGACAGAAAGTAACTGGCAGGAATAACTGGAGGAGCAGGGCACAAAAACCCTTGGACCAGAACTCCAGGCATTTATCCTATGGTGGAGGCACACAAAGGGAAAAGTTACCAGTAAGGATAGCTGGGAAGCACTTACAAGCTCCAAGGAGTGAAAAGTATATGGCGCAAGACATTTGTATGTCAGAGGAAGAAGGTGAGCAGTCAGAATACAGAGAAAAACCTCTGAGGTTTTAACCCCGTCCTGATAGAGCTGTGCACGGACTTTCCCCTGCCTCAAAGCCAGAAGGTAGGCTGTCTAATTACTATAAAAGTGGTTACAAGAATTTCTCTCCTAAAAACCCTAAAGGGTATTACTCTCCTCTAGGCTATACCAGGATATACGGTAGGGCTGAACCCTATCTCCCAGAGGCAGTAATAGGGAAGCCTCAGGAACAGGCAGAGGAGGAAAGTCTGGAAACGTTATATACAAAGCAGAAGTTGTATTCAGCGGAGAACCAGCATGAGTCAATGCTAATTGATCCTCCAGAGGAAGTATTGTCTGATAACCAAATGGATTGTACATTAACGGTTACTGATGATGTGATTTCATTGTGCTGAGCCAGATAATCTGAGGAAGCTGTTTAACTGGCAATTGAGAAGCACAGGAGTTTATTTTGCTTACAAGAAGTGACTGTATGATCTGAATACCGTGCCACTTTTGAGTTAAGTTTGGAAGCTGTTATTAGTTCTTTTTCTTACCTTGTGCCAGAGTGTATGGCTTTCTGATCCTAAGTTACATTGTGTTTGAATCCGCCCCGGGAGGGGAATTAAAAGCCTGTCTTTGCCTGAACACTCGTTTCACAACTACATTCTTATTGAAAAGGGACACAACTACAACTCCCAGGAGGCAATGCAACCATAAAGCATTGACTCCAACCTTTCAATAAAGGGTCTCCAGGCTATCTACCCCGTACGCTGAGGCTACGGGCGAACTACTGGTGACAGGAAATGGCGTAGTTTTACGGATTTTTAAAACACAGTACAAGGACAGTATTAAAGAAAAAGGATATCAGCTTGTTAAAGAGGAAAAAGGATTACCTTTGGATCAGGAGAAGTTCGGCTATCCTGAGGAAAAGAGGAAAAGCTCGGACCGGACTTCGGATACAACCTGACTTGGAGCCACCAAAGACATCTTTCTCAAGGCAAGATCCTGCACCATGCTCAGGTAAAAGTAAGGGGGCACGGGTGTAGAAGGATTGGTGAGAAAGTGTCAATATCTGTGCTATAGGTGGGAGGCAGAGAAAAATTTTTTTTGGTGCCGCACTTGGTGGGCCTCTGCTGTTTTTCTATCCCTGCAGGTACAGAAACCCGAGATGGATCCCCAGGACGTAAAGAGCTGGATGGAGGCTCAGTGGAGGGCGCAGAGGGAACTGGCCAGGGTGATCCAAGAAAAGACTGTAGCCGCAATGAATGCACCACAGCAGCCACTTCTCGAGCTACTGGGAGCTCTGCTGAAGAGAACTGTGGACAAAGAGGAAACTATTCCCTCATTACAAGTGGGGGTAGGACTTTCTAATTGCGGTGCACTAGCACTGGGACAGTTTAAAGCAAATGATAACTTTGATGACTTTGCCGATGCTTTTGAAAGAATAGCAGAGTCAGCTAACTGGCCGACTGACCAGTGGGCTGTCCGGTTCGCTATGTCTCTGTCAGGTGAGGCACTAGCAGCGTACAAAACAATGCCCGCTGATCTGGCGTCCAATTACCTGAATGTAAAAAATGCTGTGAGAGACAGGCTGGGTTTGACTCCCATGCACTACAGGCGCTTATTCAGGGAAGCTAGGCTTAGGCCTACAGAAACACCAAAAGCACTATTTCAGCGATTAAAGGGACTAGCGGTGAAATGGCTTGCTCCTGAAAGGAGGACGGTGGAAGCTTTGATAGACACCATCATTATGGAGCAATTCCTTGAAGCCGTACCTCCCGAGGTAAAAGCTTTCCTAGTGCTCCAGAAATGCAGTTCCACCGAGGAAGCGGCTGACCTCACTGAAAGATACTTTGAGGCGGAGTTAGCCGGGACCTCTAAGAAAAATGTTTTAAAGGTGGCTGGCATTGATAAGCTATGGAGCTTAGAAAAGACCTCTAAGAGGAATGTGATTGACCAAAATGTAGAAAAATTTGCTAACAGAAAATGTTATAACTGTGGTCAGGTAGGACACATACGCAGAGATTGTACATTACGCACTGCCTTGATGTCAGGAAAAGAGAAACCCCTAGGGGAGGGATTTCTGCTGAAGGTCCGAGTGGAAGGGGTAGAGGCTCTGGCACTGCTTGACTCCGGAGCAGACCAGAGTATGGTCTCCCAGAAGCTGTGGAAGACCATCAGTGACCATGACCGATCCGCCCGGAGCCAAGCAGATGGAAGAGTAAAAGTGAGGTGTGTACATGGGGCAGCCTTGTATTATCCTTTGTATGAAGTGTCAGTGTAGGGGCTAGGCACTAACGAAGAGGTGCAGGTGGCAGTAGTCCCGAAACTCCCTTACGATGTTGTTCTAGGGCGTGATTGGCCTCCATTTGTTAAGGAAATGGAGAAAGGCCTTAGGGAAAAAACAGACTCGGCCTTTATAGAAGCTCCAGGAATGGGTAGCATGCAGCCCGGGATCCCTAAGATAGAATCCCTGGCCAAGAAAATCTCAAGTCCTTTATTTGAGAGACCCAATAAAGGTAGTGTCCAGTCTCAGCCACAGGTACGTGATAAGTCCTTACCACAGAAGAAGTTTGTTTTGCAATTTACTAAGATATCTCCTCAGGCCCAAAGTCCGCAGAGGGCTTCCGAAGCCTCCGCAGGCTACGACCTATTTAGTATAAAGGATGTTGTAGTCCCAAAGGGGGGGAGAGCATTAGTTGACACTGGTTTGCAAATACAAATACCTGAAGGATGTTATGGGAGAATAGCGCCGCGGTCGGGGTTAGCGGTTAAGCACTTTTTGGATGTTGGAGCCGGGGTAATAGATCCCGACTATCGAGGCCCGGTAAAAGTCCTACTTTTTAATTTCGGTCAAGAGGACTATAAAGTGAAGACAGGCGATAGGATTGCTCAACTAATTTGCGAGCGAGTAGGCTTTCCAGTGGTAGTGGAGGTACCCTCGCTGACTTCCACAAGTCGGGGAGCGAGTGGTTTCGGTTCTACCGGAGTGGGGGAGGTAAAAAGCCTGACAGCTTTGGCTGATGAAAAGAGAGAGGAAGACCTAGGCCCGCAACCAGCCGATTGGAAGGAACATCCAAAGCCAATAATTGGCGTGGATCTGTCCCTACAACAGCAAAAAGAATTAGCTACGGTGTTGGCAAGGTTCTCTGACGTCTTAACGACGGTGCCAGGAGAGACTCATATTGTGGCGCATGAGATTGTCACAACACCGGGGAAAGTAGTGAGACAGCGGCCGTATAGGTTACCCGAGGCCAAAAAGAAGAAAGTTATAGCACAAGTAAAAGAAATGGTGGAGATGGGAATAGTGGAGGAGTCTAGAAGCCCCTGGTCGAGTCCCATTGTGTTAGTCCCAAAACCCGACGGTACCCTCCGTTTTTGTATCGATTTCAGACAAGTCAATAACATATCGCAATTTGACGCATACCCAATGCCCAGAATTGATGACTTGCTGGATCGCTTGGGCCAGGCGCAATATTTAACCACGCTAGATTTAACCAAAGGGTACTGGCAAATACCATTAACTAGGGACTCGAAACCCAAGACAGCGTTTAGCACGCCAGTGGGGCTGTACCAGTTCCGCCGTATGCCATTTGGTTTGCACGGCGCAGCGGCTACGTGCCAGCGACTGGTGGACCAGGTATTAAGACCTCACCAGGACTATGCGTTAGCCTATATGGATGACGTTGTCATATATAGCAGCACGTGGACAGAACACCTATCCAGGGTAGAGGCGGTTTTAAGGGCCATACGGAAAGCCGGGTTAACCCTAAACCCTGGAAAATGTCTATTTGCCAGCAGGGAGGCCAAGTATTTAGGACATGTAGTGGGGAATGGTCTGGTAAAGCCTCTGGCGAGTAAAATCGATAGCATCCGGAATTTCCCCAGACCATCTGACAAAAAACATGTACGTAGCTTTTTAGGCCTCATAGGTTATTACCGCAGGTTTATTCCCAAGTTTGCGGAAGAAAGCGCAATATTCACAGAAATGCTTAAAAAGAATGCGCCCAACTCTGTGAAATGGACCCCGGAGGCGGAGGAAGCCTTTGTGTCCCTTAAGGAGAAGCTTTGTAGAGCTCCGGTCCTAAAAGGAGTTGACTTTAAGTTACCTTTCATAGTCCAGACTGATGCCTCGGAGACTGGGTTGGGGGCAGTCATGTCCCAAATGTTTGAAGGGATAGAGCATCCGGTCACCTATCTTAGCCGGAAATTATCTGGTGCTGAAAGAAAGTATTCCACAGTGGAACGAGAATGCCTGGCTATAAAATGGGCTGTGGAGGCATTGAGGTTCTACCTCACAGGGCGTAGATTTCTCCTGGTCACGGACCATGCTCTATTAAATTGGCTCAGCCAGATGAAAAATAACAATGCTCGTTTGACAAGGTGGCATTTAGCCCTGCAAGCCTTCAACTTTGAGGTACAGCATAGGCCAGGAAGATTACATGGCAACGCTGATGCGTTAAGCAGGATTACAGGCTGGCAGACTCAGGAAGTTGCAGCCCATAATATCTTAAAGGGGGGGATATGTAATGGGGAAGAGACATCCTGTGCTATGGAAACAGAGGAACCTGAGAGCAGGAGGTCTGTTGCTGGCAGGAAGGAAAAGCTCAGGACTCCCAGTTGCCAGGAGCAACATAAACAATCCCAGCCACGAGGGCAGAAACCCCACCCAGCTAGCAAACAATCCCCATCTCCTGGGCTTAATAGCTTTCACCTGGGAGGGGGAAGGGCTAGATTAGCTCCCAAGCAAACGTATAAGAAACGTTCATTAGAGTTTGAAAGGGAGAACAGGAAGGACAGAGAGAACAGAGAGCAGAAGCAAGAGAAAGACGGAAGAGAGCAGAACCAGCTGGAAGGATTGTATGAGCTGAAGTCTGGGTCTTGGAAACAGCGTTTGTCTCGGTGTGAATGGAAAATGTATGTGAATGACTCTGTGGATTCTGATTCTCAGTGTGAGAGAGAAAGACAGAAAGTAACTGGCAGGAATAACTGGAGGAGCAGGGCACAAAAACCCTTGGACCAGAACTCCAGGCATTTATCCTATGGTGGAGGCACACTAAGGGAAAAGTTACCAGTAAGGATAGCTGGGAAGCACTTACAAGCTCCAAGGAGTGAAAAGTATATGGTGCAAGACATTTGTATGTCAGAGGAAGAAGGTGAGCAGCCAGAATACAGAGAAAAACCTCTGAGGTTTAAACCCCGTCCTGATAGAGCTGTGCACGGACTTTCCCCTGCCTCAAAGCCAGAAGGTAGGCTGTCTAATTACTATAAAAGTGGTTACAAGAATTTCTCTCCTAAAAACCCTAAAGGGTATGACTCTCCTCTAGGCTATACCAGGATATACGGTAGGGCTGAACCCTATCTCCCAGAGGCAGTAATAGGGAAGCCTCAGGAACAGGCAGAGGAGGAAAGTCTGGAAACGTTATATACAAAGCAGAAGTTGTATTCAGCGGAGAACCAGCATAAGTCAATGCTAATTGATCCTCCAGAGGAAGTATTGTCTGATAACCAAATGGATTGTACATTAACAGTTACTGATGATGTGATTTCATTGTGCTGAGCCAGATAATCTGAGGAAGCTGTTTAACTGGCAATTGAGAAGCACAGGAGTTTATTTTGCTTACAAGAAGTGACTGTATGATCTGAATACCGTGCCACTTTTGAGTTAAGTTTGGAAGCTGTTATTAGTTCTTTTTCTTACCTTGTGCCAGAGTGTATGGCTTTCTGATCCTAAGTTACATTGTGTTTGAATCCGCCCCGGGAGGGGAATTAAAAGCCTGTCTTTGCCTGAACACTCGTTTCACAACTACATTCTTATTGAAAAGGGACACAACTACAACTCCCAGGAGGCAATGCAACCATAAAACATTGACTCCAACCTTTCAATAAAGGGTCTCCAGGCTATCTACCCCGTACGCTGAGGCTACGGGCCAACTACTGGTGACACTTATTATGAAATTTAAACTACAAGCTCTCTGCTGGGTTCTAAATTTGTTTATTTATTTACATTCTCTTATATACTGTGCTATTCTGCATCAGTGTGGTTTACATTGAATAAACTGAAATTACATTGAACAGGGCATTACAACTTGGAGATAACTATTTTACAGGGAACATGGGCTATGGAGGTTTAAGTGGCTTGCCCAAGACCACAAGGAGCACCTGTGGGACTAGAAACCTCAGTCCTTCTGGCCCAAGGTTGCTGTTGTCTAGTGGGATTTGAACCCCTGACCTTCCAGCCTGAAGTACCTTGCCCCAACCACTAGGCACTCCTCCATTTTAACCAGACACCAGAAAGCTCTCTTCTGTGTTTCAAATTTAAACTAAAAGTACTTTGCTGATGCTAGGCCCTGAGTGACTATTAAATTTAAACTACAAGCTTGGACTACTGATCTGAAGTCATTTAAGTCTATAAGGGGCATCAGCTGTTGAATAATCCTTAGCTTGAAAAATATGGTTCTGGCTGTCTGCTTTATGTGTGAGGTCATTTTGAGGGTTTTGTCAAGGATGACTCCTAGATATTTAACTTCATGCTTTACTGGGAGTGCGGTGTTGTGAAGGCTGCTTGTTGGGGGGGAGGGGGAGAGTTAAGTATTCATTCCTTGATGTAAATAGTACTTTTGTTTTACTGAATTTATGCTCATATAATTTAAATGGAGACAGTTTTCTGCTTCTTTGAGACATGCTGAGAGATTGTCATAGTTGGGGTTTATGTCATGTCTAGAGGAGAGTACATGATATCATCAGCATATATAGGAAAGCCTATATTGTGCATTTTGAATATGGAACATACGGGCTGAAGATATAAATTAAACAGGAGAGCTGATAGTGCAGAGCCTTGGGTAAATTCCCTGTTCTTGTGAGAAGGTCACGGATGTTTTGTGTTCTGTTTACATGTATTGGGCACGGTCGGATATTTATGAAAAAAACTACTTGTAAATTGTTCCTTTTATACTTATGTGGCTAAGTCTAGATAGAAGGATATTGTGATCTACATTGTCAAATGTTGATTTGATGTCCAAAAAGAAAAGGATGAATGCTTGTTTTGTGTTGTCCATTCCTCGGATGAGGGTGTTGAATAATGTTAGCAGAAGTGTTTTGACCCCATGTAATGGTTCTAGTGGAGGAGTAGCCTAGTGGTTAGAACACTGGCTTGGTAACCCAGCAACCAGGGTTCAATTCCCACTAGCACTCTTTGTGGACTTGGGCAAGTCACTTAACCCTGCATTGCCTCAGAATAAAGGCCTGGTGACACTGCCAAGAAAACCCAGGAGCTTCTGGATCACCAGGAGTTAGGACTGACTTGAAGTCAACCATTGCAATGGTTGAAAGCCATGCTGTTGATCATCTAAGGGTGCATTTAAGTCTATAAAATGTTGGAATTGGACCACTTTTTCAATGATTTTAGCTATGAATGGGAATGGCAATGGGTCTATAGGAAGTTGGGTCTTTGTTCAGGGTTCTATTCTTTAATATGGGATGGATTGCGGTAAGTTTGAGTTCATTTGCATGAGACCTTGTTGTAAGGATTGATTCACTATGTTTAATAGGTAAGGAGGAAGTTCAGTTTTTATTGCTTTGATTTATGCTACAGGGCATGGATCTAGGGGGAAGGTGGTTGTATTGATATTTGTGATTGTATCTAGGAGTTGTCTATTGTCAATGAGGTGGAATGAGTACTATTCATTGGGGTTATCAGGGAGCATAGTTGTGGGTGAAGTGTCTGTTGGGTTCCTTCGTTTTAGCTTGCCAGCAAAGTAGTTAGCTAGATTTTGTGCATTAATGGATATTTTGTGAGTGTCATCCTGTGGGGATTTGGTTAGAGATTTAATAATTTCAAAAAGTTCTCTGGGGCGGTTAATGGCTTTGTTTAGGATTTTTGTATGATGGTTCTTTTTGGCATTGTTTATAGCTTTTTTATATGCATTCAAAGTTGAGAAGTACTGTGTTTTGCATTCTATGGTTTTCTTAGCTCTCCATTTATGATCCGGTTTTCAGAGTTCCATTTCTCAGAGTGTTTGTGAAGAGGTTTTGATGAAGTGGGTGTTGGTTTGGCTGCTATGTTAACTGAAGAATTCCATTATAATATTTCAGCTTTTTTACTTCTTCTTTTCCTGAATGTAATTTTAATGAAATATTTGTATTAGCGATTCTACTCTCCTTATTTATGACAAGTATGATCTATGCTTGGATTTATGTTTAAAACTGTGAAATATAAAATAAAAATAAAAAAAACTAAAATCAGATCACCAGTACCTGCAGAATTGAAACCCTGCTCCACCTTTTTTAAAACTGAGGAACTGGCTTGCAACCCTGGAAGATGCAACAACATCTCAGGAACAGGAAATACTAGAGTTCAAAACCCCCAAAACTGCAGTATCCAAAAGATAATGGTGGTTAGTTTCTTCCTTCTAAGAGGTACAAAAGTGTCTTTCTTTCATCTATAAATGATGACCTGGGAGGTATGCTGTCTTCCAGGTGTCGAGATCTGAGACAATACAGAAAGTTTGCTGAGACTCCTCAAGCTTAATGACTATTATTGAATGGTGCTCATCCATTTGAGACAAATGATATTGCTAGATTTCCAACAGCGTGCATTAAAACTGACTGTGGCTGTGGGAGGGAAGTGAGGTGGTAGGGGGAACAGATGGTGTTTTCCTCAATTCTCCCTGTTGAGAGTCACGGCTGAGGCTAAGAAGCTTGTATCCTGGAGAAAAATGCCTCACTGCTTGTATGTTGTCATCAAAAGTGCTTTTGGCTTTCTGGAAGATGGCATGATTTTCTAATAGTTGCTGAGCAGAGATGGCATATACCCATTGAAGAAGGGGACAAGTGTTTTCCACAGCAGAGTGGCTATCTTACTGAGGAGGTCTTTAAACTAGTGCCTGATGGATGGGTGAACAAAGCCCCAGGTAAGTAAAAGTCTTCAGATAAATAAAACATTAATAATAATATTTAAAATAGAAAAAGGAACAACATCTGGAGAACTGCATCCACTAATATCCATAGCATGTGAAATAAATGTTCAAATGTAGAAGCTGTAATGGAAAAGGCTGACTTGGATATAGTGGCAGTCCCAGAGATATGGTGCATGGACAACAATAACTAGAACATAGTTTTACTGGGCCAAAATCTATTCAGAAAAGACAGTATTGGAGGCACTTGAACCGGCTGAATATCATGAGACATGGCAGTGAGCATGTGCCAAAAAGAGCATGACCTAAGAGGGAGGAAGAAAGGGAGTAGGAATGGCACTATTTGCAAAAAAATAATATTAATGCCACAGAATAGCAAGACTTACAAGGGAGAAATGAGGCATGATGGATTAATATGGAATGAGGGAATGGAAAATGTATTATCATTAGTGTAGTATACAGACTGCTCTCACAGGCAGAAGAAATAGAGATTTAACTGAAGACATTCACTATATTGCTGTAAAAGGGGAAGTGCTATTGATAGAATATTTCAATTTTCCAGATTTTGATTAGGATATCCCAGCTGCAGTGTCATCTAGCAGTAGAGAAATCCTGGATTTTCTACAGGGAGAACTGCTCTAGCAACTGGTCACACATCCCACATAGGAAGGAACAATACTGGACTTTGTGCTTACAAATGGAGAATGTTTCTGATGTAATGGGTGATCATCTGGTGTCCAGTGATTACCAGATGGTATGCTTCATGTATTAGGATGTGGGTGGACATGGTGCATTTCAAAGCAAGGGACTTAGACTTCAGGAAAACTATCTTTGTCAAGATGGTGGAATATCTCAAGGATGGGAACATCTGAGGAAAGTTGGAAAAACTGATATTTTAAGGGCAACAAACCTTTTTGTTAGAAATGTAAATAAAAGTAAGAGGAAATGGAAGCTGATATGATTTTCAAAAGAAATAGCTTGAAAGGTAAGGACAAAGAGGTTAGCTTCATAAACTGTAAGAGATCCCACAAGGAAGACAAATAACAATATATAGAGAAGCTAAAGGAAGCTGGAAAAGCAGTCAGGTAAGCAACAATGGAAATGGAAGCAAAAATAGACAATACAATAAAACATAGGAGCAAAACTTAGTGCAAAGGTGGCATTGTGAGACACAATGGTGAAAGGGAGGAAATTTGTAGAGCTGATGAGGATAAAGCATAATTGATTATCAAATATATCTGTTCTATGTTCACAACTGAAACACCTTGAATGGGACCTTAGAAAACAAACACAAATAGGAATGCAAGGGGGGTAGACCTCGAATGATGAGGAACAAGCTACACTACAAGAGAACAATTCATCTGAGGGTATTGAAGGAATTTAGGGAAGTGCTGGCAGCTCCACTATATGACCTTTTCAATGCTTCCTTAGAATCAGAAGTGATCCTGGAAGACTGGAAATGGGCCAATTTGGTTCCTGTTCACAAAAGTGGAAGTAAGGAAGAGGTTGAGAACTACCGACTAGTTAGTTTGATCTCTGCTGTAAGTAAATTAATAGAAACTTTGCTAGAGCAGAGGATGGTGAAATTTCTGGAATCCAAGGGATTACAGAATCCAAGACAGCATGACTATTAGAGGTAGGTCTTGTCTGAAGGAGCTGTTGATTTCTTTGACCATGTGACCAGAGAATTGGATTGGGGGAGATTGCTAGATGTGGTATACTTAGATTTCAGGAAGGTATTTGACATTGTCCTTCATCTGTGACTTATAAACATACTAAATGACCTTGGAATGGACCCTAAAGTGACTGAGTTAGAAAATGGTTGAGTGGGGGGCATCAGGGGGTAGTAGTAAATGGACTTCACTCTGAAGATAGGAGCATTACCAATGGTGTACTGTAGGGATTAGCCCTTGGTCCTGTTATAATATTCTTGTAAGCAATATTGCAGAAGGTCTGTTGGGAAAGTTTTATCTCTTTATGGATGATAACAAAATCATCAATATGGTAGACAGAAGGTGTAGATAATAGAAGAAGAGATCTATCAAAGCTTGAAGAATGGTCAAGAATTTGGCAGCTAAGATTTAAAGCTAAAAAATTCAAGGTCATGCATTTGGGCTGTAAAAAACAATAGAAGCAGTACAATCTGATGATTTTAAAGTGACCAAACAAGTAGAAAAGGTGACAATGAAAGTCAGAAGGATGCTTGGGTGCATAAAGAGAACATAGCTAGCAGAAAAAAGGCAGTGACTTTTGTATAAGTCTCTAGTGAGACCTTATTTGGAATACTGTGTGCAATTTTGGAGGATATAAACAGGATGAAGTCGGTCCAGAGGGTAAGTACTGAAATGGTCAGTGGTCTTCATCATAAACCATATGGACACAGGCTTAAATTTCTCAATATGCATATTTTAGAAGAAAGGTGGGGGAGGGGAGATATTATAGAAACATTGAAATACTTCTATGGTATAAATGCACAGGAGGTGGCTCTCTTTCAATTGAGGGAAACTTTGGAATGTGGGATCATAGGATGAGGGGGAGTAATTTGAGGAAATATTTCTATATGGAAAGAGTGATGAATGCATAGAACAGCCTCCCAATGGACAGAAGTGAAGCAGTTAGGTACACAGATGTAATTCTCTTCAATCCTCCCTGTTGAGAGTTGGAATGAGGCGGAGACAAGAACTCTATCTGAATTCAAGAAAGGATGGGACTAGTAAATAAAGAAGATATTGGTTGGTAATGTCATATAATGCAATGTCAGTTTACTCATATGCAACATCTGTTGCCATAGGCCTAATAGCACAAATAATATAAACATGAAACATAATAATGCTGAAAATTGATGGGAATTTATGTTTCCGCGCCGAAGGTTAATCATTTATAGTCAGCTAGTCTAGTTCACATTTTATTTTATAGAGTCTTGATTAAAATTGATAAAAATTTATTAAAAATCAGTGTTTCAGAACAGCTAGGGATAGTCAGGTCAGTGGTAGCCATGGCAACCAGGTATAAGCCACATTCAGAACAGAAGTCTGTTACTGAGCAACCAAAAAACCAGCAGGAACCATATTATCAGAATCAGAAATGAAAGAGGCTGGAGGTGACAATGTTGGGAGTTTCGCACCTGGATAAAACAGAAATTATATGATAGACTTTGAGGCAACTGTATTAGCGTGTGTTTGCCTTCATGAATACAAAAACTGCACATAAATGTATAATCACATTTGCAAGTTTCAATGCATTATGAGGGTAATTTTATAAACGGGCACTGAGTTAATGTGTCTTTAAACATTCCTAAATTAAGCCTGTTTTACAAAGACAAGCAGCCACCTCCTTGTCTTTATAAACCACTAGCATGAGTGACACTAGAATAAGTGGACATGCCTTAAATTAAGGTGCAATCATTTACACCATCTCTACAGTTTGTGAGAATGTGCACGTCTATATTTTCAAAGTACATACATAAGGTCTGGTATTTTATAATCAGCATGCATGCTTGCTCACAGAGCCCATAATCTGCCCAAACTCTCCCCAGGTGCACACCCACAGTGAAAGTGCATGCCATCAAATTAACATGCATATGTTTATGCTAGTTATTATTTTGTCAGAAGTCACCCATGTTTGTAGTCACTTATATGTATAAATACCAGCAGTTACACACGTTGTTAGCACCTAAAAATAGGGTCTCTTTATAAAACTTAATTTGTTAATGTCTATTGCAGAATATTGCATTTCCAAAAGCAAACCAAAATATGTGCTAAGGAAGACACAGTACTGAGGAAAACATGGCTGGTGAGCTGAGAATTTTATTTCCCGCCGTGAGCCAGATCCTGATATCGGCGGTGTTCCAGTAACGTCATAGTTTCTCATTCCTCTTGCAATGTCAGAGGCATTTAAACCAGGTAAACATCACAGGATGCTGGAAGGCATACTACTGAGGATGGCTTGGCAGGTAAGCAAAGAACTTAATTACCAACCAAGAGCTGGTTCCTGCTACCATCAGCGGTGCTCCATTGATGTCATAGCTCCTTCCTGTTGTTGCAACATTGGAGGCAATTAAACCAGCTAAATGCTACATGACACTGAAGGCACACTACTGAGGAGATCCTGGCTGGTGAGCTGAGACCTTAATTTCATACCGGGCCCTAAGTCCTGCTGCCATTTTGGCAGCGTGCTGGTGATGTTATAGCTCCTTCCTCCCCTTGCAGTGTCAGAGGCACTTAAACTGGCTAAACACCATGAAACATGGCAGTGAGCGCGTGCCAAAAGCGGCATGACCTAAGAGGCAGGTCCTGTCCCTTCAGAGCAACTGAAGAGAAGAAGCATTGGATGTTACCCATGCATGTGTAGATGGGAAAGAGCATAGTAAAGAACAAAACTACTGGGACAGGGAGGCCTCTGCCAGACCCCATGGATCATCACTTTGTAAATATTACTAGCTAGAATAAAATGTGTGCATCACAGTCCATTGGTGTCTCTCCAGTGTCTGAGTCCTGTTTGAGTTTGGGCTTTGGGCCCCCACCTGCTTTAACTGTTGGAGATTCTGCCCTGGATATCATTTTGAGTCTCCAGGGAACTGCTCCAAGTGTCTCTTCTCCTCTTGACAATTCTGTAACTGCCATTGTATCTCAACTCCTATCTGGTCTGTGGTATCCTCAAGCTCTGTTACCTCCTATCAATTTGTCTACGACTGTGGCCTTATAGTATATCCAGACTCGGAAGAAGTTTCCTTGAAAAATGTTTGGATGGTGGTTACCAGAATGGAAAGTATTCTCAAGGGAACACTGAGTCCCTTGAGTGCATTTTGAGATGAGACAGTGAAAAAAATTAAAAATGGTGATATATTGGCTCTAGAAGTGAGAACGTCTAAAGTAGAACGATCATTAGTGAATATGTAATCCTTTGGATTACAGAGGGATTAGAGCTGAGTTAGGGGAGGAGGAAGGATTTGATAAAAGAGTTTAAGTGTGTAGTGGCAGCCAGAAAAGCAAATAGAATGCTAGGAAGCAATGGAGATTAAAACAAAGGATATTATAATGCCTCTGTATCACTCCATGTTGCAACCACACCTTGAATATTGTGTGCTATTCTGGCCACCATATCTTAGAAAGGATATAGCAGAATTAGAAAAGGTACATACAAAAGTGACAAAAATTGTAAATGAGATGTACAGCTATCTCTATGAGGAAAGGCTTAAAAGGTTAGGGCTCTTCAACTTGGAAAAGAGACAGCTGAGAGTAGATATGATAGAGGTCTATAAAATAATGAATGGAGTAGAATGAGTAAATGTAGATCGGTTGTTTAACCATTCAAAAAGTGGAAAGACTAGGGGACACACAATGAAGCTATAATGTAGAATATTTAAGACTAATTGGAGAAAATATTTTTTTCACTCAACGCGTGATCAAACTCTGGAATTCGTTACCAGAGGATGTAGTAAAAGCTGTTAGTGTAGCTGGATTTAAAAGAGGTTTGGATTACTTTCTGGAAAAAAAGTCCATAAACCATTATTAAAGAGGACCGGGGCAATCCACTGTTTACTCATTGGATAACTAGTATGGAATGTAGTGTAGCTGGGTTTAAAAATGGTTTGGACAAGTTCCTAGAGAAAAGGTCCATAAACCATTATTAGGAAGGGACCCAGGATATCAATGTTTGACCCAGTACAAGTATTGTGGAACCTGTGTCTTTTGGAGAAACTGCTAGGTATGTATGGCCTAGATTGGCCACTGTTGGAAACAGGATACTGGGCTTGATGGACCTTGGTCTGACCCAGTATGGCATATATTATGTTCTTATGTTCTTATGAATCTGTGTACCTTTAGGGAACTATACTGTGATTCATGCTGGGAATACTACTCAATACAATACCCAGTGATAAGTGTAGCTCAAAATCAAACCAGTCCAAGCATACTAGTACTCAGAATAAGCAGCCAGCGATATATAGTATGGGACTTCGAATAATTCCCATGCTGGGAATAGACATATTTTCATGGATGTTTTACAATTGTAAAAATTTATATTGGAAAAATCGGAGGTTAAGTAGATCAAGTAGTGAAAATTCACTGTAATTACTGCAGATGAGGACGTAGAAATGATTCTCATTTTTGATATTAGTCTACCTTTGTCTCATTTTGTGCTGTCCCATAGGGCGTCTACTAAAGGATAATGCACATTAAGTAAAGTTAGCATGCATTAAGTGATGAAATGGGCAATAGAAATGAATGGGCAGTGGCAACACTTAACGTGCGCTAACTTCATTTAAGGTGCGTTAACTTTTAGTAAATATGCCCCTTAATGTGGACTAGAGCAACTGTTGATAAATTTTCCTGTTTCTTTTCTGTTCCTTTTTTTCTTATTTTTGTGACTGAAGTGATATTGCTTTCTTTGACTGTTGCTATTGTAACATGCACCTGTAATGCATTAGTACTACACAGGTGCTATTTACGAGCACCTTACTATTGTAAGCTACCAATATGATGTTATAGCCAGCAGTAAGCCACCATGTCCCTATGAAGAATAGAGAGGGCTGACCTGGGATTAGGCACATCCTGCTGCACACCTCAGAGCAATGGACCAAAGTACAAGGGGGCAGGGCATGCGCATCAGGGAAGCAAAGACATGCATAGAGACCCTGCTGAGGTTCTTTTGGGGGAGATAGGTTAAAAAGACTGGAAGCAGTTCAGAGGAAGGTGACCAAAATGATTTGGAGCCTGTGTCAGAAGACTTAGGAGAAGAGACTTGAAGACCTAAATATGCACACTCTGGAGGAGAGGAAAGGCAGGGGAGATATGATTCAGACATTTAAATACTTAAAGAGTATTAATGAACAAACAAACTTCTTCCAAAGACAGGGAAGCTGTAAAACTAGAGGGCATAACATGAAGCTGCAAGGGGGTAAATGGAAAGGCAATGTCAGGAAATAATTTTTCACTGAAAGGGTGGTGGATGCTTGGAATGCCCTCCCGATGGAAGCGGTGGGGGCTAATACAATGACAGAATTCAAAATGGCATAGGACAGACACAGTGGATCCCTTTATAGAAACAGAATAAAATCAAAATAAGCATAACTATCTTTTATATCTCAACAAACAGGGGTGCCCTACATGGAGCAGTGGGTACACCCCTAAACAAAGGCATAGGAAGGGGTGATCTGCACGGAGCAGCAGGTGCACATACTCTTGCCACCTTGCTGGGCAGACCAGATGGACCATACTGGCCTTTATCTGCCATCATATACAGTGTTACTATGTTATCTGAATGAATTTGGGGCCCCATAAGGATTCAAGCAGGGTGTCAGTAGTGGCCACCATTTATTTATTTATTTATTTAACAGGGTTTTTATACCGCTTTATCCTTTAGTTAAAGCGGTTTACAGTATAATGCAGCAACAGTTTACATTACAACAGGTAATAGTTAAAGTGTAACAAGGCTACAGCTTACAGTATAACAAGCAATAGTTAGCAATATAAGATATTAACACAGTAACAGTTGTAGGTAATATATATCCAGGATAACCTTTGGACATCATAACTTGAATGGGGGCAGGGGAGGAGAAATGAGGGGGCAAAACTGAGGTGTGAACCAGGGCCGGCCCGTCCATTGAGCGAGAATGTTTTTTGCACAGGGCCCCGCGTTTCATGGGGCCCCGCGCAAAAAAAACATTCTGATCTAAAAGTTAAATTTAAAAAAAAAAAGCTGTCTGCTGCCGCTGCCGGGGCCGCCGCGGCAGAATCGAGTGTGCCGCGGGGCCCCCCCCTGCCCAGCAGAGCTTGTCCTCCCCTGTATCAGCTCTCTCTTTCAGCGGCAGTCACACGCGCCGGCTTTCAGAGCGTGAGGGGAGAGTTTCTCCTTCGCTGCTCTGTTAAGCCCGCGGGGGCTTAACAGAGCCGCGGAAGGGAAACTAGTTCCTTCGCGCTCTGAAAGCCGGCGCGTGTGACTGCCGCTGAAAGAGAGAGGTGATACAGGGGAGGGCAGGCTCTGCTGGGCAGGGGGGGGGGGGCCCCGCGGCACACTCGATTCTGCCGCGGCGGCCCCGGCAGCGGCAGCAGACAGCTTTTTTTAAAAAAACCTTTCGCTGGGCTGGGCTGGGCTGGGCTGGGGGGGGGGGGTTAGGAGTGGTGATGGGCTATGGGGGGGTTGGGGGGTTAGGAGTGGTGATGGGCTGGGGGGGGTAGGAGTGGTGATGGGCTATGGGGGAGCTAAGTCTGTATATGGGCTGATGGGATTAGGACTGGAAGTGGGTTGATGGGGGGTTAGGACTGGTAATGGGCTATGGGGGGGCTTAAACTAAAAATTGGGTGATGGGGGAATAGGACGGGACAGGGGCGGGTGGGATTAGGACTGGGAGTGGGCTGATGGGGAGGTTAGGACTGGTAATGGGGTATGGGGGGGCTTAAACTGAAAATTGGGTGATGGGGGATTAGGACTGGAAATGGACTGGTGGGATTAGGACTGGGAGTGGGCTATGGGGGGCTAGGACTGGTAATGGGTTGGGGGGGGGTTGCTAGGACTGAAATGGGCTGGGGGATTAAGACTGGAGGTGGGCTGAGGGGGTTAGGACTGGTAATGGGCTATGGGGTACTAGGACAGGAAATGGGCTGATGGGGAGGGGTTAGGACTTGAGGTGGGCTGTTGGGTGGGGATAGGACTGGTAATCGGCTATGGGGGCTAGGACTGGAAATGGGCTGATGGGGGGGGTTAAGACTGGAGGTGGGCTGATGGGGTTAGGACTGGTAATGGGCTGTGGGCTGTTGGGGGGTTAGGACTGGTAATGGGCTATGGGGGGGCTAGGACTGGAAATGGGCTGATGTGGGGTTAACACGAGGTGGGCTGATGGGGTTAGGACTGGTAATGGGCTATGGGGGGTTAGGACTGATAATGGGCTATGGGGGCTAGGACAGGAAATGGGCTGATGGGGAGGGGTTAGGACTTGAGGTGGGCTGATGGGGTTAGGACTGGTAATGGGCTGTGGGCTGATGGGGGGGTTAGGACTGACAATGGGCTATGGGGGGCTGACTGGAAATGGGTTGATGGGGTTAGGACTGGAAGTGGGCTGATGGGGGGTTATGACTGGTAATGGGTTATAGGGGGGGCTTAAACTGAAAATGGGGTGATGGGGGGTTAGGACTGGAAGTAGTAGTAATGAACACCACTGCAACTACCACAACTAGCACTACTACTACCCACTTGTAAAGCAATACAAGGCCTACACAGGGCAGGACAGAAACATGTAAGAGACAGTCCCTGCTCATTAAATGGGTCAACAAAACAGCTGGGGAATAGGATATGCATATAGGAATGCTACAGAAACACATAGCTGGAGAGCAGGGGATTAAATGGGTGGGGATCCAAATGTAGCCTCAAGGAGGTGAGTTGGTATTCCTGTTTGGAAAATGGCCAGAAATGACATCTGATGTACCAACAAAGATAGTCTGTCCTGAGTTTGATGAGCAGCGAGGTTTAAAAATGAATGTGTGGAGTTGGAATGGTGGAGGGAAGCACAGATAGAAATGATTTTTCAGGTCAACGGTGTTCCAGAGAGGGGTGTATGGAGAGATAGGAAGGGAACGATCATGAGCAGAAGCAGAATAAATGCATGTGGTGAGAACCTTGCACTGGATACTAACATGCACCGGAACCAATGATGTGACCTGGGAGGACTGGTAATATGAGCATCACGTTCCTGGTATACAATGAGACATGCAGCTGAATTTTGTACAGATTAAAGGGTAGCGGTATATGGCTAGTACCTCTGACCTGTTCTGAATCTCTGGTCTGCTCAGACCCAAAAGCCTGAACCAACACATTTCTGCTTTTCAAGCTTCAAACCTGCATATCAAGCAAGTTTGTCAAGTTATGATCCATACAGCAGAGCCATTGTTTTCAAGCCATGGCTAAGTGCAAGAGAACCTCCTGCTGCTGTTTCTGTTCTACTGGTCCCAACATTTGCAACAATGCATGAACCTGCATACCAGCATCTTTCTCTCACCATTGGCCATTGTTTGGAGGACCACCTGATAACTGTTACTTGATTCACTGAAGATGTCACACAGTATCTGAGTCCAGCCAATCTTCATGCTCTGACAAGGAAATCAGGACAAAGAATTATAGACTAGGCACAGAGGGGTGCAATCACATTTTGGTGAACATTCTGACACACCTTTCAGCAGTTACACTTTCCACTTTGCTCTCAGCATTTATTTATTTAACAAGCTTTATATGCCACTTTATCATTTCAATCAAGTTTACATTGAAACTTTTAACTTGGTAATGTACATTAAACAAGGTATTTGATAACTTGGAATTTTCTGAGGCAATGGAGGGTTAAGTGACTTGCCCAAGGTCACAAGGCATGCTAGTGGGAATCAAACCCTGGTCTCTGGGTTCCCAAGCCAGTGTTTTTAACCATTAGGCTACTCCTCCACTCTGTTCTAACAGGAATGCTTTCTGTGCCATTTTCTATACTTCATGTGCTTTGCCTGTCAGCCTGCCTCCTTCTAAAAGATGGTGTGCAAGGAGAAGGACTAACTTCGGGAAGGAGAAAATCTCTCCCACAAACCTGAAGCTCTGTATTATCACACTGCTCAGCCAGATACCTGCAGCCTGCGTTGGACCACTGCCATCCTTTGGACTTTGTGCCTTTCTGGAGATGACTTCTTGGACTCAGCCACAATTTTCCTTCTATCAAAGCTAAGCTACTGGTCTTAATTTTCCCAGGGGTAGGCCTATCCAGACAGACAGCCAATTTTCTGTATGTCTGAGTGTAGAGCGAATCAGTGACTTTGGTTACTAAAACAGAGATTTATGATCTTGTGTAATTGCAATCACAGGGCTACATAACTTGTTACCTCATTAGTCTAATTTCTCCTAGATCTGCATTATTTTTCTATCAGCAATAAAGTATAATTTATATATAAACACAGGGTTGGTTTCTTTTATCTCACATGGTTCATTTGACAGTAGTTCAATAGAATCTTGGGAAAAGAGGGAAGAAGTGACATCCCTAGAACTATTGAGTAATACATATTTATTATTTACTTGCTACTGACAATAATCCCCACAGAATTTGGGGGCTCATCTGGGATGGGCAGTTCTGAGTGAACCATGTTTCACAGAACTGGAATGAACAATTCTGAATGAGCTAGTCCTGAGTTTTCCCCTTTAAGGCTCTTTGTCTGATTTACAATGCAACTGCTGATAGAGAAAGCCTTGCTATCCAAGAACCAATTTCTGAGGGCATGCGCTCCTCTATGTGGACTGATGTACTTGCCAAAAATCACAACATCTCTACAGGACTCTTGAATGTTTATATTGTAGGACCCCATGCACTTAAAAATAACATTTTAGAGTACTTACAATATGCCCAACCATTATCAAAACTACTTCTTAATGGTTTACACAGTTAGATGAGGTGACTGCCAAATTTCATGCCTGTGACTCTGAAAGATTACAGCTTTTGTCACAAATGACTGAGGCAAAATATCAAATAAGGGACATTTGCAAAATGCTGGAAATGTGTTTCCTCTAGTTGCTAAACAGAGGGAGCTTTTGCAGCATGGACGACTCATGCAGGAACACGTTCTTTGCCTGCTTGAAAGGAATAAAGCAGCTCTGTGTGAATGTGATACTTTAGCAGAACAAAGGGATTTGTTAAAAGAAAAGATTCAACAACTTAAGGATCAATTAGAATCCTTGGGTCAGATATGGGCCTTCCTTCAAATGGAACTTCAGGAGGTGGACATGGAAACACAGTACAAACCTGTAGATTCCTTATCTGAGTCACAGCCAGTAAAGCAGCAATTCACTAATTCTGAAACTGCTTCTTTGAATCCCATAAATCAGCCAGAGCCTGAATTATCTCCTTCCTGCCTTTAGAAATGGCTCTGGGAGTGCATTAGTGCAGGATTCTCAGGGAGGGGAAAAGCAGAATCTTTCTAGCCCTGCTCTGGTTAGGAAAGAAGAGCTGGGAATTTAGCCCTTGCAAGAGGGATGGGGAAGGGGGAGTGCAACTCAATGCTTAGCTCCCAAAAGAGCCCAGCTTCTGCTAATGAGTTGAAGCACTATGTTTCATTGCCCATTAATATGAACAAAAGTAAGGACATTTCAAACCAGTTCATTGTGAAAACTCTTTCACATACAGAGAAAAAGCAGATAGCAATATTCAAGAGTTAAAAGCTGATATGAAAAATATCAAAACACAAAATATCTGTTCACAACAAGGTTAATTAATTGCCCATGTCAAGATCATATGTACGAGAATCTTCATTCTAAATTGATTAATCAAAGTATAGCAATATTAACTATGCTTAAAGGTATAGTTAATGAGGAACATACATTCATGCAACCAGTACACCAACTTACTTATGATTTGTCTATAGAACTAGATAACAGCATCAGTAATTTGATGCAAGGACAGATTCCTACATACCTGGTATCCACAAACCTTATTAGTGAAGCCTTTGCTAAGGTTAACAGAACTAGCACTGAGCCACTTCAAAGTTCAGATTGCTTTCCACATGGGAAATGCTATTCCACTCTATGTAAATGTACAGAATTATGGAAATTGTTTTTCTGTTGAATTTGTCTTTCACTGTGCCTGATAAGGTGTGCCAGCTGAAACAAGTAGTTAATGTTGGCACCTGGTCCGAAAACATTTACCTGCGTGTTTATGCTCCTGAGTATGTAACTTATCACTATGATAAACCATAAGAATATCTTATACCTAATTTAGGCATGTGCCAACGCACCAAGGACATTCATTGGTTGTGCCCAGGTAAACCATTCCTGAAGGACACTACTGAAGCTCTTTGTGGTTTGACTACTGCAAATCTTAAAGAGAAATGCAAAGTTATTTTGACTAAGTATGACAACTTTTCTGAAATAAGGGTTGCTGTTGTAAATAATCCGTGGCTAGTCAGCACCCCTCTGAAGAAACTCCTGGTTGCCAAGAATAAACATGACATTATTAATAGAGTTCCACTACCCTACAATATTTGCCTAATTGATGTTACTAAGTACTCTATTGTTACTGTTGGTGCAGTAGCCCTGTTTTATTTAGATTCAGATACTGTTTCTACTAAAATCCAAGTGCTGGATATGTTTCGAGACCATGATATAAACTACATCGAAGCCTTGAAGTGCCTACTGGACTATAAGGACTCTCACACGGTCAAACTGTCTATTGGCCAGGAGAGCCTTGATGTCACTGATTATAACTATGATTCATGTGATGTGGATATTTTATAGACTGATTTTATGTCTCATATCATTGTACTTGACTTTGTCCTTCTTTTGGCAACCCAGTTCTTGGTTTCGCTATATCAGCAAGCACAGATTAGTACTCTGCATCATATTGTATGTCATGGACCTCCTCTACCTACCATGCATCTGCAGGATTTGATGGAACATCACCTCATTGACTAGTGATGCCAGGATCTTTTCAGTTATGTATTACTCTTAATTGAGTTGCTTCATTTATCGGTGATAGCTTGTGTTTTGTTTTACTAAAACACATGCATTTAGGTGTTCAGTTGAAGTTACACTGACGCATTATATTGTATAACCTATATACCAAGTTATATATTGAGTTTAGATTAAATACACATTACTAGCAAGTTTGAAGTTATTCTCATTACATTGAGTTGATTTGATCTTACATGTTTCATTTCCGTATTAACTTCTTTTTCCTCTTGTATGGGTTCACAGTATAATTACTCATGTAGTATTGCTTTCAATGCATCTGTTGTGCTTAGAGCATACCATTATTATACTTTAATTAACCGTGTCATTTGGTTCAGATTTGCACAATAGTCATGTTAGTTAGGTTTTAAGAAGGAATATACTCCCTTGTAGCTATTTTCATCTTAAAAGAGGGAGAAATGTAGGGCTGGTACCTCTGGCCTGTTCTGAATCTCTGGCCTGCTCAGACCCAAAAGCCTGAACCAACACTTTTCTGCTGTTTAAGTTTCAAACCTGCAGATCAAGTAATTCTGTCAAGTTATGAGCCATACAACAGAGCCATTGTTTTCGAGCCATGGCTACATGCAAGAGAACTCACTGCTGAGGCCATTTTTGTTCTACTGGTTCCAACATTTGCAACAATGTATACGAGGTGTGACAAAAAAGAAACAAGACTGTCCCATAAATGTTTTATTACAAAATCTACAGAGAAATTGTGCATTGTCCTCTTCAAAGTAATCCCCCTCCCCCCCCCCCCGAGTTAATGCACTTCCGCATTCACTTTTGCCATGTATGGAAGCACCCAGTAAAGTCCTCCTCCTTGAGGTCCCTCAGCTCCCTCATCACAGTGGCCTTGATCTCTTCTACAGAGGTGAAATGAGTTCCTTTGAGCACAGTCTTCAGCCTGGGGAAGAGCCAGAAGTTGCATGGTATGAGATCTGGGGAATAAGGAGGGTGGTCAAGAGCTGTGATCTGTTTGTTGGCCAAGAGCTGCCTCACACTGCACACAGTGTGTGCGGGCACATTGTCGTGGTGGAGCATCCACAAATTGTGTCTCCACAGAGCCCGCCTGCTGCGCTGAACCCCGTCATGGAGGCGATTGAGGACCTGCTGGTAGAAGTGCTGGTTGACTCTCTGACCCTCAGGCACAAACTCATGATGGACCACTCACTTCTGGTCGAAGAATGTGATCAGCATGACCTTGATCCTTGATTTGGACATGCACGCCTTCTTGGGTCTGGGTGACAGTTGAGTCTTCCACTGCAGGCTCTGTCTATTGCTTTCAGGGTTGTACTGGAAGACCCAAGTCTCGTCTCCTTTGATGACTTGGCCAACAAACTCTGGATCTTCTCTGATCTTCTCTAGCAAGTCTCGACAAACATTGACCCGGTGCTCCTTCTGGTCATCCGATAAAAGCTTGGGCACCATCATGGCACACACCTTCCGCATCCCCAGCTCCTGCGCCAAGATGGTCCGCACTGACTCCCTGTTCAGTCTGATTGCCTCAGCCATCATCCGCACCATCAATCTGTGATCACTCCACACCAGCTGGTTCACTCTGTCAATGTTCTCAGCCGTCTTTGTCGTGGAAGGCCGTCCTGACTTGGGGTCATCCTCCACCTCCTCGCGGTCAGTCTTGAAGCATTTGTGCAACGTCGAAGACTTGCGGCCTTGACATTTCATCTTCTCCATAAGCCTTTTGGAGAAGTTGGAGACACTTAGTTGGGCCCTTCTCCAACTTAACCAGAAATTTCAAGTTAATTCTTTGTTCCATATTTCTGCCACCTTCAGTTGCGTGACAAGTATACTCCTCGCTCTTTCCACCTCAACCGCCTCACTCTTCCTTCCCCTTCTCGTGCTCACCTTCAATCCACCCGTGCTTCTGCTTTCTTCTTTGTTGGTCCCGCCCTCTGGAATTCCCTCCCTTCTTCCCTTCGTTTAGAACCTCACCATACCACCTTTAAACACAATCTGAAAACTCACCTTTTCTCCCTGGCTTTCGATGTGCCCTCCCCTTTTGTGTAATTCCCATTTTCCTTGCCCCTTGCCTACCCTCTTGTTTCTTTCCCCATCCCTTCTTGTTTCTCTTGTCTACACTATCTTTTAAAAAGGAATTGTAACTTTCTTTTCCTTTTCCATGGCTTCGGCCTTTTTTTTTTAACCTTGCTTTTAATTGTACACCGCTTTGATTATTGGAGAAAGGCGGTTTTATCAAAAAACAATAAACATAAACATAAACATAAACGATGGAGTATTGGGCTACAAAAAAACCTGAAAAAGAAAAACAGAGTGACAGAGATGAAAAATATAGCAGAATAGTGGCGAGATGTTAAACAACAGAGTGACATAAGTGTGTTAGCTAAGTGGCATTGAGTCTTGGTGTGGCTGCCACAGTCTTGGTTCTTTTTTGTCACACCTCGTAAACCTGCATATCAGTATCTTTCTCTCAGCATGGACCTTTGTTTGGAGAAGGACCACCTGACAACTGTTACCTGATTCACTTAAGATGTCACACAGTATTTGAGTCTAGCCAATCCTCGTTCTATAGAGGGATGCAAGCACTTTTTGGAGAGCATTCTGACATACTTTTCAGCAGCTACACTTTCCACTTTGCTCTCAGCATTCCTGCAGGCCTGCTTTCTCTGCCATTTTCTGCACTTCTTATGCTTTTCTTCCTAGTCTGTCTCCTTCTAAAAGATGGTGTGCAAGGACAAGGACTAACCTCAGGAAGAAGTAAATCTCTCCCACAGACCTGAAGCTCTGTGCTATCACACTGCTTGGCCAGATGTCGGCAGCATGTGTTGGACCACTGCCATCCTTTGGACTTTGTGCCTTTCTGGAGATGACTTCTCAGACGCAGCTATAATCATCCTTCTGGCAAAGCTAAGGTACTGGTCTTAATTCTCCTGGGGGTGGGCCTAGCCAGACAGCCAGTTTTCTGTATGTCTGAGTGCAGAGCAAGTCAGTTACTTTGGTTAATAAAGCAGTGATTTATGATCTTGGTGTAATTGCAATCATAGGGCTACATAACTTGTTACCTCATAAGTCTAATTTCTTCTATATTTGCATTATTTTTCTATCAGCAATAAAGTCTAATTTATATATAAATACAGGGTTGGTTCCTTTTATTTCACATGGTTCATTTGCCAGTAGACCCAGAGAATCTTGGAAAAAGAGGGAAGCAGTGACACCCCTAGAATTATCAAGCAATAAATATTTCTTATATTCTTTCTACTGACAATAATCCCCACAGTGGGAGGATAAATAGGGAGAGAAGCAAGGAGAAGATATCAACAGTTCTGACTGGAGTGAACTGAAGAGTGGAAACATGTAGTGTATTCAGCAAGGAAGGGCCAAATTGCACTCAGTTATTAGAGAAGGAAACAACAGGTTACATGTGTATACAGAAGAAGAGCAAGGAGTCCATAATGAGGAAAAGGGGAGAATTTGAGCATTATCCGTAGAAATGGAGAAAGAGGGCAGGTGTGTTAGGGTGAAAGATGATATGATCTGTTTTGGCTATGTTTACCAGAAAATCACATGGAGACATCCAGCCAGCTATGTCAGATAAACTGACAGAGATATAAGTCTGGTTTCCTGGACCACATACAGAATCTGAGAAGTTAGTCTGAGAGCAAGCAGCCTAATGATGATATAGAAAACCATGGAAGGAAATGAGTGAACGAAGAGACCGGGTATGAAAAGGGGAAAAGGAGGGGTTCCATAGCATTGGACAATGTGTTGGTGTCACCTGGGTTTCGTGTGCACCTCTTGCATTGTATCTATATAATATGTAGCCATGACATGGCATGTACATCCACATGTGCAGAACATGTACTGATATTGTTTTTCTGTATGCAGTGTGATGGCAGCAGAACACCCAAGACTAGCAGGAAGGCCTCAAGGTGCATCTCAGGACAAACCTGCAATAACTGCAGGCAGCACACAGCAGGAGGCCAGCTCCAGCTCCAGCCCCACCAATACCATCACCACATCCTCCACATCTGAGAGCTCAGGGCATGGGCATGAAGGGGGGATCGGAGGACAGTGAGGTGGAAGACAGCGAGGAGGAAGACATGGGAGGAGGTGGAAGGAGAGGAGGAAGAAGATGAGGGGATGAGGGGATGAGGAAAAGGAGGACAAAGACATCGAAGAGGAGGAGGAGGATTGAGAAGAAGAGTTGGAGGAAAGTGATAAGGAAGAGGAGGAGGAAGACAAGGAGGAGGAGCAGGAGGATAAGCAGACAAGGATGATGTAAGGGAGCTGCACGGCAGCATGGGCAAGGGGCTGGCAGGTGCTGTAGTGGTGGTGAGGGAGGGCCAACCTGTTGGCCCTGTGGCTGTGATGCTAACTGCCTTTGTTCTCAAGGTAGAAGCAGACTGTTGGCACAGGATGGCTGCCATTACACTGTCCTGCCCCCTCCAGGGCCTGGCACTCAACACCAATGTCAGTGTCCATGGACACACAGAGAGCAGTCCGTGTGGGGTTGCCGAACATGCCACCACCACCACAGCCCCCTTTATCTGCCACCTATGCAGCACTATCCCCCCCTTAACTCTACAGTATGTCACCTCAGGAGCTGATGCCATCATTGGCAGCTGTAGTGCATGAGCCCTGGCTCCTGAGGGAGGCAGTGATAGGTTGAGGGGAAAAGGTGACGGGAAGTGGGGGTGAGGGTAATAGGTGGGGGCATGTGTGTATATTTTTACCCTATCATATTTGTCTGTATATGTGTTTGACTGTACTAGATCCCCATGCTTTCCTTTTCTTTGAAACAATAAAGTTTATATAACTCCATTCATCCATGCTCAGTCTGACTCTATTGTGTAGGCAGTGGTGGCTGCCCTTTTGAAGGCTGTATGGTGTAATTTACAGGTGAGCTCTGCTTAGGGAGGCACCCAGGGCATGGGGGACTGTTGTCCAGGCCAACATGTCTGTGGGGGGTCTGCAAAGGTCATCCCAGCAGGCCCCCCTCTCCTACCTATGTTTGCACCAGCAAGCTGGCACAACTATTTAGATGGATGATAGGTCTGACCTGGTCCACTCCAAGAGGTGGTTGGAGGGGTTCATCCCAGCAGACAGGCTGACATTTCATGGCCCATCCAAAATGGAGACTATCACATATCACGCCCAAGATGGCCAACTGTATGCAAGAGCCCTCAAGATGCACCTATGAAAAATCGGCATCCACCCAATGTGTGAACCCTGACAGCATGCAATGCCTGGTGCAACGCTGCATCCCCTTAGATAGCCTAGTGTACTTGGGCACATGTACAGTAGGAGCACAGCCCGTTACATGGAGTCTCCCCCACATCTCCCTGTTTTGTTACCTGTTTCCACTATGCCCTGTCTGTGGCTGTCCAGCCATGTAATTACACCCCTTCTCTGGTATCCAAGGTCTCACTACCAGCTGCATGTGCTGTTACCTCAGCCAGGTAATGTCCTGCCTTCCAATACAAGGGTTGTAGGTTCAAGACTGATCCTTGGAAAGTGTCATATGATGAACCTCTTTTGCCAGTCTCCCCTAGTGTTTGGTTGCATGGGCCATGTACCTTCCTAAGTCCTTGGTTTCCCACAGGTGTCAGTGACAGTACAGGCTAACAATATATTGGCAGTACATGGGGAACAGCATGGCTCCCCTTTACAACACTGGCACAGATGCAACGAGGGACCATTGCCAGGTATGGCATCCACTTGCACAAAGATCAGTGATGGTGGCAGTATGAAGGTGGTACCGTTGAAATACCCCCTCAGCGGTCAGCTGCAGGTATCTGATTCTTGGTTGGTACACCGAGGGTTTCCGGTAACGTCTCCTCCCTGCCTAGCCGACACCCAGGCTGCAGTTGTTGCTGGAGCTCTTGCCTTGCCTATCTGTGGTGTCTTTACCTCAGTTGTTCTCTGGGTAGCAACCATATCACTTGGTGTTTGCAGTCTCTTACCTGTTTCACTGTGGCATCAGCGGCAGAAGCCCACATAGTGAAGAAATCAGAGTTTCAGAGCAACCGTCACTAAACCAGATAATACCCTGGCCTAGAGCTGCACAGTTTTCACCCTTTTATCTGTCTATATGCTGTCACTGAATATCGGTGATGCATGTATTTATGGAGGCCTCGCCCATTCTCCTACCTGTTATGTCCCCGCAGATACATGGTTACTTCGTGACATACAGCGTCGATATTCATGCATGTGTGCATTGCTCAAAATTTGTTTTACCCTCGTTTGGCCCTCTTGAACAGTTGTGGGCCTGTTTTACCCACCTAACATTTGAAATATTGAGCCCTATGCTCCTGAATTTAGGCCCACCATTCATTTGATTAGGTTTATGAGCCTAATTTAAGTGTCTAGTGCTGAAAATAAGTACTAAGCTCCTAATTTATTTTCCCTACCCTAAATCTGCCCCCATTGCCACCAATTTCTTATACTCCTAAATTTAGGAGTTTAGAGACTTTTAAGAAAATATTTAGACATTCATCCCTAGTAAATTTTCAGAGGCCAATTTAGGAGCATAACTCAAATTTAGGAGCATAAATCCTTTAAGTATCGTCCTTGTGTTGATTGGCAGGGCCGGCCCGTCCATTGAGCAAGAATGTTTTTTGCACAGGGCCCCGCGTTTCAGGGGGCCCCACGCAAAGAACATTCTGCTTGCAAAGTAAATAAAAAAAAAAAAAAAGCTGTCTGCTGCTGCTGCCACTGCCGCCGCGGTGGCAACGGCAGAATCGCATATCCCGCGGGCCCCCCCCCCCGATAGAGCCTACCCTCCCTGCATCAGCTCCGTCAGCTTTCAGAGCTCGAAGGGAGACTAGTTTCCCTTCTGTGGCTCTGTTAAGCCCGCAGGGGCTGATGGGACTTTCCCATCAGCCCCCGCGGGCTTAACAGAGCCGCGAGGGAGAAACTCTCCTTTCGCACTCTGAAAGCCGACGGAGTTGATGCAGGGAGGGCAGGCTCTGTCGGGGGGGGGGGGGGCGCGGGATATGCGATTCTGCCGTTGCCGCCGTGGTGGTGGCAGCGGCAGCAGACAGCTTTTTTTAAATTTTAAATTTTCCCTGGGCTGTTGGGGTGGGAGATAGGACTGGAAATGGGCTAATGGGGTTAGGACTGGAAGAGGGCTGATAGGGGGTTAGGACTGGTGCTATGGGGAGCTAAGTCTGGAAATGGGGTGATGGGGGTTAGGACTGGAAGTGAGCTGATGGGGATTTAGGACTAGTAATGGGCTATGGGGGGGCTTAAACTGAAAATTGGGGGGGGGGGTTAGGACGGGAAATGGGCTGATGGGGTTAGGACTGGGAGTGGGCTGATGGGGGGTTAGGACTGGTAATGGGCTATGGGGGGGCTTAAACTGAAAATTGGGTGATGGGGGGTTAGGACTGGAAATGGGCTGATGGGATTAGGACTGAGAGTGGGCTGATGGGGACTTAGGACTGGTAATAGGCTATGGGGGGGCTAGGACTGGTAATGGGTTGGGGGGTTCCTAGGAATGGAAATAGACTGAGGGGAAGGGGGGGGCTTGAATTGCAAATAGCTGATGGGGAGGGGGGCTTGGAATGGAAATGGGTTGTGAGGGGAGGAAGCTAGGACAGGAAATGGGCTGATGAAGGTGGCTAGGATAGGACTGGGAATTGGGTGTTGGGGGGAGCTAAGATTGGAAATGGGCTATGGTGGGGGCTTGGATTGAAATAGACTTATGGAGGGGCTAGAACTGGAAGTAGGTTCATGGGGGGCTTGGATTGGACATGGGCTGAGTGGAGGGGAGCTAGGATTTGACATGGGCTGATGGTGGGGCTAGGAAAGGACTAGAAATGGGCTGATGGGAGGCTGATATTGGAAATGAGCTGATGGAAGGACTTGGATAGGACTGGAAATGGATGGGGGAGCTAGGACTGGAAATGGGCTGATTGGGGGGGGGGCTAGAACTGGAAATGGGCTGATGCGGGGACTAGAAGGGAGTGGATACTGGGTGGGGCTGGAACTAGAAGAGAGCTGATGTTGGGGGAGATTAGAATGGGATGGAGCTGGGAGAGTGAAATGGAGAAGGGAAAAATATTTTGTGTGGGACGGAAGAAAAATCTACAATTGGCTGGGTATTGGGAGAGTAAGTGGGGATTGAGGATGGAGGGGTAAAATTTGAGTGGATGAAATAGGAATGAGGAAAGAGCAAAAGGAGAAAGATTAGTATGTTAAAGCAGATGTAGAATGAGAATGGAAAAAAATTAGAAGAGAGAAGAAAGGACAAATGGACAGCAGACGATGGAGAGTTAGCAGAAGACACAAAGAAACAAGAGGAAAGTGGCTGGAGCAATTGCAACTGAAAAAAAATGCACAAAAGGTAGAAATATATCTCTTTATTTTGAATTTATTAACTGGAATATGTCAGCTCTGGGGTTCAAATCCCACTAGAGGACAGCAACCTTGGGCCGGAAGGACTGGGGTTTCTAGTCCCACAGATGCTCCTTGTGGTCTTGGGCAAGCCACTTAACCCTCCATTGCCCATGTTCCCTGTAAGTATTAGTGTATGTGTCTCATATCCCTGCGTGTTAAATGTATCCCCGAATTGTGCTGTGACCGCTTTGATTGAAGGATAAGGCGGTATACAAAACTGTCTAAATAAATAAATAAAAATAAATATGTCAGGAAAATTGTACCCGTCTTATTCAATATGTTCCAATAGTGACGTTCCCTCTGCCATGGTCATGTATTATATACCATTTGAAAGGAATATTTAGGCAGAAGTTTGGATCCCGAAAGTGTTGGGCTTGGCCTGGAAAGGGTTAAGTATTGGGCTGTGAGGAAGTTTAGTTGTACTTTAATAGTGCTGCCAGCAAACACACCCTCACAGTGGCGTAACCTAAGGTGCCACATAAGGCACCCTAGAAGGCACTCCATAGGGCACATTATAAAGTTCGCTGTCTGCCAAGGCACCCTATAATGTCCCCTATAGGACACCATATAAGGCACCTTATAAGGCACCTTATAAGGCACTTTATAGGGCGCCGTATAAAGCGCCCTATAGGGCGCCTTATGAGCCACCCTAAGGGGACAGTACCCTGAGGGTGGTCCTGCTGGCAGAACTAATATGCAATAAAAATAGACAATGCCTAAGACAGCCCTATTGATGAACCCCACTGTGGGTTTTGAACCCATGACCTCGGGCTCCATGGCCAGTGAAGTAACCAGTGGGCTACAGCTGCTGGCTACTGAAGGACTGCACGGCACCTCACCCACATTCTGCTGTGGTTACCAGGATAGTGTCAACCCATCCATACCCAGGATGAACAGCACATGTAAATCAGCAGTCTACAGATGATCACAAGATGGGGTATGCACCCCTCAGCACCTCAGCCTGGTAGGGGGTGCCGACGGTGTGTGTTAGTGGCACAGAGTAGCTACAGACCGTCACAGTATGCGGGGCCTGTGCTCATCCTGAGGGAGAGGTATGGTGCCCAGCATCATTCGCACAGCACCTGGCTGTGCTGAGAAAGGCTATGCTGCAGGTCCCCATCAGTGCCAATGTGTGATAGGTAGACCTTGCAAACACCCCTAGGATATGCCTGTGTTCATCTGTATGTCACATATAGCCCTTGTGGACTATGATGCACCCGGAAAAGTGCATACCCTGTGTGGGTGCCATGGTCACATGATGTAAGCGAAGGGGGGTGTTGGGACCCACAGGGAGATTACCTACCACCACCCAACGCACCCTCTGGGGCTCAGGGTGGGGGAGAGAATCTCCCGCCAACAGATACACTTTCTACCCCCCTGCAATGGTGGCAGTAGAGGGGACCATCACCCCAATCCTGCTAGGGATCAAACACCCCACAGGGCAGGCAATGCAGAGCAGTACACATCCATAATGCAATAGCAGACAGACTGCAGGTCTGGAAATGCTCAGCTGCCCCCCACCATTATCTGACATTCTCCAGCAGCAAGCCTACAGCCACTGCACCCTGCAAGGTGTTCCAGCAAGACACATACTAGCTGCAGACAGTCCACCAGCTAATCCATAGTGCATGGTCCTGGAGAAAATGCATGTATCCAGAAAGGAGTATCAGCATACACACCAAGCAGATAGGTCAGTGATTGGGCCCCAAAAGAAAAACCATAAATATCGCATGAACGAAATGCTATATACCACTATGGGGGAACCTAGCCATGCCATGGTCACTGCTCAGTCAGGGTGAGAGTGACCTCCCAGCAGGACATGCTATGGCCACCCTGTCCGTGCAGGTGGTACCAGGCACTACAATGTCCGAGCCATTGCCCTATGCCCTGTGCAGATGCGGCCAGGCCAGGCCACCCTATCCAGGCTATTCCCACAGTACCTTGCTCCTCATTATGAACATTGGCAGGCCAATACTGGAAACAGTGCTAGCAGTGTGGGCTGTGGAGGGTGTTGGCAGCCACCACACACTGGATAAACAGACACACACTCCCCACACCTATGCCAGCATTGTGCAACTATAGAGGTGTTGGGCAGCCCAGGCCACCACACCAGTCCTGGGCACAGTGCAGGCATGGCTATGGTACACAATACTGTAGGAGTCACTCCCCAGATTGGTAAACACTGTCAGACACAAGACCTGTAGCACACTCTACAGACATCAGAAAGGTTGCTATGATGCAGCTCACTCAGGAAATTGTACTTAACCTAGGACAGAGCTACTCAATTCCAGTCCTGGTGGCCCGCAACCCTGCAGGTTTTTGGGATATCCCTAATGATATGCATGAGATATATATGCATTAGAGATAGCCTGCCAACCTGACTGGTGTTTGGCCCTCCAGGGCTGGATTTGGAGACCCCTGCCTTACACCTCTGTCATTTAAGATTGTAAGTGGGCAAGGTGCAGATGTCCAAGACATCAAAAAGGTTAGAATTTGTCACATTCCTCCTTGCTTCTCACCACCACCAAAATATTGTCTATTAGACAACTTTTTGGTGGTGGTGAGAAGCAAGGAGGAATGTGACACATTCTATCTACCCTTTTGATGTCTAGAACATCTGTACCTTGCCCACTCACAATCTTAAATGACAGAGGTGTAAGGCAGGAGTCTCCAAATCCAGCCCTGGAGGGCCACAAACCAGTCAGGTTGGCAGGCTATCTCTAATGCATATATATCTCATGCATATCATTAGGGATATCCCAAAAACCTGCAGGGTTGCGGGCCACCAGGACTGGAATTGAGTAGCTCTGACCTAGGAATTGCTATCTGCCATTAATCATAGCAACCTTTGATAGATGTGTACCATATTCCCAGGTTTAGGGTGGCATTACTAAGGTATGCAAGTGCTAGTATTGGGAGATGCACGCAGAGCCCAAAGTCCTGCCTCTCCAGGAGGCTTTGGATAATGGGGCCTGTGGGTGTGGGTGTGGGTGTGTCTGCCCCTGTTGGCTGCTGCTTTACAGCAGAGGTTCCCAACTCCAGTCCTGCGGTGCCAAACACTGTTCGGGTTTTCATGCTGTCCCTCATGAATATGCATGAGATACATCTGCATACCATGGGGGTGGCGCATAGAAATGCAGCACAGGCATATTTATCAGAAGTAGCATGGAACCTGAATGGTGTTTGGCCCTCCAGGACTGCATTTGGAAGGCTCTGCTCTAGGCAATGTGCATGTTTATGGTGTCTGTGCTCTGTAGGGTAAAATGTAGGTGTTTTGGGCATGTTTACGTCATCTGCAAGAAAGATTCTGTCTGTATTAGCACCTTATAGTAGTGGGTAAAATATGAGGACTGGGTTGGCAGAAACCACAGCTGGGACTTGAACCTGTGACCTTCTGCTTCTGAATATACTGGTTTTGTGCACTGCACCACCATGTTATCACAGAGATGGTGCATTCCCTGGTGATACCATGACTGTTGGTCAGACAGGGCCTGTCTGTTGCAGTGCATGGCACCCACCTACACAGGGCTAGGCCACGGTCTGCTCTGGGCAGCTGCCACTGCCCCCTCCACCACCAGTATCCCTCAGCCACCATGCTGACATGCCCTTCTGCTGGTGGAGCTGGTGGTGCGCAGTCTCAGGCCATCCAGTCTGCAGGTAGGTGGCTGCCTATGGTGTGGGTTCTGGGGTAGGGGTGCCTGCATAGACGTCCACACTCCCCCCAGCCCCGCCTGCCAATGTTCCGTGCCCTTGGGGGTAGCTGTTGGGTACTATCCCCTGTGACACTTTGGGAAACACACTCATGCCCATGTTGGGCCTTCAGCAGTTGCTGTCTGGCTGCTCCGCTGTTTCAGCATTCGTATGGGCCACCTAGGCATCATCCTAGTCTGCACTGTGGCCCAGCTCCACCACAGCATGTGCCGCCTGCGGCCCTCTGTATCCCCTTCTCCGGCATCTGTCCAGTTGCCATTCCGTTATGCCCGCCCTGATTTTGTGGGACATGTGCACACCATAGGAACCCTGTCTGATGGTGGGGAAAACCCTGAGCAGCGCTATTTCACTGTGGGCTCATTCACCCTGTATGGGGACGGCATATAGACCCTTCCACGATTTATATCTGTTCTATGGAGCTTACTCAGAGGGGGGGGAGGGGTTGATGTTTCTCATTGATACCACTATTGGCCAGCTTGGTTATTGTTTTTTTCCAGTTTGTTGGGGTCATTTTCAGTGTTTCTGTGCCCTTTTGTTCTGTGCACATGTATCACACCTATCACTGTTTTTTGGTTTCCCTGCCTGGGCTGTACATTGCTGACACTGAAATGGTTTCTCTCCCCTGTAATGTGCATTTAACGGCAGGTTTTCATTCGCGTTGGAATTCAGCTCTGAAAATCAGCGCGTTAGTGTGAGGGGAGCCTCTCCCCGCCCACTCTCTGCCCACTGACCCCTTCTCTCCGCCCTCTCTCCACCTTCTGCGCTGTTTTACCGCGCCGTGGAGCATTACGATCGTTAGCGCATTATAACGCGCGTTATGTAACGTTAATGATCGTTAGCGCATCATAACATGAGTTATGACACGCTAACGATCGTTAACATTACATAACACGCGTTATTCACGATTACCGCAGTTTAGTAAACATACCCCATAGTCTGTAAAGTATGATGTGCAGGCCTGCATATGCACTGGCATGGTGTGAGAGGACAATTGTGATGAGCTTGAGAGTGACTGGGAGATGGGTTATGTGTTCCACAAGTACACCAAAGTGAGTCACTCAATCAGGATTGGAGGTGGCTGAACACAGTTAGTGGTGGGGCATACAAACGAAGATTTGAAATTACTGACAAAATGTTGTTCTGTCATAGAAATGTGAAGTCTGACCATCACCTGCCCTGCATAGAGGACGATGTATTAGTGCACACATGCACCTAGGAGGTCATGCCAGTGCCATGGACACTATTTCTGGGGAAACATGGCCACTTACCCAGAGCATAGGATAGCATGTTTGGGACTTATTGGCTCAGAGCACAGGCTTCAATTTTCACCAGTGAAGGAGGGCTAGCTCCATTGAACTCTGGTCAGTAGTCATCCCATTTGGAATGTTGAAGAAGGGGGTGAGATATTTCTCCTAGCCCTCTTGGTGGTGTGTGGGTGTACTGGACTGTGACCTAAGGGCACTCAACAAGTTAGAAGTGTGGGTGGCTACTGTGGAATATCTCTACTCCACTAGAAGCACCAGTTGTTTCTGGGGTGGATGGCCCATATGCCTGTTTAATGGCTGTGCCTGGATAGCCTGTGCCCCTAAAGGTAGAAGGAGTAGAAGAAGAGAACTCCTGCCAGATGCTTCCCATATCTGTGAGGTCTCTGTGTTAGAACAGCTTAACTGTGCATCAATCCATGCTGCCCTCCTCACTCTTATGAGTAGGTCCACACTCCTCCCTAGCAAGGGCTCAGTGCAGGGATCGTCAGGAAATGTTCCAACCCCCTCCCTTACACTTGTACTTTAGCCTATATCTCTGCTCTGAGCAGCAGGGTGCACATATTACCCAGTCAGCCTTCCTCTATCCTTCACTGGCCACCTGTAGTATACTCTGTTGGTAAGGTTCAGGGCCATGCACTGTTGCTGTTCCACTGCTGGGGTATGGTGGATTGCATCTACCCATTGCATTGCTCTTGCTCCCTCTTAGAAATTATATGGCATGGGTTCCACTTAGGGGCGGATTTACCTTGAGTGAGGCCCTACGCCAACAAAAATTGTGGGCCCCCAGCAGGGGCGGCCCAAGGGGGGTGCGGGGCCTCATTTGCATAAGGGGCCTCATTTGCATAAATATTTGCATAATGTTACCATATACTAACTTTTAGTAAATGTGCCTCTTAATGAGTGTATGGATAAAGAAAGACTAAAAGATTTCTACATTACTATAATCCAGTGCCAACTGCCAGGCACATTAGGAACTACTACAAACACTGCCCATTTAGAACCCATAGTAAACCCGCCGTATCCTAACAGCACTACCAGGACTCACAAAGCACCATACTCTACCAATCAAAAGGCAACACTGCAAATATTAAACTAATACATTTCAGAGAACAACAATACATGACCTACTGGGGAAAGAGAACAAGTGGCAATGTCAAATAGGAATTATATAAACAGAACACCTCAGCTCAGTTACACATGCAGAACATAGACCATCACCAAACAAGTAATCACAATTTAGAAACAGGAAGACAATAATTAAACTGGGTATCCCAAAAGCCAAACTTGGAATGTACAACACTGTAGAAATAAAACTATACATTAATTTGCTCTTGTACTAAACAAAGCGCAGACGTTAATGATGCACATTTACCAGAGCTGACATATTCCAATTAATAAATTCAAAATAAAGAGATATTTTTCTACCTTTTGTGCATTTTTTTCAGCTGCAATTGCTCCAGCCACTTTCTTCTGGTTTCTTCGTGTCTTCTGCTAACTCTCCATCGTCTGCTGTCCATTTGTCCTTTCTTCTCTCTTCTAGATTTTTTTCCATTCTCTCTCTACATCTGCTTTAACATACTAATCTTTCTCCTTTTGCTCTTTCCTCATTCCTATTTCATCCACTCAAATTTTACCCCTCCATCCTCAATCCCCACTTACTCTCCCAATACCCGGCCAATTGTAGATTTTTTATCCCTCCCACACAAAATATTTTCCCTTCTCCATTTTACTCTTCCAGCCCCATCCCATTCTAATCCTCCCCCAACATCAGCTCCCTTCTAGTTCCAGCCTCACCCAGCATCCATTCCCTTCTAGTCCCTGCATCAGCCCATTTCCAGTCCTAGCCATCCATCAGCCCATTTCCAGTCCTAGCAACCCCCCAACCCAATACCAGTCCTAGCCCCCCATCAACCCACTTACAGTCCTTAACCCATCACCCCATTTTCAGTTTAAGCCCCCCCTATAACTCATTACCAGTCCTAACCCCCCATCAGCCCACTTCCAGTCCTAACCCCATCAACCCATTTCCAGTCAGCCCCCCATAGCCCATTGCCAGTCCTAACCCCCCATCAGCCCACAGCCCATTACCAGTCCTAACCCCATCATCCCACCTCCAGTTTTAACCCCCCAGCCCATTTCCAGTCCTAGCCCCCCATAGCCCATTACCAGACAACCCCCATCAGCCCACAGCCCATTACCAGTCTTAACCCCCCCCAAAGCCCATTACCAGTTCTAAAACCCCCCCAACAGCCCATTAACAGTCCTTACCCCATCATCCAACCTCCATTTTTAACCCCCCATCCCATTTCCATTCCTAGCCCCCCATAGCCCATTACCAGACATCCCCCATCAGCCCACAGCCCATTACCAGTCTTAACCCCCCCAAAGCCCATTGCCAGTTCTAAGCCCCCCCAACAGCCCACAGTCCATTACCAGTCCTAACCCCATCAGCCCACCTCTAGCCTTAAACCCCCCATCCCATCTCCACCAGCAGAACCCCACAAGCCCATTACCAGTCCTACCCCCCCCCATAGCCCATTACCAGCCCTACCCCCCCAGCCCATTTCCAGCCCCAGCCCCCCCAATAGCCCATTACCAGTCCTACCCCCAATAGCCCATTACCAGTCCTACCCCCCCATAGCCCATTACCAGCCCCAGCCCCCCCAATAGCCCATTACCAGTCACCCCCCCCCCCAAACCCCATTACCAGTCCTACCCCCCCCCCCCCCGTCGGCCTAAAGTAAAATTTAATTTAAAAAAAAAAACCTGATGGCTGCCGCCGCGGGGCCCCCTCTGCTGCCGCGGCAGCACCGACTGACCCGCGGGGGCCCCGTCTACAAGCTGAAGCCGTCGGGTCGGGTCGGGTCGGGTCGGTCGTTCCTCCCTCCCTCCCTCCCTCCGTGCGGGCTGCAGGCTGTGAGAGACGCGAAGAGAGAGCGTCTCCTCGCGTCTCTGTTAAGCCCGCAGGGGCTGATGGGAAATTTCCCATCAGCCCCTGCGGGCTTAACAGAGATGCGAGGAGACACTCTCCTTTCGCGTCTCTCACAGCCTGCAGCCCACACGGAGGGAGGGAGGGAGGAACGACCCGACCCGACGGCTTCAGCTTGTAGACGGGGCCCCCGCGGGTCAGTCGGTGCTGCCGCGGCAGCAGAGGGGGCCCCGCGGCGGCAGCCATCAGTTTTTTTTTTAAAATTGTATTTAAAAAAAATTTACTTGTTCTTTTTTTGTGGGCCCCTGCCGGCTGTGGGCCCTACGCCATGGCGTACATGGCGTATAGGTAAATCCGGCCCTGGTTCCACTGTGTTGGCAAACCCTTCTACTGAAACTATCCCCAGAGGTCCAATATGCAGTCTTTCTGTATCCCTCTTGTTCCATGGACTGTTGCAGCTACTTGAATGTGTCCTCTCATATCCTGCAGGCATCTTCAAGATGCTTTCAACCCTCCACACAGCACAGTACTCTGGCCCCAATAACATACACTTGTCTGGGGGGGGGGGGGGTGGAGACACAAATTTGTGTTAGCATGCGAGTGCAGAGGGCAAGTATACCTGAGTATAATAATATGAGCTAATACTGAAAAAGATGTGAGTTAAATCCAAACCCCTTTTTATAGAATGTGAGATATTTTGCTCAAAATAATCTGGTGTAATTTTCAAATTAATGGAAAAATTACAGCAACATTTTAATTAATGTCACCCCCCCTCTCCCCCCATGCATCTGGCACCTCCCCTCGTGGTGTGGCATGGATTCACAACCCCCCACTGTGCCCATGGAGGCAGCATGGCAAAATTACCCTAAAGATGGCTTGCCACCCTGTCTTAGATGGCTTACCACCCTGTCTTCATGAGCTGGCGGTTCTTCTTTCACAGTCGAAGTCTCACAATTCAGAAGACTTCGGCCAGGAGAGAAGAGCAGTCACGCTCATGCAGACAGTGTGACAAGTCAGTTTTGGGGTAGGTTTTCTGCACTGCCTCCATGGGCCATATGGGGGTGCGCTCGCTTCCCAACTGGCACCTGTGGCAAGCCGCATCCATCATACCGCTCTTAGTATGCCACTAGGGGGGGATGGTACCCTACTGGCGTACCAAGGGGTAGTTATGAAAATATTCCCAATATGGCATTACTGTTAAATAAAGGCAGTACAGTATTGCTAGATGAATTATGTAGTTTACTACTATTTTGTACATGTGGAAGACAATTCCACTGTGTGCATTCCCCACCTGTCTGGCTGGTCAGAATCAGGACATGCTCTGGTAGACCTGATTCTGATCCCATGGGGGATAAACATGCCCGTGGGATCAGAATCGGGTTTATCGGCCTGATGTGCAGGTTGTGCCCTGATTCTGGCCATCTAGACATCCAAGTAACTCCCTGGCTAGCCCAGCCTGACTCCTGCATGGAGTCACGGTGGCATGACGTCCTGTTGCCATGCCACACTGGCTCCATGCAGGAGCTCCAATCCCCAGCAGTGACGGCAAAGTCCTTTCACCACAGCCTGACCCCCGATGGGGCCACCGTGGCCTGGGTCAGGGTGCGGGGAACCCCCTGCACCCCCTCATCTGCCTTTCCGGCCCCAGATCCGTAGCTCCTCTCCATCTAGGGGGCTTGTTCCACCTACAAGGTAGATTAAAGCCCCCCTTAGAAATGACTGACCCCGGACATATAGGGCTGACCTTGGAATCAGCCCTGTACATCTGGGGTCTGGATCGGACGCCCAGACCAGCTAAATGCAGTTCTGAATAGATCCCATACTGTATAACAGTAATGAACCTCACTTCTAAGGCAGGGTTTGTGGAGAGTATGATTTCAGTTTCTCAAGTTTACTGCTACTGCTCACTGTAGCACTAGCATCATGCCAAAAGAGCTACAAAGGGAAATATTTCTATATTTTTCTGCAACACTTTCTTAGGGTACTGTATATCATGGCTAGCTCATATGCTGCACATAATTGTATAAACATTTACAAAATAAAATAGCATATTTCATTCAATATCAAGAATTTCATTAATATAATTTCAAATCAGCGTTTCCTACCAAGCATTTCAGATCATGCTGATTAGTGCATTAAAAACCAAGCCCACCCAAAAAAGCATCACTTTCTTATCTAAAGGAGCATCATTCCACATTTTAATGTAGGTAGTATACATTACTGCACTTATCATTTCTTTGTGCTAGCAGGCATATACAGCACTGTACATATACTTGTAAGAGACAGCCCCTGCTCAACAGAGCTATTTAGTCACTTACAAATCCCCTCTGAAAATTAAGAACAAATGATATGCAAAATTTGACAGATCAAATTCCATCAAGCCAACATCCTGTCTTTGCAATGGTCAATCTAGGTCACAAGAACCCAGAATGATCCCAAGGAGTGGATTAATTTCTTATGGCTCATACCCAGAGATGAATAGTCTCTCTCTCATATATTTTTTAATAATGGTTTATGGGCTTTTCACTTACACATTAAAATATTGAACATTTATTATACCACAGAAACATTTTATAGAAGACATTTTTCATACAAAAAGGATTTAGAGAAACTTAGAATGAATATTTTGTTGGATTAATCAACACGATTTCAGTCTAGGTTTTATTCCTCATATTCAACATCATTCTTAGATGTAACTGTTGCAAAAACTGCAGGTGGTTTCACAACACTGATATATCAGAAAGAAACAGACAGAAATAGGTTATTACATCATGAAAGCTTTCATCCTGAATCATTGTGTGATAATATTCCAACAGGATAACTTCTATAACGATGATTATGCAGTACAAAGGAGGAACTTAAACTTGCTCAAGGGAGAGGAAGAGGGTTATTTTAGAAGCATTCCCATATTTAAAAAGCAGCATTGGCATGTGTAGATTGGCATGCACACATAAATGCCATTTTTGAATAGGTTTCTTCCAGACTTTGGGGATGCTCGTCATATTTGTTTTCTCTGGGGGAAGTGATGGGGGCAGGGAGAGGGAATTGTTTGGGTGGGCCTACAATGCAGATGTGGATGCTCCATTTCATATAGGGAATCCGCATCTCATTGGCTAATTATTAATGTCAAACTAATAGTACTCCCTTGTATATTAATACTGAAGTTATTTTATTTTTTTAAGGGAAAAAAGACTTCAGAAACACCTCTCAGGATTTTGAACATCTTAAGCCTGCAGAGATCAAATTCAGCATTCAGCCTTTTATCAATCATTGGTCCAAAATCCTTTATTTTGCAAATATTTTTAACTTTTAAAAAAATATTTTGTGATTTGCAGTTCTCATTTTTTAAATTCTTCAAAGTTCAAAAACGTATCTTCCACTTGTCTTCAGTCTTCAGCACAAATATCCAAAAGAGGCCTTTATCTTTATCTTTATCTTTATTCGCATCACTTGATAAACCGCCCAGGCCGAAGCGTCAGGGTGGTGTATAAAACAAAATGGTAGGCTACTGAAAACAAAGTCGGAAAAGAACGCCAATTGATAATAGGACAGAGAGAGACAGTCAAATCAGGTAGAGGATAGAACAGGCCCAGAGAGGGACAAGAGGATGGGGGGAGGGAGGGGGAAAGGAAGGCGAAGGAGGACGTCTAGGAGGTATCATGGAGGGTGGGGGGCGCGACTGGGGGACAAGGCGCCATCAACAGGGGGAGTAAGGTCGAAGGCCTGGCAAAAGAGATGGGTTCTGAGGAGTGCCTTAAAACGGGGATAGGACAGTTCAAGACGAAGAGATAGGGGGAGTGAATTCCACAAGGCGGGACCTAAGAAGAAAAAGGCGGAGTGGCGGGTAAGTTCCAAATGGGCCTGGGCAGGAGGAGGAAGAAAGAGACGATTACCGTGGGCCGATCGAAGAAGACGTGGGGAGGGCTGAAGATGGATGATGTCGGCCAGGTACTGGGGAGTGTTAGTGTGGAGAGCCCTATGTGTGATGATGAGCAACTTAAAGACAAACCTGAACTTAACCGGAAGCCAGTGAAGTGTGAGAAGACAGGGAGACACGTGAGAACACGCAGGGGAAGAGGTGATGAGACGTGCAGCAGCATTCTGAACTAATTGAAGATGGTGGAGCTGGGAAGAGGGGAGGCCTGCATAGATAGCGTTACAGTAGTCTAAACCGGTAATCACTAAAGACAGGACGAGAGTGACAACAGACGATGGGGGAAGGAGTGACCGAACGGCCCTGATATGACGCAGATGGAAGAAGGAAATACGTATAACAGAGGAAATATCTTCACAAAAAGAGAGGGACGAGTCTAAGGTAATGCCCAGATTTGTTTTACCACCCATGGCTGCTTCAGGGGTATGAACCTCAACTACAAAGTAAAATCAGCATCCAAACCATTCCCTGGATATATATAAATGGATATGTTTGAATAGCCCAATCCCCACCAACTGTTCATTCACCAATCATGACTCTTAATCATAGCAAAAAAAAAACCCACCTCTGCTTCTATCCATTTGATTTGTCTCAGTTATCATTAGAAGCAAAGACCCACATCAGCTGCTGTTCATTTGGCTAGTCACAATTATAATTAATAACAAAAACTGCTATTCATGCGGAGCCCCAATTGTACCCAATTCTGCAACAGTGGGAGCTATACGTTCCTGCGGTTGCAGAATCAAAGAACTCAGATGGCTTGGCGTGCCCCTAATTCTGACATCCTTGGTCTTGCCCGGACATACCTCTCTATACTCCTGCTGGTGTGTCGGTGCCATGGCGTCCCATCGCCATGGCACCAGCACGTCCAGCAGGAGCTCCCAATGTCTGAATGGGAAAAGTACCATTTCCCCGCTGCCCGACCTTCGGCAGTGACAGCCAGGGTCAGGATCGAGTAGCAGGAAACCTACCGTGGTGGCACGATGACATCTGGGGGATTGCAGGCCTGATCTTCCCTGTACCTGGCACTTATTCCACCTTTGAGGTAGAATAAGCTGAGCGTCTAAGTGGCTGCCGACAGATGTACAGGGCCGTTGTCTGAATAGACCTTGTATGTTCGGGTGCGTTGGCCCATCCCCTCTTCGCCCCCTTTCTGCCTCTGTCCCACCCTTTCCTGCCCTGTCCAGCACTCCCCGCACAAACCCTCTATACATGCGAGGATTGCTGGGCTTAGAATAGTGTCCAGGGCCTCTTCGCGGGTTGCATGTCCAAATCCGACATACAACCCTGCTATTCACCCCTCTGAATCTACCCCGTATTCTTCTTAGGCATGGCCAGTCACAATTGTTTTTAACAGCAAAAAGTCATATGAGCCGCTGTCCATATGTTTACTATTGATGAATTTACTAAAACAATATAAATTGTCAATTTAAGAGTTTAATTGACCCAGTACTATCAATAAAAATGAAACTCCAACATGAGTCGTGCTCTCCTCTTCTAGCATCCATCGAAACAGAACAGCATTGGAAAAAAAGGAGGACACAAATGCTGCTACCTGAACCAATGTACCACCATCAGTGTTCCTTTTTTAAGAGACAGTCCAAGATCTAGCCTCCCAGAATTATGGTTTTATTTATTTATTTATAGCTTTTCTATACCGCGCTATTTGTTATCAGTGCGGTTTACGTACAACAACTTGACTACAGGGCAGGGGAAGTTCTGCTCTGTATTTACATAAAACAGGGAAAGTAACATGGAAATGTAACTGGGAGAACTATATACAATTATTTACAGCCAGGTGAAGTTACAGTGAGGTTATTTACAATGAGGCGATTCCATATGCTAGGTTTGATGTCAATATACATATTCAAGTTATTATCTTGAACAAATTTATAACTGCTTAAATTTTGTAGGATGACTTTCATGATTTAGTAAAAAATCTTACAAGTTTTCTAGATCTGTTTTAGCCAATGGATTGCATACACCAGGCAGTTTTTATGCTCATTAATTCATGATGATGTTAAAAAAATACATCCTACTAGAAACAGAAACGTGATGGCAGAAAAAGACCACATGGCCTATCTAGTCTGCCCTTCTATATCAACTACTACAATAGTCCACTTTTTTCCTTCAGAGATACTCTGTATTTGTCCCATGCTCTTTTGAATTCAGATACTGTCGTCATCTCAACGACCTCAACCGTGAGATTATTCCACATATCTACCACTCTTTCTGTAAAGAAAGATTTCCTCATATTACTCCAGAGTCTATCCCCTTTCACCCTCATCCTATGTCCCCTCATAGCAGAGTTTACTTTTAATGGAAAGAGGCTCTCCTCACGTGCATTTATGCCACAGAGGTATCTAATGTATACATATTAAGATCCTTAAGTTTGTCCTCATATGTTTTATAATGAAGACAACTGACCATTTTAGTAGCCACCCTCTGCACTGACTCCAACCTGTTTATATTCTTTTGAAGGTGTAGTCTCCAGAATTGCACACAATACTTCAAATGAGGTCGCATCAAGACTTATGCAGAGGCACTATCACTTCCTTTTTTCTGCTGGACATTCCTTTCCCTATACACCCAAGCATCCTTCTAGCTTTCACTGTCACCTTTTCTGCCCGTTTAGCTACTTTAAGATCGTCAGACACAATCACGCCCAGATCACTCTCTTTCATTGAGAGAAGTATTTCACCCCCTACAATGTACGGCTCCCTTATTTATTTATTTATTTAACAGGTTTTGTATACCACCTTATCTTATAATCAAAGCAGTTTACATGCTACACCAACATGATACATGGCAGTTATACATTAAATAGTTGTGTAGGGTAGGGGAAATGCGGGAGGTTCTTGGCAATAATTTATTTATAAAGAAGTATATATACAATATTTACAAGATAGTGTTGCGTTGAGGCAGCTGGAGGGGGGGGGTGGTCTACAGAGGGAGGGGGAGTTGAACATTAATTGATGGCTCCATTGTGTTCTGTGAAGAGGTGGGTTTCAAATTTTTTCCTGAAGTTTTTGGCATCAGAGGTGGCTCTCAGGTCATCTGGAAGGGTGTTCCAGAGAGTTAGTACTGCTAGTGACAGTGCTCTTGCAGATGTGGATTGGGCGGTTTCAGAGTAAATGCTAGGGGTCTGAATGGTGTTCTCTCTGTTACATTGTTGAGTCTTGTGCTTATGTTCATGTTGATAAGACTCTTGAGAATGTCAGGGAATATGTTGTGCTGGCTTTTGTATATATTAAGAACTGTTTTGAATTTGATCCTGGAGGCGATCGGAAGCCAATGCAGTTGGCTCAGGATGGGAGTGATTTGTTGGTGTTTTGATATCCGGTGATGATGCAGGGAGCAGTATTTTGCACCATCTGTAGAGGTCGAATTGTCTGTTGGGTAGTCCATGAAATAGTGTGTTGCAGTAATCCAGTATTGGTGTGATTACAGCTTGGCAGACGGTTCTAAAGTGGTCTTGATTAAGGAGTGGTTTGAATCTTCTTATGATGGCCATCTTGTGGTATACACTTCTGACATTCTTGTTAATGTGGGTTTGGAAGTTCAGGTTCCGGTCCAAAGTTACACCCAGGTACTTTACTTCGTTCTTAATGGGTATGGTTGCATTGAGTTTGGAGATGAATTGTGGGGAGAAAAGGAGTTGTTTCATGTGACAAAGAGTGCTTCTGTCTTTCTGTAGTTAATGTTGAGGTTTTTGTGAGAGAGTCATTCAGTCATGTCCCATAGGCAGGCAGTTATAACTGAGTAATCTGTTTTTTTGAGATTGATAGAGGTGTAAATCATCATGTCATCAGCGTACAATGCATATTGGATGTTGTGTTTCCTGATGATGTCACAGGTGGGTTGTATGTAGAGATTGAAAAGAAAGGCAGATAATGCCAAGCCTTGCGGAACTCCTTGGGGTGAGGGGAACAAGGAGGAGGTGGTTGCGCTGACCTTGACCTGTTGTTATCAATTGCTGAGGTATGAATTGAACCATTTGAGAGTGGTGTTGCGTAGTTCAATGTCATTGAGTCTTTGGAGGAGGGTGTGGTGGGAGACATTGTCGAACACTGCAGATATATTGACAAATATAAGGAGAAAGCCCATTTTTAGTTTGTCAATTCCCTTAACGAGGTTGTCAAAGAGCATTATGAGTATGGTCTTGACACTGTTGCTGGGTCAGAACCCATATTGATGTGGGTCTAGGGGGGCTAGAGAGTCTATATTGTCCTGAAGTTGCTGGTATACTGTTATCTCACGTATCTTGCTGAGGAATGGGAGGCTGGAGATTGGGTGGTACATTGCTGGGTCATTGCAGGATGGAGTGGGGAGTTTGGGAATAGGGCTTATGGTGGCAAATTTAAGTGATAGGGGCATGTATCCCTGTGTTAGTGAGGAGTGTATGATCTTGTGTATGAATCCACTGAGTTCTGTCTTTGCTTATTTTATCCATTGTATTGGGCAGGGGTCCGTGGGTGCAGTACAAGTGTTGAGGGCTGATATGGAGCCAGTGACTTGGTCAATGGAGGGTATGTAGAAATTGTCCCATGGGTATTTGGGGGGTTGTATGTTTGGGGGCAGGGACCATGTCTTGTAGGTTATCAGTATGGGGAGATATGAGTTTCCAGATTAGGTAGTCTGAAAAGGTCTGTTGGTGTATTATGGCATCTTCTGTATGGCTGGGGTCCTTTGTGATGGTGAGGGCTATATTGAAGAGGTCTCTAGGTTTGGTGGTTGATTTTAGGATGAGGTTAGTGTGGTATTCCTGTTTATGCCAGTTGATTAGGCTGTTGTAATCCTCCTGCTTCTCCTGGTATAGCTGTTGGGTAGTTTGTGTTTTGTTTCTTCTTCAGTTCCGTTCAATTCTCTTTGCTGCCCTTATTTCATTGGAGTATCATGGTGTGCTCATTTTCTTTGTCCCATGGGTCTGCTGAATTTTTTGTCTGGTGTCTTTGCTGCTGTAGAGATGGTGTTATTCCAGTGGTTAATGACAGAATCTAGGTTGGTTGAGTCGTAGTCTAGGGTAGGGATGATTTTCTGGAGGAAATTGTCCTTATCGAATGCTTTGAATCTTCATCCTGGGCGCTGTGGGTTCTCCAAAATAATTGGTCTAGGATGGGACATACTGAATCGTATGGAGTGATGGTCAGACCAGGGTATTGGAGTGACTTGGGGTGTTGTTATGCTGTTGCCTTGAAGGATTCAGTTTGGAATATATATCAGGTTAGGAGTGGAGCCTAGATGGTGGGTAGGTGTATTGTAGTGCGTCCACGGCTCTGAGGAAGGTGTCTGCCTCCTTGTTGGGTATTGAATTGAGATTGAAGTCTCTCATCACTATTTGCGGCTTGAAGGAGGAGTTTGTGGCATATACTGCTTATAGTGTAGTGGAGAGTTCATCTGCGGGGCCATTGAAAGCTCCATAAGTGAAGCAGATGGCAAGATGCTTGTTCTCTATGATGATTGTGTTGCAGTGCATTGTGCTTTGTGTCATGGTGTTTTTGAATCTGAGTTGGGTTCTGGCCAGGTTTAGTACCCTCCACTCCTCTGATGTGTTTGTGGGCAGCTGAATGCTGAGTAAGTATGTGTGAGGGAGTGTTATTTGGTTTAGGATGACCTGGTTGGCATTAGTTAGCCAGGTCTCTGTGATACTGAGGATGTCAGTTTGATAGAGGTGCAGATGGTCGAAAATAGTATTAGCTTTATTTCTAGCTGATCTGGCATTGAGGAGCTCTATATTGATAGCAATTTTTGGAGGGGGTAGGTGTGTGAGTTGTGTATTGCGATGCTTCCACTTGGGCCCAAGAGCTTACAAGCAGGAAACAGCCTTATGTTGTCCACTTTTTGAATAAAGCTTCCCTTGTTGTCACCAGAGGTATTCTGGGACTTGTAGTTAGTTTATTCTTTAAGGACAAATTGTAGTTGTGAGTCGGTGGTTCAAGGCAGCAAGAAAATTTATTTTGTGGGGATTTCCCGGGCATTTAAGCTCAATACACAAACAAGGCAAAAAGGATGCTTCTCCAACATAAAGGATAAATCAGGTAACAGAGAATGACGTAACAAAAACCTCTTTTCACTGTTCAGCTGTTCTTATTCCCACAAGCTTACACCGAGGACTGCCTCGTGTGGTCATTCAACAGAAATACAGATAAACTTGCAACAGCTGTGATTTTCTTTTCTCAAAGCAAACTTCTTCTAAGCACTGCTTCTTAGCTTCAGAAGGCAATTAAGCTTAGTAAAACACAGTATTAGCTTTCCTTAATTCTAAGCAGGTATTGCCCTTATTCTCTATATTGTTTCACAGTCTCTCAGCTCAGTTCAGTAATTCAGACTCTTCTTTTAAACACAATGAGCAATCCATTGGTACAGGTTCACACTCAGAGCTTGGCAAACAGGAATCTATTTGCATTCCTTCTATGGCAACAGGATATATGCTATCTTTATCAAAGTTACAAACTCTCCCAGACTCTCTCTCCTTTAGAAATTCCTGGAACTGATTCCACAGCAATTCAGCTTGTAAAGGCACAGTTGTATTAGGGGAGTGAGCTTTTCCCTCAGCAAACAACTCTCTCAGTGCTTCTAGCTTTAAAGACTCAGCTGTTCTGCTTTCATCAGGGCTATGACTTTTCCCATACGTAAAACTTTCCACCCACCTCTTAGCAGTAGACAGTGAGGGCTCTGCTTCCTGGACCTTAGCAATAGCAAACTGTTTCTCTGTTGATTTCTCAGCTCTGAAACTGCTGGCTTTACCTTGGGAATGGTTCCTCAGACAAGCGCTGATTTCTTTCTTCCTTGGATCCTCCAGGCTCTGAAATTCAGCCTCCTTATGTCCTTCTCCAGGCCCTCTTAGGTAGCTGCTTTCCTGGGAGTTTTCTTCTTTCTTTCTTTCTCCTCCAGCTATGTTCAGCCTTGCTCTCTCTGTTGTCCTTTGCCTTCCTCCTTCCCTCCACTTTCTGCTCTGCTCGTGGTTTTAAGAACCATTGGCTGCTAGGCACTCCCTGATCTCTGCACCTGTGTGACCAATCATCAGGCAAGCTTGTCTCCACCCCTGAGCTAGGGCGTGGCCTGACCTTAGCAGGGAGCTGGGTTTTTTCCTGATCTGGCTTGCAAGTCTTATGCACAAGTGAACTGTCATTCATTTCAAAGGGGAAACTAGGATTTTCTTCCACTTCCATGTCTTCCTGGGAGCTTTCATCACTACAGTATATGAGTGTTGGTCTTGATCTGTATGAGAGTGGGGTTCCTATTGTGTGTTAGACTGAACATAGTTTGCCAGAATTGTTGGGAGAGCAGTATGGGTGGTAGAGACCTCAGAATATTGGGTGTCGGAGTGGGGGCAGAGCATGCTTGGCATGAAAATAGGTTCAAGAGTAGCAGGTATGTACAGATATAGTGGGGGAAATTCATTTTCAAAGAAGGATGTTCGGTTGGATCCTGCTTACTCGGGACTGTCACATGGAGAGTCTAGTTACTAGTGGGTTATATTCGGTGCATCAGGGATGCTCTGGTGAATACTTTGGGGTGCTTAGCTTTTCCTAGAGGGCTGGGCAGTCCAGGCATTGGGATAATCCATAGGTTGGAGGTCTGTAGTCCAGTCTGTGTGCGGTAGATATGTGGCTTTATGTACGCTTCTCCCCTGAGATTCATGGTTGATATGAGGTCTATGCCTAAGGACTATGCCAAAGGGCCCTCTGGCGAAACTTTCAGGTGCATGACCACCAGGTGCAGGTGTGCCCCAGGCGAGCTGGTAGTTAAATGGAGGGGAAGGGAGCGCAAAGAGATGATGCAAGCTACAGTGGGGAAGAGCTTACCTTCCTGCCGCTTTCCACTGTCCCCCTCTACCTTTGTCTGTTTGGTGGTGCAGTCTCTGTGGAGCGGGAGTCCATCAGCTGAAAGTCTGGAGTGTCCAGTGGGTCCTGTATGAGTGTGTGGGTGCATGCAAGTGTGTCTTTAGAGCCTCGTCTGAGCTTGTAGCTAAATGGAAGGGAAGAGGGCACAGAGAGATGATGCAAGCTACAGCGTGGAGGAGCTTGCCTTCCCGCCACTTTCTGCTGTCCCCTTCTCCCTTTGTCTCTTTGGTGGTGCAGTCTTTCTGGAGTGGGAATCCATTGGCTGCAAATCCGGAGTGTCCAGTGGGTCCTGTATGAGTGTGTGGGTGCATGCAAGTGTGTCTTTAGAGCCTCGGGTGAGCTGGTAGATAAATGGAGGGAAGGGGGTGCAGAGAGATTTTGGCAAGCTACTGCAAGATAATGCAAATGGGGAGGAGGTTACCTTCCTTCCCCTTTCTGCTGTCCTCATCTCCCTTTGTTCGTTGGTGCTGCAGTCTCTGTGGAGTGGGAGTCTGCCGGCTGCAAGTCCGGAGTGTCCAGTGAGTCTTGTATGAGTGTGTGGGTGTGGGCAAGTGTGTCCCTTGGATTTTTGCAGCCCAACTGCATGACCCTACATTTTTTAGCATTAAATCTCAAATGCCTAATTCTAGACCATTCTTCAAACATAGCTAGATCCCTCCTCATATTATCTACTCCTTCCTTTGGTATCATCTGCAAAAAAGGCAAAACTTACCCAACATCACCTGTGTGGAACGGTGTCAAAGGCTTTACTGAAATCCAATCTAGGGTTCTCCCTCTGTCCAACTCCTTGGTCACCCAGTCAAAGAAATCAGTCAGATTTGTCTGACAAGACCTGCTTCTGGTGAATCCAAGCTGCCTCCAATCCTGTAATCCATTGGACTCCAGAAACCTCACTATTTTCTCTTTCAGCACCATTTCCAATAATTTACTCACCACAGAGGTTAAACTAACCGTCCTGTAGTTTTCAACCGCATCCTTACTTTTGCTTTTGTGTAAAGGGACCACATGTGCCTCTCTCCAGTCCACTGGCACCACTCCTGACTCCAAAGAGTCATTGAAAAGGTCAGTCAGTGGAGCTGCTAGAATGTCCCCAAGTTCCTTCAGCGTTCTTGGATGTATCCCAACCGGATCCATGGCTTTATCTACTTTTGAAAATCGTTTGGGATTCCCATTGCTTCTGTTCCTATTTATGAGTGTTTTCTGAGGTCCTGCTCCTGGACCTTCATCTGTACACACAGAACAGAAATACTTGTTAAGCATTTCTGCTTTATCCTCATCAGCTTCTACATATTCCTCCCCTTCACTCTTGAGTCTGAAAATACCACTTTTGCCCTTCCTCCTCTTACTAATATATATGAGGTTCTAAGGATCAGTTTGTATTGACACTCTTTCTCTGATGTTTCAAAGAAAAACCCACCTGGTCACAGGTGAAAATTTATCATTGTTCCAAATGGAGCAGTCATCAGTTTTGATCTCCTCCCCTGACATCCAGCAGAACATAATCAATGGCCATACAACTCAATGCAGAAACAGAATGCCACTGCTCGGCACAATGTGCCACCATCAGTGCTTCTTGTTTTCCAGTGTCAATTCAAGACTTATATTTGCAAATTTCTGCCTCAGATGCCTCTTGACTTTTCCTATATATATGTATCAGCTGACATGGGCAGTTTACTGCATGTACAGCATGGGAAGCATAGGTCTTCGATTGCCATTTGAAAAAGTAATGCTGGTGATGGCCCACTGGCTTAAATAACAGCATTGTGTTCCGACACATGCTAGAAGATGAAATTAAGATGAATGTTGGAGTTTCATTTTAATTAATAGGACTGGGTAGATTAAACTCTTAAATTGACAATTCATATTCTTATGAAGTTGATCACATCATTATAAATATATGAATAGCTGTTCATATGACATTTTGCTGTTAAACACATTTGTGATTGGTCATACTTAAGAAGAATATAAGAATAGCAGTTTTTAATGCTAAATGTAACTGTGACCAGCCAAATGAACAGCAGCTGATGTGGTTTTTTTCCATGAAATCTAATCTATATATGGATCTATGTTCATTCTCACTTGAATCTTATACTCCTGAGATATTATCATTTTGTATGAACTAAATTCAGCCAAGAATAAATATTATGTGCATGATAATCCGCTTGATCAATACCAAAGATTTTAAATTCTGTGTTTGCTTTTCAAAATCTTCTTCACTAACACCTGCCTTTACTTGATCCTCTAACTTCTTTATAGGCTCTTTCATTTGTTTCTCTGTTTGATTGATGGTTTCCACCAAGAGGAGAATCACATCTAATGCACATTTGTTCAATATCCCATTGCATTTCTGTAAAAATACCTCATCATGATTAAATAGTGTAGGCCCCTTCAAAACTCACAGCCCTCGGGGAATAATACCCGTTTTTATATATTGACTTAAAGTCAATCCATGCAATTGAGTTCTTCACTGCCTTCAAGCAGCTGTGTCCATAACTCTGACTCGGGTACCTGAATTGAATCCTCCAATAAAAGAACCAGTTGTAAAATATTCCTGATGTGGTCCTCTGTATAAACAAAAGTATCTGACCATTCTAGATCCAACCTCATGATGTCTTCACCATCCAAAAGAGGATCCAATAATAGGATTCCTGTCATGTACCATACAGTAAACAAAATCCTATGTCACACAGTCTTATATCAATTTTTTGTCAGACCTTACATATCACATCACTAGACAAGTATCAGCTAACATTTCACTTAGTTCATTTTACTTGCAATTTTTCCTAACAACAGTCTTTTAAAATCCTGTGTCACCTCCCATATTCAGGAAATCCAAATTTAAAGCCACAAGGTCAGATCAGTGTATGCTAATCCAACTCGTCACTAAATATTTCAAGGTACATTGCCCAGAAATTGTTCCTTATAATTTAGCATAATTTATTATAACAACAAGCACAAGTCATGATTAAATACTCAAACAAGAGTATCACCTTTAGTAGATCATTGTCTGCATAACATCGCGATATTGCACAGCTGAATTAGTGAGTTATAGACCACATTCCCATCAACTGGGAAGGTGGTGATAATGAAGCTATGTTAAAATTATAGTATAAGGAACAATTCTGGGTTGTTAACATGGGGCAGTGCTCCCTAAAGGACTCAGTGCAGAGTAGGAATGTTATACAATGATCTGACCTTGTGGCATTAAATCTGGGTTTTGTGAATATGGGAGGTGACACACATGATTTAAGAAGATGATGGAGCCATCTTGAGCTTATAGAGTCCACATGAGAAGTAAAGAGTAAATCACTCTGAAGAAATGGCATTAAGAAGATAAGTATACATTTGGTTTTCCCTGATACAGAACTGTTTAAGAAGTATGTAGTTCAAAACATGATGTTGTGTCAGAGGAGACATTGTATTTTTTGGCATTTGATGATGTGCAAGAGTTAAAAGTGATTGTTTTTAGGCAAAATAAAAAGTCAATATAGGTCCAACAACAAATTGATATAGGACTGTGTGTCAAAATATTTTGTTTACTGTATGGACTTTATAATGTAATTTGGAGCTGCCTCTTCTACCCTGCAGTTTGCTTAAAACCTGCAAAAGCCAGGGGCTTCTCAAGATGGTGACTGGGTAGGACACATTGGGCTCGATATTCAATTGGGATGGCTATGTGCCTCTACAGTGCATAGCTGTCGCCATGGCCATCTAACTCCAAATATTCAATGGTGGGGTCATATGCGGCCCTGACATTGAATATCCAAGGTCACCACATAGCCTCCAATGCCTCAGAAGCCAATGAGGTAACAGTGCTATTACATTGCTAGCTAGTTAGCTCCCATGGGCAAAACTAGGCCAGCTTTTGCAGCGCCTAGTTTTACCCACAGGTCACTAACCGGGTGCCATTGAATATTCCGTTCAGCAGCATTTGCACAGTTTACAGGTCTGTAAACCATGTAAATGTCTTTGAATATTGGGCACATTCTATCCTGATGCCAATTCCAGCTTAAATTTTCTTTCTTCGGGTTTAGAAATAGCTTCAATCGATGCTGAAATGTAAAGCCAAGATAAAGGGTGCCTCCCTGAAATCTGAGCTCTTGCATCGGGGTATAAAACTCTAACAACTTTACAAAGGCCCAGCTGATGGACATACCTGCTGCTGAGGGAGTATGGCCTAGGACAGGTTGAAAAATTGAAAATTTGGACAACCAGAATAGGAGTTTAAATTGGTGTGTTTTGAATTTTCCTGAAATTTCTTTCATGACTGAGAAACCTGTTCCCCAAGTTTCTTAAGGAGGTTTTTAATTACCCTGATTCTGAGCTATATCTGCTACAGAAAATGTACCATCTACCCTCTAGTTTCTCTACGGATATTCAGCAGCAGGTGGAAACTTCTCTTGTGGAGGTCTTGTCAGATAATTTGGACTTAGCAAATCTTACAGACATACTTGAGAAATCACAAGAAAAGGTGGAAGCCAGATCTACACTGGTCATACTGTATTTTTACATTTTTTTTCAGGATAAAGAGGTGCCACTGCAGCTGTATTTTAAGAAGTTGGATGTGGTCTTTCTTGGAGGGAAGATACATATTTTTCTAGAAGTTTCAATGTGGACACAGGAGAGAAGGAAGAAGTTTCTGAGCCTTTGCCCTGAGGTGGAGACATTAAGGGGTATGTTTACTAAAACCCCGTTAGGTGCGCGCCGCGCTATTGTGCGGGATGCCATATAAGGAGTGGGCGTTTCAGTCAGAAAAAAGCAAAACCGGGATTAATCATGCGCTAATGTGCGCTGCGCTCATGTGCGCCACGCACATTAGTGCATGAGAAACTTGCGCGGGAAGCATAAGTGGTGCGCTGATGTGCAAGCACAGGAACAGAGCCACAGTACAATGGTGAAGACACTGACTGATGATGCAGGGATCATGGGTTCAATCCCCCACTGTGCCGAATGAAGAAGGCTGGCTGAGGCATTGCCTGTTATGGGGAAGATTGCTTTAGGAAGCATTTTATTAATATTTTAATTACTTCTACTAGCAAACGCACTCTCAAAGCGTGTTAACATAAGGCGCCCCATAAGGCACATTTTAAAGTGCACTGTCCGCCAAGGCACCCTAGAATGTTGCTTATAGGGCGCTTTATAGGGTGCTGTTTGAGGTACCGCAAGGTCACAGCACTATTTTTGATGGCAGCACTGTGCAGTTTAAGGAATGAAAATCATAAGTAGGTGCGCTGACATGCAAGAAGGAGCAGCAGTGTAGCACAGTGGTTAAGACACTGACCAATAATGCAGGAGTCACAGGTTCAATCCCCCACTGTGCCTAATGAAGAAGGCTGGCTGAGACATTACCTGTTTTAGGTAATAATGCTGTAGGGTGCATTTTATTTTTATTTTAATTAGTGCTGCCAGCAAACACACCCTCAAAGTATTGTAACATAAGGTGCTGCATAAGGCGCCTCATAGGGTACCCCAGAGGGCACATTCTAAAGTGCACTGTCCGCCACAGCACCCTACAATGTTTCTGAAAGGGTGGCCTATAGGGCGCAATATAGGGTGCCCTATGAGGCACAGCAAGGTCATAGCACTGTGTTTGATGGCAGCACTGTGCATTTAAATGCATGGAAATCTGAAGTAGGTGCGCTGACATGCAAGGAGGAACAGCAGTGTAGCACAATTGTTAAGGCACTGACTGCTGATACAGGGGTCATGAGTTTACTCCCCAGTGTGCCTAATACGTAAGGCTGGCTGAGGCATCAGCTTTGCAACGTATGTATTGTTTCCTGCAGCATTTCATTTGTATTTTATTAATTGCTGCCAGCAAACACACCCTCACGTGCCGTAACTGAAGATGCCGCATAAGGCACCCTATAAGGCAATCCATAGGGCACATTATAAAGTGCACTGTCCACCATGGCACCCTAAAATGTCCCCTATAGGGCACCCTATAAGTCGCTCCACAGGATAACGTATAGTGCACCTTATATGGACGGTAACCATAAGGTGCCCTATAGGGCGCCCTATAAAGCGCCCTCTGAGGCACCTTATGGGTACAGTACGCAGAGAGTGTTTTTGCTGGCAGCAATAATGTACATTAAAGAGATAATGCTTCTGGGCAGCCCTATAAAATAACCCCACTGTGGGTTTGAACACATGACCTCTGGCTCCACAGGCAGTGAAATAACCAGTGGGCTACAGCTCTACAGCTGCTAGCAAACCCCTGGCTGGCTGTAGAGGGACTGCACGTCACCACACAGACAGTCTGCTGTGGTCACCAGGATAGGGTTAGGCCACCCGTATCCATGATGCACTGCACATGCAAATCAGCTGTCCAAAGATGAACACAAGATGGGGTATGCACCCCCACAGCACCTCGGCCTGGTAGGGGGTACTGACCGTGTGTATTACTGGCACAGAGTAGCTACACACCGTCACATTGTGCTCACCCTGAGTGTGCGGTGGCACGGCCAGCACCAGGTCCACAGCACCTTCCATGGCAGAAATAGGCCATGCTGTAGGTCCCCAGCAGTGCTAATGTGTGAGATAGGTTATTTCTGCAGAAACACCTTGGATATATCTGTATGTCTCAGTCAGGTGTAGCCCCTATGGACCTCTAGGAGGATTATGTACCACCACCCTCTTCCTCCAGGGCTGAGGGTGGCAAACATGGTCTCCCATCAACAGATGCACATTCTACCTCCCTGCAATGGTGGCAATAGAGGGGACCATCAACCCCGGTCCTGCTGGGGAACAGACACCCTACAGGGCAGTCAATGCAGCTCTGTACACATCCATAACGCAATAGCAGACAGACATTAGGCCTGGTTATGCTAAGCTGCACCCCACCACTATCTGATATTCTCCTGAAGCAAGCCTTCAGCCGCTGCACCCTGCAAGGCACTCCATCAAGACACATACCAGCTGCAAACAGTCTGCTAGCTAGTCCATAGTGCATGTTCCTGGTGGAAATGCGTGCACCCAGAACTGGGATGTCAGCATACACAACAAACAGATAAGTCAGTGACTGGGCTCCAAAAGAAAAACCATAAATATCACATGAAAAAAATACTATATAGCACTATGGGGGTGCCTAGCCATGCTGTGGTCACTGCACAGTCAGGGTGAGAGTGATCTCCCAGCAGGACATGCTGAGGCCACCCTGTCTGTGTAGGTGGTGGCCGGGCACTAAAATGTCCCAGCCAGTGCCCTATGCCCTGTGCAGATGCATCCTGGCCAGGCCACCCTGTCCGGGCTATACCCATGGTACCTTGCTCCTCATTATGCACATTGGCAGGCCAATACTGGCAACAGTGCTGGCAGTGTGGGCTGTGGAGGGTGTTTGCAGCCACCACAAACTGGATAGACAAACAGACACCCCCACACCTATGCCAGCATTCTGCTACTTTAGAGGAGTTTAGCAGCCCTGGCCACCACACCAGTCCTGGGCACAGTACAGGCATGGATATGGTACGCAATACTGTTGGGGGTCACTCCCCAGGGTGGTAAACACTGTCAGAGACCAGACCTGCAGCACACACCACAGACATCAAAAAGATTGTTATGATGGAGCTCAATGAGCAAACTGTGCTTAACGTAGGAATTGCTATCTGCCAGTAATCATAGGAAACGTTTGATAGCTGTGTACCGTATACCCTAGTGTAGGGTGGCATTGCTAAGGTATGCAAGTGCTAGTATTGGGAGATGCACGCAGGGCCCAATGTCCTGCCTCTCCAGGAGGCATTGGCTAATGGGGCCTGTGGGTGTGGGTATGGGTGTGTCTGCCCCTGTTGGCTGCTGCTTTGCGGCAGAGGTTCCCAACTCCAGTCCTGGTGTGCCAAACACTGTTCGGGTTTTCATGCTGTCCCTCATGAATATGCATGAGATACATCTGCATACCATGGGGGTGGTGCATAGATATGCAGCACAGGCATCTTTATTAGAGGCAGCATGGAACCTGAATGGTGTTTGGCCCTCCAGGACTGCATTTGGGAGACTCTACTCTAGGTAATGCACCTGTTTATGGTGTCTGTGCTCTGTAGGGTAAAATATAGGCGTATTAACCATGCGTATGTTCTCTGCAATAAAAGTTTGTCCTTACTATCACGGTTTAGTTGTGGGAAAAAATATGTGGACTGGATTGGCAGTAGCCCCAGCTGGGCTTTGAACCTGTGATCTTCTGTTCTTGCACACACTGTCTGTGTGCACTGCACCACCGTGTTGCCACAGATATGCTGCATTCCCTGGGGAGTCCATGACTGTACATCCGACAGGGCCTGTTTGTTGCAGTGCACGGCACCCACCTGGACAGGGCTAGGCCATGGTCTTCTGTGGCCACCAGCTGCTGCCACCTCCACCACCAGTACCGCTCCATCCTTAGATTGGAGACAGCATAAACCCTGAAGGTTTTGTGGCCCTCCAGGACTGCATTTGGGGAAATCTGCTCTAGGTAATGTGCATGTTTATGGTGTCTGTGCTCTGTAGGGTAAAATAGAGGTGTTTGAGCCATGCTTATGTTCTCTGCAATAAAATTTCTTATTTACTATCACTAGTTAGTTGTGGGTAAAATATGGGGACTGGATTGGCAGGAGCCCCAGCTGAGGCTTGAACCTGTGACCTTCTGGCTCCAAACATGCTGGTTGTGTGCACTGCACCACCATTTTGCCACAGAGACAGTGCATTCCCTGATGATACCATGACTGTTTGTCCGGCAGGGCCTGTCTGTTGCAGTGCATTGCACCCACCTACACAGGGCTAGGCCATGGTCTGCTCTGGGCAGCTGCCACTGCCCCCCTCCACCTCCAGTAACCCTGTGCTACCCTGCTGACATGCCCTTCTGCTGGTGGTGCTGGTGGTACGCAGTCTCAGGCCATCCTGTGTGCGAGTAGGCAGCTGCCTATGGTGCGGGTTCTGGGGTAGGGGTGCCTGCAAATTTGTCCGCACGTCCCCCAATCACCGCCTGCCAATGTTCTGTGCCCTTGGGGGTACCTGCTGGGTACTATCCCCTGTGACACTGTGATAAACACTCTCGTGCCCATGTTGGGCCCTCATCAGTTGCTCTCTGGCTGCTGTTCAGTTTCAGCATTACTAGGTGCCATCTAGGCATCTGCCTAGTCCACACTGTGCCCCAGCTGCACCACAGCATGTGCCGCCTGCAGCCCTCTGTATCCCCTTTCCCAGCATCTGTCCAATTGCCCATTCTGACCTGCCCGCCCTGCTGTTGTGGAAATGTGCATGCCATAGGTAACCTGTCCAATGGAGAGGGAAACCCTGATCATTGCTATTTCACTGTGGGGTCATTCACCTTGTATGCGGACGGAACGTAGACCATTCTAAAATTCATATTTATTTTTTGGGGCTTTCTTGGGAGTGTTTTTTGATGTTTCCCATTACTATCACTATTGCCCAGCTTGATTATAATTTTTTTAGATTTTGTTGGGGTCATTTTCAATGTTTATTTGCACTTTTGTACCGTGCACATGTATCACACTTATCACTGTTTAATAGGATTCCCTGGTTTTGCTGTACATTGCTGACAGAAATCTTTATCTTTATCTTTATTCGGTTTCTTGATAAACCATCTAAACCATAAGGCATCAAAGCGGTGTACAATAAATGGGCTGCAGGGAAGAAAGATAGAAAAGAACGCCATGGTATGACAGGAAAGAAAAGAAAAAGGAGAAGAGGAGAGAGAGTAAAAAGGGCAGAGCGACACAAATAGAAACTTACAACAAGAGAGAGGGGACTGAGGGGGGTAAACGAGGTAAAGGGTACTGAAGTGAAGGGTTCTATGAATGGTGATGAAATATTAGAGGATACTGGGAGCAGTAAGTATGAATGAGGGAGCCAATAGTATCAAAGAGAAACTGGAAGATCAAAAGCTTGTGCAAAGAGGTGTGTTTTAAGGAGGGACTTGAACTGTGGAAAAGAGGGCTCAGTACGGAGGGGGAGGGGGAGGGAATTCCACAGGGCAGGAGCAAGGAAGAAGAAAGCGGAGTGGCGAGTAAGTTCGAGGTGCGCTTGAGAAGGGGAAGGGAGAAAGAGACCGTTACCATGGGAGGAACGAAGAAGGCGAGGAACAGGCTGGTGAAAAATGAGATCGGAGAGATACTGAGGGATACCGGAGTGGAGGGTTTTATGAATGGTAATGAGGTATTTGAAGATAAAGCGGTATCGAATAGGGAGCCAATGGAGGGAAAGGAGACAAGGGGTGATGTGCTCACGGGGAGAGGAGAAAGTAACTAGGCGGGCGGCGGTATTTTGAATAAGTTGGAGACGGCGTATCTGTAAATGGTTTCTCTTCCCTTTAAATCAGCTCTACCGCGAGGTTTTCATTCGCGGTATTTTTTGGCTTGAATTTCAGCCCCACTCGTGTGCAGGGAGCCTCTCCCCTCCCACTCTCCACCCATTGACCCCTTCTCTCCACCCCTGGGGAGCCTTCCTCCGCCCTCCGGGAGCCTTTCCACGCCTCTATCGCACATCAGCGTGCCGCGCACATGAGCGGGCACTTTAGTGCGGCGCGCACCTGTGCGGGGCACAAAAACGCATCATTAGCGTGCGCTAAGGTACCTTAGCGCACGCTAATGTGCGCCGCGCACATGAGCGCGGTTTAGTAAACATACCCCTAAGAGTAACATTTCAGCTAAGATTTCTGTGTAAATGTGTTTTTGAGACATCTCGGTTACATTTCTTTTTGGATACTAAGCAGTTGAAGGACTGACCAGAAGATTTCTCTTTGAGTATTTACAACTTGGTTCTGTTCTAATTTCTTTTTGCCATTTTTCTAGTTTCCATCTTCCTATGGTGTGGATCCTTGGTTCCCTCCCCCACCCTCCTTTTCCTTGTCTTGTGGTCTACATGTGCCCATGAGCTAGTAATCTGTTTTTCTTCTTTGCTTTGCTATTTCATTTGTTTCTTTTTGTGAAATGGGCATTTATTATTCTTGTTTCAAAGGAAGTTCTTTGACATGACTTGAAATTGTAATAACTAGATAAATAATAATAATAATAATAATAAAATACCTACAGGAGACGAGTCCTGAGTCACCTTCAGGAGGTTGGAAATGTTTGATGTTTAGCTCCAAACCCCTGGACACTTTTAAAAGGCTCAAAAGGATTTGTACCAGATGTAATGAGATTGGTTAATTCTAAGTGGGGTGTTTACTAAATGGCGGCAGTGGACTCCATGCGATATCGGAGCCATGATCCCATTGAAATCAATGGGGCTGCGGCTCTGATATCGCACGGAGTCTGCTACCATCATTTAGTAAACACCACCCCTAAGTTATTAAATAGTGTTTACTGAGCTCTGTGATGCAATGTACTGTATTCAGAACAAAAGCAGACAAGAACATTCTCAAACCGAACCTTTTCTTTTACCATCTGAACAAGAAACAGCTCACAAAGTAAAAAGCAACACAGATATTTACCAAAGCAAATCTAATATAGAAATAGAATAATTAAATAACAATGTCTTCCAAAATAAATCAGCAATTAAGGTAAACTGGTATAATATGTAAATTAAAAGTCTGCACTTTTGGCTGACAACAGAAACTAAGGCAGTTTGTTTTTTAACTTAGCTAAAATGGTCAATTTGATAATTGAAACCCAATGATTTTTGAGAATATTGCACAAATAATATAAATTCTGTTTGGATCTGTTTACAAGTCCAGTCCATCCAAATCCTTGTTGCCTTTTCCAGCTAGGAAAGAATCTGGCTTTCTTTAGTTTAATTATCGTTAGATCTCATCATTTGGATAGCAGTTCAATTTGGTCTCTGGGAGTTGCAAAGCTCAACCTTTTCCCAAGGTTGAAATTGCAGGGTTATCAGGAAATGCAGACTCTTTTCCTTCTGAACTTTGATCCAGAGCTGGGACAGAATAAATCCTTCCTGTTTTTTTTTCCTTTTTTTTGTCCGAGTCCAGGGCTTGGAACTCTGGGGGAGAATTGAAGACCAAATCTAGGTTCTTCTCTTCCAAAGTTAAAAGCAGCCTCTTGATGCTTCTTAGCCAGAAGCTGGCCAGCAACAGATTGCCTGAATTCAAAAATATTAATAGATTTCAACCAATTACAGAAGGCTGTAGTATGATGCAAGAGCCAATGCCCCTGTTGCTGACTAAATAGTCAGTTCAGCCATGGGAGTAGTTTGCTTCATTTGGAAGGGCAAAGGGTGAGGGGACAAATTTGCATATTAATTTGAATATTTGCATATTCATTATGGTTATCTTAAAAAAACACTAGGTGGATAAAAGTCAGTAAAAATCAGGTGAGGGATGCACCAGCACTCTCAAGATACTGAAGGAGCAGAGATTCTCACAGTGGCTTTGTAAAAAAAAAAAAAAGGAAAGCAATATATTCCTGATTACATAATTAAAATGCAGCAAAAATGTAACTGTTTAATTGTTTATCGTGGCAATCTAAGATAAAAAAAAATACTGAGTCCTGAAACTGTACTCTGGATTGGCTTGGTATTAAATGTAAGTATATATTCTGCAAAAAGCAAAAGAGATGCATTTTACATACCAAGGGACATAAAGGAAAAGCGAACCACAGTACAGTCCCTAACAACAAAATAAATGATAACTAATTTTATTTTGTATTAGAAACTGCACTATGGTTCTCTTTTTCTTTTTTGAGCATCTATTTTGCGTCCAACAATACCCCTCTTCCAACAGTCGGTGCAGAGCAGAACTAGGACATTTCACTATAGAACCCAACATACAAGAAAAAAAATCTGATTCTGGTGTCATCTCATTAAAAACAACAATATAAGGCCTCTCCAGTACCAGGCACATTGTGAACTAACACAAAACCCTACAAAAGTCACTGAAGACCTACAGATTAAATCTACCATCCGATAATGACACTACCTTCTAAAACTAACACAATAAGGAGCCTACGCAGACAAGATCAGCACCATAAATATTGCAGTAGGCCTTAGCACATCCTTACACCTATTCCGAAAATTGAAAAAGCCAGATTACTACAGATCGTACATGGAGACTCCATGTTAACAGAACTCTTGTGGCCCCTTTTACTAACATTTAGGGGCAGGACCATACCTAGCCCTGTGCGAGCGGCGTGGCCGCATAGGGCACAAAGGCTTAAGGGGAGCCTGCTGCCACCACTTTTTCTTCTCTCAGCAGCAGCAGGCAACAGAAGACATCTAAAATGCGCCCCCTTAAGCCTTCTCACGGTGACTTGCACATTGGGCGTGCTTCTTCTCTCCTGCCACTGGGGGGGGGGGGGGAGGCGCGCCCCCAATGTGCAAGTCGCACAGGGCGCGATTCACACTCGGTGCGGCCCTACTTAGGGGTATGCTTATTAAGTAGCGGTAGCAGCTTCCATGCAATATCAGAACTCTGACCCCATTGAATTCAATGGGGCCTCAGATCTGATATTGCACAGAAGCCGCTACCGCTGCTTGGTAAACATACCCCTTAGCTTGAGCTATATGCTGCATGGCCCATTTTAATCCTATGGGCTGTGTGGCAGATAGTTTGAGCTAAGTATATTAGTAAAAGGGGCCCTTGGTCTGGGTCACACATGCAGAACACAGTATAGAATAAATGATCACAAATTCAAAGTAGAATATGCAGATAAAATGAAATTGAAACAAGCCAGGCTCTGCATGCAGTGCAACACGAAACAGGTATGCATTTCCTCTGTACATAAAATCCCACAACTGATATATTCTAGCCATTAAACTGAAAATAAAGTATTTCCCTTGTCATCTAGCTATTTTATTTTTCTAATTGCCTTGGTCCTGGGGTCCTGATTTCTGCATATTCTATCTTTTCATAACTGTCTTTTCCAAAGCCTGCATTCCACCTGCCATTTCTCTCCAATCCTGTCTTCTTCATTTGTTTTCCTTCATCCATCTTTGATACTGGTCTTTTCCTTTCAGCTTTCTTTTGTTTATTTTTCTTACTCTGTCCACTCAGATTTCACTCCTTTTCCTCCTTACTAGCTATCCTGAATCTCCATCCCACATTTTACTGCAGTTATCTATAGCTCTCCAATCCTCTCATTCTCTTCCTCTCTCCTCTTATTCTCCAGTTTTCCTAACTCACTTCTCCATTCAGCATATTCCCCATCACCCTCCCTGCCCAGCGTCTTTACCTCTCTCTCACCCTCATCCAATATCATTCCACTTTTTATCCCCCTTTCTCTCCCCCTTCCTACACAGCATCTTCCCCTCCTCCCTGCCTGCTCAGCACCTTCCTCCTCTTTTACCCCTCCCTGTCATCCCCTCCTTTCTCTCTCTCACATGCAGCATCATCCTCATCCCCACTCTCCTTATTCCCTCATGCCCAGCATTTTCCTTCTCTCTTTCCCTAGCCTCAGCATCTCTGTCTCCATGGCCTTTCCTTCCCACATCTTGCATCATCCTTCTGTCTCCCTATGTCTCTCCTCCATGTCAATCACCACCCCTCCATCACTCAGTGTCTCCCTATGTCTCTCCTCCATGTCAATCATCACCCCTCTGTCACTCAGTGTCTCCCTATGTCCAGCATCTCACAGGTTTCCACATGTCCATCATCACTCCAGTCTCCCCAACTCCAGTATTTCCTTTTTGTCTTCTTTCCAGTGGTTTATATTACTTTTCCAACCTCCTATCCAGTCCCAGTGTTTCTCATCCAAATCCAACCCTTGTCCTGCATCGGTCCTCCAACCTCCCGACCCACTTCCCAACATTTTCTTTCCAAATCTAGTCCTCCCCGCTGCTGTATTATTTCCCAAATCTGCGGCCTCAATGGTAATAACAGATAGCACAGGTTTGGGACCTTTCCAGCCTACGCATGCCTTGAAAGCTCTTCCTGACCTGCCCCCTCTTATGCATATTTGTCACATCTGAGAGAACAGGGCCGACAGGGCCTTAGAGGTGTGCTTGAATCAGAAAGACCCCATGCCTATATTATCTTTTCTTATGGTTGAGGCCACAGGTTTGGAAAATTGTATAGTGGCATGCAGGGTTGGCACAAAGAGATGAGATGAGATGCCTTAGGTGAACCTCATCCCTTGTGCCCACCACCCGGCCAGCTGCCTGGCACTCATCGCTGCTGCTGTTGCCCCTCATTGGGATCTACAATGGCAGCAATGTATTGAAACAACCCCACAGTGCTTATTTTCAAACTGCAGTGCTGTGGGGCTGCCTGCTTCCATCTCCTCCAGTGGCCAATTCCAGTTTGCATGGGGACAGAACCCACAGAATCTACCCCTCATGCAAACAAGAGGTCAGCCATCAGAGGGGCAGAACCAGATGGCCCCATGGTGCAGAAATTTGCAGGTAAGCGCCGTGGGGCTGTTTCAATTCATTGCCACTGCTCTAGGTCCTGGTGAGGAATGACAGAGGATGGCAATGGATGTCCCCAGAGGGCTGGCACTCTTGGTGGTCAGCTAGTTTGCCTTATGGTAGTGCTCTCCCAGGTAGCAGGCAGTGGGGAGGATGAGGAGGGCTGGATTTGAAGTGAGGTGGCCTGTACAATTTTGTTTTGGTGGCAACCACCTTACTTTGCTTCATCCATGTTCTACCGGGACATGCCTGAATGCCCATTAAGGTCATCTGCACCTAAAAAGGGACACATCTTTATCCGACAATTTGAAATATACCTGAGGGCTGGAGCCTCTATTTTAATGAGGTCATCATAATAAAATAGGCACTTTTTTTTTATTCTTGTTGTTGTTTGTTGTTAAGTGCTGTTGAGTCGGTGTCGACTCATGGCGACCCTCTGAATAGTTGTCCTAAATTGCGTTCGATCTTCAGTGAAGCAGCTCATTGTTGACAGACCCGTAGCTGCTGTTATTGTATCGATCCTTCTCATTGCTGGCCTTCCTCTGTTGAGTTGACATTCTATCTTGCCAAGCATGATATTTTTCTCTAATGATCTCTCTTTTCACATGATGTGCCCAAAGTATGAAAGTCGAAGTCTTGTCATCTGAGCTTCTAAAGAAGGCTTAGGTTTGATCTCCTCTAGTACTGACTGGTTTGTTCTTCGGGCAGTCCATGGTATACGCAGTATTCACTGCCAGCACCATAATTCAAAGGCATTCATTTTCTTCCTATCTTTTTCACTGTCCAGCTTTCTCATCCATATGATGTTATTGAAAATACCATGGCTTGAAAAGTCAAATCTTTGTATGGAAAAAGACACCTCTGCACTTGAGAATCTTGTCTAGGTCTTTCATAGCCATTCTGTCAAGAGCCTTGTGTCATTGGATTTCATGACTGCTTGTTGCTTCTTTATTGATAGTTGATCCAAGTAGGTTAAAGTTGTTCACAATTTCAATTTCTCCTCCTTCAACGATGAACTTGTTGATTTTGCCAGTTGTCATGATCTTTGTCTTCTTTACATTAAGGTGCAGGCCCATTTTAAGACTATCTTCTTTGTGAGAAGTGAATGTTTCAGATCATCTTCACTTTCAGACAGTAATATGGTACCATCAGCATAGCGAAGGTTGTTGATGAGTCTTCCACCAATCTTCACACCTCTGTTGTCTTCATACAATCCTGCTTCTCTGATGATTTGTTCTGCATATAAATTAAACAGGTAGGGGGAAAGTATGCAGCCTTGTCTTACATCTTTGCTTATTTTAAACCATTCTGTTTCTCCTTGTTCCATTCGAACTGTTGCTTCTTGATCAATGTACAGATTATGCAAGAGAACAATCAAAGATCTTAGTCATCTTGTTATAAAATCAGGCCTTTTAAGGTTTTTGAATTAGGGGCACATTTTTATGACATCAACAGAACACATGTGGTGGGCAATTTTATAAGGGTTGCCTAGATTTCCACGTGTTTTCATGTGTGCATGTCACAGCTATTTTAAAGTGAAATATGTGCTTAATAAACTTTATACAATAGGTCATATGTGGTGATATATGTGCAGCAAACCTAAACATGAGCACTTATGATAGTCTGATGGCTAGTGTCAGAGTCTTTTACAAAAATGTGCACAAGTTATAATGTTATAATGTTTTATAGCTTGTGAGCATGGTCTGATGCATATACTTATAGAATAGCAACTGCCTACATTACACACGTAATGCCATTTACATGCATAAAATACCATGATTTGTGCATGTCAACATCATGGAAATGTAGGCTCACCTTATGAAATTACCTCTTTACTGTACTTCATTTTCACAAAGGGATAAAAGGGAATAAATATAAGGGGACCCTACTGCTTTCATGCAGGTTCCCATGGCAGCATAGCAGGAAGTGAGGAAAAAAAATGAGACACAGAATGGGAAATGTTGGATCTCTTACATGGAATCACATCAGAGAGAAATCGAAAGCCCAAGAGCCAAGGCAACACAAACAAAGCCAAGCGGAAGATTAGTGAAGAGGTGAACAGACTTCAACAAAACTTTCCCATCCCCTTATCATTATTCTTCAGTAACTCTGCATTGATTATCAGTAGTCCTCTTTGTTGCAGATCTCAGCTTCTAGTTTTATTTCCTTTTGCTAATACTTTTTGTCCTTCTTACTCACAAGAGCACATTGCTTGATTCTTATTATCTCTCATTGTTCCTCAGTTCTTACAGAAACTATTGCTGAATAAATAGAAATATTCTATAGTTTAAAGAAAACACATAAAAAATAAATATGAGAATTTTTGCTGCTATTATTATGTCTAGCGATGATTTGAGCAGTGGCCAGGGAACTAGACTCCAGGAATCAAATCCCATTGACTCACCTTGTGAACTTGGGCAGGTTATCTAACCCTCTGTTGCCTCAAGGACAGGGAAATACTTCCTGTACCTGAATGTAACTCATGTTGAATTAGTACCGGAAAGGTAGAAGCTGAATACATATAAATACTTAGTATTTCTAAAACTCTACTATGCATATACAACATTGACTTCAGTCATTTGTTATATTTACTAGATCCTTCTATCAGAAAACAACAAAATATTAGTGTGGGGGGGGGGGGTTCATGAGAGTCAGGATTGGTGATGAACTGAAAGAATGGCGGGGGGGTGAGAATGGGTAGTGATGTTGTTGTGATGCACTTGCCTCTTCAAATTGTCACTTGTGCATACCTTGGAGCCAGGGAAATTTTTAACACATTGAGATTTTCGGACCACTCAAACTATAATATGTCCTATCCACATCCACACGTACTGTATGTAGCAGAAATCTCCATGTGAAATAGCAGCTTTTTAAAATTGTAATTTGCATGTGTAGCTGATCTATACATGTAGATATTATTATTAAACTGGAGATGCTTCTAAAATACCCCCACCGCAATCTCACATTTATCTTTATTTAAAAATAATCTGCCATCATTTAATGACACCGGAAACTCAGGCTCTTAATAAACCATCAGCCTCTGCTCTACCATCACCCTGGATTGGCAGAAACAATAGAAAAACATTTGCATAAGAATAGCATAAAAACCCCACTTGAAGCATTTTCCTTTAGAACAGAGCCATGTGAATGTTAAATAAATAAGGGGATGCAACCAATCCCTGAAGTGTCTAGAAGAACAATAATCCAATGCGACATGCAGTTTCCTACCACTCAGAAGGGACAAGCCATTTAAAATCTGAAGAAGACGCTCGTCTTGGAGCTGGAGAATGTAGTCATCAGATCCAGAATGGGGCACCCCCACTGACATACTATGCAGGTGAACTCCCACGGAGCTAGTTCCCCCTCGCTGAGGTCCAGTATATTGAGACTGAGGAAGTCCTCCTATTCCAAATATACTGTAACTATTGCAGCAAAATTTGATGAAGTACGGTGTTAAATGCCTTTTGAAAATCTTGATCAATAAATCAACTTCTCCTTTATTCCTTTACATAGCAACATCCCATTAACCCCTTGAAGGACTAGAAAAGGGGACTGTCACTTCTGGAGAGAGATCTGCAATTGTGAGTATATATTTCTGGGAATTTTCTGAAAGGAATTCATTCTATTAAAGCTAATTAATCTGTGAACCCACTATTTTTTGTTAAATCAGTCAGGGCCTAGTAGCAGCAGTTTAAGTTTAAATTTAAAACACAGAAGATAACTTTCTGGTTACATTTCGAACCCAGCAGAGAGCTTGTAGTTTAAATTTAATAGTCACCCAGGGCCTAGTATCAGCAAAGTAATTTTAGTTTAAATTTAAAACACAGAAGAGAGCTTTCTGGTTAAATTTGGAACCCAGCAGAGAGCTTGTAGTTTAAATTTAATAGTCACTCAGGGCCTAGCACCAGCAAAGTACGTTTAGTTTAAATATAAAACACAGAAGAGAGCTTTCTGGTTCAACTTAGAACCCAGCAGAGAGCTTGTAGTTTAAATTTCATAATAAGTTAGAGCCTAGCAGCAGCAAAGAGCCATAATTTAAATAAGAATAAGATTAGCACAAAACAGGGTCAGTACTCTTTGAGCAGCAAATATAGTCTTCTAGAGACCTTTACAAAGAGGCCTTCTACCTAGGAGGCAAGAGACCAGTGAAACTTTTTCAATAGGTGTTAACACCAGTTGGCAGGTCAAAAGGCCATTTTGAAAGACTCCTTCTATCCAAGCAAGGACTGTTAATCATCCAGGAAGTTGGTCACAGCTTACCTCAGCGGCACAGGCATAAATAGCTCAACCAGAGCTTTGTAATCCTCAGTCTGGAAGGACTAGAAAAGGGGACTGTTACTTCTGGAGAGAGATCTGCAATTGTGAGTATATACTTCTGGGAATTTTCTGTAAGGAATTCTTTGTATTAAAGCTAATTAATCTGTGAACCCACTATTTTTTGTTAAATCAGTCAGGGCCTAGTAGCAGCAGTTTAAGTTTAAATTTAAAACACAGAAGAGAACTTTCTGGTTACATTTCATACCCAGCAGAGAGCTTGTAGACTAAATTTAATAGTCACTCAGGGCCTAGTATCAGCAAAGTACTTTTAGTTTAAATTTAAAACACAGACGAGAGCTTTCTGGTTAAATTTATTATTTATTGGTATAAATATCCATAGCAACCCTTAGTAAATAAAGAACTTAAAAATTTAAACAAAAACTTAAAATTAAGATGCAGACAGCAGTTCAGCAGCGAGATGGGGGCTTTCCATTGAGTATCACATGTATGATTTTCTTCCAGTTGGTGAGAGGTCTTACGTGTGCATTAGGTGCAAGGAGCTCTTTGCTCTCAGGGAACGAGTCTATTCTCTAGAGGCTAGAGTAGCAGACTTGGAAAACATAAGAAAGACAGAGAGGTACATAGACGAGACCTGCAGGGATACAGTCCTGAAGTCCCACCTCCAGTCTGGCAGCATCCCTGTTGCCATGGAGGAGAGAGGTCACGTGACAGGAGAGCATCACCCTCGTGTGGCAGGACGTGATCCTGTAACTAGGACCTGTCCTCCAGGTGATGTAAAACCCTCTCGCACCGAGGAAGTTTTTCCAGGGCCATGTGCCCATGAGGGAAGGGTTAGGACAGCCGTTATAGTTGGTGATTCGATCATTAGGCATGTAGATAGCTGGGTGGCTGGTGGACGTGAGGATCACCTGGTAACATGCCTGCCTGGTGTGAAGGTAGAGGACCTCACGCGCCACCTACATAAGGTCTTAGATAGTGCTGGGGAGGAGTCTGCTGTCTTGGTACATGTCGGTACCAATGACATGGGAAAATGTGGTAGGGAGGTTCTGGAGGCTAAATTTAGGCTTTTAGGAAGGAAGTTGAAATCCAGAACTTCCAGGGTAGTGTTCTCCGAAAAGCTTCCCGTTCCACGTGCAGGACTCAAAAGACAGGCAGAGCTCCGGAGTCTCAATGCGTGGATGAGACAATGGTGCAGAGATGAGGGTTTTGGATTTGTTAGGAACTGGGGAACATTCTGTGGAAAGGAGGGGCTCTTCCGTAGGGATGGGCTTCACCTTAACCAGGATGGAACCAGGCTGCTAGTATTAACCTCGTAGAGCAGCTTTTAAACTAGATAATAGGGGAAAGCCGACAGTTGCCCAAGAGTGGATGGTTCGGAAGAATGTATCCTTGAAGGATACTACCAAAAGCAGAGAGGATCCAAAAAAGAGTAAAGTAGCCCAAATGCCCTCGAGTATGGAGTAGACAGAGCTTAAAGATCCCAAATTACCCATGTCTACCAATAGCTAAATTAATATGAATAAAATAGTCTCTAAAATGCTTGTATGGAAACGCTAGAAGTCTAAAATATAAGATGCGATAGTTAGAATATATAGCACTAAATGAGAGGTTAGATATGATTGGATATATCAGAGACATGGTGGAAGGAGGACAACCAGTGGGACACTGTGATACCTGGGTACAAACTATATCATAATGATAGAGCTGATCAAATTGGTGGAGGGGTTGCGCTGTATGTTAGAGAGGGCATTGAGTCAGAAAGGATTAAAGTTTTGAAGGAAACAAAATTTGCTGTAGAATCTCTATGGAATGAAATTCCATGTAAAAAGGGGAAGGTGATGGCCAGAGTGAACAAATGGATGATGAAATGTGCAAAGAAATCAAGGAAGCTAACAAAAGTTATAGCACAGTAATAATAATGGGTGATTTCAATTACCCCGGTATCGACTGGGTCAGTGTCACGGCAGGGCATGCTAGGGAGATAAAGTTCCTAGATGACATAAATGACTGCTTCTTGGAGCAGCTGGTTCATGAACCAACCAGAGGGGAAGCCACATTAGACTTAGTCCTTAGTGGAACACCAGATCTAGTGCAAGAAATAAGGGTGTTGGGGCCACTTGGCAATAGTGATCATAGCATGATCGCCTTTGATTTAATTAGTGGAGGAGGGATAGTAAGGAAATCCACAGTACTAACGTTTAACTTTCGAAAGGGAGACTATGATAAAATGAGGAAAATAGTTAAGAAAAAAACTAAAAGGAGCAGTTGCAAAGGTTAAAACCTTACATCAAGCTTGGGTGTTGTTGAAAAATACTATCTTGGAAGCCCAGACCAGCTGTATTCCACGCTTTAAGAAAAGTGGAAGGAAGACCAAAAAACTGCCAGCATTGTTTAAAGTTGAGGTCAGAGAGGCTGTTGTTGCCAAAAAAGCATCTTTCAGGAAATGGAAAAAAGAGCCAAATGACGAAACCTGGAAACAACACAAGCACTGGCAAGTCAAATGCAAGGCATTGATAAAGCAGGCAAAGGGAGAATTGGAGAAGAAGCAAAAAACCTGTGAGAGAGTCAGTTGGTCCATTAGATGATAGAGGAGTTAAAGGGGCACTAAGAGGCAACAAGGCGATAGCGGAGAGACTGAATGTACTATTTGCTTCAGTCTTTACTGAGGAAGATGTAGGGATGTTACCCATGACTGAAGTGGTATTTAAAGGTGCAGAAGAATTGAAGGAAATATCGATACATCGGGAAGATGTATTAGAACTATTAGATAAACTAAAGAGTAGCAAATCACCTGGGCTGGATGGTATACATCCAAGGGTGTTGAAAGAACTGAAATATGAGATTGCAGACCTGCTATTAGTAATCTGTGAACTATCATTAAAACCATCTCTAATACCTAAAGATTGGAGGATCGCCAATGTAAAACCAATTTTTAAAAAGGGTTCCAGGGGTGATCCGGGAAACTAGGAACAGAAGATTATAGTAACCTGGAATTACTCTTACCCTATGTGTCTAACTTCTTTTTCTGTTTCAATAAAGGAGAGACCACAGCTTGCTTAAAGATCATAGATACTGACCCTGTGCTCGAGGAAACCTTAACGAAATACATGGGGAGAACAATTGTCAAAAGCCATTAACCCAGGCAAATGGCTATATTTATTAATAAAAGGCTATTTGAAAAGTGCCTACCATGTACGTGATATACAGGATGCAAGTTGTACAAGAATGTGCATGTTTTTATCAGCATTCAGATGAGGCATTCGGGGGGGGGGGGCAGAATTAGAATGGGTATTACTAAGACTGCTACTGCAAAACACGTACTTTTATAATTTATTTTTAGCTTTAAAAAATGTCTGTGGTGAAAGTAGTTTACTATAAGTGCAAGTATGCAAAGTGAAACCAGGCATTAAGACTCCAAACAAAACATGGAAACTTTGTAGCAATATGGGCAGTTTGACAAGTAACCTCAAAAGGGGGTCCTTTCTAAGTACAGCTTGCAATCTAGGCAAAGCAAAGAGGCTCTGGGAATTTCAGGGCTAATATTCAACTCCCTTAGCCAGTCGGCCAACAGGAGGCCATCAGGATGAGGATGCTGACCATGAAATTCGGCCGCATTATCCAGATATTGCCACTGAATATCCCACCGGTACTTAATTGTTGTGGTTGACTGCCTTGGCATTTGTATATTGGCCTTTTTGAATAATGGGCCTTTGAAAAATGGTTAAAACTAACAAGACTGTGATTAGGACAAACAGAGGATCGGATATACTGTAGAAGCAGTCTTAAGAGGTGAATTTTAGGTTGGATTTAAAGAAGGATGGAGAGGGAACATGACTGTCGGGTTCCTTGCCAAAGTATACCTGAACATAATTCCTTTAGGATTAATAAGAGCTTATCCTTAAAAGGAGAATTAACATAAATGGCAAACAGGTTCTCTTCACTTTGCCAGCTTAAACAAAGCACATAGATTCTCTTAAAGTATATAAAAAACAGAAACATAGAAACATGATGGCACATAAAGACTATACAGCCTATCTAGTCTGCCCTTCCATACCAGCTGCTAAGCTTTACAGTCCTTTTTTTTTCCCTTAGAGAGACCTCTGATTACTTTAGTACACTAACACTGCAAGTCTGGTAAATCCTAGGTATGTGCACGACCAAATAAAGTTTTGTTAGTCTTCATTTAAATCAAAGGGTTTTTTAGTGATTTTTTGGTGTTTTTTCTTTTTTTGTCTTTTGTGCATGTTCATCTTAATTGCATGTCTTCTATATGCTATGTTTTTTTTTTGCACGCACAAATTGATTGTACGTGCATTAATTTGTAGGCATACGCATGCACAAGCAATTTGTATGTGCTTATAATCTTTAAGACTCCTAAACAAGCCCAAATGCATATCCCTAGTAAACTGCAGTACTCAGTCTGGTCCAGTTCAGAATATTCCAGTTAACTTCCACATATGCTACAAGTACTTCAACAGAATCAGTAGGATTATAATTGTCCCTCAACTGGGTTTCACAGCATGGCTCATAATCCTCAAATTGCCATGAATCATGTTCCTAATAACCCACTTTTAAATCCCTGAGGATCAGTCTGGATTTTCAAGGGTGTGGTGTAGAGCTGAACTTGCAAGGGCATTCAAGGCCCTTCTACTTACTTGACATCAGTCTGGCACAGTGGCTCAATAGCAAAGCTCAAACCTCTCACTCCCGCAGTCTATCAGTTTGAAGGCAACCAAGGCCTTGCTACCCTGATGTATCTTTTAGGAATATATCCTAAGGAGTCAATATTCAAATCTTTAGGTGGCAGATATCTGAATAAATGATGCCATCATCTGGATAAAATCACCAAATATGGTTATGATCGATATTCAGCTGATGTCTGCTTTGTGAATATCAGCAGTGACCATCAGTAAAAAACCACACATCCTTGGGTCATTTTCAGGTGGAATGTGGGCATGGCTAAGGTATACACAGTCAACATTGATTTCCAGAGTCAGCATTGTGGCCAGCCAATGACACATCCAGTTTGACATACTGAGCTCTGAATATCTGAGTAAAACCATGGCAGTACTAAGCACAGCCACAGCTCTGATCTGCACCATTGGATCTGCTGTATTTACAGGCATTCAGGCCAAACATGTGGTGGTATCATGTACACAGCCAAGAGAGAAGATTGTTGTTCCAGAGAAGGAGGCGGAGGAGACAATCCCAGGCCCAGCAGCAGCAACAGCCATAGTCAGAAGCCAGCACAGAATGCACAGTTAGAAATGCAGCATGGGTCTATAATTCCAGGGTTGATTTATGACAGTTCATAAAGAAAAAGATGTTCCAGAAATTTCTTCTGATTAAGTCCATCATTGCAGACCTCTGTGAGCTGTTGAGAACTGATCTTGAAGCCCCAGCCCAAAGATACCATATCTTGCCATTCCATGTCAAAGTCAGGAGAGCTTGGCATTCCTTGCCACTGGTAACTTCCAGCATGTTGTAGGGACCAGCACAGATATCACTCAGTCTACTACCTCTCATTGTATTGAGGCCCTCATGCAAGTCCTATAGAGGAGGATGTATGATTTCATTGGCTTCCCACACAGCTAAGACCAATGGGAACAGACCATGAAGGATTTCAATGTGACTGTGGACTTCCTCTCCATGTCACCCTTAGACCACCTCGCCAGGATGAGAGGGTATACAGGAACTGGCAGAACTATAACTCTATGACTATGTAGATTGTCTGCGACCTTTAACTTGTCAGCACTAATGTGTGTGTGAGGTATTGAGGATCTTGCCATGATGCATATGTGCTCTCACAGTCTAGGTAAGGCAAATGCCATAAGAGTATAGTGGCCTGGTTGTTGCTAGCCAACAAAGGGCTGCCTCATAGGAGTAATAGGTGTGGATGTCTCATGCACTGCTTTCCTAAGTATGTGTCCATGCATTTTGCTGGTAGCACAATCAGTTTTCCACATCCTTCACCCTCCCACCTGTACAACAGAACCACCACTAAAGATGGCTTGTGTATACCAGCTCCCTGGTAATCATTTGTCTTTTTTTGCTCTTTCACAGTTGTGGATGAGAAAGGGACACCACATCAAAATGTTATATATGTCTATGCCAATGATAAGATGAAATGTCAGCTCACAAATATGAGATCATTGATGACTTAATAGGTTGTTTGAAAACACTAATGCATAATAGTTGCCCAACCTTGGTAGTCATGTGTGTCTTTTTCAATGCAGAAAAACCCAAACAAAACCATAGTGTATTGGTTACAGTCCTCACTTGGTTTGCAGCTTGTCGTGCTGAGAGGGCTTTTGTGAATCAGTGATGCTTAGAGCTAAGCTATCAATAGCTTAACTACTAGCAGGGTCTCCCAAGATGGACAGATCTCAGCTGAGGTGCCAGACCAAGATATACTGCCCTTCTAGGCAGCAGCAGAATGGGATGGTGTTGGCGGTGGAGGATCACATTTTTTGACAATGGCAACAACACTAGAATTGCTAGCAATCTACTTCTGTATCTTGGTATGAAAACCCAATGGATAGTCACAGCATTATAGTGCTGGCAGATGAGAGCATCAAGTTGGAAGGCACTCAACTGGGTACTGGGGAAGAGCTGAAGATTTTTCAGAGTAAAGCTAACATTTATGATGTGGTTAGATCAAAGCCCCTGGGACATCTGACTGCTTATGTAGCTGCACATGAAATAAGAGTCAGTAGCTGCAAAGATTTCTTACATATTGGGACATGGAACATACGAAGAATGAATCAAGGGAAGTTGGAGGTGGTCAAGAATGAAATGGAATGTGTACAACTCTATCTGTTGGGTGTCAGCGAACTGAAATGGACTGGCATCAGGCACTTTACATCTGATGATCACATGGAGGCACATTCAAATATGTGCGACCAGGCCCCTGTGCACACAATTGAAATTGGAATGCACAGAGTCAGACCCAATTCCGATCCTGCAGGGGCTAGATGTGATTCTGATGGGCCTGCACATACAGACCCTGCCCAGCTAACTCTGTCAGGCTCCTGAGTGGAGCCGCGGTGCCATGGTATCCCATTGCCATGGCACCATGGCTCCTTTCAGGAGCCTCAATCCCTGGCTGCCGACTGCTATCTCCTTTCCCCGCAGCCCGACCCCCGATCTGGCCTTCCATGGCCAGGGCCAGGCTGCAGGGTACTCCCTGCACCCCCTCACCTCATCGCAGACTACCCATGCTCCATCCTCACTCTGCCTATGGAATGACCCCACCCAGTAAAAACTCCTTGTTCATACAGGGAGGCTTCTGCCAGGGACGGAAGAGGGAGTATAGCGAGGATAGACTTCCCAAAGGGTCATCCATCCCCGCTATTCACATTACAAAATAGGCCCCATGGTCTACTATGCTGAAAATTAAAGACAAAGAAGAAATGGTGTTGCATTTATAAACAAGAAGAAACTTGCAAGAACTGTAATGAAATACAATGCAATCAATGAATGCTTAATTTCTATTTGTCTAGAGAGATATTCCCATCAACACAACTATAATTCAGGCATATAACCAAACAACAGCTGCAGAAGAGGATGAAGTTGATGAGTTCTATGAACAAGTACAAGCTGAAATTGACAGAACATGCAAACAAGATATCCTGAAAGTCATGGATGACTGAAATGCAAAAGTTGGCAACAAAGAAGAAGGAAAAGTAGTTCAAAAATATGGACTTGGCAACAGAAATGAAGCTGGAGAAAGGCCGATAGAATTCTGCAAGATCAATGAGCTATTCATCTCAAACACCTTATTCCAGCAACACAAGCGGCAGCCGTACACATGGACTTCACCCAATGGATTGTACAAAAATCAAATTGACTACATCTGTGGAAGTCAATGATGGAAAAGCTCTATGACATTAATAAAGACAAAACCTGGAGCTGACTGTGGTACAGATCACCAACTACTAGTATGCAAGCTACAGCTGAAAAAGAGCAAGCCACTCATGAATGTAACAAAATATGACCTTGAGAATATATCACCTGAATTTAAAGGCTACCTGCAAAATTGATTTGCTGCTTTAGATACAAATGGCAGAACTTCAGAAGAGTTATGGGATGACATCAAGAAGGTTGTATTGGAAAAAAGTGAGAAGTCTCTACAAAAAGTGAAAAAGCAAAAACAGATAAAATGGTTGAATGACGAAACTCAGAAAATTGCCCAGAAATGCAGAGAAGCTAAAGACAGAGGAGAAAGACAGGCAATTGCAGAACTCAAAAGAGATTTCCAAGAAGCATCAAGACAAGACAAGGAGAAATACTACAATGATGCATGCAAGGAAATAGATTCAGAAACTATTAGAGGAAGAACAAGATTGGCTTTCGTAAAGCTACGAGAGTTAATGAAAAAATTCCAGACTCAAATTGGAAGCCTGAAAGATGCTCAAGGATCCATGTTGAATGATGCTGAGAAGATCAAGGAAAGGTAGAGTCATTATACATAAAGATCAAGTGGACCAACAGCTGTTTTAACCTGTACCTTACTCAGCATATAGATAGTCATGACCTAATGGGAGACAGCCAACATGGCTTTAGACAAGGAAGATCTTGTCTTACTAATCTGTTATGTTTTTTTGAAGGAGTGAATAAACAGGTGGACAAAGGTGAGTCGGTTGATATTGTGTATCTGGACTTTCAGAAAGCCTTTGACAAGGTCCCTCATGAGAGAGTTTTGGCAAAACTAAAGAGTCATGGGATAGGAGGCAGTGTACTACTGTGGATCAGGAACTGGTTAAAAGATAGAAAGCAGAGGGTAGGGCTAAATGGCCAATTTTCCCAATGGAGAAAGGTGAATAGTGGTGTACCCCAGGGATCTGTGCTGGGTCCGCTGCTTTTTGACATATTCATAAATGACCTGGAAAGTGGAATAACGAGTGAGGTTATCAAATTTGCTGATGACACAAAACTATTTAAAGTTGTTAAAACCCAGGAGGATTGTGGAAAATTGCAAGAGGATCTTGATAAATTGGAAGACTGGGCATCAAAATGGCAGATGAAATTTAATGTGGAGAAGTGCAAGGTTATGCACCTAGGGAAGAACAACCCAAACTATGGTTACACGATGCAAGGTTCCACATTAGGAACCACCACCCAAGAAAAAGATTTAGGCGTCCTTGTGGATACCATGTTAAAACCCTCGGCCCAGTGTGCAGCGGCGGCCAAGAGAGCAAATAGAATGCTAGGTATGATAAGGAAAGGAATGGAAATAAAACAAAAGATATTATAATGCCTCTATATCGTTCCATGGTAAGACCGCACCTTGAATATTGTGTGCAATTCTGGTCGCCATATCTTAAAAAGGATATAGCAATTTTAGAAAAGGTTCAGAGAAGAGCCACCAAAATGGTAAAGGGGATGGAAGGCTACTCCTATGAAGAAAGGCTAAAAAGGTTGGGGCTCTTTAACCTGGAAAAGAGACGGCTGAGGGGAGATATGATAGAAGTCTATAAATTAATGAACGGAGTGGAACGGGTAAACGTAGATCGATTGTTTACCTTATCAGAATATAGAAAGACTAGGGGACATGCAATGAAGCTACAGGGTAAACTATTTAAGACTAATAAAAGAAAATATTTTTTCACTCAACGTGTAATCAAACTCTGGAATTTGTTACCGGAGGATGTAGTAAAGGCTGTTAGTGTAGCTGGGTTTAAAAAAGGTTTGGACAAGTTCCTGGAGGAAAGGTCCATAAACCATTATTAAGAAGGGACCCAGGATATCAATGCTTGAACCAATACAAGCATTGTGGAACCTGTGTCCCTTGGGGAAACTGCTAGGTACGTATGACCTAGATTGGCCACTGTTGGAAACAGAATACTGGGCTTGATGGACCTTGGTCTGACCCAGTATGGCATATCTTATGTTTCTTATCCGAAACCATTGGTGATGAAAGAAGAAGTTGAAGCAGCATTGAATGCCTTATCAAAGAACAAAACACTGGGCATTGATGGCATTCCCATTGAAACATCTCAGCAATCAGATGCAGCTGTTACCAATTATTACAAGGTTCTGCCAGGAAATCTGGAAGACAACTTCATGGCCAACTGACTGGAAAAGATCTGTGTTTATACCAATACTAAAGAAAGGTGATCCAACTGACTGTGAAAATTATCACATAATAGCTCTGATCCCACATGCCATCAAGATTCTACTCAAGATTATTCAGCAGTGACTACAACCATACCTAGAATGAGAACTGTCTGAAGTGCAAGCAGGGTTCAGGAAAGGGTGAGGAAAGAAAGACACCATTGTGGATGTGAGATGGATCCTTGAAAAGACAAAAGAATACCAAAAGGATATCTATATGTGTTTTATCGACTACAGCAAGGTTTTTGACTGTGTAAACCATGAGAAACTCTGGGCCACATTAAGAAGCATGAGTATAACAGAACACCTGATCGTTCTTTTGCACAACCTTTACATTGATCATGAAGCAACAGTCTGAATGGGACAAGGAGAAACAGAATGGGTCAGACCAAGGTCCTTCAAGCCCAGTATCCTGTTTCCAAGAGTGGTCAATCCAAGCCACGACTACCTGGTAGGTTCCCAAAAAGGCACACAGATTCCACAATGCCTGTCCAAAGGCAAGCAGTGGATTTCCTGGGTCCTCTTTAATAATGGTTTAATATGGTGCTTGCCCAAAGGGGCATATTCTAAGGGGCAAGTTTTGCCTCTTGTGAGATGCTTTTGAGTGCCAAGATCATCGGAAGAAGAGAGTTTTTGTGTTCCTTTGTGTTGTTAGTTTCATCTTCAATAGGAAAGAGAAAGTTAAGGTGAAGGCCATTAAAGAAGAGTTGTTGATGGTGAAAGGCCTGATGGGCCATCACATTGTAAGTACTGGAAGAACTAATCCTTTGCCTTTGCAAACAGATGTGGGTGCCTCTTCTTAGGACTCCTCATTGACTTTTGGGTTGAGAACCCTTCCCCACCAACCAAATTTTCAGCATGTCTCCAGCATGAGTGGGGCTTCCCGGGTGGGGGGTATAGCTCCATCTGTTTCTACTCCCTTACTGTTGGTTTTGACTACTGCTACGTAGGTGGCATTAGACTCTAGACCTATGTTCCCGGTTCCGATTTTATTTTCTGTTATTTCTTTGGTATTACCTGTTGAAGGTATTAGGTCTGGGGAAGTATCACTTTGTGATGTCTGGTCTGCAATCAACAGGGTTGAGGCAGTGTTGCAGGGTATGCTATGGCAGTTATGTGATTTTTCTCATGATACTGCTGACACATTCGGCCAGCATGAGACCTTGCTTGCAGATTGTACAGGGAAGGTCTCTCAGTTGGAGGCAAATGTTGTCAGCCTAGAGCAGTTGGGTAATTTTCTACCTTAGGATTCTTAATTTTCCTATAGTTTGTCTGTTGTCTCCTATGGAGCTATTTAAAATGTATTTGAAGTATATTTTATTGTACCCTGATTTTTCAGAATCTGTTGTCTACTCTGTATACTATATACCTCAGAGTATTGTCTCAGTAGCTTCTGTGGGAGATTCAGATGAGTCTACTAACCCCGATGATTTGGGGTAAGTCAATTTTTGGAGACTTCCTGGATAAGGTTTCCCAAAGATGTACTTTATTACTTTCTTTTTTTTCAGAGCGGGTTAAGAGTGGCATTATGAGGTTGTATGTCTTAAAGAAGGCTGCTCTTTTTTTGTGGGCAACCATTGATGATATTTCCTGATATTGCTCGTGCCACTCAGACTTGGTGTAAAGCTTTTCTTCTATTGAACCTAAGGTATTGGCTCTTGGAGAAACTTTTTATTTAAAATTTCTTTGTAAGTGCTTAGTAACATTGTCTGACAATAGTTATGTATTTTTGGAGACTTCCCAAATTGAGAGATTTCTTTTGGATAAGTAGTTTACTTTTGAGATGTTTTTGCTTTATTTGTCTGGATGTAGTTAAAAAGGGTTGAATATATTATTTTTGACCTCTGTGTACTCTCAATCATCTTCCATAATGTGTTTGTGCAAATTTCTATTTGAGTTGTTTCCTGAGTTGTTTTTTTATGTATATATTTGAAGAACTTACTTTTCTTATTAGTTGCTTATTGTAACTGCTAAAATTCAATAAATATATAAATCTAATAATGGCTTATGGACCTTTCCTCCAGGAAATTGTCCAAACCTTTTTGAAACACAGGTACACTAACAGCTTTTACTACATCCTATGATTTCCAGAGTTTGATTACACGTTGAGTGAAAAAATATTTCCTCTTATTAGTATTAAATGGGTTACATTGTAGTTTCATTGCAAGCCCCTTAGTCTTTCTACGTTTTGATGGTGTAAATAGTCGATCTATGTTTACCCATTCCACTCCATTCATTATTTTATAGACCTCTATCATATTTCCCTTCAGTCGTATCTTTCCAGATTGAAGAGCCCCAACCCTTTAAGCCTTTCCTCATGGGGTATTTTTCTGTCCCCTTTACCATTTTCACAATTCTCTTGTGTTTTAACGACTTTGAATAATTTTGTGTCATATGGAAATTTGATAGCCTCACTCGTTATTCCCATCTCCAGGTAATTTATAAATATGTTAAAAAGCAGTGGACCCAACACAGATCCCTGGGGTATTATACTATTCGCCTTTCTCCATTGGGAAAATTGGCCATTTAGCTCTGTTCTCTGCTTTCTGTCTTTTAACCAGTTCCTGATCAATAATAGTACACTGCCGCCTATCCCATGACTTTTTAATTTTGCCAAGAGTTTCTCATGAGAGACCTTGTCACAGGCTTTCTGAAAATCCAGATATATGTGGAGTCCGATTCTACTAGAGGCACGTCTAGACTGTCTGGATGGCCCCGAGCAGGACGGACCCATTAGGACTGATTCTGCACCACAGGAACCAGACATTCCCACAGGTGCAGGATCGGAGCCTGGGACGGCCCAGCATGCCCCTGAATGCACGCGGGGACGTCCACCCTGCATGCCTGTCCCCGCACAGAATTGCCAACCCCATGTCATCCCGCTATCCGACCTCCGGTGGGGCCGACCGGGCCTGGGTCAGGTGACAGGGACCTATCTTGCACTGCTCCCAGCCTTCAGGGGTGTTCCCGGGCCCGATCAGGGTTTCTGCAGCTGCTTCTTCCACCTCCACAGTGGAATAAGCAGCAGTCTCACCCGCAGTCACAGGATGTACAGGGCTGTGATCTGAATTGGCCCTGTATTTTTTCCTGCCTTGGCCCGTCCCCACTCTGCCCACATTCTGCCCCCTCCCAGCCCCCAATGGATCTCCCCGTACTGCTGCTCTTGCTTTGTGGGGACAGCCTGTGGGAATATGGTCAGTATGGCCCACAAGTAGCCTTGCTGAATCAGGGTCTATATCAACCATCTCACCTTTGTCTACCTGTTTACTCATTTTCAAAAATATATGAGATTAGTAAAACAAGACTTTCCTTGGCTAAATCCATATTGGCTTCTTCTCATTAATCCATAACTATCTACAAGGTCCGTAATTTTATTCTTTATGATGCTTTCTACCATTTTGCCTAGTACTGATGTCTGGCTCACTGATCTGTAGTTTCCTAGATCATCCCTGGAACCCTTTTAAAAATTGATGCTACTTTGGCCATTTTTTCCAATCTTCAGGTACTACAGATGATTTTAATAATAGTTCACGGATTACTAATAGTAGGTCTGCAGTTCTTATTTCAGTTCTTTCAACATCCTCGGATGTATACCATCTGGTCCTTATGATTTGCTACTCTACAGTTTATCAAATAGTTGTAATACATCTTCTCAGTTTATCAATATTTCTTTCAATTCTTCCATTGCATCACCTTTAAATACCATTTCAGGCATGGGTATGTTTCCTACATATTCTTCAGTAAAGACCATAGCAAAGAATTAATTCAATCTCTCTTCTATGGCCTTGTCCCTTCTTAGAGCTCCTTTTACCCCTCTATCATCTAATGGTCCAACTGACACTCTCACAGGTTGTTTGCTATGAATATACTTGAAAAGGTTTATATGCATTGTTGTTTCCACTGCAAGCTTTCTTTCAAATTCTCTCTTTGCTGCCTTATCAGTGCCTTGCATCTAACATGCCAGTGCTTATGTTGTTTCCAGTTTTCATCATTTGGCTTCTTGTTCCATTTCTTGAAAGATGCTTTTTTTGGCAACAACAGCCTCTCTGACCTTACCTTTAAATCATGCTGGCAGTTTTTTGTCCTTCCTTCTACTTTTCTTAAAGTGTGGCATATAAATGATCTGGGCTTCCAAGGTCGTATTTTTTTATTATTATGTTTCAACTTTGCTACATTAAGTAAACAAATAATTGTTCTAATTGTTGCCCTTCCAAAAAAATATACTTTTTTAATAAAATTTTATTTACAGTAACAAAGAACAAGTTACAGAATGAAACAAGAAATGGGCATAAAATTGCCACAAAAGCAATATTTTATATTCACATCATTTATCATGAAGTCCACATTATTGGGGATAGAAAGAACAAATATTTAAATCAAACAAACAATCCATTTATCCAAAATTAATAAGCAGTAGCTGAGACACAAACAATTCAAACCTTTTTTGATTATTAGACCATCCAACTCATTTCATTTGCCGCCTTGTTGGGCAGACTAAATGGACCATATTGGTCTTTACCTGCCATCATATACTATGTTACTATGTATTTAAGGACAATTAGTTTTCAAGAAATCTTCTAATTGAAGTTGGTCAAAGAAGCAATATCTTTTACCACAGAAGCTAACCAGACACAGGGAAACTTAAGATAAAAAGCAGCCCTAAGTTCCAACACTCGAGGTTTCAATGCCAAAAAGGCCCTATGTCTAACCTGAGTGGGTCTGGCAATGTCTGGGAAGATATTGATTCTGTGTTCACAAAATAACACATCTTTTTTAGAGAGAAAAGTCTTTAGAACTTGATGTTTATCAGTCTCTGAAACAAAACAAACTACTAACGTTGCACGAGAGGCAATTGTATCAGTTGACGAGTCTAAAAAATTAGACAGATCTAAACTTTGGGACTTCGGTAACTCTCCTCAGCCACTATTTCAGTTTACCTACAATTCAGTTTACCTCCGGGTCAGTAAATTGAAAAACTTATTTCAAATATTTATAAAAAAAGAATCATTGGAGACAAATAGTGAGTCACTGGAAAATTAAGACACCTTAAATTCCATGCTCTTGCAATATTTTCTAGGATTTCCATCTGTGGATGGCAATGCAAACTATCTGTAATAAAGGTAGTAGATGCAGACTGCATAGCAGGAAACTAAGATTCCAGCTTACCCAACCGCACCTCCATATCATCAAATCTACCCTCCAATTCAACAAATTTAGTCCGAGTCTTGCAATTAAACCAAAGTTCCCCTCAAAACCTCCTCTGTTTGGGATACTACTGACCATATGTCCTTGAGAGCTCTCTCTGTCAACAAGATCATCAACCTGACTTCCGACACCTGACTTTGGTAGCTGTAATACCTTTGGTAGTGAGACCTTAGGTGGGACCATAGCAGGTGAAGCAGACGTGGATTGAGTAGGAACGGGAGATGAGGTGGGAGGAAAAACCTTCCCATGAGAAACCTGCCCCCCCCCCCACTAGAATCAAAACGTCAGATGGAAGGGGACAGGTTAAACCCCCAATGGGAGAAAGAGCCATAAGGGAATCAGAACTTACACTTGCTGGAGATGATGGTACATTTTCTTCCACATTAGGTCACCCCACATGCTTGTCTACGGGGCCCTCCACCTTGGAGGATTTAACCATAGGCACAGATGGAATTTTCTTTTTTCATTTTACTTTACTCCAAACAGATCAGAGTCAAAATTGTGGAGAAGTATAGATCAAGTTTGGATTATAAAAAAATATCCCAAATTCTGAATATTCCACGGAGCACCATTAAATCCATTATAACAAAATGGAAAGAATATGGCACCACTACAAACATAACAAGAGAAGGCCACCCACCAGAACTCACAGACTGAGCAAGGAGGGCATTAATCAAAGTTGCCAAAAAGATACCAAGGATAACACTGAAGGAGCTACAAAGTTCCACAGCGGAGATGGAAGTATCTGTCCATAGGGCCACTTTAAGCTATACACTCCACAGAGCAGAGCTTTATGGAAGAATGGCCAGAAAAAAGCCATTGCTTAAAGAAAGAAATAAGAAAACACATTTGGAGCTTGCACAACAGCATGTAGCTGACCCCCCAAACACATGGAAGAAGATTCTCTGGTCAGATGAGACAAAAATTTGACTTTTTGGCCATCATGTGAAATGCCATGTGGGGCACAAACCCAACATTTCCCAACACCCCAAGAACTCCATTCCCACAGTGAAACATGGTGGTGGCAGCTTCATGCTGTAGGGATGTTTTTCATTGGCAGGGACAGGAAAAATGGTCAGGATTGAAGGAATGATGGATGGCACTAAATACAGGCAATTCTTAAGGAAAGCCTGTTTCAGTCTGCCTGAGATTTGAGAATGGGATAAAGGTTCACCTTCCAGCAGGACAATGATCCTAAACATACTGCTAAATCTACACTGGAGTGGTTTAAAGGGAAACATTTCAATGTCTTGGAATGGCCGAGTCAAAGCGCAGAACTCACTCCAATTGAGAATCTGTGGCATAACTTGAAGATTGCTGTACACCAATGCAACCCATCTAACTTGAAGGAGTTGGAGCAGTTTTGTTTTGAAGAATGGGTGAAAATCCCAGTGGCTAGATGTGCTAAGCTAATAGAACTATATGCCAAGAGACTTGCAGCTATAATTGCAGCAAAAGGTGGCTCTATAAAGTATTGACTTCAGGGAGGGGAATACCTATGCACTCTCCTGATTTCTGGGGGGGGGGGGGGGGTTGTCTTAATTATTGTTTGTGTCACAATAAAGGATATTTTTCACCTTCAAAGTGGTAGGCATGTTGTGTAAATCACATGGTGCTAAGCCCCAAAACTCCATTTTAATTCCAGGACAAACACTGAGGGGATGAATACTTTCACAAAGCAATGTAACTGCATCAAGAGAGGACTCTAAAAAAGGAGTCAAATCCATTTCATCAACATTAACATCTTGATCAGCATTAGCATCCTGAAGCTCGTCAACCTTCCCCTCTAGAGCCCTTGAAATACACTTCTGAGGCAAATAATAAACTAAAGATCAAAGGAATCCTCAAAACCCAAATATAACAATATCTCCTTAATATACTTTTTAAGCAGCTCAAGGGGAGAGAGGAGATGAACAATTGGAAAATTTAGAAATCTAAGGTTCCTCACTCTAGCATTATTTTCTAACATTTCTAATTTGTTATGCAGCATTAAACTATCTTCAATGAAAGAATTCCCCAAAGGCTGAGCATTCCCCAACACGCTTTCTCGCCTCTAAGACATCAAGAAAATCCCCATGTTGCTGCAATGTCTTTGCAGTACTATGAGAAGACTCGCAGAGCTGAGCGAGTGTATCCTTAAGAACCCCCTTCATGTGGTTAATCATCAACCATATATCCTTTAGTGAATTTGTTTTATAGGACTTGAGTGATTTTTGTAGGGTTTTACAGTATTACAATATGTCTGGTACTGGAGAAGGTTTATGTTGCTGTTCTTGAGATGACATCAGAATCCAATCTTTTTTATACATTGAATTTGATAGGGAAGTGTCCTAGTTCTGCTTTGCAACCATTGTTGAGGAGAGGTTTTTATTGTTCAAAAAGAAAGAATGAGAGCTACAGAGCAGAGATTAGGAAATCATAGCATTGCAGTTTCAATGGTATTGTCACCCATGCAGGTACTATAAAGGTATGGAAGAGGTGACAATGGAGGCAGGGGCAGCAGGATAGAGGACTTGCCTAAGGTGCCTCCAATGCTTGCATCAGTTCTGACTGAATCCCCTACTGCAAATGTCACCACATGCCACTGGAACAACCACCAATGAGAATCTCTTACAACTGTGTAAGAACAACTGCGAGGATTGAGCTGGTCATTATCTAGCTTTGAAATAGGTGCCACCTCTATGTTAAGCATGTGGCGTGTGAGGCCATTGGTGGAAGCAATGTATGTTGCAGAAGGGAGCTTGTGGCCTAACCTATTCTGCATGAAGGCAGTGTCTACTGTCCTCAGATGTAGGGCTTTAAACTAGATTTGTTGGGGATGGGTGAAAAAAGCCCCCAGGTAGGTGATACATTAAATACCTTTATGGAAATGGGTAACAGGGGTAACATATGGAAAGCAGTGTGTATAAGCTTTGGTGGGAGTGGCTGACTTGGATTTAGTGGCAGTTACAGAAACATGGTTCAAGGAAAACCATGATTGGGATGTAACTATACCTGGCTATACTTTTTTCAGAAAGGACAGGGTAGGAAAAAGGGGAAGAGGAGTGGCACTATATGCAAAACCTACTATTAAATCTTTGGAATTACAGCGCTTAAAAGGGAGAGAGGAGGCACTGTGGGTTAAACTAGAAAGAGGGAAAGAGAAATCTATTTGCATTGGTGTGATATACTGACCTCCCTCACAAGAGGAAGAGGTGGAAAGAGAGTTAAATGAAGACATACATAGCATTACTAGAAAAAAAGGGGAAGTGCTACTGATAGGAGATTTCAATATGCCAAATGTTGATTGGCACATTCCTGCTGCAGTATCATCTAGAAGTAAGGAGATCCTGGATTCTCTACAGGGAGAACTATTCAGGCAATTGGTAACAGACCCCACACGTGAAGGGGCCATACTGGACTTGGTGCTTACCAATGGTGAAAGTGTTTCTGATGTTGTAGTGGGAGATCATTTTGCATCCAGTGATCACCAGATGGTATGGTTGAGTATTAGGACTAGGGCTGTTAGAATCCATTCAAAGGTGAGGGTCTTAGACTTTAGGATGACTAACTTTGCCAAGATGGGCCAATACCTAAGAGAGTCGTTAGTGGAATGGGAACAGCTGGGGGATGTAGAAAAACAGTGGGCAAAATTGAAAAGGGATATTTTAAGGGCAACCAAACTTTTTGTTAAAATGGTAAATAAAGGTAAAAGGAAAAGGAGACCGCTATGGCTTTCGAAAGAAGTAGCCAAAAAAGTGAAGAAAAAAGGGAGGCCTTCATGAAATACAAGAGATCACAGAGAGAGGAAGACAGGCATCTGTATTTGGAAAAACTTAGAGAAGCTAGCAAAGTAGTCAGGAAGGCAAAGATTCAAAAGGAGGAGGAAATAGCCAATGCAATAAAATGGGGGGATAAGACATTCTTCAGATATGTTAGTGAGAAGAGGAAGGGCAAAAGTGATATTGTCAGACTCAACGGTGCAGAGGAGAAATATGTAAAAGCTGATAAGGATAAAGTGGAATTGCTTAACAAATATTTCTGTTCTGTGTTCACAGATGAAGAACCAGGAGCAGGACCTCAGAAAACACCCACAAACAGGAACAGCAGCGAGGGACATCTTGAACAATTTTCAGAAGACTGTGTTCAGGGCCGGCCCGTCCATTGAGCGAGAATGTTTTTTGCACAGGGCCCCGCGCAAAAAACATTCTGATCTAAAAGTAAAATTTTAAAAAAAAAAAGCTGTCTGCTGCCGCTGCCGGGGCCGCCGCGGCAGAATTGAGTGTGCCGCGGGGCCCCCCCTGCCCAGCAGTGCCTGCCCTCCCCTGTATCACCTCTCTCTCTTTACAGCTGCAGTCACACGCGCCGGCTTTCAGAGCGCGAGGGGAGAGTTTCTCCCTCGCTGCTCTGTTAAGCCCGCAGGGGCTGATGGGAAGTTCCCATCAGCCCCTGCAGGCTTAACAGAGCCGCGAAAGGGAAACTAGTTCCTTCGCGCTCTGAAAGCCGGTGCGTGTGACTGTAGCTGTAAAGAGAGAGAGGTGATACAGGGGAGGGCAGGCTCTGCTGGGCAGGGGGGGCCCCACGGCACACTCGATTCTGCCGCGGTGGCCCCGGCAGTGGCAGCAGACAGCTTTTTTTAAAAATAAATTTCCCTAGGCTAGGCGGGGCTGGGCTGGGCTGGGCTGGGTTAGGAGTGGTGATGGGCTGGGGGGGGAGTTAGGAGTGGTGATGGGCTATGGGGCATGGGGGGGGGGGTTAGGAGTGGTGATGGGCTATGGGGGAGCTAAGTCTGTATATGGGCTGATGGGATTAGGACTGGAAGTGGGTTGATGGGGGGTTAGGACTGGTAATGGGCTATGGGGGGGCTTAAACTAAAAATTGGGTGATGGGGGATTAGGACTGGAAATGGGCTGGTGGGATTAGGACTGGGAGTGGGCTGATGGGGAGGTTAGGACTGGTAATGGGGTATGGGGGGGTCTTAAACTGAAAATTGGGTGATGGATTAGGACTGGAAATGGGCTGGTGGGATTAGGACTGGGAGTGGGCTATGGGGGGCTAGGACTGGTAATGGGTTGGGGGTTGCTAGGACTGGAAATGGGCTGGGGGGGTTGCTAGGCCTGGAAATGGGCTGGGGGGATTAAGACTTGAGGTGAGCTGATGGGGTTAGGACTGATAATGGGCTGTGGACTGTGGGCTGTTAGGGGGGGGTTAGGACTGATAGGCTATGGGGGGCTTGGACAGGAAATGGGCTGATGGGGAGGGGTTAGGACTTGAGGTGGGCTGTTGGGTGGGGTTAGGACTGGTAATGGGCTATGGGGGCTAGGACTGGAAATGGGCTGATGGGGGTTAAGACTGGAGGTGGGCTGATGGGGTTAGGACTGGTAATGGGCTGTGGGCTTTTGGGGGTTAGGACTGGTAATGGGCTATGGGGGGGCTAGGACTGGAAATGGGCTGATGGGGGGGGGTTAACACTGGAGGTGGGCCGATGGGGTTAGGACTGGTAATGGTCTGTGGGCTGATGGGGGGTTAGGACTGGTAATGGGCTATGGGGGGGTTAGGACTGATAATTTATTTTATTTATTTATTTAACAGTATTTCTAAACCGCCTTATCATAATAATCAAGGTGGTATCACAGCAAACAATCTGGTAGTGTGAGTGTGTTATACATGCAGTGAGGGTGAGGATTTGTTTAGTGTGTGTTGTATTGTGTGCTGGATTGGTTTGAGCTATGTACAATGTGGGCTATATACAGTGGTGCTAAAGACATTTATATACATACAGTGTTAGGCGGTTAACATGTGCTGCTATACAGTCAATTAGGTTATGTGATGTGTCCATAGTGTTCTATGAACAGCATGGTTTTCAGCTGTTTTCTAAAGTCTTTGAGGTCTGTGGTTGCCCTCAAGTCGTCCTGATAATGGGCTATGGGGGGGCTAGGACAGGAAATGGGCTGATGGGGAGGGGTTAGGACTTGAGGTGGGCTGATGGGGTTAGGAGTGGTAATGGGCTGTGGGTTGATGGGGGGGTTAGGACTGGCAATGGGCTATGGGGGGCTGACTGGAAATGGGTTGATGGGGGTTAGGACTGGAAGTGGGCTGATGGGGGGGGTTAGGACTGGTAATGGGTTATAGGGGGGGCTTAAACTGAAAATGGGGTGATGGGGGGTTAGGACTGGAAGTGGGTTGATGGGGGGGGGCTAGGATTGGTATTGGTTGGGGGGTTGCTAGGACTGGAAATGGGCTGATGGGGGGCTAGGACTGGAAATGGGCTGATGCAGGGACTAGAAGGAAATGGATGCTGGGTGAGGCTGGAACTAGAAGGGAGCTGATGTTGGGGGAGGATTAGAATAGGATAGGATGGAGCTGGGAGAGTAAAATGGAGAGGGGAAAAATATTTTGTGTGGGAGGGATAAAAAATCTACAATTGGCTGGGTATTGGGAGAGTAAGTGGGGATTGAGGATGGAGGGGTAAAATTTGAGTGGATGAAATAGGAATGAGGAAAGAGCAAAAGGAGAAAGATTAGTATGTTAAAGCAGATGTAGAGAGAGAATGGAAAAAAACTAGAAGAGAGAAGAAAGGACAAATGGACAGCAGACGATGGAGAGTTAGCAGAAGACACGAAGAAACCAGAAGAAAGTGGCTGGAGCAATTGCAGCTGAAAAAAAATGCACAAAAAGTAAAAAAATATATCTTTATTTTGAATTGATTAATTGGAATATGTCAGCTCTGGTAAATGTGCATCATTAACGTCTGCGCTTTGTTTAGTACAAGAGCAAATTAATGTATAGTTTTATTTCTACAGTGTTGTACATTCCAAGTTTGGCTTTTGGGATTCCCAGTTTAATTATTGTCTTCCTGTTTCTAAATTGTGATTCCTTGTTTGGTGATGGTCTATGTTCTGCATGTGTAACTGAGCTGAGGTATTCTGTTTATGTAATTCCTATTTGACATTGCCACTTGTTCTCTTTCCCCAGTAGGTCATGTATTGTTGTTCTCTGAAATGTATTGGTTTAATATTTGCATGTTTCCTTTTGATAGGTAGGGTATGGTGCTTTGTGAGTCCTGGTAGGGCTGTTAGGATATGGCGGGTTTGCTATGGGTTCTAAATGGGCAGTGTTTGTAGTAGTTCCTAATGTGTCTGGTGGTTGGCACTGGATTATAGTAATGTAGAAATCTTTTAGTCTTTCTTTATCCATACACTCATTAAGAGGCATGTTTACTAAAAGTTAGTATATGGTAACATTACGCAAATATGTATGCAAATGAGGCCCCTTATGCAAATGAGACCCCGCACTGAGTCTCCGCACATGGCCCCGCACCCCCCTTGGGCCGCCCCTGACTGTGTTCATGAGAAACTAGCTCAACTTAAAGTAGACAAAGCGATGGGACCAGATGGGATACACCCTAGAATACTGAGGAAACTTGGGGACGTTCTAGCAGCTCCACTGACTGACCTTTTCAATGCCTCATTGGAGTTGGGAGTGGTGCCAAAAGACTGGAGAGAGGCTCATGTGGTGCCGTTACAGAAAAGTGGAAGTAAGGATATGGTTGAAAACTATAGGCCGGTTAGTTTAACTTTGGTGGTGAGTAAATTATTGGAAATGCTGATGAAAGAGAAAACAGTGAGGTTTCTGGAGTCCAGCGGATTACAGGATCCGAGGCAGCATGGATTCACCAGAGGCAGGTCTTGTCAGACAAATCTGATTGATTTCTTTGATTGGGTGACCAGGGAGGTGGACCGAGGGAGAGCCCTAGATGTGGTGTATTTAGATTTCAGTAAAGCCTTTGACACTGTTCCTCACAGGCGACTTATAAACAAATTGAACACCCGAGGATGGACCGTAAAGTTACTGCTTGGGTTAGAAATTGGTTGGGTGGGAGGCGACAAAGAGTACAAGTAAATGGAGCTCACTCTGAGGAGAAGGATGTTACCAGTAGTGTGTCCTAGGGATCTGTCCTTGGTCCGATTCTTTTTAACATCTTTGTTAGTGATATAGCAGAAGGGCTGTTGGGTAAGGTTTGCCTCTTTGCGGATGATGCCAAAATCTGCAATAGAGTAGATACCCAGGAAGGTGTAGATAGCATGAGGAGGGATCTAGCTGAGCTTGAAGAATGGTCTAGAATTTGGCATCTGGGATTTAATGTTAAAAAATGTAAGGTCATGCATTTAGGCTGCAGCAATCAAAGGAAGCAATATAGTATAGGGGGTGAAGTACTTTTGTCCACTAAAGAAGAGCGGGACCAAGGCATGATTGTGTCTGATGATATTAAAGTAGCTAAACAGGTAGAAAAGGTGATGGCAAAAGCTAGAAGGATGCTTGGGTGCATACGGAGAGGAATGGCTAGCAGAAAAAAGGAGGTGATAATGCATCTGTATAAGTCTTTGGTGCAACCTCATTTGGAGTATAGTGTGCAATTCTGGAGATTGCACCTTCAAAAGGATGTGAACATGATGGAGTCGGTGCAGAGGGTGGCTACTAAAATTATTAGTGGTCTTCTTTATAAAGCATATGAGGACAGACTTAAAGATCTTAATATGTACACCTTAGAGGTAATGCGGGATAGAGGTGATATGATTGAGATGTTTAAATACCTCCGTGGCATAAATGTTCAGGGAGAGAGCCTCTTTCAATTGAAAGCAAGTTCTGCTACAAGGGGACATGGGATGAGGGTTAAGGTAGATAGATTCAGGAGTGATATGCGGAAATATTTCTTTACGGAAAGAGTAGTGGATCTGTGGAATAGTCTCCCAGTGGAGGTGGTAGAGATGAGGACAGTAACTGAATTCAAAAAAGCATGGAACAAACACAGAGGATCTCTAAAGGTAAAAAGGGGACTGTTGTAGTTGTTGATATGGAAGGACAGACTAGATAGGTCATGTGGTCTTTTTCTGTCATCATATTTCTATTTCTAACTTCCACCTTGTAAAGCGTGTTACACCAGAGGAGGAATGGTGAAGATGATCCAAGGTAGGTGACTTGGGGATGGTACCTGTAAGAACTGGTTCTGTTACCAGTGTTTGCCTTCTATAGCACTTCCACACAATATGTGACACTCATAGTTTGTAGCATTTCTGTCATGTTGTTGTCAAACAGCATGAGCATTTGATTACAGTTTAGACATGCTCTTTGCACAGAGGAATTTTTTCTGGCATGGCAAGCATCCCTGCAACATCTTACTTATTTTGCCAACCATTGCTCTTGATATGATATGCAATGGCCACAGCACATGAAATGTATATACCGTGTATATAGGTCACTGTTTAAAAGCTTTGCCACAGCTCAGATTATGTATTCCCTGATACCTCTAATGTCCTTCTCTGGTGGAGAGGACCTCTATTTCAGGTGTGGCTGCCTTAGGCCCTCATATTTTTATGTATGGCAACATTGTCCATGCCCATAACTAGTATTTTGCTTAACCCTCTATCATGGTCATTTCCATGATATAGATGGGAGGCCTTTGCTGTTTGAGGCTATTGCTGTGTAGGGCACAACAGACTTATTAGATTGTCAAGTATTATCTTACACATTGCGTCTACATGGTGCCTGTCAGAGGATGAGTCTGCATGTGGATGCCTGGGTGCAATGAGGGCACATACAATTTTTCTGTGCATTGTAATAGAGGTACACACCCCTCCACAGCAATGCGAAGCAATAGGGCCACTACAGCCATGCAACATATAGTATGCTAAGCGATCAATAGTATGACCTGCCACATGTGTCAAAAAGGTACAGAGTGTCCATACCATTCATTTTGGGTATAGGCCCTGTTACAGTAACATTGTTTCTGGACAAATCAATGTACAACATTTTGTAGATCTCACAGACAGGATCACCACAATGTGCCTGTGCTCGTCTACTATCAAGCCACACATGGTTGGGGCAAGGTACTTCAGGCCGGAAGGTCGGGGGTTCAAATCCCACTAGAGGACAGCAACCTTGGGCCGGAAGGACTGGGGTTTCTAGTCCACAGATGCTCCTTGTGGTCTTGGGCAAGCCACTTAACCCTCCATTGCCCATGTTCCCTGTAAGTATTAGTGTATGTGTCTCATATCCCTGCGTGTTAAATGTATCCCCCAATTGTGTTGTGACCGCTTTGATTGAAGGATAAGGCGGTATACAAAACTATCTAAATAAAATAAAAATAAATAAATAAATACTGTTTGATTTGCATGCTGTCAATGTACTGGCCTTTCTCAGTTGGTGTCCCTGCATGTATTCCTACTAGTTAGGTATGGTAGAAAATGTACCAATGAGGCTGACCATGGGAGCACCAATGTGGATGACCATGGGAGCACCACCATATAGGTGGCATGGCCCCATGCCCATGCTGTTGTCATAAAGGTACGCAGTCAGACACCTGCCATCCAATCCCTGTACTTTTTGTGCCAGAGGCTGTCTCAAATGTCTTCCCTTTCTCTCTCATTCTGCCACTGGTGCTGTGTCTGAGGGTTAGATTGATACAGAACAAATACATGTCACATATGCAGAAACTCCAGGTTTCAGATAACCCTTGGGAATGAGGTGTGGAGGGGTGATGGTGTATATACATATCAGAGGCTACACTTTTGCTGTTCAAGCTATGTAATCTGGAGTAGAAACATGCAGACAGACTCATTCACTTTGTATCAAAGTTCACCTGTACATAGTTTCAATCTAGGTGAGGGACTATATGACTGCACAGTCACTTAGGGAACACACTACCCTAGCTAGGATCCAACAACTAATTCCTGTCACAACTAATTCTTGTTTGCGAGTGCAACATCCTATTGTTGAACTCGCAAACAAGTGGACACTGTTTTCTGTTAAACTGGGATTCCATGTCCCAGTCAGATCCTCAAACATTTGCTTCACAGCACAGGCTATGGCAGTCATCATCTGCTATGCTACCTCTGGAGATTTGTGGGGATTTCAGCATTTGCCTGGCTGCATGAGTACCATGTTACCACTCTGGATGCATTCCCTGTGACTGCTGACCACTAGACCAACGAGATCTTTATTTGTGAGGTCAGCATTTTACCTCTGGGAGATAGCAGTATCCTCCACATGCACTTTAGGAGGCCCAACTGTTTTCTTCTTAGCATTCAGAATTTGGTCTTTAGGGTCTCTGTTTGTCTGTGAACTCCAAACTCCCTATAGGAAATAGAATATAGTGTAAGTCATGGCACATTTATTTATTGCCACTTTTAAGTGGCACCAATTCTGCACACATACGCATTGCAATGGATGACTGATGGTGCAGCTCTGACTGGTCTGGCCTTTCCCCCTATTGCCTTTCTCAGAGTCCATTCTCAGAGTCCTTTGTTGTTCAATGTAAACAGTTTTGTCTTGCAGAAAAACTGTATAGAAAATCTGTTAAATAAAATAAAATAAATACATAAATAAAATTCTCTATAGCTGCCATATGGGGGAGACAACCTATCCTTTCCATGAGCCTCTGAGTTCACATTCACCCGATGAATATCTGTGGCCAGCATGTCATATATATCCTGATACTGCTCTCAGTCATTTCTGTCCCAGACAGTACACAGAATTTCACATGCAGGGTGGCATGATTGCATGGGAGCATTTTCCTCATGGTATCTTGAGTGTATTGCTATAGCTTGTTCCCTTGTCTCTCCTTCCTAAGGACATGTGCCGGGAACTCTAGTGTGTGCATGCTGACATTGCTTACTGAAATGCCTTTTAACATGTCTGTACTTCATACTGGCTAATCATGATACCCACATATAAGGAATACTGAACAAGATGATGCTATAATATGCTTATGAGTACCTACAGCATGACTGCCAACATACTGGAATGGGTGATCCACACATCCCACCTACAATTGATGTGCCTGACATTTTGTTTATAGTGGTGGGATGGTACTAGTTTGTCTGTGGACCACATATATATTAGGTTTGTACATTAGTTTGAAACAACATAGTAAATATCAACATTTTCTATGTTGTTTCATATAATTTTTAATCCAAACACAACATGAGGAAACACAAATCCCTCCCCCCATATGTTAACACAGGCTGGCATCAAGTCAGTGACCTTTGGATTGGAAGGCAGGCATCTCTCAGAAAGAGCTGTTATGTTTCAAATGGCATGGGACAGACACAGCAACAGGCATGTCCCTTTACAGCAACAGGATAAAATCAAAATAAACTGAACTACAGTCAAACCTCGGTTATCGGTTGCCCCGGTTTTCGTCGGTTTCGGTTTTCGACGTCTTTTCCCCACTCAGATGTTGTCTCGGTTTTCGTCGATAGCCTCGGTTTTCGTACAGCCTCCCTCCCCCCCCCGATTCACCGATCGCGTGTGCCTGCAGAGTACTGTACACTGCCTGCCCAGTCCCGGCAGCATTACCCCCCCCCCCCCGGACTCACCGATCGCGTGTGCGTGAAGATCTGGAGGGGCAGACTTCAAACCCAGCTGTTGCGTGTGCCTGCCCAGGTGAGCAACATCCTCGAGCCAGACATGGTGTGGTACAATGGAAGGATTGCAGAGAGGAAGGCCCCGATCTCTCCACCGCCTGCCTGTTCTCTGGAGCGCCCCCTCAGGCTCGGAGGTAGCAGGAGATGTTGAATGAATGTGGCTTTCTCTTGCGGGGTATGCTGTTGAGACGGAGTCAGCGATCACATTGGTGTCCTAAGGTACTGTATCTGTGTGTTTGCTGAGAGAAGTGACAGGAGCTGTTCTACTGGCTCAGACTTCGGGAGCTCGTGCTGCTGCAGCCATTGCCACATGGCTCTGGAACGCATGCTGAGCGGGAGAGTGGTGTTTCCGGTGGCTATGGCTGGTGCCTTTTTTTTTTGTTGATCCTTCTTTTTTTTTTCTGTTGTCTTTAAAAATTTGAGGATGTTTTTTTGCTGAAGAATCTTGACTGTGCTGTTAACCTTTCTCCCTTCACAGGAGTTTAAAGAATTTGTCTGCCAAAAATACCTCTGCAGCACCATCTTGTGGCCAGAAGTGGGATTGACTCTCTTCCTGATTGCAAATTGCTAAAAGTTCACATTGTGCCTTGACACAGACTTTGAGGGGAGCAGTGATCCGAAAATGGTCTGTATCAAACTCGTCCGCCTGCTTGCGTGACTCGGCCACTCATTTCCCGGAATCCAGCGCCCATACAAAGTGCGTTTGTGATTCAGTCTGCCTTTGTTTCTCGTTGAGTGAGCATCACCCCGCATTCATTGAGTGTGACTGCTAAATAAGCCACCATGGGGCCAAAGAAAGTTCCGAATGCCAACCCTTTGATAAAGAAGGTGAGAAACACGATAGAATTCAAGAAAGAAGTCATAGCAAAGTATGAAAGTGGCGTACGCGTGGCCGATCTCGCCAGGATGTACAGGAAGTCTGCATCAACGATCAGTTCCATGCTGCTGAAGAAAAACGAAATTAAGGAAGCTGATGTTGCGAAAGGAGTGAATGCGCTAACGAAACAGAGATCGCAAACAATCGAAGATGTCGAGAAGTTGTTGTTGGTGTGGATCAACGAAAAACAGTTAGCGGGAGATAGTGTTTCAGAGGCGATAATTTGTGAAAAGGCAAGGCTGTTGCATGCAGATCTTGCAAAGAAAATGCCTGGAACGAGTGCTGATGTTACTGAATTTATGGCCAGCAGAGGCTGGTTTGAGAAATTTAAGAAGCGAACTGGCATACACAGTGTGGTAAGGCATGGCGAGGCTGCAAGTTCGGACAAACTTGGGGCCGCAGAATTTGTTGATGAATTCAAGGAGTACGTAGAGGCTGAAGGATTCCTCCCCCAACAAGTCTTCAATTGTGATGAAACAGGCCTCTTTTGGAAGAAAATGCCAAAGAGGACCTACATCATGCAGGAGGAAAAGGCACTGCCAGGACACAAGCCTATGAAGGATAGGCTAACTCTTTTGTTGTGTGGTAATGCTAGTGGGGATTTCAAAGTGAAGCCTTTACTGGTGTATCACTCTGAAAATCCCCGAGTGTTCAAGAGAAACAATGTTATCAAGAGTAAATTGTGTGTCATGTGGAGGGCTAACAGTAAGGCATGGGTCACGAGGCTAATTTTCATTGAGTGGGTCAATGAAGTGTTTGGCCCGAGTGTGAAGAAATACCTCCTGGAAAATCAATTGCCACTCAAGTGCCTCCTGCTAATGGACAATGCTCCTGCTCATCCTCCAGGCTTGGAAGACCAATTGTTGGAGGAGTTTAGTTTCATCACAGTGAAGTTCCTGCCCCCTAATACCACTCCTCTCATCCAGCCCATGGATCAGCAGGTCATTTCAAACTTCAAAAAACTCTACACCAAAGCACTGTTTCAAAGGTGCTTTGAAGTGACCTCGGACACTGAATTGACCCTAAGAGAGTTCTGGAGGGATCACTTCAATATCCTCAAATGCATAAGCCTTATAGATAAGGCTTGGCAGGGGGTAACTTCCAGGACGTTGAACTGTGCTTGGAGAAAATTGTGGCCAGAATGTGTCCTCGAGAAGAATTTTGAAGAAGGGTTTGAGGCTCACCCTGATGACCCTACGCCTGTTGTGCAATCTATTGTGTCTTTGGCGCAGTCCATGGGGTTGGATGTGAGTGGCCAGGATGTGGAAGAGTTGGTGGAGGACCACAGGGAAGAGCTAACCACTGAAGAGCTGCAAGACCTTCAAGTGGAACAGCAACAGATGGTAGCTGAGGAAATTGCTTCAGAGGAGGAGGAAGAAGAGAGAAGAGAAGGTGCCTTCTTCAGTGATTAAGGACATGTGTGCAAAGTGGAGTGAATTGCAAAGTTTTGTGGAGAAATTTCACCCTAACAAAGCTGTTGCAAGCCGTGTCTGCAACATGTTCAATGACAATGCCTTGTTCCATTTTAGGCAAATCTTAAAGAGACGCCAGAAACAGACCTCTCTGGACAGATTTTTTGTGCGACAGGGGTCCAGTGACTCTCAAGCTGGTCCTAGTGCCAGTAAAAGACAAAGAAGGGAAGTAACCCCGGATAGGGCCTTGATACCTGAGGTCCTTATGGAGGGGGATTCCCCTTCCAAACAATAACCTCTCCTCCTCCCTCTCCCCTCAACAAGAGTCTTCAATAAAGTTAAATGTGATGTTAAATGTTCATTTATCCATTTCATTAGTCATTTATATGTATTTCTCATTGTTTTCTGTATGTAAAAATATAGTTATTCTCTATAAAATGTACTTTTTGTCAATATTTTTGGGTGTCTGGAACGGATTAATTGAATTTACATTATTTCCTATGGGAAATCTTGCTTCGGTTTTAGTCCGTTTCGGTTTTAGTCAGACTTTTTGGAACGGATTAATCATGAAAACCGAGGTTTGACTGTATCTAATTTCTCAACAAATAGGGGTGTCCTACATGCAGCGGTGGGTTCACCACTAAACAAAGACATGGGGAGCGGTGGCCTGCACGGAGCGGCAGGTGCACCTATTCTTGCCATCTTACTGGGCAGACTAGATGGGCCATACTGGTCTTTATCCGCCGTCATTTACTATGTTACTATGTTATTATGTTTCTAGAGTGGCTGGCTCTAACCAGCTTGCTCTTAACTATATTTTGCATTTCTGCTGTTCTTCCTTCCTCTTTCTTGGCTGGTCCAAAGTTTGTCTGGCCTGGACCTCTATGGGATACCCTTCTTTGATTTTGTGCCTTCTGAATCTATTGACTCCTGTTCTAGAGACTTACTCCAAAGACCTTTCTTCTAACTTGTTCTTGTGCCAGAAATTCTGTGAAATGTGGTGGCTTTGCACTTAAAACATCATGGTTTTGCATGTTATTGGCTCTTGAGGTGCAAAACCAAAGTTCACTTTAATAAAAGAGCCCCTAATTGTTCTCACATTTCATAACTTTTAACTTGCAAGAGGCTTGAACTGCAGAGTTGTCTGAGATGTGTGTGACATGGATAGTTTTTATTTCTTAAAGTGGAAAACAGAACTACCGTTGCTCACAAAATGTTCCCTTGGGACAAGGCTCTAATTCATTGTGTGCTGTAGACTGTAATATGAACTTTGTGATAGATCTGCTCTTACTCTGATCTTTCATCAAAGACTAAGTACCATTAGGTTTATTCCAAGAAAGGTGTGGTTCTATGTGTCTTCTTTTTGATGATACACAAGGCCAGTCTCAGAGCGAAGTATATGCAAACATCATATTTTGTACAGTAAAGTAAACATAATGCCTTTATTTGATAGAGCGTGAAAGATATCTTTCTTGAAAACCGCTTTGCATGTATGCTTTGGATATCTGCCAACATTGTGAAATTATTATATCTTTCATGCACTGCTTGTCTAAATTCAACAAAAGAATAATAGGGTGCCTCTGTGAACTCATATAGAAGTCCTTTGTTTGGGGTCCCAGTATGTGTAAGTATTAAAAAAACAACTGTGCACCTAAAATACAGTTCATTTAGCTTCATCCTGCCCCTTTAGTTTCTTCTGGTAAGACATGGATTTTATGATAAAGCACTAATATTTTTTTCTTCAAGTATGATTTGGAGTATTTTATACCTCACAGTATTGTGGTATATTAATTGAACAATATTGGAGGTATCCATAATATTGCACTTATACTCCAGAGATTTTCCATTATGGTGACACAGTTGAGAAACATACTAGTGCATATTTCTCTCCTCTATGCAACTTTGTGAACATTTTTACCATAGTATTTGATGGCAATTCCTTTTTGCACAGTGAAACCTCATTTTGCTGGAGAGTAAAAACAAGTGATCTTGCATGAAATACAGGTAAAATCAGTGGGGACAATATTCACAGCAGTCAGCCATGGTGTTTAAATATCCTCCAAATATGCAGTGGCAATATCCCGACCATGGCTGTCTCTGCATATCGGGATTGCAGGGCCACTGTACTGATAGTGGCAATTTCCAGCCCCTGAATATCTCCACAGACTGCCTCAGCAGTATCCAAAGAGCACTGGGATGGTCTATGAGCAGAACAAGGACAGTGATTTTCAGTCGCTCTCTGGATAAATTAACTTATTTTAACTAAGCACCCTCTTACAAAATTACCCTCAAACTGTGACCTCCCCCAATAATGTTTTTGCTGTCCTTCTCCATTGTACTTCACCCTCTTGGGTAAATGAGCATGGAAAATCCCCCTTATCATTCTATTTCTAAATTGTAAAGGAAGAACACCTTATGTAGAAATTGCATTTGTCAGTCTGTCATTTTGCAACTTTTCATTATGAGTGAAACTACAGCAGTCTTGATGTTGCACTTTGGAAGGTTAAAGTACTTTAGTATGCCTGTCTCTATTTTGAAGGCTGTCGTTCCTTCAATGCTGCTGTGAAGACGAGTGGCAAGCGGGACTGGGGAGATCTACAGTTTATGGCAAATGGAAAATGCTAAGACTGCGCAAGAGACAGGGGCGGCCCAAGGGGGGTGCGGGGCCATGTGCGGAGACTCGGTGCGGGGCCTCATTTGCATAAGTGGCCTTATTTGCATAACTATTTGCATAATGCTAACATACACTAACTTTTAGTAAACATGTCTCTTAATGAGTGTATGGATAAAGACAGACTAAAAGATTTCTACATTACTATAATCCAGTGCCAACCGCCAGGCACATTAGGAACTACTACAAACACTGCCCATTTAGAACCAATAGCAAACGCGCCGTATCCTAACAGTACTACCAGGACTCACAAAGCACAAGACCCTATCTATCAAAAGGCAACACTGCGATTTTAAACCAATACATTTCAGAGAACAATACATGACCTACTGGGGAAAGAGAACAAGTGGCAATGTCAAATAGGAATTACATAAACAGAATACCTCAGCTCAGTTACACATGCAGAACATAGACCATCACCAAACAAGGAATCGCAATTTAGAAACAGGAAGGCAATAATTAAACTGGGAACCCCAAAAGCCAAACTTGGAATGTACAACAACACTGTAGAAATAAAACTATAAATTAATTTCCTCTTGTACCAAACAAAGCGCAGACGTTAATGATGCACATTTCCCAGAGCTTTCATATTCCAGTTAATAAATTCAAAACAAAGAGATATCTTTCTACCTTTTGTGCATTTTTTTTTCAGTTGCAATTGCTCCAGCCACTTTCTTCTGGTTTCTTCATGTTTTCTGCTAACTCTCCATCATCTGCTGTCCATTTGTCCTTTCTTCTATCTTCTAGTTTTTTTTTCCATTCTCTCTCTCTACATCTGCTTTAACATACTAATCTTTCTCCTTTTGCTCTTTCCTCATTCCTTTTCATCCACTCAAATTTTACCCCTCCATCCTCAATCCCCACTTACTCTCCCAATACCCGGCCAATTGTAGATTTTTTATCCCTCCCACACAAAATATTTTTCCCCTCTCCATTTTACTCTCCCAGCCCCATCCCATTCTAATCCTCCCCCAACATCAGCTCCCTTCTAGTTCCAGCCTCACCCAGCATCCATTCCCTTCTAGTCCCTGCATCAGCCCATTTCCAGTCCTAGCCCCCATCAGCCCATTTCCAATCCTAGCAACCCCCAACCCAATACCAGTCCTAGCCCCCCCATCAACCCACTTCCAGTCCTAACCCCATCAACCCATTTCCAGTCAGCCCCCCATAGCCCATTGCCAGTCCTAACCCCCCCATCAGCCCACAGCCCATTACCAGTCCTAGCCCCATCAGCTCACCTCGTCCTAACCCCTCCCCATCAGCCCATTTCCTGTCCTAGACCCCCCATAGCCCATTATCAGTCCTAACCCCCCCATAGCCCATTAGCAGAGAGCCCCCTTCAGCCAACAGCCCATTACCAGTCTTAACCCCCCCATAGCCCATTACCAGTTCTAACCCCCCCAACAGCAAAATGGCGTTTACGTGTGCTAACCCCATCAGCCCACCTCAAGTCCTAACCCCTCCCCATCAGCCCAATTCCTGTCCTAGCCCCCCCCCATAGCCCATTATCAGTCCTAACCCCCCCATAGCCCATTACCAGTCCTAAGCCCCCCATGAGCACACAGCCCATTACCAGTCCTAACCCCATTAGCCCACCTCCAGTGTTAACCCCCCCATCAGCCCATTTTGTCCTAATCCCCATCACCCAATTTTCAGTTTAAGCCCCCCATACCCCATTACCAGTCCTAACCTCCCCATCAGCCCACGCCCAGTCCTAATCCCACCAGCCCATTTCCAATCCTAATCCCCCATCACCCAATTTTTAGTTTAAGCCCCCCATAGCCCATTAGCAGTCCTAACCCCCCATCAACCCACTTCCAGTCCTAATCCCATCAGCCCATATAAAGACTTAGCTCCCCCATAGCCCATCACCACTCCTAACCCCCCCATAGCCCATCACCACTCCTAACCCCCCCAGCCCATCAGCACTCCTAACCCCCCCAGCCCCCCATAGCCCCCCATAGCCCATCAGCACTCCTAACCCCCCCCGCCCATCAGCACTCCTAACCCCCCAGACCCCCATAGCCCATCAGCACTCCTAACCCCCCCCAGCCCCCCATAGCCCCCCATAGCCCATCAGCACTCCTAACCCCCCCCAGCCCATCAGCACTCCTAACCCCCCCCAGCCCCCCATAGCCCATCAGCACTCCTAACCACCCCCCCCCAGCCCCCCATAGCCCATCAGCACTCCTACCCCCCCCAGCCCATCAGCACTGCTACCCCCCCCCCCCCAGCTCAGCCCAGCCCAGCCAAAATTCTTTTTTTAAAAAGCTGTCTTCTCCCGCTGCCGGGGCCACCGCGGCAGAATCGAGTGTGCCGCGGGGCCCCCCCTGCCCAGCAGAGCCTGCCCTCCCCTGTATCTGCTCTCTCATTGTAGCTGCCTGCAGTCTCACGCGCCGGCTTTCAGAGCGCGAAGGGACTAGTTTCCCTTTCGCGGCTCTGTTAAGCCCGCGGGGGCTGATGGGAACTTCCCATCAGCCCCCGCGGGCTTAACAGAGCAGCGAGGGAGAAACTCTCCCCTCGCGCTCTGAAAGCTGGTGCGTGAGACTGCAGGCAGCTGTACGAGAGAGCGGATACAGGGGAGGGCAGGCTCTGCTGGGCAGGGGGGGCCCCGCAGCACACTCGATTCTGCTGCGGCGGCCCCGGCAGCGGGAGAAGACAGCTTTTTTTTTTTTTAATTTGACTTTAGGATCAGAATGTTTTTTGCGCAGGGCCCCCTGAAACGCGGGGCCTGTGCAAAAAACATTCTCGCTCAATGGACGGGCTGGCCCTGGCAAGAGACCAATGGAGACTGCAGAAACCCAGCAAAAGGGACACTGCAATGGCTTTGATAGAACAATTCAGTAAAATAAAATGGAGGGCATGGGCTGTACAGTGACAGAAATATGGTAGAAAGATAAAGAATGATAGAGAAGATCAAGGAGAATATATTATTTGAGTAAGAGTAAGAGAGAATAGCGTCAGTGCGAGAATGCCACTTTCACACACATACTCTTATAGTGAGAGTACACTTTCTGCGCTCATTAGTTCATATCAACCACTGTCCACTACTGCTTCCAAACACACAATCTAACAATTCAAACAGCCACCAACAGAAACACAGCTGTTTCTTCATAATCAGGCCTGTTTGATGTCAATGTTTTTTTTTTTGGACGGGGCATGTTTACTAAGGTTTGCATTGGCCAGTGACGGTTTTACCATCAGGCAAGCAAAGTGGTCACCTAGAATACTGGCCCCCGGGGGCTCTCACTGAAGCTTTGAAGCCGCTGCCGCCTCAGACCATGGCGCAGCACTTACCTGCACGTGCCAGTGCTATGTTGCTATTTCTTTTAATTTGTATCTTCTGCTGCTGCCTCCCCCGATCTCTGTTTTGAGTTTGTGGAGAAGAGGGTCCGGGAGGCTTTCCAGACTCACTGGTCCTTTTATTACCGACGAGTATATAGAAACCTGTACTCAAACACATCAGTATTTAGATTGGACATGCTGTTTTAATATGGCTATGGTCATGTTCCCATTTTCTGCATTTCATTTGTTTCGTATACTGAATGTTGAAACTGAGAGGGAATGCACATTAGCATGCAAGTTTAACATTGATTACAGCACAGGCCCCATAACTATTACTTATGTTTTAACAGCTTCTTTTGACCTAGAAGGACAAGGATTTAGGTCCTGTAATACTTCACAGAAGTATATTAATATATTTTCAAATATGTTTGGAATGAAGTATTATAAATTATGAACTATTATTACAAGTGGTATTTTCCACTAATTAAAAAAATTGCAAAACACAATTTAAGGTTCAGATTAGAGATTTTGGTAAAAGCAGGGCCAAAAGAAATATGAAAAGATTTTGGTTCCATTTGCTTCAGTAAGCACATGTGGAGTCCGATTCAGCAAGAGGTGCATCTAGGCCGTCTGGACAGCCCAGAGCAGGAAGGGCCTGATTCTGCACCATGGGAGCAAGATGGTCCTGTGAATGCAGGATTGGGACCGTGGAGATGGCCTGGTGTGCCCCCCGCATCACCGCGGAAAGTTCTCCCCACGGCTCAATTTGCCTGCTGCCTCGGATCACCATTTCCCCGCTGCCTGAAACTGATGGGGACAGCTGAAATGTGGATCGGGTGGTAGGGTCTCCCCTTGCTCTCCGCCATCACCGCTGGGGGGCTGGCCAGCCAATCTGGGGGGGGGGGGGGCGGCCAGCACTTATTCAACCACTGAGGTGGAATAAGCTGGCTGTCCCCCTGGTGATCCCCAGATGTACAGGGTCATCACTTGAATTGACCCTGTAAGTCTGGGGGTCAGGTCCACCCATGTTCTGCCTACTCTCCATTCCTGTGCCTTCCTCATCCCCCCGTAACATGCACAGTGGCTCTGTACATGCAGCAGGGCCGGGAGGCAGAATCGGCTGAAGGCAGATAGCAGGGCTGGATGTTCCATCTGGAAGTCCAGCCCCGCTATTCACATTCCTGGATTGGGCCCATAAGGTCTGATACACAAAGGTCTTTAATGAATCAGGCCTATAGGTGTTGCTTATAATGTTCTACATAAATCAAAAACCCATACAAAATCCTAATAATCTCATACATCAAAGGACCTCAAATGATGTGATCAACAGAGGCTAAAAAAACCTTCTAGTATGACAGCCTAACAAAAGCTATTACTAGTTCCACTCAGTATCATCATAGATTCAAAATTTACAACAAACATAACTCATAACATTCTCAGCTAAACCCCAAAACAAATTCAACCTGACACAAGATTGTGTTTCGATAAGAAAAACGCGTCTGCATCAGGGGGATAAAAATCAAAGCATGAGATTCCTAGGGCTACTCTCCAGCCAGCTGGGCACTCTTACGCAACCAAATAATTAAACAGAACTTTAAAGGCATACGGGCGGTCACGAGATCAAAAGGGTCATTCTCATGAGAGTTGCCCAATGAATTGCTTGATTAAGTCCAGATGGCTTTATAATATTGTGACACCTTAGTGAGTGCCAACATGCTCACTGTGTTAATGTAACAGACTGATATCAAAGCTATTTATGGGGCTGTTTATCCTCATTAAAAAGAAAGAAAATAGCTCCCCTTCCTCTCTGCAGGTATGCGTGCTATTCGTAGTATGTGCGCTTTTGGCCATCTGCAAAACAGGGTGGAGATACAGTGAAGAAGGGCTTGGGCTGAAAGGTGCTTTTATTCTGAAAGCCCTGCACTTCCTTCACTACATACATATGTGCCTCTTTTAAAGCAAGTTCAAATGTAGGCAGTCCCATTCTGTGGCTGATCCATTCTTCAAAGTCCCATGAGCTGTCTCAGGCTTGATCCCAAAGCATTTAATGGGTTAAAAAGAACATATCAATCAGTGACTGTTGCTGTTTTAGCTTATTTATTTATTATTTTATTTATTACAGTTGCTTATATACCGCACTATTCGGTATCAGCGCGGTTTACAGTATAACAAAAACAACCTAAACACAATTTGTTTGGTTTTACATAGAACAGGAATAACAACTTGGATAATGGGGTTAAACTATATACATGAGGGGTCACTTAAATAACAGGGTTGGATTATATACATGAAATTTTAGTTGCACTGAGTTATATTTAACACAATGCTTACTTTAGGACGGAATTTGTCTGATCTGCAGGAAGGAGCTTGGGACTGTGGTAAAGGCTTAGATTGGGTGTTATTAGGTGGGTATTTTAGGTTCCATTGTTGGCTGGGTAGAATTGGCAGAATAGGTGAAACTTGATTGCCTTCCTGAATTTAGTTAGTTCTGCAATAGCTCGAATGTCAGATGGTAATGCATTCCAGCATTTGGGGACGTAAAGACTGAAGGCTCTGTTTGCCGTTGTGCAGTTGCATTTGGTCAACATCTTCGGTGTTAATAGTAGATTTGACGCTGTTGATCTTCTGGATCTGTTGGGTGGCACGGTTTGGATCAGATCAGTAAGTGCAGTAGAGGAAATGCGGTTGATGGCCTTGAATGAGAGAAGTAAAGTTTTGAAGATAATTCTTCCGTGTATTGGTAGCCAGTGAAGCTGTTTCAGAATAGGAGTAACATGTTCACTTCTGGATGCACCATGGAGGATTCTTGCTGCAGCATTCATGGCCAGTTGTAAAGGGTGTAAAGTGGAATGAGGGAGACCTTGTAAAATGGAATTAGCAAAGTCAAAATGCGGCAGGATCAGAGCTTGATATATGGTCCGGAAATCATCTGGGTCCAGTAGGGAGCGCAGATGCCTGAGTGAGCGGATTTTGAAATATACAGCTTTGACTATGTTGCTTATATGATTTTTCATGTTCAGATGTTGGTCTAAGGTGACCCCCAAGTATTTTATTGTTTCTTTGGTTTGTAGTTCAGCTTCCTTGACTCTTACATGAGATGGTGGAATAAAGTTGGGATCTCTGGAGATGAACAGTACCTCCGTTTTCTTGTGCTGGATACGGAGGTTTTGTGATTGTAGCCAGTCTGATATTGCATTGAAGCATTCTACAAGTGGTGTAAGGTCCATTTGCACAGTCGAGAAAGGCATATATAAGAGGATGTCATCTGCGTATATCAGACAGCTCACGTTAAATGATCTAATGATATTGCAGATGGGCTGCATGTATATGTTAAATAATAGAGATGATAATGAAGATCCTTGAGGCACACCTTGTGTTTGATGGAAAAGTTTTGATTCTTCTGAACCGGATTTAACGTATTGCCACCTACCATCTAGGTAGGACTTGCACCAAGCAAGTGCAGTACTGCAGATTCCCTTTTCTTTCAGCCGCCCAAGAAGGAGCTCGTGATGTACCGAGTCAAAGGCCGCAGCAATGTCTAAAAAGATGAGCACAAAGCCTTGTCTAATGTCATCAACGCCTGTGAGTATGCTGTTAAATAGAAATGTGAGAAGGGTCTCGACTCCATGATACTCTCTGAAACCGTGTTGGCAGTGATCTAAAGGAGCTGTGGAGTCTATATGATCCTGAATTTGCCTTTGTACCTCTTTCTCAATTATCTTTGCTAGTAGGGGAATACTAGCTATTGGTCTGTAAGAATCGACCTTTTGAGGATCGAGTTTGGGGTTCTTCAATAAGGGCCTGATTGAGGTTTGTTTGAGTGTTGTGGGGAAGGACCCAGTGGTGAAAGAAAGGTTTATTAGTTTTGCGATGACTGGGCTGAACTCCTTGCGTAACTCCTTAATCCAGAATGCTGGGCAAGGGTCCGTTTGAGCTGTGGAGGTATTGAGGGAGGCTATTGTATCTTCGATGCTTTTTCGGGATGGTGTGGAGAATTCGAGCAAGGGGGTTATTCCAGTAGGTGTTTGAAATGAGGCTGATGAGATTTTGTCGGTCTGTATGATCTTTGATTGGAGGTATTCAGCGAATTTTTGTGGTTGGATATCCACATGTTGATCAGGAGATGGTTCCTTTGAAAGGGCTTGTACCAAGTTGAAAAGATCCCGTGGTTTGTTCAGAGATCTCTTCAGAGTGTCGGTGTGGTGTTGTCTCATTTTCATTGAGATTGCTTCTCTGTGCATTGAAAGGTGAAGTTGGTAGGTGGTCAAATCTTCAGTGGAGTGCGATCGGCGCCACTTTTTCTCAAGTCTGCGTAGTTGTGTTAGAGAAGCTCTCAGCTCTTGGGAGAACCATGGGGCAGTGTTTCTTATTCTCCTGGATATGTTATTGGACTGAGGACGTTGCGAGATGGCATTGAGGTTGAGGTTCCAGGAGGAGACGAGTTCTTCAGGATCAGAAGTGGTTTTGCTCAGGAGGGAATGGGTTTGAGAGAGGATTAACTCTTTGTTGAATGTGCGGAAGTTTCTTGTTGAAGTGTGTGTTGTGCAGTTGTCCTTTTGGTTGCCAGACCACTGGCTAATTTTGGTGGGTATTTGGAAAGTGATGAGTTTATGGTCTGACCAAGGTACGTCAATAACATACATCATTGGGTTGTGGTCTTGCTCGAGGGCTGAAAGAGGAGCGAACACCATGTCCAAGGTATTTCCCTTTATATGTGTGGGTTTGTTGATGATCTGTTTAAATCCAAGGTCCTCCATGGCTTCGAGGAATGCAGTTGCATGGCTTTGATGAAGTGAAGGGAGATTAAAGTCACCCATAATCCAGATTGGTGAGTTAGGGTTGTGGGCATTAGCGGCAAGGTCAATAATTGTGGGGAGGTCCTCAGGAGATGAGGATGGTGTTCTGTATACTAGATTGATGGTGCATAGCTGATTTTTGATGGCAAGGGAGTCCAGGTTGCTTGAACTAGATGATTCAGTGATATGAAATTGGAGGTCTGATTTGGAGAGTATTAGTACTCCTCCTCCTCTTTTGGTTTCTCTGTGTCTTATGTGAAGAGAGAAGTTGGGTGGTAGTAGTTGATTGAGGAGGACGTTATCTTCTGAGGATAGCCAGGTTTCCGTGATCATGAGAAGGTCCAGATCGTAAAGGGATATCATGTCTAGGATAACGGGCCACTTTTTGCGTATGGAGCGTGAATTTATCATAGCACATTTTAGGTTTTGGCAGAAATTGAGTTTTTCATGCTTGGGTGACCTGGATTGCTGGAGTGGGATGTGTATGAGGTGGGAACGGCGTGTATAAGTGTCGCTTCCTGTATCCTATTTACTTGCTACATTTTTAATTATTACATCGTTTTACAGCACTGCACCTAGTACTGTGTGAGTGGTGTGGCCACACAGGGCGCAAAGAAATAGGGGCACATTTGAGGTTGCCAGCTTCGGCTCCCCCCATACTTCCTGCCCTTGCCTCACTGCTATTTTTTATGTTTCCATGGTGGGGGCGATGGCAGCAGTGGAGCAGATATCAAATTGGAAAAAAAACCAAAAACGTGGGTTTCTCTGACTCCGCACTTGCCTATATGTCTGATCCCTCCCTCCTTTGACATATGCTCATGTCAGAGGAGGGCAGGACCAGACCAGTCATTTAAGTTCGGAGTTGCAAAGACCTGCATTTGAATGGCTGGTCTGATCCCGCCCTCTTCTGACGCGGGCATATGTCAGAGGAGGGAGGGATCATACATGCAGGCAAGCGGGGAATCGGAAAAAAACACATTTCTTTTTTCAAGTCGATGTCTGTTCTGCTGCTGCCATTGCCCCTGCCCCACCACCAACAAGGAAAAGAATAGCAGTGGGGCAAGAGCAACAGCATGGGGAGCTGGCTAGACATGCAGGTGTAGGGTACGGCATGATGGGGAGATGCTGGGCAAATGTCAAACTTGTGATTGAGGGGGGGCGAGTGCATCAGATGTGCAAGTCGCACAGGGTGTATTTATGGCTTGATAAGGCCCTGTATGTTTGGTTCTTTTTGTCTCTTCTTCCCGGGGAATTTTCCTATATTTTTTTTTTTTTTGTTTCTTAACTTTTTACACTGCACTGTTATGCATGAAAAGTAGTTAATCAAATGAATATTCATAAACATAAACCTATTTTTCAACCATTCTGTCTGACTTTGGATTTTTTTTTTCTTTTTAATGCTATCTCAGTGTTCACAATGCAGATCTTAGTTCTGCTACCTGGGAAAAGCACTGTAAGCATTTACAGTGTAGCTTTGTGTCATGGATAGAAACCTTATAATCCTAAATATGCTTATTTGGTTTTAAAAGCTCTTGCCAAATGGAACAGGGATATCAAATGACTGCAATAGCAGATTGTAATCTACCGTGGCTGAACTAATTTCCTTTCAGTATACTGTAATGTGTTTCAGAGGTTCTCTTATGGCATCTTTATTTAAAGGTAAACTTTCCTTGGACTGGGAGTTGTGTCAATCAACATTTTCTTGCAAACCTAAAGCTTCCTTTTTCTCTGTCAGAAGCTGTTATCATCTTCAAAGTCATCAAAACAGTGTTTGTTCTGTGCTTTGATTTCAGTCACACAGTGAATTCAAAGAGTACAGGTCCATTGGAGTGCGATTGTGTGTGTGTGTGTCAGCCGATTTTTGTCCTTGCATGGCTGTATGCTTAGTTTAAGATACTAGCTGCCACAGTATTAATATCTAAAGCATTTCTCGTGGATACATCTTCATGTCACACAAAACATGCATTTAAGTTTACCTTTCAGCAAGTGTGGGCAAGTTCCCACCTGCTAGCACTAGTAGACATGCCATAGTTTGTATGTACTATTACTGTAAAATTCATACATACCCATAAATATTAGTTATATAAAGGTTTATTTTAGAAGCCGTGTTCAGAATTTCCACATGCAAATTCTGGCATTTACACTTGGAAATGGCATCTATGTGGAATGGCAATTTTAGGAAGGGCTCAATTTACAGATGGATGTCAGCCATATTTATATGGGCCTCTTTGCTGAAGTGTGCTAAGCAGTTAATGCGTGTTTTCACGGTAATCATTTCCACATAGGCATGACAGTTACCATGTGTTAATTTCACACAAATTGCAAATTGTGTGCTGGGGTAGGAAATGGGCGAGTTAGGGGCAGAGAGTGGGCATGGACAGCACATCACAATTGGTGCAGGAGAAGATATTGCGTGCTGTCAATGTTGCAGTTGGCACAGATCTTATGCCCCTCTCTCTGTCTATCAGAATCTATTGTTTAGCATTGAATGCCCTGCTCTTTGCGTCTCCTTCCTTCAGATGCTGATTCCTGAGGTGATGCTTGGTTTGCATACTGGTTGTGCAGGCCCTGACTGCACCCCTGACAATTATCGCAGAGGCATTGCACTTAATGTGGGTTACTTTTATTACTAAGGGTTATGTTTACTAAAGGGTGTTAAGGTAGCAGGCGTTAACGGCAGTGATAAGGGGTTTTACATGCATAAAGGGTGCTGGGTGGGTAGGAGGCATTCTGGCATTAAGAGAGCAATGGGCCATTTAATGTGCATTAACAGGACATTGGGTGTTAAGGTGTCAAGCATGCACCTTAACGTCCGAAAATGGCTGTTACCCTAACACTGGATAAGGGAACACCGAGGAAAGTCAATGTAAAGCTGATGGATGAAAGGACAGATCCATGTGTACCCTACATGGCAGCCAGTAATTTGGATGAACATGTGGGAGGCAGCTGTACCGATGCACTGGGGGGGGGGGGGTGCCAATGTAAAACAGCACAATGTCAGTGTGTGGCATAGGATGGGGAAGACATGTCCCCCAGTGGAGTCAGTAGTGGCAGGATGTGTGCGGTGAAAGGAGGACAGAGCAGGAGTGGTGAAATGCAGATCAGGCACAGGAAAGGCATGCATGAAGAGCTGAAATGTGGGAAAGAGTACCTGTGTAGGCCATGGTATAGCAGCTTGCACGGGAAGACATGACTGCACACAACTGACAGAGGTGGATGGATGGGCCGAAGAAAGGATGGCGGCAGAGGAGAGGGAGGTATGGGCTGGCAGCACTGATATACCGTAGGTGCCATCCCCAACATATTTGTACTGTGTGGGAAAATGTGTGTCAGTGTCATGTGGAAGGCTTGATACCAAACATGTGAGTTTCACACCTGTTCCAGCCACACAACCACCATACAGCACCCCAGACAAATGTGTAGTTAACAACTGGACAGGTGTCATCAAAACTGAGCAAATGGGGCACGTACCAGCCTGAGGTGATAACTGCAGGTAGCTATCCGAGGGATAGAATGTTTCTGCATATACTGTAGAGATGTGATAGAGCCAAAGCTGTACAGTTACAGTAATGATGTCATGTATGACTCATGTCTCACATGTAGGTTACAGCTGTATGCGTGTAACTGCCTGTTAGTATACCGCTGTATCAGTGCAGTCACGTCGGGGTACATCTTACTGACGAATCGGTAATGTCAGATGACAAACAGTCCCACAGGTGCTCCTTGTGGCCTAGGGCAAGTCACTTAACCCTCCATTGCATCAGATACAAAAACATAGATGTGAGCCCTTTGGGGACAAGGGACAAATATAGATACAGTACCCAAATGTACACCGCTTTGATTTGTAGAAAAAGCAGTATATAAGCTTATTTCAATCAGTCAATCAATCAATAGGAACAGTATGGACCTTCTGTCAGCTGAGCCACTGGTGGATTTAGTGATTTGCTCATGGTCACAAGGAGATGTTGTTAGTCCATGAAGATAGTGGCAGACATAAAATGTGACAGTAATACATTCCAAAATGTCACGTAAGGATTGCTAGTGGGCCTTAAACTCTGGGATCTCGATCCACCGGCCACTGCCATGACCATTGCATCATACCTTCGAGCAGGTGCCTGACATCTACAGGGTGAACATGTCTGACCCCCCTGCAATGGGCTACAGCAGAGCCAATAAAACCATGCTCTCAGATGGGCATGATGGGGAATAGCATGTTTGCTGATCAAAAGTGTGGCCAGAATGCACAAGAAAGTAGAAAGATGTGTGTCTGCAAGTCATAGCAAAGCCTGGACTGTTAAAGACAGGGAAATGACCTGAGTAGCACACAGGCCCAAAATAAAGGAGTGGAAATTGAACCCTTGCCCCTTGCTTATGGAGACATTGCACTAACCAGTAGTACACCTTTCTACATGACAATGTCTGGATTCAAAGAGACAATGTCTGGATTCAAAGAGACTGCAGGTCACTGCCTAAAATGTCTGTGTGTGTGCCGGGATAGGTTAGCCCCTCCAGTTCCCATGAGGCACTGCACATGTGGGACAGCAGTTTGCAGCTGATCACCAAATGGAGAATGCACTGATCCATCACATCAGCTCAGTAAGACACCCTGATAGCGTGTGCTACAAGTACAGAACAGCTACAAACTGTGCTACTGAGCAGTTTCAGCAGTCATCCTGAGGGTGAGGATGGGCACTCAGCACCTGGTCCCCAGAGCTTGCACTGTTAGAGATGAGCTCTGCCAGTCATGTAACAGATCCACATCACTGCCAATGTGTTATGCTAGTTACCTTGTTTCCCACACAATTACAGCATGCTGTAGACGCCTGTCACATCTGGGCCCATATGGCTATCCAGTGTTGCAGGATCTGATGACATATACAGTGGGGGGCTTCTAGGCTTGAGTGGGGCTGATGCTACTACCATCCTGTTGGTCCTGCCATGATCACAGTGAACAAGCCAGGAACATCTGCTGATACAATCATCTGTAAATACCAATCCACCACAACAAGCACAAACAGACCACTCTTGCTTCCCACCACAAGACTTTTTCAGCCATGCACATACCATCTATGGCCAAACAGTACACAATGCATCAAAACAGAGCAACCATGATCACCCAACATTTGGTCTCCCAGGACAGGAAGAGCACCCACATCACTGGCTACTATGCAGTACTGTGTGGTTATATAGCCATGCCATGGTCACAGCTTGGTCAGAGTGAGAGTACCATCATAGTGTACTGCTGTGGCCACCCAGGCCATGTGCATGGTAGATGGGCACTACAAAGTCTTAGCCATTGATCCGACCTCTAATGTAGACACACCTTGGGCAAACCTCTCTGTTTCAGGCCATACCCACAATTCTCTGTTCCTCATCATGCACATTTACAGACTAATGCTGGGAACAGCTAAGGCAATATGGGGCAAAGTGCAGTAGGCCACAGAACTCTGGAGACATAGAACTTGTACACACACACACACACACACACACCCTCTGTGCTATGCAAAGGTAGGGATGGTTGGCATTCATGCCTGCTACTTTGGTCTCCATATCAGCTCAGGCATTGTTAACATGTGCTCATTGTGCAAGTGCTAGTAGCATGCTCTGACATTTACACCCGTTGTTAATTCCTGCTCAGTGTGCCAGTGCTATCAGTCTGCCTTTCCATCCAGCTATAGATAGTGGAGCCTTTCCGTGTGGCTGATGGGTGTTTAGACCCTTGCTGGCCGATTCATTGGGGGTTGCACATGCTGGTAATGTACCTGCACTGTAGGCTAAAGTTTACCCACAGGGACACAATCCACAGCCAGGCCTTGAACCTGTGATTGTCTTCTCATATATGTCTCATATATGTCTTCACCAAGACACATACAACAAACTCCCTACTATGCACGCACCCTGTATGCCACAATAGGACATTCAAACCCCATCTAGAGCATGTATATAACTACCTAAAAGCTGTAAAATACCTTAACCCAGATCATGTATATAGTTTCCCCAGTTAATCCAAGTTGAATGACCTTGTTTTCTGTAAGTCCAGCACGGGCATTCACCTGTGTCTGAACAAAGCTGATGTTATCTGTAAACCGAGCGGATACCAAAGAGCGCGGTATAGAAAATAAATAAATAAATAAATAAAATGTACTGACATTGTGTGTTGCACTACAGAGCTGCCATATGGATTCAGCAGTTCCTGTGTGGAGCTGTGGTCATTGACAGGGTGAATGTGGGCCTTAGTAGGGGTCTTCCTATGTCTGCTGTAATGTCTTCATGCCCTGTGCCATACCTATCTGATAAGATGTGTTTGGCGGGTGTTGGAGGGGGACATGTTGTCCAGTCTGTATGTTGCTATGGCTCTTTATGCTGCTAGTGGTAGACGCACCTACTGCCAACATCCTCATACCATGTTGACATGGCAGCATGCTGTCAGTGGGGATGGGGTGCAGTCCCAAACCTAGGCATGTGCCTATTGTGCCAGTTCTGGATGAGGGGGCATAGGCACACATGGGAAGCCAAGTTGCTCCCCAAACAACTGCCAACCAGCATAATGCTATCCCCACCAGCTGCAAATATGTCTCAGGGGGAGGTGGACAGCTGCAGCAGTGGTATTTCTCTTGGCAGCTGCTTTTTTGCAGCTCCCTGTACAGCTACAGTTGCTCCAGAGATGGCATCAGTGTCAGAAGGGGGGGGGGGCACAGCAGAGGTCTCTGCCTAGGGTGCCAGGGACCCTTGGAATGCCCAATGTTCAGCATCATCTTTTTGCAGGAGCAGCATGTTTGTGTGTCGCCACTGTCACTGTGGCATCATGGCAGACATCACAGTTGTGCAACCTGGGCAGCTGCCTGGTCTGCCTTGTGCACCAGCAACCCCCACTGAATGACTCACATGCCACCCCCTTTGCCCCATTTGCACCATCAACATAGTGCTCTTTCATACTTGGGCACTATGCTGTTGCTGCTAATGCAGAACTACTATCACTATCTTGAGCTCACCTGTCTGTGGATCACATTGCAGACAGTTATATAGACTCCCTCCTCTCAAAATACTTGTTTTCTGTGAGGTTTAACTTGGCATTACGGTTCCTAGCGTTAAAAGGGCACTAGCATAACAGGCGTTAGGGGAGCACACACTCTCCATCCTATTAATGCCCACTCTCTGCCTACTGCTCCCTTAATGCTGTAGGAGCCTTTAACGCTCATTGATGCAGCTTTCTGGCAGCTTTGAGGGTGCTGATAACAGGCGTTAATGGCACACTTGCTGCCTTAAAGCCCTTTAGTAAACATACCCCTAAATGTGTGTTAAGTGCAAAAAACTAATGCTCTGTAGTAAAAAGGGCCCCATAAATTGCATGGGAGCATGTCAGGAACATAGCCTAAAATTTCCACAGTGAGTTTTACAGCTGTTCCCTAGCATGTATAGCTTTCTAAAAAGTGTCCATTTCAGCCAGCCCCTCACAGGGGAGTTTAAGGGGGATATTCTTTTTCTCCAATTGTTGATTTCCCCTCAGAATTGAAACTAAATAAAGATAGCAGCTTCTGTATTTAATTGGCATAATTTCTACATGTAGACTTGCAAAATGGCCCATATACATGAGTAAATGCCAGCATGTCCAATTCTAAGGCGTATGTTTACTAAACTGCGGTAACGTAGCAGCAGCTATATTAACGCGCGTTAAGTAACGCTAACGCGCGTTAAGTAACGCTAACACGCATTAACGTAATGCTAACGTGCGTTAACATTACTTAACGCCCGTTAATGTCACCGGCCGCGGTTTGACCCGCAGAGGGTGGAGAGAAGGTGTCAATGAGCAGGGAGTGGGCGGGGATAGGCTCCTTTTACACTAATGTGGGGAAATGAAGGGCTGAACATTACCGGGACTGAAAACCTGTCGTTAGATGCACATTTGCAGGAGGATAAAACTATTTCAGCGTCAGCAATGTACAACATTGGCAGTGAGCCAATTGGCATTGACAGTAGTGCTCCATTTGCAGCAACAGTATAGTGCCGAAGTATGAAAGGCCACTATGGCGATGGTGCAAATGGGGCATAGGGGGCTGCAGGCGGGACATGTAGTGGGGGCAGCTGGGGCACAGGGTGGAGTAGGCAGTCACCTAGGTAGCACATAGGAACATAGAAAATGGAAATCAGCAAGACAACAGCTGACAAAGGCCAAACACAATCCACCTACATCTACCTGGTCCACCCTAGCTAACAGTTGCCAGGACCCTGACCTGACATCCCCCCAGACAACCCTCCCCCAGGTGGAAGGGACATAATATTGGTAGGCAGTGATGGGGGGATGTGAGGATGCCCATGTATGCCTCCCCCACCCCAGACACGCTCCCTAGGTGACAGCCTACCTACACCATGGATGGCCTGGGACTGTGTACTACCAGCACCGACAGCATATGGTCATGTCAGCATGGCAGGGGGGGTGTGCCCGTGCTGGAGGGGGCAGTGGCACCTGCTTGCAGTGGACCTAGGCCATGCCCTGTACCAGCACGTGGTTTGCAGTGCAACATAAAAAGTCTGGCTGAGGAAAAGTACAGGTAGCTCCAGGGACTACTGTGCATGTGTGGTGCAGTCCACACAACCAGTGTTTCCAGAAACAGAGGGTCACAGGTTGTAAAAGGGGGTGCTTGTTATGAAAGTACCATCATCTTGGCAAGTATGAAATTAACTGTCTTGCAAAGGATTGTGGTTATTGAAGTCCATTCACACAAAGCTTGCCTTTTAAATAAATGAAGAAACTTGTAGTTGGTCGAGTGTAAGGCAAAAAAATTAGAGTTTATTTATGGGGTGAATATTCCACACACAGATATACTTGGTAACACCATCCAGATAACTTCTCCAGGGTTTATTCAACATAAACAAGGCAACTGAAAAGCTTATGTAAATAAGTATCAAAGTCCTTTATGAAACAGAAAGGCTTTCTTATAGCCACTGCTATCAAACTTTGTAGCAGTGCTGAAGTGGAAACAAACCAAAAAGGAAAAACTTCTTTATACAAAAAAAACAGCTCTCTTTATCCACACAGAAAAGAACTTTTACATTCCACATGTGCTTGGCTTGTGCTGGGCTCTGCTCTAGCAACAGGTGACAATCCAAATGCAATTAACAGCTTATTCTCAGCACACGGGCAAATGTCCCCAAAAGCTTTCTCTCCCTAAGAGAACTTTCTGGGGAGCCAATAATTAGAATGTTTCCTTTTGATGTTTGCTCTTTGGAGGATTTTTCTAAACTAACAACCTACACAAGGAACAGTCCATACAAACATTCTCTTCATCAGACATTAAACCTTGCTCCTGGAATTGCATGGGTTCAATTTCACTGTCTGACTCAGAGGGCTTTATTAACTGACCTCTATACGGAGAGAAACTGTTTCCCTGCTGTTTGCAATGCTCATAGCTAGAGAAACGTTCACAGTTCATACCTGAATCCAGGCTGGCATCATGATGGTTCCTTTGGTATTCTGGCCAGTATGCAACAGAGCTTCGGTGTCCTGTCCTCCAGTTGTTATCTCTGGACCTCAGGGCCTTTTCTCCATACGTCCTCCAAGAGGTATTTGGGCTCCTTTTCTCCTTAACTGCAGTAGTATTCCTTCTAGGTGCTGCTTGAGGATCCCTGGCTGTGGATCTCCAGGCCTCTGGCTTTCTCCAGTCCTCTGAAGGTTATTTCCCCCAGGAATCTCTCCAGGCATATGTACTTCTCTGAGCTCCTCTCTTGAACCGTCTGCTTCCTTGTCCTTGTTCCTTCAGGTCCCAGTTGTTCCTCCTGCTCCCGTCCTGGTTCTTGTTCTGGTTCCTTTCCTGGTTCCCGTTTTCCTTTCCTGAAGATTCCCTTCTAGTTTTAAAGGGCTTAGATTGCAACTCCTCCCTTGCATACTTCAGGTGTTGTGGATTAAGCTCTCTCCTAGAAGGTGATTGATTAGGGATGACATAATGGTTTCTCTGATTAGACTCACGCTTTTCCACTTTAGCTCCTCTAGGGGCTTTCTGCAAACTGGTGCATCCTGGAACATGTAGTCTTTTAGGGAAACATGCTGTCTTATTTCTCTGACCTGCCAGCACAGGTCCCTTGATCAGAGTAAATTCCCCTCTTTTGTCCTTACTCCCTGAGCTTTGATAAGCTTTCTTATCACAAGGTTCAAGTCCCAGCTGTCAATCCTGCAGAGCATGTCCCTATATTTTACCCTACAATGCAGATACAACAGCAACATGTGCAAATCCCAAAGCAGCGGCGAACAGGGATACAAACACCCACTCACACAGGCTCAACAATCCAAAGCTGTATGGAGAGTCAGGCTGTTGGCCCCAGCACAAAGCTGTAGTTATCACCAGAACACTACTACTACCTCCTGCACAGTTTATCAATGTCGGCACTGTGATCAGGACCAGTGTGGAGGGCAGGGTTGCCAACCACCCCTATCTTTGCACAATGCTGCAATAGGAGTGTGTGTGTGTGTGTGTATGTCTATCCATTGTTTTGTGGCTGCCCACACTTCACTGGGCCCACAATGTCCCACTGCTACCAGCGTTAGCCTGAATATGTGCATAATAAGGAACAAGATATTGTCAGTATGGCCCGGACAGGGCGGATTGGCCAGGATGCATCTTCACAGGGTGTGGGGCAATGGCTGGGACACTGTAGTGCCCGACCACCGCCTAAATGGACAGGGTAGCCAGAGCATATCGTGCTGGGAAGACACTCTCACTCTGATCAAGCAGTGACCATGGCATGTCTAGGTTCCCACATAGCGCTCTACATTATCTGCCTCTAGTGATACTTGTTTGCTCCCATTGTTGGGGCCCAATCACTGAGATACCTACTTGATGCACATAGTTCCTCTGTGAGCATGCACTATGGACTGGCTAGTGGACTGTCTGCAGTTAGTCTGTGCATGGTTGGAACATCTTGTAGGGTGCTGCAGGTGCAGTCTGACTGTCCCATCTGCTGGTGAATGGCAGACTGTGGTTTGAGGCAGTTGAGGTTTTCCAGACCTAACCCCAGGATTACTGCTGGTCTACTACTGCGCCAGTCACAGGTATGGCTCTGGTCCACCAACCATGGAGGGCTGTCTTATAGCAGCAGGATGGAGGTTGATTCACCGGGGTTCAGGCACCAGTCCCGTATCTACAAAAAGGGTGATTGTGGGTCCTTTGGGGTATATAGTGTATACCACTTTGACCTGTAAAGGCACTGCTACACAAATCTCTTGCAAGTCTAGAAACCCCTCTGCCCTGATAACAGGTGCCCCTGTCAGCCAGACCCTAACACTGGGTACACACTAATCTGGGCAGTGTCTGGTCCCAGAGGGCCACATGTGACTGCAGAATACAGATGGACACCAAATTACCTTCGGATACACTGCAAGGAACATCTGTCACACGCTGGCAGTGATGGGGATATACAGCAGGACCTATCTATAGCACCACATGTACTGCGGACCTAGTGCTGGACACCCATCCTATCCCTCAGGGTCAACACAGAACCTGTACAATGGCATGGTCTATAGCTACTCTGTGCCAGTATCACACACTGTCAGTTCGTCTTTCCAAGCTGAGGTACCGGAGAGATGCAGACCCCATTTGGTGATCAGCTGTAGACAGCTATTCAGCATGTGCATTGCATCATGGGTACTGGTGGGGTTACCCTATCCTGGCACTCAGAGCAGACAGTTTGTACGGTGACCTGCAGTCCTTCTGTACCCAGCCATTGCTGTGCAATATGCCATCGAGGTATAGCCTACTGATTAGTACAATGCTGTTCTCGGAAGTGGTCATGGGTTCAATTCCTCTTTGTTCTCTCCTTTCATGTCTGTCTTACTCATATAGTTTGCATGCCTGTAACAGTCATATTTTTGCAGATCTGTGCTACCAGACCATAATACCATCGCCACAGTTGCCAACATTCCTTAGGTCCGTCTATCTGTGTCTGTCAGCTGTGTAGAGTCCTGTCTGTCTGTGCAGACTGCCACCCCATGTCCAGCACTGCTACCCTTTCCTGCATTGCACCTCTTTGTGCTTGCCTCGCCTGTGCCTGATCTGCATGGCACCACCACTCCTCTGTCCATCCATCATTGTAACTATCCTGCCACCTCCAACTCCACTGGGGGACACATATTCCCATCGTCTGCCAACCACTGTCTTTCCAGTACTTTACATTGCCAACACCCTGTGCTGTGGTACAGTTGCCCCCAACATGTTTGTCAACAGAACTGGCAGCGACATGGGATGCTCGCAGATATGGCAGGTCCAGCAGCTCCCAGATCTCCCTCCTTCACTCACCTGTTCATTGCCTTTCCTCGGTGCTCTATCTAGTGTTAGGGCTACATCTGCTTCTATGCCTCACAGGTCATGCATGTCATCCTGAAGCACCTTGCAGTCCTTAGGGCACACTAACCTAGAGCACCGTAACCTTGTTAGGCCACCTTAACCTATGGTTCCATAACCCAGGGTGCCTTCTAAGGTTATGGTTCCATAACCCAGGGTGCCTTCTAAGGCCCAGGGGTGCCTAATACGGTGCTTAGCCTAAGGAGCCTTTTAGGACACCTTACAAAGCGCCTTATGAGGCACCTTACAAGGCACCTTATAAGGCACCTAACAAGGCACCTTATAAGGCATATTACAAAGCACCTTATAAAGCACCAAACAAGGCACCTTATAAGGCACCTAACAAGGCACCTTATAAGGCACATTACAAGGCACCTTATAAGGCACCTAACAAGGCACCTTATAGGGCACCTTACAATGCACCTTACAAGGCGCCTTATAAGGCACTTTGTAAGGTGCCTTATTAGTAAGGTGCCTTATAAGGTGCCTTGTATCTTGCGTTACCTGACACGGCATGCTGTAACGATGCAAAGCCCACGCCTTTATATGGGCATCCATAACACTACCGGGGAACTTAACGCGGGTAACATTACCACAGTTTAGTAAACATACCCCTAAGTTGCCAAATTTCCTGTATTGATTTTTCCCATGTGTATCTTTACCAAATAGCTCTTCAGGTACTACAGATTGACAGATACATGCACACTCCTTCACAGTTCTTGTGCATTTTACAAAAGACCCCACATTTAGTAGAACCTTTCCCAAAATCCCACCAGAATAATATATGTCCTGACCTAGATGTCTTAATTGTGTTCTCTGTCTAAAATCTGCATTATAGTGAATGACACTTTAAAATTATTAACTGTGATTGATATACTCATGGTAAAAATAGTTCCATTTTCTGCGTATACAAGGGAAATGATAATTGCAAGAGGGACTGAGACAAAAGAATGGGAGTGCCTTAAAATATTGTCTTGCATATTTCTTGGTTTTATTGTTTTTGTTTTGGGTCTTATTTTTGACATGTTTTTTAGGGATGTTTCAATAAGGTGAAAATGCCTAGTCTTGAGGGTTCAGTGGCAGGGACGGTGCAGTTCAGCACCTTCCTCGACCATGATCAGTTCTCTGAATGGTGGTGCTGCAGGAAGTTTGTGCTGACCTTGCGGTTTGAGAGATTGGTCCAAACTTCCTGCCCTGGGTGTCACCACCTTTTAGTGAGTCAATCATGATGCAGTAGGGTTGCCAACTGGCCGGTTTTCAGCCGGCCTGGCCGGTTTTTCTATGGCCAGGCCGGCTGCCGGCGCAGAGGCAAAACCGGCCCTTGAAAAGCCGGTTTTTTTGCTCTGGCCGCAAGATCGGGAGCGGCCAGAGCAAAAAAAGTGGCTTTTCTCCCAACCCGGAGGGCAGAGGGAGCCGGGGAAGCCCGCGCGAGGCCCCGGCTCCCTCCATACAGCCGCCAGCGTGAAGAGCCTTTTCCTTCACGCTGGCGGCTGTTCCTGTGAAGCCGCGATTGGTGGGAAAGGTTAAAGGCAATGCCCTTTAACCTTTCCCAGCATTCGCGGCTTCACAGGAACAGCCGCCAGCGTGAAGGAAAAGGCTCTTCACGCTGGCGGCCGTACAGAGGGAGCTGGGGCCTCGCGCGGGCTTCCCCGGCTCCCTCTAAAGCCTCAGACAGCCGCGGTTTTGGGGGGGAGGCCAAGGACTTCCTGGGCTGTGATGGGGGGAGGGGACCTGGACTGGAAAAGGGCTAGGAGGGGGGAATTTGACTGGAAATGGTTTGTGATTGGGGGGGGGGGAGGAACCTGGACCGGAAAAGGGCTATGGGGGGGGGGACTTGGACTGGAAAGAAATGGGCTGTAATGGGGGGGGGGGAACATGGACTGGAAATGGGCTATGGTGGAGGGAGGGGGAACTTGGAATGGAAATAGGCTGTGATTAGGGGGACTTGGACTGGAAATGGGTTGTGAAGGGGGGGACCTGGACTGGAAAAGGGCTATGGGGGGGGCATTGGACTGGAGAGAAATGGGCTGTGATGGGGAGGGGGACCTGGGCTGTAAAAGGGATATGTGGGGGGGGGGCAGGGACTGGAAATGGGTTTTGATGGGGAGGGGGACCTGGACTGGAAAAGGGCTATGGGGGGGGGGGGGACATGGACTGGAAATGGGTTGTGATGGGGAGGGGGACATGGACTGGAAAAGGGCTATGGGGGGGACTTGGACTGGAAATGGGCTGTGGTGGAGGGAGGGGGAACTTGGACTGGAAATAGGCTGTGATTAGGGGGGCTAGGACTGCAAATGGACTGTGATGGGGGGGGGCTAGGACTGGAAATGGGCTGTGATGGTGCGGGGGGACTCGGACTGCAAATGGGATGTGATGGGGGACTTGGACTGGAAATGGGCTGTAATTAGGGGGGGCTAGGACTGGAAATGGTCTGTGATGTGAGGGCTAGCACTGAAAATGGGCTGATGAAGAGCTGGAATAGGACTGGAAATGGGCTGATGTGGGGCATGGGAGAATGGGATTAGAAGGGAGTGGATGCTGGGTGGGTCTAGAACTATAAGGGAACTGATTTTGGGGGAGGACTAGAATAGATGGGGAATGAGAATGGAGAGGGGAAAAATATTTTGTGTGAAAGAAAAGTCTATGATGGGCTGGGTATTGGGAGAGTAAGAGGGGCTTGAGAATGGAAGGGTGAAATTTAAATGGATGATAAAGGAATAAGGAAAGAATTGGGGGAAAGAGCAAAAGGGAAACAATCAGTATGTTAAAGCAGAAATAGAGAGAGAATGGAAAACATCTAAAAGAGAAGAAAGGACAAATGGATAGCTCGCAAAAGACACGAAGAAACCAGAAGAAAGTGACTGGAGCAATTGCAACTGAAAAATAAAACGCCCAAACAGAAGGTAGAAAAATACTTTTTATTTTGAATTTATTAGCTGGAATATGTCTGGTCTGGGAAGTGTGTATTGATAACATCTTTGCGTTTTTGTTTAGTGCAAGAGGAAATTACTTTATAGTTTTATTTCTCCAGTGTTGTACATTTCATGTTTGGATTTTGGGGTTCCCAGTTTAATTATTATCTGACCAAGGAAGTTAGCCTACACGTATCCTCGGTAATTTTTGTGGGTGGGGCTGGGGGCGGGGCAGGGGTGGGACTAGGGGCGGAGAATGGGTGGAGCATGGCGAGCCACAGGTGTCGGGTTTTTCTCGGTGAAAAAGTTGGTAACCCTATGATGCAGGAAGCCTGAACCACGGCATCCTTCGGGAGCTGCAACAGAGTGGGTAAGCAAAAGAGGGACTGGATGTCAGGGTAAAGGGGATATGAGAGAGTGTGAAGTCTTGGAGGTTGGGGTTAGGAGAGAGAGAGATAGAAACAGATTTGAGGAAGCTTGAGAAAGGGATCAAGAGAGAGAGAGGTGGAGACATATGCAGCCCCTGCCACTCAGAGACCCATGCATACACATACAACTCATGACCTGCAAAAAGAAAGAGACACACACATAAGGTCTCTGACACACAAAAAGTGACACCCACACACGAGGCCTCAGACATTCAAATCCAAGCAGTTCCCAACACTCCAAGACACACACATATACCCAGCCCCTGAAACACACATACACTCACACACACACACACACACACAGCCCCTGACACTCCATGATGCACACACGCATACGATCTCTTTGTCATTCTTCGACACACACACACACACAGCCCCCGACACTCAGAGATACACAGGGGCGGCCCAAGGGGGGTGTGGGACCAAGTGTGGAGACTCCATGCGGGGCCTCATTTGCATAAATATTTGCATAATGGTAACATGCACTGACTTTTAGTAAACATGCCTCTTAATGAGTATATGAATAAAGAAAGACTACCAGATTTCTACATTACTATATTCCAGGCACATTAGGAAATACTACAAACACTGCCCATTTAGAACCCATAGCAAACCCACCATATCATAACAGTACTACCAGGACTCATAAAGCATCATTCCCTACCTATTAAAAGGCAACACTGCAAATATTAACCCAATACATCTCAGAGAATACCAGTATATTGCCTACTGGGGAAAGAGAACAAGTGGCAATGTCAAACAGAAACTACACAAACAGAATAGCTCAGCTTGGTTACAAATACAAAACATAGACCATCATCAAACAAAGAACAAGGGATCACAATTTAGAAATAGGAAGGCAATAATTAAACTGGAAATCCCAAAAGCCAAACTTGGAATATACAACAACACTGCAGAAATAAAACTATACATTAATTTCCTCTTGTACTAAACAAAATGCAGACGTTAAAGATGCACATTTCCTGGAACTGACATATTCCAGTTAATAAATTCAAAATAAAAAATTATTTTTCTACCTTTTGTTTGTGATTTTATTTTTCAGTTGCAATTGCTCCAGTCACTTTCTTCTGGTTTCTTCTTGTCTTCTGTTAACTCTCCATTGTCTGCTGTCCATTTCTCCTTTCTTTCCTCTTCTAGTTTCTTTTTTCCATTCTCTCTCTACATCTGCTTTAACATATTGATCTTTCTGCTTTTGCTCTTTCCTCCATCTCTTTCTTTATTCCTTTTTCATCCACTCAAATTTTACCCCTCCATCCTCAATCCCCACTTACTCTCTTAATACCCAGCCAATCGTAAAATTTTCTTCCCTCCCACACAAAACATTTTCCCCTCTCCATTTCACTGTCCCAGTCCCATCCCATTATAGTCCTCTTCCAACATCAGTTCCCTTCTAGTTCCAGCCCCAACCAGCATTTGCTCCATTTAAGTCCCTGCATAAGCCCATTTCCAGTCCTAGCCCCCATCAGCCCTTTCCATTCCTATCCTAACCCCTCCATCAATCCATTTCCAATCTAACCCCCCCCCCCCCGCCATCAGCCCATTTCCAATCATAGCCCCCATCAGCCAATTTCCAGTCCTATCCTAGCTCCTCCATTAACCCATTTCCTTTCCTATCCTAATCCCTCCATCAGCCCATTTCCAGTCCTAGCTCCCCCCACACTCAGCCCATTTCCAATCCAAGTCCCCCCATGAGCCCATTTCTAATCCTAGCACCCCATCCATTCCCAGTCCTATCCTAGCCCCTCATCAGTCTATTTCCAATCCTAGCCTCCCATCAGCCCATTTCCAGTCCTTTCCTAGCCTCACCATCAGCCCATTTCCAGTCCTAGCTCCCCCTTAATTTCCAATCCAAGCCCCCCCCCGACACAACCCATTTCCAGTCCAAGCCCCCTCCCCATCAGCTATTTCCAGTCCTAGCTCCCCCCACTCAGTCAATTTCCAGTTCAAGCCTTCCCTGCTCAGCCCATTTCCAGTCCCAGATCCCCCTCCACTCAGCCAAAATCCAATCCAAGCCCCACTATGAGCCCATTTCCAGTCCTAGATCCTCCATCAGTCCATTTCCAATCCAAGCCCCCCCCAACAGCCCATTTTCAATCCTAGCCCCCCATCAGCCCATTTCCAGTGCTATCCTAGCCCCTCCATCAGCCCATTTCCAGTCCTAGCTCCTCCCACTCAGTCCATTTCCAGTCCAAGCCCCCCACCCCATCAGCTATTTCCATCCAAGCCCCCCGACTCAGCCCATTTCCAGTCCTCGCTGCCCCCCAATTTCCAGTCCAAGCCCCCCCACTCAGCCCATTTCCAGTCCAAGCTCTCCTCCCCATCACCTATTTCCAGTCCAAGCCCCCCTCCACTCAGCCCATTTCCAGTCCTAGCTCCCCCCCCACTCAGCACATTTCTAATCCAAGCCCCCTATGAGCCCATTTCCAGTCCTTGCCCCTCCATCAGTCCATTTCCAATCCAAGCCCCTCAACAGCCCATTTCCAATCCTAGCCCCCCATCAGCCCATTTCCAGTCCTATCCTAGCTCCTCCATCAGCCTATTTCCAGTCCAAGTCCCCCCCCTCTTGAAGAGCCCTGCGGCTGTCTAAGATGCTTTACAGGGAGCCAGAGAGGACTCGGCTCACCTCTAACAACTGCCGAAGTGAAGAGCATCTTTTCCCTTCAATTTGGTAGCTGCACTCTAGTTTATGATGCTGCCACGCTGAGGTCAAAGGAGACTTCCTGTTTCCTGGCACTTTGCGTGGCAGCATTCTAAACTACAGTACAGCTGCCAAAGTGAAGAAAAAAGACACTCTTCACTTCGGCAGACATTAGAGGTGAGTCGAGGCCTCTCCGGCTCCCTCTAAAGCTGCCCTGCCTGCCGGTATTCAATGCCGGATGTTGTTGGTGCAGGGCCCCCTGAAGTGCAGGGCCCTGTGCGAACAACATTCTCACACAATGGACAGACCGGCCCTGGAGATACACATACCCATGCATTCCCCTTGACACTCCATAACACACACACATGCAGCCTCTTGTACAGTCCATAATACTCATGCAGGCAATCCCCTGGACACTGTGACACCCAAACACAAACCTAGCCCTTGATGCTGCCTGACACTTCCTATGAGATCAAACATAAACACCCCACATGCGTGATTCTGGAAATGGGGGAACACGCCATTGTCATACACTACTAATGTTTACTTTTCAACTTGTATGATTTGTTGTAATACTTTTTAAAAATAAAGGGTTTGCAAATTGTGATCTGCATAAAATCATCTTTGCTTACTTTTTCATTTTCCATATTTATGTGATGATTGCTCAGGATTCTGCTAAGGAGCTCAGTGGTTTACTAAGATCTAGATTTACTAAAGTAAACGACTGCATTACTGCATGCTAATACAAAATGAGTTTTATTTGAGTGCAGGTCACATGTTATACTATGAGACCTATTTACTAATAGTGTGCATTAACAGTGTTAGTGCTCACTAATGAGGTAGCCCACTTCAGTAAATCTAGCCTTAAGATTTAAATTGGTATGAGAAAGGTTCAAACATGTAAGATACTAAGAACTCCTCGGTAATAGATGATAAATAATGAGAGCTATTTTTAAACTGTCTGCATTGCTCTTAAATCAAGGCATACTTTAATCTCTGGGAATAAAACGATTTGAAAATATTTCTTCCTGCTTTTTATGTGGATACTTTTAGCATGTAAAATAATGTGCAGAAATTTGAAAATGCAATCCACATGTAAATACACCCATAGAAACGTTTCATGCTTATGTGGCTAAAATTGCACATTATAGAAAAATGAACAGTTTTCAGACAGCCCTTTTCCCTTGAAAAACTGGTATTTACCCAGGTAAATAGCCTTTTAAAATTACATTAGTAAATGGAAAATTTTGGATACTTCAGGGCTACGGGTATCTAGCACCCTGTGGGGAAATGTTAAAAACAACTGCTTGAGCATGTAAAATTCTATTGTACATGCTCAGAGACTTTTAGAAATAGCCCCTCTTTTTAAACCTCAGACCAGATTCAATAAGGGTCCTTTTACTAAAAGGCACTATAGTGCTATACCTAACATGCTGATAGTACTGAAAACCATATCGCATTAGGTGCAACACCACCATGTTAACTGTCAGACAGTGGAAAGCAGTTATACAGTCCACCCTGCCCTAACATGTCCTACAATTAAAGTGTATGCACTTATTGCTGCCTATGGAAATGGTAGTAAGTGCAGCCATGCTGATCAAACCTCTTGCAGATAGCGCGGAACCTGCTGACTACAAGGTGCTCAACCCACCCACTCTCTGCCCCTAACATGCTTATTTACTACCCCAATGTGCACATCACAGTGCAGAAATTGGGCTGTACTAACTGTGCTGGCTCCACGCTAATGGTTACTGCAGATCACAACACACGGTTAGCACGTGCTGTAACCCACACTAACTACTTAGTGTCCTTTAATAAAAGGGATCCTAAGACTTTTCTTCCATTTATTGTCCATTTAAAAAGACCTTCATGAATCAGGTCTTAATGGCTTTAACATATTTCTCTAAGGGACATGTTTACTAAACCGTGGTAAAGTTACCAGCGGTACAAGCAGCGTTAAGGTGCCTGAAGCCATATAAGGCATTGGGCAGGTAGGTAGCTTTCTGGCGTAAAGGGAGCAATGGGCCGTTTAATGCATGTTAACAGGGCGCCTTGGCTGTTTAATGCACATTAACGGGACATCGCACATTAAGGTGACAAGCATGCACTTTAGGGCACGATAAGGCTGACAAACATGATTTAAGGTGCCCTAAGGGCTTTAAGATGCCTTAACTTAAGGTGCCTTAAGATCTTTAAGGCGACTTAATGTAAGGTGCCTTAATTTAAGGTGCCATAACTTAAGGTGCCCTAAGGGCTTTAAGGTGCCTTAACTTAAGGTGCCCTCTGGGCTGTAAGGTGCTTAAAGTTGACAAGCATGCACCATAAGGCATGAGAACAGCTGTACCCTAATGCTGGATAGAGAACCAAGGAAAGGCAATGTACAGGTGATGGAAGGAAGGAGAGGTGGGAGCTTATGGACCTGCCATATCCACAGGCACCCTATGTGGCAGCCAGTAAAGTGGACAAACATGTTGGAGGCAGCTGTACCGATGCACAGGGTGGTGCCAATGTAAAGTGCTGCAATGACAGTGCTTGGCATAGGATGGGGAAAATGTGTCCCCCAGCAGAAGAGGCAGGATGTGTGCAGAGACAGGAGGACAGAGTAGTAGTGGTAACTTGCAGAAAAAGCACAGGAGAGGCAAGTGCAAAGAGCCAAAATGCAGAAAAGAGTACCAGTGTAGGTCATGGAGTAGCTGCCTACACAAGAAGACAGGACTGTACACAGCCGACAGAGGCATATAAATGGGCTTAAGGATGGATGGCAGCTGAAGAAAGGGTGGTATGGGCTGGCAGCACAGATCTGCAGAACCCTTACTATTACAGGCATGAAAATGATCTGAATAGCACAGTCATAAAAAAGAACAAGCAGAAATCAAACCCCTTTCACCTGCGTACAGGGGCTTTGAACTAACCACTAGGATATATCTCAACACCTCTTTACACAGCAATGGATGGACACAAAGAGACCATAGGTCACCGCCTAAAATGTCTGCTGCATGTGCTGTTAGAGGGTAGCCTCACCAGTATCCATGATGCAGTGCACATGCAGAACAGCAGTCTACAGCTGATCACCGAATGGTGAATGCACATATCCATCATCTCAGCTCAGTAAGAGGAACCGACAGTGTGTGATACAAGCACAGAGCAGCTACAAACCATGCTACTGAGCAGTTTCTGCAGTCACCCTGAGGGTGAGGATGGGCACCCACCACCAGGTCCTCAGTACCTGCAACGCTAGAGACTGTCTCTGCTGCAGATCCCCATCACTACTAGTGTGTGGCAGGTATTGTCTGTAATGTGATATGTCAGTCACATCTCTCCCTATTGTACCATGACCCACCTAAAACAATGCATTGCAATGCCCACTGTTACAATGCTGATGCCATGTCTGCTATTTATCAGAGGAGAGGGGTCTCTAGACCTGCATGGGATTATTACAGGGGTCTTGCTGGCTCTACTAGTAATACTAGGAGTAGGCATGGAATGCTTCCTAGCAGCATAGGTCTAAAATTTACCCACAACAAGCACAGTCAGACTGCACCTGCTGCCCACCACTAGGTGTCCCAACCATACACATTCCAACTGCAGACAATCCACTGGCCAGTATGCATTGCATGTGCACACAGGTTTGTGATATACTGAACGGCACCTCAGCAGTTGGTTCAGTGATCAGGAATAGCACCCATCTCACTAGAATCAGACACCAAAAAGCATTATGTGGATACATAGCCGTGCCATGGTCATTGCTTGGTCAGAGTGAGAGTGCCCCCCCCCCCCCAGCATGACATGCAGGTGGCTGTCAGGCACTAAGACATCCCAGCCATTGTCCTACCCCCAATGCAGATGCATCCAGGCCAGTCCATCCTGTTTGGGCCATACCCACAATACCTTGCTCCTCATCATGCACATTTTCAGGCTAACACTAGAAACAGGCACTACAAAGCTCAGTGAGGAGTAGAAAGCCACAAAACAATGGATAGACATACTGTCATGAGGTAGACAGCACTAAGCCAGAAATATTAAAGAGTAATGCAAAGGAAGAGCTTACTTGTCAGGAGCTAGACAGCACTAAGCCTGAAACATTAAAGAGTAACATAAAAGAAGAGCTTATCTGTCATGAGTTAGATAGTACAGACCCTGAGATATTAGAGAGTAATATAAAAGAAGAGCTTACCTTACAGCCACATGTGCAGTTGCAGCATTCACAATGCAGAGAGGCAGGGAAAGGGGAAACAAACTTTCCTCATGGTTTTAGTGACGCAGTAAGAATTCAGGGTTCCAATCAGGTTCACCTGGAGCCAGACTCACGTTCTACGTTTGATGAGCAGAGAGATAAAAACAGGTGGGAAAGCCCACAGAGGAGGCTGGAAATTGAGCGAGAGCTCAAGCTGGAACTTGAGAGAGACGGAGAGCTCAAGCAGGAGCCTGGACTAGGGCTGGAGCAGGAGTTCGAGTTTGAGGAGGAAAGCAGAGACCAAAGGAAGTCTGACTGCAGTTCCAGGCAGGCTTGGAGAGCTAGGACTGAAGTGCAGTCCAGGAGATTGAGAGGTCAGTCTCAGGGAAAAGGTGAGACAAGAACTCCAGAGCAGTTACAGAAAGACACGTTGCCTTGGAGAACCAGGGCTGAAGAAAGGCAGGCTGATAAACCCGGGAGAGCTAAGAAAGACAGTGGCAAAGTCTTCCCAGCCAGAGGGGTCCTCGTACCGAGGCAAACAGCCAAGCCAACAGAGAGCAAAGGTCACATCCAGGGAAGCTCACTGAAGGCAGGAAGTGAGTTCTATTCAGCTAAACACAGGAACCAGGGTTCACAGAGGAAAGCAGGGTGCAAGTCAGAAAGAAAGCCCTGGCTGGAGGCAGAAGGGTTTGAAACCATCTTCTCCACGGAAAGAGATAAGTACCCTATCTTTGGTAAAAGGAAAGAAGTGGGTCCCCGTGGGAGAAGCCAGGCTTATAGCAAGCTAGAGAATCCATACTGGCTTAGGACGTGGGAAGAAAGCCCCAGCACATCTCCTGCTATCTGTGATGCCCAAAAGCAGCACCAACTCTGCAGCTGAAGTGTACCAAGGGCAAGGCTCTGAGAGCAGCTTCACAGAGGCTCAGTGCCCATACACAGGACCGGGTCCTGACCCTATGCAGTGGGAAAGCTATAGCCCAGAAAACATCCCTGAGCCCATGGAATGTGCTTTAGGTATAGCTGATGATATATAATCTCTCTGTTAAGAAAGGAGCAAGAAAGAAATTGTATTTGGCATATTTTGAATGTGATGGACTTTATTTGCTGGAAAGAAGCATAATTATTATTTGTAAAATCCTTTGCACCGGTGAAGCAACCATTCTTTTGTGTTGTCCTTATTTTGAAGACATCCTCAAGGGAAAGGGAATAAAACCCAACCTTAATTTTCACTCTGGACATGACTGCAGTGTCTTTATTTCCACAACTCCAGGCTATATCCAGGTCTAGGCAACCGCCTACGACAGGCATAGTCTCACAAATGGCGTAGTTCTTGGATGCCAGGAAACGAGGACACCGTACAAGAAGGACGGAGTCACCAGCGCCAGAGGACGCAACCAGGACGGCGGCGAAACAAGCCCAGACAATTTCCAGGATCAGGAGCAGTCAAGAACCTTCTCAAGGCCAGAATCACCACCTGACTCAGGTAATAGTATCTGGGTAAAGCCAGGGTGGGATTCTGAGGAGGTAGTGGAGGGACTGAAAATCCCAGTGTAGTATCATTGAAAAAAAAAAAAAAGGGGGTTCCGCACTTGTTTTTTTTTTTTCTGATTTATTCCAGGCTATCAACATGGAGACTCCAGCAGATATCTTGAAGTGTATGGGGCTCCAATTCGAGAAGCAACGCGAACTTGCCCAGCAGTGCCAAGAACAAGCCCTGGCCGCAATGCAGATGCAGCAAAAGCCGCTGACGGACTTGTTGCAGGTGGTACTACAGGAGCGGCAAGCAGAGAAGAGAACGGAAGGACACTTTTGTGGGGTAGGTCCACAGACATGTGGAATTTTGTCTTTTGGACAGTGGTCAGGAAAAGACAATATTGACGATTTCCTTGAAGCCTTTGAGCGGGTAGCTCGTGGTGCAGGCTGGCCCGAGCAACAATGGGCGGTCCACCTAGCTACCTCCCTGATGGGAGAAGCCCTGGCGGCATACAAGGCTATGCCAGCCGCCCAGGCTAATGAATATAATAGTGTAAAAGCAGCCATACGGGATAGGCTAGGCCTGTCACCTATGGTATACCATAGAATGCTGAGAGCTACAAAAATCCAACAAGGTGAAACTCCGAAGGCACTAGGCCAACGGATACGTAGCCTGGTATGGAAGTGGCTCATACCAGAAGGAAAGACCATAGAAAGCATTTTAGATATGCTGGTGTTAGAACAGTTCTGCGAAGCTGTGCCAGCGGAGGTAAGGTCATTCCTCACTCTACAGAATTGCCAGACGACAAACGAGGTGGCTCTCCTAACAGAAAGATTCATGGAGGCTCAAGTAGCCCATGGATCACATGGAGGAGATGGCGACTCGCCTGACATGGCAAACTGTGGCAGAGTAAGGAAAGACCCGAGATTAAGCATACCAGCTCCAGAAAAATGTAGGAGTAAAGGTATAGCGAATGACTCTCACATAGTGTGTTTTAAATGTGGGAGGAGGGGTCACAAGAGGTATGAATGCAAAGAGCGCACAGCACTAATGGGTGAAAAAGCAAAATATAAGCAAGAAGGCTTTCGCCTTGAGGTGGAAGTGCAGGGGGTGTTGGCCAAGGCCTTACTGGATTCAGGGGCCAAACAAACAATGGTATCAGAAAAATTTTGGGGCTTTCTACAGGATAGTGAGGCAGTTCCCCTGAATAAGCCAGAAGGCAGTAGCAAGATTTGTTGTATACACGGGTCATCCACCTCTTATCCTCTATATAGAGTATTAGTAAAAGCGCTAGACACACATAGGAAGGTCCTAGTAGCAGTAATTCCCCGTTTACCCTATGACATCGTTTTAGGTCAAGATTGGCCACATTTCTATAGGGGCATAGGGGAGGGCATGCAAGAGAAAAGGGGGCTAGTGTCCACAAGGTCCCAGGCCCACAGTTCATGGGAGAGCTTTGAACCCAAGGAAGATATTGATCCTCCGTCGGAGGAAGAAGCTGCACCTCAGGGAGGAGAAGAGGATAAATCCCTAGAAGAGGGGCTAGGAGAACTACCCAGACATGAAGGTTTGATCAACCATCCAAAGAAAGCAGATAGGAAAAGTAAGGGTGCTAAGAGGCGAGAGCGACATGATAGGGCCCAGCTAAGGGCAGGGGCAGGAGAGGGAATAGGTTTTCCCTGGGTACCCGAAGAGCTAGTACAAAAGTTTCCCTCATTTGCGAAGGAACAAAAAGCGGATCCTGCATTGAGGCGCGCTTTTGAATATGCCCAGTCCGATGGAGATGCTCTTCCCAGATTTTTCCTGGAAGAGGACTTACTGTATAGGGAGAGTAACGATCCACAGACTGGGGCTGTGAGGAAACAGCTAGTAGTACCCACCGCTTTTAAAGCAACTGTAATGAGGTTGGCCCATGATCACCCGGTAGGAGCGCATAAAGGGGTTGTAGGTATCCTGGACCAGGTGCTGGCCCGTTTCTATTGGCCGGGTGTGTTCCAAGAAACCAAGCGTTTCTGCGAGGCATGCCCTGCGTGTCAGAGGGTCTCAGCCACAAAACCTAAGGGGGTTCCCTTGATATCAATACCCACTATATCCGAACCGATACGCCGGATGGCGATGGACATCGTAGGTGCCTTAGTAAAGACCCCTAGAGGGTTCCAATATATCCTAGTCATAATGGATCAGGCCACCCGGTTCCCCTGGGCTATACCGCTGAGGAACATTTCAGCAAGAACAATAGCGGGGGAATTAATCAAGATATTTTGTGAAGTAGGGTTCCCGAAGGAAATGCTAACGGATAGGGGGAGCAATTTCCTATCCCGATACTTGACCCAAGTCTGGGATGCCTTCGGGATCCGTCACTTGAAAACATCAGCATACCATCCCCAGGCCAATGGGATGGTAGAACGGTTTAATCAAACCCTCAAACAATTGTTAAGGCGGGGATTGGACGGGAAAATGGCCGATTGGGACATTATGCTCCCATTTGCTTTGTATGCAAGCAGGGAGCGCACACAGGCCTCATTAGGAGTTTCCCCATACGAATTAATGTTTGGCCGAGCTCCAAGGGGCATCCTTGACATTTTAAGGGATCAGTGGGTGGAGCCAAAAGGAGAGGAAGTAGGGGTACCGCAGTTCCTACAGGAACTTAGATCGCAGTTGCAGAGGGCATCACAAGCTGCTGAACAACATTTACAGGGTAGTCAACGCCAGCAGAAGAAATATTATGACCGGGGGAAAAAGCCCCGTCAGCTCACGATTGGGGATAAGGTAGTCGTGATGGTAGCGGACCCTGGACCGAAATTTGAAGCTCAGTGGAGGGGGCCCTACATGGTAGTAGCTTGCAAGGGACCGGTCTCCTAGGTTGTAGAAACGGACAAGAGACGCCGTCAGGTGTATCACGTCAATGTCCTGAAACCCTGGCAGGAGCGGACAGCAGCAGTTGGGCAGTTGAAGGTACAGCGTTCGGTCAAGGCGAATGCGGTAACCTGTATTTCGTGCTGTACGGACATATGTCCCCCAGCCCGAAATAGCTTAAGAGGGGGGATATGTCATGAGGTAGACAGCACTAAGCCAGAAATATTAAAGAGTAATGCAAAGGAAGAGCTTACTGTCAGGAGCTAGACAGCACTAAGCCTGAAACATTAAAGAGTAACATAAAAGAAGAGCTTATCTGTCATGAGTTAGATAGTACAGACCCTGAGATATTAGAGAGTAATATAAAAGAAGAGCTTACCTTACAGCCACATGTGCAGTTGCAGCATTCACAATGCAGAGAGGCAGGGAAAAAGGAAACAAACTTTCCTCATGGTTTTAGTGACGCAGTAAGAATTCAGGGTTCCAATCAGGCTCACCTGGAGCCAGACTCACGTTCTACGTTTGATGAGCAGAGAGATAAAAACAGGTGGGAAAGCCCACAGAGGAGGCTGGAAATTGAGCAAGAGCTCAAGCTGGAACTTGAGAGAGATGGAGAGCTCAAGCAGGAGCCTGGACTAGGGCTGGAGCAGGAGTTCGAGTTTGAGGAGGAAAGCAGAGACCAAAGGAAGTCTGACTGCAGTTCCAGGCAGGCTTGGAGAGCTAGGACTGAAGTGCAGTCCAGGAGATTGAGAGGTCAGTCTCAGGGAAAAGGTGAGACAAGAACTCCAGAGCAGTTACAGAAAGACACGTTGCCTTGGAGAACCAGGGCTGAAGAAAGGCAGGCTGATAAACCCGAGAGAGCTAAGAAAGACAGTGGCAAAGTCTTCCCAGCCAGAGGGGTCCTCGTACCGAGGCAAACAGCCAAGCCAACAGAGAGCAAAGGTCACATCCAGGGAAGCTCACTGAAGGCAGGAAGTGAGTTCTATTCAGCTAAACACAGGAACCAGGGTTCACAGAGGAAAGCAGGGTGCAAGTCAGAAAGAAAGCCCTGGCTGGAGGCAGAAGGGTTTGAAACCATCTTCTCCACGGAAAGAGATAAGTACCCTATCTTTGGTAAAAGGAAAGAAGTGGGTCCCCGTGGGAGAGGCCAAGCTTACAGCAAGCTAGAGAATCCATACTGGCTTAGGACGTGGGAGGAAAGCCCCAGCACATCTCCTGCTATCTGTGATGCCCAAAAGCAGCACCAACTCACAGCAGCTGAAGTGTACCAAGGGCAAGGCTCTGAGAGCAGCTTCACAGAGGCTCAGTGCCCATACACAGGACCGGGTCCTGACCCTATGCAGTGGGAAAGCTATAGCCCAGAAAACATCCCTGAGCCCATGGAATGTGCTTTAGGTATAGCTGATGATATAGAATCTCTCTGTTAAGAAAGGAGCAAGAAAGAAATTGTATTTGGCACACAGCTAAACAAAGTAATGTTTATTACCAATATAAAATTATATGAAATAATATATAAATACACAACCAAAGCTTATTAAAACCATAAAATACATAAATTATTAAAAACATGTAGTATAGACAAATAAAAGAAATTGCGCATAAAAATATAAATAACATGTACAATTGTAAACAGAATGAAAATGTGTATGAAACCAAACGCAGAGTGGAAAAACACAAATAAATGTACTAAATCAGACATGCAAGTTTTTGTATCAGACAGGCTACATGATATTCAAAAATACAAGACAAATCATTATTCCTAATGAAAAACCGTAGTTTAAAAAATATATATATAACCTTGTGCACAATCTTCATGTGTTCATAACCCAGGGAAGGGGGAGGGGGAGGGTGGGGGGAAGGAGGGGGAGGGGGAGGGGTGGTGGAGGGGGAGGGGGGAAGGGGGAGGGTGGAGAGAGGAAGGGGGAAGGGGGAAGGGGGGTAAAAGGGGGGGAGGGAAGGGGGGAGGGGAGAAGGGGAAAAGGGGGGAAGTTAGGAGGAAGGGAAGGGAGGAGAGGGGGAGGGGGGAGGGGGGAAGGGGGGGAAACGGGTGAGGGAAGGGGAGAGGAGGGGGGGAAGGAAGGAGGAGGAGGGGGAAGCAAGTGAGGGATGGGAAGAGGAGGGGGAAGGGAAGGGGGGGAGGGGAAGGGGGAGGGGAAGGGAAGGATGAAGGGAGAGGAAATATTGAGTGATCATGATACTGGTACTGGTGTAGAAAGGCAAAAGGGGTAAAAAGAGTAGTGATTAAATAAAGTTATATTTATGTGGAAATGATGACCTTGCATAAAAAAATGCATAACTCACATGTGTGACACTGGAGAAAATCTGCAGAGGCAATTTACACGTGTGAGAAAAATTACTAAGATAGCCAATCACAAAATAAACTCTCTAAAACCTAAACATATTTCTCTTGGAAACCTCTTAAAAAATACCATGCCAAATAAGAAACAACACTGATGTTAAAAAACTTTCCTGTGCAATCAGAATATACTTCATTACAGACTAAGCCCTGCTAGGAACAAAACGCTAAGGCAATGCAGCACAGTGGTGCATACTATACACAAATAGAAGGTGGTGCAATTGTTTAAAATAAGGGAAGGATAGGATTAGTACATCTTCTTACTTACATATGAAGATCACTGAGTTGAAAACGCGTTTGCCACAACGTGAAGAATCACTAAAAAGGAAACCAATTGCATCATCAGGCTAAAAGGGGTTACAATCACATAATTTATGTGAAGTAAGAAACCTCAAGGCCTTCAGGGCCGAGCTTCTTAGGCTGAGGTGAGAAGGATTGAACTGGATGTCTCCGAAGTTAAAAAACTAAAATTCGCGTCAAGAGGATGTGACGTGGCAACACATGGGGAACGTGTTCCAACTTAAACCCACAAGTTAGGACAAGGCCCGCGTTCAAACAAAAGTATGCAGTGTCACATAGTTGAAAGCTAAATCATATATAAACTAAAAAACATTCAATCCTTTGCTCAAACAAGAAATCCATATGTATTTTTTAACTTGTGTGTAGACTGCTGAGGTAAAGATGAACATAAACAAAACCATACAAGCGCCACTGTCACGATTGTAAAGATATCTAAAAACTGTTAAAAGCCTCTTATGTAATCAAAGGAAGGTGCATCACGTACCGTAAAAACTGAACCTGGCAAATGCAAGGGGGAGGACATAGACGCGCTGCTGCACTGCGGAAAACCAATTTCATCAAACAGGCCATGGGGATAACGTGGCACCGTGGGAGGGGCAAAAGAGACGTGTGTGGACTGCAATATGAAAAGTAGTGAAGTAATGGAAATTTCCCCCACAAACATCATGAATAAAAAGGGGTGAACCTCAATTGTTCTTTATTAAACGCGTAGGGGTTTCAATAAACCTGTTCCACCTATCTACGACTCTTGCTTCTTGTGTTCTCCTGGGATTTACTGCAAGAGCAGGCGCTCCTCCTTGTGTTTCCTGGTGCTAATGTGACAGCATTAGTGTAGCAGGGGCTTGTTCCTGCCCACTCCCCACCCATTGACCCCTACTCTCCGCCCATAGTACGCTTTACCCTTCAGGTCCCGTTAACACGCATTAACGATGGCATTAATGCATGCTAACATCACTAATGCGACGTTAACATGCGTTAATGCTGCAAATGCTACATTAGCGCCCTTTAGTAAAATTACCCCTAAGTCTCCTTTCCTCCATGGCATAGATATTTAAGTCCTTAAGTATCACTTCTGTTATAGATATGCAAGCCTAGATTCTGCCCCAGTTTGGTAGGCCTTCTCTGGATTCTCTCTATATGCTTGCAAAGATACAGTCTCAGGAATTAGGTTCAATGATGATTCACATGGAAATATACCATCTCCTTTATGCTATTTATCTTCCATTGCACCCTGTCATTCCATTGATTTTGTTGCCTTAGCACAATTAACAACTGGGAAATCAACACATACAGTTACCTTCGCAAATCAACCCCATTATGTACTGTTGTCCTGATTTTTGTAGGGTGATAACACTGGAGAGGTAGAACAAAGTCATGTAGGAACTCAGAGGGCACAGCAATCTGCATGGATTTAGGATATGTTCCGCCAAATTAATTTTTATGATATTAATGTAAACAATTTTTAATGAGTAATCAGCAAGATGGCATATAAACGTTTTATAAATAAATCCAATAAATATTCCAAATAGTAACATAGCATAGAAACATAGTAAATGATGACAGATAAAGACCAGTATGGTCCATCTAGTCTGCCCATTAAATAGTTAAGTTTATTTTGATTTTATCCTGTTGCTGTAAAGGGATCCACTGTGTCTGTCTCATGCCATTTTGAATTCTGTCACTGTGTTTGCCCCCACCACTTCCATCGGGAGGACATTCCAAACATCCACCACCCTTTCAGTGAAAAAGTATTTCCTGACATTGCCTTTCAGTTTACCCCCTTGCAGCTTCATGTTATGCCCTCTAGTTTTACAGCTTCCCCGTCTTTGGAAGAGGTTTGTTTGTTCATTGAATGACTTATCTTTTGCCTGAGCTGCTGTACTTTTGACCACTCTTCATTCTTCCTTAAATCCTTTATTTTTTCTCTCTTTCTCTAGATTATGAGTCCCACTGCATATGCATTAATACTATCTTTGGAAATTTATACTATATTTTCCGTTCTTGCCCTACGATGTTGATTTTGAATTTCTTCAAAGAACTGGCCTCAGGCTGATCCCTGCTACATTCTGCTGGACATTTTCTTCTTTTTGGAATGAGTTCCATATACAGCCCCCTCTATAGCTTATTAATTGGTTTCTAATTCAGTTTACCACTTTGGAAATCACCCACAGGCTGCCCAGCTTGTTTATGAGTTTCCTTTGTGGAACAGTGTCAAAGGTCTCACAGAAATCTAAGCAAACCCCATTCATTGGTGTTCTCTGATCTAATTCCCTAGTCTCCTAGCAGAAGAAATCAATGAAATTTGTTTGACATGACCTCTCTCAAGTGAATCCAAGCTATCTTAGATCCTCTAATCTGCTGTATACAGGTTATTCCACTATGCCTTTCTTTAGCAGTCATTATCTCTCTTTATTATTATTATTATTATTATTATTATTTTATTCAGCAGTTCTCTTTTGTTCCTATTTTTTCCAGCTCAGTAAAGAACCAAACTGGGATCTGGCACCATAAACCTTACCTCACACTACTCAGGAATTTTCCCCCTATTTTATAGCTCCCTTCCCCTTACACACATACAATATTCATGGTATATCAAGACAAATATACTTTAGGTCATTGTAACGACATGCTGCCTGGCTCGTTTCAGCACCGGATAACCAGGAGCTGTCTAGATGTCAGTCCATGCAATGACTACAACTTGCCCCATCCCTGGGGTTGCATCTGTTGCCTTCTTAGCATCCCCAGCCCTGTACAAATGAGGACCATGAATTTCAACCCAGGAATAATACTGGGAACGTTTTGCATGGAAGTCCACAGCATTTATCCTCTCAGCAATGGACCAGCACAGTAGCAATTGTGTTAATTTTCCCAACACTGAGGTTGCAATGACTGAACTTTTCATTGTCAATAAAGATATGTGAATAATTTGAGATCAAATTAGGCAAGCTCCAGACTGATTTGAGTTTATCAGATACCCTACAGATTTTAAAAACATCTGCCCTAATTGTGATGCCCAGGCTTAAAAAGTTTGACATTGGACAAATTAATTGTGAATTCTGCAGTGCCATCTTTCTTTTTTTTTGTTTTAACATATACTAACAGTTTATACATGTGACTTTCACAACTGAGTAGGTTTTGCATAGCCAGTCAGAGACATGTTAGACAGCAATGGTTACGATGGTAGTGTGCTTATTCTTCCTCCTTTGGCTGGTATCCTGGCATTTTGGATGTCACTCACTTCTTACTGATAGATCATGGTTTTGAAGAGAAGAGACTGAATGCCATTTTGGCCTCTAATATGTTTAATGTCAGTCACCAAGCCATAAAAACACATTTGTATCATAGACCCTATCCCTAGAAAACTTTACTCTTCACTCTTACTCCACAGAAGTCCATAATTCTACGGGGGACTGTTAGCACCCACCCGTGGTAACTGTTACCTTGCAGGCATTCATGCGCTAACTGCATACACTGTTGTAGGGTGGGAAATAGATGGGTTATGGGTTGGGGAATGACATGGACTGCACAATGCAGTTAGAGCATAGTAGGTGCATTCACACTGTGAGTGCACTTAGGGGGTCAGTCTGATCCTTGTTTAGTGGTTCTGGACATCCGATCCAGACATTCGGACCTGCTAAACATCTGGATCGCACTGGCAGCCACAGAGCTCCCCGCACATATAGACGACTTGTGGAGGAGCTCTGTTTGTGGGTGGGAAGTGGTGGGCCGGGGGAGGAGTGAGGGCAGGTGGTGGCCAGGAATGCAACCCTGGACATCAAGGGCCGATTCTGCGGTCGGCCCTGTATGTCTGAGGTCAGCCATGTAGACGGGGACCTATTCCACCTCGGAGGTGAAATAAGTCCCCCTGGATGTCGTGGGACCGTGGAGCCAGGCAAAATCAAAGAGGTGACGGGCGCAGGGGGTTCCCCACAGCTCGACCCTGGCCATGGAAGGCCAGATCGGGGGTCAGCCTGCAGGGAAAGAAATTTACTTTTTGTGGCCAAGGATCATGGCTCCTGAATGGAGTCCCTATGGTTTGTCAATATTGGTTGGATGAGGGAGCATCCATTGACTCCACCACTACAGGAGCTTGCAGTCAAGTGCAATTAATAGTGGGTATGTCTATTTAAAACTGCTGGAAATGTGCACTGATAGACGCGTTAACAGTAGGCTGTACTACAATGAGCCCTGCCTTCCTGATATTTCATACATGTGTAATGCACATCTTGTATAAACACTTGTAGTTCAGGTTAGCAGATATCCCTGATTTCCAAAGATTGTCCCTGATTTTAGAACTTTGTCCCCAACCCCCACTTTGTTCCCAATTCTAGCAATGAGGAGAGGGGGTAGAAAAACAAAATAATTTTCAATTTAGTGATCTGAATATGTTAGTTTTTAGAATTTACATCCATTATTTTTATATTTTGCACAGTACTGGGGGAATGCATCACTTTTTCTATTTCTCTGTTGATTTGTCTGCTTGGAAGTAATATTGTTGCCATCACTGGCTGGATTGGGAGGGTGGGGGAAGCAAGATAATGACAGTTCTTCCCTCCTCTATGCTTTTTTGCTCAAATCTGGAACTAAGATGTCTCTTCCTCCCCCCTCCCTCCCCCCACCACACTTCAGAAAATTTCTCAGATTTGCCTGCAAAAAAATCTGGTAACCTTATTGTAGAGCTCCTTGTGTAAGTAAGCCTACTGATACCTGGTGACGTCCTAGATTGATGCTGTCTAAATGAGCAATTAGTAGCAATGTCCCTGGATGCACACATTCCTTCTCCACTGACTGGTGACACAAGATTCTCAGCAGCAACAGAAACAGAGGTCAGCAAGTTATTTGCCAGCGGCATCCTAGTACATGTCCACACCTGGGATTTTCTGACAGCACTAACTATTAGCAGATGTGAGACTATCTCTTATGTCTTCTATTCCCTCTCTTCAGTTTCTTCTGTCAGCGCAACACACAGAACCTTTCCGTTTGACCTATGGGCTGCTTTTTCCCCAACAATAGCAACAGCAGTGGTCACTGTCCGAGGTAGTGCATAGAGGTGATATCAAAGCCATAAAAATGAAAATAAAATCATCATCAACTCACCAGCTCTGCAGCATCAATAAGATGGATCCATCATATAACTCAATGTTTGCCAGCCCAGTTCTGGAATCATACCTAAGCAACTGTGTTTTTTTGATAGCCCTAATGAATACAGTATGCATGAGATAGATACAAATACTATGGGGTATGTTTACTAAAACACAATATAGTTAGCAGTGGTAAGGGCAGTGTTAAGTTACCTGAAGCCATATAAGTCAGTGGGCAGGTAGAGGGCATTCCGGCATAAAGGGAGTAATGGGCCATTTAACACACGTTAACAGGGTGCCTTGGATGTTCAACACATGTTAACGGGACATTGCACATTAAAGTGACAAGCATGCACCTTAAGGCACATGTTAAGGCTGACAAACATGCCTTAAGGTGCCCTAAGGGTTCTAAGGTGCCTTAGGTTAAGGTGCCTTAGGCTAAGGCACCTTACAGCCCTTAGGGCACCTTAACGTCCTTAGGGCACCTTAATGTAAGGCACCTTAGTACCCTTAGGACACCTTAAGGCATGTTTGTTAGCCTTAACATGTACCTTAAGGTGCCTTAACCTAAGGTGTCTTAAGTTCAGGTGCCCTAAGGACTGTAAGGTGCCCTAACTGAATGTGCCCTAACTGAAGGTGCCCTAAGGACTGTAAGGTAGTTTCAGTTGACAAACATAAACTGTAAGGCATAAAAACAACTGTAACCCTAACGCTGGACAGAGCACCAAGGAAAGTCAATGAACAGGTGATGAAAGGAAGGAGAAGTGGAAACTGATGGACCTGCCATATCTGTGGGTACCCTAAGTGGCAGCCGGTAAAGTGGACAAACATGTTGGAGGCAGCTGTACTGATGCACAGGGTGGTGCCAATGTAAAGTTCTGCAATGACAGTGAGTGGCATAGGATGGGGAATATGTGTTCCCAGAGTAGGCAGAGGATATTTGCAGTGACAGGAAGACAGAGGAGTAGTGGTGCTGTGAAGATCAGGCACAGGAGTGGCAAGGACAAAGAGTCACAATGCTGAAAAGGGTATCATGGGGTAGCAACCTGCACAAGAAGACAGGACTGTACACAGCTGACAGAGGCAGATAGATGGGCTGAAGGATGGATGGTAGCTGAGGAAAGGGTATTATGGTCTGTTAGCACAGATCTGCAGAGCCCTGACTGTTTCAGGCATGAAAATGATCTGAGTAGCACAATCACAAAAGGAACAGGTAGGAATCAAACCCCTAGCTCCCGCCTACAGACATCTTGAACTAGCCAGTAGGCTATACCTCCACACCTTGTTGTAGAGCAATGTCTGGATACAAAAAAATGTCTGCTGTGTGTGCTGGTATAGGTTAGCCCCCACCAGTACCCATAATGCAGTGCACATGCAGAACAGCAGTCTACAGCTGATCACCGAATGGAGAATGCACTTATCCATCACAGCTCATAAGAGAACCTGACAGTTTGTGATACAAGCACAGAGCAGCTACAAACCATGCTGCTGAGCAGTGTCTGTGGTCATCCTGAGGGTGAGGATGTGTGCCCAGCACCAGATTCCCAGTACCTGCCCATGCTGTAGATTCCCATCACTACCAGTTGGTGGCATGCATTCTTTGTAGTGTAATACGCTAGTTACCTTGTTTCCTGATATATGCACCAGTCTCATTTGGCCCTGTTGGACCAGACCCACGCAGAACAGTGTTGTAATGCTGATGCCCTGGCTGCTTACTACCAGGAGGGAGGGGTTTCTTAACCTGCATGGGGTTTATATAGTTTATGCAATAATGCTTACATTATAAATTTCCCTTGTCCCCAAAGGTCTCACAATGGAGTGGTATGGAGCTTGCCCACAGCCACAAGGGATGCTTGTTTGACCAGAAACCCCAGTCCTTCTGGCCTGAGATTGCTGTGCTCCAGTTGGATTCATCCCCTCAGCCCAAGCTAACATACCCCAACCAGTAGGCCACACCTGCTACCAAGGCCCTGTCAGCCCTACCAGTAATACTGGGAGAAAGCCTGGGAGACCACACTTCCCACCTGGCTAGGTCTAACACTCAGCTGCAGCAAGCACAATCATACTGCACCTGCTGCCCCCCATTAGGTGGCCCCACCATGCGCATACAAGCTGCAAGCAGTCTGCTGGACAGCATGCATGTGGAGGGGCCATGTGCACCAGGCTTGAGATATACAGGACTGTTACTCAGCAAACAAATCAGTGATTGGGCCCCCAGGAAAGGAAGCACACCCATATTATTAAATGTAGACCCTATATAGCACTATGTGGATATAGCCATGGTATGGTCACTGCTTGGTCAGAGTGAGAGTGTCCTCCCAGCATGACATACGTGGCCACCTGGTCCATGCAGGTGGCGGTAGGGCAAAATGACATACCAGCCATTGCCCTACCCCCAATGCAGACACATCCTGCCCAATCTACCTGTTTGGGCCATACTCACAATACCTTGCTTCTCATCATGCACATTTGCAGGCTAACTCTGGAAACAGTGTAGGCAGTGTGAGGCTCAGTGAGGAGTAGAATGCCTCACAACAATGGATAGACATACACCCATACACCCATACCGAAGCACTGTGCAACAGTGGGGATGGGTGGCAGTCCTAGCCGCCACTCTGGTCCCAATTCCAGTGCAGGCATTGCTAAGGTGTGCTCATTGTGCAGGAGATAGTAGTGCTGCTCTAGTGCTAACTGCTGCTCTGTATGCAAGAGCCAACAGCCTGTCTGTGTGGGTGTTTGTACCCCTGTTGGCCGCTGCATTAGGGATCACACATGTTGGTGGTGTATCAGCAATGTGGGGTAAAAGGTTGGGACATGCACTAAAGGTTCCACAGCCAGGACCTGAACCAGTGACCCTCTGCTCTTCAGCACACCAACTGTGTGTAGCATACCACAGTGCTGTCACATAAACACTGCTGTCCATGGAGCCAACAGACAGACCTTGACATACACTGCTCATGGTGCACTGGAACAGGACATAGCCTTGGTCTGCTGCAGGCGGGTGCCACCACCCTCTCCACCACCCTCTCCACCACCCTCTCCACCACCAACCCCCCCCCCCCCGGCCATGCTGACATACCCATGTGCTGTCGGTGCTGGCAGTGCACAGATCCAGGCCATCCAATGTGTGGGCAGGCGGGCGCCTAGGGTGTAGGGTCCAGGATTTGGGGGGGGGGCATAAATGGACATCTGCACATCCCCCCAACACTGCCTGCCAGTGTTATGCCCCTTCTGCCTGGGGGAGAGATGACTGGGGGGTGTCAGGATGGAGGTCTAGAGACTATTGACTAGAGTAAACCAGGTAAACGTAGGTAGAATTTTTTATGCCAGCAGACTGTGGACAGGCTAGGGGACATGCAATGTGGTTACAATGTACCCAGTTTGGATTACTGGGTGTAAATATGTTTTGGACAGTGTGTGGTCCAACCAGGGGTTGTAGTAAATGGTGTTCATTTAGCTGGATTTAAAAACAGTTTGGGATGTTTCCTGGAGAAGGTCCGTAAACCCTTGTTAGAGTGGTCCCCAGATTTGCATTGCTTGCCCCATTACAGGCAGAGTGGTTCCTGTGTGATGTTTGTGGTACTTGCTGGGTATGTGTCCCCTGGATGGGACACTGTGGAACACAAAATACTGGGCATGTTTGACCTTGGTTAGATGCCGTCTTGCTGGTTTTCAGTTTCTGTGTTCCTATGTGCCACCTAGGTGACTGCCTAGTCTGCCCTGTGCCCCAGCTTGTCCCACTGCATGACTCACCTGCACCCCCATTTGCCTCATTTGAACCATCACTATAGTGCCATTTCCTACTTGGGCACTATGCTGTTGCTGCAAATGGAGCACTGTTATCACTTTCCTTGGGCTCCCTGTCTGTGTTGTACATTGCTGACACTAAAATGGTCTCTCTTTCCTGCAAAAGTGCATTTACCAACAGGTTTCCACTGGCGGTAAAATCCTGGTGTTAATGTTACAGCGTTAGTGTAGCAGGGGCTTCTCCTCACCCACTCCCTGCCCATTGACCCCCTACTCTCTACCTTCTCGGACATTTAGCGCTGCTGGTAACGTTAACGTGTGTTAACATTACAGATGCTACATTAGCGCCATTTGATAAACATACCCCTATGAGTCTTAAATATATGCAACTCTGTCTCAGCATTATGATGAGGTTGGCTGGTGATTTTTTTTAAATTTCTGTCACTGAATATCCAAATAAAGCAACGAGGTGCCAACACCTATCCAAATAATGGCAATATTCAGCCGCAATCCAGATAGCTTATCTGGATAACACTTAGGACAGCTTTTTTGCTGGATGGCAGTGCTGAAAATCACAATTATCCAGATAACTAAATTTCCACACCCAGATCACCTTAGCGATCAGTAGCTTTAGGGCCCCATTCACAAACATGTAGTATCTCACAGTAACTTTAACTTGGCTTAGTATGTGCATTATGTGAATCAGGCTCCATTCTGTCCAGTGTGGACTGATCACAAAATAAGGCACATACTTCCCATATTAATATTGGTTTCCTCATACTAGTGAGAAGGCATTAACTGGCTGATATTCAAAATGAGTTATGCATTGGCTGCTGGGTGACCAGCTCCCCTATTTGAATATTTTTTAAATTTATTCAAGTAATAATTGGCCATTTAAATTGGTAAATGTCTGGATACAAAGGAGTTTAGATAGCGAAGGAGAGAATGTGGCTCTGTGATAGCAGGTTATATTCAGCCACTATTCAGTTTAGTCATCTGGATAAATTTAGGAAGATTTGACAGCAAGCCTAAGGGGTATGTTTACTAAATGGTCTTAACGTCACATTGGTGGTATTACTGCACGATAAGTAACGCAGCGGCGGCATTAAGGCACACTAATGCTGTGAAATCCGTGCCTGAAGGGTGGAGTAAGGTTTCCCAGGGGGCGGAGAGAAGGGGTCAAAGGGCGGAGAGTGGGCAGGGAGAGGCTCCAGGCATACTAACACTGTGAAATCTGGGTCTGAACACTAATGCCAGTAAAAACCTCACGTTAGGCACATTTTCAGGAGAGAGAAACCATTTCAGTCAACAATGTGCAGCAAAGGCAGGGAAACCCAGACCAGTGATAGTGGTGATATATGTGCAGGGACCAAAAAGGCAAATAAACATATAAAAGAACCGGAACCACATCTAAAATCCCAATAACCAAGCTGGCCAATACTGATATTAATGATAAACATAAAGCAACACTACTGACAAAGCGTATAAATTAAGATATCATGTTTGGAAGGGTCTATGCTCTGTCTCCCTAAAAAGTGAATGATCCCACTTTGAAATAGCGCTGATCAGGGTTTCTGTCGATTAGATTGGGCAGGTTTGTTATGGCGTGCACATGTGCAGCAACAGCAGAGTGGGCACATAGGAAAGGGCAACTGTACTGATGCTGTAAATGGGATACAGGGGGCTGCAGGCGGCACATGCTGTGGTCCAGCTGGGGCAAAATGTGGACTAGACAGATGCCTAGGTGACACATAGGAATGCCAAAACTTTAAAGCAGCAAGACAGCAACTGACAAGGGTCCAACATGGGCACGAGTGTGTGTCCCACAGTGTCACAGGGGATATTACCCAGAAGGTACCCCCAAGGGCACATGACATTGGCAGCGGTGCCGGAGGAAAGCACGCATGTCCATGTAGGCACCACTACCCAAGAACCCACACCATAGGCAGCAGCCTACCGGCACACTGGATGGCCTGGGACTGTGCACCACCAGCACCACCGGCATAATGGCATGGCAACATGGTGGCAGAGGGGTGCTGGAGGCGGAGGGAGCAGTGGCATCTGCCCACAGCAGACCATGGCCAAGCCCCGTTTAGGTGGGTGCCGTGCACTGCAACAGACAGGGTCTGTGTGACGAACAGTCATGCTATCCCCAGGGAATGATCTGTCAGTGTGGTGCAGTACACACAGCCAGTGTGTTCAAGAGCAGAAGGTCACAAGTTCAAGTCCCATCTGTGGCTCCTGCCAAACCTATCCCCATATTTTACCCAGTACTAAACTATGGTAATAAAGACGCAACTTTTATTGCAGATAAAATAAACATGCCTGAAACGCCTATATTTTACCTTACAGAGCACAGACACCATAAACATGTGCAATCCCTAGAGCAGAGTTTCCCAACTGCAGTCCTGGAGGGCCAAACACCATTCAGGTTTCATGCTGACCCTAATAAATATGCCTGTGCTGCATTTGTATGCGCCACCCCCATTGTATGCAAATGTATCTCATGCATATTCATTAGGGACAGCATGAATACCTGAACAGTGTTTGGCCCACCAGGACCGGAGTTGGGAACCTCTGCCCTAGAGCAGCAGCCAACAGGGGCATAAACACCCACACCCACAGGCTCCACTATTCAAAGCTTCATGGAGAGTCAGGCTGTTAGGCCCTGTGCTGAGCAGCATCTCCCAATACTGGCACCTTCATACCTTAGCAATGCCATCCTAAACTTGGGAACACGTTCCACATATATCAAAACGTTGCTATGATTAATGTCAGCTAACAAATCCTAAGTTAAACACAATTTGTTGACAGAGATTCATCATAGCAACCTTTCTGATATCTGTGGAGTGTGTTTCAGTTATTGATTCTGACAGTGTTTACCACCCCGGGGAGTGACCCCAACAGTATTGAGTACCATAGCAATGCCCGCACTGTGCCCAGGACTGGTGTTGGCATAGGTGTGGGAGTGTGTGTCTGTCTATCTAGTGTGTTGTGGCTGCCTACGCCTTACTGAGCCCACATTGCTTGCACTGTTTCCAGTGTTAGCATGCCAATTTGCATAATGAGGAGCAAGGTACTGTGGGTATGGCCCGGACAGGGTGGCATGGGCAGGATGCATTTTCACAGGATATAGGGCAATGGATGGGACATTGTAGTGCCTGACCACCACCTGCATGGACAGGGTGGCCACAGCATGTCATGCTGGGAGGTTGCTCTCACCCTGACTGAGCAGTGACCACGGCATGGCTAGGTTCCCCCATAGTGCTATACAGTATTTCACTCAAGTGATATTTATTGGTTCTCTTTTCTGGGGCCCAATCACTGAAATATCTGTGTGGTGTGTGTACTGACATCCTAGTTTTTGGTACACACAGTTTCTCCAGGAGCATGTACTATGTACTACCTAGCAGACTGTCTGCAGTTAGTATCTGTATGGCTGCACCACCTTGTAGGGTGCAGCAGGTGCATACTGCCTGCCCTCTGCTGGTGAATACCAGATCATAGTGGGGGGCAGCTGAGCTGACTGGGCTCACTACCTGTCTGTCAGTGGCCCTGTCCCAAGTGTGTATCTACAGCAGCTGTCTGTTTGCCACCAGGATTGGGGTTGCTGGTCCCACAGCCTGTCCTCGTGTATCTCCACTGCCCTCTTTGCAAAGGGTGAGAGCGCGGGTCTGTTGGGGGGCAGATCATGTCCCCCACCCTGACCCAGAGTGGGCAGTTTGCTAAGTACATTGTGTCACACCCTCTCTGGCCAAGCGGTAGCTTCCAGTATTGCAAGGCCCCTGGAGGGTAGTAGTTGTGCTTTTATAAATATAACTCAAACGCTTCTTCCTTCAATTCAAAATGGGTTTTATTCCCCGTCCCATTGAGGGTATATTATCTTCACGGAGCATCAAACATATGCTTGCTTGGACACTTCAAGTACAAAACAAATATAAACAAAACTTGCTTTCCTCAGCTTTTAAAGGATAAAACAACAAAATGAACACAAAGTTAAATATGGCTATAAGGTTTCTCACCCAGATAGCTACCAATAGGATATCTCTCTTCTGCCTTGAGAGAGTTACAGGCTGGCTGTATTTACTGGAGTTTTTAAGCCACCAAAGATACTTCCCTATCTCAGGGAGAATTCAGGTTCACTTACTAATAAAGAGCAGTCCATTATCTCCTGTACATTAGTCTCCCCAGCATCCTGGTATTCCATTATCTCAGGTTGATTCAGGGATTCATTCTGCCCTGCATGAGTACTCTCTGAGACTTGCTGCCTAAGTACGTCCACAAGGAAGTTCTTTTCCTTCACCGGGCTAAAGCCTTTCTGGGTATTACCATATGTTCTTGTATAGTGGTTTCCCAGGCACTGCCCCTGCTGGTACTTCTTAGTAGAGGTTAGCTTCTCCCTTACTCTGCCTGTAGAATAATTAAGGGAACTTTTCAACCAATCACGTTTTCCCTTGTGTGATCCAGCTGAGCTGAATTGTAGTGTTCGTGGAGTTTCAGACGGAGCTTCTAACTGACAATCACAAAACTCTTCCTCTTGTTCTGGTAGGTAAAATCTTTTATCTTTGAGAGTTTTAAAACTAGAAAGAGGGATATTCTCAGCCTCTATATTATGTGAGCTTGTATGCTTATTCCCATAAGCCCAGGGTTGCCTTTTTCCACGAGGCAAATCTCCCTTGTAATCACGCTTCTCTCTATAACCTGCAACTGCAGTCTTCTGGCGTTTTTCCTGCTCACACACCCTGCTTGGCTGTGAATATCTTACTGATTCATTCAGGTCCTCGGATTCCCTCTGACCTTCATATGGGCATTCTAATTGCTCCAGAGTTTCCTCGTCCCTCTCTCTTGCATTCTCATACCTTTGCCGTGTTTCCCAGGGCTTTAGCTGCCCTCTCTGTAGCTTCTCCAAGTGTGTCCTTGGCTGCCACGGCTTCACTCTCTCTCTCTCTCTCGGCTCTGGCACCAGCTCCTGGCTTTGCCCTGCTCCTTGTCTGAATCCAAATCCGGGTCTCAAACTCCAACCCAATCCGCATCTGCGTCTGCATCTGTATCTATCTCCTAATGCCTGAGGGCTTGTTTTAAACCCACGTTCACTTGCTCCACCCTTAGTTAGCTGAGCCCTGTCAGGTGAAGTGAATTCCTCTCCTGTGCTAACTGGGTGTGTCCTGACTGAGCTCTTGCACGTGTTCCTGCGTTGCTCAGGGTAACTATCTGACAGTTTCTTGTTTACCCTGTCATTTTGTTTGTTTTCACTTGTGCTGGCCTGCATTTCCTCAGCTCGTACAGGGTCTACCCTGTTACATATTCCCCTCCTTAAAATATTACTTGTTGCCGTATTTAACGGACAGCAAGTAATTCTCTGCGGGGTCCAACCATGCTGCTCATGATAGGCCAAATTGGCCGTCGCTATTCTTTCCTTCCATGGTTTTAACACGTTTATGTGGTACACTTGCTTGCGTCCATGGTCATTCTCCACTAAGTATGATACAAAACCTATCTTTTTTATTACTACAGCTGGACCTTTCCAGCGAGACTCGAACTTCGGACCTGGGTCCGTTACTTGTATCAATACCTTATCTCCCGCCGCCAGTTCTCTAGTCTGCGTATCTCTATCATAATAACGCTTCTGGCGCTGTTTGCTACGGGTTAGATTTTCCCCTGAAGCTTGGGATGTCTTTCTTAAGCGGGTCCTCAATTCTTTTAGGAATTGCGGAATCCCTACCTCTGGTACTTTCGGCTCTATCCACTCATCTTTTAAGATGTCTAACACCCCCCTTGGTGTTCTTCCATACAATAACTTGAATGGGGATACTCCCAGCGAGGTTTGTACCCGCTCTCGGCAAGTATACATTACGAAAGGGAGTAATGTATCCCATTCTCTCATTTCATCCCTTCTTAATCCCCTTCGCAATAGATGTTTTATCGATTGGTTAGTGCGTTCTACCAATCCATTGGTTTGGGGATGATACGCCGATGTTTTAACGTGGCGTATCCCAAATGCCTCCCAAACTCTTGCTAGGTATCTCGAGACAAAGTTAGTGCCTTGATCAGTAAGGATTTCTTGGGGGAATCCCACCTCACAGAAGAGCTTTATCAGCTCCTGTGCTATAATTTTAGCAGAAATGTTTCTAAGGGGTATGGCCCATGGGAACCGGGTCGCATGGTCCACGATGACTAAGAGATATTGAAATCCCCTGGGTGTTTTTGTCAACGGGCCTACAATATCCATCCCTATTCTTCTGATAGGGGCAGCAATGGTGGGTAATGGTATCATTGGAGCTGCCTTGGGTCTGGTTACAGAAACCCTCTGACATGCAGGGCATGCCTCACAATATTTTTTTGTCTCCTGATACACTCCGGGCCAGTAAAATCTTGCTAAAATTTGATCAAGGGTTCCTTGAACACCTTTATGCCCCCCAATCGGATGGTCATGGGCTAGACGGAGAACTACTGCCTTAAAGGCTACCGGTACGACCAATTGCTTCCTTACTGCTCCAGTGTATGGATCTAAACCTTCTCTATATAGGATATTATTATCCAGTAAAAATCGGGGTAACACCTCCCTCTCCTCTTGGGCCCATTCAAAAGCTCTTTTAAGAGCTTGGTCTGCTCTTTGTTCCATTGGAAACGAGGGACATTTCTGTACAAGAGCAGCCGGGACCCAGGGTAGTCCTTCTCCCATTTCTAACTCCTTTCTTTCGTGGGCTCTTTTACTTCTTCCCTGCTGTTTCTTAGCTCTAGATTTCTTACCTTTTTCTTCAGGGTTCTGTACTAAATCATCATGATTAGGCAGTGGATTTACTTCCTCTGCCTCCTCTGCCTGTTCCTCTGGAACTTCTTTTTCCCTTTCCTCTGTGGGTGCTGCCACTTCCTCTACGGGAGTCTCTTGGGGTGTATCCAGGGTGGTCTGGGATCGTGTTGACACTAAACTTGTTTTTAGTGTAATTCCCTGACTCAACCCACCTGTAAAAGAAGGCCAGTCCCTGCCTAAAACTAATTTTTGGGGCAGCTCAGGGACCACAGCCACTTGCACCTTCCTCTCTACTCCTAGTGCTTTTACCCGCACTTGACACACAGGGTAAGGAAGTTGTGCACCATGCACACATTTTATCTCTATCTGATTTTGGGGTACTGAGCAAGACTGTCTCAGCGTCTCCCAAAATTCTCGGGATATTAAACTTTGCTCTGCCCCGGAATCCATTATGGCTAGAACATTTTCCCCTTCAACTAATACTTGTAGAAATATTCCCTTGGGAACTGATTTCCCAGCGGCTACCATAAGGACTGTTTTAACTTGGCAATCTTTTATCAGGTGACCAGGCTTATTGCACCTATAACATTTTCTAATGTTTTTATCTCTGCCCTCCCTGCTAGGGCCATATGCAGCCACTCTATCCCGTGCGTACTTTTCACATTCATACTTTCCAGTCATACCTACACCCTTTAAAAGGTTCAACTTAAAAGTACTATCATGCGCTGCCTCCCTGAACACTTCAGCCATCTGGGCTGCTTCACCAGTGTTTGCACAATTCTGCAGGGTTAAAAACTTTTTCATTTCACTTGGTACTGATATTAAGAATTGTTCCAACATAATTTCATCAAGAATTGACTCCAGCGTTTTGCCATCAGGATCCAACCACTTATAGGCTAGGTTCTTGAGCCTCTGGCATAAGGCTTTAGGAGTTTCTTTGTCACTTAACACAGCCTCTCTAAACAATCGCCTATAATGTCTCGGCGTGAGACCGAGGCGGTCTTTCACGGCCTTTTTAATTTCCAAGTAATCCTTGGTTAAACTAGCAGGCATAGTTTTGAACGCAGACAAGGCCTCGCCACTCAGAGTCATTGCAACGCGTATGGCCCATTGTTCCACAGGCCAATTAGAGTTCTCTGCAATACGCTCAAAGGCCTCAATGAAATCATCCGGGTTATCTGCCCGCCCTAATTGTTTGCACATAAGTCCCGTATTCATTTCTACTTGCGGTATTTTTGTTTTGTCCTCTCGAGCCTTCTCCAGCAGCGCTGTCATGGCTTCCAGCAATGGCTTCTGTTGTTGTTGTAGCGTAGCCATATACTGTCCTTGCAGGTGTTGGAGCACCTTGGCCTGCTTTTCCTGCTGTTCACTTATCCATGCGAATACGTCTTGGGGATACATCTTCTTTTCTGCACCTGTAAAAAAACAGAGAAGAGACCCACCAAGTGCGGCACACACAAAAAGTTGTTTCTTTTCTTTTATCTCCCCCTTTCTCACGGTATCCTTATACCGGTTTACCCAGGCTACCAGTACCTTAGTCTCCTGGTGATATCAGCTTGTGAGAAGGGTCTTTTCCTCCGCTGGCTGCTCTGCCAGCCGAATCCTCCTTTAAGCAGTGCTGTAAACACTTTTCCTTTGCTTTTCAGCAGTGTCCTTTCAAGCAAACTTTCCTATTCCCCCCGAAAATTTTATCCACTTCTCTACGCCAATTTATGTCACACCCTCTCTGGCCAAGCGGTAGCTTCCAGTATTGCAAGGCCCCTGGAGGGTAGTAGTTGTGCTTTTATAAATATAACTCAAACGCTTCTTCCTTCAATTCAAAATGGGTTTTATTCCCCGTCCCATTGAGGGTATATTATCTTCACGGAGCATCAAACATATGCTTGCTTGGACACTTCAAGTACAAAACAAATATAAACAAAACTTGCTTTCCTCAGCTTTTAAAGGATAAAACAACAAAATGAACACAAAGTTAAATATGGCTATAAGGTTTCTCACCCAGATAGCTACCAATAGGATATCTCTCTTCTGCCTTGAGAGAGTTACAGGCTGGCTGTATTTACTGGAGTTTTTAAGCCACCAAAGATACTTCCCTATCTCAGGGAGAATTCAGGTTCACTTACTAATAAAGAGCAGTCCATTATCTCCTGTACATTAGTCTCCCCAGCATCCTGGTATTCCATTATCTCAGGTTGATTCAGGGATTCATTCTGCCCTGCATGAGTACTCTCTGAGACTTGCTGCCTAAGTACGTCCACAAGGAAGTTCTTTTCCTTCACCGGGCTAAAGCCTTTCTGGGTATTACCATATGTTCTTGTATAGTGGTTTCCCAGGCACTGCCCCTGCTGGTACTTCTTAGTAGAGGTTAGCTTCTCCCTTACTCTGCCTGTAGAATAATTAAGGGAACTTTTCAACCAATCACGTTTTCCCTTGTGTGATCCAGCTGAGCTGAATTGTAGTGTTCGTGGAGTTTCAGACGGAGCTTCTAACTGACAATCACAAAACTCTTCCTCTTGTTCTGGTAGGTAAAATCTTTTATCTTTGAGAGTTTTAAAACTAGAAAGAGGGATATTCTCAGCCTCTATTATGTGAGCTTGTATGCTTATTCCCATAAGCCCAGGGTTGCCTTTTTCCACGAGGCAAATCTCCCTTGTAATCACGCTTCTCTCTATAACCTGCAACTGCAGTCTTCTGGCGTTTTTCCTGCTCACACACCCTGCTTGGCTGTGAATATCTTACTGATTCATTCAGGTCCTCGGATTCCCTCTGACCTTCATATGGGCATTCTAATTGCTCCAGAGTTTCCTCGTCCCTCTCTCTTGCATTCTCATACCTTTGCCGTGTTTCCCAGGGCTTTAGCTGCCCTCTCTGTAGCTTCTCCAAGTGTGTCCTTGGCTGCCACGGCTTCACTCTCTCTCTCTCTCTCGGCTCTGGCACCAGCTCCTGGCTTTGCCCTGCTCCTTGTCTGAATCCAAATCCGGGTCTCAAACTCCAACCCAATCCGCATCTGCGTCTGCATCTGTATCTATCTCCTAATGCCTGAGGGCTTGTTTTAAACCCACGTTCACTTGCTCCACCCTTAGTTAGCTGAGCCCTGTCAGGTGAAGTGAATTCCTCTCCTGTGCTAACTGGGTGTGTCCTGACTGAGCTCTTGCACATGTTCCTGCGTTGCTCAGGGTAACTATCTGACAGTTTCTTGTTTACCCTGTCATTTTGTTTGTTTTCACTTGTGCTGGCCTGCATTTCCTCAGCTCGTGCAGGGTCTACCCTGTTACAATTGTCACCATGTGAGCCCTGACACACCCCTGCTCCCTAAACAGGTGACCATAGCAAGCACAGTGGATATACAAGGACCAGACATGGATATACAAGGACCAGACATGACTGGCAATTAGAAATGGACACAGAGACTGCCTAAAGGAGTCTGAAACAAATACCTGGCACACACTGGCACTGATGGAGACCTACAGCACAGCACACCTCAACCAACCCAGGTACTGCGGACCTCATCCTTAGGGTGAGCACAGAACATGCACATTGGCATGGCCTGTGGGTACTCTGTGCCAGTAACACGCATGGTCATTCCCCCCTACCAAGCTGACATGCTGTAGAGGTGCATACCCCATCTGGTGAGCAGTTGTAGACTGCTGTTCTGCATGCGAATTGCATTATGGGTACTGTTGGTTCTATCCTATCCTGGTAGCCACAGCAGACAGTTTTATGATGACGTGTACTCTTTCTGTAGCCAGCCATTGGTATAATAACTCCCTTAGTGATGTAGCACAATGGTTAGCACAGTTCTTCTCTGTTCCCCTTTTTTTATGGCTGTCCTACACAACTACATTTCATTCATGTAACAGTCATATCCATGCAGATCTGTGCTGCCGCCACATTATGCCTTAATCACTGTTGCCATCCATCCTTCTGTCCATCTATGTGTGTGTGCCAGCTGTGTGGCGTCCTGCCCTAATGTGCAGGCTGCTACCCCATGTCCTGCACTGGCACACTTTTCTGCATTGAGGCTCTTCATGCTTGCCTCTCCTGTGTCTGCTCTACATGGCACTGCTTTCCTCTGTCCTCCTGTCATTGCACTTATTCTGCCACCTCTACCTCCTCTGGTGGACACGTATCCCCATCCTCTGCCACACACTGTCATTGTTGCACTGTACATTACCATCACCCTGTACATTGGTACAGCTGCCCCTGATATGTTTGTCCACTTTAGCTGCTGCCACATGGGCTGCACACAGATTTGGCTGGTCCATGAGCTCCGTCATCTGCTTCCTTCCATCACTTGTTCATTGCCTTTCCTTGGTGCTCTGTGCAGTGTTATGGTTACATCTGTGTTTGAGCCATACATTTCATGCTTGTGACATTGGGGCACCTTTGTGTCCCTGGGCACCATCTCCTGTGTCACCTTGGCATCCCTGGGGCATCTTTCACGTCACCTTAGGTTTGGCCAGCTTATAGGGTGCCTTATATGCTGCCTTGGAGGGTGCCAACCTTTCATGCCGCCCTCTGGGGCACATTATGACCTGCCTTGGATGACGTGGCGCTTTATGATGTGCCTTATGGTGTGCCCTAAAAGGTGCATTAGGTTGCGGCACTGGGGTGAGGCTTTTTTGGCTGGCTTTGCAAACTGTTGGGATGTGTCTGACTGTTATAAGCAGGAAAAGGGATTGCCTCAGACAGTCTTTTAACTGAGCCCACAAGGGGAACACACTCATGACCACTGTATCAACAGTCAATGCATTAACCATTGTGCTACACCTCTGTTACTGTGTTTGCAGGTCAGCGCGCCTAATTAAGGCTAATACGCATTAACGTGCCACTGCTTCCTCTATCACATGATAACGGACTTTATCGCGCGATTACCCAAAATGCTACCTTATGACCGGAACACCCAGTACCTTATATGGCATTCGTCACAGTAAGACTGCAACTAACGCCGGTAACATTAAGACAGTTTAGTAAACATACCCCTAAATCTATCCAGATAGTGTGGGTGCAGTTACTGATCAGCAGGTATATTCAATGCCACTAATTATCTGGATAGTAGCACTAAATATACAGATTTAAGATAAGCAATAGCAGTTATACTTAATCTATTGATCGTGACAGCTAAAAATCTGGTCCTGCATATTTACTGATCCAATCAGCACTGATTTTCAACACTATGGTTACAATTTTATAAGGAACCGCGCGAAGATTCACTCCAACAGTATGTTAATATTGGTTTCTACAGTGGTTAGTGTTGCTGAATATCTACAGGTGCCAGGGGCAGCCCAAGGGGGGTGCGGGGCCATGTGCAGAGACTGGGTAAGGGGCCTCATTTTCATAAGGGCCTAATTTGCATAAATATTTGCATAATGTTACCATACACTAACTTTTACTAAACATGCCTCTTAATGAGTGTATGGATAAAGAAAGACTATGGGGTATGTTTACTAAACCGCATTAGGTAACGTTAACGTGCATAAAAATGCACGTTAATGTTACCTAAAACTCTATAACGTTACATAACATGCGTTAGCATTCCCGGCTGCGGTAAGTCCTGCAGAGGATGGAGAGAGGGTGGAGAGAAGGGGTCAATGGGCGGGGAGTGGGCGGGGAGTGGGCGGGGAGAGGCCCCTTCCACACTAACGCGGGGAACTGAAGGGCTAAATCTTACCACGACTGCAACCTGGCGTTAGCACACAATTGCAAGAGAGAGAAACCATTTAAATATACAGAATAGGCAGAAAGCCTAAGAAAAGTGATAGTAGTGCTCCATTTACAGCAACAGCATAGTGCCCAAGTATGAAAGACCACTATGGTGATGGTGCAAATGGGGCATGGGGGCTGCAGGCAGGACATGTAGTGGGGGAAGCTGGGGCACAGGTTGGACTAGGCAGTTGCCTAGGTGGCATATAGGAACATAAAAACCGGACATCAGCAAGACAGCAGCTGACAAAGGCCAAACACAATCCACCTACATCTACATGGTCCACCCTAGCTAACAGTTGCCAGGGCACTGACCTGATATCCCCCCAGCCAACCCTCCCCCAAGCAGAAGGGACATAATATTGGCAAGCGGTGATGGGGCGGATGTGAGGATGCCCATGTATGCCTCCACACCCCAAACCCCACTCCCTAGGCAACTGCCTACCCACACAGGGGATGACCTGGGACTGCGCACTACCAGCACCGACAGCATATGGCCATGTCAGCATTGCAGGGGGTGTGTGTGCCATGCCCTGTACCAGTACGTGGTGTGCAGTGCAACATAAAAGGTCTGGCTGAGAAAAAGTACAGGTAGCTCCATGGACTATAGTGCATCTGTGGCAACAGTGTGGTGTAGTACACGAAGCCAGTATGCCCAGAAGCATAGGGTCACAGGTTCAATTCTCAGCTGTGTATCCTGCAGAGCATGTTCCTATTTTTTACCCTACAATGCAGATACAACAGCAACATGTGCAAAGCCCAAAGCAGCAGTGAACAGGGGTACAAACACTCACTCACACAGACTCCACAATCCAAAGCTGCATGGAGAGTCAGGCTGTTTGCCCCAGCACGGAGCTTCAGTTATCACCAGAGCACTACTACTACCTCCAGCACAGTTTATAAATGTCGGCACTGTGCTCAGGACTAGTGTGGCGGGCAGGGCTGCCAATCACCCCTATCTTTGCAAAATGCTGCAATAGGAGTGTGTGTGTGTGTATGTCTATCCATTGTTTTGTGGCTGCCCACACCTCACTGGGCCCACAATGTCCCTCTGTTAGCAGCATTAACCTGAATATGTGCATAATGAGGAGTAAGGTATTGTGAGTATGGCCTGGACAGGGCGGATTGGCCAGGATGCATCTTCACAGGGTGTGGGGCAATGGCTGGGACACTGTAGTGCCCAACCACCTTCTGCATGGACAGGGTGGCCACAGCATGTCATTCCCAGAGGACACTCTCACTCTGACCGACAAGTGACCATGGCATGTCTAGGTTCCCACATAGCACTCTACGATACCAGTGATACCTTTTTGTTCCCAGTGCTTGGGCCCAATCACTGTGGTACCTGCTTGGTGCACATAGCTTCTCTGTGAGCATGCACTATGGACTGGCTAGTGGAATGTCTGTAGTTAGTCTGTGCATGGTTGGAACATCTTGTAGGGTGCTACAGGTGCAGTCTGCTGTTGAATGGCAGACTGTGGTGTAAGGCAGTTGCAGTCTTCTAGACCTAACCCCAGCATTACTGCTAATCTGTCCCAGTCACAGGTATGGCGGGCTGTCCTATACCAGCAGAATGAAGGTTGCTTCTCCAGGGCTCAGGCACCTGTCCATACCTACAAAAAGGGGTGATTGTGAGCACTTTGGGGTATACAGTGTATACCACTTTGACCTGTAGAGGCACTGCTACACAAATCTCATGCAAGACTAGAAACCCCTCTGCTCTGATAGCAGGTACCCAAGTCAGCCAGACCCTAACACTGGATACACGCTAATCTGGGTGGTGTCTGGTCCCAGAGAGCCACATGTGACTGCAGAACATAGATGGATACCAAATTACCTTCGGATGCACAGCAAGGAACACCTGTCACACACTGGTAGTGAGGGGTGATGTACAGCAGTACCTATCTCTAGAACAACATGTACTGCGGACCTAGTGCTGGGTACCCATCCTAGCCCTCAGGGTGAACACAGAACCTGCACAATGGCATGGTCTGTAGCTACTGTTTTTATTATATTGCATTGCTAGCTCTCTGACTGGGAGCTCTTAAAAGGTTTTTTTGTATATTTTTTAAAGCAAGGTTACTTTCTTTTTGGTGCTTTAGTGGAACTTTCCTTGAGCACAGTAGGTTGCTGAACTCTAGTAACCTCCTCAGGTTTAGAAACTGCTAACACCTAATCAGGAGTTAGTGGGCCTGATTTCCTGAGTGCAGCTGAGGCCTGCATAAAAGGCTCCAGTGCCCTGCCCTGTTGAGGCTTTCCTAACCAGGGCTCTACAGATCAACAAACAGTAAGGATTTGAGGGTTTGTTTGTTTGTTTTTATTATATTACATTGCTAGCTGAACTCTAGTAACCTCCTCAGGTTTGGAAACTGCTAACACCTAATCAGGTGTTAGTTCCCTCCTACCCACCCCAACTCCCACCCACCCCTAGTGAGAAGTCTTGCTTTATAGGGCACCTCCTCCTTTAACACATCACAGAGAATTGGACTAGCACATTTTGAATATAATTAAAGAGATTTAACTGCTTTTTCTCTGAAAGGACAGCTGGGAAACCAGCTGGTACTTGGTAGATCTCTCTCTTTTGCTTTAACAGATACCTAAGCTCCACGAACAGAACAATGGCTGGGAAAAATCGTATTGCTAAAGCTTTTGCCCCCGTTACAGCTTCTGCCTTGGTCCAGACAGAGGTCCTAATGCCAGTTGAAGGACCAGTTCCATGTGCAGGGTACCTGTATGCTGAAACTCTGAGGAAACAAGTGGAGGAACTCAGAGAGGAGGTGGCGAGGCTGAGGAGCATTCAAGACAGTGAGAAGTACATTGATGAGATGCTTCTTGCAGCAACCAAGCTCTCCGGCACAGGAGAAGATGGGTGCCAACAGAATGTCGATGGTTGGACACAAGTCACCAGGGCCTGCAAAATCACCAATCCAACTACTCCAGCCCTTGAATTGAAGAACCATTATGCAGCCCTGGAAGTGGAGGAGGTGAAAGCATTCCTGGAAAGGGAAGAACCAGAGTTCAACATAGTAACATAGTAACATAGTAGTTGACGGCAGATAAAGACCAGCATGGTCCATCCAGTCTGCCCAGCAAGATGGCAAGAGTAGGTGCACCTGTCGCTCCGCGCAGGCCACCCCTCCCCATATCCTTGTTCAGGGGTAAACCCACCACTCCATGTAGGACACCCCTATTTGTTGAGACGTTATATGGTTCAGAAGTTAGATGGTACCGTTTATTTTGTTTTTTTCCTATTTCTGTAAAGGGATCCTCTGTGTTTGTCCCATGCCTTTTTGAATTCCGTCACAGTGTTCGCCCCTACCACTTCCATCAGGAGGGTATTCCAAGCATCCACCACCCTTTCAGTGAAAAAATATTTCCTGACATTGCCTTTCAATTTACCCCCTTGCAGTTTCATGTTATGCCCTCTAGTTTTACAGGTTCCCCGTCTTTGGAAGAGGTTTGTTTGTTCATCATTTCTCTTTAAGTATTTAAAGGTCTGAATCATATCTCCCCTGTCCCTCCTTTCCTCCAAAGTATACATATTTAGGTCTTCAAGTCTCTTCTCATAAGGCTTCTGACGCAGGCTCCAAATCATTTTGGTCGCCTTCCTCTGAACAGTCTCCAGTCTTTTTACATCCTTTGCAAGATATGGTCTCCAAAACTGAACACAGTATTCCAAGGGAGGCCTCACCAGTGACCTATACAGTGGCATAAGTACCTCTTCTTTTCTGCTGGTAATCCCTCTTTGTATGCAGCCCAACATCCTCCTGGCTTTTGCCACTGCCTTGTCGCACTGTTTTGCCACCTTGAGATCAGCAGAGATAATCACACCAAGGTCTTTTTCCTGAACTGTGCATACCAACCTTTCTCCCCCTATCGCGTACATTTCTCTTGGATTTCTGCTACCCAAGTGCATGACACTGCACTTTTTTGCATTAAATCGTAGTTGCCAAGCTTTAGACCAGTCTTCCAGCTTTTGTAGATCTTTCTTCATGTTAACCACTCCCTCGGGGGAGTCCACTCTGTTGCAAATTTTTGTGTCATCTGCAAAAAGACAGACTTTTCCATTCAGTCCTTCAGCAATATCACTCACAAATACATTGAACAGTGCCGGGCCCAGGACCGAACCCTGGGGCACCCCGCTAATCACCTTCCTCTCATCCGAGTGAGCTCCATGTACAATCACCTTCTGTCGTCTGTCAGTCAACCAATTTCTAATCCAGTTTACCATCTTGGGACCCATCCCCAAGCTACTGAGTTTGTTGACAAGCCTCCTATGAGGAACAGTATCAAAGGCTTTGCTGAAATCCAGGTAGATGACATCCATTGCATGCCCCTGATCTAGTTCCCTGGTCACGCAGTCAAAGAACTCGATCAGATTTGTTTGGCAAGATCGTCCTTCGGTAAAACCATGTTGCCTCGGGTCTTGCAAGCTGTTGGTTTTCAGAAAGTTCACTATTCGCTCTTTCAGGAGTGCCTCCATTACTTTTCCCGCCACCGAGGTAAGGCTCACGGGCCTGTAGTTTGACACTTCTTCCCTGTCACCACTTTTGTGTAGAGGTACGACATCAGCCATTCTCCAGTCCTGAGGAACCTCTCCTGTTTCCAAGGATCTGTTGAAGACATCCTTTAACGGTCCTGCAAGAACCTCTCTGAGCTCTTTCAGTATCCTGGGATGTATCCCATCCGGTCCCATGGCCTTGTCCACTTTCAGTTTAGCAAGTTGTTCTAACACCTCTTCTTCTGTGAATGGTATGGTATCTACTTCATTCCCATTTTTATATTTGGGAGTCACAGCTGGTCCATCCCCAGGATCTTCTTTAGTAAACACAGAGCAGAAGTAATTGTTTAACAATTTTGCTTTTCCAGTGTCACTTTCCACGAGTCCTTCCCCAGCACTTCTGAGTCCTGCAATTCCAACTCTGATCTTTTTCCTTTCCCGAATATACCTGAAGAAATTTTTGTTGCCACCCTTAACATCTTTAGCCATCTTTTCCTCTGCCTTTGATTTTGCTATCCTTATTACTCTTTTAGACTCTTTGAGTTGGATCCTGTATTCATTTCTGTGTTCTTCTGTCTGCAAGCTTTTGAATTTTGCAAAAGTTGTGTTTTTTGCCTTTATATGAGCAGCCACCTCTTTGGAAAACCAAATAGGTTTCCTTCTCCTCTTGCTTTTATTTACTTTTCTTACATATTTATCTGCTGCTCCTTTTATTGCCTCCTTTAGTTTAGCCCATTGCAATTCCACTTCCTTTATCTCTTCCCACCCCGTCATCTCCTCCTTTACGTACTCTGCCATTTTATTGAAGTCAGTGTATTTGAAGTTTAGGACTCTGAGCTTGCTATGATTGGCCTGTACCATGGCTTTTATTTCAAACCACACAGTGTGATGGTCGCTGTTGCTCACAGGGGCACTCACGCAGACATTTGACACACTATCACCGTTGGTGAGAACTACATCCAGCGTTGATCTTTCCCTGGTTGGTTCCATCATCATTTGTCTAAATAATGCATCTTGGAGAGCATCCACAATTTTTTTGCTTCTTTCCAGATGTGCAGAAGGAGTAATCGAATCCACATCAGGTAGATTAAAGTCACCCAATATGATTGCTTCCCCCTTTGATGCTATCTTGGCAATATCTATAATCAATTCATTGTCTCTCTCTTCAATTTGAGTCGGAGGTCTATAGACTACAGCAATATGGATGACAGTGCCATCTCCTCTCTCCAACGCAATCCAGAGTGCTTCTTCTTTTCCCCATGTCCCCTGCATTTCAGTAGCTTTAATATTGCTTTTGACATACAAGGCTACTCCTCCTCTTTTTCCATTTTCTCGGTCCCTTCTGAATAGATTATAGCCAGCTATGGCTATATCCCAAGTACCCCAAAGTTGCAGAATCAGTGACCAGAAGGAAACGAAGGGTAGTGGTGGTTGGAGAATCTCTTCTGAGGGGTACTGAGGCGTCCATCTGCCGACCAGACTTGATGTCCAGAGAGGTATGCTGTCTGCCTGGTGCCAAAATCCAAGATGTTATGGCGAGTTTGCCAAGACTCATCAAGCCCATTGACTATTACCCAATGTTGCTAATCCATGTTGGAACAAATGATACTGACAGGTATACCTCGGAACGTATCAAAAGTGACTTCATGGCTCTGGGACAAAGGGTGAAGCAGTTAGGTGCACAGGTGGTGTTCTCTTCAATCCTCCCTGTTGAGGGTAAAGGCCAAGGCAGAGAGGCTCGCATCCTGGAGATGAATGCATGGCTGCGTGGATGGTGTCATTGAGAGCGTTTTGGTTTCCTAGACCAAGGGGTGCTGTTCCAATGGTTGCAGAGCAGAGATGGCATCCATCTGTCCAAGAAAGGTCAACGCATCTTCGGTAGTAGACTGGCTAATCTACTGAAGAGGGCTTTAAACTAGATTCGTTGGGGATGGGTGAAGAAAGCCCCCAGGTAAGTGAAAGCCCCCAGGTAGGTGATACATTAAATACCTTTATGGAAATGGGTAACAGGGGTAACATATGGAAAGCAGTGTGTATAAATGCCCGTAGCATGGGAAATAAGATCCCTGATGTTGAAGCTTTGGTGGGAGTGGCTGACTTGGATTTAGTGGCAGTTACAGAAACATGGTTCACAGAAAACCATGATTGGGATGTAACTATACCTGGCTATACTTTATTCAGAAAGGACAGGGTAGGTAGAAGGGGAGGAGGAGTGGCACTATATGTAAAAACTACTATTAAAGCTTTGGAATTACAGTGCTTAATAGGGAGAGAGGAGGCATTGTGGGTTAAACTAGAAAGAGGGAAAGAGAAATCTATTTGCATTGGTGTGATATACAGACCTCCCTCACAAGAGGAAGAGGTGGACAGAGAGTTAATTGAAGACATACGCAGCATTGTTAGGAAAGGGGAAGTGATACTGATAGGAGATTTCAATATGCCAGATGCTGATTGGCACATTACTTCTGAAGTATCATCTAGAAGTAAGGAGATCCTGGATTCTCTACAGGGAGAACTATTCAGGCGATTGGAAACAGACCCCACACGTGAAGGGGCCATACTGGACTTGGTGCTTACCAATGGTGAAAGTGTTTCTGATGTTGTAGTGGGAGATCATTTTGCATCCAGTGATCACCAGATGGTGTGGTTCAGTATTAGAACTAGGGCTGTTAGAATCCATTCCAAGGTGAGGATCTTAGACTTTAGGAAGACTAACTATGCGAAGATGGGCCAATACTTCAGGGAGTCGTTAGTGGGATGGGAACAGCTGGGGGATGTCAAAAAACAGTGGGCAAAACTGAAAGGGGATATTTTAAGGGCAGCCAACCTTTTTGTTAAAATGGTAAATACAGGCAAAAGGAAAAGGAGACCGCTATGGTTTTCGAAGGAAGTAGCTGAAAAAGTGAAGAAAAAGAGGGAGGCCTTCATGAAATACAAAAGATCACAGAGAGAGGAAGACAGGCATCTGTATTTGGAAAAACTTAGAGAAGCGAGCAAAGTAGTCAAGAAGGCAAAGATTCAAAAGGAGGAGGAAATAGCCAATGCAATAAAATGGGGGGATAAGACATTTTTCAGATATATTAGTGAGAAGAGGAAGGGCAAATGTGGTATTGTCAGACTCAAGGGTGCAGGGGGGGGGGATATGTAGAAGCTGATAAGGATAAAGTGGAATTGCTTAACAAATATTTTTGTTCTGTGTTCACAGATGAAGAACCAGGAGCAGGACCTCAGAAAACACCCACAAATAGGAACAGAAGCGAGGGACATATTGAACAATTTTCAGAAAACTGTGTTCGTGAGAAACTAGCTCAACTTAAAGTAGACAAAGCGATGGGACAGGATGGGATACGCCCTAGAATACTGAGGGAACTTGGGGACGTTCTAGCAACTCCACTGACTGACCTTTTCAATGCCTCCTTGGAGTCGGGAGTGGTGCCAAAGGACTGGAGAGAGGCTCATGTGGTGCCTTTGCACAAAAGCGGAAGTAAGGATGTGGTTGAAAACTACAGGCTGGTTAGTTTAACTTCGGTGGTGAGTAAATTATTGGAAACGCTGCTGGAAGAGAAAATAGTGAGGTTTCTGGAGTCCAGCGAATTACAGGATCCGAGGCAGCATGGATTCACCAGAGGCAGGTCTTGTCAGACAAATCTGATTGATTTCTTTGACTGGGTGACCAGGGAGTTGAACCGAGGTAGAGCTCTAGATGTGGTGTATTTAGATTTCAGTAAAGCCTTTGACACTGTTCCTCACAGGCGACTTATAAACAAACTGAGCACCCTAGGGATGGACCCTAAAGTTACTGCTTGGGTTAGAAATTGGTTGGGTGGGAGGCGACAAAGAGTACAAGTAAATGGAGCTCACTCTGAGGAGAAGGATATTACCAGTGGTGTGCCCCAGGGATCTGTCCTTGGTCCGATTCTTTTTAACATCTTTGTTAGTGATATAGCGGAAGGGCTGTCGGGTAAGTTTTGCCTCTTTGCGGATGATATCAAAATCTGCAATAGAGTAGACACCCAGGAAGGTGTAGATAACATAAGCTTGAAGAATGGTCTAGAATTTGGCAGCTGGGATTTAATGTTAAAAAATGTAAGGTCATGCATTTGGGCTGCAGCAATCCAAGGGAGCAATACAGTATAGGAGGTGAAGTACTTTTTTCCACTAAAGAAGAGTGGGACCTAGGCGTGGTTGTGTCTGATGATCTTAAAGTAGCTAAGCAGGTAGAAAAGGCGACAGCAAAAGCTAGAAGGATGCTTGGGTGCATACGGAGAGGAATGGCTAGCAGAAAAAGAGGTGATAATGCCTCTGTATAAGTCTTCGGTGCAACCTCATTTGGAGTATAGTGTGCAATTCTGGAGACTGCACCTTCAAAAGGATGTGAACAGGATGGAGTCGGTGCAGAGGGTGGCTACTAAAATGATTAGTGGTCTTCATTATAAAGCATATGAGGACAGACTTAAGGCTCTTAATATGTACACCTTAGAAGAAAGGCGGGATAGAGGTGATATGATTGAGATGTTTAAATACCTTCGTGGTATAAATGTTCAGGGAGAGAGCCTCTTTCAATTGAAAGCAAGTTCTGCTACGAGGGTACATGGGATGAGGGTGAAGGGAGATAGATTCAGGAGTGATATGCGGAAATATTTCTTTACGGAAAGAGTAGTGGATCCATGGAATAGTTTCCCAGTGGAGGTGGTAGAGATGAGGACAGTAACTGAATTCAAAAAAGCATGGGACCAACACAGAGGATCTCTAAAGGTAAAAAGTGGACTGTTGTAGTTGTTGATATGAAAGGACAGACTAGATAGGCCATGTGGTCTTTTTCTGTCATCTTGTTTCTATGTTTCTATGTTACTCTGTGCCAGTTTCACACACTGTCAGTTCGTCTTTCCAAGCTGAAGTATCGGAGTGGTGCAGACCCCATTTGGTGATCAGCTGTAGACAGCTATTCACATTTGCATTGCATCATGGGCACTGGTGGGCTTACCCTATCCTGGCACTCAGAGCAGTTTGTTCAGTGACCTGCAATCCTTCTATACCCAGCCATTACTGCGCAATACACCATGGAGATATAGTCTACTGGTTAGTACAATGCCGTTCTCGGCAGTGTTCATGGGCTCAATTTCTCTTTGTTCTCTCCTTTCATGCCTGTCCTTAAATAGTTTGCATGCCTGTAACAGTCATATTTTTGCAGAGCTGTGCTGCCAGCCCATAATACCCTTGCCACAGTTGCCAACGTTCCTTCGGTCAATCTATCTGTGTCTGTCAGCTGTGTAGCGTCCTGCCTGCCTGTGCAGTCTGTCACCCCATGTCCTGCACTGCTACCCTTTCCTGCATTGCGCCTCTTCGTGCTTGCCTCGCCTGTGCCTAATCTGCATGGCACCACCACTCCTCTGTCCACCCATCATTGTAACTATCCTGCCACCTCCACCGAGGGACACATATTCCCATCATTTGCCACCCACTGTCTTTCCAGTACTTTACATTGCCAACACCCTGTGCTGTGGTACAGTTGCCCCCACCATGTTTGTCAACACTTGAATGGTGTAAGTCATGTATCTTTCGGATAGATGACAGCACGTATGATCAGGGACCTCAACATCACAACCATTCCACCAGAATCAAGGCATCCCACAAGGATCTTCCCTCTCTGTGCTGATGTTCAACATATACATGCAGACAATATGTGACATCATACGGTCTTTCAAGGTGAACTGCTTAATATACGCTGATGATATCCTCCTTTATATGCCATTCTAGACAGACAACCCAGACTTCTCCCCACTGACAGACTGTTTCAATGCCGTATCCATCTGGCTCCAAAACCAAAATCTTTGAATTCAACATAAGAAAACAGAGGTCCTTTTCATCACAAGAAATCCAAACTTCATCACACCACCATACCTGAAGGTCAAGGAAGCTGAACGTCTAACCAAACCTTCTATCAGATACCTTGGAGTCACCTTAGACCAGCGACTAGACATGAAGACGCACATAATTTATTTATTTATTTATTTACATTTCTTATATACCGCACTATTTGCGATCAGCGTGGTTTACATAAAACAAAAAGGTAACCGACAATGAACAAAAGTCAGGTCATTACATTGAACAGGAACAAGTAACTTGGAAAACAGGGTAAACTATATACATAAGCAATATAGCAAGAGCAGTATACCATAAGATCCGATCTCTCCAGCATCTACGCTTCCTGCTTGAACCTGATGACTTCCGGACAATCTATCAAGCACTGATCATACCGCAGTCCACTCTGCACCCGCTACAGCTCGCGATGAACTCAGCATCAAGAGTTCTTCAGGGAAGATCCAGGAGGGACCACATAACGCCCATCCTGAAACAGCTTCACTGGCTCCCCATTCAAGGCAGGCTCACATTCAAAACCTTACTGCTGACTTTCAAAGCCATCAATGGGCTCTCCTCCTCATCCCTAACAGAGCTCATAAAGAGCAACCCCCTACCAGATGCAGAAGAGCAGCAGCGGTCAACACACTAATAATCCCAAAAGAGATAACCCAGTCCACCCAGACAACAGTAAACAGAGCTTTCAAATTCTGTGCACCAAAATGCTGGAACACTCTCCCACCTAGCATCCGGGCAATCCCTGACTTAGCCCAGTTTAGGAAAGCATTAAAACATCACCTCTTCCTCTTGTATTATCCAGAAGAATGTACCACCACAGCCCCAGCAACTAGCTAGCCGACACAGTTCCATGAATCCTCTATATTAGTTTGTCAAGATGTAAATAGTCACCCAATATGTAAATAGTTACCCAGGTTTGACCCAAGCTCATGTACCGGTTCATTGTAAACACAGCTACAGAAATGTGTAAGTTTTGATGTTCTATGTAAACCGCACTGATGCGGAATAGCGCAGTATATAAGAGAATGTAAATAAATAAATAAATAAACAAACACTACTGGCAGCCACATGGGATGCCCACATATATGGCAGGCCCAGTAGCTCCCAGCTCTCCCTCCTTCACTAACTTATTCATTGCCTTTCCTCGGTGCTCTATCTAGTAATAGGGCTAAATCTGTCTGTATGCCTCACAGGTCTTGCATGTCATCCTGAAGCACCTTGCAACCCCTAGGGCACACTAACATAGGGCACCATAACCTTGTTAGGCCACCTTAACCTATGGTTCAATAACCCAGGGTGCCTTCTAAGGTGCCTTGTCCAGGGGTGCCTAATATGGCGCTTGGACTAAGAAGCCCTATAGGGTGCTTTACAAAGCGCCTTATGAGGCACCTTATATGGCACATTACACGGCACCTTATAAGGCACCTAACAGTACACCTTATAAGGCACCGTATAAGGCACCTAACAAGGCACTTTATTAGGCACCTAATAAGGCACCTAACAAGGCACCTTATAAGGCACCTTACTTATAAGGCACCTTACAAGTCGCCTTGTAATGTGCCTTATAAGTAAGGTGCCTTATAAGGTGCCTTGTAAAGCACGTTAGTCTAAGGCGCTTTGTAATGTGTGTTAGCTGATACGGCCTGCCGTAATGATGCAACGCCCATGCCTTTATATGGGCATCTGTACCGTTACTGCAGAACCTAACGCAGGTAACATTACCGCGGCTTAGTAAACATACACCTAAAAGATTTCTACATTACTATAATTCAGTGTCAACCGCCAGGTACCATTAGGAATTACTACAAATACTGCCCATTTAGAATCCTTATCCACCACTTTATATCGGAAACCTGTTCAACAATTGCTTTTTGAATTTTCAGAGCTTCCATCCGGGACCTTTGCGCAGAGGTTTGCCATATGACCTGTTTTTTGCGGATTCGCCGGCTTTGCACTTCAATAGCAGATTTCAAACATCATGCATGGGATTTATCATCACGACTCTTGTGTAGGGGTTACCCTTCCAGTTTGATCTCTCAAGCTTATCGCAGAGCCTTATATACTCATCGTGAATGGCTGTTGGATTCAGATTCTTTGATGGCTCAGGATACAGCTGAGGATGTGCTGGTGGGGGTTTTACCTTATATGAGTCATTCGTCTGAGGTGTGGAGCATTTTGAAAAAATATTGGTCGGTGTTATCTTTGCACTCCTGCTTCAATAAACCTTTGCGAATGGCGTATTCACGGGGCGTAAATTTACGGGACCTTTTGATAAAATCTGAAATTATGATGGACAGACCAATCTACCCTGAGGTGGGATCAGTGGGGCATTTCCCTTGCAATGAATGCAGGTATTGCACTACCACTGTGTCTGGTGAATCATGGTCTGATTTACATACTGGCCAGACCTTTCACCGGTGTTGGCAGACCACCTGCGGTTCTACTTTTGTTATATATTTTTTCAATGCATGCTGTGAAGGTGCGGTTGGATGAACATGCATCGAGACTTCGTCATTCAGTACAAGCGTCCCCAGTAGTACAACATTGTTCGGAGTTGCATCATTCCTTTGAGCAATTGGTTTGGACTGTCATTGGTCATGTTCCGGAAGATCACAGGGGTGGTGATCGAACAGTGATTACGATGGCTTGAACAACGATGGGTTTTTCATCTACATTCTGTTTATCTGACTGGAATGAATCATGAGATTGATTGGATGGGACTGTATTGACATGTAGCCACTCACAGTTGAGTGTTCCCTGGTTTTGTGGGAATCCCCTTTGTGATTGGTGTGTTCTAAGATGACGGGCAGTTTACTGTTAGCCAATCCTGAGCTTATAATCCCTTATTTCACCAGCCGATATCTTGGCATTTTTTGGCAGTTGTGAGAAGATTTGGGACACTTTGTAAGAACACTTTGGAGCACTTGATACAGGGGTCTGAATGCCCCAAAAAGTGCATGTTGTGTCTTTAATTGGATTCCGATAAGTGTCATTTTGCATGAATGGATTTTAAAACACATATCTTAGGCATTTTGGATGAATAAAATGGGCATGGTCTGACTGGTGGGGATGTTTTGAAGTTCCCCCCACAATCTTGCTCGACAAAAATATTGTTAATTGGGTTCTGGGATTACTACGATGTCCATCCTGCAGTTAACATTCTTATTGATCACCGTTGGGGGGTTGCTTTGACATTTAGAACCCATAGCAAACCCGCTGTATCGTAACAGCACTACCAGGACTCACAAAGCACCAGACCCTACCTTTCAAAAGGCAACACTGCAAATATTAAATCAATACATTTCAGAAATAACAATACATGACCTACTGGGGAAAGAGAACAAGTGGCAATGTCAAATAGGAATTACATAAACAGAATACTTCAGCTCAGTTACACATGCAGAACATAGACCATCACCAAACAAGGATTCACAATTTAGAAACAGGAAGACAATAATTAAATTGGGAACCCCAAAAACCAAACTTGGAATATAGAGGGTTGCTCAGAAAGTGATGTCCCACATGTTTTTTCTCAGTCCAGAATGAAGATAGAGGTATGAAATTGAAAGGGTAGTAACTTGGAACTTCAAAGGACACATGTGTGTAATTTTACAGTCGTCTGATACAGACAAGTTGCAGCATGCTGATGACATTATTCATGCGGATCAGCACATCACAAGTTGGGAATTGTCCGTACAGCTTTCCGTCAGTAGAGGTAGTGCAATGGCAATTATTGACTCTTTGGGATACTCAAAGGTGTGTGCAAGGCACACCACAACAGCTTACAGTATTTTAATGCCCGCTGGCAGCTATTGCAGGGCGCTGCAACTTGTCTGGACTGGTGGCTGAGGCAGGATGCCCAGACCGCGGCCGATCTTCCAGTTCCGTTTTACCACTTCCTGAAGCCTTTACTCTCTTCACCCATTGTACAACGGTGCTCCTATCTACTGCAGAAACTTCCATACACAGCACACAACCATTTGTGAATGTTTCTCACACTTTCTTTCTCCTCCACCAAGAATTCAATCGGTATTTCCTGTTTCCCATCAGCCCCGGCGGGCTTAACAGAGCCGCAAAAGGGAAACTCTCCCTTCGCGGCTCTGAAAGCCGGCGCAGAGAGAGACTGATGCAGGGAGGGAGGGCCCTGCTGGGTGGGGGGGGGGGCGCGGGACACTCGATTCTGCCGCTGTCAAGGCGGTAGCGGCAGCAGCCAGCTTTTTTAAAACTTTACTTTTAAAGCAGAATGTTGTTTGTGCGGGGCCCCCTGAAACGCGGGGCCCTGTGCAAAAAACATTCTTGCTCAATGGATGGGCCGGCCCTGACAGGTGCTGCCACTGCACACCCAATGTTAAGTGGTTAGAATTGGAGTGTTTCCAGGAGCAGCTTCTAGTTATAACTGAGCAGCAGCGATATTGAGCCGTTGCCTGGCTATCGCAAAGCAACAAAAGGTACATGAAAGGCTGGCTTAACTTCTATGGCAGAAGCTAACTGGGCAGTGGCTGAATATTGCCACTGCCTGGTTAGCTTATTTGCTATCCAGCTGACCCAGAGATTCAATGCCGGTGGCTAGATATGACCCTGGCATTGAATATCCATGTTTAAGTTTCAGTGGTGTCAGCTAGCCATTGAAACTGGATTAGCCACCACTGCTGAATATCCCCCCATGTGTATATACAGGGTGGCCCAAAAAAAGTGAGAACATCTCGTAAATTAAAAGCTTAAATAGTTTACTTATTTACCTTTTTTAGCTATATAACGTCTTTATTTCGACAATTTCCGGTCGCCATCTTTTTTTTAAAAATTTGTCAATCGTTTATATCTGTCTTTTTGAATTTTTAAATAACTTATATGCCACGAGATGTTCTCACTTTTTTTGGCCACTCTGTATATTTCCTGTAAAAATACCATAAAAATTCCAATTATTAATTATCTCCATATATAATGGGGAATATTCTAACCCATTTAGGATGTTTTCAGACCTGTATACCACCTATATGGCTTTCAGAGGGATTGTTGGTGACACTGAATATCCCTGAGTGGTTTCCACTAAATGTCCTTAAGATAGTCAGCTAGCATCAGGACATTTCATGGGCAGAGTGGAGGTGGCGCTCGGGAATAAGTGGCTAGAGAGATATTCAGCTGCTAGCCACTTATTCCTGAAGGACTCGCCTTATTTTTGTCGCTTTAGCTATCCGGGCAGCAACTGAATGTCACTGCTGCCCAGTTTGCTGAGACACTTTCTGGCCAATTTGGATATTCACTATATGTGGCTGGATTTGGCCCTGACATTGAATATCGAGGTTCACAGTTCAGCGGCAATGACTAGCTGCTTTACAAGAACAAGCCACCACCATGGAATCCCCCCCCCCCCCCAATTCTCCCCATCCCACCCCCACACTAATATGATTAGAGCTCTAATTTAAATTCTATTTATTGGAAATTTGGAGGTTGTGTTGTACAGAGCCAGATGTGAGGGGGAGATCTATACCATCCAATGTAGGTACTTTGCGTTAGAAGGAAATGGAACGATTGCTGAGTGATGCAGGATATAGGAGTCATGGATGGACCTGGAAACCTGGCAATCACATTCAGAATACTCAGATTTGCATCACAAATCACTTGGACATTCAGGGTACCCTGTCTGCCTGTCTGTGGGTGGGACCAGGGCAACATATGTGCAATCAACAGCTCCTATTATGTGTGATATCCCTGCAATTTGCTCAAATTGCTGGTTCAGGGTCCCCCAATGTTTCCTACTGTCAAGAAAAATGATGTTATTCCTTACCCGGCTGATCATGGCATGCAGCCTGATCTATGGCTGCTGTTGGAGGTATGAGAAGGTGGTCCGGCTCATACCTCCAATTGCAGCCATAGATGTCTGGAAGCAGCCAGAGACAAAGAAATGTAGGGCACTCAGGCGCTTGACCAACCCTGGTGTGGCATGAGACTGGCCAGTCAGATGCTCGAGGTCAGATTTAAGATCCTCATGGAGCTCTCTTATAGTTCCTCTGCTCAGACAAAAGAGGGAGGTGACCTAGTCCTCATGCATGCCCTGGAGCATGGCTCTGGACATGTAGAGGTGAGGCTGTCTGGAGTGGACCTCCACACACCTATGGCACCATGGTTCCCCATACCTGGCTTGTGGCCCCTCTACAGCTGTGGGTTTGTGCTGCTGTGGGGCTGGACCCCTGCCCATTGCCACATTCCCTGGCACACCATCTCCCTCATCAAGCAGCCACTGTAATCCCTCATCATGCAACCATAGGGCAGCATTTGCAGCAAAGCCAAAGTGAGTCATCATGTATGACAGGATCAGTAAAAGCATTGTGCCTCAAATAGGGACTGTGGGGGAAAGGGAAGGGCTGGGGAGCTTATGACAACAAACACAACACACCTGGGCCGTAGTTACCACACGAACAGTGTAACTAAATTGATATGCCGATGATCTGTGCATTGCACATAAAAAAGGTGCCCTTTGCATGTGCAGGGCACCTTAGGTTGATGTTCTGTGCCTTGCAAATGCACAGGGCACCTTAGGTAGACATTCCATGCCTTGCACATATGCAGGGCACCTAGGGTGACGTTCTTTACCTTGCACGTGTGCAAGCAGCCTAGATCAACTTTCCATGCCTTGCACATACGCAGGGCACAAAAAGTCACCCTAGGCACCCTGTGCATGCGCAGGGTACGGAATATTGATCTAGGTGATCTGCACAGGCATAAGGTGTGAAATGTTAACCTAAGGTACCCTGTACAAGCTCAGGCATGGAATATCGATCTAGGCACCCTGTGCATGCGCAAGATGCAGAACGTCAACCTAAGGTGCCTTGCACATGTGTAAGGCATGTAATTCCAATATAAGGCACCCTGTGCATGTGCAGGGTAAGGAAGGCCCTAATTTGGCAAAGTGCACTTGTGTTATGCCATCTTCATGTATAAAGTGCCGTCACGCACTACCATCATTGAGACTGCTCCAGAGTGGTGCTTGCAAACTGCAGTTTCATCTAACAGTGGTGTAAACACATCGAATCATGGACACAATGCACGGAGTATCTGTGGAGGGGGGAAATGTTGTAGAGTTGCAGACCCCTGCAGGACAAATCACCCAAGGAGGGTGCCACAGTAGCAGGCTCATTTAGGGATGGCTGGGACACAGCTCAGGCAGCGGAACAGCAGGACCATCTGGTGAGTTACAGCCATACCAAACTCCTGCCAAGCCAGGGGAACATAAGCACAAAAAGAAGAGTGTACCAGAGGAGTCACAGAAGAGAGCAATGAGGTTCACACAAGAAGAGAATGATGTGCTCTTCACACACGTACTTGAGCACTATGAAAAGCTGTATGGAAGGCTGAGCTCCAAGACCCTTGTCAGCACACAAAATACCCTCTGGGAGCAGATAGGAAAGGCCGTTGCTGAGATTGGTGGACTACCATGGAACTGTGAGGGCCTACACAAGTTCTTCAATGACATAAAGTGCTCGGTCAGGGCACACCTCACAGTGGAGCGGTGGACCTAGTCAGCCAACCCTCTCAGCCCTGCAGGAAAAACTGGCACAGTGATTAGGGTCCATGTACATGCACGGACTACCCCCAGAGCTGGACAAGGCTCACCTATATGCAGGTATGTGTTGACACGCATCCAGGTTTGGACCACCCTTGTTTATGTTCATGATTATGCCTATGTCCATGTTTATACAACAACACAATATACTACCCAGGCCAAAGGGAATCACAGTGGTGTACAATCAGTATAAACAGTGTAATTGTTTTCTCTTTGTTGCATTTGTATCATTTGAAAATTCTCAAAAAAAAAATCATGCTGGAGCCTTTTAAGTATTGTAACAGTGCATTTGATTGTTGTAGTATTTCAATGGGAATGCCATCAATGCCTGGTGCACTGTTCTTTCATAACACTTTCAATACTACTTCAACTTTTTCTTTCATTACTATCACTTCCTGATCATAGGCTACTTAAGCGCATGGTGATCCACTTTTCTTTAATGTATGATGACTTTTTTAGATCTCCTCAGCATCATTCAACATGAGTCCTTGAGCGTATTTTGGCATTCCAGTTTGAGGCTAGAATTTGCTTTTTAACTCTTACAGATTTAGGAAATCTGATGTTGCTCTTTCTCTAATAGTTTCTGATTCTATTTCCTTGCATGCATCATTGCAGTATTTCTTTTTGGAACTCTTTTATGAAAAGGTGCTAGAGTGTTGTGCCGAACATGCCAAAAGTGCTGAAACTATGGCACGTTAGTGAAAAACTACTGTGTTAAATAACAAGGGTGTGGAAAGCATTTCCCCAGCAGTTAATGTGGAGCCTTGTCCCTTAGCGCATGTCACATTAGGTGGCATTAGGTAATCCCAACCTAATGCAGCTAGCAGGCAGTGTGAACCCAGCATTAACTTCACGGAGCACACCATGTCCACTCTACGCCCCTACCGTGTGCGCTCATGATCCTAATGCAAGTTAGACAGTTAGTGCAGGAATCATCCCATGCTATCATGGCTTTGCACTAGCTGGCAATGTGTGTCCCAACCTATATTCAGTGTGCACCAGAACACGCATTGTCAGCTAATGCCCTTTAGTAAAAGACCCTCTTTCTCTTGGTGCACATCGAAAATTTCTGTTAAGTTCTATAATTACCTTGCTTTGTCCTCTGGCTTTAGCTACTCTGCATTTTGGAACAATTTTTAGAGTTTCTTTATTCAGCCATTTTGGCCATTTTTGCATAGATCTTTCACTTTCTTTGAGCACAACTTTCTTGATGTCATCCCACAACTCTCCTGGTACTCTGTCACTGGTATCCAAAGCAGTGGATTAATTTCACAAGAAGTCTTTAAATTCCAGTAGTATATTTTCAGGACCGCACTTTGCTACATTCATGAGTGGCTTGCTCATTTTCAGCTTTCACTTGAGTTTGCATAGTAGTAGTTGGTGATCTGTACCACAATCAGCTCCAGGTTTTGGTTTTTTTGATGTCATCAAGCCTTTTCAACAGTGGCTTAAGTTATCATGAGGGGCACCCAAGCAAAATTTTGCTGAGGAGCTCCCAGTGTTGCGGCGGTGACATGCTCCCCTCCATGTGGCCCCCTATACGATGGTGGCAGAAGCAGCGCAGCAAACTTACTTGATCATGTTTGCCACATTGCTCCGCCCTTGTAAGTTCACCATGGGGATTGTGGGCCTGGCGGCTGTTCACTGTTTGCAATGTATTTCATTACAGTTCTTGCAAGTGTTTTCTTAAGTATAAATGCAATCCCATTTCTTCTTTGCCTTTCACTTCTGGTATAATATACCATGTGATCATTAAATTCAAAATGTGTGATGCCAGTCCAGTTCATTTTGCTGGCACCCAATAGCTGATGTGAATTGTGCACGTTCCATTTCATTCTTGACCACTTTCAGCTCCCCTTTGTTCACGCTTTGTCTGTTTTATATCCCAGTATGTAAGACATCTTTGTAGTTTTTGACTGTCATTTCATGCACAGCTACATCAGCAGTCAAGTGTCCTGAGGGCTTTACCTTACTTTATTGTTATTGCTAACTGCAATTGTTATTTGTAATTGTTTCTTGTTTCTAGTACACTGCATTGCACAGTAGTTCAAAAGTTCCATGTAAACCGCTCTGATTTTCAAGACAAAGCAGTATATAAAAACAAGCAAATAAATAAATAAAATAAATAAACATCATATAGGTTGGCTTTACTCTAAAGGGTCTTCAGCTCTTTCCCAGTAGCCCGTTGAGTGCCTTTGAGACCCGGAGAGCTCATTTTCTTGCACTATATTACAATTTGTATTGTTGTGACTATCCACTGGGTTTTTGCAGCAAGATATGGAAGTAGATTGCCAGGGCTTTCTTCTTTGCAGATAATGTCCATGTTGTTGATATTGTCACAGACACGTGATCCTCCACCGCCAACACCATCCCATTCTGCTGCTGCCTTAATCTGGCACCTCAGCTAAGACCTGTTCGTCTTAGGAGACCCGGCCAGTGGTTAAGCTACTGATAGCTCTCAGTATCACTGAAGTGCACACACTCTTGCAGCACAACAAACCACTAACCAAACAAGGGGCATATGAATTAGTAAGCATCCACATCTATGGCTACTTTTCCCAGCAAAATTTTCAAACCAAAAGTATGTGGTCTTTGTTTATGAAAATCCTACAACATCTGTGGAGTAAAAATCATGTGTGTACTTTAAATCAATGAAGGCAGTTATAAAATTCCTCCCCCTCCAAAAAAAAAAAGAAAAATAAATTGGTGAACCTGAATTTAAACTAAAGACTTTAAACTTTTATACCTTCTTTACTTTTTACTCTGGTAAAGTGAACACGTTAAAAAGGCTGCTTAGGGTAATGAAACAGTTACATTAGAGAAATACTGGATGCAGACTTTATTTCTTTTACATTATTATGTTAATAACTGATGGAATTCAATGGTCCTTGTTTAGCTCTTTGCACCCATAAAGCAATTCTCAGCAGTTTTTAATAATTCATTGACTACTTTGCTGGAGGGCTGCTTTGTTCAAAAATTTACACAAATCATATGATTGAAAGGAAAGAAGCATGAAGGTGCAATTTACTTTGTTTTTGCAAAGGAAATTTATATGCATGTCATGTCATGCAAAGGTTGTGCTATAGAAGCTACAACTTTTCATTGAGTAGGTAAATAAATCTGAGAAAGTAAGCAAGTACAGTATGTATCACATATAAAAATTAGATTTTGGTGGTTTTAGGCCAGAAAACCTTTGCAATATAAATGTGTCTAACTTGGATAAAATGGAAAGGGTATCGAATGAATAAAACAGCTTATACTACATCTTGCAAAATATACATTGTATTTTTTATTTTTTACTAGAAAAAATCTTATACTTCTTAAAGTAATTTTTTTCAATGACTTAGAATTAGGTGCTAAATTTGTACTAAACAGCAGAAATATAAAGTAACTTGCATGGAGGCCGATTCTGATTGGGGCAGGTCCGGGCCATTTGGATGGCCGACAAATGAACAGGCCAAACTTGTACCTGATTCTGCAACTGCAGGAGTTAGACATCCCCACGGGTACAGAATTGGGCACTTAGATAGCCTGGACATGTCCTGATTCCACAGCATGGGACGTCCAGCCCCCTGCCCGTCCACCCAGACCTATGCTCCTTCTGGTGTGCCAGTGCCGTTGCTTCCTGTCACCATGGCACTGGGATGCCCATCAGGAGTGCTGACAGCCCGACACTGATCACTGCCTCCTTTCCCTGCTGCCCAATTTTCAGTGGGGGCAGCCAGGGCCAAGATCAGGCAGTGGGGGCTTACCTTCACCCGCACTGTGCCATGTGTGGGGCTGCCTGGCCTGATCACTGCCATTGGTGGAATTTATTCCACCTTCTCAGTCTCCGTGGATGGATCTACAATCCTTCCTGTTCCCTCGGCCCTCAATCTGGGGGTTATCTTTGACACTTCTCTCTCCTTCTCCACACATATCCAGCTCATAGCTAAGACCTGCCGCTTCTTTCTCTACAACATTGGCAAAATCCGCCCTTTCCTTTCTGAACACACTACCAAAACGCTTATCCACTCCTTAATCTCCTCTCGCCTCGACTACTGCAACCTACTCCTTGCTGGTCTCCCCGTGAGCCATCTCTTTCCCCTTCAATCTATACAAAATTATGCTGCTCGATTAATCTTCTGCCAGTCTCGCCATGCCCACATTACTCCTCTTCTCAAGTCACTTGACTTGCTCCCTATCCAATTCCGCATCCAATTCAAACTTCTCCTACTGACCTATAAATGCATTCACTCTATGGCCCCTCAATACCTCTCATCTCTTATCTCTCCCTACATCCCCTCTTGGGAACTTCGCTCCGCTAACAAATTACTTCTATCTAGGCTTTTCACTCGCGCTGCTAACTGCCGACTACGCTCCTTTAACCTTGCTGCACCTTACGCCTGGAACAGCTTACCTGTGTCATTTGCCAAGCACCCTCCCTGGCCCTCTTCAAATCCAGATTGAAGACCCACCTCTTCACTGTCGCTTTCAGATCCTGACTTCTATCCTTTACCTTAACCTGACTCCCGTCAATCTTCATGATCGAATTGTAAAAAACATATTGTGCTTTGCACCGGATTGACTAATGCTCTGTATTGTCTCGACTAGATTGTAAGCTCTGACGAGCAGAGACTGTCTCTTGTATGTTTATCTGTACAGCGCTGTGTGTGTGGGGTGCTATATAAGTGCTAAATAGTAGTAATAGTAGTAGTAATAAGTCCCACATCCATTATCCTGATGCCAGATGTACAGGGCCCTGATCAATATAGGCCCTGTATGTCTGGGATGTGAGGCCCGCCCCTGATCCGTCCACTCTCTGTCCAGTCACTGTCCCCTCCCGCCCCATCCAGAGCTCCCTGTGCGTGCAGGGAGCTCTTGGCTCAGAATACAGCCCCCGTGAATCGTGGGGGGTTGCAGGTCCAAACTGGACATACATCCCTACTATTTGCAGGTCAGAATGACCCCCATAGTGCATTTCTCAACAACTTCCCCCTCTCACCCACACTCCTTTCCTCCCTTCTGATTGTAAAATATAGTATAAGCTGCTTTAAGTCTAATTCCACCACCAAGCCTGCGCAGAGCCATTCTTGTCAGGATCACTTGGAGCAATTGCCAGGGGAGCCATGCCTCGGATGTGTCACGTCCCTTCCTGTTCCTTGGAAGTGCTGCAGGAGCTGCAGTAGGCAGCACATGAGAACATCTGCACTGGACCAGAGGTCATATTGTTCCCTCCCTTTCTCTTCAGTATCATGGGCACTTAGCTCGCTCTTTAATATCTCAGACAAAGCGAGGATTTGTTGAGGCTCAATCACCAGAAGCTATATTGGACACAGTCTAAGAATGAAACTAGTGTTTGTGAGTAGGGTGTTCTTGGTCTTATTTTACAGGAATTAGTCATATGAACAAATTGATGAGGAGGAAATTTACTGAGGGGTGAAAGACTGATGATTCCTTGTTTCATTTTTTATTTAGTTTTCTTAGCTGATTTTTTTTCTGTAGTGGGCTAGATGTATAAGTTTTAAGGGAACATTATTTCAACTTCTAGTCATATTACATCAGGAAATGAGGTTGCAGTCTACTTTTAGCCTGGTGTCTAATATTTATCTGTTTATCAACATTTATATTTAGCTTGATCTATGCAATCTTATCTGCTGCAACTATCTCCACTATTGTTTGCAGGCCATATTTACAATTATGATGTTGGCTGTCTTCACACACTTTCAAAATGGAAGTGCACCTTTTGATTACAGCACAGCTTGCTTATTGTAATACCTTATATGTGGCTCTTCCAACCACTATTACACTAAAACTCCAGTTGATTCAGAACATCACAGTCAGAATGGTAACATGTAATCAAACTCTGGAATTTGTTGGATGCAGTGAAAGCTGTTAGTGTAGCTGGGTTTAAAAGAGGTTTAGACAAGTTCCTGGAGGAAAGGTCCATAAACCATTATTAAATTAGACTGGGGAAATCCACTGGTTAGCCATGGGATAAGCAGCATGGAATTTGTCTGCCTTCTGGGATTCTGCCAGGTACTTGTGACCTGGATTGGCAGCTGTTGGAAACAGGATACTGGGCTTGATGGGCCATTGGTCTGACGCAGTATGGTGAATCTCATGTTCTTATGTTAGTGTTGGCCTAATATTACAAGGACCTAATTTGAATTACTTGTGATGGCATTCTGGACATAAAATACATGATTAATAAATATTTCTACCTTGCTGCTCCTTATGCCTGGAACAAACTACCTGAGTCAGTAAGTCAGTCTCCATCTGTAGTTCTCTTCAAATCCAGGCTAAAAACTACTATTCACCTCCTATAGGCTTCCTTACCATTCCCCTAGATACTATAAATCCTAGTCCCCGGTTGTGTTGTCTGTCTTGACTAGACTGTAAGCTCTTCGGAGAAGGGGCTGTCTCTTGCATGTCTCTGTACAGAGCTGCATGCACCTTGTAGCACTATATACATGATAAGTAATAGTAGTAGTAGTGAATGGTATAGACTTGACTAAAAGAAGAATTCAAGACAGAACTTGACACTACTTTGAGTGTAGGAGATACAGCTAGAAAATTGTAGATTTTACTTAGTTTTTTTCAGTTATCATGCCTCTTCTGTGCAACAGCATGCTAGAAAATATTAGGGCATAGATACATTTCTTGACATTCATGAGGAAAGTGAAAACTGAAATGTTGTGTTTAATATATCAGGGGTAAGTTCAAAATGGTGTTTATACTTTAAGGTAGATATCTGCTTTTTTTAGTTGGCCGCCATTTTTTTTGAAGACTGGAGAATAATCTTTTTTTTTTTTTCATTTTTATCTTTTCGTACCTTTTATAGTCAAAGACAATTTTGTATCATTTTGTATCAAACCGCGGTAATGTTACCCGTGTTAAGTTCCGCGGTAATGGTACAGATGCCCATATAAAGGCGTGGGTGTTGCATCGTTACGGAAAGCCATATCAGCTAACGCACATTACAAGGCGCCTTATAAGGCACCTTACAAGGCACATTACAAGGCGCCTTGTAATGCGCCTTGTACGGTGCCAAGTAAGGTGCCTTATAAATAAGGTGCCTTATAAGGTGCCTTGTAAGGTGCCTTATAAGTAAGGTGCCTTGTTAGGCACCTTGTAAGGTGCCTTATAAGTAAGGTACCTTGTTAGGCGCCTTGTAAAGTGCCTTGTAAGGTGCCTAAATAAGTAAGGTGCCTTATAAGGTGACTTGTTAGGCGCCTTGTAAGGTGCCTTATAACTAAGGTGCCTTATAAGGTGCCTTGTTAGGTGCCATGTAAGGTGCCTTATAAGTAAGGTGCCTTATAAGGTGCCTTGTTAGGCGCCTTGTAAGGTGCCTTATAAGTAAGGTACCTTATAAGGTGCCTTGTTAGGTGCCTTATAAGGTGCCTTGTTAGGTGCCTTATAAGGTGCCTTGTAATGTGCCTTACAAGGTGCCTTGTAAGGTGCCTCATAAGGCGCTTTGTAAGGCGCCCTATAGGGCTCCTTAGGCTAAGCGCCATATTAGGCACCTCTGGACAAGGCACCTTAGAAGGCACCCTGGGTTATGGAACCATAGGTTAAGGTGGCCTAACAAGGTTACGCTGCCCTAGGTTAGTGTGCCCTAAGGGCTGCAAGGTGCTTCAGGATGACATGCATGACCTGTGAGACATAGAGACAGATGTAGCCCTAACACTAGATAGAGCACTGAGGAAAGACAATGAACAGATGAGTGAAGGAGGGAGAGCTGGGAGCTGCTGGACCTGCCATATCTGTGGGCATCCCATGTGGCTGCCAGTAGTGTTGATAAACATGGTGGGGGAAACTGTACCACAGCATAGGGTGTTGGCAATATAAAGTACTGCAATGACATTGGGTTGCAGATAATGGCAATACGTGTCCCCCAGTGGAGGCAGAGGTGGCAGGATAGTTACAATGATGGGTGAACAGAGGAGTGCTGGTGCCATGCAGATCAGGCACAGTTGAGGCAAGCACAAAGAGGTGCAATGCAGGAAAGGGTACCAGTGCAGGACATGGGGTGGCAGCCTGCACAGGAAGACAGGACTCTACACAGCTGACAGATGCAGATAGATAGACTGAAGGATTGTTGGCAACTGTGGTGAGGGTAGTATGGGCTGGCAGCACAGATCTGCAAAAATATGACTGTTACAGGCATGCAAACTATTTGAGTATGACAGGCATGAAAGGAGGGAACAATGAGAAATTGAACCCATGAACACTGCTGAGAACGGCATTGTACTAACCAGTAGGCTATACCTCCATGGCGTATCTCACAGCAATGGCTGAGTATAGAAGGACTGCAGGTCACCGGACAAACTGTCTGCTCTGAGTGCTAGGATAGGGTAACCCCACCAGTACCCATGATGCAATGCACATGCTGAATAGCTGTCTACAGCTGATCACCAAATGGAGTCTGCACCTCTCCGGTACCTCAGATTGAAAAGACAAAATGACAGTGCGTGATACTGGCACAGAGTAGCTACATACCATGCCATTGTGCAGGTTCTGTGTTCACCCTGATGGTTAGGATGGGTGCCCAGCACTAGGTCCACAGTACATGTGGTGCTAGAAATAGGTTGTGTTGTATATTTTCATCACTGTGTATGATAGGTGTTCCTTGCAGTACATCCAAAGGTAATTTTGTGTGCATCTGTATCCTGCAGTCACATGTGGTTTTCTGGGACCGGACACCACCCAGATAAGCGTGTACCCAGAGTTAGGGTCTGGCTGACATGGGCACCTGTTATGAGGGCAGAGGGGTTCCTAGACTTGCATGAGATTTGTATAGCAGTGCCTCTACAGGTCAAAATGACATACACTATATTCCCCCAAAGGGCCCACAATCACCCTTGTTGTAGGTAAGGTACAGGTGCCTGAGCCCTGGTGAAGCAACTTCCATCCTGCTGGTATAAGATAGCCCTCCAGGGTTGGTGGGTCAGAGCCATACCTGTAACTGTGGCTTTGACAAGCCAGCACTAACGGTGGGGTTAGGTCTGGAAAACACCGTCTTACACCACTGTCTGCCATTCACCAGCAGATGGTACAGTCAGACTGTACCTGCAGCAGCCTAAAAGGTGTTCCAACCATGCACAGTCTAACTGCAGACAGTCCACTAGACAGTCCATAGTGCTTGCTCACAGAGAAAGTATGTGCACCAAGCAGGTATCTCAGTGATTGGGCCCAAGCACTGGAAACACACAAGCATCACTGGAGGCAAATAATGTAGAGCACTATGTGGGAATCTAGACATGCCATGGTCACTGCTCGGTCAGAGTGAGTGCCCTCCCAGCATGCCATGCTGTGGGCAGTCCCAGCCATTGCTCCACACTCTGTGAAGATGCATCCTGGCAAATTTGCCCTGTCTGGGCCATACCCACAAAACCTTGCTCTTCATTATGCACATATTCAGGCTAATGCTGGTAACAGTGGGACATTGTGGGCCCAGTGAGGTGTGGGCAGCCACAAAACAATGGACAGATATACACACACACACTCCTTTTGCAGAATTGTGCAAAGATAGGGGTGGTTGGCATCCCTGCCCGCCGCACTCGTCCTGATCACAGTGCCGACATTGATAAACTGTGTAGGAGGTAGTAGTAGTGCTCTGGTGATAACTGCAGCTCCATGCTGGGGCCAATAGCCTGACTCGCCATGCAGCTTTGGACTGTGAAGCCTGTGTGAGTGGGTGTTTGTACCCCTGTTCGCCGCTGCTTTGGACTTTCCACCGCCTGCCAATATTATGTCCCTTCCATTTGGGGGAGGGTTGTCTGGGGGGATGTCAGGTCAGTGCCCTGGCAACTGTTAGCTAGGGTGGACCAGGTAGATGTAGATGGATTGTGTTTGGCCATTGTCAGCTGCTGTCTTGCTGATGTCTGGTTTCTATGTTCCTATGTTCCACCTAGGCAACTGCCTAGCACACTCTGTGCCCCAGCTGCCCCCACTACATGTCCCGCCTGCAGCCCCCATACCCCGTTTGTACCATCACCATAGTGGCCTTTCATACTTAGGCACTATGCTGTTGCTGCAAAAGGAGTACTACTATCACTTTTCTTGGGCTCCCTGCCTATCCTGTACTTTGCTGACACTGAAATTGTTTCTCCCTCTTGCAAATGTGTGCTAACGCCAGGTTTTCACTCGTGGTAAGATTTAGCTCTTCAGTTCCCCACGTTAGTGTGGAAGGGGCCTCTTCCCGCCCACTCCCCGCCCATTGACCCCTTCTCTTCGCCCTCTCTCCACCCTCTGCGGGACTTACCATGGCAGGGCACGCTAACGCGTGTTGTTTACGCACATTGTTACCTAACGCGCATTAACGTAGCATCTGCTACGTTAACGCGGTTTAGTAAACATACCCCTTTGTGTAACATTTGACTTACACAGAGTGAAAGCATTGTGATCTTGGTCCAAAAGGGCTCCTGGATGTTCATGACATTTGATCACTTTACTGATAAGGTAGAGCAAACAATATTTAGGTCTCTATTGTCTTTGGTTATTTAGTTACCTGTGAATATTTTATGGGTCAAGTTGATTTAAGTTGTTCTTATGACATTGACATTGATCTACCAGACATTGTTATTATTTTATTTATTTATTTGTTTATATACTGCTTAATCAATAAATTAAAGTGGTTTACAGAGAGGAAACCCCCAAAATGTACATGAAACATAAGCAATTTAAACTGATGAGTCAACAGTTAACAAAGGCAAAATAAAAGCAACAGTGTTCTCATACATAAATTGGTCTATACATGTTGTAACTACAAGATATTAAACAAAGGCCTCAGAGGGTGAGAGACAATTAAATTAAATTAAACAGGATACTATATTAAGGGGGAAGTTAATAGCTATGTTGCTATAGTTTTGTTTGCTTGTATCTAGGTAGTTACTTTTTTCCTGAAGTGCTCTGTACATAAGTGTGTTTTGAGCTGCTTTTGGAATGTTGTGAGGTTTGATATACTTCTTAATTTTTCTGTTACTGAGTACCTAAGTGTTGGTGAGTAGAGAGAGAATACTCTCATGGATGTAGATTGATTACTTTTTGAAGGGCTTCTCTTTGCCCCCCCTCCCCCCCCCACCAGCAACCTGCAGGGCTCTTGGAGTCACAGAAAACCACACTCAAAGCAATGAGAAGGAAATCTAAGAGACAGCAATAAAATACCACACACTTCTATTTAGATACACCAAAGCTTTGCGGAGAGAAACAAATAGAAACAAGTTCTCTTTGTTTACTCTAACTATTAGCTATGGTTTACTTTATTTATAAGGCTCTTTTGGAGGATACAGCATAATTTCACTTTATTATTCTATGTCAGGTATTACGTATTCATCACATCATAGGTCAATTTCTAATCAGCATGGGTCAGTATGAGGAGATATACATGTATTCCAAGACATAACTGTTTACTGCTGACTGCTTGATATCTAGTAACCCTGAGACTGAAAGGCTGGAGGACAACCTGCCCCTTTTCTTATTTACAGGACTTGTACCTCTTCACCTACTTAGTAAGCAAATATATGAAGTTTATTTCTAAGCAAAGTTCTGAACAAAATTAACTCTTTCTCAGGTTTTCTTAGACAGTCTGGTTGTGTACACCGCCCTGTACAGACCAGCTTACATTCACTTTTTCTATAATCCATAGGTATTGTTAAGGTATTTTGCGTACAGGAAAGGCGGGATAGAGGTGATATGATTGAGATGTTTAAATACCTCCATGGCATAAATGCACAGGAGAAGAGCCTCTTTCGATTGAAAGCAAGCTCTGCAATGAAGGGTCATAGGATGAGGGTGAAAGGGGATAGACTTAGGAGTAATATGAGGAAATATTTCTTTACGGAAAGAGTGGTAGATGCGTGGAATAGTCTCCCAGTGGAAGTGGTAGAATTCAAAAAAGCATGGGACAAATACAGAGGATCTCTAAAGGAAAAAAGGGGACTGTGGTAATAGTTGATATGGAAGGGCAGATTAGATAGGCCATGTGGTCCTTTTCTGCCATCATGTTTCTATGTTTCTTGTTCTATATTTTTGGGATAGCTGGAAATGAAAGACAAAGAAGAAATGGTGTTGCATTTATAATATAGAAGAAACCTGCAAGAACTGTAATGAAATACAATGCAGTCAGTGAACACTTAGGGGTATATTTACTAAACAGTGCTAACATTGCAGTGGCGATGTTATCGCACGATAAGTAACGTTATTGCACAATAATACTGTGTGATAACATCATTTATCGCGCGATAACGTCTCTGGCGGCGTTAAGGCTCACAGAGGGTGGAGTAAGTCTCTCCAGAAGACGGAGAGAAGGGGTCAATGGGCGGGTCTGAAGAGTGGAGTAAGGCTTCCCAGAGGGTGGAGAGAAGGGATCAATGGGTGGAAAGTGGGCGGGGAGAGGCTCCAGGCACACTAACACTGTGAAATCAGGGTCTGAAAATGAATGCCAATGAAAACCTTGTGTTAGAGGCACATTTGCAGGACAGCAACTCACCAAGGTCAAACATGCCCACGAGTGTGTGTCCTACAGAGTCCCAGGGGACAGTACCCAGCAGGTACCCCAAAGGGCATATAACATGGACAGGCGGTGCCAGGGGGAAGCATGGATGTCTATGTAGGCACCACTACCGGCACACTTGATGGCCTGCGACTGCGCACCACCAGCACCACCGGCATAAGGGCATGTCAGCATGGTGGCGGAGGGGTGCTGGTGGTGGAGGGGGCAGTGGCACCTGCCCACAGTATAAAAAGGCCAAGCCCTGTTCAGGTGGGTGGCATGCAGTGCAACAGACAAGGGCTGTCTGATGAACAGTTATGGTATCCCCAGGGAGTGACCTGCCTCTGTGGCAACAGTTTGGTGCAGTACACACAGCCAGTGTGTTCAGGGGCAGAAGGTCACAGGTTCAAGTCCCAGCTCTGGCTCCTGTAGACCATGTCCCTATATTTTACCCTACAGCACACATACACCATAAACATGTGCAGTCACTAGAGCAGAGGTTCCCAACTGCAGTCCCAGAGGGCCAAACACCATTCAGAGGTTCATGCTGTCCCTAATAAATATGCATGAGATGCATTTCTATGCAGTGCCCCCATCGAATGCAAATGTATCTCATGCATATTCATTAGGGACAGCCTGAAACCCCGAATGGTGTTTGGCCCTCCAGTACCGGAGTTGGGAACCACTGCCCTAGAGTATCGGCCAACAGGGGCACAAACACCCACACCCACAGGCTCCACTATCCAAAGCCTCATGGAGAGTCAGGCTGTTGTGCCCTGCTCGGAGCAGTAGCTACCAATAACAGCACCTGCATACCTTAGCAATGCCTGCACTGTGCCCAGGATTAGTTTGGCGGCCAGGGCTGCTAACCACCGCTATCTTTGCACAATGCTGAAATAGGTGTGGGAGTGTGTGCATGTCTATCCAGTGTTTTGTGGCTGCCTACACCTTACTGAGCCCACAATGCTTACACTATTTCCAGTGTTAGCTTGCCAAGGTGCATAATGAGGAGCAAGGTATTGTGGGTATGGCCCGGACACAGCGTTCTGGACAGGATGCATCTGCACAGGGCATAGGGCAATGGCTGAGACATTGTAGTGCCCGACCACCACCTGCATGGACAGGATGGCCACAGCATGTCATGCTGGGAAGTCACTCTCACCCTGACTGTGCAGTGACCATGGCATAGCTAGATTCCCCCCAAGTGCTGCACAATGTTTCTCTCAAGTGTTATCTATGAGTCCTCTTTTTTGGGGCCCAATCACTGACATATTTGTTTGGTGTGTGTGCGCTTACATCCTCCTTTTGGGGGCACACAGTTCCTCCAGGAACATGCACTATTTACTAGCTTGCAGGTTGTCTGCAGTTAGCATCTGCATGGCTGGAACACCATGCAGTGGGTGGAGACTGACTGTGCCCTCTGCTGGTGAATGTCAGCTTGTGGTGAGGAGAAGCTGATCTTTTCCAGGCCTGTCTTCCCATGCCCTATGAAATACTTACAGATCTGCATTGACTGCCCTGGTGGGTGCCTATTCCCCAGCAGGACTGTGGTGGTTTTGGTACCGATGTACAATGTCAATCTGTTGGTGGGAGATCCTGTCCCCCACCCTGACCCAGAGAGAGCAGGTTGGATGGTGCTGCATAATCTGCTTTTGAGTCCAAACAACACCCTTCTCAAATAACATGTGACCATGGCAACCACAGAGGTCATGCACTATTCTTGGTACATCATAGTCCACAAGGGCTAGATGAGACTGGAAAATACAGATGGACACACGGATATTATAGGCATGTCTGCAAGGACTACCTGTCACACACTGGTACTGATGGGGACCTGCAGCATAGTCTATCTCAGCCAGGCCAGGTGCTGCGGACCTGGTGCTGGGTGCCCCACCTCACCCTCAGGGTGAGCAAAGGAACCACACAATGTCACGGTCTGTAGCTCCTCTGTGCCAGTAACACAAATGGTCAGTTCCCCCTACCAGGCCGAGGTGCAGTGGAGGTGCATACCCCATCTTGTGATCAGATGTAGACTGCTGATCTGCATGTGCAGTGCATCATGGGTATGGGTGAGTATACCCTATCCTGGTAACCACAGCAGAACATTTTTGCAGTGACCTGCAGTCTTTCTGTAGCCACCCAGCACTGTCTTAGAAGCTGTAGCCCACTGGTTGCTACAATGGCTGTGAAGGCAGAGGTCATGCGTTCAGTTCCACAGTGGTGTTCTTTATTAAGGCTCTCTGAGGGGGTTTCCTTTTAATTTACAGCAGTGCTGCCAGCAAAACCACCCTCACAGTGCCGTAACCTTAAGGTGTCTCATAAGGCACCCTATAAAGCGCACTATAGGGTGCCCTATAAGGTGCCCTATAAAGCACCATATAGGGCATATTATAAGGTGCCTTGGCGGGCATGGCACTTTATAATGTGCCCTATAGAGAGCCTTATAGGGTGCCTTATGAGGCACCTTAGGTTACTGTACTGTGAAGGTGTTTTTGCTGGCAGCACTGATTCAAATTAAAAGGAAATCCCTCAGACAGCCTTATTAAATAACACTACCATGGAATTGAACTCATAATCTCTGCCTCTACAGTCATTGTCATAACCAATAGGCTACATTATAGCTTCTAGCACAGCGCTGGCATGGACTTAAGGTTACCACGCGTTAATGAGCCAAGGCACCCTCTATCGCGTGATACAGATTCTTGCTTCCTTGCCGCCGGAATGCCCACTACCTTATATGGCGTTCTTCATATTAACGCTGCAACTAGCACCGGTAACATTAAGACGGTTTAGTAAACACACCCCTTAATCTCTATTAGTCTACTAGGAATGCCCATCAACACAACTATAATTCAGCTGCAGAAGAGGATGAAATTGATGAGTTCTATGAACAAGTACAAGCTAAAATTGACAGAACATGCAAACAGGATATCCTGATAGCCATGGGTAACTGGAATGCAAACGTTGCCAACAAAGAAGAAGGCAAAGTGGTTGGAAAATATGTACTTGGCAACAGAAATGAAACTGGAGAAAGACTGATAGAATTCTGTAAGACCAACAATCTATTCATCTCAAACACCTTCTTCCAGCAACACAAGCGGCAACTGCACACATAGACTTCACTCAATGGATTGTACAAAAATCAAATTGACTATATCTGTGGAAGTCAATGATGGAAAAGCTCTATAACATCAAATAAGACAAAACCTGGAGCTGACTGTGGTACAGATCACCAACTACTAGTATGCAAACTCAAGCTAAAGTTGAACAAGAACAAGCCACTCATGAATGTAACAAACTGACCTTGAGAATATACTACTGGAATTTAAAGATTGCCTGTAAAATCGATTTGCTGCTTTAGATACAAATGGCAATGCTCCAGAAGAGTTATGGAATGATATCAAGAAAGTTGTGTTGGAAGAAAGATAGTAAGGAAATCCACAGTACTACCTTTTAACTTTCAAAAGGGAGACTATGATAAAATGAGGAAAACAGTTAAGAAAAAACTAAAAGGAGCAGTTGCGAAGGTTAAAGACATACATCAAACTTGGGTGTTGTTGAAAAATACTATCTTGGAAGCCCAGACCAGCTGTATTCCACGCTTTAAGAAAAGTGGAAGGAAGTCCAAAAAACTGCCAGCATGGTTTAAAGGTGAGGTCAGAGAGGCTGTTGTTGCCAAAAAAGCATCTTTCAGGAAATGGAAAAAAGAGCCAAACGACGAAACCTGGAAACAGCACAAGCACTGGCAAGTCAAGTGCAAGGCATTGATAAGGCAGGCAAAGAGAGAATTTGAGAAGAAGCTTGCTGCGGAAGCAAAAACGCGAAATAAAGACCTTTTCAAGTACATTCGTAGCAAAAAACCTCTGAGAGAGTCAGTTGGTCCATTAGATGATAAAGGGGTTAAAGGAGCACTAAGAGGCGACAAGGCGATAGCGGAGAGACTGAATGAATTCTTTGCTTCGGTCTTTACTGAGGAAGATGTAGGGATGTTACCCATGACTGAAGTGGTATTTAAAGGTGCGGAAGAATTGAAGGAAATATCGATACATCGGGAAGATGTCTTACAACTATTAGATAAACTGAAGAGTAGCAAATCACCTGGGCCGGATGGTATACATCCAAGGGTGTTGAAAGAACTGAAATATGAGATTGCAGAACTGCTATCAGTAATCTGTGAACTATCATTAAAATCATCTCTAATACCTGAAGATTGGAGGATCGCCAATGTAACACCAATTTTTAAAAAGGGTTCCAGGGGTGATCCAGGAAACTACAGACCGGTGAGCTTGACGTCAGTACCAGGAAAAATGGGAGAAACCATCATAAAGAATAAAATTACTCAGCATGTAGATAGTCACAACCTAATGGGAGACAGCCAACATGGCTTTAGACAAGGAAGATCTTGTCTTACTAATCTGTTATGTTTTTTTGAAGGAGTGAATAAACAGGTGGACAAAGGTGAGTTGGTTGATATTGTGTATCTGGACTTTCAGAAAGCCTTTGACAAGGTCCCTCATCAGAGACATTTGGCAAAACTAAAGAGTCATGGGATAGGAGGCAGTGTACTATTGTGGATCAGGAACTGGTTAAAAGATAGAAAGATGTAAATTGGCTAAATGGCCAATTTTCCCAATGGAGAAAGGTGAATAGTGTTGTACCCCAGGGATCTGTGCTGGGTCCGCTGCTTTTTGACATATTCATAAATGACCTGGAAAGTGGAATAACGAGTGAGGTTATCAAATTTGCAGATGACACAAAACTATTTAAAGTTGTTAAAACCCAAGAGGATTGTGAAAAATTGCAAGAGGATCTTGATAAATTGGAAGACTGGGCATCAAAATGGCAGATGAAATTTAATGTGGACAAGTGCAAGGTTATGCACCTAGGGAAGAACAACCCAAACTATGGTTACACGATGCAAGGTTCCACATTAGGAACCACCACCCAGGAAAAAGATTTAGGCGTCATTGTGGATACCATGTTAAAACCATCGGCCCAGTGTGCAGCGGCAGCCAAGAGAGCAAATAGAATGCTAGGTATGATAAGGAAAGGAATGAAAAATAAAACAAAAGATATTATAATGCCTCTATATCGTTCCATGGTGAGACCGCACCTTGAATATTGTGTGCAATTCTGGTCGCCGTATCTTAAAAAGGATATAGCAATTTTAGAAAAGGTTCAGAGAAGAGCCACCAAAATGGTAAAGGGGATGGAAGGATACTCCTATGAAGAAAGGCTAAAAAGGTTAGGGCTCTTTAACCTGGAAAAGAAATGGCTGAGGGGAGATATGATAGAAGTCTATAAATTAATGAATGGAGTGGAACGGGTAAACGTAGATCGATTGTTTACCTTATCAGAATATAGAAAGACTAGGGGACATGCAATGAAGCTACAGGGTAAACTATTTAAGACTAATAAAAGAAAATATTTTTTCACTCAATGTGTAATCAAACTCTGGAATTTGTTACCGGAGGATGTAGTAAAGGCTGTTAGTGTAGCTGGGTTTAAAAAGGTTTGGACAAGTTCCTGGAGGAAAGGTCCATAAACCATTATTAAGAAGTGACTGAAGATATCAATGCTTGACCCAGTACAAGCATTGTGGAACTTGTGTCTCTTGGGGAAACTGCTAGGTACAAATGACCTTTATTGGCCACTCTTGGAAACAGAATACTGGGCTTGATGGACCTTGGTCTGACCCAGTATGGCATATCTTATGTTCTTATGTTTATGAGAAGTCTCTACAAAAGGTGAAAAAGCAAAAACGGCCAAAATGAATGATGGAAGAAACTGAAAATTGCCCTGCAATGCAGAGAAACTAAAGCTAGAGGAGAAAGACAATCACAGAACTCAACAGAGATTTCCAACATGGAGCAAGACAGGACAAGGAAAAGTACTACAATGACACATGCAAGGAAATAGAGACAGAAACTGTTAGAGGAAGAACAAGATCGGCTTTCCTAAAGCTACGAGAGTTAAAGAAAAAATTCCAGCCTCGAATTGGAATGTTACAAGATGCTCAAAGTTCTATGTTGAATGATGCTGAGAAGATCAAGAAAAGGTGGAAAGAATATACAGAGGTTTTATATGACAAAGATCAAGTGGACCAACAGCTGTTTCAACCTGTACCTTATGATCCGGAACCATTGTTGATGAAAGAAGGAGTCGAACCAGCATTGAAAGCCTTATCAAAGAAGAAAACACCAGGCATTGATGGCATTTCCATAGAAGTATTACAGCGATCTGATGCAACTGTTACCATACTTACATGGCTTTGCCAGGAAATTTGGAAGATGACATCATGGTCAATTGACTGGAAAAGATCTGTGTTTATACAATACTAAAGAAAGGTGATCCACCTGACTGTGGAAATTATCGTACAATCGTTCTGATCCCACATGCCAGCAAGATTCCACTGAAGATTATTCAACAGAGACTACAACAATTCCTTGGAACAAGAACTAACTGAAGTGCAAGCAGGGTTCAGGAAAGGGCAAGGAACAAGAGACATCATCGTGGATTTGAAATGGATCCTTGAAAAGACTAAAGAATACCAAAAAGATATCTATTTGTGCTTTATCGTCTACAGCAAGGCTTTTGACTGTGTAAACCATGAAAAACTCTGGGCCACATTAAGAAGCATGGGTATACCAGAAGACCTGACTGTTCTTTTGAACAGTCTGTACATTGTACAAGAAGCAACAGTTCGAACAAAACAAGGAGAAACAGAATGGTTTAAAATAAGCAAAGGTGTAAGACAAGGCGGTATACTTTCCCCCTGCCTGTTTAATTTATATGCAGAACAAATCATCAGAGAAGCAGGATTGTATGAAGACAACAGAGGTGTGAAGATTGATGTAAGACTCATCAACAACCTTTGCTATGCTGATGATACCACATTACTGGCTGAAAGTGAAGATGATCTGAAACATTTCCTTCTCACGATCAAGGAACATAGTCTTAAATTGGGCTGCACCTTAATGTAAAGAAGACAAAGATCATGACAACTGGTAAAATCAATAAGTTCATCCTTGAAGGAGAAGAAATTGAAATCGTGGATAACTATAACCTACTTGGATCAACTATCAATAAAGAAGCAACATGCAGTCAAGAAATCCGATGACACATTGCTCTTGTCAGAATGGCTATGAAAGACCTAGATAAGATTCTCAAGAGTAGAGATGTCTCTCTCCATACAAAGAGTCAACTCGTTCAAGCCATGGTATTTTCAATAACATCGTATGGATGCAAAAGCTGGACAGTGAAAAGATAGACTGGAAGAAAATTGATGCCTTTGAATTATGGTGCTGGCGGCGAATACTGCATATACCATGGACTGCCCACAGAACAAACCAGTCAGTACTAGAGGAGATCAAACCTAAACTTTCTTTAGAAGCTCAGATGACAAGACTTCGACTTTCATTCTTTGGACACATCATGCGAAGAGAGAAATCATTAGAGAAAGATATCATGCTTGGCAAGATAGAAAGTCAACGCAAAAGAGGAAGACCAGCAATGAGATGGATCGATACAATAACAGAAGCTATGGGTACCAGTCTGTCAATAATGAGCCGCCTGACTGAAGACCAAACACAATTTAGGACAACTATCCAGAGAGTCGCCATGAGTCGACACCGACTCGATGGCACTTAACAACAAGAGGTCTATTAAGACTCTCGATTCAGCCTTTTTGTGTGGAAAGGCAGAAATGTGGAAAGGAGCATAAGGATAGGCGTGCTACATCACAGTGAGCAGATGGGCTACAGGCTATGTAAAAAATGGGGGCTCCAGCTAGGTCATCATCCACTGATGGGAGTGGGGGATTGAGTTGGTCTTGTTAAAGAGGGGTGTTGTATGGGGAACGGGGAGGGCTGAACTGAGTAATCAGTTTGCATTTAAATGGTTGAAGTTAGTTAAATAAAGCTATGCCCAGTTTACTGCCATCGAGATAGTGTTGGGGGAGTTATTGTGAGGCAAGTGGAGAAAGTGCCAATGCTAGATGGGCAATATTATATCTTTTAGGTGGCGTCATTTCTGGCTCCCAATTTTCAAAAAGAAAAACCACAGGTAGAAATAAGCCTCTTAATCCTGGAACACAACCATAGTCAAATGGGCCAGCTTAGGTATCTATCTCCCAAAGTTAGATAATTGATCCCTGTGCTGATTAAAACATCCCAAAGATTAAGACAGCAGGTGCATTCTCTTTGGAGGGGAACTATACAGAAGAAAATGTTTCTTACATGTCCAAATGTGTGAAATCAAACTCTTTTGGTAAAATTCGATGGAATGACTATACAGATCAGAATCTGTATGGTTGTGCTGACTGTGGACGTTAATTTCACAGCCATTCCTAAAACAGATAAATCACTGCATGTTCAACCCTCACTCTTTTGGCAGCATTAGGGTATTAACTTCCAGTGCAATCTACTTAAATTAGTAGAAGCCTGGAGTGTGATTAACCCAAAGGAGAGAGAGACTTTACTTTCTCTTCTAAAGTGCATAAATCCTTCTCACTAATTGATTGCATTTTGATCCCAAGAGGAATTTTAGATATCTTGACAAGGGCTAAACTAGGTGCCTCCTCATTGGAGTACATCAGACTATCTGCAGTAGGGCAAAGGCTGTGGGTATTTATTTACCCTTGTGCATACATGTTCTTTGATGATTGCCCTCCCAGAAGTATGTGTACAGTTTTGCTCCTGCTTATTGTATGAATGATTTTAAAAGTAAAAGTAAGGGCATAGTTATGATTATTTAAAACTCATGGAAAGCATTTACTGTACGCTAATTCCCACAGTAACTGCACATCACGCGATGGAGCAGGGAATGGATGGGGTGTGGCCACGAGTGATGTGGAGAGGAGACTGCGGTTAGCATGGGGTACATATCATGTGCAATCAATTTTGCTATTAGAGCAGGTGCACTTAATGTCACCTCAATGGGTGGCATTAAGTACATCTGTTTTAAATGCAAATGCTGCTGCCGTGAGATTACTTTTCTCTGTGGTAACTGAAAGGAACATGTTGCCCATGTCCCCGACTGTTAACGCATGACTTTTCCACCTATTGCAAATTGGTTTCTTTAAGCAAAATGTATAATAAGTGCAAAAATTTACTACACTTTAGTAAAAAGATCCCATGGTTTGGTAAATACGTCCCCCCACTCCCCCCTCTCTCAATCCATGTGGATGGATCTACTATCCTTCCTGTTCCCTCGATCCGCAATCTAGGGGTCATCTTTGACACTTCTCTCTCCTTCTCCGCTCATATCCAGCTTGTAGCTAAGACCTGCCACTTTTTCCCCTACAACATCAGCAAGATCCACCCCTTCCTCTCTGAACATACCACCAAAATGCTTATCCACTCCTTAATCTCCTCTCGCCTCGATTACTGCAACCTACTCCTCGCTGGTCTCCCCGTGAGCCACCTCCTTCCCCTCCAATCTATACAAAATCACGCTGCTTGACTAATCTACTGCCAGCCTCGCCATGCCCACATTACTCCTCTCCTCAAGTCACTTCACTGGCTCCCTGTCCAATTCTGCATCCAATTCAAGCTTCTCTTACTGACCTATAAGTGCTTTCACACTATGGCCCCTCAATACCTCATATCTCTTGTCTCTCCCTAAGTCCCCTCTCGAAACTTGCGCTCCGATAGCAAATTGCTTCTTTCAATGCCTTTCACCCGCACCGCAAACTCCCGACTGCGCTCCTTTCACCTTGCTGCACCACACGCCTGGAACAGCCTTCCTGCATCTTTACGCCAGGCGCCCTCCCTGGCCCTCTTCAAGTCCAGGTTGAAGACCCACCTCTTCACCATTCCATTCAGATCCTGACCTCCATCCTCATCCTACCCCTAACCTCCATCAACATCTATGACCAAACTATAGACCAAACTGTACCACACCGTACCTTCCACAGAACTGACTAATGCTCCATACTGTTCTAACTAGATTGCAAGCTCCGATGAGCATGACTCTGATGGGCAGGGACTGTCTTTTGTATGTTGTGCAGCGCTGCATGCATGGCGCTATATAAGTGCTAAATAGTAGTAGTAGTAGTAGCTCCCGACCACTGAAACAGCACAAGCACTGGCAAGTCAAATGCAAGGCATTGATAAGGCAGGCAAAGAGAGAATTTGAGAAGAAGCTTGCTGCGGAAGCAAAAACGCAAAATAAAGACCCTTTCAAGTACATTCGTAGCAAAAAACCTGTGAGAGAGTCAGTTGGTCTATTAGATGATAAAGGGGTTAAAGGAGCACTAAGAGGCGACAAGGCGACAGCGGAGAGACTGAATGAATTCTTTGCTTCAGTCTTTACTGAGGAAGATGTAGGGATGTTACCCATGACTGAAGTGGTATTTAAAGGTGCGGAAGAATTGAAGGAAATATCGATACATCGGGAAGATGTCTTACAACTATTAGATAAGCTGAAGAGTAGCGAATCACCTGGGCTGGATGGTATACATCCAAGGGTGTTGAAAGAACTGAAATATGAGATTGCAGACCTGCTATCAGTAATTTGTGAACTATCATTAAAATCATCTCTAATACCTGAAGATTGGAGGATCGCCAATGTAACACCAATTTTTAAAAAGGGTTCCAGGGGTGATCCGGGAAACTACAGACCGGTGAGCCTGACGTCAGTACCGGGAAAAATGGTAGAAACCATCATAAAGAATAAAATTACTCAGCATGTAGATAGTCACAACCTAATGGGAGACAGCCAACATGGCTTTAGACAAGGAAGATCTTGTCTTACTAATCTGTTATGTTTTTTTGAAGGAGTGAATAAACAGGTGGACAAAGGTGAGTCGGTTGATATTGTGTATCTGGACTTTCAGAAAGCCTTTGATAAGGTCCCTCATCAGAGACTTTTGGCAAAACTAAAGAGTCATGGGATAGGAGGCAGTGTACTATTGTGGATCAGGAACTGGTTAAAAGATAGAAAGCATAGGGTTGGGCTAAATGGCCAATTTTCCCAATGGAGAAAGGTGAATATTGGTGTACCCCAGGGATCTGTGCTGGGTACGCTGCTTTTTGACATATTCATAAATGACCTGGAAAGTGGAATAACGAGTGAGGTTATCAAATTTGCAGATGACACAAAACTATTTAAAGTTGTTAAAACCCAAGAGGATTGTGAAAAATTGCAAGAGGATCTTGATAAACTGGAAGACTGGGCATCAAAATGGCAGATGAAATTTAATGTGGACAAGTGCAAGGTTATGCACCTAGGGAAGAACAACCCAAACTATGGTTACACGATGCAAGGTTCCACATTAGGAACCACCACCCAGGAAAAAGATTTAGGCGTCATTGTGGATACCATGTTAAAACCCTCGGCCCAGTGTGCAGCGGCGGCCAAGAGAGCAAATAAAATGCTAGGTATTATAAGGAAAGGAATGGAAAATAAAACAAAAAATATTATAATGCCTCTATATCGTTCCATGGTGAGACCGCACCTTGAATATTGTGTGCAATTCTGGTCGCCGTATCTTAAAAAGGATATAGCAATTTTAGAAAAGGTTCAGAGAAGAGCCATCAAAATGGTAAAGGGGATGGAAGGATACTCCTATGAAGAAAGGCTAAAAAGGTTAGGGCTCTTTAACCTGCAAAAGAGACGGCTGAGGGGAGATATGATAGAAGTCTATAAATTAATGAACGGAGTGGAACGGGTAAACATAGATCGATTGTTTACCTTATCAGAATATAGAAAGACTAGGGGACATGCAATGAAGCTACAGGGTAAACTATTTAAGACTAATAAAAGAAAATATTTTTTCACTCAACGTGTAATCAAACTCTGGAATTTGTTACCGGAGGATGTAATAAAGGCTGTTAGTGTAGCTGGGTTTAAAAAAGATTTGGACAAGTTCCTGGAGGAAAGGTCCATAAACCATTATTAAGAAGTGACCGAAGATATCAATGCTTGACCCAGTACAAGCATTGTGGAACTTGTGTCTCTTGGGGAAACTGCTAGGTACATATGACCTAGATTAGCCACTGTTGGAAACAGAATGCTGGGCTTGATGGACCTTGGTCTGACCCAGTATGGCATATCTTATGTTCTTATGTTCTTATGAAATACCCGTTAACTGACAGTGGGTGGGTTAGAGATGGATCATGGGTGTGGTGAACACATCAGCATGTGAGTGACATTAACGTGTCACTTAGGGGTATGTTTATTAATCTGTGCGATATCAGACATAACCCTTTGCATTGGTTCATCTAATGGCACCTCTGTGAGTAGAGTTAAGTGCACCCACATTACTTTGCTGCTCTTTATGGTACCCTGTCACGCATTTGCTGCCAGATATACCCCTGACAACTAATGCAAATGCTTTACACTTAACATGCATTGGTAACAATTGTTAAGTACTTTAGCGATATTTAGCAAAAGACCCACTTAGATTTTAACAGCTGCTCCACAATCATCCCAGATGTTAATCAGATTTTAAGGCCCTGCTTCCCAAAGTCACTCGAGCATTGGCATTGATTTAGGGTTTCCTTCCAGGCAAAAAAAAGTGATATTTGAGACTGGATGAAGGTTCTTCATCGTTGAAAGGCACATGACTTTTAGAAGGCCCCATGATCCAAAATAATTATGTATTTATTAGTATTTTGTAAACTGCTCTTTAGCCAAAGACCATCAGAGTGGTTTACAAACCCAGAATAATATAGCAGAAGCAATAAAAATAGAACATAAAAAAAAATAACAAAATCACCATCAGGAAAGGAAAAAATAGGACAACAATTTTCAGCCAACATATAATGGTTAATAATATACAATAGGATTACACAGGAAATTGATAGCCTCTGCCTGCTCACTCAAGAAGGAAGGGTTTTTTTTTGTTTTTTTGTTTTTAAGAGACTGTTCCACAGGTGGGAGCCAGAAAACTGAAAGTTGCATATCTTATTAACTCCAAACTAAATCTAGATGATGGTGGAATCACCAATAAGTTTTGTTGTGATGATAGTAATTGTTGGGTTGGGCTATTAGGAATTGTCAGTGAATGCAAATACAGTACAGTGGATGTTCTGTATAGTAAATTTTAGACGAGATGATGTTCTCTCTCTCAAACTTGAAAAAATGATGGCTATATTATGCATTGATTATTGTATTTTGATATGTATTGTATGTATTTTTCTTCTAAACTAGGTTACTGAAAGTTTTCACCCTGCCCATTCAATGATTTTATATATTCTATGTGGTCCTTTTCTCAAAATGTTTGAAACCTCATTTTTAAAGAAAGAAGTAGAAGAATTGAAGAAAGAACTGAATCTGGAGGGCAAAGATATGGCATAGTCAAAGGTAAAATTGAGAGAGAGGGTACATGGGCAGCTTGAAGAGGTGACTACCATGAACAATGAAGGGAACTGAGGAAAGGAAGCTTAAGATAGGAGGAAAGATAACAAGTTAGGTTGGAGATCTCCTTTCAAAAGTGATCTGGAAGATATTTTTTTATCTGCAACATCCATGTTCATATCTAGAGGTTATGCAATATCTTGTGTGGCGAGGGGGAGGAGAGAATCTTATACTCCCATCCCTTAATAAATTTTCAGACTCATTTGTATGTTTATGTTAATTGTACATTGCATGTTGTAAATTTCCCAGGGTAATTTCTGCTGAAAAGACCACATAAATTCAAATACATAATTACATAAATATCAAACCATAGAAGAAAAAATGAATTGTTTTAAATATTGTCCATATAGTTCCTCTCTTGTTCTTAAAAAGATTTAAAAAAAAACTATTGGAAAAAAATCTGCATGTGTGTTCCGAGTTATATTTATTTGATATGTCTTCTGGTTTATATTTTCCTCCTTGATCACATTCTTGTCCAGGTGACAACTAAACTAGGCAATCTAAGAAAGGTACTATTGTTTTGTTTATGTAGGAAAAAAGTGTTCTTTTTTTTTACAGGAAAGCCCAATTAAGCTTGACAGCTTGTTCACAATAGGTTTGTGCCTGCTTGAGACTTACATATTAAATGAGACATAATAAAAGTTATAAGAGCAGGCAGGATCAGAGATTAATATTTTTTATGCATATGTTAGTATATTATCTATATGTATATATGTATATATATGTGTGTATAGATATAGATACATAGATATAGATATATAGTGGGCAGTGTGCATGCACATATTGTCCCTATTATCTTCCCATGTAATATACACATAGCCTAACATATGGATACTGTTGAATGCAGAGAGCAGTTGGACTGTACTGCAGTGCTCCCTTCAAGGATGTTGCAAGGGGGATTCAAAGATCAGTAATGAAGGAATAGAAGAACCATGTGACCCCAAAGAACCTGCCTCAAAGGAAATCCTGCAGCATTGAATGCCCTTTTGGAACCAAAGAGTCAAGGAGAAAAAGAGGAAGGAAGGGACAGAGCAAGACAGCCTTGCTGGTGTAGGGAGAGAAATAATGTCTTGGGGAGAAAGGAAAAGGTAGACAAAGAGAGAGAGAGAGAGAGTGAGTGAGGGAGTAGAGAAGGGAGGAAGTACCTTAGGGTTTAGAAAAAGTTGTCTCAGAGGAGAGAGAAGGGAGGAGACAGTACCATAGAGATAGAAAAGAGAAAGAGAACCTGTGTAGGAAGAGAGAGACTGCTTTTAGGAGGATATAGGGGAGAAAGAGAGAAAGAGAAAAGTGCCTTGCAGGTGAAGGGATGGGGGAAAGAGAAAGAGTGTCTTCAGGGGAAAAGGAAGGGAGAGAAAATGCTGTGGCAGGGGGAAGTGAATACAGAGAAGCTGTTTACTAGAGATGCACTGTAGGGTGGGAGAGAGTGCCTTGAGGACAGGTTTAGCCTAAGGGTATCCACTATCCTAGGCTAAACTTCAACCTGTGTCTTCCCCAGGGGTGGCTGAAGGTCCCCCCACCATAGTCCAGCATCCTTCTTTCCCTTATTTACTCCCTCCATGTCCATTATCTCCCCTTTCCCTTCACTTACCCCCATCCATCATCATTCCCTCCTTCCCCACCCCCTCTGTATCCAGCATCTCCTCTTCCATAGTTTCCCCAAGGTGTCCAACATCTCATGGGCTTACCCGCCCTGTCTCTTATAGCCCAGAATCTTCCTTCTCTGCCCCTCCATGTTTAGCATCTTCTCTTGCCTTCGCCCTGTCCCCACCACTGTTGCTACACTACTTCCATCCTCTACTCATAGTTGCTGCTGCTGCTGAATGAAAACCTCTACACAACAGCAAGGAGGAGGATTCTCATAGTGACTCCCTGGCTGGAAAAAGCAATTCTTTCACCACTACGGGGCCCACTATAAAGATGATAATGACCCATAGTGGAGAGGGTGGGAAGGGAAGCCTCAGACGTCAAGACAGCACTTCCTACTGCACAGCACATAAGCACATAAACTATCGCCCAGCTGTCATTCATAGGCTTCCTTAGTGCAATAACAGTTTTTACAATTTTGTAAATGCATTCAAAATTACCAAAGAGCGTATCTAAAGCACTTAACTGACAACAGAATCCCACACATTTGACAGGCTTCCATGATGCCAACCGCACCGTGAGCAGGCTGTCGACTCAAGTTTTGCCCTCTATATTTAGGCAGGCTGCATCAGGACAATTCAACGGTAGCAGTGTTGAAGACATCGAGGGAATGCTAAGCTCTGTCTCTGAGCTGCTAATTGGAGGTGGGAAGGGCAAACAAGCCTACCAACAGTCCATACTGCCGTGACATCATAAGGCTGTAAACCTATCCAGGGACTCATTCAATCCCTTTGGTTGCACTGTATTCAAAGTGAATAATAAACCTCTGTTCTAATATGCCTAAACACTGTTCTGAGCGTCCTTGTGAAAGATCCCATATTCCATCCAAAACTAGCCACTGCAAATGATGTCACTGATGATCACACTTGATACAATGTTGTACAATGGGTGCTGACAAGGTTTTATTGCTGCAACGTGATTTATGTTCGGTAAGGCGTATCCGTATCTTCTGCACAGTGCGTCCAACATATACTTTAGAGCAGGGGCAGATAATTACATAAATAACCCACATGGATTGACAGGTAGTGGCTTTCCTCAAGGGATCAGTAACCCCCAACTGCAGGTTAGTCCACTGATGAGTAGAGATGGTAAATGAACACAGTGTCCACATGCTGCATGTTCAGATTCTTGTTGGGCATCTATGTTTGAAGGTAAACAGTGGGAGTGTACTAACCTATCTTTCAGATTCTTATCCCGAGTGAAAGCTATACACTGACCTTTCTGAAAGATCTCATGAAGTTTCAAAATGTGCCAATGAGTGTGAATGCTATGAGCCAAAAATGGGCATGGTCTGGATATTGAAGGATACACACTTGCTTCTCCATGACCTCAGGATCACGTTTTTGTAACAAGAGAGATCTATTTGCATACTTGGCCCTTACTTATCCCTTGAGGAAGGCGACCCTCGTCTGCGGCTTCCCTTCCCACTCTCTCCACTTCGGGTCATTATCATCTTTATGGTGGGCCCCATAGTGGTGAAAGAATTCTTTTTTCCAGCCAGGGAATCACTATGAGAATCCTCCTCCTTTGTGTTGTTTAAAAGTGTGTAGTATAAGGGGGTTAGGAATTTATTCCAGTGGTAGTGCTGAATGAAAGCCAGCAAAGTGTTTCCATGAGCACAGGTTGCCCACAACCTGAAGGATGCAAGCCCTGAAGTTCACCACTGCTCTCACCTTTCTTACCACTAGAATCTTCCAAATGTAAGCTCTCCAAAGAAGGGACCCTATCCACTAAAAAAATCAATAGTGACTGAGTGAGAAGGTATATATAGACCCCATGTGAGATGGAATGCTCTGAGCTTTCACAAAAGGAAATATTAATTCTATTGTGTAAATGCAATAATGCACTTTTGATAATTAATAATTATTGAATGAATAAATTCTCTTTATTTGAAACAGATGGTAGTAAAGATTGTCTTAAACTTAAGCAATTAACTCCACAAATGTTCTGCTTTACACAGCTAATGCATTTTGACTCTAACACAGATTATCTCAAGCTGATCTTGGTGTACCTCCTAACTAGTCTGGTTTGAAGAATATCCACAATGAAATGTATGAAACAGATTTGCATGCAATGGAGGCAGTGCATGTGAAATTGTCTCATGCATATTCTTTGTTGGTATCCTGAAAACCAGACTGGCTCGGGGTTATACCAGGACCAGCTTGAGAAACACTGCTCCTAACCATAATATTTCTGTTTCCTTTTTCTTTCCTTTTTGTTTTGTCATCAACAATGTTTGTATCTCACAGCAGTAGCCATTTCACATAAGATACTTATCTCTAATTAGTTCACTTTCACCTAAAGTTACTTTGTTCTATCTTTTGTTCTGTTTACAAGAAGCATTGCTACTTTGGTTTTCTTTCAATTATTTCTTCTTATAGAACCAGCTAAGGCTTCAGAGGTTCTCTGGGACCCCTAGTCCACTTGGGTTTTCAGGGTAACCATAATGAATATGCATGAGATAGACCTGTATACAATGGAAATCAGTGCATGCAGATCTATCTCATGCATATTCATTGTGGATATCCTGAAAACCTGACAGGCCTGGGGGGTCCCAGAGGACTGGGTTGAGAACCACTGAGCTAAGTATGCACTCCATGTAATTCTATATATGATTCTCCTTTATGTATGTCTCTTATGCTTATTCAGTCCCACAATAACTTAAAACAACAACAAAAAAAAATCTGTTCTAGAGTCTAAAGAAAATAGTCTCTATTCTGATTAATTTATTTTATGTTTAGCACTTCAACTACTGGCCAGAGCGTGAGGGCACATTGATGCATATTTATTTTCCTGCTTAAAAATTCTGCTTTTTCCATCAGAGTCCTCAGTCTCCCTTCTACCTGACTATAAAACAACTCAACAAGGTAAAACCCTAAGAGCTATTTGTTGTTTTTTAATCTTATTTTTTTAAGTCTGAATAGGCCTATAAAAGCCCTACAGTGTCCATAGCTACATAAAATCAAAGGATACTTGTTCTTCTCTGTCTAATTGAGATCACTGTATGGCTGGTAGTTCTCCTTTCTTTACTCACTCATTACTCTCGCATACCAGAAACCTGCAGTCCTATCAAAAGTTTTTCTCAATATTTTTAGTATCGCACTTTCTTATTGGCGAGCCCTTTCCACTGCTGAAGTGGGTTAGGCCTCTCTGAATGGATTCCCTGAGAGGGCTGGCACTTCTCAGGAAGGACCCCCAACTCTGGGTGAATCTCATGCCTGATACGCTTAAACAAGGCTGCTCGAAGTCAATAGTCACTTCCGGCTGTTCGTATGATAAAGCTTTCGCTGACAAGATTCACCAGTCACTCTCCTGGTATTCAAAAGATGGCAAAAATGTCACAGGCCACTCTAATTATGCATTACCATTCACTCACTCGCTCACTCCAAGGGACTTAGCCTTTTTGCACCTTTCCGAAGAATCCCAATGACAGATCCTCAGCACTCAGAAGCAAGTCTGATTGCTTTGCATTCCCTCATGATCTCTGTTTTAAGAGGCTATGCTGCTAGGAGAAAAATATCACTGCCCCCCTCCCATCTGGTGTTTGTGATGGTATTGCCCTGGAGATTACCAAGGCTCTACCAATAAGGTACCGTAGTTTAACTTCCCTCCCAGCAGGGGTACTGCAACATTCTAAACTGTGTGGCTTGGAATTCTGATTCCTTTTAATTATTTTCCAAATCCCAAGGCCGCGGGCAGGGTCCCGGCGGCCGATACTAACCGGGCGCGCGGCCTGGCGCGGGGACCCTGTGTGCGGCCTGGGTGGGGTGCGCGCGCGCACGTCTTTTGAATTGATTGGCTCCCTGGGGTCGCGGCCCCACGGGAGCCAATTAGAGCCTTGGAGGTTGGGGACACGGGGGGGGGGGGGGTTGGAGCTGAGCAGCCTCCGCGTGGTCAGTCGAGCGGAGGCTGCTTTGATCCCGGCGTCGTACCTGCATTCGGTGAGAGTGGTCTCCTGGTGCCGCGGTTTGGGTCGGGTGCCCGTTTTGGTCCTCCGTGCGGCTGTGAGCAGGGTGAGTGTGGGGCAGATTAGCGGGGTCGCGGCTCCATCTGGTTGCGGCGTGGTGGGGGCCTATTGGCTCTGAGGCTTCCCGGGTGCTGGCTGTTTGCGGCCGTGTTACCAAAAAAAAAAAATAATAATAATAACAAAGTCGGTGGCTGGACGGGGGATGCCTGGCAGGGCAAAGGCTGGGGGTTTGGCCCCTAAAAAAGCTGCGGCTAAGGGATGGGGGTCTAGGTTGCGGGGGGCCACTGGGAGAGTTGGGGGGTTGCCTGGGCCTGTGGGGGAGGGTTGCAGAAGCGGAAGGGGGGGTGAAAGGGGCCGGGGAGGTGTGGTGCGGGGCCAAAAAGGCGGGAGGGGTTCCCACCCTCACGGTGGGTCGCAGGGGGTGGGAGAGGGGTTGCAGGGGGCTGAAGTGGTACGGGCAGGGGATGTGGGAGGGGGGCTGGGGTGGGGGCTGTTGGGGGGGCGTGGGGTGACTTCGGGGCACCGGGACAAGGGGGAGGGTTACGGCCCGATGGGGCACCGTGGATTGCGAGCTGTGGTGGACCTGCGGGGTGGTTCCCAGGCCCCGGGGGTTTTGGCTCGCCGGGGGGGGGCTTCCCCATGGGAGCAGTGGATGTCTGGGGGGCAGGGTACATCTAGGGCGGGGTGGGGAGGTTCTTGGCATACGGCCTGGCCGGTGTCAGTTTCCCCCCCTGTTTTTCCCTTTTTGTCTCCGCAGGGGCTGTTTATGGCGCAGACCTCGTGGCCCGTGGGCGCGGCTCGCGGAGAGAGCTGGGTGAGTTCTCCGGCTGGAGCGGAGTCGCGGCGTGGAGCGACAGCGGAGTCGGCCCAGCGGTGTTCCAGGGATGTGGCCTGCGCAGATGGCGAGGACCTTGCGGTGGCTGGTGAGCGGATGGCTGTGCCGGGTGAGTTAATGGGGGAAGGGGGTGAGTCGACCGGGGAAAAAGGGGGGGCTTCGCGGAAAAAGCACCGGCAGTCGTGTCGGCGGCGTCGCAGCTCCGACTCGTCCTCGTCCTCTTCCTCCTTGAGTGGTTCGTCCGGGGGGTCGGAAAGGGGGGGGGGATCGGCAGCTTACAGATTGTGGGAGGGGCGTAGGTGTGGGTGGGGGGCCTCTTCGGTGGTGTCTTTGCCGGAATTATGGGTGGGGGTGCCACGTAAGCTGAGGCGTAAAATCCGAAAGCGGCGCTACATCGATATCTTCCGTTTGCTGGAGGGGAGGAAGTGCTCGGGTGAAAGTCGGAAAAAGAGAAAGGACGATGAAAAGGCCGGCCGGGTTAGGAAGGTGGCGCATAATGTAGTTAACTGGACGCGCTCCTTTTTGCGGTTGGCCAGTGTTTGGGGCCAGAGCGATCCGGCGCAGTATGGGATGCTGCTGGCGTATGCTGATTCCATCCTCGAGGCGTCTCAGATGCACGAGGGTTGGTGTTGGCTGAATTATGATGAAAAGTTCAGGGACCGTATGGAGGAAAGCCGCGCGCTTTCATGGGGCACGCAGGATATTAACTTGTGGTTGACTCAGATGTCGGCGAGGTCCGGTGCGGGTGCGGGGGGCGGGGCCAAGAGTGGCATCGGGGCGGTGGGGGGGGCGGGGCGGCCCTTTTGAGGCAGGGCAGCCGGGGTGCCCGCAAAGGCAGTCTCGGCCGGGAGCGGTGACGTGTGCTGGCGTTTCAACCGCTCCACCTGTCCCTTTCCCGATTGCAAGTTCCAGCACGTCTGTTCCTTGTGCGGGGGTCCCCATTCCGCGGTCAAGTGCATCAAGAAGGGCACCTCTGGCATGGCCGGTCCTGCCACAAAAGGGCAGTGAGTGGCGCGGGTGCGCCCCCTCCCCGGTGCGGGTGGAGGCGTTGGTGGGGTGGCGAAGTCGTTATCCCCGGAGGCGTGAGGCGGCGGTTTTGGACTTTGGGTTTCGATACGGTTTCGTTATCCCAGTGAGGGGGGTGGTGTTGGCGCCATCTGCTCGGAACTCCCCCTCGGTGCGTCGTTGGGCGGAGGTGGTGCAGGACAAATTGTTGAGCGAATTGCAATTGGGGAGGGTGGCGGGCCCCTTCACGGAGCCTCCGTTTTATAACATGGTGATTTCACCTTTGGGTGTTGTGCCCAAGAAAGAGCCGGGCAAATTCCGCTTCATTCACAACTTGTCCTGTCCCATCGGGGCTTCTGTGAACGATTCTATCCCGCGTCAATTGTGTACGGTTCGCTATGCTTCCTTCGACAAGGCGGCTTCGCTGGTGCGTGTGGCCGGTCGGTCGGCGTTACTGGCGAAGGTGGACATTGAATCGGCTTTTCGTTTGTTACCCGTCCACCCGGATTCCTTCCCCTTGTTGGGGTTTTGCTTTCAGGATGGGTATTACTTCGACAAGTGTATGCCGATGGGCTGTTCTATCTCTTGCGCTTACTTTGAGATGTTTAGTACTTTCTTGGAGTGGGTGTTGGTTCACGCATCTGGCTTGTCGTCTGTGGTGCATTACCTGGACGATTTTTTGTTTGTAGGAACAGAGGGCTCTGGGGAATGTCAAGGGCTGTTATCTGGCTTTGTGCGGCTGGCGCAGGAGTTTGGGGTTCTCCTGGCGGACGGGAAGACCGAGGGTCCGACTGCGCGGTTGACCTTTTTGGGTGTGGAGTTGGATTCGGAGGACATGGTGGCACGTTTGCCTCAAGACAAAGTCGCTCGTTTGCGGATTTCGGTGGCCAATGTGTTGTCGGCTCGCAAGGTTTCCATGCGGGATTTGCAGTCCCTGTTGGGGTCCTTAAATTTTGCCTGTCGGACGATTCCGATGGGGAGAGTTTTTTCCAGGAGGTTGGCCTGTGTGACGGCAGGGGTGCAGAAACCTCATCATCTGATTCAGGTGACGGCAGCTATGCGCGCAGATTTGCGGGTGTGGGATCATTTTTTGGGGGACTTCAATGGGACCTCTGTGCTGCTGGAGCCCGAAGTATCCAGTGACGATTTACAGTTGTACACTGATGCGGCGGGGGGGGGGGGCGGGCTTGGGAGTGTATTTCGGAGGGGCCTGGTACGCTGATCGGTGGCCGGCGTCTTGGCGTGCGGCGGGCCTGACCAGGAATATCACATTTTTGGAGCTCTTTCCGATTCAGGTAGTTTTGGAGCTCTGGCCGGAGCGCCTTCGGAACAGGAGGGTGCTTTGGTGGTGTGATAATGCGGCAGTAGTCAGTGTGATTAACCGATACACTCCAAGGTGCGTGAGGGTGGCTGGCTTGATGCGGGAAGTTGTCTTAGCGTGTTTACAGTTGAATGTGGCGGTGCAGGCTCGGCACATCCCAGGGTCCACTAACGAGATTGCTGATGCTCTTTCTCGTTTTCAGTGGGAGCGGTTCAGGGCACTGGCCCCCGAAGCGGACAAGGACAGAGCGGTGGTCCCAGAGAAATTGTGGAGCATTGGCCTCAAGAGATGCTAGACCTGCTGAGGAATTCGGTGTCTGCAGGGACCTGGTCTGCGTACCGGAGGGGGTGCGACCGGGTGGTCGCTTTTTTGTGCTCTTGCGGGTGGCAGGCGGGGAGGGTCCCGGAGGGTTTGCTTGGCCAATATATTGTGGCGGCCAAGGGCGCCGTGTTTTCGCGGTCAGCGGTGCACGCGCATTTGGCGGGGTTTAACTTTTTTGCGAGCGCGGTGGGCTGGGGTTTCCCGGCTGGGGGGGTCTTAACGCGTCGGCTTCTGCAAGGTTGGGAGCGGGCGCAGCCGACTCCGCGTGATTCATGGTTGCCGATCACGCATGGGCTCCTGGTGCGGGTTTGCGTGGCCTTGGGGCAGGTGGCTTCGTCTGATTATGAGGCTGTTTTGTTCCGGTCGGTTTTTTGCCTTGCCTTTTTTGGGGCTTTTCGTATCGGGGAACTGGTTGCGGGCTCTGGACGGGGGGGTGTTGGGGGGCTGTTGGCGCGTCATGTCCAGGTGATAGAAGGGGGGGTGCGGATCCTTTTGGCTAAGTCCAAAACAGATCCGATGGGTAAAGGCTTGTGGGTGTGCCTGGGTGTGGGCGCGGAGCCACGGACTTGCCCGGTTCGGGCGTTGCTCCAGTATGTTTCGGTGCGTCCGGCGGGCGCAGTCGGGTTTTTTGTACACGCGGATTCTCGGGTTGTAACCCGTTTCCAGGTTTCTGCTGTGTTGCGGCTGGTGTTGTCCGCGGTTGGGGAAGATCCACTCCGATTTGCTCCCCACTCCTTTCGGATTGGGGCTGCTACTAGTGCGGCGGCTGTGGGGTTACCGGCTCAGGTCATTCAGGGCATTGGGAGGTGGCGGTCTTCGGTTTTCAAAGGGTATGTTCAGCTGTAGGTGCCGGGGTGTTGTTGGGTGGGGTTTTAACTGTCTATTTCTCTTTCAGATGGGGGTGTCGGACCTGGTGGATGTTGGGTTGCTGGCCACTCTTTCATCCATTGGGCGAGTCTGCACGCGGCGGACCGCCCTATCGGCGCCAATTTGGGATTGAACCCGTCGTCGGTGGCTGTCCAATGGCTGGGCGTGCGAGGCATGCGGTGGCCGCATCTGCTGCCTTTGCTGCGATGCCACGGGAGGACGTCGCGGTGGCCGGCTGCCCTGTTGATGCATCTGGGTGGAAATGACCTGGCGTCCTGGTCCTGCCTGCAGCTGATCCGGGCGGTTCAAGATGATCTGGGACTGGTGTTGCGGATGTTTCCCGGTGTTATTCTTATGTGGTCAGACATCATTCCAAGGCCGGCCTGCCGGGAGCAGCGTCATTGGTCCCGGGGGTTGACCAAGGTCAATCGTCAGATTGGTCGTTGGGTCTGTGAGAGGGGCGGGTATCAGATACTGCACGACTGGGTGGACGTGGGGTGTTCGGGACTCTATCGGGCTGATGGGGTTCATTTGTCGCCAGTTGGCATGGACCTACTGCTTAATGATTGGCAGGAGGCCTTGGAATATATGTCTGGCCATGATGCACGCTGGTCGCAGCTTGGGGCCGGGGGGGGGGGGGGGGCGGCACAAGAACAGTGTTATGTGCCGGTGGCGGGATCCCGGAGGTTTCCGGGGTCCGGAGCAGCAGGCTACAATTGGGCAGGGGCGGGGTGCCCCTGACCCCGTCAAACCCTCGGCCGACTTTTGCTTAGCATGGCGAAGTCGGGGAGAGGGGTATGGTAACTTGCCGGGTGGTGAGTTATGGCATTAGCGGTGGCAGGCACTTTGCTGAGGTATGGCTGGTGCAGCCGGGTGCCGCTAATTGAGGGGTTTGAAAATTTATTGTTGGTTTGTTAAATTGTTATGGCTAATAAAAGCTGCGACCAGTTTTGTTCCATGAAATTTTGGTGTGTTGTTTTTGTGTGGGGGGGGGGGGCGGGGGTGGAACGGGGTTGTTGTGGAGCGGGTGGGGGGGGTGTAAGGTAGGGGCCTGGAGCGCCGGGTCCGCCTGCCTCGGTTATCCCAAGGCCGCGGGCAGGGTCCCGGCGGCCGATACTAACAGGGCACGCGGCCCGGCGCGGTGACCCTGCGTGCGGCCTGGATGGGGTGCGCGCGCGCGCGTCTTTTGAATTGATTGGCTCCCTGGGGTCGCGGCCCCACGGGAGCCAATTAGAGCCTTGGAGGTTGGGGACACGGGGGGGGGGGTTGGAGCTGAGCAGCCTCCACGTGGTCAGTCGAGCGGAGGCTGCTTCGATCCCGGCGTCCCTCCCTCCCGCCCGAAAGTTAGGCGGTGGGGGTTTTTGGGGTGTTGCAGCTGGGGGTTGGGGGGCGGGATCCTGGAGGTTTCCGGGGTCTGGAGCAGCAGGCTACAATTGGGCGGGGACGGGGTGCCCCTGACCCGGTCAAACCCTCGGCCGACTTTTGCTTAGCATGGCGAAGTCGGGGAGAGGGGTATGGTAACTTGCCGGGTGGCGAGTTATGGCATTAGCGGTGGCAGGCACTTTGCTGAGGTATGGCTGGGTGCCGGGTGCCGCTAATTGAGGAGTTTGAAAATTTATTGTTGGTTTGTTAAATTGTTATGGCTAATAAAAGCTGCGACCAGTTTTGTTCCATGAAATTTTGGTGTGTTGTTTTTGTGGGGGGGGGGGGGTTGTTGTGGAGCGGGTGGGGGGGGTGTAAGGTAGGGGCCTGGAGCGCCGGGTCCGCCTGCCTCGGTTAATAGAAAGTGGTAGCCATTTCAATAAAATTTGCTTTATTCAACATACCAAACCCACACATTTCACATAAAAATCAGAGTAGCAAAAAGGAGCAAGGTGAACAGTCAAAGAGCAACCTACAAATAGATTATAAATCAGTTTATTATATGTTGAATCACTGCACCCTACAAGGCCGTATTTCAGCATGTGCCTTCATCAGGGGTAAATCTTTAAATTCAAAACATATAAAACATAAATCAATGGTGGTAACATACATATAAATAATTAATCAAAAAACATTTTGCACAATAAAAAGTAAAACTTATATAGATAATAAGATAGAAAATGTATATACAACATTTAAGAATAATATAAATACAAAATGCTGATAAACTGCAAAGATAAATTAATAAATACATACATAAAATAAATGTGTGATTAGTCCATAAATACCATTTATATAAAACCAATTTTTCTCATAGTACAAAATCAAATAAAAATAAAAATGTGAAGCTTTTAATAATAGTATCTATAAAACAGAGGGGATTGTAAATAAATTAAAAGCACAAATACAGAGGGTAATGGTGGATACTAAAGGGTATGTTTACTAAACCGTCTTAATGTTACCGGTGTTAGTTGCAGTCTTACTGTGATGAATGCCATATAAGGTGGTCGGCATTCCGGTCTTAAGGTAGCAAGTGTTGGCAGCTTTTGACCAAGTACACAGTACTGCGTTTCAAGCAAACCAATCTTAGTGCCCTGTTTCAATGCTTTGCTTAACTGCAGACTATCTTCCAGCTTCCCTAATTCTTCAGGACGCCAGTGCATGCTCATTTTCGAAGTTTTAACTGAGTCTTGAAAATCACCATGACTCAGTTTCATTTGGACAACAGATAAGTAATATTTTTGACTCTGTTTGGTCCCATTTTATTGTGTATATGTAAAGTTGGAAGCAATATAATTTTCAACACGTTTGGTGTAAGGTACACTATTTTCATGGTGTCTTTACCTACCGGTACCTTTTAAGCTCCAATTGGGGCTCATTAATATTGAGTAAAACGGAAGTATAGCTACAAGAGGTAGTTTGTTTTCTCACGGCTCACCTTCCAACATTAATACATTCACGTACACACACTTCAGCTCATGATTTTAGGATGTTTTGCTCTATTTTTGTTTACGAGTAATTTCATATAGAGTGATAGTTATTTTGTAACATTTAGAACCCATAGCAAACCCGCCGTATAACAGCACTGCCAGGATTCACAAAGCACCGTACCCTACCTATCATAAGGCGACACTGCAAATATTAAACCAATACATCTCAGAGAATACCAGTACATCTCCTACTGGGGAAAGAGAACAACTGGCACTGTCAAATAGAAACAACATCAATAGAATACCTCAGCTTGGTTACACATGCAGAACATAGACCATCACCAAACAAAGAACAAGGGATCACAATTTAGAAATAGGAAGACAATAATTAAACTGGGAACCCCCAAAGTCAAACTTGGAATATACAACAACACTGGAGAAATAAAATTATAAATTAATTCCCTTTTGTACTAAACAAAACACAGACATTAATGATGCACATTTCCCAGAGATGACATATTCCAGTTAATAAATTCAAAATAAAAAGGTTTTCTACCTTTTGTTGTTTATGCATTTTATTTTTCAGCTGCAATTGTTCCAGTCACTTTCTTCTGGTTTCTTCATGTCTTCTGCCAACTCTCCATTGTCTGCTGTCCATTTGTCCTTTCTTCTCTCTTTTAGTTTTTTTCTCATTCTCTCTCTACATCTGCTTTAACATACTGATCTTTCCCCTTTTGCTCTTTACGCCATTTCTTTCTTTATTCCTTTTTCTTCCATTCAAATTTCACCCCTCCATCCTCAGTCCCCTCTTACTCTCCCAATACCCAGCCAATCATAGATTTTTCTTCCCTCCCACACAAAATCGTTTCCCCTCTCCATCCTCACTACCCCAGCCCCATCCCATTCTAGTCCTCCCCCAACATCAGTTACCTTCTAATTCCAGCCCTACCTAGCATCTGCTCCCTTCTAGTCACATTCTCCCATTCCCCCATATCAGCCTATTTCCAGTCCTAGTCCCCTCAACAGCCTATTTCCAAATCTAGCTCATCATCAGCCATTTCCAATCCTAGATCCCCCATCAGCCCTTTCCAGTCCTATCCTAGCTCCCCATCAGCCCATTTCCAGTTCTAGCTCCCCCATCAGCTATTTCAAGTCCTATGCTAGTCCCCTATCAGTCCATTTCCAATCCTAGCCTCCCCATCAGGCCATTTCCATCCTAGCCCCAATCAGCTCATTTCCAGTCCTATCCTAGCCCCTTCCATCAGCCCATTGCCAATCGTAGCCCCCTATCAGCCCTTTCCAGTCCTATCCTAGACCCTCCATCAGTCAATTTCCAGTCCTAGCTCCCCATCCATTTCCAGTCCTATCCCAGCCCCTCCATCAGTCAATTTCTAGTCCAAGCCCCCCACTCAGCCCATTTCCAGCCCAAACCCCCCTCCCCATCAGCTATTTCCAGTCCTAGCTCCCCCCACTCAGCCCATTTCCCATTCAAGCCCCCCCATAAGCTATTTGCAGTCTTAGCCCCCCCCCCAAAAGAGCTCTGCAGCTGTCCAACAGGCTTGAGATGGAGCCGGAGAGGCCCCGTCTCACCTCTGACAGCCACCAAAGTGAAGAATGCCTGTTTTCTTCACTTCAGCAGCTGTGTCGTAGTATAAGCCACTGGCACACCAGAGGTCAAAGGGAATTTTCTGTTTCCTGGCACTCAATGCGCTAGCGGCCTATCCTACAACACAGCTGCCTCTCCAGCCCCCTCTAAAGCCACCCTGCTGGCACCAAATATGTGAGATATTGTTAGTGCAGGGCCCCCTAAAGCACGGGGCCCTATGCGAACAGCATTCTCACACAATGGACAGGCCAGCTCTGCAGTCAATCACTTTAAGGTCCATTCCTTGGGTGTTCAATTTATTTATAAGTTACCTGTGAAGAATGGTGTCAAAGGCTTCACTGAAATCTAAGTAGGGGTCTCCTTCAGTCCAACTCTCTGGTCACCCAGTCAAAGAAATGAATCAGTTTTTTTCTGACAAGACCTGCCTCTAGGAAAACCATGCTGCCTCAGTTACTGCAATCCATTGGACTCCAGAAACCTCACTATCCTCTGTTTTAGCAGTATTTCCATTTGTTTACTCTCTAGAGAGGTCAGACTAACTGGCCCATAGTTCTCAACTTCATCTTTACTTCTTCTTTTGTGTAAGGGGACCACATGCACCTTTCTCCAATCCTTTTGGACCTCTGGGACCACTCCCGACTCTAAAGAAGCACTGTACCGGAAAAACACTGAGAACATGACAGAATTATGGAGAAAGTTCTCCCCTCCAGAAATAAGGTAGACCAAGTGAGCACTTTATCCTGAAATCCCACCTGATAGAGTCTCTCCTCCAAGATACATTGTTGGACAGTGTCAAACACTACTGATAACTCAAATTTAATCTATGCAGCATCATACTCCTTGCCTGTTTTTCTGCAGACACTGACCACCATGGTAGTCAGCACTGACTCCATACTGTATCCTTCATGAAAACTTGATGAAAAGAATAAAACCATGCCCCTCATCCAAATATTCCACAAAGGGTGGCTGTATAGCTTTCTCTATCACCTTCATAAAACAGGGAATATTAGATACAGGGTGGTAGTCCACCAAGTCCTGTCCCTCCATACCCTTCTTTTTTGTAACAGTCCTTTTCAGCATTTGGGAAACCTCTTCATGCTCTTCATTCCCAGTAAGGGGTCAATGAATCCCCCACCATCAATAGCATCCACATTGGCATAACATCTAGCTGAAGTACTGCCTGTTTCAGCTTAGAAATAATTTGCCCTACCTCAAACACAGAAACTTTGGCAAAGAAAACTCACATCCCTTCTTCAGATGATTCCCTTTCAACTTCTTCATTGTCTGTCACCCTTACCCTAACCCCTTCTCAGTCAACCACTTTGACTCATGCAAATGACCATTCACCACCTCATGCAAATTCTTTGTGGATATCCTGAAATAGAAACTGACTGTAGGGTCCCCAGCCAGGGCAGCCTTGGGAAACTCATTGATAAATATTTACCTTAGTAGACAGAACTTAAGGAATAATTATATCCTGTGTGACTTATTCAATAAAAAGCTTTAATAGTCACAATTCAGGACACGGTATGAGATCAATTTTCAAAAATGTTCAGTGCACATCACTAAGGGGTATGTTTACTAAACCGTCTTAACATCGCAGCGGTGGTATTATCGCGCGATAAGTGGTATTATCGCGCGTTAAGGCACACTAACGCTGTGAAATCCGGGTCTGAAGAGTGGAGTAATGCTTCCCAGAGGGTGGAGAGAAGGGATCAATGGGTGGAGAGTGGGCAGGGAGAGGCTCCAGGCACACTAACGCTGTGAAATCCGGGTCTGAACACTAAGCAGCCGGACAGTCAGAAGACAAGCTTTCAACCCAATGAAGGATGGTCTTCATTCCATACTATTAACGAAAAACTAATCTTAAATACGATCTCAAACCTTCATACAACGACTTCTCTCCTAGATCCATGTCCAGCAGAATGGATCAAATCAACTAAAAACGAAATTTTGCATCTGATAACACACATAGTCAATCAATCCCTGCAGCAAGGTATCATGCCTGCTCAACTTAAAAGATCGCTAATTAGACCTATATTAAAAAATAAAGCTCTTAACGAAGAAGACCCTACCTCATACCGGCCTATTTCAAGCATATCCTTTCTTGCAAAGATTATCGAGAAGGTAACTCAGCAACAACTGCAAGACCACCTAGATGAGCACAAAATACTTGACGAGCATCAATATGGTTTTAGACCCCACCATGGTGTCAAAACCCTATTTATAGCCCTCTTAGACAACCTCATCAAGGGGCTGGAAAACAAAAACAAGATGTTCATACTAATATTCATAGATATATCTGTGGCGTTCGACACAGTACATCATCAAATACTCTTGCGCAGACTAGAATCAATAGGTATAACAGGCACACCCATAAAGTGGTTTGAGTCATATCTAACAAATAGAATGCAACAGGTTCGCTTCAATAACAAGCAAGCAAAACCCTTCCCCCAAACCCAAGGGATACCACAGGGCTCAGCCATCTCATCCCTGTTGTTTAACGTCTATATCCAGCCAGTATGTGCAATTTTCCAGAAGCATAGTATCAGCTACCACCTATATGCAGATGACATCATGTTGTACATACAACATGATATAAACAACCCCAATCTCAACCAATTAGAAGAATGCCTACACGATCTGCAAAACTGGCTCCAATGCAACAATATGTCTATAAATCACAAAAAAACTGAAGTGATGTTCATATCAGGAAAACAAGATTTCAAACCTCCTGCATCTATCACCCTGAACGGAAACACCTATCTCTCTAAAAATGAGATCAAATACCTAGGGGTACTAATCGATGCTAACCTAAAGATGGACAAACACCTCCGGATAACTAACAGAACAATTTTTCACAAACTGAGAGTTCTACAACCCATATGCTGCATCATTGACCACTCGGACTTTAGAACAGTAGCACAGGCACTCATCATTCCTCACCTGGATTACTGTAACGCTATCCTGCAAGGTCTACCGAAAAAAACATTAACATCCTACAAATGGTGCAAAATGTAGCAGCCAGAATTATCATGAATAAGAGTTTCTCAGACCACATCACTCCAGTTCTTATAGAGCTCCACTGGCTCCCCATACCTGCAAGGATAATCTACAAAATGCTGGTATCTACATTTAAAATTATCCACAAAATATCTCCCTCCTTTCTCGATAACCTTATCACCACTCAGCCTGCCAACAGATGCCGACGAACTGCTAACCTGAACACACTCTGCGTACCCAGCAGCATAAGGTCAGTAAAAGAACGGACCAGCAACCGGGCATTCACCTACTCAGCACCCATGCTCTGGAACCAGATCCCACACGAGCTACGTCAGATCAAGGACTTACAGGCCTTCAGAAAAGAGCTTAAAACACACCTATTCCAAATACACTACGGCATCACATAGACGGTTCCAACTATCCCCTCCCATGCTGCCCACCTACCTCAAAAGCCTAAGCCTCATATGAACCTAATGCTCATATGATGTCCACTTCCATGATGTTCAAAATGTCGATATGTTTATAAATTCTCCTATCATGCCTTTATATATTGCGACTCTGTTGTATATTTACTCTGGTGTTCAAACTGTAATTTATGCCAATGATATATATAACTGTAATTGTGCCATTGTTAATCACCCCCCCCCCCTTATCTTGTCCCCTCCCCCATGTCTTGTACAATAATTTGTAATCCATACTGGTGTTTAAACAGTAATTTATTTGCCAATCAATTGTATAACTGTAATCTTCTCGTTGTTTATCCTTCCACTGTCTGTTCCCCTCTCCCTGTCTTGTACAAAGATGGACCGCTTCTGATCGCTGGAAGGAGTGGTGTATAAATGTATGCCAAATAAATAAATAAATAAATAAATAACGCCAGTGAAACTCTCGAGTTAGGCACATTTGTAGGAAAAAGAAACCATTTAAGTCAGCAATGTGCAGCAAAGGCAGGGAAACCCAGAAAAGTGATTGTTGTGATACATGTGCAGGAACCAAAAAGGCAAATAAACATATAAAATGACCAGAACCACATTTAAAATCCCAATAACCAAGCTGGCCAATAGTGATATTAATGATAAACATAAAGCAACACTACTGACAAAGCGTATAAATCAAGATATCATGTTTGGAAGGGTCTATGCTCTGTCCCCCTACAAAGTGAATGATCCCACATTGAAATAGCGCTGATCAGGGTTTTTGTTGTTTAGATTGGGCAGGTTTGTTATGGCGTGCACATGTGCAGCAACAGCAGAGTGGGCACATAGGAAAGGGCAACTGTACTGATGCTGTAAATGGGATACAGGGGGCTGCAGGTGGCACATGCTGTGGTCCAGCTGGGGCACAGTGCAGACTAGGCAGATGCCTAGGTGGCACATAGGAATGCTGAAACTGTAAAACAGCAAGACAGAAACTAACGTGGGTCCAACATGGGCACGAGTGTGTGTCCCACAGTGTCATAGGGGATATTACCCAGCAGGTACCCCAAAGGGCACATAACATTGGCAGGCGGTGCCGGGGGAAGCACACATGTCCATGTAGGCACCCCTACCCGAGAACCCACACCACAGGCAGCTGACTACTGGCACACTGGATGGCCTGGGACTGCACACTACCAGCACCACCAGCATAATGGCATGGCAGCATGGTGGCAGAGGGGTGCTGGTGGCAGAAGGGGCAGTGGCATCTGCCCACAGCAGACCACGGCCAAGCTCCATTTAGGTGGATGCCATGCATTGCAGCAGACAGGGTCTGGCTGACTAACAGTCATGGTATCCCCAGGGAATGATCTGTCCCTGTGGCAACAGTGTTGTGCAGCACACACAGCCAGTGCCTTCAGGAGCAGAAGGTCACAAGTTTAAGTCCCAGCTGTGGCTCCTGCCAACCCTGTCCCCATATTTTACCCAGTACTAAACCATGGTAATAAAGATGGAACCTTTATTGCAGATAAAATAAACATGCCTGAAATGCCTATATCTTACCCTACAGAGCACAGACACCATAAACATGTGCAATCCCTAGAGCAGAGTTTCCCAACTGCTGGAAGGCCTGGAAGGCCAAACACCATTCAAGTTTCATGCTGTCCCTAATAAATATGCCTGTGCTGCATCTGTATGCGCCGCCCCCATTGTATGCAAATGTATCTCATGCATATTCATTAGGGACAGCATGAAAACCTGAACAGTGTTTGGCCCACCAGGACCGGAGTTGGGAACCTCTGCCCTAGAGCAGTGGCCAAGAGGGGCATAAACACCCACACCCACAGGCTCCACTATTCAAACCCTCATGGAGAGTCAGGCTGTTGGGCCCTGCACAGAGCAGCATCTCCCAATACTGGCACCTGCATACCTTAGCAATGCCGTCCTAAACTTGGGAACACGTTCCACATATATCAAAAGGTTGCTATGATTAATGTCAGCTAACAAATCCTAAGTTTAAGACAATTTGTTGATAGAGATTCATCACAGCAACCTTTCTGATATCTGTGGAGTGTGTTTCAGTTATTGATTCTGACAGTGTTTACCACCCCTGGGAGTGACCCTAACAGTATTGAGTACCATAGCAATGTCCATACTGTGCCCTGGACTGGTGTGGCAGCCAGGGCTGCCACAAACCTCTGTATTTGCACAATGCTGGCATAGGTGTGGGAGTGTGTGTATGTCTATCCTGTGTGTGGTGGCTGCCTACACCTTACTGAGCCCTCATTGCTTGCACTGTTTCCAGTATTAGCCTGCCAATGTGCATAATGAGGAGCAAGGTACTATGGGTATGGCCCGGACAGGGTGGCATGGGCAGGATGCACTTGTACAGGGTATATGGCAATGTCTGGGACATTGTAGTGCCCAACCACCACCTGCACGGACAGGGTGGGCACAGCATGTCATGCTGGGAGGTCGCTCTCACCCTGACTGCGCAGTGACCACGTCATGGCTAGGTTCCCCCATAGTGCTATACAGTATTTCTTTCAAGTGATATTTATGGGTTCTCTTTTCTGCAGCCCAATCACTGACATCTGTGTGGCATATGTGCTGACATTCCAGTTTTGGGTGCACACAGTTCCTCCATTAAGATGCACTATGGAAGACTGTCTGCAGTTAGAATCTGTATGGCTGCATCACCTTGTAGGGTGCAGCAGGTGCACACTGACTGCCCTCTGCTGGTGAATGTCAGATTGTAATGGGGGGCAGCTGAGCTGACTGGACCTACTAGCTATCTGCCAGTGGTCCTGTCCCAAGTGCAGATCTTCAGCAGCTGTCCATTCACCACCAGGCCTGGGGTTGTTGGTCTCACAGCCTGTCTTCATGTACCTCCACTGCCCCCCTTGCAAAGGGTGAGAGTGCCGGTCTGTTGGGGCAGATCATGTCCCCCACCCTGACCCAGAGAGGGCAATTTGCTAAGTACATTGTCACCATGTGAGCCCTCTATTATAGCTATACTCTGTACTGTAACAGAAAAGTGTATTATGTATCATTTGATGACTCGTGGCTAGAAAAGGTGAAGCGGAAAGATTCCAACTGAAAGAGCCTTTGTGAGTAGACACCAGTGACATTGTAGTGCTTTGGAAAGTTCCCCTGAAGAAACCATCAAGGTGAAACGCAATTGCAGGGCGCCTCACAGCGTCTGGAATTCCATTTGAAAGTTAAACACTGGTTTATTCTTTAAATAATTGGAAGAATCGATGTAAGGCTTGTTATGGAATGTAACAATTTTTGAAGCAGAACAAACAATGAAATAACAAGAAGTTCTACAAAGCACATAGTTTTTATGAATAATGGAAAGTGGATGTTTGTTTAAGAGGGTCGTTTATGTAATTTAGGCATTGGTCTATCGTATGGTTTGATCGGTCAATGGCAGCCTAATAGTTCTGAGATCTTTTCTAGCCACGATTCATGAAATGATACATAATACACTTTTCTGTTACAGTACAGAGTATAGCTATAATAGACACGTTTGAACTCTGGAAAAAGTGACCATTTTAGAATTTGTTGGGCACAACCATGTGAGCCCTGACACACCCCTGCTCCCTAAACAGGTGACCATAGCAAGCACAGTGGATATGCACTATGCTGTGTGCATCATGGCCCACAAGGACCAGCAATTACAAATGGACACAGAGATTGCCTAATGATGTCTGCAACAAATACCTGTCATACACTGGCACTAATGGAGACCTGCAGCACAGCCCACCTCAACCAGCCTGGGTACTGCGGACCTGGTGCTGGCCACTCCACCTCACCCTCAGGGTGAGCACAGAACACGACCATTGGCATGGCCTGTGGGTACTCTGTGCCAGTAACACGCACGGACATTCCCCCCCACCAAGCTGACATGCTGTAGAGGTGCATACCCCATCTGGTGAGCAGTTGTAGACTGCTGTTCTGCATGCGAATTGCATTATGGGTACTGTTGGTTCTATCCTATCCTGGTAGCCACAGCAGACAGTTGTATGGTGGCATGCACACTTTCTGTAGCTATCCATTGTTGCGATAATTCCCATAGTTATGTAGCACAATGGTTAATGCAATGACTTAAGTAGCAGAGGTCATGGGTTTAAGTCCTCTCTGTTCCCCTTTTTTTATGGCTGTCCTACACAACTATGTTTCATTCGTGTGACAGTCATATCTGTGCAGATCTGTGCTGCTGCCACATTATACCCTCATCACTGTTGCCATCCATCCTTCTGACCATCTATGTGTGTGTGCCAGCTGTGTGGCGTCCTGCCCTAATGTGCAGGCTGCTACCCCATGTCCTGCACTGGCACACTTTGCTGCATTGCGGCTCTTCATGCTTGCCTCTTCTGTGTCTGCTCTGCATGGCACTGCTCTCCTCTGTCCTCCTGTCATTGCACTTATCCTGCCAACTCTACCTCCTCTGGTGGACACGTATCCCCATCCTCTGCCACACACTGTCATTGTTGCACTGTACATTACCATCACCCTGTACATCGGTATAGCTTCCCACGATATGCTGTGCAGTGTTATGGTTACATCTGTGTTTGAGCCATACATTTCATGCTTGTGACTTTGGGGCACCTTTGTGCCCCTGGGCACCATCTCCTGTGTTACCTTGGCATCCCTGTGGCATCTTTCATGGCACCTTAGCTTTGGCCAGCTTATGGGGCACCTTATATGCTGCCTTGGAGGGTACCAACCTTTCCTGCTGCCCTCTGGGGCACATTATGACCTGCCTTCGATGACGTGGTGCTTTATGATGTGTGTTATGGTGCGCCATAAAAGGTGCATTAGGTTGTGACACTGGGGTGATGCTTTTTTGGCTGGCTGTGCAAATTGTTGGGATGTGTCTGACTGTTACAAGCAGGAAAAGGGATTGCCTCAGACAGTCTTTTAACTGAGCCCACTAAGGGATCAAACTCATGACCACTGTATTAGCAGTCAATGTATTAACCAGTGTGCTACACCTCTGTTGCTGTGGTTACAGGTCAGTGCGCCTAATTAAGGCTAACACGTGTTAACGTGCCACGGCTCCCTCCATCGCACGATAACGGACTTTATCGCGTGATAACCCGAAATGCTACCTTAAGACCCAAACGCCCACTACCTTATATGACATTTGTCACAGTAAGACTGCAACTAACGCCAGTAACATTAAGACGGTTTAGTAAACATATCCTCAAGCTCCTAAGTTTTAGATACCTTAATTTTAGGTGGGGGGTTTTAGCTAAATTTTGGAACCTTTCATTTGAAAATCTCTTAAATTCAGGTTCCAAAAGTTTAGTAGATAGGGAAGATAAGTTTGCATTCATTGCAGAGCCATTATATATAAATTCATCTCAGAAATAGCCTGAAAAACTGAACCATAGAGCCCCCCAGAACTGGTCTGAGAAGCTGTGTTCCATCATTCAGTAACCCATCAGAAATGATAGTTTTAATTTGCTTTAAATCATTCATAAATAATATATTTTTCAAATTCTGCAGTTATCAGTGTATGCAAATATTTGGTTACAAGGAAATAAATCATCCTGATCACTCTTGAATGCAGTACCGAAGGTTAGTAAATAAAGCACAGTTAAATTAAATATACACACCAAAATGCAACTTATGAATTCTTTATGCTCTTTACCAACAGGGAAGGATTGTGTAAGTAGTATCATATTTTATACAGAGCGCATTCTTAGTTTTTCCTCATGTTGCTGACAATCAGCATCAATTACATGACTGTAAAATTTTCTATGAAGCAGAAAATATAATTGCTCTTACATTTAATCGTGAATAAACTCACAACTATTTGCAATTGAATTTCCAAGACCATTTTAATGTTTTGACAATCTGAATTTTCTTGAGTAGTATCGTGTCTTGAATATGCATATTTTATTATAATAGAATGGGACTGATTTTTCAGTCTGTTGCTGCATGCAACCTTAAAGCTTTTTGTCTCTTGCCTAAGCAGTTGTTTGTTACAGGTTGCACAGTGCCATTGGGTTTTATAAATAGTGCAGATCAATATGCATGGAAGATATTCTCTTGCATACACACAGTGCATATCTGTAAAGTATAATGGCAAAAATCAAGATAAATGGCTGAGGGGTTTAATAAAAGTGGCAATAGAAACAATTTACAGAGATTACAAAGTTCCATGGAAGATAAGATTAAAGGGTTAGGAATTGCTTTATAAAGCAGGTTTGAATAGACAACAAATGGGTATCTTTTGGTGTTTTCAGGAGTTGGAAAGAAATGCAGAAACAATCACAGATAAAACTATGTATTACATAGTTTTATCATACAATGTGGGTGACTTAGTTGTCTGTGTGACCTTAGTGGCCTAATAACAAAATAATGCAGACAGATTTAACTACTGGAACAATTACAGCATGAACTCATTATTTACAATGCAGTTCATTTCTTCTTGTTTTTGCCACAGATATATTGATTTTACTTTTAAGTACCAAAGATATAAGTTATGAGGGGCATTTTAGAACGGACATCAAAATGCACTCAGGGATGTCGAAGCCAGAACATCTGAAAAAAATGCAGGTACATCCAGGTGCAGACACGATTTCATAAACATGGACAATTGTGGAGGCGTCTACATAGACATCCCCAGAATAGTATTTCAGAACCTGGACATCCAGGAATAGCTTAATGGTTAGCCTAGTGGGCTAGGACCATGGAAGCCAGGGCTAAAATCCCACTGCTGCTATCATTGTGATTCTACTGAGGATAATTGAGTGCTATCTTCTCTACACCCACTCAATGTTTTTCAGGCAAAATGAGCACCTTCCCAATTCTTATTCATGCCTGGAGCAAATCTAAATTTAGATGCCACTCCGAACGTCCAGGACATTCTGAGAGCAGGCAGTGATGTTCAGGTTCCTGGGAACAACCCAGCAGGGGCGACCCAAGGGGGGTGTGGGGCCATGTGCGGAGATTCATTGTGGGGCCTCATTTGCATAAGGTGCCTCATTTGCATACCTATTTGCATAATGCACTTTTAGTAAACCTGCCTCTTAATGAGTGTCTGGATAAAGAAAGACTACCAGATTTCCAAATTACGATATTCCAGTGCCAACCGCTAGGCCCATTAGGAAGTATTATAAACAATGACCATTTCAAACCCATAGCAAACCCATCGTATCATAACAGCACTAAGTACCAAACCCTACCTATCAAAAAGGCAACACTGCAAATATTAAACCAATACATCTCAGAGAATGCCAATACATCTCACTGGGGGAGAGAGAACAAGCGGGACTGTCAAATATAAACTACATGAACAGAATACCTCAGCTCGGTTACACATACAGAACATAGACCGTCACCACACAAAGAACAAGGAATCACACTTTAGAATAGGAAGATAATAATTAAATTGGGAACCCCAAAATCCAAACATGAAATGTACAACATTGGAGAAATAAAACTATAAATTAATTTTCTCTTGCACTAAAGAAAAACACAAAGATGTTTGCAATACACATTTCCTAGACCTGACATATTCCAATTAATAAATTAAAAATAAAAAGTATTTTTTTACCTTTTGTTTGGGCATTTTATTTTTTAGTTGCAATTGTTCCAGTCACTTTCTTCTGGTTTCTTCGTGTCTTCTGCGAGCTGTCCATTTGTCCTTTCTTCTCTCTTCTAGATTTTTTCCATTCTCTCTCTATATCTGCTTTAACATACTGATCCTTCCACTTTTGCTCTTTCCCCCATTTCTTTCTTTATTCCTTTATCATCCACTCAAATTTCACCCTTCCATTCTCATTCCCCACGTACTCTCCCAATACCTGGCCAATCATAGATTTTTCCCTCCCACACAAAATATATTTTCCCCTCTCCATCCTCATTCCCCATCCCCTTCTAGTTCTCTCCCAAAATCAACTCCCTTCTAGTTTTAGATCCACCAATTATCCTCTCCCTTCTACTTCCATTCTCCCATGCCCCCACATCAGCCCATTTCCAGTCCTGGCCCTCCATATGTTCCTTTCCAGTCCCATTCCAGCCCCCATCAGCCCATTTCCAGCCCACTTCCCACTCCCATCAGCCCACTTCCAGTCCTATTCAAGCCCATATCAGCCCATTTCCAGTCCTATTCCCCCATCAGCCATTTTCTGTCCTATTCCAGCCCATTTCTAGTCTTAGCCCTTCCCATCAGCTCATTTCCAGTCCTATTCCAGCCCCCATCAGCCTATTTCCAGTCTAAGCTCGCACCCCATCAGCCCATTTCCACTCCCAGCTTACCCTCCCATCACAGCCCATTTCCAGTCCAAGCTTACCCCCCATCACAGCCCATTTCCAGTCCTATTCCAGCCCCCATCAACCCATTTTAAGTCCAAGCTCCCCCTCATCAGCCCATTTCCAGTCTTATTCCAGCTCCCCATCAGCCCATTTCCAATCCTAGCCCCCCCATCAGTCATTTCCAGTCCAAGCTTCCTCCCATCAGTTAATTTCCAGTCCTAGCCCCCCATCAGACTATTTCCAGTCCTATTCTAGCTCCCCATCAGCCAATTTCCAGTCCTAGCCCCCCATCACTACTCATTTCCAGTCCTAGGCTTCCCAATCACAGCTCATTTCCAGTCATAGCTTACCCTCCCATTACATCCCATTTCCAGTCCAAGCTTCCCCCTCTATTACAGCCCATATGCAGTCCAAGCTCCCCCCTTCACAGCCCTTTTACAGTCCTAGTGCCCCCGCCAGCCCGCTGAAAAGCCCTGCGGCCCTCTAAGGGGCTTCAGAGGGAGCCAGGGAAGCCTGCGCGAGGCCTCGGCTCCCTCTGCATAGCCGCCAGCATGAAGACTGTTTTCCCTCACACTGGCGGCTGTTTCAGTGAAACACACTGAATGCCCGGAAAGGTTAAAGGGCATTTCCCAGCACTCACGGGCTTCACTGAAACAGCCCCAAGAGTGAGGGAAAACACTCTTCATGCTGGCAGCAGTGCAGAGGAAGCCGGGGCCTCGAGGGGCTTCCCCTGGCTCCCTCTGAAGCCATCCATCTATGCGAGAATGGAGTTCGCGCGGGGCACCCTGAAGCGCGGGACCCTGTGTGAACAACATTCTTGCACAATGGATGGGCCGGCCCTGCACCTCAGCCATGCCTCCATCACTTTCCCATTCAGATGTTGGGTCCTCATGCTGGGTATTTCCACAGACCTAGCTTCTAAAATGGCTCTGGAGATGTTTCTGTGCTTTGGATGTCCCTATGCCCATTTTCAGATGCCCAAAGCATAAATAGGACTTCCAAAATAACCCCCTATGTGAGATATATACTTAGGGAACATCCAAAATGAGTTTTGATATATTTTTGCAACCAAATTCTTTGAGTTTGGATGAAAATACATACATTCTTTCATGCTTTTTAGAGTTATATTTGCAGAGATAAATGGTTTCGTGTACATGGCAGACCTGAAAATAATTAAGATTGATGTGCCATATATTCCATAGTGAATTATACTTATAAATTAGTCTGATGAAACAGGTAAGCACAGAATGAATTCAGATTTATGCCAATAGGAATACGTACATGCTTTTCAACAATGGTACAATGAAATGAGCATTACACCGACTTACTTCCCATCTGACAGAATTTGTTTCACTAGAAGTTGAAATGCAGAAAAACATTGAAACCCCCCCCCCCTTATGATAAAATAATAAACTTCACTATGGAAGTGATTTTAGAAACCTTATATGGAGTTCCCAGGTAAAAATAGTAGGCTTACATATGGAAATAGCCTTACAGACATAAGTGCCAATTTCATTATCAGTGCTGCTTACATGTCGAATCATTGGTGATGCATCAACTTAGATATATGTTGGGGGCATATTCAGGGTTGTTCTTCAGATTAAACATGTTCCATGTACTTGGCAAGGGCCCTGCCTATTGAAGGTGCCAAAATTGAAAGAGAGCATTTGAACCCACTATAAATCATGCCCAAACTCTCGTGAAATTGTCTAGTTGAATCTGATGCTTGCTGGGATGTTTGTTGGAGGAGATTGTTTTGTGCATGGGATTCCATGAGTGTCCCTCCCTATTGTTGCTTTCTCTCATTTTGTTCCTGCCAGCTTTTATCTCTCTCTCTCTCTCTCTCTGTCCCTCCCTTTACCTTTATCATCTCTTTTTCCTTTCTTGCCCCCCTCCACCCATTCTCTGTCAGTTCCTGCTTCATGATAGTCTCTTTGTCTTAATGTTTGGCTGAGTGACTTTCTGTGCATTTGCAAGTGTCTGGCTTTTTCCTCTTTGCTACTCCTCATTCACTGCTAGCTCCTGCTTTGGTGTGTTAATCCATTTGCCTTATCATTTGCCTGTGCCACTGTGAGTGCTTGACGGACTCTCTGTGTGTGAGTATTGCATGGGTGATGGGCTTCTGGTGTATGGGGGTTCATCATCACTGACTTAAACACCATTACTAAAGAGGACCCAGGAAATCCACTGCTTACTCCATGGCAAGCATTGTGGAACCTATGTACCTTTTTGTGAACCTATGTACCTTTCTGGAATCTATGTACCTTTTTGGGTACTTGTGACCTGGATTGGCCACTGTTGGAAACAGGATATTGGGCTTGATGGACCTTGGTCTGACCCAGTATGGCATTTCTTATGTTCTTATGTTCTTGCTATTGGTTTTTGCAGGCCTTTGTGCTTGGGAGACAGAGGTCACAGGAAAGTACAAGAAGGTGGCATCCCACTCTAGGCCTAACTGATGAACTCTGTATCAGAAGGTGCTACTTCAAAAGGCAGACCATTCTGCATCTCTTCTAGCAGCTAGATCCTCAGCTCTAATCAACCATACAGTGGGGACAGGCCATATCAATGTACCCAAGGGCCACCACTATCCTTATTGTTTTTGCCACAGAGACTTTCAGGCTACTGTGGTGGCACAGACTGCACCACTCAGTCAGTTAGCTCTAAATCCATCAAATTCTGAGGGTCTTTCTGCTGAGTACATTATGTTCCCTCTACAGAAACAGCAAACTATAACGTAGTTGTATGAAATGGTTCATTTTCCACCACCACTGGAGGCAATTGATTCCATGGATTTAGCAATCAGACCATCTCAAGGGAATGAGCAAGCTAGCACAACAGAAGACCTTTTACTCCTTTTACCTAGATATGGTTTGTAAAGCTCAAAGTGCCATTGCTGAATTTTTTCCAGACTTCCCAGGATCTTGTACATTGTATCTCTGTCAAGAGTTTATGATGAATTGAGAATGGTCACATTACCTGGGGATGATTTTAGGGTAAACAACTATCTTCCAAACAGACACAATACTTCATCTATGTTCTTTTGTCTTCAATGAAGTATCTCAGTCTGTTTCGATCCATCAACTTTAGGTAGATTTTTAGCTGAATTTTGCAAACATTTAGTTGGAAATGCCTTAAATTCAGGTTCCTGAAACTTAGTAGACAGGGAAGATAATTTTGTAGTGGACATTCAAGAATGTTCATGTGTTTTTCAAAAAGTTTGGTGAAAGTAAAATCTTCTATAAATGCTTTATCTATTTGTTTTAAACTATTTATAGCCCACTTATCTCCATATAGTCCTAGGCAGGTAACACTTGACACCAATAACAATCAATAACAACATAAAACAAAACACAATAATTAAACTAACTAAATAATACAAATATTTATAATACAAAGAAAAAAACTTAAGGGGGTTTGTGCCCCTGAATATCTGTGGATGCCACCGCTGCATGTTCCAATGCTAACTGGCTAGCATTGAGGCATGTCGGGTCAGCACCTAGCAATAGTTGGACAGCAGTTGAATATTGCCGCTGCTCTGTTAGCTTCTTTGCTATCCAGATGAGCCTGCTAATGAGTGCTGATGGACGGATATGATCCCAGCATTGAATATCTTGCTTCAAGTTTCAGCGGTGATGGCAGAGGTTGGCACTAGCATACATTTCACAAAGGTTATCTGGACAATACTACACAAGTCTACCTCTCCCTAATAGTGCACAATTGGCAACTGGATGAGAAGGAACAGGCTTACGGTCTAATACTGTAGAGAAGTAACAGCAAGAGAGTACCAATGGGCTGTGTTACACAGTCAAGTAATGTTTGAAATACTGCAGGGCTGGCACATAGGACATACTGCAGGGCTGGCATATAGGACATAAACAGATTACGATGCATCTAAGTTTCTTTGTAATAGATGGAGGGACTAATATGGTCAAGGCAGTGAAGAAGGAGGGCTTCCATGGCCAGATGATTTGCACACTTGTTGCACCTGACTGTCAGAGACTCCAGAGACAGTATGGCAACTCTGTCCTGTGGTAATTGATCGAGAAATGCTGAAAAATAGCTGGGTAGCAGTATAACTAGAATGAGTACCACCTTGTCAGCTACAACTCCCTTCCTTTGATTTATATACCTGTGACCGGACAATTTTGGTGACTGAAGCCCTAGTTACATGCTAAGCTGCAGAGATCAGCCTGCCACAATTTGGACAACTGCACAAATTTCAGTGATGTGCTACCTTGCAAAGCCTATTGATGCTATGCACACAGATCCCTTGACATACTGGGCACACAAGTCAGCAGTCTAGCCAGACTTGGCCAAGGTTGTGTAGCATTTCTTTCTTGTCCTCTAACCTTCGTATCTAGTGAATGCATATTCACTATGGCAGGGGCTCCCCATTATTCACAGCTCGTCAGAAATTCTAGTGTTTCTGAAGAGAAACCTCCCCTTGCTTGGTTTCCATTCATTGTCATGCCAGTCTCTCTGGGATAGTGCTAGGTGCCCTAGGTGATCCTCATTCCCAGTGCCACCTTTGACCCAGCCCCCCATGCCCACTGCCACTGCTGCCATCCCTCTCCGGGACCTGAATTGTTGGCAATGCTTTTGAAAAGGTACCATGGTGCTGGAATTACCTTCTCTTCTGGGTTGTAGTGCTGTTCACTTTTCTGCCCCCCTTCTGATTCCACTTCCTGTTGGATGAAGTTGAATCTTAGGGGGGACAAAAGTGCAAATGGCACTATGGACCAGAAAAAAAGGTAATCCGTTGCCATGATGCATTTTTAAATGTATTGTCACTGCAGTACATCCCAAAGAGGGTGGCAGTGGAGGCAATGGGTACCCTTTGATTACTGGCACTCCAGGGGACCACCTAGTCTGCCTGATGGTAGCATGGCCCTAGATGGTGCCTATTTCTATCTTTCAGCCTCCCATGGCAAAACTGGCTGGTCACCCCTCTCTCTTGGCTGAAGTCTCGTGATTCACGGGACCTCAGCCAGGAGAAAAGAGTGGTTGTCTCTGGATCACAAAGCACCACTGCAACCCAACATAATTGTACATTTGCCGCACTACCTTCATGGGCTCAGTGGGAGCACACCCCCTCCCAGCTAGCACCCAGGGAGGGGCAGACTTCACCCACTGCCCTGCCCTTTGTATGCTGTTAGTGGAGTCTAAGATGGTTTCTAATCCTGCAGCAGTTGTTTTTACATCCATCCATGTCCGATGAACTGTATCCAGGGCTGATGCTACCATTAGGCAAACAAGGTTTCAGGTTGATATCCTGGCATGACCAGGCATAAAATAACCTCCAATTAACCACTGTAAGACAATTTAGGATGCAAATTTCTAATAGCTTTGAAAAAAGTTTAAACTGTATAGATTAAAAGAGTTGATTGAAGGGTAATTTTATAAGCCATTGCAAAAAGGTTTACATCATATATGAGCGTAAATCATAGTACTTTAGGCCATGGCTATTATTATAAGTAAGTATGTTGGGACAATTGTGTGTACTTACATTGTGGGCATGTGCAGGGGCACAGTTTGGGAAAAACACAAATGTATGTGCATAAATTATAAAATACTATAATTTATGCATGTTTAGGGAAAATGTGTGCAGGGCTGGTGTAAGTGCTTACGCCTAGAACTTATGCACAATTTTCACCATTTATGTCCCTATTTTATAAGCTATGGGCCCGATATTCAGCAGTGGCAACTAGCGCAAGTACAGCAACCAGCATTGAATATCTGGGTTTGCTGCAGAAGTAGGAAGCTATCCGGGCAGTGGCGATGGCCGGCTAGTTTCAGCAGCAAACGTTAGAATGGCTTTTGCTGCCCCTAACTTTCGTTGTTGAAGGATAACAGGGCAGTGGCTGAATATCGCCACTGACCAGTTATCCCTGGGTATCGCCTTTGGAATGCACCAATGGGTATCTGGGGATATTCATTGGTACTGAATGTCCACTTAGGTCTGTAAACCATGTAACGGCTTTGGAATATTGGGCTCTATGTGCATACCTTGATTATTTAAAATAGGCATGAAAATAAGTGTAAATCTAACCCAACCTTATAAAATCACCCTCACATGTATGCATATGCTATATTATGAAGCAGCTGAGATTCAATAACATGCACACTTTTGAAAATGTCATGTACATTACATATTTTCCTTTAGTAACTTAAATACACCCCTGGAAATGCTTTCTTGAAGTCTATCTAAAATAACCTGACCTATGGAAAAACCCCATGTAGGATTTTAGCCGGGCTGAGATGGGCAATTTTCAGATAGCGTAGTTGAAGCAAGTTAATCCATTTTAACATGAACAGAATGCTTTGAAAATTGTCTCTTAACATCTGACCATATTCTGAAACAAACATAAGCTGCCTCCTTCACATGTGAAATAAACGTTTCCTGAACATATTTCAACAGTATAGTGTCCAAACCATTAAAGCATTGCCTTGTGCTCTCCACATATTTACTTTAAGTAAGTCAAAAGGTTTTCTATGCCATAAATTATTCACACACAACTCAAGAAAAGAATTTTGTGAAGCATGAATTATGAACCAGTATGAATTATAATGCAAAATATTACGAGCTTTCTTGTAGATGTCATGGGCTAGTGCCTCTTGCTTGAATATTTGCCTTAGAGAATCTCTTTTAAGCAAATGTAAGCATGGTGAAACTCTTACATAGTCAGTGGTAATGACCTCAGTGTTCTTAACATATCAAATAATAAAATATTCTGCTGATACTGGGGCTCCACCACCACCAGAAATAATGCTTTTGGACATTAAATCCTGCTTCCACCAGTAAGCAGTAGCAGTACTCTCCAGAGCAAGTAAACAAAGGTCTCTTCTAGCCTTCATGTTCAAAGAGGTAGGCAAGCTCGTTAAAGTCACTTACCTCCTCAGAATCTAGATTCTGCCCTTTCCAGCCCAGCTCCCACCCACCCCATGTGAGAATTCTTGATATACAGAGCAACTTTCCAATTAGCTTGTTGACTTAGACAACAGATTTTTATTGGTTGGTAGGGAAAATCTAGGAGGCAAATAGTTCCACATTTGAATATAATAAAAGTAAAAAAAAATGGTCATTCTTCAAGGAGCTCTGATTAGGTAATTTTACAATGGGAACACATTAATCTATATACTTCAGACACATAATATCAAAGTTTACTAGTGTAAAGTAATAACTGTTTAGCAAGGAAGCAGGGTTGCACACAGGGACACAAACAGTGCTGTTGGAATATACATAAAAGAGGTTACCTGTTTTATCTCTTAGGAGCTTGTTTACAAAGCCGCGGTAGCTGCTTCTGCCCGATATCGGAGCTGCGGCCCCATTGAATTCATAAGTCTCTGAGTGGACATTCAGTGCCAATGAATATCCCCAGATACCCATTGGTGCATTCCGAAGGCGATACCCAGGGATAACTGGTCAGTGGTGATATTCAGCCACTGACCTGTTATCCTTCAACAACGAAAGTTAGGGGCAGCAAAAGCCATTCTAACGTTTGCTGCTGAAGCTAGCCAGCCATCGCCACTGCCCGGATAGCTTCCTACTTCTGCAGCAATTGAATTCAATTGAATTCAATGGGGCTGCAGCTCTGATATCGGGCGGAAGCCGCTACCACGGCTTTGTAAACAAGCCCTTTAGTATCAAAACTCTACTAACTGAATGATGGCTGGGAAAAATCATATTGCCAAAGATGTTGCCTCCATTATAGCTTCTGCCTCTGTCCAGACTGCCAGCCCATGCCAGTCGAGAGACTGGTTCCACGTGCAAGATGCTTTCAAGCTGAAACCCTCATGAAACAAGTAGAGGAGCTCAGAGAAGAGGTGGTGAGGCTGAGAAGCATTCAAGACAGCGATAAGTACATTGATGAGATGCTTTTTGAAGCATCCAGGCTCTCTGACAGAGGTAAAGATGGGATGCTACAGATTGAAGAGAGTTGGACACAAATCACCAGAGCCTGCATAATAAACAATCCAACTCCTGCAGCCCTTGAACTGGAGTGGAGTAGGTGAAAGCATCCCAGGTAAGGGAAGAACCAGAGCTCAAGCACCCCAGCATTGTGGAATCAGTAACCACAAGGAAGCAAAGGGTAGTAGTGGTTAGCTACTCTCTTCTGAAGGGTATTGAGGCATCCATCTGATGACCAGACTTGATGTCCAGAGAGGTATCCTGTATTCCAGGTAACAAAATTTGAGATATTATGGAGAGTTTGCAGAGACTCATCAAGCCTACTGACTATTATCCAATTTTGCTCATAATGTTGGCACAAATGATACTGCAAAAGTGACTTCATGACTCTGGGACAGAGGATGAAGCACATAGTTGCACAGATGGTGTTCTCTTCAATCCTCCCTGTTGAGGGTAAAGGCTGAAACAGAGAAGCTATTATCCTGGAGATGAATGCATGGTTGCATGGATAGTGTCATTGAGAGCATTCTGGTTTCCTGGCTGATAGGATGATTTTCCAAGGGCTGCAGAGCAGATATGGTGTCCACCTATCCAAGAAGGATCAAAGGGTCAAAGTGTCTTCCGCAGCAGACTGGCTCATCTACTAAGGAGGGCTTTACACTAGCTGCATCCTTGTTCTCAGCTATTATACTGTCTGTCTTGATTAGATTATAAGCTCTGACGAGCAAGGACTGTTTTTTTTTACATATATCCATACAACGTTGCATATGCCTTGTAGCACTATATAAATGATTAATAGTAGTAGTTGTAGTAGTAGGATGGGTGAATAAAATCCTCAGGTAAGTGAAAACCCTCAGGTAAGTGAAACATTAAATATTCCTGTAGAAATGTGTAAAAGGGGCAACATTTGGAAAGCGGTGTGCATACATGCCTCTAGCATGGGAAATAATATCCCAAGATGCTGAAACTTTAATGGAAGATGCTGACTTGGATTCAGTGGTGATTGCGGAGACATGGTGCATGGACAACCATAATCAGGATGTAATTATACCAGGCTATTCTTTATTCAGGAAGGGCAGGGTAGGAAGAAGAGAAGAAGAAGGGGCACTATATGCAAAAAATAATATTAGAGCTATAGAATTACAGGGCTTAAAGGAGAGCAAGAAGGCACTGTAGGTTAAACTCAAAAGAGGAGAAAAGGAAATCCATTTGCATTGGAGTGATATACAGATCTCCTTCACAAGGAGAAGAAGTGGATGGAGATTTAATAAAATATATACACAGTATTGGCATGAAAGGAGAAGTTCTACTGATAGGTGATTTCAACATGCAGATGTTGATTGTCACATCACTGCTGCTGTGTCATCTAGAAGTAAGGAGATACTAGATTCTCTACAGGTAGAACTATTCAGGCAAATGGTAACAGAATCCACATGTGAAGGGGGCATACTGGACTTGGTGCTTACCAATGGGGAAAGAGTTTCTGATGTTATAGTGGGAGATCATCTCACATCCAGTGATCACCAGATGGTGTAGCTCAGTATTAGGATTAGGGTTGATAAAGTCTGTTTGAAAGTGAGGGTCTTAGACTTCAGGAAAAGTAAGTTTGCCAATATGGGGCAATACCTCAAGGAGTCATTTATAAGATAGGAACAGCTGGAGGATGTAGAAAAGCAATGGGCAAAACTGAATGGGGATATTTTAAGGGCAACAAACTTCTTGTTATAAAGATAAATGAATGTAAAAGGAAAAGGAGGCTGCTACGCTTCTCAAAATAAGTACCCGAAAAGGTGAAGAAAAAGAGGGTGACCTTCATAAGATACAACAGATCACAGAGAGAGGAAGACAAGCATTAAAATTTGGAAAAACTTAGAGAAGCTAGAAAAGTAGTCAGGAAAGCAAAGACACAAAAAGAAGAAATAGCCAATGCAATAAATGGGGAAGGGGGGAAGACATTTTTCAGATATGTTAGTGAGAAGAGGCAGTGCAAAAGTGGTATTGACAGACTCAAGGGTGAAAAAGAGGAATATGTAGAAGCTGATGAGGATAAAACAGAATTTCTTAAAAAATATTGTTGTTCTGCATTTACTGGTGAAGGGTCAAAAGCAGGACCTCATAAAACATCCAGAAAGAGGAACAGAAGTGAAGGGAATCTTGAATAATTTTCAGAAGACTGTGTTCATGAGGAACCAGCTAAACTAAAAGTAGACAAAGTGATGGGACTGGATGGGATACATCCAAGAATATTGAAGAAACTTGGGGACATTCTAGTGGCTCCAATGACTGTCCTTTTCAATGCTTTTTTAGTGCTGGGAATGGTCCCAGAGTACTGGAGAAAGGCACATGTGGTCTCTTTACACACAATTGGAATTAAGGACGGCGTTGAGAACTACAGACCAGTTATTCTGACCTCTCTGGTGAATAAATTATTAGAAACAGTTTTCTGTCCAATGGATTGCAGGGTCTGAAGTAGCATGGGTTCACCAGAGGCAGGTCTTGTCAGACAAATAGGATTGATTTTTTTCACTGGGTGACCAGGGAGTTGGACCGAGAGAGAGCCCTAGATGTGGTGCACTTAGATTTCAATAAAGCCTATAACACTGTTCCACACAGGCAACTTATAAATAAATTGAACACACTAGGGATGGACCCTAAAGTGACTGATAGGGTTAGAAATTGGTTGAGTGGGAGGTAGAGAAATGTACAGGTAAATGGAGCCCAATCTGAGGAGAAGGATGTTAGCAGTGGTGTGCTGCGGGGATGTCATTAGTCTGATTCTTTTTAATATCTTTGTCAGGTAACATTTGCTTCTTTGTGGATGATACTAAAATCTGCAACAGAGTAGACACCCAGAAAGGAGTATAAGATAACATGAGGAGGGATCTAGCTAAGCTTAAAGAATGGTCAAGAATTTGGCAGCTGAAATGTAATGCTAAAAAATACAGGTTCATGCAAAAATCCAAGGGAGTGGTACAGTGTAGGGGGTGACGTATTTCTGTTCATGAAAGAAGAATGGGACCTGGGCATGATTATTTCTGATGATCCTAAAGTGGCTAAACAGGTAGAAAAGGCAATGGTGAAAGCCAGAAGGATGCTTGGATGCATAGATAGAAGAATGGCCAGCAGAAAAGAGGAGGTGATAGTGCCTTTGTATAAATCTCTGGTGCTACCTTATTTGAAGTATTGTGTGCATTTCTGGAGACCACACCTTCAAGAGGAGTCGGTGCAGAGGGTAGCTACTGAAATGATTAGTGGTTTTCATTATAAAGCATATGGGAACAGATTTAAAGATCTTAATATGTATACATTAGAGGAAAGGTGGAATAGAGGAGATATGATATAGATATTTAAATACTTCCGTGGCATAAATGCACAAGAGCAGAGTCTCTGCAATGAGGGGACATAGGATGAGGGTGAAAGTGGATAGATTCTGAAGTAATATGCGGAAATATTTCTTTATGGAAAGAGTGGTGGATCCGTGGAATAGTCTCCCAGTGAAGGTATTAGAGATGAGGATAGTATCTGAATTCAAGAAAGAATGGGACAAACACAGATGATCTCTAAAGGAAAATAGGGAACTACACTAGTTGATATGGATGGGTGGATTAGATGGGTCATATGGTCTTTTTCTGCTGTAATTTAACATTTCTTATATACTGCTGTTCATGATATCAAGGTGGTTTAAATTGAACAAACTGAAATTACATTGAACAGGGCTTTATAACTTGGAGATAACTATTTTACAGGGAACATGGACAATGGAGGGTTAAGTGGCTTGCCTAAGACCACAAGGAGCAGCTGTGGGACTAGAAACCCCTGTCTCTCCAGCCCAAGATTGCTGTCCTCTAGTGCAATTTGAACCCTGGACCTTCTGGCCTGAGGTAACTTGCCCCAACCACTAGGCCACTCCTCCCTTGCTGGGAGCTCTATCTCTATGGGGTATGTTTACTAAACCGTCTTAACGTAGCAGCGGCGACATTATTGCGTGATAAATAACGTTATCGCATGATTACGTCACATATCGCGCGATAATGTCGGCAGCGGCATTAAGGCACACTACCGCTGTGAATTCCGGCTCTGAAGGGTGGAGTAAGGCCTCTCAAAGGGCGGAGATAGGGGTCAATGGGCGTTGAGTGGACGGGTAGAGGCTCCAGGCACGCTAACGCTGTGAAATCTGGGTCTGAACACTAACACCACTGAAACCCTCGCGTTAGAGGCACATTTGCAGGAGAGAGAAACCATTTCAGTAAGCAATGTACAGCAAAGGCAGGGAAACCCAGAAAGTGAAAGTAGTGATACATGTGCAGAAACCAAAAAGACAAATAAACATATAAAATGACCAGAACCACATCTGAAATCCCAATAACCAAGCTTGCCAATAGTGATATTAATGATAAACATAAAGCAACACTACTGATAAAGTGTAAAAAGGAAGATATCATATTTGGAAGGGTCTATGCTCTGTCCCCCTACAAAGTGAATGATCCCACATTGAAATAGTGGTGCTCATGGTTTTTGTCATTTATATTGGGCAGGTTTGTTAGGGCATGCACATGTGCAGCAACATCAGAGTGGGCACGTAGGAAAGGGCAACTGTACTGATGCTGTAAATGGGATATAGGGGGCTGAAGGCGGCACATGCTGTGGTACAGCTGGGGCACAGTGCGGACTAGGCAGATGCCTAGGTGGCACATAGGAATACCGAAACTATAAAGCAGCAAGACAGCAACTGACGAGGGACCAACATGGGCACGAGGGTGTATCCCACAGTGTCATAGGGGATATTACCCAGCAGGTACCCTCAGGGCACATAACATTGGCAGGCAATGCTGGGGGGAAGCGCGCATGTCCATGTAGGCACCCCTACCTGAGAACCCACACCATAGGCAGCTGCCTACCGGCACACTGGATGGCCTGGGACTGCATACCACCAGCATCACCGGCATAAGGGCATGTCAGCATGGTGGCGGAGGGGTGCTGGTGGCAAAGGGGGCAGTGGCATCTGCCCAACAGCAGACCACGGCCAAGCCCCATTTAGGTGGGTGCCGTGCACTGCAACAGACAAGGTCTGTCTGACGAACAGTCATGGTATTCCCAGGGAATGATCTGCTCCTGTGGCAACTGTTTGGTGAGTACACACAGCCAGTGTGTTGGGGGGGGGGGGGCAGAAGGTCACAAGTTCAAGTCACAGCTGTGGCTCCTGCCAACCCTGTCCTCATATTTTACCTGGAACTAAACTGTGGCAATAAAGACAGAACTTTTATTGCAGATAGATTAAACATGCCTGAAACACCTATATTTTACCCTACACAGCACAGACACCATAAACATGTGCAATCCCTAGAGCAGAGTTTCCCAACTGCAGTCCTGGAGGGCCAAACACCATTCAGGTTTCATGCTGTCCCTAATAAATATGCCTGTGCTGCATTTGTATGCATCACCCCCATTGTATGCAAATTTATCTCATGCATATTAATTAGGGACAGCATGGAAACCTGAGCAGTGTTTGGCCCACCAGGACCGGAGTTGGGAACCTCTGCCCTAGAGCAGCGGCCAACAGGGACAGAAACACCCACACCCACAGGCTCCACTATCCAAAGCCTCACGGGGAGTCAGGCTGTTGGACCCTGCGCGGAGCAGCATCTCCCAATACTGGCACCTGCATACCTTAGCAATGCCATCCTAAACTTGGAAACACGTTCCACATATATCAAAAGGTTGCTATGATTAATGTCATCTAACAAATCCTAAGTTAAACACGAGCTGTTGATAGAGATTCATCATAGCAACCTTTCTGATATCTGTGGAGTGTGTTTCAGTTATTGCTTCTTAAAGTGTTTACCACCCCAGGGAATGACCCCAACAGCGTTGTGCACCATAGCAAAGCCCGCACTGTGCCCAGGACTGGTGTGGCGGCCAGGGCTGCCACAAACCTCCATATTTGCACAATGCTGGCATAGATGTGGGAGTGTGTGTATGTCTATCCAGTGTGTTGTGGCTGCTTACACCTAACTGAGCCCACACTGCTTGCACTGTTTCTAGTGTTAGCCTGCCAATGTGCATAATGAGAAGCAAGGTACTGTGGGTATGGCTCAGACAGGGTGGCCTGGGCAGGATGCATCTACACAGGGTATAGGGCAATGGTTGGGACATTGTAGTGCCCGACCACAACCTGCACAGAAAGGGTGGCCACAGCATGTCATGCTGGGAGATTACTCTCACTCTGACTGAGCAGTGACCACGGCATGGCTAGGTTCCCCATAGTGCTATGCAGCATTTCTCTCAAGTGATTTTTATGGGTTCTCTTTTATGGGTTTCAATCACTGACATACCTGCTTGGTGTGTGTGATCACATCTCTTTTTTGGGTGCATGCAGTTTCTCCAGGAACATGCACAATGTACTAGCTAGGAGACTGTCTGCAGTTAGTATGTGTATGGCTGGAACACCTTGCAGGGTGCAGTGAATGGAGACTGACTGTGCTTTTTGCTGGTGAGTGTCAGATAGTAGCTGAGCTGCTCCAGTGTTCTGCCTGTCTGCCATTGCCTTATCTGATGTGTACAGATCTGCATCAACTGCCCTGTAGGGTGCCTGTTCCCCAGTAGGACTGGGGTTGATGGTCCTCTCTACTGCCACCATTGCAGAGATGTACAATGTGGATCTGTTGGTGGGAGATCCTGTCCCCCCACCCTGAGCCACAGAGGGTTTGTTGAGTGGTGCTACATAATACGCTTTTGGGTCCAAATGCCCCCTTCACCTATAACATGGGACCATGGCACCCACACAGGATATGCACTTTTCTGGGTGCATCATAGTCCACAAGGGCTAGACATGACTGGAAATACAGATGGGCACAGCTGTATCCTGGGTGTATCTGCAAGAACTACCTATCACACACATGCACTTATAGGGACCTGTAGTATAGCCTATCTCAGCCAAGCCAGGTGCTGCGGACCTGGTGCTGGGTGCCCTACCTCACCCTCAGGGTGAGCACAGGACCCGCACAATGTCATGGTCTGTAGCTTCTCTGTGCCAGTAACACACATGGTCAGTTCCCCCTACCAGGCCTAGGTGCTTTGGGGGTGCATACCCCATTATGTGATCAGCTGTAGACTGCTGATCTGCATGTGCAGCGCATCATGGGTATGGGTGGGTTTACCCTATCCTGGTAACCACAGCAGACAGTTTGTGTGGTGACCTGCAGTCTTTCTGTAGCCAGCCAGCATTGTGGTGGTAGCTATATAAATGTAGCCTACTGGTTGCTTCAATGACTGTAGAGGCAGAGGTCATGGGTTTGATCCCACAGTGGTGTTATTTAGGAATGCTGTCTGAGGCTTTTCTTTTTCATTTCAATCAATGCTGCCAGCAGAAACACCCTTACAGTGCTGTAGCCTAAGGTGCCTCATGGGCGCCCTATAAGGCGCCCTATACAGCACCCTATAGGGCACATTATAGGGTGCTTTGGCAGCCAGGGCACTTTATAATGTGACCTATGGGGCGCCTTATAGGGCGCCTTATGAGGCACCTTAGGTTACGGCACTGTGAGGGTGTTTTTGCTGGCAGTACTGATTTAAATTAAAAGAAAATGCCTCAGACAGCCTTTTTAGATTACACCACTGCAGGATTGAAACCATGACCTCTACCTCCACAGTCATTGCAGTAACCAGTGGGCTACATTGTTATAGCATCCAACACTGCACTGGCATGTACTTAGGGTTAATGCACGTTAACGTGCCACGGCGCACACTATCGTGCGTTACAGATTCTTGCTACCTTAGGACTGGAACGCTCACTCCTTATATGGCATTCTTCACATTATCGCTGCAACTAGCGCCGGTAACATTAAGACGGTTTAGTAAACATACCCCTATGTTTCTAAATGCAGTTCCACTTTTATTGGTAACAGGGAGCAGATGAGATGAAAGGATAGCTTTGGACCTGTCATTTAAGTGCTTTGACTCCATGGATCTCCGAACCATTGCCATTGGTACTGTTAATTTAATTTAACATGGGATTTTTACTCTGCCAAGCCTATGAGCTAGTACAAGGCAGAATACAATCAGCAATAACATCAGGTTATCGGTATTTTAGTGTTTCAGAAAATAAAAGCATCTTTTGAGTGCTACTATAAGAGATCGTTTTAATAGCCAGATGTGACAATTACACATATAAATTGAAGCATTTATGCATATAGATGATATATGCATACAAAGGCAATTTCACAATGCTGTTATTAACACATGTAATTGCCTCAGGAGGCTCAGATTCAAAGTGGTGAGTTCAGATCGTGGTTTGGTCAGACCAAGAAATTATATGGTCAATATTCAAAAGGGCTTATTGGTTAGAAGGACCCACTAACCAAATAAACTTTGGGAGGTCGATATTCAGTAGTACTATCTGGATAGTGCCATTGTATATTTCCTCTGACCGCCACAGCAGTATCCAGATAGTGCAGAGATTGTCTGTGGACAGAGTGGGGGAGGCACTTCTCAGTGCTGCTATCCAGAAAATTATCTACATAACTTAGGAATAGTAAAAAACGGATAGCTGGCATTGACTGCAAATACCGGATATAAAGCTGCATTCATGATTTGGATACTGTCACTTAATATTTTTCCCACGACAGTCAGTTGTTAAAGACAACGCTGACTGCTATGGGCCGAATACTAGCCTAGATGGAGGTAATTTGAAAGGCAGTGTCTAAAGTCATGCACTATCAATGACTTATGCATGTGGATGGGTCTTTATATGCAGGTGTTAGCTGGTCGTTTTATTGTAAGTACCCGTGTCAGCTGACAATGCATAATTTCCGTGTGTTTATCCTCAGAGATAGAGCTTGGGCAGAGTGCATACTCACTTTCAGTTGTTTTTAAATAAATATAACCTACTGTATATGCATTGTTTAGAAATCGAGGTACGAGTATTTACGCTAGCCCCAAGGCTGGTGTAAGTGCTTGTACCTAGATGTAATAATTTTGGACACTTTCCTCTATAAAATAGGCTTTAGATGGACATGTTCTTGGTGCCTAAAACTAGTCAGCCAGTAAAAAAATGTCCTTCTACGTCTATCTATGCATGATTTTACGAAGAAATACACATAGGACTCTATATACAAAGGGAGTAACACGGTTAGCAATGGTTAATGCTGCTCAATATCCACGGGGCCATGGCTGCACACCCTAGTGCTGACCAGTTAGCACTGGTGCATTCTGGGGGGGGGGGGGGAGACAATGAGGCAAGAGATTGGATGAACACAGGTGCCTTTATTGGTGGTCCCCTACGCGTTACGGCCGAAGCCTTCCTCAGGGGGATACACTTAAAAACAAACAATATATGAAAAAATAATAAATAAAAATAAACATAGATAAACAAATTAAAATAAATTAAAACATACCAGGCATGTAACATATATTAACATCAATATAAATACCATATTATAAACATAAAATATGGATAAAATAATTGTACTAAATATAAATATATTACCAATAAACAAGCCTAAAAAAGAAATAAAAACAAATAGATACATAATATAAAAATATAAATATAACAATATAAAAAATGATAAGAATAAAAATAATAAAACCACCATGGATCAAAAAACATAAAAAACTAAGAACACAGGGCAGATAGTGGACACTACTTGAAAACTACTAATAAAGATAGTATATGAGAAATACTCACAAGGCACTGCAGGTAAAAGGGTTCAATTTGGCCTATGAACCGGTACCTATTGTAATACTGACATTAATGAACAATGAATGAACATAAATGTAAAAATGAAGAAAAATAATATTGTACAATAGACCATATTTCTAAAACTAAAATAAACAAAAGAACATTTAAGGATGGGATAAAGGAAATCTGAAAAAAGTACTGAAGACCAAATTGTGTTGAAATAATAAAGTGATGTTTAAGACACCAGAAATATAAACCATATATTATTTGAAAATGATACCTGCACTTGACCAATTGTGATGAACAACGCTGTATATTAAAGACAAAACACTGTTAATTATGTTATATCAGGACAGGCTATAAAATGAATAATATTAAAAATAGCACACTTGTCTTATTGTGGATAATTTTAATAGTGAAAATTGCACATACTTTTGTGAAATATTTCCTAAATCTAGTAGCGTACTAGAGAACCTCCTGAAAAAATTTTGTTCACCAAGAGCTTACTTGTATTAAAAAATGCGTTTAAAAAAATTGTGTGAACAAATTGTTCTGAAAACATTTATACCCTTACATGGGATAAGACAAAAAGGAGTGTACATAGGATCGGGACAAGATGCTTGTTTGACTGTGAGTGCATAGAAATGAGACATATAAAGAAAAAACGCTAAGGATGCGCGCCAAAATATTTGCATATTATTTTGAATAATTGTTAAAAACAATCCAAGAAGGCTATTAAAGTTACAATAAAGAAGTAAACCTCACTGCGATATGTGTATAATAACTTAACACTACAATAGTAAAGTATTAACCAGCGTACACTTACTGAAAATACAAGTTAAAAACGGCTATTGAGAAGCTCGCGTCAAACCTTCACACCAAAACATTTGCATGAGTGAAAAACTTTGTCTAGCAAACACGGTGTAAACCTAGTAGTAGAGGTAAAACGAGGAGTATGTGACTAATCCAGTAAATGAACTGATACATTGCTGCAAAAACTTACCTAAACGTAGAAAAACCGCAATTTCAGGACAAAAGTGTAGTCAAAGCTTTTAGGGAAATGACGAGCTGGCCTGGGGCTTTAAATACTGACCATAAGAGGGCGTGGTTACTCTTATGACGTGTTTCTATGAGGTTAGGGTGTCAAGCAAACACTTGTACCACAAGAACCTTGAAGTGCAACCAAAATGTTTTACTTCGAACAAACATACAATCGTCAAGAAATAGCTACTGCATAGTGCTATTGAACTGAAAAAATGTAGTGTGGTGTTATATAAAACATAAAAGGCGGAGTATATCGAGCCATAGTAAGAGAACTAAAAAAGTCATCACCAGGCAGCAACGATATTGTGCCATTGCCCGGTTATGGATAAGTGGTGAAAGTAAGGCACAGAAAATGCTGTCCTTGCTTACATAGAAGCTACCCGTGCAGTGGCTGAATATCACTGCTTCTTGATAGTCCGGACAACCTGGATATTCAATGCCAGGGCTGGATATGACTCCGGCGTTGAATATCTGGATTTATAGTTCGATGGTGGCAGCTAGCTACATTATATTGGCTAGCCAGCACCACTGAAAATCAGATCCGTATATTTTAGAAAATTCTCTGATAGACTTTTGTACTTTCTCTGAAGCACACATAGGTGAAAGGAAAATGCCTTTTTTTTTAAATCAAGATTATAGAAGAGTGATTAAGGGAACAATTGCACTTTGCCTTCCAGAATTTTAAATGGCCTTTACAATGTAAAAAAAAATGTCTTTAGGAACTCGGCTTCTTTATTAGCTGCACTTATACATATGGAGCCCGATATTCAGTGCCGCCGGTGCTGAACATTAAATATCGACATTGAATTCCTGGGTCATATACAGCCCCGGCATTGAACATCCGGGGTCACCACACACCACAGAAGCTAACCGGACAGTGGCAATATTGAGTCACTGCCTGGTTAGCTCCCATAGCTGCACCTATATTTACCCATTGGTCGCTAACCGGGCAGTAGAGCGATATTGCTGATGCCCACTTAGTGATGGGTGCCACCTCCGCTCCACCCCAGAGCACCTATGACACGCCATGATGCTACATGGTCAGCATCGGGGCATGTAGCGGCATTACTCAAGGATGTTCAGCGGCACTAACCATGCTAGTGTTGCTGAATATCTCGCTTAGGAGCATTTACACGGTTTGCAACTCTGGTCCCATAGGACTCAGTATCCAAAAGGAATTATTTGTTTAGAAGGACCAATGAACCAGATAAACCCCACTAAGCCCAATATTCATTTATTATTATTATTTATTTATAATTATATTCCTTGCAATCCTACAATCTTCTTGGATTGTAAAAATATGCAATAATAATAAAAGGCAAAGTGCATTAAACATTAAGTTAAACCTTAAAATAATAATACACAAATAAAATACAATTTTATAAACTGTCTGCTGTCTTACTTCACACCTATGTATATAGTTGTATAATGTTGACTGAGTGGATTAATAATCTCATGATTACTAAGACATGCCAGTTGAGATACAGTATATGGGCTGGGCTTTCAACTATTTCTGAAAAATTAGATAACGAGAGGTCTTATGCAGCTCCAAAGGTAGAGCTTTCCATAACACACATCCAGCAATAAAAGCACCAGCCTTTGTATACTTACAGTACAAGTTGAAAATGGTTAACTGATGGTAGAAACATAGAAACATGACAACAGAAAAAGACCACATGGCCTTTCTAGTCTGTCCTTCCATATCAACAACTACAACAGTCCCCTTTTTACCTTTAGAGATCCTCTGTGTTTGTCCCATGCTTTTTTGAATTCAGTTACTATCCTCATCTCTACCACCGCCACTGGGAGACTATTCCACGGATCCACCACTCTTTCCGTAAAGAAATATTTCCTCATATCACTCTTGAATCTATCCCCCTTCACCCTCATCCCATGTCCCCTCGTAGCAGAACTTGCTTTCAATTGAAAGAGGCTCTCTCCCTGAACATTTATGCCACGGAGGTATTTAAACATCTCAATCATATCACCTCTATCCCGCCTTTCCTCTAAGGTGTGCATATTAAGATCCCTAAGTCTGTCCTCATATGCTTTATAATGAAGACCACTAATCATTTTAGTAGCCACCCTCTGCACCGACTCCATCCTATTCACATCCTTTTGAAGGTGCGGTCTCCAGAATTGCACACTATACTCCAAATGAGGTCGCACCAAAAACTTACACAGAGGCATTATCACCTCCTTTGTTCTGCTAGCCATTCCTCTCCGTATGCACCCAAGCATCCTTCCAGCCTTTGCCGTTGCCTTTTCTACTTGTTTAGCTACTTTAAGATCATCAGACACAACCACGCCTAGGTCCCGCTCTTCTTTAGTGGACAAAAGTACTTCACCCCCTATACTATATTGCTCCCTTGGATTGCTGCAGCCCAAATGCATTACCTTACATTTTTTAACATTAAATCCCAGCTGCAAAATTCTAGACCATTCTTCAAGCTCAGCTAGATCCCTCCTCATGCTATCTACACCTTCCTGGGTGTCAGTCAGTAGCGATATTCAGACCACTAACTGGATAAGAAGCTGCATAAAGTTAGGCCGTGAGAAAAGGAGTACTAATTTCATAAAGTGTTGCTATCCAGACAGCAGCTGAATTTCACTGATGTCCGGATAATGCTTGCGGCTAAAACCGGATGTTCAGCACCGGCTGCTAGCCAGATTCCGGTGCTGAATATCTGGTTTCATTTTTAAATTCCATGACTAGTACTTGAAAAAACCATCTACTGCTGAATTTAAATATCAGCCTGGTAATTTTCTGGATTACAGCTCTTATATGTATAAGTCCTAGCACTTCCATGTGTAAGTAGCAAAAATTGGCTCTTTCACATGCAAATACTGGCACTTACCTGTAAATGTACAAGACACTGAGTAATGTATCTCTTTTTGTAAACATTCGTTTTTAGAAAATGCTTGCTCCTTCTTCATGTTTAGGGAAATACATGTATATTCCCTAAATATATTTTCCAAAATATATTTTCAGCAGTATTTTGGAAAATAGGCTGGAAATTGTATTTATCCCAACATTCAATTTCCTACCAAGACATTGTATATAAAATGGGGATTATCAGCTGACAATAAGAACTCAATTCCAGTAGGTGCACATCTGAGCCGTCTGGATGGCCCCGAACAGGATGGGCCTATTAGGACCCGATTCTTCACCACGGGAGCCAGATGTTCCCGTGGGTGCAGGATCGGGACCTGGGAAACGGTCCGGCATGCCCCTGCTTCGCTGTGGGGACATCCTCCCCACGGCACAATCTGCCCATTGCCTTGGAGCCCCTGTTTCCCCGCTACCTGACCCCAATGAGGGCAGCCAGGACCCAAATCAGGTGGCATGGACTCACCCTGCTCACCACCTTTGCTGCTGGGGGCCTGGCCAGCCTATTTGCAGGGGCGGCCAGAACTTATTCCACCTCTGAGGGGAAATAAGCTGGCTGTCCCCACAGTGATCCCTGGATGTACAGGGCCATGACCGTTATCATCCCTGTACATCCAGGGGTTGGTCCCGCCCATGCTCCGCCCACTCTCCACCATCTTGCTGCCCCATCACCCGTAGTGGCTCAATGCATGCAGGGGGCCTGGAGGCAGCATATGGTTCAGGTGGCTAGTGTCGCCTTGCAGAATCAGGCCCTAAGCAATCTATCTACTAAAGAGCGATAACTTCAAAAGCACCAAGTTAGGTGCAAAAGCTGCTCCCAGCATTTCCCCTGTAGATTCTGCAGAGGAGGAGCTGGCTTTGCAGGGGGCCTCTTCTCCAATGCAGTTATTGCCACCCGCTCCATGTGCTGCTATCTGCATTCGCAAGTCTGGAGATTGGAGCAGCTACCACCAGGGGCGGCCGAAGGGGGGTGCGGGGCCATGTGCGGAGACTTGGTGCGGGGCCTCATTTGCATAAGGGGCCTCATTTGCATAAATATTTGCATAATACTACCATACACTAACTTTTAGTAAACATGCCTCTTAATGCGTGTGTGGATAAAGAAAGACTAAAAGATTTTTCTACATTACTATAATCCAGTGCCAACCGTCAGGCACATTAGGAACTACTACAAACACTGCCCATTTAGAACCCATAGCAAACCCGCCGTATCATAACAGCACTACCAGGACTCATAAAGCACCAGACCCTAACCATCAAAAGGCAACATTGCAAATATTAAATCAATACATTTCAGAGAATAACAATACATGATCTACTGGGGAAAGAGAACAAGTGGCAATGTCAAATAGGAATTACATAAACAGAATACTTCAGCTCATTTACTAATGCAGAACATAGACCATCACCAAACAAGGAATCACAATTTAGAAACAGGAAGACAATTAAACTGGGAACCCCAAAAGCCAAACTTGGAATGTACCACAACACTGTAGAAATAAAACTATAAATGAATTTCCTCTTGTATTAAAGAAAGCACAGACGTTAATGATGCACATTTCCCAGAGCTGACATAATCCAGTTAATAAATTCAAAATAAAGAAATATTTTTCTAACTTTTGTGCATTTTTTTTCAGTTGCAATTGCTACAGCCACTTTCTTCTGCTTTCTTCGTGTCTTCTCCATCATCTGCTGTCCATTTGTCCTTTCTTCTCTCTTCTAGGTTTTTTTCCATTCTCTCTCTAAATCTGCTTTAACATACTAATCTTTCTCCTTTTGCTCTTTCCTCATTCCTATTTCATCCACTCAAATTTTACCCCTCCATCCTCAATCCCCATTTGCTCTCCCAATACCCGGCCAATTGTAGATTTGTCCTCCCTCCCACACAAAATATTTTTCCCCTCTCCATTTCACTCTCCCAGTTCCATCCCATTCTAATCCTCCCCCAACAACAGCTCCCTTCTAGTTCCAGCCCCACCTAGCATCCGCTCCCTTCTAGTCCCAGCATCAGCCCATTTCCAGTCCTAGCGCCCCCCCCCCCCATAGCCCATTACCAGTCCTAACCCCCTTCCTCCCTATCAGCCCAGGTACATTAAAAAAACAGCTGCTGCTGCTGCTGCCGCCATGGTAGCGGCAGAATCAAGCGTCCCGCGGGGCCCCCCTGCTCAGCAGAGCCCTCCCTGCAACATCAGCTCCCTCAGCGTGGGCTTTTCAGAGCAGAAAAGGGAGAGTTTCCCTTTCTCGCGGCTCTGTTAAGCCCATTGGGGCTGATGGGATTTCCCATCAGCCCCGGCGGGCTTAACAGAGCCGCGAGAGAGAAACTCTCCCTTCGCGGCTCTGAAAGCCGACACTGAGGGAGCTGATGCTGCAGGGAGGACTCTGCCAGGCAGGGGGGGGGGGGGCCCGCGGGATGCTTGATTCTGACGCAGCAGCAGCAGCAGCAGCCGGTTTGTTTGTTTTTTTAATCTACCTGGGCTGATGCAGAATGCTGTTTCCGCAGGGCCCCCTGAAACTCGGGGCCCTGTGCAAACAACATTCTTGCTCAATGGACAGGCCGGCCCTGGCTACCACATGAGGCAATCACCCATGGTAGCTGTGCCCAGCAGGCCCATCCACACCCTGCCCACTCTCCACTCTTATTCCAGCAGATACCATGGAATGTGCAGACAACATGGAAATGCTCCATAATGTCTGCACTTTCCCCACGATAGCTGCTACCCCCAGGAGGTATTTCTGCTTTCGCCCCATGGTAGCAGAAATGTGGTTTAGCAAACAGATCCCTAAATATCAATGCCATTTTCTGAAATACTTTTTATGATTTCTTTATACTTTTTTGTAATGCCATATTTTGCTCATTCTTTTCTGACCTGCAGAAGCCAGTAGTTGATCCTAAAAGCTAGTCAAGAGATGTATTAAATTATCCAATAAAAAACTATGACCTTTTGGTGTTTGCTTTTATTTATCAACCTTCAAATGCACTAATATGGAAGTAGGTTTTATGAATAAGCCATGGAGGATTCAATAAGTTATTCCATATGCTTCATTATATTTGCATGTTACTAGCTGCTAGTATAATGAGAAAGAGATACTTAAATGAAACGTCATTATGTTAAATACTTGTCAGATTCCTTCATGCCAGTGTTTGGTATTTCCGTTTGGTTTCCTACTGTTCAATGTTTTGAACTGTATGACCACAATTAATAATCACTGTCTCAAGTTCCATATCATGCTAAGCTTCATCCTGGAAGACTGCCTCACCATTTATCTTCAAATGCTTTGTACAGATGACTAAGTTAATAAATGGAGCAACAATTTCTCATTCAATTTTATCATTGAATCTTGTGCTTCTTTACTACTGCTATTGTCTCCCTTTTTATTACTAATGACCTTTATCAAACTATAAATACAAATCCTTCATGATTTTTCAATCATGTTTCCTGGTTGTTTGCTTATTTGCATTTCAACATATTGTTCAGTGCATTCCAACACACCAGAAGGTACAATGGATCTTGGAAATTTTCATTGTTTGATGCATGACTTGATTTATCCAAATTTGGGACAAAAAATATACAGGTTAAGGTTATTTGTTGCCTTTTAATGAACACAAATATTAAAATTCTACTTTTAAAACCACAATTTGAAAGCCTTGGGGAGGGGAATATTCAAAGGGCTTAACACAGTTAGCAGACTTGCTTACTGTGTTAAAGCTCTTGTCTAGGATGTTCAGCTGGACTATCCACAGGAGCTGCCTTCGGTCTTGAAGGAGTACCAAAAGGGACTGCTACAGCTGGAAAAAGATCTGCACTTGTATTTAACTTCAGGAATATACTCTAAATCTTGGCGGAAAAGGGAATTCTTTGGGTTAAAGCTGATAAATCTGTGTATTTTAGAATTCAGTGTTTTTGCTGAGTCAGTCAGGACTTAGTACCACCAGAGAGCTTTTATTTAAATCAAATCAGAGTATAGCTTAGCATACAAGTAGAAAAGATAGTCTATGAGTAGAAAGAAATACATTTGTTTCTAATGACCATTACAAAGAGGCCTTCTAGTTAGGTGGCAAAAGATCTGTGAAGTTATCTTAAAAAGGTGACAGATCAAGTGACAGATCAAAGGGGCAATTTGAAAGGCCCCCCTCTATCAAACCAAGGGCTGTGTGAATCACCCAGGAAATTGGTAAAACATCATCTTAGAAGCACAGGTCAGTATGTAGCAAGCTAACTTTTATTAAGTCTTCTTTCCCTCACACCTTCCTCAGAAATAATCTTAGCTTAATAGGCTCGTAAACCTATTAAAGGGAAGGAGGTGCCCACATTCACTTTCAGGTGTGGCTGGTTATCCTCATCAGGAATAGATTAATGAAGGACCTGAAATTAATTAATCTTGAGATGAACAAAGTCCATTAAATGTATTAGATATAGTTACATAGAGTATCCCCAGCAAACCTAAGCAAGTAGACAACTTAAATACCCAAACAAAACCTTAAAACTAAGATGCAGACAGCAATCCAGCAGTGAAATGGGGGCTTTCCAGACTTTTGCATGAGTATCACATGTATTATTTTCTACTAGATGGTGAGGGGTCTTACCTGTGCACTAGGTGCAAGGGGCTCTTTGCTCTCAGGGAACGAGTCCGATCTCTGGAGTCTAGAGTAGCAGACTTGGAGGACATAAGTAAGACAGAGAGGTATATAGATGAGAACTACAGGAACTTAGTACTGAAGTCCTATCTCTAGTCTGGCAGCCTCCCTGTTGCCATGGAGGAGAGAGGCATGAAAAAATCCTCATAACAGATAGGGCCCGATTCTGTCCTGGACATAGATCGCCTCTGTACATCCAGTCTGAACTGGACGTACAGAGGGAATCACGATTCTGATCCCGTGGGGCATATCTAGCTCCATGGGATCAGAATCGTGAACAGTCCGGCACATGCAGGACAGGATTGTGATTCAGTCCGGCCTACACAAACAGGACTGTTCCCGGCTAACTCAGTCAAGATTCTTCAATGGAGCCGCGGTGCCATGGCGTCATGTTGCCATGGCACCGCAGCTCCATTGAAGAGCCATGACACCGACCGCTGGAGAAAAAATGCTTATTCCCCGCAGCCTGACCCCCAATCTTGCCTCCTAAGACCAGGGTCAGGCTGCGGGGAATGTCATTCAGCCCTCCCTGCCCCATCCGCACCCTGGCTGTGCGATAAAAATACATCCAGGGAAGTTATTCCACCTCGCAGATGGAATATCTTCCCCGCACATGTCGCTGGCCCTGGACGTACAGGGCCGACATTAGAATTGGACCTGTATATCCAGGGCAAGCAACTGCCCAGACTTTACCCAGACTCCTTCCCCGAGCCGACCCTTCCCCGCCCCGACTAACTTCCATGCACAATCTGCGGGGAAGTTAGTTGTAGCCGGGAGAAGGCAGGAATAGTGGGGATGGACGTCCATAGCACCGAATAACCCTCATAGGAAACAATCCAAAAAAAATCTAAAAATGCTATCAGAAAATCACTACTAATCCAATTATTAAAAAGAAGGTGGTGGGCATCAGTAGGAAATAGTATACACAATTTTATGTGGATCTACTAAAAGCCCCATATTCTGAACCATTTATAAAACATCAAGTGCCCCCACACCTTCGTTTTCATAAAATGCAAAACACATTTATCTTCAAAGACATTTCAGGTTCTCAAACAATTGCCTCGTTTCAGCTACTCAAACAACTGCCCCAACACAGGCAGCATTTCGCACTTTAAGCTGCATCAGGAGGCTATCTAAAAAACAAAACACTGATACAACAACCAGATTATTTAGCTCACAAACAAAAACGACAGTGACAAACAAGCTAAACAAAACTAAATCAAACAGTTGAGATTCACTCACAACTAGAGATCACAGAAGTTACAAAAACTTACTTCACAACATTGATATTTCGCTAAGATCCAAAAGATCAAAATCTCTGTGTAACCATCTTTTCCCAGTGGAATGCTACTTCTGCGTATCACCAAATGGATCGCAAAATGGCACCAACTCAACACAAAAATTTAAAACAAATATCAGCCAAACAAGAATGAGCCAATCAAAATGACCAAACCAGCAAAGAACCACCCACAACAACTCCCCCCCCTCCCCCACGTATTCCTTTGTGCTGTGAGAACTCCTGGCTTTCTTTGTTGTACACTTGGGAGGCCATTCTGAAATGTGATTGCAAGCTGCCTGGACTCTATTCCCCCTCTTGCCCTTCCTGCACGTCCCATGCTCTAAGATGGGACGAGCCGGTGGGGGGCGGGAGGGGGCGTGGTTTGGGCCCTGTACGTCCTGCCTGGTCCGTGGAGACGTGATGCTTATATCACTGCAGAAGTGGTATAAGCAGCACTTTTGGAGCGATTGGGGCTGGGGCTGGTTTAAGGGGGGTCCCTGCCACCTGATCCAGGCCACAGCAGGCAAGCCGTGGGTCAGGCAGTGGTGAAAAGGGGAGCCAGATCCTCGGATGTCTTTCTTTTTTTTTCTGCCCCCCCCCCCCCACATGATAAAACACCCTTTTAGGTACACTTTAAAGTCATCCCACACCATTTCCATCTGTACCTCCCCGCCTGAGTTAAGTTCAAAATAGTCCGTGAGGTCTTTCGCTATTGCGTCCACTACCACTTATCCCACAGCAAACTATCATTGATGCGCCAGAACCTTGCCCCTGGCTGCTGCCCCAGCTCATCAGGTCATCACTCTGCGCCATGGTAGGATCATGTAATAGACTCATATTCCACTTTCGCTACTGCTGGCATAAGATTGGAGCTCAGCAAGATAATGTCTATGTGGGAGATTTGGTGTGGTCAAGAGTAGCAAGAATACACCCTGCTCATAGGAAACTTTTCCCACCATACATACATCAATTGCCACGTGTGCATAAAGTCTCTCAGGTGCTGCCGGTAAGCACCCTCTTCCACCCCCCCCCCCTTCATTGGGATCTATCCGGTCCTGGGTTCAGTGCTACATTAAAATCCCCAGCTGCCACCAAGAAGACCCCTAAAAAAACTAACAGCTCTGTGTTGAGCCACTCAAAGAACATGCTCTGCCCCTAGTTTGAGGTGTACACACTCACTATTGTCAAAAGTTGCCCCTGCACTCTCCCCTTAACCACCAAATAGCACCCTTCTCCATCCTTAAGCACCCCCTCCTCTTCCTCCTTCCAGGAGACAGTGTTATGGAGCAGGAGGGCTGTTTCCATTGCTTTCCCCCCTCTCCTCGAGGTGGCATAAAAACCTTGTCAATAGTTCCTGTCTTTCAGGACCCCATGATCCCTCAGCCTCAAGTGCATCTCTTGGACACATACCACATCCAGCTGCAACTGATTCAGCTCTTTGAAGAGGAAATGGCCCTTGCAAGGCACATTAAGCCCCTTGGCATTAATAGTTCCTATCCGTAGCCTCCCCATCCCAGACATTTCTCTCTCCTCACCCACCCCCCTTCCATGCCTCTATCTACCTTCCTCCTCTCCCCTACCCCCAAATGGTTCAAGCTACCCCCTCCTCCTCTTTGGCAGCACCACCTGTGGAGGCAAGTGACAATCATCGGGCCCACGTCCCCCCCCCCCCAACCAGATGCTTTCTCTCTTCCCCTTCTCCCGGTTTTCTCTACCCTACCACCCATCATCAATAGTCCCAGTTCTCAGTCATGCCCAACACCAAACTGCAGTCCCCTCTCCTGCACCCTCTTCGCTCCCCCCAGCCCCTTATATACCTCTCACCCTTGAATCCTCTTATGACATCCACATATGCACTATTCCTTTCACCCACACTCCATAAGTGGATCCATCCACCATATTATCCGCTCATTTATCCATCCCTCCTCTTGCTGTACCCACACTCATGTCATCCTCAGCACTCCCCCAAAGTTCATCAGTAAGTTGTTAACCAATATATACACAGGGTCTTCAGTCATTCAAGTCCAAGCTTTTGGCAGCTTTGCAATGCTTGGGGTTGTCTACAGAGCCTCTTGCCCCATTCCACTAACTGTCATGCTGCCTCTTTGCATCTCTGCACTGGTTGCTCCATTGAGAGGTCTTTAGTATCCTTGATGCCTAAATCCACCATGGCCACCAAGGCCTCCACTTGAATCTGGACTCTAATCGTGCATCCCTCCTTGGATATAATGAGTGCAAAGTGAAACTGCCAGTGATACCAAGTCCCCGAACTGTCAGGTTCTGAGTCACATCATGCAGTTCCCTTCTGCACCACAGGGTGGTCAGGGACAAGTCCTCAAAGCTCTCGACAGCGTGCATCTCCAAGTGATAGTTCCTTGCTTGTGAGCATGTACCGCCACCTGCTCATTGATGGAGAAGTTAAGAAAACAAACCACCACATCTCTTGGCAAGTTCGCCTAGGCTGCCCCAAGGCTTGGTGTGCCCTATCCAGTGCTATCTCTGGGCATTCAGTTCCTTCCCATAGGATTGCCACAATCCGAGTCACAACTGCCTCACAGTCCACATATGCTGGGTCCTCCAGGATACCCGAGAAGAGTAGATTACTACACCTGTTCCTATTTTCTAAGGGGTCTATTCTTACATGCATTGGGACGTCCATCACCGCTATTCGGTCTCCTTACAGTCCTCGATGAAAGCCTCCTCATACGAACAAGGAGTTTGTATGGGGAGGCTTAGATGAGGGCAGAGGGCATCACAGAGGCAGGGTGAGGGTGGGCAGTGGGCGGTCCATGGTCCGGGATATACAGGGCCGATTCTGAAGTTGGTCCTGTATGTCCGGAGCCAGCAGACTGGACAGGGGACTTATTCCACCTCGGAGATGGAATAGGTCTCCCTGGACATCGGGGGATAGCAGGCCCAGGCAGCAGAAGTCGGGTGAGGGGGTTTCCCGCAGCGCGACCCTGACCATGGGAGGCCAGATTGGGGGTTGGGCTGCAGGGAAAGGAACAAGTGGCTGGCGACTGGGGATTGCGGCTTCTGAATGGAGCAGCGGTTCCATGGCAACAGAATTCCATTGCACTGTGGCTCCATTCAGGAGCATGACTTTAAGCTTAGCTAGATCCCTCCTCGCGTTATCTACTCCTTCCAAGCGGTCTGCTCTATTGCAGATTTTGGTATCATCTGCAAACAAGCAAGCCTTACCCAACAGTCCTTCCACAATATCACTAACAAATATGTCAAAAAATAATCTGACCAAGGACAAAAGTGGGAAAACTCACTTCACAAATGAGATATCACCTGCCAACATTGCAGTGACCAATCTGAAAAGTAGATTAGCAGATGCAGAAAAGATGTTTCATCCCATTTACCACATTCAAGATGGTGTAACAAAAGAAAGATGTGGACAGACCTTGATAAAAACCAGAAATAAAGAGAAGCAAATAAAAAACAATAACAAATCCTACAGATCTACAACAGTAGTTAACCAAGATACATGACAGAAAGATTACTTATTCACAAAAAACAAAAAAACAAAAGAAAAAAGTCACACAGTACTCAAAAAATATCTTGTGGCACTACTTCTAGGGATCAAGCTGCCAAATAAAGGCATTTTGCTTCCACCAAACCACCAGGGACCCCCATTAAGCACCGGTGTGGTGAAATTGGGGGTGTTGGGAGGATCTTGTTTTCAGGGGGTTATGCAATGGGTTGTCTTGATGTCATGGGGGTGGGGTAATGGGAGGAGGTGAGGAAGCATGTCGAGAGCAGCAATTTCAAAATGCTGCTCCCATGGTCGATTGGAAAAGAGCAGGGCATGCTTTTTCTTCATGTGCAGCTTTTTAAAAATGCTGCTCCTGTTGGACATGGTGGCAAATACACATAAGGTGGTGTAAGTCCTTAAACATATGCAGGGTCATCCAGACCCCGACCGGGGACAGAGCTTCCTTTACAAACAGGCAATTTGTATGGGGAGCTCTGTTCATGGGAGAGAGGGGGTGGGACAGAGGCAGAGTACAGAGTGAGGGCAGTCGGTGGGCAGAGAGTGAACCCGGATGTACAGGGTCGATTCTCAGGTCGGTCCTGAATGACAGGGGTCGGCCACGGAGACAGGGGAGGGGGTGCAGGGGATACCCCGCAGCCCGACCCTGGCCAAGGGAGGCCAGATCAGGGGTCAGATATGTCATTAACAACTTTTATCAGAAACTTGCAAACATACTATTATAACAATCAACCCTCAATCAGCTTGAAACATTTATATTTAATAGGTGTGATCTTCCATTGCTAACAAGAATACTTCCCATGAAAACATGGTGGAATTATTGCCAAAGGGAATTCACTATACAGGGAGGAAGAAGACGCTTCAGAGAAAATTTGATGTAAATCTCCAAGTTCAAGGTGCCCGGTAATCACGTATCTCTGACTAGGGCTGGCTGTTAATCAGCAAAGAAAGAAAACACTTGCTTTTGATCAAAAGTACCACTAATGTTCTGCCATGTGCAGAAGGATAAAGACTGAAACACAAGCATCTCATATTATTTGTTGTGAACATAAGAACATAAGATATGCCATACTGGGTCAGACCAAGGTCCATCAAGCCCAGTATCCTGTTTCCAACAGTGGCCAATCTAGGTCATACATACTGTCACCCACCAACGTCCCCAGAGGCCAGCGGCGTAGGTAATTCAGTGGGGTAGTACTCTAGTAGCTATAGAGTATTATGGGAAGGCTTTGAAATGCCTTCTGGAACCTGTGGTTCTAAACACCAGTCAAAGAATTGTAGTTGCAGACCAAGTGTAAGGTTGTAGTACAGGATTTTATTCCCCGTCCGGGATTGGATCTTTAGCATTTGAAACAAAGGAAAAACAGACCATTCATCTGGCATCAAAATTAAAGAAATGCTGGAACAAAACTTGGCTTAACTTCAGCTTTTGTAACAAACAGAAGGAAAAAGAAAACAGACCTTTTCACATGAAAACACCTTCTTCCTGTTTTCTTTTATAAACAGTTTTCACAGCACTCTAGCATAGGGAGGATATAGCATCAGCCATGGTATACGTACAATCCATATCACTGCCATTCAAGGATTCCTCATAAGGCTCATATGGCATCTCTTCACTATCGGAATAAGTTTCCCCTGAAGTAAAGCTTCTGTTGTGATTGCAAAGTTCCTCCCTGTAACTCAAAGCGTTCCCCTCCTCCACCGAACTAGAGGGGAATGGGTAATTACCACATTCACTATAATCACCGTCAGGAGAGCTACACAGTTCCTGGTAAGTGCAAGGAAGTTCTTTGTATTCTGGACCTCTTCTATTAGGGTCAATACGCCTACCCTCTGGCACTCTCTCTTCCTGGTTTCTCAGCCGAGCCGAGCTCCGTCTGTATGAAAGCTTTTCATTGTGTTTCTCTACTAGCTGCTTTCCTGGTATAAAAGTTTCCTCAGGGTAAAAACTATCCCCTGCTTGGTATCTTGTGCTGGGTAACTTGGCTCTCCTCAGCCTGGCCATCGGACTACCACCTCTGCTCCCTCCATAGCAAGGTTCCCGGGGATACTGGACAGCTGTTCCCTGCTCCTCAAAGCAGTCCCTCCTGGATTCCACAGCTCTGTGTTTCCCTCATGAGGCTTCTCTCCAAATGTTCCTTTGGCTTCTCTCCCCAGCAGCTCTCTCACTCAATGTGTCTTTCCCAGCAGCTCTCTCACTCAATATGTCTCTTCCAGCAGCTCTCTCACTACTCTCAGGTGAGTGATTTTTAACTGCCTTTCTCGTGGTGTTTGTTTGGGCTCCGCCTCTACCCAGCTGCCCCTCATTCCCTAATGAGTTCCGAGCTAGCCTTGTGTTTGGGCGTTCCCTTACACCTCGTGATACAGCTTGTATCTGTTGCCTATGGTAACCTTTTTCCACGTGTATATCTGAGCTGTCACTATGTTTTTCTCAGAGTTCCTTATTTCCATGGGCTCTGACAGCACTACCTCATGACAGACCCCCCCCCCCTTAAAATATTACAGGCTGCTGACCCTTTCAGACAGCACGTAATCTTATCCTGGGTTCTGTCATACTGCTCTACATACGCCATGCTGGCAGTGGCCGACCTATCTTTCCAGGGCTTCAGGACGTTTAGGTGATACACCTGTTGACGCCCCTTTTCATTCTCTACTTTATATGAGACCGGGCCCATTTTCTTTATTACAGTGCAAGGCCCCTTCCAATGGGCCTCAAACTTGGGTCCCTGGTCTGCTACCTGGACAAGCAGTTTATCTCCTATATTCAAGTGCCTGGGTCTCGTGCCCCTGTCATAATAATACTTTTGCTTGCGCTTGCTGGCCTGCAAATTCTCCACTGAGGACTTTGCTGTCCTATCCAAGCGTTCCCTCAAATTATTCAAGAACTGAGGTACCCCAACCTCTTGCGTATCTGGCTCCACCCATTGTTCGTTTAGAATATCCAAGATTCCCCTAGGGGGTCTGCCAAACATGAGTTCATATGGGGATACTTTCAAGGATGTTTGTATGCGTTCTCTACACGCGTACAACACGAATGGGAGTAGGGTGTCCCAGTCGCCCATCTCTCCCTTTTTCAAACCTTGTCTAAGCATCTGTTTTAAGGACTGGTTCATCCGCTCTACAAGCCCATTTGTTTGGGGATGATATGCCGCAGTCTGTATATGCTTTATGCCAAATGCCTCCCAGACCATAGCCAAATGCTTGGATAAAAAGTTACTACCTTGATCGGTAAGTACCTCCCTAGGAAACCCTACCTCACAAAATAGCTTCCCAAGCTCTTGGGAGATTATCCTCGCGGAGGTGTTTCTTAATGGAATAGCCCATGGGAATCTGGTAGCGTGGTCTACTATTACCAGCAATTATTGGAACCCTCTCGGTGTTCGAATCAGAGGCCCTACAATGTCCATTCCTATGCGATTCATAGGTACTGCTATGGTGGGTGTGGACACCATCGGTACAGCTTTGGGTTTTAGAGCTGTAACCCTCTGACAGGTTGGGCAAGATTCACAGTATTGCCTAGTTTCTTTGAAGACCCCTGGCCAATAAAAGCGAACCAATATGGAGGCGGAGCCAGCGGAGAACAAGATGGACGCATAGAGCGGTGTCTCCTGCAAGCCCTGAGCAGATTCCTGAAAATTTGCCTTAATCCTGAAGTGGTGATAGCGCCGTTTGGCAGGGAAAATTTATATTAAGGGGAAAGGATGGCTTCGGTGAAGCAAACTAAGCTGGAGTTCCCCTCCGGGGGTACTGCAGGGTCTAAACGTGCGAAACAAGACCCCCCTTCTCCTCTTAAGATGGCGCCCGATCGTGGCCCCGCTGAGGGAACGAAGGAAATACTGGGTGAAATAAGATCTCTGCGTGCCTTAATTTCGGCGAACGGAGAGACCCTGGCCCAGATGCAAGGTGATATGAAGGAGCTCAAGGAGCAAATGCGGGGCGTTACAGCTCGACTGGAGAGGTTAGACACCACTGTTGCTGCGCACGAGGATTGCCTACAGAACCATTCTAGGGCTCTCAAAAAGGTCGACACTTTAGAAGCGCATCTGGAGGATCTCAGCAACAGGTCGCGCAGAAATAATATACGTATTATTGGTATTCCGGAAGGAGCGGAGGGTACTAACTCGATCGGTTTCATTGAAGCACTTTTGCCCCAGTTGCTTAAAATCAGCTTTTCCAAGCCCTTCGAGGTGGAACGGGCCCACAGAATACCGGCATATACGGGTGGGCATAGCCCGAGGCCAAGACCCTTTATTCTCTGCGCATTTCGGCACCAACAGGCCATGCAAATTATGGCAGCGGCAAGAGCGGCTACCTCCGTCACTTATGAAGGGCACAGGCTTTCATTTTTTCCGGACCTCAGCAAGGCCACCATGGATGAGAGAAAGAAGTTCCTGGAGATGCGGCCCCGCCTTCAACACCTACAGGCAAAGTATGGTTTATTTTACCCTGCACGATTTAAAGTGACTTTGGACAATCGCACTAAAACATTCGATGATCCCAGCGGCCTGATGCGCTTCCTAGAGGACCAGGAAGCCTTAAGAATGCAGGTGGAGAGGGAGCCCTAATGCTTGGTTTATGTGGACTCTATGTTCCCCTTAACAATTTCTGACTGTATGTAAATGCATAAGGGTATGCATGTTATATGGCAGTGCATGGTGAATGTTTAATACCGATTGTTTGCTTAATTAAGATCTGTCTATTAGTGTTCCATGCATTTTGCATCTTCAATATTTGTATGATTAAGGCAATAAGGTTACAATGGGTTTTCTCGGGGCATGGGGATTACTTGCTCGGTGTTGCCATTTTTCCCTCTGCTGTCTCACCCAAAGATGTAGCTCCGTATTAGGAGGGGTAGGTTGTGGTGCCGCAGACCGTCTTGGGATGACCTGGAAGCTTGGGAGGAGGTACAATGTAGCACGCTAGTCTTGGAGATAGAGAGTTTGGCCCTCAAGTTCAAATACTTCCCTGTCAATGGGCCCCCTTAGAGTCCTTTCGATGAATGTGAAGGGCATTATGCACCCCGTAAAAAGGAAAAGATATTAGTATATGCCCAAAAGCAAAAAGCAGATTTAGTTTTGCTGCAAGAAATGCATTTGTCCTCTAAAGAGGCCCTGAAATTAGTATCGAAGCATTTCAAAGTGATTGCCCACTCGCCTGCCTTGGGGAAAAAAAATGGGGTAGCCATTCTGTTACACAACAAGGTGCAGCTGCAAGTTTTGGCCACACGGGTGGATTGTGAGGGGCGGTGGACCAAAGTACACTTGGCAGCGGGTAACCAGCAGGTGGTTGTAATTAACATCTATGCCCCCAATGGTCAACAATCTGATTTTTTTCATACCCTTGCAGAAGTAGCTCAAGAGAGTTCCCCTGTTCCAGTGATTATTGGGGGTGATTTCAACAGAGTCTTAGATCCCCTACTTGACTGCAACCCACTTAGGCCCCATGGTGGCAGCGCCTCACAAGTGTTGTCTTCACTAATACAAGAAATAGGTCTTGTGGATATATGGAGAATTTTGCATCCAGTGGAGAAGGATTATACCTTTTTTTCAATGCCTCATGGCTCTCATTCCAGGATAGATTTTTTCTTAATCTCCAGACCTTTAGTACAAGCGGTGGAAGATGCGGATATTCTTGGTACCCATATTTCAGATCATGCTGCCATTGTGCTTGATTTAGTCTTAGAGGGGAGTGTACCCAGTCAGCAAATATGGACATTCAACAGATCCCTGCTTGCAGACTTATCCTTTCAGGAGGCCATGAAGAGGACTATTGAGGATTACTTTAAAAGTAATCTTCAATCAGACACAGCGATTTGGGCTTGGTGGGAAGCTTTTAAAGCTACGGCTAGAGCGCAGATTACCAGCTTCGCAATAGCCAAAGCCAAGCAGGCAAGAGTCAAGCTCAAGGAGCTGGATGAGCAGATTAGAGCAGGAGAACGGATCTTCCAGAGAGCTCCCACTCCAGCAGTGCTGAATCACTTACAAAAGGTAAGATACCAATATAATACTATACTAAGCACGGAGGTGGAACAGCAACTGTTTGACAGCCGAGCCCGTTATCATACTGGTAAGAACAAGGCGGGCAAGCTACTTGCTGCAAGCTTGAAGGCCCGGAGGAGTAAAACTCATATTACCCACATTTCATCTGGTCAGCAAGATCTGCTGACTAACAGCGGAGAAATAGCTGAAGCTTTCTGTCAGTTTTACGCTCGTCTTTATGCCTCCGAGATCTCCTTTGATGAGACGGCCTGTAAAGATTATCTGGCTTCTATTGATCGTCCGGTGTTGCAGCCCGACCTGAAGGCCAAGCTAGGCCAGCCCATAGCCTTGGAGGAGGTACAAGAAATACTAAAGAGTATGAAAATTGGGAAAGCAGCCGGTCCAGACGGCATCCCTGTTGAATTCTACAGAACCTTTGCTGATGTCCTCCTTCCTCAACTCTTGGAGTACTATCAGTTGCTCCTGAAGCGGGGGCAGGCGACTGGAGCTTTTGCTAAGGCTACAATTATTGTATTAGAGAAACCGGGAAAAGATCCAACATGTGTTAGTAACTACAGGCCCATCTCCCTTCTCAATGCGGATTACAAAATCTACTCTAGTATCCTGGCAAACCGGCTGAGCAAAGTGTTACCTCTATTGATCCACCCGGATCAGTGCGGATTTGTAACGGGAAGATCTACGGCCGACAATGGAAGATTATTTTGCGATGTACTAGAATTAGCAGCCAATTCAGATAATCCATTGCTGGGCCTCTCCATAGATGCTGAACAGGCCTTCGACAGGTTGGAATGGCCCTTCCTGTACAGTGTGATGGCATGGTTCGGACTGCCCGAAGAGTTTATAGCCATGGTGCGAGTGTTGTATGAAAACCCTATGGCGCAAATTCTGGTCAATGGCATCTTCTCTCGGCCTCTTCCTCTGTTGCGAGGCTCCAGGCAGGGGTGTGCCTTATCGCCCTTACTTTTCAATTTGGCATTAGAACCATTGGTAGCGAAGATTCGTCAATCCGAGATGATCCGCGGTATACAACTGTTAGATCTCCATATCAAGCTCTCTGCTTATGCAGATGATTTGTTGGTCTTTCTCCATCCGGACTCAATAGACCCGCTGCTGCAGGTGATAGCTCAATATTCAGTGTTTTCAGGTTACAAAGTTAACTGGGCTAAATCAGTTGCCTTTCCCCTTAATCGGAGGGCAAATGCCTCAATGGTGGATAATTTCCCTTTCCAATGGGAAGCGGCATCGATAAAATATCTAGGAGTTCATTACACTGCTTCTCTGGACGAGACAACGCATCTGAACTCCAAAAAAGTCTTGGACATAGCGCGGACTTATACTCAGCAGTGGTCCCCTCTCCATCTTACCTGGTGGGGTCGGCTAGAGGCCATTAAAATGACCCTAGTTCCCAAAATCAATTATCTTCTGAGCATGCTACCAGTGTTGTTGTCCCCTGCGATATATAGGGGTCTGGATCGGATCCTGTGTGCTTTTCTCTGGGATGGGAAAGTTCCCCGCATCGCGCTAAAGAAGCTGAAGGCAGTTAAGGCGAGTGGTGGGGTGCATTTCCCAGATTTTTTGTGGTATCACCGATCCTTTTTATTAAATCAGGGCTCAAAGTGGACTGTGCGAGAAGAGGAAGTCTTCACTCCGATTTGGCTCCGCATGGAAGAGCGCATGGTGGCTCCGTGTCCCCTCCACTTATTGGCTTGTATGTTGCATCCAGTTTCCTCTGGGGTTGGCAGTGTCATCATCTCCACGCAGCGAGCTTTTCGAGCTTTGATGCTGGTCATTGGGGAAAAGAATCCTCCTTCTCGGCAGCTCCCAATATGGTTTAACCCGGCTTTTAAAATCGCTAAAGAACTGTGTGTCTGGCCGCGGTGGCAAAAGCTGGGAATATGGTCAATTGGTCAGCTAATGGATGGACCCCGGTGGAAGCCCTTCTGTGGCATACAGCAAGAGTTTAATCTCCCATCGGCCTGTTATTTTCAATGGTTGCAGTTGCGCCATTGTCTGGGGGCAACCTTCCCGTCCTTGGAGGGACTATCGGAGTCCTGGGGTCTCCTGAAAGTAATTCAAGAAGTAAGCTCCAGAAGAGGTACAGTTTCTCGTTTCTACGCCTTATTCATGGAGTTTTATGCACCTCTGAACAGTGGGTTGCGCTGCATCTGGGAGGAGGAGACTGGGAAAGAGCTACCACAGAAAGAGTGGCAGAAATTTTGGGCATCGACGATCCGCGCATCGAGATCTGCTGCTCTTACTCAGTCTATGTTTTTTTTGGCGCACAGAGCCTTCTTTACCCCGCTTAGATTAAGCAAATGCCTTAGAGGTGTGACTGATCTCTGCTGGGCCTGTAACAGTGCGGTGGACACGCTGCGGCATATGCTGATGGAATGCCCTCACATTCTGCTTTTTTGGACCAAAGTCTGGGACACCATTCAGAAAGTCCTAAATTTTTCAGAGGCCTTATCATGGCAGATAATAATATTTCGAAATGCAGCTTTAATCCCAGGCATAGCTAAACATAATCGTTTTCTCCTAAACTTTATGATTATGGTGGCGATAAAACTTATTTTTTCACGCTGGAAAAACCCATGTAAACCTTCATATTTAGAATGGTGGAACCAGATATGTTTGTTCGCCAAATATGAACAAGCTTTTGATAGAACTCAACGGGCTAAGGGGATTGGGGCCAAGCTCTCCAAATGGGTTGCGTTAGATAGTTATGCTAATTAGTGTGCTACAGTTTAGACTTGTGGTGTACTCTCAGGCTTCCTTTTGGGATCCAGTGTGCGGTTGGTTGGGCGTCCCAGGGGTATGCGGCACTCTGGGGGGAAGTGGCGGGGTAGGTCCCCCTTTGTCATTGATGTTCTCCTGCTTTCTCGTGGGTGATACCTCGGGAGGATGATGTTTGGGGAGGGAGGGTGAGGGGTTTTTGGGTGTTAATGGGCCGGCAGGCTCTAGTGATATATAGTTTCAATATCATTGGAATTATGTTTGTGTATTGTTGCATTTCCATTGTTTGGTGAAAAATTCGTAATAAACATATTATAATAAAAAAAAAAAAAAAAAGCGAACCAATATTTGGTCCAGGGTGCCTTGGATCCCCTTATGGCTACCTATGGGGTGGTCATGTGCCAAACGCAGTACCATGGCCTTAAATGTTGTCGGCACCACCAATTGCTTCCTTACGGCATCAGTGTACGGGTTAATGCTTTCCCTATATAGAACCTCTTTTTTCTAGGAAAAACCTGGGTAGGGTAGGCCGTGTTTCCTGGGCCCATTCGAAGGCTGTCTTAAGAGCTGGGTCAGCCCGCTGTTCCGCTGGGAACGATGGGAATTTATTCACTAGTTCTGCAGGCACCCAGGGCAACCCTGCTCCGGCCTCCAACTCGGCCCTCCCTCGGGTCCTATAACGCCTCTCTTGGCGTTTCTTGGCTTTGGCCTTCCTGCCCTCCTTAACTGGCTCGTGAATTAAGTCATCATGTGTGGGAAGAATGCCTAATTCTCCCTCATTTAATTCTTCCTCTTGGGGTCCTTCCTCCTCCTCAGGCTTTTCTGGGCTCTCAGATGATGTCTTTCCTACCCCTGAGGTCCCGGCTTGCGAGCGGGTGGAAACTAGGCCTGACCGGGTACTCAAACCTGCTACCAACCCCTTAACAAAGGGCGGCCAGTCTGTGTCTAAAATAATATCTCTGGGCAATGTGGGGATTATGGCTACCTGTACTGGGTGTTCAAGGCCCAATGCATGCACAGACAGCTTCTGTAAAGGGTAGTATGAGAATGCCCCGTGTATGCATTTTAGATGCACCTGGCTCCCTGCTTGACTCGAGGCCGACTGACGGCGTCTCTCAATGGCTTCCCAGAGCCTGCAGGAAATCATGCTCTGGTCAGCCCCCGAGTCAAGCAGTGCCAGTGCTTCTACCCCTTCTACCTGAACATGAATCAGGAATCCATCTTGCACTGGTTTGTCTGCTCCAGCCATGAGGACAGTCCGCTCGGTGCAGTCCTTCTGAAAATGCCCTGCTCTCCCGCATAGATAACATTTTCCCTTACATGTAAGAAAAATATCATCATTAGTATTTTTAACATTGGCATTAAACATTTTCTCCTTAAGATACTTTCCCTTTTTAAAATCTGCCATTCCTACTGCTTTCATTACACCAAGCCCTGAGGTGTCAGCCATCTGCGCCTCCAAATATCGCTCTGCCAGACTGGCTGCCTCGTCAGTAGTTTGGCAGTTCTGTAAGGTCAGATAAGTTTTCATCTCGGTGGGCACAGCCTGGAGAAACTGTTCCAAGATAACTGTGTTCAGCACCGATTCTATGGTTCTCCGCTCAGGAGTTAACCATTTCCATGCCAGATTTTTCAGCCTCTGCTGCAAGGCTTTAGGGGTCTCCTGTGACTTCATTCTAGCTTCTCTAAACATTCTCCGGTAATGTAAAGTAGACAGCCCTAGTCTATCCTTGACTGCTCATTTTATTTCGCCATAATCAGCAGCAAGGGTTGCAGGCATTGCCTTGTAGGCAGAGAGAGCTTCCCCAGTAAGTGATACCGCAAAGCGGGTCGCCCACTGCTCTCTAGGCCATTTCAACGCTTCCCCTATTCTCTCAAAGGCATCTATAAAGTCATCTATATTATCATGTGGACTCAATTGTCCCAAAGAAAATAAATGGCAAGCACTTAGTCCTACCCCTGGAACTATAGCGTGGTTTTCAGTCCTAAGCTCATGCGGCTTTTCCAAAAACGCTTTCATAGTGTCCAAAAGAGGCTTCTGCTGATCTCTTATCATGTTGGCCGTCTGCTCCTGGATATGTTTATCCAACTCCAGTTGCTTATCCCACTGGAGTTGCATCCAGCTCATCATCTCTCTGGCATCCATTCTTCTGTCTGTGACCCTGTGGAGAAAAGAAAGACAAAAACCACCAAGTGCGGTACTTATATTCTTTCAGCCCTTATTCCTGCAGCACAGCAGCGCCCTCTTTCTTGCCCGAATCCACCTACGCTTATGCCCCAGGTAATGTTACCTTAGCCTTTGCGTAGATTCCAGAATGCAAGAAAGGTCACTGTGCTCTCCACCGTCCGGTCCGTCAGTGAACTTGCTTCTCAGGGTCTCCTGGTACAGCAGCAGTTTTTCTTTAATAATGTCCTTTTATTCCAAAAGTAAAAATCCTCAAAACTACGCAAAATGTCACCCACCAACGTCCCCAGAGGCCAGCGGCGTAGGTAATTCAGTGGGGTAGTACTCTAGTAGCTATAGAATATTATGGGAAGGCTTTGAAATGCCTTCTGGAACCTGTGGTTCTAAACACCAGTCAAAGAATTGTAGTTGCAGACCAAGTGTAAGGTTGTAATACAGGATTTTATTCCCTGTCCGGGATTGGATCTTTAGCATTTGAAACAAAGGAAAAACAGACCATTCAACTGGCATCAAAATTAAAGAAATGCTGGAATAAAACTTGGCTTAACTTCAGCTTTTGTAACAAACAGAAGGAAAAAGAAAACAGACCTTTTCACATGAAAACACCTTCTTCCTGTTTTCTTTTATAAAGAGTTTTCACAGCACTCTAGCATAGGGAGGATATAGCATCAGCCATGGTATACGTACAATCCATATCACTGCCATTCAAGGATTCCTCATAAGGCTCATATGGCATCTCTTCACTATCGGAATAAGTTTCCCCTGGAGTAAAGCTTCCGTTGTGATTGCAAAGTTCCTCCCTGTAACTCAAAGTGTTCCCCTCCTCCACTGAACTAGAGGGGAATGGGTAATTACCACATTCACTATAATCACCGTCAGGAGAGCTATACAGTTCCTGGTAAGTGCAAGGTAGTTCTTTGTATTCTGGACCTCTTCTATTAGGGTCAATACGCCTACCCTCTGGCACTCTCTCTTCCTGGTTTCTCAGCCGAGCCGAGCTCCGTCTGTATGAAAGCTTTTCATTGTGTTTCTCTGCTAGCTGCTTTCCTGGTATAAAAGTTTCCTCAGGGTAAAAACTATCCCCTGCTTGGTACCTTGTGCTGGGTAACTTGGCTCTCCTCAGCCTGGCCACCGGACTACCACCTCTGCTCCCTCCGTAGCAAGGTTCCCGGGGATACTGGACAGCTGTGCCCTGCTCCTCAAAGCAGTCCCTCCTGGATTCCACAGCTCTATGTTTCCCTCGTGAGGCTTCTCTCCAAATGTTCCTTTGGCTTCTCTCCCCAGCAGCTCTCTCACTCAATGTGTCTTTCCCAGCAGCTCTCTCACTCAATGTGTCTCTTCCAGCAGCTGTCTCACTACTCTCAGGTGAGTGATTTTTAACTGCCTTTCTCATGGTGTTTGTTTGGGCTCCGCCCCTACCCAGCTGCCCCTCATTCCCTAATGAGTTCCGAGCTAGCCTTGTCTTTGGGCGTTCCCTTACACCTCGTGATACAGCTTGTATCTGTTGCCTATGGTAACCTTTTTCCACGTATATATCTGAGCTGTCAGCTATGTTTTTCTCAGAGTTCCCTATTTCCATGGGCTCTGACAGCGCTACCTCATGACAGTACCTAGCAGTTTCCCCAAAATTCACAGGTTCTGCAATGCTTGTACTGGGTCAAGCATTGATATCCAGGGTCCCTTTCCTCCAGGAACTTGTCCAAAACATTTTTAAACCCAGCTACACTAACAGCCTTTACTACATCCTCCGGTAACAAATTCCAGAGTTTGATTACACGTTGAGTGACAAAATATTTTCTTTTATTAGTCTTAAATAGTTTACATGCATGTCCCCTAGTCTTTCTATATTCTGATAACGTAAACAATCGATCTACGTTTATTTATAGACTTCTATCATATCTCCCCTCAGCCGTCTCTTTTCCAGGTTAAAGAGCCCTAACCTTTTTAGCCTTTCTTCATAGGAGTATCCTTCCATCCCCTTTACCATTTTGGTGGCTCTTCTCTGAACCTTTTCTAATAACGCTATATCCTTTTTAAGATACGGTCACCAGAATTGCAGACAATATTCAAGGTGCGGTCTCACCATGGAACGGAGCAGAGGCATTATAATATCTTTTGTTTTATTTTCCATTCCTTTCCTTATGATACCTAACATTCTATTTGCTCTCTTGGCTGCCGCTGCACACTGGGCCGAGGGTTTTAACATGTTATCCACAATGACGCCTAAATCTTTTTCCTGGGTGGTGGTTCCTAATGTGGAACCTTGCATTGTGTGACCATAGTTTGGGTTGTTCTTCCCTAGGTGCATAACTTTGCACTTGTCCACATCAAATTTCATCTGCCATTTTGATGCCCAGTCTTCCAATTTATCAAGATCCTCTTGCAATTTTCCACAATCCTCTTGGGTTTTAACAACTTTAAATAGTTTTGTGTCATCTGCAAATTTGATAACCTCACTCGTTATTCCACTTTCCAGGTCATTTATGAATAAGTCAAAAAGCAGCGGACCCAGCACAGATCCCTGGGGTACACCACTATTCACCTTTCTCCATTGGGAAAATTGGCCATTTAGCCCAACCCTCTGCTTTCTATCTTTTAACCAGTTCCTGATCCACAGTAGTACACTGCCTCCTATCCCATGACTCTTTAGTTTTGCCAAAAGTCTCTGATGAGGGACCTTGTCAAAGGCTTTCTGAAAGTCCAGATACACTATATCAACTGACTCACCTTTGTCTACCTGTTTATTTACACTTTCAAAAAACCATAACAGATTAGTAAGACAAGATCTTCTTTGTCTAAAGTCATGTTGGCTGTCTCCCATTAGGCCATGACTATCTACATGCTGAGTAATTTTATTTTTTATGATGGTTTCTATCATTTTTCCCTGTACTGACGTCAGGCTCACCGGTCTGTAGTTAACCGGATCACCCCTGGAACCCTTTGTTTTGCTGTGGAACAAAAAAAAATTGTTTAGTCACGATTGGTTTCCATAACAGCCAATAGCTTTACAAAAACGCACAACAGGACAGATGCATTCACAAATACTTAATAAATTATCCAAATGTTGATCCCGATATTACTCCTGTGGGAATTTTGCCCAACTGCACACCACAGAGTTTGCACGGAATTCTCCATCTGTGCAGAATTTTGCATTTGCTGTGCAGCATTCTGTGCTGGCCATGGTGGGTCGATCCTCTCTCACTGTTAGCAGCAACAAAGCCATGGAGCATTTCTGTTTTGCTCCTACAGCTCTGCTAGCTTCCAACACCGGTACCATCATTTTCAAAGCATCAACAGAAGTGGTTCCTGTTTTGAAAAGCATCAACAGAAGTGGTTCCTGTTTTGAAAAGCATGGTGCTGGTGTTAGAAGCTAGCATAGCCATGGGAGCGAAATAGAAATGCTCCCGCAGCTGTGTAACTGTGACCCAGCATAAGAGAAGGGCTGCTGGTGAGTCAGGAGGCTGTCTTGAGGCAGGAGAAGGGCTGTTTGTGAGTCATAGGGTGGCTGGAGGCAGAAGAAGGGCTACTAGTGAGTTGAGGAACTGGGTGGGGTCAGGATATGGGTTGCAGGTGAGGTGGGAGCTGGCTGGAGGCAGGAGCTGAGCTGCTGGTGTCAGGGGTTTCTAGGGCTGGAGATGGACTGCTGGAGAGTCAGGGGGTCACTGGGGGGGCAGGAAAAGGGCTACTGGTGAGTCAAGGAGGGCTGGGGGCAGGAGAAGAGCTGCTAGTGAGTTGGGGGTTGCTGGGGCTGGAGATGGAGATGGGCTGCAGGAGAGTCAAAGGGTGGCTGACAGCTAGAAGTTAGAGGAAGAGAAAACAGGGGGGCCAAGGATGGGTTGGGGACAGAACTTTGATTGGAGGAAGAGAGTTAAGGAGGAAAAAGGCAGAGGAAATTTTAGGTCTAGAGGAGTTAAGCGCAAATATTTACTAATAAAGCATGCAGAATTTTCAAATACCATGCACAGAGTTGTCAAATACTGTGTATGGAATTCCCCCAGGTGTAACATATATTAGATATATATTATTATTAATGGGGGCATATCAGCCACTGACATGGAATATCAGGGTTGTCCTGTTAGCATTTTACTACTACTAGTACTTATCACTTGTATAGCGTTGCAAGGTATACACAGCACTGTACATATAGATGCAACAGACAGTCCCTCCTCATCAGAACTTACAATCTAATCAAGATGAACAACATCACAAAACTGGGGACTAGAGTATGGTAAGATGCACATAAGTGATGAAAAGGAGAGTGAGGGGCATCAGGATCCAAAAGCAGCCTCAAAGAGGTAGAATTTTAACCTGGATTTGAATAGGGTTAGAGAAGGAGCCCAATGCAGGTAGTTTGTTCCAGGGACATGGAGCAGCGAGGTGGAATGAATGAAGTCTGGATTGGCAGTGGCAGAGACGGACACAGATAAAAGGGATCTGCCAGAGGGGCAGAGTTCCCGAGGAGGGTTGTAGAGTGAGATAAGAGAGGAAAGGTAGTGAGGAGCTGCAGAATGAATGCACTTGTAGGTCAGTGGGAGAAGTTTGAACTGGATGCAGAAATGGATAGGGAGCCAGTGAAGTGACTTGAGAAGCGGGGTGACATAAGTATAGCAACACTGGTGGAAGATAAGCCATGCAGCTGAGTTTTGAAAAGATTCAAAGGGAAAGAGATGATTCAGAGGAAAACCAGCGAAAAGTACATTGCAATAGTCCAAACAGGAGGTGACTAGAGAGTGGAAAAGGGCCTTAGTTGTGTGTTCAGAAAGGAAGGGAAACTTTTGTTGATGCTGACTGGCCAAAGGAGATATTCAGACACTGGCAACATAGCTATATGGCTAAAATTAGGATACCTTATTTCTGCCTATATGGAGCCAGTTTAATTTAGCCAGTTAGCAGCTACAGTAAATATCATCGCTGACTGCCGAATCTATCTCATTCTGCTCCTAGAATGCGCCAAAGCTAAAAGGTTAGTGTTGAGGAGTTTAATCTGGGTAGGAGGGCATACTCAGCAGCACTTACAGCTTTGTCCACTAAATATCCTGCTGAATGTGGTTCAGCTGGTTAGCAGGTCTGCTACGAGGCTAGAAGACATTGACTATTTGGGAGACACAGGGTTCCTAATTGTTAGCCCTTTTTTTGCCCAAGCACATGCACTGCACAGACAGAAGTCATCAATCCAAACTGCTATCTACTGGATGTTCTCTCGCAGCCTGATGAGCTGACTACTTCTTCTTTCTGATTTCAAAGTGCCCTCTGGAAAACATTTTGACTTCTTATATTAAGTGTTTGGATCTATTTGTTTGTTCTACTTGCCCTTCTGAGCCACATTTTGGTCAGTCGCTAGTCTGCAAGCATGCATGGGGAATGCCAATCGCATGTAAGTTCCACTGGGGTATGCATGATAGTGTGGCTTTGGTGGAGCATAGGCAAAGTCATGAGTGATGCATTTAAGTTCTAGAATACTATGACTTATGTGCATCAACGTGCCCATCTAGGTGCTTCCAGTTATGCTTGTTCCAGGGCAGGTGTAACTGTTGTGCCTAGATTCTGGTGCTTCTGTACGCCCTTATTTTAAAAGTGAAATAAACACGTGCTTCACTTTCTAAAACAGGCCCCAAATATGCATGCAGACAGTAACATGCTTTGCCTGCATAGGGGTTTATAAAATTGCCCTCCATGAGGTTAATGTTATAACAGGGCACTTAGGCTAAGAGATCACATAGGTGCCCACTTTGATGCTCTTTTATAAAGACACTTACACGGACGCCTATGTCTTATTATTATATATGAGCATATGTGGTAGAACTCACCTATAAACTAAAATTACTCAGCTGTTTTTCAGCAAAGAGTTAAAGTCAGTCTCTCAAATATGATGGAACAGCCCCTGTCAAAGAATTACGAATCAAAGATTCTTAACAATCACCTGGGTTCCAACCAGGAGTCAATGCAATTGTTTAAGTGTTGAAAACATATGGTCCAAAATTATCAGTCTTTTAAGAATCAGAGTAGCAATATTCTGAACAAACTGAATCTGAAACAAGTAACGCTTTTTCCAGCCTATAAGGAAGGTTTTGTAACAATCCAAATGGCCCATTATAAGAGAATTAATTATGCTGACCGGTTTTAATTGCAAATAAATCAAGCAGCTAAAAGCATGATTTTACAATGATGTTAATGTGCACTAACAAATAAATCTATTTCAAAAGCAACCCCCATAACCTTTACCTCATTTTCTACTAGCAGGAGTATAACTTTGATGACTTCATGGGAACCTAAAACAAAGGTCTACCTCTTCCTACTCAAAACAATCCATTTCTATTCACATTTAAGAAGAGCTTATTTTTAGCTAACCACTTTTCTTTTCTTTTTTTACATTTTTATTTAAGTTTTCTTGAATACAGACACAGTTATAGGCAACATGTTCAAAATAAACATAACAAAATGATTCAAGCAAAAAAGTAACACATCAAAACCCACATCAAGGCAGAGCGATTTCAGTTTGAAGCAAATCAAAGTAATATAGGAAAACAGGAGCAATAAGCTCCACAATGGGGAACATTTATCTCACTACCCTAACCCTCAGCAACTTCCTTTTCAGACAAAAATAATTGTAATTGAGAAACATCCGTATAAACAAAGGTTTACAATGGCTACTCAAATCTTCCTGCTATTTGAGTAGCCATTGTGGAGTGATTATATTTGTACGGCGTAGCTCCTGATGAAGCCGGCTAATGGCGAAACGAAAGCTTTTGTAGGGCTCGGGTCGTCATGTTAATGAATGGTAGTAATGCCAAACTGATGATATTTTCGTTTGCCGCGTTGGAGGTTGGAGTTGACCCATTGTAATGAGTGCCCATCCCGAGGGCTGTGGACCCAGCTGGCTGCAAGACTTCTGTTAGAAGATAAGTTTTTAAAACACTACGTTGGTATTGTTAAGTTGGTTACTTTATCTTCTGTTTTTATTTTGCAGGTGCTATTCTTAAGTTGCCCCGGCTGCGTTCAGCCCCGTTGGTAATTAGACTATACTTGTATCACAGACGCTTTTTCTATGAATGGAATGATTGAGTGTGAATGTTAGTATGTTTGTGTTAGTGTCGGATGTGAGTTGATGGTTTATAGATTTATATAGATTTCTAATAATTTTTCCCAGAGGTAAGCTTGTGGTTGTTTAGAGAATTCTATAAGTATTTTGTGTATTTAGTTGGAGAGTTTGAAGGAGGCTTTGACCGGTGATGTGAGCGTCTATCAACACCCTATGGTGATTTTTCACTAAATGTGGGGTTGTGCCATCTGAGGTCATTTTGCCTGGGAATGATTTTCTGGTATTGGTATTGATGTAATTTTTGAAATATTTGAGTTCAGTATTGAGAGCAGTTTTTCTATTGTTGGTTATCCCTTTCTGCTCTTGGCAGCGGTTTTGTGTGTCAGATAAAAAACAACCATTTAAAACAGATGGTGTGAGTGGTTATGAAGAAAAGATTCCAACTAGTTTTTCACTTTACCCTCAGACCTGAAATTAGCTAAATACTCTAATAAGACAAAATGATCTACCACATCAAAACAGAGGTGAGATCCAGCATAATCATTACTGAGTCTCTCTCTGCATCCAAATCCCATTTCAGATCAACAACCATGGCAACTAATGCAAACCCAGTACCACACCCAGCCCAAATTCCAGACTGGCAAGGATGGAAGAGACCATTATCCTCACACTGCTGTTTTGTAACAGCCAGTTCAATAAGTCTGCCTGAAAAAAGAAGGCTAGAAATTGGCTTATAATGCAGAAGGTCGACAATATTGAAATGTCCTTTCTTCAGCACTGGATCAATGACTGCATGTTTCACTTTTTAGGGAAAATACCTAAGAAAGATGAGATATTATTGATAGTGCATGTAGGCATATGTCTACTAAACTGCATTAGTTTTGTCTGATAATGCAAAGATATCCTGAAAACCTCAGTGGATTCTGCAAGGGGCATTCCCAGGAGAGGTCCTGGATATACCACCGATGTTTGGATTTTCCAAAAAGACCCAGCATTACCTGGTTTGGCAGATTCTGTGGGAAAGTCCTACATTGCCTGCCAAAGCAGATACCGTGGGTCCCCATGGTAAATCCATGGGGAAGAATGGTAGTGATCAGGTGCACATAGTTGTCAGCAGCTCAGTGCCCGATTGCTAACCTGCCCCCCCCCCCCAGCAGACACTCTCCCCCACAATATTGGACATAAGAACATAATATATGCCATACTGGGTCAGACCAAGGCCCATCAAGCCCAGTATCCTGTTTCCAACAGTGGCCAATGTAGGTCACAAGTAACTTGCAGTTTCCCCAAAAGGCACAGGTTCCACAATGCTTGTTTTGGGACAAGCAGTGGATATCCCGGGTCCACTTTAATAAAGGTTTATGGACCTTTCCTCCAAGAACTTGTCCAAACTTTTTTTAAACCCTGCTATACTAACAGCTTTAACTACATCCTCCAATAGCAAATATGTACCTTTTCTAATAACACTATATCCTTTTTAAGATACGGTGACCAGAGTTGCACACATATTCAAGAAGCACCATGGAATGATACAGAGGCATTATAATATCCTATGTTTTATTCTCCATTCCTTTCCTTATGATATCTAGTATTCTATTTGCTCTCTTGGCCGCCACTGCACACTGGGCAGAGGGTTTTAGCATGTTATCCACGATGATGCCTAAATCTTTTTCCTGGGTGGTGGTTCCTAATGTGGAACCTTGCATCGTGTAACCATAGTTTGGGTTTTTCATTCCTAGGTGCATAACTTTGCACTTGTCCACATTAAATTAAATCTGCCACTTGGATGCCCAGTCTTCCAATTTATCAAGATACTCTTGCAAATTTCCACAACCCTTATGGGTTTTAACAACTTTGAATACTTTTGTGCCATCTGCAGATCTGATCACCTCACTCATTATTCCCATTTCCAGGTCATATATGAATATGTTAAAAAGCAGAGGACCCAGCACAGATCCCTGTGGTACTCCATTATTCACCTTTCTCCAATGGGAGAATTGGCCATTTAGCCCTTCTCTCTGCTTTCTATCTTTTAACCAGTTCCTGATCCACAATAATACACTGCCTCCTATCCCATGATTTTTTAATTTTGCCAAAAGTCTCTCATGAGGGACCTTGTCAAAGGCTTTCTGAAAGTCCAGATACACTATATCATCCGAATCACATTTGTCTATCTGTTTATTTACACCTTCAAAAAATGTAACAGGTTAGTAAGACAAGACCTTCCTTAGCTAAAGCCATGTTGACTGTCTCCCATTAAGCCATGACTATCCACATGTTGAGTAATTTTGTTCTTTATGATGTTTTCTACCATTTTTCCCAGTACTGATATCAAGCACACCAATCTATAGTTTCCCGGATCACCCCTGGAACCCTTTCTAAAAATTGGTGTTACATTGGTCATCCTCCAATCTTCAGGTATTATGGATGATTTTAATGATAGTTCACAGATTACTAATAGTAGGTCTGAAATCTCATATTTCAATTCTTTCAACACCCTTGAATGTATACCATCTGGTCCAGGTGATTTGTTACTCTTCAGTTTATCAAATAGTTGCAATACATCTTCATGGCGTATCGATATTTCTTTCAGTTCTTCCACAGCATCTCCTTTAAATGCCATTTCAGTCATGGGTAACATCCCTACATCTTCCTCAGTAAAAGACTGAAGCAAAAAATTCATTCAGTCTCTCCACTATGGCCTTGTCCCCTCTTAGTGCCCCTTTTACCTCTCTATCATCTAATGGTACAGCTGACTCTCTCACAGGTTTTTTGCTACAAATGTACTTGAAAAAGTCTTTATTATGGATTTTTGATTCTCTCTTGCCTGCCTTATCAAAGCCTTGCATCTAACTTGCCAGTGCTTGTGTTGTTTCCAGTTTTCATCATTTGGCTCCTTTTTCCATTTCCTGAAAGATGCCTTTTTTGGCAACAACAGCCTCTCTGAGCTCTCCTTTAAACCATGCTGGCAGTTATTTGGACTTCCATACACTTTTCTTAAAGTGTATAATACAGCTGATCTGGGCTTCTGAGACAGTATTTTTAAACAATATCCAAGCTTGATATGAATATTTAATCTTTGCAACTGCTCATTTTAGTTTTGTCTTAACTATTTTCCTCATGTTATCATACTCTCCCTTTTGAAAGTTAAAAGGTAGTACTGTGGATTTCCTTAACATTCCTCCTCCATTTATTAAATCAAACACAATCATACTATGATCACTATTGCCAAGTAGCCCCAACACCATTATCTCCTGCACCAGATCTTATGTTCCACTAAGAACTAGGTCCAAAATGGCTTCCCCTCTTATTGGCTCATGAACCAGATGCTCCAAGGAACAGTCATTTATTTCTTCTGGAAACGTTATCTCCCTAGCATCTCCTGCCGTGACACTGACCCAGTTGATACTGGGGTAATTGAAATCACCCATTATTATTATTGTGTTGTAACTTTTGTTAGCTTCTCTGATTTCTTTGAGCATTTCATCATCCATTTGTTCATTCTGGCCAGGTGGTCGATAGTACACCCCCACTGCCATCGCCTTCCCCTTCCCCTTTTTACATGGGATTCCAATCCACAGAGATTCTACAGTGAATTTTGTTTCCTGCAAAACTTTAATCCTTTGTGACACAATGCCCTCTCTTACATAGAGTGCAACCCCTCCACCAATTTGATCTGCTCTATCAATATGATATAGTTTGTACCTAAGTATCACAGTTTCCCACTGGTCGTCCTCCTTCCACCATGTCTCTGAGATACCAATCATATCTAACTTCTCATTTAGTGCTATATATTCTAACTCTCCAATCTTATTTTTAGACTTCTAGCATTTGCATACAAGCATTTTAGAGGCTCTATTTTATTCATATTAATTTGGCTATTGGTAGTCAGGGGTAATTTGGAATCTTTAAGCTCTGTCTGCTCTGTACTTAAGGGCATTTGGGCTACTTTTGTTTTTATTGGAACCTCTCTCTTGATATGCCCTAATTTCAATCTTTTGACAGTATCCTTCAAGGATACATTGTCCCGAACCATGCGCTCTTGGGCGACTGTCAGCTTTCCCCTATTATCTTGTTTAAAACTGTGCTACTGGGCTGCGATCCATGACACCAACAATATCCAAAATGAAATTTGGCCCCCATACAGCACTGATCTCCCATAGACAGCTCCCAATCCTCACTGGGAGTCGCCCGAGGGGATCAGTCCATCCCTCTGATTGAAAACGTCTCCTGGCTAGTCAGTCTGGCTAAGCCCCTCCCTCTGCCCTCCCCTCAATCAAGGACTCGAAGGGTGGGGGAGGCACAGCCCCTCTCCCTCCCACTGCTCTGATATGAAACAAATGTCCCAGTTAGCCAAATAGCAAAGGGGACCCCCATGGACCCCCAACCCCCCTCAGCCCACTCCCCAAGCACATACCTGTGTTTAACCTCTTGATCTAGTGGTGGAGCACCCATTATCCTCCTCAAATGCCCTAACAAAAATGGCCACTATCTTACAGTGCTGCCCCCTGGTGTCATCTGCCGCTGCAAGCATGCCACCCCACTCCCTGCCCCAATCCCACCCCTAGTGACCTGCACCATGCGAAAATCAGATATCGCCTGCAATATCTGATTGTTTTGCAGGTAAGCTGCTACTACAGGACATTAATCTGCATTATTAACCCCATGGTAGCAGATCACCATAGGGTCAAGTTTGACCTGCGGTCTTGAATTTGCAAAGCTGGGACAGAATCTAAAACATAACTTTCAAACAGATAGTTTGGGGCCCTTTTACTGAAGTGCACTGTGGTTTTGCACTTAATTCAGCAATAGCATGCAAAATCAAGGTACAATAAGTGCAAAGCCAAAGCATTAATTGTCAAGAGTGTGACTAGCACTTTCCCAGCAGTTAATGGACATTCAGTTTGTAACGCGGGGGGTGCTATTACTATAGATGCACTTAACTTCACCTATTGAAGTGGAGGTAATTGCACTTATGCTAACTGCAAGAGTCACTGTCAGTGCACAGTGTTTACTTGCATGTTGACTGCATGCTGATCACCTTGCCTACTCTCCACCCTTAACCCACCATTTCACACTCAAATGCGTGAGGCACAGTTACTGCATAAATCAGCATATGCTCTCATGAGTGTGCACTATCAGTTACTAAGGGACCACAGTGAGCATGCCCAGACCCACACTAACTGCATAGTGCACGTTCATAAAAGAGCCTCTTTTACAATTCCTTTGGTCTCTTTAAACAAAAGAGAAGTAAAACATGCTATACTCACTGACCAAGAGACATCCAAGTGCAATCAGGGATATCTATGCCAGAACATCTGAAAAAAAAGAAGGCATATGTAGGTGCAGACATGATTCCACAAGCATGGCCTATATGGGCATCTACACAGTCATCTCCAGAACTATATTTCATAGCTTGGATGTCAAGGGTAGCCTAATGGTTAAAGTAGTGGGTTAGTCTGCAGCATAGCCATGGTCCAAATCCCATTGCTGTTGTTGACATTGTCCTAAATACGGGGGGAGAGGGAGTGTTTTCTTCTTTTTTTCCACTGGATGTGTTTCAGCTAAAACAAGCACTTTTCCAAAGCCTGCTCATGCTTGGAGCAGGTCTAATGTTACACGTGAGGCTGGACATCCATACATTTGGGATCAGGCAGGGATGTCCAGGATTCTGGGAGCACCCTGGCCATACCTCTTCCACACACCCTGTTCATGCTTATCCTCAGGCTTGGGGACGTCCCCAGAGCCAGATTCTAAAATGTCTTTCAGCATCCAAAGCAGAAATAGGACTTTTATCTGGAGAGGGAGGATCAGGAGGGTCAAAAACATCCTTATGTTTAATTTCCTTGGTAAACTAATCTTTTAAATTTGTTAACTTTTTTTCAAAGGTTTTAACACAGTGGGATCACAAAGAAAGCCACTAGAAAATGAGGAATAGCCAAATTATTATTTGAACTTTACTAAGATTCTCAGCTAGAGTAAATGAGCAAAATAATCCCTTTGTGTGGCTTTTATTTATACAGCAAAGGCACTTCTATCTTCCACATCTTTATTTTAGGCCAAATACATTTTCCCCTCCTCTTTTATTAAGTTTCTTAGAGAAATCAGTCAGTGGTGTTCCCAGCCCCTTCGGTACTCAAGCAGGGTGCCCCCCCCCCCCCCCATACTGCTGGCTCTCCTCCGTGTGGTACAGGCACGTAACTCACCCCCATCCAGGCCCATGAAGGCAGTATGGCAAACTTACCATTAAGCTGGCTTCTCGAAGTGCCTCACACTCTAGGGCCAGCTTCTCTTCCGGCCAAAGTCCTGCATTTCATGAGACTTTGGCCGGGAGAGAAGAGCGGCTGGCCCTGGAGCGTGAGGCACCGCGGCAAACCAGCATTACAGTAAGTTTGCTGTGCTGCCTTTGTGGGCCCTGCAAGGGTTCACCTACCTCCCGGCTGGCTCCCGAGGTGGGCTGCACCCACCACTCTGCCCTTAGCATGCCACTGGAAACAGTAAACCTAGGGGCTGAATTTTTAACAAGGTTTAATGGATGCTCTTTGAGTGGGGCAATGGCATTGATAACCTGAAAGTCTTATTTCCTAAAAAATACACAAACAGAAGTGTTTGTAAATCCTTCTATAATAAAGTACAATCAAAAAGATCAAAAAGTGAGAAGAAGTAAGATCATGGCTTGACATAAACATATATATCCTAAGAAGAAAAGAAAACCATGAGGTTATGGTTTAATTACTCTTGATATACCCACTTTAACCAAAGCAACAGAGCAGTTTACAAAGTACATAAAAAACAGAAACAGGAAAATAAAATGTTTACATAAAATGAGTAAAAAAATAAAAGTGTCAAGGGGAGAGTAGGGAAGGGAAGGAAAGAGGGGTATTCTGGAAGAGTGCCTTGAGCTTCCACCCCCTGTTCATGAACCACCTAATGCCTGTTCTAAAAAATATGTTATTAGGGTTTTCTTAAAGGATTTCAGAGATGAGTCTTGCCTGAGATATAAAGGAATGGAATTGCATAATACAGGGGCCAGAACAAAAAAGGCAATATGACAACTAGACTTGTGGCAAGTGGAAATATTTCAAGGAATAATGAGCCTGTTGTAATGCTCCAAGCAAAGAGTTCTGAGTGGAATATAAAGCATAAGAGATTATTGACCTATTAAGGTAAAGGAATAGAAAAACAAAAAGTAAATGGGCCACATTGTGTTCTGACAATTCTGCCCAATGCAGGCATTGTTTTGGTCACCGTATCTTAAAAAGGATATAGTGTTATTAGAAAATTTACAGAGAAGAGCCACCAAAATGGTGAAGGAGATGGAAGGATACCCCTATGAAGAGAGGCTGAAAAGGTTAGGGCTCTTCAACCTGGAAAAGAAACAGCTGAGGGAAGATATTATAGAGGTCTATAAAATAATGAATGGAGCAGAACAGGTAAACGTAGATTGATTGTTTACATCATCAGAATATAAAAAGACTAGGGGACATGCAATGAAGCTACAGGGTAAACTATTTAAGACTAATAAGAGAAAAAAAATTCACTCAACATGTAATCAAACTCTGGAATTTGTTACCGGAGGATGTAGTAAAAGCTGTTAGTGTAGCTGGGCTAAAAAAAAAGTTTGGACAAGTTCCTGGAGGAAAGGTCCATAAACCATTATTAAAAGGGACCCAGGATATCACTGCTTGACCCAATACAAGCATTGTGGAACCTGTGTCTTTTGGGGAAACTGCTAGGTACTTATGACCTGGATTGGCCACTGTTGGAAACAGGATACTGGGTTTGATGGACCATGGTCTGACCCAGTATGGCATATCTTATGTTCTCATGTTCTTATCCTAAGGATAGAATTGCAGCTATCTTTTTTTTTAATGTGCTCTTCTCTTCTCCTAGCCTTGATTTGATTTGGCTTATTTATTTCATATACTACTTACATCACAAGACACCAAGTGATCCATAATATAGCATCAGAAAAAAAAGTCCATGCAAATTAAACCTAGCCCAATTTAATCAGTAGGCAAAGAAGGTAATTGCCTAGGGTGGCAGCTTTTGAGGTCAACAAAGAGAAGCTGCAGCCATAGCAAACCATGGGCTCACTGTTCAGCCACTATGGGGGAGGGGAGATATTCGGTGGTATTTGCATGCTTTGCAGACCTACAAACCATGTAAATGGCCCTGAGCTGGATATTGGATTAACATGGTTAGAGCCAAAAGACGAAACCTGGAAACAGCACAAGCACTGGCAATGCAAGGCATTGATAAGGCAGGCAAAGGGAGAATTTGAGAAGAAGCTTGCTGCAGAAGCAAAACATAAAATAAAGACTTTTTCAAGTACATTCATAGCAAAAAACCTGTGAGAGAGTCAGTTGGTCCGTTAGATGATAGAGGGTTAAAGGGGCACTAAGAGGCGACAAGGCGATAGCGGAGAGACTGAATGAATTCTATGCTTCGGTCTTTACTGAGGAAGATGTAGGGATGTTACCCATGACTGAATTGGTATTTAAAGGTGCGGAAGAATTGAAGGAAATATCAATACATCGGGAAGATGTATTACAACTATTAGATTAACTGAAGTGTAGCAAATCACCTGGGCAGGATGGTATACATTCAAGGGTGTTGAAAGAACTGAAATATGAGTTTGCAGAACTGCTATTAGTAATCTGTGAATTTTCATTAAAATCATCTGTAATACCTGAAGATTGGAGGATCGCCAATGTAACGCCAATTTTTAAAAAAGGGTTCCAGGGGTGATCCGGGAAAATACAGACCAGTGAGCCTGACATCAGTACCGGGAAAAATGGTAGAAATCATCATAAAGAACAAAATTATTCAGCATGTAGATAGTCATGGCCTAATGGGAGACAGCCAACATGGCTTTAGACAAGGACGATCTTGTCTTACTAATCTGTTATGTTTTTTTGAAGGTGTGAATAAACAGGTGGACAAAGGTGAGTCTGTTGATATAGTGTATCTGGACTTTCAGAAAGCCTTTGACAAGGTCCCTCATCAGAGACTTTTGGCAAAACTAAAGAGTCATGGGATAGGAGGCAGTGTACTATTGTGGATCAGGAACTGGTTAAAACATAGAAAGCAGAGGGTAGGGCTAAATGCCAATTTTCCCAATGGAGAAAGGTGAATAGTGGTGTACCCCAGGTATCTGTGCTGGGCCGCTGCTTTTTGACATATTCATAAATGACCTGGAAAAAGGAATAACGAGTGAGGTTATCAAATTTGCAGATGACACAAAACTATTTAAAGTTGTTAAAACCCAAGAGGATTGTGGAAAATTGCAAGAGGATCTTGATAAATTGGAAGACTGGGCATCAAAATGGCAGATGAAATTTAATGTGGACAAGTGCAAGGTTATGCACCTAGGGAAGAACAACCCAAACTATGGTTACACGATGCAAGGTTCCACATTAGGAACCACCACCCAGGAATAAGATTTATTGTGGATAACATGTTAAAATGCTCGGCCCAGTGTGCAGCGGCGGCCAAGAGAGCAAATAGAATCCTAGGTATCATAAGGAAAGGAATGGAAAATAAAACAAAAGATATTATAATGCCTCTATATCGTTCCATGGTGAGACCACACCTTGAATATTGTGTTCAATTCTGGTTGCCGTATCTTAAAAAGGATATAGGGTTATTAGAAAAGGTTCAGAGAAGAGCCACCAAAATGGTAAAGGGGATGGAAGGATACTCCTATGAAGAAAGGCTAAAAAGGTTAGGGCTCTTTAACCTGGAAAAGAGACGGCTGAGGGGAGATATGATAGAAGTCTATAAATTAATGAACAGAGTGGAACGGGTAAACGCAGATCGATTGTTTATATTATCAGAATATAGAAAAACTAGGGGACATGCAATAAAGCTACAGGGTAAACTATTTAAGACTAATAAAAGAAAATATTTTTTCACTCAACGTGTAATCAAACTCTGGAATTTGTTACCGGAGGATGTAGTAAAGGCTGTTAGTGTAGCTGGGTTTAAAAAAGGTTTGTATCAAACAAAAGTATGTATCGTCACTTCTCAGAGCTTAAAATACGCCAAGTAACTAATAATAAATTTTCAGCTCTACTTCTCAACCAAGAGATAGAAAATTATTAACAAAACTAACAGATTGGTACTATCGCAACAAGGTCTCAGACTTTTATGCAGCGTTTGTCCAAGCTATAAAAGTTTGGATAAGGTGGGGGGGCGGAGCCTGATGTCCAGCGGGATGGTCGCATAACGCTGAGGCTCCCGAGAGGCCTACTCAGAATCCTGAATTAACACCGTACATACTTGGAACTTCTACTCTGATCTTGCCGGGGCACATTGGTGAGATGGCGGGGACCAAACCCACGCGCCTGGAATTTGGATCTCCAGCGGCTTCTCACGGCAAACGTTCCAAAACTGAACCCCCGTCCCCGCAGAAGGGGCTGGCCTTGCGCGAGGGCCCCGAAATGCAGCAGGAAATCCTCGCAGAGATTAGAGAGGCAAAAACCTCGTGCAGTCAAACGGTGAAGCACTCCGAGCGCTGCGGGAAGATCTTGGTGTGCTGCAAAGCAAGCTAGAAGGGCTTTCTTCGCGTCAGGACAAAATGGAGAGCATATTGGACTCCCATGCGGCCCGGTTGTCCAAACTCGACAAAGTTGAACGTCAGGTGCGGGCCTTGCAGAAAGAAGTGGAAGATGGCAATAATAGAGCGCGTCGCAACAACATACGACTCGTGGGCATTCCGGAGGGAGCGGAATCGGGAGACATGAAAGAGTTTTTATGCAAAATCCTCCCTTCCCTGCTCCAAATCACCTTTACCAAAGATTTGGAGATCGATCGCGCTCATCGTGTACCCACAAGCATAACGCTCAACAGGAAGACCCCGCGGCCTATCATTTTTCGACTTTTGAGATATCAACACGTGGAGCAAATTCTAAGTACTTCTCGGGCAAAGGGCCATATGGAGTTTGAGAGCCACAAGATCTCCTTCTATCCTGACTTGGCTAAACCCACGGTCGACCGCCGAAAGCGCTTTCTGGAATTCCGGCCGAGGCTTCAACAACTACAAGCACGCTATGGCCTGATGTACCCGGCCAAGCTCCGAGTCACGCTTCACAATCAGACAAGAACATTTGAGGACCCTGATCTACTAGCGGAGTTTTTGGATTCTAAAGAAGCCGACCTGATGCGCTGACTTCCAGAATATTCCTACAAGTATTCTCATATCCGCTGTACCTGCCATATTGGATCTGCCGCAGCCCAGCAAAGAGTCTGGCGAGGGCAGTTTGTTTGCCTTACTTTTGATGATATCTGTGACCCGATTCCATCTACCCACAGTAGCCTCGATGAGTATCAGAGACAGTGTTAATTATGGACTCTGGTGTTTCTTTTCTTTTTTTTCATGTCTTTCTATTTCCTCTCTAGGGCCTCCTCCCGCAGACATATGGTCGCCATATCTTTGGGGGTTTTGCTTCTTCTCTAAGATACTTTGGTACATACTTTTCAATATGGGGTGTATTAGCCAGCATACTCGGTGATTATGTCATTGTTGCACAGATTCTGATTATGTTGTATGTTTTCAAGCGCCCTTACTTAAAATGTCTATTACCGATTGATGGCACCATGTAAGATTTTCTCATTGAACGTAAAAGGAATCAATAATCCAATAAAACGGAAGAAAATCCTAAGCTACCTAAGTCAGGAAGCTGCGGATCTGATTTTTCTCCAAGAAACGCATTTAAATTCGAAGGAAACTCTTAAACTCAATATTAAACCTTACATGGTGGCCGCCTATTCCCCAGCCGTTTCTAAGAAATGTGGGGTTGCCATACTGGTTAGGAAATCTTTGCATGCTACTATTATTGCGATTAGCTCAGATACAGAAGGTAGATGGTCCAGAGTTCACCTCAAGATAGGTAGCCTTGAAGTTACATGTATATGCCTTTACGCTCCTAATGTGGATGACCCTGCCTTTTTTGCTACCATTGCTCAGGTTGCGCAGGCCTCTGCTAATACTTCATTGATAATTGGGGGGGATTTCAATCTAGTCCTTGATCCCCTGATTGACAAACAGCCGCCTAGGACAAGTGGTCCCCCCAAGAGTCACACCACGCTTACCTCCCTGATCAAAGATCTTGCTTTAGTTGATCTATGGAGGTTACTACACCCCAATGAGCTTGACTTCACCTTCTTCTCTTCCCCTCACAAATCCCAGTCTCGCATAGACTTCTTTCTAATATCAAAACTGTTAGTTCCTCAGGTGGACACTGCAAAGATTCACTCCCAACATATTTCAGATCATGCTGCTATTTGCACACAGATGCTTTTATACCCCAGGAAAAATAGCCAAATGGAACACAACTGCTAGGGCCCAGTGTTGGTCTTGCCATACTGCTGTGGGAACCTTCGCTCATGTTATTTATGAATGTCCTCAACTACAGGTTTATTGGGGGCGGGTTTGGGGTTGTATTCAATTTATCTTACACCTTCACGAGCCTCTCTCTTGGAAGATCGTGGGACTCCGCTCTGTGGCGGAGGTCCCCTCTCTTCCTAAGAAGGGTCGCTTTCTCCTTGATTTCATGCTGGGTATAGCCATATGCTTAATCACGAGGAATTGGAAGGATAGCTCTCGACTTACTGTCAATGAATGGTGGAACCTCGTCTGCTTATATAGTAAATATGAGCAGATACCTCGGAGAGCTATTCCCCATGCCCAAACTCACTCTCGCTTGTCTAAATGGCAGATGCTTAATGATTATGTACAATCTGCTCATTGCTCCAACATGCCTGTATAATGTGCACTCATCATGTTTCCGATCACCGTTAGGTTTTGTAACACAATAATGTAAGTACACGCCCGCTTCGGGAATGATTAGTTTTCTAGAGAAGAAGCAGGGGGGAGGGGGGTGGCAGGGGTTTACTTTGGTGTATGTATTACACTGTATGTATCTGTCTTTTAGCTGTATGTCTTCCTTTTCCTTTGTTGTTATAAAACGAAAATAAAGAATTTAAAAAAAAAAAAAGTTTGGATAAGGTGCTATTCATCGCATCAGTGTAGCTGGGTTTAAAGAAGGTTTGGACAAGTTCCTGGAGGAAAGGTCCATAAACCATTATTAAGAAGGGACCCAGGATATCAATGCTTGACCCAGTACAAGCATTGTGGAACCTGTGTCTTTTGGGGAAATTGCTAGGTACATATGACCTAAATTGGCCACTGTTGGAAACAGGATACTGGGCTTGATAGACCTTGGTCTGACCCAGTATGGCATATCTTATGTTCTTATGTTCTTATGGTGCTGAATATCCAGAGCTGCCAGCTCTACACATCCCCATGCTAACCACATACCATCGGGGAGTGCCAGTGGCATTTTGGGGTAGATCAGAGATGGCACCGATTGCTAGCCAGGTAGCAGCAATATTGAGCCGCTACTCAATTAGTGTTATATGGCAAAAGCCAGGTGCAGGAAACCCTAGCCTAACTTTTGCAGCATATCGCTAAACAGGTAGCAGCTGAATAGCTCTGCTGCCCAGTTAATGATTGGCCTAGGTGGTGAACCTGATGCCGAGGCTGGATTTGACCCTGGCATCGAATATCCCGATTTAATGTTCAGCACCGGCGGCTAGGCACATTAGCAGCAATAGGTGCTGGTGCTGAATATTGGGCTCTATGTATTTAAAATCAGACCTGCTTAATGGCAGACCTAACTTTACAAGGATGCTAGTTAGACAGAGAGTACCACTGAATCCGAGAAAAAGGTAAATACTGGTGCTGGCATTTAACTTTATATGCTGACCAGGCTGGCAATCTCTAACTCAATGAACCATCAATACATAATTTTCCCACAGGATTTATTATTTTAAAGTGCATAGGGCCATTTTAGGAGCTCTGTTCATGTCTATGTCACATGAGGGCGTGGCAGAGACATGTCTAAGGCATTCCATAAAAGATCAACGTGTGCATCCCATTTTACGTAGAATGGCACCGCACATTTACGATGTCTCGGTCTATAGCTGCACCCAGGAATGAATAGTCATTTGAAAAGTGCTTGTGACAGCCAGCAAGCAACAGTAGGGAGAAGAGGAGAATTCCCTCTGACTCCCCCAATCATTTTTGCCCCTCAACAAAGCATACAGGTAAACACTGAGGCCTTTTTTGAGCTGCCACACCACTACACTTCTCCACTTGCAAAATGGAAGGCCGACACGTATATGTGAAGATAGGATGTGCACCTATGTTTCCAGTTTCACAGATGTGTATATTTCACACATAAATATTTCTAAAATCATCCATTTCCCTGCTTGTGTCTAGGCCAGGGTTTGATTCTGCATGAATCTATTTCCCTGTCTGTTGGCAGAGACGTTGATCTTTTGGGGAGGAGACAGGTTGGTTTTAGAACAAATTTACACCTGTTCACCTTCTCTGTTGCTCGTCCCACAGAATTTCAGATGTTTTGATTTGGATGCCCCAGAATGTTGCCATTTTGCTTGGTTATTCTGGAAAAGGTAATGAGTGAGGGTGACACCTGAATCATACATGGAACATACATGGAAATGTGAGGGATGTTTTATAAATCTACCGTCAAAATGCCCATCTTCCTCTAATCCAGGGATTAGGCAACTGAAAGTAAGATATTCTTTTATTTTAGATTTTTTTTTTGTATTTTATAAGCTCATTGAATTCTGAATAGACTGAATTATGGAAGCATATGAAAAATGCAAGAGTGGACAGTAGCCACGGTCAGATTTTGACAATTGGGAAATATTGCAGCAGGAAACATGAGAGCTCTTTTCTTGTACAAAAATATGTAACAAAAATTGCTTTGTCTTTCTGATAAAGATAGATATATATGTGTGTTTCAGCAACATCTTTGTTTTGTTTCATGTTCACACACTTATCTTGTAGTTTGGTCTCATGTTCAAGTAATTTAAGTCAACTGAGTCAAACACAATGGCACAGGACTTAAGTCAAGATTTTTTTTCCTTTTGCTTTAGCCCTTCATCTTCAACAGTCAACATATCACTATCACAGCAGAATTGATATTGGAATGTGCTGCAGTCATTGACTTAATTCAATATTTGTCTAATTCCCTGTTCTTACTCTCTGTATTTGCCTTATTCCCAAGTGTTTTAATTTTTATATTTGTCGTATGTCTTTTCCTCTCCTGGAAACCCATCTTATCTTGTTTTCCCTCATTGCATCTGTAAATGACTGTGCAATGCATGCATGTATAATACAGGATGTTGCAGACATTCAGAATAGAATCTTGCAGAGTTTACTGATTCAATGAACTCTAACTTCTGAGTTCCATCAAAGAAGAAATGTTAAACTGACTGCAGATGAACTATAGGAAAGAATTTTGTAAAGGCTTTTTGGCATGCATAGGGTATAATATGTTTATAAAATGCCTCTCATAAACTTTTTCCACGCATAAAAATTAGCACAATGGCTAGCGTGCATGCAGTTATACACAAATCAGGTGTAAATATGTTTGGGGATGGATTCTGGGCATGTTATGATTTACGTGCAATGGGGGTTATTTGAGAAGCCCAATTTGCATTTTAAACGTGGATGCTCTGGCAGAAAAACATGGAAGCTGCATCCACGGGTAAAAAATGATTTTGCAAAGGCTGAAAGATACACGTTTTCTCACTTGGCACATTAACCTCTGGATGTTTTTCCAGGAGGCCTTTCAGGGGTATTTTGGGGTGTGTCCTAGGTGGTGTTGGTGCCTACTCATCTACGACGCATTTCACATAACCTGTGATATGCAGGATGGATTTTATGAACATGACAATTTACACCTACTGAAAATCACAAATAAGCATGGTACTTTGCTGTCTTTTGGGTCTGCTTGTGGCACTGGTGACAGGAGGAGCTTGGATGCTGAGTTTGATCTGATTGCCATCTGTGTCCTTGCTGGTGTCATTTGATCTTCCATTTGTTTCCCTGCAATGTAATCTGTGCCTTGCTCAAATCTATTCTTCTTCTTTACTCTAAGACCTTTCTATATCCCCAATCCCAGATCCCCTCCCTCCCTCAGCTGTGCCAATCCCATATTGCTAGTGTCCCTCTCCCTGGCCCTTGGTGTGTCAGCCTTCCTGTTGCCAATTGATTGGTGCCTGCTTGTGTGTGCTTCTGTGATCCCTTTAGCCACTGTGTCTCTGTGTGGTCCCTGCTGCCTGTGTGTGTGAGTACGAGTCTAGGTGTGGGCATGTGTGCGTGCATGTGTGTGTGTGTGTATGTTTGTGTGTGTGCAAGTGTTTAGATGCATGAACAGTGCTGTGGGTGTAGGTGGTAGGGGCCATTGGGTATTGGTGGTTGGAGGCAGAAGCCATGGATGTGGATGGTACAAACACCTGACTTGTAGTAGTTCCTCAATTGTTTGCCCGAAGATCTTTATTGTTGACCTAATCATATTCTCAGCAAAATTCCACACATATCTTTTTGTCTAAAGCACAAGTAGTAGTTAGGATTATGCACAAGCATCGGGAAGTCCTGACGGTGCATGATTGTTTCATAACATGCTGATCATTGCACATTTTCTAACCTACTATTGCTACTACTACTATTAAGCATTTATAAAGTGCTACTAAGCATACACAGCACTGTATAAACATAGATAGAGATAGTCCCTGCTGGTCAGAGTTTACAATCTAATCAAGGCAGACAAGACAAAAGGTAAGAATAAGGCTTGAACAGGGAAGGGTAAGGAGACCCACAGAAACAAGAAATCAGGTCCAAAAGCAGCCTCAAAGAGATGAGCCTTTAGCATAGATTTGAAAAGGAGCAGAGATGAAGCCCGACATACAGACTTAGGAAGTTTGTTCCAGGCATAAGAAGCAGCAAGGTGAAAGGACTGAAGTTCGGAGTTAGCAGTGGAAGAAAAGGGCAAAAAGAGGAGCAAGCCAGTAGAAAAGCGGAATTCACGAGGAGGGGTGTAGGGGGAGAGGCGAGAAGAAAGGTAGTTAGGAACAGAAGAATGAATGCATTTAAAGGTCAGAAGGAGGAGTTTGAATTGGATATGGAAATGGAAGGGAGGCCAATGAAGTGACTTGAGAAGAGGGGTTATATGAGCATATCGAGGCTGACGAAAGATTAGTCAAGCAGCAGAGTTCTAAATAGATTGAAGGGGAGAGATATGACTCAGAGAGACACCAGCAAGAAAGGAGGTTGCAATAGTTGAGACAGGAAGTAATTAGAGAGCAGACAAATTTGTTAATGTTATAGAGAAAGAAACAACAGGTTTAGGCTATCATTTATTTAACAGGTCTTTCATACTGCTTTATCATTTCAATCAAAGTGGTTTACATTGTAACTTAAACTTCGTAATATACATTACATAGGGACATTGAATTTTCTGAGGCAATGGAGAATTAAGTGACTTACCCAAGGCCACAAGGAGTACTAGTGTGAATCAAACCCTGGTGTTCTGGCTCCCAAGGCAGTATGCTAGTCATTAGCCTACTCCTCCACTGTTGGGTATGTGAGGAGAAGGAAAGGGAGGAGTCAAAAATGACGCCAAGGTTATGGGCTGAAAAAAGATGTTTGGTTTTGTCCATGTTTAGTTTCAAATGGTGGTGAGACATCCAGGTGGTGATGTCAGAGAGACAGGTAGAGATACGGGCCTGGAGTATCAAGAAATATCAGGTGTAGAAAGATAGATCTGAGATTCTTCAGCATAAAAATGATAATGAAATCCATGGGAGGAGATGAGAGTACCAAGGGATTGGGTGTAGAGAGAGAAAAGAAGAGAGCCCAGAACAGACCCTTAGGGTACACCAACTGAGAGTGGGATAGCAGTAGAGGAGGAACCGCCAGAACAAACATTGAGTGATGGGAGAGATAAGAAGAAACATAGAAACATAGAAATATGATGACAGAAAAAGACCACATGGCCTATCTAGTCTGTCCTTCCATATCAACAACTACAACAGTCCCCTTTTTACCTTTAGAGATCCTCTATGTTTGTCCCATGCTTTTTTGAATTCAGTTACTGTCCTCATCTCTACCACTTCCACTGGGAGACTATTCCATGGAACCACTACTCTTTCTGTAAAGAAATATTTCCGCATATCACTCCTGAATCTATCTTCCTTCACCCTCATCCCATGTCCCCTCATAGCAGAACTTGCTTTCAATTGAAAGAGGCTCTCTCCCTGAACATTTATGCCATGGAGGTATTTAAACATCTCAATCATATCACCTCTATCCCGCCTTTCCTCTAAGGTGTACATATTAAGATCCTTCAGAGAACCAGGACAGCACAGAGCCCCTAAAACCAAGTGAAGATAATGTGTCAAGGAGAAGGTGATGGTCAACAGTATCAAAAGCAGCAGAAAGGTCAAGAAGGATAAGGATAGAGTAGAAGCCCTTACAGATTTAGCCATGGATACGTCAGTGGAGACTTTGGCAAGTGCTATTTCAGTAAAATGTATGAGACGAAAGCCAGACTGAAAAGGATCCAGAAGGGCTTGAGTGGAAAGAAATTCAAGACTGGCAGAGGACTGCAAGTTCAAGAAGTTTGGAAATGAAGTGAAGAAGGGAGATGGGATGATAATTAGGACAGCTAGGATCAAGAGAAGGTTTCTTGAGCAGGGGTGTGATCACAGCATGTTTGAAGGCTGCAGGGACAGTATTCATGGAAAGTGAGATTTTGAGAATTTGTGAGATGGAAGGGATGACAGAGGAGGAAATGGAAGTGGTCAGCATGTGGGAGGATTAAAGTTTGGAGTGCTGAGTGGAAGTCTGATGGATCGAGGAGGGGGCAGAGACATTGTAAGGTTGTTGATATTTGTGTCTTGAATGAGAGGTGTTGGTTGAGGATGATGCCAAGGTACTTTAGTTCCAGGTATACATTTATTTGTATGTTGTTTTAAGTTTTCAGTGGTTGGAGGGGTGAATGTGGTGTCTTTTGTAATAAATAGAGCTTCAGTTTTCTTATAGTTGATTGTGAGGTTGTTGGTTGTTAAGCAGCAGGAGACATCTGGGAAGCATTCTTGGATCTTTGTGAAAGATGGTTGTTTGACATGGAATGGCTGTATAGCATGATGTCTGCATAGATATGGAAGTTGATGCTGTGTGTTTTGATGATCGAGCAAAGGGGTTGGAGATATAGGTTGAAGTGCGAGATCATCTCATATCCAATGATCACCAGATGGTATGGTTCAGTATTACGACTAGGGATGATAAAATCCATTCAAAAGCGAGGGTCTTAGACTTTAGGAAAACTAACTTTGCCACAATGGCCAATACTTCAAGGAGCAGGATGGGAACAGCTGGCGGATGTAGAAAAACACTGGGCAAAATCAACCTTTTTGTTAGAATGGTAAATAAAGGTAAAAGGAAAAGGAGACCACTTTGATTCTCAAAAGAAGTTGGCGGAAAAGTTGGCCTTCATGATATACAAGAGGTCACAGAGAAAGGAAGACAGACATCTATATTTGAAAAATCTTAGAGAGGATGGCAAAGAAGTCAAGAAAGCAAAGATTCAAAAAGAGGAGGAAATAGCCAATGCAATAAAATGGGGAGGGGGGATGAGATATTTTTTAGATATGTTAGTGAGAAGAGGAAGGGCAAAAGTGGTATCATCAGACTCAAGGGTGATGGGGAGGAATATCTAGAAGCTGATGAGTATAACGTGGAATTGCTAAAAAATATTTCTGTTCTATGTTCACAGATGAAGGATCAGGAGGAGGACCTCAGAAAACACCCATAAACAGGAACAGAAGTGAGGGGCATCTTGAACAATTTTCAGAAAACCTTATTCGTGAGAAACTAGCTAAACTAAAAGTAGACAAGGCAATGGGACCGGATGGGATACATCCGAGAATACTGAGGAAACTTGGGGAAGTTCTACCAGCTCCACTGACTGACCTTTTCAATGCCTCTTTGGAGACAGGAGTGGTGCCAGAAGGCTGGACAGAGGCACATGTGGTCCATTTACACAAAAGCGGAAGCAAGGATGTGGTTGAAAACTACAGGTTGATTAGTTTAACCTCTGTGGTGAGTAAATTATTGGAAGTGCTGCTGCTGAAAGAGGAGCTAGTGAGGTTTCTGGAGTCCAACGGATTACTGTATCCGAGGCAGCATGGATTCATCAGAGGCAGGTCTTGTCAGACAAATATGATTGATTTCTTTGACTGGGTGACCAGGGAGTTGGACTGAGGGGGAGCCCTAGATGTGATGTATTTAGATTTCAGTAAAGCCTTTGACACTGTTCCGCACAGGCGACTTATAGGCACCCTAGGTATGGACCCTAAAGTTACTGCTTGGGTTAGAAATTGGTTGAGTGGGAGTCGACAAAAGGTACAGGTAAATGGAGTCCACTCTGAGGAGAAGAAGATTATCAGTTGTGTGCTGCAGGGATCTGTCCTTGGTCTGATTCTTTTTAACATCTTTGTTAGTGATATTGTGGAAGGGCTGTCAGGTAAGGTTTGCCTCTTTGTGGATGATACCAAAATCTGCAATAGAGTAGACACCAAGGAACGTGTAGATAACATGAGGAGGGATCTAGCTAAGCTTGAAGAATGGTCTAGAATTTGGCAGCTGAGATTTAATGTTAAAAAAAATGCAAGGTCTTGTATTTGGGCTGCAGCAATCCAAGGGAGCAATACAGTATAGTGGGTGAAGTACTTCTGTCCACAAAAGAAGAGCTGGACCAAGGCGTGATTGAGTCTGATTATCTTAAAATAGCTAAACAGTTAGAAAAAGTGATGATGAAAGCTAGAAGGATGCTTGGGTGCATAGGGAGAAGAATGGCCAGCAGAAGAAAGGAGGTGATAGTGCCTCTGTATAAGTCTTTGGTACGCTTAAGTTGGGTATATACCTAAGTCTATTTGGCATGCTCTGTAAAGAGTAGTTAGTGTTTTGATACTTTTTCAGAAGTCCACAAGGTCTCTTACATATCATATTTTTGGTGGGAGGGGCATAATATGTGAAGGCTCTATTGCATGTTGATTTGTTGGTCTTGCAAAAGTCAGCTGGGGGGATAGGGAATTTTGGGTGCATCTTTTTCTCTGTCTAGTGTCTGGTATTCTGTTTATTAAGGTGGTAAGGTAAGAAGGTGATATGTTATACAGTAACTTGAAGATAATAACTAGGTTGTTGTATTTTCTCCTGCTGGGGACAGGAAGCAAATGTATCTTTTGTAGAATTGGAATGATGTGCTCTGATCTCGATGCTCACATGATTACATGAGCAACCATATGTTGTGTCATCTGCAACTGTGCTAATGCCTGTTTGGGTAGACCCTGCAATATATTGTTACAGTAGTCTATGAGCGGGTTAATCATAGCCTGCAAGACCGATCTAAAGAAGGCTCTTAGATGTTGTAGCAAATTGATCTTTCTGTATATAGCCTGTGTAGTCCTGCTTATGTGTGATGATAGGCTCAATGTTTTATCTAGGATAGTGCCTAGATAGTTTACTTCTTTTTTTACTTCTATTGTGGCTTCTCTCAGCTGAATGTGTGATGTTGGGGGGGGGGGGGGGATTCTTTGTCCCTGGTAATAAAAATCACTTCCGTTTTATTGAAATTCACTTTTAGGTTCTTCAATGAGAGCCAGTGAGAGGCTTCCTTGAAGCATGTTATGATTTGTTGGAGATTAATTTTTACAGTACTTACTGGTAAATAAAGCATTATATCATCAGCATAAATGTGATAGATTGACTACCCATGCAAATGCCAATTTCAAAATTCTAGGGTGCATAGTTTGGGCAGGCAAAAAATTATATGTGTCTACCATTTTGCAATGGGAATAGGCATATTAAAAAAAAATTCCCCACTGGCTTTTCCTTCACCTCCAAGGCACACACATTTTATCAAAGTGTTCCTTTCAGCTGGTTCCTGAAATGAGTGAATGAGTGGATAATTGTAGTTTACCTTTTGAGCTTTTTCTTTGCAAATATGAAAAATCATCTTTTGGGGCTTTGCTCCATAAATTGCTCCACTTATACATGTATATGGCTGAAATGGGCATCTATACCTTTAGTTGCTGGCACTTACTGTATATGTGGAGCTGTCAAAAATATGAATTTCTGTCCAACACGAAAGCAACAGGATACCCGCGGGTAACAAACCAGCAAAAAGAAGTGAGGCATCAAAGAAAATCTCAATTCTTTATTCTAATAAAGAAATAGAATTGAGCTTTTTTTGACCCTCACTTCTTTTTGCTGGAAAAATCAGCATTTCCACATACAATTATCGGCATATATACAGTATATGGAACTGCCAAGCATTAGACAATTCTTCCAGCTTTTGTAGATCTTTCCTCGTGTTATGCACTCCCTTAGTGGAGTCCACTCTGTTGTGAATTTTTGTGTCATCTGCAAAAAGACAGACTTTTCCATTCAATCCTTCAGCAATATCACTCGCAAATATATTGAACAGTACCAGTTCCAGGACTGAACCCTGGGGCACACCGTAAATCACCTTCTTTTCATCTGAGTGAGTTCCATTTACCATCACCTTCTGTTGTCTGTCAGTCAAACAATTTCTGATCCAATTCACCACCTTGGGACCGATCCCCAAGCTGTTGAGTTTATTGATAAGCCTTCTATGAGGAACAGTATCAAAGACTTTGCTGATATCTAGGTAGATCAGATCTATCACATGCCCTTGATCTAGTTCTCTGGTCACCCAGTCAAAAACCTCAATCAGATTTGTTTGGCAAGATCATCCTTTGGTAAAACCAGGTTGCCTCAGATCATTCAACCTGTTGGTTTTGAGGAAGTCCACTATTCGCTCTTTCAGGAGCACCTCCATTACTTTTCCTGCCACCAAGGTAAGGCTTACTGGCCTGTAGTTTGTCACTTTTTCCCAACTACCATTTTTGTGAAGTACCACATCAACCCTTTTCCAGTCCTGTGGAACTTCTCCTGTTTCCAAGGATCTGTTAAAAACATCCTTTAATGACCCTGCAAGAACCTCACTGATCTCTTTCAGTATCCTGAGTTGTATCCCATCTGGTCCCATAGCCTTGTCCACTTTCAGTTTTGCAAGCTCTTCTAACACATCTTCTTTTGTGAATGGTATGGTATCTACTCCATTCCCATTTGTATATTTGTCAATCACAGGTGGTCCTTCTCCAGGATTTTCTCTAATAAAAACAGAGCAGAAGTATTTGTTTAGCATTTTCACTTTTTCAATATCACTTTCCACGAATCTGTTACCAGCACTTCTGAGTCCCTCAATTCCACCTCTGATTTTCCTCTTCTCTCGAATATATCTGAAAAAAGGTTTTGTCACCACACTTCACATTTTTAGACATCTTTTCTTCTGCCTTTGATTTTGCTATCTTTTCTCTTTTTGTCTTTTTTAGTTTGATTTTGTATTCTTTTCTGTTTTCCTCTGTTTGTGAGCTTCTGAATTTTGTGAAAGCTGTGTTTTTTACCTTTATTTGTGCAGCCACTTCTTTGGAGAACCAAATAGATTTCTTTTTCCTCTTGTTTTTATTTACTTTCCTTATGTATGTATCTGTTGCACATTTTATTGCCTCCTTTAGTTTAGCCCATTGCAATTTGACTTCCCTTATCCCCTCCCACCCTGCCAACTCATCCTTCAGGAACTTGGCCATTTTACTGAAAGTGTTTTTAAAGTCTAGGACTTTGAGTTTGCTGTGACTGGATTCTACCTTGGCTTTTATCTCAAAGCACACCGTGTGATGATTGCTGCTGCTCACATGGGCACCCACCTGGATATTCAACATGCTATCTCTGTTGGTGAGCACTAAATCTAGCACGGAGCTCTCCCTGGTCGATTCCATCACCATTTGTTTAAATAATGCATCTTGGAAGGTATCCACAATTTTTTTTCTTCTTTCCAGATTTGCAGAAGGAACACTCCAATCCACATCTGGTAGATTAAAGCCACCCAATATGATCACTTCCCCCTTCATGGCTATCTTTGCAATATCAACAATCAATTTACTGTCCATTTCTTTGGTTTGAGTTGGAGGCCTATAGACCACATCAGTATGGATGACAGTGCCATCTCCTCTTTCCAACACAATCCATAGCACGTCTTCTTTTCCCCATGTCCCCTGTATTTCAGCAGCTTTAATATTGCTTTAATATTGCTTTGGACTTAAAGGGCTACTCCTCCTCCTTTTCTATCCTCTCTATCTCTTCTAAATAGATTATAGCCAGCTATGGCTATATCCCATTCATGTGACTCGTTAAACCATGTTTCTGTAATGGCTACAATGTCCAAACCGATTTCCACCATTAGGGCTTCCAGATCAGGAACTTTGTTGGCTAGGCTTCAAGCATTTGTGCTCATTGCTTTCCAGCATTTGTTGACTGGCTTGCCTGCATTTTGCATGGATTTTGTTCTACATGCCCCTTTCCACTTGCCATTGATGTGTGGTTCAAAAGTGTGGCTGTTTCCAATGTTGTTTTGCTTTTGCTGGGAGTGACGTACTGAACTTATCCTTCTCCATCCGTCACCCCCTTTCCCTAGTTTAAATGCCTTTCCACATACTGCCTGAATTTTTCACTTAGGGTCCTTTTCCCTGTGACAAAGAGATGTAGTCCATCGGAACAGTATAGTCTCTTGTTGATCCATCTATTTCCCCAGTCGCCTGTATATCTAAATCCTTCCTCTTTGCACCAGGTTTGGAGCCATATATTAAAGTTGTTTATGCGATGAAGCCTTTCTGCCCCCTTACCATAGAAACATAGAAATATAGAAACATGATGACAGAAAAAGACCACATGGCCTATCTAGTCTGTCCTTCCATGTCAACAACTACAACAGTCCACTTTTTACCTTTAGAGATCCTCTGTGTTGGTCCCATGCTTTTTTGAATTCAGTTACTGTCCTCATCTCTACCACCTCCACTGGGAGACTATTCCATGGATCCACTACTCTTTCCGTAAAGAAATATTTCCGAATATCACTCCTGAATCTATCTCCCTTCACCCTCATCCTATGTCCCCTCAAAGCAGAACTTGCTTTCAATTGAAAGAGGCTCTCTCCCTGAACATTTATGCCACGGAGGTATTTAAACATCTCAATCATATCACCTCTATCCCGCCTTTCCTCTAAGGTGTACATATTAAGATACTTAAGTCTGTCCTCATATGCTTTATAATGAAGCCCACTAATCATTTTAGTAGCCACCCTCTGCACCGACTCCATCCTGTTCACATCCTTTTGAAGGTGCGGTCTCCAGAATTGCACACTATACTCCAAATGAGGTCGCACCAAAGACTTATACAGAGGCATTATCACCTCCTTTTTTCTGCTAGCCATTCCTCTCCGTATGCACCCAAGCATCCTTCTAGCTTTTGCTGTCGCCTTTTCTACCTGTTTAGCTACTTTAAGATCATCAGACACAACCACGCCTAGGTCCCGCTCTTCTTCAGTGGACAAAAGTACTTCACCTCCTATACTGTATTGCTCCCTTGGATTGCTGCAGCCCAAATGCATGACCTTACATTTTTTAACATTAAATCCCAGCTGCCAAATTCTAGACCATTCTTCAAGCTTAGCTAGATCTCTCCTCATGTTATCTACACCTTCCTGGGTGTCTACTCTATTGCAGATTTTGGTATTATCCGCAAAGAGGCAAACCTTACCCGACAGCTCTTCAGCTATATCACTAACAAAGATGTTAAAAAGAATCGGACCAAGGAAAGATCCCTGGGGCACACCACTGGTAACATCCTTCTCCTCAGAGTGAGCTCCATTTACTTGTACTCTTTGTCGCCTCCCACCCAACCAATTTCTAACCCAAGCAGTAACTTTAGGGTCCATCCCTAGGGTGCTCAGTTTGTTCATCAGTCGCCTGTGAGGAACAGTGTCAAAGGCTTTACTGAAATCTAAATACACCACATCTAGAGCTCTCCCTCGGTCCAACTCCCTGGTCACCCAGTCAAAGAAATCAATCAGATTTGTCTTAAAAGACCTGCCTCTGATGAATCCATGCTGCCTCGGATCCTGTAATTCGCTGGACTCCAAAAACCTCACTATTTTCTCTTTCAGCAGCGTTTCCAATAATTTGCTCACCACCGAAGTTAAACTAGCCGGCCTGTAGTTTTCAACCACATCCTTACTTCCGCTTTTGTGTAAAGGCACCACATGAGCCTCTCTCCAGTCCTTTGGCACCACTCCCGACTCCAACGAGACATTGAAAAGGTCAGTCAGTGGAGTTGCTAGAACGTCCCCAAGTTCCCTCAGTATTCTAGGGTGTATCCCATCCGGTCCCATCGCTTTGTCTAATTTAAGTTGAGCTAGTTTCTCACAAACACAGTCTTCTGAAAATTGTTCAAGATGTCCCTCGCTTCTGTTCCTATTTGTGGGTGTTTTCTGAGGTCCTGCTCCTGGTTCTTCATCTGTGAACACAGAACAAAAATATTTGTTAAGCAATTCCGCTTTATCCTTATCAGCTTCTATATATTCCCCCCCTGCACCCTTGAGTCTGACAATACCACTTTTGACCTTCCTCTTCTCACTAATATATCTGAAAAATGTCTTAACCCCCATTTTATTGCATTGGCTATTTCCTCCTCCTTTTGAATCTTTGCCTTCTTGACTACTTTGCTAGCTTCTCTAAGTTTTTCCAAATACAGATGCCTGTCTTCCTCTCTCTGTGATCTCTTGTATTTTATGAAGGCCTCCCTCTTTTTCTTCACTTTTTCAGCTACTTCTTTCGAAAACCATAGCAGTCTCCTTTTCCTTTTGCCTTTATTTACCATTTTAACAAAAAGGTTGGTTGCCCTTAAAATACCCCCTTTCAGTTTTGCCCACTGTTTTTCTACATCCCCCAGCTGTTCCCATCCCACTAACGACTCCCTGAGGTATTGGCCCATCTTCGCAAAGTTAGTCTTCCTAAAGTCTAAGATCCTCACCTTGGAATGGATTCTAACAGCCCTAGTCCTAATACTGAACCACACCATCTGGTGATCACTGGATGCAAAATGATCTCCCACTACAACATCAGAAACACTTTCACCATTGGTAAGCACCAAGTCCAGTATGGCCCCTTCACGTGTGGGGTCTGTTACCAATTGCCTGAATAGTTCTCCCTGTAGAGAATCCAGGATCTCCTTACTTCTAGATGATACTGCAGCAGGAATGTGCCAATCAACATCTGGCATATTGGAATCTCCTATCAGTAGCACTTCCCCTTTCCTAGTAATGCTGTGTTTGTCTTCAATTAACTCTGTCCACCTCTTCCTCTTGTGAGGGAGGTCTGTATATCACACCAATGCAAACAGATTTCTCTTTCCCTCTTTCTAGTTTAACCCACAATGCCTCCTCTCTCCCTATTAAGCTCTGTAATTCCAAAGCTTTAATACTAGTTTTTACATATAGTGCCACTCCTCCTCCCCTTCTTCCTACCCTGTCCTTTCTGAATAAAGTATAGCCAGGTATAGTTACATCCCAGTCATGGTTTTCTGTGTACCATGTTTCTGTAACTGCCACTAAATCCAAGTCAGCCACTCCCACCAAAGCTTCAACATCAGGGATCTTATTTCCCATGCTACGGGCATTTATACACACTGCTTTCCATATGTTACCCCTGTTACCCATTTCCATAAAGGTATTTAATGTATCACCTACCTGGGGGGCTTTCACTTACCTGGGGGCTTTCTTCACCTATCCCCAACGAATCTAGTTTAAAGCCCTCTTCAGTAGATTAGCCAGTCTACTACCGAAGATGCGTTGACCTTTCTTGGACAGATGGATACCATCTCTGCTCTGCAACCCTTGGAACAGCATCCCATGGTCTAGGAAACCAAAATGCTCTCGATGACACCATCCAAGAATGTTCTTCCATGAATAGGTAGAACTTCTAAGAATGCTATAGTGTTAGAAATTGGCTTGAGTTTCTCTCCTAGAGTCTGGAAGTCCCTTTGAACTGCAGAGGTACTGTTTCTAGCCAGGTCATTTGTACCCAAGTGGATGACAATATCAGTTGTGGAGTGCTCACTTTCTGCATTAACTATACCAACAATTTGGTTTGTATTCCTGCTGGCTGAAGAGCCTGGGAGGCATTTGACCACCCTCTCTCCTTTGAACTGTGTTCCCAAGTTGGTGCCTCTGATGATGAAATCTCCAAGTAGTAGTAGTTTTCTGTTTGTGATTTTTGCTTCATATTTGGTGCTTTATCAGTAGATTGGGCATTGACTGTCTCATTTATGGGCCCTTCAGTTTCCATAGATTGGGCATCCTCATTAACCAAGGCAGAGAAGGCATTATACAGGGATATCTCTTGATGTATAGGGTGTTTCTGTGTTATAAGTCACAACCTACCAGAGCCCACCGTGATCCATTTGTTCCTGGGCTGTTTGATTCCTTGTGGGAGCGGTGGTGGATTTTGTTCAGTTTATACCCTAGAGGAGGTGTGTTTAATTGCAGTTAATTCTTCCCTTAGTAGAGTCAATTCTTTATGCATAGCAGCTAACTTGAGGCATATAGGGCAAGCTCTTATATAGGTGCATGTGCTAACAGGATAGCATGTACTTATATGCATGTCAGGTGAAGGCATTCTTGGGAGCCTAGTTTAGACAGAGCAGGAGGAATGGCTCAGTGCTTGGGACAGGTTACCTCAGGCTAGAGGGCCAAGGGTTCAATTCCCACACAGGGACAAGCAACCTCAGGCCAGAGGGACTGGGGTCTCTAGTCTCATGGCCACTCTGTGTGGCCTTGGACAAGCCACTCAACCCTCCATTGCCTCAGGTACACTTAGATTGTGAGCCCTTTGGGGACAAGGGAATAAAAAAAAAGTACCAGTTAGTATACATGTAAACCACTCTGATGCACAAGTAAAGGGCAGTATATCAAGTGCCTAAACCATAACCAACTGAATTGTATATGAATACTTTTGAAAATATGTGAGAACATGCTTAGAGTACATATGCATATTTATACCAACTTAAGAGCAGGTATGGATGTATGCATTGGCAGTTGAGCGGTAATGGGATTCATTATGGTAGTCTACTTTATAAAGGCACATAGGTGACTATGCTGCCTTTATAAAATAGGCTTAGCACATAGGTGTCCTGTAATGAAATCAGGTCCATAAGTGCATTTGACTAAGAAATGATGAGACAAGAAGGAAAACTGCTTGATCAAAAAACTAAAACTCTTCAACTCTTAGGTACAGCTTCAGATTGAAAAATCAAATTATGAATATGACCATTTGTAAGGGTAGGGCCAATAACACATTCTTCTAATCCTATTGTTTGTATATTTCAAAGGAAATCAATGGCATAATTAGAAGAATCATCAATATATATGCACATTAAAATCCCCCAATACAACTGCACTAGTAACAACAGTGCTATGCAATTTTAAAAATGCATATCAATACAACATTTTTTAGGAATGTTTTGTAAAAATATAAGTGGACCTGTTATCAATGGTGTGTCTGCTTGTCTGACTGTTTGACCATCTGTACACATAAATGCATGTTTAGTTTGTAATGTGCATGAGTAACTGCACACCAGCTGCAATGGCTAAAGTGAGCCATGGTGTTGACGGGAAAGCACTCAATAATTTGAGTTTTGTTGACATGGTAGCACTTAAACTGATCTGTCAGGTGATGAGGCAGGTAAAAATGTTCTCTTTGGGAGGGGTTGGATGGAAAGAGAGAGTGGAGTAGAAGGGAAATGGGATGGTGGAAGAGAAGGGATAGAGGAGAGAGAGGATGGGATATGGGGGAGAATGGGGAAGAACTGTGGAGAGTGAAAGGGAGGGGAAGGTAGAAGAGGGGTAATAGAAGAGAAAGGACACCTATGCATGAATTCATTCTTTAGCTTTTCATTCCCCCTCTTCTCTCTCTACATCCCTCCTGGGAAACTGCTCAAGTAAGTTACTCTTATCAGTGTCTTTAAGTCCATTGCCAATGAATGTGCTTTTACCCATTCTACTGCTTGCATTAATTTATAGACCTCTGTCATAACTTCCCTCAGCCATCTATTTTCCAAGTTGAAGAGCCCAAAACTTTTAAGTCTTTCCTCATAGAGGTATTCTTCCATACCCTTTACCATTTTGGTGGCTCTTTTCTGTACCCATTCTAATTCTGCTATATCCTTTTTAAGGTACTGTGACCAGAACTGCACACAGTATTCAAGGTGCGGTCACACCATGGAATGATACTGAGGCATTATAATATCCTTGGTTTTATTCTCCATTCCTTTTCTTATGATTCCTAACATTATCTAAACCTTTTCCTGGGTAGTGGTTCCTAATGTGGAACTTTGCATCGTGTAACTATAGTTTGGATTTTTCTTTTCTAGATGCATAACTTTGCACCTTTCCACATTAATTTTCATCTTCCATTTGGATGTCCAGTCTTCCAGTTTATCAAGGTCTTCTTGCAATTTTTCACAATTGTGCTTTAACAACTTTGAGTAATTTTGTGTCATCTGCAAATATTATCAGTTACCTGTTTATTCACACCTCAAACAATATAACAGATTAGTAAGACAAGACTTTCCTTGGCTAAATCCGTGTTGGCTTTCTCCCATTAAACCATGATCTATATGTTTAGTCATTTTTTTCTTTATAATGGTTTCTATCATTTTGCCTGGTACTGATGTCAGGCTCACTGGTCTGTAGATTCCCGCAGATCACCGCTAAAACCCTTTTTGAAAATTGGCATTACAATGGTCATTCTCCAATCTTCAGGTACTACAGATGATTTTAATGATTTCACAGATTACTAATAACAGGTGTGCAATCTTGTATTTCAATTCTTTCAATATCTTTGGATGTATGCTATCAGATATAGGTGATTTGCTACTCTTCAGTTTATCAAATAGTTGCAATACATCTTCCTGGTTTATATGAATTTGTTTCATTTCTGATATATCTCCTTAAAATACCATGTCAAGCATGAGTAATTTCCCTAGATCTTCTTTAGTAAAGACTGAAGCAAAGAATTCCGTCTCTCTGCTATGGCCTTGTCCTCTCTTAGCACCCCTTTTATCACTCTATCATCTAATAGTCCAACTAACTGTCTCACAGGTTTCTTCCATCAATATTTCCTACATGTATATTTGCAAAAATGCCTCCTCCCACTGCATGTCAATATGTATTTTAGAAAAAGCTCCTAATTTAGTAAAGCCCTTTCTAAATTACTGACAGAATTGTAAATGTCCTACATAGATACACAGAAACATGATGGCAGAAAAAGACCATATGGCCTATCTAGTCTGCCCTTCTGTAACAACTACTATAGTCCTTTTCTTTCCTTCAGCGATCTTCTGTGTTTGTCCCATGCTTTCTTGAATTCAGATACTGTACTCATCTCTACTGTCTCCACTGGCAGATATTCCAGGCATTTACCATTCTTTCTGTAAATAAATATTTTTGCATATTACTCCTGAGTCTATCCCCTTTCATCTTCATCCTATGTCACCTCATTGCAGAGCTTTCTTTCAATTCAAGGAGGCTCTCTTCTTGTGCATTTATGCCATGGATGCATTTAAATGTTTCTATCATATCTCCTCTATCCCACCTATCCTTTAAATTAGGGGTGGCAGTCCTAGTTTTCATGAATATTCATGGGATACATTTGCATACAGTAGATGCAAATATATATCATGAATAGTCATTAGGGACATCGTGAAAACTAGGCTGGATTGTGGTGCATCAGGACCAGAGTTGGCCACACCTGTTTTAAAGTATAGAGGTATAAAAATGATCACTGATGATTTTGGTAGACATCCTCTGCACCAGCTCCATCCTGTATATATTCTTTTTGAAGGTGCAGTCACCAGAATTGCACACAATACTCCAAATGAGGTCACACCAAATATAGAGGCACTATCTCCTTTTCCCAGCTGGCCATTCCTCTCTCTATGCACTCAAGCATCCTTCTGGCTTTCACTGTCACCTTTTCTACCTGTTTAGCCACTTTAAGATCATTAGAAACAATCACATCCAGGTTCTACTTTTCTTTCATGGACAGAAGTACTTCACTGCTCCCTTGGATTTTTGGAGCCCAAATCTATGTCCCTGCATTTTTTAGTGTTAAATTTCAGCTGCCAAATTCTTGACCATTCTTCAAGCTTTGCTAGATCCCTCCTCATGTCATCTACTTCTTCCTGGGTGACTACTCTATTGCAGGTTTTGATACAATCTACAAAGAGGCAAATCTTACCCAACAGCTCTTCCGCAATATCACTAATAAAAATGTTAAAAAGAATTGGACCAAGGACAGATCCCCGAAGCACTCCACTTGTAAAATCCTTCTCCTCAAAGTGAGCTTCATTTATCTGTACCCTTTGTTGCCTCTCACTCAACTGCTTTCTAGCCCAGTCAGTCACTTTAGGGTTCATCCCTAGGGTACTCAATTTATTAATAAGTTGCCTGTGCAGGAATGGTGTCAAAAGCTTTATACTGCATCTAGGGTTCTCCCTCAGATTAGTCTGACAAGACCTACCTCTAGTAAATCTATGCTGCCTCAGATCCTGCAATCCATTGGATTCCATAAACCTCACTATCCTCTGTTTTAGCAACATTTTCATTAATTTATTCATCACAGAGGTCAGACTAACTGTCCTGTAGTTCTCAACCTCATCCTTACTTCCGCTTTTGAGTAAAGGGACCACAAGAGTATTTCTGCTGTTCTGTGGGACCACTCTAAACTCCCTATACTAACCTTGACTTATACATAAGACTCTCTTAACTGAGGGCCCAGCACCTCAGAATTTACTATGCAAACCTCCATAAGAACATAACATAAGAACATAAGATATGCCATACTGGGTCAGACCAAGGTCCATCAAGCTCAATATCCTGCTTCCAACAGTGGCCAATCTAGGTCATATGTACCTAGCAGTTTCCCCAAAAGACACAGGTTCCACAATGCTTGTACTGGGTCAAGCATTGATATCCTGGGTCCCTTCTTGGTTTATGGACCTTTCCTCCAGGAACTTGTCAAACCTTTTTTAAACCCAGCTACACTAACAGCCTTTACTACATCCTCCGGTAACAAATTCCAGAGTTTGATTACACGTTGAGTGAAAAAATATTTTCTTTTATTAGTCTTAAATAGTTTACCCTGTAGCTTCATTGCATATCCCCTAGTCTTTCTATATTCTGATAACGTAAACAATCGATCTACATATACCTGTTCCACTCCGTTCATTAATTTATAGACTTCTATCATATCTTCCTTCAGCCGTCTCTTTTCCAGGTTAAAGAGCCCTAACCTGTTTAGCCTTTCTTCATAGGAGTATCCTTCCATCCCCTTTACCATTTTGGTGGCTCTTCTCTGAACCTTTTCTGATAATGCTATATCCTTTTTAAGATATGGCGACCAGAATTGCACACAATATTCAAGGTGCGGTCTCACCATGGAACGATATAGAGGCATTATAATATAATTTGTTTTATTTTCCATTCCTTTCCTTATAATACCTACCATTCTATTTGCTCTCTTGGCTGCCGCTGCACACTGGGCCGAGGGTTTTAACATGTCATCCACAATGACGCCTAAATCTTTTTCCTGGGTGGTGGTTCCTAATGTGGAACCTTGCATTGTGTAACCATAGTTTGGGTTGTTCTTCCCAAGGTGCATAACTTTGCACTTGTCCACATTAAATTTCATCTGCCATTTGAATGTCCAGTCTTCCAATTTATCAAGATCCTCTTGCAATTTTCCACAATTCTCTTGGGTTTTAACAACTTTAAATTGTTTTGTGACATCTGCAAATTTGATAACCTCACTCGTTATTCCACACTGCAGGTCATTTATGAATATGTCAAAAAGCAGCGGACCCAGCACAGATCCCTGGGGTACACCACTATTCACCTTTCTCCATTAGGAAAATTGGCCATTTAGTCCTACCCTCTGCTTTCTATCTTTTAACCAGTTCCCGATCCACAATAGTACACTGCCTCCAATCCCATGACTCTTTAGTTTTGCCAAAGGTCTCTGATGAGGGACCTTGTCAAAGGCTTTTTGAAAGTCCAGATACACTATATCAACAGACTCACCTTTGTCCACCTGTTTATTCACACCTTCAAAAAAACATAACAGAGTAGTAAGACAAGATCTTCCTTGTCTAAAGCCATTTTGGCTGTCTCCCATTAGGCCATGACTATCTATGTGCTGAGTAATTTTATTCTTTATGATGGTTTCTACCATTTTTCCCGGTACTGACGTCAGGCTCACCGGTTTGTAGTTTCCCGGATCACCCTTGGAACCCTTTTTAAAAATTGGTGTTACATTGGCGATCCTCCAATCTTCAGGTATTACAGATGATTTTAATGAAAATTCACAGATGTCTAATAGCAGGTCTTCAATCTCATATTTCAGTTCTTTCAACACCCTTGGATGTATACCATCCGGCCCAGGTGATTTGCTACTCTTCAGTTTATCTAATAGTTGTAATACATCTTCCCGATGTATCGATATTTCCTTCAATTCTTCTGCACCTTTAAATACCACTTCAGTAAAGGGTAACATCCCTACATCTTCCTCAGTAAAGACTGAAGCAAAGAATTCATTCAGTCTGTCCACTATCGCCTTGTCACATCTTAGTGCCCCTTAACCCCTCTATCATCTAATGGACCAACTGACTCTCTCACAGGTTTTTTGCTACGAATGTACTTGAAAAAGTCTTTATTTCACGTTTTTGCTTCTGCAGCAAGCTTCTTCTCAAATTCTCTCTTTGCCTGCCTTATCAATGACTTGCCAGTGGTTGTGCTGTTTCCAGGTTTCATCGTTTCGCTCTTTTTTCCATTTTCTGAAAGATGCTTTTTTGGCAACAACAGCCTCTCTGACCTCACCTTTAGCCATGCTGGCAGTTTTTTGGACTTCCTTCCACTTTTCTTAAAGCGTGGAATACAGCTAGTCTGGGCTTCCAAGATAGTATTTTTCAGAAACCAGAAAGCTTTCTTCTGTGTTTTAAATTTAAACTATAAATACTTTGCTGATGCTAGGCCCTGAGTGACTATTCAATTTAAACTCTAGCTCTCTGCTGGGTTCCAAATTTAACCAGAAAGCTCTCTTATGTGTTTTAAATTTAAACTAAAAGTGCTTTGCTGATACTAGGCCCTGAGTGACTATTAAATTTAAACTACAAGCTCTCTGCTGGGTATGAAATGTAACCAGAAAGTTCTCTTCTGTGTTTTAAATTTAAACTTAAACTGCTGCTACTAGGCCCTGACTGATTTAACATAAAATAGTGGGTTCACAGATTAATTAGCTTTAATAGAAAGAATTCCTTTCAGAAAATTCCCAGAAGTATATACTCACAATTTCAGATCTCTCTCCAGAAGTAACAGTCCCCTTTTCTAGTCCTTCAAGACTGAGGATCACAGAGCTCTGGTTGATCTATTTATGCCTGTGCTGCTGAGGTAAGCTGTGACCAACTTCCTGGGTGATTAACAGTCCTTGCTTGGATAGAAGGAGTCTTTCAAAATGGCCTTTTGACCTGCCACCTGGTGTTAACACCTATTCAAAAGGTTTCACAGGTCTCTTGCCCCCTAGGTAGAAGGCCTCTTTGTAAAGTTCTCTAGAAGACTTTATTTGTTGCCCAAAGAGTACTGACCCTCTTTTGCCTTTTGTGCTAAGCTATATTCTGATTTGATTTAAATTATAGCTCTTCGCTGCTGCTAGGCTCTAACTTATTATGAAATTTAAACTACAAGCTTTCTGCTGGGTTCTAAATTTAACCTGAAAGCTCTCTTCTGTGTTTTAAATGTAAACTAAAAGTACTTTGCTGATGCTAGGCCCTGAGTGACTATTAAATTTAAACTACAAGCTCTCTGCTGGGTATGAAATGTAACCAGAAAGTTCTCTTCTGTGTTTTAAATTTAAACTTAAATTGCTGCTACTAGGTCCTGACTGATTTAACAAAAAATAGTGGGTTTACAGATTAATTAGCTTTAATAGAAAGAATTCCTTTCAGAAAATTCCCAGAAGTATATACTCACAATTGTAGATCTCTCTCCAGAAGTAACAGTCCCCTTTTCTAGTCCTTCAAGACTAGAAAAGGGGACTGTTACCCTTGGTGACCCTCAATAAAATGTGCAATCTCTTTGGGGTCCCTTCTGGATCACTTCCCCACCTCTTTGGAATAAATATCTAACCTGTTCCTCAGGATCACCTCACCATGGAGAATTCCCATCTCTAGCTACAGGATCTCCAAGTTTAACTTTTGGGATGATTCCTAATCCTCCTTTCCCCTTCCATGTGGTTTCCAGGACCTCCCATGTGTGGCTGTACTTCCATACTGCCAAACTCACAGTAAGTCTCCTCCTGGGTGAGCTTACTTCTTCCCAACAGTGTTTAGATGTTCTCAGAAGCTTCTTCTACCTCATTCAAACTTCCCCCCTCTCACATCCTCTAAAAGGTAGCGTCCCATTTCATGTTCAACCTGACTGTCATTCACACAACCAGTCATTTGGTAGTCTCCACACCCCCAGCTACCTGTTTCCGTATCACTCTAAAACAGCAATCTGCAATATGACCCCCTCACCACACCCTTCAATGGTAACTTTCTGTGGTTCCCCTTGCTAGAGGATTTCACTTTGTTGCCACCATATTTCTTTGCAACTCCACCTTTTGCTGCAAGCCTAACGCTTGTTGTAAGAATGCCAAACCTCCTTTGGCAACTGGCATCTCCCTTACTCTTTTTTCTCCCTATTACCAGACCTCATTCCATTCTCCCCAGAATCCTTCCCATAATTATCAGGACTCTTATGATACCTCTCTTTGCAGCATGATTATAACCCAACACCATTCTCTTGAACCCAGCCCATGGTCTCTGTCTACAGAAACATATCCATGTTTGTTTCAGTGTGACTAGTCTCTGGTTATAGTCTCTCTTCACTGTGTCTCTTGGCAGTAGCCACTCAGGTCTCAGCATGGTCTCTGGTGACTTCCTGGCCTGGTGCATATCAGTCTGGTCCACTGCATTTGCCCTTGAGAATCACCTCTTGAAGGACATCCAAGTGTAGACTGCATCAAGAGGTTATTTCCTTCCAACTACTACCTTCTCAGGACAGGCACAGAGGGCTCAAGCAATGCCACTGATACAGCATGGGGTGATGTTGCATGACCCTCTATTTCATCCCTACCATCCTCTCCCTCCCATCCTCCATTCTTCCCTTCCTCCCTCTTCTCCCCTCCTCTCCCTTCCCCTGCTCCCCTGTCTTCCCACCCCTTCTCAATGTTCTTGGTGACCCTCAATGGTGCTGGTGTGGCTCTGGGGTCACTATATATTTCAGTGGACAGAGGAGACTAACACTCATTTCTTACCTTATGTTCATTTCCATGATGTTGACATTACCCATGTCTAACACCTCCACAGATGTGTCAGATAACAAGATGTGTGCTTCTGCTGGAGGAACGTGGGGATACAGGTCTTGGTGCAGTCCCTCTTCTATGTCCTCCTCTGTCACTTCCTACTCCTCCTGATCCTTCTCCTCTTTTCCCACCTCCACCAATTGTTTCTCATCCATCTCTTCCTCCTGTACTTCTGCTGCTTTTGCTCTCCTTACTTCATTGCCTCCACCATTTATGTTGGCCTCTGAACCCATGGCTGTACTTCCACACCCTGTGATAGTAACTACCAACTATTTTTGGCCTGCATTCCTTGCACCTATACTAACTGTACTGCTTGCACTTCCACAGTGTCATCTGAGTACTATTGGACTATCTCTCTGCCACTCATATCTATGTCCCTTTGACTCCTTCAAACAGGGGTTCTCTGTACTGCTACAGCCTTTGTTCTGGGACATATGCTATTGACTTTCAACTTGTTCACCCTCCTCTTGCTGTGTATGCCTCTAACCTGCTGCATCCCTCCCCTTCACATCTGCCATGCCTTAGAATGCCCTTTCCTGCTACTCCTATGCAGCTTCCACCTGCCCCTGGCCCTCTACTTGTTCTTTTTCTGCCTGTCCTATCCTTGCCGTGTCTGTACAGGTCTTGGGAACCTTTCCCCTTACTGTACTGTGCCGGCCAGCTAGTCTTGGCTGTGTCTTGCCTTCCCCCTCCCCAATTCTGACGTCCTTTTAACAGGTCTCCTGCACATGCTGTCACAGCTGTGCCATAAGACATGCCACTTACCTTCCTGCTACTGGTGCTCCCTCCGGAACCGCATGAGGCAGTCTGTTCACTGTTGATGGATGGACCTGAAGTGCTTATTGAGGGCCTCAGTTTCTCATATGATCAAGTATTTTCTGTGGGAAGGAACAGTAGATGATTTGTGATGTAGCACAGTCTTGCTTCTCTAACATGCCATGTTATCCCACTCATACAATGCCTGCACCACCTACTGCCTACCTCGGCTCTGGGTGTCCATTGCCTGGCATTCTGCTCATGACCCTTGGGCCCATTCATGTCTCAGGGAGTATAAGATGTTCAAATCCCCTTCCTCTACAGATCTTCTAGGACATTCAGTACATTGCTTTCTGTACACTTCTGTGTGGTGCCTTTCACAGGAGTTTCAGTGGGTGCATGTGGGCTTACTTTCTGCACTGTATTTTTGTGTGAGCTCCCTCCTACTACACAGTGTGGTCCCCCAGCATCTGCACCTTGGGCTGTGGCTTGCCCCTACTATGTCCTCTCATGGCCCATTTTCTGGCAGTCAGTGCCACACTGACCCCTCCCAAGTGCCTACTGTACTTGAGCATGCATCTGGCATATGCAGTGTTTGGCTGCCACCTCTCCCCTGAGCTCTTGTGGTGTGTGTTCTCATTATATCACCTGTGTGTATGCTGCCTTTGCGTCTTCCTTTGTCACATATGAGGTCATGGCTTTTGATCTATTTGTGATCCCTGTACAATCCCTGTTGCTATCCCATGACCCTCATCCTAGGGCTCATGTTTTTGTCTTCTCCATGCACAGTACCATTCTAATACTAACTTAGCAAGGGTCCATTGGATCCCTCTTCAGATTCTCCATACCTCCCCTTAATGAGCCCTGCACCCCAGGCTGGGAAACTGCTTGCATGTTTCCAGGCCTGGTTTTGTGCTTGTCTCCATCTTTTGAATGGCCTACTTTGTCCCTCATCTTGCCGAGATGTCCTTTCTAAAATGTCCCTTCATATATATAATCAATTTGCACTGCAAAAGAAGTTCTTGTGTTAATATAATGTGCATAAGAATGTGAAAACATGAAAATATGCATGCAAATTACTAAAATTTAATTTAAAATGAAAACTAACAAACCTTTTTTTCAGACTATGCACATCCATAATGTGCATTATTTGCACAACAGGCAACACATGTGCTTATATGTCTTTACAAAATAGCCTACATAAAATCACATTCTAAGGCAGGAGTAATTTCGACCATGTACAGTATATGTTGGTAAGAACTGGTGCATAAGAACATAAGATATGCCATACGGGGTCAGACCAAGGTCCATCAAGCCCAGTATCCTGTTTCCAACAGTGACCAATCTAGCTCACAAGTACATAGCAGTTTCCCCAAAAGACATAGGTTCCACAATGCCTGTATTGTGGCAATCAGTGGTTTTCCCGGATCCCCTTTAATAATGGTTTATGAGCCTTTCCTCCAGGAACTTGTCCAAACCTTTTTTAAACCCAACTACACTAACAGCTTTTACTACATCCTCCAGTAATGAATTCCAGAGTTTGATTACGCATTGAGTGAAAAAAATATTCTTAAATAGGTTACACTGTAGCTTCATTTCATATCACCTAGTCTTTCTAAATATTGATAGTGTAAAATATAGAAAGACTAGGGAACATGCAATGAAGCTACAATGTAACCTATTTAAGATTAATAAGAGAAAATATTCCTAACTGCAACCCTTCTCCCTTTCTGCCCATTGTCTGTCCCTGAGAAATTCTAAGCAGATTTCACATAAAAATAAGTATTCTGGAATACCTACTTTTATGCACAGATATGCCCAAGCAATTTTATAAGTGCCTACTTATTTTGTGAAATTCTGTTTTAGGTGCTCAAGCCACTGATAGAATCATCCCATGGTGATCTTGAAAGCTGGATGTGTTATACATGTGGAGGTACATGTATAACACATCCAGCTCCGCTAGCAAATTACTTTTATGTATGCCTTTCACCCTCACCGCCAACTCACGACTTCGCTCCTTCCACCTCGCTGCACCATACACCTGGAACAGCCTACCTGTGTCTGTACACCAGGCACCCTCCCTGGCCCTCTTCAAATCCAGATTGAAGACCCACCTCTTCACCATTGCTTTCAGATCCTGACTTCTGTCCCTATCTTATGCCTTGCACTGAACTGACTTATGCTCTGTATTACTCTGACTAGATTATAAGCTCCGATGAGCATGACTCTGATGGGCAGGGACTCTCTTTTGTATGTGGACTGCCTCTTATAGGTCAGCTGTACAGCATTGCGTGCGTGGCGCTCTATAAGTGCTAAATACTAGTAGTAATAGTAGTAGTAGTAGTACATTCAGACATGTGCATTCCCGGGCTGTCCAGACATTTAGACATCCGGATGGCTCGGGGATGCACCCGATTCTGCTTCCGTGGGAGCTAGATGTCCCCGCAGGAGCAGAATCGCAGCACAGTGGCTGGACATCTAGGAGGTGCTCCGATTCAGGCACCCTGGATGTCCAGCCACTTCCTCGGCTAACTCACCTAGGCTCCTCCATGGAGCGGCAGTGGCATGGCATCCTGTTGCCATGCCACTGCGGCACCATGAAGGAACTGCGATCACCAGCTGCCCCCGAAAACATCCTTTCCCTGCAGCCCAACCCCCAATCGGGCATGGCCGGGATCAGGCTGCAGGTAACCTCCTGGACCCCTTCACCTCTTCAGTCCGGCCCACCTCTACCGTCCCCCGATGTCCATGGGGACTTATTCTACCTCTGAGGTGGAATAAGTCCCCTGCCTAACCTGCTGACCCTAAACGTACAGGATCGACCTCAGAATTGGCTCTGTACATCTGGGGTCACTTACCCTCTTACTGCTCGTCCTCTCTCCTCCCCGGTCCACCCTCTCCTGCCCACGAACAGAGCTCCCTACACAAGCCGACTATATGTGCAGGGAGCTCTGTGGCTACCAGTGCCATCTGGATGTTTAGCAAGTCTGGACGTCCTGGTCGGACGTCAAGACACACTAAATAAGGATCCGAATCTACCCCAAAATGAAATGCTCAAAAGCTGAATCTTCAAAAAGTAGAAAATACAGGAAATTTGTATTAATGGCTTTTATATTGAAAATGCTAACTCAACATAGATTAAAATTTGCTTCACCACTACTAAGTGCATCTTTTTTCCTCTGCTTTGCCTATATGGACCAGAATAGAATTAGCACAGCTCTCTTGAACGAAGCTTTATCTGGTTTATTCTTAAATGAGCAAATTTAATCAAAACTAGAGGAATTCTTTGTATTGTGTAATTTTGCCTTAGCAAAACACTCCATTTTTAAATGCATTTTTGTTTTTTTGCTTTCTTGTGAAAGTCTGCTTTCTGTTCATATTCCAGGATCCAGAAGCAAATACTAGCAATTGTCAGTACATGGTATTTCCCTTCTTGACCTAGAAAGTACTAGGTTCTCACTCAGGTTTCCCATGCTCTTTACAGTAGCCTGAGGCACCAATGAAAAAGACTCACAAGTAGTCTCATTTCTACTGAAGTTTGCATGTTACCCTTGAATGCCATTTAATCTCTCTCTCTCTCTCTCACATGCTATTTTTTTGCTATTCATATTGTAGCTTGCTTTATGCATGGAGTAACAGAGCAAAATGCTTGCACCATAGAATTAATTTATGTACTGTTTAAAAGATAGGTTAATGTTACTCCTTTGTACATTTCTGAGTGAACATTTTCTATAGTTGTTGAGGAATTAGAAGTCTCATTCAGGAAAGGTACTCTTCACCTAAAAGATATGTTTAACTTACATAATACTCAGACATGATGGGGTGAATTTTCAAACAATTTAATCAGCTAACTTAAAGAGCCAGCTGGCTAAACAACTTTAAATAAAATGTCCACTGGCTGGGCTTGATGGACCTTGGTCTGACCCAGTATGGCATATCTTATGTTCTTATGTAAATATATACCTTTGAATTTATAAGTCAGACTAATTTAGATGGTGCAGTGGAGTGGGGGGGGGGGGGGGGGCTTTAGGGATATTCCTTAAATGGGTTTATGACTTACCTGATTAATGCTGATTTTCAATAACAACCAACTAAGGGATCTGTTTACTAAAGCATGGTGAATGTTAGGAACACAAATTAAATAAAGTGCAAAGTCCATGAAGTAACTTTTAGCGTGTGGCCAGCATCTACTCTGCAGTGATTACACATTGGCAGATAGTGTGGTAAGTGCTTCTGTGTCATATGCTTATGCATTTACCACAGCCCACTACAGTAAAAATAAAATCATTCGGTCGGCATCTTTCCCTGATGAGCATCCTGACCTCCAATTAGTATCCCCCCCCCCCCCCCAGTGATCATAAGCTACTCCTCCACCCCCAAATCCTACCTGATGAGCATCCAACAACCCTCCTACCACCAATTTCCCCTTGGTAGTTACCATACTGTCCCTGGTGGGTTAGTGGTAGGTCAGCAGTGATCTTCAGACAGTGGTAGAAATTCAAATTGGGGGCTCCAGGTGTTGTAAAACCCTTTCGCACCGAGGCAGTTTCTCCAGGGCCAAGTGCCCATGAGGGAAGAGTTAGGACAGCTATTATAGTTGGTGATTCGATCATTACGCATGTAGATAGCTGGGTGGCTGGTCAACGTGAGGATCGCTTGGAAACATGCCTGCCTGGTGCAAAGGTAGCGGACCTCACGTGCCACCTAGACAAGGTCTTAGATAATGCTGGGGAGGAGTCTTCTAACTTGGTACATGTCGGTACCAATGAAATAGGAAAATGTGGTAGGGAGGTTCTGGAGACTAAATTTAGGCTTTTAAGTAGGAAGTTGAAATCCAGAACTTCCAGGGTAGCTTTCTCTGAAATGCTTCCCGTTCCATGCGCAGGAACCAAAAGGCAGGCAGAGCTCCGGAGTCTCAATACATGGATGAGACGATGGTGCAAGGATGAGGGTTTTGGATTTGTTAGGAACTGGGGAACATTCTTGGGAAAGGAGGGGCTCTTCCGAAGGGATAGGTTTTACCTTAACCGGGATGGAACCAGGCTGCTGGCATTAACCTTTAAAAAGGAGATAGAGCAGGTTTTAAACTAGATAATAGGGGAAAGCCGACAATCACCCAAGAGTGTATGGTTCGGAACAATGTATCCTTGAAGGATACTACCAAAAAAATGAAGTTAGGGCACATCAACAGAGAGGTTCCATTAAAGACAAAGGTAGCCCAAATGCCCTTGAGTACAGAGCAGACAGAGCTTAAAGACTTCAAAGTGCCCCTGCCTACCGATAACCAGATTAATATGAATAAAATACAGTCTCTAAAATGCTTGTATGCAAATGCTAGAAGTCTAAAAAATAAGATGAGGGTGTTAGAATATATAGGACTAAATGAGACGTTAGATATGATTGATATCTCAGATACATGGTGGAAGGAGGACAACCAGTGGGACACTGTGATACCTGGGTACAAACTATATCGTAATGATAGAACTGATCAAATTAGTGGAGGGGTTGCACTCTATGTTAGAGAGTGCATTGAGTCACAAAGGATTAAAGTTCTACATGAAACAAAATTCGCTGTAGAATCTCTATGGATTGAAATTCCATATAAAAAGGCAATGGCAGTGGGGGTGTACTATCGACCGCCTGGCCAGAATGAACAAATGGATGATGAAATGCTGAAATAAATCAGGGAAGTTAACAAAAGTTACAGAACGGTAATAAAAATAGGTGATTTCAATTACCCTGGTATTTACTGGGTCAGTTTCACAGCAGGACATGCTAGGGAGACAAAGTTTCTAGATGAAATAAATGACTGCTTCTTGGAGCAGCTGGTTCATGAACCGACCAGAGGGGAAGCCATTTTGGACTTTGTTCTTAGTGGAACACCAGATCTGGTGCAAAAGATAAGGGTGATTGGGCCACTTGGCAATAGTGATCATAGCATAATTGTGTTTCATTTAATTAATGGAGGAGGGATGGTAAGGAAATCCACATTATTTTTGAAAAGGGAGACTATGATAAAATGAGGAAAATAGTTAAGAAAAAACTAAAAGGAGTAGTTGCAAAGGTTAAAGACTTACATCAAGCTTGGGTGTCGTTTAAAAATACTATCTTGGAAGCACAGACCAGCTGTATTCCACGCTTTAAGACAAGTGGAAGGAAGTCCAAAAAAACTGCAAGCATGGCTTAAAGGTGAGGTCAGAGAGGCTGTTGTTGCCAAAAAAAAGCATCTTTCAGGAAATGGAAAAAAGAGCCAAATGATGAAAACAGGAAAAAAGCACAAGCACTGGCAATTTAAATGCAAGGCATTGATAAGGCAGGTAAAGAGAGAATTTGAGAAGATACTTTCTGTGGAAGCAAAAATGCATAATAAAACCTTTTTCAAGTACATTCGTAGCAAAAAAACCTGTAAAAGAGTCAGTTGGACCATTAGATGATAGAGGGGTAAAAGGGGCACTAAGAAGAGACAACGCTATAGCAGAGAGGCTGAATGAATTCTTTGCTTTGGTCTTTACTGAGGAAGATATAGGGATGTTACTTATGACTGAAGTGGTATTTAAAGTTGCGGAAGAATTGAAAGAAATATCACTACATCAGAAAGATGTATTACAACTATTTGATAAACTGAAGAGTAGCAAATCACCTGGACTGGATGGTATACATCCAAGGGTGTTGAAAGAACTGAAATATGAGATTGCAGACCTGATATTAGTAATCTGTGAACTATCATTAAAATCATCTGTAATACCTGAAGATTGGAGGATCGCCAATGTAACACCAATTTTTAAAAAGGGTTCCAGTGGTGATCCAAGAAACTACAGACTGGTTAGCCTGACATCAGTACTGGGAAAAATGGCAGAAACCATTATAAAGAACAAAACTACTCAGCATATACATAGTCATGGCTTAGTGGGAGACAGCCAACAAGGCTTTAGCCAAGGAAGATCTTGTCTTACTAATCTGTTATGTTTTTTTGAAGGTATGAATAAACAGGTAGACAAAGGTGAGTCGGTTGATATAGTGTATCTGGTCTTTCAGAAAGCCTTTGACAAGGTCCCTCATCAGAGACTTTTGGCAAAACTAAAAAGTCATGGGATAGGTGGTGATGTACTATTGTGGATCAGGAACTGGTTAAAAGATAGAAAGCAGAGGTAGGGCTAAATGGCCAATTTTCCCAATGGAAAAAGGTGAATAGTGGAGTACCCTAGGGATTTGTGCTGCGTCCGCTGCTTTTTAACATATTCATAAATGACCTGGAAAAGGGTGAGGTTATCAAATTTGTAGATGACACAAAACTATTTAAAGTTGTTAAAACCCAAGAGAATTGTGGAAAATAGCAAGATGATCTTGATAAATTGGAAAACTGGGCATCCAAATGGCAGATGAAATTTAATGTGGACAAGTGCAAAGTTATGCACCTAGGAAAGAACAACCCAAACTATGGTTACATGATGCAAGGTTCCACATTGGGAACCACCACCCTGGAAAAAGATTTAGGCGTCATCATGGATAACATGTTAAAACCCTCCGCCCAGTGTGCAGCGGTGGCCGAGAGCAAATAGAATGCTAGGTATTATAAGGAAAGGAATGGAAAATAGAACAAAGGATATTATAATGCCTCTGTATTGTTCCATGGTACAACTGCACCTTGAATATTGTGTACAATTATGGTCGCCGTATCTTAAAAATGATATAGCGTTATTAGAAAAGGTACAGAGAAGAGCCACCAAAATGGTAAAGGGGATGGAAGGATACTCCTATGAAGAGATGCTAAAAAGGGTTAGGGATCTTTAACCTGGAAAATAGACGGCTGAGGGGAGATATGATAGAGGTCTATAAATTAATGAATGGAGTGGAATGGGTAAACAGATTAATTGCTTACATCATCAGAATATAAAAGGACTAGGGGACATGCAATGAAGCTATAGGGTAACCTATTTAAGACTAATAAGAGAAAATATTTTTTCATTCATCGTATAACCAAACTCTGGAATTTTTTACCGGAGGATGTAGTAAGAGCTGTTAGTTTAGCTGGTTTTAAAAAGGTTAGGACAAGTTCCTGGAGGAAAGGTCCATGTTGTTGTTAAGTGCCGTCGAGTCGGAGTCGACTCATGGCGACCCTCTGGATAGCTATCCTAAATTGTGTTCGGTCTTCAGTCAGGCGGGTCATTGTTGACAGACTGGTACCCGTAGCTGCTGTTATTGTAGCGATCCATCTCATTGCTGGCCTTCCTCTTTTGCGTTGACCTTCTATCTTGCCAAGCATGATGTCTTTCTCTAATGATCTCTCTCTTCGCATGATGTGTCCGAAGTATGAAAGTCAAAGTCTTGTCATCTGAGCTTCTAAAGAAAGCTTAGGTTTGATCTCCTCTAGTACCGACTGGTTTGTTCTTCGGGCAGTCCATGGTATACACAGTATTCGCCGCCAGCACCATAATTCAAAGGCATCAATTTTCTTCCTGTCTGTCTTTTTCACTGTCCAGCTTTCACATCCATATGATGTTATTGAAAATACCATGGCTTGAACAAGTCGAATCTTTGTATGGAGAGAGACATCTCTGCTCTTGAGAATCTTATCTAGGTCCATAAACCATTATTAAAAGGGACCCGGGATATCATTGCTTGACCCAATACAAGCATTGAGGAACCTGTCTTTTGGGGAAACTGCTAGGTACTTATGACCTAGATTGGCCACTGTTGGAAACAGGATACTGGGCTTGATGGACCTTGGTCTGACCCAGTATGGCATATCTTATGTTCTTATGTACTTATATCTGAAAGGGCCCCCGGAGCAAGGAGAAACCACCTTGGAAGATCTGAGGACAGTTATAAATGAGCTCCTCTTTTCTTTGTAGCCCCTTGCAATGCCGGAGGAGCTTGGGTTGTGTTTTTCTGGGAGCCAACGGGTGCTGAGATGTGAAGAAACAGTTCTTGGTAAAGGGAAGTTCATGGCAATCAAATATAATTGATTTCTTGGACTGAGTGTCCAGAGAACTAGATCAAGGGCATGTGATGAAAGTGGTCTATTTAGACTTCATCAAAGCCTTTATTATTGTTCATTACAGGAGGCTTGTGAATAAATTGAGCAGTCTGAAGATGGATTCCAAGTTGGAGAACTAGATCAAGAGCTGGTTGACTGATGGTGAATGGAAATCACTCTGATAAAGCAGTGTATAGTGGAATGCCTTAGGGATTGGTCCTGGTACCACTACTGTTCAATGTATTTGCTTTTGATATTGCAGAAGGGTTAAAAGGAAATGTTTGCCTTTTTGCAGATGATATGACAATTTGCAACAGTGTACACTTCAGAAGGGGTAGATGACATGAAAAAGATTTACAAAAATTAGAAGAATGATGAAAAGCTTGGCAATTGAGATTTAATGCAAAGAGGTACAGAGAGATACACTTGGGATGCAGAAACTCAAAGGAGCTGCACTCCATAGGGGGCGAGAGGCTTGTTTATTTATTTACATTCTCTTATATATCGTGCTATTCTGCATCAGTGCGGTTTACATTGAACAAACTGAAATTACATTGAACAGGGCATTATAACTTGGAGATAACTATCTTACAGGGAGCATGGGCTATGGACGGTTAAGTGGCTTGCCCAAGACCACAAGGAGCACCTGTGGGACTAGAAACCCCAGTCCTTCCAGCCCAAGGTTGCTGTCCTCTAATGGGATTTGAACCCCCAACCTTCTGGCCTGAAGTACCTTGCCCCAACCACTAGGCCACTCCTCCACTCTTGTGTGTACAGACCAAGAAAGGAAGCATGGAGTGATAATGTCTGAGGATCTGAAGATGGCAAAACAGTGTGACAAGGCAGTGACCTATGCCAGAAGGATGTTAGGCTGCATACAGATAGGAATAACCAGCAGGGAGAAGGAGGTATTAGTGCACCTGTACAGGCTGTTGGTGAGGCCTCACTTGGAGTACTGTGTTTGGAATTGGAGACCACACCTTGCAAAGGATATAAAAAGACTTGAAATGGTTCAGAGGATGGCGACCAAGATGATATGGAGCTTGCACCAGAAGGCATATAAGAAAAGACTTGAAGGCTTAAATATGTATACCCTGAGGAGAAGAGACAGGAGGGATATTATACAAACCTTTAAATACTTAAATGGTATTAATGAGCAAACACACCTTGCTTAGGGTAGTTGTAGAACTAAAAAACATGAAATGAAGCTGCAAGGAGGTAAACTTAAAAGCAACATCAGGAAAAACATTTTTCACGGAAAGGGTGGTGGATACCTGGAATGTCCCCCCCAAAGGAGGTGGTGGGAGCAAAAAACAGTGATGGAATTCATAAAGGCATAGGACAGACACAGAGGATTACTGCATAGCAAGAGGATGGAAACAGCAAACAGAAATAATTTTATAAGTAGAGAGAGGTAAACTGCCTGGAGCGGCAGGTATAACGTTAAGCAAAGGCAGAGGGGCAGTAACCAGCAGAGAGCAGCAGGTGCAACTCTACAGCTCTAGCTGGCTTACTGGGCAGATTAGATGGACCCTGCTGATCTTTATCTGCCATCATTTACTATATTACTATAAAACTATATTATGCCAGTGTCTCCAGAAACTCCTGTCTTATTGCTGCCTGGGGTCAAAATGGTGGCTTTCACCCCTACTGATAGTCTCATGGTACTACTTCTAAACCCAAGATAGATTTAGATAATTTAGGGGTGAAGTTATATTTAGGTGAATTTTCAGATGAAGAGTCCGTCAGTTGGGTTCAGCTTAAAATTTCTTAAATGTAACCATCTAATATTAGCAAGTTATATTATTTGTTCAGTGGTTCTTTGAAAATTGCTCCCCTTCTAGAATGCATCTCTATTATGTAAAAGAGATCTTATTTACTGCAATAAGACTAAAACATAATGTGGTATGCCTCAAAGGAAACTTGGACAAGTGTTCCAATGACTAGAAGGAATGAGTGAGCATTCACAAGCACACACAGGGAAGGAAGCAACAGAATCTGTAAAACAAGAGAAAACATTATTTAAAGAATAGATCAACAAAAAATGAAAAACAAGTGGTGAATACACAAATACAGTGGGAAATGCAAAGCTTTACTCCAGGAACCCTTTGTCAATCAAGACTAGATATATGAATGGTTAAGGAGAATGATATATGCAGCCCTGGACAGTGGATTATGGATGAGATTGTTTACAGCAAGCATTGAAAAAACTAGCAAAATAGATATGTAAATTCTATAAGAAAGACCAGGAAACAGTGATTCATCTCATAGCTGGCTGTGAAGTTCAGATGACAGAAAATTTCTATACAGAAAGGCACAATAAGGTATCCTGCCTCATCCACTGGAAACAGTGTAAACTTTACAATATCACTGTGCCTGAAAACCACTGGGATCATGGCCCTAAGAGAATTCCAGAGAATGAAGCGGTTATGATCACCTGGGATGTTCGCATTCTGACTGATAAAAAGCTGGATGCAAGAAGCCGGATGTACAGTAGTGGTAAAAGAGAAGAACGGCATTGTTATAGAGGTGTTAGTCCCAAGCGACTATCCTGTAAATTGTGAGAGGGAAAAGATCTTCAAGTACCAAGAAATGCAGCAGAAAGATAGAGTTGCTTCCCTTTGTGTTGGGTGCCACAGGGGATATTCCGTCTGCTAACTGGATAACTATATGCATAAAATTAGAGTACAAGTAAGGCTGCCCTACTTTTACCCAGCTAACTAACTGGATAGCAAGCTGAATATCATTGTTACCAGACAATGCTGAATCTAAATATTCAGTGCTGGTCACTATCTGGATACCAGAGTTAAATATCTAGATTACACTGACCACTGTGACTGAATATTTAACCCTTTATTTATACCATAATTTCTCACTTCTTTAGCAGCAGAAAATGTAAGCCATATTATGGGATGATTTAACATTTCAGGAGTTTAAGTATAAGATACTAGATAAAATTACAAAACCTATTCCTTTGAAATTCTCCAAACTGAAGAAAGAACTTTGAACCATAAAAACACCCACATATACTGTAATTAGTATACAACTACCTGTAATAGGGAAAGATGGTATATAAGAACTAATAAAAAAATATGGGTATAAATTAAGCAACGTTTATCAGAACCCCCTTGTTTGGAAAGAATGAAAGTTTGATCCATTAAATCACAAGCAAAGATCATATTAATACTCACTTACATAGACATACTGCATAAATGACCCTTTCTAATTAGTCTCTCAGAGTTCAATTCGCCATTCAGGGGCTGGAAAGGCATCCAGTATCTATTCAGGAGGATTGGCAGAATACACACATTTTGAAATGAAAAAAAGTCAGCCCTGGGAGGCCAATAGTAATGAATATGCTGTTAATAAGGATAAAATGAGATGAGGCATTTGAGCCAACCCAGCTTGAAGTCATGCAATTTATTAACATCCTAATTATAACATGTATTAGCCCTATCTTACCTCAGACATATGGAGGACACCTAGATTTGGAGGTGGAGAAGTTGCCTTTATTAGCCTATTTTATAAAGGCACATAGGCACCTATGGAGCCCGTTTACTAAAGCCTGCTATATGGTTAACATGTGATAAGCGAGCATGGGGGCAAAGGTAACTGTTACTGTATGGGCATGACAGCTACCATGTGCTAAAATGTGTGTTAATTGCTCATTGAGCAAAGGGGAATGAGCAGGGTATAAGAGGAAATAGGCATGAAGAGCACATTGCAGTTGGAAAGGAGGTATATACTCACTTTTAATGTGGCAATTAATGTGGGTGCATGAAATGTCACCTTTATGGGTGGCGTAATGGTGAATGCTGCTGCCATGCTTTAGGGTACAGTTCTATGCCTTAACTGCCAGGGACTTGCTGGGCACGCCCATGACAGCGCATGACCATCGCGCTTACTGTGCGTTAATGTTTGCTCTCAATGTACGGTAATTGAAGACCCTTGTTGGTGCTTTAGTAAAAGAGCTCCTGTGTGTCTTTATAAAATTCTAGGCCAAATCCTGTAGAAATCATGCCTAGATTGTAAGCACTGACATTTAAGCCAGTTTGAGAGAAGGTGTAAATGTTAGTGCATAAAATACGCACATAAATCAAAATTCCACTCATAGTCTGCCCAAACTCCTCCTCTGAACACACCTAGTCTACAAGTACACTCCAAAGTGCTCCATGCATACTTTCAGGCATAACCTAATTTTATAAGAGGCGTTTTACAGTGTAAATCAGTATCAGTATCAGTACTGAAGAAGCGAGAGTAAAGGTGGATATATACATTGGAACCAGTGGGTTTGAATACATACAGAGTGTAAAACCTTTTTCTAGGAATGAGTGGTTTGGTCATATGAAAGCATGGCGATTGATTGATTCTATGGGTCTTATCTGTGATTGGTGCAATTGAAGTGAAGGGTTTTTATATCTGAAGGACCTGATATTTTGGACACTAAGAAGAAAAGAATGTGAAAGTGACTGTGGAGTTAAGAAAGAGAGTGAAGGCCCCTGACACAGTGGCTTAGCAAAATGAAGGCCTCTGTTGGGCTATTGCTCTGTGCAGAAAAGTAATATAGATACTCACACTACGCAACTATTCACAACTACCAACCTTAAACTCCCACCCAAACTGCAATGAAACTCCCCCCCACCCACACCAAAACCAAGAAAACACTCATCCCATAAGCTGAAATAAACGACTGCCCATAGGCAAATCCCCAAAAAATCCTACCCCTAAACCAGAAACAGGGACAAGAGGGGCTGATGTCAACTTTCCACCGACACCGGCTTCCCTGCATCGCAGTACCTGCCAAAAATGCTGGTAAGTGACCCGCACCGAGTGCAAAAACGTCCCAACCCCCTGATCTGCCCAAACCCCCCCTTTCCTGTGATTGATTGTCGGCTCAAACACATTACCAGCCCTCTCCCAATTCATATGGGATGGACTCAATAACATAGGCACTTGCACTATGTAACCATTCACAACTACAATATCACATAAATCAACAAACAGCAGTTCTTGGCAAAAACATGGCCACAGCTTTGATTCCAATAACAAATACACTTCAATATAAACACAATTCATATCAACTATCAACTGTCATTAAATTAACAGGCTAGACAGTGCCATACCTAGCCCAGAACTGTATGTCATCCCATAGTTCCATCACCCCCCTCTCTTTCACAACCTGCAGTAGCGCCAGGCAGCAGTACCTTTGCAAATTGTGGGAGCCTTCTTTGTGACTTCAACTGCACAAGGTGGTGATGTCCCAAGCTGAAATGAATGTGTTCCAAATTGCTCCAGATGTCAGCCAGGTGATGCTAAACCCTGCTTTAGCACAGGAGCAAACTGAAACCTGGTCACATTACACAACGGGACATGTAAAAAAGCAATGATATGCTGAACTGGGCAGGAAGAAAGCCTTTGGGCCTGCCGCAATTGGACTCAAACAACCCTGCCCAACTGATCCGTCTTGCTCCGATAAATATGCAACCATACCTCCTCCGATACAACACATCATCCAGCAACAAGCCTCTGTCACCACAAGAGGTCTTGTTCATAATCACCAGCTCACTAACCCACAGTGCTGCAAAGAAGGCAAATGAAAAGGCATTTTAAATAAGTGCACCACATAAGAGGAAAAACAAACCTGAGGCAAGGATTGTAAAAGGGCACAAAGCACTTCATGATGAATCTGTTACCAAGGCTACCATATATATAACATGGACCGGGTCTTGGCATAATCCAACACCAATTTCTGCACCAGAAAAGTAGAATCATCAAAACCTTGAATTTTTGAAACAAAGGCCACACTTGCCAGAGTGCCTGAAAAGGCATGAGGAGACAGCTGGCTCTCAAAGGCACACTCGATAAAGTACAAACATCCTCCTACACAATCTGCTGCCCAAATACCACAACCCAACTGGCAAGGAACCAACAAAACAAGGCCAACCAGCTGCATACGACTTACAAGTATTCTCAGCCAATGCAGATCTCAACAATTATGCAAGTGACTTGGAAGAACATCTCAACAGTGCTTCGGCATCTGGGAAAGGATGTTGTCTGCTTCAGGAGCTAAAAGCTCAAAAATGGGTTCACTGCAAATGAGATAAAGAATCCTCAATTACATTATCCACTCCAGGAACTTGCTTCACAGGAAGTGGCATATTTAACTGCAAACAACGTAACACAAGCAAGCGCAGCAGACTGCCAGGTAACCGTTTGAACTACCGCCATATTATCAGAACACAGAAGCAGACTCCTGTGCTGCAAGCGCTCATCCCACATTGGCAGGGCCACCGACAAAGGAAATTATTCCAGGAAGGCAATATTCTTGCACTAGCCCCTTTCATGCCAAGCAGCTGGCCAAGACGCTGCACACCAGGCAATAACAAAATATATGCCAAACCTAGACCCACCAGAAGCATCCGTAAACAGCCCCAGGTCATGGTTAGAAACCACAGGCAGTTTCCAGACTGAACCTCCATTAAAAGTCTGAAAGAATCCCAGCCAAAGCACCAAATCTTCACACACCCCACTATTAGATGAATAAAGTGGTGCTTATGCACCACTCCCCTGGTCAACAAAGCAGGCCTCCTCGCAAAAACCCTACCCATCGGTATCACCCTACAAGCAAAATTAAAATGCCTCAACAGCTCCTGGACCTGTTGCAAGGTAAGCTCCGAATGAGAAAGAACCTGCCAAACCAAGGCAGCAACCTCTGCAATTTTGCTATTGGCAAACAAGACGCCATATGGAAAGAAGCCAACTCTATGCACAAAGAAGTGTGTACAGTACATGGACCCTCCATCTTCTCTACCACCAGAGGCAAACAAAAAACCTTCACCAACTGTTCGAACACCCTCAACAACCTTGCATACTCACCAGAACCAGCTGGGTCCACAAATAACAAATCATCCAAATAATGCACTAAAGCATCTGACCCAGCCGCAAACTGATCCGCCTAATGAAAAAATGAAGAGAAGGCCTCAAAACAGGTACACAAACTCGAACAGCCTATCAGCATGCACTTATCAATATAAAATTTATCTTGAAAATGAAAGCCCAGCAAATAAAAATAACTAGGATGGAAGCCGGTAGTGCAGTCTTGCCTTTCATTCGGCGTGTTGGCATTGGCTTCAGCATCAGTGTGTGATGCTAACTGCAGTGGGGCTTCTTTGAGTTCCAAACTAAGGACAGCACCCCCCCCCCCCCCCCCCACACACACACACACCACACTTGGGGAATACCAAGGGAGCACAGGAAAGCTCGGTTGAAGCAGTGCTGAGCGGTTCCTTGAGGCTGGAGCACTCCTCAGATTCGGAGGTCTTGGTATTGTCTCCTGTTGTTTCTCCAGTGGTGGGTCAGCATTTGGCAGTGGCTGTAAGATCAACTGTGGTAACGCTTGATGCATTGTGGATAACGATCACGGCTGTGGAATCCACTATGGCAGGTTATGTGAGTTACTTGGACGTCTGGATGGACAGTGTCCAGAGTAAGATGGTGAAATTTGACTGTACTTTGGCTCAACATGCTACACAAATGGAGAAGGTAGAAGTCACTTTGGGATCTCTTCAAGCTGTGAGCACAGCACAGATAAGGAAAGAGAGATGTTGAAGAGGACGATTGTATTCCTGGAAAATTAGGTTCTAAAGAACAATTTAAGGTTCCTCAATTTCCCTAAATGCCCTCTTATTACATCTATGGACATGTTGGGAAGATATTTGGTGGAAGTTTTGAAGATACCAGCAGAAGCAGTTCCCCCAATGGTCTGGGCTCAGTATTTGTCCCTTAATAGTGGGGGCCCAGATAAGGAAGGAGATATTGGATCAGCCCAGACACTGGATGTTGGGAAATTAACTGCATATTTGGAGTCATCATGGGATGTTATTACAGAGCGGACTACCTTGGTGGCATGTTTTGCCTTTGAGTCAGATAGGAACTCTATCTTACATTTATTTTTTCATAATATATCAGCTCTATTCTTTGGCTCAAAAGTTTATGTTCTTCCAGATGTTTCTTGAGATATGCAAAAGAGGCACAGGGAGTTCTTGACCCTGAGGAAGAGGGTATTTGACCTAGGTACCTTTTTTAAGCTTTTGTTTCTTTGTAAATGTTTGATTTCTTATCAATTGAAAAATTATGTGTTGTTTGAGCCTGATCAATTGCTACAATTTATTGTGTTAAGAGAGAGTTCTGCAGCTTTGACAAATCCCATCAGTGAGGCAGTTAGATATGGCTGTCTGTCTCTGTGGCATTGGTTGGCCACTGTTTAGATGTGTTTAATTTCCTAAAGGCATGATGTGTCTTTTTTTTTCTTTTTCTTTTCCTGATCTTGCCTACTTGTGGGTTTATTGTGGTCTATCAACTTGTCAACTTTGTGGTTTTAAATAATTTTGTTATTTCTTTTTACCATAATATTACTGATCATTCATGATTTATTTTGGATGTAATGAAGAAGTGCAAGAATAAAAAAATGTTTACAAAAAAAGAACTAGGATGAATTGGAAACAAACAGAAAGCTGATTCAACATCTGTCTTTGCCATGAGAGCACCCCGCCCCCGCTTTCTACAGCAGAATCAAATTTAGCATATTGAACCGAACACTGCGCTGGATCAATAAAGTAATCATAACTGTAATTGTATAGGACCATAAGTCCGATACACCTTCAAAATCATATCGAGTGAATGGTCCATACCACCCCCACCCCCCTAAAAAAAAAAACACTCCACCAATATCAAACATATAGAACATAAACATTTGGAATGTAAGGTCAGCATATGTGAACATGAAAAAAGAATTCCCCAGTTCATAGTGTTTCCATACTGGGTGAAACCAAAGTTCTATGAAGACCAGTATCCTGTTTCCAACTTTGAGTTTTTGCTTCCACAGCAAGCTTCATTCAAATTCTCTATTTGCCTACCTTATCAGTGCTTTGCATCAAACTTGCCAGTGCTTATGTTGTTTCCTATTTTCTTCATTTGGTCTTTTTTCATTTTTTAAAAGATTTTCTTTTGATTAAACTAGCATATCTCACCTTAACTTTAAACCATGTCAACAGTCATTTGGCCTTCCTTCCACCTTTTATAAATCATGGAATACATTTGGGCTTGGCTTCCAAAATGATATTTTTTAACAATGCTGAGGCCTGATGTAAACTTTTAACTTCTGCAGCCGCTTCTTTCAGTATGTTCCCTAACCATTTTCCTCATTTTATCATAGGTTCCCTTTTGAAAGTTAAATGTTAGCATAGTAGATTTCCTTTCTGTCATCCCTCAATTTATAAAATCAAATTTGATCATGTATGATTACTATTGCCAAGTGGCTTCAGCACAGTTATCTCTCACACCCCAGATCCAGATCCTAAATAGCTTTACTACTACTACTACTACTAATGCCCTGTTCAATGTAATTTCAGTTTGTTCAATGTAAACCACACTGATGCAGAATAGCGCGGTATATAAGAGAATATAAATAAATAAATAAAATAATATACTATTCAGCACTTATAAAACGCCACACATGCAGCGCTGCACAACTAACCTACAAGAGGTAGCCAACATACAAGAGACAGTCCCTGCCCGTCAGAGTCATGCTCATCGGAGCTTACAATCTAGTTAGAACAGTACAGAGCATTAGTCAGTTCTGCCCAAGGTACGGTGTGGTACAGTTTGGACTATAGTTTGGTCATAAACGTTGATGGGGGTTAGGGTAAGATGAGGATGGAAGTCAGGATCTGAATACAACCATGAAGAGGTGGGTCTTCAACCTGGATTTGAAGAGGGCCAAGGAGGATGCCTGGCGCACAGATGCAGGAAGGCTGTTCCAAGTGTATGGTGCAGCAAGGTGAAAGGAGCATAGTCGGGAGTTTGCAGTGCGGGTGAAAGGCATTGATAGAAGTAATTTGTTAGCAGAGCGCAAATTTCAAGAGGGGATGTATGGAGAGATAAGAGATAAGAGGTATTGAGGGGCCATAGAGTGAATGCATTTATAGGTCAGTAGGCGAAGCTTGAATTGGATGCGGAATTGGACAGGGAGCCAGTGAAGTGACTTGAGAAGAGGAGTAATGTGGGCATGGCGAGGCTGGCAGATTAGTCGAGCAGCGTGATTTTGTATAGATTGAAGGGGAAGGAGGTGGCTCAAGGGGAGACCAGCAAGGAGTAGGTTTGCAGTAATCGAGGCAAGAGGAGATTAAGGAGTGGATAAGGGTTTTAGTAGTTTGTTCAGAGAGGAAGGGGCGGATTTTGCCGATGTTGTAGAGAAAGAAGCGGCAGGTCTTAGCTACAAGCTGGATATGAGCGGAGAAGGAGAGAGAGGTGTCAAAGATAACCCCTAGATTGCGGGCCGAGGGAACAAGAAGGATAGTAGATCTATCCACATGGACTGAGAGAGGGGGAAGTGGGGGGGAGGAGTTGGGTGGAAATACAAGGAGTTCAGTCTTGGCCATGTTCAGTATTAATCGGCGATGAGACATCCAGGCAGCAATGTCTGAAAGACAGGCAGAGATCTTGGACTGGGTTGCCAGAGAAATATTAGGTATAGAGAGGTAGATTTGGGAGTCATCGGCATAGAGATGGTACTGAAAGCCATGGGAGGAGATAAGCGCACCAAGGCCTTGGGTATAGAGAGAGAAAAGGAGGGGGCCCAAGACAGATCCCTGGGGTAAACCTACATGGAACAGGGTAGGGGAGGAGGAGAAGCCACCAGAGCATACATTGAATGAGCGATGGGAGAGGTAGGAGGAGAACCAGGATAGTACGGAGTCCTTGAATTCAAGCGAGGAGAGGGTGGTGAGGAGAAGGTTGTGGTCAACGTTGCCAAAGGCAGCAGAAAGGTCAAGAAGGCTGAGGATAGAATAGAGGCCCTTAGATTTAGCCAGGAACAGGTCATTGGTAACTTTTGTGAGTGCCGTTTCAGTGGAGTGTAGGGGACGGAAGCCAGATTGTAGTGGGTCCAGGAGGACCTGGGAGGTGAGTAAGTTGAGGCAGCGATGGTGGATTGCTCATTCTAATAGTTTGGATATGAAGGGAAGGAGGGAGATGGGTCGATAGTTAGAAGAGCATGTGGGATCAAGTGAGGGTTTCTTGAGGAGGGGTGTGACAACAGCATGTTTGAATTCAATGGGGACAGTTGCAGTGGAGAGTGAAAGATTGAGGATATGAGTGATGGAGGGGACAATAGTGAGGAAGATGGAATGTAGGAGATTCGTGTGGATAGGGTCTGATGAACAGGTGGTGGGTTTGGAGGAGGAAAGAAGGAGTGTGGTTTCTTCTTCAGAGATCGGAGGGAATGAGGAGAGGGTGGCAGGGGGATTATGGATGGGGGAGGAGAATTGAGGAGGAGGGGAGGTAGATGAGGGGGTAGGTAATTGGAGGGTGATCTTGTGGATTTTGTCATGGAAGTAGTCAGCTAGGGTTTGGGCAGAAAGGGAGGGCGGGATCGTGGCAGGGGGACCTTGAGGAGAGAATTGAGAGTATTAAAGAGATGGCGAGGATCAGAGACAAGGGAGTTGGTTAGATGGATGTAGTAATCTTGTTTGGCAAGTGCTAAGGCTGACTGGAAGGAGCCAAGCATGAATTTGAAGAGTAGAAGGTCTTCTGGGGAGTGGGATTTGGACCAAGCTCGTTCAGCAGAACGGGCGCAGATGCATAGGTAACGGATTGTGGGAGAAAGCCAGGGTTGAGGAGTAGATCGTTTGTCAGGTCATGGGGTGGGAGGGGCAAGAGTGTCAAGGGCTGAGGAAAGTGTAGCATTGTATGCCTCGTCGACGGACTTGGAGGATAAGATGGAGGAAAGAGATGGAGAAATGGTGGAGGAGAGAGTCAGGGGATCAATATTATGAAGGTTTCTAAATAGGTCGGAGGAGACAGGATGAGGTTGGGACGGCGTAAGCTGAAGAGTAAATGTTAAGAGGTGATGGTCAGATGAGGGAAGGATTGATTTGCGGGAGAGGAATTGGAGAAGAGTATTAGGTCAGGGCAGTGGCCATGTAGGTGTGTGGGGGCAGTGGAGCAAATTTGGAGGTCGAACGAGGAGGTAAGAGCGAGGAACTTTGAGGCATGGGGGTCGGAGGGGTTGTCGATGTGAATGTTGAAATCGCCAAGAATAAGAGTAGGGGAGGAGGGATCCATAAAGGCAGAAAGCCAGGAGTCAAAGTCGGTAAGGAAGGTTGATTTGGATTTGTCGGGTGGGCGATAAATAATAGCTACTCGAAGGGGAAGTGGTGTGAGGAGGCGAATGGAGTGGACTTCAAAGGAGAGGCGGGGGTGTGATTGGGGTGGCAGGAGGGGTTGGAATTGGCAGGAGGGAGAGAGTAGGAGGCCAACGCCACTACCGTGACCAGTAGATCGAGGTGTATGGGAGAACTGGTAGCCCCCATAGCAGAGAAAGGCAATGGATGCAGTGTCGTCTGGGGGGAGCCAGGTCTCGGTCAAGGCAAGAAGGTGTAGGGTGTTAGAGATAAAAAGATTGCAAATAAAAGGGGCTTTTTTAATGACTGAGCATGCGTTCCATAGGGCGCATGAAAATAGGAGAGTGGAGAGGGGGAGGAGAGGGATATGGATAAGGTTGGATAAGTTACGTGTGGATTTCTTATCAGAGTAGCGTGGGGGTCTATTAATAGGGTAATACCAAGATTTAGAGGGAGCAGGGTGTGTGGGTGGGTATGTCTGGGTGTGTGTGCTCTCCAAGAGTGACATGAGGGAGGGGAAAAGAGGGGTAAATTGGTGGTATCTGGTAGGTTATGTGAGGGATTATTTTTGGGGGTAGGGTTGGAATTGATATCTATGGATGAGTGATTGTGGGATGAATGAGGGAGGGTGGAAGGAGGGAGGAGCGGGATGTGGATGAGATTAGATAGGATACATGAGGAACTTTTTTTAGAGTGAGAAAGAAATGGGGGGGGGCAGGGTTGGGGTTAATATTACCTAATAAGAGAAGGAGAATGAGTATTAGAGAGCGAGGTAAAGTGGAGATAGTACAGCGAAGTGAGGGTGGGGTTGACTTAAAGAGAGGGGAGCTGGTTGAATGTGGGGGATGGTGTGAAGAAGCTCAAGAGCAGATGCTTGGCTAGGGGGCAGAATGGAGGGAGAAGTGAGGAAGGTAGGGGGAGGGTAGGGGGAAGAGGAGGGAGGGTGTTGGTAGGAGGGGAGGCAGTTGGGGAGGATTAGGAAGAGAAGGACAATGAGATGTGGGGCCATATTAGTGGGCAGCAAGGTCTGAGCAAGCAATGGGTTGCAAGTTCTAGGCACACAATGGGTAGCAAGTTCTATGCAGGCAATGGGTAGAAAGTGCTAGGCAAACAATGGGTAGCAAGTAAAAGGCAAACAATGGGTAGCAAGTAATAGGCAAACAAGCAGGCAGTGGGTAGCAGTTCTATGCAAACAATGGATAGCAGTTCTATGCAATCAGTGGGTAACAGTTCTATGCAAACAATGGGTAGCAGTTCTATGCAAACAGTGGGTAGCAGTTCTATGGAAACAGTGGGTGGCAGTTCTATGCAGAGGATGGGTGGCAGTTCTATGCAGAGGATGGGTAGCAGTTCTATGCAGGCAATGGGTAGCAGTTCTATGCAAACAATGGGTAGCAGTTCTATGCAAACAGTGGGTAACAGTTCTATGCAAACAGTGGGTGGCAGTTCTATGCAAACAGTGGGTGGCAGTTCTATGCAGAGGATGGGTAGCAGTTCTAGGCAGGCAATGGGTAGCAGTTCTATGCGAACAATGGGGGGCAAGTTCAATGCAAACAGTAGGTAACAGTTCTATGTAAACAATGGGTGGCAGTTCTATGCAGAGGATGGGTAGCAGTTCTATGCAAACAGTGGGTGTCAGTTCTATGCAGAGGATGGGTAGCAGTTCTATGCAAACAGTGGGTAGCAGTTCTTTGTAAACAGTGGATAACAGTTCTATGCAAACAGTGGGTGGCAGTTCTATGCAGAGGATGGGTAGCAGTTCTATGCAGGCAATGGGTAGCAGTACTATGCGAACAATGGTAGGCAAGTTCAGTGCAGGCAATGGGAAGCAAGTTCTATGCAACAATGGGAAACACATTCTAAGCAGACTGTGGGTAGCAAGATCTAGGCAATCGATAGGAAGGAGCAAGGACTATGCAGGTGTGGGAAGCAAGAACAATAGAAGGGTGCCTGGGGCAGGGTTTGACGGTTTGCGCCAGGGCACTCTTGGTCTTCGCCTAAGGGCCAAGCCAAAGGGCCCTTTGGCGTGACCCTTAGGCGCAGGCCCGGCTGGCGCGGGCGCCTGAGTGAGGGGCAATAAATAGGGAGACCACGGTCCTTCCCACAGCCTGGATTGGGCTGGAGCTCCCGGCCACGTGGTGCGCTGATGAGTACCGTCTGGGAGAAGGCCAGTAGAGAGAAGATTGGGCGATTAGCCCCTCCCACAGCCTCGATTGGGCTGGAGCTCCCGGCCATGCGGTGCACTGATGAGTACCGGCCAGGAGAAGGTTAGTTGCTGAACTAGTTAGTTCCATGAAGCAGTCATTAACTAGAAGACTTTGGGTATGTCTACTAAGCTGGGCTAACCGTTAGCCCAAGTAAACATACCCCTTTATCTCCTTAGCATGTCCTGATATGAAATTGACCCTGTTGATACCTTGTTAATTGAAATCACCTGTGTTGCCAGTTTTGTTAGCTTTCCTAATTTCTGTTTGCATTTCATCAACTGTAGGTTCATTCTGGAGAGGTGGTTGGTATTTCCATTTTTATATTATTTTGGTTTTTTTGTGGTATTTATTGATTGAATGTTATTTTATGCTTATGAACCACATTGTTTGATATGCCAAGGTTTTCAGTATATAAGATTAATAACATTAATTAAATAAATAATCTGACTTTCCAGTTTTGGCAATGATAATGGAATCCTATGATACGAGCCAATTACATGAGCTTTTAGAGATTACTAGTCAGTTGGATCCTATGCAATCTGACTTCTGTGCAGGTTTCGGCATAGAGACAGTGATGTTTACTTTGTTTAATGTAATAAGAATGATAGATTGTGGAAAGTTAGGGTTCCTATTTCTCCTGTATTTATCAGCTTAAAATGGCCTGCAGCTAAAACTGTGAGCCCTACAACATGACTGAGCCACTTTCAAGGGATAATTGGGGATGAGAGATGCAGTGGAGGGCAAGTGTCAATGACTGAATGGCCATAGGGAGTGGAGAGAGGAATTTGGGAGCAAGAAGTAATGAGCTGGTGGGCTCAAAATCAATTTTTCAGGGGCAGGTTACTAGAGAGGGAGCTTTCCTTTCCACCCCATTTTGGCATTTGACGTGGGCTCTGGGGGGAGTGATGGGGCTGAGTGTAGAGGTGGGATGGAGTGTTTGTGGTCACAGTAGGGGGTATGATGGAGACTTGCACTTCCTTCCAGAATTGGCTAAAAAAGAAGAGGTATTAGATTGAATAAAGTGAAATATTGGAAAGATACCAACATCTAACGGGCATTGAGCATGGTCTTCTGTGACTGCAAGCTATGTGGGTGGGGAGTGGTAGCCTTCCACAGGGTTCTTCAGGCACCTCACTCCAGCTAGGTTGGTACTGTTAATGATATAAGGAAGGTATGTGTGAGTGCCTGTGTTATCGTATATTAGTGCAGTGTTTTTTAGAAATGGGGATAGAAACATTAAAATGGTTAATGTTTGATCATATTTATACAGTGTTCCAAGCAGAGCACTGGTCTGAAAAGCAGAGGCTGAGCCAGGATGTAAGTTGAGTGTTGTTGCCGTTGTCACAGAAATGTGATCTTCTGCCACCAACACTGTCCCATTCTGCTGCTGCCCAGATGGGTGCTTTGTCTTGGTCTGGTACCTCAGCTGAGACCTGTCCATCTTGGGAGAACCTGCAATAGTTAAACTACTGATAGCTTAGCCCTCAGCATCACTGATGCACACAAGCCCTCACAGCACGACAAGCTCTATAAAACCAGGGACAAGCTGCAAACCAAGTGAGGGCAGATAAAATTAGGACTGCTTTTTTGCTATCCTACCTTTATCCACAAAACACATATTCAGATAGCTGCTATTCACATAAGTTTAGTCTCCATCGCAGTTCTCCACCTCCATCTCCATACTATCCCGGTTCTATCCAGATGGTGCCAAGATGGTCTATGAAGACATTTAGCATCACTATCCTGAATCAACATAGTGCCCCTTATTTGGATAACCTTTGATATTATCTGGATAAGGACTTCTGAATATTGGCTCCTGATTTTTTTTATCCATCTTGCAGAGAACTAGATACTAGCACTGCTATATTAACAGATATTGATCTAAACTTTTAATTCAAAATGATATGTCATCTTTACATAAATAAATGAACTAAAAGGCCCTTAATTAAAATGTGTTAAAGAATTCATGCATGATTTGATGCATGTTAACTGCATACTCAAGCACATGGTAACAGTTAATGCATGCTGATTTTCATTTTAAGTGCCATGCCCCCATTAGTGTGCAAAATGGATGAGTTAGGGGCAAAACATTGGAGTGGTGAACACATTGCAGTGGGCGTACATATTGTGTGCTAACTGTAAATGTTGCCATTAGCATGGGTATGCATCTCTGTGTTAACCGTTGGGAACAAGCTGGCCACGCCCCAAGAGTTACTGTGGAGACTTTACACTCAACACCAAGTTTTTGCTCTAAATGCAAAGTGCAGAAACTTAACACACTTTAATAAAATGGCCCCTAAAGGTCTGTTTCAAAATATGGCGCTAAGGCACAAGGAGAGCAGAACTCCTGCAGACCAAATCTTGGGTGCACAACAAGCAGAAGCAAGAGATGAACACAGTTGCTTAAAAGGGTGCTTTATTGGAGTCCCCAATGCATTTCGGCTGACGCCTTCCTCAGGGGGAGGGGTACTTTTTAAATAAAAATATAGGAAAACAACATATATTAATAACCGAAGGAGCGCGGACTTACCGCTCCTCGATTCCCTTGATTTGACTCCTTTCCCATGGCCCCCCTTTTTGTGTAATTCACCCCCCCACCCACCTTTTCCGAAGAGGAACAAAATAGACAGACAATAGGGCGTATTGGTCAACAAACTGGTCACAGCTTTATTAATTATTTAAATGCATGAATATATAACATCCCATAACCAAAAACCAGCGGACTCCTCCCATTACCAGCCATATCACTAGCAAGGTGATAGGGCCTCCGCTTATTCCTACTTCCCCCCCTTAGCCCCCGGCTTCGCCATATCATTAGCAAAAACCCAGCCAGGGGGGATGTCCGGGTCGGGGGTACCCACCCCCGTCCCAAGCTTATCGTAAGTTTCCGGACCCCGGAAACCTCCGGGATCCCGCCTGATCCAATCCCCCACCAACTGCGACACCCCTCAACCCTTAACTGTACAGCCTAACTATAGTAGAGGGTGGGCGGGTGGGAAAAATGCTCCCGGCTCCTCACCGATCCCTCCGGGCCCCGAACACAACTGCCGCCTCTCTGGACCGACGCCTTCCCTCATTGGCTCCCGCATTCACGTGGTACGGGAGCCAATGAATTTGAAGGACGCGGCTTGCTCCCCTAGCAACCCTCCTCCCCCCCCCTTTGTGCCTCCTCTCATCGCTTGCCGCGCCGCCCGGTTACAGGCGGCCGGCCTGGACTCCGCCACGCGGCCTTCACTAACCGAAGGAGCACGGACTTACCGCTCCTCGATTCCCTTGATTTGACTCCTTTCCCATGGCCCCCCTTTTTGTGTAATTCACCCCCCCCCCACCCACCTTTTCCGCAGAGGAACAAAATAGACAGACAATAAGGCGTATTGGTCAACAAACTGGTAGCAGCTTTATTAATTATTTAAATGCATGAATATATAACATCCCATAACCAAAAACCAGCGGACTCCTCCCATCACCAGCCATATCACTAACAAGGTGATAGGGCCTCCGCTTATTCCTACTTCCCCCCCTTAGCCCCCGGCTTCGCCATATCATTAGCAAAAACCCAGCCAGGGGGGCTGTCCGGGTCGGGGGTACCCACCCCCGTCCCAAGCTTATCGTAAGCTTCCGGACCCCGGAAACCTCCGGGATCCCACCACCGGCGCAGTCATCATGCACGTCACTGCGCCGCCCCCACAGAACAAAGCTGCGACCAGCGAGCATCCTGCATAACAACCCACTCGATAGCCTCTTGCCAATAATTCAATAAGAGATCCAGACCAACCGGGGATAAATGAACACCGTCCCCCCTATACAAACCCACACAACCCACATCCACCCAGGAATGGAGAATCTGGTATCCCTGATGCTCACAGACCCATCGGCCGATTTGTCGATTGATCTTTGCAAGGCCCCGCGACCACCGCCGCTGGTCCCGACAAATCGGCCGAGGGATAATGTCCAGCCAGAGCAGTATAATGCCCGGGAATAGGTGCAAAACCAGATCCAAATCCTTCTGTACAGCTCGTATTAACTGTTTACAAGTCCAGGCTGATAAGTCATTGCCACCCAAATGCAGTAGAAGTAAGCGAGGCGGCTCTCGAAGTCTGGCATGGTGCCGAAGCAAGGGGAGCAGTTGCGTCCACCGCAAACCCCGCTCACCCAGCCATGAGACGGTCACCACTGCTGAATCCAGGCCCAAATTCGGCCCCACAGGCCGCACAGCTGCACGGCGACCTGCCCAGAACATGTAAGAGTGGCCAATCAGCCAGCAGCCACACGAAGTCCGCTCCCGGTCTGAAAAAGAAACACAGCATTAGTTTTCCCCCATCCCCAATCCCCCGCCCCCATTAGAAACGAACATAATCCAAAAAAGCCCTAGACCGCCATCTCCCTATGCGCTGCACATCAGGAGCCGAGAAACCCGTTGCAGCCGCACTAGTCACGGCCCCTATGCGGAAGGAATGCGGCGCAAAAAACTGCGACTCTTCCCCAACCTGCCGCAGGGCCAAGCATAACACCGCGGTGACCTGAAATCTAGTCACCGGTCGAGCATCAGCATGTACAAACAGCAAACCCCCGCCCACCGGACGAAGGTCAAGATAACCCCTTATAGCCGCCACCGGACAAGTAGAGGCATCGACCAACGCTCGAAGTACCACCTACCGCCCTCGCCCCAACTGATCGGTCTTGGACCGTGCCAACAAGACCCGCAAGACTGCTTTGTCAAGCAGTACATGACGAAACATCAAACCTCCCACCCCTGCCGAAGTTCCGGAAGAGGCCACCAACTCCCCCACCCAAAAAGCCCCAAAAACGCTAAACAGAATATCGCTTTGAACATAACCCCCTCGTAGCTGGACGATGCCACCCCGGGTAGCACAGCACACAGCCTCTCAAGCAAGACGTGGGTAATAGGCCGTCTACGGTCCCCGGGAGTCGGCTCAACACGCTCCCAACCGTGCAGCAATCTCCCGGTTAAGAAACCTGCCCCAGCCGGGGCCCAACCCACCGCCCTTGCAAAAAACATGAACCCCGCCAGATGACTCCGGACCGCAGTTCTTGACAGCCCGCAAGATTTCGCTGCTACCACATAGTCAGCCAACAGCCGATCGGAAACCGCGTTCAGCCTCTGTCCGTTCGCCGCGCAGAACTCTTCGATCTTGCCGCAGCCACGCCAATAAGCTGCCCAGGTGGAGCGTGCTACTGAACTCTGGAGCAAGCTCATCATCTCTCCAGGCCAACTTGCCACAAGCGCTCGGGGACCGGGCACCCATCGACCGCCGCTCCGGGCGCGAGCTTGCGAAAACGCTCCCACTGTAAACGAGAAAGAGCATCAGCCAACTCATTGCAGCAACCCGGAATATGGCTAGCCCTAATGACTACATTTAACTGTAAGCACGACAACACCACCTCCCGCATGAGCTCCGCCACCTGCCGACACCTGGGGGTAAAGTTATTAATGACACTCACCACCGCGGCATTATCACACCACCACAAGATCCACCTGTTACGAAAGCGGTCAGGCCACAATTCCAAGGCCACCCATATGGGAAAGAGCTCCAAGAAAGCTACATTTTTGACTAGACCCGTATCCCGCCACCATTGCGGCCACCTCTCAGCACACCATGCCCCGGCAAAATAAATGCCCAGCCCGATCCCCCCCGCCGCATCCGTAAAAACTGCAACTCATCCGAGGACAACTCCTCCCCCAGCATGACCAAAGACCCATTAAAATCCCTCAGGAAGATATCCCAAATCCGTAAGTCCGCCCTCATCACACCGGACACCCGGATTCGATGTTGTGGTTGGAGCACCCCCGCGGTAGCCCTCGCCAAATGACGTAGAAACACTCTACCCATCGGAATTACCCTGCACGCAAAATTCAATGCCCCTAGCAAGGACTGCATTTCCCTCAATGTCAACTTACGGGATGCCCTGGCATTGGCTACCAACACCCTTAATCGGACCACTTTATCACCAGGGAGACGCACCATCATCGCAGCCGAATCCAATTCTACACCTAAGAAGGTCAAGGACCGCGTGGGGCCCTCCATTTTTCCGTCCGCTAGCGGAACACCCAACTCACACGCCAATACCAAAAAACCCTGGACCAGCGCCTGGCAATCCCCGGAATGCTCACTTCCCACAAACAAAAAATCGTCCCAGATAGTGAACAACATTTACACAACCAACCTCCTTCACTAATGCCCAATGCAAAAAGGTGCACAGGACACTGAACAACCCATCGGCATGCACTTATCAAAATAAAATTGATACGCAAACCGAAACCCCAACAAAGGAAAACTATCGGGATGCACTGGCAGGAGTCGAAAGGCCGACTCAATGTCGACCTTCGCCATCCACGCCCCTTGCCCAGCACGCCTCACCAATTCAACCGCCCGATCAAACGACGCATACCGCACTGTGCACATATCATGCGGTATTTGATCATTAACCGACTCACCTACCGGGAAGGACAGGTTATGAATTAATCTAAACTTCCCCACTTCTTTTTTTTGGGATAATCCCCAATGGAGAAACCACAAACTCCAGGAACGGCTGATCAAGGAAGGGACCTGCCACACGCCCTAGTTCCAACTCAGCTAACAACTTTTCTTGTACCACGGCCGCCAACCGTCGAACGGAAGGTGAATTGCGCGACAACCTGCCTCGCACTTCACCCACCACCGGAATGATAAAACCCACCCGAAACCCCTTGTCTAAAATCACCCTGTCCCCCTTTTTGGGATAACCGGCCAACCTAGCTTGTAACGCCGGTACCTTAATTGGGGTAGGGGCTAAGGTGTGTAATGCCCTACTTTGGCAGTGTCCCACCTGGGGGGGTGGGGAGCTTCTTGCCACACTTGTCAGCGGGATGCCCCCCCCCCCCCCGCAGCTTGAACAGGCATGCCGAAATTTACAGTCGGGAAAGGGACACGAGGCTTTATTAAACCTCCAGCACACATCCCCAGATCCTCCTGCCAATCCCTTCTGTGGCAACCCACCTCTGGAATTCTGAAAGGAACGACCCCCGCTCCCCTGAGCCACGCACCCTACCTTCCCACCACCGAACCCCCCAGACCCACCCCTGGCTGACATCTGAGTGAGCCATAAGTTAATGTCTTGGGAGCCCCAAGACAGAGAAGGGTTCTCCTCCATTTTATCCCAAAAACGCTCATCGTAGTTTAACCACGACCAACCTTCATGCATTTGCGCCGCCTCCAAAATAGCATCTGCATACGCCAGCAACATCCCGTGTTGCTCAGGATGATAATGGCCCCAGACGCTCGCTAAGTGCAAAAAAGATCTCGTCCAATTCACGACATTCCGCGAGACTTTTTTAACTCTACCCGCTTTTTCATCCTCCTTCCTCTTCTTCTTGCTATCTCCGTAACGCCTCCTCCCCTCCATCAAGCGGAAAATATCAATATATCTACGCTTTTTGATCTTCCGACGTAATTTTTTAGGGACCCCTACCCACAATTCCGCATAGCCCACCAACGAAGAAGCACCCCCCAATGGTAGCTCTGTCGCACCACCACCCGCCCCAAGCCTTGCACCAACTCCGAGCAAAGAGGAGGATGACGACCAACTGGACGAAGAGGACGACAAATCCGATCCGCGCCGTCTCTTACCACCCTGCCTATGTTTCTTGTGCCGCTTCGCGGAGCGCTTTGCCGATCTCTTCCGGTGCCCAGATGCATCACCGCGCACCGCAGTTAACTCACCTGGGTCCCCTTGTCCAGCCACGCCCCCGACTGCTCCAGCAGGACTCATCGGTCGTTCAATCAGCATCGAGCTAGCTCCAACTACTCCGCGCTCTTGAGTAGCCGACTGGGGAACATCATCCTGGGAGCCCTCTCCGCCCCTCACTGTTGTGCCTGCTCCCCGCGAAGACAGCTGTGGAAACACAGCAGGAAAAACAGGGGAAGGAACATCCGCCGGCCAGGCCGGCCGCCAAGCTCCTAGCTACTCGGCTCCTGAGGACCCTTGCCCCCCCCCTTGCCCAATGATCCCAAGCCGTGAAGCTCCGCATGGGCCCCGCCCCCTTTGCTCCCCCCAGCCTGGATAAAACATGTGCAGGCCACTGGCAAAAGGACTATCAGAACCCCAATTCCCCCTTTGCCCCAGGCTCAGGGGAGCCCCTTCACCCCGTGCCCCCCAGCCATCTCCAGAACCAGGGTCTCCGCCCCGCCCCCTCCCCTCTGCACTCCCAACGCCTCCCCCCTCTTACGTGCCCGGGAACGTGACCCCTGTGCGGGGTCTCTTAAACTCCCCTCTACCAGTACCGCTGCACCACTCCCCCCTGCCATGCCTGAGGCCGGGGCCCCCCATTTTGCAGACCGCCCTCCCCTTGCTAACCTACCCGCTCTCAGACCTCTCCCACGAGCCCCCACACACCCCTCCTCATGCCCCTCCAGGTTTTGGGGTTCCCCCTCCGTCACCCCCAGCAATCCCTGCCTCGAATGCCCGGCCTGCCGCCCTGAAGGGCCGGAGGCTTTTCTGGGCGCCTTGCCCCATTGCTGCCTGCGAGCGGGCATAATAGCGCCAAAGTACGGAGCAAGCACTGATTTTTGTTTAGTTTTTTCTTTTTTTTTTTTCTTTTTTTTTATGTACTTGCCGCACCACACGCTCCTCCGGAACCGCCAGGAAATTCCGCCGCCGAAATCGCCCTCCACGTGTCCCACACGCTACTCCACTCCAGCTCCGCCGGCCTCAGCGATCCGCTGCTGCACCAGCAATGCCCGTCCAGCCGAGAAAAGGTCAGCATGGCTGCCCAACGCGCACCCGCTCCTGGTATCCCGGGGAAAAAACGCTCCTGGCTCCTCACCGATCCCTCCGGGCCCCGAACACAACTGCCGCCTCTCTGGACCGGCGCCTTCCCTCATTGGCTCCCGCGTTCACATGGTACAGGAGCCAATGAATTTGAAGGACGCGGCTTGCTCCCCTAGCAACCCTCCCCCCTCCCCCCCCTTTGTGCCTCCTCTCGTCGCTTGCCGCGCCGCCCGGTTACAGGCGGCCGGCCTGGACTCCGCCACGCGGCCTTCACAAACAACACATATCAAAAAACATCAAAAAACATCAACCAGGGCATTGAGGAATAAATACATAAAAATACAATGTAAAAGTGAAATTAAAAATTAAACACGTGACTTAATACATGTACATATGGCACTTAAGAGAACACTTATATATAAGAGAACCATAATAAATTAGTTAAAACCAAAAAGTGCAATTAAAAAACAATTAGAAACCATTAAAAAACAATTAAAAAGACACCACAAGTATAGACGCAGGGCAGAAAAGAGACTGATTTAAATCCATAACACTGCAATTATAGATACATTACTCACTAACTATGCACCGGAGTGTCGTTGAATAGATTTTAAGGTGTAGAGACCCTTTGGTCATCGATGACGTGAGTATCTTGTCACTACAAACATGGAGAATAATAAGTTAAATTGTGTTTTATATAGGAATCACCATGGATAAAAAGGAACCTTCCCGTAGTAATGCTACTAAAGTAAAGTGTAATTATGCTAAAATTAAAACTTATAGTGCCTACTGATTTATATTTCTACAGGTGCCTCAAAAAGAGTGAATGTAAAATACCTGAAATAGGTACACAACCTAAAACCATGCGTTTACAAAGAGACGTCAATAAACGATGGCAAGAATCTGCAAAACAACATAATGAATTGAGTGAAACGATATCTAATCAAAACATATGGTCTTTGTCATCAAATGTGTATGACAAAACAATTTTAAAATCTAAATATTCGCGGATGGTATTGAAACCGAATGGGAGATACTTACTGTTAAAAGCAAGACTTTGAAAGTTCATTCAACTGAACGGATCAGTGCTGTGTTAAAAATGATGTTTTAAAGAACGCCGATTTGCGCGCCAAAAGGGGCGTGGTTAGCAACATCCGATCAGTAAGAAGGATTTGATACTGCTTTAACAAATGTATATGTACAGAAGCGATAATAAATTATTCTTTAAAACCCTCATAAAAACGTGAAATGATACTTATGAGCATGGCTAAAAATGACTAATCCTAAAAGCCTGATAATATATGGAGAACGCCGATTTCCCGCCAAAGGGGCGTGGATAATAACAGCCAATCAGTAAGAAGATATTAGATGTTGAAATGTATGTGTGCAATGCACAGTAATTTTTGACCTTAAAAAGCTAAACATATACATTTGTTAAAGCAGTATCAAATCCTTCTTATTGATTGGATGTTGCTAACCACGCCCCTTTTGGCGCGTAAATCGGCGTTCTTTAAAACATTATTTTTAACACATTTTTAGGATTAATCATTTTAAGCCATGCCCATAAGTATCATTTCACGTTTTTATGAGGGTTTTAAAGAATAATTTATTATCGTTTCTGTACATATACATTTGTTAAAGCAGTATCAAATCCTTCTTACTGATTGGATGTTGCTAACCACGCCCCTTTTGGTGCGCAAATCGGCGTTCTTTAAAACATCATTTTTAAAACAGCATTGATCCGTTCAGTTGAATGAAATTTCAAAGTCTTGCTTTTCACAGTAAGTATCTCCCATTCGGTTTCAATACCATCCGCGAATATTTAGATTTTAAAATTGTTTTGTCATACACATTTGATGACAAAGACCATATGTTTTGATTAGATATCGTTTCACTCAATTCATTATGTTGTTTTGCAGATTCTTGTCATCGTTTATTGACGTCTCTTTGTAAACGCATGGTTTTAGGTTGTGTACCTATTTCAGGTATTTTACATTCACTCTCTTTTTGAGGCACCTGTAGAAATATAAATCAGTATGCACTATAAGTTTTAATTTTAGCATAATTACACTTTACTTTAGTAGCGTTACTACAGGAAGGTTCCTTTTTATCCATGGTGATTCCTATATAAAACACAATTTAACTTATTATTCTCCATGTTTGTAGTGACAAGATACTCACGTCATCGATGACCAAAGGGTCTCTACACCTTAAAATCTATTCAACGACACTCCGGTGCATAGTTAGTGAGTAATGTATCTATAATTGCAATGTTTTGGATTTAAATCAGTCTCTTTTCTGCCCTGCGTCTATACTTGTGGTGTCTTTTTAATTGTTTTTTAATGGTTTCTAATTGTTTTTTAATTGCACTTTTTGGTTTTAACTAATTTATTATGGTTCTCTTATATATAAGTGTTCTCTTAAGTGCCATATGTACATGTATTAAGTCACGTGCTTAATTTTTAATTTCACTTTTACATTGTATTTTTATGTATTTATTCCTCAATGCCCTGGTTGATGTTTTTTGATGTTTTTTGATATGTGTTGTTTTTAATATATGTTGTTTTCCTATATTTTTATTTAAAAAGTACCCCTCCCCCCGAGGAAGGCGTCAGCCGAAACGCGTTGGGGACTCCAATAAAGCACCCTTTTAAGCAACTGTGTTCATCTCTTGCTTCTGCTTGTTGTGCACTCAAAATATGATGCTACCAGATTAATCATACCCCCATAAGGGGCCTGAATGAAATGCACATGAGGGCACAGATCAGTGTTTTTCAAGGTAAAACTCCTATTTAAAGTTTGCTGAAATAACAAAGGCATGTTTCTTAGCTCCCAAATTATTCTATTGCTCTATTTCTGAGTAAACATTATAGTGCTTCTTTTTAGAAATGTGTAATGAATTTCTTTTCATATTTCATTTGACGGGTCCTGGATGGAAAAATACAGAATAATGACAGAAATTAACTAAATATCTGTCACACTATGGTGTAATACTGGACAACGCAATTTTGACATGACTGTTCACAACAGGAAGACATCTTTCTCTTTGACACAACATGACACTGCATCACACCAAATTCTGTACATCCTTCTTCATCAGCTGTTCTGTTTATTATTTCTGAATTTATTAAAGTTGGCTTGCTGAAACTCATTCTATAATATAACTATCCAGTGGTTTCATAGAATATTACTAGCATTCATAATAAATTAAGATAAAACATTGGAAGATTGAACTAATGCACACATCTAATTTGCATTTAATAAGCAAAAATATCTATTCAAAAACAAATACAAGATGATTTCATTTGTAATTAAGACCTGTAACTCTATGGTATTTGCTAATTCAGTTAATACTGCCAAAAAAGGGTTTTCAGATTTTCACCTTGTGGCATAAAAAGAGTGTAAAACTGTAGAAAGTACACAAGTAAAAGTATGTTGAATTGAAGAAGGCAATTCATCATTGCCAGGAACAATAAGCATTGGGCAAAATTGCCCATTGCTATTTTTCTTCTGTGAAAAATGGGAAACCCAAAATGGAATTTATCATTCCATCACACCCCATTTTTCAACGCCAGATCACAATGGTCAGGCTCATACATATTTAAATGAGTCCACTGTGCTGTAAGTCCCACTTATACGTTGCATGTCCCTGTGATGGACATCTTGTTAGGTCAGGAGACACATGTTCTACAAGACAAAAATAAATTTGTGCCGAATGTAATGGAATCCTCATATACTTTGATTTTGTTCAGTTCTTTAACAGAAGGTAAACAGGAACTGTAAGGAAGGGTCCTAGCAATCCAATATTATTGATAATCTAGAGTAACTGAAGACAACTTGCAACTACAAACCTAAAAGATATGCTAAGTATTTATCCTACCAGCAATTACCAGGACATAATTGGTAACATTTAATTGAAAAACTAGAATGCAACCGCATGCTGGCTACATTATTTTAATGAATCATTTGTAACTCAGGATTCAGTCTACTCTTATTTCCACTGCCTGCAATAATCCAGTATTCATTTATTAGTAGAAAGTGGATTGATCCTAGAGCAACGGTTCCCAAATCTGCTTCCCACCATCAGATTTTCAGGATATCAACAATGAATATTCATGAGGCAAATTTCCATGCATTGCCTCAATTACATGCAAATTTCTTTCATGCATATTCATGGTGGATATTTTCTAAATCCAGCTGTCCTAGAATTTGGCATGGTCTCTTCTGTGCAGAAACCAAGTACTTGATAAATGGTAGAATTATTTCATAAAAGTGTCAGCAGTTGCATGGAACTGCCCTCAAGAGATACTGCAAAAAGTAACAAAATTCAAATATGCATGAGGCAAGGAACAATGGATTCTTAGTGGCTATTAACTGCTGAAAAAGCTGGGCATCAAGGAGGTTTTGTGGTAGTACAATACAGAACAAAAATGGGTAGATTAGATGAGCATTGTAGTGCTTTTCTTTCCATTTCTCTGTTCTAAGGGGCATGTTTACTAAACACCGAAATTGTGCGGGTCCCCGTTAGTGTGCGTGTGCCATATAAGGAGTGGGCGGTTCAGGCAGAAAATAGCAAAAAACCGGGAGTAAGCGACCGGACCTGTGCGCGTCGCGCTAATGTGCGGGGGTCGACATTAGCGTGTGGGAAGGCAAAGTGGCGCGCTGCTGGGTATACAAAACAACAGAGCCGTAGTACAACAGTGAAGACACTGACCAATGGTGCAGGGGCCATGAGTTTAATCCCCCATTGTGTGCAACGAAAAAGGCCAGCTGAGGCAGCAACTGTAATGGGTAAAAGTGGTTTAGGAGGCAAATTAATTTTGAACGGCATAAGGTGGCGCACAGTTCTTTTTGGGCGGCATAAGGCGGCGCACTGTACATTTTGGGCGGCTTAAGGTGGCGCACAGTTCTTTTTGGGCGGCATAAGGCGGCGCACTGGTCCTCTTGGGCGGCAGAAGGAGGCGCGCTGATGGGCACAAGGCGGCGCGCTGATGCACAAGCACAGGAGCAGAGCCACAGCACAATGGTTAAAACACTGACCAATGGTGCAGGGATCAGGGGTTCAATCTCTCACAATGCCCAGTGAACAAGGCTGGCTGAGGCAGTATGTATTATGGTGAGGAGTGCTGTAGGAGGCTTTTTAATTTTATTTTGCTATCACTACTAGCAAACGCACTCACACAGCGTGTACACATACAGTGGCCCATAAGGCACAAGTCACAGTGCACTGTCCGCCAAGGCACCCTAGAATGTCCCCTATAGGGCACCATATATGTTGCGACACAGGATAATGTACAGTTCACCTTATATGGATGGCAACCATAAGGTGGCCTATAGGGCGCCCTATAAAGCACCCTCAGAGGTACCTAATGGGTATAATAAGCTGAGGGTGGTTTTGCCGGCATAGACATATGTACAGTAAATAAAAATAAAGCTGTGGACAGCCCTATCAAAGTACCCCACTGTGGGTTTGAACCCATGACCTCTGGCTGCACAGGCAGTGAAGTAATCATTGGGCTACAGCTCTATAGCTGTCAGCAAGCCTCTGGCTAGCTGCAGAGAGCCGGCATATCACCTCACAGATAGTCTGCTGTTGTAAACAGGATAGGGTTAGGTCACCCGCACCCATGATGCACTGCACATGCAAATCAGCTGTCCACAGATGCACACAAGATGGGGAATGCACCCCCACAGCTCTCGGCCTGGTAGGGGGATGTGGCCGTGTGCACCCACACAGCACCTCGGCCTGGTAGGGTGTACTGAGCGGGTGTTGTACTGACTGGCACATAGTAGCTACACACCGTCACACTGTGCGGGTACTGCGCTCACCCTGAGGGTGCGATGAGGCACCCAGGACCAGGTCCACAACACCCTCCATGGCTGAATAAGGCCATGCCAGAGCTCCAAAGCACTGTTACTTTGTGAGAGAGGTTGTTTCTGAAGAAACACCTTGAATATTTCTGTCTGTCTGAGTCAGGGGAACCCCTTATGGCCACCTAGGTGGGCTATGTACCACCATTCCTCCCCCTCCAGGTGGAATAACATTGGCTCCCATCAACAGATCAACATGCTACCTCCCTGCAATGGTGGCAGTAGTGTGGACCATCAACCCAAGTCCTGCCATGGAACAGACACCCTACAGGGCAGTCAAAGCAGCTCTTTACACATCCATAACACAATGTCTGACAGACATTAGGCCTGGATATGCTAAGTTGCACCCCACCACTATCTGCTATTCTCCTGCAGCAAGCCATCAGCCACAGCACAGCACTCCATCAGGACACAGACCAGCTGGAAACAGTCTGCTAGTTAGTCCTGGTGGAAATGCATGCACCCATAACTGGGATGGCAGTGCACACCAGCAGATAAGTCAGCGTCTGGGCCCCAAACAGAAACCCATATATATCACATGGGAGAAATACTATACAGCACTATGGGGGTGCCTAGCCATGCTGTCATCACTACACAGTCAGGGTGGAGTGAAACCCCAGAGGCACATACAGAGGTCACCCTGTCTGTGTAGGTGGTGGCCGGCCACTACAATGTCCCAGCCAGTGCCCTATGTCCTGTGCAGATGCATCCTGGCCAGCCCACCCTGTCTGAGCTATACCCATGGTACCTTGCTGCTCATTATGCACATTGGCAGGCCAATACTGGCAATAGTGCTGGCAGAGTGGGCTGTGGAAGGTGTTTGTAGCCAACACGCACTGTATAGACAGACACACACTCCCACACATATGCCAGCATTGTGCTACTATAGAGGAGTTTAGCAGCATTGCCCACCACACCAGTCCTGGGCACAGTACAGGCATGGATATGGTATGCAATACTGTTGGGGGACACTCCCCAGGGTGGTTAACACTGTCAGAGACCAAACCTGATGCACCCACAGCAGACAGCAGAAAGATTGTTATGATGGAGCTCAAAGAGCAGAATGTGCGTAACGTAGGTATATCTATCTGCCAGTACTCATAGCACACGTTTGAGAGCTGTGTACCATTTACCCAGGTGTAGGGTGACATTGCTGAGGTATGCAGGTGCTAGTATTGGGAGGTGCACGCAGGGCCCAATGTCCTGCCTCTCCAGGAGGCATTGGCCTGCTGCTTTACGGCAGAGGTTCACAAATCCAGTCCAGGTTTGCCACACACTGTTCGGGTTTTCCTGCTGTCCCTCATGGATATGCATGAGCTACATCTACATGCCATGGGGGTGGTGCATAGATATACAGCACAGGCATTTGTATGAGTGGCAGCATGGAACCTGAATGGTGTGTGTTCCTACAGGACTGCATCTGTGAGACTCTGCTCTAGGTAATGCCCCTGGTCATGGTGTCTGTGCTCCGTGGGGTAAAAGGAAGGCGTATGACCCCAGCAATAAAGGATTGTCCTTACTATCACGGTTTAGTTGTGGGAAAAAATATGTGGACATGATTGGCAGGGCTTTGAACCTGTGACCTTCTGTTCTTGCATACACTGTCTGTGTGCACTGCACCACCGTGTTGCCACACATGTGCTGGATTCCCTGGGAGGTCCATGACTGTACATCCGACAGGGCCTATCTGTTGCAGTGGACGGTGCCAGCCTGCACATGGCTAGGCCACTGTCTTCTGTGGCTAGCAGCCACTGCCCCCTCCACCACCTGTACCCTTCCGCCAACATGCTGGCATGGCCTTATCTTGGAAAAGCATATGACCTGATTGACATGTGGCACTCCAGGACTGCATTTGGGGGACTCGGCCATCGGTAATGCCCATTGTTATGGTGTGTGTGTGGTGTTGGGTACAAAATGGGTTTGTGAACCATGCTTATGTGCTCTCCAATAAAGGGGTGTCTTTACTATCTCTGTTTAGTGGTGGGTAAAATATGGGGACTGGTATGGCAGGAGCCCCAGCTGGGATTTGAACCTGTATCCCTCTGGTCCTAGGAGTACTGGCTTTGTATGCTGCACCACACTGTGGCCACAGAGACAGTGCTGTCCCTGGGGATGGAAAACCTGGCCGGCGGAATCCTAAACCCTGCTCTGCACATTTGTACTGTGGGCTCATTCACCTTGTCTGGGGGAAAACGTGCAAATACACCCCGCAAATGACCGTGAAAAGAGGGGGAAAAATATAACCAAGCTGGGCAACAGTGGTATTAATGGGCGACCATAGAAAACACTCCCAGCACAGCTCCCAAAAAGGAAATGATTTTTGGAAGGGTCTCCGCTCCGTAGACCCTTTCAGAAATCATTTCTTTTTTTGGGGCTTTCCTGTGAGTGTTTTTTATTGTTGCCCATTAATATCACTGTTGCCCAGCTGGGTTATAAGTTCTTAGAATTTTGTTGTGGTCTTTTTCAATTTATATTTGCTATTTTGTTCTGTGCACATGTATCACACTGCTCACGTTTTTCAGGTTTCCCCGGTTTTGCTGTACTTTGCTGACGGAAATGGTTTCTCTTCCCTTTAAATGCCCTCTACCGCGAGTGTTTCACTCGTGGTAGTTTTTACATGGAAATTCAGCCCCGATAATGTGTGGGGAGCCTCTCCCCTCCCCTTCCCCGCCCATTAACCCCATCTCTCCGCCCCTCAGGAGCCTTCCTCCGCCCTCCGTTAGCCTTTCCACGCCTCTATCGGACATTTGCGGGCCCGTACTTGTGCGGGGCCCGTTAGTGTGCCGCGCACCTGTGCGGTGGTGACACACACGTGTGCGGTGCGCTTGAGAGCACCTAAGTACCGCTTTTAGTGCGCTATTGTGCGGATGCGCAAATGTGCAGTTTTTAGTAAACATGCCCCTAAATGTGTGTTGGAAGGGGGTAGAGTGTGTCTTCATAAGGTGGCAAGAGATAAATGGGTGGGGAATTGTGTGTGTGTGCCTATGTGTGCTAAGGGGTAGTCTGTGTGTGGATAGTTGTCTGCGTGTGGAGTATATGTGTGGCGCTGTAAATGTGACATGCCCATGAAGTCAGCGCATGTGTCTACAGTATGTCAGCTGTATGTGACTATCTTTCTGTGTGGGGAGCAGAATATATGGGGAATGGTGTGTAAGTGAGAGTTTGATGTATATGTATGTGGGTAGAGGAAATGTATGTGTGTATACTGGAGTAGCAGTAGTACCAAAAGGAGCTAAGGATCCGCACAATACAAGAGAACAAAAAAAGCGGAGCCTGGACTGACAAAAATAAACCTTGTTTATTGCGCCTCAATGTTCTCTCCAGTTAAATTCCATACCCCCTGGGGAGCGGAGCCTGATGTCCAGCGGGATGGTCGCATAACGCTGAGGCTCCCGAGAGGCCTACTCAGAATCCTGAATTAACACCTCATATACTTGGAACTTCTACTCTGATCTTGCCGGGGCACATTGGTGAGATGGCGGGGACCAAACCAACGCGCCTGGAATTTGGGTCTCCAGCGGCTTCTCACGGCAAACGTTCCAAAACTGAACCTCCGTCCCCGCAGAAGGGGCCGGCCTTGTGCGAGGGCCCTGAAATGCAGCAGGAAATCCTCGTAGAGATTAGAGGGGTCAAAAACCTTGTGCAGGCAAACGGGGAAGCACTCCGAGCGCTGCGGGACGATTTTGGTGTGCTGCAAAGCAAGCTAGAAGGGCTTTCTTCGCGTCAAGACAAAATGGAGAGCATATTGGACTCCCATGCGGCCCGGTTGTCCCAACTCGACAAAGTTGAACGACAGGTGCGGGCCTTGCAGAAAGAGGTGGAAGATGGCAATAATAGAGCGCGCCGCAACAACATACGACTCGTGGGCATCCCGGAGGGAGCGGAATCGGGAGACATGAAAGAGTTTTTATGCAAAATCCTCCCTTCCCTGCTCCAAATCACCTTTACCAAAGATTTGGAGATTGATCGCGCTCATCGTGTACCCACAAGCATAACGCTCAACAGGAAGACCCCGCGGCCTATCATTTTTCGACTATTGAGATATCAACACGTGGAGCAAATTCTAAGTGCCTCTCGGGCAAAGGGCCATATGGAGTTTGAGAGCCACAAGATCTCCTTCTATCCCGACTTGTCTAAACCCACAGTCGACCGCCGAAAGCGCTTTCTGGAATTCCGGCCGAGGCTTCAACAACTACAAGCACGCTATGGCCTGATGTACCCGGCCAAGCTCCGAGTCACGCTTCACAATCAGACAAGAACATTCGAGGACCCTGATCTACTAGCGGAGTTTTTGGATTCCAAAGAAGCCGACTTGATGCGCTGACTTCCAGAATATTCCTGCAAGCCTCCTCATACCGCTGTATCTGCCATATTGGATCTGCCGCAGCCTAGCACAGAGTCTGGCGTGGGCAGTCTGTTGCCTTACTCTTGATGGTATCTGTGACCCGACTCCATCTACCCACAGTAGCCTCGATGAGTATCAGAGACAGTGTTATTATGGACTCTGGTGTTTCTTTTCCTTTTTTTACATGTCTTCTATTTCCTCTCTAGGGCCTCCTCCCGCAGACACATGGTCGCCATATTCTTTGGGGGTTTTGCTTCTTCTCTAAGATACGTTGGTACATACTTTTCAATATGGGGTGTATTAGCCAGAATACTCGGTGACTATGACATTGTTGTACAGATTCTGCTTATGTTCTATGTTATCAAGCGCCCTTCCCTAAAATGTCTATTACCGATTGATGGCACCATGTAAGATTTTTTCATTGAACATAAAAGGCATCAATAATCCGATAAAATGGAAGAAAATCCTAAGCTACCTCAGTCAGGAAGCAGCGGATCTGATTTTTCTCCAAGAAACGCATTTAAATTCGAAGGAAACTCTTAAACTCAATATTAAACCTTACATGGTGGCCGCTTATTCCCCAGCCGTTTCTAAGAAATGTGGGGTTGCCATACTGGTTAGGAAATCTTTGCATGCTACTGTTATTGCGACTAGCTCAGATACAGAAGGTAGATGGTCTAGAGTTCATCTCAAGATAGGTAGCCTAGAAGTTACATGTATATGCCTTTACGCTCCTAATGTTGATGACCCTGCCTTTTTTGCTACCATTGCTCAGGTTGCGCAGGCTTCTGCTAATACTTCATTGATCATTGGGGGGGATTTCAATCTAGTCCTTGATCCCCTGATTGATAAACAGCCGCCTAGGACGAGTGGTCCCCCCAAGAGTCACGCCACGCTTACCTCCCTGATCAAGGATCTTGCTTTAGTTGATCTATGGAGGTTACTACACCCCAATGAGCTTGACTTCACCTTCTTCTCCTCCCCTCATAAATCTCAGTCTCGCATAGACTTCTTTCTAATCTCAAAACTGTTAGTTCCTCAGGTGGACACTGCAAAGATTCACTCCCAACATATTTCAGATCATGCTGCCATTTCCTTTCAATTACACACTACTGCACCCCAGGGAAACTCGGGAGCCTGGTTCTTTGATAGAGCCCTGTTAACTCAGCCAGAGTTCCAGTCAGAAATTCGAGTAGCCATACAGGATTACTTCCATTTTAATCTACCCCAAGATACTGCGAATTGGGCTTGGTGGGAGGGCTTCAAAGCGGCCATTCGGGCAACGATCACTAGCTATCAAATCCGCCTGCGGAAACAACGTAAACAGCAGCTGCTCATACTAGACCAACAAATAAAAGCAGGCGAACGAGTTTTAACTTCACGCACTGACCCATGTGTATTAATTCGATTACAGCGTCTCCGTTTTCAATATAATTCAATTCTCTCAACTGCAGCTTCTAAGAGTATTGAGCTTCAGCGAGGGACATATTATCGTGAAAATAACCGAGCCGGTCGACTCCTAGCCAATGCCTTGAAAGGTCAAAAAGAAGCCAAACGCGTTGCGGCCCTCCGAGCTCCACAGGGAGGGGGCATAGTGACCACAGACTCCGACATTGTAGAGCTCTTTCGGGATTTCTATACTCGCCTATATCAATCTGAATGTGAATTCTCGTCAGAGACATTCGAGCAATTGCTTTCTGGCATTCAGCGGCCGACCCTCTCTGAAGATGATAGGGATGCGATGGATGAACCCTTCTCTACTTCAGAGATCCAATCTGCCCTAAAACGAACAGCCTCGGGCCGTGCCGCGGGGCCTGATGGTCTCCCGACCGAATTCTACAGAACGTTCAGTGCAGATTTAGTTCCCTATTTAAAACTCTATTTTACTGCCCTTGCGGTAGATACATCCTCTTTGGGATCCTTTTCTGCAGCTAATGTGGTTGTATTTGAGAAAGAAGGCAGAGACCCGCTACTGACCGCCAACTACCGTCCAATCTCCCTACTTAATGCCGACTATAAGATCTTCGCAACGGTCTTGGCCACCCGGCTATCTGACATGATGGCTACCCTAATTCACCCCGACCAATGCGGTTTTATACCCGGCAGATCAACTGCTGACAATGCTCGGACCTTGTGCCATGTGTTATCTAGTGCTGCCAATCTCGCTCATCCATGGGTGGGTCTTTCCCTGGATGCCGAAAAAGCCTTTGATCGTCTAGAATGGCCCTTCTTATTTGCAGTTCTCCGATGGTATGGCTTTGGAGAGGGCTTCCTCCGATATCTCCAAGTCATGTACACTCAACCCGTCGCCAGTATTTGTGTAAACGCCATCAAATCTCAGCCATTTAACCTCCAAAGAGGCACGCGTCAAGGTTGCCCCCTATCACCAATTCTTTTTGATCTCGCTCTTGAACCCCTAGCCCTCCTTATTAGACAGTCTGCACGTATTCGAGGTGTCCCCTTTAGTCATAGGGAGATTAAACTCTCTGCATATGCAGATGACCTCATGCTCTTCGTTTCCCTCGATTCGGTTCCAGCCATCTTGGATCTGATTGACGGATACTCACAATTATCGGGCTATAAAATTAACTGGACCAAATCTGTAGCATTCCCCCTGAACCGCTGGGTACATGAGGCTGACATGCAGGCCTTTCCCTTCCTTTGGCAATCCCGCATGGTGAAGTATCTCGGGGTCCATTACTGTTCTCCTTTAGAAGACACTATCAGTTTTAATGCCAAAGAGGTAGTCTCCAAAGTCCGTGAACTCACAAATCGTTGGTCTCCCTTATCTCTCACATGGTGGGGCCGTTTAGAAACTGTGAAAATGATGATAGTCCCCAAAGTGAACTACATTTTAGAAATGCTGCCATGCTTACTTCCGTTACATACTTATAAAGATATTGAGGGCCTTCTCGTCCGTTATCTCTGGCAGGGCAAACCACCAAGGATAGCTAAACATAAACTGCAGTCTGCAAAGGAACGAGGGGGTACCAGATTTCCTGATTTTCTTAGATATCATCAAGCCTTTCTACTTAAGCAAGGTGCCCGATGGCTAGATACCTCAACAGACCGCCGACCAGTTTGGCTTGACATAGAAGAGGAGCTTAGTAGCCCAATTCCGTTGACCCATCTTCCCGGTATGTCCTATCAAGTAGACACCCGCCATACCCCTCAATTTTCCTTCTCTTTATCTTCCACCTCTCCTTTATCTTTCCACCATTCTCCATGTTCCCTCACTTTCCCCCCCTCTCGCTGTCAAAAGTGAAAGGAGAGAAAAGCCCACAAAAGTAAAAAAGCTGATGAAAAGATGTAGCAGGGTGTTTGGACCATTGTGAATCTGATAAGTACTGAAGAACTTTCCTAAAGCAGGACTTATATTAAAAAGTGAGGTAGTCCGCAACATAGCGTTATGTTGGCTTGGTAAATAAAAAAGCCTGAGGCTGACTTGATGTTTTATTGAAAAGAATAGTAATGTGAATGGACTTTGTACTAAACTGAAAAAAAAATTTGATTTTAAAATCATGGCGTGCAAATAATTCACAAAAAAAGGACTTTATCTAGAACCTTTTAGCAAAGAATGCATTGCTTTTGAAATTCGGCCAAAGCCAAAACCATTTAAAGCAGAGTACAAAAAGGGTTATTCAACCCTATCAAATATTTCTCCTCATCTAAGGAAACGAAGGAGTATGTTTATAAAGCAGCAGTAGTGGCCTCCAGGCAATTTTGGGGTCTCGGCCCCATTGAATTCAATGGGGCCGCGACTCCGATATCTCATGGAGTCCACTACCGCTGCTTTGTAAACATACCCCTATGAGTGCCATCACAATCTGAGGCATGCTGAATTCAAATAATAATGTTTCAAATGCTATCTTCACCCTGACGTCCAGCTATAAAACCAGATATAAAGTGTTCTACATGCCTTGCTAGAATCTTGACCATAATCCATCATAGTTCAACAAAGACATTGTCTACAGGAGCCACAAACTAATGTATCTTTGACTTCCTTATGAATAAGAGATATGTGAGTCATAAGCATAGATTCTGGATAACAGACCTTCCTGAAGTATGTGATAAAAAAAATTCTCACCAGTCTGGGAGCCAGCTGAAGGAAAAAGATTTTGTATAATCCCAAACAAAACTCATTTGCCCCAGGACTCCTGCTGATTTGAGTATAGGTATTTCAACCTCTAATAAACAGATTTTAGTTCCATTAGGAAGCTATGTCTAATGAATCAAGGGAATCATTAGTTTCACCCTGCAACTTATGGAATTCAGAGGAGTACAATCAGTCAAAGTCAGCAGAAGCATTACAGATCATACAAGAGGATCTCCAAAGGTTCCAATTGCCTTAATGAAGGCCTTGACACATTCTATGTAGATGTAGGAGCCAGGCCAAAATCTTATGAGTCAGTGCTTATGATCTGCTCACAACCCTAAACCTGCTGTCTTTCAGGCTAGGCTCATGTTCTCGTCTCTTGATACCAGTGCCAGAGTTCCTACACCATGTGTCACCTTGAGATAATAGCTTCAGATAGCAAGTGGCTGTATGTAAGTATCATGTGGGTGTGAGGTGCCTATGGGTAGGGGTGGCTCTATAATGAGGCGAAGTGAGGTGGCTGCCTCAGGCGGCAAAGTCTTGAGGGCGGCAAAAAATGCCTCCAAAGAGTCGCCTCACTTCACCTTCAAAAGTAAAAAAAAAATCCCAAAAAAAGAAGTGCGCAAGTTGCTGCCGAGTCTGCTTCTTGGCAGCGGCAAACTCGCCCTCCTTTTCCAGGCAGCCGCGGCTCCCTGCCTCTTAGAGAACCGCGGCTGTGCTGTGACTGCTGTTTTAAATAGAAACTAAACCGGTGCGGAGCCTTCTCGCCTCCGTGAAAGACCCTGTGCAGATTTGTCCCGCCTCCAAAGGAAGTTACATGTAACAATTTAAAGTTACATGTAACTTCCTTTGGGGGCGGGACAAAGCTGCACGGGATCGAGGTCTTTCGCAGACGCAGGAAGGCTCCGCACCGGTTTCGTTTTTGTTTAAAACTGCAGTCACAGCACAGCCGCAGTTCTCTAAGAGGCAGGGAGCCGCATCTGCCTGGAAAAGGAGGGTGACTTTGCCGTTGCCGGCCTTAAAAAAAAAAAAAAAAACCAGAGGAGAGGAGCTGCTGCAGCAGCAGGAAGTGCCCCGCGGCCGCCCCGCAGAGCCCTCCTGTCTCCCTCAGTGCGGCTTTACAGAGCCGTGAAGGCAGATGGGAAACTCTCCCTTCACGGCTCTGTAAGCCACACTGAGGGAGACAGGAGGGCTCCGCCAGGGCAGCCCTGGGGTACTTCCTGCTGCCGCGGTGGCAGCAGCTTCAGCAGCCAGGTTCTTTCTTTTTTATTTCCCGGGGGGGGGTTAGGACTTGTAATGGGCTGATTGGGGGGTAGGATTGTTAATGGGCTGATGGGGGGTTAAGACTGGAAGTGGGTTGATGAGGGGTATTTAGGACTAGTATTGGGCTATGGGGGGCTAGGACTGGAAATGGGCTGATGGGGGGTATGACTGGTGGGGGGCTAGGACTGGAAATGGGCTGATGGGGGGTTAGGACTTGTAATGGGCTGATGGGAGGGGGCTAGGACTGGAAGTTGGCTGATGGGGGGGCTAGGACTAGTAATGGGCTATGGGGGCTAGGACTGGAAATGGGCTGATGGGGGGTTTAGGACTTGCAATGGGCAATGGGGGGTTTAGGACTGGATGTGGGCTGATGGGGTGTAGGACTGGAGGTGGGCTTATGGGGGGTGTTTAGGACTGGAATTGGGCTGGGACTGGAAATGGGCTAATGGGGGAGGGGAGGAGAGTGCTGCTGGCCCTGGAGGAAAACTAGGGGCTAGGGCTACAAATGGGCTAATGTGGGAGGATGGTAGAATGGGATTGGAATGGAGCAGATAATGGGAGGGTCTGCCAGGGGAAAGAGGGGGCACAAAGGGATCTGACACAGGGGAAGGAGGGTGCTGGAAAGGAGCTGATACCAGGAATGTACTGAAGGGGGACTGGAAGGGAGCTGATACTTGAGAATGGGAGTGGTAGGTGGTTGGGTAATGGGAAGAAAGCTGGAAGGGTGCTGACATGCAAATGGCACTGGAAGGAGGATGGACAGAGAGTAGGGTGACTGAAAGGGAGCTGACCTGGAGGATGGCACTGAGAGTGGACGTGAACTAATATCTGGGATGGTATTTGGACTAGAAGGGGCTGGACAGTGGGGAAGGAGGGGGACTGGAAGGGAATGGACACCAGTTGGAGTTGTGAGAATGCAAGGCAGTTGACATTAGAAGGTACTGGGAGGGAAGGACTGGAAAGGGGGCTCATACTAGGGAGGGTTACTGGAACTGGAAATGGGCTGATGGAAGGAAGTGAAGAAAATAAAAGAAGAGATAAGAAATGGCAGATGGACCATAGACCACAGAAAGAGAGCTAAGAGAAGACAGGAAAGTAGAAGCCTCAGATCGGGACCAGCATGATCAGAGAATAAAATGGTCAGACAACAAAGGTAGAAAAAATAATTTTATTTAATTTTAGTGATTGGACCTTGTGCTATTTTTATATTTTACACAGTATTGAAGAACTGCATCTCATATTTATCTGATGTTGCACTGCATGTGGACTCTGGCTTCTTGGGGCTTCAATTTAAATTTAGTCTATATATTATTATTTTTACTTTAGATTGTGGTTACTTATTCTGTACTTGGTGAGGGTCGATGTTGCAAGTGTGTGACTGAGTTCATTCTGTTAACATGGAGTTTGTACATAAAGATCTATACTGTACTGTAGTAATTTGACTTGTTTAGCTTTTCAAATAAGTGTATGGATGTTCCAGGGCCCACTGTAGTATTTATAGTGTTGCTTTTTTTGGATGGGCTCCTTACATGAGTTTTGGAAGTTTGTGCTGATATGGTATGGTATGGTAGGTTTGTTCTTTTTTGTAGGGTTTTGTATTAGTTCACAATATGCCTGGTACTGGAGAATAGTGGTGGTGGTTGTTGTTGTTGGTTTTTTTTTAGTAGGATGATCAGAATCAGATTTTTTTGTTTAAATATTGAGTTTTGTGGGTGAATGTCCTGGTTCTGCTGTGCACCTACTGTGGATGCAAAATATATATTGAAAAAGAAAAAGCAAGAACCATAACGCAGTTTATAACAAAATAAAAATGAGTTATTTAGTTTTATAATCTGTGCTGTTAGTTCTTGCTGTCTTTTAGTTCCTTGGTGTACAAATGGGACCGTACCTAGCTCTGTGCATGCAGTGCAGCCGCACAGGGCACAAAGGCTCGGGAGGCGTATTTCGGCTGTCTGCTGTTGCCCTGCTGCCGCTGGCAGGGCAATAGCAGGCAGCCGAAATGTGCTCCCCAAGCCTTTTCACAGCACTTTAAGCAGGTCTTGTCCCTCCCTCCTCCGACTCGATGTCAAGGAGGGACAGATCTGCTTAAAGTGCCGGTGCCTTTCAGATCAGGCGCATGCCCCCCTTCTCCTCCCCACACCTCCATCCAGCAATGACCGTGAAAAAAACAGAGGGCAGCAGCAGCAGGGAAAGAGCAGGCAGCGCTTTTTGGTTTGGTTCATTCTCTGATTGGATTTCTGAAAAAGCCCCGCCCCCCTCTAAGGTGTGTGTGGGAGGGGGGGGGGCGCCTTTTCATACTTCACCTCAAGCAGCAGATTGCCTTGAGCCGCCCCTGCCTATGGGTGTGCATGTGTATGCAGTATGGAGCTGGAGTGCATCTCTATTGTGTGGTGGTGAGGTGCCTATATGTGTATGTGTGTGTATGTGTTATGTAATGTGGAGCTGGGATGCATATCTGTCATGCAAAGGTGAGGTTCCTCTGTGTATGTGGGGTGGGGAGTGAGGAATGTGCCTTTCAGCATACATGGATTGAGTCCTTTTGTCACTATGCATTCATTCCTTTAACCTCCAATACCTTTCACCCTTCCTCCCCCCCAACCCCTCCCCATTCTCTGTTCTCTTTTCCAAACTCTCTTCCCTTCTCTCTCCTCAGTAGCATTCTCAGCCCCCCTGCTCCCCATTCCCTCCATCCTCATTTCTTTTTCTAAGCTACTGGCCCTTTAAGATTTTGCTGCCTCACTCTCTCCCTCTTGTCAAATCTTTTGGGTTTTTTTGCAGGCCTCGATCCAGCTGTCCTGCTGCTTGCAGGGATGGCATCACCACAGGCAACCTACTGCTTTCCCCTCCTATTCTGCCTGTGATGATCTAGCAACCCATGGGCAGGCAGAAGGAGTCTTTGCAGCAATTGCGGATATCTCCTTCTCTTCTGCTCCTGGAAGAGGGGATCTCCGCAGGCAAACATCTTGCATCAAGGTCACAATCCCTTCTCTTTTGTTCTGTCTGTGGGAATCCAATCTCCCGCAGGCAGATAGAAGGGGTTTTTGTCATGATCATGGCTGCACTCTTTTTCCCTCAGAAGATGGGATCCCCGCAAGCAGACAGCTTGCTTCTGGGCCACCATCCCAGGTACCAGATGTAAATTTCTGATCATCATGGTGACCTGGCAACTGGCATTTGTTGAGCCCTGCCTTAATGAGATTCTTGGAGCCTGCCTCATTAATGCTATGGGCAAGAAGCTTGCCCACTGTATTCCCCCCAACATAATAATGCTGTTGTGTCTTCATCAAGATTGATCTAATCTTTTCAAGCAAGAGGGACATTAGGGCCACCCTTTTGCTATGCGCATGCTCCTTGAGATTGTTGGAACCATATAGCTAGTGTTATTGCTCAGCCACCTGAAGTTGCTTTCTAATCATTCCTTATGGAATTCAGAGGAGTACAATCAGTCAAAGTCAGCAGAAGCATAACAGATATTTCCACTGTCATACAAGAGAGGCAGGTGAGAAAGGACTCCAGCACACCTCCTCCACTCTGACTGGCATCGAGGAGGCGAGTGGGAAGGGAAGCCCCTCCCTTGATCTCCCCCACAAGGCCGATTGGGCCCAGCACATCCGAGCATTGGCTTTAAAAGAAGAGCCAAATAGGGGTGCCCATGCCTGGCGGGCCCGTACCTGAGGGACTCACCAGAGGACCCTTTGGTGTGGCCCTTAGGTGGGGAACACAGGCGGGGATAACAACTATAGAAGAAGTTCTATTAGAACCCAGGTGAACATACCCTAGAGCATTCTATCTCTTCCATCAATAAGCTCACCCTGGACCCTATGTCTTGACCATAAGCCTAGTCTCTCCACAAAGATGCTCCACAAAGACTCTATCCAAACTGGACACAACCTGCATATTATTCAAAAGCTTCATATTGTTTGCCTCTGCAGACACAGCCTGTATACTATTCAAAAGCATAATCCATTCTATATTTAATACATACTGTTTGCCTCTGCATACAGAGTAGTGTTACCCCTCACAATTTTGCTGTCTTTATTGTCTGCTTATTGACCTCACTTTTCAATGCCTTTATTATCTGTTTAATGCATCATACTCATAACAAAATGTATATAACCAGCATCCTCCATCGCCATTTCTAATCTCATCTCAGCTCTACTACCCAAACGGTTTCTTTAGCCCAGAGTACGTCAATATCAACAATAATTTCTCCCACGTGCCACTATGGAGATCTATAAGACCCTCTGCTGCACAATATACCTCCTACTCCTATTCCTAATGATCACTTACACTCTCACTCCACAACATGATGGTACCCAACACTGCCCCATCCCCATCATTCAAAGCCATATCCAACATAACCTGTACCAGCAACACTATAGATACGCTTTTCCTAAAGGACACTATACAGGTCACAATGAGCCCTGCCACCGATTAATCTATATCAACCCCCTCCCAATAAACTGTGCCAAAAATATCCCTGACACCCTCACACCAATAAAATGCATCCTCATTAATTCCAGATCAATTAGAAACAAAATCCTTATCATCATAGACCTGGTCAAGGACAAAACCCCTGACATATTGTGTGTCACAGAGACCTGGCTTGCAGACACAGATAACGTCCTACTATACCAACTAAATATAATCAGATTTAACCTATTCAGCTGTCCTAGAGACTCCAAAAGGGGAGTTGGAGTCTTAATAAAAAGTAAAACAGAGTTAAAAGTGGCTACTACCATATGCAACAATCTAGATGGAATGGATATTCTTAAAATTGAAAATTAAAATCTAGCAGTATGCCTCATATACAGACCTCCCACAGCTAACCATTACAATCTAATATCAATCCTTGAATCAGCTTGCTGGTTAAACACTAATAACCTCAGCATTAGCTACAAGAAAACTGAAGTATTATACATTTCATGAAATCAAAACTTTACCCCTCCCCTCAATCACTCATCATTAATGGCATCGCACTTCTTCCAGTGAAACAAGAGGTAAAATACCTGGGAGTAATATTTGACAAATCTCTTAGCATGCCAGCACACATAAAACAACCCGAACCATATTTTTCAAACTAAGGATCATTCAACATCTGAGACCACTAATCGACACCCATGACTTCAGATCTGTAGTACAAGCCCTTATCACCCCCACTTTGACTACTGTAAGAACTTGTTACTGGGGATAACCAAAAAGAATCTGAACATACTCTAAATGGCACAGAACATCATCGTCAGAATTATATTTAAAGCCCGATTAACAGACCACATAACTCCCATATTACATAGACTCCACTGGCTACCAATACCAAGTAGGATAAAATACAAAACCTTAATGACCACCTTTAAGATAATCAACAATATTGCTCCATCATTCATCACTACTCTAATACAACTCCTAACAGATACCAGATCGAGAAGACGACACAGCACACTCTTATAGTCCCAATATCCATTCGCAAGACAAATCATATCACAAGTAACAGGGCATTCTCTTAAACAGCCCCCATTCTTTGGAATGCTCTCCCAGAAAAACTTTGATCAATTAAAGACCTTCAAACTTTCAGAAAGGAAATTAAAACTCTTCTGTTCATAGAATGCTATGGAAACCTTGATGGGAATAATAGCCCCACCCCAACACAATTCCATGCACACTGAACCTATTAACTTTACCTATGTCATATTAACTGAATCATATCCCGCCAAACTCCCATTTAAGAAAATGAAAACACAAGGCTGGCTATGTAAACTATGCACATAGTTCTTTTGTAAATAGTTAACACATTGTTTAATGTATTGTTATACTCTTGACACTGTTTCATGTAAACTGTTCATTTTATTGTAAAACGCCCCTGATCTTTGAAAGGGGTGGTATAGAAACACATGATAAATAAATAAATATATAAAACCAACAATTCTAAATGGTTTCATGCTTTCTTTCTGGATGCTGAGGTTGCTATGGATTGGAGTTTGATGATGGCTTTTTCTGCATCTCACAGACTCTCAGGAGCAGGGCTGGCACTATGATTAGGCAAACTAGGCAGCTACCTAGAGCACCAGCCCTCCAGGAGCACCCATTGCCACTGCTGTCTCCCCACTCAGGACAGGCAGCAATGGCAATGGCTGAAAAAAGGCCAACAGTGCTTACCTTTAAACTTTGGCACCATTGGGCTGTTTGCTTCTGTCCCTCAGATGCCCGATGCCAACTTTCTGCTGCAATGTATATTCATCCACCTGGAGGCCAATTCCAACAGGGGCACATCTGAGCCATTGGGACGTCCAAAAAATGGATGGGCCCAATATGTACCTGATTCTGCAACCGCGGGAGCTAGACATTCCCATGGTTGCAGAAACGTCCGCTTAGACAGCCCAGCATGCTCCTGCCATGCATATTCCTGCTGGCATGCTCCTGCCATGGGATACATCTACCCTACTGCATGGTCATCCTACTGGTGTGCTGGTGCCAAGGTGCCCCTTCGCCATGGCAGCGGGATGCCCAGCAGGAGTACCAAAAACCCATCAAAGTAATAAACCTGTTTCCCTATCGTCCGACCCTCAGCGGGGTCTGCCAGTGCTGGAATTGGTGGAGGGGCCTCACTTGCTGCTGCCCTTTAGGTCTGGGGGGCTGCCTGCAATAATCACTGACTTTGCAGGGACTTATTCCACCTCTGTGGTGGAATAAGTCCCATGTCTATCTCCCAACAGTCGGATATACAGGGCCTGGACTAGAATAGGCCCTATATGTCCGGGCGCCTGGGCCCTCCCACGCTCTGCCCAGTTGCCGCCCCGTCCCAGAACTCCCAGCACAAAGGCCTTGTGTATGGAGGGAGCTCTTGTCTCAGAATACACTCCAAGTGAATAGCGGGGGTTGTACATACAGACTGGATGTACATCCCGTTATTAGCTGTTCAGAATGGCCCCCGTAGAGGGTAGGATAAAATTAACCTGGTTCATGACTTTCGAATGCTATATGTTTAGTAAAAAGGTTAAACTTGATCCAACAAATGAAGCATAATTTCTTTTTGATTTGGTGTTATTTCCATTATGCCACTTTTATCTGATCTCCGTTGATCACCAGGAAGTTATAGTGTGATGCCATTTAGCCCAAAGTGGTCAAAAGCCTGTGGAAGGGAGTGACTGCTGAAGTTTCCAAATTTGTGGTCTGTTGGGGAGACTGGCACTAATCTCTGCTGGTTGCCCTGAGTTGTATCGCCCAGGTGAAGTTCATTTGTTAGTTTTAAGGACTGTTCAGAATTTGTTGGAAGGAAGTAGCAAAGCTTTCAGAGCTGCAACCCTGCAGTGGGGTTGTGGGGACATGCAGATAGCAGTTCCTGACATTGGTGGTAGGTAGAGGAGGAACTGACACCATGAGGCCAAATAGCTCACCAAGCAGATTGGGCAAGAGATGGATCAGGGACCTTAAATTTCAGACATGAGTGACACTGCCATGTTTTGGGTAGGTTCGTAAGAACTCCATTATTTATGGAACTTGGGGCCTTAGATTGGCGGCATTGTGGAATAGGAGAGGGAAATGAGAAAATATTAATATGTAGTTCGCAGACTAGGATATCACCATCTAGTTCTGTACAAATCCAATCTGTGTGAACTATGTTCAGTTAATAGAATTAATGAGGGTATAATTAAAGCCGTGGCAAAGTTTTGCCACTACTCATGGTTTCAATGAATGGTGATATGGAGAATAATCTGAGTTACAGTGAGGCAATAGACCTGTGGATGAGTGTGAATGTTAAATAAATACATAACATTTATACCTGCTCTTGTGCAGGTGTAATGTCCACTACTGCTGGTTTTGCACAAATATTCAATAAAGTCACATAGGCGCCTTTGTGTCTTCATAAAACAATGCTCACATAGGCAGCTTTCTACTCACTTAATCTTGGTGCCCTGTTATCAAATTACCACCATAATGATTTATTCATCCCAAATTATCTAAGTGCTACAGGTTAAAAAAAAAACAAAACAGCAACAACATTTATTCAATCAGCACCGCCAGCCGTCAACCACATATAGTGTTTTTAAATATTGACCCCTACAAATCTTGTGGATAGATATAGTAAGGGAGAGACGGATGTGAACTAAATGGAAGGTCCTGTATGCTTATCTTTAAAAATCATACAGAACATATGAGGAAGACCAGCAATTTGTCCTGGATAAGAAGATATATCTCACAAGCTGTCACTCTTCACGTTTAGCAGCTGAGATAACTTGGCAGACTGGATGGATCAGTTGCCTTCATCTACTATGTAAATTCCAAAAATCTGATGCTGAATTGGGCTTGTTTATTTTTGGAGGATTTTTCTATGGAAAAAGTTTCAATGGACAAATCTACATAAAATTTATATTCCTTCTATGTAAGATAAATTGTTTAAAGAACCAATTTTAAAGACTTTCACAGTTTTTGATATCTACAAACCAAACAATAATTTAACCATTTTGATGCCCTTACGTAGGGAATGCTTATAGCTAGCAACACATTGCTTACAGCACACTGCTTACAACACGTTGTTTTTTTTCCTTATGTAACTGAAAAAGTTCCATTAATACAGTAAACTTCTTTAAAAATCATTAACCGAGGCAGGCGGACCTGGTGCTTTGGGCCCGTTTCCACCATCCCCCCATCACCCCCCAATCTCCCCATCCCACAAAAGACGCCACACCAACATTTCATGGAACACAACTGGTCGCAGCTTTATTAACCTTTAACAATTTCACAATATGCCAACATGCTACACCTTCTCAATCAATTAGCGGCACCCGGCCCGCACCAGCCATACCTTAGCAAAGTGCCTTGCCACCACTAACGCCATAATTGCCCCCCCGGCAAGTTACCTCACCCTTCCCCCGACTTCGCCATGCTATTAGCAAAAGTCGACCAGGGTTTGTCCGGGTCAGGGGCACCCCGCCCCGCCCAGGTGTAGCCTGAGGCTCCGGACCCCGGAAACCTCCGGGATCCCGCCAACCCCCCCCAAGCTGCAACACCCCATAATCCACACCCTCATAAATATACGTGGGCGGGTGGGCGGGAAGCCGGCACCCCCGAGCAGCCTCCGCCGCGAATGACCACGCGGAGGCTGCCCGCCGGCCCTCACACCCACCACACCGCCAAGAACCACCCTGATTGGCTCCCGCGCGGCTGCCACCGCTGGGAGCCAATGACTTTAAACTGTCCGCGGCCGCGCACAGGGCCCACGCACCGGCCGCGTGCCCGGTTACGGTCGGCCACCGGGACCCTGCCCGCGGCCTCTTCATTAACCGAGGCAGGCGGACCTGGTACTTCGGGCCCGTTTCCACCATCCCCCCATCACCCCCCAATCTCCCCACCCCACAAAAGACGCCACACCAACATTTCATGGAACACAACTGGTCGCAGCTTTATTAACCTTTAACAATTTCACAATATGCCAACATGCTACACCTTCTCAATCAATTAGCGGCACCCGGCCCGCACCAGCCATACCTTAGCAAAGTGCCTTGCCACCGCTAACACCATAACTTGCCCCCCCCGGCAAGTTACCTAACCCTTCCCCCGACTTCGCCATGCTATTAGCAAAAGTCGACCAGGGTTTGTACGGGTCAGGGGCACCCCGCCCCCGCCCAGGTGTAGCCTGAGGCTCCGGACCCCGGAAACCTCCAGGATCCCGCCACCGGCACAGGTAACAACCTTGTTCCCGTGCCGCCCCCCCCCCCCCCGAAGCCAAGCTGCGACCAGTGAGCAACCCAACCAAAACACATTCCAAGACCTCCCACCAGTCCTAAAAGAGGAGAGCCCGCACCACTGGCGAGAACTGCCCCATCACCCTTATACAGCCCCGGCTTCAACCTCCCCAATAAGGCATCCGCTGACACCCCCATGTCGGCCAAGCAAGCTATTAGCCAGCCCCCGCGACCAACGCCGCCGGCTCTAACATGCAGGCCTTGAAACAAAGTCAGCCCCCAGCAAATTACCCAGAAACGCCTGCAAAACCCAGCAAATCACCCTGCGCCGCTCTGAGCAGATGCCGGCATTACCTGGAACCAGATCGTTGCATCCAAAACTGCAGGCAGTCGCGATATCCGCCCGTGGCGCTGTAGCAAAGGAAGCCGCTGCGACCCGCGGGGTCCGCGCTCACCTAGCCATGATATAGCCACCAAACCCGGGCCGCTCCCCAATTGTCATTCACCGCCTCACCAGAACTTGCCGTCCGGCTCATCGGACACGGAGTGAAGGATCCCCAACCTTCAGAAGGCTCCAGACCCCACCTGCACAATAAATGAACAATGAAAAGTCCCCAACCCCCCGACCCCCCTGAGCCGGTACAGCCACACTTAACCCCTACATGCCCGAGAGCACCATCCTATGCTCTACAGGACCTGTGTAGCCACCCAGAAGGAAAAAAGGGGCAGCGCAAAAGATGTAGGCTCACCCGCCACCAATCACCGCGCCATTCGGACCACCTCGAGCGCCGGAACACCCCGGGCACCGGAAACAGACCAACACCCCCTCCCCCTATAAGAAGTCCCGGGCCTACCCGGGGAGCACCCGCAGGTATCGCCGCATGGCCGCCACAGGGAACGTCACAAAGCCTCCAGCCCACTCCGACGCCCACTCGAGCCTTGAGGGAAACTTGCCCAAACATCCCAAACCGCCCAGCAAACCAAACGTGGGGCCGAGGAAGCCCTCCCCCTCCCCCAATCCCGACCTGAGCTGCCACCCACTCCCCCCGTTCGAAAAGGTCCCGAAAAAAGGCCATACAAAAACCGCCCCAGACATGGCGGCTTCATACCCCCATGCAGTCATCCGCAGGCTCGCCAAAAGGAGCCAGACCGGCACATCATGTGCGAGAGGCCGGCCGAGCACGCACCCCCCCCTCGCAGTAACCTGCGAGCTACCAATCCCCAAACCAGCGATCCGCACCCCCACCTTCGCACATATGAAACCGTCCCAACTGCGAACCCACCCCGGTCTAAAAAACCCCCCCCACCCCTAGCCACCACCATATACCCACCAAACAAGGACTCCGGTTGCCGCCCGTGCACGACCGCAATTGGACCACTTAGTCACAACCCTGATAACACACAGACCACGGCCCCTGTGATACCAAATTCTGCAGTAAACTCCGCATGTATCCCAGGACAAGGCTCCATAAGGTCTCCGGGCTCCAGATCCCTCATTGTCCGCTTCTGGGCAAGATCCCGAAACCGGTCAGAGCCTTGACAAACCCGGCCACACAACCAAGGATAAGTCAAGCCTCCCTCAACACTCGCAAGTGTAGAGACGCCAACACCACCACCCGCATTCAACCCGCCCTTGTCAAACCCCGCGGGAGTAGCGATGGACCCCCTGCCCACCGCCGTATTGCTGCCCACCATACCACCTCATGGTTGCGGAGACAATCAGGCCAAAGCTCCACAACCACCCAGAGTCGAAACCGCTCCAGGAAGGAGATATCGGCAGCTGAACCCGACACCAGCCAAAACTACAGGCCCCGCCGAAGAACAAGCCCCACCCGCCGCATCCGTGTAGAGCTGCAACTCCTCACGGGACAACTCCAACTCCATCAAAACCAATGTCCCTTCGAAATTGGCCCCGAAGCGACTCGAGAGACGCGAAATCGCCCACACAACTCTGCAGCCCCCCCTCCTCATGGAGAGGGTTCTACACCCCGCCCCGAGGAAACATCCACACTGGCAGCCTATTCCTGCCACAGGTGAGCTACCACATCCACCGAGTCCAACGCCATACACAAGGTTAGTCGCCTCGGCGGACCCTCTGCCCTACCCAACGCCAAGGGCCCACCTAAATCCCGCGATGGTTCGGCAACCCAGTGAACATCGCCTGGCACAACACCGACTAAGCCGCCCCCTAAACAGAATAGCCTACCAGCAATGCACCTACCAGCAATGCACCCCATACGCCAAACCCCGAGTTTGCACAAGCAACCACTGCCCTGAACCGTACCACGTACGCACCAGAGACTGAGCAGTCCATAAGCATGCAGTTGTAAAAAAGAACACGCCTCTTGAAACGGAAACCCCACAATGGAAACGCAGTTGGAGGCACAGGCAACCTGTGAAAAAGGCTGCTTCAAGATCAACCTCGGCCCACCATGCTACCCGACCCGCCTCCTGCCCATCTCCCCTGCCCGATCAAATGACACACCAGCACCGTACACAACGCACACGGAACGTGTACCGTCGACAGCACCCCCAACACCCGGCCAAATTATGAATTAGCCTGAACCGCTCAGGCACCTTCTTCGTGACTATCCCCCCCCAGGGGAAATCGTCAAGTTCGAGAAAGGCGGATCCTGTAACAGGCCCACCATGCTGCCCCCCCCCCCAGCTCCCCAACGAACCACCCCACCTACTGTTCCAAAACACCACGGTGAAGGCAAACTCCGAGGACAAGGCGCCACTACTACACCCAGCACTGGAAAAACAACGCCTAACTAAAACCGAACCCAGAGCCGTGGCTACCGCTGAAGCCACCCTTGCAAAGCGTGACCCATATGTGACCACACCATAACAGAGTGCAGTCCGGAATTAGGCAGGTTGACTTATGACACCCCCAACCCGCGGTACTAACCCCCCCTCCCCCATCTTCCTGCTGCAAACTGGCAGGTAGCCCCACGCACCCCTTCTCCAGTAACCAAACAAACGGACATTGAAGGCAACCAGAGGTTACCTTGCTTGCCCCAAAATACCCAGCCATCCCCTTCCATCCATTCCAGGAACCATCCCACAAAGCACAACCACACCCCCCCTTGCGTGTCTGGGACACCTCCAAGAACGAATCCGCGTACCCATATCATCCCCGAATGCTCGGGCGTGCGATGCCCCCACACCCCGTCTAAGCACCGCAGGATCAAGGCCAACGCCATACCTTGTGCGCAACCTCTGGAACCCACCCCACATTATCATCCACCATGCTCCCTGGTAGGCTCTCCCCCGAGCGTTTCCTGCCCCCCAACATTCTCAAGACATCTATATATGTCAAGTGGGTCTGGTACCCTTTCCAACAACTCTGAGAACGCGACCCCGACGGGCCCCCCTTGCCCTAGGCCCCCACCACCCCTACGCTATACGTTCCCTTCCGCGGCAGCACCACCACAGCTGCCCACGATGCATTGCCCGAGTAGGAGGAGGAAGCCGACCCCGAAGTCGCCGACAAGAATGCCGCCTGATCATCCATGCCCTAACCCCCCCCCCCCGCATCCCCCGACCGTCCAGCCCATGCCATTCCCCACCCAGTGGGCTCGACCACTCACCTGTTTCCCGACCGTCTGCCACCGGCAGCTGCAGTCCCGGCGTCCAGCTGGCTGACGTCATCGCAGGTCTGCGCCGTCTCACTGCGCCTCACCGGATGCCTCTGCTGCAGCACCGTGCCTTGTGGACTAGCACCAGGCCTCCCCGACTACTGCACCATCGCCGGCCCCTGTGGAGACATAAGCGAAAAAACAGGGGGGGAGGGGCTGCCGGAGACCACTCATGTGGTCAGGGCCCACCTCGAACAGATCCCAACGCAGCCAGCCCACCCCCTAGCCAATGCGCCCCAGGCGAAGGCCCACCAGCACCACCTAATCACCTTAAACCGTAGACCTGCCAGCAGGAGTAAGGTGTCCCCGACCCCCTGCCCCCTACCCGGCTGGATAGGAACAACACATACGTTTTAAAACTTAAAGTGGTTGTGTATTTACGTTTTCCACGAGTTCTCCAATACGTTCCAGTGCAAGCAATGTGGTCACTATCTGTATTGTGCTGCTAAATATCCCATATAATCTGCCCACAGTGGCTGGCGGTTAAGGAAACCGCTGACCACCACGGGCTGAAAACAGCTTGTATAGGCACAGACAATATACACCACCTCCGCAGCTTAAGATCTATTTATTGTTATATGGTATTTAGCTCATGCCTTTCTGGGGGTGAGAGAGGAGGGGAGCAAGGCAAGTTACACATTTCCCTGTCCCCAAAGAGCTCACAGTCACAGATTGTACCTGAGGCAAAGGAGTGCCAGTGGAATTTGAACCCTGGTCTTTCTGTCCTAACCACCAAGTCACTCCTCTGCTCCTAAGATCTTCCACCAAGCTATTTGTCAGACTACTTAAACAAGATGGCTATTTGTTTCTATCAAATTCCCTTAGCACAAGTGCCTGAAACATGCTGAAATGTATAACATCACTCCCAAAAGACACAATAAAATACTAACATACATCGGAGAGCATATTCAGTGGAAACCACTTCCGCAATCCAGCCAGCGGCAATACTGAGTCGCCAGCGGGATTGCAGAATTGCTCGCAGTTAGGACAACTTTGCACCAGTCCCAACTGCAGGAATTGTAGCCAGCCGGTCAGCGGCTCAGTATCGCCACTGACCGGCCAGCCCCACGGCGCCGTCCCCCCCCCCCCCCCGCTCCCGGAACGCCCCATCGCGAACCGGCCAGCGATAGGGCATCCACCTGGGCCAGGTGGGGACAGTCCTCGGCTCCAACTGCGCCAACGCCGCTCAACATCCCAGCAAGCAGGATCCACACAGCCGCAGGCCCGCAAACTGCGCAACCCCCCCCCCCGAACATCCCCCTGCACTGAAACACAACCAAGCACCACAGCCGCCAAGAGACATGGGACAGTTCCCACCATCCGCCCCACACACCTCCCAAACATTACAGAGTCCACAGCTCCACCTGAAATCTGACCGAAAAAACACAAGAGAACAGCGCTCCCATCCAACAGGCCGCACCGAAGACCCGCAGCAGAAGCCGAAGCCGGCACCCCCGAGCAGCCTCCGCCGTGAATGACCACGTGGAGGCTGCCCGCCGGCCCTCACACCCACCACACCGCCAGGAACCACCCTGATTGGCTCCCGCGCGGTTGCCACTGCTGGGAGCCAATGACTTTAAACTGTCCGCAGCCGCACGCAGGGCCCACGCACCGGCCGCGCGCCCGGTTACGGTCGGCCGCCGGGACCCTGCCCGCGGCCTCTTCATATTCAATATGTATGTTGAAATGTTTCATTTTGTTTTGTTTTGCTTTGTGTATTTTTGCTGTTGTTTTTTCATGACATTTTTAATTTTGTTTCAACATTTTGTGTTCATGTTCCATTTTTAGGACATATTTACTTCTAAAGGTGTAGCAAGATTTTGCAGCTACCGTGGGTTAACAACCAACAATAATATATGGTATCATCAATGCTTCTGTGTTACTGTTGGGATTGTTCCCAACATTCTGCCTTTCAGTTTATACAGAGAAACATTCTTTTTCTATGTTAACTGAATGGCAGTTAGCTACATCTATTCAACTGTACCACATTATCTACTATGTTAATAGTCAACACATGGTAACTTCCACATTAACTATGAAGTGCAGTCCAGACACATTCTCCATCTCATTTCATGTTAGCTATTAATGCAGCAATTACTGCAACATGCATTAAGTGCTAAGGTGCTGTTAGCATAGCAACTACATTAATTGCTGACTGGTAACCTTGGGATTGGAGGGGAAGGATCTTGCAGAAAAGCTATCACATTTCCAGGGATGCTGGTTCAAGCCAGCCTGCTTTCAACTCTGCTGATGATCTTCCTTCCTGTTTCCTGTTGAGCCCAAAGATTATCTAGTATGGAGCTCCATGGAAAATGCTGACTATCAGAGACATTTACAACATCTAATCCAAATCCTGTTTGATCATCAGTAATTGGCCAACCAGGATCTAGATTAGGCTTGGTAAATGTCTTTGACGGCATATTTAGACATGGTTTCACAGAATCTCTGCCACAAGAACATGAGAAAAGAAAAATCTTTGAAGTAAATCAATACAGCAGGAGTCAATAGATTCACAAGGAAAAAAATCTAGTTAGTATTTCCATAGAGTTGCAAACCAGACAAACTTTGGGCCAATCAGGAAACAGGAAGGAAGATCAGCAGCAATAAATGAGTTAGGAGCAGGCTCCCATGGAGATGTGATAGCTCTTCAACAAGTTGCCTGCCATCTGAACTAAAGGTCACTGCTCTGAGACCAGACTCTGTGAGGGAAAAAAATCAGTTGGGTTTCTATTTGTCTGAAACCTATAATAACCTTTCAGCTATGGTTTTCATTTGGGCAGCAGCCATAGCTATCTCTTTAATGAACAAAATGGTTATGAAATTAAAATGTATAAAAACAAAACAAACTTCAAATGACAAAGGAAATGAAACAAAGCAAAATGTTTTGTCTGCAAACCCCTAGTGCATATAGGTACTCATGACAACCAGATGGCCGATATTTATGGCCATCATGCATACGTGCTACTATGGGTATAATTTGAGCACAACAGGGGCAGAGTTGTGATGTAGGTGCATTTTATATATCATATATAAGTACATTCATAGGGTACATGTACACACACCTTTAAAGCAAGTGTAAATTTGTGCAAGAGCACTTTTTTGTACCGGGGCTAGTTCTGGATGTCTATTTTATAAAGGCATATAGGTGTTTATGTTGCCTTTATAAAATACCAGATAAAGAAGAAGAACAATAACCCTCCACAGAAATCACAGGAGTCATCAGAACAGCGCAGGGAGGCCACGACCATACCTCTTAAAAACAAAGAAACCTTTTATTTCGTTAAAACTGAGAAAGTGCTCTAGAGATTTTTACTTTCACTTTCTTAGTAGATGCCGAAGGCATACCTGAGAAGCGCTTACTGAGCTTTCAGCTAATGTTTTTTTTTTTTACAATGTCCTGACTGCCATTGGAGTATATATGCAATTGAATCTTAATCGGCTGACAGCCAAAACTTGGCCAAGTCGGGTCTGTACCTTTGAAGGTTTTACGAAATAAAAGGTTTCTTTGTTTTTAAGAGGTGTGGCCATGTCCTCCCTGTGCTGTCCTGGTGACACCTTTATAAAATAGACTTAAGGTAGGCACTTTTTTGGTATATTGACATAGGCATCCTGCAATAAAATTAACCCCCACATTCATGTACAGTAGATTGTGGGCATTAGGGAGCCTATTGTGTTCCATACCCCTTGCCAATTAACCTTGATCCCCAAACTTTTAAAAAGATCTCTCCCATTACTCCCTCTCAAAACCACTTAACTTATCCAATCCAAGGGGCATGGGAGACAACCGCAGTTGCTCCTGCCCAATCATGTTGTACTTCCAAAGGGCATTGACCAAACTGAGGCTGGGGCTAATTTGAAGTGCAGCATCAGTGGAGGCAGGAACAACTAGGGATTCTTTCTGTCCCCTTTTTGATTGGGTAAGCTGCATTATGCTAAATATTTGGTGGCCAACCCCACCAAAATAACTGTTAATCTACCCACTATATATCCAAAACAAAAATAGAGTAGAAACATAAAATTTTTCACCTCTAAGAGCACACTAAAACATTAGCCTATTAAATGTCGGAAGATACGCCATGAGGATTCAAAAACCTCTCGAGGCTTACTTTTCCATTTTAATCAAATATAAAGCCAAAACAAGCTTCTTTTTTTATTAACGTAGGCAAAACACCATGAAAAAGTGCCACCTACACCCAATTTAAAAAGAGTTTTTTGAAAATGTTTTGAAAAACTTATAATAGCATGTGAGATAATCTTCTCAAACACCAATCCTGGAATCCAACAGAAAACAGCCCAAGGCTACTTATCGTATCTGTCGTCCCAATCATGCCGGATCCGAATGATCTTCCACCCAGACTATACCCTCCAGAGTCGGCCACATTTAAACCCAAACATCCAGAGCAAACAACAGCAGTTCATAGAGGACACAGCACTGCGTTTCAGGCAAACAAATCAGTAATGCCCTGTTTCAACGCTCAAATTCCGCTGCGGTCAAACAGTCGGCCTCCCCAGCTCGCAGAGACGCCCACCCATGCTCATTGAGTATCCAATGCCACAGAAGGGATCCCCAAAATAAATGCCAAAACCTAGCCAATCACAGCCAGTGACCTCACGATTGTGATTGGCTAGGTTTTGGCATTTATTTTGAGGATCCCTTCGGTGGCATTGGATACTCAATGAGCATGTGTGGGTGTCTCTGCGAGCTGGGGAGGCCGACTATTTGACCGCAGCGGAATTTGAGTGTTGAAATAGGGCATTACTGATTTGTTTGCCTGAAACGCAGTGCTGTGTCCTCTATGAACTGATGCTGTTTGCTCTGGATGTTTGGGTTTAAATGTGGCCGACTCTGGAGGGTATAGTCCGGGTGGAAGATCATTCGGATCCGGCATGATTGGGACGACAGATACGATAAGTAGCCTTGGACTGTTTTCTGTTGGATTCCAGGATTGGTGTTTGAGAAGATTATCTCACATGCTATTATAAGTTTTTCAAAACATTTTCAAAAAACTCTTTTTAAATTGGGTGTAGGTGGCACTTTTTCATGGTGTTTTTGCCTACATTAATAAAAAAAAAGAAGCTTGTTTTGGCTTTATATTTGATTAAAATGGAAGAGTAAGCCTCGAGAGGTTTTTGTATCCTCACGGCATATCTTCCGACATTTAATAGGCTAATGTTTTAGTGTGCTCTTAGAGGTGAAAGATTTTATGTTTCTACTCTATTTTTGTTTTGGAAATATTTGGTGGCAGCAGTCATTTGGCTAACCTCCTCAGAAAGTACTGGCTGCTGCGGCAATAGGGAAAAGACAGAATCCAGGGGTCCAACAACCTGTGAAGGTGCCGACATCGAGGTCGAAGGGGCTAGGGAGAATTGCTTAGCACCTTTAGCCTTACGCTTCTTCTCCATACAGAATTCCATGCCTTTGTATAATGGAATCTGAGACAGACTGGACTTTGCTATGAGTTCATGCCAGTATCTGTTCTAATAAAAATGTCAAATTTACCATCCAGTCAAAATCATGGACACTGTACTACAGAAAACAAGTTTTGCCAACCAGTGTCAAACACACCATAGAACATCAAGGAATTCCCTCCACTCTTACACAGAACTATCGCGGACGTGTGTATCCCAGTGAATACAGGTCTCAGACTTACACCGGCCACGCTTAGATATTAGCCCAAGCAGTGCGCCTAATCGCATCAACGACCCAAAAGTATTCACTGGTTTTTTCAAAATTTTTTACTTATTCCACACATCAGACTTTTCTGTGATATTAACTTTTTCTCAATTTCAATGCTTTATAGATAGAAGATTGTGCTTAGCTTAGCTCTATCATCGCTGGTATGGGTTCCCCGACGCCACCAAGTGGGTACCTCATTGCGTTTCGAATGCTTCTTCAGGGGGAGTGAATTTAAACAGCACGATCTATAAAACAACGAGGAAGTTTTGAATAGAAACACACCATAGAGGCAACATGTGTCTTCCTGTGCAGGAAGAAAGATGTTTACTGCAACGGTGATAGACCTTACCAGATGAATGAGTGGCATTATCGGTAATTCTTTTGCAGCGTTTCCAATAGATTGTTTGGACAGTATGGACACATGGGTAACTCAGGCATTCTGTCTGGAGAGCTGCATCTACAAAACAAGGAAAATAAAGTAGAAAATAAAGAAAAAATATTTTTTTCCCTATTGAAACTTACCGTGTATCGGACCAACATTTATTTTCTCTCTGGCAATTCGCCAAGACCCTACAGACACTGCCAGAGAGCCATGTTCTCTTATAGCAATGATGTACATAGTGGGCTAGAAAGTGAGCAAGTTCTTGGAACCCAGATGCAAACTCCAAATTTTCTGGGGAAAAAACCCCCTTCTAAGAATAGTTATTCCCTTCTTTTTGACAATATTCAGCACTCTTTTCCAGTGTAACACATCCTAGGGCACAATTTTAACCTAGTAGACCTTTTCAGCTAGCTAGGATGACATGTCTTCCGTAAAGTAGGCAATCAAAATAACAAATAATCTTCTCTATAGCTGCTGTGGAACGGTTTGTTATTTAATGCTAAACCTCGAGTGAAAAGAAAAAAGGAAAAGTCAAGCACGCCATAACAGTGCAAAAATAACTAATCAAAGTCCTTCGGACTGTACGGAATACGGACAGCTTTTTATGTTGTTTTAATTAAGTGCACTATAATTTAAACCACTGAACCATAACAGCCCAACATTTAGTGTTATATCCCTAGGAGGACTTTAAAATTATAAATAATTCTGCCCTTAAGGTAATTGAGAGATATTTGGGGGGCGGCAGGGGAAATAAAAGGTTATGTGGGGAATAACAAGAATTGCACTTGAGTATAGTGTTGGAGAGTGCTAACGTCTCCTCAGGAAACTGATTCATGCCCTGAGCCTCAGTGTATGGTTTTAAAGGTTTCAAATGTACACTCTGGCCTGTCAGTTTTTGTATCCCATAGAGTTGCTAAAGAGCAAGTTTCTGCAGTGGAATTTGCCTTCACAGGCCACAGTGATGTGACACTTAAAGAGGGGTGAAAAATTAATTGATTTCTCCACATCAGCAAGCAACAAAGATGTTTATTTTATGGGTATAAAGACAATGTGAGGGTTCTGTCAGCTGGCATTAGAGAGAGAGAAACAATCTTGTCTTCTTTTGTTAGGTAATCAATTATTACAGAAGACAGACATAGTCCATCCGCTACTGAAGTGACAAAATTATAGCCTTTTACCCCCTTCTTTGAATATCTCATAACCAAAACAGTGCAGCACATTCAAAATGGTTTGTTGATCTGGTTTTAATTGTGCTAGAAATAAATAGTTTATTTTCTAAGAGTAGATGTTTGCATATGACACTCTATGGTGCATTAATAAAAAAAAATAAAAGACAGAGCCAATTTAGACCTGTCTATTGTTGACAATACTTTCTACTGAGTGTTCTGTTTTAATGAGAAGCTTCATAGTAGCAGTCCAAAAGAAAAAAAAATTAAAAGACGCAGTGATTGCCATAAATCTTTTGTGGGGCAGTGTTTCCTATACCTATCAAGGAGAGAAATATCGTTAAATAGCCCCTAAACCTGACGACTGCACAGATGTAGCTGCCATAGTGTGTACAGAGATATTCAATGTGAAAAGTGGAAGATAATGTGTTCACACGCTAATGGGCACTGAACTAGACACAGGCTCATTTTTCACATCATGTCATTTCTAAGGTTTGAAGAAAAAGTAATGGCCAGAATGAGCCTAGATCTATCTCAGCCATTATCATTTGCCTCCTCAGTTTTATTTGTGTTGACTTGTACAGCCTAAAAAGATGACAGTCTCTGGGCCTCTGGATCAGTCAGAGTGATAATACACAGCACATTACACTGCTGGTGACAGGTTCTGTTCTCCTGGCTGGCATATGAAAGGAACGCATCTCTTTCCGTCATTTCAAATGCTAGAAACTGACAGAAGAAAGATTCGTGTGGAGGGGACATCACAGGCCCTGTCTGTTATGATTTTATGAGATAAACTGGAGTTTCTAGGGTGTTTCATTCAAGAAATTAGTGTCAGTCAAACTTTAGTGTTATTTTTAAGATAAATAGTGGATCTAGAAAAGTGGCCTTCTATTTTTACTGTGCAGTAGTTAACTCCACTTCATGAATAAAAAGCTCATTCCATGTGCTCCTTTTATTTGTTAATACTGGTTCTGAAAGTGCACCAAACCTCATTCTGGTAAGAAATAAATAGGTGAACTGTAAATACAGCCTAAAAGGATTGTGTGTACATAACAGGACTCTTCATATGACATTTTCCTGGAGCATATTTTCAAAATGAGCTTTTGTGTTAATTACTGTACTCACACAGTAATAAAAACAGCTACCTTAAATGTTCTGCTAGTTGAGAGCTGGACAATATGAAAAGAATTTCACATGACTCCTTAAAGTATTTTAGGGGCTTTTTTGCTAGAATGTGGCAACATTTGGCACTTACCACATGCCAAATACAAAACTTAAGGCACAGTGGGTCATACTTACTAACCAGCGCTACCAGTTGCGAGGGGTTCGGCGTTCATCATGGTAAACTTTACCACTTGCTGGGAATGTGGCTGCCTTAAAAATCCCATGCTAACAGAATAGCATGGGCTGGGGCAGAGACTTGGCATTTCAGGGGCAGAGCATGCACATTATAGTTAAAATGGGCACATTTGTGATCACTGACAATGTTGAACTTAGCATGGGCGCGCTTACTGCCAACTCAATAGGTGGCATTGAAATGTACCCACGTTGATCATACCAAACAGCATCCATGGGGGTGGTGCAAAACTCATGCTAGCTCCATGGGGATATGCCTGGCATGCCTCCATTTTCTAGCATGACTCTCACACTCAATTTTGGGGTGGAACGTGAGGTAGGCATCCACGTTTTAGTAACATGCCCCAGTAAGGGCAAAAGCTGTGCACTAACTGTTGGGGGCATTGTAAGCATGTCCTGATAGAGTTACCGAACAGAAAAATACTTTAGCACATGACAAGTGTACTGACCTTGTAGAGATACTATTAGGAGGCATGCCATACCCTCACCTCATCTATGTTTCCCTCCAGCAGCCCAAACACCCTCAGCAGGAACATCGCACCCACTCTTGCGACCTTAAGTGTGCCCTCATAAATGTGCGTTCGATCCGGAAGAAATGGCCAGCTGTGACTGACATGCTGTCCACCCTCGACCTCGACATCCTATGCATTACTGAGACATGGCTGTCTGCCTTAGACACTGTTCTCCTTCACCAGTTTGTCCCCCCTAATTTCTCTGTCCACTCATGTCACAGAACCGACCGTCGAGGTGGAGGAGCACCCATCCTAGCCAAGACAGATCTACATTTTCAGATGATCGCCTCCAGCAGCACATCAATCCTCGACTCCTTCACCATAGCAAATAAACACAGCACCATCAACTTGCTCTACCGAGCACCCTCCCCATCCCCGGATGACCTTTCCACAGTAATCGACCTCGCCTGCAATCCCATAAACCCACGCACGTCAAACTGGGTGATGGGCGACTTCAACCTCCCTGCCCTCCAAGACACCCACACCAAGGCCTTCCTTGATGCCCTAGAACTGCTAGGTTATACCCAGATGGTTAACTCCCCTACCCACATCAAGGGAAACACGCTTGACCTGATATTTGCACCACAATCAGCCCTCAACTCCACGCACAAGATCAATCTGTCTGTAAGCCCGGTACCATGGTCCGACCACTGCCTGATTAGTTTCCTGATGCCAGTACACTCAGACCCCACTAGTCCCCAGTCGTCAGACAAACCAGCCACTTCAACATCAAAATGCTTCCGCCCATTCAACAAAGATGAGATCCTGGAGAGAGCACAGCCTCTTCATGACCCGTTCGAACAGAGTTTAGACGATATGATCTCCACATGGAATGCAAGTCTGGATGCCGGAATCGACCCACCCTCCATCAACAAAGCACCTGGCAAGCTACGGAAATCCCTCCTCCAACTTAGACAGCTAGAAAGACGTTAGTGTGGCTCAAGATCACCTGAGAGCCACGAAGACTACATTGCTCATTTAGGCGGACACCGGTCAGCAGTTTCAACAAGAATGAAGCAATACCACACAGAAATATTACAACGCTCCATAAATAAACCACACGAGCTTTTCAACCTCGTTAAAACCTTAGCAAAAGAGTCCTCCCCTTGCCAATCAAACCACCCAGACCCACAGGAGTATGCAGACTACCTGCGAGCCAAAACAAGTCAGTCCAGCATACCCTCAAACATCCGCTCTCCAGATGGGGAGCCCAAACTGACCCCCTCATCCTCCCCTCCACAAACCTTAATAGAGGCCCAACAGATTATCATGACCCTCTTAACCCCAACTGAAAAAGATATCCAAGACATCATCACGAGCATAAACACAACCACAGCACCGATTGACCCATGTCCAGCATTCTGGATAAAAGCCCTACGGGCCGACCTTAGCCCATTCCTGACCAAACTTATAGGTATGTCATTCCTGACCGGAACCTTCCCCCGAAGCCTGAAACAAACAGCAATCAGACCGCTGCTGAAAAACAATAAATTGGACCCTGCAAAGATGGACTCTTATAGACCAATCTCAAGCATCCCGCTCCTAGCTAAAATTATGGAAAAGATAGTTCAACACCAATTGAACCATCATATTGAGAATAACACATTGAACTCCAGTAACCTCCTCAGCTTTGGGAACTGCTAACACCTAATCAGATGTTAGTTCCCTCCCTAAACACCCCGACTCCCACCCATCCCTAGCGAGTAGTCTTGCTTTATAGGGCACCTCCCCATTTGACAAAGCACAGAGAATTGGACAAGCACATTTTGAATATAATTAAAGAGATTTAACTGCTTTTTCTCTAAAAGGACAGCTGGGAAACTGGCTGGTACTTGGTAGAGCTATCCCTTTTACTTTAACAGATACCTAAGCTCCACGAACAGAACAATGGCTGGGAAAAATCGTATCGCTAATGCTGTTGCCCCCATTACAGCTTCTGCCTCGGTCCAGACAGAGGTCCTAATGCCAGTTGAAGGACAGGTTCCATGTGCAGGGTGCCTGCATGCTGGAGCTCTGAGGAAACAAGTGGAGGAACTCAGAGAGGAGGTGGCGAGGCTGAGGAGCATTCAAGATAGTGAGAAGTACATTGATGAGATGCTTCTTGCAGCAACCAAGCTCTCCAGCAGAGGAGAAGATGGGTGCCAACAGAATGTCGATGGTTGGACACAAGTCACCAGGGCCTGCAAAATCACCAATCCAACTTCTCCAGCCCTTGAATTGAAGAACCATTATGCAGCCTTGGAAGTGGAGGAGGTGAAAGCATCCCTGGAAAGGGAAGAACCAGAGCTCAAGTACCCCAAAGTTGCAGAATCAGTGATCAGAAGGAAATGAATGGTAGTGGTGGTTGGAGACTCTCTTCTGAGGGGTACTGAGGCATCCATCTGCCGACCAGACTTGATGTCCAGAGAGGTATGCTGTCTGCCTGGTGCCAAAATCCAAGATGTTATGGAGAGTTTGCCAAGACTCATCAAGTCCACTGACTATTACCTAATGTTGCTAATCCATGTTGGAACAAATGATACTGCCAGGTATACCTCGGAACGTATCAAAAGTGACTTCATGGCTCTGGGACAGAGGGTGAAGCAGTTAGGTGCACAGGTGGTGTTCTCTTCAATCCTCCCTGTTGAGGGTAAAGGCCAAGGCAGAGAGGCTCGCATCCTGGAGATGAATGCATGGCTGCGTGGATGGTGTCATCGAGAGCGTTTTGGTTTCCTAGACCAGGGGATGCTGTTCCAAGGGTTGCAGAGCAGAGATGGCATCCATCTGTCCAAGAAAGGTCAACGTGTCTTCAGTAGTAGACTGGCTAATCTACTGAAGAGGGCTTTAAACTAGATTCATTGGGGATGGGTGAAGAAAGCCCCCAGGTAAGTGAAAGCCCCCAGGTAGGTGATATATTAAATAACTTTATGGAAATGGGTAACAGAGGTAACATATGGAAAGCAGTGTGCATAATTGCCCGTTGCATGGGAAATAAGATCCCTGATGTTGAAGCTTTGGTGGGAGTGGCTGACTTGGATTTAGTGGCAGTTACAGAAACATGGTTCACAGAAAACCATGATTGGGATGTAAATATACCTGGCTATACTTTATTCAGAAAGGACAGGGTAGGAAGTAGGGGAGGAGGAGTGGCACTATATGTAAAAACTACTATTAAAGCTTTGGAATTACAGAGCTTAAAAGGGAGAGGGGAGGCATTGTGGGTTAACCTAGAAAGAGGGAAAGAGAAATCTATTTACATTGGTGTGATATACAGACCTCCCTCACAAGAGGAAGAGGTGGACAGAGAGTTAATTGAAGACATGCACAGCATTGCTAGGAAAGGGGAAGTGCTACTGATAGGAGATTTCAATATGCCAGATGTTGATTGGCACATTCCTGCTGCAGTATCATCTAGAAGTAAGGAGATCCTGGATTCTCTACAGGGAGAACTATTCAGGCAATTGGTAACAGACCCCACACGTGAAGGGGCCATACTGGACTTGGTGCTTACCAATGGTGAAAGTGTTTCTGATGTTATAGTGGGAGATCATTTTGCATCCAGTGATCACCAGATGGTGTGGTTCAGTATTAGGACTAGGGCTGTTAGAATGCATTCAAAGGTGAGGATCTTAGACTTTAGGAAGACTAACTTTGCGAAGATGGGCCAATACCTCAGGGAGTCGTTAGTTGGATGCGAACAGCTGAGGGATGTAGAAAAACAGTGGGAAAAACTGAAAGGGGATATTTTAAGGGTAACCAACCTTTTTGTTAAAATGGTAATTAAAGATAAAAAGAAAAGGAGACCGCTATAGTTTTAGAAAGAAGTAGCTGAAAAAGTGAAGAAAAAGAGGGAGGCCTTCATGAAATACAAGAGATCACAGAGAGAGATAGACAGGCATCTGTATTTGGAAAAACTTAGAGAAGCTAGCAAAGTAGTCAAGAAGGCAAAGATTCAAAGGGAGGAGGAAATAGCCAATGCAATAAAATGGGGGGAAAAGACATTTTTCAGATATATTAGTGAGAAGAGGAAAGGCAAGAGTGGTATTCTCAGACTCAAGAGTGCAGGGGAGGAATATGTAGAAGCTGATAAGGATAAAGAGGAATTGCTTAATAAATATTTTTGTTCTGTGTTCACAGATGAAGAACCAGGAGCAGGACATCAGAAAACACCCACAAATAGGAACTGAAGCAAAGGACATCTTGAACAATTTTCAAAAGACTGTGTTCGTGAGAAACTAGCTCAAATTAAAGTAGACAAAGCGATGGGACAGGATGGGATACACTCGAGAATACTGAGGGAACTTGTGGACGTTTTAGCAGCTCCACTGACTGACCTTTTCAATGCCTCATTGGAGTCGGGAGTGGTGCCAAAGGACTGGAGAGAAGCTCATGTGGTGCCTTTACACAAAAGCGGAAGTAAGGATGTGGTTGAAAACTATAGGCCGGTTAGTTTAACTTCGGTGGTAAGTAAACTATTGTAAACGCTGCTGAAAGAGAAAATAGTGAGGTTTCTGGAGTCCAGCAGATTACAGGATCCGAGGCAGCATGGATTCACCAGAAGCAGGTCTTGTCAGACAAATCTGATTGATTTCTTTGACTGGGTGACCAGGGAGTTGCACCAAGGGAGAGCCCTAGATGTGGTATATTTAGATTTCAGTAAAGCCTTTGACACTGTTCCTCACAGGCGACTTATAAACAAACTGATCACCCTAGGGATGGACCCTAAAGTTACTGCTTGGGTTAGAAATTGGTTGGGTGGGAGGCGACAAAGAGTACAAGTAAATGGAGCTCACTCTGAGGAGAAGGATGTTACCTGTGGTGTGCCCCAGAGATCTGTCCTTGGTCCGATTCTTTTTAACATCTTTGTTAGTGATATAGCGGAAGGGCTTTCAGGTAAGGTTTGCCTCTTTGCGGATGATACCAAAATCTGCAATAGAGTAGACACCCAGGAAGGGGTAGATAACATGAGGAGGGATCTAGCTAAGTTTGAAGAATGGTCTAGAATTTGGCAGCTGGGATTTAATGTTAAAAAATGTAAGGTCATGCATTTGGGCTGCAGCAATCCAAGGGAGTAATATGGTATAGGGGGTGAAGTACTTTTGTCCAGTAAAGAAGAGCGGGACCTAGGTGTGGTTGTGTCTGATGATCTTAAAGTAGCTAAACAGGTAGAAAAGGCGACGGCAAAAGCTAGAAGGATGCTTTGGGTGCATACGGAGAGGAATGGCTAGCAGAAAAAAGGAGGTGATAATGCCTCTGTATAAGTCTTTGGTGTGACCTCATTTGGAGTATAGTGTGCAATTCTGGAGACCGCATCTTCAAAAGGATGTGAACAGGATGGGGTCGGTGCAGAGGGTGGCTACTAAAATGATTAGTGGTCTTCATTATAAAGCATATGAGGACAGACTGAAGGATTTTAATATGTACAGTACACCTTAGAGGAAAGGCGGGATAGAGGTGATATGATTGAGATGTTTAAATACCTCCGTGGCATAAATGTTCAGGGAGAGAGCCTCTTTCAATTGAAAGCAAGTTCTGCTACGAGGGGACATGGGATGAGGGTGAAGGGAGATAGATTCAGGAGTGATTTGTGGAAATATTTCTTTACGGAAAGAGTAGTGGATCCGTGGAATAGTCTCCCAGTGGAGTTGGTAGAGATGAGGACAGTAACTGAATTAAAAAAAGCATGGGACAAACACAGAGGATCTCTAAAGGTAAAAAGGGGACTGTTGTAGTTGTTATGGAAGGACAGACTAGATAGGCCATGTGGACTTTTTCTGTCGTCATATTTCTATGTTTCTATATTTCTATGTAACACACCCCTTGATCCCTGCCAGCATGGATTCCAGGAGTCACGTGGCGTAGAAACTCTGCTGACCACCTTACTCAGTACACTAACCATGGGCCTGGACAATAACAGACAAGGTTTTGTTCTTATCTTTTTGGACATCGCTGCAGCTTTTGACTCTTTCAGTCACAAACTACTCCTATCCCGCCTCACCGAGAAGGGAGTCCACGGTATGGCACTGGCCTGGTGTGCTTCATACCTGAATGACAGATGGCAGCATGTCTGCTCTGGCTCATCCATATCCACACCTTTCCCGCAAGAGAAGGGCGTGCCACAAGGATCATCACTCTCAGCCCTATTATTCAATGTTTACATGCAACCCATCTGCACCCTCATCCGATCCTTCAACATTAATTTCCTAATATATGCCGATGACGTTCGGATGTACATGCCAATATCCACGGAGCATCCAGACATCTCTCGGCTGTGTACCTGCTTTGATGCAGTCACGGATTGGCTACACATGCAGAAGCTCAAAATAAATTTCAAAAAGACGGATGTCCTCTTCATCAGCAGAGACCAGACATTCACTCCGCCCTCATCTCTGAAGGTACACGATGCAGAACTCCTCACCAAGCCTACGATACGATGTCTCGGTGTCACGCTCGACCAACATCTTATTTATTTATTTATTTCTCTTATATACCGCGCTATTTGACATCAGTGCGGTTTACATGGAACAATAATATTCTTACGGTGGTGGATTACACCATAAGTTACAAGTAACAGGGAGCTCAACTTGGATAACCAGAGTAACTATTTACACATATATACATAATCTTAACATGAATGCCCAGATAGGTAACATGGTAAAGGCGATATACCACAAAATTTGGATGCTGCGCCACATGAGACAGCTGCTAGAGCTGAAAGACTTTCGAACAGTCTATCAAGCACTAGTAATGCCTCATTTTGACTACGCTCATTCCATACTGCACGGCCTTCTGAAGAGCTCGCTGAATCCCTTGCAGCTTGCGATGAACGCTGCAGCCAGAATCCTGCATGGAGCATCTAGAAAGGACCATATCACCCCAGTCCTAAAACATCTGCACTGGCTCCCTGTCCACTGCAGGATTTCCTTTAAGATCTTAACGATGACATTCAAGGCCATCAACAAGTGCACATCCATCTCCCACTCAGACCTCATCCAGGCCACCCCCCTCAACAGGCTGAGGAGATCAGCCGCCACCAATACTCTGCTACTCCTGAGAGAAATCACCAAATGCTCCAAGGCTATGAGAAACCAAGCCTTTGCACTCTATGCACCTTCCTACTGGAACTCCCTTCCACCAGACATCCAGGCCATCAACAACCTCCCCCAGTTTAGAAAAGCACTGAAGCACCATCTGTTTCTTCAATACTTCTCCAATTCAGACGACATCCCACACCCCGTGTCCAAGCCAGCACCCCCAGAGTACCCACCCATACACCTTTCAGATCACCTAAGTGAACCCTCCCTTTGAAACTGCCTCCCCTCGGATACCCGACACTAACCGAGATAACGATGAGATGTTCACTACCCTGTGACATACAACTAGAAGGTATATAGTCACATTGTTTGACCTGGAAATAATGCCGAGCTTCATGTAGAACCTTGGCTACCAATTTGTACATAGTTTACCTGTTAGCCCTGTTTAAATACCCCGTTTATTGTAAGTCCAATGTAGACCTTCCTACATTGGATAAATATGTTGCCTGTGAACCGCACTGATGATGAATTGCGCGGTATAGAAAAAACTTTAAATAAATAAAAAATAAATGAATAAATGACTCTGCAGATGACAATTTGTGGTAAAGTTTCATGTACTAACTGCAATGTTCAGTTCACACCCATTCCCCTCCCATTTCTTATCCCCCAATGCAATTAGTGCGTGAATTGGCATGCACTGCCATGCCAATGTGGCAGTGTGGTAACCGTTACCAGTGTCATGTGTTAATTCTCATGCTGTTTAGCGCAAGTTAGTGAAAAGGTTGCTTTATTTCTTCTCTAACTCTACAACAAATATGAAATGTTATTTTAGATTTTCATTTAATGGCTCGAGATAAAGTCTAGGTACTCCAATAATAATCAAAATAGTGCTCTAATTGTAATAAGAAAAAGTATTAATGAAATTTTGGGGTCTGTGGATTCCTGGATCTTTGGTGTGGAAGTGTAGCCTAATGATCAGAGCAGTAGTTTGGAAGCAAAGAAGATCAGTGTTCAAATTCTCTGACACCTGTTGGGGTCTTTGACAAATCTTTTAGTATAAACTGAGGGGCCCTTTTACTAAAGTGCGCTGAGCAATTAATGTAGCATGTAGAAACTGCGCTCGAGGACCTGCAGTGATAATTACTGCATACTGATTCATTTGCTAACTTCTAATCACAAGTTGTGGTAGTGAGGGACTGGGTTAGGGGTGGAGAGTGGTCATGGAGAGCACATTGCAGTTAGCATGGGGAACATATCATGTACTGTCAGTGGTACAATTAATACAGGTGCAACTAATGCCACCTTGGTAGGAGAGTTAGGTGCACCCACAGTAATTGCACGGTAAATGCCATGCCCTTGAGGCATTGCACTTTATACACATTAATTTTAGAGCTAAATGTGCATTAACTGAAAAAAACACACTTTAGTAAAAGGTCCTCTTAGACTGTAAGCCATCCAGAAAATATCTACTGAACCTGCATGTCGCATGTTTTCTACCTAAATGGAACCAGAATCAGGCCAGGGAGCAAAGGAATTCAGGAATTCATTTTTATGGACCACCCTAGTGCTCAGTTTATTTATAAGTCACCTGTGAGGAACAGTGTCAAAGGCTTTACTGAAATCTAAATACACCACATCAGTGCGTGATTGCCGGGAAACAGGAAATGCCCCTTAACTTTTCCCAGCACTCAGCACTTCACAAGAACAGAGCTACCAGCATGAGGGAACACGCTGCTCTTCACGCTGGCGACTCTGCAGAGGTCCATCCCTATCACTAACAAAGATGTTAAAAAGAATTGGACCAAGGACAGATCTCTGGGGCACACCACTGGTAACATCCTTCTCCTCAGAGTGAGCTCAATTTACCTTTACTCTTTGTCGCCTCCCACCCAACCAATTTCTAACCCAAGCAGTAACTTTAGGGTCCATCCCTAGGGTGCTCAGTTTATTTATAAGTCACCTGTGAGGAACAGTGTCAAAGGCTTTACTGAAATCTAAATACACCACATCTAGGGCTCTCCCTTGGTCCAACTCCCTGGTCACCCAGTCAAAGAAATCAATCAGATTTGTCTGACAAGACCTGCCTCTGGTGAGTCCATGCTGCCTCAGATCCTGTAATCCGCTGGACTCCAGAAACCTCACTATTTTCTCTTTCAGCAGCGTTTACAATAGTTTACTTACCACCGAAGTTAAACTAACCGGCCTGTAGTTTTCAACCACATCCTTACTTCCGCTTTTGTGTAAAGGCACCACATGAGCCTCTCTCCAGTTCTTTGGGACCACTCCCGACTCCAATGAGGCATTGAAAAGGTCAGTCAGTGGAGCTGCTAGAATGTCCCCAAGTTCCCTTTGTATTCTAGAATGTATCCCATCCGGTCCCATCGCTTTGTCTACTTTAAGTTGAGCTAGTTTCTCTCGAACACAGTCTTCTGAAAATTGTTCAAGATGTCCCTCGCTTCTGTTCCTCTTTGGGGGTGTTTTCTGAGGTCCTGCTCCTGGTTCTTCATCTGTGAACACAGAACAAAAATATTTGTTAAGCAATTCCGCTTTATCCTCATCAGCTTCTACATATTCCCCCCTTCACCCTTGAGTCTGACAATAGCACTTTTGCCCTTCCTCTTTGCACTAACATATCTGAAAAATGTCTTATCCCCTTATTTTATTGCATTGGCTATATCCTCCTCTTTTTGAATCTTTGCTTTCCTGACTACTTTTCTAGCTTCTCTTAGTTTTTCCAAATACAGATGCCTGTCTTCCTCTCTCTGTGATCTCTTGTATTTCATGAAAGCCTCCCACTTTTTTTCACTTTTTTAGCTACTTCTTTCGAAAGCCATAGCGGTCTTCTTTTCCTTTTATTTACCATTTTAACAAAAAGGTTGGTTGCCCTTAAAATATCCCCTTTCAGTTTTGCCACTGTTTTTCTACATCCCCAAGCTGTTCCCATCCAACTAACGACTCCCTGAGGTATTGGCCCATCTTTGCAAAGTTAGTTTTCCTAAAGTCTAAGACCCTCACCTTTGAATGGATTCTAGCAGCCCTAGTCCTAATACTGAACCACACCATCTGGTGATCACTGGATGCAAAATGGGGGGCTTGGAATGCAAATGGGCTGACTGAGGGAAGGCGTGGGCTGGAGATGGGCTGATGGGGGCTATGATAGGACCAGAAATGGCTGATGGAGGGGTCTAGAATTTGAAATGGGCTGCTGGAGGGCTTGGCCTGGAAATGGGCTGATGGGGGGGGAGGGGGGTTAGGATAGGACTGGAAATGGGCTGATGGGAGGGCTAGGACTAGAAATGGGCTGATGGGGGGCTGGGACTTGAAATGGGCTGATGGGTAGCCTAGGACTTGAAGTGGACTGATTTGGGGAGCTTGGACTGGAAATGAACTGATGGGGGGCTAGGATAGGACTGGAAATGGCTGATGGGGCTGGGATTGGAAATGGGCTGATGGTAGGAATGGAAGAATGGGATTAGAAGGGAGTGGATGCTGGGTGGGGCTGGAACGAAAGGAGCAGATGTTGGGGGAGGACTAAAAGGGGATGTGCTGGGGGAGTGAGGATGGAGAGGGGAAAATATATGTTGTGTGGGGGGAATTAAAATCTACAATGGCTGACTATTGGGAGAATAAGTGGGGATTGAGGATGGAAGGGTGGAATTTGAGTGGATTAAAAAAGAATAAAAAAGAAATGGAGGAAAGAGCAAAAGGGGAAAGATCAGTATGAAGCAGATGTAGAGAGAGAATGGAAAAAAAAACCTAGGAAGAGTGAAGAAAGGACAAATGGATAGCAGACAATGGAGAGTTAGCAGAAGACAAGAAGAAACCAGAAGAAAGTGACTGGAGCAAATGCAACTGAAAAATAAAATGCTCAGACAAGAAAAACTAGAAAAATACTTTTTATTTTGAATTTATGAACTGGAATATATCAGCTCTGGGAAATATGCATCGCTAACTTCTTTGCGTTTTGTTTAGTATAAGAAGAAATTAATATATAGTTTTATATCTCCAGTGTTGTAGTACACTCCAAGTTTGGCTTTTGGGGTTCCCAGTTTAATTATCATCTTCCTACTTCTAAATTGTGATCCATTGTTCTTTGTTTGGTGATGATCTATGTTCTACGGGCCTGATTTTGAAGTAGGCAGGATATATGACGCTCTATTATTATCCTTAAAGATCGTGATATTATATCATTTGAACTATTCCTGCATAACCACAAACTCTAAAATATTTAACTAAGGTATTTACATTAATTATAAGCAACAAAGGTCTCAGACTTTTATGGGCGCTTCAGTTCAGACTTTAACGTGTCTGATATTCCTGCGCCCTTTTGCATCAAGGACCTTTTATCGTGTTTCTTTAAACTATGACTTCTTAATCAAACTTAATCCAAATGATTTTTTCGAGTCTCATCTAAACACAAAACAGTGCTTAACTTTGATACATTGTCCCCAACGCCATGCTTCAGCGACTTGTCTGCGTTTCACTGTTATTGAGTTTCTTCAGGGGCTTTTTCTTTTGAAAGCACTAGTAACAAAAAGAAAATCTTGCTGGTTAATCACGGTCTTTCAATTTTCATACATTTCTTATGAATTATTATCTATCTAAATTGTGCTCTACAATGTGAACCTTAGCACCATTATATTTCTTTACCTCTGTTGTATATATGCTGTGTGCGTTGTTGAATCTTTGTAGCGATCTTTCTCAGAGCCAGTAGGCTTCCCAAACAACGCCGCACATGTGAACTAACAGTGGTGTGTGGCTTTTATGTGGTGTTGATCATGTTATTTCATTCTTCTATCTGTGTTTTCTCTACTATTGCTTGCATCTTCCTTATTATTTAATTAATTTGACTATAATTCATGTGACCTGTTCAATTACACAGGTACACTAAAAAAATTTTTTTTTAAACTGCCTCTAATGTTTCGATTGATTTTTACGTTTTTTGGTGCGCTGAATCCAAATCTGGTAACCAATTTGCTCCATCACGTACAGAAGTTTTGCTACATTGGGTTAGCAGTTTGAGGTGAACGTTTCAGATTGAGTGCGATCGAGATAAAAGTTTCTTGGATGAATTCTTTATACTAATTGTTTAGTAGTTATTCAAATAAGAATAAAGAAAATTGTAACAAGGCAGCACATAAGAATAGAGTAATGTCAACAAAACACACTGTGATGGTAGCAAAATTGTCTGCACTTAAAACAGCCACATACATGTGCACAAACATTGAGCATATAAGAGCGAGGTTAGACACAAAGCAAAGCAAAGAAATGTGCAAAAAATGTTGTACAGGTATGTATGTAAGAATAGAAAACGCAAACCGCACCATTGCAATACATGAAGACAAACACCCGATGGTGTGAAAATAAAATTCTAATAAATGAGATCCGACACTGTGGTAATAACTAGCAAATTTTTATTTCAAAGTTTAGTAAAAACACGATATTTGTCAACACAGTTTAGATTTTAAAGTCATTCTTGGGTCAATCAATCTCCTGGTGGGCCCGTTTCTTCTTCTCCCAAATGCTTCTCTTGGTGCGCTGCTTGGCGTATTTTTCATCTGGGGTTTCCCGCAGCAGCAACCAGCAGAAATCAACCATCATAGTGGTGTTCCATCTTCCTTGGTACCTTCTCTCTGCGTCCTTGATGTCCTGGTGAAACCTTTCACCTTGTTCTTCACTGTACGCCCCCAAGTTTTCGGGAAAGTAGTTCACATGGGAGTGCAAGAAATGGACTTTCAGGCTCATGTTACAGCCTTGTTCTTTGAAGGCACTGAGCATCCTGGCAACAATATCCTTATAGTTCTCATCCCGCCTGTTCCCCAAGAATTTGAGAACAACATCCTTGAAGGAATCCCAGGCTTCTTTTGCCTTCTCAGACATCGTTTCAGCGAATGCTCCATCTGAAATGAGTTTCCTTATATCAGGGCCAACAAACACTCCTTCCTTTAGCTTTGCTTCAGAAAGTCGGGGGAACTTTGAGCAAAGGTACCGAAAGCACTCGCCATCTTTTGGAAGGGACTTGATGAATTGCTTAATGAGACCCAACTTAATGTGGAGAGGTGGTAACAGAATTTTATCACGAGGTACCAAGCTCTCATGAAGAACATTTTTCTCACCGGGTCTCAAATACTCCCGAATTGGCCAGTCTTTTTTCCCCCAGTGTAGGTCGCAGGCCCGGCTATCCCACAAGCAAAGGAAGCAGGGATATTTGGTGAAACCGGATTGCTGCCCTAATAGCATGGATAGAATTTTAAAGTCTCCACAAATCATCCACTTATGCTCATCATAACGAATCTTCTGAAGAATCAGGGCCAAATTCTCGTATTTTTCTTGGAGAATAACAGAGTGAGCAATAGGAACTGAAGCGAATGTGTTGCCATTATGAAGAAGAACACCTTTTATGCTGTCTTTTGACGAATCAATGAACAGCCGCCATTCAGCAGGATCATACTTGAGTTTAAACTTTTCCATCACTCCGTATATATCGTTGCAAAATACCAAATCTTCCTCTTTGCTGAAATACTTCAAAAATTGTGTCTCGCAGTTGCGGTATCAATAAAACGTTGTTCCTGGTGACAATAGATTTTTCTGTTTAAGCCGAGAACCTAGTAGTTGGGCAGCATCTTTTGGGAGTCCTAAATCCCGGACTAAATCATTCAATTCAGCTTGAGAGAAAAGTTCAGGTTTCGGATCTGGTTCAGTTTCAAACTCGGAAGTACTGGACTCATCGGGAAAAGCCATCTGATGAGTCTCATCATGATCAGAACCGTCCACACAAATATGATCCAAAGATTTTGGTGGTTCAGGCACAGGTACTTCGTTGCTATGAGGCATAGGCCTAATTGCTGAGGGAAGGTTGGGTTAACTTATTACGTTCTTATTTTTTAAATTGTATCCCTTCACAATGCAAGAGCAAAAATAGCAGTCACTGCTGTGGTCTCTTTGTTCACGCCACATCATAGGTATTCCGAAACGAAATGCTTGTTTTTTACCTTTCATCCATAAGCGTAGATCTTCCTCACATGTCTTGCACACTTTGTGAGGAGCCTACGGTTTGTCTTGATCGCCTAACTTCAAACCGAAATAGGCGAAATATACTTTTTTAATAAATGCAGAAATGTTCCTCTGCCGCTTTTTCACGGTATATTCCCCACAAATAAAACAAAAACTGTCCAGAGAGTTGACGCAACCTCTGGCTCTGTGAGCCATCACAAATACACAGCACTGTAAACTACAACTGTAGTGAACCACTTCGGAATAAAGCTGGATTACGACTGAGCAAACAAAAGGTAATAATGAACTTGCAAGAAACTGAAATTTGACAGGAACGTTCATGTCGCAACCACCGTGTTTGAGCGAGCGAACGAGGCGAGGCGAACAGGAAAGAACATGCGCCAGCGCGAGTACTGGATTTAGCCCCCCGCCTCCCAATTGTCCTGTTAATGTATAAAATGAATACAAAACACTCTAAAATATCATGAGGGAGTGTTTCTAGTTAGTTAACCATTACAACCTCTATTTTGGGCCAAGAAAATAAACTGCAGTCGGCTAAAAAGAAATTATGTGAACATTCCTTATATGGGTAAGAAATCTAATTTTGCAAGAAAACGTGACGTGATGGAACATTTTGGCTATTTTTCCTGGATTCAGCACCCCAAAATCTATAGGAATCAGTTGCAAAACTGGAGGCAGTTTTTTGGTAGTGTACCTGTGTTATCATTCTATCATTATTGTATCATGTCACCCTTTATATGCAAACATTCAATCTATTTGGGCATTTAAGCCACCTGGAATGACTGATTGCAAATTATAATTCCATCTTTGTTCACCAATCAGTAGAATCTGTTCCTTTGATTTTGCATTGTATCCTGCAACAATCTGATCAATGCAGAAACAATGTAGCTCTTCAAACTTATAACAATGTTCTAAACCAGGGATGGGCAAACTACGGCCCGCGGGCCGTATACGGCCCGGCGGACCTTTTAATCCGGCCCCTCCCAACATTCATAAGCCTGTATGGACGGCATGGTAGTGGCTGGGCCGGCCAGCAGCTAGTGGGGGGGGCGGGGCCTAGATGTACCACGAGGTTTTCTTGCTGGGGCGTGCTTCAAGGATTCTCTGGCCTAACCTGTACCTTGCATTGGACAGCACTGTAATCCGCAGCCTCAGGCTAGGCCTCCGCCTCCTTCTCCACCTCCAATTGCCGGGTGCTCCCTCCCAGGTCGTTATCGGTGCGCACACCCGTAGCGCCACAATCTTTTTCTCCTCTCGTTTTCGGGCTGGTATTGACAGTAGAAGGTACATGCACGGGGAATTCTTTAAGACCTGCAAGTTTTCGCCGGGCTATTGCACCCTGCTCCAACCTGCTGAGGTCTATAAAAGGTTTCTTCACGCTGTTAATTTTTGTTAAGTGTTGTGAAGTGGAGGAAGAAAGCTAGGTGTGTGATGTCTATTGTAATTTGATTATTTATGTTTTTATTGGGGTATTTGGTGTTCCTTTGTTTCTCTGTATGTCTTAAAATGTGAGGGACTTGTGTATCCGGGTGTGCCTAGGAAGAGGATGGTGAGTGGGTACGAGAGGAGTATGCTAGAGTTGAGAGAGTCTAGGGTTGGTAGTGAAAAAGAGGAGCTGGAGAATAGGGGCAGCAGCATGCAAGTGGAGGGGAAAAATAACAGAAGGAGGGAAGGTAGTGGAGATAGACAGGGGGAAGATAAACAGAAAAGAATGTGTGGAAGCAATGAGAAAGCAGAGGAGGAAAACAATGAGAACAATACAGGAGAAGTAGGTAGTGGGAAGGAGTCTCAACCAGTGACCTTGACGGAAGGAACATCAAAGGCAGGTCCTAGCTCCCAGGAGGCCAGTCGGCGTGTTCATGCAGTGGGCTTTACATTCCAGGAGGATGAGATGCTTTTGCAGGGAGTAATAGATAACTACAGTGGCCTCTATGCGAAGGAATCACTGAATGCCTCCAGAGCTATCTCCTGACTTTGATGCCTTAACAAAAAAGGGAGACCAACAACACTGTTCCCACTAAAATTGAAGGTACTATTTTATGAAAGAAATACATTGCATAAAAGTTTTGTAAAATAACTCTTTTTATGCTTTTCTACCTTAAATTAATCTAAACATTTAATGTTACAAATTTAAATTTAATTTATATTAATTCACACATACACACCATCCATCTACTCTTGGTCCGGCCCCCGGGTCCAATATATGAACCCATTGCGGCCCTCGAGTCAAAAAGTTTGCCCACCCCTGTTCTAAACAGTGATCTACTATTGGTGCTTCTTTATTCTTGCAATTCAGCCTACTTCAATGTTCATTCATTCTCTCTCTAAAAGATCAAATTGTTTTACCCACATATATTAAATCACATGGGCATTGGATGCAATACACTACATAACTAGACCCACAAGATGTTTTGTTTTTAAGTTGATGTGTTGCACCATGGTATTGGAATTTTGTTAATTCCAAAGTGATTTCACAAATTCTGCAATCTCCGCATTGTTTATGTCCTGTCAAATTTTCAACTACCTGACTCATTAGAGGTCGCAAAGCCGCTGGACTTAGTGTTTATTTCAAATTTCTATGGCGCTGCCACACAGAAAGAATGTTTTTTTCTTCCAACCCAGGAATGATGTTTAAAATATTCATATGTTTTTTCATAATACGTTTTATCTGGGAACTATATGGGGAATATTTTGTAACTAAATTGATGTTATGGTTGTGTGTCATATCTTTCCTCCACAGATGTAACAGTAGATTACGATTATTAAACAGCGCTCTTTTATATGCTTGTTTTATCACTTGTTTTGGGTAGCCTCTTTGTTGAAAATTACTCTTTAAAAATTTTGATTGATATTTTAAACTCTCGATCTTCTGAGCAGTTCCTCCTGTATCTAATGAACTGCGAGAATGGCAAACTGTCTCTCAGCTGTATAGGATGGGCACTGCTATAGTGTAAAAAGGAGTTCCTATCTGTGTCTTTTCTATAAACTGAAGTGATCCACCCTTTGTCACCTTTCCTAACTAGCACGTCTAAAAAGATCATACTATCAATATGGAAAGAATAAGTAAATTGTGTATTTGTATCCCTATTATTGAGCCATGTGAAAAATTCATGTAAACCATCAACCGACCCTTTCCATAACATAAAGATGTTGTCTATATACCGACACCATAATTTCAAATGGTCTGTATAGGGTGATGACTTTACCCATTTTTCTTCATATGACCCCATAAACAGGTTTGCAATAGAAGGGGCACAAGTGACCCCCATTGCTACTCCTGATATTTGGTGATACAATATACTGTCAAATACAAAATAATTTTGATAAACTGTCAAATTTGTTAATTCTGATAAAAACAATATAGGTTTTTCTGATAAATCACCCCTACTATTTAAAGCTGTTATTACACTATCATATGCTACAGATTGAGGAATACTAGTGTGCAAAGAAGTAACATCTAGCGTGACTAAGATAATATCCGATTCTGTTGCCCAATGTGAATGTTTTATTAATATTTGCAAAAAATGGGTAGTGTCTCTAATGTAAGATGGTATTTCTATCATTAATGGTCTTAAATACTAATCAATATACATTGATAACGGCTCTAAAATCGTGCCTCTTGTGGATACGATGGGTCTACCCGGCGGGTCTATCAAGCTTTTGTGGATTTTCAGTACTAAGTATAATTTAGCTATTGTGGGTCCTGGTTCATTAAAGAAATGCCATTCTTTCTTTGTTATTAACATTTCTTCTAAAGCTTGAGATGTAATTGTTTTAATGTGTTTTTGTAACCGGTTCGTCGGGTCATCTATTAATATCTTATAAGTTTCTATATTGGATAGCTGCTTATAAACTTCCTTCAAATAATGATCTCTATTTAAAATTGCAATTGTGCCACCCTTATTTACTCGTCGGATCACTAATTCTGTTCACAATTGAAGTTCTTTTAATGCCAATTTTTCTTTCTTTGAAATTGTGCTGAATGTTCATTTTTTCTTACCATCTAATTGTTTGATATCTTTTAAGACCAACTCTCTAAACAATATTAAAGAAGGATGTAATGGTCCTGGAGGGGAACAAGTTGATTTTAATGGTAACTGAATTCTTCTGAGAATCAAATCTTGTATCGGCTCTATTTCTACTGATTTAGAAGCAAAATAAATTTTCAAATTCAGTTTTTGTATTAATTTTTCTAAATCTATCCTAAACTGAAAAGCATCAAAATAAGTTTCTGGAACATAGGATAGTCCTTTATTAAGAACCTGTAGTTGTTCTTGAGATAAAGAATGCCCTGATAAATTGACCACTAAAGAACTTAATTCTTCTTGAATTAAATTATTACTATTTAGATTTTGTGCCATGAATTCCATCAATTTTGAGTTCTTCCTCATCCTCCACCTTTCTTTTTCTTTTTTTCCTTCTGCTTCATCTGAAAAATCCTCTTTCGATCTTTTGCTAGAATCTGTAGTGCTAGTATCATCAGAAATATTATATACCTGGCCCTGGGGCGAAGTCCCTCGTGGACCTCGGTAACCGGGCAATTCGGGTGTGCACGGCTTGAAGGGAAGGCCGGTGCGGGGTCGCACGTGCACGCCATGGGGGCAGTGTGGCGCAAAATTTGAAGAGATTGGTCCCGCAGCTTCAGGGAGAGCCGCGGGAACCAATGAGGAGGCTCGCACAGGCAAGCAAGTGTTTTTGCATGCGGGGAGGGTTTGGGGAGAGCAGTCGTGACCGGCAGGTGGGGAGCTCGGACATGGCGGTTGTCCCTCCCAGCCCACCCCAAAGAGAAGGAACACAGAGTATGGGTGGTTTGTTGCAGCAGGGGGAGGGGGGGGCCCGCCCGGGAGCCCTGCCCGGGAGCCCCGCCCGGGAGCCCCGTTGGTCTTTTGCTAATCATATGGATAAGCTGGGTAAGGGGCGGTGTGGTTAAGCTAGCCGTGGGGCTTGTCCTCGGCAGTGGCGGAGTAGAGGTTCGCCTTGCTAATCACATGGCGGGTGAGGCTGTATCCGCCAGAATGATAGTTATGTTGAATTGCATTGGTTAATGTTCAAGTTCAAATAAAGCTGCGACTGGTTTTGAATTCCCATCCAGTGTGTGAGACTGTTTTTTGGGTTGTGTGGGGGGGGGAGGGGGGGTTTGGGAAAAAGAATGATGAGTAGTAAAGGGGGAGGTGGGGTGGAAAGATGAGCACGGTCCGGCGTGCCACGGTTACAAAATCTACTTGTTTTTGTTGGTTTTTTTCTTTTTTCTTTAGATTCATCCAGGGATAAACATATCCCATTGTATAATCCTCATAGTCCCTTTTTAATTTTTTTGACTTAACTTTCTTCATTTCTTCTAACGTCTCTATTTGTTTTTTCAAATCATCCGACTGTTTTGTGAATCGTTCAGTAGTTTCAGTATCTTTCAAACTATCAAACATGGATTCTGCTTCTTTTTTCAATATGTCTATATTATTTTTTGTAGTTTCTATTATTAAGACCATTAGGTCCAGCGAACATTTGTTTAAGATGTGATTCCATTTCTCCATAAATGCTGAATCTGTGATATACATTCTGGGTTCTTTATACATCCTTAATCCATGTGGTATGTGTTGTCTTCGTACATATTCAATCAATGATAACCTATGTAGCTCCAATCGTACAACTCTCTTTTGTGTTTTTAATAATTCTTCCCAATTGATGGTGTTTGACACATCTGTGCTAGCTCCTTCCATTGTAAAAGGTGTTGTTTCTTTACACAAATTTGATATATAATCTTCTGTGAAACTAAAAGTTTCTTTCCATGAAGTTTGACCCTCCATAAGTGTAAGTAATAATCCACTAATATGGTCTTTTTTCAGAGCGAAAATACCTGTTAAATTTTTTAATATGCCACGCTCTATTAATATGGTCTGAAAAAAGACCATATTAAAGGATATAGGACACGGCAGCGCATAGCATGCCCGCTGACCCCCTTAACCCAGATTTTCACTTCCGCGGTGGTAGAAGTGAAAATCCGGGTTGGCCTGGATGCCCAGCAGCCACAGAGGCTACGCGGGTAGCAGCAATTTTAGACGCTTCCCGCATAGTCTCTGTGCCTTAAAGGAAGGCAAGGACAAACCTTGCCTATTTTCAAGGCAAATAGGGCTACGCAGATAGCGTCCAAAATTGCTGCTACCCATGTAGTCCCTTTCTCTGCCCCTGTTCCACCCCAGAACACCCTAACACACCCTGATGCTATGCGGATAGCATCAGAGTGCTTTAGGGACTTAGCTGGGATTTTCAAAGGACACTACCCATATAGGTGCCCTTTGAAAATCCCGGATAAGGCCTTTACATGGGTAACTAGGGAAGTTATCTGTGTAAAGGCCTTCGAAAATCTGGCCCTACATGTATAACTGAGCTGAGGTATTCTGTTCTTGTAGTTTCTGTTTGACAGTGCCACTTATTCTCTTTCCCTAGTAGGAGATGTACTGGTATTCTCTGAGATGTATTGGTTTAATATTTGCAGTGTTGCCTTATGATAGGTAGGGTATGGTGCTTTGTGAGTCCTGGTAGTGCTGTTATGATACAGCGGGTTTGCTATGGGTTCTAAATGGGCAGTGTTTATAGCACTTCCTAATGTGCCTGGCGGTTGTCACTGGAGTATAGTAATGTTGAAATCTGCTAGTCTTTCTTTATCCAGACACTGATTAAGAGGCATGTTTACTAAAAGTTAGCACATGTTAACATTATGCAAATATTTATGCAAACGGGATCCCTTATGCAAACAGGCCCTGCAATGAGTCTCCGCACATGGCTACACACCCTCCTTGGGCCATCCCTGTATAGAACATAGCTCATGGAATTCTTTCCAAATCGTGTGTGTGTGTGTGTGTGTGTGTGTGTGTGAGTGTTTGTATGACTGTGTTGCCTCTCTTTGTGTCTTTGACTTAGAAGGCAGTGCTTCCAGATAATCTGAAAATTTCCAACCCAATCTTAATGCAAAAATAGTTGAAAGCCAGTGATCACACCTTGGCCCTACTCTCCCTGATACTGATTGGCTAGCTTTGTCCTGTCTCCTCCAACCTCTTTAGAAATCTTCATGCTATTGATTCTTTGGTTCTCTCCTCCACTGTTTCATCACCTCTTTCCTCCAGTATGTCATCTGAGTCTGTTGACGCGGCAGTAGCTTCCTATAACGCTGCACTCTCCTCTGCTCTGGATGCTCTCGCTCCACCCATGCCACGTCCTGTGAGGCATACTTTACCCCAGCCCTGGCTTTCATCCACTGCCCGCTATATACGTTCAGCTGAGCATGCTTGGCTCAAATCCCGCTCCCTCACAGATTTTCTACACTTCAAATTCATGTTTGTCTCTTTCCGTTCAGCCATAGCACTCGCCAAACAAGACTATTATGTCCATTTGACTAACTCTCTTACCTCTGACCCTCGCCATCTCTTTACTACTCTCAACTCTCACCTCAAGGTGCCTCCGCCTCTGATCCCTCTCTCCTTTTCTTCCCAAACCCTGGCTGACTAGTTCTATGACAAAATCCACAAGATCACCTTCTGAATCCCAATAAAATCAGCTAGTTCCCTTCCTTCCCCTCCTCCCCCTCTTTACTCCCAACTTTTCCCCTCTACCTCTGCTACTCTTTCTTCCTTTTCTACGATCTCTGAGGAGGAAACATGCACACCTTCTTTCCTCCTCCAAACTCACTACCTGCTCTCTGATCCTCCTCTGCTGCCCCTTCCATCTCTCATATTCTCAATCTATCGCTCTCCACTGCAACTGTCCCTGCAGCCTTCAAGCATGCTGTAGTTACACCTCTCCTCAAGAAACCTTCACTTGATCCTACCTGTCCCATCTCCCTCCTCCCCTTCATTTCTAAACTACTTGAATGTGGTTCACTGCCGTTGTCCTGACTTTCTTTCCTTTCAAGCACTCTTTGATCCTTTACAATCTTCCATCCTTTACATTCTACTGAGCTTCGTATTTTCCCTGCTAAAACCTCCTCTCTTCTTCCTCCTTTCTCAGCCTTTATGGATTCTCTCTACTCCTCCCTGTTTCCTCGGCTCGCAACCTTGGGATTGTCTTTGACTTCTCTCTCTCCTTCTCCACATACAGTAAATCAATCTGATAGCTAAGACTTGCCATTTTTTTCTCTATAACATCAACAAAATCTGCCCATTCCTTTCTGAACAGACTACTAAGACACTTATCCACTCCTTAATCACCTCCCGTCTTGACTATTGTAACCTCCTCCTTGCTGGTCTCCCACTGAATCATCTCTTTCCCCTTCAATCTTTTCAACACTGCTGCACAGCTAATCTTCTGTCAGCCTCATTATGCTCATATTATTACCTCTCTTCTCAAGTCTCTTCATTGGCTTCCTATCTGTTTCCACATCCAGTTCAAACTTCTGCTAACCTATAAGTGCATTCACTCTGCAGCTCCACAGTACCTTTCCTCTCTTATCTCTCCCTACGCCCTTCCTCAGGAACTCCACTCTTATGGGAAATTGCTTCTATTTGTGTCCTTCTCTTCTATTGCTAACTCGAGACTTTGTTCCTTTCACCTTGCTGCTTCTTATGTTTGGAACAAACTACCCGAGTCTAAATGTCAGGCTCCTTCTCTGGACTTTTTCAAATCTAAGCTAAAAACTCACCTCTTCACTGCCACTTTCAGATCTTGACTCACCTCATCTCCTTTGTGTTTATTTATGATTTCCCCTAGATGTATCCCATGTCTACACCTACTGTGTTGTCTGTCTTGACTAAATTGTAAGCTCTGATGAGCAGGGACTGTCTCTTACATGTCTGTGCAGTGCTGCATATGTCTTGTAGCACTATACAAATGTTCAGTAGTAGTGGTAGTAGTAGCAACCTGGTAGCACATCATGTATGACCATGCCTACAATGCAGCATGGCCCAAGCTTCCAAATTTTAATTGGTTGGAGTCTGGCAGTCCCATCTATGATCGCTCTCACCCTGTTGTATCTCACTGGTCAGCTTCTGTATATGTTGCATTGCTATTGGCAGTTTAAAAGTTCTGTGGCTAGACCAGCATCAGAGCAGCATGTCCAGGAGCTGACCAACGAGATGTAACAGGGTGAAAGAAGGCAGAGCTGCCTGTTCCTTCAACCACTTGCAGCTGATTGGTTGGATTGCATTACATTTAGTGCAAGTGGCATAACCAAAGACAACTTGCTATTTCCCATGGTTTTCTTGCCATCCAATTGCATAGAATAGCCCAAAAACCTCAGACCCACAATCTTAAACAATCTCCCATGACTTACTTGAACAACAAAATAGTCCAATTGGGTGGGAAATCCATGGAAATGGCAGAGGGGAGGGATGGCTTTGTTCATGCTGATAGGGAGTGGTTGTGGGGAGTAAGTTTTGGAGGGTGGAGGAGGTGGAGAGTATTTTAGAATATATAGGGGATTAAGGAGAAGATGTGCTGAGGAAGATGAGAGATAGTTATGGGGGTAGGTAGCTATGGGGTAGTTTGGGAGGTTGGAGTAGCTGCAGATGATAGCTTTGGGGTTAGGGTAGTTTTTGGTGTGGAGTGTGGGGAAGGGGTAGATGGGGATTAAGGGGTGGATGGAGTGGGATAAGCGAGGGTAGGTTACAACATTGAGAAGTGGCTGAGTGAGGGGATAGTTTTGAGGATGGAGCAGTTGGAGGTGGACAGGTGGCTGAAAATCACTGAGATCATGATCCTAAAAGAACTACAGAGAATGCAGAGGTTATGATCACCTGGGATACTCCCATTCTGACTGATAAAAAGCTGGATGCAAGAAAGGCATAAAGGAAAAAAACATCAGAACTGACTACTCTGTGAATTACGTTGAGAGGAAGAAAATCCCTCTCAAGTACCAAGAAATGAAGTCAGAGACTAAGAAAATGTGACAGAAAGATACCGAGTTATTTCCCATTGTGTTGGGTGCCACAGGTTTAATTAAGAAGAATTTCCAAGCATGTCTTGTTAAATTACCCATAACCGTAACATCTTACAAACTCCAGAAGGAGACTCTCTTTGGCACGATGAAAGTACTACACCGAGCATTATTAGTAAATTTGAGAGACTGAGATCATACTCCACAGATCCTGGCTTAGAAGCAAGGTTAATGATGGTCATGGTATGTGCAAACTCACCCATTTGGAGAAATTACCCTGGGACTATCTGGACAATGCTATGGTGATCAGAGGAGGTATTCAGCAGTATTGTCTAGATAGTGCTGCTGAATATCCCTCTCACCGGCTCTGATCCAGTAAGCAGTTGCTGTTAACGAGATAAATGCCTTTGAATATCAAGCCTATGGTGTATGTTGCAGACTAACAAACAATATGCATGGGACAACAAGCACTGTGACACAGAGAGAGACATGGGAGCCAGCTGCAGGATTGCAGCAGCAGACCTTTAAGCACACTTTCAGCCCCCTTCAAGGCCTAATGCTAGCGCTAACAATTTAATTGCAGAGGTAAGCTCTTCCTACTTCAGCCGCATCATTCACCAGTGACTCTCTTAAATTTCATGGCTGCTCTAGGCATGCCTGGGGGGCACAATGTGCATGGCAACACAAGGCAAGACATTGCAACTGGCTACTATCGGCCCCCTCTGAGGCCCGACGCCAGCGCCAACAATTTAATTGTGGAAGTAAGTTCCTCCTACTTCAGCTGCATCATTCACCAGTGACTCACTTAAATTTCACAGCTGCTCTAGGCATGCCCATGCCTAGCGGGCCCGTGCCTAAGGGTCTCGCCAAAGGGCCCTTAGCATGAACTGCAGTGTGCTAACCCATCCTAGCATATCAAACTATCCTATCTGCACTCACCTCTCAATCTGCCATCACTAAACCCTTGACACTCAGTAGCAATCAAGAACTCAGTCAGTTCATCTTGTTGCAACCCAGCTTGTCCCATACCCAAGGAAATTACCACCGCTTCTCTATTAACATCCCCTCAATGTGCAGCCTTAAAGGTACCAATATAATTCACACATTCTAATCCACAATCCAACATCCTGACCATCAATCTTAGCTCACACAGAGACCCAGGCCCGATGAAACCTTCCCAGAACCCTCAGCAATCTAGCTCCCACCTCCATAGCCAACCCAGCTGAATACTCTTCCTAAGCATATAAGCACCGTTTGACCACAAACATGTCATCCATTACATCCCACATAAACCTAGAGTCCACAGACCTAGACGAACTAACTAACAGATGGAACACACACATCCAAAATACATCTAACCCAACTCTGAAACACACATCAAACCCACATAAGATCAACTCGGAACCCTGGTACACAGGAACTCTAATAAAATCAAAAAGGGAGCTCCGTAAAATAGAGAGAAAATGGAGACAAACCAAATCCTCCGATCTCAAAACTAAATACATGGCCCATCTCGCAAAATACAAAGACGACGTGAACAATGCAAAAAAATTACATCACACCAACATCCTAAACAAGGCAATCAATCGCCCACGAGAGTTATTTGAACTTGTCAAATCACTAACCAAAACCGACCAAAATGCCAACCTCAACAAATCCATCAAGGTCCAAACACTGGCAAACCACTACGCGACCAAACTGACGGCCCCTGGTCCTCCACCCCTCCCACCAACACCACAAATCAGAAGTGAGAACAACACAACGCAAAACCAGTTATGGGAGCACTTCCACAAAATAGGAACCAAGCAAATCACAGCCATTGTCACAAGCCTGAAAAGCACCACCTCCCCACTAGATCGCTGTCCTGCATCCTGGATCAAGGCAGTGAAACAAGACATAGCACCTCACATAGCACACATAGTTAACCTATCCCTACAACAAGGAATCATGCCCTCAGAACTAAAGAAATCAGTCATTAGACCGATCCTAAAAAACACTACACTCAACGGAGAAGACCCAGCCTCCTACCATCCCATATCAAGTATCTCATTCCTGGCAAAGATCATAGAAAAAACGGTCCTTCTACAACTCCAAGACCATCTGACTGACAGTGCTCCTCTTGATGACCAGCAATATGGCTTCAGGCAACATCATGGAGTTGAAACCCTGTTACTAGTTCTACTTAACAACCTCCTAAAGGGCCTTGAAAACAAAAAGAAAATGTACATTCTTGTATTCATTGACATCTCAGCTGCCTTTGATACAGTTAATCATGGGACCCTCATAAATAGGATAAAATCAATAGGAATAACAGGAACCCCACTAAAATGGTTCTCATCCTACATCTCAAATCGAACACAACAGGTTCAATTCAACAGAGAAAAAGCAGAATCTTTCTCACAAACACAGGGAATCCCCCAAGGCTCTGCTCTCTCAGCACTTCTGTTTAACATATATATGCAGCCACTATGCAAAATTTTCTCACGGCACGAAATTAATTACCACATCTATGCCGATGATATCATGCTATACACACAACTAGACACTAAAAACCCAGACTACAACCCACTGGAGACATGTATCGGAGAGATGCAAGACTGGTTACAACAAAGTAGTATGTTAATTAATCACAAAAAAACCGAAGTAATGTATATCTCCAAAGAACCGAATTTTGACCCTCCCACATCAATAACACTATGTAACAACACTTACCAAACAAAAAAAGAAATAAAGTATCTAGGAGTCACATTTGACTGTGACCTAAAGATGGAAAAACACCTCCGAAAGACCAACAGAGCAGTTTTCCACAAGCTTAGAGTGCTCCAACCCATTCGGAATATTATTGATCCCCAAGACTTCAGAACAGTGGCCCAAGCACTCATCATGCCACATTTTGACTACTGCAACGCCATCCTACAAGGTTTACCTAAAAAAACCCTAAACATATTACAAATGGCACAAAATGTAGCTGCCAGGGTCATAATGAAGAAAAATCTAAGTGACCACATCACACCAGTACTAATTCAATTACACTGGCTACCCATAACAGCTCGCACAAAATACAAAATACTAACAACCACCTTCAAACTCATCCACAACTTAGCACCTTCCTTCCTCAACAACCTAGTAAGATTGCAACCTCCTACCCGAAAGAGAAGAACCCACAATTCCAACATCCTTCACACTCCAACAGATATAAGATCTGCCAAAGCTAACACCAGCCACAGGGCTTTCTCATATGCGGCGCCAACTCTGTGGAACCAACTCCCACCAGAACTACGAGCTAGCAATGACCTTCTAGACTTCAGAAAGAAACTCAAAACGCACATTTTCCAATCACATTTCAACCTGAACTAAATCCACAGATGGAGCAGCCCCTGACCACTGTGTCCAAGAAGATTATCCTGTATATATGTATTTATGTATATATGTAAATGAACTCCCCCATAGCTAAGAAGTGTTAACTCTGTATGATGTGCTTTTCTGACAATCTGTATGTAAACAAAATTTGTACCTGCCTTGATTCGGCAGTTTCACAATAGTAATCCTACCCGCTTCTGATCGCTGGAAGGAGCGGGCTACAAATGCTTGCTAAATAAATAAATAAATAAATAAATAAAATTTCTGCTCATCTCCTGGTGCTAATCACTCACTCTGACTCACCTCGTATAAGCTTCATATCTATCATCCACTCTTAACCCCCCCAACACGCATTACTTGCATCAACACCCAGACCAAAAAACAGAGCACCCTTATCCACATTAAGCCTCAAGTATCATCTACTCTACACATCCACAAGACCACTCAACCAACCAAACATCAAATGTGTACTAATCAATGCATAATCAGTGAACAACAAAATACAAATACTCATTGATTACCTTTCTGACCAGCAAATCGACATGATGTTTGTAACTGAATCTTGGTTCACTGATACTGACAATGTCTTGATAAATCAGCTCATACCACCCAACTGCAAGCTTTTCAAATGTCACAGAACTAACGATAGTGGTGGCAGAGTTTTCATGTTGGCCAAAAATGACCTGAGCTTTCGCACTACTGCCACTAACACAGGAGGAGGACTGGACAACATTCTGCCTAATCTACAGATCCCCAACTCAAGAACTGAAGAGCTACTGACCTTACTTGAAGACATATGCAATCACAGCCTCTCTAACAATCAACTCCTACTACTCAGAGACCTAAACCTCTCCTCAGACAATCCTAAAGGGTCAATATCTTTTATAGAAGTAATGGAGGCTCTTGATTATACCCAACTATTTAACGAACCAACACGCAGGAAAGAAAACACCTTAGTCCTCATCTTTGCTCCCCAGTAGATGGTCAGAGACCATCAGCATTCAGCATCAACAACAGATTCAATACCCTAGTTAGACCATAAAACAATCCCATTCTACATCCCATGGATCTCCACAAATGACAAAGACACACACCATCAAACTCCAACTTGCTAGACAAGAAAGCCTTCCACACATCAACTATAGCCCTGACAACATCAACATACCACACATCAACTATAGCCCTGACAACATCAACATAATAATCCATAACTGGAATCAATCAATAAGTGCAGTCATAACAAGATTACAAACTAATGCTAGCCACAAACCTCACACTTCCTCAACTTGATACTCTGGAGAACTAAAGACTGCAAAGCGAAAATTTAGATGGCTAGAGAGAAGATGGAGAAGATCAAAGCGCGCACTCCACCTCGACAACTATATATCTGAACTGCATGAATACCAACCCCTAGTAAACAAAAAGAAAAAGGAATTCCACATCAAACTTATCTGAAATCAAAACATCCTAGAGAGCTATTTCAAATAGTAAAATCTCTACTCAAAACCCCTACCCAAAATGACACAAACAACTTGCTTTCCCCACAAACCCTAGCCAACCATTTCCAAAACCAGGTATCCCTAAGAGCACCAACTGCCATATGCCAAGACAACAACCCTGCCACAGAAACCTGGAATTCTTTCACACCTATATCTCCTGAATACCTGGAAAACATCATAATCCTCCTAAACACCACAACCCCCCCCCCCCACACACACACACTTGATGCTCTGTCAACTGGATCAAGATAGCTCGCATTGAACTACTTCTCATCATACATAAAGTCACATGGCTCTTCCTTACTCAAGGACACATACCTCCTAAGCTCAAAAAAGCATCTATCCATCCCATAAGAAAAGGAACCAGGCTACACCACAAACTGCCCTCTTCATATAGGCCCATCTCTAGTTTACCATTCCTCACAGAAATCATCAAAAAAGCATTACTACTGCAACTTCAAGACCATATCGACATAAATGCCCCATTTGACCTGCACCAGTTTGCATTCAGACCCAACCATGGTGTGGAAAAACTACTAACAGTCCTGATAGACAAGCTCATCAGAGGTACCAAGATACCATGCCAAGGCTTTATAATCTGATTGATTTCTTTGACTGGGTGACCAGGGAGTTGGACCGAGGGAGAGCTCTAGATGTGGTGTATTTAGATTTCAGTAAAGCCTTTGACACTGTTCCTCACAGGCGACTTATAAACAAACTGAGCACCCTAGGGATGGACCATAAAGTTACTGCTTGGGTTAGAAATTGGTTGGGTGGGAGGTGACAAAGAGTACAAGTAATTGGAGCTCACTTTGAGGAGAAGGATGTTACCAGTGGTGTGCCCCAGGGATCTGTCCTTGGTCCGATTCTTTTTAACATCTTTGTTAGTGATATAGCGGAAGGGCTGTCGAGTAAGTTTTGCCTCTTTGCGGATGATACCAAAATCTGCAATAGAGTAGACACCCAGGAAGGTGTAGATAACATGAGGAGGGATCTAGCTAAGCTTGAAGAATGGTCTAGAATTTGGCAGCTGGGATTTAATGTTAAAAAATGTAAGGTCATGCATTTGGGCTGCAGCAATCCAAGGGAGCAATACAGTATAGGAGGTGAAGTACTTTTGTCCACTAAAGAAGAGCGGGACCTAGGCGTGGCGATGATCTTAAAGTAGCTAAACAGGTAGAAAAGGTGACGGCAAAAGCTAGAAGGATGCTTGGGTGCATACGGAGAGGAATGGCTAGCAGAAAAAAGGAGGTGATAATGCCTCTGTATAAGTCTTTGGTGCGACCTCATTTGGAGTATGTTGTGCAATTCTGGAGACCGCACCTTCAAAAGGATGTGAACAGGATGGAGTCGGTGCAGAGGGTTGCTACTAAAATGATTAATGGGCTTCATTATAAAGCATATGAGGACAGACTTAAGGATCTTAATATGTACACCTTAGAGGAAAGGCGGGATAGAGGTGATATGATTGAGATGTTTAAATACCTCCATGGCATAAATGTTCAGGGAGAGAGCCTCTTTCCATTGAAAGCAAGTTCTGCTACGAGGGGACATGGGATGAGGGTGAAGGGAGATAGATTCAGGAGTGATATGCGGAAATATTTCTTTACGGAAAGAGTAGTGGATCCGTGGAATAGTCTCCCAGTGGAGGTGGTAGAGATGAGGACAGTAACTGAATTCAAAAAAGCATGGGACCAACACAGAGGATCTCTAAAGGTAAAAAGTGGACTGTTGTAGTTGTTATGGAAGGACAGACTAGATGGGCCTTGTGGTCTTTTTCTGTCATCATGTTTCTATGTTTCTATGTTTCTAATGCTATTCCTGGATTCCCCAAAACTCGGCTCTCTCTTCTCTCATGTTCAACATCTTCCTCCAACCTATCTGTGGAATAATCTAATCTTACAAAGTACTCCACCATATCTATGTGAATAATGTTATGCTGTATGTACCATTTCCACTACCAAACCAATTTACACCTCAGTCTCAAGATGCTTCGCTGCTGTCATGCAATGGTTATTGGAGCACAATCTCTTCATAAACCACAAGACAGAAGCCTTCTTTGCCTCTAGAGACACAAACAGCCCACCATTCACCATAACAATAGCAGGAACTTGAAGGTACAATCCCAAGTGTGATACCTGGGCATAACCCTATACCAACACCTAACCTTTCAACTGCACATTAATACCACCACCATGGCTATATACCAAAAAATAGAAATGATACAGAATCTCAAGACACTGCTAGATGACCAAAACTACTGCATAATCTTCCAGGCACTGATCAAGCCACATCAACTACTGCATTGAAGAGCTTGCTTTCAATCGAAAGATGCTCTCCTCTTGTGCCATTATGCCATGGAGGTATTTGAACACTTCTATCATATACCCTCTAACCTGCCTTTAACATATACATATTAAGATCTTTGTCTGTCTCCATATGTTTTATAAGAAAGACAACTAACTATTTTAGTAGCCACCGACTTCAACCTATTTTTATCCTTTTGAAGATGTGGCCTCCAGAATTGCACACAATACTCCAAATGAGGTCACACCAAAGACTTATGCAGAAGCACTATCACCTCCTTTCCTGGCCATTCCTCTCCCTGTGCACCCAAACATCCTTACAGTCATCTTTTCTATCTGTTTAGCCACTTTAAGATCATCAGAAACAATCACACCAGGTCCCACTCTTCTTTCATGGACAGAAGTACTTCGACCCCCCTACACTGTACCGCTTCCTTGGATTTTTGCAACCCAAATACATGGCCCTGTATTTTTAGCATTAAATCTCAGCCGCCAAATTCTAGACCATTCTTCAAGCTTAGTTAGATCCCTCCTCAAGTTATCTACTCCTTCCTGAGTGTCTATTCTATTGCAGATTTTGGTATATTCCTCAAAGAGGCAAACCTTACCTGACAGCCCTTCTGCAATATCATTAAGAAAGATGTTAAAAAGAATCAGACCAAAAACAGATCCCTGCAACATACCATTGGTAACATCCTTCTCCTCAGAGTAAGTTCCATTTACCTGTACCATTTGTTGCCTCCCCTTCAACCAATTTCTAACCCTGTCAGTCACTTTAGGGTCCATTGCTAGGGTGCTCAATTTATTTATAAGTCACATGTGAGGGACGGTGTCAAAGTCTTTACTGAAATCTAACTACACCACATCTAGGGCTCTCCCTCGGTCCAAATCTCTGGTCACCCAGTTAAAGAAATCAATCATGTGTCACCCTAGTACTGCCTGGAAAGTGCCAAAGCAATTTTTAAAGATTTTCAGCAGCACTATCTATATAATGCAAATGAAAATCCATGGATATTGCTGGTAGGGGAATATCTGGATAATGGCTATTGCTATCCGCATAATTCTGTTTTGAATATTGACCTGCTAATGACACATACGAGGCATGAGAAAAAAGAAATTAGACTGTCCCATAAATGTTTTATTATAAAATCTACAGAGAAATTACGCATTGTCCCCTTCAAAAGTAATACCCCCATAGTTAATGCATTTCTGCATTCACTTCTACCACATACAGAAGTACTTGGTAAAGTCCTCCTCCTTGAGGTCCATCAGCTCCATCGTCACAGTGGCCTTGATCTCTTCTACAGTGGTGAAATTAGTTCCTTTGAGCACAGTTTTCAGCCTGGGGAAGAGCCAGAAGTCACACGGTGGGAGACCTGGGGGATAAGGAGGGTGGTTGAGAGCTGTGATCTGTTTGTTGGCCGAGAACTGCCTCACACTGAGCATGGTGTATGCTGGTGCGTTGTCGTGGTGGAGCAGCCACAACTTGTCTCCCCACAGAGCCTGCCTGCTGCACTCAACCTGGTCATGGAGGTGATTGAGGACCTGCTGGTAGAAGTGCTGGATGAATGCCTGACCCTCAGGCACAAAATCATGATGAACCACTCCCTTCTGATCGAAGAATGTGGTCAGCATGACCTTGATCCTTGATTTGGACATGCGTGTCTTCTTGGGTCTGGGTGACAGTTGAGTCTTCCATTGCAGGCTCTGTCTCTTGCTTTCAAGGTTGTACTGGAAGACCCAAGTCTCGTCTCCTGTGATGACTCAGCCAACAAACTCTGTATCTTCTACGATTTTCTCTAGCAAGTCTTGACAAACATTGACCTGGTACTCCTTCTGGTCGTCCGATAAAAGCTTGGGCACCATCTTGGCACACACCTTTTGCAACCCCAGCTCCTGCACCAATATGGTCTGCACTGACTCCCTGTTCAGGCTGAGCTCCTCAGCTATCATCCGCACTGTCAATCTGCGATCACTCCACACCAGCTGGTTCACTCTGTCAATGTTCTCAGCTGTCTTTGTAATGGAAGGCTATCCTAACTTGGGGTCATCTTCCACCTTCTCTCGGCCAGTCTTGAAGCGTTTGTGCCACTCGAAGACTTGCAGCCTTGACATTGCATCTTCTTCATAAGCCTTTTGGAGAAGTTGGAGACACTCAGTTGGGCCCTTCTCCAACTCAACCAGACATTTCAAGTTGATTCTTTGCTCCATATTTCTGCCACCTCCAGTTGCATAACAAAGCGATGGAGCAGTGTGCTACAAAAAAACCTGAAAAAGAAAAACAGAGTGAGAGAGATGAAAAATATTATAGTAGAATAGTGGCAAGATGTTGCACAACACAGTGACATGAGTGGTTAGCCAATTGGCATTGAGTCATGAGCGTGACTGCCACAGTCTCGTTTCTTTTTTGGCACACCTCATATAGGGACAGTCTACTAAAGTCCACACTAAAGATGTTTAAAAGTTCCAAATTTTTTGTGCTGGAATACTAAGGGGGGCATTTTGGAAACCAAGCTTTGGATGTCCAAAGCACAGAGACATCCCTGGAGCCATTTTAGAAGCCAGGTCTGTGGACGTCCCCAGTGTGAGGACATTGAAGTCTGTGCAAGGACAAGGTAGAGACATGATTGGGGTATTGCCAGGAACCTGTACATCCCTGCCTGATCTCAGAAATGTCATGGACATTCAGCATCACATCTATGTTCAGGCCTGCTCCAGGCCTGAAATGTGCTTGTTTTGCTTGAAAAAATATCCAGAGGAGAGAGCACTCCATCATTTCCAGTACTCAACACAATTTCAATGATAGCAGGAGTAGGATTTGTTCCTAACCCACTAATCTAACCATTAAGCTATTCCTTGACATCCAGATTCTGAAACACTATTCTGGAGATGTCTATGTAGACGTCCCTGCAGACATCCCTATCGGGCATGTCCACATTTGCAAAATCATGTCTGCACCTGGATGTGCCTGACTATTTTTTCAGATGTTCTGGCTTAGACGTCCTAGATTACACTTGGGTGTCCTTTCTAAAATCGCCCTCCACAAGTTTACAGTGTCTGATATTGAGAAATTAGAGGTTGAGTGTTAAATTATCTGCTTGTAGTACAATGAGCCACCTGAAATTAATGTGTGCATGTGCAGTGCAGCTTTTCCGCCAGATTTTCTTTTTTCCTCCAAAAATATACATTGGAGGTCAGCACCCACTAGAACTGGGCATGGAGGGTTTGACTGAGAGGAAAGTGGTGATTGTTGAAGATTGTGTTATGCTGTGCATTTATTCCTTGTTTCCTTTAAAGTTGCTTTCTTATTGTTTGTTGCTTTTCTTCTGGTGTGCTTGTGAAGGTGTGACTGTTGTTTTCAGTTTTGTCTGTGTATTAGAGTTTGCAGCAAAGTAATGAGACTGGAAGGTATGTATAGGGCTGAAAGGCACTTGGGTGCATGGAGTAGTGCTAGGAGTATGAGGTCATAGTTTGAGTGATGAAGTTAGAGCAGGCAAGATTGAAGATATCATGCTAGCCAGGAAGATGTCAGACTGTAGAAAGAGGAGGTACTTAAAGGGAAAGTACAGCACTCTGATAGGTCTTGAGGAGGAAAAAGAAAGTCTAGTTTGAAGTACTGGTATATACAGGGAAGAAGACAAAAAAAAGAGCCAGAGATTGATCAGGGCAGGAGAGAAGGGCATGAGAGGAACTGGCAGAGAGGCACTGATTTGCAATGTAAGAACAGCTTGAGAAAAGGAGGAAGCCAGATCCGTGGTACAGAGCCCCTGAGTATGCTTGTGGATACTCAATTAGAACAAAGGGACTGACAAAATATTGAACCGTGATTCTAGACTACAACATTTTTTTTCAAAGATTCAATATGAAAGTGCAACTTTGGCAGCTCAAATCAGGATCACCAAGCAAATTTGATAGTGGCATCAGGAATGCAGTCACCCCATCAAGGAGAAGACACTCCAAGCAAAACAAGAAGTAATAGTGCTTATCCTTATTGGCTGAGTAGACTGGAGGCTGTGGCATTATGAGACTGGTACCGCTCTGGCTTCTCAAAAGTGTGGAATAGTACTACATGATTTCATGACAAGACAGAAGTTGATTAGTTTATTATCCAGAATCAAAGGTCTGCTACCTAAGGGACTAACCATCTTGAAATGAAATAGTTAGACCTGGATGTTCATTGTGCTTTTGAAAAAGCGGGAATGAATACATGCCCCTTGAGAGGAGCCAGAGGGATTTCACCCAGTTTCCAGGAGGGTAGTAAGTGATGGTTGTTCTAGTACCTTTGAGGAGGATGACCACATAAAGATGGTGGTAAGGATGAGTGAAACAAATGGGATGAATGCACTTTAATACTGTAATGTAGTGGATCCTTCAGAAGCCATGAAACTGGGTAAAGCTGAAGAAAGTGTGGCTGAAACTGACAGCATAGAAAAGCACATGGCCCAGGGTTGCCGTGAGCAACGTAAACAAAGAGTGTCACGAGGGGAGAGAACACGCCCAAACTGCAAACAAGCCCCGAGCTCAGGGTGTAATGAGAGGCAGCTGGATGAGGGCGTGGTGCAGTTAAGCCCTAGGACACACGCACATAAAAATTACTCACCTGAAGATAGTGAGAGAACAAAGGGAACGAGAAACACAGGCAGAAGCACAGGAAGGAGAATCAGGAATCTCAGCAGGAGAGTTGATGAGAGACCCAGCTGCAGGACTGAAGGAAGCCTTAGTCGTAGGACTGGTTGGGAAACCAATTGGAGAAAGGGACCAGAGGAAAGTGTCCAAGTTGAAAACTGCAGGTCCAGAGAAGCAGAGACGTCCTGGCCCGAGGACATTTATATATCAGAGAGAAAGCAAAGGGTAAAAGGCAGGAGAATGCAGCCGTGCTGTGAAAGCCTTATTGACCCAGCTGTGCTGAGAGGTTCCTGTGTGAGAAAGCCAGAAGGTAGGCTGTATAAACCTGATAGAAGAGAAACTGAATGTAAAAGTTTTCCCTGTGACTGCCAGAGTTTGTGGGGCTCTTCTATAGCAAATTCCAGTATATATGGTAATCTTCCACCCTGCTCTGTAGCAAAGGGGGAAGGGAAGTCTCGAGGCAGTGAAGAGAGACTGCTCTTTGGAGGGACGTATAATAATCCACAAGAATACTTAGCTGGGGGTGAGTGTGAAGAAATGCAAACAGAATTTCTTATGGAACAAACCCCAGAAGAACAAATAGATTGTACGCTGTCTGTAGCAGACCATGTCACGTCTCTATGCTAGAATAGCTGTTAAGAGTTTGGTAAAACAGCATTGAAAGCAAGAGAGTTTGCCTTTGTTAAAAGGGACTGCTGCTGCTATGTTTTTGTTCTACTAATTGTTTATAAGTGCTGAAGATATAGAAGCTGTTTCTGTTCTTGTTTCATTTCATTTTTGTACCAGAAGTATGGTCATTTTTGTTCTTGTTTTTCTTGCAAATGAATCCACCCGGAAGGGGAAATAAAATCCTGTCTTTTGCCTAACTCCACTCGACTACAACTCATTCCTTGCTTAGTAAGAGAGACTACAACCCCCAGAAGGCAGTGCAGGGCCAACTGCACTCCCTACTTGCTAGGTTTGGACATGCCCAGGCTGACCTACCCCCATGCTTTTGCCTCTGGGGAGGGTTACTGGTGACAATACCAATACTTTATTAGATTAACAGGTGCTTCTGTCGTGTATAGCATACACACATTTCCAACATCTGCCAGGACCATGCAAATCAAAGAAGACTAATACAGCTGTTCTTGGGAATCTCTGCCCATACCACAGAGCTCCATACTTGGCAATGCCAAACTTGAAGTCCCTAAATAGCTTCAGCATGGAGTTGGCAGCATAGCTCCTTTCATCAGAGGTACCCTACACCAGGCCATTATGGATTATTTGATTGAGAAATGGTCAAATTTATCCAGCACACACTATGGAGTGCCACACTGTCACATCCTCCCTAGTTTCTGGAAAAGTGTACATTTTGCAGACTCATTGTATGCTGGTGTTGCGGAAATCTATGGGCACCATGAAAATGGAATGGAAACAACCCTGGGTGAGGTATCAGAGCCAAGTTCTGCCTGGGGGGATGGAGGAAGACGTAAGTAGCTAGGGCAGGACGAGAGAGAGGGAGGTCCAAATCTCCATGGTATATGTAGGGGGTGTTCTCAGATCCTCTACACCCTGCAGATACTGCAGAGGTTTGGGATTTACTGCAGAGATCCACAATATATGCATGTCCTGTGATGCCTGCAAATGCAGTTATAGCAGGCCTCCACTGTAAATTAATGGGGAGGAAAGGTAGCAAGCAGGTGCATAGAGTTCCTACCCTTCTCAATGGTACTTACCAAAATGGCCATAATATCACAGTGCTGCCTTCTAGCATGAAGGTAGAGGGCAGCACCTTGTGATCGTGGCCGTTTTGGCTATGAGCAGTGATGAGACATGAGCAGAGAAGACTGCTTCTGCCCTCCTTCACCACTAGACCAACTAGGGTTGCCAACTGGCTCCAGATGCACCCGACAGGCTTGATCCAGTCCTGTGTTTACCCCAGTGCATGCAGGGACTTGTAGTCTTGCTTTTCTTATGGAGTGCAATGGAGAAATCAGAACTACATGTCCCTGCACGCAATGGAGTAAACCCAGGAATGGATCAAGCCTGTCGGGTACATCTGGAGCCAGTTGGCAACCTTAAGACCAACAGGAAATCCAAGTAGGCTCTGATGGGAGGCCCCTCAAGCCAAACGTCTAGCTGGCTTTCAATTTTTAAGAGAGGAGAGAAAGGGGAACTCTGACTGGCTAACTGAGATATTTTAAGGGATTGAAGAAGGGGTCCCTGTCTGACCCCGACTGCTAGATGATAGGCAGTGTACTGATTCCCCCGGGCAATTCTTGATGGTGATAAGGAGCTGTCCAGAGAAATCGGTGCTCATGGGGTTGGGGGGGGGGAGGGCTGGCATTTTCTGGAATAGTGTCAGTGCTGCGGATCTTTCGGAAGGTGACTGGACATGGGGGACCACGTGGATGCAGGGCATATGGTCTCTGCTGATCGGCAGCAGCCACAATGTCTGCCATCATGCATCACTGGCAGATAACGCTACCTCTTGGGATGGCTTTATCTGCAGCCGTGATTAGGGCTGATTCGGCAGCCATCACAAGACAAAATTCTCCATGATGGCTGCCAATCATCGGTACACCTACTCGCCACCCCGATCCTGCCCCTCCCCCCCTGGGTTCACCACATGAAATGCAGATATTGCAGGAAAGTGCCTGTGATATTTGCATTAGCTGCTACTGCGGGATAAGAAATGATAGCAGCCAGCGCCCTTTAGTAAACATGCTTCTAAATGAATTCATTGCTTCTGCCTTTACTAAGCAGGGTATGGAGGATACACCTACACCAGAAATATTCTGTGAGGATGATGATTCCAAAAATTTATTTTTTAACAGGTTTTTTTAATAACACTTTATCCTTTCCGTAAAAGAAGTTTACATTATAAAGTACATTAGATAGGGGCATTGATAACTTGGATTTGTCTGAGGCAATGGAGGGTTACATGGCTTGCCCAATGCCACAGGGAGTGCTAGTGGGGATTGAACGCTTGTCTTTTGGCTTTCTAAGCCTGTGCTCTAACCATTAGGTTACTCCACCACTCTGAATCAAATTTTGGGGAACTAGGAAGATGTAATCAAACAGGAGCCACACAGATTATAAAATAAGCATATTATCTCCCTCCAAAAATGTGCATAATTTAATTTAATTTGGACATTTATATTCTGCTTTACCTTGTGGCTCAAGATGAAGTCCAGAAAAGAGCAATAAAATGTATTACAAATTTTACATATAAATCCTTATTCTTACTAGACATTTACCATTAAAATTTTCTAATTAAACTAAAACAACGGCTGAACATATAAAAAACTAATCAAATGGAGAACAGCAAGAGTTTGATACTCAGCGAGATGAAGATAACATACTAGTTACACATTACAGCAGACAAGATTCTATGTCATAAATCAACAATCATCTTACTAGATAAGCAAAAATCTAATACAAAGAGATATATACCTTGTTCAATCTAAAACTAAGTTAATATATTAAATGAGCAAATATTTTTGAAACAATCGTGTTTTTAAAGCTCGACAAAATCAATGGTAAAAATATCACATAATGTAAGTCTATGGGCAAAGATTATACATTATAGGACCTGTTCCCCAAATAGTCTTAGTTCTAATATCCTGTAAAGAAAAAAGGGGAGCATATTGAAAGCAGTTTAGCAAAAGAGGGACAAAGATGGTGGCAGTGGACGCCCTAACCTCCACTTGCAGAAGCGTCTCCCTTTGTGTGGATTAAATTACCCTTATTTGTTGTTCCATGCCTCACTCATCACGCAAATGGAAGGCAAAGTTGCTGGCAGAGTAGTCCGAGGTCAGTGGACCCATGAAATCTTTCGTGAAGCCTGTTGGAGGGGTGAAAATTCCAGGTGGTCCACTGGGTAAGGCGGGGTAGAAGGAGACTTTTTGCCTACTCCTGAGCCTGATGTCTCCTTGAGCCTGGAGTATCGAGTCCCTCCTGTTCAGCTGGCTCAAAGAACGAGCAAAGCTGCAGCTGGGTGTTCTCTGCTGGATAAGTCTGACTGACTTTCTCAGACAAAAATACAGCTGCCCTGCCTCAGAAGCACTAGACAGTTTACTACTGGCACGTCTGAAGAGGTGGGGGCCACAGAGGAGTGGTCAGCTTGGCAGCAGCCTGGAAAAGTTTTTTCTTCGCTTCCTTCTGATCAGCGGTCTGTGGAGTAGGGTTCAAGGGATTCTGGAATTGGAGTCTGGTCTGTGTTGGTGAGGCCTCAGGTTTTCTCTTGAAACTTTGTGGGAAGCATTATTTAAGCTTGAATAGTCTCTTTCTATGCAACTCCAGACTATCTCAGGCCAGTTTGCTCAGTTTGGGTAGAAAACCGAGGCACGTGAATCCTTATTGCATTCTCTTCAAACAAAGGTTTCTTCTGTTGAGACTCAGTTCCAGGTCTCTTTGGTGACTATTATGAAGGATTTTGAGGTTATTCGCCGAAAGATGGAAGCCCTAGAAAACCTTTCCAGAAGTAGGAACTTAAGGATATTGAACTTTCCCAGGATCCCTCCATCTTGCCTCTGAAATTTTTCAAGAAATTTTTGATTGCAGTGTTAAATATCTGCAGAATCATTGCCTCCAGTTTCTAGAGGTTTTTATTTACCTACTGCAAAAGTTAAACTGATCAAGGGTCAGGGTTGGAATCAGTCTTCTGTCCAGTCCTGTGATAGCCTGGATTTGACTGGTTTCTTGGAGCGGTCTGAGTCTGAACCCAAGCTGACCACCACTTTGCTGGTCACCTTGACTTTAGACATAGATCAAGATTGGCTGTTAAAAATGTATTTTTTCCCTGTACTAAAATGTTTATGGATTGCCAAATCAGGATCTTCCTCAATGTGTCCAGGGCCATACAGAAAGAAGGAAACAATTTTTAGTACTTTTAAATCTGGGGTACTTCCATTGGGTGGGCTTTTCTTTTTATGTTTTCCCTGTGAGTGCCTAGTCAAGTAGGCTGTGACTAATTACCTTTTTCTTGATTCAGATCAACTGTTTACCTTTATTTCTTCCAAAGTTGTGGGTGCTCAGTCTGTTCCCTTGAGGCCCTTCAAATTAGCCTTTTAAAGTCCTCTTGAATGCCTCTTTAATGTATCCGATTTGGATTTATCTTTTGTTTTGTGTCCTTTCTCATTCCATATATTGTGGGCTTGTGGGTAAAGGTCTTTATTTTATTTCCTTTTTTTGTTGTTTTTTCTTTCTTTGTTGTTGTTTGTTGCCTTTTTCTGGGCAAGGTATATTATTGTAATTATCTTAAAATTGCATAAATAATTAAAAAAAAACAGTTTAGTTAAACTGTGGTGATCCTGATATTCAATGGCAATATCTGGATAGTGCCACTGAATATTGTCACAGACTTGATTAAAACTGGGAGATCTGTGGACAGATCAGGAGCAGCCCCTGGTCCACCAAAATATTCAGCCTAACTAGTCAATGGTTGTCCTTTTATCTGGTTTTCGCTATCTGGTTAGCTGAATATCACTGATGTCCGCATAGTGACTGTGCTTTCTGACTAAACCGGATATTCAGCACCAGATCCCAGTTAGGTTCGAGTACTGAAATTTCCAGTTTAGTTAAAGTGGTGGTGGCTAGGAACTTCAAATACACTTAGCTACTGCCATTGAGTAATTGGCCAAAAAGATTTTACTGATGGAAAAAACAAAATCATAACAGCCTGAAATGGCTAGAGTTGTTGATCACTGCAAAGAGCACCTATGAGGGGATCTTACTAAGTGCTGGGAAAAGGTGGTAGGGGATTAGATTGGATTCCTCAGGAATGTTCTACTGCACAACATAGTGGAATGGACCAAGTGAACGCATGGTCAGGATACATGCTACCAAAGGAAGGCATGCCACACTCTGAAATGGGTCTAGGATATGCAAGCAAGATGAGATTAGGGCCCACTACATGGTCTAAAGGATCTACTTTCACTGAAAAGATATTTCTTTCTTTCATTACATATAGACAGCTGATCTCAGAAGACAATGTGTTACCTGCAGCTGTACTGAGCAGTCTGGCTGCAGGAGTTACCGGATCAGAAAGAGGTGGAAGATGGCAAGAGTGGCATGTGGAAAAAGGAGGAACCAGGCCACAGGGAGGAAGTGTGCTCAGAAACTGCAAGGGACCCAGTAGACACCATTGTGTTGGTAAGGCAGAAGTTGGAGGAGGAGCAGCAATAGCTGGAGGAAGAACTGTATCTGACATGACATTCCCTTACATGGTGTAAAAGTCAAAGGGCATAACTATGCATCAGCAATGTCTTCATCAGATGAAGAATGAAACATTCAGCTATTCCACTGTCAGTGAGACCCTAATGAAGATAGAACAAGAAGATCCAGTTGTGAGAAGTTTAGAAAAATTGGCTGAGCAAATTGTACTGATATGAGAGGATGTGACACATATTAGGGCTTATCTGAAGGTCTATACAAGCATATGAAAAGGCTCCTGATGTGAATTATGGAACATCTAGCTCCAACTTAGTACTCAGTTCCTTTCTGTCCCACACTCTTTGTTCTCATCTTCCTTCATGTTCATCTGCTCACTAGTTGCATCCTGTTCAATGGTCTCATTCTTCTTCCAGGTCCCTTGCCCAGTCTTCTCATCCTCCTTCCCTTCCCTTGTTCAATTGACTCCTGCACCTTTTATTTCCTCTCCCTGCTCTATCACTCTGGTTCTCACCAATGTAGGATAAGTCCTGATCCACTAGCCTTTCCTTACTTTGCAAGTGGTGGAGGAGAGAACAGCTGCCTCTGTGGACAGCGTGGCCTCAGTAAATGACTGCCCCCGTCAGCACAACATGTATGTTGAAAGTCTTCAGCAGACATTTCCAGGAGGCAATTTCTCTAAATGGATTAGTTTTGTACATACCATGACAGTCATGAATCTCACTCCTAAGCCAGGGTATGTGGAGTATAATCTCAGTCTCTCAAATTTGCTGTTAATGCTTGCCATAGTACTTGCATTGTGCCAAAGAGTGCTTCCTTCTGAAGTTCATAAGACATTACATGTATGGATAGCTTATCAAGATGTGTCTGGAAGTTCTTCTTTATCAAGCCTGTGGCTCCCAATATGATGGGAAATATTTCTGTATCTTTCTGCCACATTTTCTTGGTCTCTGAATGTATTTCTTGATACTTCAAATTCTTCTCCCTCTCCATACATTTCACAGAATAACCACGTGAAACCAATACCTCTGTTGGTTTCTACTCACTCCTCTGCTTTCTATTTTTTTGCCCTTGCATCCTGGAACTCTCTGCACACCACCCTTAGACTTGAACCATCATACTCTAAATTCAAGACACTTGAAGACATACTCATTTAACATTGCCTATGATTATACCAGTTCCTTGATCACCTCTCTGTCCCTCTGTCTCCCCTTTTCCCCTCCCTCTATGTACTTCCATTGTACGATTAATTTTAGCTGTCCCATTGATTAATTGGAGTTATTTTTCTATCTTTAGTTTTTAATCCTTTTAGTTTTAATTGTACATGGCTTTGCTGCACATTGTGAATAGTGGTCAAGCAAATGTTAATAAACATAAACATATTGGGATAGATTCAGGTTTGTATCTGGACGTCTGGATGGCCTGGGGACGTACATTTCTGAATTGTCCTCCACATCAATGCTGTTCTTCTCCTTTACCACAGTGTTGGGTTTCCTCTCATCCATTTTTGTATCCATCAGAATGGGAATGTCCCAGGTGATCATAACCTCTGCAGTCTCTGTAATTCTCTTAGGGTGATGATCTCAGTGCTTTTCAGGGACAGTGATGTTGTAGTGTTTACAGAGTTTCCAATGTATGAGGTATGCTACTTCATTGTGCCTTTCTCTTAAAAACCTTTCTGCCATCAGAACTTCACAGCCAGTTATGAAGTGAGTCACTGTTTCCAGCTCTTTCTTACAGGATGAACATATGTCTGTTTTTCCAGTTTTTCCAATGCTCGTTGTAAACCATCTCCCCTGTAATCCACCATCCTGGGCTGCAAAGATCAATTTCTCATTCTTCAATTTCTGTTCCCCTCTCCTTAACCATTCATGAGTCTATTCTTGATCAACAAAGGGTTCCTGGAGTAACACTATGGGATATGTTTACTAAGCAGTGATAGCAGCTGCCGTGAAGTATTGGAGCCGCGGTCCCAATGGGACCGCGGCTCCGATACTGCACGGCAGCCGCTACCGCTGCTTAATAAACAAACTCCTATGTATTTCCCACTATATTTGTGCATTGTCCACTCTATTTTCCTCATTTGCTGATCTAATTCTTTGAAGATGCTTTTCTCTTGTTTTGTTTCCTTTCCTCGGTGTGCTTGTGGATGCTCACTCATTCCTTCTAGTCATCAGAACACTTGTGCAAGTTTGATGATGGAGACAGATTCTGAACATTTATTTTCATATCTCAGCACTATTTGCATATTTGGATTTGATGCTGCTGCTAGGTAGGCCTGGAAGCCTATGATAGTAACTCTGTAGGTGTAATCAACCTCTATGAGGCCTAGCCTTACTTTAGCCTTAGGGATTGTAGGGATTATAAGGTTTAGGGATATGTTCCTGGTTCATAATCACTCAATGGCCTTTATTCTGCTCTAATAAAAATATGTCAACCAAACTACTATATTTGTGGACAAAGGAAAAAACCCAGGCCAGCATAAGGATATTACAGGCCTTAGCAATGCATATGTCTGAACTGAAGGGTCCAGACATAGACATGCAGAGGCTTTGTGCAGAGAGCACGTACACAGGAAACCATGCAAAGAAGAATAAGCTGAGCCGTTAGTCCTGAAGACAGTAGACGGTTGACAGTTGGTGAGTATAGGCAAGACAGAGGCCTGAGGAATGTTGAAACAGGAACAGAGGGGACAGAAAGGTCAATGACAGGAAACAGAAGGAGGGAGGAGAGGGGGCCTCACAGAGGGATGAATGTGGAGACTGTATGCATATACGGAAGCAATACACGGAAGCAAAAAATTTATATAAGTAATATGATTATTATACTCAAGGGGGAGGAGGAATTCTGATGTCTGATGACTGACAGAAACTCTCTTCCCTGCTGCCTGTATTTGTCCATCAATTATCTAATAAACAGAGATTTTGATTGCACCTGTACTGACTTTTGGATCTGGACAATACAGGAAATTAGTGATAATTAGTAATCGGTCTCTTGTGAGTAACAGGGCCTCACAGGATGTACAGTCTTGGCATGCACTTAATCTTGTAAATTACCTCAGGGGAATAGAGGAGTTTTCTTGTTCCCACTTCCCATTTTTCAAGATCTTTAAGAGGTCAGTCTATAATCCCAAAGCTGCAGGATAATACGGGACTTGCCAGCTGATTGATGGAATATATCGTATGTGATGTTAAAGCACTTTACAATAATGATTTTAATCTTCTATAGTATTCTTTACTGATCTTTTCTCTCAGTAATTTCTGCTTGAATGTTGTTCCTTCCTTTCTCCGAGATATTCATACATGTCTTCTTAATCAAGTTCTTTGATGTCACAGTCCTCAGTCAAGGAGATGTTTTTCATTTAGCTCAATTTCCTTCTAAAAAAGTTGCCTTAGCACATTTGTGAAAGCCAAAAGTCATCCTGATGTCATCAGAACGATGTTTCCTACACAGAGTTGCTCTGCTAATTGCTGTTCACTGGAACTGTAGAGCTTCAGGTCATCTACAAATAGTAAATGTGATGCCTCTGAGTTGTCAAGTGCCATACAATAAAGAAGTGGCAACAGGGAATCTCCCTGAACTATTCCTTGCTGGATCTTGAGGTTAGGAATGGTGTATTGAACATCTTCATATTTCAGAGTTTGTCACAGTGTCATGGTGAACTTAGGGGCTTGTTTACAAAGCCGCGGTAGCGGTTCGCGATCATTATCGGAGCCGCGGCCCCATTGATTTCAATGGGGCCGCGGCTCCGATAACGATCGCGAATCGCTACCGCGGCTTTGTAAACAAGCCCCTTAATGTACTCTATCAAACCAGAATTTGTCTTATACATTTCAAGGTAATTTATTATCCAAGAGCTTTCTTATAATCAATCCATGCTATACTGAGATTTCTGCTTTTCTTAGCGCTGGTCATGATGAACTTATTCAACATTAGCTGGTCTTTGATTCCATATGCTCCCCTCTTATTGATTTTTTGCTCTATTGTCATGATGTTATTGGACTCAATATGATCATATAGTCTGCATCTATTGCAGTGAACAGCTTATATAGTAGATTGCAAGTAAACAAGTTATTGATCTGTAATTTTGGGGAATGTTACTTGGGTCCTTCTTTGGAAGGAAAAATACTCTTCTGCTTGATCAATTGTTTTTTGCAGTTTGCCAGGTCTTGGTGGAGTGATGCTAAATGTTTAAGCCAAAAGTTGGTCACTCCATCTGGGCCGGGGCTCTTCCAGTTTGGGGCTCGTTTTAACTTATTTTGCAGCTCGTTTGTTGTTACTGCAGACCATTCGATAGGTTTGATATTAGATTTTTCTAAATGTTTCTCTATGCAGGATAACCATTCTGCATCTTGATTGTGCTCTATAAGACTCTTGTATAGTTGTCTCTAGAAGGTTTCTGTTTCAGCTTTGGTTGGTGCTGTTTTCACCATATTAATGTTCTTTCCTAATTCCCTGTAAAACTGTTTTGGGTTCTCATTAAGTAATTTATTTTGATCTCTTTCTTTTCTGTTTTCTTCATATCTTCACAGTTTTTGTGCTTCTGCTGCTACTTTTGATTTATTATTGGAACATATAAATTTCAGGTCTTCTTTTGTTAATGTAGCATGTTTCAGCTTGATGTCTTGGATATTTCTCAATATATTTGATGATTTTAATCCTTTTAGATACCCGTCTGTCAGGGATACCTCCACACACATTGATTTTATATTTCCTTCGATTGCTTTTTCCAAGGAGGAAATGTTATTGTTCTCTATTTTTTCAGGCCCTGCATTTTATTTGGTAGTATTCTTGTGGTAATAATTTTAGCTGCACAATATTGCATTTGATTTATTTCAGTGATGTCAATAAATGGTCTCCTTATACTGGATATGGCCTTGTTCATCTTCATTTTCATACTTTTAACCTTAAGTGTTAAATTTAAGTTGTGTAATCTTTCCCTTGCCTGGAACCCAACATATTCATCTTTTCCCACATGGACTAGGAGTTTGATCTTGAATTCTTCCACCTCTGGGTCTTTCTCCTTCCTCTCTTCTTCCTCTTAAGTTGATTAGTTGACCTGTCCTTTGTTGATCTCACTCTCCTGCAGTTCCAGATCACTAAGCTCCATCTCCCTCCCAGCTGTTCTTTCTTTTCTGTATATGCCTTTTTTCTGGTACTTTTACCTAGGTCTCCTCCTTCTCTCTGTATTTCCATGGAAGCCCTTAGCCGATTCACATACAGAACTTTTTTACTTTGATCTATGAAATTAAAAACCTTAAATTTGCACCAATTTCTTTTTACGGTTTCTCTTGTGGCAATATTCCTCTTTCTTCCAGTTTTTGGCAGATTCTCTTTCTATACCCTCTTGATTTAAATATAGGATTTGCAGCATAAGCGTAGCAGTATATTATCTGCTCTAAATCTGCTGAAGTCCACTGAACTGTAGTTAATCTTCTTAACTTCTTCATTAATTTCTGTGGTTTATCTCCTGCCACAGTGGGTCCATGAACACACTCACCATGACCTTTATCTGTGGCAGGAATGTTATCTGCATCTGCAGTGTTTGCACTATCGCTACCACTATCGTCAGCCCTTGCACATAAGCTCTAGGCGGGCACCTTTTTATCCTGGGTGACATGCGGCCAGAATGTATTTTCCTTTTTCTTTCCTACCATACTTCAATTGTAGTATCACCTTGCTGAGATTTAGTATAGCTTTAGTACAACGGGGTCGCCCCGTGATGGTACTCAGCAAGAGTTGGGGAGAAAACTATATTCCTCTCCCCCTAAGAGATGCACAGCAATTCACTAGTGGAGTTGCAAAGACCTGCAACTCCACTAGTGCTAGTGAATTTTATTCTGTGCATTCCTTTGACCCCAGCAGTACGAGGCCATGGCTGCCTGTGTAAGTATTAATATATATTATTAGCTTTACACTGTAAATAGACTCTACCTAGCAGTTGGAAATATCTAAGAAACAGTAATTCCTTGTTGTCATTCCTACTCATGTCCTTGGCAGGATAGGAAAAAAACAGCTAAATTAGGCACATGTCTAGAGCCTATTGTGGGCATTTTCGGTGGCGGTGGGGCCAGCACACTAAAAGCTACTGGCTGTCACCGTTTTAATTATAACCCGGATAATCAATATCAGTGTCATATCTGGCCACTCACTGAATAGCCAGATTGACCAGATAACCTGTTTGCAATCCAGTTAGCAGCGATATTCAGCCGCTGGCTGGATAACATGACATTGACCAGATTTTGTAACATTGAATATTGCCACAAACTGGTTAACCCTCAGTACTGCCCCTGCTCTAACCCTGAATACCCCCCTCCCCCGCTAAGTGATCAGCATCAGAGTGCTTAGTAGGGTTAGGAAGGGGTATTCAGTGGTACAAAATGCTATGAGCTGCTGAATATTCCGCTCACTGGGATTAACACCATTAGCATATCTGCTAAAAGCGTGAATCATTTTGAATATGCTCCTCTTAAATGTTTAGAAGGGACCCTCTCAGATGTGATAATTCAGTGGCTCCCAAAATGAAGCATGGGAATGGATGAAAGCCACCACTGTGCATCGAGATTTGTCTGTAATCCCCATATCTTGTTCAATGTCTTTCAGTAAATCAAGACAAGTTGTTGAATAGATCACTTTACCTACTGCTTCCTCCTCGGACAGTTTTCCTCTGCAGTCAGAACCATACAGGAACCCATCTGTGGGAGTTTTAAATTGTATTCATATTATGATCGTGGTAGGGGGCAAATATACTTGCTTGATTAAGAACAGAAGAACAGGAGATTTGCCATACTGCGTCAGATCAAAGGTCCATCAAGCCCAGTATCCTGTTTCCAACAGAGGTCAATCCAGGTCTCAAGTTCCTGTCAGCAACACCGTACCTTTGCCTCTGCCAGTGGTACAGCCACAATACACAAAACTAGGAGCACATTTAGGGCCACTTTTCTGCCAACCACTGGCCTCCGCTCCCCCTGCACTCCCTGCCCGGCCCTTGCCATGCCACCGCTTTACCTATTCCCTTGGCGGCTGCAGAGGCAGCCCTGGCAGAAGCGGACCTCCAATTTAAAAAAAAATGCAAGACTTTGCAACTCCACACTTGCATGGCTGGTCTGGTCTCTCTCTCCTCTGACGCGAGCAAACTACTACAATTACTACTACTAATCATTTGTATAGTGCACAAGGTGTATGCAGCGCTGTACATATAGATGTAAGACACAGTCCCTGCTCATCACAGCTTACAATCTAATTAAGATGAAAAAAAAAATCACAAAACTGGGACTACAGTATGGCAAGATACACATAAGTAGTGGACCAGAGAATGAGGAGCATCAAGATCCAAAAGCAACCTCAAAGAGTTGGGTCTTCAGCCTGAGCTTGAAAAGGGCCAGAGAAGGAGCCCAATGCACCAACTCAGGTAGTCTGTTCCAGGCATATGGAGCAGCAAGGTGGAATGAATGAAGTCTGGAATTGGCAGTGGCAGAGAAGGGCAGAGATAAATGGGATCTGCCAGAAGAGTGGAGTTCCCGAGGAGGAGTATAAAGTGAGATAAGAGAGGAAAGGTAGTGAGGAGCCATAGAATGAATACTCTTGTAGGTCAATAGGAGAAGTTTGAACCCGATATGGAAATGGATAAGGAGCCAGTGAAATGACTTGAGAAGAGGGCTTATATGAGCATAGCAACACTGGAGGAAGATAAGCCATGCAGCCGAGTTTTGAACACATTGAAGGGGAGAAGATTCAGAGGGAGACCAGGGTGGAGCAGGTTACAATAGTCAAGACGGGAGGTGACTAGTGAGTGGATGAGGTCTTAAAAGTGTGTGTAGAAAAGAAAGGACAAATTTTGCCAGTGTTATAGAGAAAGAAGCAACAGGTTTTAGCTATCTGTTTGATGTGCGCAGAGAAAAAGAGAGAAAGTCAAAGATGACGCTAAGGTTGCAAACTGAGGAAACAGGAAGGAGTGTGGTGTTATCCACAGAAATAGAGAAGGGGGGGAGGGGGAGGGTCTTAGAGGGAAAGATAAGGAGCTCAGTTTTTGGTTATGTTCAGTTTCAGACAGCTGTGAGGCATCCAGGCAGCAATGTCGGATAAGCAGGCAGAGATCTGGGCCTGGATTACTGGAGAGATTTCAGGTGCAGAAAAGTAGATCTGAGAGTCGTCAACATAAATATGGTACTGAAAACCATGGGAGAAAATTAATGCACCAAGGGAATGAGTGCAGAGAGAGAAAAGGAGAGGTCCCAAGACAAAGCCCTGAGATACAGTACACAAACTGAAAGCAAGATGACAGTAGAGGAGAATCCACCAGAACATACACTAAAAGTGCAAGAAAACCAGGACAGGACAGAAGAGGAGCATACGTCAGATGAGGGAGGGATCAGATCAGTCACGCAAGCATGGAGTTGGAAAGACCCATTTTTCTTTTTTTTTTTAATTGGTGGTCCGCTGCCATCGCTACCGCCAAGGGAGCAGGAAAAGCAGTGGCGGGGCAAGAGCAGGTCGGGCAGTCAGCATGCGGGGATCCTACTGGACATGAGGAGGTGGGGTAAGATGGGGAGATACTAGACATGAGGGTATAGGGGCAGAAGGGCTATGCTGGGCATGGGGAGATGGGGCAAATAACAAAAATCTGATGTCATGGGGGGTGCCAGATCTAAAAGTCTCACAGGGCAGAGTTATGGCTTGGTATGGCCCTGCCTGTCAGGTTTCCAAAAAGTAGACAGATTCCATGATGTTTATCCCAGGGTAAGCAGTGGATTTCCACTATCCACTTTAATAATGGTTTGTGGACTTTTCCTTCAGGAACTTGTTCAAACCTCTTTTAAATCTCGTTACAATAACAGATTTTATTATATCCTCTTGCAATGAATTCCAGAGTTTGATCACACATTGAGTAAAAATAGTATTTTCTCTGATTAGTCTTAAATGTGCTACATTGTAGTTTCTTTGTGTGTCCTCTAGTCTTTCTACTTTTTGAAGGCATAAAGAACCAATTTATTTTTTCCCAGCCTAATGATTAGAAGGCATACAGAAGGCATAAAGAACTAATCTATGTTAGAGCAACTGCCTAGTAGCCAGAAAATCAAGGGTTCAATTCCTACTGGCACTCCTTGAGCAAATGACTTTGCCCTCCATTGCCTCAGAAGAAAAGGCCTGGCTATCTACTTCCATTGACACATTGCCAAGAAAACTCAGAGGCAGCTGGGGTTGCCAGGAATCAGCACTGACTTGACAGCTCTAAAAAAGAAAATAAATCATATTTCCCCTCAGCCATCTCTTTTCCAAGCTGAAGAGCTGTAATCTTTTAAGCCTATCCTCATCAGCTCCAGAAAGGGTTAATCTTGACTTCATCCTTGGGGTGCTGTAGAGCAACTTCCTCCTCTTCTTTCTCATCATTGTCTGTGGGTAGGCTGAAGCACTTCAAGAAGAGGCTGCTTGTGGGTTAAAGTGTTGCATGCCTTGGAGGTGCGCTATAATAGTTCTCTGCCATATCTGCTCAGGTACCTGAAGTGTATGTTCAACAGACCTAACTTTTTTTTTTAATGACTGCTCTTGTCTGCCTAAGTGGCTTATTGTAAGACTCCTCTGCTTCACTCTGGGTCGGTGATGGGAGTCATTAGCTAGATCTTCTGAAGTATAGCACCTTTTATCTGTGGAGGAGAAGGAAGACGAGAGTGAGTGGAGCCATGTATTATAAGAGACTGGTCCTTGGTTGAGTAGGCAAAAGATATAGAGAGTTTTGTGATGAGATGAATGTTATGGTAGAGAGTGAATTTGAGAAGTGGTTGCTTAACTAGAAGCTAACTCTAATGATTTCACCATGTTCAAAGCAATCCTGCATGTCTGACTGTGCCAAAATGTAGGCATCATGAACTGAGCCTGCAAGTTGAGGAAGTCAAAGAGCATAGGACTTCACTAACTTCCTTCACTCCCCACAGGCCTTCTAATTGCAACGTATGTGCAATCTGGTGCCCCCAAAATTGATGGAAACTGAGTCAATGCAAATAATTTTGTCAATGATTGGGAAAGCAAAATATTGATTGGATCTTCTAGGGAAATACTCAGAAATAGAGCAAGGTAGAGAGAGGGAATTTACTGGATTAATGTTTGTTGTTTAGGTTTATTTGATATATCACTGTACATATACATATCTAAGTGGCTTATTCCTGCTATGGTCTCAAGATGGGTCTTAAAACTGCTTGTGGTAAAGAAGGAAAGGGTTGTGGAGGTGACCATCTTCCGCACTGGCATAGCATATTCCCTCCAAGTGGAAGAATGAAACTGAACCTCTTGTAGATGACATATTTAGAAAATATTCTCATGTCATATAAAAATAACCTGCTTGAAATACATGTATTTCAAGAATCTTAATGATTTCTAGGTTCTAATGTGCGTATATTTCCTGACGTATCTTGTGTGAAACAGCTGAGAAGGAGGGACTTTTTGGCCCTTGCCCAGGGTTTTAGCTCTTGGGACAACTTTTCAGCTTAAATCTCCTGCTAAGTGTTGTGTATTATTTAAACAGAAATTATATATGTTTTTTGATCCTAGGCAGCTTCAGGAATTCTTGGAAGCTAGAGAAGTTGTGTTAGTGGAAGTTGCTGGTCCTTCACATATGGCTGACGCCTAAGTCTTCACCTGCTTGTATAAATTTTGTGTGGGTTGTTTTGAGGCCTTCGGGTCTCTTACTCTTTTTGATTTTGTTCCTAGTACTTCCTCAATATTCCTTTACTTGAGGTCTAAATTTGTAAATGGGAGATGTGTATCTTTAGAATGTTTTCAATTTTTCTTTGTGTAAAACCCATTTTCTTTTCATTCAATGTAATTTTTTGGATGTATTATGTTTAATAAGTGATAAATAAAAAGTAAAAAAAAATAAAAATACCCTGCTCCTCAAACCAATCTAATAAATAGGTCCTGGACCTGTGACCATTTGCAGAGGGTACTTCCCCCTCCTCTGTTGCCTCTCCTTCCTCCAAGCCAGAGCACACAGGAACTACCTATGCACTGTTTCTTTTTTCTTTTTTTTAAAGTGCTCTGAAGTCAATGCTGACTCCTGGTGACCCAGCAGTTCCTGGGTTTTCTTGGAAAGGTAGTACTGGGAGTAGTTTGCCAAGCCTCTTCTTTTGAGGCAATGGAAAGTAAAGTGACTGCCTAAATCAAAGTGCTGGTGGGAATTAAACCCTGATGGGTATTAGGCTGTTGCTCTATCCACTAGACTTGGCCATGGCCACTGAATATCAGCCTCATAGATACTAAAGTTTGTTTGTGAAGTGTCTCATGCTACTGATGGATGATCTTGTATAGCTGATGGTGAGAAGTATGTTTGACCATGCACCGTACTCATCGCTATTACTGCTTTAAGGTAATCCCAGATATTCAATGCCAGGGTCATATCTAGCCAATGGCATTGAATATTCAGGCTGACCATTGCCTAATTAGCTAAGGCAGTTAATGTTAGAATGACATTTTTTTCCTAACTTTAGCCTCTTTAAGATAACCAGGCAGTGAATATCGCCACTGCCTGTTATATTGGGTGCCCCCCCCCCCCCCCCCGGAATGCCCTGGGGCATCTAGGAGCATTAGAGGAGGAAATTTAGTGGCACCATCTATGTGATGCTGAACATCCTGTTCAACATGATTTAATGCTGTTAGCAGGACTGCTAATAGCGTTAGTCGCTTTGACTATGTCACCCCTATGTGTTCCAGAATTGTAAATGGAGTGGATTAGAAAATTTTAAAATTAATAAATAAGTAATAATAAATAAATGCATGCAGATAGCTCATCTCTCTGTCACGGCCTCAAGAGCCTCAATATTGAATACCAAATCTACGCGGATGATATAATGCTCTTCACCCCATTCAACACCATCTCTCCTGATTACTTCACACTTGCAGCCTTCTTCACAGAAGTCACCGCATGGCTACAACAACACAATCTCACAATCAATCTAAACAAAACAGAGCTCCTTCACATATCCAGAGATCCCAGCTTTAATCCCTCACACACCATCAAACTGGGCAACACTGAAATTCAGGTCAAATCCCTGATCAAGTGCCTTGGTGTAACCCTGGACCACCTCTTGAACTTCCAGCCTCACATATTAAACACCAGCAGGAGTATCTACTACAAAATCAGAATTCTCCGCAACCTATGCCCTCTTCTACCCCATGATAACTTCCGCACAGTATGTCAAGCATCAATCACCCCTCTCCTCGACTACTCCATCTTAGAAGGACTACCCAAGAACACCCTTTCCCCCCTCCAGCTGGCTCAAAACACACCTGCACAACTCATCGCCGGAGCAACCAGGCACACCCACATCATGCCCTTATTGGAATCTCTACACTGGCTACCTATCTCATCCCGTATCAGGTTTAAGACCATTATCCTCATGCATAGAGCTCTCCTCAACACTACAGAGGAACAACTACAACTACTAATTGAGCGCCTCAACAACAGCAGACTCTGGTGCCAAAACTCAGCAAATCTCCTCCTTCTACCTGCACAGAACTCCAAGAAATCACAACGCACCTGCACAAGAGCCTTCCAATTCTATGCCCCCATCAACTGGAACAAACTACCCCCTATCTTACGGGCCCTCCAATCCCACACCCTCTTCAAAAAACATCTTAATACCTTTCTTTTTGAAGAGCACTTCAACACAGACACTGCCACAAACCACACACAAGAGCACACCCCACCCCCCTCACCACCCTCACCACTCAACCCCCATAAGCAGGAGACCACAATGCCTCACCATATAGCAAATATGCCAACTGTAAATAATCACTTTATTCTCTTGTTCAATTGTAACAGTATAATTTTATACCAGTTATCTGTACATAGTTCCAACTGTTTCATACAAAAGTTACTACTTGTTTCAATGTAAATTTCTACCAGTTAACTGTACATAGTTCTAACTGTTCCATGTAAATGTTACTACTTATTCATTGTTCTTTTCTTAGTTACCCTTCATGTCCCACCTCTTCTTTGAGTCTACACTGTAGCTCCTGAATGCAGCTCCTTGTCCTATCACTGTAGCATCTAAGCAAGTGTGACCAGGCCCAACTCTGTCCTACTGGGTGTCCTCATCTGAACCTTGGGGGATGGGGGGGGGGGGGAGAAACAGCTTATGCCATTAGCCCGCTGTAAGTTGGGACTAAAAGAGGGTGCCAGCTTTCTTGAAATTAGGCTGTCACTCTAGCTGTCATTTTCCTGATGCCCCCTTGCATGCATGTCAATGTTTATATCATATACAGGATGGTAGCAAGTTAGAAATGCGCCCTGCAACTTGCAAACTTGGCACACTGCCCCCTCCCCCCCAGCCATAGCAGGAACTAACTCTTATTGGACTTCCACAAAGTCCCAGTGATGACATTGGTACCCCTTCCCTACTTGTGCTCTGTATGGCCACATCACTCACACAGCCCTTGACCCGGATCATATACTGTAGATATGAACACACAAATCTACACATGCGCATTTCTGTGCAAGCATTTTGGAGATAGAGATATTCCTATTTTAAAAACTCTATAGCTCCTACCTCATATTTTAGAAAATAATGGCTCATCTTAGAAGGTTCCATTTCCTGGCACACATCTGTTTACCTGATCTATGTAAGATTACCCTCCACTCTGCCAAACAGTAGACTTCATGCTTGGGCTTAGTAAGGCTAATACATTTAAACAACTCTTCAGTTCTGCTGCTATTTACAGTATTTTGCCTGTGATGCTTTCTTATTCTACTCACTGCACTTATAATATGCCTCGAATCATATTATATCCTTGTCCTCAAAGAAGGCTTGTTATTCTTTTCTTTCATCATTTGCTACAGGTTTTCTCTCAGCTAAACCCAGCAGAATGAGCCTCTGTACAGCTTGGCACTAGATTGTTATATCCTCATTCCCCAGTTTCTCTTTCCCCAAGGGGAAATAGATGCAGTGCACTGACCTAATTCATGGCAATTCATCATAACAGCAATTCCCAGCATCACTGCCTTCAGTGCCAGTTCCCAAAGATTTAACCAGAACTGGTTATAAAAAGGAGTCTTGTTAGTATGGCGAAAGAAAAGGCAGTTTCTACAAACTATTAAAAAAAAGTAGTCTTCTATTTGTTAATCTTGGGAAAAAATCGAGCAGGTGAGAGATATTGATTTGAGCATTTCACCAATTGTTTGGCAAGGTTTTGACAATGCTAACTGAACATTTGGTTTCAGTTCTTCATATAATAGTACAGCTTACCGGTATTTAATACCAAACCCAGGGCCGGCCCATCCACTGTGCATGAATGTTGCCCTGCACCTTGCCTCTGAACAGCTGTGGGAGTAAAGAAAAGCATTTGCCTTCTCTCTCACAGCTGTGATAAAAAGGAATTGTCGGCACACTGAGTGCCGAGATGTTAAACAGAGGCACGTGCCCCCGTTTGACTTCCCGGTACTTGGCGTTTTGTGAGTCCTGGTAGTGCTGTTATGATACGGCGGGTTTGCTATGGATTCTAAATGATTAGGGTGCATAGTACTTCCTAATGTGTCTGGCAGTCGATACTGGAATATAGTAATGTAGAAATCTATTAGCCTCTTTATCCTCACTGGCCAAGCAAATGGTATTGAGCCACCCATTAAGAGGCATATCTACTGAAAGCAACACGCATTCACAAATGTTAATGTGCGCTAAGGGCAGCAGCACCCATTTATTTCTATTGGCGCAGTGGCACTTAACGTACATTAATATTTAGTAAACATGCCCCTAAGTCATTGCCAGGACAGAAAAAAAGGTTTGTGAAGGGCTCCGTTGAAAACCGCCTAAAATCTTAGATACACAATATATACATTTTTAAATTAAATAAATTAAATTTATGCAAATGAGGTTATGGCTGTCCAAATGAGGCCTCGCAATGAGTGTCCGCACATGGCCCTGCATCATCCCTGGGCCGCTCCTGACCAAACCCTTTTCTGAAAGAGAATATTTGTCATTACTGTTTAATTGCATTATAAGTTTTGAAAACAATGCATTTGTAAATAGCTTTAAAAAAATATTTTCATCTTGTAGCTTTCATATTTAAGATTATTTTAAACAAAGTGTGTTTTTGGGACATCTCATTAATTATGTCCAAATATTCAAATACTGAAACCTTATGGACTTATAGTAGTTGAGAAGATATAAGCTGTTGTCATTAATTGCCAGTTTCGTCCCTTACAACACCAAAGAAAATATTAGAAATGCAGTAATATAACCTGTTGGGGTTTTTTTCAGTGCAGTGGACTGCCAATATTCTCTTTTATTTATTTTATTTATTTATTTATTTATCTATCTATTTCTTCTATACCGCCCCTTCCAGAGATCAGGGGCGGTTTACATGGAACAAGTAAACAAATTTGTATACTACTGTATACATTACATGGAACAGAGATTTCTAACTTTATATAGATAATAGTTAATATACTACATGGAACAGAGATTTATAACTTTATACAGATAACAGTGCATTAAACTGTCGGAACTATTTACTTTTTGTATACTTTTATAAATTTATTTATGTAAATAACATAAACATCACCATGCCAGCATACCACTAATATATACTACCAAAGCAGAGAGGTTCCAAAAACGAGTAAAGTAGCCCAAATGCCCTCGAGTATGGAGCAGACAGAGCTTAAAGATCCCAAATTACCCATGTCTACCAATAGCCAGATTAATATGAATAAAATACAGTCTCTAAAATGCTTGTATGCAAATGCTAGAAGTCTAAAAAATAAGATGGGATAGTTAGAATATATAGCACTAAATGAGAGGTTGGATATGATTAGAATTTATTTATTTATTAAAATTTCTTATATACCACACTATTCGACATCAGCGCGGTTTACATGGAACAGAAACATCCGACAAATTGCATATGTCTGGTCATTACAATTAACAGGATATGGAACTTGGATAACAGGGTAAACTATATACATAAGAAGCGTAGCGAGAAAAGGATACTGTTTGGTGTTTTACATTGTTGGGGACACATGTTGCGAGGGCTTGCCTGGTTGACTACTACTATTGGAATATCAGAAACATGGTGGAAGGAGGACAACCAGTGGGGCACTGTGATACCTGGGTACAAACTATATCGTAATGATAGAGCTGATCAAATTGGTGGAGGTGTTGCACTTTATGTTAGAGAGGGCATGGAGTCAGAAAGGATTAAAGTTTGGCAGGAAACAAAATTTGCTGTACGATCTGTATGGATTGAAATTCCATGTAAAAAGTGGAAGGCGATGGCAGTGGGGGTGTACTATCGATCGACTGGCCAGAATGAACAAATGGATGATGAAATGCTTAAAGAAATCAAGGAAGCTAACAAAAGTTACAGAATGGTATTAATAATGGGTGATTTCAATTGCCCGGGTATCGAATGGGTCAGTGTCACGGCAGGACATGCTAGGGAGATAAAGTTCCTAGATGAAATAAATCATTGCTTCTTGGAGCAGCTGGTTCATGAACCGACCAGAGGGGAAGCCAGATTAGACCTAGTCCTTAGTGGAACACCAGATCTAGTGCAAGAGATAAGGGTGTTGGGGTCACTTGGCAATAGTGATCATAGCATGATCGCGCTTGATTTAATTAGTGGAGGAGGGATAGTAAGGAAATCCACAGTAAGACCTTTTAACTTTCGAAAGGGAGACTATGATAAAATGAGGAAAATAGTTAAGAAAAACTAAAAGGAGCAGTTGCAAAGGTTAAAGACCTACATCAAGCTTGGGTGTTGTTGAAAAATACTATCTTGGAAGCCCAGACCAGCTGTATTCCACGCTTTAAGAAAAGTGGAAGGAAGTCCAAAAAACTGCCAGCATGGCTTAAAGGTGAGGTCAAAGAGGCTGTTGTTGCCAAAAAAGCATCTTTCAGGAAATGGAAAAAAAGAGCCAAACGACAAAACCTGGAAACAGCACAAACACTGGCAAGTCAAATGCAAGGCATTGATAAGGCAGGCAAAGGGAGCAAAAACGCGAAATAAAGACTTTTTCAAGTACATTCATAGCAAAAAACCTGTGAGAGAGTCAATTGGTCCATTAGATGATAGAGGGGTTAAAGGGGCACTAAGAGGCAACAAGACGATAGCGGAGAGACTGAATGAATTCTTTGCTTCAGTCTTTATTGAGAAAGATGTAGGGATGTTACCCATGACTGAAGTGGTATTTAAAAGTGCAGAAAAATTGAAGGAAATATCGATACAACAGGAAGATGTATTACAACAATTAGATAAACTGAAGAGTAGCAAATCCCCTGGGCCAGATGGTATACATCCAAGGGTGTTGAAAGAACTGAAATATGAGATTGCAGACCTGCTATTAGACATCTGTCAGTTTTCATTAAAATCATCTGTAATACTTAAAGATTGGAGGATCGCCAATGTAACACCAATTTTTAAAAAGGGTTCCAGGAGTGATCCGGGAAACTACAGACCAGTGAGCCTGACGTCAGTACCGAGAAAACTGGTAGAAACCATCATAAAGAACAAAATTACTCAGCATGTAGATAGTCATGGCCTAATGGAAGACAGCCAACATGGCTTTAGACAAGGAAGATCTTGTTTTACTAATCTGTTATGTATTTTTGAAGGTGTGAATAAACAGGTGGACAAAGGTGAGTCGGTTGATATAGTGTATCTGGACTGTCACCTAGGGAAGAGCAACCCAAACTATGGTTACACGATGCAAGGTTCCACATTAGGAACCACCACCCAGGAAAAAGATTTAGGCGCCATTGTGGATAACAAGTTAAAACCCTCGGTCCAGTGTGCAGCGGCAGCCAAGAGAGCAAATAGAATGCTAAGGAAAGGAATGGAAAATAAAACAAAAGATATTATAATGCCTCTATATTGTTCCATAGTGAGACCGCACCTTGAATATTGTGTGCAATTCTGGTCGCCGTATCTTAAAAAGGATATAGCGTTATTAGAAAGGGTTCAGAGAAGAGCCAGCAAAATGGTAAAGGGGATGGAAGGATACTCCTATGAAGAAAGGCTAAAAAGGTGAGGGCTCTTTAACCTGGAAAAGAGATGGCTGAGGGGGAGATATGATAGAAGTCTATAAATTAATGAATGGAGTGGAACGGGTAAACGTAGATCGATTGTTTACTTTATCAGAATATAGAAAGACTAGGGGAAATGCAATGAAGCTACAGGGTAAACTATTTAAGACTAATAAAGAATATATTTTTTTCACTCAACGTGTAATCAAACTCTGGAATTTGTTACCGGAGGATGTAGTAAAGGCTTTCAGTGTAGCTGGGTTTAACAAAGGTTTGGACAAGTTCCTGGAGGAAAGGTCCATAAACCATTATTAAGAAGGGACCCAGGATATCAATGCTTGACCCAGTACAAGCATTGCAGAACCTGTGTCTTTTGGGGAAAGTGCTAGGTACATAGGACCTGGATTGGCCACAGTTGGAAACAGGATACTGGGCTTGATGGACCTTGGTCTGACCCAGTATGGCATATCTTATAGAAACATAGAAACATGATGACAGAAAAAGACCACATGGCCTATCTAGTCTGTCCTTCCATAACAACAACTACAACAGTCCACTTTTTACCTTTAGAGATCCTCTGTGTTGGTCCCATGCTTTTTTGAATTCAGTTACTGTCCTCATCTCTACCACCTCCACTGGGAGACTATTCCATGGATCCACTACTCTTTCCATAAAGAAATATTTCCGCATATCACTCCTGAATCTATCTCCCTTCACCCTCATCCCATGTCCCCTCGTAGCAGAACTTGCTTTCAATTGAAAGAGGCTCTCTCCCTGAACATTTATGCCACTGAGGTATTTAAACATCTCAATAATATCACCTCTATCCTGCCTTTCCTCTAAGGTGTACATATTAAGATCCTTAAGTCTGTCCTCATATGCTTTATAACAAAGCCCATTAATCATTTTAGTAGCAACCCTCTGCACTGACTCCATCCTGTTCACATCCTTTTGAAGGTGCGGTCTCCAGAATTGCACACCATACTCCAAATGAGGTCGCACCAAAGACTTATACAGAGGCATTATCACCTCCTTTTTTCTGCTAGCCATTCCTCTCTGTATGCACCCAAGCATCCTTCTAGCTTTTGCTGTCGCCTTTTCTACCTGTTTAGCTACTTTAAGATCATCAGACACAACCACGCCTAGGTCCCGCTCTTCTTTAGTGGACAAAAGTACTTCACCTTCTATACTGTATTGCTCCCTTGGATTGCTGCAGCCCAAATGCATGACCTTACATTTTTTAACATTAAATCCCAGCTGCCAAATTCTAGACCATTCCTCAAGCTTAGCTAGATCCCTCCTCATGTTATCTACCCCTTCCTGGGTGTCTACTCTATTGCAGATTTTGGTATCATCCGCAAAGAGGCAAACCTTACTCGACAGCCCTTCCGCTATATCACTAACAAAGATGTTAAAAAGAATTGGACCAAGGACAGATCCCTGGGGCACAGCACTGGTAACATCCTTCTCCTCAGAGTGAGCTCCATTTACTTGTACTCTTTGTCGCCTCCCACCCAATCAATTTCTAACCCAAGCAGTAACTTTAGGGTCCATCCCTAGGGTGCTCAGTTTGTTTATAAGTCGCCTGTGAGGAACAGTGTCAAAGGCTTTACGGAAATCTAAATACACCACATCTAGAGCTCTCCCTCGGTCCAACTCCCTGGTCACCCAGTCAAAGAAATCAATCAGATTTGTCTGACAAGACCTGCCTCTGGTGAATCCATGCTGCCTCGGATCCTGTAATCCGCTGGACTCCAGAAACCTCACTATTTTCTCTTTCAGCAGCGTTTCCAATAATTTACTCACCACCGAAGTTAAACTAACCGGCCTGTAGTTTTCAACCACATCCTTACTTCCGCTTTTGTGTAAAGGCACCACATGAGCCTCTCTCCAGTCCTTTGGCACCACTCCAGACTCCAATGAGTCATTGAAAAGGTTAGTCAGTGGAGTTGCTAGAACGTCCCCAAGTTCCCTCAGTATTATAGGGTGTATCCCATCTGGTCCCATCACTTTGTCTACTTTAAGTTGAGCTAGTTTCTCACGAACACAGTCTTCTGAAAATAGTTCAAGATGTCCATCGCTTCTGTTCTTATTTGTGGGTGTTTTCTGAGGTCTTGCTCCTGGTTCTTCATCTGTGAACACAGAACAAAAATATTTGTTAAGCAATTCCGCTTTATCCTTATCAGCTTCTATATATTCCCCCCCTGCACCCTTGAGTCTGACAACACCACTTTTGCCCTTCCTCTTCTCACTAATATATCTGAAAAATGTCTTATCCCCCCATTTTATTGCATTGGCTATTTCCTCCTCTTTTTGAATCTTTGCCTTCTTGACTACTTTGCTAGCTTCTCTAAGTTTTTCCAAATACAGATGCCTGTCTTCCTCTCTCTGTGATCTCTTGTATTTCATGAAGGCCTCCCTCTTTTTCTTCACTTGTTCAGCTACTTCCTTCGAAAACCATAGCGGTCTCCTGTTCCTTTTGCCTTTATTTACCATTTTAACAAAAAGGTTGGTTGCCTTTAAAATACCCCCTTTCAGTTTTGTCCACTGTTTTTCTACATCTCCCAGCTGTTCCCATCCCACTAACGACTCCCTGAGGTATTGACCCATCTTTGCAAAGTTAGTCTTCCTAAAGTCTAAGATCCTCACCTTGGAATGGATTCTAACAGCCCTAGTCCTAATACTGAACCACACCATCTGGTGATCACTGGATGCAAAATGATCTCCCACTACAACATCAGAAACACTTTCACCATTGGTAAGCACCAAGTCCAGTATGGCCCCTTCACATGTGGGGTCTGTTACCAATTGCCTGAATAGTTCTCCCTGTAGAGAATCCAGGATCTCCTTACTTCTAGATGATACTGCAGCAGGAATGTGCCAATCAACATCTGGCATATTGAAATCTCCTATCAGTAGCACTTCCCCTTTCCTAGCAATGCTGCGTATGTCTTCAATTAACTCTCTGTCCACCTCTTCCTCTTGTGAGGGAGGTCTGTATATCACTCCAATGCAAATAGATTTCTCTTTCCCTCTTTCTAGTTTAACCCACAATGCCTCCTCTCCCTTTTAAGCTCTGTAATTCCAAAGCTTTAATAGTAGTTTTTACATATAGTGCCACTCCTCCTCCCCTTCTTCCTACCCTGTCCTTTCTGAATAAAGTATAGCCAGGTATAGTTACATCCCAGTCATGGTTTTCTGTGAACCACGTTTCTGTAACTGCCACTAAACCAAGTCAGCCACTCCCACCAAAGCTTCAACTTCAGGGATCTTATTTCCCATGCTACGGGCATTAATACACACTGCTTTCCATATGTTACCCCTGTTACCCATTTCCATAAAGGTATTTAATGTATCACCTACCTGGGGGCTTTCTTCACCCATCCCCAACGAATCTATTTTAAAGCCCTCTTCAGTAGATTAGCCAGTCGACTTCCAAAGATGCGTTGACCTCTCTTGGACAGATGGATGCCATCTCTGCTTTGCAACCCTTGGAACAGCATCCCATGGTCTAGGAAACCAAAACGCTCTCAATGACACCATCCACGCAGCCATGCATTCATCTCCATTATGTTCTTATATTTTTAGAAAAGAAGCCATGCATCAGAAATGCACATTTAACCAAATGATGCAATATCTTGGTGCAATATACATTGCCCATTTCAGGAAAGTCCATCAGGAAAAGAAAGAAGGCTTAACATTCTGCTACAATGGTACATAGAATTGGTACCCATATAGTGTAATCTGGATAATGTATATTTTACCGCTATTCATGATGCAATAATCAAGACATTGTTCATTACTGGCAAATTCAATGAATTTGACTGTCATGGTCTGAACTGATGATCTTCAAATATTATGAATCTCATTGTATACAGTAGATATGATAAATTCGATAGATTTTCTTATCTGGTTACTATCCACCATATTTCAACATAATGTTTCCTTTTCCCTTAGTAATTTTTGATTTGTTTTATGTTTTGCGATATTACCAAGTACAGTATTCCAGGTTAAGGACTTTTTGGTTTAATCTAGGGCCCTATACATACATAGTAAAATACAATGTTACTGTGCATCTGGAAATACACAAAAACACCAAAATGCAAGTGGAGTTTTTACTATTTTTTGTGCAAAGTACACTTTTGCAAAGTCACTTCACAAATGTCCACTTCATGTAAATGTTTATGCAAAATTTTGCATTAATAAGCTGCTGTGATTTAAAATCATGCCGAGCAGTTCATTAATGCAAAAAAAGGAAAAATAAACATGCATAAAAGGTTTCACAGGCACATTTTCACTAAAAAAATAACTAAAGCTCAAGAGACCCTTATATGGCAATCTGACATCTTCAGTGCCACTATCCAGATAAGTAGTTATACTGAATAGACATGCAGAGGGTAATTTTATATAGGTTACCCAAAATGCATTGGCACACCGATAAAAGGGGTTGCTAGATGTTCACTTGTATTTTATAAAGAGTGCATAATTGGGCACATACTTTATAAAATAGGTATGTATGCTCCCCTTCTAATGTGTTTCCCTACTTGCATCAAATGCACATGGCCATCCGCACACACTTCCATATCCACACATACATCTATGGGATATACATACTGATGTGGCAAGCATAGGAACTTGCCCAAAATGTCAGCCAGAGCCTGCAAGCCAAATTTGGGCATCAGGACACCCTCCTGGTAAGGCTTATACTGGAGAATGAGAATTGCCCCTTCCCTGTGCCTGTCTAGAGGAGGGATACGGACAGATGGTGCTGGGCCTGGAAAAGGCTCTCCAGGTGCTTCAATTGCCTAACTTTGTATCCCAGAGAGGTAAGGGCCAACAGGGGACTGACAAGGGAAGAGTGAACTATCCCTGAGAGTGAGCACTACCTGACTCCCAGCAGGAGCATGTATATAGTCACCCAAAACTGTAAACTTCCTTAGCCTAGAGCTTGTATATAGTTCCCCCAGTTAACCCAAGTTGAATAACCCTGTTTTCTGTAAGTCCAGTACGGGCGCTACCTGTATCTGAACAAAACTGCCGTTATCTGTAAACCAAGCTGATTATGAAGAGTGTGGTATAGAAAAAACTTTAAATAAATAAATAAATTCCATGCTAGACAGTGAGATATTTCAGATAGGTGGGTTTTTAGATGTTTCTGGAAGGTACTGAGGTCAGTAATGTTTCTTAGTGGATCCCATAGTGAGTTCCAGATTGATAGTGCATAGAGTTGAAAGGCTCGTCCGCATGCTTGCTGGCTGTATCTAGTTCTGCCGCCGCCACTGCCACACCAAGCCGAGTCTTCCTCTTTCCACCAACCTCACCAATGGAATCAATGGCAGGGGGAGTGGTGGTGGTGTGGTATGGCTTGGAAGGGGTGGGGACAGCACAACCAGGGCTTTTTCCCTGGGGAGGCAGAAGCCCTTGGGCCCACCCTGTTCCCAACCTACTACTCTAACCATTATGCTCTCCTAGACTTCCAGGTTCTGAAATATAGTTCAGGAGATATATAAGTAGACACCCTTGCAGATGTCCTAATTGTCACGTCCAGGTTTGTGAAATCATGTTGGTACCTGGACATGCCTGCATTTTTTCAGATGTTCTCTCTTAGATGTCTCAGATTGCACTTGGATAATTGCATTTCTAAAATTCCCCTCAATGTGAACATGCTTATGAGTTGACTCACATATCAGTTGATAGAAACCTAAATCTTCCATTCCTTTCAGAAAATCCTGAGCATCACACACACACATACCTCTACATATAAATTAAAATCCTCCATTACAACAATATGTTCAAATCAACCTCCCAGCCACATCTGAAACAGAATCCCACATATTTAACAGTTTTCTTGGGGGGGCACTTACATTACACAATTAAAATTCCTATTTTCATGTTTTTATAATCACATAATAATAACGCTTCCATTCCTGCTGGAAAATCCACCTGATCTTGTCACTAGCCCCCTGACTCTCACCCTTCTCTATGGAAGGTGTGATGGAAGCAGTAGCCTGTTTGGAAAGTAGCTTTTGGAGCCAAGGTGAGCATTTGACCCCACTGGCCCCCTCAGATGCATTTTCTGGGTCAGTTGAATTAGAGTGGCTGCAGGGCAGGTGTTAGACATACAGGAGCTCAGGGCAGAAAATGTAGAAGAAGCCCCAAAGTCCACCTTAAAGAAATTCCTCCTTCAAATTGAGGCAGGTTTAGGGCCCCTTGTAGTACGGGGGCCCAGGGCAATTGTCCTGTTTGCCAGCCCTGAGTGGCTGAACATGGATATTGCAACATCACTTTCAGAAGGGAGTCTCCTGGATGTCCGAGGTTGCAAGTGAACAATGTAAAACAGCAGAGGAATATGGAACAGCATGAGTCAGCGCAAGAAAGCTATATAAGTAGACCAGTTGGAGATAAAGAGGGCTGCTGTTTGCATCCTGTTGGGACCAATAGGAGTTCTGTATCTCCAGGAACAAGCAGGAATGAGTCTTCACATATGGGTACGTCGGTACCGACGGAGCCTGCACAGGAATGCTCCCCAGTATCCAATCAGAAAGCTTTTGGGAGCATCCCTCGCGCCTGCGCACTGCCTTCCCGCCTTTTCCACTGCCTCTCCTCAGTTTTCATTTTTCCACGGAGCCGGCAGGACGTCCTCCTGTCACCGCAGAAACGTTTTTCTTTAAATTCTTTATTTCTTGTTTCCTTGTGGTCGCGGCTGTTTCTCCCGCCACCACCGGTACCGCCGGTGGGTTTTTCTTTTCTTTTTCTTAAACTCATCTCTGCTCTGCAACCCTTGGAACAGCATCCCATGGTCTAGGAAACCAAAATGCTCTCGAAGACACCATCCACGCAGCCATGCATTCATCTCCAGGATGCGAGCCTCTCTGCCTTGGCCTTTACCCTCAACAGGGAGGATTGAAGAGAACACCACCTGTGCACCTACCTGCTTCACCCTCTGTCCCAGAGCCATGAAGTCACTTTTGATACGTTCCGAGGTATACCTGGCAGTATCATTTGTTCCAACATGGATTAGCAACATTGGGTAATAGTCAGTGGGCTTGATGAGTCTCGGCAAACTCTCCGTAACATCTTGGATCTTGGCACCAGGCAGACAGCATACCTCTCTGGACATCAAGTCTGGTCGGCAGATGGACGCCTCAGTACCCCTCAGAAGAGAGTCTCCAACCACCACTACCCTTTGTTTCCTTCTGGTCACTGATTCCGCAACTATGGGGTACTTGAACTCTGGTTCTTCCCTTTCCAGGGATGCTTTCACCTCCTCCACTTCCAGGGCTGCATAATGGTTCTTCAATTCAAGGGCTGGAGAAGTTGGATTGGTGATTTTGTAGGCTCTGGTGACTTTTGTCCAACCATCGACATTCTGTTGGCACCCATCTTCTCCTGTGCTGGAGAGCCTGGTTGCTGCAAGAAGCATCTCATCAATGTACTTCTCACTGTCTTGAATGCTCCTCAGCCTCGCCACCTCCTCTCTGAGTTCCTCCACTTGTTTCCTCAGAGCTTCAGCATGCAGGCACCCTGCACATGGAACCGGTTCCTCAACTGGCATTAGGACCTCTGTCTGGACCGAGGCAGAAGCTGTAATGGGGGCAACAGCTTTAGCAATACGATTTTTCCCAGCCAGTGTCCTGTTTGTGGAGCTTAGGTATTGTTTGATGTGTGGAGCCCTGGTTAGGAAAGCCTCAAAAGGGCAGGGCACAGGAGCTTTTTATGCAGGCTTCAACTGCACTCAGGAAACAGGCCCACTAACTCTTGATTAGGTGTTAGCAGTTTCTGAACCTGAGGAGGTTACAGAGTTCAGCAACCTACTGTGCTCAAGTAAAAGTTCCCTGTTTGATGTGTGGAGCCCTGGTTAGGAAAGCCTCAAAAGGGCAGGGCACAGGAGCTTTTTATGCAGGCTTCAACTGCACTCAGGAAACAGGCCCACTAACTCTTGATTAGGTGTTAGCAGTTTCTGAACCTGAGGAGATTACAGAGTTCAGCAACCTACTGTGCTCAAGTAAAAGTTCCCCTAAAACAGCAAAAATGAAAGTAACCTTGCTTTAAAAAATATACACAAAACCCTTTTTAAGAGCTCCCAGTCAGAGAGCTAGCAATGTAATAAAATAAACAAAAAACAAAAAACAAAGAAACCCTCAAATCCTTACTTACTGTTTGATGTGTGGAGCCCTGGTTAGGAAATCCTCAAAAGGGCAGGGCACAGGAGCTTTTTATGCAGGCTTCAACTGCACTCAGAAAACAGGCCCACTAACTCTTGATTATATATGTTATGTTATATATGTTGAAATATATGTTAATGAGAGAAAGAATTGAAAAAGTGGCATTGTGAAGAAAGGAAGAATATTTAGATGTTGATAAATCAAAATGATTAACATATATTCCTGTTCAGTATTCACTTATGAAGGGCTAGTAGTTTGTGTTTGTTTTTGCTAGATTGTTTTTTGTTTTCGACTAGATTGTTTTGTTTTTTGACTAGATTGTAAGCTCTTTTGGGAAGGGATTGTCTCTTTTATGTCTGTGCAGCACTGCATATGACTGGTAGCGCTATACAAATTCTCAGTGGTAATAGTAGTAGTAGTAGTAGAAGATGGACACAAATAGAAATGGAAGTGGATTGTGAACAATTTTAGAAGACTGTGCACATGAGGGATTAGTGAAATTAAATGTAGACAAAGTATTTTGGCCAGATGGGATACATCCAAGGATATTTGAGGAGCATATAGAAATTCTGGTGGCCCCACTGGCTGACATTTTCAGTGCTTCCTAATTGTGGAGAGTGGTCCCAGAGACATAAACAGAGAGACAGCTAGAAATGGTTCCTCTTTGCAAAAATAAAAGTATGGAGGAGAATGGGAACTACAGGCTGGATAGTCTCTCTTTGGTAGTCAATAAATTAATGGAATTGCTTCTAAATAGAGGATAGTGTAGCATCTAGAATCCAATGAAAAATAAGATCCAAAGCAATAGGTTTCAACAGAAGAAGGTCTTGTGAGATAAATCCGATCAGCTTCTTTGGATGACAGAGACTTGGGTCAGAAAGAGCACCAAATGTAGTGTAATTAAGAGTTAAATAAGGCTTTTGACAGGATTCCACAGAGGTGACTAATAAATTGAGTGTCCTTGATATGGGCCCTAGGGTAGCTGATTGTGTTAAAGACTGGTTGACTGGGAGATGACAGAGAGTAGCAGTTCTTGATTTTCAATTTGAAGAAAAAGACTTTAACAGAGGTGTGCTGCAGAGATCATCCTTGGTTTTGATTCTTTTCAACATTTTCATAAGCAATATTCTGGAAGGACTATCAAGAAAGGTTTGCCTTTTTGCAGATGATGCCAGCTGAGGTGTGGAAAGCATGAGAAGTGATGTAGAAAAGCTTAAGGAATCATTTAGAGTGTACTGGCTAAGATTTAACGTAAAAAAATGTAGGGGGCATACATGTGGGCTGCAAAATCCCTAGAGAGCAGCACAGTACAATAAATGAATTTCTGCACATGGAAAAAAAACAGAATCTGGGGGTGATCATTTATTTATTTTATTTTTTTATTATTCATATATTTTTAACTAGTTTAACATAGGGTAGTACTTACAGTACATCAGTAATAACATAGCATAGACAACTTAACATAGGTAAATTACAGATGTAAGAAGGACCTCATTTAACTCCAAGCAGAGGACGGGGAGGAGAAAACGTAAACGATGGCAGCTCAATTACCAAGAAAATAACAATAAGTAAAGGCACTGCCATTCAAAAAAAAAGTCAGCATTCATTCCTAATTAATCCCCATAGTCAGGGATGATGCTATCATTATGCAAACTAAGTGGAACCTAGAGCAACAGCCCTCGGGGGGGGGGGGAGGGGGGAGGGCAGCCATTGCCACCACTGCTGTCCCTCTTTGAAGACAGCAGTGGTAGCAATGTCAAAGGAACCATGGCATAGTGCTTAGCAAAGGCTCCAACGCTGTGTCACAGCTCCTGCCTGCTATCTTTGGGTGCTTCTGTCCCACAAATCGGAAGTCTGTGTTGGAGCGTGGTCAGAAGTGCTGAAAGAGAGCAAGCAGGGACCGTGACGCAGTGCCAGACCTTTGGTAAGAGTTGTCTCACAACTTCTTTGCCATTGTTACCGCTGTTGGCCCCAGTGAGGGGTGGCAGTAGTGGCAATAGGGGATGGGGGTACAGCAGGATGGAGGGGCCCACTTAGGGTGTCTCGAGTTCTTGCACCAGCCTTCCTCATTATATCCACACAATTAGCTAGATCCCCAACTTACATCAGACTGAGTGGGTCCCCTGACATCAATGGTGAGCTTGTTAGAATTTAAAAGAAAAAAACCCTCTAATTTGCTCTTGGATAAAGAAACATAATTTAAACAATCAACTTTAATCAAACATTTACCCAGATGTGTAAGGCAAAAAAAAGACACTGCACTCATTTTTCGATCTTTTCAACTTATAGCCAGGAAGACCCTCTATCTTTCCAAAGTGGCTTTTGCCAAGTCAATCAAAAACCACACTTTACACCCCATAAACAACTTTTGCATGTTCTTGAACTAGTCATACTAAGAAGTTCAAATCCTCCTCAACATTAAAGAAACAAGTAGGGCAGATCTTTTCTTAACTGCAAACGTTGAATCTTCTAATAATGCGGCAACATCTAAGTTCTAGATTGTGGTGCCAACAGTTTCCACGCCAACAAAGATGATCTTTGGGGATTTGGCACATACATCCTGTAACTTGTCCACTGGAAGAATAGGCTCCGATATTATTCCTAGCACTTCAGTCAATGTGCATAAGTCACCTTTATAGAATTACTTACATATGGGGATGGCACTTACACTCACAGTTTAGGGGGGGTGCTATTCTGTAAATATTCCCGTACTTTTGGAGTGGATAAGCCCAGGGGAGGAGCTTGTGCAGGGTGTAGGCAGAACCTACATTTACATGAGTAAGTTTTAAAATATTAGAACTTTCACATGTTTTCTTAAAGTTTAGACATGGGTATTTATACCAACTCTAAGATTCATGTAAGTGGTTGCACCTAGATTTGGCATATGTATATCTTACCACTTACAGCCCTGTTTTATAAAGTTAAGTATGCGTGTACTGTACTTAAAATAGGTGCAAAATACGTACATGACAACATGTGTTAATCATGTAACTGGTTTCGCTTGTTTTCCCCTAAGTGCACAACTTTGAACTTGTTCACATTAAATGTCATCTGCCATTTGGATTCCCAGTCTCACAATTTATTAAGGCCCTCTTGCAATTTTTTACAATCCTCTTGTGTTTTAACAGCTTTGAATACCTTGGTGTCATCTGCAAATTTGATCACCTCACTCGTTATTCCCATTTCCAGGTGATTTATAATATACATATGTTAAAAATCAATAGGCCTAGTACAGATCCTGGGGTACTCCACCATTCAACTTTTTCCAATGAAATTTAACTGCTAGCACAGTCCTTGCTATCCTCTCTCCATTTATTAAATCAAATGTGATCATGTTATGAATGCTATGGCCAAGCGGCCCCAAAACAGTTACTTCTCACCATAGATCCTGCATTCCACTGGACCAGGTCTAAAATAGCATCCCCACATGTCAATTCCTGAACCAGCTGTTCCATGAAGTAGTCACTTACTTCAACAAGAAACTTTTTCTCTCTAGTATGTCTTGATTTGACACTAACCCAGTCAATACTGACATTAACATGTGGCAATGTGTATAAGTATGCAATATTTACAGCAGTTCTCATTTTATCCAGTGGGACCTATTTACTAATAATGCATTGCTAACAGCATTAGCACACACTAATACAGTAGAATACTTTAAAAAAATCTTTCCGTAGTACTCTTTAGAACAACCCATGGATTCTTCTGAGGAGCAGGTTCCAGTGGAACAGGGTTGCATGCACAAAGTACTGTTAAGTTAATGTAAAAAAAATAGCATAACTTGTCATCCTAGAATGTTGTGGCTGCATTATTTATACAGGCAGAAGGCTCCTTATCAATTTGTGAGCAATACTGTGAGCAGTGATGCGTTACAGTTTATACTGTTTTATTAAAATAAATAGAAATAGGAACCTATAGCAGCAAATGAGTTGTCCATCGGTAAGTTTTTCCACTCAAAGTAATATCTTGTCATTCAAGAAAAGACCAGAGTTAAGCTCTCTTAAGTAAAGTTTAAACCAGCTTTAAGTATGACACAACATTATTAGATCTCGTGAAAATGTGCAGTAGATTCACTGATTCTTGGAAATCCCCATAGCAAATGCCTTGAATAAAGTAAATATTTTCAAATTAAAGCAAAACTGGTCAAAATAATTCAAGAAACACCACACAGTTTTGTTTGAGATGCTACACTATTTTTGAAAAATTTTTCAAAATCTAAGATGTTCATATATCTCTGAGCCTTGAATATCACAGCTCAGAAACATAGATATCTTATCCAATAATTTCTTCAGATGACATATCCAGATAAAGTTAGCCAAATATCACCACTACCAGCAACCAAGAAACCCTACCCACAACTATCCATGGTCACTCCTTTATTTATAGAGAGAAGTTATATGCACCTCAACTTGTCCAACCAAAATGCATCCACTGGTTTTTGGCAAATTTAAAAAAAAAAGGAGTAAAGGGAGGGGGGTATTTGCTAAAGTGTGTTAAGGGAATAATGCATGATTTTTTCCCTCTTAATTCACATTAATTCAATCTACTTCTGTATCTTGCCATGAAAACCCAATGGATAGTTACAACAAAACAAATTGTGCTATGGTGCTGGAAGATGAGACCCCCAGGTCGGAAAGCACTCAACTAGCTACTGGGGAAGAGCTTAAGACTTTTCAGAGTAAAGCCAGCATTTATGATGTGGTTGGATCAAAGCCCTCGGGAAGTCTGACTGCTGATGTAGCTGCGCATGAAATGAGAGTCAGAAGCTGTAAAGATGTCTTACACATTGGAACATGGAACGTACGAAGCATGAACCAAGGGAAGTTGGAGGTGGTCAAGAATGAAATGTAATGTGTACAACTTGATCTGTTGGGTGTCAGCGAACTGAAATGGACTGGCATCGGGCACTTTGCATCAGATGATCACATGGTCTACTATGCTGGAAATGAAAGACAAAGAAGAAATGGTGTTGCATTTATAATAAAGAAGAAATTTGCAAGAACTGTAATGAAATACAATGCAGTCAGCGAACGCTTAATCTCTATTCGTCTACGAGGATTGCCTATCAACACAACTATAATTCAAGAATATGCCCCAACAACAGCTGCAGAAGAGAATGAAATTGAAGAGTTCTATGAACAAGTACAAGCTGAAATTGACAGAATATGCAAACAGGATATCCTGATAGTCATGGGTGACTAGAATGCAAATGTTGGCAACAAAGAAGGCGGCAAAGTAGTTGGAAAATATGGACTTGGCAACAGAAATGAAGCTGGAGAAAGACTGATAGAATTCTGCAAGACCAATGATCAATTCATCTCAAACATCTTCTTCCAGCAACACAAGCGGCGACTGTACACATGGACTTCACCCAATGGATTGTATAAAAATCAAATTGACTACATCTGTGGAAGTCAAAGATGGAAAAGCTCTATAACATCAACCAAAACAAAACCTGGAGCTGACTGTGGTACAGATCATCAACTATTAGTATGCAAACTCAAGCTAAAGTTGAAAAAGAGCAAGCCACTCATGAATGCAGCAAAATATGACCTTGAGAATATACCACTGGAATTTAAAGACTGCCTGCAAAATCGATTTGCTGCTTTAGATACAAATGACAGAGCTCCGGAAGAGTTATGGAATGACATCAAGAAAGTTGTGTTGGAAGAAAGCGAGAAGTCTCTACAAAAGGTGAAAAAGCAAAAACGGCCAAAATGGATGACTGAAGAAACTCTGAAAATTGCCCAGAAACGCAGAGAAGCTAAAGCCAGAGGAGAAAGAAAGACAATCACAGAACTCAACAGAGATTTCCAACATGCAGCAAGACAGGACAAGGAAAAGTACTACAACGATGCATGCAAGGAAATAGAAGCAGAAACTATTAGAGGAAGAACAAGATCGGCTTTCCTAAAGCTACGAGAGTTAAAGAAAAAGTTCCAGCCTCGAATTGGAATGTTACAAGATGCTCAAGGTTCTATGTTGAATGATGCTGAGAAGATCAAGAAAAGGTGGAAGGAATATACAGAGTTTTTATATGATAAAGATCAAGTGGACCAACAGCTGTTTCAACCTGTACCTTATGATCGCGAACCATTGGTGATGAAAGAAGAAGTTGAAGCAGCATTGAAAGCCTTATCAAAGAACAAAGCACCAGGCATTGATGGCATTCCTATAGAAGTATTGCAGCAATCTGATGCAGCTGTTACCATACTTACAAGGCTCTGCCAAGAAATTTGGAAGACAACATCATGGCCAACTGACTGGAAAAGATCTGTGTTTATACCAATACTAAAGAAAGGTGATCCAACTGACTGTGGAAATTATCGAACAATCGCTCTGATCCCACATGCCAGCAAGATTCTACTGAAGATTATTCAAAAGAGACTACAACCATACCTGGAACAAGAACTACCTGAAGTGCAAGCAGGGTTCAGGAAAGGGCGAGGAACGAGAGACATCATTGCAGATGTGAGATGGATCCTTGAAAAGACTAAAGAATACCAAAAGGATATCTATTTGTGCTTTATTGACTATAGCAAGGTTTTGACTGTGTAAACCATGAGAAACTCTGGGCCACATTAAGAAGCATGGGTATACCAGAACACCTGATCGTTCTCTTGCACAATTTGTACATTGATCAAGAAGCAACAGTTCGAACGGAACAAGGAGAAATAGAATGGTTTAAAATAAGCAAAGGTATAAGACAAGGCTGCATACTTCCCCCCTACCTGTTTAATTTATATGCAGAACAAATCATCAGAGAAGCAGGATTGTATGAAGACAACAGAGGTGTGAAGATTGGTGGAAGACTCATCAACAACCTTCGCTATGCTGATGATACTACATTACTGGCTGAAAGTGAAGATGATCTGAAACATTTGCTTCTCACAATCAAAGAACATAGTCTCAAAATGGGCCTGCACCTTAATGTAAAGAAGACAAAGATCATGACAACTGGCATAATCAACAGGTTCATCGTTGAAGGAGAAGAAATTGAAATTGTGAACAATTTTAACCTACTTGGATCAACTATCAATAAAGAAGCAACAAGCAGTCAAGAAATCAAACGACGCATTGCTCTTGGCAGAATGGCTATGAAAGACCTAGATAAGATTATCAAGAGCAGAGATGTCTCTCTCCATACAAAGATTCGACTTGTTCAAGCCATGGTATTTTATATAACATCATATGGATGTGAAAGCTGGACAGTGAAAAAGACAGACAGGAAGAAAATTGATGCCTTTGAATTATGGTGCTGGCGGCGAATACTGTGTATACCATGGACTGCCCGAAGAACAAACCAGTCGGTACTAGAGGAGATCCAACCTAAGCTTTCTTTAGAAGCTCAGATGACAAGACTTTGACTTTCATACTTTGGACACATCATGCGAAGAGAGAGATCATTAGAGAAAGACATCATGCTTGGCAAGATAGAAGGTCAACGCAAAAGAGGAAGGCCAGCAATGAGATGGATCAATACAATAACAGCAGCTACGGGTACCAGTCTATCAACAATGAGCCGCCTGACTGAAGACTGAACACAATTTAGGATAGCTATCCAGAGGGTCGCCATGAGTCGACTCCGACTCGACGGCACTTAACAACAACAACAATTCACATTAAATGACAAAAACTGTGTGTTATTTTACAGCACCTCATTATTATCCAAATTGAATAGCACAGCTTGCAAGGAACTTTACAAGCTATGTTATTCCAGGAAAATTAATGCCAGTTCAAAGTCAACATTATTTTTCCTAGCCAGGAGCACTACACCACTAACTCATGGCCCAATGCTCCCAGCTGCCCTCCTACAGACACTGGTGTCATCCTAAAATAGATGGTATCCTCCTTTGTCTAGACTTCACCCCCCCCCCCCGCCCCAAAATAATCCCTACAGGATTCTCAAGACAGAACATGTATAACATGCTAAATATACCAACAGAAAGAACAAAATGTAGCCAAAGGACCAATAACAGCCTTTTCGCTATATGTTCCTGCATTATGGAACTCACTTCCACCACAGAAAAGAGACATTCAACTCCTGCAAGACTTCAGAAAATGTTTGAAAACCCTTTTTATTCACAGAATATTATGGCCCAGTAACAAACAGCAATTAACATGCACAGCATCTCCACGCACAGAACACACACCTTGAGCATTAAGCAATTTACATTATTGCATCATAACATTACATAGTCTGTCTACTTTTTTGAGATTTTGTTAATAGCATCTGTCACAATGTATTCAATATGTTCAATGTATTGTCCACTACTGTTTGATCTGTTTCTTGTTACTGCACTGAACTACTTGTAAGCCGTCTTGACTTATAGAAAGACGGTATTAAAAAAACTGGTTAAATAAATAAATAAATACAGAGGTCCAAACCCTCTCCCCTGAAGACCCCTAACCTTGAGCCCCAAAGAAGATCTCACCCTGCCAAAAAAAACCACTCACAGTAGGACCCTGTACATCTGGGGTCAAGTTCCCGCCAATTCCCTGCCCTCACTCCTTCTCCAGTCTGCCCCCTCCCGCCCAGTAAAAGAGCTCCTCGCACATCTTGGATCTACGAGAAGGGAGCTCTGACTGCAGAATCGTCACCCTGATGTTCAGTGGGACTGGATGTCTGGATTGGACGTTGAGCCCCACTAACACAAGTCGGAATTGACCCTTCTATATTTGGCAGAACGTTTTGTAAAATACTATTGGAATTTTCCACATGCTGACCTGGAAGTGTGAATTACCTTCTCCACATCCTATCTAAAATGTGCCTTCACATGTAATATATCAAATGCAAAACACAACTACCCAGAGGAACTACTACAACTGGAAATAGAACTGCACTTGTATATATCTTCTGTAATATATTCTAAATCTTGGGCAAAAAGGGTGATGTTTGGGTTAATGCAGATAAATCTGTGTTTTTCAGAATTTAGTGTGTTTGCTGAGTCAGTCAGATATTAGTACCACCAGAGAGCTTTTCATTTAAATGAAATCAGAGTACAACTCAGCATAGAAAGAAAATAGAGTACATAGTTACTGAAATAACTTTGTTTCTAGAGGACTTTCTTATTTAAATCAAATCAGAGTATAGCTTAGCAAACAAGTAGAGAACAAAGAACTAAACTTGTTTATAGTGACCTTTACAAAGAGGCCTTCCAGTTAGGAAGCAACAGATCTTTGAAGTTGTCTTAAATAGATGCTAAAGGCAAGTGACAGATCAAAGGGTAATTTGAAAGGCCCTCTCTTATCAAACCAAGGGCCATGTGAATCACCCACAAAATTGGTAAGACTTAACCTTAGAAGCACAGAACAGGGCAATGTATAGCAAGCCAGCAAGCAAGGGCAATGTATAGCAAGCCATGGCAATGTATAGCACAGAACAGGGCAATGTATAGCAAGCCAGCAAGCCAGGGCAATGCATAGCAAGCCAGCTCCCTCCCACCCAAACTCTCACCCACCCTAGGAATAATCTTAGCTTTATAGGCTCTTAAACCTATTAAAAGGGAGAGGTTCCCATAATCACTTTCAGGTGCAGCTGGTTATCCTTATCAGGACTAGATTAATTGAGGGCCTGAGATTAATTATTCTTGAGGTGAAAAAGAATAATATGGAGTGGAGGAGTGGCCTAGAGGTTGGGGCAAGGTACTTCAGGCCGGAAGGTCGGGGGTTCAAATCCCACTAGAGGACAGCAACCTTGGGCCGGAAGGACAGGGGTTTATAGTCCCACAGGTGCTCCTTGTGGTCTTGGGCAAGCCACTTAACCCTCCATAGCCCATGTTCCCTGTAAAATAGTTATCTCCAAGTTATAATGCCCTGTTCAATGTAATTTCAATTTGTTCAATGTAAACCGCACTGATGCAGAATAGTGTGGTATATAAGAGAATGTAAATAAATAAATAAATATAAGCTATAGTGGTATATATAAGGTATAATGGTATTAGTATAAGAATCCCCTGCAAACCTAAGCAAGTAAACAACTTTAATATCTGAACAAAACCTTAAACCTAAGATGCAAATAGAAACCCAGCAGTGCAATGGGGACTTTCCAGTCTTTTGCATGTAGTGTCACATGTATCATTTTTTCCTAGTTGGTGAGGGGTTTTAAGTGTGCACTAGGTACAAGGAGCTCTTTGCTCCTAGTGAATGAGTCTGATTTCTGAAGGCTAGAGTAGCAGACTTGGAGGAAATAAGAAAGACAGAGAGGTATATAGATGAGACCTACAGTGACGTGGTACTGAAGTCCCACCTCCAGTCTGGCAACCTCTCTGGTCATGTGACAGGAGAGCATCACCCTGGGGTGGCAGGAAGTGATCCTGTAGCTAGGACCTGTCCTCCATGTGATATAAAACCCACTCACACAGAGGAGGTTTCTCCAGGGCCATATGCCCATGAAGGGAGGGTTAGGATGGTTGTTTAGTTGGTGATTTGATTATTGGGCATGTTGATAGCTGAGAGACTGGTGGACATGAGGATCACCTGCTAACGTGTGTGACTGGCGTGAAGGCATGTTGAAGGAAACAAAATACATGACAGCATCTCTGTGGATTGAAATTGCATGTAAAAAGGGGAAGGCAATGGCAGTGGGGGTGTACTACTGACCGCCTGGCCTGCATGAACAAATGGATGATGAAATGCTCAAAGAAATCAGGGAAGTTAACAAACGTTACAGCATAGTAATAATAATGGGCGATTTCAATTACCGCTGTATTGACTGGGCTGGTGTCACAGCAGGACATGCTAGAGAGATAAGGTTTCTAGATGAAATAAATGTCTGCTTCTTGGAGCAGCTGGTTCATGAACTGACAAGAGGTGAAGCCATTTTTGATACAAGATCTGGTGCAAGAGATAAGGGTGTTGGGGCCACTTGGCAATAGTGATCATAGCATGATCGCGTTTGATTTCATAAATGGAGGAAGAATGGCAAGGAAATCCACAGTACTGCCTTTTAACTTTCAGATCAGATCATTTGGTAGTTCTTACCATCGACGGCACAGTCAAGACCCATATTCTGTCAACCTATGCTCCAACAGAGACTAGCTCAGATACAGTCACGGATGATTTCTACAACCAGCTCCAACACACTCTGGATTCAATCTCACAGACAGAGTTGATCATCCTTGCAGGAGATTTCAGTGCTCACATTGGTGCAGATAGGACCAGATGGGAAGAAACACTGGGCAGTTTTGGCCTTTGCAAGATCAATGACAACATACTGTGCCTGCTGTCCTTTGATTCAATTTCAGCACCCTCACAAACACCAGCTTACATGCCACAACCCATCTGGCAACGATTCGGCTGTCCTGGACTACATCCTGATCAGCTCCCGATTCCGATCATTGCTCAAAGATGTACGTGCAATGAGAGGGCCTGATTGTGGATTTGATCACCACCTCATCTGTGCGAAGGTACCGCTGCGATTACAATGGGCAAAATGCAAGGCACCTCTACCAGCCAAATTGACCTGGCATGTCTGAGGGATCTGGCACTCAGACAAGAATTCCAAATTGCCCTATCCAACACATTTGTAGCACTCAAACCATCGGATGATGTTGATGCAGATGAAAAGCAAACATTGGAGCACATTCTGGAATGCGCTGCCCCTCTGTGTCCACCCATCTGACATTGGACACAGCCATGGATTTCAGATGAGTGCCTGGATCTGGTGGATAAACGAAAATTAATCAAAAATGTCAACTTTGAGTAGTACCAGTGACTAAATAAAGATGTCAGACAGAAGATGAAGGCAGAACGAGAGGTCTACTGGAATGGTGTCACAGTCATACTGGAAGAAGCAGCATCCAGGCATGAGTACTAGACTTTGTATCAGATCCTCAGGAGACTGAGTGGTAAAACCAAGCTGACCAATGACAACATCAAAAAAGCAGATGACACCTTTGTGAACTCCCCTAGTGAACGCCTGCAACAATGGAAAGAAATCTTCCAACAGCTATACAACCATGATCCACCCCAGTGACCACCACCAGAGCAACTACCCAGTGACCTGCTGGAGGATCCATTCCTCGATGGTGAGCCAACAGTTCATGAAGTGAAGTATAACAAATCATTGTCCCTGCATATATTGGTTCTAGGAAACAGGCTGATAGATGCAAATATGTTTCATACATATTCATTAGGTATAGCCTGGAAACCAGACTGGTCTGGGGTCCTAAGAAGTGATATAAAAAAATCCCTGTCTTATATCTAAAAGAGATAATTTCACAAATATACAGTCTATAACAGCGCACATGATTTTATGCACATTTCCACACATATTCTTTTATGGGCATTCCAACTCTTACAATCATGTTTCTTCCTGCTTTTTCTTTTTTAAATTTATGGCTGTGCTCTCATTACAATAATTCTACAGAATACTATTCTAATAGTTGCGGCTGTTTGCAGGACAATTGTTTTAGGACATGACAATTTACTCCCCCATGGCATATATGAACTTTTAGTCCTGTTTTTCTTCGTGTTCTCATGCTGGCTTTCATTTACGATCTATAGTCATTTCACATCCCAATCATTTTTGGCTGAAGTTTTGTTTCGATTATTCGAGGGCATACTCAGTGGCAGCGGCTATGCTAACAAAACCTGGATATTCAGCAGCAGAATATATCTGGTTTCCATTGCTGAATATCCAGGCTCGCCAGACAACAGCATTGCTATCCTATTAGCAGCGATATTCAGCCACCAACGGGATAGTTCTAATGGGTTAAAGTTAGTAAAGCCATGCATCTGCACTAACTTTAATGGGCTAAGCTATCTGGTTAGTAGCTGAATATTGCTGCTAACTAGATAGCCACTACCACCACCCAAGAGCTGCAAATAGACCTTCCCAGTTTTGACTAGGCATTTTTGCCTTGGTCTGAAGGGATATTCTGCAGCACTAACTGGTTAGTGCTCTGAATATCATGGTAGCCATATTTCAGCCTGTTAGTAAGTGCATCCTCATCAAGCTTCTTGGACCTCCTCCCCTCAGCACTAACTATAGCAGTCTTTATCTTCTTTCTCCTTCCAGTCTCCACCAATTTGGACAAGTCTTTCTCTTGTTCTTTCCCTTCCTCCAGCCCCCACCTGTCATTTTTCCTTTCATCCCCTTCCACCAGTCCCCCCCCCCAGATCATCTTTGTCTTGCCCTCTAGCCAGTCTCCATCAGTCAAAACTACCCCACCTGTTGATATTGTGCGGCTGTGCCCAGGTTCTATAGACTGATGCTGGTCCTAGTGCCCCTGTTTCTGGCCTCATGGCTACTTCTGTTCACACCTGCCACTGCTGACCCCACCCTAGCCCTGAAACTGCTTCTGTTTAAGGTCTGCAAAGCCAGCTGTAATCCCACCTCCCACAGCTAATGCTTCTTCTTGCACTGCGGTTGTCTATGCTCTTAGTACAATCCTCATAGCCACTGCTGATGCAACTTCTGTATTCTGCTTACAACGATTATAGCAACATAAGGTGACTTTTTTCTCTTTCCCGTCTGTTCTCCAGACCCCTTCAAATGGTTTTGGTCCATGAATCCACATAGGGAATCACTGCTCTGTAGTGCATACTGTAAGAAGGCTGCACAATGGTCAAGAGGGAGGATAAAATCAGAACTTGCCTCTTAGCATCCTTTTAGGCTCCTTCAAGAAGCCCAATCAATAAGGTTGTGCTCTGGGATGCAGGACAGTGTGATCTTCTGGCTGCAGCAGTGAGACAATACTGTTCAGAACTAAAGCTTTCCTTGAGCCGGGAGCAGTGGCATCACCTCATGTGATCCTGGGATGGAGGAAAATTTGACCCTCTGCAGATTGTCAGACGGCTGCCTAGGGTGAGAACTTACACAATCTTGACGATGCATATATTCATATGATTCTTGCAAGGTATTGTGGGTATTGTAGTTCATTCACTCCCAAACACAGCTGATGACAATAATTAAGTTGTGAAACCAAGTGGTAAGGCCAATAAAATACTTCTTTTATTGATGGGGTTTTATTCACCCAGCACATGTATGCTTGATAGCCATATAAATGAGGTTACTTGCTTGCAGTGTTTAAATGGATAACAAAAAGTCACAAAGTAAACCAGAAAACAACCTTCAGCTTGTCAGGCAATTAGCTAATGTTTTCTTAGCAAATAATTACCAAATACAAAGGCACAAAGAAAAAAATAAACTTTGCTGGTTAGGTTAACTTCTGCTTATTTTTCACTCAGATCCAGCAGTGATTTTCCCTTGCTCACACACACAATCAGGTGCAGCTTTAATTACTATCAATTGACCAGCTGTAAGCCTTTAGCTGGCTGGCTGCTACTGTGTGAACCCAAATCCTGCTTTAAGAGCTGTTTGCAGTGGAAGTAAAGAACAAAGTTAGGTTTCTTTGTGATGGCTGATGTGTTTGCTCACAGAAAGCTAGCAATAGCATTTAGATAGAGAACAGTCCATGTAAACTATACTTTCATCTGCTGTATCTCCCCCTTCATCAATCAGCATAGGGTCACTATCATACATTGGCACAGACGAGTCTTTCATTAAGGCACTATCATGAGAATGCTTATTCCCTTGCTGCCATTCTCTATTATAGATAGGGTCTGGATCAGTGTTCATACCTGAGCCTCTCCTGCCATCATAATTCCTCTCTGTAAAGCCTGGCCAGTATGTAATCCAATTCTGATGTCCAGCCTTCCAATCTTGATCCCTGGACACTGGATCTCCTCTCACATACCTTCTGGCCTTGGTCTGAAAGTCCCTTCCACGTGCAGTCTTCTCTCTTCCAGGTAGCCACTGGTGATTCCTATCTCTGCCTTGCCTGGCCAGTATGTAATCCAATTCTGATGTCCAGCCTTCCAATCTTGATCCCTGGACACTGGATCTCCTCTCACATACCTTCTGGCCTTGGTCTGAAAGTCCCTTCCACGTGCAGTCTTCTCTCTTCCAGGTAGCCACTGGTGATTCCTATCTCTGCCATTCCATTCCTCTGGCTGAATCCAGTCCAATGGACTCTGCTGGCACTTGGAATACCTCCCAGTATGGGTACTGCCTTGGACTCTCCCAGACCATCCAATGGGCTTTCTTCTCTTCCTTCCAGAGAGTTTCCTTCTTTCTCTATCCGTTGGGCTTGGCTTCTGCTTCTCCAGGTGATACTGGGGCTTGAGCTTGTAGCCGTTGCTGAAGCTCTCCCTCAAGCTCTTTCTGCGTCTGTTATCTGAAGAATAAGCTCTATTCTTATTCTTTCCTAATGTGTGCTCCTCCCTAACATAGCGCAGCTGTGTTGAATCAGGCCCTGCCCTTTGAGATGAGTGCTTAGGGATTACCTCATAGCTCTCTTGATTGCACACACATTTTCTCACTTCAGCCTCCCTCATGGCTGCTGGAAACCTGGTGCATTCTGGGACTGGTAGTCTTTTATGTGAAAACTCTGTTTTCTTGCTTCTACCAGAACTGACAGGTTGCTTGTTCAGAGTCACATCATCTTTTCTATAGCTCCTACCTGAGCTATGATAAGCTTCCTTATCACATACCCCCCTGCTTAAGTTATTACGGACTGGTTTTACTGGTGAAACTTCTTCTCTACAGTCCGTAATACCTACGAGAGTGTTATCTTCTTGAAGCTCACTTACTTCCTGACTGGGTTCAAGGTCATTATTTACAGGCCTCTCCCTCCAAGACTTAAGTACATTAATATGGTAGGTCTGCCTACGCCCTCTGGCATTTTCTACCATATAAGACACTGGGCTTACTTGTTTAACAACCTCCCATGGCCCTTTCCACTGTACCTCAAATTTTGGAGCAGTTCCTGCTACTTGAACCAAAACCTTTTCACCAATGCTTAATTGGCGGCTTTTGGCCTTTCTATCATACCACCCTTTCTGGCGAACTTGACTGTCCTGCAGGTTCCTCTCAGCAACCTGCGACGTCCTTTTCAAACGTGCTCTCAAGTCACGTAGAAACAGTGGCACCTCCTGAGTTCCTGGTTCAGGATCAATCCATTGTTCCCTCAAAATATCCAACAAACCCCGGGGAGCCCTACCATACATCAACTCATACGGAGTTACACCTAGGGACACTTGAATTCTTTCCCTGCAGGCATATAAGGCAAAGGGTAATAACATATCCCATTCTTTTACCTCTCCTGCTAACCCCCTTCTCAACATTTGTTTGAGAGTTTGGTTGAATCTCTCCACCAAACCATTTGATTGTGGATGGTAGGCTGAGGTTTTCACGTGACGAATGCCAAAGGCATCCCAGACCTGGGCCAAATATTTGGATACAAAATTGGACCCTCGGTCAGTCAACACCTCTCTTGGGAATCCCACTTCACAAAACAATTTTACTAGCTCTAAAGCTATTGTTTTTGCAGAAACATTCCTCAATGGTATGGCCCAGGGAAACCTTGTTGCCTGATCTACCATAACTAGGATGTATTGGAAACCTCGGGGCGTTTTGACTAATGGGCCTACAATATCCATGGCAATGCGACCAATTGGGTCTGTGATGATTGGCATGGGGATCAATGGCACCACCGGTGGGTGAGCCGCTGTAACTCGCTGACATGCTGGACATGACGCACAATACTGGGCAGTTTCTTTGAATATACCTGGCCAGTAAAAACGCACAAGAATTTGATCCAGCGTTCCTTGCATACCTTTATGACCTCCCACTGGATGATCATGTGCTAGTCTAAGTACTAGCCCTTTGAAAGTTGTGGGTACCACCAATTGTTTACGTATGGCACCATTTCTGGGGTCCTGACTCTCTCTATATAATATGTCATTATCTAGTCTGAATCTGGGCAATTCCTCCCTGACCTCTTGAACATACTTAAAAGCTCGGGTGAGAGCTTGATCAGCTCGCTGCTCTTGTGGAAAGTTAGGAAACTTTGCCACTAACTCAGCTGGCACCCAGGGTAAACTTTGACCAGCTAACATCTCAGCCCTACCCTGTGCTCTACAAAGTCTCTCACGCCTCTTTTGTGCTTTCAACTTTCTTACTTTACCAGATGATGGGGTTATTAAATCATCATGAGAGGGTAAGTCTCCTAATAACTCTGCCTGCTCCCCCTCCTCCTTCTGCTGGCTCTCTAACTTTGCCTGCGAGCGGGTGGATACAAGGCCTCTCTTATTACCCATAGTTTGGCCTTCAGGAAGCTTAACCATCTTTTTAGTTAGGGACTTAGGACTTCCAAAGAAAGGCCCGGGAGCTATTTCCATTATTAAACCTTCTCCCTCCTTCTTTCCTAGCCCTTTCACTAGTTCCTGCTTAAATCTTGGCCAGTCCTTCCCTAGAACCAAATCAAAGGGTAGCCTAGGCACCACTGCTAATAGGACTTCCTCTTGTTTCCCTAGGCACTTAACCTTTAGCCTATAGGTGGGATATGATGATGCAGCACCTTGAATGCATCTGATGTGAACTTGGCTTTCAGGGGTTCTAGGCACAAATCTTTCTTGGGCCTCTATCCTCTTCCAAAGCCTTTTTGACATCATACTCTGGTCTGCCCCAGAGTCCAATAATGCATTTGTGGTAATTCCCTGCACATCAACCATCAAAAGAAATCCTTCCTTGGGCTGTTTTAAATCCAGACCCATTAAACTAGTGTGTGTCTGGCATCTCTTCTCTAAGTGTCCCAATTTTCCACACTTGAAACATTTCTTTCTATTCCACTGTCTCATCTGGTTTGATACAGTACATTCATTTTCAGAAACATTCTTAATTATTCCCTTTTCTGATACAGCATCTCTAGCCTCAGCATCCATCTTTAGAGGGCCACCCATTCTATGGCAAGCCTGCGTGGCTTCCAAGAATCTCTCTGCTAGGATGGTTGCCTCTCCAAGATTTTGGCAATTTTGCTGTATAAGAAAAACATTCAAATCTTTAGGTACCCCAAGCATAAATTGTTCCAGCATTATAATATCTAATAACATTTCTACTGTCTTTTGCTCAGGCTCCAACCATTTTACAGCTAAACTTCTGATTCTCTGACTCAGAGCCCTGGGTGTCTCACCCACTTTCAATGTAACAGCTCTAAACATTCGCCTATACTCTGAAATAGACAACCCTAGGCGATCTCTAATAGCTACCTTTACATCCTTATAAATCAAAGCCTGGGCTGCTGGCATTGCTCTGTAAGCTGCTAGTGCCTCTCCAGTTAATGAGGCTGCCAGCCTTACTGCCCACTGGGTCTCTGGCCATGCTAAAGCCTGTGCCACTCTTTCAAAAGACTCTAAAAAATCATCAACATTATCTTCTGGAGTTAATTTCCCAAAATTAAATGCCCCAATCCCTTGATTGAGTCCCACATTGTTCACATGTGGTGTACCAGTACTAACTGCTGGTCTTGCATCTGTTCCACTTTGGCTCTGCAGCTGCACTAGAGCTTGCACCAGATCAAGCACTGGTTTCTGCTGTTCCATTAAGGCCTTCATAGCAGTGTCCTGGGCCTGCTGTGATAGCTCCTGCTGCTTGCTAAATTGGGCTGCCATCCACTGAGCCATCTCCCTCGGATCCATCTTGACCCCTGCAAGAAAAGAAAAAAGAAAAACCCAAGAGCAGCACCTTCCAACCAGGTGTGTTTTTTTTTTTTTTCAACTTTTTTTTTTCAATTACCCCCTGTGCTTACACACATCCACCACTAGACATGCCCAGGTACATATTACCTTGTCTCAGTGATGAATCCAGCTTTTCACAGGGTCTTTTCATCTGGGAGAGCTTCCTGGAACAACCACTTTTCCTCCAAAGTGCAGACGAGGGAAAAAATCTTCTTACAGCTTTAAACTTGACTTTTATTTGTAATCCACAACAAGTAAATCCTCTTGGTGCAAGAGCAATCCGAAAAACTACACCATTTGTGTAAGTTCTCACCCTAGGCAGCCGTCTGACAATCTTGATGATACATATATTCATATGATTCTTGCAAGGTATTGTGGGTATTGTAGTTCATTCACTCCCAAACACAGCTGATGACAATAATTAAGTTGTGAAACCAAGTGGTAAGGCCAATAAAATACTTCTTTTATTGATGGGGTTTTATTTACCCAGCACATGTATGCTTGATAGCCATATAAATGAGGTTACTTGCTTGCAGTGTTTAAATGGATAACAAAAAGTCACAAAGTAAACCAGAAAACAACCTTCAGCTTGTCAGGCAATTAGCTAATGTTTTCTTAGCAAATAATTACCAAATACAAAGGCACAAAGAAAAAAATAAACTTTGCTGGTTAGGTTAACTTCTGCTTATTTTTCACTCAGATCCAGCAGTGATTTTCCCTTGCTCACACACACAATCAGGTGCAGCTTTAATTACTATCAATTGACCAGCTGTAAGCCTTTAACTGGCTGGCTGCTACTGTGTGAACTCAAATCCTGCTTTAAGAGCTGTTTGCAGTGGAAGTAAAGAACAAAGTTAGGTTTCTTTGTGATGGCTGATGTGTTTGCTCACAGAAAGCTAGCAATAGCATTTAGATAGAGAACAGTCCATGTAAACTATACTTTCATCTGCTGTATCTCCCCCTTCATCAATCAGCATAGGGTCACTATCATACATTGGCACAGACGAGTCTTTCATTAAGGCACTATCATGAGAATGCTTATTCCCTTGCTGCCATTCTCTATTATAGATAGGGTCTGGATCAGTGTTCATACCTGAGCCTCTCCTGCCATCATAATTCCTCTCTGTAAAGCCTGGCCAGTATGTAATCCAATTCTGATGTCCAGCCTTCCAATCTTGATCCCTGGACACTGGATCTCCTCTCACATACCTTCTGGCCTTGGTCTGAAAGTCCCTTCCACGTGCAGTCTTCTCTCTTCCAGGTAGCCACTGGTGATTCCTATCTCTGCCTTGCCTGGCCAGTATGTAATCCAATTCTGATGTCCAGCCTTCCAATCTTGATCCCTGGACACTGGATCTCCTCTCACATACCTTCTGGCCTTGGTCTGAAAGTCCCTTCCACGTGCAGTCTTCTCTCTTCCAGGTAGCCACTGGTGATTCCTATCTCTGCCATTCCATTCCTCTGGCTGAATCCAGTCCAATGGACTCTGCTGGCACTTGGAATACCTCCCAGTATGGGTACTGCCTTGGACTCTCCCAGACCATCCAATGGGCTTTCTTCTCTTCCTTCCAGAGAGTTTCCTTCTTTCTCTATCCGTTTGGCTTGGCTTCTGCTTCTCCAGGTGATACTGGGGCTTGAGCTTGTAGCCGTTGCTGAAGCTCTCCCTCAAGCTCTTTCTGCATCTGTTATCTGAAGAATAAGCTCTATTCTTATTCTTTCCTAATGTGTGCTCCTCCCTAACATAGCGCAGCTGTGTTGAATCAGGCCCTGCCCTTTGAGATGAGTGCTTAGGGATTACCTCATAGCTCTCTTGATTGCACACATTTTCTTACATCAGCCTCCCTCATGGCTGCTGGAAACCTGGTGCATTCTGGGACTGGTAGTCTTTTATGTGAAAACTCTGTTTTCTTGCTTCTACCAGAACTGACAGGTTGCTTGTTCAGAGTCACATCATCTTTTCTATAGCTCCTACCTGAGCTATGATAAGCTTCCTTATCACAAGATGCAATGAGTTAAGGCAGTAGGAGGGGTAACACCTCAGACAAACACAAACCAGTTGCTTTCAACAGGGCTTCTTTGTCAATCATAGGTAAAAGAAAAGAAAATCCTCTCATCCATAATTCACATAATCAAAGAAATGACATAGCTAGTAGATGTAAAAAATGGATTAAACAGGCACTATCTTGAAAATAAAAAAGTCTGACACTGGCCGCATTTGCCAGTTGCTGCACCAGGGACTTATTTTTATACCATTTTACTAAATCACACAGACTCTAACAAGATGTTAAGTGATTTCTTTGATTTATATGAATTACAGTAAGTACTGCATAGTTTTGATAAGAGAGGAGGGCTTTTTTTTACTATGATTGACAACAAAGCCCTTTTGAAAGTGACTGATTTGGGAACATCTGAGGTTTTCCTCCTTCTCTTTAATTAATTATTATTTAATGTCTTAAGTATCAATTTTATTAATCGCACCTGTGAGATGCCCTTTTTGACTTAGCTAAGAGGAAATTTTTTGCATGCTTTCCATTTTGAAAAGCTTGGGAAGACAGAATGTTTTAATTAGACCAAAAATAATGACACTTCATTCCATCTGGCCAGCGACAGGAGCCCTTGAAAAAAAAGTTATATACTGTATATATATGAGGGGAGGGGTAGCCTAGAACTCAGAAGATCAAGGGTTTTATTCCCACTGGCACTCCTTGTGACCTTGGGCAAGTGACTTTACCCTTCATTGCCTCGGAAGAAAAAGCCTGGCAATCAACTTCCGGTGATACATTGCCAAGAAAGCCTAGAGGCAGATGGGTTGCTAGGAGTCAGCACTGGCTTGACAGCGATAAAAAGAAACAAAAAATATATATACACAGTATGTAGCCCTATTCGTGAGTTGGATGTCTGAAAGAAGATATTCAGACATGCAAATCATAGAGATATCTCTGGAGCCAGTGGCGTACATTTCAATGAGGGGCCCCAAAGTTTTGCTGAGGGCTCCCCATTGTCGAAGTGGTGTTCCTCTCTGCATGGGCCCCCCTCATGAGGCATCCCCCTCCCTGTGCTGTTTCCTGCTGGGCTGAAGCCTCATGGTGCGGCCCGGCGGGGAACAGCCGCCAGGCATGAGGCAAATTTACAAGAATGGAGGCAGTATGGCAAAGATAATCAAGTAAGTTTGCCACACTGAACATAACAACATTGCCTGCAGTCAATGCTGCACATGTGGCAGCTGTCATGGGGGGGGGGGAGGGTCTTGTGCGTGGTGTGCTGCATACATAAGAACATAAGAACATCAGATATGTCATACTGGGTCAGACCAAGGTCCATCAAGCCCAGTATCCTGTTTCCAACAGTGGCCAATCTAGGTCATACGTACCTAGCAGTATCCCCAAGAGACACAGGTTCCACAATGCTTGTATTGGGTCAAGCATTGATATCCTGGCTCCCTTTTTAATAGTGGTTTATGGACCTTTCCTCCAGGAACTTGTCCAAACCTTTTTTTAAACCCAGCTACACTAGCAGCCTTTACTACATCCTCCGGTAACAAATTCAAGAGTTTGATTAAACGTTGAGTGAAAAAATATTTTCTCTTATTTGTCTTAAATAGTTTATCCTGTAGCTTCATTACATGTCCCCTAGTCTTTCTATATTCTGATAGCGTAAACAATTGATCTATGTTTACCTGTTCCACTCCATTCATTAATTTATAGACCTCTATCATATCTCCACTCAGCCGTCTCTTTTCCAGGTTGAAGAACCCTAACCTTTGTAGCCTCTCTTCATAGGAGTAGCCTTCCATCCCCTTTACCATTTTATTGGTTCTTCTCTGTACCTTTTCTAATAATGCTATATCCTTTTTAAGATACGGCGACGAGAATTGCACACAATATTCAAGGTGCGGCCATACCATGGAACGATACAGAGGCATTATAATATCCTTTGTTTTATTTTCCATTCCTTTCCTTATGATACTTAGCATTCTATTTGCTTTCTTGGCCACCGCTGCATACTGGGTGGAGGGTATTAACATGTTATCCACGATGACGCCTAAATCTTTTTCCTGGGTGGTGGTTCCCAATGTGGAACCTTGCATCGTGTAACCATAGTGTGGGTTGTTTTTTCCTAGGTGCATAACTTTGCACTTGTCCACATTAAATTTCATTTGGATGCCCAGTCTTCCAATTTATCCAGATCCTCCTGCAGTTTTCCGCAATCCCCTTGGGTTTTAACAACTTTAAACAGTTTTGTGTCATCTGAAAATTTGATAACTTCACTAGTTATGCAGGGAGGAGTGGCCTAGTGGTTGGGGCAAGGTACCAGAGGCCGGAAGGTCAGTGGTTCAAATCCCACTAGAGGACAGCATCCTGGGGCCGGAAGGACTGGGGTTTCTAGTCCCACAGGTGCTCCGTGTGGTCTTGGGCAAGCCACTTAACCTCCATTGCCCATGTTCCCTGTAAGTATTAGTGTATGTGTCTCATATCCCCTCATGTTAAATGTATCCCCCAACCACTTTGACCCAGTGAAAAGCAGGATAAAAATGCAGCTAAATAAATAAAGTTATCCCTTTTCCGGGTCATTTATGAATATGTCAAAAAGCAACGGACCCAGTACAGATCCCTGGGGTACTCCACTATTCATCTTTTTCCATTGGGAAAATTGGCCATTTAGCCCTACCCTCTGCTTTCTATCTTTTAACCAGTTCCCGATCCACAATAATGCACTGCCTCTTATCCCATGACATTTTAGTTTTGCCAAAAGTCTCTGATGAGGGACCTTGTCAAAGGCTTTCTGAAAGTCCAGATACACTATATCAACTGACTCACCTTTGTCTACCTGTTTATTCACACCTTCAAAAAAACATAACTGATTAGTAAGACAAGATCTTCCTTGTCTAAAGCCATGTTGGCTGTCTCCCATTAGGCCATGACTATCTACAAGCTGAGTAATTTTGTTTTTTATGATGGTTTCTACCATTTTTCCCGGTACTCACTGGTCTGTAGTTTCCCAGATCACCCCTGGAACCCTTTTTAAAAATTGGCGTTACATTGGCGATCCTCCAATCTTCAGGTATTACAAATGATTTTAATGAAAGTTCACAGATTACTAATAGCAGGTCTGCAATCTCATATTTCAGTTCTTTCAACACCCTTGGATGTATACCATTTGGTTCAGTTGATTTGCTAATATTCAGTTTATCAAATAGTTGTAATACATCTTCCCGGTGTAGCGATATTTCTCTCTATTCCTCTGTAGTATCACCTTTAAATACCACTTCAGTCTTGGGTAACATCCCTACATCTTCCTCAGTAAAGACCGAAGCAATGAATTCATTCAGTCTCTCCGCTATAGCCTTGTCTCCTCTTACTGCCCTTTTTACCCCTCTATCATCTAACGGTCCAATTGACTCTCTAACATGCTTTTTGCTACGAATGTACTTGAAAAAGTCTTTATTATGCGTTTTTGCTTCTATAGCAAGTTTCTTCTCAAATTCTCGTTTTGCCTGCCTTATCAATGCTTTGCATTTAACTTGCCAGTGCTTGTGCTGTTTCCAGTTTTCGTTGTTTGGCTCTTTTTTCCATTTCCTGAAAGATGCTTTTTTGGCAGCAACAGCCTCTCTGACCTTACCTTTAAACCATGCTGGCAGTTTTTTTGACTTTCTCCCACTTTTCTTAATGCCTGGAATATAGCTGGTCTGGACTTCCAGGATAGTATTTTTAAACAACACCCAAGCTTGATGTAAGTCTTTAACCTTTGCAACAGCTCCTTTTAGTTTTTTCTTAACTATCTCCTCATTTTATCATAGTCTCTCTTTCGAAAGTTTAAAGGTAATGCTGTGGATTTCCTTACTATCCCTCCACTAATTAAATCAAATGCAATCATGCTATGATCACTATTGCCAAGTGGCCCCAACACCCTTATCTCCTGCACCAGATCTGGTGTTCCACTAAGGACTAGGTCCAATATGGCGTTCCCTCTGGTCGGTTCATGAACCAGGTGCTCCAAGAAACAGTCATTTATTTCATCTAGGAACTTTATCTCCCTAGCATGTCCTGCCGTGACACTGACCCAGTCGATACCAGGGTAATTGAAATCACCCATTATTATTACTGTGCTGTGACTTTTGTTAGCTTCCTTGATTTCTTTGAGCATTTCATCATCCATTTGTTCATTCTGGCCAGTCGGTCGATAGTACACCCCCACTGCCATCACCTTCCCCTTCATACATAGAATTTCAATCCATAGAGATTCTACAGCAAATTTTGTTTCCTGCAAAACTTTAATCCTTTCTGACTCAATGCCCTCTCTAACGTAGAGCGCAACCCCTCCACCAATTTGATCAGTTCTATCATCATGATATAGTTTGTACCCAGGTATCACAGTGTCCCCTGGTTATCCTCCTTCCACCATGTCTTTGATATTCCAATCATATCTAACCTCTCATTTAGTGCTATATATTCTAACTCTCCCATCTTATTGTTTAGACTTCTAGCATTTGCATACAAGCATTTTAGAGACTGTATTTTATTAATATTAATCTGGCTATTGGTAGGCATGGGTAATTTGGAATCTTTACGCTCTGTCTGCACCATACTCAAAGGCATTTGGGCTACTTTACTCTTTTTTTGGAACCTCTCTGCTTTTGGTAATATCCTTCAAGGATACCTTCTTCCAAACCATGCGCTCTTGGGCAACTGTCGGCTTTCCCCTATTTTCTAGTTTAAAAGCTTAACCTTTAAAAAGGAGATAGAGAAGCTTTTAAACAAGAAAATAGGGGAAAGCCGACAGTTGCCCAAGAGCGCGTGGTTCGGAAGAAGGTATCCTTGAAGGATATTACCAAAAGCAGAGAAGTTCCAAAAAAGAGTAAAGTAGCCCAAATGCCTTTGAGTATGGTGCAGACAGAGCGTAAAGATTCCAAATTACCCATGCCTACCAATAGCCAGATTAATATTAATAAAATACAGTCTCTAAAATGCTTGTATGGAAATGCTAGAAGTCTAAACAATAAGATGGGAGAGTTAGAATATATAGCACTAAATGAGAGGTGTGCTGATATGCAATTTAGGAAGGACATGAATGCCTGGCAAGTACCTGGACCTTATGGATGACCACAGTGTCACTAGGTGCCAGTGTGATAGGGCAGCCACACATCAGCTGTGCCAGGCACTGGGAGACATGACTGATGTCGTGCCAACATTCCCCAGATTATGCCATGAGGCCTACATCCTTACCCATTCCAGGATCTATGCAAGCTGCGAGAGTAGTGATATATCTGGAGGCTGGCTACTTGGTATGATGGCACAGAGATAGCACTTTGAGGAGAAGGACATTACCTTGTGTGCCACAGGTCCTTGGTCTGATTCTTTTTAACATTGTTGTAAGTGATATTGCAGAAGGGCTGTCGGGTAAGGTTGTCTCTGTATGGATCTACAAAATCTTCAATAGGTTAGACACCCAGAAAAGCGTAGATAGCATGATGAGGGATCTATCAAAGCTTGAAGAATGGTCAAGAATTTGGCAGTGAGATTTAATACTAAACAATGTGGGGGTCATGCATTTGGGCTGTAAAAATGTAAGTGATCAGTATAGTAAAGGGTTTGAAGTACTTCTGTCCACAGAAGAAGAGCAGGAACTGTATGTGATTGTTTCTGATGATCTTAGAAAAGGCACTATAGGTAGAAAAGGTGATGGTGAAAGCCCAAAGGGTTTTTGGGGTGATAGGGAGAGGATTGAAGCAGGAAGAAGGAGGTGATAGTTCTTGTGTATAAGTCTTTGATGAAACCTCATTTAGAGCACTATGTGCAAGTTAAAAGACCAAGCCTTCAAAAGTATATAAATAGGTTCAGGATGCTGGGGTTCAATGGACCTTGTTCTGACTCAGCTTGTTTTTAATTATGTCCATATATACATATGCGGTAGATAAGGCAGCATTTTGCACTATGTGAGGTATTCATCGCATTGGCCTTTCATAGACAAAAAGGAATTAATTACAGTTTCATTCAATGGTAATAAGATAGAGGATTGTACTGGTATATATCATAAAATTCCAAGTGTAGCCCTGAAATGATTATAGTTGTTACAAAGTACTGCAGCTAAATTGATATGCTCTTGTTGGCATTACATTGGTTGCTGAAAACAGCCAGAATTGAATTTAAAGCATTAATGTTGATTTACAAATGCATAAAATGTGAGCAACCAATTTATCTGATAAAATTACTAATTCCCTGTGAAGCAACAAGATTCCTGAACACATCCCAGTAGTTACTATTGAGGGCTGCACCTCAATCCGAGAGTGACTTATTAGCACAAGAAAATTGACCTCCAGCTATTATGGACTTCATTTCTGTAATATTACATTTGAAGACTGGAGGAGAGATCAACTTGTTGAGATTCCACAAATTAGTAAAAGCCTTGCTCCTCCAATGAGCTTTATACAGTAAGAGCCCAATTCCATCCCTGACGTTGATCCCCTCTTTATGTCCGGTCTGAACTGGATGTACAGAGGGGATCATTATTCTGATCCCATGGGGCACATATAGCCCCACAGGATCAGAATCAAGATCAGTCCTGCACGTGCAAGCCAGGACTGCGATTCAGTCTGGCCTGCACATGCAGGACTAATCCCAGCTATCTCAGTCAAGGCTCTTCAATTGAGCCGTGGCGCCATGGTGTCATGTTTCCATGGCACCATGACTCCACTGAAGAGCCGTGATGCTCTCCGCCAGAATTTAAAGCTAATTCCCTGTAGCCCGACCCCTGATCTGGCCTCCTACAGCCAGGGTTGAGCTGTGGGGAATGTTCTCCACCCCCGATGCCCCATCCACACCCCGGCATTTGAAAGCTGACAGGTCCGAGGAAGTTATGCCACCTCAGAGGTGGAATAACTTACCCGCACATGTCGCTGCTCTGGACATACAGGGCCGACATTAGAATAAGCCCTGTAAGTCCAGGGCTGGCGACCATCCAGACTCCGCTCCCGAGCCGCCCTTTCCACGCCCCTTCTAACTTCCCTGCACAACCGGCAGGGAAGTTAGTCGAGGCCGGGAGAAGGCACGAATAGCGGGGATGGATGGCCCAATCTCCGCTATTCATGGCACAGAATAACCCCCTAAGTGATTTTGAATGTTTATGAAGGATTGCTGTATTTTAATGATTATGGGGTAGATTCGGTTTGTGTGTAGCGGGGATGGACATCCGGATCAGAGGTCCATCCCCGCTAAATGCTGGGGTGCCACTGCAATCAACAGAGCTCTCCATACATACAGTCAAGATGTTCAGGGAGCTCTGTTCGTGGGCACGAGGGAGTGGGTCGGGAGTGGAGTGAGGGCAGGCAGTGGGCAGAAACCTGACTCCGGACATATAGGGACGATTCCGAAGGGTTGGGAAGCAGAGAAATTAGTTTTGTGGGTTCCGCCGATGATAGCGGCTCCTGAATCGAGCCACAATGGGATGCCAAAACAGGATGCCATGCCACTGCCGCTCCATGCAAGAGCCTGGCTGGGCTTGCCGGGTAAATGTCGGGACTTCTGGGGTGCCTGAATCGGGTAATGTCCTGGATGCCCCAACCTTATGCCACGTTTCTGCTCCTGTTGGGCCATCTAGCCCCAGCGGGAGCAGAATCGGGTGCATCTCTGGGCCATCCGGATGTCTGAACGGCCAAGGAACACACATCTTTGGATTGGCATCTATATGTTTAGTGGATTATTTTAAAAACCTTATTTGCAATTTGCACATAATCAGTCATATGCACATGCAATCCCATCCACATGTAAATGATTATTTTAGAAACCATCTAGTTTACGTGTGGAAATCCTTTGTATGTGGAAGTTTTGAGGGGCAAGTCAGGGGCATGGTCTCGGCATGGCCTGGGTAGGACAAAAATCTACATATGTAGTCCCTATTTCATACAGGGAATGAACATGTAAGCGTAAAAAGCTCCATGTCAGAATTAACACCTGCTCCCTGGCATGTATGGATTTGTAGAAAATGTGTTTCGGCCAGCCTTTTAAAGAAAGGATTAAAGGGGTCAATTTCTTTAGGGCCGGCACGACCAATAGGTGAACCAGGCAGTTGCCCAGAGCACCAATGATCAGAGCGGGCCCATTGCTGCTGCTGCTGCCCCTCCCCAGGATGTGCAGCAGCAGCAGTGGCAATACATCTAAAAAGGTACCGCGGCACTGGACTTACCATTTATTTTATTTATTTATTTATTTATTTAACATTTCTTATATACCACACTATTTGTCATCAGCGCGGTTTACATTAAAACAATATAACACTTGGTCAGATACATTTGGCCATCGTTTACATAGAACAGGGGTTTAACATGGAGATAAACTTGGGGAAACTATTTACAATCCAAGCCTATATACATAAACTTGGGGAAACTATATACAATTCAGTTACATTACATGTTGGAGATGAATACACAGTATAGTTTTGCATCATATAGCGGTTGTTTGATATAGTGGGGGTGTGGGAGAGATAAGGGGGGGGATATCAGGATGAGTATAATGCAAGAGAAAAAGGTGGTGTTTGAGAGCTTTTCTGAACTGACTAAGGTCCCTAATTGCTCTAATGTATGGGGGAAGTTTGTTCCAGCACACGGTGGCATAGTTTGAGAATGCCCTGTTGATGGTGATCTGGTTGAGTTTTGTGGATTCAATTGGTATTAGTAGCATGTCGGTGGCCAGTGATCTCCTGGATCTGTTGTTTGGAGAGTGTGTGATGAGGCCAGAAATGGATGCTGGGGATATCTTGTTGAAGGCCTTGAAGGTAATGAGGAGGGTTTTGTAAAGGATCCTACTGCTTATGGGAAGCCAGTGGAGTTCCTTTAGAATGGAGGAGATGTGGTCGGCTCTTGCGGCTCCGTAGAGCACACAGGCTGCCGTGTTCATGACTAACTGTAGAGGTTTGAGGGTACTCTTTGGGAGACCATGTAGGATTATGTTGGCATAATCGAAGTGTGGTGTGATTAGTGCTTGGAAGATGGTGCGGAAGTCGTTGGGTTCCATCATGGGTCTCAAATGCCGTAGGGTTTTGATCTTGAAGTAGATGGTTTTGACAGTGCGTTTGATATGTTCCTTGAAGGCCAGTTGCTGATCGAGTATGACCCCAAGATATTGTATGTTGGCTTTGATTGGGAGTTCCGCATCTCTGACTCTAAGAATTGGTGGAGGAGAGTAACCTTTATTCCTTGTGATTATTAGGACTTCTGTTTTTTTGAAATTTATCCGGAGGTTCTGAGTTAGTAGCCAGTCCGTTATTGCGTTGAAACAGTTGACTAGCACTGTATAGTCAGGACAAGTGATGGTTATGGGTGTAAATAGCAGTACATCATCAGCGTAGATAAGGCAAGATATGCCAAATGAACGGGCGATGTCGCAAATTGGCTGCATATAGATGTTGAAGAGCGGAGAGGGAGGAACCTTGGGGTACACCTTGTTTCTGCTGGAAAGTTTCGGAAGTGGCATTTCCAATACGGACTTGTTGCCATCTGTCTTTGAGGTAGGATTTGCACCAGTTCCATGCTTGATCACGGATTCCCTTCTCATGTAGACGCGTAAGAAGCTGTAGATGGTCTACAGAGTCAAATACTGCTGCTATATCGAGGAAAATTAGTGCAAAGCCCTTCTTTATACTATCCATTCCATTGATCAGTGAACTGGTTAATGTTGTTAACAGAGTTTCAATACCGTGAGCTTCCCTGAATCCATGTTGAGAGGGATCTAATGGTGAGGATGAGTCAACATGCTGCTGGATCTGTCTCAGGGTTAATTTCTCGAGAATTTTAGCTAGTAATGGGATACTAGAAATTGGTCTGTAAGATTCTTCTTTCTTTGGATCAAGTTGATTGTTCTTTAGTAGTGGACGAATGGATGTGTGCTTGAGTGCGTCTGGGAAAACTCCGGTTTCAAAGGACAACTTGGTAATGTTGGCTATGAAAGGGCTGAGCTCAGTGCGCATCATTTTGATCCAGTGTGCTGGGCAGGGGTCAGTTGGTGCAGTTGTGGTGTTGATTGAGGCAATTACTTCCTCAATGGTCTTAGCTGATGGAGGTGAAAGTTTGGTGATTGTAGACTGGATATGAGTAGTTTTGGGGTTTGTGGTATGGTTGTTATGAGGTGGTGATGTAGTCGTAGTTATTTTTATTGCCTTGGATTGGATGTAGTTCGCGTAAGCCTGAGGCTGAATACCTTCTTGGTGAGGTGGGGATGGTTGGTTGTTAAGGGATTTTACCAGGTGGAAAAGGTCTCTTGGCTTATTTAGTGAGCGGTTGAGGATTTCTGCATGGCATTGCTTCCTTTTGGCCCAGGTTGATTCGCGATGGGTCTTCAGGTATTGTAAATAGATGGCTTGGTCTGAGGTATTATGAGTAGCTCTCCATTTTCTTTCAAGTTTTCTGAGTTGGAGTAGGGAAGCTCGTAGTTCAGAGGAAAACCATGGGGCGGTCTGCTTCTTAGCGACTCTTGTGTCAGGTGTAGCTTTTTTGCTATTGGCAGGCTGTTGAGCGTAATGTGAGAGGGTCCCGTTTCAGTTGGACATCATTTCATTAAGGTTGGTTGCTGGTTGGGCAAGTTTTGGGAGAACATCGCTAATGATTATTTCCATGTTGAGTTGTTTGAATTGTGCAACTCTTGATGTAACCGATGAATTTGAGTGGTGGCATGTAGTTTGTTGCGTTGGTATCTGAAATGTTATCAGATTGTGGTCTGACCAGGGGACTGGTGAAATGGTAAGGTCAAATTGGTTTAACGTACTCATAACTGTATGGGGAATGAAAATTAGGTCAAGGAGGTTCCCTCCCTGATGGATGGGATCAGCTATAACTTGCTTGTAGTTGAGGTTAGACATTGCTTCTAGGAAGGCTTTGGCTAGGGCAGGTTGCGTAGAAGCAAGATTAAGGTCTCCTAGTAACCAGTTAGGTTTGAAGGGGTCTTCCAGATTACATGCTAAGTCAATGATGTCTGAGAGCTCATCTGATCCAGTGCCTGGTGCTCTGTAAATGAGGTTAATGGTATTGAATTTACTGGTGATGGTTAGTGTGTTCAGGTGTTGTGTGATCTTGGTAAGACTACCCCGGTATCGTAACACTGATTTTGCAAGAATCAGTACATCTCCACCTCTTTTGTTTTCCCTGTTACAGGTGTAGATTGAAAAGTTGGGTGGAGTAAGGTGGTTCAGTATAATGTTGTCAGATTCAGAGATCCATGTTTCTGTGACCATCAGTATGTCTAGATTGTGAGTAGTGATTAGGTCAGTGATTACTGGCCATTTATTACGGACCGAGCATGCATTGATAAGGGCACACCTAAGTTCTTGCTGGTGTTTTGCATCTTTATATTTTGTGGGGTTTGAGGTCTCTATAGATACATAAATTAAGTGTGACTGTCTTCTGTGGTAAGGGTTTGGCTGTCGGTGGTATTGGTTGTTGTATTTTTTACCATTTGCGCTCTTTAGTAGTTGGATAGGGGTGCAGCCCTCTGCTAATACAACTGAATCATAGAATGTGCTGGCTAGTGTATAGATTAGGGCAAGAGTAAATAATAGGTATGCCATTTGTGCTTGTGATGTGGGATCTGTCTACGTTAATGTGTGTTGTTTTGTGGCGTTGTATGTGTTTTTCTGGAGATGTTTTGTTGGTGTTGCCTTTTGGTAGTAGGAATGTTTAGCAATTGGTATAGCAATTCAGTATAGCACTTCAGTATAGCACTTCAGTATAGCAATTAGTATAGCAATTCAGTATAGTAATTCAGTATAGCAATTAGTATGGCAATTTGTATAGCAATTGGTATAGCAATTCAGTATAGCACTTCAGTACAGCAATTGGTATGGCAGTTCAGTATAGTAATTCAGTATAGCAATTAATATAGCAATCCAGCATAGCAATTCACAGTAATCACTCTAGAGAGCCCTGAGTGCTGGGTTGAGGTGATTGATCAAATTAGGTTTCAACATTCATTAGCTACGTTGTTTGCAGGGAGTCTCAAATGTTTGTTTCGATACTTTGTTTCAGGAGGGCAGACTTCTCTAGGTAAAGGTTCGCTTGTGATTCGGTGGAGAACTCTCACTTACTTTGATTCTGTAGCAGTTCGGTGACAAAGTGGTAGGGAAGACACGTTTGGAGTGGATTCACATGTAGTGGTACTTCTGTGGATCGGTTGTATTCGGCAGGGCCTCCACCTAAGGGCCACGCCAAAGGGCCCTCTAGCGAGGCCCTCAGGCGCGGGCACGCTGGTTCAGCGCGGCTTTTAAGCACGGTCTGAGACTGCCCCGATTGGGCAGCTCGTGCTGTGTGGGTGGCCCTTTTTGCAGGCGTGCTCGATCCTCACACCGGAGGAGAGCCGGAGAGACGCTGAAGAGCTGGGCAGAAGAGGGTGATGCGCCGGATCGGCGCGGCTTTTAAGCATGGTCTCAGACTGCCCGATTGGGACTGCCCATCTCTTCCAGGCCACGGTGACATTCGCTCTGTCGCCATTCATGCTCCTATTCCACTTCCTGTTGGAGTGGATCAGAAGTGTGAACATGGAAACATATATTTTTTTAGATATACAACACATATATATCATCTCTTGCTCTACAGATAGATAGAAACACACACACACACAGACTATATAAGGGATGTGCACAGTCCAAAACATTTTCATTTTTTAATACATTTTCCCTGATTGGTGGGTGTTTTTTTTAATTTATTTCACACATTTGTTTTCATAGAAAATTTAGAAAAGGCACTATAGCATTGTAATGCTCACTGATCCACTTAAGATGTATTATTTTTAACAGGTTTTTTAGTCTGCCCTCAGACAAAGCAGTTTACATTATAACTTAAGCTTGGCAATGTACATTTAATAGGGACATTGATAACTTTGATTTTTTTGAGGCAATGGAGGATTAAGTGACTTCCCAAGGCCACAAGGAATGTTAGTGAGACATGAACCCTGATCTTTTGGTTCCCAAGCCAGTGCAAACTAACTTTTTTAAAGCACACTAACAATCCCAAGCCAGTGCCCTAACCATTAGGCTACTCCTCCACTCCACTATTCCTAGATTAATGTGCCTTAAATCAATTTGTGCAAACTAAATTTTTTAAAGCACACTAACGATCCCTGCCCACAGGCTATGGGCATCTTTCTGACTTCAGGGTTCAGGGGTGCCTCATTTTCTGACTGAGCTCCAGACTTTATCAGTCTGATAATGATGCAGCCCAATGTTGACAGAATAGGAGTCTGCACAACAAAAGACTCCATCTGCCACCTCATGCCAGATTTTGAATCAGAGCTTTTCGGGACAGTCTGAATATTCTTTTTTTTCACTTCCCAGTGAACTCAACTGAAGCAGAGCTTCATGAAAACAACAACAGGAAAGAGGGCAGAAAAAAACCGAGAGCACAGCTTAAAATGATGCATCTGTCCTGTGACCAGATAGGATTTCTGGCCTTGGGTAATTTTCAAAGTGAACATAGGATCATATTATCTCTTTAATAATCCAGCAGAAACATCATAGCAGAAATAACCTGTTACTTTTATATAGATAAGGAGTTATAAAATTATTCACCTAAAGTATGAAAAAATACATAGAAAAAGGGAAGAAGATATATATGTGTGGGTAATTTTATAAATGGGTGCCTAGTTATAGAGAGTTTAATCCCCTAAATCAAGTCTAATTTATAAAATAAAAAAAGAGTAGGCATCTACATGTATATTTAAAACACTAGTGTGTGTATAGCCAAGAATGTGCTTTAAATTAAGGCACAATCACTTGCATCAGCCCTAGAGCAGGAATAAATGATTGTGCCTAAATTTTCCAAGTACATACATCTATTTTTACTACTAAAATGGTTAATGGTCTTCATTATAAAGCATTTGAGGACAGACTTAAGGATCTTAATACGTATACCTTAGAGGAAAGGTGGGATAGAGGTGATATGATTGAGATGTTTAAATACCTCCGTGGCATAAATGTTCAGGGAGAGAGCCTCTTTCAATTGAAAACAAGCTCTGCTATGAGGGGACATGGATGAGGGTGAAAAGGGATAGATTCAGGAGTGATATGTGGAAATATTTCTTTACGGAAAGAGTAGTGGATCCGTGGAATAGTCTTCCAGTGGAGGTGGTAGAGATGAGGACAGTAACTGAATTCAATAAAGCATGGGACAACACAGAGGATCTCTAAAGGAAAAAAGGGGACTGTTGTAGTGGTTGATATGGAAAGACAGACTAGATAGGCCATGTGGTCTTTTTCTGTCATCGTGTTTCTATGTTTCTATTTTAAGGCACATATTGCTTCCACTGCCCATACTCCCAAACTACCTCTTCTCTGCATCTACGTGCCCACAATGCAAGTACATACCATCAAATTAACGCGCATGATTTTTACACTTGTCAGTAATATATAAGAGATCATTTCTACATGCATATGGCCACTTACACTTAGGGGTATGTCTACTAAAGGAAGTTGGTTGCTACTGCAGGGCTAATGCAGGTTTAGCACCTTGCGATAGCAGTTAACCAGTGACAAAGTCAAATATTGCTGGCAATTTTCCACAATATCTGATTTTTGCATGGTGGATGTCCCCAGGTTTGTGATTGCAGTGGGACAATGGCTGTCAAAACTGGCCCTGATCGTGGCAGCAGCCAAACGGCTCGATAGTGTGTGCTCTGTCCTGCATCCGATCAGGCCTCGTAGGCCGTGATCGGACCCCCATCCCCACAATATTTTTGGTACCATGGTGCTGCACTTCATGGTACCAACAGTATACAAAAAAAAATGCTCATCCCTCCACAGCACTTATCCCCATGGAGAGATGCCCAGAGGGATTGGTGCAGTCTGTGACTTGCAAAGAATCTCAGCTCTCCACTCAGACTATGCTCCCCTCCTTCCCCCGATACAGACTTGCAAGGGTGGGGAGGGGGGGCCCCATTTTCCGCTTCCCACCTTCCCTTACAAAAAATAAAATTCTGGCTAGCCAGTTGGCAAGAGCGTACTGCGCACCCCCTGACCCCACGCACATTCTTCAAAATCCCTGCTGTCATAGTGGAAGAATGGGACAGGGGCAATTCTATACACTTCTGCCCTGTCCAATGGCCCAAACACAATGGTTGCCATCACAAGGTGCTGCCCTCTAGCCTCTCACTAGGGGTCAGCACCACAAGATCATGGCCATTTTTGTTAGGGCCTATGAGAAGGGCAGGATAGAAACTGAATAGTGTTGGTGCCGAGGATGTCTACCAAATTGGTCAGTGGGCTTCATCATATGGCATATGGGGACAGACTTAAAGATCTCAATGTATATATTTTGGAGGAAAGGTGGGAGGGGAAAATATGATAGAGACATTTAAATTCCTCTGTGGCATAAATGCATGAGGAGAGCCTCTTTCAATTGAAAGAAAGCTCTGCAGCATGGGGGCATAGGAAGAAAGTGAAAGGGGATAGACTCAGGAATAATATGCAAAAATATTTCTTTATGGAAAGAGTGGTAGATGCATGGAATAATCTCAAGTAGAGGTAGTTGAGATGAGGACAGTATCTGAACCCAAGAAAGCTTGGGACAAACACAGAAGATCTCTAAAGGAAAAATGGGACTATAGTAGTTGATATGGAAGGGAAGACTGGATAGGCCATATGGTCTTTTTCTGCCATCATGTTTCTATGTAGATGACTAAAATACCACACTACAAACAATTAATGGAACGCTACATAATAAAAATAAACAGATATACTCAAGAACTTCAGAATATTACAATTTTAGTCCCCATCAAATTCTCCTTAATAACACAATCATCCTAATGACTATAAAACAAACTAGGGATCATCAATTAACAGAACCCTGGAACGCAAACCGTGGACTTTACAGGCTTGGAAAAATGTCCTTGCCACATCAGCTGGTCACACTCATCATCATTCCATGGGTGTAGTGTACCCTACTCTAATATGCATTTATGCAAAAATTCATAAACATTGATACAAACTTTCACAAGCATTTATATAAAACTTCACAGTTAAATCACTTTAAACACAACACACCATAAAGGTACACACAAGAATTAAGAACATAAAAAAACAACTATGAAAACTAGATCACAAATGGAGAAAATCAAAACTACCAGATGATCAGACCAAGTATATGGCCAAACTCTGGGAATACCGCAGCAGCATCAACAATAATAGGAAAGAATACCACACAAAACTTATCATGAACTCATTAAACCAGCCCATAGAATTATTCAAAATCATAAAATCTCTAGTGAGAGCTCTCAACCTTGATGTAGTACTTACTATCCTTAGTCCACAAACACTAGCCAACTATTAAATTAGCAAAGTAACAAACCATATTCCTATATCACCAGTCTCTATCAACAACTTGGAAAAATCCAAGTTATCAATGTCCCTGTTTAATGTACATTACCAAGTTGACGTTACAATGTAAACCACTTTGACTGGAATGATAAAGCAGTATAAAAAAACCTGTTAAATCAATCAATCAATAAACATCACCACCACACTATGGCAATCATTCACACTAATTACCACCAAACACCTGGAAAATATCATTACCAACCTAAACACTACCACATATTCTCTCAATCCATGCCAGTAAGATGGTAAAAATAGCATGAACCAAAATGTCACCCATAATCCCTAAAATAATACACCTATTATTAATTCAAGGCTACATAACCAAGGATCTCAAAATTGCCTCTAGACTGCCAATCCTAAAGGATTCTGGACTGAACAAAATAAGCTCTAGCTCATGCAGACCAATTTCTAGCCTACCCTTCTTAGCAAAAATAATAGAAAAAGGGGCACGACAACAACTCCAGGAGCACATAGATAAATATTCCCCAATCGATCCGCAACACAGTTTTAGACCAGAAGATGGAGTGGAAGCACCTCTCACATTGCATCCCTCATGAACAAGCTCATAAAGGGAATTGAAAAGCCAAAACAAGGCTTTATACTAATATTCCTGGCTATTGCAACTGCCTTCGACTAATTTGCAACTAGGAAGACTTCAAGAGATCGGAATCAAGGACACAACACTGTTGTTGTTAAGTGCCTTTGAGTCAGTGTTGACTCATGGCAACCCTCTGGATAGTTGTCCTAAACTGTATTCGGTCTTGAGTCAGGTGGTTCATTGTTGACAGACTGGCACCCATAGCTGCTGTTATTGTATCGATCCATCTCATTTCCTGGCCTTTTTCTTTTGCGTTGACCTTCTCCCTTACCAAGCATGATGTCTTTCTCTACTATCTCTCTCTTTCCATGATGTGTCCACAATATTAAAGTCAAAGTCTTGTCATCTGAGCTTCTAAAGAAAGCTTAGGTTTGATCTCCTTTAGTACTGACTGGTTTGTTTTTTTGGGCATTCCATGGTATACGCAGTATTCATCGCTGGCACCATAATTCAAAGGTATCAATTTCTTCCTGTCTATCTTTTTCACTATCCAACTTTCACATCCCTATGATGTTACTGAAAATACCATGATGTCTCTTGTTCCTTACCCTTTCCTGAACCCTGCTTGCATTTCAGGCAGTTCTCGTTCCAGGTATGGTTGTAGTCTCTTCTGAATAATCTTGAGCAGAATCTTATTGGCATGTGGGATCAGAGTGATTGTGTGATAATTTTCATAGTCAGTTGGATCATCTTTCTTTAGTATTGGTATAAACACAGATCTTTTCCAGTCAGTTGGCAAAGATGTTGTCTTCCAAATTGCCTGGCAGAGCCTTGTAAGTATGGTAACAGCTGCATCAGGTTGCTGTAATACTTCAATGGGAATGACATCAATGCCAGGTGCTTTGTTCTTTGATAACAGGCTACTTTTATTCAAGTTGAGGTTCTCCACCTGCAAAAAGTTTTTTATTATCAAAAAGGCTTTACTTAACTTAACTGTCCAAAATTCTTTATCCCATGATAAACTCTCCACCGTTGCAGACGCACGCGTTTCGGGAATAATCCCTGCTTTAAGTGTTTTCTATAATTTCAGGAGCTAAAGCAACTGTGTCCCAAAAAACGCCGTCTTGCAGCTTAAGGTTATCCATTAATCAATTAATGGATAACCTCAAGCTGCGAGACGGCGTTTTTTGGGACACAGTTGCTTTAGCTCCTGAAATTATAGAAAACATTTGATGCAGGGATTATTCCCGAAATGCGTGTGTCTGCAACGGTGGAGAGTTTATCATGGGATAAAGAATTTTGGACAGTTAAGTAAAGCCTTTTTGATAATAAAAAAACTTTTTGCAGGTGGAGAACCTCAACTTGAATAAAAGTAGCCTGTCATCTGGCGTGGGTCAGATTTCCATTCTTACCCTCCCTCGACACGCTCCGACAAAAATAGAAAAGGGGTTTTATTGGTGAATCTTTTTCTATAGTATTTCAATTTATTCACCTTTTAGGGTTTTTTTGTGTTGTTCTTTGATAAGGTTTTTAATGCTGCTTTGACTTCTTTTATCACCAATGGTTCTTGATCATACGGTACAAGTTGAAACAGCTGTTGGTCCACTTGATCTTTATGGTATAATGACTGTATATTCTTTCCACCTTTTTTTGATCTTCTCAGCATCATTCAACATGGATCCTTGAGCATCTTGTAACATTGCAATTTGAGGCTGGAATTTTTTCTTTAACTCTCATAGCTTTAGGAAAGCTGATCTTATTCTTCCTCTAATAGTTTCTGCTTCTATTTCCTTGCATACATCATTGCAGTACTTCTCTTTGTCTTGTCTTGCTGCACGTTGGAAATCTCTGTTGAGTTCTGTGATTGCCTCTCTTTCTCCTTTGACTTTAGTTTCTCTGCATTTCTGAGCAATTTTCAGAGTTTCTTCAATCATGCATTTTGGCCTTTTCGCTTTTTTACCTTTTGTAGAGACTTCTCACTTTCTGAGAGATCTAAGGAATTGATCATGGGCAAATTTGTGGGCATCTAAGGTACTGTGAAGCTCACTAAGCAGGGCAGAGATGGAGAGTTAAGTGACTTGCCCAAGATCACAAGGAACAGCAGTGGGATTAGAACCCTGACCATGGCCTACTACTCTAAACATTAGGCTATTAGACATCCCCATTCTGGAATACTCTTCTGGGGACATCTTTGTAGATGTCCCCATAGACATCAGTATCAGGCATGTCCAAATTTGTGAAACTGTGCCTGAATTTCAACATATCTGCTTTTTTATCAGATATTCTGGCTTGGATGTCCCAGATTGCACTTGGATATCTTTTGTAAAATGTGCCTTTAACTGTGCAAAGGTGTTCCTGGTGTGAAGTGGGGTCGGAATAAAAGTGTATACACATTTTTGCAACATAGTCATGTACCCACATAAAAAATATGAATGTATTTTAACATTCTTTAGAGCATGTGTGAATGGCTACATCAGGATTTGTGCACTAATAGGTTGTTTCTACTTGCCTATTTTATAAAGGCACATAGGTGTCGGTATTACCTCTATCAAACAGGCTTAAAACTAGGCACCTTTTTGCAACTTTGACATGGGCATCTGTTGTAAAATGTGTCCCAAATCAACTGTCTAGTTAACCAGTCAAAAAAAGTAATCAGATTCATCTGACAAAAATAGTGTTCTTCTGATTAAAAAAAAAACATGCTGCCTCAGATTCAATGATCTCTTGAATTGCTGAAGCTGCCCAATTTTCTCTTTTGAATTTTAGACTTAATAACTCACCTTTTCCAAATATAAGTTCAAGCTGAGATACACATTCAGGCACAATTGGTGAATGCTACGCAACAAGATTTACATTCTAAGTTATACCTGAAGTAATGGAGAGTGACTTGCCCAAGGTCACAAGCAGTGTCAGTGGGAGAAGCAGGGTTTAGACCCTGGCTACTCTACCAGTACAACAAAAAAGCACAGATCCACCTGCTATTTTTATTTATTTATTTAGCTGTATTTTTTATCCCGCTTTTCACCGGGTCAAAGCGGTGTAGAACCCAGTAACAAACGTGGACAGCTGTAGGAAGGAAATTCTTTTATTGGTCACCTTAGCCTAAGGCCCGACACAGGCCGTGTTTCGCTACCTTCTTCAGGGGCAGGCTAAACTAAAAACATAATAAATCATAAATGAATAACCGAGGTATCCGGATGTCAAGGGTACAGGGCCCCGGGGACCCGGTTACAAGCCGGCCTCGGGACCCTGCCCAACGGCACGGCGGCATTATCATCATAAGTAAAAACATAAATAAATAAATAACCATAAAAAATGTCACACCAAGAGTAACCTAAATTACTCCACATAGAAATAAATAAATAAATAACATCCCAAATCAATAATACATATCTCTATTAATACATAAATATAAATATAAAAATATAAAAAATTATATATCTTATATTCTATGTTTGTATCTGATTGCACCAATAAACTCATAACTAGCACAGCCAATAAAAGATAACAATAAATTAATAAATACATCACTCAAAGAATTATATATTAATATAAATATAAAACATATAGTTAAAGAATCTGATGGTTAACATATAAAAACATAGATAAAAGATTAAAAACATAAAATCATATAAGAATGCTTTAAAAGGGACTTAAAGGATTGTATGGTATGTATTCATGTGCATAACCAAAATACATATATATAATTCAAAAGATGAATAAAAATGCATACATTGAATCAGTGGGATCAGGGGAAGCGAAGGACATATCTCTCAACAAAAACGTACCACAAAAAAGGTTTCAAAAAATGATTCATCTACCTATAAATTGTGACTTTGATGGGCTGAGCCGACGGGCCCCGGTCCCGCGGCTGGCCGGGTAACCGGGTTCCCGGGGCCCGACCACGTGGCAGCCCTCTTCTCGGCGGTGGGTCGGGGGGGGCCACAGGCAGGCTTGCATGCCTGCGGGCCCCACGTCCCCCGTGGCGCTTGCGGATTGGTCCGCATAGGCGGTCGTGGGGGCGTGGCTGCGCGAGCAAGGAGGGATCGCCGGCTGGCGATCTCTCTCTTCCTCCTTGCTCGCGCCTGAGAGAAGGTTGGTTCGGCGTTGTGGGGGAGAGCCGGTGAGTTGGGCCTTTGGGTGCGTTGGGCCTTGGGGCGGCCTTGTTCGTCTGGGGGCGGCATCGGCCTTCTTCCTCTGCCCTCGGGCGGTAGTGGGGGCTCCTGGTTCGGCGTGCTTCGGTCCCCTTTTTCCTTTTAAATCTCTTTCTTCTTCTCGCGGCGCACCTTGTGCGTGCTTGCCGCTTGGCACGTGGGGGGGGGGTTCCTTGCTATTCCCTGTGTCCTTGGCTCCTCGTGCGGGGGGGCTGGGTCACCTCTTGCTGGGCCACCCTCTGGTTTCTGCTGGCCTCTTTGGGCCTCTGACTACCCGGTCACAACAAAAAAAAAAAAAAAAAACTAAATCTTTTAACTTATTACAAGGGGTAGAGGAGGCTGCGGTGGTCTGCAGCTGTCAGTGGGCCCTGAGCAGCTCTTTGGCTCTGTGCTCTGCGGCAGTTGGCTACCCCTTGTTGGGGGGTACCCCGTTGCCCATGGCCCAGAGGGTCCCAGCGCGGGGGGCGGCCAAGGGGTCCCGGGGGGCGGCCAATGGGGCACGGGGCGCTACTAGGGGGCAGGGGGCGGTGCGGCCCACGGGCCGTGGTCGGGCCTCGTGCCCTCCGTCCTCGGCTGCCAGGGCCCCCTCCGGGGTTAGGCAGGGGCGCGGGCGCAGCCGGGTGGGGGTGGGTCAGGGCCGCGGGAGTGCGGGCGGGTGTCCTGCACCTGTCAGCGTGGGCGAGTGCGCCTCCCGGGACGAGTTGGTCCCTCCAGCGGGGGCCTCGGGTGGGGTTCCTGCGCCGGTTGTACTTGAGGGGGCCGAGGGTATGGGTTGCCTGGGCGTTGGCGGACCTGGGTCCTCGGGGGCCCCGATTCCCAACAGGCCCTGGGAGATGGGGGCTGGCTGCCCTCCGATTGCCTCCCCTCCCTCTGGGGAGGGAGGTCCTACCCCCAATCCCCTGGTTCCCCTTCTGCCTCACGGCTTCTTCAGCCCTTCGGCCTCCTGGGCGTATGGGGCGGTCCCGTGGGGGGGTGTAGGGCCTTGGGGGGGGGGTTGGGGGGGATGGTTTGGTGATGGGCGTGGTGCAGCTGCGGGAGCGGCGGCCTGGGAGGCCGGTGGGTTGGGGCCTTCAGCTCGTGTTTGGGGGGCCGGCCCTCCGGCGGCTCCCGGTACTCCGGGGGTCTCCGCTGCTTGTTTTTCTCCCTTCCCTCCACAGGTCCCGACGACTTCGACGCCGTCCATCTCTATGGCTTCTTCGGACAGGCTGGCTGGTGTGGGTCCTTCGGTCTCCACGGTGGAACTGGGTGCTCCGGCGCCCGGTGGGTCCTCCGGGGGTACTCCTGCTGCCTCTTCCGGGGCGCATGGTGAGTATACTGGTGGGGCCGAGGTAGGGGGGGTTGACTCCGTTCCGGGCTCTGCGGGGGTGGGCAAGCAAAGGGAAGCACAAGCGGGCGCGTCGCTGCAGGCGGGCGTCCTCTTCCTCTTCCTCCTCATCGTCGTCTTCGGCCTCTTCGCACGGCTCAGTTCCGGCTGACGGCGGGGCGTGTGGCGGCACCCCCGTTATACGTTGTTCTGAGTTGTGGGAGTCCGTGCCGCGGAAGTTGCGCCGGCGGATTAAGCGTCGCAAATATATCGACATCTTCCGTCTGCTTGATGGTCGGAAGCGCTCCGGGGAGAGCCGGAGAAAGCGCAAGGAAGACGAAAAGGCAGGCAGGGTGCGTAAGGTTTCTCGCAACACCCTCAACTGGACCCGCGCCTTCCTGCGTTTGGCGAGTGTCTGGGGTCACTACTTCCCGGATCAGTATGGGGCTTTGCTGGCCCTTGCCGATAATATCTTGGCGGCGTCCCAGGCCCACGAGGGGTGGGCCTGGTTGAATTACGATGAGGAGTTTCGGAACCAGATGGAAGAGAACTGTCATTTGCAATGGGGAACGCAGGACATCAACCTGTGGTTGACCCAGATGTCCGTGAGGGGTCGGGTTGGGGGGTCTGGCGCAACGGTCGTCAAAGCAGGGCCATCCCCGTTGTGGGCAGGGGGGCGCTCCTTTCGTGCCCCCGCCCCTGTTTTGCCTCAGCAAAGGGGGGGCGTCGTCGGGGGGGACGTTTGCTGGCGCTTCAACAAGGCGTCCTGCCCCTTCCCCGACTGCAAGTTCAAGCACGCTTGCTCCTTGTGTGGAGGCGCGCACCCGGCTGCGAAGTGCACTCGTAAAGGGGTCGCGGGGGGCCCCGTGGGGAGTAAGTGAGGCAGTGGCGGTCTCGGCCCGGACCCCGATGCGGGTTGAGGCGATGCGCCCGTGGCTGCTCTTGTATGGGCGATCCCGTCGGGGCAGGGCGGCCGGCTTACTTCTTGGGGGGTTTTCCCGGGGTTTTCGTATCCCCGTACAGGGTGTGTCGGGGCAAGGGCAATCCCGCAACGCCGCCTCCGTCCGGCTTCACGGGGAGTTCGTGCGGCAAAAAATCGCGGAAGAGTGTGCTCTCGGTCGTATCGTGGGTCCGTTCTTGGAACCCCCCTTTTCTCCGTTCACGGTCTCGCCGTTGGGGGTGGTTCCCAAAAAGGAGCCGGGCAAGTTTCAGTTGATACACAACCTCTCTTGCCCGCCGGGGGGGTTCGGTTATCGACCGTATACCTCGCGAGCTCTGCACGGTGCATTACTCTTCTTTTGATGCTGCCGTCTCCCTGGTCCAGCAGTGCGGGCCTGGTGCCCTACTGGCCAAAGTGGACATCGAATCGGCTTTCCGCCTGTTGCCGGTGCATCACTCGGCCTTCCCTTTGCTCGGATTTTGCTTCGAGGCGCGATACTATTTCGATATGTGCATGCCCATGGGCTGTGCAATCTCGTGTGCGTATTTCGAGGCTTTCAGTACCTTCTTGCATTGGGTTGTTGAACGGCAGTCAGGGGCCTCGGGTATTGTCCACTACCTTGATGATTTTCTGTTTGTCAGGCCGGAGCGGGCCCCCACCTGTTCCACTCTTTTGAGCACCTTTCAACGAGTAGCTGCCGCCTTCAGCATTCCCATCGCAGGGGACAAAACGGTCGGGCCGGTCACTTGCCTCACCTTTCTTGGCATTGAGATTGACATGGTTGCTATGGTTGTTCGCTTGCCGATACCGAAGGTTCGTCGCCTTCGGGAGCTGGTGGCCTCTGTCGGCTCTGCCTCGAAGACCTCCTTCCGCGTCCTTCAGTCGCTGGTCGGGCACCTCAACTTTGCTTGCCGAGTCCTTCCTATGGGGCGCCCCTTCACGAGGCGTTTATCCTTGGCTATGGCCGGGCTGCGGCTGCTTCACCATCGGATCCGGGTATCCGCAGGGATGCGGGAGGATCTGCGTGTATGGGACGCTTTTCTGGCTGGCTTCGATGGGTGCTCCGTCCTTCAGTTGCCTGAGCTCTCTAATCGTGACCTCCAGTTGTTCACCGACGCGGCGGCTGGTTCTGGTTTTGGGGCCTTTTGCCATGGTTCCTGGTGTGCGGAGCCTTGGCCTGCGGCTTGGGTGAGCTCCGGTTTGGTCCGGAATATCACCTTCCTGGAGCTCTTCCCTATCGTGGTGGCCCTTTGGGTGTGGCCGGACCGTTTGCGGGATCGGCGGGTTGTCTTTTGGTGCGATAACGCTGCTGTCGTCGAGGTCATTAATCGTCATGCTCCTTGGTGCCCCATGGTGGCTTCTTTGATGAGGGTATTTGTACTAGCCTGCTTGCGCCTAAACGTCACCGCCCGGGCGCGGCACGTGCCGGGCGCCCAGAATGCCATTGCTGACACTTTATCCCATTTTCAGTGGGCGCAGTTTCGGCGGTTGGCTCCTGGGGCGGACGTGCTGCCCTCTCAGGTTCCGGAGCATCTCTGGATGATTGGGACCCCGACCTAATGGCTCTGCTGGCGGAATAGGTGGCTCGCAGTACCTGGGCGTCTTATCGGCGGGGCTTCTCTCAGGTGAGTGAGTTTTTGAGAGCGCACGGTTGGTCCGGGGGGACGGTATCGGATGGTCTAGTCGGCCGTTTTGTCTTGTGGGCGAGGAAGGAGGGATGGGCTCGGTCGGCGGTCACTGGAGCGTTAGCAGGCTTCTCTTTCTTTTGTAAGGCTGCGGGTTGGGGGAACCCATGGGTCTCCTTTTTAGTCGGGCGGTTGCTCGCCGGCTGGGCTCGTGCACTGCCGGGGCCGCGGGATTGGCGGTTACCGGTATCTCATGAGCTTCTTTTGCAGATTTGCGAGCTGTTGCCGCGGGTGGCGTCCTCGGGCTTCGAGGTGGTGTTGTTTCAGGCGCTGTTTACGGCGGCTTTTTTCGGCACCTTCCGGGTGTCTGAGCTTGTTCCTCGGTCGGCGAGGTGAGGGGCTTTTGGGGGGCTCGATGCGGGGCACATCCAGGTGGATCCGGCGCGTGTCTGGATTTTTCTTTCACGGTCCAAGACGGACCAGTCCGGCAAGGGGGGCTGGGTTCTGCTGTGTGCCATTCCCCCCCTCTTGTCCTGTCCCGTTCATGCTCTGAGCGCGTACGTGAGCCAGCGACCGGGGGCACGTGGCCAGTTTTTCATCCATGCAGATGGCCGGCCGGTGATCCAGTTCCAGTTCACGGCTGTGCTACGCCTCGTTTTGCGTGCTTTGGGTTGCCCCGAGCGTAGTTATGCTTCGCACTCGTTCCGGATAGGGGCAGCTACTAGTGCGGCGGCTGCAGGCTTAGACTCGCGGGTGATTCAGCGCATCGGCCGATGGCGTTCAGGGGCCTACGCGGGGTACATTCGTCCATCGGCTTCTGACAGAGTGCCATAGTGCCGGGATGTGCCTGGGCGGTGGCTTGCCTACGGCGCGGTGTGGGGGGGTCCGGGGGGGGGGGTACTAACCATTTTGTCTTCCTATTGCAGAGTTGCTTGCTGGTGGCAGTCCGCTCTTTTCTGCTTTCAGATGGCGTGTCTGCTGGGGAATGGTGGATCATCAGGCACTCCTTTGTCTACTGGGCTGAACGTCGAGCAGCGGTTCGGCCGTTGGGAGCTCACCTTGGCCTCGCTGCGGCTGGAGTGTGGTTGTGCTGGCTGGGTCGCCGCAGCATGCATTGGGGACAGCTCCTGGACTGCGTTCGTATGGAGATCGGATGACGGCAGCAGCCAGTCAGGCTGCTGCTCCACCTGGGAGGCAATGATGTTGCCGGTTGGCCTTGCTGGCACCTCATCATGACGGTTCAGAGTGACATTGCCAAGCTGTGAGAGGTCCTCCCCGGGGTGGCCATCATCTGGTTGGACATCATACCCCGCCCGGCTTGCCGGACCCAGCGGTGCTGGTCGCGGGGTCTGTGCACGATCAACCGTCAAATTGGGCGCTGGGTACATCAGACGGGAGGGCTCCAGGTTCGCCACCCTTGGGCAGATGTCACTTGTGCCAGCCTGTACCGGCTTGATGGGGTTCACCTTGCCCCGGTGGGGCAGGATTTACTCTTGAATGACTGGCAGGAGGCCTTGGAGTATTGGTGCTGGTCGCAGCTTTCGGTGGTGGGGGCGGTGCTAGGATAGCGAGCTACTTAGCGCCGGTGGCGGGGTGGCGAGCTGGTGCTCGTCGACCCGGTGGCTCATTTCAGCTTTATGCCGCTTCCCAGGTGAGCGGCTCGGCTCTTCAGGTTGGGGGGAGACGTCCCAGCTGGGGTCTCTACCCGGAAATAGGCAACCCCTTCAGCCAGCCTTTGCTAACACGGCGAGGCAGGCGCCAAGGGGTAACGGGGGGGGCGGGGGGTTGGATGGTGCTCCACTTTGCTACTATGGCTGGTGGGGGGCACCATCTGGAGGACGGGTGGGGGGGGTGTGGTATTCTGTATTGTTTTGATTACTGAGTTGGCCCATGTTGGGCCGGTGTTCCTACTGTTAATAATAATAAAGCGGCGACCAAGCAAGTTTGCACCAATACCTGACGTCTGTATGCTTTGTCGGGGGTGGGAAGGTGCTGTGGGTTGAGGGGGGGGTGGGAGGGGACTGTGGCTCGGGTCGGGCATCCGGATACCTCGGTTACAATCTTCCAACTTATAGATCCTTTAATTGCCGATTCTAATAGCAACACAAACGAAGAAATACAAACCTACATTCAGGATATAATGAATCATATGCATTCATATATAATAGTCGCCAACAAACGCCTAATATAAGAATGTATATTTATGGACCCATTGTTGTATTTTACAAACACTCTAACAACGGGTGAAGTACCTCTCCAGGGGATCAACGTAAACTTCAACCCCCCCCCCCCACCCCCCGCGGTTTTAAAATCACCCTCCACTACCACTGTTATATTCATACTCCAAATTGTCAGTGGTGGAACAAATGAAAAACAAAAAATATATTATGAACTTAATATTAATTGTTTGCAAATCCTCTAACAACGGGTGATCTATTTCTACGGGGGATCACGTAATCCTCAAAACCCTCAGCGATTTTAAAATCACCACCAGTGTTGTATTCGTACTCAAAAATTTGTCAATGATGAGTCAAATAGAAACAAAGGTAATCTAATTTCTACACTAGCGGGATTATGGATCAACCCCACAGCATAAAATTGAAGTTATGAGAACTTACAGAATAATCAAAGTGTCCAGTGTAAGCATCTCAGCATTCCCGCTGGCACACCCCATAGAACGCCGGCGCTTGCGCTCTACAGACCACGCTATTCTCGCGGGACACATGCACATCTGACGTTTTAAACTACCTCATACATATTTAAATTAAAAAAGGCACAGGGAAACGCTCCTACTCACACTGTACTTTAAACCAGACTGATGAATTGCTAATACAAATTAATCAATAGCATCTACACCATGCTACGGACTGGTCTAGTGATTAAGAACCATGCTTATTGTTCCTAACACTTTATTGCCATAGGTAGGTAGACTTACCTATCAATTCAATCTATGCTCATTTTACCCTCTGATAATGCTAGGTGGTTCACCAACGATTCTTGCAAATAAACTTTATCACATCAGAAACAGGCTTAAGTCTAAAACCCTGTAAAAACTATAAATCAATAATCAAAAGAAATATTGATTATATTTAATAAAACTACAATATACCACTGTCAAAGGACACACTTATAAGAAAACGGATAGGTCACTATCCATATTCAACCCTCCAGGATGCAAACTATCCAGTGCAAAGATATATCGTTCTTCCAATCTACGAATAGTTTTTTCAATATCTCCTCTTCTCCAATTCTTTTTAACCTTCTTAATCACAAAGAATTTTAAATCTAAGATCTTACGCTTTAATTCCTGCCAATGACTGACAAGGGGTTTATCAACCACTCCCCTTTTGAGGCAACTCAAAAGGGGAGTGGTTCTATGATTCTGATGCGGACCGGGCGAGTAGTCATGCCCACATACAGTTTCATACATGGGCACTGTATTACGTAAATAACGTGACTCGTACTACAATTGGAAAAATCATCCAAAAAAACTTCTTGACCATTCATAGGATGGATAAATTTACTCTTAATTGTGAGAATTTGGATACATACAGAACATGCACCACACTGGAAATGGCCTTTGTGAGAAGATAAAAAAGCCCTCTCAGTCAATGCAGATGGAACAAGCATGTTCTTTGAATTTGCATTGCGTCTATGGGCAATTGTCACTTTCATATCCTGAAATGCTGGCATAGTCTGAATCAAATACCAGTGCTTCCTTATTATTTTAGCTATTCGATGAGATTGGTAAGAAAATAAGAGGGGGCAAATAAAACCTACATCGTTATTCTTCTTCTGTTGTTGTAATATTTCATGACGGTGGCAACCCATAGCCCTGTCGTACGCCCTCTTAATAGTGTGTCGTGGATGATGTCTAACTTCAAATCTATCGACCATTGACGTTGCCTGCTCTTCAAAATCGGAATCCAAGGTGCATATTCTACGTATCCTAAGAAATTGTCTTACTGGTAAATTATTCTTAAGTGATGTGTTATGAAAACTATTGTAATGGAGCAATTGGTTCCTATCAGTAGGTTTCCTAAAGAGGGTAATGATAAACCCCTTGTCAGTCTTCTTAATGAGCAGATCTAAATACGCAATCTGTTTGTCATCAAAGGTGACCTGAAAACATAGGTTATCGTCACAAGTATTGATCCAGAGGTTAAATTCCTGCAGTAGTTCCTCAGTACCATTCCACAACATAAGATTGTCATCTATATACCTCACCCATAGCTTCATATTCTTTTTGAACGGGTTATCTTTGATATAAATCTGCTCAAAATTAAAAACATACAAGTTTTCAATATCGGGGGCCATGGACGAGCTTATAAAACACTCCTTGGAAACAAAAATAATTTTCAACAAGGGCAAACCGCGCAAGATCAATAAGCATTCCTTATTGATCTTGCGCGGTTTGCCCTTGTTGAAAATTATTTTTGTTGTTGGGGGCGGAGCCTGATGTCCAGCGGGTAGGACGCTTTGCGTTGAAGCTCCCGAGAGGCCTACTCAGAATCCTGACTTAATACCTATATAAATTTACTATTTCGCTCCGAGCTGACCGGGGCACCTCGGGGGGGATGGCGGCCCACAAACCAGCGCGCTTGGACTTCGGGTCTCCTTCTTCTTCTCACGGAAAACGCTCCAAAACAGAGGTATCCTCCCCGCAGAAGATGGTTCCATTTCGTGAAAACCCCGCAATGCACCTGGAGATTTTGGAGGAAATACGCGGCGTGAAGGAATTGGTGCAGTCTAATGGAGAAGCGCTTCGAGCCATGCGAGAAGACTTTGGAGTGCTCCAGGACCGACTTGAAGGTCTTTCATTACGGCAGGACAATATGGCGGGGGTCCTCGACTCGCACGAGGTGCGCTTGGGCAAACTGGACGAGGCTGAGCGCCAGATACAGAATCTTCAAAAGGAGTTGGAAGATAGCAATAATCGCGCCCGTCGCAACAATGTGAGGCTCCTCGGAATGCCGGAGGGGGTGGAAGCAGGAGATATAAGAGAATTCTTGCTCAAAACTCTTCCCTCCTTGCTGAAGATCACTTTTCACAGAGAACTGGAAATCGATCGAGCACACCGTGTTCCTGCCCGCATGGCGCTCAACCGCACGACCCCCCGGCCTATTATCTTTAGCTTGCTACGATATCAACAAGTGGAACAAATTTTACATGCTGCCCGAGCGAATCATCATTTGGAATATAAAGGTCGTAAGGTCTCCTTCTTTCCTGATTTGGCAAAGCCTACCGTTGACCGTCGGAAGAAACTCCTTGCTCTTCGCCCTCGACTTCAACAGCTACAGGCTCGCTTTGGCCTGTTGTATCCAGCGAAGCTCCGAGTGACTCTCCACAACCAGACCAGGACGTTCGAGGATCCTGATCTATTATCAACATTTTTGGACTCCAAAGAAGCAGAACAGATGCGCTAATCCCAAATCTTGGACTCTTATCTGCCGGCTCTGTCCGCCATTTTGAAGGGCCCGATGCGGCGGTCATAGCCCAGCACAGAAATAGCCTGGACTTTCTTTCTTTCTCTGTATGACTTTTGTCTTTGGTCTCCTATCCCTTCATGATGTGTGCCTCGGTCGGATTCGGAGCACGCACAGTCCTACAGGTTATATGTTTTTTCAATTTCGGCCTTCTCTGGGGTTTCTCCCCGCAGACACATGGTCGCCAGTAATTTTGGGGTTTTGCTTCTCCTCTACCGTACTGCGGTTTTCTTTGTTAATGTGGGGCGCTTCATTGTATTATATTAGCTTATTTTTCCTATGTCATGTGTACAGCCAGATACAGTCAGTTTGAGGGACACAGTGAAATTATGTGTGCTATCATGCTCAGAATTTTAACTTTTCTGAATGGCCTCATGTAAAATCTTATTATTCATCGTCAAAGGCATTGCTGGTCCACTCAGAAGAAAGAAAATCCTTAGCTATCTTAGCCACGAGCACGTTGATTAGGTGTTTCTTCAGGAAACGCATTACACTCTGCTGAAACACTGAAACTCAATGCTAGGCCTCACATGGTAGCTGCCTATTCTCCCACCGTTTCCAAATGGTACGGGATAGCCATTCTGGTTAAGAAGTCTTTGCACGCTACTGTACCTGATATTAGCGCTGACATGGAGGGTAGATGGGCCCGTGTACACCTTGAGGTTGGAGATAGTGAATTCACGTGTATTTGCACTGTGTCCCGAATGTGGACAACCCTGCTTACTATGCAAGTTTTGCGCAGTTGGCCTCGGCCTCCGCCAATGCTCCATTAATACTTGGTGGCGATTTTACTCAAGTGTTCCCTCAATCTTTTCTTCTCAAACAAGGTGCTCGTTGGTTGGAAGCTCCAGTACCGAGCAGACCTGTGTGGCTAGATATAGTAGCGGGCCTTTGCTCACCGATTCCTCTTACCTTACTCCCTGGTATGACTCTCCCATTAGACTCCCACTATCCACCAATGTTTTTCGACACTTTAGGTGCCTTTAATACTCCTATGCAACCTTTCGACTCCCGAGTCTGGTCAGTGCAATTTCAGCATTGCATTCGGAGCACTAGAGTACTCCCGCCATCGGCACTCTCTGCATAAGGTTGATTGGAAACTTCCGATCTCTCGGTAGTTCACCGGGTGTAGCATCCAATTTTACTAAACCTTATGTAATGCTATCACTAGAGATACCTCTTTAGCGCAGAAAGTATGGGAGAGAGAATTGCATGTGACTTTAACCTCGGAGCAATGGAGCCTTATCTGGAGCAGAGGGACACGGGTTCCCGACCCGCCTCACTCACTCAGACCCTCTTCTTTCTAGCCCACCGGTGTTTTTACACTCCTCACAGTTTAGACAAATGGAACACTACTCAGGGTAATGGTTGCTGGACACGTCCTGTGGCCATCGGTTTATTACTTCATTTCATGTTATGCATGAATATCCCGCACTACAGTATAACTGGCGTCGGGTCTGGGGTCGTATTTAGTCTATATTGCACTCTCAGGAGTCCCTTTCTTGGAGGATAGTGGGACTTCGCCCAGTTGCGGGGATCCCCTCTCTCCCAAGAAATGGCTTATCTCCTTTTGAACTTTATGCTTGGCATTGCTGTTTCCCTAATTAAGTAATACTGGGAAATTAGTTCCCATCTGAGCCTCAATGAATGGTGGAATCATGCCTGTCTCTACAGTAAATATGAACAAATACCTCGTCTGTGCGCTTCCTCCGTTCAGACTCCTTCTCATTGGTCTCAATGGAAGATGTTCAATGAATATGTACATTTTGCTAAATGCTCTCATCTGACTGTCTAACTTTGTATATATCTCTGTCTCATGATCATGCTGTATTGTGGATACTTTCTTGATCGTTTGATGTATAATCACTGTTAATTGGAAGCGCTCACATGCTGATACAAACGGGTAGAGAAGAAGCACCGGGGTGGGGGGTAATGGGTTTACTTTTCCTTATTGTATACTTGTTTTGTCTCTTTTGGTGTGTTGTTTCTTTTGTTTGTTGCAAAATGAAAATAAAAGTTTCAAAAAAAAAAAAGAAAATTATTTTTGTTTCCAAGGAGTGTTTTATAAGCAAGTCAAGGGTGTAGCCATGGGCTCATCCATGGCCCCCGATATTGCAAACTTGTATGTTTTTAATTTTGAGCAGATTTATATCAAAGATAACCCGCTCAAAAAGAATATGAAGCTATGGGTGAGGTATATAGATGACATTCTTATGTTGTGGGATGGTACTGAGGAACTACTGCAGGAATTTAACCTCTGGATCAATACTTGTGACGATAACGGGAAGGCCGCGGCGCCTCGTGCCCGCGGCTGTAATTAACCGGGGGGGCGCCGCGGCGCTCGCTCCCGGTTGGTCGGCCGCGTTGGCCGGCGGCGGCGCGTGCTGGGCTTTGAATTGATTGGCCCCCGCAGTTGTTTTGGCAACGCGGGAGCCAATCATGGAGCGTGGCTTCGGTGCAAGGGGGGGTGGTGGCGCGGAGCGCGGCCGTCTTTCGGGGGTGGCTGAGGAAGACGGTTGCGGCTCGTGGTTGCTCTCCTGCTCACCTTAGTCTTTTGTGGGTCCCGGGTCCGGTCTTTCAGCTCGGGCGCGGTTTCGGAGGCTGGCCACACAGCGCTGAGTCAGCGGCTTCCTGTGTCCCTGCGGGTGTCTGCTTTTGCGGCGGTCAGCTGTGAGCACGTGCTCGCTGTGTGCGGGGCCCTTTGGTCTCAGGCAAGTGTGCTGCAGGGTGTTTTTTGGGGCCTGTGATTGAGTGCCATGCGGCCTCAGCAGAGACGGGGTAGGGGTGCTCCAAGGGGCAGGGGTGCCGGAAGGGGGGTGGGTGAAGGGGGGCTAGGGACTGTAGCTGGGTCCGAGTTTGGGGAGCAGAGAGGCTTGAGGCGTGGGGCCGGCAGGCAAAGGGGAAGTGAGCGGGGGAGGAGCAAGACGAGGAAGGACCGCGGGGGCCCTAGGGCTACCGGGCATACCGGTAGGGGACAGGCTGATGTGACGCCTTCTAGGGGTGCCTTTCCCGAGGGGTCGGGTGCCTCTACTATTCCTCTGGCGGGGGGTAGTGGTAGTGTGGGAGGCGCTTACGGTTTGGGAGGGCAGGAGGCTATGGGGGTATCGGGTGTTAGCCCTGTCTTGGCTTGGACCAGGCAGCCTGCCGATTGGGGGGCATCGGCTGGGGGTAGGGTTGGTTCGCATAACCAGGGCATGTCGGGTTTCCCCATGGGGCAGGGTGGCACGCCATTGGCTTGGGAGCATTGGAGTGGGGGTGGGCAGGGCTCTTCCCGGGCAAACTGGGTGGGGTTGTGTCCGCCGCCTTGGGCCATGGCTGGTGTTTCTTCTTCGCCTTTTGGTGTCTTCTCTCCCCAGGTACCATCCGGATGGCAGTTCCGGGAAGCTGCAGATCTCTATCGCTCTAGCCTGCAAGGTGCGGAGGCATCGAGCGGGGAAAGGAGCTGTTCGGGAGCTGATACTGGCGCGGGGCCTGCCGTTTCACCCATCCAGCGGGGACTCGTTTCACCGGAGGGGACTGCCAGCGGTTCTGCAGGTGAGTTGGCCCGGAGCCTTACCGGGGAGGTGGAGGGCGGGGGTGCCCCGGCGGCAGCTCATGGCTTGGGGGATAGTGACGTCTTGGCTGTGTCGGGTGAGGTAGGCAAGAAGGCCAAGAGGAAAAGTAAGCACTCGCGTCGCCGGCGTCGTAAATCTCCTTCTTCTTCTTCTTCGTCTGTTCGGACTTCGTCAACTTCCTCTACGTCTGGTGAGAGCGGGAGGGGGGATCTTTCTCAAAGTTCGGTGCAGCCGACTTTAGCAGCTTTCTCGGAATTATGGGAAGGGGTACCGAAGAAGTTGCGGAAAAAAATTCAGAAAAGGCGTTATATTGATCTGTTTCGGTTACTAGAGGGTAGGAAGAGGACGGGGGATAGTCGTAAGAAGCGGAAAGAGGATGAGAAGGCCGGGCGAGTGCGCAAAGTTGCTAGGAACGTGGTGAATTGGACGAGGTCGTTCTTACGGCTTGCGAGTGTCTGGGGGCATCTGCATCCTCAGCAGTATGGGATGCTCTTAGCCTATATGGATTCCATTTTAGAGGCTTCTCAGTCCCATCCGGGTTGGGCATGGCTCAACTACGACGAGAAATTCCGCGATAAAATGGAAGAGAATCGTTCCTTATCTTGGGGGACTCAAGATATTAATCTTTGGTTAACCCAGATGGCTGTTCGCCCGGCGGGGGGTTTGTGAGTGGTCAGAAAAGTGCCTCGGGGACTGCTGAGGGATCGCTGCGGTCCTTTCGTGCGAGCACCCTTCCGGCGGCTCCGAGACCAGCGGGGGGCAGCGCAGGGGATGTGTGCTGGCGCTTTAACAAGTCTTCGTGTCCCTTTCCAGACTGCAAGTTCCGGCACGCCTGCTCTATCTGCGCTGGGGGACATTCCGCGCTTAAGTGTGTCAAGCGGGGGTCCGTCGGTGCGGGAGGGCTGCCCCTCAAGCAGTAGGGACCTTTTGGCGTTGGCTCCGACTCCAATTCTTTTTCCGGCTCTTCGCTTGTGGTTAGGGAGTTACCCCAGGCGCAGGGCGGGGAAGGTCCTGGCGGAGGGGTTTCAGACGGGGTTTTCGATTCCTGTGGTGGGTACAGTGGTGTCGGGGAAGGTTCAAAATGCGCCGTCGGTTCGGAGGTTTCCGCAGATTGTGCAGGATAAGCTGGCTGTAGAGCTGCGGTTGGGTAGGGTGGCGGGTCCTTTTGCCGAGCCGCCCTTCCCTAACCTGGTAGTTTCCCCTTTGGGGATTGTTCCAAAGAAGGAGCCCGGAAAATACAGGTTGATTCATAACTTGTCTTTTCCTCCTGGCTCTTCTGTGAATGACCACATCCCGGAGAAGCATTGTACGGTTCGTTATGCATCGTTTGATGTGGCGGTGGAGCTCGTCCGGCGTTGTGGTAGTGAGAGCCTGTTGGCGAAGGTGGACATTGAGTCGGCGTTTCGTCTGTTGCCGGTCCATCCCTCAGCTTTTCATTTATTGGGGTTTTGCTTCCAGGGACAGTTCTATTATGATAAGTGCATGCCCATGGGTTGTTCGGTGTCCTGTGCGTATTTTGAGTTGTTTAGTACGTTTATGCATTGGGTTTTCTCGCAGAAAACTGGTTGCGCGCACACTGTGCATTACTTGGATGATTTTTTGTTTGTGGGAGAAGCACGTTCTGGTCGATGTCAGGCCTTATTAGATGAATTTATACGCTTAGCACACGAGTGGGGAGTTCCCTTGGCTCATGACAAAACAGCCGGCCCGACGACGAAACTTACCTTTTTGGGCATTGAGTTGGACACTGTAGCAATGGTCGCGCGCTTGCCCCTTGATAAAGTGATTAAGTTGCGAGTGTTGGTGGCGAATGCTCTTGCCTCCAACAAGCTGACGTTGAAGGAGTTACAAGCACTCATTGGCTCCTTGAACTTCGCGTGTCGGGTGATCCCGATGGGTAGGGTGTTTTTGCGTAGATTCGCTGTGGCTACGATAGGAGTGGCGCGTCCTCATCATCGTATTCGAATATCACAGGGTATGCGGGCGGATTTGGGTGTATGGGACACCTTTTTGCAGGATTTCAATGGTTCCACGGTCTTTAGGGACGTCGAAACCACCAGCGACGTGTTAGAGTTGTATACGGATGCCGCAGGAGGTTTGGGTTTAGGCGTGTATTTCGGTGGTTCGTGGTGTGCTGAGCCATGGCCGCCGGAGTGGTGTGTTTTGCGGGCTTAACCCGTAATATTACCTTTTTGGAATTGTTCCCGATACTGGTGGTTCTCACGTTATGGCCCGACAGGCTTCGCAATCGGTCGGTTCTGTGGTGGTGCGATAATGCTGCTGTTGTTAGCGTTATTAATACTTATGCCCCTCGGTCCGTGCCGGTGGCGGACTTGATGCGTCAGGTAGTGTTGGCCTGCTTGAGGCTCAATGTTGTGGTTAGGGCTCGGCATATACCAGGCAGTACTAACAAGATTGCTGATGCTCTTTCCCGTTTTAAGTGGGAGCTGTTCCGGACGTTGGCGCCATCTGCGGACAAGGAGGGAGCATCGGTCCCAGAGCAATTATGGCGGATTGGTCTTCCGAGATGATCCACTTGCTGAGAAGCTCGGTGTCGGCTGCTACTTGGACAGCTTATCGGAGGGGCTGCAGCAGGGTGGAGAGCTTTCTGGCAGTTCTCGGATGGCGGCGGGGACCTGTGTCAGATCACCTCACGAGTCAGTATGTGCTATCGGCGAAGGCGGCGGGGTTTTCCCGGACCGCTGTTCGTCTGCATTTGGCCGGGTTTTCCTTTTTCTCGAAGGCGGTGGGGTGGGGGGCTGTTGGGGGGGGGTTTTGACGCGACGGTTGTTGCAGGGTTGGGAACGCTCATGCCCTTCCCTGGGTGATTGCCGGCGCCCTATCACCCATGACTTGCTGGTCCGACTTTGTGGCGCTTTGCCCGGGGTGGTTACTTCTCCGTTTGAGGCTGCGCTATTTCGAGCGGTCTTCGTAGTTGCCCTTTTTGGGGCTTTTCGGGTTGGTGAGTTAGTGGCGGAGTCTGGTCGCTTGTTGCGACCTCAGGGTTTGCTGCTACGCCACGTGGTCTTCACGCAGGGTGCGGTTCGCGTTCTTTTAGAGCGGTCCAAGACGGATCCGGCGGGCAAGGGGATCTGGGTTATTTTGCGGGCGGTGCCTGGGGCTATTACGTGTCCGGTTGCCTCGCTGCAGGCGTATTTGCAACTGCGGCCTAGTGGAGCGGGGAGTCTTTTCCGGCACGAGGATGGGCGGGTGCTGACGCGCTTTCAGTTTACTGCGGTTTTGCGGTTAGCGCTACGCTGGTTGGGTGAGGACGCGAGTCAGTTTGCGCCTCACTCGTTTCGGATCGGGGCAGCGACTACGGCGGCGGGGGAGGGGTTGCCTGTGGCGGACATTAAGAGGATTGGTAGATGGAAATCCCAGGCTTTCCGCAGCTACGTGCGGCTGTAGGGGTGGGGGGTTGTGTCTAACTGTTCTTTTTGTTTTGCAGATCTTGGAAAGGGACCGTGTAGCTGTTGGGTGATTGGCCACTCTTTTGTTTACTGGGCCGGTCGACGAGCAGAGACACGGCCCGTTGGCATGAACCTCGGCTTGGCAACTTCCTTGGTAACCGTTTCATGGCTGGGCGAGCGCGGGCTTCGATGGATACAGTTCTTGCCTTTGCTGCGGCACCATGTGCGTCAGCGAGGACTGCCTGACATCACCGTGATTCATCTTGGGGGCAATGATTTGGGGACCTGGACTTGTCGTCAGTTGATTCGTGCGGCGCAGCACGATTTTGGAGAATTGTTACTTATGTTTCCGGGCGTGGTTCTCGCCTGGTCGGATATCATTCCAAGGCCTGCTTCCTGGGGTGAGAGGCGGTGGTCCCGGGGGTTAACAAAAATTAATCGGCAGATTGGTCAATGGGTGACGGGTAATGGGGGGTATCAGATTTTCCATTCATGGGCGGAGGTGGCCTGTGCGGGATTGTACCGGCAGGACGGCGTACATCTATCCCCTGTGGGGATGGATTTACTCCTTAATGATTGGCAGGAGGCCTTGGAGGATATTATGCAAGGACGTAGGGCTGGTCGCAGCTTTGCCAGTGGGGCGGCTCAGGTCTAGGTGTCCTGAGCCGTTGGCGGGATCCCGGAGGTTTCCGGGGTCCGGAGCCGGAGGCAATCCTTAGGACGGGGGTGGGGTACCCCCGACCTGGACAATCCCTCGGGCTTTTGCTAATAACATGGCGAAGCCGGATGAGGGAGGGATAAGGAAATAGCTGGGGCTTGGGCCCGGCGGAAGCGGAGATAGCATCACCTTGCTACTAAATGGCTGGTGAGGGCTTGATCTGCGGGGGGAGGGGGAGGGGTAAGTTTGTTGATTGTAAACTTGGTTTAGTTATTGTTAAAGGCAAATAAAGCTGCGACCAGTTTAAGTCCAGATACAGGTGTGGTGTTATTGCATACTAGTTATGTGAAGGAGGGGGTTGGGGGGAGAGGGGTTGGGGGGGGATGGGGAGCGAGGCAGCTAGTGCGCCGTACCCGGTTACGGGAAGGCCGCGGCGCCTCGTGCCCGCGGCTGTAATTAACCGGGGGGGCGCCGCGGCGCTCGCTCCCGGTTGGTCGGCCGCGTTGGCCGGCGGCGGCGCGTGCTGGGCTTTGAATTGATTGGCCCCCGCAGTTGTTTTGGCAACGCGGGAGCCAATCATGGAGCGTGGCTTCGGTGCAAGGGGGTGGTGGCGCGGAGCGCGGCCGTCTTTCGGGGTGGCTGAGGAAGACGGTTTGCGCCCGCCCGCCCCCCCTCGGGAGGGCCGGATTGACTTGGGGTTTGGGTTGTTGCAGCTGGAGGGGGTGGCGGGATCCCGGAGGTTTCCGGGGTCCGGAGCCGGAGGCAATCCTTAGGACGGGGGTGGGGTACCCCCGACCTGGACAATCCCTCGGGCTTTTGCTAATAACATGGCGAAGCCGGATGAGGGAGGGATAAGGAAATAGCTGGGGCTTGGGCCCGGCGGAAGCGGAGATAGCATCACCTTGCTACTAAATGGCTGGTGAGGGCTTGATCTGCGGGGGGAGGGGGAGGGGTAAGTTTGTTGATTGTAAACTTGGTTTAGTTATTGTTAAAGGCAAATAAAGCTGCGACCAGTTTAAGTCCAGATACAGGTGTGGTGTTGTTATTGCATACTAGTTATGTGAAGGAGGGGGTTGGGGGGAGAGGGGTTGGGGGGGGGATGGGGAGCGAGGCAGCTAGTGCGCCGTACCCGGTTACCTACGTTTTCAGGTCACCTTTGATGACAAACAGATTGCGTATTTAGATCTGCTCATTAAGAAGACTGACAAGGGGTTTATCATTACCCTCTTTAGGAAACCTACTGATAGGAACCAATTGCTCCATTACAATAGTTTTCAAAACACGTCACTTAAGAATAATTTACCAGTAAGACAATTTCTTAGGATACTAAGAATATGCACCTTGGATTCCGATTTTGAAGAGCAGGCAACGTCAATGGTCGATAGATTTGAAGTTAGACATCATCCACGACACACTATTAAGAGGGCGTACAACAGGGCCATGGGTTGCCCCGTCATGAATTATTACAACAGAAGAAGAATAACGATGTAGGTTTTATTTGCCCCCTCTTATTTTCTTACCAATCTCATCAAATAGCTAAAATAATAAGGAAGCACTGGTATTTGATTCAGACTATGCCAGCATTTCAGGATAAGAAAGTGACAATTGCCCATAGACGCAATGCAAATTTAAAGAACATGCTTGTTCCATCTGCATTGACTGAGAGGGCTTTTTTATCTTCTCACAAAGGCCATTTCCAGTGTGGTGCATGTTCTGTATGTACCCATACTCTCACAATTAAGAGTAAATTTATACATCCTATGAATGGTCGAGAATTTTTTTTGGATGATTTTTCCAATTGTAGTACGAGTCACGTTATTTACGTAATACAGTGCCCATGTATAAAACTGTATGTGGGCACGACTACTCACCCGGTCCGCATCAGAATCATAGAACATAGCAGTTGCCTCAAAAGGGGAGTGGTTGATAAACTCCTTGTCAGTCATTGGCAGGAATTAAAGCATAAGATCTCAGATTTAAAATTCTTTGTGATTAAGAAGGTTAAAAAGAATTGGAGAGGAGGAGATATTGGAAAAACTATTCGTAGATTGGAAGAACGATATATCTTTGCACTGGATAGTTTGCATCCTGGAGGGTTGAATATGGATAGTGACCTATCCGTTTTCTTATAAGTTTGTCCTTTGACATTGGTATATTGTAGTTTTATTAAATATAATCAATATTTCTTTTGATTATTGATTTATAGTTTTTACAGTGTTTTAGACTTAAGCCTGTTTCTGATGTGATAAAGTTTATTTGCAAGAATCGTTGGTGATTATCAGAGGGTAAAATGAGCATAGATTGAATTGACAGGTAAGTCTACCTACCTATGGCAATAAAGTGTTAGGAACAATAAGCATGGGTCTTAATCACTAGACCAGTCCGTAGCATGGTGTAGATGCTATTGATTAATTTGTATTAGCAATTCATCAGTCTGGTTTAAAGTACAGTGTGAGTAGGAGCGTTTCCCTGTGCCTTTTTTAATTTAAATATGTATGTGGTAGTTTAAAACGTCAGATGTGCATGTGTCCCACGAGAATAGCGTGGTCTGTAGAGCGCAAGCGCCGGCGTTCTGTGTGGTGTGCCGGCGGGAATGCTGAGACGCTTACACTGGACACTTTGATTATTCTGTAAGTTCTCATAACTTCAATTTTATGCTGGGGGGTTGATCCATAATCCCGCTAGTGTAGAAATTAGATTACCTTTGTTTCTATTTGTCTCAGCATTGATGAATTTTTGAGTACGAATACAACACTTGTGGTGATTTTAAAATCGCTGAGGGTTTTGAGGATTACGTGATCCCCAATAGAAATAGATCACCCGTTAGAGGATTTGCAAACAATTAATATTAAGTTCATAATATATTTTTTGTTTTTCATTTGTTCCACCACTGACAATTTGGAGTATGAATATAACAGTAATATCAGACGGTTATTTTAAAACCGCGGGGGGGGGGGAGGGGGTTGAAGTTTACGTTGATCCCCTGGAGAGGTACTTCACCCGTTGTTAGAGTGTTTGTAAAAAACCAACAATGAGTCCATAAATATACATTCTTATATTAGGCGTTTGTTGGCGACTATAATACATGAATGCATATGATTCATTACATCCTGAATGTAGGTTTGTATTTCTTCATTTGTGTTGCTATTAGAATCGGCAATTAAAGGATCTATAAGTTGGAAGATTGAAGTCACAATTTACAGGTAGATGAATCATTTTTTGAAACCTTTTTTGTGGTACGTTTCTGTTGAGAGAGATGTCCTTCACTTCCCCTGATCCCACTGATTCCATTTATGCATTTTTATTCATCTTTTGAATTATATATATGTATTTTGGTTATGCACATGAATACATACCATATAATCCTTTAAGTCCCTTTTAAAGCATTCTTATATGATTTTATGTTTTTAATCTTTTATCTATGTTTTTATATGTTAACCATCAGATTCTTTAACTATATGTTTTAAATTTATATTAATGTATAATTCTTTGAGTGATGTATTTATTAATTTATTGTTATCTTTTATTGGCTGTGCTAGTTATGATACAAACATAGAATATAAGATATATATTTTTTATATTTTTATATTTATATTTATGTATTAATAGAGATATGTATTATTGATTTGGGATGTTATTTATTTATTTATTTCTATGTGGAGTAATTTAGGTTACTCTTGGTGTGACTTTTTTATGGTTATTTATTTATTTATGTTTTTACTTATGATGATATTCATTTATGATTTTTTATGTTTTTACTTTAGCCTGCCCCTGAAGAAGGTAGCAAAACATGGCCTGTGTCGGGCCTTAGGCTAAGGTGACCAATAAGAGAATTTCCTTTCTACTGCTGTCCACGTTTGTTACTGGGTACTCTACCAGTACAGCCAGAATTTGATGAATTAAGTAACCTTTGAAGTCAGACTAACCAGCCTGCAGTTCCCAGCCTCCTTCTTACTCTCACTTTTATGAATTGGAACCACATCTGTCTCTATTCATCCTGAGTTACTTTTGAATCTTAGGAAACACTGAAGACATCAGAGAGTGAAACTAAAAACGCCCCTCAATTTTCTTAGGGGCCCTTTTACTAAAGTGCTTGTACAATCAGCATTGGTTTTGGTGCATGTTAAGTGCATGCTGAAGCCTGTGGTGACCAACAGCATGGGGACAGGTCAGCAAGCACATGCTGAGTCCCACGTTTTCAGAGCATCATTCTTTGGGGTGGTAAAGGGCAGGTTAGGGTCGGAGAATGGGCATGATGAGCCCAGCGCAGATAGCACACAGGCAACACACCGCACACTAACTACATCTCGTGCAATTAGTATGGGCGCACCAAATTCCACCTCAATAAGTTTCATTCAGGGCACAACCAGTAATAGTGTCCATTGCTGTTTTGCATTAGAGTGCCGTTCTGTGTGGTGACAGCTGGGAATATGCTGATCAGGTTCCTGGCAGCACGTGGTAGTTTCAAATATTGCACATTATTTTTAGCGTTAATAACGTTAATAGTTGCCATACCCTAGAGCTCTTTAGTAAAAGGGCTCCTTAATATCCTTCTATGCATTTTAATTCCATCTCTTTGTCAACTTTTAGTTTATCTAACGTCTCATGTTTTCTTAAGATTGTTTGAGGTCCGTCTCACTTCCTTTCCTATTTGTGTCCTTAGTCTGTACTCTTACCACCAGCCTTCTATCAATGAATATTGTAAATAAATATTTAATAAGCAATTCAATTTTTTCTACATCAGCTTCTATATATTCTTCTCCTTCACCTCTGAGGTCACGTGGAGTCCAATTCAAAAAGGGGCATGTCCGGTCTCCGTGCACATCCCCACAGAGTACGTGCATGCATAGTACCAATTCCACAACCCCACGTAGACATGCACACAGGGATGCAAAATCAGCGTGTGGCCATTACCAGGGAAGCATGCCTAACTGGCGGCTTATCACTCCAACTTGAGCCATGCACACGTGTAGGCTGTGTGCACACTGGCCATGTTGCTCCAGCCGCCCCGTGAACCTGCAACCCCAAAAATGTCCCCAACTCCATGTCCTGCAGACTACATGTGACTGGAAGCAGGAAGAAGCCCCCCCCCCATCATAACACACACATCAACATGGCTGCCAGGCAGCCTAATTTCAGTGAGACAAAGACGAGGCTGCTGATGACCATGGTTCTGGAGAAGGAAGAGACTCTCCTCCCCACCGAACAGTGGCAGCCAGCCCATAGGTGGCAACAAGTTAAAACAGGCCAAGAATCCTCAGAGCCATTCCTACAGTCTCAAGGTGTACCACAAGGATATTCCCTATCGGCACTGATGTTCAATATTTATATGCAGCCGATATGTGAATTGATCAGATCCTTCAACGTGCAATGCCTAGCATACGCAGATGACATCCTCATTTACATGCCGTTCAAAACTGACCAACCAGTGTTTACACCAATAACACAGGTACACTAAAAAAATTTTTTTTTAAACTGCCTCTAATGTTTCGATTGATTTTTACGTTTTTTGGTGCGCTGAATCCAAATCTGGTAACCAATTTGCTCCATCACGTACAGATTTTTTGCTACATTGGGTTAGCAGTTTGAGGTGAACGTTTCAGATTGAGTGCGATCGAGATAAAAGTTTCTTGGATGAATTCTTTATACTAATTGTTTAGTAGTTATTCAAATCCATCCGACCAAATGGATTATGAAAATGTCCTAAAGAAGCACCGGGAAAAAATAGCTGAAAAGATGAGAGAACACCACACAGAAACCCTTCTCAGATCATTAAACAAACCACGAGACCTCTTTAACATTGCCAAATCCCTAACTAAGGCACCATCTTCCAACCAAACAATTTCAATTCAGCCTCAGTCTTTTGCAGACTACCTTCAATCCAAAACCATTAACACAAAATCAACACTAAGTTTTATACCCAACCCTGTTTCAATTACACAGCCTCTAAAAAGTTTTGTCGCCCCTACAGTGAAATACATCACTGACCTTATTGCTACCTTGAATACCACCACAGCCCCAAATGATCCATGCCCTGCCTACTGGATCAGAGCGTTGCGTGCTGAACTGAGCCCTACACTTACCCTTATCATGCAACTCTCCTTCACAACTGGATCTTTCCCAACATCTCTCAAGCAAATTTCAATACGCCCTCTCCTGAAAAACAATAAACTCGACCCAGCAAAAACGGACTCATATCGTCCCATTTCAAGTATACCCCTTCTAGCCAAAATCATAGAAAAGGTGGTACAAATACAATTGCAGCAGCACATTGATATTTCAGCCCCTCTTGACCCCTGCCAACATGGGTTCCGTGAATCCCACGGCATAGAGACCCTACTAACATTACTTATCAACACCTTAACAAGAGGGATTGACAAAATTGAAAACGGATTCATACTCATCTTCCTGGATATCTCGGCAGCTTTCGACTCGGTTAACCATGTTCAACTCCTACACCGTCTTCAAGAAAAAGGAGTTCAAGGATCAGCTTGGGAATGGTGCAGATCATACCTAATTAACCGATGGCAACAGGTCCGGATAGGATCCTCAACATCCGATCCCTTCCATCAACAACAGGGTGTTCCCCAAGGATCCTCCTTATCAGCTTTACTATTCAACATATATATGCAACCAATTTGTGAAATCATCAGAGCATTCAACGCCGCCAGTTTGATCTACGCAGACGACGTTCTCATATTCACTCCAATAAAAATCAATGCCCCTGACTTCTCCCCAATAGTTTCATGCTTCAATGCGATTACAGACTGGCTCTTATCCCAGAACCTACGAATAAACTTCAAGAAAACCGAAGTCCTATTCGTAACCAGGAATAAGAATTTCTCACCCCCCACTACATTAAAGGTGAGGGATGCGGAACTTCCGTGTAAATCATCGATCCGCTACCTTGGAGTCATCATAGACCAAGAACTGACCTTCAAAGATCATATAAAGCAGACCGTCAAATCCATTTACAACAAAATAAGAACTCTGAAACCACTAAGACCTCTACTCTCCCCGAATGACTTCATAACAATCTTCCAATCCCTTGTAACACCACATTTTGACTATGCCAACGTCATCCTGCATGGTCTACCCAAGAGCACCCTCAACCCACTACAATTGGCAATAAACTCAGCAGCCCGCATCCTCTGTGGTACCTCCAGAAGAGATCACATCACCCCCATACTAACAGATCTTCACTGGCTACCCCTACAAGCCAGGATAATTTACAAAGCGCTATTACTGTCCTTTAAAGCAATCAATCAAATAGCCCCACCCTCCCTCTCCTCACTTCTTATCAACACCCCCACAAACAGGCTGAGAAGATCCGCAGCCGCTAATACCCTCGTTGTACCAAAAGAGTACACTAAATGTCACCAAGCAACCAGAGACAGGGCCTTCACCTTCTTCGCACCAACCTGCTGGAACAATCTCCCTCCACATATCCGTGCAATAAAAGACCTCTCTCAATTTAGAAAGACCCTTAAACACTACCTTTTCTGTCTTCACCTTTTAGACCCTAACACTACACCCCTTCCCTCCATCTCTCAAATCACCCACACAGCCTCAGACATTCCAACAACATAGCCCTGACAGAACACGAAGCAAACTTTCTGCATTCCCAAAGTCATGATCCCAATATGTCACCTGAACTGTAAATTCAGACACTGATAATACTCTGTTTGTATATAATTTGTATATAGTTTCCCCTGTTATCTCCAAGTTACCAACCCTGTTATAATGTAAGCAAAGGATTGTCCCAATGCAAAATTTGTTAACTGTAAACCGCACTGGTACCAAAGAGCGCGGTATATAAGAACTGTAAATAAATAAATAAATAAGAATAAAGAAAATTGTTAACAAGGCAGCACATAAGAATAGAGTAATGTCAACAAAACACACTGTGATGGTAGCAAAATTGTCTGCACTTAAAACAGCCACATGCATGTGCACAAACATTGAGCATATAAGAGCGAGGTTAGACACAAAGCAAAGCAAAGAAATGTGCAAAAAATGTTGTACAGGTATGTATGTAAGAATAGAAAACGCAAACAGCACCATTGCAATACATGAAGACAAACACCCGATGGTGTGAAAATAAAATTCTAATAAATGAGATCCGACACTGTGGTAATAACTAGCAAATTTTTATTTCAAAGTTTAGTAAAAACACGATATTTGTCAACACAGTTTAGATTTTAAAGTCATTCTTGGGTCAATCAATCTCCTGGTGGGCCCGTTTCTTCTTCCCCCGAATGCTTCTCTTGGTGCGCTGCTTGGCGTATTTTTCATCTGGGGTTTCCCGCAGCAGCAACCAGCAGAAATCAGCCATCATAGTGGTGTTCCATCTTCCTTGGTACCTTCTCTCTGCGTCCTTGATGTCCTGGTGAAACTTTTCACCTTGTTCTTCACTGTACGCCCCCAAGTTTTCGGGAAAGTAGTTCACATGGGAGTGCAAGAAATGGACTTTCAGGCTCATGTTACAGCCTTGTTCTTTGAAGGCATTGAGCATCCTGGCAACAATATCCTTATAGTTCTCATCCCGCCTGTTCCCCAAGAATTTGAGAACAACATCCTTGAAGGAATCCCAGGCTTCTTTTTCCTTCTCAGACATTGTTTCAGCGAATGCTCCATCTGAAATGAGTTTCCTTATATCAGGGCCAACAAACACTCCTTCCTTTAGCTTTGCTTCAGAAAGTCGGGGGAACTTTGAGCAAAGGTACCGAAAGCACTCACCATCTTTTGGAAGGGACTTGATGAATTGCTTAATGAGACCCAACTTAATGTGGAGAGGTGGTAATAGAATTTTATCACGAGGTACCAAGCTCTCATGAAGAACATTTTTCTCACCGGGTCTCAAATACTCCCGAATTGGCCAGTCTTTTTTCCCCCAGTGTAGGTCGCGGGCCCGGCTATCCCACAAGCAAAGGAAGCAGGGATATTTGGTGAAACCGGATTGCTGCCCTAATAGCATGGATAGAATTTTAAAGTCTCCACAAATCATCCACTTATGCTCATCATAACGAATCTTCTGAAGAATCAGGGCCAAATTCTCGTATTTTTCTTGGAGAATAACAGAGTGAGCAATAGGAACTGAAGCGAATGTGTTGCCATTATGAAGAAGAACACCTTTTATGCTGTCTTTTGACGAATCAATGAACAGCCGCCATTCAGCAGGATCATACTTGAGTTTTAAACTTTTCCATCACTCCGTATATATCGTTGCAAAATACCAAATCTTCCTCTTTGCTGAAATACTTCAAAAATTGTGTCTCGCGGTTGCGGTACCAATAAAAAGTTGTTCCTGGTGACAATAGATTTTTCTGTTTAAGCCGAGAACCTAGCAGTTGGGCAGCATCTTTTGGGAGTCCTAAATCCCGGACTAAATCATTCAATTCAGCTTGAGAGAAAAGTTCAGGTTTCGGATCTGGTTCAGTTTCAAACTCGGAAATACTGGACTCATCGGGAAAAGCCATCTGATGAGTCTCATCATGATCAGAACCGTCCACACAAATATGATCCAAAGATTTTGGTGGTTCAGGCACAGGTACTTTGTTGCTATGAGGCATAGGCCTAATTGCTGAGGGAAGGTTGGGGTAACTTATTACGTTCTTATTTTTTAAGTTGTATCCCTTCACAATGCAAGAGCAAAAATAGCAGTCACTGCTGTGGTCTCTTTGTTCACGCCACATCATAGGTATTCCGAAACGAAATGCTTGTTTTTTACCTTTCATCCATAAGCGTAGATCTTCCTCACATGTCTTGCACACTTTGTGAGGAGCCCACGGTTTGTCTTGATCGCCTAACTTCATACCGAAATAGGCGAAATATACTTTTTTAATAAATGCAGAAATGTTCCTCTGCCGCTTTTTCACGGTATATTCCCCACAAATAAAACAAAAATTGTCCGGAGAGTTGACGCAACCTCTGGCTCTGTGAGCCATCACAAATACACAGCACTGCAAACTACAACTGTAGTGAACCACTTCGGAATAAAGCTGGATTACGACTGAGCAAACAAAAGGTAATAATGAACTTGCAAGAAACTGAAATTTGACAGGAACGTTCATGTCGCAACCACCGTGTTTGAGCGAGGCGAACGAGGCGAGGCGAACAGGAAAGAACATGCGCCAGCGCGAGTACTGGATTTAGCCCCCGCCTCCCAATTGTCCTGTTAATGTATAAAATGAATACAAAACACTCTAAAATATCATGAGGGAGTGTTTCTAGTTAGTTAACCATTACAACCTCTATTTTGGGCCAAGAAAATAAACTGCAGTCGGCTAAAAAGAAATTATGTGAACATTCCTTATATGGGTAAGAAATCTAATTTTGCAAGAAAACGTGACGTGATGGAACATTTTGGCTATTTTTCCTGGATTCAGCACCCCAAAATCTATAGGAATCAGTTGCAAAACTGGAGGCAGTTTTTTGGTAGTGTACCTGTGTAATCAATTGTTTCGGAGCAGTAGCTGAATGGCTGCTGACTCAAAACCTAAGAATAAATCATAGCAAAACTGATGTCCTATTTGTTACAAGGAATCGTAAGTTCGTACCTCCTCCGTCGCTGCTGGTCAACAACATAGAACTGACGTCCAAACCCACAATCCGATACCTCGGCATCACATTAGATCAACACCTTGATATGACAATGCATGTGAAGAATGTGACAAAGAATATATATCACAAGATCAAAACACTACGCCACCTCCGCCCCCTACTTGACTATACTGATTACCGATCAACCTTCCAGGCACTAGTCCTCCCACATCTAGATTTTGCGAACATCATCCTCCACGGGCTCTCTCAATCAACCTTAAATCCACTTCGTCTGGCCATGAATGCAGCTGCAAGAGTCCTCTCTGGGTCACCAAGATCTGCTCATATAACGCCTATCATGAAAGACCTACACTGGCTACCTCTACAAGCCAGACTCTCATATAAGTCACTAGTCCTGATCTTCAAAGCCATGAATAACTACCCACCGACACCAATCAGCAAACTAATCCACAACACCCTTGAAAATAGAAACAGAAGAACTACAGCTATGAACACCTTAATAGTTTCCAAGATGATGACATCATGTACATCAAACAGAGCTTTTTCATTATTCGCACCCATGAATTGGAATATACTTCCCCATGAAATCCGCGGCATCAAAAGCCTATTACAATTCCGCAAAGCCGTGAAGCATCACTTATTCACAAAATACTACCCAGAAGTGACCATGGACACTCACACAACCAACAGGCCTCCTACTTACACCAAACACCTTAGCAACTTAATACAACCAGAAAATGGTTAGACTCCACGATAGTTCACATTACTACTGTTGACCCGTGCCACCACATGAATACACGCACAATATCCACTAGAGTTTAAATATGGTATATAGTAAAAGCATATATATAGTATAATGTTGATTGTACATAGTTATCCCTGTTATTCCATGTTATATATTCCCTTGTTCTCTGTAAACTCAATGTTACCTGTATGCATTGCAGTATATTTTGTTCGATGTACACCGCGCTGATTTTAATAGCGCGGTATAGAAGAGATGTTAAATAAAATAAATAAATAAACATAGAGCAGCATGCAGGGTCTGGGAACACATCAGGACCACCCTTGCCCAGTAAGTACATCACAACACAGACAGATATGGAAGAAGAGAGAAGTGTGCAGGCTGGAGCATTAAACATGTTGGCACAGAGACAGGCATGCACCAAGATAGAGGGGAAGGGCAAGGAAAGTCAGAATCTGCCCCTGGCAGAAAGTAGGCTGGCTGCACAGTGACAGCAGAGTGCAGCACAGACAGAGCAGCCCCACAGCAGGTTCCCAGGAAACAAGGGAAAACAGGATGCAAGCAGGCCCACAGTGAAGGCCAGGGGGACACAGAGACAGATGGAAGGGACATGCATAGCAGAGAGCAATCCCAGAATGTCAGCCACAGCCCCAGGTCACACAGATGCCCCCTGAGAAACCTCCAAAAAATGGCCTTATACAAGCCCCCAGGCAGGAGGCAAACCCAGCACCCTGGGTCAGGCACAGAACCACCAGGCTAGAGTTGTGAGTGCTCCCAGGTCTTAGGAAGTGAGAGTAGAGTAAGTCAAACACGAGGCACAGTGCGAATGGTACAGGTGTAAAATGAAGTAGTACAGGCCCCCAGGTGGGAGGCAAACCCAACACCCTGAGCCAGGCACAGAACCAGGGAGGAGGGCTGGGGAGGCCCCATGAAATGTATTGGGGAAGGCTGGTGTGACACAGGCTGAGGGATTATGCAGAGGTGGCGAGGGGGTGGCAGGTGAGTGAATGGGGGAGGGTGAGTGGGTGGAGGGTGGTGGTGAAGGCAAGGGGTCTGAGCCCATGCAGCTGGAGTGTTTGGGATTATGTGAGTGACAGGAGGGTGGAAGTGAGGTGAGGGGTCTGAGTGCAGGCAGAGGGAGCATTTGGGGGTATGTGAATGGCAGGAGGGTGGGAGAGAGTGTGTGAGGTCACAGCAAGTCAAATGTGCTCAAACAAAATCACTTCACCGTTATGCATGGAATACCACAAGGTTCAGCTATTTCATCTATACTCTTTAATATATACATCCAACCCATATGCAACCTCATCAAACGCCACAAACCACATTACCACCTGTATACTGACGATATCATGGTATATGCTCCAATCAATCTGCAATCACCTGACATGACATCGATGACAAGCTGCCTTGAGGACATGGACACCTGTCTCACTGCTAACAACCTGATGGTCAACTTTGATAAAACAGAGGCTATGTTCATCACCAGAGACTCCACATTCAAGCCGCCCCAAACAATCAGCATTCTAAACAAAACTATAGCAATCAGGGATGAAGTGAGGTACCTGGGCATCACCCTGGACAGATCTCTGAACCTACAATCTCACATTACTAAAACTGCAGCAAAAGCCTACCAACGATTGAGGATCATCAGAAAACTCGAACCAATCCTTGACCAAGACCACTTCCGCACAGTTTGCCAAGCAGTCATCACCCCACTGCTAGACTATGGAAACTCACTATACCAAGGCCTCCCCCAGCAGTCTATTCACCCACTCCAAATGGTGCAGAATACTGCAGCATGCATCATCGTGGGCACTGCAAGATCTGAACACATCACCCCCATCCTGTGACAGCTGCATTGGCTCTCAATAATTGCAAGGGCAAAATTCAAATCAATCCTGAACATTTTCAGAATCTTCCACCACCGCTCTGCAGATGCGCTCCAGGACGTAATAACCAAGGATGTTGGGGCCACTTGGCAATAGTGATCATAGCATGATCGCCTTTGATTTAATTAGTGGAGGAGGGATAGTACGGAAATCCACAGTACTATCCCTCCTCCCACAGTAAAGGGAAGAGTGGTCTAGTGGTTAGGACAAGGTACTTCAGGCCGGAGGGCCATGGGTTCAAGTCCCACCTGGGGACAGCAATCTCAGGCTGGCGGGACTGGGATGTCTAGTCCTATAGGCACTCCTTGTGGTCTTGGGCAAGCCACTTAACCCTCCATTGCCCATGTTCCCTGTAAGTATTATCATATGTGTCTCATATCCCCTCGTGTTAAATGTATCCCCCAATTGACCACTTGACCCGGTGAAAAGCAGGATATAAATACAGCTAAATAAATAAATACTACCTTTTAACTTTCGAAAGGGAGACTATGATAAAATGAGGAAAATAGTTAAGAAAAAACTAAAAGGAGCAGTTGCAAAGGTTAAAGACTTACATCAAGCTTGAGTGTTGTTGAAAAATACTATCTTGGCAGCCCAGACCAGCTGTATTCCACGCTTTAAGAAAAGTGGAAGGAAGTCCAAAAAACTGCCAGCATGTTTTAAAGGTGAGGTCAGAGAGGCTGTTGTTGCCAAAAAAGCATCTTTCAGGAAATGGAAAAAAGAGCCAAACGCCGAAACCTGGAAACAGCACAAGCACTGGCAAATCAAATGCAAGGCATTGATAAAGCAGGCAAAGAGAATTTGAGAAGAAGCTTGCTGTGGAAGCAAAAACGTGAAATAAAGATTTTTCCAAGTACATTCGCAGCAAAAAACCTGTGAGAGAGTCAGCTGGTCCATTAGATGATAGAGGAGTTAAAGGGGCACTAAGAGGCGACAAGGTGATAGCTGAGAGACTGAATGAATGCTTTGCTTCAGTCTTTACTGAGGAAGATGTAGGGATGTTACCCATGACTGAAGTGGTATTTAAAGGTGTGGAAGAATTGAAGGAAATATCGATACATCGGGAAGATGTATTATAACTATTAGATAAACTGAAGAGTAGCAAATCACCTGGGCCGGATGGTATACATCCAAGGGTGTTGAAAGAACTGAAATATGAGATTGCAGACCTGCTATTAGTAATCTGTGAACTATCATTAAAATAATCTCTAATACCTGAAGATTGGAGGATCGCCAATGTAACACCAATTTTTAAAAAGGGTCCCAGGGGTGATCCGGGAAACTACAGACCGGTGAGCCTCACGTCAATACCGGGAAAAATGGTAGAATCCATCATAAAGAATAAAATTACTCAGCATGTAGATAGTCATGACCTAATGGGAGACAGCCAACATGGCTTTAGACAAGGAAGATCTTGTCTTACTAATCTGTTATGTTTTTTTGAAAGTGTGAATAAACAGGTGGACAAAGGTAAGTCGGTTGATATAGTGTATCTGGACTTTCAGAAAGCCTTTGACAAGGTCCCTCATCAGAGACTTTTGGCAAAACTAAAGAGTCATGGGATAGGAGGCAGTGTACTACTGTGGATCAAGAACTGGTTAAGAGATAGAAAGCAGAGGGTTGGGCTAAATGGACAATTTTCCCAATGGAGAAAGCTGAATAGTGGTGTACCCCATGGATCTGTGCTGGGTCCGCTGCTTTTTGACATATTCATAAATGACCTGGAAAGTGGAATAAAGAGTGAGGTTATTAAATTTGCAGATGACACAAAACTACCTAAAGTTGTTAAAACCCAAGAGGATTGTGGAAAATTGCAAGAGGATCTTGATAAATTAGAAGACTGGTCATCAAAATGGCAGATGAAATTTAATGTGGACAAGTGCAAAGTTATGCACCTAGGGAAGAACAACCCAAACCATGGTTATACAAAGCAAGGTTCCACATTAGGAACCACCACCGAGGAAAAAGATTTAGGCGTTATTGTGGATAACATGTTAAAACCCTCGGCCCAGTGTGCAGTGGCAGCCAAGAGAGCAAATAGAATGCTAGGTATCATAAGGAAAGGAATGAAAAATAAACAAAAGATATTATAATGCCTCTATATCGTTCCATGGTGAGACCGCACCTTGAATATTGTGTGCAATTCTGGTCGCCGTATATTAAAAAGAATATAGAGTTATTAGAAAAGGTTCAGAGAAGAGCCACCAAAATGGTAAAGGGGATGGAAGGATACTCCTATGAAGAAATGCTTAAAAGGTTAGGGCTCTTTAACCTGGAAAAGGGACGGCTGAGGTGAGATATAATAGAAGTTTATAAATTAATGAACGGAGTGGAACGGGTAAACGTAGATCCATTGTTTATGTTATCAGAATATAGAAAGACTAGGGGACATGCAATGAAGCTACAGGGTAAACTATTTAAGACTAATAAAAGAAAATATTTTTTCACTCAACGTGTAATCAAACTCTGGAATTTGTTACCGGAGGATGTAGTAAAGGCTGTTAGTATAGCTGGGTTTAAAAAAGGTTTGGACAAGTTCCTGGAGGAAAGGTCCATAAACCATTATTAAGAAGGGACCCAGGATATCAATGCTTGACCCAGTACAAGCATTGCGGAACCTGTGTTTTTTGGGGAAACTGCTAGGTACGTATGACCTAGATTGGCTACTGTTGGAAACAGGATACCTGGCTTGATGGACCTTGGTCTGACCCAGTATGGCATATCTTATGTTCTTATGTTCTTATGATGTCAGTAACAGGCCTCAAAGAACCAGCAATGACAACAGGATCACCTTACCCACAGGTTATCACTTGACTAAGCAAGTAACATCTAAGAGAGCTCCCTCGCTACTGGTGCCTGCATTATGGAACTCCCTCCCCATGGACTTAAGAACCCTAAATGATACCAAGGACTTCCGCAAAGCTCTCAAGTCCCATCTCTTCACTGAGGCCTATGAGCAACCACCTTAAGTTGCCAAGCACTAGAGTCCACCCAAGTGGCCCACTAAGAACATAACATAAGAACATAAGATATGCCATACTGGGTCAGACCAAGGTCCATCAAGCCCAGTATTCTGTTTCCAACAGTGGCCAATCTAGGTCATATGTACCTAGCAGTATCCCCAAGAGACACAAGTTCCACAATGCTTGTACTGGGTCAAGCATTGATATCTTCGGTCACTTCTTAATAATGGTTTATGGACCTTTCCTACATCCTCCGGTAACAAATTCCAGAGTTTGATTACACGTTGAGTGAAAAAATATTTTCTTTTATTAGTCTTAAATAGTTTACCCTGTAGCTTCATTGCATGTCCCCTAGTCTTTCTATATTCTGATAACGTAAACAATCGATCTACGTTTACCAGTTCCACTCCGTTCATTAATTTATAGACTTCTATCATATCTCCCCTCAGCCGTCTCTTTTCCAGGTTAAAGAGCCCTAACCTTTTTAGCCTTTCTTCATAGGAGTATTCTTCCATCCCCTTTACCATTTTGGTGGCTCTTCTCTGAACCTTTTCTAAAATCGCTATATCCTTTTTAAGATACGGCGACCAGAATTGCACACAATATTCAAGGTGCGGTCTCACCATGGAACGATATAGAGGCATTATAATATCTTTTGTTTTATTTTCCATTCCTTTCCTTATCATACCTAGCATTCTATTTGCTCTCTTGGCCACCGCTGCACACTGGGCCTAGGGTTTTAACATGGTATCCACAATGACGCCTAAATCTTTTTCCTGGGTGGTGGTTCCTAATGTGGAACCTTGCATCGTGTAACCATAGTTTGGGTTGTTCTTCCCTAGGTGCATAACCTTGCACTTGTCCACATTAAATTTCATCTGCCATTTTGATGCCCAGTCTTCCAATTTATCAAGATCCTCTTGCAATTTTTCACAATCCTCTTTTGTTTTAACAACTTTAAATAGTTTTGTGTCATCTGCAAATTTGATAACCTCACTTGTTATTCCACTTTCCAGGTCATTTATGAATATGTCAAAAAGCAGCGGACCCAGCACAGATCCCAGGGGTACACCACTATTCACCTTTCACCATTGGGAAAATTGGCCATTTAGCCCTACCCTCTGCTTTCTATCTTTTAACCAGTTCCTGATCCACAATAGTACACTGCCTCCTATCCCATGACTCTTTAGTTTTGCTAAAAGTCTCTGATGAGGGACCTTGTCAAAGGCTTTCTGAAAGTCCAGATACACAATATCAACCGACTCACCTTTTTCCACCTGTTTATTCACTCCTTCAAAAAAACATAACAGATTAGTAAGACAAGATCTTCCTTGTCTAAAGCCATGTTGGCTGTCTCCCATTAGGTCGTGACTATCTACATGCTGAGTAATTTTATTCTTTATGATGTTTCTACCATTTTTCCCGGTACTGACGTCAGGCTCACCGGTCTGTAGTTTCCCGGATCACCCCTGGAACCCTTTTTAAAAATTGGTGTTACATTGGCGATCCTCCAATCTTCAGGTATTAGAGATGATTTTAATGATAGTTCACAGATTACTAATAGCAGGTCTGCAATCTCATATTTCAGTTCTTTCAACACCCTTGGATGTATACCATCTGGCCCAGGTGATTTGCTACTCTTCGTTTATCTAATACTTGTAAGACATCTTCCCGATGTATCGATATTTCCTTCAATTCTTCCGCACCTTTAAATACCACTTCAGTCATGGGTAACATCCCTACATCTTCTTCAGTAAAGACTGAAGCAAAGAATTCATTCAGTCTCTCCGCTATCGCCTTGTCGCCTCTTAGTGCTCCTTTAACCCATTTATCATCTAATGGACCAACTGACTCTCTCACAGGTTTTTTGCTACGAATGTACTTGAAAAGGTCTTTATTTCGTGTTTTTGCTTCCGCAGCAAGCTTCTTCTCAAATTCTCTCTTTGCCTGCCTTATCAATGCCTTGCATTTGACTTGCCAGTGCTTGTGCTGTTTCCAAGTTTCGTCATTTGGCTCTTTTTTCCATTTCCTGAAAGATGCTTTTTTGGCAACAACAGCCTCTCTGACCTCACCTTTAAACCATGCCGGCAGTTTTTTGGACTTCCTTCCACTTTTCTTAAAGCGTGGAATACAGCTGGTCTGGGCTTCCAAGATAGTATTTTTCAACAACATCCAAGCTTGATGTACGTCTTTAACCTTTGCAACTGCTCCTTTTAGTTTTTTCTTAACTGTTTTCCTCATTTTATCATAGTCTCCCTTTTGAAAGTTAAAGGGTAGTAGTACTGTGGATTTCCTTACTATCCCTCCTCCACTAATTAAATCAAAGGCAATCATGCTATGATCACTACTGCCAAGTGGCCCCAACACCCTTATCTCTTGCACTAGATCTGGTGTTCCACTAAGGACTAGGTCTAATATGGCTTCCCATCTGGTCGGTTCATGAACCAGCTTCTCCAAGAAGCAGTCATTTATTTCATCTAGGAACTTTATCTCCCTAGTATGTCCTGCTGTGACACTGACCCAGTCGATGCTGGGGTAATTGAAATCACCCATTATTATTACTGCACTGTAACTTTTGCTAGCTTCCTTGATTTCTTTGAGCATTTCATCATCCATTTGTTCATTCTGGACAGGCGGACGATAGTACACCCCCACTGCCATCGCCTTCCCCTTTTTACATGGAATTTCAATCCATAGAGATTCTACAGCAAATTTTGTTTCTTGCAAAACTTTAATCCTTTCTGACTCAATGCCCTCTCTAACATAGAGCGCAACCCCTCCACCAATTTGATCAGCTCTATCATTACGATATAGTTTGTACCCAGGTATCACAGTGTCCCACTGGTTGTCCTCCTTCCACCATGTCTCTGATATTCCAATCATATCTAACCTCTCGTTTAGTGCTATATATTCTAACTCTCCCATCTTGTTTTTTAGACTTCTAGCATTTGCATACAAGCATTTTAGAGACTGTATTTTATTCATATTAATTTGGCTATTGGTAGACATGGGTAATTTGGGATCTTTAAGCTCTGTCTGCTCCATACTCGAGGGCATTTGGGCTACTTTACTCTTTTTCGGAACCTCTCTGCTTTTTGTAGTATCCTTCAAGGATACATTCTTCCGAACCATACGCTCTTGGGCGACTGTCGGCTTTCCCCTATTATGTAGTTTAAAAGCTTTTCTATCTCCTTTTTAATGTTTAATGCCAGCAGCCTGGTTCCATCCCGGTTAAGGTGAAGCCCATCCCTTCGGAAGAGCCCCTTCTTTCCCCAGAATGTTCCCCAGTTCCTAACAAATCCAAACCCCTCATCTCTGCACCATTGTCTCATCCACGCATTGAGACTCCGGAGCTCTGCCTGCCTTTTGGGTCCTGCGCGTGGAACGGGAAGCATTTCGGAGAATGCTACCCTGGAAGTTCTGGATTTCAACTTCCTACCTAAAAGCCTAAATTTAGCTTCCAGAACCTCCCTACCACATTTTCCTATGTCATTGGTACCGACATGTACCAAAACAGCAGACTCTTCCCCAGCACTATCTAAGACCTTATCTAGGTGGCGCGTGAGGTCCACTACCTTCACACCAGGCAGGCATGTTACCAGGCGATCCTCACGTCCACCAGCCACCCAGCTATCTACATGCCTAATGATCGAGTCACCAACTATAACTGCTGTCCTAACCCTTCCCTCATGGGCACTTGGCCCTGGAGAAACCTCCTTGGTGCGAGAGGGGTTTACATCACCTGGAGGACAGGTCCTAGTTACAGGATCACTTCCTGCCACACCAGGGTGATGCTCTCCTGTCATGTGACCTCTCTCCTCCATGGCAACAGGGATGCTGCCAGACTGGAGGTGGGACTTCAGGACTATATCCCTGTAGGTCTCGTCTATGTACCTCTCTGTCTGTCTTATGCTTTTCAAGTTTGCTACTTTAGCCTCTAGAGAACGGACTTGTTCCCTGAGAGCAAAGAGTTCCTTGCACCTAGTGCACACGTAAGACCTCTCACCAGCTGGGAGAAAATCATACATGTGATACTCAATGCAAAAGACTTGAAAGCCCACATCCCGCTGCTGGACTGCTGTCTGCATCTTAGTTTTAAGTTTGTGTTTAGATCTTTAAGTTCTTTACGTACTAAAGTGTGCTATGGATATTTATACCACTAAAACTGTACCTAATAAGTTTAATATACCTTGTTCACCTGAAGCTTAATTAATCTCAGGTCCTTAGTGTATGACTGATTTGGGTAATGAGCTTCACCTGAGAGCACCTCCTGTCTTTTAAGTTGTGCAAGTACCTATAAAGCTGTGATTATCCCAGGGGAGGGTAGGTGTGGGGAGGGAGGGAGGGATATAACACTTATTAAAAGAGGGCTGCTACACAGTACCCTGTCCTGTGCTGCTGAGGTAAGCTATATTCTGATTTGATTTAAATTATAGCTCTTTGCTGCTGCTAGGCTCTAACCTATTATGAAATTTAAACTACAAGCTCTCTGCTGGATTCTAAAGTTAACCAGAAAGCTCTCTTCTGTGTTTTAATTTGAAACTAAAAGTACTTTGCTGATGCTAGGCCCTAACTTATTATGAAATTTAAACTACAAGCTTTCTGCTGGATTCTAAATTTAACCAGAAAGCTCTCTTCTGTGTTTTAATTTGAAACTAAAAGTACTTTGCTGATGCTAGGCCCTAACCTATTATGAAATTTAAACTACAAGCTCTCTGCTGGATTCTAAATTTAACCAGAAAGCTTTCTTCTGTGTTTTAATTTGAAACTAAAAGTACTTTGCTGATGCTAGGCCCTGAGTGACTATGAAATTTAAACTACAAGCTCTCTGCTGGATTCTAAAGTTAACCAGAAAGCTCTCTTCTGTGTTTTAATTTGAAACTAAACGTACTTTGCTGATGCTAGGCCCTGAGTGACTATGAAATTTAAACTACAAGCTCTCTGCTGGATTCTAAAGTTAACCAGAAAGCTCTCTTCTGTGTTTTAATTTGAAACTAAAAGTACTTTGCTGATGCTAGGCCCTGAGTGACTATGAAATTTAAACTACAGCTCTCTACTGGGTATGAAAGGTAACCGGAAAGTTCTCTTCTGTGTTTTAAATTGAATCTTAAACTGTTGCTACTAGGCCCTGACTGATTTAACAAAAAATAGTGGGTTCACAGATTAATTAGCTTTAAAAGAAAAAAATTCCTTTCAGAAAAATTCCCAGAAGTATATACTCACAATTTCAGATTTCTCTCCAGAAGTAACAGCCCCCCTTTCTAGTCTAGCTACCCTCTTAGCCCCAACTGCCCATCTCCATTTAGACCTATAAGTAGATAGCCTTTTATGTATGTGAATCGTATCCCCTCCTTTTGAATGTATGCCTCCCAATGTCTTGTTGACCACTTTGATTGAAGGATAAGGTGGTATACAAAACTGTCTAAATAAATAAAAATAAAAATGTGAATGGCAGGAGAGTGGGAGCGAGTGTGTGAGGACTGAGTGCATGCAGGGGAAATGTGTGGGGGAGTGTGACTGGCAGGAGGATGGGAGCAAGGGTGAGGGGCCTGAGTGCATGCAGGGTGAGCGTGTGGGGGAGTGTGAGTGGCAGGAGGGTGGGAGCGAGGGTGAGGGGACAGAGAACATGCAGTTGGAGAGCATGGGAGAGGGTGGGTGCGCAGAGTAGATGGGGGTTCTAAGTGCGGGTGTGGGGTGGAATGTGACAGAGCAGCTGGAGGGGGATGTGGATGATAGAGAAGGCAGTGGGAGCCCAGATTATGGAAGCTGGGGTTGCCAGGAGGCTGTGGGGGTGCCAGGTCATGGCAGTGTTGAGGGTCGTGATGTAGCAAAGATGCCTGTGGCTAGATGCATGTGGGAGTGATGTACCTATTATGGTGGGCCATGAAACCCACCCCTATTTGATATGGTGTCCAAGTGGGAGGGCCGAAGAGGCTGGTGGATGCCTTGGAGACATATCAGCCATGCCCTGTCTGGAGCCCGTGCTTGCACGTAGCCTTGCACAGCTGTACAGGTCCCTCTCCCATCTTTCATGCCATGTGGAGGGCCTCAGGGGTGATATGTGGGGCCTGAAAGGTGAGCTCAGGGGTCTGCAATTGCTGCTGGAGGCCCATCTGCAGCCCCCACACCATCCCACACAGCAGGCAGCCCTTTGGGGCACTGAGGAGGCTTCAGCACCTGGGAGGCACGCAGGGGCAGCCGTACCACCAAGCGGCATGAGCCACACCAGTGGCTGCTGATGCAATGAGAACCACTAGGGCAAACTGGCCGGCAGTGTTAATGGTCCTCTAGATGCAGCAGGAGCAGGGTTTGTATGCTGTAGGGCACACCTGTATGTGGGCACAGTTTACACATATTCTGTGTCTTTTGGGGAAACTGCTAGGTACGTATGACCTAGATTGGCCACTGTTGGAAACAGGATACTGGGCTTGATGGACTTTGGTCTGACCCAGTATGGCATATCTGATGTTCTTATGTTCTTATGTATGCAGCACACCACACCACACACAAGACCCTCCCCCCCCCATGACAGCTGCCACATGTGCAGCATTGACTGCAGGCAATGGGCAGGTGACAGATGCACAAGGGACAGGTGGACCATGTGATGTGTGTGCCCCAGCTGCGATTGCCATGGGCACCATGCCATGGATGCACATGTCTGTATACATGGGCCTCCATGGAAGGCACCATTGGAAGATGCCACTGGATACATGTCATAGCACACATGGGGTCCAAGGTGCATGGCACATGACTGGGTGGACACAACACCCCTGGCACATGTCAGCAAAAATATTGGTGAGGCAGGCACTAAACCCCCAGACCCAGGGGCAGTTTCCATATCAGCAGTCCACAATGGAACACTTCTGTAACCAATGTTCCAGGCAGGCAATGCGTATGATGCACAGAGGCATGGGCTAGCCACACAGGCCATATCTGCATGGTGTGGACATGCACAGATCTGTGGTGGCTGCAGCAGTGCCCCAGCCCCTCCCCAGGCATTGGCACGTGCATCGGATGTAATGGGGGGGGGGGGAGCATTTGGCTCAGGCAGTCAAGCAAAGTGTGCCTGGACAAGGCTGACACTTGCCACCACTCGTCTGGACTGTGTACACTGGGGTGCATCTGCAGCAGCATCTAACTCATTTGCTCTGACCCAGGACTGGCTCAGGTTCATCTGGCAGAGGCTGCTTGTCCCACAAATCATACTTGTGGAGCATGCTGCATGCCATGGTGATCTGGCACACCTTGTGAGACCTGTAAAGCAGCTCCCCCTGGACCGGTCCAGGCATCTAAAGCAACAGTTCAACTGGCTGAAGGTACACTCAATTATCTCCTACGTAGTCCGGTGTTCACAATTGTACAGTGCTATGCTGGGCTGCTAGGGTGGAGTGGGGGGGGGGGGGGTCAGCAGCCAGTCATGTAGGGGGTAGCCACAGTCACCTGCAGTAGGAGACAGAACAGTAAACTGTCAATAAGCTAGTGTGCCAATGAGGGAGTCATGTGTTACCAACATGTTATAGACTGTGGACAGCTGACTGTGTATATGTATGGCTGTGTCCATTTTATTGATGATCCCAGGGGTGCCAGTGGGGCATTGTGTGTCTGCAACCCACCACATGTGCATGGGCACCCTCAAAGGCAAATGGGTCCCTGATGGGGGGAGGGACTGGGCATCTTGGGAATGTATGGTGCCCCTGATCTGCATCTGGCTCACATCTGGCATACCCCTGGGTGGTGGTAGACAGGGCTGCATAACACATCAGTACATGCAGGCCCGTTGTTGCCATTCCAGACACTTCCCTCTGTCCCTTGCTGCATGCACGGGGCCACTGTGCATGCTGTGGGGGACAGGGCAGGATGCATGTGGAAGGTGGGAGTGGGTGGGACCAACCCCCAGACATACAGGGCGAGGGTATACCATGGCCATGCAGGTCAGGGGTTTGCCAAGGGGACACTCTGTGCATACCCCCTCTGTGGTTGCATAGGGGCAAGGTGCCCCATACATGCCCAGCAGCCCCCCCAGGGTCAAGGGGCCCACACACAGGGCTTCATGGTCATGGGGGGCAGGCCACCACCACCCGCCCAGTACACACACACCCATGTGGTATATCATGCTTCCCAGTCCCAGAATGTCTGTGCATATATCCAGTTAATAGCAATCTGCCACTGTTGTGGCCCCCCTTGAACCGTGCATGGAGCCATGACCAGCTCAGGACATAGGCATTGTGACAGGATCCTGGGTACTTTGCACAGACATCTGTGATTTCCCCATGTACATTACACACCACCTGCACATTGACAGAGTGGAAGGCCTTGCAGTTCCGATACCCAGCCTTACTCCATTGATGGGGCCGGAGAGCGATGTGTGTGCCACCCATCACACCTAGAATCGATGGGAATCCTGCCATGGTGCAAAGGTCCTGCATGATCCAGTGCTGGTCCTGATGAGTTGCTGGGAAGCAGATGATCTGTGCCATGGACCGCAGGTAGGTGCCCAGAAACTGTGACAATCAAAAAACCTTCACTGATAAAGTCCCCAAAGCTCATTAAAATTGTTTTTTTGTCGGAGCATACCGAGGGAGGAATGAATTTTATTTTCATCCACACCAGATGGTAAACTTCTTTTGTTCATTAATAGGTTCACCACCACACTAGTAATATATTTAAATATGCCACTTATCTGAAAAGATTGTTGCAGTTCTTATATTCTGTAAAGTTGGTAACACTTTTGCAAATCAGATAAAGTTGAAAACATGACGTGCACGTTTCGGGACTGGTTCCCTGTCTCAAGTGCCCTTCTCTTCCATGTTAGTATGCAACTGTGAAAAAACACCGTTCCGCGGCGATCTTTGTAAGGACTCAAAACGTATGGGATTGGCTGACTTACTATCAGTCTAAGGAGAACCTCCAATGAAATAAAGAGAACACCCCACTCACAGGGGAATCCCTATTTCCATTGGCTAATCTTAACAAACTCAAAAAACAAAGGATAATTCATAAGGGAAACCCTCGTGATGTCATCCAAATAGTCCCACAATCCAAAAACCGGCTTATGTTTCAAAAAAAGACTGACCCAATCAATCTCACAATTAAGTCCATTAGGTTGCATAGTATTTAAAATGAATATCCAGCGTTGTTCAAGCCACTGAAGCCTGTAAATCCTATCACCACCATGTTGATCGCAAGGAACCTGGTCTATAATCGTCCAGACCAGATCTTCAAACACATGGTGGTGAGTCAGACAATGATCTACCACAGGTGCTGATTGAACTTGCTAGCGTATACGGGACACATGTTCTCCAAGTCTTATTTTAATGGGGCGAATCGTCCTCCCGACATATAAAAAATTCCATGGGCATTTTAGGATGTAGACCACAAAAGAAGATAAACAATTTGTTGCCCAACGACGAGTATACGAATGAGCTGTAATTGGATGCTTCCAAAATAGTCCCGATACTGTCGTTGAACAATAATTACAGTTGTTGCAAGGTTTATGTCCCCTTGAGGTCTGTAGTGGAATGACCGGTCTGTCTATTGGTGAGGCAGATTTAACTAAATGATCACTTAAATTTGAGCCTCTCGAATAAGCTATCATCAGGGACTTGTCAAAACACGAATGTAATCGTAACATAGACCAATGGTGATGAAGAATCTGAACAATCTCAGAGCTATGATCAGTATATGTTATAACCCCCACCACAGCTTCGGAAGTTTGTGATGTGGCTGTCAAATAATCCTGATTTAATAACCATTCACGTTGAATATGGTATGCACGACGATAAGCCAAGTCAACCACTTGTATGGGATAAACTCTACAAAGAAGCCTATGTTTTAAATCCAGGGCATGTCATTTGAATTCACTCAAAGAGAAGAACAATCTATGTAGCCTGAGAAATTGACCAAATGGCAGTCCCCTACGAAGGGGACCTGGGAGAAAGCTTCGAAAATTTAAAAGGCACTGATTTTCTAAAAAGAGTGGTTCTCAATTCACCCGCCTCCATGAAAACTATCATATCCAAAAACTCAATTTTTTGCTGATCAATGGGTTCATTAAAATGAATATTAGGTTTTAGAGAATTAAGCCAGATGATAAAATTCTAGAGTGATTCCAAATCTGACGTCCAGATGAAAATATATCATCCAAAAACCTTTTCCAAAAAATGACATGACTAAAATGTGATGACCCCACTGTATACCTATCTTCCATATCTGCCATGCATAAAGTTGCTATAGAGGATGCCACTGTCGCTCCCATCGCTATTCCAAAAACTTGTTGAAAAAATACTCCCTCAGATAAAAAATCACCAAAGTACTTTTAGCTTAAATTTAAAACACAGAAGAGAGCTTTCTGGTTAAATTTAGAACCCAGCAGAGAGCTTGTAGTTTAAATTTCATAAGAAGTTAGAGCCTAGCAGCAGCTAAGAGCTATAATTTAAATCAAATCAGAATATAGCTTACCTCAGCAGCACAAGACAGGGTACTGTGTAGCAGCCCTCTTTTAATAAGTGTTATTTCCCTCCCTCCCCTGGGATAATCGTAGCTTTATAGGTACTTACACACCGTAAAAGACAGGAGGTGCTCTCAGGTGAAGCTCATTACTCAAATCAGTCATACACTAAGGACCTGAGATTAGTTAAGCTTCAGGAGAGCAAGGTACATTACACGTATTAGGTACAGTTTTATAAGTATAAATATCCATAGCAACCCTTAGTAAGTAAAGAACTTAGATCTAAACACAAACTTAAAACTAAGATGCAGTCAGCAGTCCAGCAGCTCCAGTTGGTGAGAGGTCTTACGTGTGCACTAGGTGCAAGGAGCTCTTTGCTCTCAGGGAACGAGTCCATTCTCTAGAGGCTAAAGTAGCAGACTTGGAAAGCATAAGACAGACAGAGAGGTACATAGACGAGACCTACAGGGATATAGTCCTGAAGTCCCACCTCATCTGGCAGCATCCCTGTTGCCATGGAGGCGAGAGGTCATGTGACAGGAGAGCATCACCCTGGTGTGGCAGGAAGTGATCCTGTAACTAGAACCTGTCCTCCAGGTGACGTAAAACCCTCTCGCACCGAGGATGTTTCTCCAGGGCCATGTGCCCATGAGGGAAGGGTTAGGACAGCCGTTATAGTTGGTGATTCGATCGTTTGGCATGTAGATAGCTGGGTGGCTGGTGGACGTGAAGATCGCCTGGTAACAAGCCTGCCTGGTGCGAAGGTAGCGGACCTCACACACCACCTAGATAAGGTCCTAGATAGTGCTGGGGAGGAGTCTTCTGTCTTGGTACATGTCGGTACCAATGACATAGGAAAATGTGGTAGGGAGGTTCTGGAGGCTAAATTTAGGCTTTTAGGTAGGAAGTTAAAATCCAGAACTTCCAGGGTAGCATTCTCCGAAATGCTTCCTGTTCCACACGCAGGACCCAAAAGGCAGGCAGAGCTCCGGAGTCTCAATGCGTGGATGAGACAATGGTGCAGAGATGAGGGTTTTGGATTTGTTAGGAACTGGGGAACATTCTGGGGAAAGAAGGGGCTCTTCCGAAGGGATGGGCTTCACCTTAACCGGGATGGAACCAGGCTGCTGGCATTAACCTTTAAAAAGGAGATAGAGCAGCTTTTAAACTAGATATTAGGGGAAAGCCAACAGTCGCCCAAGAGCGGATGGTTCGGAAGAATGTATCTTTGAAGGATACTACCAAAAGCAGAGAGGTTCCACAAAAGAGTAAAGTAGCCCAAATGCCCTCGAGTATGGAGCAGACAGAGCTTAAAGATCCCAAATTACCCATGTCTAACAATAGCCAAATTAATATGAATAAAATACATTCTCTAAAATGCTTGTATGCAAATGCTAGAAGTCTAAAAAATAAGATGGGGGAGTTAGAATATATAGCACTAAATGAAAGGTTAGATATGATTGGAATATCAGAGACATGGTGGAAGGAGGACAACCAGTGGGACACTGTGATACCTGGGTACAAACTATATCGAAATGATAGAGCTGATCAAATTGGTGGAGGGTTTGCTCTCTATGTTAGAGAGGGCATTGAGTCAGAAAGGATTAAAGTTTTGCAGGAAGCAAAATCTGCTGTAGAACCTATATGGATTGAAATTCCATGTAAAAGGGGGAAGGCAATGGCTGTGGGGGTGTACTATCGAGCGCCTGGACAGAATGACCAAATGGATGATGAAATGCTCAAAGAAATCAAGGAAGCTAATAAAAGTCACAGTACAGTAATAATAATGGGTGATTTCAACTACCCCGGTATCGACTGGGTCAGTGTCACGTCAGGACTTGCTAGGGAGATAAAGTTCCTAGATGAAATAAATGACTGCTTCTTGGAGGAGCTGGTTCATGAACCGACCAGAGGGGAAGCCATATTAGACCTAGTCCTTACTGGAACACCAGATCTAGTGCAAGAGATAAGGTTGTTGTGGCCACTTGGCAATAGTGATCATAGCATGATCGCCTTTGATTTAATTAGTGGAGGAGGAATAGTAAAGAAATCCACAGTACTACCTTTTAACTTTCGAAAGGGAAACTATGATAAATGAGGAAAACAGTTAAGAAAAAACTAAAAGGAGCAGTTGCAAAGGTTAAAGACGTACATCAGGCTTGGCTGTTGTTGAAAAATACTATCTTGGAAGCCTAGACCAGCTGTATTCCACGCTTTAAGAAAAGTGGAAGGAAGTCCAAAAAACTGCCAGCATGGTTTAAAGGTGAGGTCAGAGAGGCTTTTGTTGCCAAAAAAGAATCTTTCAGGAAATGGAAAAAAGAGCCAAACGACGAAACCTGGAAACAGCACAAGCACTGCCAAGTCAAATGCAATGTCTTGATAAGGCAGGCAAAGGGAGAATTTGAGAAGAAGCTTGCTGCGGAAGCAAAAACGCGAAGTAAAGACATTTTCAAGTACATTCGTAGCAAAAAACCTGTGAGAGAGTCAGTTGGTCCATTAGATGATAAAGGGGTTAAAGGTGCACTAAGAGGCAACAAGGCGATAGCGAAGAGACTGAATGAATTCTTTGCTTCAGTCTTTACTGAGGAAGATGTAGGGATGTTACCCATGACTGAAGTGGTATTTAAAGGTGCGTAAGAATTGAAGGAAATATCGATACATCGGGAAGATGTATTACAACTATTGGATAAACTGAAGAGTAGCAAATCACCTGGGCTGGATGGTATACATCCAAGGGCGTTGAAAGAACTGAAATATGAGATTGCAGACCTGCTATTAGTAATCTGTGAACTATCATTAAAATCATCTCTAATACCTGGAGATTGGAGGATCGCCAATGTAACACCAATTTTTTAAAAGGGTTCCAGGGGTGATCCGGGAAACTACAGACTGGTGAGCCTGACATCAGTACCAGGTAAAATGGTAGAAACCATCATAAAGAATAAAATTACTCAGCATGTAGAAAGTCATGACCTAATGGGAGACAGCCAACATGGCTTTAGACAAGGAAGATCTTGTCTTACTAATCTGTTATGTTTTTTTGAAGGAGTGAATAATCAGGTGGACAAAGGTGAGTCGGTTGATATTGTGTATCTGGACTTTCAGAAAGCCTTTGACAAGGTCCCTCATCAGAGACTTTTGGCAAAACTAAAGAGTCATGGGATATGAGGCAGTGTACTATTGTGGATCAGGAACTGGTTAAAAGATAGAAAGCAGAGGGTAGGGCTAAATGGCCAATTTTCCCAATGGAGAAAGGTGAATAGTGGTGTACCCCAGGGATCTGTGCTGGGTCCGCTGCTTTTTGACATATTCATAAATGACCTGGAAAGTGGAATAACGAGTGAGGTTATCAAATTTGCAGATGACACAATACTTTTTAAAGTTGTTAAAACCCAAGAGGATTGAGGAAAACTGCAAGAGGATCTTGATAAATTGGAAGAATGGGCATCAAAATGGCAGATGAAATTTAATGTGGACAAGTGCAAGGTTATGCACCTAGGGAAGAACAACCCAAACTATGGTTACACGCTGCAAGGTTCCACATTAGGAACCACCACCCAGGAAAAAGATTTAGGCGTCATTGTGGATACCATGTTAAAACCCTCGGCCCAGTGTGCAGCGGCGGCCAAGAGAGCAAATAGAATGTTAGGTATGATAAGGAAAGGAATGGAAAATAAAAGAAAAGATATTATAATGCCTCTGTATCGTTCCATGGTGAGACCGCACCTTGAATATTGTGTGCAATTCTGGTCGCCGTATCTTAAAAAGGATATAGCGATTTTAGAAAAGGTTCAGAGAAGAGCCACCAAAATGGTAAAGGGGATTCCTATGAAGAAAGGCTCCTATGAAGAAAGGCTTAAAAGGTTAGGGCTCTTTAACCTGGAAAAGAGATGGCTGAGGGGAGATATGATAGAAGTCTATAAATTATTGAATGGAGTGGAACGGCTAAACGTAGATCGATTGTTTACCTTATCAGAATATAGAAAGACTAGGGGACATGCAATGAAGCTACAGGGTAAACTATTTAAGACTAAAAAAAGAAAATATTTTTTCACTCAACATGTAATCAAACTCTGGAATTTGTTACCGGAGGATGTAGTAAAGGCTATTAGTGTAGCTGGGTTTAAAAAAGGTTTGGACAAGTTCCTGGAGGAAAGGTCCATAAACCATTATTAAGAAGGGACCCAGGATATCAATGCTTGAACCAATACAAGCATTGTGGAACCTGTGTCCCTTGGGGAAACTGCTAGGTACATATGACCTAGATTGGCCACTGTTGGAAACAGAATACTGGGCTTGATGGACCTTGGTCTGACCCAGTATAGCATATCTTATGTTCTTATGTCGTAGCTCTGATATTGTTCGGATTCTTCATCACCATTGGTCTATGTTACGATTACATTCGTGCTTTGACAAGTCCCTGATAATAGCTTATTTGAGAGGCTCAAATTTAAGTGATTATTTAGTTAAATCTGCCTCACTGATAGACAGACCGGTCATTCCACTACAAACCTCAAGGGGACATAAACCTTGCAACAACTGTAGTTATTGTTCAATGACAGTATCGGGACTATTTTGGAAGCATCCAATTACAGCTCATTCGTATACTTGTCATTGGGCAACAAATTGTTTATCTTCTTTTGTGGTCTACATCCTACAATGCCCATGGAATTTGTTATATGTTGGGAGGACGATTTGCCCCATTAAAATAAGACTTGGGGAACAAGCGTCCTGTATACGCCAGCAAGTTCATTCAGCACATGTGGTAGATCATTGTCTGACTCACCACCATGTGTTTGAAGATCTGGTCTGGACGATTATAGACCAGGTTCCTTGTGATCCACGTGGTGGTGATAGGATTTACAAGCTTCAGTGGCTTGAACAACGCTGGATATTCATTTTAAATACTATGCAACCTAAAGGACTTAATTGTGAGATTGATTGGGTCAGTCTTCTTTTGAAACATAAGCCGGTTTTTGGATTGTGGACTATTTGGATGACATCACGAGGGTTTCCCTTATGAATTATCCTCTGGTTTTTAAGTTTGTTAAGATTAGCCAATGGAAATAGGGATTCCCCTGTGAGTGGGGTGTTCTCTTTATTTCATTGGAGGTTCTCCTTAGACTGATAGCAAGTCAGCCAATCTCATAAGTTTTGAGTCCTTACAAAGATCGTCGCGGGACGGCGTTTTTTCACAGTTGCATACTAACATGGAAGAGAAGGGCACTTGAGACAGGGAACCAGTCCCGAAACGTGCACGTCGTGTTTTCAATTTTATCTGATTTGCAACAGTGTTACCAACTTTACAGAATATAAGAATTGCAACAATCTTTTCAGATAAGTGGCGTATTTAAATATATTACTAGTGTGGTGGTGAACCTATTAATGAACAAAAGAAGTTTACCGTCTGGTGTGGATGAAAATGAAATTCATTCCTACCTCGGTACGCTCCGACAAAAAACAATTCTAATGAGTTTTGGGGACTTTATCAGGGAAGGTTTTTTGATGGTTTAAATTTTGTTCACTGGAGTGGGGTTAGTTTATACAGGAACTGTGTGAGGCACTGGGATACTGCAGGCTGGCTGAGTCCCCCAACAGCTCACAGCACTGTCTGGAAATATCCTGTTGCCAGGAAGGCCAGTGTTGTCATCACCTTCAAGTCTACCGGTATCAGATGGCCCCTCTGTGTGGTGCTTTTAAGCCATGGCTCCAGCTGCTGGCAGGGGTTGTGTATGGTAGCCCTGTCAAATGATACCTTGCCATACTTTCTACATCACTCATGTCCATGTACTGGACACTCTGCCATGAGACAAGTGTGTGTGGGTGCCTCTGCTCCATGTCCTGCCCACCATGGTCACCACTGTGCAGCAGGGCCAATGTGTACCATCCCTGGATATTCTGCATGTTGTCCCATCCCAGTCAGCTGACTGCACAGTGATAGACAACTATTGCACACATTGTCGTGTATCTCAGTGAGCTGCAGTTGGCACCGTCACTATCCCACACTTTGTCAGTCCTGCTGCAAAACCGTTTAAGCCTGAGAGTGTGTTGATGTGTCTATAGCACATGCACAGAGGCGCATGTTCACAGGCATGCACTTGTGTGTTGCCATGCATGACAATGCAGCACAAAGGTTGTTTGCATGCACCCGGTCCCCACCATGTCCTGTATTCCCTTCATACATACTATGGCTGCTTCCTCTCTGCAGACTGCTGCATGTCCATTGGCATTTCCCTCCATTGTGCCAGCTACAGAAGGCAAACCACTTAACTTCTGCATCCTGTGCACACGCCATCCCCACTACTCTGTGCAGCTGCACTACCATGGTGTGTAAGGGCGCAAATATGTGTACACGCGGCCATGGGCACATTGGCGCAGACATATGCATTGGCACATTCTGGTATGCATGTCCAAGATGGTCCCGTCCCAGGTCTCCAGGCATTGCTTGTGTGTCACAGGCAACACCCAGAGAACCAGGAAGGCAAGGTTCTCCGAGGGTGAGCTGACCCTCATGCTGGAAGAGATCCTCCAGCGGCTGCCACTATTGGTGGGTGACGTATCCACATGTGTGGATGCCTATGAGAAGCAGTGGCAGTGGCTTGATGTGTGCTGCCATATAAATGCCATATATCACTGGAACCACAACATCAAGGATGTGAAGTGCAGGTGGTGGCAGGTGCATTGCAACACTACCCAGAAGGCTCAGCAATAGGCCAAGGCGGAGCAAGGGGAACAGTTTTTAGAACTTAAACAGCACATTCTTGCTACAATTGATCCTGCCACCTCAAGGGCTATAGGCCCTCTCGACATCTCAGGCATCCTGTAGTACCGAGCTTTAATCAGGGTATTATACTAATATTTCTCCAACACACATTTAGGCATTGCAAATATACCCATTGATAACACAGGTACACTAAAAAAATTTTTTTTTAAACTGCCTCTAATGTTTCGATTGATTTTTACGTTTTTTGGTGCGCTGAATCCAAATCTGGTAACCAATTTGCTCCATCACGTACAGATTTTTTGCTACATTGGGTTAGCAGTTTGAGGTGAACGTTTCAGATTGAGTGCAATCGAGATAAAAGTTTCTTGAATGAATTCTTTATACTAAGGGGCTTGTTTACAAAGCCGCGGTAGCGGTTTGCGATCGTAATCGGAGCCGCGGCCCCATTGATTTCAATGGGGCCGCGGCTGCGATCGCGATCGCGAACCACTACCGCGGCTTTGTAAACAAGCCCCTAATTGTTTAGTAGTTATTCAAATAAGAATAAAGAAAATTGTAACAAGGCAGCACATAAGAATAATGTCAACAAAACACACTGTGATGGTAGCAAAATTGCCTGCACTTAAAACAGCCACATACATGTGCACAAACATTGAGCATATAAGAGCGAGGTTAGACACAAAGCAAAGCAAAGAAATGTGCAAAAAATGTTGTACAGGTATGTATGTAAGAATAGAAAACGCAAACCGCACCATTGCAATACATGAAGACAAACACCCGATGGTGTGAAAATAAAATTCTAATAAATGAGATCCGACACTGTGGTAACAACTAGCAAATTTTTATTTCAAAGTTTAGTAAAAACACGATATTTGTCAACACAGTTTAGATTTTAAAGTCATTCTTGGGTCAATCAATCTCCTGGTGGGCCCGTTTCTTCTTCCCCCGAATGCTTCTCTTGGTGCGCTGCTTGGCGTATTTTTCATCTGGGGTTTCCCGCAGCAGCAACCAGCAGAAATCAGCCATCATAGTGGTGTTCCATCTTCCTTGGTACCTTCTCTCTGCGTCCTTGATGTCCTGGTGAAACCTTTCACCTTGTTCTTCACTGTACGCCCCCAAGTTTTCGGGAAAGTAGTTCACATGGGAGTGCAAGAAATGGACTTTCAGGCTCATGTTACAGCCTTGTTCTTTGAAGGCATTGAGCAACCTGGCAACAATATCCTTATAGTTCTCATCCCGCCTGTTCCCCAAGAATTTGAGAACAACATCCTTGAAGGAATCCCAGGCTTCTTTTTCCTTCTCAGACATCGTTTCAGCGAATGCTCCATCTGAAATGAGTTTCCTTATATCAGGGCCAACAAACACTCCTTCCTTTAGCTTTGCTTCAGAAAGTCGGGGAACTTTGAGCAAAGGTACCGAAAGCACTCACCATCTTTTGGAAGGGACTTGATGAATTGCTTAATGAGACCCAACTTAATGTGGAGAGGTGGTAATAGAATTTTATCACGAGGTACCAAGCTCTCATGAAGAACATTTTTCTCACCGGGTCTCAAATACTCCCGAATTGGCCAGTCTTTTTTCCCCCAGTGTAGGTCGCGGGTCCGGCTATCCCACAAGCAAAGGAAGCAGGGATATTTGGTGAAACCGGATTGCTGCCCTAATAGCATGGATAGAATTTTAAAGTCTCCATAAATCATCCACTTATGCTCATCATAACGAATCTTCTGAAGAATCAGGGCCAAATTCTCGTATTTTTCTTGGAGAATAACAGAGTGAGCAATAGGAACTGAAGCGAATGTGTTGCCATTATGAAGAAGAACACCTTTTATGCTGTCTTTTGACGAATCAATGAACAGCCGCCATTCAGCAGGATCATACTTGAGTTTAAACTTTTCCATCACTCCGTATATATCGTTGCAAAATACCAAATCTTCCTTTTTGCTGAAATACTTCAAAAATTGTGTCTCGCGGGGGGGCGGAGCCAGCAACGATACAGAGTGGCTGCGTAGGAGAGTTGCTCCGGTGGCTAGACTAAAATCCTGAGACATTTCCCTCTTTTTCCATACTTACCGGTACTGATTCTAACAGCTAGCAGTTTTGATAACCGCAGGAGTATGTCTAATAGCAAACCAACGAAGTTGGATTTCGCGTCAAGCCAGACTGGGGGGACGAAACGGAGCAAGTCCGATCCGCTCTCCCCGCAAAAGATGGCGGCCCCAAGGGAGTCGGATGGTACGTTGAAGGAGGTCCTTGGTGAGATCCGGGCGGTAAAGGAGATGGTGGCAGCAAGCGGAGATGTAATAGCCCGAGTGAAAGAAGATTTGCATGACCTGAGGGCGCAAATGGAAAGAATAACCGGCCGCATAGAAAGAATGGACGTCACTCTAGCTGCGCACGAGGTTCATGTTGAGCAGTGTCGGAGGGCCCAGAAGCGAGTGGAGAGAATGGAGGCGACCATTGAGGACCTCAGCAATCGCAGCAGGCGTAACAACATTCGGATTATAGGAATACCAGAGGGAGCAGAGGGTACAGATCTAAATGCTTTTTTATCTCAAGCTATTCCGAAGATGCTGAAGTTGAACCTCACGAGTCCGCTTGAATTTGAGAGAGCTCATCGAGTGCCGGCGCACACGGGCCCCCGGAAGCAGCAAACTAGGCCCATCATCTGCTGCATTCTGCGGTTTCAGCAAGTTTCCCAGATCATGGCAGCGGCCCGGGCATCCTCTGATGTGATGTACGAGGGCCGCAAAGTCTCCTTTTTTCCGGATTTTTGCAAAGCGACAATTGAGAAAAGGAAGCAGTTTTTGGCGCTGAGGCCCCGTTTACAGCACCTTCAAGCAAAATATGGGTTGTTCTATCCAGCTCGTTTTAAGATCACCATGGACAACCATACACGTGCCTTTGAGAGCCCATTGGACGCAGCCAGGTTTATAGAGGAGCAGGAGGCGCTGGCGATGCAATGACTACTTCTTATAAATCTTACTGAGAGCTAGTGTTGTGTTGCAAGGCCTTCCCGGGATGGCCGAGGCCTCTAACGAAGTCCTATGATGGCAGAAAAAGAGGGGGCAGGCTATGTTCAATGTTGTATTGGGGCTTGCTGTTTAATTATACCTTCATGATGTGCATAATTGATAGTAATGTGTACCTGGGGGGTGCAGTAGTTGTGGATATTGTGTTGGCTATGGCAGCAACGTTGCGGGGGGGGGGGGAATGGGTCTTATTCTATACAATGTATATTTTGCTCCTACCTGTGCATCAATATGTAATCATGGGTTTGCTACTGTCAGTTGGGGGAAGAGAGGGAAATGTCTGTTTGCTACTACTTTATTGTACTGCACCTAGCCACTGTGGCCACTTGTCGCATACTGGTTCACCCAAATTTTCGGTACCAGTTGCTCCAAGGGGAAGCACCGGTCGCCTTGTCAGCCCTTCATGGTCAGCCCTGATTGTCAGTCTCCTCATTTAGCGGACATCCAGATGATGCCCATGAGCAAGCTTATCCTCCTAATGGGTATATGGCCCCCTTAAAGTTGTTGTCCCTAAATGTCAAAGGCATCATTCATCCTGCTAAAAGGAAGAAGATTATAGCGTATGCCTTGAAGCAACGGGCAGATATAGTGATGTTACAAGAGACACATCTTGCTACCAAAGAAGCCTTAAAGTTGGAGCAAGGAAAGTATGTTCTTGCAGCACACGCCCCAGCGTTGGGGAAAAAGAATGGAGTGGCCACATTAGTCCGCAAGTCCATGGGAGCCCTTTTTCAAAAGCTCTGGTCGGACCCGGAGGGGAGATGGGTAGGGGTCCAGATGGCGGTGGATGGTCAAGAGGTGGGGCTCGTGAACGTATATGCCCCTAATTGTGATAGCCCAAGTTTTTTTCATAATATGGCAGAAGTGCTTCAGGAATACACCGATGTGCCTCTCATTCTGGGAGGGGATTTCAATATGGTCCTGGACCAATTAACCGATTGTAAGCCGGCGAGAGGCAACAGGAAAAGCAGAGCACTGGAGGTGTTGACGTCAGTTATTTCTGAGTTCGGTCTGGTGGATATATGGAGACTTCTCCATCCAGTAGATAAGGATTATACTTTTTACTCACACCCTCACGGCTCCTTCTCAAGAATAGATTTTTTTTTAGCCTCTCGAGTGTTAATCCTGAAGATTCTGAACGCTGAGATATTAAGTATGCATATCTCCGACCATGCTGCTATTATTCTGGAAGTGGAAGTGCAGCGGGCTGACGAGCGGAGCTCGGGATGGTTTTTTCCCCAGGGCTTTACTGGCTGAAGATGCCTTCAAGGAATATGTGCGACAGGCCATCACGGATTACTTCGAGGTCAATGATCCAGCAGACACATCAATCTGGGCGTGGTGGGAGGCCTTTAAGGCCTCATTGAGAGCTAAGATTACCAGCTATTCGATTGCTGCTAGGAGACAGAAGGCTGCAGAGCTCCTAACCCTTGACCAGAAAATTCGTGCGGGCGAAAGACTGCTGCAGAAGCAAGAGTCCGCTCAAATAGTGCAGTATCTGCAGAAATTACGTTTCCGCTACAACTCTCTGTTAAGTAGAGAGGTAGCACTGGCAGACTTTGAGATCCAAGCAAGATATTATTCTGAAGCAAATAAAACTGGGAAGCTGTTGGCCACGACATTAAAGCCCAGAAAAGTAAGGTCCCGCATAGCGGTACTTGAGGAGGCTAATGGTATGGTCGTAAAGGATAGTCTGGGCATTGTGGAAACTTTTCGTAAGTTTTATGGGACCTTATATACGTCCGAAGTACATTGGTCCGAGGAAGAGGTGGATAGCTTCCTGGAACAAATAGAACATCCTCGTCTGGGGAGAGAGCATCAAGAGGCCCTGGAACGTGAGTTGTTACTTAGTGAAGTAAAAGAGGCCTTGAGGAGAATGCCGGCGGGTAAAGCTGCAGGGCCGGACGGTCTTCCAGTAGAATTTTACCAAACCTTCATGGTGGACCTTCTACCACACCTGTTGACCTACTATCACGGCCTGCAGAAAATTGATAGTACTAAAAGTGCCTTTGCGGCGGCCACTATTGTGGTTTTGGAGAAGCCCGGGAAAGATCCGAAGATGGTAGGTAATTACAGGCCTATCTCCCTCCTTAACACCGACTATAAAATCTACTCCGCCATCTTGGCAAGTCGAGTCAACGCGGTTCTCCACCTGCTCATACATCCTGACCAATGTGGTTTCGTCAGTGGGCGATCGACAGCGGACAACGCGCGGCTCCTTTGTGATGTTATGGAGCTTGCAGAAGGATTACGTATGCCATTGATCGGCTTATCGGTCGATGCCAAAAAGGCATTCGACAGGCTGGAGTGGCCTTTTTTGTTTCGAGTACTGGAGTGGTTCGGCTTTCCTACACAGTTCATTGGCATGGTTCGAGTGTTGTATACCAACCCATCTGCAAGGATACTCGCCAATCAAGTCCTCTCTGACTCTTTTTCCCTTTATAGAGGGACCCGGCAAGGCTGCCCGCTATCGCCACTGCTGTTTAATCTGGCCCTGGAGCCTCTTGCATTGATGGTGAGACAGGCAGAGGAGGTCCAGGGTGTTGTACTGCAAGATTTACATATTAAAATGTCGGCGTATGCAGACGATTTAGTCTTCTTTCTTCAACCTGCTTCAATTCAACGCTTGCTGCAGTTGATTCCTGCTTACTCCTGTTTCGCTGGATATCGGGTGAACTGGGAAAAATCATCGGCTTTCCCTCTAAGCAAGTTTGCCACTGCAGATATGGTACAGCAGTTTGATTTTCGATGGGAGTCTTCACCAATAAGATATCTCGGTGTTCAGTTCCGGGCCCCCTTGGACGAAACTTGTAGAATCAACGCAGATAGGATCAAGGAGATTGCCCGCAGCTTCACTCTGCACTGGTCCCCGCTTCGTCTGACGTGGTGGGGAAGGCTGGAGTCTATCAAGATGACCTTAATGCCTAGGATAAACTATATATTAGGTATGATCCCGGTACTATTTCCGCCTGCGGTATACAAAGAGGTAGAGCGCATACTTGTATCCTTTTTGTGGAACGGGAAAACTCCCAGGATTGCTCTCAAGAAACTTAAAGCACACAAGACTGAGGGGGGCATACACTTTCCAGATTTTCTCTGGTACCACCAGTCTGCTATCCTTCGACAAGGATGTCTCTGGGCCGAGGGATCGTCCTTGGTTCAGCGACCAATGTGGCTCGAACTCGAGGGACGGCTGGTTAAGCCGATCCCCAGCCGCCTACTGATGGGCATGTTGTGTTCCGATGAAGACAAGATCGGAAGAGTCATCACTTCCACACAGAGAGCTTTTCAGAGCCTTCTACAGGTTCTAGGTAAGGAGCTGCCTTTCTCACGGCAGCTTCCGTTGTGGCATAATCCTTTACTGAAGATAAATAAGGCTTCCATCACCTGGAATGCGTGGCAGAGGAGAGGAATCTGGACGATAGGACAGCTGTTGGAATCGGAGCACTGGAAGTCCTTCGGCTCGCTGCAAAAGGAGTTTGGGATTCCGTCTACCTGTTATTATCAATGGATCCAGCTACGGCATTGTCTGTCCCAGGGGCAAGGAGCATCTAAGGCCTACCCTGAAGAATGGATATTGAAAGACATAGCAGAGAGTGTCACTGCTCAGAACGGTGGTATGTCTAGATTATACGCTCTGTTTAACTCCCACGGCACGGGCATGGCGACGGGCCCGCAGAAGGTTTGGGAAGAGGAGACTGGGGTTGACCGGACTCAGCCTGCATAGACCCGCTTCTGGGGCCTCAGTGTGCGGATGGCCAGATCTGCTGCGTTAACGCAATCGCTGTTTTTCTTCGCCCATCGGGCGCATATCACTCCAGTGAAACTATCCCGGTGGGGCAAGAACATATCCCCGTATTGCTGGTCCTGCAAGCAAGATCTTGGCTCCTTGCGGCATATGTTCCTTGATTGTCCGTGTCTGCAAGACTTCTGGAATCCAGTTTGGCGTCGCATTCAAAGAGTATTTAACTTCTCCGCACCGTTGTCGTGGAGTATAGTGGGGCTTAGAGATTTGACGAATATCCCTACACTTCCCAAAAAGCAAGTTTTTGGAGTGAACTTTATGCTGGCAGTGGCAATAAAGCAGATCTTATGTGCATGGAAAGATTCAACAACGCTATCCTGGATGGCCTGGTGGAACCAAGTGTGTACGTACAGTAAATACGAGAGAGCCTCTGACATATTTGTTAAGTCCAGAGGGGGGAAATGCTTTATGGATAAATGGGCTGCTTTGGATGGTTTTTGTGGGACTGACAGGCGAGACTACTGACTCTCGAGGGGCTGGCAAGTTGGCTGACTGGTGTGGGGAGGAGATGTGGGTGACATTGGTTGTAGTTGTTAATGTAATGGGAGTTATGTTTGTTTATATGTTTAGTTGTTTATATGTTTTAAAATGCAAAATAAAATAATTAAAAAAAAAAAAAAAAAATTGTGTCTCGCGGTTGCGGTACCAATAAAAAGTTGTTCCTGGTGACAATAGATTTTTCTGTTTAAGCCGAGAACCTAGCAGTTGGGCAGCATCTTTTGGGAGTCCTAAATCCCGGACTAAATCATTCAATTCAGCTTGAGAGAAAAGTTCAGGTTTCGGATCTGGTTCAGTTTCAAACTCGGAAGTACTGGACTCATCGGGAAAAGCCATCTGATGAGTCTCATCATGATCAGAACCGTCCACACAAATATGATTCAAAGATTTTGGTGGTTCAGGCACAGGTACTTCGTTGCTATGAGGCATAGGCCTAATTGCTGAGGGAAGGTTGGGGTAACTTATTACGTTCTTATTTTTTAAGTTGTATCCCTTCACAATGCAAGAGCAAAAATAGCAGTCACTGCTGTGGTCTCTTTGTTCACGCCACATCATAGGTATTCCGAAACGAAATGCTTGTTTTTTACCTTTCATCCATAAGCGTAGATCTTCCTCACATGTCTTGCACAATTTGTGAGGAGCCCACGGTTTGTCTTGATCGCCTAACTTCAAACCGAAATAGGCGAAATATACTTTTTTAATAAATGCAGAAATGTTCCTCTGCCGCTTTTTCACGGTATATTCCCCACAAATAAAACAAAAACTGTCGGGAGAGTTGACGCAACCTCTGGCTCTGTGAGCCATCACAAATACACAGCACTGCAAACTACAACTGTAGTGAACCACTTCGGAATAAAGCTGGATTACGACTGAGCAAACAAAAGGTAATAATGAACTTGCAAGAAACTGAAATTTGACAGGAACGTTCATGTCGCAACCACCGTGTGCGAGCGAACGAGGCGAGGCGAACAGGAAAGAACATGCGCCAGCGCGAGTACTGGATTTAGCCCCCCGCCTCCCAATTGTCCTGTTAATGTATAAAATGAATACAAAACACTATAAAATATCAAGAGGGAGTGTTTCTAGTTAGTTAACCATTACAACCTCTATTTTGGGCCAAGAAAATAAACTGTAGTCGGCTAAAAAGAAATTATGTGAACATTCCTTATATGGGTAAGAAATCTAATTTTGCAAGAAAACGTGACGTGATGGAACATTTTGGCTATTTTTCCTGGATTCAGCACCCCAAAATCTATAGGAATCAGTTGCAAAACTGGAGGCAGTTTTTTGGTAGTGTATCTGTGTAATTAATGCAGAAAGCCAGCAGTAAGCTTCTAGTTTACAAAAACTTCTGTACTTTCTATACATAGAATTTTATTGGCATTATTTTTTGTGAGCTGAGCAGTCAAGCTGTGATGCTACACAGGTGATCGCAAGAAGATAAGACAGCCATAAGTATGGTGATCCATAATTACACTTACTTGAAAGATATGCACATCTGTATATTTCCAGATAAAAAAGCATATCTGAGACCTTGCAATGATATTGAAAGAAGCACACTAAAATGAATTGCAGGTTACAAAGCAAAAAGTCATTCTTAAAAAATGATAATTTTTCATATGGAGTCAAAAGAATGATTTTGGCTCTTTCCTAGACCCTAATGATTGCAAGCAATGTATTTCAAGTACACATCACAATAGAGTAGAAAGTCAGTCCTTAAAATCAGCCAATTTACAAAATCTGTATTAATAATTTAAATTAAAATACCTCACAGCAGCAAGCTTCAACAATGAAAATTGTGGCACATTTACAGCCAGTATAAATAATGTATAGGTTAAATGAAAATGGTCACCGTGGAAGTGTTTCATCCCTTTATCAGTTTTAGGTGAACTGATCCACGGTAAACATAAAATAGCACAATTGGTAAATTCAGATTTTGAGTCTTGACAGCCCATTTCGAAAGGCATAACATCTTAATCAAATTTTAAAATAAAACATTCCACTGCTGAGCTCACTTGTAAACCCAAAATTATATAACATACATGTTTTTATGCTTTGTCAATTACATTTGAAATAGGGACTGTTTGTTTCAGCTCTTCTAAAAATGAGACTAGGATGAGAAAACAGCCTATTTCCTTATTAGGTTCAGGAGTCAAAGGACTCAGCCAGGAGCCGCAGGCTTCAAGAGCATAGAAGATTAAGACATATATTGGATTCATGATGGAGGGCACAAAGTTCATTTTCAAAATAAAACAGAATATTATTCATATTCCTTTTAAAATTCAGATTGCCAACTGACCTGTGACATGGTAGCAGTGTATTACATTTTCAATGAGCAGGCTGTCTGGAGCTGGGAGATGGGGAAACTGCTTCCTGTTGTTTTTTTTTTTTTTATAGTAAGATATTGTTGTCAGAAGTTTAGTTGATGTGAACAGGGGCAAGACAACATATATATTCTTAATAAAGGAAGATGCAGAGTAACACAGTTAACTACCGTAATGCATGGGGACAGAGCCATCGTAAAATATCTCAGTGGAAATCTTTCAGGCGTGAAGACTACTTCTGATTTTAACTTGATTATAAAACAAAACCTGGAAACACTTCAGCATTTTAAAATAAAAGCAAAAGATCAGTTTTATTAATAAAATAAAACCAAAAATGAATATTGTTAAAAATACCAAATCAAATAAACATTTTCTGTTGTCAGGGGTTTGATTTACTTAACTCGCTAACTGTCAAAATTATATTATCGAAAGAAAATAAATGCATGCAGTCAAAGCTACTGATTTTCATATATATTAAAACCAACAACTACTGTAGGTTATGAAACCCAGCAAACTATTAAGGGAAAAGCTTGCATGTCAAACTTTTTTTTTTGTATTGATTTTATTTATTTCTACTTTTTATTTGCCTTTCATAAAAAAGGTTCTTGGGAATAAAGTTGCAATCAATATAAAACTTAAAAATAGGAAAATACCATAAAGTGTACCAGCACATATCTCTTGGTTTCAATGAATTATGTGTGGCTTTAATGTTCTGTGCTGTCTATGTTGCATTAAATATGTGACTAATTGTGGAAAATGACTTCTCATGACTTGAAGAGAAGTCACTTTCTCAATCAAGAGGACCTCGATTGAACTGCAACGCATAAATCATTAATGGTCCATTGGTCTTCTTACCTGTGGAGAGAATTGCCCAGCTATATCCTGTCATGTAAAGAAAAACAAATCCCTTACAGAAAGGCTAACTATTCTTAGCAAGAAAATATTCTTACACTGGGAGTGACATTGATGATTATGAATATCTCCCTCACACTTTCTACCAAATCCACCTAACCTGTCATCATTATAAAAGTTTTCCAAGCCTAGACCTCCTTGTGTATGTCATTTGTACTTAATTTATTCTAATATACTGCTGCATTTGGAGTATTAGCCTGTTACACCCATTCAACCATTCCCAATGTTTACTAGTTGAAAACTGATGCTGGAAAAGCAAAACTAGGCAAAAATGGAAACAAATGGAATATTATTAGGGAGCATAATATTTGATCCTTTCTAATTTAAAAATGTGTGTATTTGGGATTTCAAAAAAAAAAAATGTTTCCCTGCCATTTAAATTTTGTCTTTCTAAAGTTTTAGACTTTTTTTGTTTGTATTTCTAGTCAAATAGATCAGATATAAAGATAGCAAAAGAAATAGCTTGTATGTGTATATATATATATTCCTATGGCTTCAAACTATTATGATTCTATACTTCAAGAATTATAAAATGGGTAAATTTTCAGTGTACCAGTAATGGTTTTGTTTAACAATCCTTTCTATATTTTATTTTAATTCTATTTAAAGTTCAGTAAAATCAAAGAACACATGGTTTCATTGCTGCTAGCTTGTATTACTAAATGCAAGTTACAGTATATATTCTTACAAAAAAAATCAATTAGAAGAGTATTGAAATATATTTTTTAAAAGTCTTTTATTAACAGCTGCACACAACAAATATTAAGGACAAAAATTGTGCAGTACAATGGAACTCAGATTACTTCTTCACTAAGCTAATTTTCTTAGAATCCCCTCTTCATCTCATCACTCCATATAAAATACCGAATCCTTAATTGGTCCGTGCTTCTCCAACATGTTTTTAATGAAAATGCAGCACATAACTCTTAGTTTGTTGGCTGGCAGAGCCCAATTTACAAAAGTGGGAGTACAAGATAAGAAAAGAGTGCATCTGCAAAGCAGGCTGTGCAATGAATCACACCATGCCAGAGTTGAGCAGAATATAATTGAGTCCAACATCTCTGAGCACTTTCACCATAATTAATGATAATCTGTAACAGAGGAATCTGAGATTCCAGTTCAGAGAACTGTTTAATTAGGCCAAGTAATGAAAGCAGAAGCAGTACAAGAATATGGCCAGTCTCATGATTAATGATTCATGCTACTGAACACAAAAGTGCCGCACCGTTAACTCTAACGGATGCTGCATCTCTCTGGCATTTACGAAATACTGAAATGCATGCATTTTTGTATTTTAAAGATGTAACAGGCAGAGTCCCTTTCTGAGCTATTTACATGATAAATATAGTTCCTAAGGTAACTGTCTTCTTCACAAGCTCCTTGCTCTGGGGTAGTCTAAGATGAATATGGTAGCTGCCTAACATCAACATCAGGAGAAATTCTCTAGGCACAGGAAATATTTAACACTTTCACTTTTAAAGTTAGTAGAGCTGTGTTATTGCCATGTCTCTATTTATATACCGGATGTCAATAGAACACTTGTTTTATCATAATGATTCTTTAAGTCAATTATATTTTCCTATTGTATACCTAAAATATAAAATATGTACTTTATGAAACAAAAGGAAACACAATTCAGAGGATCTAAAGTGTAACCCTGCACATATCCTAGGATGTAAAATATATGTCCAATGTGAAGACATCTAACAATGGGCATGTTCTGATAGGCAGGGACATGACAAAAGAAGGGATATGACTGCCTGAGGCCTTAACATAAGCCAGCAAATTGTATGGGGTTTATACGATTATTTGCTCTGCTTTTCAATAAAAGGAGATGTATACGCATCATAGCCTTTTCATAAACACACAGTCTGGACACCAATTCTCAGAAAGTAATGCCTTCAAGTATATTTATTAATAAAACAAACATCTATTAATATCTTATGTAAGAATTATGCAAATTATTTTACAATTTAGTATCTTTTTTTATAGATAGTGTCTCATCTTTAGCTTCTGGAAATGCAATCCTCTCTGTATTTTCCAATATTGACTACGCTGATTGTTCTTATTACCATACATTGTAGATATGTAGATCAAACCGCTACTGATCGCTGGAAGTAGCGGTATACAAATGTATGCTAAATAAATAAAATAAATATAGTCCCAACATCATAACTGTGGAAAACAGTACATCGGTAAAACCACTTCTGACCCTTGAACCTATTTTATCTAACAGAAGTCTACTATTGCAAAAGCAAAGTCAATACGTTGTTCTGTATTTCAAAGAAGTCCTAAAACCTTGACATTGCTAGTCTGTGGCAGCCTTATATTGAAGTGCATTAGGCGGTTAAGGCATGAATTAGCATGTGCTTGACATGTGAAGGCTCATTTTACATAGCACATTGAAATCGGACTTGAGATGTGGAGACTGAGATGTGATCATTTCCAGCAGTATTTTACAAACGGCTCTGCTGAACACTGAACCTTTTGTGAAATACATATAGAGGCACGCAGGAGCGCACATGGATTTGCCACATGTTCAACCTGAGGAGCCACTTTACAACATGGGAGAACTAACTTTAGCTAACACAGCAGCTTTCACATGGACTTCCTGGCGCTACCTCATGGAAGAGGTGATTTTGCAAGTGCCAGCACTTCCATGTATAGCCCGGCCATTTTGCAAACCCAGATGTGTACGTGCCCCCAGTTAAGTACTGAGCCCACAATTTTGTCTGATTTTGATTTTGGAGGGAGAAATAAACAATGTGGGATTAAGGAGAATAATCCCTAAAAGTCTTCATGTAAAGCCCTGGCTGAAATGTGCATTTCCATGCACAAATAATGGCTTTTGAAAATTGGATTTCAATATGTATTCTAATCCATACATGTAAATGCCACTATTGATACTTGGAAATGCTTCTTTATGTACCCCTTTAGCATACATTAATTTATGCATGCAAAGTGTAATTTTATAAAAGTTGCCTAGATTAACACATGTTGAAACTTGTGAAATCACACCTATTTTATTAAAAGTATCAGTCCACCTTTCTTTATAAAATAGACAACATAAGTCATGATATAAGTATGGCAAGCCTAGGCACTAGCACTTATGATATTCCTAGACTTAAAGAACGCTGATAAGTTGGAATACTTTATACCTTACATATGTAAATTTAGGCTCCGTCTAGGCTCCAACCCTGTACTTGCCCACACTGAACATAAGCACCTATTGCCCGATGTGTGCATACATAGAATAGCGTTTGACTAAAGTACACATGTAAAGGCACATTTGCACATATAAGTCATGGAAAATACATGATTTACATATGTTGAAGACAAGTAACTCATTATAAAATTTCCTCCTAACTGCATAATGTAGAAAACAATGCGAAATGGGAGAGAAGTGGTGAGTTTTTACCATGACAGATAATGGAGATCTTTTAATGCCACCTCAATAGGTGACATTAAGTGCATTCATATTGGCTGAAATGTACTTAATGTACGGTAAATGTTTTTACTGTGCCAGGAGTTAGCATTGACTTGGTGGCACAGATCGTATTACAACTATATGGGAAGGTGTTGGACACTCTCCTAACAGTTACTGCATAGGCTTTGCAGTTATCACTCATTAAATCTTTGCTACTAACACATTAACTGCAAATTTTATGACACTAGTAAAAGAGATCAATGAAAATGTCTATCAAAAGGAAAATGGCTAAATTTATAGACTTAAAATATGGATAACTAAGAGGACAAGTACTGTATCTCTTATCAATGAAACACCACCAAGAAATTGTCTTGATAACCATGTCCATACACCTTTCAACATATGGGGCACCATGCCCTCCAAAATTCCATTTCAGTCATTGCTCTTCAATCTTAGATACCTACAGATAGTGGAAGATGAAGCGTGATGACCAGTTTTTGACTGCGTAGTAAATCAACCTTTGTATCAAACACTCGACAATCAATTTAGCTACTGATATAACAGGTAGATAGATGGAGTGATAGATAGATCTTATTTTTTCTCCTATTTTTGAAACTTCCAGTTTCCTCCTGCTTTTTGGGGGGCTTGTAGTTCAATTGAGACTGGACTCTAATGGGACTTTAAGAAAGAACCTTCAGTCACAATTACCTGGGACATTTTTTTCTTTCATATTTATAGTCCCCCCCCCCCCCCTTTACCACCACCACCACCACTTAGCTCAGTCAGTGCACTAACAGTTCTTAGACAAAGTTCCTGAATCAGGTCACTAAATGTTATTATGTTGTGATAACAGACATCCTCCTCTTGGGGAGGGGGGGGGGGGTGTATGAACCCTTCCTCTACAGTATTGCCAGTTCAGAATGGCCAAGAAATAAAAGAAGGAAGCAGGAATCAAAATCCAAATCTCTCACATGGCAGCACACAGTACGATTACTGAGTAATCCATCCAGTCCTAGACAGGGAATGGAGTGGCTAAGATAACCATCTACGATGAGTAGTCTAGAGATGGCCCCAGCCCTAGACATACAGAGTTATACGAAGACTGATATGCAGTAGCATTTATAAAGACATTGGCAGTGCCTACCACACAATAGTTTTTTTCAAAATCTCACCCACTTAAATGGATAACTTTGGCTGTTTAAGTCTGTATTTATGAAGGTCAAATACATGCCTATGTATAGCCTATTTTATAAAGACATTTGAAAACACATTTTAGAAAAGCCTTTTAGATGCAATCTGTGATGTTCAAGTCAAAGTATTCAAAATTCCATGGGAGATGCAGAAGAGAAGGTGGGCACATGTAAGTGCTATCTAAAATCAAGCTGTCTCCACCCTATATGATAAATATCTCTGGTAAAAGAAACATAAATGAGTTCATGCAGAATAATGGGTCAGACACATGCAGATTCTTGACCAATTTTAGAAACTCGCACATGTCAAACATGGACTATTCCTCAAAAGAAAAAGAGAAATAAACCATACACTAAATTGTTGACATCTAAAGGCTCAATAAAAGGTGGAGATATTAACCCCACTCCAACAGATATCTTAGTACACCTATCATTCTGCCTAAGAATTTTTTGAGTGAAAGGGAGGCCTCAGCGGGATTATAGGCTAACCGGTGTCACTTTAAATTAAAATCCCTATCATGGAAGACACAACTGACAAGACCCATTCATATCATTCATCGGCCCCCCTTCACAACATGTTTATTTTTTTCAATTTTTAAATGCATTTAAAGAAAAAGAAAAAAACTACTTAGCTGTAACTCAATGATTCACCAGGACAAAGGAACAAAATACACTGTGTTGACAACTAGTTGACTCGCGTTTCGCCCATTTATTTGCCGGACTGCATCAGGACATATCAAAAACAGCAAGTAAGTGTCCTTAGCCGACAACCCCGCTGAGTGTCCTTTGGGACACTTACTTGCTGTTTTTGACATGCCCTGATGCAGCCCACCAAATAAGTGGGCGAAACTCGAGTCAACTAGTTGTCAACACAGTGTTTTGTGTTCCTTTGTTCTGGTGAATCATTGAGTTACAGCTACTGTACATAGTTTTTTCTTTTTCTTTAAATGCATTTAAAATTTGAAAAAAATAGACATGTTGTGAAGGGGGGCCGATGAATGATATGAATGGGTCTTGCCAGTTGTGTCTTCCATGATAGGGATTTTCATCTAAAGTGCCACTGGTTAGCCTACAATCCCGCTGAGGCCTCCCTTTCAGGCAGAGGTGATAGGTGTACTAACATATCTGTTGGAGTGGGATTAATATCTCCACCTTTTATTGAGCCTTTAGACGTCAACAATTTAGTGTATGGTTCCTTTCTCTTTTTCTTTTGAGTTATTGTGTGTGAGGGATTGTTGGAGTTTGTGTTTAGCTAGGTAGTATAGATACGGACGATGGCAGGTCCTGAAACAAAGATGTATCTATGATGCTATTTCAGAACTTAAACATGTATTTCTCACCACATACATGTCCCGGCCTGCAATTTTACAAAAGGAGACTTGCAACCATGTAGCAGCTAGGAAAAAGCCCCCTCTGTTTACTGGCATGCTTTTTTGAACTACTGGGGGAGTGAGAGGACATTCTCCTTTTTTCTGTACAGTTGTTAGAAAGCCAAAATGAACATTTTTCAGATGGCTATTCATTCCTAGGAACAGGTATACACATGATTATGTCCATGAGTGGGTTGAGATGTACGATGCTGTGTACCTTCTTCAGAATACTCCAATTAAGCCTCTGCCATGCCCTCATGAGACATAAGCGTGATCACGCCAGACGTGTAAGTTCGGGGCTTTCTAAAATGACTCTTAGGATGTGGCTGTGATTAGCACATCTGAATTAGGGATGTGCAGGCCAAAACATTTCTTTTAGTCTCATTTCTTTCTTCATTTTTTTGTCTTTGTATCATTTTTTAACAGTGTGTCCTGTCCTGTCAATAGTGCACATTCTTTGGTGACAGTGTGCCTTATTCAGTGATAGCGTGCAACTAGTATACCCTATTGCTCAATAGTGCACGCTCTCAGGAAAGAATGCACGCTATCTCTCGGTAGGGCACTCTCTCGTGAAAGTGTGCACATTATTGATAGGAAATGATCACACAGTTGTCAATTCCTGTTTCACTGAAATTCCTGCTTTTGTTTCAAATGAAAGCCCATTCCTAATCTGAATGGGCATTTTCAGATGTGCAGATCATGAATAGGGCTTCTAAAATAGTCCCTTATAAGAACCTACATCTCTCTAGAAACTTCTAGCAGAAATACCTCCAGAAATCACAAGTAAAAAATGAACCCATGCACATTTACACCTGCTTGAAAGCTGGGTATAAATGAAAATGCATACGATGGGGGGGCGGAGCCTGATGTCCAGCGGGTTAGACGCTTCGCGCTGAAGCTCCCGAGAGGCCTACTCAGAATCCTGACTTAATACCTACATAAACTTAATATTTTGCTCCGAACTTACCGGGGTGCCTCGGGGGATGGCGGCCCACAAACCAGCGTGCTTAGACTTCGGGTCTCCCTCTTCTTCACACGGAAAACGCTCCAAAACAGAGTTGTCTTCCCCACAAAAGACAGCTCCACTTCGGGAAAACCCCGAAATGCAACAGGAGATCTTGGAGGAAATACGCGGTGTGAAGGAACTGGTACAGTCCAATGGAGAAGCGCTCTGAGCCATGCGAGAAGATTTCGGTATGCTTCAGGACCGGCTTGAAGGTCTTTCACTACGGCAGGACAACATGGCGGGGGTCCTCGACTCGCACGCGGTGCGCTTGGTGAAACTGGACAAGGCTGAGCGTCAGATACAGAATCTTCAAAAAGAGTTAGAGGATAGCAATAATCGAGCCCGTCGCAACAATGTAAGGCTCATTGGAGTACCGGAGGGGGCGGAAGCAGGAGATATAAGAGAATTCCTGGTCAAAACTCTTCCCTCCTTGCTGAAGAACACTTTTCACAGAGATCTGGAAATTGACCGCGCACATCGTGTTCCTACCAACATGGCGCTCAATCGAACGACCCCCCGGCCTATCATCTTTCGATTACTGAGATATCAGCAAGTTGAGCAAATTCTAAATGCTGCCCGGGCGAATCATCATCTGGAGTTTGAAAGTCATAAAGTCTCCTTCTTCCCTGACTTGGCAAAGCCCACAGTTGACCGTCGGAAGAGACTCCTTGCTTTTCGTCCTAGACTTCAACAGCTACAGGCTCGCTTTGGCCTATTGTATCCAGCGAAGCTCAGAGTGACTCTCCATAACCAAACTAGAACCTTCGAAGATCCTGATCTACTAGCAACATTTTTAGATTCCAAAGAAGCAGACCAGATGCGCTAACCCAACAACTTGGATCTGTAATCCGTCGGATCTGCCCGCCATTTTGAATGGCCCGACGCGGTGATCACAGCCTGGATCAGAGACTGCCTGGACTTTTCTTTCTTTCTATATATAACTTTCTTGGTCTCCTTTCCCTCCATGATGTGCACCTCGGTTGGATTCGGAACACGCACAGCTATACAGGTTATATGTTTCAATTTAGGCCTTCTCTGGGGTTTCTCCCCGCAGACATATGGTCGCCAGTAATTTCTGGGGTTCTGCTTCTTCTCTAATGCACTTCGGTGCTTATTTTTTATATGGGGCGCTTCATTGTTTTTCATTAGCTTATTTTCTATCATGTCATGTGTACAGCCATATACAGTTAATATGAGGGACATTGTGAAATTATGTGCGTTATCATGTTCTTTCTCAGAATTTTTAACCCTTCTGAATGGCCTTATGTAAGATCTTATCACTGAACGTAAAAGGCATTAATAGTCCAATCAAAAGAAAGAAAATCCTTAGCTATCTTAATCATGAGCATGCTGATTTAGTGTTTCTTCAGGAAACGCATTTAAACTCCGTTGAAACACTGAAACTTAATGCTAAGCCTTACATGGTGGCTGCCTACTCTCCCGCCGTTTCCAAACGGTGTGGGGTAGCCATCTTGGTTAAGAAGTCTTTGCAAGCTACTGTAATGGATGCTAGCTCTGATAAGGAGGGTAGATGGGCCCGTGCACACCTTAAGGTTGGAGATAGTGAATTTACGTGTATTTGTATTTATGCTCCGAATGTGGATAACCCTGCTTATTATGCAAGTATTGCGCAGTTGGCACAGGCCTCTGCCAATACTCCATTGATACTTGGCGGCGATTTCAACCAAGTACTTGATCCTTTGATAGACAGACTGCCGCCTAGAACGAGTGGTCCACCCAAGAGTCTTGATACCCTTACAGCTCTGATGAAAGATCTTGCGTTAGTAGATATATGGAGGTTGCTTCACCCCTCCGACTTAGAATTCACCTTTTTCTCAGCCCCCCATCACTCACAATCTAGAATAGATTTTTTTCTTATCTCCAAAGCACTGATATCCCAAGTGGACACGGCTAGGATTCATCCCCTCCATATTTCAGATCATGCTGCCATATCTTTCTCATTACATGTCACTACGCAAGGTAAACATCCCCGTGCTTGGTTTTTTGATAGATCCCTACTAGACCAAAAAGATTTTCAGGTTGACATAAAGGCCGCTATCCAAGACTACTTTCACTTTAATTCACCCCATGACACTGCGAGCTGGGCTTGGTGGGAGGGTTTCAAGGCGTCTATCCGTGCAACTATAACTAGCTATCAAATTCGACAGGGGAAACAAAGAAAGCAACATTTACTGATTCTAGAACAACAGATACAAGCTGGAGAGCGTCTCCTCACGTCCCGTACTGACCCATGTATTTTACTCCGCTTACAACGCCTTCGTTTTCAATACAATCAGCTTTTATATACCGCTGCTGCTAAAAATATTGAATCACAACAAGGGATGTATTATCGGGAAAATAACCGTGCTGGCAAATTGTTAGCCAATGCCCTGAAAGGTCAAAAAGAAGCCAAGCGTGTTACCGCTCTCCGCAATCCGTCGGGGGGGGAGCTTGGTCACTAAAGATACAGAAATATTAGAACTCTTTCATGATTTTTATACTCGGCTTTATCAATCTGAATGTGACTTCGAGCCAGAAGCATTTGAACGACTACTATCAGGGGTACAACGGCCGACCCTATCTGACGAAGATAGAGAGGCCATGGACAAACCATTCACTTTATCAGAAATTCAATCTGCGCTCAAGGGATGTGCCACAGGTCGAGCCGCAGGCCCGGACGGTCTCCCAGCTGAATTCTACAAAACTTTTAACGCTGACTTAGCTCCGTTTTTGAAACTTTATTTTTCTGCTCTGGCTGAGGAGGGATCTCCTTCTGGATCCTTCTCAATGGCAAATGTAGTAGTTTTTGAGAAAGAGGGGAGAGATCCGCAACTAACAGCTAATTATCGTCCAATTTCCCTACTAAACGCAGACTATAAAATATTTGCCACCATTCTCTCCACCCGGCTCTCTGACAAGATGTCTACTTTAATACACCCAGATCAATGCGGTTTCATTCCCGGGAGATCAACTGCTGATAATGCTAGGACTCTATGTCATGTACTGACTGCCGCAGTTAATCTTGATCGACCATTGGTTGGCCTCTCACTTGATGCTGAGAAGACCTTCGACCGCTTAGAATGGCCCTTCTTGTTTGCAACTCTCCGCTGGTACGGATTCGGAGAAGGCTTTCTCCGTTGTCTCCGAATCATGTATGCACAGCCTACAGCTAGTATCTGTGCTAATGCTTTAAAGTCTCAGCCATTTCCCCTGCAACGCGGTACTCGCCAGGGATGCCCACTGTCTCCACTTCTTTTCGATCTCGCACTCGAACCCTTAGCTTTACTAATCCGGCAATCCAAGGATATTCATGGAGTCCCCTTCTCTCATAGGGAAATTAAAATTTCAGCATATGCTGATGACCTTATGCTCTTTGTCTCCCTAGACTCAGTGCCGGCTGTCCTAGAGCAAATTGGTAAATATTCACAACTCTCGGGCTATAAGATAAATTGGACCAAATCGGTAGCCTTTCCACTAAATCCTCTGATCCATCAGGCAGATATGCAATCCTTTCCCTTTTTATGGCAACCTCGCATGGTCAAATACCTTGGGGTGCACTACTGCTCTCCTTTGGAAGACACCATCACCTTTAATGCCAAAGACTTAACCTCTAAGGTCCGGGCGCTTACTCAACGCTGGACTCCTCTAACACTTACTTGGTGGGGCCGCCTAGAAACCATTAAAATGATGATTGTTCCCAAAGTAAACTACATTTTAGAAATGCTGCCATGTCTCCTACCTCGACGTACATATAAAGATTTAGAGGGTCTTCTGACTAGATACTTATGGCAAAACAAGACACCTAGGATAGCGAAACATAAGTTACAAGCAGATAAAGAAAATGGTGGTGTCAGATTCCCTGATTTCCTGAAATACCACCATTCTTTTCTTCTCAAACAAGGCGCTCGTTGGCTGGAAGACCTAACACCGAGTAGACCAGTGTGGCTAGATATAGAGGAGGACCTTTGCAAACCAATTCCTCTTACTTATCTCCCTGGTATGACTCTCCCATCAGACTCCCACTATCCACCAATGCTCTTAGACACTTTAGGTGCCTTTAATACCCTTGAGCAATCTCTAGACTCCCGACTTTGTCCGCTAGATAGACTCCCGCTTTGGCACAATGCTCGATTTCAAATACAAAATAAACCGATGGCGTGGAGCCCCTGGTACACTAGGGGCATTTGGATCCCTAACCAGCTGTTCTATGATGGTCGCTGGAAAACTTTTAGCGAATTACAAATTGAATTTGGTCTCCCAGCGAAACACTACTTTCAGTTGGTGCAACTTCAGCATTGTCTTCGGAGTGCTAAGGTGCTCCCGCCATCGGAAACCCATACCCAAGGATTGTCGGAGATAATCCGATCTATCGGGAGCTTATCGGGTGTGGCATCTAACTTTTACAAAACTTTATGTAATGCTGTAAATAGAGGCACTCCTACAGCACAGAAATCCTGGGAGCGGGAAATGCATGTAACTTTGACCCCGGAGCAATGGAGCCTAGTCTGGAGCAAGGTGACACGGGTCTCTCGATCCGCCTCACTCACTCAGACACTTTTCTTTCTAGCCCACCGATGTTTCTATACTCCTGACAGGTTAGCCAAATGGAACGCCACCCAGAGCAATAGATGCTGGACATGCCATGCGGCCATTGGTTCACTAACTCATGTTATGTATGAATGCCCCGCATTACAGTATTACTGGAGTCGGGTCTGGGGTCGTATTCAATCTATTTTGCACTTTCAAGAGCCCCTCTCTTGGAAGATAGTGGGACTCCGCTCAGCTGCGGAGATCCCCTCTCTTCCCAAATCGGCTTACTTCCTTTTAGACTTTATGCTGGGCATAGCTATTTCCCTAATTACGAAATACTGGAAAAATAGCTCCCATCTGAGCCCCAATGAATGGTGGAATCATGTCTGTCTCTACAGTAAATATGAGCAAATACCTCGTATGTTAGCTTCTTCCGCTCAGACCCCCCACCACTTGTCTAAATGGAAGATGCTCAACGACTATGTTCAAACTGCTAAATGCTCTCATCTGACTGTTTAAATCTGTGTAAATCTCTGTCACATGATCATTCTGTATCGCAGATACCATTTCTGTTTGTTTTGATGTACAATTACTGTTGTTTGTAAGCGCTTATATGATGATACTTATCAGCTTAGAGAAGAAGCATAGGGGTGGGGGGTAATTGGGGTTGCTTTTTCCTTATTGTATGCTTGTATTTGTTTCCTTTGGTGTGTTGTTTCTTTTTGCTTGTTGTAAAATGAAAATAAAAGTTTAAAAAAAAAAAAAGAAAATGCATACGATATGCGGAAATGCATGCATTTTATGAAGTATGAGCATAAACCACAACTCCACCTAGAACATACCTACACTAAAGTTGCATACATGTATATGCCTTCTTGTCATCATGTAGACTTGCACATGCAGAGTGACTTTATAAGAGACATTATAGACACATATGCATCCCTATATGCATGAAAATGCCTTTATAAAGTTACGCTCTAAACGACCAAAGCTAAACGTTTTGATTTGAAATTCAATTTCAAGCGATCTGGAGATGGTACTGAAAGTTATCCATTAATAGTAATATTCAGCAGCTCACCAGATAACTTATCTAAGTCAGAGGGCAGAAATCACAGGTATAACTTTGAACAGATAAGTTATCCATTCATGTATTTTCTGCAATCCTTCTTAGACAAATAGGGTTGTTGAAAATCTGCATATAGTTAAACTGATAAGTTATCCCCCTAACTTTCTGTGGTCTCCATGCTGCTGAAAATTGAATTCACAATTTTTATGTCAGAGGCCAACACAGTTTTAGTTCCCATTAGATTTGCACTCCATTCCCTATTTCATGATCTACCTTTCTTATAAGCATCTGCAATTATTTTGATCTATGAAGGCTAATAAACCTTGGAATAAAACTATGCCAACATGTACTGCAAAGCCCTTGGAATATAGTGAGTAGAAAAGCATGATCCAGCTTATGTCTACTAAGTAAAAATGTGCAACCCCTAGATGGTATTGCTGCTTTAAATATGAACTGCAGTATACAATCAAGTAGGAATACAGTAAATAGACTGATTGTGATGACAGGCAATTTGTTTATTTTTTAAAAAATGCTGCCATGTCAACTGAATTATGATTGCGCTATTTTTCAGGAATATTAACAAATAAGAAATTGAATTTAGTTTTTTATCTAAACAATTAATCAAATAGAATAAAGCATGCAAAACATGATATATAAAGACAAACAAATTCTTTGGCTAATATATCAGATAATATTTTTTCCACTCTTTTCCTTAGCAGTGTACTAGTGGATCAGAACAAATGGATCAATTAATCATGGTACAGTATAGTATGCTTTAGGCAAACCTGACTTGCAATAATTTTCTGCAGCAAAAAGTAAAAAATTAGGAGACACCAATAAAATTTATCATTATATTGCTTCCCCTTTTGCCTAGACACAGTTGGATAACAATGAATGAACTCATTCATATTTAAATGAACCTGTCCAACTGTGAGCTCTACTTGTGTGCTATGTGTCCCCTATGACACGTCTCAGTTTTGCAGTGAATGGATGTGCTCCACTTAAGAGAGAAACATTGGTATTTAAAGAATTTAATTTTTCACAAAATGATCACTGTTTCTCCAATGAAGTCCAATTGCATCTGTTTGATCATGACTTTTAGTAAGAAGAAATACTTTAAATTGTTGCTATTATATTGGCCATTGGATTCCAGCAACTACTGAAAATATTATGGGACCCCTTTACCACATTGAAGCTCAATTAACAGAAGAAAGAACAGAGTTTTGAAACCTGGAGTTCAAGTTCTGAATTCTTTCTTCACCCATATATGATTTTCAGCAAGTCATCATAGCTTACTTATGCACCCTCGTAGTGAACTTTGTAAGTTCTTTGGAATCAAACCCAATATCCGTGCAATTTCTGCCATATAACACTATATAGGCCTTCTCAAATAACATTTTTATTTGTAAACCTACCATATCAATATTTCATATAAGGGCAACCTTGATGAAAATCATACTATACAAGTCCATTGATACTGGTGCTATTGGTGTAAATGATCACATTTTGAATAAATGTGAACTATGTGATCTGAGGTATAAAAAGATCCATTTCAATAGAATGATGCAACCACATTGCCCTCTTTTTATACAAAACATTTAGTAACCGAGGTACGCTGGACCAGTTGCTCCCCCCGTTCACCACCCCACCCCACCCTTTCCCCCTCATACCCATCACCCATGTGCAATAAACACACCATGCCTTAAACATCTAACTAGCGGATCCCTGACTCACCAGCCATATGATTAGCAAGGTGAGCATACACTCCGCAACCACCGTGGACAGGCCCGCGGCTATTTTACTACCTGCCTCTTTTCTCCGGTTCCGCCATATGATTAGCAAAAGCCCAACAGGGTCTGATCGGGTCGGGGGCCCCACACCTCTGCCCAAGTATTGCCTCCGGCTCTGGACCCCGGACACCTCCGGGTTCCCGCCACCCCCTCATCCCCCTGCTGTGACAACCCACAACCACCATGCACCCGAATCTCACGAGAGGGAGGAAGGGTGGGGAGCCCACAGCGATCCATCTCCTCTCCCTGATCGCTGCAAACTGCCTCCACATGGGACCCGCCTCCCCGCTTCCGATTCCCTCTCCCCCCCCCCCCCGTGGTCTCAATTGGCACCTGCGGCGCTCCATCACGCCGCGGGGCCCAATCAATTTAAAAGACGCCTCGTCTCCCGGCAACTGCCTCCGCCCCGGGGGGGCCACAACTGCACGCTCCCCGGTTACACTGGCCGCTCGGGGACTTCGCCCTGCGGCCTTCCATTAACCGAGGTATGCCGGACCAGTTGCTCCTCCCGTTCACTACCTCCTCCCCCCCTTTCCCCCTCATACCCATCACCCATGTGCAATAAACACACCATGCCTTTTGGGAATTCAAACCAGTCACAGCTTTATTCATCCATTTAATAATGGTAACATTCAAGACAACCATAAACATCTAACTAGCGGATCCCTGACTCACCAGCGATATGATTAGCAAGGTGAGCATACACTCCGCAACCGCCGTGGACTGGCCCGCGGCTATTTTACTACCCCCCCCCCCCTTTTCTCTGGCTCTGCCATATGATTAGCAAAAGCCCAACAGGGGCTGACCGGGTCGGGGGCCCCACACCCCTGCCTAAGTATCGCCTCCGGCTCCTGCCCCCTGACACCTCTGGGTTCCCGCCACTGGCACGGGCAACCTATGGTCCCCGTGCCGCCCCTTTTTATACAAAACATTTAGATATAAACAAATTGAGCAAAGAGTATTTTAAGCAAACCCATTAATAACTGGAACCTCTCTCTTTACTTACTGACTGTCCAATCCAGAGCAATTTTATTAAACACTTTAAGACAGCATGAAGTCCTATAGTTTGTCTCTCAGTGAATAATAAAATAAATTTCTCCTTTTGATGTGCTTTGACATTTCAGCAAATTAAATGAAGCATTACATATGATCCTCTTTGAACAAAACTGAGCGGAATAATTTTGACTTTGTAGTTTATTAGATATTTGACTATTTTATTAACTTCTAAAGAAGTACTCGAAGCACAGGATTGTGGAAGTTGTCTGACAGGTAAGGTTCATTATTTGAAATGTGCAATGTATTCCTAAAATCAAATATACCATTTTAGACTAACTTCAACCTCGAACTCTGGAATATTGTAAATATTTATCAGGTAGCTCATGAAGGAAAGATATATGAGAAAAAAAGATTTCCTAGAAGCAACTGGTAGATCAAATTTTTCTATAAAACTCAGACTACATAAAGGGGCTTATTTCAGAAGCCTTATTTGCAATTTGCACGTTACTACAACCACATTGACATGTAAATTTCATCCGATGTAAATGACCATTTTGCAAAAGGTTAATTTTACATGTAGATCCCTTACCACTTCATAATTAAATGAGGCATGTCAGGGGCTGAGCGGGACAAAAATCTATGCATGCATCCCTCATTTCATGTGGAGCCCGATTCAGCAAGTGGCACGTCTGGGCCATCTGGATGGCCCGAGCAGGATAGGCCAATTTGGACTTGATTCTGCACCATGGGAGCAAGATGTTCCCAGAAGTGCAGGATTGGGCCCGGAGATGGCACGTTGAGCCCCTGCAGCCAGCCTGGGGACGTCCTCACCTCCTCCGAACCAGCCCACTGCATTGCGGTCTCCCTTTAGCCTGCCGTCTGAAAGGGCCAGCCAGGGCCCGAATTGGGTGATGGAAACTCACCATGCCTGCCGCTGATACTGCCTGGGGGCTGGCTGGCCAATCTGGGGGGAGGCAAGTGCTTATTTCATCTGCAACGTGGAATAATCCAGTCATCCCCCTAGTGCCCCAAGGACGTACAGGGCTGTGACTGGAATCATCCCTATACATCTGCGTGCCAGTCCTGCCCATGCTCCTCTCACTCTCTGCCACCATGCCGCACCCATCCCCTGCAGCACACACAGTGGCTCTGTCTATGCAGGGGGGGATGGGAGGTGGAATACAGCAAAAGCGGATAGTGGAGACGCATGTTCCAGCGGGACATGCAGCCCCACTATCCACCTTACAGAATCGGGGCCATATAGAATGCACGTGCAATTCGAAAACTGCCCATGTCCAGATTTATACCTGCTTCATTTGACCCTCCCTTTACAGGACAGATCAAAGGGAATGTCTCCCTTAATCCCCAATATTTATTCACTCCTCCAGACTGAAATGACAGAAAGATAGTTCCTCTGTAGATGAGTAGCTGCATCTGCATATCTCACAATGGCCTAGGTACACATGGAAATACTGATATCTACAAGTGCATGTTACAAAATGTCGGCACTTAAACATGTTAGGTGCCAGTTTTCCTCCATCAATTTTTCCCATATGCATATTTTTGAAATGGCTCTACTCACTGCACATGGATGCATATTTTAGGAAAGGTTCCACATTTAGCAGAGCTGTTCCTAAAATACTGTCAGAATTGAGTACATCCTGACCTCGATAACTCAATTCTGATCCCCGTGTCCTATTCAAAATGTGCTTTCACGTGTTTTTAAATTATACTTCTTTTAGAGGATTATGTATTGTGTCAATCTTATTTTACGATAGAACGTAATTTGCATAGCAGTATCATTTAGCTAGTTTATTTATTTCACAAAGTTTATAGTCCTCTAATGTTACAATCATAATCAATGCAGATGTAATAGTAGGCTAGATTTTATTCATCTCTGAGAAAATGTTATAGGCATACATTTCCAATCTTGTAGTCATCACTCATACCATATAAAGAAAATTTGAGCATGCAAAAAACCTTTTAATAAAGATCTGTAGAATATTTGTCAACTTCCTAATTTTGCACTTCAGGGGAAACATCTGAAAACACTTCATATACTGTAGAAGCTTTCGCTTATTCAAGTGGTTACAGAGATTTAAAGTCTTGGGCAAGCAGAGGGAAATTTTATAAGTCTAGTTAAAATGTGTTTTAAGATGCCTATATTAAACCAATGTTATAAAGACAATTAGGCAGTTAAGTGATTCCTGCATAACTTCTTTTTTGGTCTTTAATAAAGAGAGTTGCGCTGAAAATATCACCTACATTGCAGGTATGGACATTTACACCAGTCCAACAGCTAGTCAATGTGCATACTTGTATTTTTCAAGTATACATGTAAACCATAGGGGGTCTTTTACTAATGGACACTAGTTGGCAGTGCGTGTTCTGGCGTGTGCTGAAGGCATGCTGGGAAGCACATTGCGTTAGGTACACCATGATAATGTAGCATGCGCTAGGACAGGGCTCCATGTTAACTGCTGGGGAAGTACTTTACATGCCCTGACAGTTAATGAAGTGGTGTTGCGCCTAACACACCATGGTTTCAGTGCTATTGGCGCGTTACATGCAACACCTTAGCGTCCATTAGTAAAATACCCCCATAGTATTTTATAAACTACATGCGTACTTTTGCATGCCACTTATACCCCACCCAAACTGTGCCCACCAGCAAAGTAGTTATATTGATGCCATGAAGGTACATTTTACAAAGGACGTTCAAGTGCAATGTGGAACTTCAAAGCCAGAACATCTGAAAAATAAAAGTAGGCATGTGCAAGATCAGGCACGATTTCAGAAATGCGGATGTGCCCAATATGGACGTCTGTCAAGACATCTGCATAGATAGCCCCAGAATAGCAGTTCAGGAGAGGGATGTCTAATAGCCTAATGGTTAAAGTATTTGGTTAGGAGCAGGGTGGCCAGGGTTTAAATCTCAGTATGGGTCTTTGTAATCTTAGGCTAGTCACTTAATTCACCATCATCTCTAAGCCAATTGGATGTTTTAAGGTAACAATAAGCACTTTCTTGATGCTCCTACCTGGAGCAAGTCTAAACGTGGATGTCCATTGATGTTACTAAAATCAAATGGGGATGTCAAAGTTCACTGCACCTCCACCACACTCCCTGCATACTTGGACGTACCTGCACTGGAGACATCTCTGTGATTTCAATGTCCAAATCACAACTGACTTTTAAAATGACCCCCAAAGGGTGTACGTTTATGCCAGTTGATATTTTATAAAAAGCCATTTACATGCATATGCGGCCACATATATGCAGCAATAACTATAAAATTACTTCCAAGATGTATAGTTTCAAATTGTATAGCCAGGTGACTGTTCGACACTTTCTTTTCTTTTTGTACCTTGCAAATTTTGCTCAAAAGTTATAACTGGATCTTACCATCATCGTACTCCATTCTCATATCAAAACAGGTGAGCAAACAGCGTCTAGCAGAGGAGATTTATGTATGACAATTCATTTTGTAATTCTACTTGTCTATCCTAGCCCTTCTGAAGAAAAATTCCCCCCTTCTCAGTATTACCACAAACTGGATAATTTCCAGCCTAGTCTTGGTTTCCAAATCCCCTCCCCTTCCCAGACACCCTGCCTCCTCCCAGGCTTATTAGCCTATTTTCCATACATTCTACCCTCTTATCTTCTTCAAAGCTCACTAACACCTCAAATACTAGTCCTCCAGCCCACAGTCTCTGAAACCTGCCTATCTCTACTTTGCCTTCTGACTCTGCTGCCTGCACCGTGACATTCTTCAAGTGTTCTACTCCCTATCTCCTGGTTGAATTGCTAAACCTGGGCAGCTTGTCTAACACAAACAGGGATTGTAATTGGAAGATGAGTGGAATTTGCTACTCTGGACTCAGCACTCCTGTTAACATGGCAATCTGGTTGACATCATCATGGACATTCATCAAATGTGTGCCACTCTGCATGGCTGCACTCATACTTGAAGACTCCTCACACTGCTTTATCTTGCTCAGTCCCTCACCTTGGGTCTTCCAGATCTGCATTATGCTGCTCAACTCCTTGTACTCTCTGAGCCTGATATCGTCATGAATATGCCGTGTGTGTGCACTGTCTGAACCTGCCACATAAACAGACCTGAAGAAGTCACTCCTCATCCCAGGACCATGCCCCTCCTGTCATTCTTTCCTCCACTCATCACAAGTGCCCCTAGAGTCTCTCCATTGCTTCATATGCTAGACTTCCTTGAACCTGCAGCACTACCTGCTCCTGTTCCCTAAGTATCCTGCTTAACTCCTCCCATTTCCCACTGCTGAAAACCCACTTCCAGCCTCCTCCTTACTATGACAGCTGATATGTTCATGGATGCCAGGACTGCCAAATTCCCAGAAGAATGGGCAGCACCCTATGCCTCAATGGGGAACACAACTTTTTTCTAACTTAGATATTCCATGCCACCTCAAAAAGAGCCTTGGTTTTGCAGCAGAAAGGAAAAACCTGTATTCTGAAAACAGAGCTTGAGAACAAAATATTTATCTTTATCCAAATGAAAGGATACCAAAAGGGCAATTCATGCAGTGATATCATCTTGTGAAGATTCCAAGAACTGTCTATCCTGCAGCCCCAACCCCCGCCCTTGCCTGCGTGCATTCTGAAAACAAGCAATGACCAATCCCTGCTTTTTCTTATATTTGAACTCCATGAGGCAACAGTCAGACTTTTAGGAGTCCTGTGCAATCTTCCCCCAACTCTCTCCCATCTGATTATGACTGGCAAAAAGATCAAAGGAGGGTACTCTGGGACCCAGACATAGGTTACTTTCCATAGCCGAGACCCTGACCCATTTGTCTTCCACAAGCTCACAAAGTTAAGCAAACCTTTCCAGGCCCAGCTGAAATCCATCTTTAAGTTTAAAAATGTTTACATACTGTGATGAATAATTGCCAATTTTAACCAAAGTACTTGATGAAGTATACATTTTTGAATTCTTATGATTTCATTTCTTTTCTCAGAAGGTAATCACGGTTTTTCACATTATTCTACATAATATTTTTAGAGCAGGAGTTCCAGCTCAAAAAACAGCAAACATACAACTGCTGTAAGCTAGGCTCTTGGATGGTTACTCTGCCATATGCCTGGATGAAGCTATCACAAAATACATGCAGATATAAAGCTTCATACACATCGATGTAACTACTTGTACTGCCCAGGTGAAGACAAAGTAAGATACAGGAGAGTTTATTAGTATAGCTATAACTTGACCAAGTTATTGGTAAGGACAAATACATCAAGGACTACAGTGCACATTGTACAAGTGTACACACTCATGCATGGACGGCCACTGGTAGGAAACAGGGCAGCAGGATCCTCAGTCACTGAAGTAACATAGTCCTGGAGTCTCTCTTCACCTTCAAAAAAAGTTAATTCTCTTCTTAGGTCAAGGGAGTGGAAAGGGCTGACCTTGTATGCTGGTTTTGCTGAGGTCTTCCTTCTTTTCCCTTCCTTTCCTACAGTCCAAATTATTACTCAAGAGGTTTCTTTCTAGTTGGGTGGCTGCCATAGTGAGTCAATAGAAAATAGTATAATTCCCACAGTATTAGAAGGAAGTGCCTGAAGCATGTTGCTTCTTTTGGTCCTTCAGCAGAAATGACTGCTGGATCTGTTTGCCTAAGTGGTAATGACCAAGTGCGTGAGTCTTGTGTTCTGCACCATGTCACTCGAGAAGGAACAGTGCACAATCAGCCAGAAAACTTACTCTGTGTAGGTCAGATGTTGGTCTGGTCATGTGGGGTAGGTTGTAGTGGTGAGTGGTTCTAACTAGTAAGAATAAGGTTCAGGAATCATCTGCCTAGAGAGAAACTTACCATTGAGAAGAGCTGCTGCTGCTCTGCTTCCTTGCACTTTTTTTACTTTCTTTGGCTGTTTGCTTTGACCGGGAGTGGGTGTGAGAAGGTGGGAAGCACAGTAACTGTGTTTGGTGATTACCTCACCCACATTGGTGATGTCATCACCAGTGATGCCACCTCTGCCTCCCAAATCTCAGCTACCCAGGCCTACTTGACAGGTCATGGATAAGGGGCACTTGGAATGTGCTTGGGACTCCAGTGAGGAGGTTTTGAATTGGGGGGATATTGTTTGGAAATGTAGAACATTTATTGATAAGGTGAGATTGTATAGTTGACTATTAGATGCCTGAAATATCTTAAGAAGTATGAGTGGGTAGGATGGGTAGTGTTGTACTTAATCTCACTTTTATTTAATTGTATGTGTCCCAATAGTTTTTTATAGGTAACCTTTGCTAGTGGGTATGAGTGAAGGGGGTGGGGGTTGTGTGATTTTGGGGGGTTTTGGGGGAGGACTTACAGCATTGGTTTATGAAAAACAAGGGTTGGACTATCCTTGGTATTATAGGTTTCATGACAGGCTGGATTTATCTTGTTTTACTTCTATATTACCTGGGGAACTTTTTAACTTGGGGGATTTTTAGTTCTTATAATGTCCTGATCATTTCTAACTCTGGTAACTCAGTTTTTGGTAATCAGAAATTGCCAGTGACCTCGTTACAATATCATCTCGTTTCTCCCACTGAAGTACTAATTTCCAGACACAGAAAATCTAAGGCATGTAATTTATTTTAAACCAAAACATAGACAATTATCCTCTTTAGCTCCTGCTTGTCTTATAAGCTGGAGGATATTCCTATCCCCTTTTAAGCATAAATGCTCATTCTGTGTGCAATAAGGTACCTCTTATTTATGACTTGCTCCAAGCCAAAGACGCTGTTTTTTTATTTGTTACTGAATCTTGGTTACGCTCTGAAGATGATCCATTAGTCTATGACTTTTGCTCCCCTGGTTATAGCTTCATTAATGTCCCTCTGTTAGGGTGGATGGGAGGAGGTCTTTTGATAGTGTATAAATCCTTTGATCATCTTAAACTGCTTGATTCTATAAGTTCTCCAGATTTGGAGGCATTGAGGACAATTCCTTTAATGCACATCCAAACCCCTGTACGGCCGGGCAGAACTGCGTGCAAAGTTAGACCTGATTCTGAACCCGCAGCCCCCACAGGATCAGAATCGGGTCTAGCATCTGGATGTGCAGGCCTGGACCCAATTCTGTCCAGCCGTATGTCCCAGTGACTACCCAGCTAACACAGCCAGTCCCATGAATGGATCCGCGGTACCATAGTGTCCCGTCTCCATGGCACCATAGCTCCATTCATGAGCCGCGATCCTGGCCCACCAAACACAGATGCCTGTTCCCCACAGCCTGACCTCCGATCCAGCCTTCCAAGGCCTGGGTCGGGCTGCGGGGAACCCACTGCGCCCCCTCACCTGCATCCCCCGGTCCTGCACCACGATCCCCCTCCATCCATGGGGACTTATTCTACCTTTGAAGAATAAGTCCCCCATCTAGACTTGAGGCCCCAGATGTATAGGGCCAACCTCTGAATCAGCTCTGTATGTCCGGGGTCATGGCCCACCCATGCCCCGCCCTTGCTCTGCCTCCAAAATGCCCCCTCCCACCCCCATCTAGGCCTCCCCATACAAACCCGCTGTATGTATGGGAAGGGTATTGACGGGATCATCAGGGGGACAGAATAACCCCTAATGTGTTTTGAAATTCTTATTTTAGTTTATCGACCCCCAGGCCCATGAATGCGAGCCCTTTTTGGATTTTATAATTTCTTGGGTTACTGCTTCCCCTAACTACTTACTTTTAAGAGATATTGATCTCCATTTGGAAGATCAACAAGATGCTTATGCTGAAGACTATATTGCATTCTTGCAAGCTTTAGGTTTACTGTAACTCCTTTATTTATTTATTTGATGTTTTTATATACCGTCTTTCTACAATTCAAGATGGTTTACAAGGAACTCAGAACTGACAGTGTGTAAGCATCTGTTTTACATAGAACAAGAACTTAGTGAACATAAGTAACAGTTGTTTATCATGCCAAAAATGGCATCTATGTACATTAAAAGGGAGGAGTTAGGGGGAGGATATGGGGAGGAGGGGGATGTTGAAAGGTGGGTAGGGGGGTTGGCAAGTCTAGGTAGGGTTTTATTGGATGTTGTTTTGTGGGTTGGTATTATAGCACTCCTGGAAGAGCAGTGTTTTTTGCAAAATTCTGAATGACCAGAGCAATTTCAGAGGACAGGGGGGAGGGCACTCCATTATGTGGGGGCATAGAGGGAGAAAGTATGATTACAGGTAGATTGGGAGCTTTTAAGTTTTTGAGATGGGATGTGTAGTAGGTTTGCAGAGTTTGGTCTGCAGGATCTGGAATTTGAAGGCTTAGTTAGGAGTGGGCAAAAACAAGGAGCAGATTAATTATGGATAACTTTGTGAATTAGCATGAGGGTTTTAAATTTTATCCTAGAGAGGATGGTAGCCAGTGGAGTTGTAGCATAGGGGTGATGTGGGATCTTCTGAGAGTCTTAGAGATCAGTCGTGCTATAGTGTTCTGGGCTAATTGGAGGGGATGAATGCTGTTCTTTGAGAGGCCATGGTATATTAGGTTGCAGTAGTCAAGGGTAGGGGTGGTGAGAGCTTGGCAAACAGAGCGGAATGAGTCTGGGTTTAACAGAGGGCGGAGATTTCTTAATATTCTGATCCTGAAGTAGATAGACTGAGTTGTTTTATGTATGTGTTCATGGAAGGAGAGATGCTTAGTTTCCACCCACAATTCAGGTCATTATTTAGACCAGTGGGATTACTTTTTTTTTTCTTTTCCAATGGCTCTATTTCAGGGGTTATCTCATCTCCTATGATTTGGTCAGATCATTATTTAGTGGAGTTTATTTTTCACCATCCCTCTATTAGGATAGCACATCAGTCTCTTTTTGAACATATCTATATGCGTGCAAAACCCTCTCCATACAAATACTGGAGTAAAATGCAAATGAGTGGGTTCCCAGGAACAGATTTAACTTCCTTTTCCTTGGTTAATTAGATTAATAAATCACATGAAATTATAGATGAGATTTCCCCATTGGTATGTAAAAGAAGGTCCGTAGTTTCTCAGAAACTACCATGGTATAGTCACAAACTAATAATAAAAAGAGAATGTAGAGCTTTAGAAGCTAATTGGAGAAAATCTCAAGATATACAAGACAAACAGAAATGGAGGTTTAAATATAAGAAGTATAAGGAATCTATTCATATGACCAGGAAACAATATTATGAGAGGATGATTTATTTGGCTTCCTCACCCTCTCAATCTTTATTTTGACTGGCTTCATCTATATTGAGGTGCAAATTAAATTTCTCCCAGATCCCTCTCTGCACAACTCTGCAGATTTCTTTCAAAGTGAAATAAATACTATGGGGCTTGTTTACAAAGCCGCGGTAGCGGTTCGCGATTGTTATCGGAGCCACGGCCCCATTGATTTCAATGGGGCTGCGGCTCCGATAACGATCGCGAACCGCTACCGCGGCTTTGTAAACAAGCCCCTATGTGTTGTAATCTATCTTCAGATAAGTAAGAAATAGACACTATGTTGTCGCAAATATCTCAGAAAGGTCTTGTTGATTCATGTCCTGCAGATTGTTTCTGGACAACCTTCTCACAACGGATGGCTAAGGAAGTTGATATGCTTTTTAAGAAATATTCTAGGATATTTTCACCTGCTAATCCATGCCCTGCTTTTTTATTTTGTTATATGCCTTTGAATTTTAATATGTGGTTCTATGGGACTACTATAGATTTGCTGTCATTGGCCATTTTTCCTCAAGAGATGGGTAACATCATTCTTATGCCATTCCCCAAAGATAAGAAGGCCAATCTTATAGATGCAGCAAATTTTCATTCAATTGCTAATATTCCCCTGATGGGGTGGTGTGGAATATTCCCCTGATGGCTAAGGTAATGGAAGTTCTTGTTACTAGGCAGTTATCGTAATATTTAGATTGTCTGAATGATTTTCAATGTGGTTTTTGGAAAGCTCATAATACTGAACTATTTTTGGGATCATTAATATCATTATTAACTCTATTCTTGTCAAGGAGTTTATTGCAGTTCTATTTCAATTTGATTTATCTGCAGCATTTGACTTAGCCAAAAGAACATCGTGGTCTATTATCTTAGATCATTTAGGCATTTCTGGATTGGTTTATAACTTGTTTTCTGGATTTAGTGATCCACCATCGCATCTACTCCATGTTAATAAAGGCTGATTTCTTCCTGGATAACACGTGGAGTAGATGTGATGGTGGAACATTAAACAGAATTATTGTAGGCACAAGAATATAATGGATGGTCTACGAATGACATCTTGCATCACAATTTGTATGGGCTGTGAGAACTACATTTATCATGATGGTGCTATGTGACAAGGCACTCTTATTAAGTGCTTGAATTTCAGCAACCTGTACTTGTTGTAGTTCAGAAGATCATCACAAGCTAAGTATATCTGGGGGTTCACACTCTGAATTGTCCCTCCGATTACTTTTAATCGGGCTTTGTTGCCTCACTATAAGAGAAAAACAGAAGGCTTGCCACAAGAAAGGAAATCCTTTCAAGGAAAGCAATCCAACACAAAATATTTATTATATCAGTTTTAGGGTATAGTAGATGAACACATAATATGGGGTCTTACTTAATTTAAGATTAATTATGTCCTGGCAATGTCCCAGTTTTTATACTATTTCCTACTATTTCAGTTTTTAATTGGTCTTGTTTTACTTGAACCACATTTGTTTTGGGATCGTAGTGGCATAAAAGAACATATTAGCTTAGATTAAAAGCGGAGGAGTCACCTAGTGGTTGGAGCAACTGTCTAGTATCTAGAAACTCAAGAGTTCAATTCCCATTGGCACTCCTTGTGACCATAGGCAAGTCACTTTTCCCTCCATTGCCTTGAGGAAAAGGCCTGGCAATATAGGTCTGGTGATATGTTGCCAAGAAAACCCAGAGACAGCTGGGTTGCTAGGAGTTAGCACTGACATGATGACACTAAATAAAATAATAAACTTAGATTAGAAAGCAGCATAACAGATAGCAATGGGGAATACTAGGACTGAGAAGTCCTGGTGGAGGGCATAGAATGAATCCTGTATCACTGTGGGAAGCATGCAGAGAGGATCAAAGATTTACCATTGCTAGGATCAGCTCTAAGGCTAAAGAAGTGTGAGAGAGAATGAAGAATACCAGTAGGAACTGTTGGGTGCATGGTTCATGAACAGGCAGTGATCACAGCTATATGTGGCAGGTTGGTTGGGGTGGATTGTTGGAAGCAAGGATGGGGAGTTTTGTAGGAGATATACTGAGAAGAGGAATGAATCAAGGAGAAGAAGTAAATTGAGTATAGGTCAATGCAACAAGGGCATGACAATGTGTTCTAGCATTGGGAAAAAATAGGGATGTAGTCAGAGACGTGTTAGCCCACAGAGGATGTGGCAGATATGAGATCAAGGGAGTTGAAGGTTCATGGAGGTAGCCGAGCAGTTAGTTGGTAGACCTTCATATATAGGCATCTAGAGTAGTTTGTGAGATCCAACATCCAGGATATAGTAGAGGAGAGGAAGGGTTACATGACAAGGAGGGTGATTGGGGAAGTACTGAAGTTAAGGAAGGATTAGGGGATTTTAAGGTTGTAGATATAGGGGCTGGGTGTACATTGGTGTTGTAGGTTATCCAAGGGGGGTGAGCAGATCAAAGGAGGTTTGGAAACAGGGATAACTGTCTATTGCCCGAGTTCCTAGGAAAAGTGGTCAAATAATTCAATGAATGTACGAGCATCTTGGAATAGGAATAGCCAATTGAAGCATGAAACCTAGGAGTTTCAAGTAGTAGAAAAGAGAGTCTGGAGTAAAGAATCAGCTGATAGGATGGTATCTGGTTCGGGAAAGGAAAAGGAGTTATAGAAAGTTAGGGAGTCATGCTTTTCCAGTAGGAATCTTTAGCTTTTTTCCTGTGATGTGGCAGAAGATTGTATTATTAGGGTATTTGGTCATGCTATAGCATAGCTATATTTTTGGGTCAGTACCAGATTGCTAGAAATATCATCTTTATAGAATCCTTCCCTTCAGTTATTTGTAGATCACCTGACAAGGAGATTATATTTTATGAAATAATTTGTGAATAGTGGAAATAATTTGTGATGTTTCAGTATGAAGAACTGTTTATTTAGTATTAATATTTGTCTCACACTTTCCTAATGGTAGCATAAGACAAGATATGTAGGTCTCTAGAGGGCTTACAATCTAAATTTATACCTGAGATAATGGAGGGTTAAGTGACCTGCCCAAAATCAGCAGGTGTGCTTGTAGGATTTGAACCCTGGTCTTATTGGTTATTAGGCTGCTGCATTAACCACTAAGCTATTCCTCCACTCCTAGAGATAGCTGAGGACTTCATTAACACATTCAGCCTATCTTGTCTATGTTAGAGACAGTAACTGAGTTTTTCATTTACCAGGAATAGATGATGGTCAAAAGGGCTGGCAAGCAATATGCTATTAGTAGATTACGATAGGTGAAGATGATGGGATTTACCAGGGCAGCTCACCTATTCTTCTTTCTAGGAAGATTTGCTGTTGGGGCAATCTACTATCATGCCCTACTGTTATGTATTTTAAAAAAACCCTGTCAAAATCCAATTAATAGTAATCATAGGGGTCCACATCAAAGATCTCACACAAAACCTATACTGTATCTTTACAAAACAGGCATCATATATTTCATGATTAAATTTCAAATAAAAAAAACTTCAGAACAACATAGGTTTCAAATAGCTTGACATATATCTCACTTAAATTATGCCTTAAATATTATTTTTAAAGATTTAAAAACACTTCAAGTAGTACTAACAATATTTTGGCAGCTTCAGCTGCCAGCCCCTGGGGTATAATTTGATCTCCAAAACAACTTCAGACAGTAATTCTTTGAACAAAACAGGAGAGTTCATTAATCTACAAATCAGTAAACCAACTCAGTTAGAGGCCAAAAACATCCTCGACCCAATATTCGTAGCCCAATATCCATTTAGCTACATGCACTGTTGATGCTGGCTGGATCTTCACTGGCATTATAGAGATCATGTCAATGAATAAATTTATAGTGCTGGGGCAGAACATGGATGGGGCATGGGCACAACAGCAATTTACTCGGATAGTGATCTATATTCAGTGCACTATTCAGATATCTGCCTGGATAATTTTAAAAGACCAAAAAAGCTGTCCCAACATTATTCAGAGAGCGGATTGAATACTACTGCTATCTTAACAGCTGTTGTAGTTAGTGGTCTATCCAGATATTCAGCTCTGCTTCCTCTCTGGATAGTGGCACTGAGTATTCAGATTATCTTTAAATGGAGTGGCCTGCATTTTAAAAATACCAACCACTGAGTTTCAATATTGACCTGCCTACCTATTTCTTATGGACACTACTGTCTCTATCTTGAAAAAAAATCACAAAAGAAGCTCAAAGACCTACCACGTTAAATACCTGAAACAAAAAACTACCCATTGAAAAAGCAGAACAAACCTGAAGACAGTGCAAACAATATTCAACTCGCTGCCCAATCAATTAATCATGATGCTCCCTTTAAGGGCATATGATTAATTTAAGTAGTAAGTATGTCAAACCATTTGGAGTCCATGTTATTTTAAGTCTTATTTTATTTTAAAGTTGACCACAAGATATGTGATGCCATTTTTGAAAGACAAAAGTTTGGTATATGATCTTTGACTATTATATATTATTCTTTAGGCCTTCAGCAGGAGGGGACCTACATTTATTCTGAATAAAAGGAGACCGGTTTCATACCATTTACTGATGAAACATTTGGGTGCATTGTCTGTAATTTATTCATATCATTATCAGGTTTTATTATTCAGGGTAGCATTCTCCTTTACTGCTTTTGCAGTGTTTAGTGTAGGTGAATTAGTAGTAGTTTCAAAGCTTAACCCAGGGGATTCCAGATTATTAAAGCAATATGTGTGGTTATCTGGGGATTCTGTACATTTAAAAATTCACAGGTCAAAAGAGGATCAGAAGGATTAGGGATACTTTGTTATTTTGAGAAGCATTAAGGAGCACTTAGCTTGGCCCATGGTGAGACTTGGGGGATTTGTGATGTTTTCAATACATTTGGATGGAATGCCATTTTCATGATAACAGTTTGCAGCTGCTACAGTAAAGATGTAAGGGGCGTGTGCATCCATCCCCCTGCTGATAGCACATTGCTAATATGTAGCACTGTGCTAACCACTGAGGTGGCGTTAAGTGCGTCCACGCTGGGCCAGCCTAAGGGTTTCTGCTGCCCCAGGCAGAATACCAGGCTGTGCAGCTTCCCCCCACTGAGACATGTCACCCCACCACTGTGCTGCCACTCTCCTCTGTCACCAAATCCATCAGCGGGGTCGGGGGCAGCAGTAGCAGTGGCCTTGGGCAGACCATGTGCTTTGGCACACTTGGCCTACTGCTTATCAACTCTCTCTAACACAGCTTCCTGTCGGAGGGGGATCAGGAGCCACAGGTCATGGTTAGTACCCACCGAAAATGCGCGTGCTAACTGTGATGTATCGTCAAAGCTCATGTTATGCCTGTAATCCACCCAGTCTTCACCTAATCATGTGCCATGGGCCCTATGCTAAGTGTTATCTCATGCCCTATGCTGTTAGCTGTATTCCCCCTAATGTTAGTCAGTCTGAATCATGGAAATTATGATAACCATTCTTTGCAATTTAGGGGTGACTGAGTACACTTGCTATGAATTGGATGTTGAATGCCAGAGTTTATACTTGAAATAGAAGAATCAAGCTTTTCTTTTTTGTGTCTGGAATGCTGATCTTTTTTATTTTCTTCAGGGAGCTTTTGAGTCAACTTTGAAACATCAGAAAACATTCCAACATAAGATCCCAAAAGCATCTTATCCTTAGCTTTGAAGAATAATTTCAACAAGTCCCGGTCCAACTCTGGAGTTACAGTAATCAGGAGAGTAGCTGTTGTCATCTATTTGAAACCATAACTCTCAAGAAATCCATTAAGATCAAGAGAATCAAAGGAAAACTGTTGACTCAAGGAAGTTGTTCCGGGTTCTTTTTGCTTAGCCACTGGAAGGTAAAAAATTCTAGAAGTGAGAGCATTGACTTCACGGGAACTTTTAAAACAGAGGTGGCAGATGATTTAAACAGCTCCTTTGGAGATATTGTCAGAATCTGTCTGAAGTTCAACAGGCACAAATTCTTTTTTCTAACAGAAGTTTCCAAGGACTCAATCTTAGAATGAACATTGGAGAGATCTTTTACCATAGTTCATGATAGTATAGAAAAACATTTTGTTTCAATCTGAGTAACTCACATAGACAACTGAATCACCTCCTGCTTCTGCTGACCCAATGCCTGAAGAGAACCAGCTAAAGTCACTTGCACAGAAGCAAACTGAAGGGAAAGAGAAGATTCCAAAGCACAAAATCCGTCCCGAGTCTCAAATTTGAACTGAGAGGGTTTCACCAAAGAAGATTTCTGCTTTAATGTTAAATCCACAGTTGGTGAATAAAGTGGGGAACTGTCTTCCTGACCCCCTCAATTGAGGCCATGCCACTGCCGCAGATTCCTTAGCCTCCAGGACCCCAGAAGCCGTTACTGCCTTCTGCGCCATATCCAATGGCGGGACAGTACGCACATTCATAGCTGGCACATGACCTGGGACAGTCTTCTCAACTGCTTGTCCCCCCCGTCACCAATATTCCAGCACCTCATGCTGAGGATTGTGCCGAGGCAGACTGGTCCTCCAGACTCAGGGCCACATCTGGCTCAAGGAAACGCCGAGCGCCTCCTTCCACTCCCAAGGTTTCCAGTGAGCTCAACTTATGGCCTGATACCTAAACTCTGTGGCTGACTTTATTTTTATAAACTAATCTAACTGTAATTCACCTCACTTAATACCTAGCAGATCAAAGAGATAAATAGTGTCCATTCATAGATACCCTAAAGAAACAAACTATTATTTATGTCGGATCATTTCCTTGAAAGGGAACTTTCCCTCTCTCATAACAAACCCTCTCGGGGGACTGAGGATGATTTTATAATCTTGCCTTGGTGGAAGGTAAAGAGTGAGTGCACTCTTTTAATTAGAAGAAAAAAAGGAGGGTTTGCTTGAGAGAGGGAAAGTTTCCTTTCAAGGCAAACGATCCGACATAAATAATAGTTTGTTTGTTTAGGGTGACTTTTTTTTTAAGCACAAGCTGTGGCATTTAAAAATGAAACTGGAGATTCAGCACTCAAATCTAGATGTCAGATAACAAAATCACAAAATTAGACTTGCTATATCAATGGCCTAACTTTATGTGGCTTGTTATCTGGTTAACAGACTGAATTTCACCGCTATCAGGTAACTCCAAACCCTGCCCCAGTTTTCCCCACGGACCACCATGGCACTGTTTAGATAGTGCTGAGGTGATCAGCAAAAAAATTCAGCAGAGCTATCCAGATTTTTGTTTTAGTGCCATCCAATTAATGCAGACTCTTGGTGACCCAGCAGCCCCTGGGCTTTCTTGGCAAGGTATGACCAGAAGTAGTTTGCTAGGCCTTTTCCTCCAAAGCAAAGGAGGGTAAAGTAATTTTCCCAAGGTCACAAGCAGTGACAGTGGGAATTGAGCCAGACCTCTTGGGAACTAGGCTGCTGCTCTAACAACTAGGCTAATCCTCCACTATCTGGATATTGCCACTGAACGTTGCCCTGGCCGGCACTTATCAAGTTATCAGGTCTCTTCACCAATCTGTATTTAAGGGAATGCTTTGACCAGTCAAGAGCATGAGTCAACGGATTTATTTTTTCCCCTCTGAGACCTGATCATTATTCATTCTGTATATTTAAATGTTTATACAATATTAATATTAATGAACATTTTATTTCCCTCTGAAATTACATGATCATAATGGAAACTTACTTCCTTTTTAAAAATTTGCAGAATCCACTTAATAGTACTTAAGGCCTAATTACTAAAATGTAGTACAGTTTTGCAGTTAGAAATTCTTAAAGTAATTAATGCATGGTTACAGCAGAGCCTGTGCAGCAACTGCCCATGCAGTTACTTCACAATGCAGACAATTACTGCAACTTAAGGAGATAATTTTATAAGTTTCTGATTCTGATTCACTGTTCTATCTATACTGGTCATCCTTTGTATCTTGCGGATCTGGTTTCTCTTCACACTTCTTTCCGTCAATTCCGGTCTATTCATGCCAATCGTCTATCACTACCTTCCCCGTCACAAGCCCGTTTGGAGCAGACTCGTCATTCCGCTTTTTTCTTTCTTGGTCCATTTCTCTGGAATTCTCTACCACCTTCCCTCAGATTAGAATCTTCTTATCCTCAATTCAAGTCATTACTCAAAACACATCTGTTCACACAGGCTTTTGACCTTCCTGCCAGTACCCCCCCTTGAACATAGAGTTGTTCCCCCATTTTGTGCTGTTTGTCTGTTGTTGTCCTGTTTTCTTTTGTTTTATATTTAGTTTTCTCCATTTTAATTTAGTTGCTTAGTTAGTTGGTTTTTATTGCTAGATGCTGTGAGTTCTACTTTCCTTTCATTTTTATGGCATTCTTTTCTATGATTTGCAGTGTGGACCTTTTATTGTACACCGCTCTATGCTTCGGCAGTAGCGGTTTATCAAATGTTTTAATAAAGATAAAGATAAAGATAATGGGACGTGTAATGTTACACACCATCAACAGATGTGCCTCTCCTATTTTCAATGACTTAAGTGCTATTCTGTAAGTATGCAAATCAGGGCAATGACACATACTTCTGGAGTGGGCGAGCATGGGCAGAGCTTGGGTTGAGTGAAGAAAGGGTCTAAATTTACACACATAAGTTATAAAATATCATAATTTACACACGTCTTCAATAAATCTAGGCATGGGCATTTACACCAAGTTTAGGGTTGGTGTAATTGATCTCATCTAGATTTGGCAAGCATATCTTACCATTTACAATCCTATTTTATAAATAAAGGAGGGCATATTCAAAAGCATGAATGTGCTATGCAAGAGTTCAAGATGGCGGCATACTGAGCGGCAGGCTCCGATGAATTGCAGCCTTGGGGAAGAAGAAGAAGGTGAAACAAGCTAAGCTTTCTCAAGCTACCATGTCTGCCTCCTCTCCGGCTGCTGTGGGTCCAATTGATTTATTTGTCCATTGAGAGCAGCAACCAGCATTTGAAGGGTGAGTGGTAAGCCCGCAGAGGGACTGTTTGAGCACTCTAGCTCTCAATCTCCTTTGGTCTGTGAATTCTCACCCCCCGTGGCGTTGAGACCTCTTAAGAAACTTTGCCCCGGTATTGACCCGGTTGTGGTGGAGGACGCCGGAGTATCCAGATGTGGTGTTCCTGTTTCCTCATTGGGGATGCCTGATGCGAGTGAGGCTGAGACATTAGCATTCTTACCGGATCATCTTCAGCAAGAGGTGTTTCAGAGTGCACCATCGGCAGTAGGGATAGCTGTCGGTTTTTCCCCTGTTGTACCCATGGAGCCTATGGGGTCTGCAGACGATGAACTGGGTAACCCTGCATTTTCCTTTGTGTTCTGGAGGCCAGAGCAATTTGCTTTGGAGTCTTTTGAACAGCGATTAAGCTACTAGGGGAAACCATTACCACGCAAGAACAATCTTTGCAGAATAAGGCTCAACAGAATTTTGAGAGCTGTTCATAGAATACTGGGTACATTGACCTATTGAAAACAAAGACAGAGGTTTTTTTTCATTCCGCTTGGATCATTTATAGATGTATTTGGAAGCCTTTATTAATGATTCTAACAATTTAGGTCCTGATATTCGAAAGGCATTTATATGGTTTGCAGCCCAGTAAACGAGAATATTCAACGGCACCTACACGGTTAGTGCCATTGAATATCCCCGTCTATGTCCCTTATGCACCCGATGCAATCTGGTTAGCATCAGGGCATGTTGGGGGCATTCCAGGGTGGAGCGGGGGAGGAGATCACCACTAACCACATAGCGGTACTATTGTACAGCTACCCAGTTAGTGATCTGTGTCAGGTGGCAGATGTATTGAATGTTTCTCAACTGTTAGAAACTTCTGATTCTGATTTAATAACTCCTGCTACTTGTTTGATAACAAAGACATAGAGAAGTTACTCAGAATGTTTTTTCGCAAGAGGAATGTTTCCTTTAAGGGCTGCTTGGTCAGAATTTTCCTTGACCTGGCTGAGGAGACCCAGTGTTGGAGGCAAGAGTTTCTCATCCTGCGTCCGTGGGTCCTTCAGTTAGGTAAGGTATTTTTTCTCAAATACCCATGCACGTGTCTTGTTAGACTACAGGGCAATTCATAAATTTTCCTGTTTCCTTCACAATTGATTTCCTTTCTAAATGCCCTTGGGTCCTCAGGGCCTCAATTTGGTGTTTCTCCTGTTCACGTCATAGGGTAAGCTGGTTGTGCCAGTCTCAGTTTTCCTGGTGTATTTTGTGTTTCATTGTTATATTGCCTCTTAGCTTTCATCTTGGGCCTCAATGCCACGGGCTAGAGGTTGGGTGCTCGATATATTTGCTGTCATATACTGTAATGATCTGGTTGTGGATTATTGTTTCCTTATGTTTCGTTACTTAGATTACCCACATTTCTTGTATAAATATATTAGTGCTTGTATTTTTTCGAAATCTACAAATATTAAAAAAAAAGCAAGAATGGGATATTTATCTGCTCAGTGGGATATTCAGTAACTGCACTCAGTGCTTGCCACTGAATATCCCCTCTTAGGGGCTTGTTTACAAAGCCATGGTAGCAGTTCACGATCGTTATCGGAGCCGCAGCCCCATTGAAATCAATGGGGCCGCGGCTCCGATAACGATCGCGAACCGCTACCGCAGCTTTGTAAACAAGCCCCTTAGTCTATCTAAAGGCCCCAATGCTAACGGCTTAGATCCCGGGCATTCTGGGAGTGAAGTGGGGGCTAAGTGACTAACATAAAATGGTTAAAGTTAGAAATTTTGCTGTCCGGCCAGTGGCTGAATATCGCCGTTGACAAGATAGCTAAATCGCTATCTGACAAAACTGGATATTCAATGCTGCTGGCCAGATTAAACCTTGACACTGAATATTCAGGTGTAATTTAAAGCAGCGACAGCCAGCTGTTTTAACTGCAATGGCCGCCGCCATTGAATATACCCCCCAAAGTATGTCTGTACTTTATAAAATAGGTGCAAAATACACACAAGACAATACACATTAAACTAAGCGACCAATATAAAATTATACTCTAAGAGGGTAATTTAATAAGGGGAACCTAGGTAAACTTGCATTGATGCATGTATTTCACACCTATTAAATAAAATAAAGCACATTCACACTTTATAAAATAGGACATAAGTGGTGTGCATTAAATCTAGGCATGCACATTAATATTAGCCCTGTGGCTGGCGTAAATGTTCACACATAACTGTACACTCTGGCCACAATGAAGGTATGCATCATCGACCTTATGCACTTATAGAAAGCTACTGCCAAAGGTTCTTTGAGTTCTTTGATTGGGTGACCAGAGAACTAGATCAAGGTCATACAATAGATGTGATATACTTAGATTTCAGCAAAGCCTTAGATATTGTTCTTCATAGGAGGCTTATCAATAAACTGAGCAGCCTGAGGATGGGTCCCAAAGTAGTGACTGGATCAGAAATTGGTTGACTGATAGATGACAGAAGATGATGGTAAATGGAACTCACTCCGAAAAAAAGGAAGGTGAATAGTGGTGTGCCCCAGGGATCGGTCCTGGGACCAATACTGTTCAACGTATTTGTGAGTGATATTGTTGAAGGATGGAAGGGGAAAGTCTGCCTTTTTGCAGATGGCATGAAAATTTGCAACATAGTGGACTCCTCTGAGGGACTGGACAACATGAGGAAAGATCTACAAAAGTTGCAAGAATGGTCTAATGCTTGGCAGTTAAGATTTAATGCAAAGAAGTTCAGAGTCATGCACTTGGGTTGCATAAATCCAAGGGAGTTGTATGTGACAGTGGCGAGAGGTTGGTGTGCATGGACCAGGAAAAGGACCTTGGAGTGATTGTTTCAGAGGATCTCAAAGTGGTGAAACAAAGTGACACGGCAGTGGCCAGCCAGAAGGATGCTGGGCTGCATACAGACAGGAATAACCAGCAGAAAGGGGGACATATTAATGCCCCTGTACAAGTCATTGGTGAGGCCTCATTTGAAGTATTGTGTTCAGTTTTGGAGACTGTATCTCACAAAGGATATAACAAGAAACAGTTCAGAGGAAGGCAACCAAAATTATTTAGAGCCTGCACTAGAAGACATATGAGAAGAGACTTGAAGACCTAAATATGTATACCCTAGAAGAGAGGAGGCATGGTGATATATGATATAGACCTCTAAATACTTAGAGGTTATTAATGAACAAACAAACCTTTTCCAAAGAAGGAGATGCTATAAAACTAGAGGGCATAAAATGAAACTACAAGAAGATAAACTTAGAAGCAATGTCAGGAAATACTTTTTCAGTGAAAGGGTGGTGGCTACTTGGAATGCCATCCTGATGGAGGTGGTTGGGTAAATACAGTGGCGGAATTCAAAATGGCATGGGACAGACACAGTGAATCCCTTTATAGCAAGAGGATACAATCGAAACTATTTCTTATACCTCAACAAATAGAGAGTGGTGACCTGCACGGAGTGGCGGGTACAACCACTCTAGTTACCTTACCGGGTAGACTAGATGGACTATACTGGTCTTTACCTGCCATCATATACTAAGTTATTTTGTTACATACATAAAGGCTCATTAACATGTGTCTATCATTAAAAATAGCTGATTTACACATAGAGATGATGCGTAACTTTCCACAGCTCTTTAAAATAAAGTGGGCATTTACTGAGGTGCTCTTTCATAGAGGAAAAGTAGGCGTTTGCTTTTCCTTGTAAAATGCTACCATAAGCTGTTGAAAACACATAGAAATTTAATGTGTGATTACTTACACCAGTCCTAGAGCTGGTTTAGATGTCCAAGCCTACGTTTCTAAAAACTGCATGCAAATCAGTGTTTTATAATTTACATGCATATCTTTGTGTCCTGCCAATGCCCCGTTCAAGCTCCACCCCTATGCATGTTCAGCGTGAAAGTATGCGCTATTGCAATTATGTGCATAGTTATAGAATGAGGCGCAGCACAAACATTCACTAAAATATCCCCATTTGCATACATTCTTGCCTTCTAAATCTAGGCAGCTGCTTATAAAGGTGTATGGACAATACTGTGGTTGCATTCGTGCTATACTCCCACTACAGCAAACAAGAAGCCTGACATTAAACTACAAACTCCCCTATCTCCTGAACCTCCAGGACAACGTTTACAAAGCCCTCCATCCCTGATAGCACCATCCCTGCCATCTCAACAAAATCAGTCACAAAAGGCCACTGGAAAGCAGAAGCAATCCCCAGATGCTCCTGCCTCATCTGCTGCTGGGTTCATGATGACAGCTCTGACCCCCAGTGGTAATATCAAGATACTCCTACAAGCTGCCAAATAGAAGGTACAAAGTGCTCTCCATGACCATAATCTGCTCATTCTTCATCCAGTTCCTGCCACCTTCCATTGTAAACCCGTGGAGGCACATTCTGAATTGGTCGTCCAGTTCCTTGTGCAACCGACCAGAAGTGGGACGCCCAAAGGTATACCCGATTCTGATCCTGCGGGGACTAGACATGCCCACGGGATCAGAATCAAGTCTATGGCTGGAACATGCAGGCTGGTCCCCGATTCTGGTCCTCCTGCATGCACAGCAGATCCACGGCTACCTCAGTCAGGCTCCTGAATGGAGCCGCAGTGCCATGGCATCCCGTCACCATGGCACCATGGCTCCATTCAGGAGCTGTAAATGCCGGCCACCGCTAACCATCTTTCCCCGCAGCCGGACCCTCGATCCAGCCTCACATGCCCATGGTCCGGCTGCGGGGAACTTACTGCACCCTCCTAGCTCTTTGACCCGGCCCGGCAGCATGATCCCCCAGTGTCCAGGGGGACTTATTCCACCTCTGTGGTGGAATAAGTCCCCTGTCCATGTTCACAGTCCCGGACGTACAGGGCCGACTTCAGAATCGACTCTGTACATACAGGCTCGCAGTCCGCCTATGCTCCACCTTAGCTCCATATCTAATACGCCCCATCCCAACCCGGTCTAAGCCTTCCCAGGCAAATGAGCTATTCGTGCCACTAAATGACCCTCTTAGTGCTTGATTTAGCATGTGCTAAGTATCATGGCCATACTCTAACAGTTACCACGCTAAATCATATGGTAATTGCTTACCTCATTTTAGTAAACAGGCTCCTTTATTATAAAATTATAAAACATTATTGCACTTTAAAAAGAACTTGGCAACAGTTCCAGTGGTCCTTCCTTGTCATGTATTTAGAAACAGGTACTATAGACCTGACACAGCTTCGAAGAATTGATTTGCTGCATACCATTTGTCATTGTTCAGGAATTGCCATGCAACTGTAAGTACCTAGTCTCATCTCAAGCTTCTGAACAACTTAAAGAGAATTGTCTGCAACCCTTTTTGCTGATGCTGATTTATTTCTGCCAGTAAACTAAATCTCTTTTTGTTTTCATTCACTTGTACAGAAGTTGTGATATACCACCAAGCACAACATTGGCAGTCTTGCATACGTCAGCCAAAATTGGGGTGATTAAATCAGAAAATACTAGAAAATTATTCATCAACCTACACAGCAGGACGGCTAACTCAATGGCAGTGCTGTTCATTGCCATGCGAAGGACAGCTTCTGCAGAAGTCATAGACCAGAGCCTTAAGTGTCCTTTTAAAGCTGGTAAATTCTGAAGTTTTGCCTCATCCACTGTTATTTACTATCTCTCACTCCACCTAGATCTGCAGTTCAAAGAAGCTTCTCACACCTGTAAACTAAAATGTTAATTGGGCTAACATATCTCTATTACCTTAGTATCTTTCAAAATATACACCACCATTCTCCTACAATATTGCAATAGCACTGTCATTAGATACATATAAGCAATCTAATGTTATCTTGTTTATAATATTTCTTTCAGGATTTAATTAAACATGATTGAAGGTGTGTGTGGGGACGGTATGAGGTATATGGGGGAGGGGTGAATTGCACTATGTGTAAATGTTGTGAATTTGAGAGGTGTCAGATGGTGTGGGTGGGCTGTGTGGAGTACAGTATAGGTATAGGGGTATGCGTGGTGTCTGTGTATATGTGTATGTGTGTGTATGAGGGGAGAGAGATTTTATTTTATTTATTTATTTAATGGTATTTATATACCGCCTTATCATTCAATCAAGGCGGTTTCCACGGCAAACAATCAAGAGGAGGGCAAGTGTCTTTATGCGGTGGAGTGTGTGGGTGTAGGTGGGGAAGTGATTAGCGTTGGTTTATCTACATTGTGCGCTATTATACATCATGAGCTATTATACATTATTATATACAGTCTTGGGGTGTTGGGAGGGACTGAGGTTCTGTCATGTCTGTTGGCTTAAGGGGTATGACCATAGTATTCGATGAACAGGGTTGTCTTCAGCTGTTTTCGGAAGTCCTTGATTTCTGTGGTTAGTCTCAGTTCATCTGGGAGTTCCAGATGGATGGAGCAGCCAGTGAGCGTGCTCATTGTGCGGTGTCTTTGCGGGTCTTGGTGAAGTCTCTTGGAGTGTTTACACGATTGGAGGTGCCTCTTCTTCTTGGCCTTGTGCTTGTGTCATGTTGTATGAGTGTGTGTAGGCTTATGGCAGAAGAGTGTTGTTTGATCTTGAATATGTTTATGATAGTTTTGTATTTGATGCGTGAGATGATTGGGAGCCAGTGTAGTTCTTTCAGTATGGGTGTAATGTGATCTTGTCTTGTAGTACCGGATATAATGCGGGCAGCTGTGTTTTGTGCCATTTGTAGAGGTCTGAGGGTCTGCTTTGGTAGCCCGGTGTATATTGGATTGCAGAAGTCTAGTAGAGGGGTTATTAGTGCCTGGCAAACGGTGCGAAAGTGCTCTGGGTCGAGGAGGGGCTTGAGTCTTCTGATGAGTCGCATTCTGTGGTATGCGCTTTTGGTTGTTCTTCCTATATGTGCTTGGAGGTTAAGTTCTTTGTCCAAGATGACTCCGAGGTATTTCACTTCTGATTTTATAGGTATGAGTGTATCTCTTATTTTGATGCCGGGTTGGGGGATAAAGTCCGGGTTCCGCGTGATGATCAGTGCCTCCGTCTTGCTGTAGTTTATTGATAGGTTGTTTTTTTTAAGCCAGTTTGCCATTTGTGTGAGGCAGTTTGTTATATTGGTGCAGTCCGGGTTGTCGACTGAGATGGTTGTGTAGATCATGATGTCATCTGCGTAGATTGTATATTGTATGTGGTGCTCTTTCATTTAAACTAGGAAAAGGGGGTGACAGATGTGGAAGGTCAACATCTGCATGCCACCCCCAGCAAAAGCAGAACACCATCAGAAACAGACACACTTTTAAACCACGCATCAAAAACATGTGGGAAGAAGTAGGCAGAACAAAATCAATGCAAAATACACACAAGCCAGGAAAATGCTGGAAAGCAATGAGCACAAATGCTCGAAGCTTAGCCAACAAAATTCCAGACCTGGAAGCCTTAATGGTGGAAACGAATTTGGACATTGTGGCCATTACAGAAACATGGTTTAATGAATCGCACGATTGGGATATAGCCATAGCTGGCTATAATCTATTCAGAAGAGACAGAGAAAATGGAAAAGGAGGTGGAGTAGCCTTGTATGTCAAAAGCAATATTAAAGCTACTGAAATGCAGGGAACATGGGGAAAAGAAGAAGCGCTCTGGATTGCGTTGGAAAGAGGAGATGGCACTGTCATCCATATTGCTGTAGTCTACAGACCTCCGACTCAAATTGAAGAGAGAGATAACGAATTGATTAAAGATATTGCCAAGATAGCAGCAAAGGGGGAAGCGATCATATTGGGTGGCTTTAATCTACCTGATGTGGATTGGATTACTCCTTCTGCACATCTGGAAAGAAGCAAAAAGATTGTGGATGCTCTCCAAGATGCATTATTTAGACAAATGGTGATGGAACCAACCAGAGAAAGCTCAACACTGGATGTAGTGCTCACCAACGGTGATAGTGTGTCAAATGTCTGCGTGAGTGCCCCTGTGAGCAACAGCGACCATCACACGGTGTGGTTTGAGATAAAAGCCATGGTACAGGCCAATCATAGCAAGCTCAAAGTCCTAAACTTCAAATACACTGACTTCAGTAAAATGGCAGAGTACTTAAAGGAGAAGATGACAGGGTGGAAGGAGATAAAGGAAGTGGAATTGCAATGGGCTAAACTAAAGAAGGAAATAAATGGGGCAACAGATAAATATGTAGGAAAAGTAAATAAAAGCAAGAGGAGAAGGAAACCTATTTGGTTTTCCAAAGAGGTGGCTGCTCAAATCAAGGCAAAAAACACAACTTTCTCAAAATTCAAAAGCTTGCAAACAAAAGAACACAGAAATGAATACAGGATCCAACTCAAAGAGTCTAAAAGAGTAATAAGGATAGCAAAATCAAAGGCAGAGGAAAGGATGGCTAAAGATGTTAAGGGTAGCAACAAAACTTTCTTCAGGTATATTCGGGAAAGGAAGATCCGAGTTGGAATTGCATGACTCAGAAGTCCTGGGAAAGGACTCGTGGAAAGTGACACTGAAAAAGCGGAATTGCTAAACAAATACTTCTGCTCTGTTTTTACTAAAGAAGATCCTGGAGATGGACCAGCTGTAACTCCCAAATATAAAAATGGGAATGAAGTAGATACCACACCATTCACAGAAGATGAGGTGTTAGAACAACTTGCTAAACTGAAAGTGGACAAAGCCATGGGACCAGATGGGATACATCCTAGGATACTGAAAGAGCTCAGAGAGGTTCTTGCAGGACCATTAAAGGATGTCTTCAACAGATCCTTGGAAACAGGAGAGGTTCCTCAGGACTGGAGAATGGCTGATGTCGTACCTCTACACAAAAGTGGTGACAGGGAAGAAGTGTCAAACTACAGGCCCGTGAACCTTACCTCGGTGGCGGGAAAAGTAATGGAGCCACTCCTTAAAGAGCGAATAGTGAACTTTCTCAAAACCAACAGGATGCAAGATCCGAGGCAACATGGTTTTACCGAAGGACGGTCTTGCCAAACAAATCTGATTGAGTTCTTTGACTGGGTGACCAAGGAACTAGATCAGGGGCATGCAATGGATGTCATCTACCTGGATTTCAGCAAAGCCTTTGATATTGTTCCTCATAGGAGGCTTGTCAACAGACTCAGTAGCTTGGGGATGGGTCCCAAGATGGTAAACTGATTGACTGACAGACGACAGAAGGTGATTGTACATGGAGCTCACTCGGATGAGTGGAAGGTAATTAGCAGGGTGCCGCAGGGTTCGGTCCTGGGTCCAGCACTGTTCAATGTATTTGTGAGTGATATTGCTGAAGGACTGAATGGAAAAGTCTGTCTTTTTGCAGACGACACAAAAATTTGCAACAGAGTGGACTCCCCCGAGGGAGTGGTTAACATGAGGAAAGATCTACAAAAGCTGGAAGACTGGTCTAATGCTTGGCAACTACGATTTAATGCGAAAAAGTGCAGTGTCATGCACTTGGGTAGCAGAAATCCAAGGGAAATGTACGAGATAGGGGGCGAGAGGTTGGTATGCACGGTTCAGGAGAAAGACCTTGGTGTGATTATCTCTGATGATCTAAAGGTGGCAAAACAGTGCGACAAGGTGGTGGCAAAAGCCAGGAGGATGTTGGGCTGCATACACAGAGGGATTACCAGCAGAAATGAAGAGGTACTTATGCCACTGTATAAGTCACTGGTGAGGCCTCACTTGGAATACTGTGTTCAGTTTTGGAGACCATATCTTGCAAAAGATGTAAAAAGACTGGAAACTGTTCAGAGGAAAGCGACCAAAATGATTTGGAGCCTGCGTCAGAAGCCTTATGAGAAGAGACTTGAAGACCTAAATATGTACACTTTGGAGGAGTGGAGGGACAGGGGAGATATGATTCAGACCTTTAAATACTTAAAGAGAAATGATGAACAAACAAACCTCTTCCAAAGACGGGGAAGCTGTAAAACTAGAGGGGATAACATGAAGCTGCAAGGTGGTAAATTGAAAGGCAATATCAGGAAATATTTTTTCACTGAAAGGGTGGTGGATGCTTGGAATGCCCTCCCAAAGGAAGTGGTGGGGACAAACATGGTGACGGAATTCAAAACAGCATGGGACAAACACAGTGGATCCCTTTACAGCAATAGGATAAAAACAAAATAAACAGTACCATCTAACTTCTGAACCATATAACGTCTCAACAAATAGGGGTGTCCTACATGGACTGGTGGGTTTACCCCTAAACAAAGACATGGGGAGGGGTGGCCTGCACAGAGTGACAGGTGCACCTACTCTTGCCATCTTGCTGGGCAGACTAGATGGACCATGCTGGTCTTTATCTGCCATCATTTACTATGTTACTATGTTACTATGATGACACATATTGGCTGGATGTATAGGTTGAATAGAAGGGCTAAAAGGGCTGATCCCTGTGGCACTCCTTGTTTGACTTTTATGGGTCGGGATGTGTTGTGTCCTACCTTTTATTTATTTATTTATTTATTTTATTTATTTAGACAGTTTTGTATACCGCCTTATCCTTCAATCAAAGCGGTCACAACACAATTGGGGGATACATTTAACACACGGGGATATGAGACACATACACTAATACTTACAGGGAACATGGGCAATGGAGGGTTAAGTAGCTTGCCCAAGACCACAAGGAGCATCTGTGGGACTAGAAACCCCAGTCCTTCCGGCCCAAGGTTGCTGTCCTCTAGTGGGATTTGAACCCCTGACCTTCCGGCCTGAAGTACCTTGCCCCAACCACTAGGCTACTCCTCCCCCAGAACCTTTACCTGCAATTGTTTGTCAGTCAGGTATGAGCGGAACCAGTTCAGGGTGGCACCATGTAGACCGATGTTCTGCAGTCTATCCAGTAGAGTGTTGTGGTCAACTGTGTCAAATTCAGATGAGATGTCTATGAAGATCATTAGGATGCCTTTCTTGGTGTTGTCTATGAGGCGGAGGACGCTGTCGAAGAGGTATATCAGAAGTGTTTCTACTCCATGGTTGGGGCAGAACCCATGTTGATTGTTGTCCAGGGGAGCGTGGTTGTCTATGTGTTCTTGTAGTTGGTGCTGTACAGTCTTTTCGATTATTTTTGCTAAAAGTGGTATGCTGGAGATGGGTCTGTATGCTGCTGGATTGTTTTTGTCGAGTGTGGATTTCTTTGGATAGGTCTTATTGTCACGAGCTTCAGTTGATTTGGCATGCGTCCTTGGGTTAGGGAGGAGTGCACCATTTTGTGGATGGTTTGGATGAAGTTTGATTTGGTGGCCTTGATCCAGAGCACTGGGCAGGGATCTGTGGGGGCAGTGCTTGTCTTCATTGCCATGATGACGTGGGAGAGTTGCTCTGTGGATGGGGTGTTGAATGTTGTCCAGGTGTTCAAGGGTGTGTTAGTCTTTGGGGCTGGACTGGGTCTTGTTTGTACTGCTGAGTGGAACTTTTCTTGGATGTGGTCCGCAAATTTTTGTGAGTCTATTTGCACGTTGTCTTCGATATTCTGATCCTTGGTGAGGGCTTTTACGATTTCGAATAGTTCTCTGGGTTTGCTGTTGGAGTTGCGTATGATGTTTGTATGGTATTCCCTTTTTGTCTGGTTGATGCATTCGTTGTATTGTTTTTGCTTTGTTAGGTATAGGTCCTGGGTCTCGGGTGACTTGTTCTGTCTCCACCTCCGTTCTATTTTTCTGAGGTTCCTCTTTTCAGTTCGTATAGTTTTTGGGTACCATGGCTTGTGTTGTAGTTTGTTGCAGTGAAGTGTCCTGTGTCTATAGTCTGTTGCTTTGGCAGCATTGTATATGGTGTTGTTCCAGTTGGTGATTAGTGCTTCTAGGTCATCTGTTTCGGAGTTTAGGTTTTGTATTGTGTCTTGTAGGAACTGGTCTCTGTCGAAGCATTTAAATCTTCTTTGTGAGGGTGTGCTGTCCGGATATTTGTTTAGTTTCTCCTCTTGTGATATAATGTTTACTTCAATTAAGTGATGGTCAGACCATGGTACTGGTGTTGTGATGGGTGTTGATATTAGGCCTCTTGAGGTTAGGTAGTTGGGTACGAAGATAGGGTCTGGTGAAGATGTGTGTGGGGGGGAGAGGTGGATTGTGAAACACATCTAGAAAGCCTACCTTATCTTGCAATCACAGTTAAACCACTGAAGATGCTACTGTTTCCTGGTTCATTGTTCTTCTTAACAGAGCCATGGAACAGGTGGTAGCGGTAGGCCCAATCAGGATTGTGCAGCAGGAAGCCATAATAGGTCATGAAATTGGAGGTAGTAGGAGACCTGATAGAATCCTCGCAACAGGAGCTATGGTCTGGAGCTGGAGTTGGAGACAGCATTTTATGTAAGGCTAGGGACGTGGCTACAGAAGCTCTATATGGCATTTCTGGCAGATCCCAATCATGTCAAATAATATTCTGGCAATGGCAGAAGGATGCATAATCTTATTTCTCTCCATTATACCATAATAGGCTAAATACAGGGCCGGTGTAAGGATACTGGGCACCCTATGTGAATCTTCAGCCTTATGCCATCCCTTCCACCTCAAAAGATTTTGATAATTAAACACAACAGTCATGGTCAAGCCAATACCACCACTTCCTTCTATAACAATCTTGTAAATGTAAATAACTAGGCAGCATATTTTCAGATATTAACATTTGCTTTGTACGTATGTGTGGACCCACGCTCCTTGAAGGTGAAAGCATGCACCGATGGTTCTGATAGAGAAATATTAATACCTCATCAGTGTTCCCAGTTCAAAACCTATGATTGTGACATGTCTGCCGTACAGAATTTACATGATAATGCCTGGCTTTTGTGAATTGTTTAGAAGTTTTCTTGTGCATAGATCAATTCACTTGTATGTAGCACATAGCTGGCAGCCCTGAAGCCTTTGAATTGAGTATGAAATAAAGTTTAAAGAGAAATTTTCTAGGTATGTTTCTATAGTTTCCCATGAGGACAGTCCACCAGACAGACCACACCCTTAATGAACTTCTTGCCCATGACTGCCAATGTGGGAACAAGTGTTCTCAATTCACCTATCAGAAATCTGGAATTCTTCCTCTAACACCACCATACTTGTTTGTTAAGATATTCAAAGTTATTGTGAAGAGAGAAATAGCAATATATTACTAATAGAGCCGCCAAAAGTTCAACTTAGTATATCACCTAAACATGACCATTTTATTTCTGAGTCTAACTAAAACATATTTCCACGATGCAGATTAATAAAGTAAATATAACAGATGGACATAGCATAATTGTAAATAAAATTGAAGTAACTGAGCCTATGAAAAGTGCTAGTCATAATTACCTAGGATATTAGTATATATTACAATTCTGAGAACCCTTTAGCCTCTCTCTGGTCTTTAGGATATACTCATAGAAAGTAGTTTTATAATATGGCCCCTAGGCAGGGAAGAACCTAGGAATGCATGTTGCACCTATTTTACAAGGGTAAGAAAGGTGCAATTGAGTAGCTCTGTGCATGTAGGTGCCATTAGAAACTGGTATGTATGAAAGTATTTTATAAAACTATAAGCATAGGTGACAATCCTGTCCCCACCCCACCCATTCTCTTCCTCCAGGAATGTCTACCCACATATCACATCATAGCAGGGGCTATGTGTGCCTTCAATTAATGCAAGAACACCTCTCGAGTCATTTTATAGGCACCTACATGAGTATCTAAAATGTTGTGCTACATTCTCAAGTTGCTTATGGAATTAGACCCTTAGCTGTATAGTTTTTAGTAAGTTGGGCTACCCATGCTATCTGCAACTAGGTCCCATGTTATTCATTACTACTGTATTTATATACCCCAATGGAATTGAAAATAAAGAAAAACAAAACAAATTGTAAATATATGTATCTTATATGTTGTAGGCCTGGCAATCTACTTCTGATGATACATTGCCAAGCAAACCCAGAGGTAGCTGGATCGTCAGGAGTCAAAACTGACTTGATGGCTCTAAAAATAAATAAATAAATAAATATATATATATATATATATATATATGTTGTACAACTATATAATAGCTCGATTACTGACACATGTATAGCATTTGTCATATGGTAAAATTGCACTAAATCTGCTTCATTTTCATATTCACTGTGACTTGACTCATTGTTTTTACCTTCATCAGGTAGAGCTCCTTCATTCTAAAAGAATGCTAGGCAAAATGTGACAAATATTTGATGATTTTTAGAGGGATAATATCTTAATACACCACCAGATAATTCCAGGCATCTAAATACCTTTCTAAAGATGATGAGATTGGCTAATGTGATGCCTGAAAGATACTTTATTACCGGTATATTGTTCTTCTCCAGGAATTTGGAGATATGAAATAGGAATTCATCTTGATTCTGAGTGGGAAACTAGCTGCTTGCTTTTTGTTGGTAAGGTAGGAGACATTTGACTTTAGATGAATCATTTCTTTTTAAATTTCTAGCTTGTTTTCAAATGCCAATCAAATCAAAGAAGATCAAACATCAGAAACCAAATGTATGTGTATGTACACTGGGGCGGTCTAAGGGTATCTGCCACCCCAAGCAGAAGCCCCCACCATGCCACCCCCCACCCACCACTGCTGCCACTGTTGCCCACACCCTGCCGCTGCTGATGCTGCCACCCCCCCCCCCCCCGAATCCATTTTCTCATCTTGTGGCAGTGGCCCAATTCCATTTTGAGCCACCAAAGCTGCTTTCAAAATGGAGTCAGGCCGCTGCTGCCACAAGATAAGAGAGAGATGGATACGGGGGTGGAGGTGACCCAACTCTATTTTGAAAGCGACGACTTCTCAAAACAGTCAGGCTGCTGCTGATTTCAAAAGGTAGTCGGACTGCCCAACAGGGTCTGCCCCTCTAGGCGGCTACCTAGTCTGCCTAATGGACGTGCTGACCCTGGATCTACACCCCATGGAAGGCTACATAAATGACAGTCAGTATGCACATTCTACTGTAGGGCTTGTCCTAGCCGTCTCTAGTCAAAATAGTTAGTGGATCCCTTTCTCAGTCTAGGACTTTATTCCTTCTCATTTCCCAGGTATCCTGAGTGTGAGGCATACATAGGGGATCTTTTACTAACGGGCGTTTGTTGGCGTGCATGTTCTGGTGTGCGCTGAAGGTGCTCTGGGACACATGTTTCCAGCTAGCACGGAGCCATGACAGTTAGTGCAGGATGATTCCTGCGCTAACTGTGCAAACCGCATTAGGGTCGTGAGTAGGCAGGTTAGGGATGGAGAATAGGTGTAGTGAGCTCAGTGCTGCTGGCGCTGGGTTCATACCATGCGCTAACTGCATTAGCGTGGGTTCATCTAACACCACCTCAGTAGGTGGGGTTAGGTGCACCCATGCTAATGCAACTACTTTAGGAGAAATTGTTCCACTTTAACTGCTAGGGAAGTGCTTTTCATACCCATGAGAATTAATGTGGTATGTTGCACCTAACAAGTCTCGGCACTTTTGGCTTGTTAGGTGCAACACCCTAGCATCCGTTAGTAAAGGGCCCCATAGTTTGTGATTGAGTGATTCAAGAATTAGGCACAGTCAAATGAGATGTAATTCAGCCCAGCAAAAACAACTGGAATAAGCTTGAAGACGTAAAGTCAATGTTCCCAGTGAAGAGGGTCTACAAGAAAGAAAACTCCTAGGAGAAACAATGACATGTAAAAACAGCACCAATTTAATAGAGATTTCAGAAGTTTTCATAACCAGTGGTATTCCATGAGTATCCAGCATCTGGGGACCGCCATTTATATTTGTTACCCTCCTATCTCCTCTAGCCCTCTATCTCCTTCCTAGTGGTCCAATCCCAGCTGCCAGAAGGTCTGGCTCTTCCTGCCTCTGATGCCTCTCTTTCCCACATCATTCACAGTTCAGGCCAGGGCTGATGAAGATCAGCTGTCTGACCTGCCTTATGCTCCACAGATTAATTTTATGCAAATGAGGTCCAGTGGATATGCAACTGAGGCCCTGCAATGAGTCTCCGCACATGGCCCCCCACCACCCTTGGGCCACCCCTGATGATGACAAGAAAGCACATACTTCAATGCAACTTAGTTATAAGCCTATCTGGGAGTGAATTTTCAGTGGTGGGCAGGCAGTCACAATTTATAAACATTGAGGCCAATTCTGTATATTCTGGACATCCAGAAATCTAGATGGCCCAGAGATGCACCCGATTCTGCTCCCACGGGGACTAGACAGCCCCATAGAAGCAAAATTGCGGTATTGGGAATGGACATCCAGAACATGCCCTGATTCCAGCACCCCAGACATCCAGGCACTTCCCTGGAGCCGTGGTGTTGTGGCATCATGTTGCCATGGCACCGTGGCTCCATGCTGGAGCCCCGATCACCAGCAGACACAGCAAAGTCCATTTCCCCACTGTCCGACCCCCAATCACATCAGCCATAGCGGGGGTTGGACAGCGGGAAACGCCCTGCCCCTGCCTATCTCTTTTCTGCGGCCCTGAGACTTTGTTTGCCACCATCTAGGGGGACTTATTCCACCTACACATCTTTATAAAATAGGACAAAAGAGGCACTCACTTGCGCCCCCCCCCCCTTTAAGCAACTTGCTATAAAATTACTCCATGCATTTCTGCCCCAATGCAAACAGGAAGTCAACATTGGATGTTGGAGGGCATGGAAGTCAAGCAGCTCACAGTGCCAGAGGTCTAGATGAAGTGTTGAGGGGCTGTTTGAAGCCATTGTCACCACTGCAGATCCCGGAGAGCTGCAGCAGCGATGGAAATGTGCTGTCCCTTGACCACTGGCACTCTAGGTGGCCACCTAGTTTGCCTAATGGCCATGCCAGTCCTGTACACAGGACTCCAAATGAAGTCTCACTTGATACTTATACAGAGACACCATCACCCTTCTTTTTCCTGTTGGCCAGTCCTATCCCTATGCATCCAAGCAACCTTCTGGCTTTTTCCATTGCATTTTCTATCTGTTTGGCCCCCGTAAGGTTCATCAGTCCCACTCCTCTTCTTCCCATTGCAGCACTTCACCCCCAGTACTTTACTGCTCCCTTGGGTTTTGCAGCTCAAATGCATAACCTTGAATTTTTTAGCATTAAATTTTAGCTGCCGAATTCTCGACTATTCTTCAAGCTAAAAGGAAACTGCTTCTGCCTGGTTTTGAACCAGGGATCTTCTGCATGTTAGGCAAACATAACCGCTTCATTATAGAAACCTGCCTGCCATATTGAGGTATCTGAACATCATTATTATAGCTTCCTTAGCCATCCTCCCCTCTTGACAATATTCTTAAATTTCTGTTCTAAAGGCTTGTAGTGCAGACTTTGCATCCTATTTTTAATCCTTCTTATCCTATCTATATTCTTGTCTAGATGTAGCCTTCAAAACTGAACACATTATACTAGGTGGAGTTTTACCAATCACTTCCACAGAAGATCTATCAACCCCTTACTTCTGCAGGTTATGTTTCTCCTTATTCATCTTACATTCCTCTGTCTCTCATCATTGCCTTATTGCACTAAAATTTTATCTCAGAGGATAGATCATTATCATAATGTTATGTCAAACCAAGTTCCAGAGGTCATGTGGCATTACAGTTCATAACCAGTATAATCTCATGTTATGTATCTTTATAATAGAATACCACCTTCAGAATTTCCTTTAGAAAATAAACTCCTAAGGAAAGGTTTGTCAACAAACCTTTTTTGGACTATTTAAACATTAAAAGCTTTACCCTTGAATGACTTAGATGGCATTTACGCAGGGATTTTCATGTAGCTTGCTTTCAAGGGCATATAATATGGCTCTTTTATGTAAGTTCCACAAATCTGCTATTTATCAACACTGCTTTCTTATTGTTAGATAAGGTACTCATCAGGTTCCATTTCAGCCATTAAAATCTAATGGTCAGACATATGCACGGACAACAGTATGTGTTCTGAAGGAATTAAATATCAAATATGCCAAAGGGCAAAACAACAGGGAATGGGTGTAAAACCAGCACAGCTGAACAAATGATCCTGTTTGAAATTGGAAAAAAGAGGAGGCTTGAGATCACTATAATGAGGAAATACTTTTATACAAAGAATAGCAAGTTTCTACAAAATGCTACCAGTGGAAGAATTCATGACAAAAGCAGTACTAAAATAAAATGTAATATATAATGGGGAGAGTAATTTTTACATAATGTATACAGGTTAAAAGTGTTTTTAGCTGTGCAAATTCACTGTCTGAAACTTGCTTACTTTCTATTTGGCTAAAAATCTGTGAATTGCTAAACAACTACATTCCGGCTTGGGGGAGGAAAATATGCATTTTAATTGAATTTTCAAATCTCTGCATACACATTTATTTAGTCATCCTAGGCCAAACTATATTAATTCCAAAGAAAACAGAAACTGACACAACCTCTGAATAAGGGGTTTTAAACTCCAGTCCCAGAGGGGCTCAAACCAGTACGATTTTCAAGATATTCCTAATGAATATGCATGAAACATATGTGCTTGCACTAATCCCATTGTAGGCACATATATCTCATGAATATTCATTAGGACATCCTGAAAACCAGGGCTAGAGTTTAACACTCCTGCTCTGTATGGTACATTGTTAAAAACAACGAGCCCAATAATCAAAGTGCTTCTAATTATCTGCAAGTGCTTCCGCTGCATGCCCCAATGCTAGCCAGTTAGTATTGGGGTTTGCCGGGAGCTTTCTGGGGCAGTACACATTCCTAACAGGACAGCAATGTGCCCACTGCCCAGTTAACGACTGGGCGAAAGTCAGGTACAGTTAAAACTGACCTAACCGTTACCACAAAAGCTAGCTGAGCAGGGCTTGAATATTGCTGACTGATGCCTGGCTAGCTTTGTGGCAATCCAAGCAACATAGATCTTCAATGCCAGAGCCCAGATAGGGCCCCGGAATTGAGTAGACAGGTTCAAAGTTCAGTGGCGACAGTTAGCCACGTTAGATTGGCTAGCCACCGCCACTGAGTACCTGGCTCAACATCTTTCAGCAAATGTTAGCACATAATTATTATTTATTTTTGTTTTTTCAAGCCTCGATATTAGAAAAAAGTAAGCATGGCAGATATACAAGAATAGACACCCTTTTGATCAGTAATTTCCAATTCTTTCACCTTCTTTGACAGAAATATTAACTTCCAAATGTTTCCTGTAGCCAGCTGAGAGTCTTTCCCCACTTTCCCTTGCAGAATTCTTCTAGCTCAGAAATATTTTTAGGCCTCCTTGCATGCATTACATGGTCTGAGATCTCCCTACAGGTTTTCAATCATGTGCAAGTCTGGAGACTGTGAAGGCCATTCCAAAAGGTTCACCTTTAGAACATAAAAACCTATGATTTGCCATGTTGGATCAGACCATCCAGCTCAGTATCCTCTTTCTAACTGTGCCCAATCATGTCTCAAGTACCTGGCAGACTCTATGCTGCTAATCCCAAGTTTAAGCAATAGGTTTCTCCCAGGCCATTATAATAATGGTTTATGGACTTTCCTCTCTAAACCTTTGTTAAACCAAGCTACACTAACAGCTTTTATTACATTTTCTGGCAACAAATTCCAGAGCTTAATTGCATGCTGAGTGATTAGTTCTAAATGTACTTATTTGAGATTTCATTGCATGTCCCTTAGTCCTTATACTTCTGAAGGAGTAAACAACTGATTCATGTTTACTGGTTCTAATCTACTTTTCTTTCCTGTGTGTATTTCATCCCTCTTCTCAGGTCATTTCATTGGCTTCCTATCCGTTTCCGTATCCAGTTCAAACTTCTCCTACTAACCTATTAGTGCACTCATTCTGTTGCTCTGGACTAACTTTCCTCTCGTATCTGTCCCTACACTCCTCCTCAGGAACTCCACTCTTCTGGCAGATCCTTTCTAACTGTGTCCTTCTCTTCCACTGCCAACTCCAGACTTTGGTCCTTCCACCTTGCTGCTCCTTATGCCTGGAATAAACTACCTGAGTCTGTATGACAGGCTTCATCTCAGGCTCTTTTCAAATCAAGGCTGTAAACTCACATCTTCGAGGCCAATGAAGTCTGGAATTGGCAATAGCAGAGAAGGGCACAGATAAAAGAGATTTGTCAAAGAACGGAGTTTGTGAGGAGGGGTTTAGGGATTGATAAGAGAGAAAAAGTAGTGAAGAGCTGCAGAATGAATGCACTTTTAGGCCAGTAGAAGTTTGAACTGAATGTGGAAATGGATAGGGTCTCACTAAAGTGATCTGAGAAAAGCAGCTACATTAGTATAGTGGAGGAGTATCCTAATGGTTAGAGCACTGACTTAGGAACCAAGCAACTAGGGTTTGATTTCCACTAACACTCCTTGTGGCCTTGAGCTAATCACTTAACCCTCCATTGCCTCAGAAAAGTCCAAGTTATCAATGTCCTTGTTCAATGTACATTATCAGGTTTAAGTTATCATGTAAACCACTTTGACTGAAATGATAAAGTGGTATAAAAATCCTGCTAAAGAAATAAATAGTGAGACTGGTGGAAGATTAGCCCTGTGGCTAAGTTTTGAATAGATTAAAGGGGAGAGAAATGATTCTGAAGAAACCAACAGGTTGCAATAGTCTAGATAGGAGGTGACTAGAGAGTAATGGTAGTGTGTTCAGAAAGGAAGGGGTGAATTTTGTTGATGTTATATAGGAAGAAACAACAGGTTTTAGCTATCTTTTGGATTTGTGCAGAGAGAGTAGAGTCAAAGATGACCCCAAGGTTGTGATCTCAGGAAACAGGAAGAATTATCTACAGAGACAGAGAACTGAGGAAGGGGGCGGTGGGTTTAGGGGGAAAGATAAGGAGCTTGGATTTGGCCATTTTCAGTTTCAGATGTCGGTGGAACATCCAGGCAGCAACATCAGATAAGCAGGCTGAGATATGGGCCTGGATTTCAGGAGAGATTTCAGGTGCAGATAGATCTGAGTGTCAACAGCATAAAGATGATACTGAAAACCATGGGAGGAGATGAGAGCACCAAGAGACTGAGTGTAGAAAGAGAACAGGAGAGGTCCAAAGACAGCCTTAAGTTACACTGACCAAAAGCAGGATGGGGGTGGAGGAGGATCCACCAGAACATACACTAAAAGCGTGATGGGAGAGAGAAGAGAAAAACCAGGATAGAACAGAGCCCTTAAATCCAAGTGAGGACAGGGTATTGAAGAGAAGGTGGTCATCAACAGTATCAAATGCAGCAGAAAGTTCAAAAAGGATGAGGATTGAGTAAAAGCCCATGGATATGGTGAGGAGCAAGTCTTTGGAGACTTTGGAAAGAGCCATTTCTGTAGAATGTAGAGGATGAAAGCTAGATTGCAGTGGATCCAGAAGTGTTTGAGAGGGCAGAAAGTCCAAACAATGGTGGTGAAACAAAGAGGATGAGGGAGATGGGCCATAATTAGAAGGACAGGCAGGATCTAGTGGAGGTTTTTTGAAGAGGGGTGGAACCACAGCATATTTGAAGGCTGCATGAACAGTTGCAGTTGAAAATGTTCCAAAGTACTATGGCTATTATCTTGCATATTTGCATAAATTATTATGCAAACATAATTATATCACACATAGCAAATCCCACAATACATGAAACCCTTCAACTATCAAGCTCCAAATTCTCACCTGTCAGCTGTACAATAGAAGTAACCCTCACCAGCTCTGCACATGGAGATTGCCCCGACTCTGAAGAAAATTCTATAATTGGTCTGATTCATAAGCATCTCCATTGTCTGAGTTACAAGAAAATACCTATGTACTTGAAAAATAAAATAAAATTCACCATGAGCTACTCTCAAAAAGGCATGAACTAAATCAAATTATTGACCGTCTTGTTGCGATGTTGATAATAGTCAGAATTATTGGTTTCATGTGACATATTTTCAGAATTTTGTGTCAAAAGGTAACAACTCCTCCTTCAAATTTATTTACTTATTTATTTTTTAAGCTCCACAAATAAATGGGGTGTCAGCTTACTCTTAAAACACTTAAAATCTGTCTCCCATCGCAGCTGACCAGGAAGGGCATTGCATAAAACAGGGGCTTGAACCCAGAAAATTTCCGAAAGTACTTTGGCTATTATTTTGCACATTTTCATATATTATTATGCATAATTTCATATATAACAATGAAGTCATTTATCTGCAAAGTGAATTACATTCAGTTACAGTAAGCATTTCCTTGTTCCTTAAGGGTTTGCAATCCAAGTTTGACCTGAGGCAATGGAGAGTTTAAGTGACTGCTTCAAAGAGTACCAGTGGGATTTCATCCTAAGCACGCCCTAGTTTTCAGCCTACTTCTTTTTGTGTGTCTAATTGATGTATTGGGTCCTTGTTGTGAGGAAAAGGAATCTTGGTGACCAGTTCTAAGAAGGAAGGAGGGTGATAGAGAATTGGTGAAGTTGAAAAAATCTAGGAGAGGATCTGAAACAATGAAAAGTGACATCCTCCCATTTTCTTCCTCTGCTCTAATTCCTCAAATACTCATTCCCTTTATGCTGCATCCCTCCTTCCATCCCTTATTCCTTGTTTCAGGCAGAAGAGACAAGGAATAAGGGATGGAACGAGGAATGCAGCATAAAGGGAATGAGTATTTGAGGAATTAGAACAGAGGAAGAAAATGGGAGGGGAAGAAAGGGAATAGAAATCAGTGAGAAGGAAACAGAAAGAGAAAGAGGGGATCTTGGTTAGAAAATGGAGGAAAGATTCCTTCATGCTCCACAGTCCCTCCTATCCCCTCACTCTCCCTGTTCCCCATCTCTCATTTCTACTCAAATCTCATAGCAGCTATGCTCCCCTCTCTCACTTAATCTGCCCTGTCACTCTCCCTCAGATCTCATCAATCACTACCCCACCCTCCAATACCCATTCCAATCCCATCCTTCATTCTCTAATCCTCTCACTCACATACCACATCCACTCCATCTCTTCACTAACTTCGGCATCCCCACATGCCTAAACTCTTTTGTTCTCCTCTCAGCAAATCCTTTCACTCAAGCTCCCTTACTCAGTCTCCCCCCCCCCCCATTCCATCACTCTCCCATCTTAGTATATTAGAAGGAGGAGGAGGAAGATATTAGAAATACAACATCTTGTGTTGCATAATCCTAATATACCATCCAGGCTTTAAGTGTCACATATTGAACCATGTGGGACATTATGTGTAGACCAAAACACAACACCCTGGGTTTGCAAAATAGAAGAGGAGGATTTAGGTCAATTTGTTGCACTGCCACAGTAGTCCTCCAAAAATTGGATGAGGAGGAGGAGAAAGAGGACTGCCATGCTTCTGACACCTTGGGCCCTGCAACAGAAGAGGAGGCCGCTACCCAAGTTGCCACACTGCCACACATCCACTTTCCCCCTCCTCCTCTCCTAGCAAGTTGAGATGGGAGCACAATGAGGCAAGAAGCAAAATGAGGACCATTGCTGTTGCTTCCACCATGGCCTCCCTTGACACTGTGGATACTTTAGCCCTTGGTGTCCCAAGGCAATTCTTAGAGACAAAGTGGAATTTATAGACAGGAGACTTGGAGAATTGACAATGGAGTATTCTTCTAAATTGTACCATATATAGGAGTTTATACACCTAATAAAGCACCTGTGACCTCTATGCACCACTTACTTTGTTGTGTCTTTGCTGCCTGCTGTGAGGGTGTTTGCTCTCCTTGTGTTCCTTTGTGGGATTACAGCCATCAGGAGGATCCTTCTGGCTGTGTCATGAAAGGGGTGATCTGGTGACTCAGTTCCAGTTCACTGCTCTCTTGAAGCACAGCCAGGTGACTGCCGATCTTCACCCAGACCATTTTGCAACCCATCATTCTGCATCGGGGCTGCCTTGTTTGCAGCCCACAGGGGATATCTGCTCAAGTGATTCAGCAGGTGGGGCGGTGGAAGTCTAATGCTTTCAAGTGATATCTGCATTGATTATAGCAATCTCCCCTTATGCTTTCCCAGTTTCTTCGACAGGTGTGGGACACAAGGAATTCTTGGTTCCGTTGTGTGGCCATTCCTTCATTTTTTGGGCCTGGAAGAGGGCAGCTAAATTCCGATGGGGCTTGAATGTCAGATTAGCTGAGAGTAGAGTCCTGTTGCAGTGGATGGGTCTGCAATATACTTCGCCTCAATTTAATGTTTGTATTTAGGGAGGAATAACCTTGTGGAGTCAAAGGGGCGGGCCTTATCTGTCAAATGAAATGATCTTTTCTTGATTCGGTATTATTTTCTCTCTTTGACTTTCATTTGGTCTCAGATCCTCCCTTGCCACGTCTAGCATGATGCTATTCATCCAGCGGCTATTGAACACTTATGGAAATGGGTGAAATACAGAGGTATCCAAATTTTTGAGTACCATTCAGGATGTTTGGTGGGCTATAGTAAGGCAAACAAGGTATGATCAAAAAATATCAAGACTTGATATGTAGCTATATAAGAATACATCACACCATGATGCTATTAAGCATGCAGTGACCTAGTTATGTGCTCTGCATGTGCAGAGTGTAGCATGGCTGCAGCACGCCTCTAATTTTTTCAATCACATGATGTTTGGTATTGTGTAAAAGCAGTTCGTCAGATTTACAATGAGTGAATTTCCATTAAATTCTGCCAGAAACTTGGAGATTCGTGCAAAGAAACATGACAAGTTACAGCAAGTATATGGTGAAGAATGCATGCATCGTGCTCAAGTTTATGACTGATACAAACGTTTCCAAGAGGGCTGCCAATGTGCTGACAGTGATGCACGTTCTGGAAGGCCATCCACAGGCAGGAATGAAGACAAAGTTGAAGCAGTGTGTGCCGCAATACACTCAAATCGTCAATTAACTATCAGAGAGATTGCTAAGGACATGGACATCCGTTTCAGGTCGGTACAGTCCATTCTTACTGTCGATTAGGTGATTTAAATGTGTGTCTGCGGGGGCGGAGCCTGATGTCCAGCGGGATGGTCGCATAACGCTGAGGCTCCCGAGAGGCCTACTCAGAATCCTGAATTAACACCGTACATACTTGGAACTTCTATTCTGATCTTGCCGGGGCACATTGGTGAGATGGCGGGGACCAAACCCACGCGCCTGGAATTTGGATCTCCAGCGGCTTCTCACGGCAAACGTTCCAAAACTGAACCTCCGTCCCCGCAGAAGGGGCTGGCCTTGCGCGAGGGCCCCGAAATGCAGCAGGAAATCCTCGCAGAGATTAGAGGGGTCAAAAACCTCGTGCAGTCAAACGGTGAAGCACTCCGAGCGCTGCGGGAAGATTTTGGTGTGCTGCAAAGTAAGCTAGAAGGGCTTTCTTCGCGTCAGGACAAAATGGAGAGCATATTGGACTCCCATGCGGCCCGGTTGTCCAAACTCGACAAAGTTGAACTTCAGGTGCGGGCCTTGCAGAATGAAGTGGAAGATGGCAATAATAGAGCGCGCCGCAACAACATACGACTCGTGGGCATACCGGAGGGAGTGGAATCGGGAGACATGAAAGAGTTTTTATGCAAAATCCTCCCTTCCCTGCTCCAAATCACCTTTACCAAAGATTTGGAGATCGATCGCGCTCATCGTGTACCCACAAGCAAAACGCTCAACCGGAAGACCCCGCGGCCTATCATTTTTCGACTTTTGAGATATCAACACGTTGAGCAAATTCTAAGTGCCTCTCGGGCAAAGGGCCATATGGAGTTTGAGAGCCACAAGATCTCCTTCTATCCAGACTTGGCTAAACCCACGGTCGACCGCCGAAAGCGATTTCTGGAATTCCGGCCGAGGCTTCAACAACTACAAGCACGCTATGGCCTGATGTACCCGGCCAAGCTCCGAGTCACGCTTCACAATCAGACAAGAACATTTGAGGACCCTGATCTACTAGCGGAGTTTTTGGATTCCAAAGAAGCCGACTTGATGCGCTGACTTCCAGAATATTCCTGCAAGTATTCTCATATCCGCTGTACCCGCCATATTGGATCTGCCGCAGCCCAGCAAAGAGTCTGGCGAGGGCAGTTTGTTGCCTTACTTTTGATGATATCTGTGACCCGACTCCATCTACCCACAGTAGCCTCGATGAGTATCAGAGACAGTGTTAATTATGGACTCTGGTGTTTCTTTTCTTTTTTTTCATGTCTTTCTATTTCCTCTCTAGGGCCTCCTCCCGCAGACATATGGTCGCCATATTCTTTGGGGGTTTTGCTTCTTCTCTAAGATACTTTGGTACATACTTTTCAATATGGGGTGTATTAGCCAGAATATTCGGTGATTATGTCATTGTTGCACAGATTCTGATTATGTAGTATGTTTTCAAGCGCCCTTACCTCAAATGTCTATTACCGATTGATGGCACCATGTAAGATTTTCTCATTGAACGTAAAAGGAATCAATAATCCGATAAAACGGAAGAAAATCCTAAGCTACCTAAGTCAGGAAGCAGCGGATCTGATTTTCTCCAAGAAATGCATTTAAATTCGAAGGAAACTCTTAAACTCAATATTAAACCTTACATGGTGGCCGCCTATTCCCCAGCCGTTTCTAAGAAATGTGGGGTCGCCATACTGGTTAGGAAATCTTTGCATGCTACTATTATTGCGACTAGCTCAGATACAGAAGGTAGATGGTCCAGAGTTCACCTCAAGATAGGTAGCCTTGAAGTTAAGGAAAGAGGGGGTACCAGATTTCCTGATTTTCTTAGATTTCATCAAGCCTTCCTACTTAAGCAAGGTACCCGATGGCTAGATGCCTCAACAGCCAGCAGACCAATTTGGCTTGACATAGCAGAGGAGCTTAGTAGCCCAATTCCGTTGATCCATCTCCCCGGTATGTCCTATCCAGTAGACACCCGCCATCCACCAATGATTGTCGATACTCTTGCGGCCTTTAACACTCTCATTCTATCACTGGGCCCGAACGTATGTCCTCAGGGCGGACTCCCGCTATGGAATAACCCCAGAATTCAAGTCCTAAATAGAACGATAGCATGGAAACCCTGGTACTCAAGGGGGATCTGGACACCCCAACAGCTTTTCTCTGTAGCTCGTTGGAAAACCTTTTCTGATTTACAAAAGGAATTTGCGTTACCAGCGAAACACTACTTTCAATTGATGCAGCTTCAACACTGCCTCAAAAGTGCTCGAATCATGCCGCCCTCTGCCCCTACTGAGGACGGGCTATTAGAGATAGTTCACTCTATTAGTAGTACACATGGGGTAGCCTCTAACTTTTATAAAATTTTATGTCAGGGTACAGACACGGCCACTTTTGGAGCCCAACAAGCCTGGGAGCGCGAACTGCAAACCACTTTAACCCCTGTGCAATGGAGCGTTTTCTGGAGCAAAGTACTGCGGGTTTCCCGGTCTGCCTCTGTTACCCAAACTCTCTTCTTCTTTGCACACAGATGCTTTTATACCCCAGAAAAATAGCCAAATGGAACACAAATGCTAGGGACCAGTGTTGGTCTTGCCATACTGCTGTGGGAACCCTCGCTCATGTTATTTATGAATGTCCTCAACTACAGGTTTATTGGGGGCGGGTCTGGGGTTGTATTCAATTTATCTTACACCTTCACGAACCTCTCTCTTGGAAGATCGTGGGACTCCGCTCTGTGGCGGAGATCCCCTCTCTTCCTAAGAAGGGTCACTTTCTCCTTGATTTCATGCTGGGTATAGCCATATGCTTAATCACGAGGAATTGGAAGGATAGCTCTCGACTTACTGTCAATGAATGGTGGAACCTCGTCTGCTTATATAGTAAATATGAGCAGATACCTCGGAGAGCTATTCCTCATGCCCAACCTCACTCTCGCTTGTCTAAATGGCAGATGCTTAATGATTATGTACAATCTGCTCATTGCTCCAACATGCCTGTATAATGTGCACTCATCATGTTTCAGATCACCGTTAGGTTTTGTAACACAATAATGTAAGTACACGCCCGCTTCGGGAATGATTAGTTTTCTAGAGAAGAAGCAGGGGGGAGGGGGGTGGTAGGGGTTTACTTTGGTGTATGTATAACACTTTATGTATCTGTCTTTTAGCTGTATGTCTTCCTTTTCCTTTGTTGTTATAAAACGAAAATAAAGAATTTAAATGTGTGTCTGCAAAATTTGTGCTGAAACTCCAGTCCCCTGACCAAACAGAAGATTGACTGTCTGCAGCCAGGGAGATGTTGGAATGTGTTGAAAAAGATTACTGATGATGAACCCGGAAACTAAGGCTCAGTCCTCACAATAGAAGATTCCAAATTCTGGGGGGGCGGAGCCTGATGCCAAGCAGGACGGTCGCATAGCGCGGAGGCTCCAGAGAGGCCCGTCAAGAATCCTGTATGAAACCAGCAATACACTATTAAGTTTGAATTCCAGACTGAGTCACAGTGAGCCCAGGGGATGGCGGGGCCTAAATCGGTTCGGCTTGATTATGTGAGCGCGATGAACAGCAATGCCAAGCGATCCAAGACCGAACCCCTCTCCCCACAGAAGATGGCGGCCGCACGTGAAGGGCCCGAGGCCTTTCAGGAATTACTCACAGAAATCCGCGGAGTAAAGGACCTTGTTCAAACCAATGGGGAATCGCTGTGAGCAGTATATGATGAGATTGCCGTGCTGCAAAGTAAGATAGAAGGGATTTTCCTGCGGCAAGAAAAAGTCGAGGGGATCCTCACCACGCATGGCACCCATCTAGACAAACTGGACAAGGTGGAGAGGCAACTCCGGGCGCTTCAAAGGGAGGTGGAAGATGGAAATAACCGCGGTCCCGCCGGAACAATGTGAGGCTGGTTGGGGTCCCGGAGGGAGCCGAGGGCAAGGATATGAGGACTTTCCTAAGCAAATTAATCCCCTCCATGCTTAAGCTCACCTTTGAGCAAGATCTGGAAATTGATCGGGCGCATCGAGTTCCCTCAAGTCTTCCGCTGCATAGTAAAACACCGAGGCCTATCATCTTCCGGCTTCTCCGTTACCAGCAAGTGGAGCAGATCATGACAGCGGTGAGGGTGCGGTCTCCCATAGAGTTTGAGGGCCATAAGCTGTCCTTTTATCCAGATTTGGCCAAGACCACCATAGAGCGGAGGAAACGATTTTTGGCACTTCGACCGCGCTTACAACAGCTGCAAGCACGTTATGGCCTTATGTACCCGGCAAAGATGCGTGTAACTCTGCATAATCAGACCAGATCATTTGAGGACCCGGAGACTCTCCTAACGTATCTGGAAGACAAGGAAGCGGCACAGATGCCCTGAGGGCTGCTGCTAAGGACATGATGCTATCGCTTGCTGCGGCTGGCCGGCTGAAATATTCCCAGCTGATTGTGAACTTTCTGTTGAGCGTAGATATGTATAATGATAGTGATGGGGTAAACGGTTGGGTGTGGTTGCATGAAGTATGGGGCAGAGAGAATGTTAATGTTGTTTGAATGTGTTTCTATTTTGTGGAATTCAGTATGCTGGCAGGAGTTAAGTGGGCCCACATGCCTGTCGGTAATCTGTGGTGCAAAGGGACGTAGATTACTGTAGGGTTATGCTGCAGGCGGGCCTCTCTAGCTTACCCTGTTGGCATGAGCTCACCTTTAGCTTACTTGGGTATAGCTTCTCCTCCAGGACATATATATACAATATAGTGTGGAGTTTGTCAACTGTAGATATGAAATGGTGTCAAGGCTGCTTGGATGTGGTTAGGGAGCCCCCATTTGACAGAAGCTACCATCATATGTATAGAAGGGCACGCAGAACTGTTAATGGGCCACAGCAGTTAAATTATCACATAAATGGCCCCGTGTAAAGTTTTATCGTTGAATGTGAAGGGGATAAATAGCCCGATCAAGAGAAAGAAAATCATTGGATATGCACGGCATGAAAAAGCTGACGTTTTGCTTTTGCAAGAAACGCACTTAAATCAGAGGGAGTCCTTAAAACTTAACATCAAGCCTTATATAGTTGCCGCCTACTCCCCAGCAACTGCAAAAAGAAATGGGGTGGCTATATTGTTAAGAAAGTCCCTGAATGCCAGTGTTTTAGACACTCGCTCTGACAAGGAAGGTAGATGGTCCAAGGTGCTGCTTAAGATAGGGGGTCTCGAAGTGGTCATTATGTGCCTCTATGCTCCTAATATAGATAACCCAGAATTCTTTGCAGCCATAGCAAAGGAGGCTCATATGGATGCCTGAGTACCACTGATTTTGGGGGGGGAATTTAATCTGGTTAACGACCCCTTGATCGATAGGCAGCCGCCGAGGACCTCTGTACTTTCCAAAGGATGCCTGGTGCTTACCTCTCTGATTAGAGAAATGGCCCTAGTTGAAATTTGGAGGTTATATCATCCCTCAGAGCTGGAGTTTACTTACTTCTCTCCCCCTCATCTATCTCAGTCGAGAATAGATTTTTTCTAGCATCTAAAACACTAGTCCCTAATATAGAGGAAGCGCATATACACCCGTCGCACATTTCTGATCATGCTGCCATCTCAGTGGTGATGCGGGATGATGGGATACGTGCGAATTCTGCAGAATGGTATTTTGATAGAGCTCTACTTGATAAGATGGACTTTTGCATGGAAGTCAAAGCGGCCATAGGAGAGTATTTTCAATTCAACTCACCCCAGGCCACCTCCGGTTGGGTCTGGTGGGAGGGATTCAAAGCGGCGGTGAGAGCAGTTATCACTAGTTTTAATATTCGTCTGGTGAGACAGCGCAAACAACAATTGACCACTTTAGAGCAGCAGATTAAAGCTGGGGAGCGTGTGCTGACTCGGAGGGCGGATCCATGTGTGCTGCTAAGGTTTCAGCGGTTAAGGTTTCAATTTAATGCGATTTTGACAATTGAAGCCTCGCAAAGTATTAAAGCGCAACAAGGGGTCTACTACTGAGAGAGAAATAAGGCCGGAAGGTTGTTGAATTTTCAGAGCTTACTACGCCCAGTTGTATGAATCAGAGAGGGAATTTTCACAAGAAAGTTTTGAACAGTTACTTTCTGGAAAACAACGGCCGGTTTTGACTGTAGATGAAAGGGAGGAATTGGATAGACCCTTCTCGGAAGATGAGATTAAGCAGGCGATAACTCTGGCGGCCTCTGGCAAGGCAGCGGGTCCCGATGGTCTCCCTGCCGAATTTTTCAAGACATTCGCTAAAGAGCTGGTCCCCCAGTTAGGCCAATATTTTGCTACGCTTGTAGAGGCAAGAACGCATGTTGGTGCATTTGCAGCAGCAAATGTTGCGGTATTTGAAAAAGCTGGTAGAGACCCACAGTTAGTGGCTAATTACCGTCCCATATCTCTGCTTAATGCGGACTATAAGATCTTTGCAACCATATTGACCGCCCGTCTGTTGGGGAAAATGCCCTCATTGATACATCCTGATCAATGTGGCTTCACAGCAGGAAGGTCAACTGCGGACAACGCGAGGACTTTATGCCACATTTTAGCGGATGTTGCAGATAAGGAACAACCATTAGTAGGCCTCTCCCTTGATGCCGAAAAGGCGTTTGATCGGCTAGAGTGGCCCTTTTTGTTTGCGAACCTCAAGTGGTTTGGCTTCAGGACTGGTTTTCTTCATTTTCTAGAGGTTATCTATGCTCAGCCCACTGCAAGTGTATGCGTTAACGCTACCAAGTCACAGCCACTTCAACTGAATCCGGGTACACGTCAGGGCTCTCCTTTATCTCCTATGCTTTTTAACTTGGCTCTGGAGCCACTAGCCCTTATCGTTCGGCAATGTTCGGACATTCGGGGGGCTTGGATCGCTGGTTGTGAAGTCAAATTGTCGGCCTATGCCGACGATCTGCTGTTGTTCGTCTCCCTGGGTTCGGTCCCTGCAGTATTGGAGCAAATTGATCAATACTCATTGCTCTCGGGATATAAAATTAATTGGACGAAGTCCGTTGCTTTTCCACTCAACCATTAGGTTCATAAGGAGGATATGAAAGACTTTCCGTTTGGGAATCCCATATGGTAAAGTATCTAGGAGTTCACTATTGCTATCCCCTGGAAGAGACGGTTCGATTTAATGCCAATGTAGTCATGTCAATTGCTCGGGACATGACCACTTAGTGGTCCCCTTTAGTGCTGTCCTGGTGGGGGCGGTTAGAGACTATAAAAATGATGATTGTCCCTAAGGTCAACTATATCCTAGAAATGATACCCTGTCTATTGCCATTACATGTATATCTACAGGTAGAACGAATTTTAAGCCAGTTTTTATGGATGAAAAAAGTGCCGAGGCTGGCGCGGAGGAAGCTTAAACTTAGTCGTGAGGAAGGCGGCGTCAGATTCCCAGACTTCCAATCTTATCATAGAGCCTTCCTCTTGAAATAGGGATCAAGATGGCTAGAGTGCCGAACAGCTCATCGGCCTGTTTGGCTGAACCTTGAGGAGAAATTATTAGCCCCGATACCCCTGGCCAGTCTACCGGGAATGCAGCTTATGCAGGGGGCACAGTGTTCTTGTGTGATAATTGACACGCTCACGGCATTTAGAGCCCTCATTCAAGTCTGTGGCCCAGATGTGTTTCCCCCAGCTCAGTTGCCAATATGGCATAATTCCCAATTTAAAATCCAGAAGAAGACTGTTGCCTGGAGCCAATGGTATTTAAGAGGAGTGTGGATGGTTAATCAGTTGATCGGGGATAAGAAATGGAAAGAATATAGTGAATTGCAGCGTGAATTTGTTCTTCCATCTAAGCTATATTTTCAATGGCTGCAGCTTCGGCACTGTCTTGAAAGTGCCCAGATTGACCCGAGGAAGGGGATTGGGGAGAGCGGGGTAGTGGAGGTTGTTCAAGAGATTGCGCATCTGGAAGGTGTGGCGTCGCTTTTTTATAAAAGGCTGGGTCAGATCAGCTGCCCGCAGACACTCAAAATACAGAAAGTGTGGGAGCGGGATACCAAGATTATTCTGACAGAGCAGCAATGGAGGAAGTTTTGGTGTAAGCAAGTTAGAGTTTCAAAGTCAGCCTCCATTACTCAGACACTCTTCTTGTTCGTGCACCAATGCTAGTATACCCCAGTTAAAATAGCGAAATGGGATAAAAGTGCTGATAATTTTTGCTGGACATGTAACAGTCAGGCTGGTACTTTGGCCCACCTTACATATGAATGTCCGGGGATACAAAACTTTTGGAAACAAGTCTGGGTGCAGATACAAATTATCCTTAAGTTTAAAGAGTCTCTCAGCTGGAGGGTGGTGGGCCTTAGATCGGCGGCAGGGCTACCATCCTTGCATAAGGATGGTCACTTCTTGCTGGATTTCATGATGGGGCTGGCTATATGTTTAATTGTCCGCAACTGGAAGTGTGTCGCCAATCTCAGTGCGCAGGAATGGTGGAATCAGGTGTGTCTGTATAGCAAGTATGAGCAGATGTCCTGAAAGGCCTGGCCCTCAACTAATGCTGGTACTCTCAAGTGGAAAATGTTGAATGATTTTGTGAATGTAGCTAAATGAGTAGCGGGGTTGTTAAGACCCGCTCAGACATGTTCCAAGCCAGTGTTTCCAAATAGTCTTGTCATCATGTAAAATCATGCATGTTAGTGATCCTTTGGCCTAGATTGTCCTAGAGGAGCAGGCGGGGGTTGGGGGGTCGGGGGTTTAGTTCTGTTAAGTTGATTTTGGTTGATGTAACCTGTGTTTGTTTTGCAAAATGAAAATTAACTTGTTAAAAAAAAAAAAAAAGAAGATTCCAAATTCTCCCAGACCCAAGAAAAGCCCGTCAGTTGAGCAGCAATGTCAAGGTCATGCCCACAGTTTTTTTTTATTACCAGAGTATTGTTAATCATGAGTATGCTCTGAAAGGCCAAACCATCAATAAAGAATACTACGTCCAACTTCTGATTTGTTTGTGAGATGCATTTCATTGTACAAGGCCAGAGTTGCACAGGAATGATGACTGGTTGCTTCATCACGATAATGTCCCAGCTCACACATCACATCTTTTCTAGAAGTTCTTGGCTAAGCACCAAATCGAGCAAGTCCATCAGCTTCCATATGCACCTGACCTTTCACCTTGTGACTTTTTCTTGATTCCAAAATTGAAATTACCACTGAAAGGAAGGCTATTCAACAACTTAGATACCATTAAGCAAAATTTGACACAGAAGTTTCACAGCATTACAAAAGAGGCATTTCAAAATTGTTTTCAATAGTGGTAAGAACGTTGGAGGAAGTGTGTTTAATTGGAAGGGGACTACTTTGAAGGAGACTGAGTGCAATAACTGTTATTGTATAAGTCTCAATACTTTTTGATTGTATCCCGTACATGGCCATGGTTTGTTTGGGGGGTGGCAAGGACATGCAAACTACAGTCCCCGCCCATGGTGGGATTTTATGGGGGTCTGTCCCCTCAATATTTACTAATTCCTCTAAGACAGGGGTTCGAGATAAGGGAGTTATAACTTAGGAATCCTGTGCCATGGGCAACATCACCATGTGTGGCGAAAGTCACATAAAGAAGACTTCCTTGGTTTGCAAGTAGGCTGCCGCCTGGTGACACCACAAGTGGGGGGCTGATTATGATGTGAGGAGGGGAAAATTGGATGGTCATGGGGCCAGGGACAATGCCATCCAGCCCGGTTGTTGGACGCAGTTATGTTAATTACGGTAATATGTTTATGTTGGCTATGCATTTGTTGTTTGGAACAAAGCTGTGGTCATGTTTAGCCAAAATTCAACAGTGGTGTGGGGTTTTTTATATCGATGGTCGTAATGCTGAAATTGGACACAAGTTCCTATGTTTTGGACTGTTATGCCTGACTTGGAGCAGATGTAAATGCTGACAAAGAAATTTTTTGAAATCTATATGTACTTCCATTGAATAATAAAAATATATATATTTACAGCAAATAATTGTACTCACCCCAGGAGTCTAATTCAGTTATTTTCTCTCTATGACCCTAGATACACAAACCAGGAAACCCTGGGTGTCTCATCATTTCCAGTATCAACCCTGTCAGAGTAGAAATGTCTAGCTACATGTTCTCCATCCTCAAACCCTATTCCATAAACATTCCCAGCTGTCTTTGTGGCATCCTGAGGAAACTTCATTCTATTGGTTACCTCCCAGAGAATACCATCCTGGCAACCATGGATTTTGAAGCCCTTTATACCAACATCCCCCACAAAGATGAACTTCAAGCCATCAGGCATATAATCCCAGATGCTGCTACAAGTGACCTGGCCACCAGGTTCTTCCACTTTGTCATCATCCATAACCATTTGAGATTTTAAAAGAACCTACTACATATCTGCAAGTCAGTGGTACTGCCATGGGTTCCCGCATGGCTCCATAACATACCAACATTTCCATGGCTGGCTTAGAGCAACGCTTCCTCAACACAGAAGCTTCTACTCTTCCTGAAATACAATGATGACATCTTCATCATCAGGACCCATGTACTTGAATCCCTAAAGAAATTCCATCAAGAATTTAATAAACTCCACCCCACCTTTAATCTGAGCCTAGAGCAATCTACACAAACAGTGTGGATAAAACTGTGCAATTGCACGAGGGACAGATAAGAACCACATTATACTGACTGCTGTATGTTTCTGTGTGCTTCCAGCTTCCACCCACCACCTACCATTCAGTCAGTTGTTTATAGCCAAGCCCTATGGTACAATTGCATTTTTTCTGACCTTTCTGAGAGGGACTTCCATCTTAACAGTCTACAACAGGCATTTTTGAAATTGTCGAAGAGCAACAGAACCATCCTCCCCCCGCCCCCCTAAAAAAAAACCCAACAACAATTTAGGCTGACAATCTTGTAACTAGTAGTAATAAAAGCCCATTCTACCAGTTCTAAGCGAATACCATGATTGTGCTTAAATGTTGCATTGTGTTTGTTCTGTGACTTTCAATTTTTGGAGATAGTATGAAATATTGTTGTTGTTAAGTGCCGTCGAGTCGGAGTCGACTCATGGCGACCCTCTGGATAGCTATCCTAAATTGTGTTCGGTCTTCAGTCAGGCGGCTCATTGTTGATAGACTGGTACCCATAGCTGCTGTTATTGTATCGATCCATCTCATTGCTGGCCTTCCTCTTTTGCGTTGACCTTCTATCTTGCCAAGCATAATGTCTTTCTCTAATGATCTCTCTTTTCGCATGATGTGCCCAAAGTATGAAAGTCGAAGTCTTGTCATCTGAGCTTCTAAAGAAAGCTTAGGTTTGATCTCCTCTAGTACTGACTGGTTTGTTCTTTGGGCAGTCCATGGTATACACAGTATTCGCTGCCAGCACCATAATTCAAAGGCATCAATTTTCTTCCTGTCTATCTTTTTCACTGTCCAACTTTCACATCCATATGATGTTATTGAAAATACCATGGCTTGAACAAGTCGAATCTTTGTATGGAGAGAGACATCTCTGCTCTTGAGAATCTTATCTAGATCTTTCATAGCCATTCTGCCAAGAGCAATGCATCGTCTGATTTCTTGACTGCTTGTTGCTTCTTTATTGATGTTGATCCAAGTAGGTTAAAGTTGTTCACAATTTCAATTTCTTCTCCTTCAACGATGAACCTGTTGATTATGCCAGTTGTCATGATCTTTGTCTTCTTTACATTAAGGTGCAGGCCGATTTTGAGACTATGTTCTTTGATTGTGAGAAGCAAATGTTTCAGATCATCTTCACTTTCAGCCAGTAATGTGGTATCATCAGCACAGTGAAGGTTGTTGATGAGTCTTCCACCAATCTTCACACCTCTGTTGTCTTCATACAATCCTGCTTCTCTGATGATTTGTTCTGCATATAATTTAAACAGGTAGGGGGAAAGTATGCAGCCTTGTCTTACACCTTTGCTTATTTTAAACCATTCTGTTTCTCCTTGTTCCGTTCAAACTGTTGCTTCTTGATCAATGTACAGATTGCGCAAGAGAACGATCAGGTGTTCTGGTATACCCATGCTTCTTAATGTGGCCCAGAGTTTCTCATGGTTTACACAGTCAAAAGCCTTGCTATAGTCGATAAAGCACAAATAGATATCCTTTTGGTATTCTTTAGTCTTTTCAAGGATCCATCTCACATCCGCAATGATGTCTCTCGTTCCTCGCCCTTTCCTGAACCCTGCTTGTACTTCAGGTATTTCTTGTTCCAGGTATGGTTGTAGTCTCTTTTGAATAATCTTCAGTAGAATCTTGCTGGTATGTGGAATCAGAGCGATTGTGCGATAATTTTCACAGTCAGTTGGATCACCTTCTTTAGTATTGGTATAAACACAGATCTTTTCCAGTCAGTTGGCCATGATGTTGTCTTCCATATTTCTTGGCAGAGCCTTGTGAGTACGGTAACAGCTGCATCAGATTGCTGCAATACCTCTATGGGAATGCTATCAATGCCTGGTGCTTTGTTCTTTGATAAGGCTTTCAATGCTGCTTCAACTTCTTCTTTCATCACCAATGGTTCCCGATCATAAGGTACAGGTTGAAACGGCTGTTGGTCCACTTGATCTTTATCATATAAAAACTCTGTATATTCCTTCCACCTTTTCTAGATCTTCTCAGCATCATTCAACATAGAACCTTGAGCATCTTGTAACATTCCAATTTGAGGCTGGAACTTTTTCTTTAACTCTCGTAGCTTTAGGAAAGCCGATCTTGTTCTTCCTCTAATCGTTTCTGCTTCTATTTCCTTGCAAGTGTCATTGTAGTACTTTTCCTTGTGTATGAAATATGCAAATGAATTTAGTATCTCAGGAATATTTGTAGAAGCTATATTAAAAAAATATATTTGCTTTGGAGTCACAAGGACTGAATTTGGGAATTATCTTCTTGTATTAAATATTAGTCAAAACTAACACAGAGAGAAAGGATTTTTCTATCCTTAAATCTTTATGCATAAACTAAAATTCATTAAAAGTTAAAAGAAGCTCTAATAGTTGACAAGGTGCAATAATACAAGATAAATCTATGTAATGGTGTAAATACATGGCAATTTATAACATTTTAAAGCACTTATAAAAGAGTTAATACAGGGCTATCTAAAAATTATCCATATGAAGGAAATTTTCAAATCCTGCATTTTCTTTAAACAGTGTCCATTAAAACATTTTTAGACAATAAACACGGCTTTGTAAACAAGCTCCTTGATCTTATAGAGGTACCCTGCTTAGTATCTGTGGCAATCTGAGCTGTGTCTGTAGCTTGCTGTTGTTTTATTTCTGAAATGTTGGTTGACCTCAGTTTTGGACTTTTGGAACATGAAAATTTCTTCTTGTTTGATTCTTTTTTTTTGTTTTTTATTTTTCCTGTGGTTCTATTACTATTATATTTCTTTTGAATATTGAATTAAGAAAAAAAGAAACCCCACAGAAATCTTGCAAGTCCGCAGGCACACTATACCCACAGACCTACAAACTGATTTTCAAAGGGAAACTCCCTACCCATTTCTCATGCCTGATGCTGCATCCTTTCTCACGGCCTCAGACTGGCTGAAGACCTGGAGCATGACAAGATCCTCCTGACAGAAGTATTGCAACATGATATAAATGAGATCGCAGCTGTAAGACATAATCCCTGAAATCACTGGCGATGTCAATAATTTAAGGACTTCACAATTTCAGTGCTATGTTAGATTATAGGTGTGCAGGCAAAAAAAAACTAGAAAAAGGACTAGAAAAAGGGACTGTTACTTCTGGAGAGAGATCTGCAACTGTGAGTATATACTTCTGGTAATTTTCTAAAAGGAATTTTCTAAATTTTCTAAAAGGAATTCTTTGTATTAAAGCTAATTAATCTGTGAACCCACTATTTTTTGTTAAATCAGTCAGGCCTAGTAGCAGCAGTTTAAGTTTAAATTTAAAACACAGAGGAGAACTTTCTGGTTACATTTCATACCCAGCAGAGAGCTTGTAGTTTAAATTGAATAGTCACTCAGGGCCTAGTAACAGCAAAGTAATATTAGTTTAAATTTAAAACACAGAAGAGAGCTTTCTGGTTACATTTGGAACCCAGCAGAGAGCTTGTAGTCTAAATTGAATAGTCACTCAGGGACTAGCATCAGCAAAGTACTTTTAGCTTAAATTTAAAACACAGAAGAGAGCTTTCTGGTTACATTTGGAACCTAGCAGAGAGTTTGTAGTTTACATTTAATAGTCACTCAGGGCCTAGCATCAGAAAAGTACTTTTAGTTTTAAAACACAGAGGAGAACTTTCTGGTTACATTTCATACCCAGCAGAGAGCTTGTAGTTTAAATTGAATAGTCACTCAGGGCCTAGTAACAGAAAAGTACTTTTAGTTTAAATTTAAACACAGAAGAGAGCTTTCTGGTTAAATTTAGAATCCAGCAGAGAGTTTGTAGTTTAAATTTCATAAGAAGTTAGAGCCTAGCAGCAGCTAAGAGCTATAATTTAAATCGAATCAGAATTTAGCTTAGCACAAAAGGCAAAACAGGGTCTGTACTCTTTGAGCAACAAATAAAGTCTTCTAGAGACCTTTACAAAGAGGCCTTCTACCTAGGGGGCAAGAGACCTGTGAAACCTTTTCAATAGGTGTTAACACCAGGTGGCAGATCAAAAGGCCATTTTGAAAGACTCCTCCTATCCAAGCAAGGACTGTTAATTACCCAGGAAGTTTATCATAGCTTACCTCAGCAGCACAGGCATAAATAGCTCAACCAGAGATCTGTGATCCTCTGTCTTGAAGGAACAGAAAAAGGGACTGTTACTTCTGGAGAGAGATCTGCAACTGTGAGTATATACTTCTGGTAATTTTCTAAAAGGAATTTTCTAAATTTTCTAAAAGGAATTATTTGTATTAAAGCTAATTAATCTGTGAACCCACTATTTTTTGTTAAATCAGTCAGGGCCTAGTAGCAGCAGTTTAAGTTTAAATTTAAAACACAGAGGATAACTTTCTGGTTACATTTCATACCCAGCAGAGAGCTTGTACTTTAAATGTAATAGTCACTCAGGGCCTAGTAACAGCAAAGTACTTTTAGTTTAAATTTAAAACACAGAAGAGAGCTTTCTGGCTACATTTGGAACCCAGCAGAGAGTTGTAGTCTAAATTGAATAGTCACTCAGGGCCTAGCATCAGCAAAGTACTTTTAGCTTAAATTTAAAACACAGAAGAGAGCTTTCTGGTTAAATTTAGAACCCAGCAGAGAGCTTGTAGTTTAAATTTCATAAGAAGTTAGAGCCTAGCAGCAGCTAAGAGCTATAATTTAAATCAAATCAGAATATAGCTTACCTCAGCAGCACAAGACAGGGTACTGTGTAGCAGCCCTCTTTTAATAAGTGTTATTTCCCTCCCTCCCTCCCCACACCCACCCACCCTTGGGATAATCGTAGCTTTATAGGTACTTACACATCTTAAAAGACAGGAGGTGCTCTCAGGTGAAGCTCATTACCCAAATCAGTCATACACTAAGGACCTGAGATTAGTTAAGCTTCAGGTGAACAAGGTATATTACACGTATTAGGTACAGGTTTATTAGTATAAATATCCATAGCAACCCTTAGTAAGTAAAGAACTTAGATCTAAACACAAACTTAAAACTAAGATGCAGACAGCAGTCCAGCAGCGGGATGGGGGCTTTCCAGTCTTTTGCATTGAGTGTCACATGTATGATTTTCTCCCAGTTGGTGAGAGGTCTTACGAGTGCACTAGGTGCAAGGAGCTCTTTGCTCTCAGGGAACGAGTCCGTTCTCTAGAGGCTAAAGTAGCAGACTTGGAAAGCATAAGACAGACAGAGAGGTACATAGACGAGACCTACAGGGATATAGTCCTGAAGTCCCACCTCCAGTCTGGCAGCATCCCTTTTGCCATGGAGGAGAGAGGTCATGTGACAGGAGAGCATCACCCTGGTGTGGCAGGAAGTGATCCTGTAACTAGGACCTGTCCTCCAGATGATGTAAAACCCTCTCGCACCGAGGACGTTTCTCCAGGGCCATGTGCCCATGAGGGAAGGGTTAGGACAGCCGTTATAGTTGGTGATCCGATCATTAGGCATGTAGATAGCTGGGTGGCTGGTGGACGTGAGGAGCGACTGGTAACATGCTTGCCTGGTGCGAAGGTAGCGGACCTCACGCGCCACCTAGATAAGCTCTTAGATAGTGCTGGGGAGGAGTCTGCTGTCTTGGTACATGTCGGTACCAATGACATAGGAAAATGTGGTAGGGAGGTTCTGATGGCTAAATTTAGGCTTTTAGGTAGGAAGTTGAAATCCAGAACTTCAAGGGTAGCATTCTCCGAAATGCTTCCTGTTCCACGCGCAGGACCCAAAAGGCAGGCAGAGCTCCAGAGTCTCAATGCGTGGATGAGACAATGGTGCAGAGATGAGGGTTTTGGATTTTTTTAGGAACTGAGGAACATTCTGGGGAAAGGAGGGGCTCTTCCGAAGGGATGGGCTTCACCTTAACCAGGTTGGAACCAGCCTGCTGGCATTAACCTTTAAAAAGGAGCTAGAGTAGCTTTTAAACTAGATATTAGGGGAAAGCCGACAGTCGCCCAAGAGCGGATGGTTCGGAAGAATGTATCTTTGAAGGATACTACCAAAAGCAGAGAGGTTCCACAAAAGAGTAAAGTAGCCCAAATGCCCTCAAGTATGGAGCAGACAGAGCTTAAATAGCCAAACAATAGCCAAATTAATATGAATAAAATACATTCTCTAAAATGCTTGCATGCAAATGCTAGAAGTCTAAAAAATAAGATGGGAGAGTTAGAATATATAGCACTAAATGAAAGGTTAGATATGATTGGAATATCAGAGACATGGTGGAAGGAGGACAACCAGTGGGACACTGTGATACCTGGGTACAAACTTTATCGAAATGATAGAGCTGATCAAATTGGTGGAGGGGTTGCTCTCTATGTTAGAGAGGGCATTGAGCCAGAAAGGATTAAAGTTTTGCAGGAAACAAAATCTGCTGTAGAATCTATATGGATTGAAATTCCATGTAAAAGGGGGAAGGCAATGGCAGTGGGGGTGTACTATCGAGCGCCTAGCCAGAATGACCAAATGGATGATGCAATGCTCAAAGAAATCAAGGAAGCTAACAAAAGTTACAGCGCAGTAATAATAATGGGTGATTTCAACTACCCCGGTATCGACTGGGTCAGTGTCACGTCAGGACATGCTAGGGAGATAAAGTTCCTAGATGAAATAAATGACTGCTTCTTGGAGCAGCTGGTTCATGAACCGACCAGAGGGGAAGCCATATTAGAACTAGTCCTTAGTGGAACACCAGATCTAGTGCAAGAGATAAGGTTGTTGGGGCCACTTGGCAATAGTGATCATAGCATGATCGCCTTTGATTTAATTAGTAGAGGAGGGATAGTAAGGAAACCACAGTACTACCTTTTAACTTTCGAAAGGGAGACTATGATAAAATGAGGAAAACAGTTAAGAAAAAACTAAAAGGAGCAGTTGCAAAGGTTAAAGACGTACATCAGGCTTGGCTGTTGTTGGAAAATACTATCTTGGAAGCCCAGACCAGCTGTATTCCACACTTTAAGAAAAGTGGAAGGAAGTCCAAAAAACTGCCAGCATGGTTTAAAGGTGAGGTCAGAGAGGCTGTTGTTGCCAAAAAAGCATCTTTCAGGAAATGGAAAAAAGAGCCAAATAACAAAACCTGGAAACAGCACAAGCACTGGCAAGTCAAATGCAAGGCATTGATAAGGCAAGCAAAGGGAGAATTTGAGAAGAAGCTTGCTGCGGAAGCAAAAACGCGAAGTAAAGACCTTTTCAAGTACATTCATAGCAAAAAACCTGTGAGAGAGTCAGTTGGTCCATTAGATGATAAAGGGGTAAAAGGAGCACTAAGAGGCGACAAGGCAATAGTGGAGAGACTGAATGAATTCTTTGCATCAGTCTTTACTAGGAAGATGTAGGGATGTTACCCATGACTGAAGTGGTATTTAAAGGTGCGTAAGAATTGAAGGAAATATGAATACATCGGGAAGATGTATTACAACTATTAGATAAACTGAAGAGTAGCAAATCACCTGGGCCGGATGGTATACATCCAAGGGTGTTGAAAGAACTGAAATATGAGATTGCAGACCTTCTATTAGTAATCTGTGAACTATCATTAAAATCATCTCTAATACCTGAAGATTGGAGGATCGCCAATGTAACACCAATTTTTAAAAAGGGTTCCAGGGGCGATCCGGGAAGCTACAGACCGGTGAGTCTGACATCAGTACCGTGAAAAATGGTAGAAACCATCATAAAGAATAAAATTACTCAGCATGTGATGGCTTTAGACAAGGAAGATCTTGTCTTACTAATCTGTTATGTTTTTTTGAAGGAGTGAATAATCAGGTGGACAAAGGTGAGTCGGTTGATATTGCGTATCTGGACTTTCAGAAAGCCTTTGACAAGGTCCCTCATCAGAGACTTTTGGCAAAACTAAAGAGTCATGGGATAGGAGGCAGTGTACTATTGTGGGTCAGGAACTGGTTAAAAGATAGAAAGCAGAGGGTAGGGCTGAATAGCCAATTTGCCCAATGGAGAAAGGTGAATAGTGGTGTACCCCAGGGATCTGTGCTGGGTCCGCTGCTTTTTGACATATTCATAAATGACCTGGAAAGTGGAATAACGAGTGAGGTTATCAAATTTGCAGATGACAAAAAACTATTTAAAGTTGTTAAAACCCAAGAGGATTGTGGAAAATTGCAAGAGGATCTTGATAAATTGGAAGACTGGGCATCAAAATGGCAGATGAAATTTAATGTGGACAAGTGCAAGGTTATGCACCTAGGGAAGAACAACCCAAACTATGGTTACATGTTGCAAGGTTCCACATTAGGAACCACCACCCAGGAAAAAGATTTAGGCATCATTGTGGATACCATGTTAAAACCCTCGGCCCAGTGTGCAGTAGCGGCCAAGAGAGCAAATAGAATGCTAGGTTTGATAAGGAAAGGAATGGAAAATAAAACAAAGGATATTATAATGCCTCTATATCGTTCCATGGTGAGACCGCATCTTGAATATTGTGTGCAATTCTGGTCGCCGTATCTTAAAAAGGATATAGCGATTTTAGAAAAGGTTCAGAGAAGAGCCACCAAAATGGTAAAGGGGATGGAAGGATACTCCTATGAAGAAAGGCTAAAAAGGTTAGGGCTCTTTAACCTGGAAAAGAGGCGGCTGAGGGGATATATGATAGAAGTCTATAAATTAATGGGATATATGATAGAAGTCTATAAATTAATGAACGGAGTGGAACGGGTAAACATAGATCGATTGTTTACCTTATCAGAATATAGAAAGACTGTGGAGTCTTCTAGAAGACTCCACAGATGCAATAAGTACCCGGGCTACTTTGTTAGTGACATGCAAAACTTTGGATGCAAAACAATGTATTCTTAAGAATTTCTTTAAATATAAAGCCACAAAGTTTTGCGGTCCCATTATTAATATTTTCCCTGATGTAGCACATAGTACCCAGCTGCGGAGGAGGCTTTTTTTGACTTTAAAGCCTCAGGCCTTGCAGCTGGGTGCTACTTTCTTTCTCAGATTCCCTTGCAAATGTGTTATAAATTATGAGGGTGATTCATTTATTTTCACTGATGTTTCACATTTGGAAAAATTTATAGCGGATAGGAGAGTGAGGGAAAAGTAATGGGGAGTGTAGTCGTTGTTTAGCCTCCGGATAGGTGGGTTATATGCCTTATTTTCTTATTTGTATCCTACTTATTGTAATGCCCCAGTTGAATCTCAGATATGTGGGCTAAATCGGATTTTGTTACTTTGTATAGATGTTTCTATGGATAAGTATAATTTTACTTTTCCTTTTGTTCGTGATTGTCTTTATATTTAGTTGGTGTTAAACTGATTAAAACTTCAATAAAAAAAAAACTGATTAAAACTTCAATTAAAAAAAAAAAAGAATATAGAAAGACTAGGGGACATGCAATGAAGCTACAGGGCAAACTATTTAAGACTAATAAAAGAACATATTTTTTCACTCAACGTGTAATCAAACTCTGGAATTTGTTACCGAAGGATGTAGTAAAGGCTGTTAGTGTAGCTGGGTTTAAAAAAGGTTTGGACAAGTTCCTGGAGGAAAGGTCCATAAACCATTATTAAGAAGGGACCCAGGATATCAATGCTTGAACCAATACAAGCATTGTGGAACCTGTGTCTTTTGGGGAAACTGCTAGGTACATATGACCTAGATTGGCCACTGTTGGAAACAGAATACTGGGCTTGATGGACCTTGGTCTGACCCAGTATGGCATATCTTATGTTCTTATTTAGTTTCCTGTGCCACTTGGCAGATTTTTTCCATTTTGTTTTTGTTTTGTTTATATAAATGTCAGTTGTGTTTCGTTTCTATATATTTTCTTCTCAGGGCAATTTTTTAATTAACAGGTTGCTGTGACTGCTGTCCTAACAAAACAAGAAAACACTCATGGCAAACCACCTCGACCCCCTGATCACAGCCCAAACTCGTGATGTAAACCTACACTCCCTCCCCCCCCAAAAGCATCACCTGACCCGCATCCTACCCCTCCATTACCCCTGGTAGCAATATTAGGCAATGTATTACCCTTCACTCAAAACCGGTGTCTGCATCACCCCTTCCCCCCACCTAAGAGGAAGCTGATCCCACCTCCCCCCAGCACTTACTGGGGAAAACACCGGTAATATATTTTCAGGACAGAAGTGAACCCCCCTTACTTCTCAGCCCCATTGATCCTCTGGTTCAAAATGGCAACTCTAACCCTCGCAGTATTCTCACAGTACTACCACCAGGGGTCAAGTTGCCAAATAAGGAGGGCACTTGAAATCTCTAGTACCAGAGTCTTTGGAGTCAGATCTAGATCAAGGAAGCTGGATTCAAGAATGCAGGAACCCTTGTGGCCTGGTATGGAACCATGGAGACTAGAGCCAGGTTCTCTGGTGCAAAAGCAGGAAAAACATGAAAACTGGAGTTTCTGGAGCTGGGCTCTCTAGTGCAGCAGCAGGAACAGTTAGGGATGGAGTCCCTGAAACTGGAGTCCATTATGAGTTTCCCTGAAACCAAGATTGGTCGCTTGAGTGTTGAAGTTTTGGGAACAGGGAGCACTGAAACAAAGCTAGATGAAGCATGTGCTGGAATACTAAGAGAGAGGAGGCTTTGAAACACAGCTTGAAGCCACAAACTTAGGAATATTTGGAGCAGCTGAGGGCAGCGCAAACCTGAGGGTCAGAGCAGTTACATAGTCTTTGAGATTGTACAGAAATGGCCTGTTCTGTTTCAACAGGAGTATAACCTAGCATAAGGCTTTTCTTTGGAAAAAGAGGCAAATCAAACCCACCTATGCGTCTTCTGTAAGAAACTCCTGAAGGTCTGCCAGGAACCACTGGAGTTTTATAAGGAAACTCTCTAATGCAGAGATGTTTAAATTACTCATTTCCAGAAGGAAAACTTTATGGCCAATCCTGTTTTTGAACTTACACTCCAAAGCAGTGTGGCTGTGGTCGGAAGCTATACTCAATCATATCTCGAGTCTAGACTAAGAACAATCCAGAGTAATCCCTGTTGGCCCATAGTGTTTTACTTAAAGCCTTCTGGGCTGTCTCTCCCTCTCTGGGGCATCAGCTTCCAGATATGCAGTCCAGTTGGTAACTCATTCCCTATCACTGGCTTTCAAATCCTTCCCCCACCCTAACATCTGCATTCTCCTGGACCCACCACATTTTATTATAGAAGCCCCATGATTAACAGGGGAGAGGAACAATCCCTACTTGCTCCTGCTTTGTTCGAAATGGTGCTGACATATCTGATGTTCTGCTTTGACCCACACTGTTTTGATTATTGTCATCCTCACTAAGGACAAAATTATCTGTGTTATTCTACAGTGTGGGGAAGGGAAGGCTACTCATGAATGCATATGGTTTTGTATAATCAAAACTACGCACATTGTTTCAGGTGGAAAAATTATCACAGAGAAAGCAGGCACAAATCTCTTCAGTAATTTGGGAAAGTAATGGAGGAATCAATAGGAGCGAAGAGGCACTATGGATTAAACAAGAAAGAGGGATAGGGAAATCTATTTATATTAGAGTGATATACAGATCTCCCTCACAGGGAGAAGAAGTGGGAGGCGTTTGATAGAAGACATATGCAGTATTGCTACTGATAGGTGATTTCAATATGCCGGATATTGATTGGCACACCCCTGCTTCGGTGTCCTCTACAAAAGATTCTAGATTCTTTACAGGGAGAACTATTTCGGCAACTTGTAATGGAACCCACACGTGAAGGAACCATACTGGACTTGGTGTTTACCAATGGGGAAAGTGCTTCTGATGTCATAGTGAGAGATCATCTCACATCCAATGATCACCAGATGGTGTGATTCAGTATTAGGACTAGGGCTGATAACATCCATTCAAAAGCGAGGGTATTAGACTTTGGGAAAACTAATCAGTAATGATCTTAAAGCAATTAAACAGGTAGAAAAGGTGATGAAGAAAGCCAGAAGGATGTTTGGGTGCACAAGGAGAGGAACGGTCAGCAGAAAATAGGAGGTGATAGTGCCTCTGTATAATTCTCTGGTCATTGAGAGTATTGTCTGCAATTCTGGAGACTACACTTTCAAAAGGATATAAACAGGATGGAGTCAGTATTAAGGGTGGCTACTAAAAGGGTTAGTGGTCTTCATTATAAAGCATATGAGGACAGACTTAAAGTTCTTAATATGTGTATGTTAGAGGAAAGGCAGGAAGAGGAGATATGATAGAGATATTTATATACCTCCATGGCATAAATGCACAAGAGGAGAGTCTCTTTCGATTAAAAGCAAACTCTGCTATGAGGGAACATAGGATGAGAGTGAAAAGGGATAGACTCAGGAGTAATATGCAGAAATATTTCTTTAGAGAAAGAGTGGTAGATGCGTGAAATAGTCTTCCAGTGGAGGTAGTAGAAATGAAGACAGTATGAGGACGATCCAGAGAAGGAAATGCAGGGCGGAGGTAAACACATAATTTGTGCACGTCTCCACCAGAGATGGTATTCTGTGCCTTTTTGCAATGACGTGCAGGCGCGCACGGAATACGGCACTGGACGTGTCCACCATTGTACATATAGACCGCATCCAGGCACGAGCAGTGTGGATATGCAGATCACACGTGTAGGTATGGGACCATACCATTAGCGTTTATATCCAAAAATGTGCCCACCTGCATTATCATCCACGTGCGATAGGAAACAGGATGGAGTGATGCCCCCAACCACAGCAAGACCCATACAAGACCCCAGAAAATGGCAACACACCAAGTAAACTTCTCGGCGGCAGAGACCCTCCTGCTCTGCAGGCTAGTCATTGAGAATGAGCAGGCCCTGCTTCCCATAGCACACAGATGGCCAGCCCTAGCTGCAGCACGTAGGGGCTGGAAGTGCATCAGGACCCTAGTGCAGTAAATAGGTCAAAGCAAGAAAGGGGGGAGGCAGGAGAAATGTATGTGGTGGGACAACAACAACAGTGCAAAGAGCCAAGAAGTAGCTGCAAAGTAAAAGGCCAAAAGGAGCAAGAGACAGCTGAACCCACCACACGACCAAATGTCTGTATACAAACAACTGGGCCCCCTACTGTAAATATGCATACAGAAACACAATGGCCAAGAGAAAAGCATGGAGGCAATGCAGGCATAAAGGATGAAGGGGAAAGCACATACTGAATGGAAACATAAAAACAGTGAAACATACCTAACGTGTAACAGTGCAGCAACATGGCCAGATACGTCAGCAAAAACATTGCATAGTAGAAACATAGAAACAGGACAGCAGAAAAAGATCACATGGCCTATCTAGTCTGCCCTCTCATATCAACCATTACCATACATAGAAACATGATGGCAGAAAAAGACCACATGGCCTATCTAGTCTGCCCTTCCATATCAACCACTACAACAGTCCCCTTTTTTCATTTAGAAATCCTCTGTGTTTGTCTCATACTTTTTTGAATTCAGATACTGTCCTTATCTTTACTACCTCCACTGGGAGACTATTCCATGCATCTAGCATTCTTTCCGTAAAGAAACTTTCCGCATATTACTCCTGAGTCTATCCCCTTTGACCCTCATCCTATGTACCCTCAAAGCAGAGCTTGCTTTCAATCGAAAGAGGCTCTCCTCCTGTGTATTTATGCCATGGAGGTATTTAAAAGTCTCAATCATATCACCTCTATCTCGCCTTTCCTCTAAAGTATACATATTAAGATCCTTAAGTTTGTCTTCATATGAAGATAACTAACTATTTTAGGAGCAACCCTCTGTACCGACTTCAACCTGTTTATATCCTTTTAAAGGTGCGGTCTCCAGAATTGCACACAATACTACAAATGAGGTCGCATGAAAGACATACAAAGGCACTATCACCTCCTTTCTTCTGCTGGCCATTCCTCTCCCTATGCACCCAAGCATCCTTCTAGTTTTTGCCGTCTCCTTTTCTACCTGTTTATCTACTTTAAAATTATCAGACAATAGTCCCTTTTTTTTCCCACGAGATCCCTGTGTTTGTCCCATGCCTTTTGAATTTAGATACTGTCCATATCTCCACCAGGGCATGCACTGTCACATGGCTAGACATGGCATACACCCATGCAGGCACCGGGCATGTGTAGTGCCAGCAGGCTCCAGAAAGCCAGATCAGCACAGCAGACAGTGGCCATGCCAATGAATAATAGACATGAAGAGGTGACAGGAGGTGCCAGGATGGGTGCCACCCTGCACACACCGGGGCTATCTGTATACTCCTGGCTGCAGTTGTGGGGTGGAGGACATTAGTTTGCTTTCCAGGCTGGGGCAGGGCTACAGGGGATGCAGCAGTGGCATAATGAATATATCTATGCGCTGTATGAGCCGGGGCTACACCAGGGTGTGGCCGCTGATGTCCATGGCTGGACAGGGTGCACAGACCGAGGATGTGTGTGGGCATTAGAAGTTGCAGCTCCTCAGGTGCACTGTGGCACTGCGGGAGCAGAAGCTGACCCTCCAGAATGGCAAATGGCAGCAACAATGCACCTCAATGCCTCTGTGTGCCACCTTGGTTCACTCATTGACTTGCTCATTGCCCAGTTGGACAGGTCACAGGGTGAACTTGTCCCCATTACCACACACCTGCTGCCCTCTGTGGCTGCCATATTGTGTCTGTGCCTCCATCTCCAGCTGCTGCTACTGTGCTTCCTGCTGCTGCCAGTGTGCCTCTGCCATCTGCCCTGCCATCCACCAGCAGTGTCAACACATGCCACTGCATAGGCAGCTTCAGCTGTGGGGTCCACCAGCATGGGGCAGTCCTTCATCCTAGGCCCTGTGCCCTGGGGTGTGGGGCCCTTGATTGTGTTTTCCCTATTCCATGAGGCATGTAGGGGGACCAGTGGGGAGGGCAGCAGCAGCAGCCTGGACCTGGAGGTCATGCCATTACCCACACCTGCCCATTGCCAGTCACTGGGGGCCAGTGGTGTATCTTCTGGGCAAGGGAATGGACAGGGGTGGTTAAGGGGATGTGGGGGGTGGAGGTAGGCCTGGGTGGGGTTGTATGTCTGTTACCAGGGTTGGGTGTTGTGGGGTGTGGATGGGGGTGATCTGTGGTGAGGGGGGCATTGGGGTTTGTGAGTGGGGCTTGGTTGGGCACTGTGGGATGTGGATGTGGTACCATGTTGTGGGATTCACACAAATAAACCTGTTCAACATGCACCTGCTGGGTTCTGTGTTTCCCTCTGCCTCAGTCACTGTGGACATATGTATCAGTTGCCCATATTTCTGTGGAGCTGCCTGTTATTTATCCTGCACCTTGCACATGTCCCTCATCTGTGCATTCCAGTCTGTACAACTGCATCCTTTGTACTCCCAGACAGCAGACACACCAGAACAGTACCGCAGTGTCACAGCCATTCATCTCAATGGGATGCATTGGGGATCAGAGCAGTATACTTCAAAGTCCTGCCTTTGTTCCACGTTTTAGCAGGTATAACGTAGGCATCAATGGGTAATGCAGCAGACGTACATGGGGGCTCATCAGAATACGTCTTGGATGTTTTTGCTGCCAGACATGCCCCCACTCCATCTCTCCCTGCCCACATCCAGATATCCCTGTACATGCGCTGTGTACATGCAGGTATGGTTGTGGTGGCTAGTTCGCAGGGCTCACGTCTACCACATACATTCAAACACTTTATTCATGGTTCAGAATGAACCCGTATCTGAATTCATAAAAGCATGAGACAAACACAGAAGGGGTCTATAATGGTTGATATGGGAGGGCAGACTAGATAGGCCATGTAGTCTTCTTCTGTCTTCATGTTTCTATGTTTCTTTATAAACCTATTTGTATAGCTTTGATTTGATTATTTGTGCAAACCTCCCAGGTAAAATATGCCCATAGAGTTTTCACTAATGTGAATATTCTTGAATATTGCTCCTAAGGTATCTAGAAACCTCTCAAGACTGATCATAACAATTTCAGAATGGCCCCTGATTACATTATACTGGTCCAGCTTTATTTCTAAAGTGGTATCTCATTAGCCTAGTTTGTCCAATAGTTAAAATAAAGAATAGATTTTCAATATCCATTGATAATACTTTGTGCTATAGCAATTTATTATCATTTTGAAAGATTATCTGATTGTTCTAGTAACCCATAAAGACCAGCATGGGATAATATCTCTCCTTTGTAAAAGAGCCTTTTTTGGCTACCCGTCAGCCACTAACACCTTTTCAAGCTCCTGAATAAAGAGTCCACTGGCTTACTTGAGAAACAAACTATTTCATTATACTCCTTCTTGATCCCTTTGCTTTGTTGATTATATCTCTCCTCTCTAAATCCAGCTGGGATTGGGCATTTTCCTGTTGTGCTTTAAAATATTGCAGTAAGATGCATTTTGAAGCATAGGTCTCTGGTGACTATTTGCTATTCCACGGAGGACTTTCTCTAATTTTGAGTCAAGATTTTTAGATAAAGGTATTTTTATCTTTGCAAAAAGCAAAATTGTGTTTCACTTGCTAATTTCTAAGGCAGAAGAAAGGATTATAGAGTGTAGTAGTTGGTATGATTAGGAAGACTGGATGGGCTATGTGGTCTTTATCTGCCATCATTTTCTATGGAGGTGATATTCAAAAGGTTTTAGCTGGTTTTCAAAACCCACGTGGAGGCTGATTCCATAACATTCACGTCCAGGCCACGGGCTTATCCAAACCGGAGACAAGGATTTTTTAATCCCGATTCCGCTTTGGATGCATTCGCGTTTCTGACATTGGAGACATAGATATATTAAACAGCTTGGACGTCCCTGCCCTTGCGATATTCTGAAAAGATGAACATCTACGATACCACCCACCTCCGCCTCCCCTGGTAAAACGTGCATCCCCTAAACTGCTCCTCTCACTGACAGAATTGTGTTCATTCAAATAACACATGAATACCAATTATACCTAAATGTGGATGACAACAAGACTAAATATAGTAGTTTGTTGATGCCGAGAACACTACAAAGTAAGCTCAGTGCAGTCACTGATAGAATAACAGCAAGTCTAATGTGATCTGTTTGTCCTGACATAGCTGCCACCAGAGCATACATGGCAGTAGAAGAACTCCTCAGTTAATCGTGCATTGGGCATCTCTGAAAGCAGTCTGTACAATGCTAATTATAGACCAGTAGAAATAAGCAAAAGGTCTCTATAGCAAAATATGAAAACATGTCCCTGTCAAGAATAAGGGACCAGTAAAACAAAATGCCAGAAATAGGGCAACACATCAACTTGCCCCCGAGTAGAGTGCTCCCTTCTTTTACGCATAAGCTGCATATCTCACAGCTGATGCCTAAAAGAAGGAAGCACTTTACTCTAGGGCAAGTTGATGTTTCGACTCCATATTTGGTGTTTTGTTTTACTGATTCCTTATTCCTGACAGGGATATGTTTTCACATTTTCCTATAGAGAACGTTTGCTGAGTTGTCTGACCCCATCACACTGGCACCTGGTGACGCAGCGGTCATCCCTACGGTCCAAGTACTGGCCAGGCATTCATGTCCTCCCAGAATTGTGGCAGAGCACACAGATCCTCCCGTGCAACCTTCACAGCACACACAAACACACTTTCACTTGCACTCACATTAAAAATACTTCTGCCAGGATGATTCCCTGCACCTATGAAAAAGACTGCTGGTATAACATGATAACATAGCATCCCAGGACTGCAAATCTGATCTGCTTTTCTCACTTGAACAAGAATCTTTTTCCATGCTCAGTCACATGCTAGCCCTACATCAACAGTCCCATTTTCCAGAAGATGGGACATGTTAGGGAACCCTAGAGTCACTCCAATGGCACAAACAGCAAATGTCAACATAGCCAGGATAAACACACTTGCTGCTCTCAATGTGTTTGTAGCGGTGTTCAATATTGTTTCTATACCTTACAACCTTCCTGCACGTCTGCTTTCTTTTCTTTACACCTACATCTTGTGTCCCTCCAGACTGCAGACACCAACTGTTCGAAGTATTCTTGCCAGAACAATTCTTCAATACGGGACGCTTTGAGCAGAGCATAAACCTTTCTAGGTCCTGCCTTTATTCCATGTTTCTGCAAGAATAACATGGACGTCTGTGGGAAAAACACTGAAGACATTCACAGGCCTCTCCTGAATACACTTTATACGTCTCCATTGCTGGCTATGCCCCCGTTATGCCCCCTCCCACCCACATTCTGAGATCCCTGTGCCAGTGCCATGTAACTCAATCTCAAGCCACACATAGACAAAACAATACAAAAAGCCTACTACAAGATGCGAATCATCAGGAGACTGAAACCACTCCTCGCCCCAGAACACTTCCGTACCATCTGTCAAGCACTGATAACCCCACTATTGGACTTCTGCAATCCGATATACCTTGGACTACCGAAACAAGCCATCAAACCACTCCAACTGGCACAAAACACCGCAGCACGAATCATATCCGGAACTGCAAGACAGGAGCACATCACACCTACCTTAAAGGACTTACACTGGCTTCCGATCGGCGCACGCATCAGATACAAAACTATCATAAACCTATTTAAGATAAAACAGCACACATCAGCCAACAGCCTGTACACCCTCATACAACCAGATACCAGCACACGTCCTAGAAGAAAACAAACACACAACCGAGTTAGCACCCCCAGTGAATACAAACACACACGCAAGGACACAACAGACAGAGCACTCTCCATGGCTGCTCCAACAATATGGAACAAACTACCGGACGATTTGAGGGCAACTACAGACCTCAAGGACTTTAGAAAACAGCTGAAAACCATGCTGTTCATAGAACACTATGGACACATCACATAGCCTAAATAGCTGTATAGCAGCACACGTCTCCGCCTAACACTGTATGTATATAAGATGTTTTTAGCACCACTGTATATAGCCCACATTGTACATAGCTCAAACCAATCTAGCACACAATACAACACGCACCCAACTAAATTTTCACCCTCACTGCATGTATAACACACTCACACTACCAGATTGTTTGCTGTGATACCACCTTATTATGATAAGGCGGTTTAGAAATACTGTTAAATAAATAAAATAAAATAAATAAATGTAAGTGCAGGACTGTAGGGTTTCAGAATACGGTCATAGACATTTTTCCTAGATGTACAAAAACGTCAACGCTGCACATTCAAAGGGCTTATGTATGTTATGGAATGACCTCCTAACTGACTAAACCCTGACAATCCTAATATTCAGGGTTACTTTTGTCCACTAAAGAAGAGTGGGACCTAGGCGTGGTTGTGTCTGATGATCTTAAAGTAGCTAAACAGGTAGAAAAGGCGACGGCAAAAGCTAGAAGGATGCTTGGGTGCATACTGTGACGCTCGCGCCCCTACCAGGCTGTTGCCTAGTAGGGACGGCTGGCCATCTTATATCCCTTCTAGGATTTTTGTGTAGTTGTGTCCGAAAGGAAGAGCCAAGTGGTTATTAAAGCGCACAGGAAATTTTATTCGGTTTCCAGGCTGGTAAGTGGTGAACATAAAATTTCTTCAAGCATAACTTTTTTTCCAGACAAAAGAAAATACAGGATAACTTCTCCAAAATCAAAAGGTCCAAAATATTATAACCTGGAACAAAACTCACAGCAGTTTCTGTTCCTCACTGCAATTGCTTAACATTATAAAACAAAAGCATTTGTAAAACTCTTCACACAGTGGATGGGTCCTCAGCTTCAAGCCTGCTGTTGCCACACACACACAAACAGTTTCAGCTGTTTGGGCCTTCACTGAGCTCCTGCAGTTTCAGGTTCTTAGGAGAGATTCTTAACCCTTTTCCTTCAGGCTTACTCCTCTCTTCCAGCTTCTGAAACTGTCTTTAAATTGCAACAGCCTATTTTTATATTCCACTGTTTCTAGCTCACATTACTCGTGTACCTTAGTGCACAGCTCGCATTCCATCTCAGAGACCTCAGACTCAATAACACTTTCCTCAGGGCCTACCTCCATGCTCTCTATTGAGCTACAGCTGGGTGCTTTCTGAAAGTGCTCTGGTGTCTTTTCCTTAAGAGTCTTCACAAGCTTAAACAGTCTCTCCCACTGCCTGGCCTTGCCTTCTCCAAGTCGGTCTCTTGGGGGTCTCTCCTGTTTAACCTCCCTGGTGAGATATTTCTTGCTGTGCTGAGCCTTCTGGGGTATGCTAGTCTCCTCTGAGTCAGAGCAAGAACTATCCTGCTGGCAATGCTTGTTTCCTGCGTACCTTTCTTGGCTGCCTCTATAATGGTTCCTCCTTTTGCTGCTCTCCTTGGCTGCAAAGGTTCTCCTCAGCTTGGCCCCAGATCTTTCCTGTCTGTGCCTTCTGGGAACTGGACTCGAACCTGGGCTAGGCCGGGAACTGCAGCTGCCGCTTGTGCTTGCTCTTGCACTCCTCCTGGACCTTCTGCTCACAGCCCCTTCCAAACTCAAACTGGCTCTCTCTCTTGTGTTTGTTTTCTCTCTGTTAACTGCTGAGCAGGGCAACTCCCTTCCTGGCTCCTCCCACTTGGACCTCCTACTCCTATGCAGGGTTGTCCTGTGGTCTGTGATTGGTTTACCCTTAGCTCTGCCCCCTAGGTTCCTTTCAGGGCTTCTAGTATGGAGTATGTGGTTTTGTACGCCCATCCCCCGCAAAGAAGAAAAATCCTTCTTTTTTTCAGTTTTTCCTAGCTGGGCTGCACCCTCCTTACCACAATACGGAGAGGAATGGCTAGCAGAAAAAAGGAGGCGATAATGCCTCTGTATAAGTCTTTGGTGCGACCTCATTTGGAGTATGGTGTACAATTCTGGAGACCGCACCTTCAAAAGGATGTGAACAGGATGGAGTCGGTGCAGAGGGTTGCTACTAAAATGATTAATGGGCTTCATTATAAAGCATATGAGGACAGACTTAAGGATCTTAAGGACAGACCAGATAGGCCATGTGGTCTTTTTCTGTCATCATGTTTCTATGTTTCTATACTATGCATATAGTGCCACTGAATATCCCTGGGAAGATGCCTGGTGAAATCTGGAGCAATCTGTGGGCGGAACTGGGGCAGTCGTGGAAACTATCCAGTCAGCAGCGATATTTAGCCACTAACCAGATAAAGTTAGGACAGGTCAATGGCTGTCCTAATTTTATGTGGTTTAGTATGCATTTAGCAGCTGAATTTCCTTGCTGATCAAATAGCTGATGCAATCCCCAGTGGAACTCGATATTCAGTGACAGAGGCTGGGTAGGGTCTGGCACTAAATATTCAGTTTTAATTTCAGCAGCAGTGGTCAGTGGTTAAAAGCACTGACTGCCAATAGTGAATATCAACTCCTATGTTTCTGTGGGATTTTTTAAATGTTTTGATTTGTCTTGATTTTGATGATTGTATTATGTTTGTACAGTGCGATCGAAAAGTCTCTCCGCAGTGAACAAACCAAAGGCAAACCAACCCACACAGAGAGGCAGCAACAACCCCAACCACACTGCCAATGTCCAGCCAGGACTAACACAGGATCTCCCTTTTCTTTCTTTTCCCTACCTGCACCAGCAGACCCGCCAGGGAAACCCAACCCACAAAGCGGCAAACCCTCTGCCGGTGGTGTACCTTCCCTCTAGAACCAGGGCAGCTGAGCCACACACAGTCATGGATGAGCTGCTCTAGTTTTGGTGGAAGGGTTTGCTGCTTTGTCCTGGGGACCTGCGGTGACTTTGATTAACTGGCCAGAGAGGCGCAGGGAAACCAGCCAATCTGCAATGCCCAAAATGCTCAAGAGCTGGCAATCACTGTGGTGGGACGGAATCTGAAACCATTTAAACACAGTTGTTTCATGCTGTGCTCTGTTTTCATGCGTTCAGAGAGATGTTACATAGGTCGGGTTTCCCCGGTGGATCTGTTGGTGCAGGTAGAGAGAAGAAAGAAAAGGGGGGGGGGAGGCTTGTTTGGGTCCTGACTGGACATGGGCAAGGCAGTTGGGGTTCTTACTGTCTCTCTGTGCAGGTGGTTTGCTCACTGTGGAGGGACTTTTTGAGTGTATTGTATATGTAGGAGTAGCCTAATACTTAGAACACAGTCTTAGTAAACAAGAGACCAGGGTTTGATTTCTACTAGCACTCCTTGGGGTCTTGGGCAAGTCATTTAACCCTCTATTACCTCAGAAGAAAAGCTTGGCAATCTACTACTGATCATGCTGCCAAGAAAATCCTGTAGCTGCTGGGTCACCAGGAGTCAGCATTTACTCAAAGGCACATTTTGCATGCATTATTTATTGTACTTGCATTTTTGCTTTGGGTCTCAATTTGGAACAACACTTTTTAAATAAAAAATTGTATTGTATTATTAAAACAATGAAAACCAGTAGTGAGAAATTAGAAGAGGACGTTGAAAAATTGGGAGACTGGGTGTCCAAATGGTTGATGAAATTTAATGTGGACAAGTGCAAAGTTATCCACTTAGGAGATCATTCTAGAACACGAATAAGGGAGTTGTATGTGTGGTGGGGACATTTATGTGCTGAAAATGACCTTGACCATATTCTGAAACACTGCTATCATGCAGGTCCACGGCACCAGCACATGGATCTCAGAATGTGCCCAGAAGTGACAGAGGGGGGCCTGGTCAGCCATGGAGACATGCATAGTGTATTCAGGAAAGGCCTGTGTACATTCTGTGATGTCCCCGGGGACGTCCCCATTATTCCTGCTGAAATGTGGAATAAGGCTAGAACTTGAAAATATTCTACTGTGCTCTTCAATTCATCCCATATTGAAGTATGGTTGTGACAAGGATGTGCTGAACTGGTGTGACTGCAGTCTGGAAAAACACAAGATGCAGTTATAAAGAACAGAAAGCAGAGGTGAGGGAATGTTGTAAGGTAAAGAAACATTAATAAACACCCTTATAGAAATATTAAGAAGAACAATAGTGTTTATTCTGGTTATGCTGAAATGTGCTGTTTGTGCTAAAAGAGCTAATCCAGGAGACCCTAACAAATTGTTTTGGAGCAAGAAAGGACAATCATACATGTAGTCCTGGGACATTATGTCATTATGGTATAGCAGCTGTTAGTTATAGGTTCAAATTGGCAGAATTATGATGTTTGTGACTGCAAGTGAGAGTGTGTGGGTTATGGACAGTAAGAGAGGATCTGGGGTGCTGATCTGCAATTCTGAGAAGCCATGAATGTCTAGCCGGTACCTGGACTATATGGATGACCACAGTGTCAGCAGGTACCAGTGTGATAGGGCAGTCATACCTCAGCTGTGACTGGCACTGGGAGACATGAATGATGTTGTTCCAACATCCCCCAGATTGTACCATGAGGTGTAATCTTTCCCCACTCCAGGATCTATGCAAGCTGCAAGAGTAGTGATATATCTGGAGGCTGGCTACATGGGTATGATGTCACAGGGATCCCTCTCCCATGCCTACATAGGCCTAACCAGGGGAGCAGTGCCACAAGGCAGACTGTGGGAAGGCAGACAGTGTTGCCCCACAAATAGCAAATATACACATTACAACGCATGTCACGATGGGGCAGGTGTAGCTGCTATGAGAAATATCAGTACCCAGATATGTGGGAATCAGATGCCATAGCCAGAAAACCATACTGGTACTACTATTACTTCTGATCATTTGTATAGTGCTACAAGATATACACAGTGCTGCACAAACACACATAAAAGATGGTCCCTGCTCAGTAGAGCTTACAATCTAGTCAAGACAGAAAACACAGCAGCTGTGGACAGGAAATATCTAGGGAGAATGGTAAGGAAACACAAGGGAGATTAGGGGGATCAGATCCAAAAGCAGCAATGAAGAGGTTTGCATTCAGCCTGGATTTCAGAAGGCCAAGAGAAGAAGCCTGACTCACAGACTCAGGTAGTTTCTTCCAGGAATATGGAACAGCAAGGTGAAAGGAGCAAAGTCTGGAGTTGGCAATAGAAAAGAAGGGCACAGATACAGTAGTAGCAATCTGCCAGAAGAGTGGAGTTCCTGAGGAGGGGTGAAGGGAGAGAGAAGAGAGGAAAGGAAGTGCAGACCAGCAAAATGAGGGCACTTATAGGCACAAAAAGGGCATACATTTATTGCTCAGTAATATTATGCATCTTTTGGGGAACGGCAATGTTAGTTTCAGGTTTTGTGCACTTGGTAAGGGTCCATTCTTAGCAGTTTAAAGCGTGTTTGCAGAAATGACCAAGGCAGGGATCTCTGGGGCCGGTTTCTAATGCCAAATACCATTTGATGCAAGGTATGTCCTGACATGCATGTTCATATTTACATTCTCTTATGCAATATTAGTGTGCACTGGGATTACCTAGCACTTTTTAGAGCATGAAGAGGACTGGTATATGCTCGAGGTTGTAGCATCAGTCATTTCTCATTGGTATTTATGTCTAGTTTGCATCAGCACACTGCTATCAGTGTGACGAGCAGTACAGAAGATGCATGTTTTACCGAGGAGACGGGCAGGATACAAAATATGCAACTTTTCAGAATATGGTGGGTGCAGGGATGTCCAAAATGTTTACTTATGTCCCATAATATTGATGGAGGCCCTTGGTCTGACCCAGTATGGCATATCTTATGTAGGAATATTGTTCATAAAACATACTGTCTTACTCTGGTATTCTTTTTTCACTTCTTCTGCACGTATGAATCACTGAGTCTCCTTTTTGTTTTTTTGAAAGAGTGAATATAACCTTGTAGTAATTCAGGATCCTCAAATATTTTGGTTCTATTATGCACAGTAAATTTCACATTCTCTGAACAGAATAATCCGAACCTTGCTTTCATAGCTACTTGCTGTGCTTCCTTTGCCAGAAACGTTTATCTCTCTTCTGAGTTTATTAAAATTTATTGCCAACTTCTTCAGAAGAATCTCATACAAGGTGATATGCAATATAGTGAATAGTGAATGCCCTGTGCTGATAATGCAAGTATAGGCTGCGTTATCAGCAGCTGGGGAGACAGGTGCAGCCATTCCCCTGCAATTACTGTGGATCGCCACACTAAACCTGCCATGGGAACATCTAACACCACTCATTGTGGTGGCACTAGTTCTACCCGCACTTACTGTGCTGCATGCAGGCAGCTCGGGTTTTAAATGCTCACACTAGCAAGTCTCTGGGAACACCATTCCACCCATTCACTACCCAGACATGCTCTACCAGGGCGGCATGGGATTTTTAGCATGGAGGCCTGTGCAACTTTTTAGCATGACACCCAAGCTGTGTACTAAACCCCGCATCAGTTAGTGCACTTTGATAAACATGCCCATTACGAATATGAACATAATGATATAATGACTCATAGTACATATCTACCTCATAGATAACAATGTGATAAATACTTTAGATGCAGAAACCTCTGTATAAATAATATATGCCTGCAGTGTGGAACAGTGGAAAAGCAAATAATAGCCCATCTTACATATAAATCCAGATGCCAGAAACCCATAGTAGAAAGAAAAAACAAACAAGACATATATAACATATAAGATCTGAGACATTTTTCATGAGATAATTCAGATATCAATAGCCATCAAAATGGTCTTTCTTTCTACTGAATTAATAATGAAGAGATACCCATCAAAAGTTAATAATGTTCCTAAATAAATCTTATAAATAAAATGTAGGAAGCATTATTTAAACAAGATAAACATCAGGGATGGAAGGGCTGAAGTCTGGGGACTGTAGAAAACTGTGGAAGCTAAGACCAAACACTTACAACTTCAGAGTAATGTTCTTGGATTGCAATAACCCAAGGCAGTAGTACAGTATGGAGGGGAGGATGGGGGGATGAAATTCTCTGTGTACAAAACAAGAGAGGAATTTGGAGGTAATAGGATGTGATTATCTTAAGGTGGCAATGCAGATAGTTAAAGTGTTGCCAAAAGCCAAAAGGATGCTTGGGTATATAGGGAAAAGAATTCCAGGAGGAAAGAGGAAGTGATATTCCTTCCAGATAAGTCTCTGGTGAGGCTTCCTTAGGACTATTCTGTACAATTCTGGAGAACGTACTTTCAAACTAGATAATCCGGAATGTTGGCTACAAACGTGGTCAACAGTCTTTATCCTTAAACATAGGGAGACAGATTTAAAGATCTAAACGAGTGCATCCTGGAGGAAAGGCAAGAAAAGGGAGATATGAGAGAACCATTTAAATATCTCCAAGGTATAAATGCACTAGAGGCAGGCCTGTTTTAGTAGAAAGGAGACTCTGGAATGAGGGGCCATGGGACAAGAATGAAGGGAGTAGACTCAGGAGTAATCTAAGAAAATATATACTTAGAGATGGATGGTAGATGCATGGAACAGTCTCCCAGTAGAGATGGTAGAGAAAAGAACAGTACCTGGATTAAAAAACAAAACAAAACAAAAAAAAACCATGAGGCAAGGACAGAGGACCTTCTAAGGGTATGAAGGAATAGTAGAAGCTGAGAAGTTGGTTTAGATGTGTAAATTGGATAGGCAATATGGTCTTCATCTGCCATCATGATCTATGTTTCTCTGGGTGCTCATATGGTATATTCATGTCAAGCAAAAGGCATTCCATAACTTTGGCAAACATTTTCTTATACTATCACTAAAACTAATCTAAACTAATAGAAAAAATCAATAATCCTAAATTTTTTCCTGGAATACCAAATTGCAATGATAAGCTTTTGTGATAGTCTTATCAGTAGCTTGATTTTTAACTTAGGCGATGCAATTTACAAATGTACAATTCATATTTTGATAAAGTGAAGCTTTTGTCCTTTGAAAAGTGAAAGACAATGGCTCCATTTCAAGATATCAAGCTAGAGAAAAAAGAGCAAGCGAAAGAGAGAAAGAGATTGATCTAGAATCTCAAAATATCTACTTTTGACAAAAGGATGCAATACAAATATAATTTAAAAATTCACTTAGTAATTTTTTTTGCCAAATTGTAGCAATTCTATATCTTATATTGTTAGCAACTCTATTTTCAATCTTGCCTTTGTGCTTATCTACGTAGGCCATGCTATTTCAATATTTATTTTTCCCACTTTTCTGGAAGTGTTTGTAAATGCTGAGAAACGAGACACTGGTTAAGCAATCATTTTTACATGACCATTTCAGATTCCCGGATCAAATCCTCAAGTAAAGTGACATATTATGATACTTTTAGTAGATGCTTAAAAGTATCAACTTTCTCTCGCATCCTTAAATGCATTTTTCTTCGTTCTTTCTTTTCTGACCTGAATCTGGCTGCCACTGCACATGAAAGAAATTACAAAAGCTTCTCAGTCACTGCTACTCTGGTTTCTTTTGCACTACAGCATTTGTCATTGCCAAAACAGCAGAGTTTAATTAAGTGTTGTGAGCAGCCTAGTGAGAAACACACTTTAAATTAAACCTCTGTACATGCCGCTATTGGTTCTTTACCTCCTGAACAATCAGCGGGGTGTTTGGCATAAATTCTGCCTCTCAAGGGAAAGGCAGCTGCCTGCATCCCTAGCAATTCATAAATGATCCTGCTTTCCTAGAACAATATCTTATTAAAGTGCATTTAATTATTTCTTAGTTTTAAACAGGTAGATGAAGGCAACAATTAATGTGCCTACCACTAAACATTTTATTTACTCTTGATGTATTAATGGTAGAATCAGGAAAATATGCCACTATTTCAGGTTTAGCAAAATTACATGGAAAATTATCTTTTGATGCATCAAGCAATCATTAATATAATGGACTAAATTATTTTAACACCTCAATAGTAATGGTTTGGTACAAGTATGTAAGCACTTTAATTTAAAAAAAATGTTTTTGCAATTACACATTTCATCAGTGATGCAAGAATCAAGATCATAGTACTTTAACTGCAGGATGGCTGGAGACTCCTGCAATAGAAAAAGATTTTAATCTAGCCCATCTTTCCAAAGCAGGAGTTCTGAGGGCAAATTGTACTGCATACAGAAAAGTTTGTCAATATCTGATGGGCAGCTCATGCCTCTTTTGACCGTGGCATTCAGGAAAGAGTTTTCGTACTTTATGCCACTGAAAAAACTTTTTTCATACAAATAACAGTCCTTTATTTGTTAGCTAGGCTCCTGTTTAACAATTTTAATATTATTTTTAATGATAAATTAATATTCAAGTATAGTATTGCTTTAGTGAATTATAGAGTTGTTAAACATAGTTTTCTTGGCAATCTATAGATTAATTTCCTAGCTAGTTCAGCTGGCAGTGCATTAAATTAATAAAATTAATAAAATTAATTTTTGCGCACTGATATATAGTTATGGGTGCAAATATACATTACAGCTATGTTAAATAAAACTATACTCATTGGAGATAATTTTCTAAAGAACTTTTTGCACATATATGATAGCATATGCAGATACAAATTTGCTTAGACAATTACCCAGTGGTGTACCAAGGGCGAGGTGATGGGTGCTGTCCTCCTCAGGAAGAGGGTGGCAAAATTCTGGGCCAACTCAGCTGCAGTGAGAATGGTAAACGTACCTTAACTTCTTTGCTAGCTTGCCACAATGCCTTCACTCCAGGCCCAGTGACTGTTCCCTCCCAGGCCGAAGTTTCACAATAACAGCTGCACCACGAGACTTTGGCCCTGGAGATAAAAGTTGCCGGGCCTGGAACAGAGGCAAGTCAGCAAAGAATTTAGGTACTTTGACACACACATGGGGTGATTGTGGGGGGAAAGGGGCATTTTGGTGGGGAGGGGGTGGATTGCAGGGAGGCATTGGGGGGGGGGGGGATTTACTCTGGATGCCAAATAGGCTCACAATGCCACTGCAGTTACCTCACATTTTAAAAGTATGCACAGTGTGATTCGGCACATATTGTACATGACTTCAAAGGGGGCATGTTTAGGGAGGCGTTTGGGTGGAGTCATGATTTATCTCTGTATTTTATAAAGTATGTACTTTATGCACTAGCATTTGTGCCTGTTCCCAAGCAGGAAAGGTTCACAGAAACATCAATCTAGCTGCTATTTCTGCAGAATTGATGATAGTATGTGATAAAGACATATAAGCACCTCTGTATCTTTGTAAAATAGGTTAAAAATAGGCACCTGGGTGGCCTTCTCACACAGGTTTCTTGTTAAACCAGCCTCCACCCGTCTAGGTAAATTAGGAAGTAAACAGAAAGAAGCAGATTCAACAGATAATAATGCAACTAGCTAGCTACCTAGCCACCTGCCATGAGATGCTCTGCTGCCATGGCCGAAAACATAATCGAAAGTGTTAATTGCATATTGCATTAGGTTTTCTGATGTTAAGTAAATCCACTATCCAAAGGTGCAGTTTGAGTTTAGGAACACTGCTTCTGAAAGTACTGCAACTCAGATATCTAAGGTAAATGCAGTTCCATGCTTATTGTATTAGCATATTTAGAAAGTGTTCTGGTCTGATGGTTTTAGTGTCAGAAGCACTTCCAGTCTGAGCATTCAATTCAGAATTCAATACAAAGTATTAATGCCGACTTTCAAATCATTGCATTGGTTGACTTCACATTCATCATCAGCCCGATAGTTCCTTACCATCCACATTACTCCTTAAGGTCTATAGGCAGCAATCCTCATCTTATCACTCCCCCTTATAAACTTGCAAACTAAGGGCGAGCAGGCATCTAAGCAGACACCCCTACAGCTGGGGAATGATGGTCCATAGTCTTTCAGAATGTCTTCCACCTGAGCTGAATTCAGAATGGAGATTAAGTTACAGTTTTTTTTATCCCTCCTATTCAGCAGTAAAACATGTTTTATGTTTGTTTTATCGTTGCATCTCCTCCACAAGGACGTGGGGTCTTGTTGTAGTTGACATAATAATAAACGACAAAGATGTCTATGAGTAAAAAGGAAAGCACCCCAAATAGCTTTAATTTATTGTTCAATAGAAATAACTTGATGTGGAAACATTTTAAAGGATAGAAAGTGAATATATATGTGTGTGTGTGTGTGTGTGTGTGTGTGTGTGTGTGTGTGTGTGTAAAAATCAGGAAGTCAGAATTTAAAACAAAGCTCTAGTGATCTTCACTATTTTTTAAACAAGGCTACTTTGGCAAAAAGACTTCAATGTGAGAATCGGGACCAATGTCAGTCAAAGTGGTTGGTGCTCGGAGCTTTGGTTAATGAGGCAAAAAGCAGTCCCCCTCCAATTATGCATCCAATCAACCAATCAATCTACTCAGATGTACACAGAGTGACACATAACTAAAACAAAGTCTAATACCCCAGACTCTCTCCCACTTTTAGTGAATGTTCTGGCGAATCTTCATCCACTGTTATTCCACTTTCAGTTGGTGTACTTCAGGGTTCTGTCTTGCAGACACGTGGAGGGTGATTTTATAGGTCACCAAGGTGTATGTGTGTGTGTGTGTCCAGAAACTGCCAGTATTTTATGAAGTGTACACATTTGGCACATAGGTGTGTACATGCTTATCCAAGTATGTGCCATCTGCTGTTACGTGTACGCACATGCCTAGTTCCATGTACAGGCTCATTTTAATACAACGTGCATGTAGACATAGCACAAATGGAGGCATAGTAAAAATGGCAACCACAGCAAGGGAGTCCAATTTTGGTGAGACTAGGTGGTCACTTAGGGTGGAGCTTCTGAGGGTTGGCAATGACCAACAACAGTCAAACCAAAAAGATAGATCTTGACAACTGCAAAAACTCAAAGAGAGTAGCCGTGGTAGCGATGATATTGGGATGATCATGATTGTTAATTAATTATCAAAATCTTAGCGGTGTGGATGTAAGGCTGAAGGTTTACTTGAGGCACCCAATAACCTTGTACTGGCCCTGGCCAAGCAATAGAAGAATCTTGCAGTGGATGAGCCAGACCTGGGAGAGGCTCCTCAGACAATTCAATAGGCTATGTTTCTACTCCCAAGAAGTAAGCTGATACAAAGAATGGCATACACCGGCTACTGGAGAGCTGAGTTGATCAGGTCCAGGAGGGAAACTAGGAGCAAATACAAAATTGTGGACACCCTCATCCTATCACTATATGGAATTTTCAGCAAAGAACTGAATGTGTAAAATTTCAAACCACAAATCTCATAGCTTTAAGATGTTTGTGTAAATCTAGGACAGGCCAAAAATGTCTAACTTAGAAATGGGTAACTTAGCAGCTCCTGCTAAGTATGCTATATGTCTAGTGATCAATGATGGGATCTGAACCACCAAGGAACTGGCTCGGTCTCAGCCACCCCCCCCCCCTCCCATGTGCGCCTGCCGAGTTGCTGCTCCTAATGTAGAGGCATTGCAGCAACTTACGCTTGGGCTGCTGTTCTCTGCCGAGGGTATGCAACTCCCAGGTGGCCCAGCAGCCCGATCCCTCACCTGACAATGTTCTGATGGCATCAGGGGCTTCTCCCGATTGTCAGTCAGGGGGATTCCTACCAATGCAGAGCTGGCACTGCAATGCCATATTCGGCCTGGTTTGGCGAATGCGGGCAGCAGCAGAAACTGGTTCGCACGAACTGGGCCAAACTAGCCGAATCCCGTCACTGCATATGTCCTTCACTGCAGTGGTTGTAAGATCTTCTATACAGTAGAATCACAAGGCAATTTTACCACATTTAACCATCGACACCTTGCTGCTGTGTTGTCTATTGCCGACACAGCAGCTATGAGAAATTCTAGGTGAAGGTAGCCATACCATGCACATTTTAGAAAATGTTTTTAAATTCATTAGCAATATATTACTACTACTACTACTACTGTTACTACTTATTATTTATATAGTGCTACAAGGCATACATAGCCCTATACAGGCAGATGTAAAGATGGTCCCTTCTGATAAGAGCTTATAGTCGAGTCAAGACAGATAACACAACAGCTGAGGACAAGGATACTCGTATCCAGGGAATGGTAAGGAGGTAGAAGGTGCATTTATAGGTCAGAAGGAGAAGTTTGAACTGAATACAGAAACGGATAGGGAGGCCAATGAAGGAACTTGAGAAGAGGGGTTATATGAGCATAATGGGGCTGGCGGAAGATAAACCACTCAACTGAGTTTTGAACAGATTGAAGGGGAGAGAGATGATTCAGAAGGAAACCAGCATGGAGGAAGTTGCAATAGTCTAGATGGGAGGTGACTAAAGAGTGGATAAGTGTCTTAGCAGTGTGTTCAAAAAGGAAAGGGTGAATTTATTATTAAGGGGAAAGGGAACTCTCTTTCCTGGGGCATGCAGTGATATGACATGCGAGACACACATCTTCTGTAGGAGACCTACATTCCTCATAGAGGTAGAGGTAGGACATGCTGAATATTTTGTTTGACAAATGAAGCTTCTGTGACTGCCTGTCTTACTCTGTTATGCACAGCAGATTGAGGATCTGAAGAAGAGGGCTTAGTGCCAGTGGCTGCACCAGTGGCCCTGACGAGGGGAAGACCTGAGGCAGCAAAATGACTCTTAGTACTATTATAGGACAACAGGCATACCCCATGCAACATATGTATTCACATTCAGTGCCATAGCCATCTGGCTACTATAGCTACGCCCATCATATAATCTAGAAACATGACAATCTTGGAAGCCAATAGGCCATTTTCATTACTGTGAACAGCTTCTGTCATAGTCATCCTGTTTACCTTAAGCCCAAATGCTAAATTGGCCACTTTTCCGTATCTCCTCATTGATGGTAGCTGACTAAACACACATGCATCACTAATAAAGTCCCAGAAGACAGTATGACTGATTTCCTAAATTAACACATCATTCACTACTACTATTACTAATCATTTGCATAGCTCTACAAGGTGTGCGCAGCACTGTACATATAGATGCAAGAAACAGTCCCTGCTCGTCAGAGCTTACTATCTAATCAAAGCAAAAAAAATCACAAAAATGGGGACTAGAGTACGGTAAGATGCACATAAGTAGTGAACAAGAGAGTGAGGATCATCAGGATCCAAAAGCAGCCTCAAAGAGGTGTGTTTTAAGCCTGGATTCAAAAGGGGCCAGAGATGAAGCCTAACGTACTGACTCAGGTAGTTTGTTCCAGGCATATGGAGTAGCAAGGTGGAATGAATGAAATCTGGAGCTGGCAGTGGCAGAGAAGGGCACAGATAAAAGGGAACTGCCACCCGAGGAGGAGTGTAGAGTGAGATAAGAGAAGAAAGATAGTGAGGAGCCGCAGAATGAATGCACTTGTAAGTAAGTAGGAAAAGTTTGAATTGGATATGAAAATGAATAGGGAGCCAGTGAAGTGGCTTGAGAAGAGGGGTTACATGAGCACATTGAAACTGGTAGAAGATAAGCCGTGCAGCTGAGTTTTGAAGAGATTGAATGGGAAAAAGATGATTCAGAGGGAAACCAGCAAGAAGCAAGTTACAATAGTCAAGATGGGAGGTGATTAGAGAGTGGATAAGGGTCTTAGTAGCATGTATAGAAAGAAAGGGACACATTTTGCTGATGTTATAGAGAAAGAAATGACAGGCTTAGCTATCTGTTGGATATGTACAGAGAAAGAGACAGTAGAGTCAAAGATGACCCCAAGGTTGTGAGCTGAGGAAACAGGGAGAAATAGAGAAGGGAGGAAACGGGGAGGTGGATTTAGGGGGAAAGATAAGGAGCTCAGTTTTGGCCATGTTCAATTTCAGATAGCGGTACGACATCCAGGCAGCAATGTCAAATAAGCAGGCAAAGATCCGGGCCTGAATTCCTGGAGAAATTTCAGGCATAGAGAGGTAGATCTGAGTCATCAGCAAAAGGATGTTACTGAAAGGGGTGTGGTTTCTTCAAGATGGCTGCGTGAGGGTAGTGCTCCTTTCCTAAGCTCATGCCAAAGAGGAAAGGCAAGGCTAAGGCTTACCCTGCAGAGCCTAAACCTGCAGTTCTTGGTCCGATGGATCACTTTGTGGATGTCCCTGAGACCAGTAAGTGGGAAATTCAAGCAGGCTTTACTGTAGTGGCATTGGAAGAGCCTGCATAGCACACTGATTTGGATATCACCCTCTCTCCTGATATACAGCAATCACCCCCGCCTTCAGGAGTTACCGCACCTTCACCAATAGTCTGTGCCTCTGATGCATCCGGTGATACTGCTGGTGGGGCAATTGTGCGGGGAAACATATTGGTACAGAAAGGTGCAGATGCTCCTGTGGTTGTTGGTGGCTCACCTGGAGTAGTGCTGTTGATGAGGGACCCCAGGCTCAATGGGACCGGCGCTGATGGATGTTTGGAAGGTCCCCTGGCTGTATTGTTGCCAACTTTCCTTGTCCTTTCTCATCCAAAGAAAATTACTTTGGATAGTATCTGGGACACGATTACAAGTTTGTCGGACGACATTTTTCTGCAGACAGCTGGAATTTCCTGCTAAGTTACCCAAATGGCAGAGACACTGGAGAACTACATGAGTTTGTCTGATAATCTGAAATTAAAAGTGGAAGACCGTGACCAGAAATCAAACTCTGTGTCTGATGTATCTTTGGCTCTGGTTAAAGACAATATTGCACTTAGTACTAAAATAGAACTGCTTGAGAATTCTGCTCTGTCTGCAAACCTGTAGGCTTAAATTTTCCTATAGTTTTGGGCTTGTCGCCAGTAGATATACTTAAGAAATATGTTATTGAGATTATTGCTGTACCATCAGACTTAGGGGCTTGTTTACAAAGCCGCGGTAGCGGTTTGCGATCGTAATCGCAGCCGCGGCCCCATTGATTTCAATGGGGCCGCGGCTGCGATCGCGATCGCGAACCACTACCGCGGCTTTGTAAACAAGCCCCTTAATGCCACAACTTGCTAGCGCATATTATTTGCCACATTGAAAGAAAGAGCCAAGTCCTGCAAATATGGACATAAATATGAATGTACTTTATGTTTTGAAGGATTCAGTTCTCTTAGCTCAGATGCCGTGCAGTTTTTTACACTTTTGGTAACTTGTGCCCTAGCATCTGACAGGGACTAGCTGGTTAAGTTATACTGTAAGAAATGATCCCAATCCTTCTTTGGTGTAAAAATTTCTATGTTCCCTGATATTTCACGGGAAATGCAAACAAGGTGAAAAACATTTATTCTTCTTAAATTTGGCATACTTCAGTTAGGGGCCACCTGCTACTTACTTTTTCCATGTAAGCATGTAGTTGTGTTTAATTCTCAGAGATGTATTTTCTTTCAACCTAGGGATCTTTCTGCCTTTATTAGCTCCAGATTATCAGTAACACTGATTTCCCCTGAACAAGATGGGATGTCCTAGCTGTGTTTGTGTATAGTATAGGTTCTAGGCCTTCCACAGCTCTCCTGATGGTCTAATATTTTCATTGTAATTAATGGCTGGATTTCTTCCAGCTCAGCTGTGTATCTAAAGCACTCTCCCCCCTTATATTGTGGTTTATAGGTGTTTTCACTGGTGATTTTCAGAAAGGGAAAATGTTCCCCTTATCACTTTTCTTGTTGCATGTTTCTTTGTGACTCAACTTTCTGTACAAGTTTTGTCCTTGATAAAATATAAAATTCAATAAATATTTAAAAAGAAAAGATGGTACTGAAAACCATGGGAGGAAATAAGTACACACCAACTAAAAACAGGATGGCAAAAGGGCGATGGGAAAGATACAGCAAGAAGAAAACCAGGACAGAACAGATTTCCCTAAATCCAAGCAAGGACAGGATATTGAGGAGAAGGGGTGATCAACAGTGTCAAAGACAGCAGAAAACTCAAGAAGCATGAGGATTGAGTAGAGGCCCTTGGATTTGGTGAGGAACAAGTCGCTGCAGTCTTTGGCAAGAGCCGTTTCTGTGGAATGTAGAGGATGAAAGCAAGATTGCAGTGGATCTAGAAGGGCTCAAGAGGAAAGAAAGTCAAGACAGTGGTGGTGGTGAACAGCTTATTTGAGTAGTTTTGAAGCAAAGGGGAGGAAAGAGGCCGATAACTGGAAGGACAGGTAGGGTCTAGTGAAGGCTTTTTGAGGAGAGGTATAATAGCAGCATGTTTGAAGGCCACAGGAACAGTTGCAGTAGAAGGCAATAGGTTAAGGATATGACAGATGGAAGGAATAACAGCGGAAGAGATAGAGCTTACTAGACAGGTGGGGATGAGATCAGAGGAGCATGCAGTTTGGAGGAGCAGAAAATATTTGCAATTTCCTCCTCAGTGATTTTAGAAAATGAAGAAAACAGACGTAGGGAAGTTGAGGGAAGAATTTGGGATTGAAGAAAGCGAAGGTGAGGTGGAGATGACCCTACGGAGAATTCAAAGCTTTTGGATTTTGTCATGGAAATAGACAGCCAAGGTCTGGGCAGAAAGTGAAGGAGGGATTGGGGGAAGAGGGGCCTTGAGGAAAGATTTGAGTGTAGAAAAGAGACAACGAGGGTCAGAGGCAAGAGAGTTAGTCAGATGGACATAGTACTCTTGATTGGTTAGTGTTGTGACTAGCTGGAAAGAGGTTAACATGAATTTGAAATGTAGGAAATCAGTGGTTGATTCAAAAACAAGCTAATTTGCATAACCCTGTGCTCAATGGCCTCTCATATGTACTGTCTCTGTCACACTAAGGCAGCTCAGCAACCAGCTCCCCAACTTTTTTATGCCATGTCTCTCACATGATCTTGTTTCAAGAACTAGACTACACCTCTCCCAAAGGAATAAATACATCCTTCATAATGAACATAATCCAACAATTTGCCGTTTGCACTCAAACTCAGTTCCCTCATTTTTCAGGTCAACAACAGCCATAAGAACATAAGATATGCCATACTGGGTCAGACCAATAGTCCATCAAGCCCAGCATCCTGTTTACAACAGTGGCCATTTCAGGTCTCAAGTATTTGCTGGGTTCGCAAAGGTATACACATTCCATGCTGCTTGTCCTAGAGGTAAGCAGTGGATTTCCCCAGTCCTCTTTACTAATGGTATATGGACTTTTCCTCCAGGAACTCATCCATCTCTGACACCTCTACCAGTCGACGCAGAGTCAGATACAGGGATAAGCCCCCTGCAGCCACCAGAGTTCTCCATGGAAATTGCTGCCTCCCTTGCTGCTCACACCCCCATTCCCTCTGTCATTCCAGGCACCCTCCTCAGCAGAAAGAATGTGGGTCAGAAAGTCGTTCTAGATTTGGAGGTGCTGTCGTTCCCCAATGACAGTCATCCTCTGCTGCCTTTTCTGCAGCCTTTGCACCTGCTTCTGTTGGTGTCTCTGCAGAGGCAATGTTTCCCAGCCAGGATCTAACAGAGCAGGTGCAGGAGATCCAATTCTGGGAAACCTAGGGCATAAGGTTTCTGTCCTGAAGGTGCAGCTTGACAGAGTAGGAGAAGGCACAAAGCAGATGCTTCATGCTCAAAAACAGATGGTGGACGTTGCATTTCAAACGGCATCCACTTTAGAGAATGAGGGCTTCTTCTGCATGCCCCCCCCCCCCAATTCTGATTAATTACTGCCCATCCATGCATGTCAACTCCTCCTCTTCCTGGGATGTCTAATCTCCCTCTTCTACCATCCCCCTCCCACAGTTATGACAATTTTTTTTTAATAAAAACGGTTTTTCTTCTCCCCTGAATCTGGGCATGTGTGTTTTCTTTTTGGTTATCTGGGGCTCCACTCCTTCAACCCTTTTCCTATCCTACCAGTAGAGAGACCCAGCTCCCTAGAATACCACAGCTAGATTTTACTATTGGACATGATAGAAGCAAAGCATGCTCTGCTAGCCCCTTCCAATTTGCCCACATTGCCCCTGCAGTCTAGCCCTCAACACAGCCTCACATCTGGGATCTTCAACAAAGACCTGTGCAGGCATTGGAGTAAGTTCCAGTGAGGGACCCTGAAGCAAAATTTTGCTGAGTACCCCATCGTCACAGTGGTGTAGCAGCACCAGCCCCCATGGCCCCCCTCCATTGTTGCAGCAACATGCCCTCATGTGACACTCCCCCCCCCCCCCCACCACTGTGTGGCAGCAGTGCTGGCAAACTTACTTTAACATGTTTTCCATGCTGCCTCCACTTTTTTAAGTTTCCACCAGGCCAGGCGACTGTTACTTCCTAGGCTGAAGTCTCATTGTGTGACTGTTATCATGAGACTTTAGCCTGAGAAACATTAGCCTCCGGGCCTGGTGGCAACTTAAAGAAGCAGAGGAATTATTGCAAACATGTCAAAGTTTACTGCTCTGCCTTACCACCTGTGTGTGGGCCCTCTTCTTGCCCGCCCCTTCCCTTTCCCTCCTCCCACTGCATTCCAGGAGCTGCTTGGAGAAAATTTGCACTACTGTGTACAAGGGGAAGGTACCATTCCTCCTTGGTTTTCTTAAGTCATTCAGAGAAATAATTTTGAAGAAGATTTTTATCTGGTTTCAGGGGTCCTTCTATTTATAAGATACATAGGTTGTCAATGGAGATGGCATTACTGTGGGAGATGGCATTTACTGTGGGAGAATATGAAGTATTTGTATACAAATCACAGTGATTTTCCCAAGATCAAATTATGGAAGAAATTCCTGCATGATATATACAGGGTGGTCCAAAAAAGTGAGAACATCTTGTAGCATATAAGTTATTTAAAAATTCAAAAAGACAGATGTAAACAATTGACAAATTTAAAAAAAAAAGATGGTGACTGGAAATTGTCAAAATAAAGACTTTATATAGCAAAAAAAGGTAAATAAGTAAACTATTTAAGTTTTTAATTTACAAGATGTTCTCACCCTGTATATATTTTAATTGCAATCTACCTGTGAGGAATTGGAAACATTTGTGTTCTGGTTGAATTTGTTGAATAGTAATTTGCAATTTGTGAAGTGGCATTTTACAAATGACATCCAAGTACAATCTAGGACATCCAAGCTAGAACATCCGAAAAGAAAAGTAGAAACGTCCAAGTTCAGTCACGATTTCACAAACTTGGATGTAAGAGATACGGACATTTGCAGCACTATTTACATATTCATCAGTGGAATAGTATTCCAGATCATGGGTGCTTAAGAATAGCCTAATTGTTAGTGTAGTGGGTTAAGACCAAGATACCGAGATTTGAATCCCACTGCGGCTGCTGCTGTGATTGTGCTGAGTACTGGGGATGGTGGAATGCAATCTTCTATATACCCTCTGGATGTTTTACAGCCAAAATGAACACTTTCCCCATGCCTATTTGTATCTGGGGCAGGTGTAAGCTTAGATGTGACTCTGGATGTTTCTGAAACCAGGTTCTTGAGAGAACCCCAGCTATGCTGCCATCCTCATACTGGGGCTCCTAAAATAACCCCCAAAACGTGATGGCATTTGGAACAAGTAGACTTTTTGGAAAGTCATCTCTTTAAATGTGGGGAATGATTAATAACCATTCTTTAGCATAAACTGGTGGAACAAAACAGTATGTTAATGCCCATTAGGAGTTTAAAGATGGTATTATCAATCAATCATTTTTTTTGTCTACATAGACTTTGTTCCACCTTGGAACAACGTATGTCTCAGTAAACGATCTCAGGACAGATCCTTATCGCTGCAAAAATGTAATTGTAATAATCAAGAAATGTTGATTTGTGTTTTATCATATCCTACAGAGACTAAGCACATTGTTATGACCATGCGGAAACACTGGCAAATTCAATTTTACTTTCAGTTTTCAAAAAATTCCCTATACAAGAGGCAAAAACATTAGGCAGTACATGACGACAGCAGCCTTAAGGATTGAAAAAGACAGTTTACTTGTTAAAAATGTGAGTTCTGTGATCATATGTGAGAAAGGGACAAATGGGTACATCCACAGGACAACAGAGTTTTTAAAGCACAGCATAGTACCACTTGTGAAACATATTTTGCAGTTTACTTGGTGAGGTGCCCATGTTCTTCATTATATGTGGGACACACCAAGAGAAAGTTTCATTAATAGCATAAAACATCGGAGCTGGTTTGCCACTCTCAATGAGACAGCACCTATGGTGAACCATTGTTTAAATAAATCCCACTTTTTCACTGTACTTGCATGGCAGATTATGTATCTTAAAGCTGAAGGGGTGGGGGTGATAGTGAGAAAATGAACAGAAGATAACAATTATAGATATATTATCTTAATATGGTTTCCCCTATGGGACTTAATATGGAGGTGGAATTGATGGTATTGATTTAATTGATGAGGGATTTAAGGGATTTAAAAAGAAACAGCTCAATGTCTGATTGGCTGAAGAAAAATAATTCTCTTCTGAGGATTGGTGCATTTTGGAGTCGGTGATGTCCTTTAAAAATACTAATACCACTATGCCTTCATGTATCTTCAGCAGCAGAGTTGGTGAATCCTACTTAAGAGAGGACTTTTTCAGTGTGTAAAATTAGTCCCTAAAGCAGAAATCTCAAATCATGATATCACATAAGACATCTTATGAAGCAGTCTAAATTTTAAGATAAATGCACTTGGTTTTTAAATTATTGAAAAATACTATAAAATATTGATGGCTACAGTGGTATTCAACATGTTGGAATAAATATGGACATATGATTGTAAATGTGAAATTAAGGGGGTCATTTTAGAAATGCTATTTGTGATTCCCATATCTGAAAACGCCCATTCGGACATGTGAATCACATAAATGTCCCAAGAGCCATTTTAGAATAGCCTGAGTTTACACATGCTTGGCGCCATCATATTTATGTCACATGGGATAGTGCCAGAGTTGTGCTGAAGGTGTCCCCAAAAAGATACACGTGCGTGCCCAATTGCTAAATGCTGCTGCACATTTTGACTCAGTGGCAGAAACGTCCATGTCTTTACTCCCATTTCAGCAAACAAAGACCTGTACAGAGAACAGGATAAAGCTCTTTCACGTCTCCAGTAATTTTTGCCACTTCAAAAAACAGCATATAGGTAAATATTATTAAGGTCACATCTTTCCAACAGTAGTTCAAGATGAGTTACATTCAAATACAGTAGCAATTTCCCTGTCCCCAGCAGGCTTACAATCTAAGTTTGTGCCTGAGACAGTGGAAGGCCACAAAGAGTACTATACCAGGGGGATGTAAACCCTGGTCTCAGGCTGCTTTCATAACCACTAGGCTACTTCTTCACATAAACAGACCTTGTTCTTGGATGCTGCACTGCTGCACGTCTTTGCTTGCTATCATGGCAGGCCAAGATATGTACGTGGTGAGAGATCCACATGCCCTTTCCAGAATGCCCACAGCTATCCATATCAGACACAATGAGGCACATTCCAACCTAGCTGTCCAGCCCCTTGTGCAGCCAATCAGAAGTGGGACGCCCAGTGGTAGACCCAATTCTGATCCCGTGGGGTGTCTGCAGGATCAGAATTGGGTCTACGGCCTGAATGTGCAGGCTGGGCCCCGATTCTGGTCAACTAGGTACATATGACCTAGATTGGCCACTGTTGGAAACAGGATACTGGGCTTGATGGACCTTGGTCTGACCCAGTATGGCATATCGTATGTTCTTATGTAACTTGCATGCTCAGCAGATCCATGGCTACTTCAGTTAGGCTCCTGAATGGAGCCGCAGTGCCATGGCGTCCTGTCGATTTTCTTCTTTCAATACAGCCAGACCCTCGATCTTAATAATATGCACTATGAGCAATAGTGCACACTATGGGCAAGTGGAGGGGAATTTTAGAAGGGACATCCACGTGCAATCTGGGATGTCTTAAGTCACATCATCTGAAAAAAAAAAATAGGCATGCCCAGTTGCAGACATGATTTCATAATCGTGGATGGGCCCGATATGGACATCTACGGGTGGGTGGGGGAGGGGGGGAGTCTTGGAGTCTACATATACATCCCAAGAACTGTATTTCAGAATCCAAATGTCTAAGATAGCCTAATGGTTAGAGTAGTGGTCTATGAATGGGGCAGCCAGGGTTCAAACCCCAGTGATGTTGTTGTTGACATTGTGTTGAGAATGATAAAGGACTATCTCCTTTACACCCTCTGGATGTTTTTCAGCCACAATAAGCACTTTTCAGATGCTTGTTCATGCCTTGAGAAGGTGTAAACTTAGATACAACACCAGATGCCCATGACGTTCTGAGATCAGGTTCCTGGGACTATCCTAGCCATACCTCCATCATGACTCCATTCAGACATGGACATCCCCAAAGCTGGCTTCTAAAATGTCTCTGCAAATGTCTCTATGCCTGTTTTCCAAAGTATGAATAGGTGTTCCAAAATCACCTCCATAGTGTGCTTTATTATGCGCATTTTGAGATCTTTAAGTCTATTCTACATGACTTATGATGAAGACCCTGACCGTTTTTGTAGCTGCCATCTGGAAAAGCTGATGCTACCATTTTTTGCTGCCCTGTGCAAATGATTACTGTGCTGCCCCTACCTGTCCTCACCATTACTGTTGTCCCCACCCTCACCAATTCCAATGGAACTCTTCACAAGCCTGTCTTTTGTACCAACATGTTGAGAATTCTGAGAGGGTAGCCATATTAATCTGGAGTAGCAAAAATGACAGAGACAGATGGCACCTTTTATACTAACCAATTTATTGAGGTATGAACTTTCAAGTCCACATTAAACAGGATTATTTTCCTTGAAAGCTCATGCTTCAATAAATTGATTAGTCCATAAGGTTTATGTATGGGTGAGGTTATAAATGCAGCATGTCATCAATAATTCTGAGAACTGTCTTAATTGTATTGATAAAATAGGTCCCTTCCTATACATCTGGTTGATATAAAAAAGAAATGTGCCTGAGTGGGAAGATTATTTAACCTTTGATGTTCTTCCATTCCTTGGGGAAAGTTCCTCACTTCCTTTCCCTGTGTAATGACCCAGTGCCATTATAGATAAAATTAGCTTTGGAAGTGTCAATGCAAAATTTGTTTCTGGGTCTCATGATTCGTTTTCTTAAATAAAGTAGTGTGGCAGCCATGTTTGTCCTTTTCATTGCACAGAAATAAAGGTGAAGAAATGACACCAGTTAATGCAATAAAAGGATAACACCTTATGTGTCTGTTTACCTTTATTTCTTTTTTCCTAGAGAAATTGGGGATGAGAAGGAGAGAGAGAAGAGTGGGCATATCACCTTCTGAGTTCAAGAAAATTCCACACAAGAATAAAGTAATTATGAGTGCAATCACTGAGAAAAAAAAGTTTCAGCAAGTGCACAAAATACCCAATTTGCAGGTTCCCTGCTTTCATATCTGGTACTCCACAAGTCAAGTACATTTTAGATACTCTCTCTCTCTCTCTCTCTCTCTCTCTCTGAAGTCCCATTGTGTCCAAAACACCTACTTCCCCTCCTTCCAAAAACCTGTAAAGCAAGAGCTGACTGTGCTTATCTTTATTTTGTGAAGTAAAGCATACTGTCTATAGAAATTCCACCACCTACGGGGAATAATGAAATAGAAATTAGAAGTTGCAGGTCCTATTAAAGCAAAGACTATGAGGGAAGTTTCTGAAGGTAGACCACTAATAATAATAGGCAGTAAATAATACAGAACAATGGGACAAATGACCTCAGTTGCTCATGTGACCAAGTTTAGCACTGACTTTGGTCCATGAAGAATGCAATGGGGCTTGCTGTCTTGCTCCCCAGTGCCTCTCAGAAAGCTTCCCAGTGCAGCCTGCTCCACGTTTCCTGATGAAGGGCATCCAAAGGACCCTTCCTGCTGATCTGAATACAGTAACAGAGCCTGAATTAATTTGGTGCCATAGCTCCAATCCAGGGCCAGCCCAAGGGTTTCTGCCACAACAGACAGGATCCCCAGCCATGCCATCCCCTCCCGCATTGGACTTCCCCCCCTTCACCAGAGTGCCCTCACCCTGCACCAAGCAATACCACCACCCCCTGCTGCCGCCGCTGCTGATTGCATCTTCTGGGGGGCTTTGGAAGGTATGGTTTCCAGAATTGCATACAGTACTCCAAATAAAGTTTCCCTAGAAATTTATACAGAGGCACTATCACTTCCTGATGGCCATACCTCTCTCTGTCCACCCAAGCATTGTTCTGGCTTTTGCTGTCACCTTTTCTACCTGTTTGGCCACTTTAAGATCATCCGATGTGATCACCCTCAGGTTCCACTCGTCTTTTGTGCATTGAAGTATTTCACCCCCTACACTGTAGTGATGTCTTGGATTTTTACAGCCAAAAGGCATTACCTTGCATTTTTTAGCATTAAAGCACCCTTCTACTAAGGCCTATTAGAGTTTTGCACTTAATACACATATAACACGAAAACTAATATATGTTAAGTGCAATGCCCGAGTGGTCACTGTTGGGGGGCATGGGCAGCATGTTCCCAGCAGTTACCATATGGTCATGTACCCTAACCTGCAGGTGTACTTTATGCCACCCATAGAAGTATCTTTAGCTTCACCCACTCTGCCACATTGTCAGTGTGGGATATGTATGTTTTCCATGCACACGCTTTACCCATGCCCTGCCCATTCCCCACCCCTTTGCATGATGGTGGCTGATAGCTGCAATGCCCATGTAGTAACAATTATCTGCGGGCCGTTACCACCTGCTAAAATGCACATTAACTCCTTGATCGGCTTTAGGAGTTAATTCTTAACTGCCAAATTCTTGGCATACCTTTCCTGACAGATCTTCTGCAATATAATTTACAAAAATCTTTAAAAGAACAGGACCGATGACCGATCAATGAAACAGGCCACTGGCAATGTCACTATCTTTAGACTAAATTCTATTTACTACTACTCTCTGGTACTTCTCACTCCACCAGTTTCTTACCCAGTCATTCACTAATTTTGTTAGGGCTTTTTTAGGCCAAGGTCCTCATTACTGCATAAGCAGGCTGTGTTTGGTTGAACTGTTAAGTGCTCTTTTGCTATATAGATCCACTGGAGTATGTGACAAGCACAGCACATGCTTATATTACAGACCCATAATAAACTCTGTGCTATTGCATGTATAAAACTTCATGTATCAAGCAAGCCTGTAAAGAAATGTAGCCCAGTAGAGGTATTTCCCTGCTTGTCTCCTGCACAACAGAGTTAAGTGAGGTAGTAAGCATACTTTAACACTTCCAAGTAAATGATACCTGAGAAGCATAAGGTAGGAACTGGTTGTAGAAATTTTAACACCCCATTCCATCCTGCATGTTCCCGGAGTAAGGATTCATTTGGTGCATGGCATATACTGGCAGTTATAGACACAACCTCTTTGTACATTGTACCAGGGAAGTATTATGTCTCCTTGGGCTTCTACATATTGTCTTATACATCAGACAATGTGAGGCTATCTAGTTTGGAGTCTTTATACCTCACATAATTCTCCTTTGCAATTAGCAAGCAGTAGGATGAAGTAGCGAATTGTGGGCTTTGCTTAAAGGTGAGAAGTGAACGTTGTCTACTATCCCCCCTTCCTACTGTGTCACCGCCTACCTTGTATTTCATTTGCTCCTTCATGCATCCAGAGTTCATGCCCTGCTGCCAGTGTTCCACAGGCTTTCCAGAGAATTTGATATGCTCTGTACTTCCCCTACAAACCCATAACACTATTCACGGAATAAGAGTGTGCTGCTGGCTCATTCATTACTACTACTACTACTACTAGTTCTTATCATTTTTATAGTGCTACTAGGCATACGTGGCACTGTACACTTTCTCCCGCACATGAAGGGAGAGCGCCGGCCCAGGAAATACTAGTTAAGAGGAGGTGATGGTAGGAGACGATAAAGGGCTGCATGTGTACCACTATTTGATATTATGGCATCTACATCACTGAGGTTTGTTCTCATATTTTTGTTATTTTCTCATAGGCACATTAGTCTTTCTAGATTTTCCTCAGTCCCGAAAGTGTGCTTATTCATGCAACGTCTTTTCAGTACAGCATGGCCATCCGCAAGGAGAGAATGCTGGACTGTGACCACAAATCAGCCTGAGCCTGAGGATCCTGTCCCGCCCCTCCTCTCTCCTCAGTCTCTCACTCCCTCCTCCTCTTCTCCAACTTTTCATGTTGTAGGCATCTGCTATTTCAGGTTCCAGCTGCTATTGCTGCACTCAATTGATTTAAATAAATTGCAGTAGCAGTATGTCCCCCCCTAATCTGCCCTCTTAAAGGCACAGAGTTTATGAAATGGTAGCTATTATTATACTGCTGGCCTGCAAATACCAGTGTTTTTGAGGATAGACTCAGAGGGGACGTACTGTTTGTTTACTTCAGTGGCTCACTGGGGGGTGCCTGATCCCTTGATAGGGCAATCTGCCCCGGGTCTGTAACTTCCAAGCTGCAAATGTATCAAACTGTGTAAAAATGTACATAATTCCCCATACTCTACTTTCTAGGGCAAGAATCACATAACACATGATTGAAAGTGAACTATGAGTGATTAAAAATGAAAAATTCCACCCCAACTAAACTACAAAAATACATCCCATAAAAATATTCCAATGGGAAAAAATATGCCATTAAAAAGATAGCAAAATAAACAATAATGACATGGGCTTATGGCACACCTTCAGATAGCTCCAAAAGAAATGCAATGTAACCATAAGCCTTAAAATTTTATTTATTTATTTATTTATTATATTCTCTTATATACCGCGCTATTCTGCATCAGTGCGGTTTACATTGAACAAACTGAAATTACATTGAACAGGGCATTATAACTTGGAGATAACTATTTTACAGGGAACATGGGCTATGGAGGGTTAAGTGGCTTGCCCAAGACCACAAGGAGCACCTGTGGGACTAGAAACCCCAGTCCTTCCGGCCCAAGGTTGCTGTCCTCTCGTGGGATTTGAACCCCTGACCTTCCGGCCTGAAGTACCTTGCCCCAACCACCTTTTCAGTATCCTCTATCCAGTAACACAGGACTCCTAACAGGGTGCAAAACTACAAACTACAATTGCTTTTCTCTATATATGCACTTCAGATTATTTCTGCGCAATTCTCTTGCCTTACCAAAATACAAAATTCAAAATTATATCAATTAACATCTTTTTATTGAACATCATAAATCTTAATCACATAATAAAAATATGTTCTTTCACCTCATAAATCTCAAAACATTGTACATCAACTAGCAATTCATAATCCAATGCATTAATACATTCACAATTTAAAACACATCATCAACCCAAACTATTCTCCAGTCATACTTTCATACTCTCTTTCACTGCACATACACACATATATGAATCCTTTCACATCTACCATAGATAACCGCATCCTGAACCAAACAGTAAAGTTAATTATCTCATCTGCCCACTAAGAACAATTACACTGGTCAACACAATTTTTGTCACAGACCAGCTCTGACCTGTTTCATATGTAATTTTTCCCATTGTTTACAAATATATTATCAGAATTTTTCTATCACCCATTCATCAGGAGATACTGTATCATCTAGTAAAGTGTGCACATTACTGTAAATTAGCCGATTCAGTTTTGTTTCAGTAAACAAAGGTTGAATACAAAAAATTCCATCATAATTATTATTGTATGTTGTCAGCCACAACCAAAAATGCTGAGTCATGTAGTTATAATATAATTCATTAACTGAGCCCCTTGCCCTACTGGTCCGGCTGATACAAGCAGAAAACACTGAGTCATGTATTGGTATGCTTTCTGTCACCGTCAGCGATTGTAGTTTGTATTGTTTGAAAAAAACAGAATCTGAATGGATGTGAGTTTGCGTTAATCTATTTCATAAATAGCAGTTGGTTAATAAATATTACGGTTATCGCTTGTAGTTGTTTAACAATGCCTCGGAAGTGTGTTAATCGTCCAGATTCATTTTGCTTCATTTGCGGTGAGGTTACTTTTAAGAAGAAGAGAAGACGTTTTACTCCGCTTGTTAAGACATGTTATAAGCTGTACTTTGGATGTCAAGTCGGTGACCAGGACAAAAATTGGGCGCCTCACGTCTGCTGTATTACCCATGTCAGACTCCTAACAGGTTGGGTAAAGGGTGTTCGACACATGAATTTTGCTGTTCTAATGATCTGGAGGGAACAAAGAGATCACTTGACAGATTGCTACTTTTGCCTTACAAACATTGCAGGCATTACTTCAAAATCAAAACATACTGTAAATTACCAAAAACGTACCATCTGCCATGAGGCCTGAGCCTCACTGTCAAGAATTGCTGGTGCCAAAACCTCCAGAAAATCTTACAGTGAATGAGGATGAAGAAGAACCAATGAATGCTGATGATGTTGACGATGACGGCAATGCTTTAATGCAGGATCCAAGCTTTGAGGCATCTGGTTCCTCTTCTAAACCACATTTACTGGACCAAGGCGATTTGAATGATTTCGTCAGAGATTTGAATCTTTCAAAGCGACAAGCAGAACTGTTAGGGTCATGATTGAAAGGCTAGAATCTTCTTCAGAAAGAAAACAAAGTGTGAACTTTTAGAAATAGGCATACCAAGTTTGTGGATTACTTTGCCGTTGAAGATGGAATTGCTTTTTGTTGTGAAGCTAAATCCCTGATGGAAACACTGTCCGGATTATAGAACAGAGGATTGGCGACTATTTATTGATTCTTCTAAATATAGCCTAAACGTTGTGCTTATCCACAACGGAAATATTTTACCATCAGTTCTAGTAGCTCATGCCGCCAAAATGAAAGAAACTTACAGCAGTATGCATCTCCTGCTAACAAATATCAAGTATGAAGAACACAAGTGGAATATTTGTGGCGATTTAAAAGTAATTGCCCTCTTGCTTGGACAACAGCTTGGTTGGACAAAGTATTGTTGCTTTCTGTGTGAGTGGGACAGCAGGGACAGGAAAAATCATTACATCCGGAAACAGTGACCAAAGAGAACATCACTAGTCCCAGTCCAGAAAAATGTTGCACATGATGAAAGATGAAAACTTTGACAGTCGGTTGAATGAAACTGAAAGAGCTGCATGGGAGTCCTTTAAGACTATTTGCCGCGACTTCTTGGGAAATAACAAGGCAGTCAACTACGCAGAATCAGTGGATACTCTACTGAAATCTTACCAGAAACTGGGATGTAACATGTCTTTGAAAATGCACTTCTTCCATTGACACCTGGATTTTTTTCCTGCAAATCTAGGAGCAGTCAGCGATGAACATGGGGAAAGATTTCATCAGGACATTTCAGCAATGGAAAATAGGTACCAGGGTATGTGGAGCTCCAGTATGCTTGCAGACTATAGTTGGACACTTAAGAGGGATGTTCTTGAGGCGTAGTACAGCAGAACATCATATACAACTACCTTTTAGGAGACATTACCTTACAATATACATCTAATGTAAATATGAGCAACATAGTCTAAATTTAAACTACATGTCACTGAAAAACGTTACGTGATGGAGAATTTCTAAGTACATATCCAAGTTCGTAACCAAAAACAGTACTAGAATCAGCCGTTTTCATTTCGGTGACAGAAAAGTTTTTGAATTTTGTTTACTAGTGTTATTATCTCTCAATGCTGAGATCAACCATGTCTTGAAGAATCTCAATGCAATTTAAACAACCATTGTCTCAGGGACACCCGATGACTCCTTGTAAGAATCCTCAACAATCCCCTTAACACCATTTACACTTCTTCTTTCAACACAAAGACTGATGTCCCTCTCACCATCCAGATGTAAACTGCTTACAACTTCCAAGGGAAACCCAACGAGATTAATCTTCTGTTGTTTCTTCTATAAAGTTCCTCAAACATACCTCAGGAAAATTAACGCGCAGATATTATTCAAGACACACTTCTTGAGCAGGGGGATTAACATGCAAATGTTATACCCTGCAGATTCAGGACTCACTCCTTTCCTCAACCAGCCAGATTGCACCAATGTGTCTTCCTCTTTCTTTTGCTTCTCTTCCTGTTAATCCTGCATTATCACTACATGTTTCATTCTCCATGCTCCTTAGCCGATATAATTTTGGAATAAAAGTAAACCCCCAACCCCCAACTAAACTACAAAAATACCCCAACAAAAATACAAAACTACCAATATCATTTTGGAATGATATTCATCTTAAGTGCCACTATTCCGCCCATTAAATTCAAATGCAGGGACCCCTACTTCTGCAGATCTGTGTCAAGACCCCACACCACCTGTGCATAGTCAAGCTAGTAGAGGTCGGCTGGCTCCCCCGAGAGGTACCCCCTAAGTATTTAATCTTCCCATCAGTCCAGGAAATGGGAAATTTGGGAGTGATGCCTTCGCCACACTCCCCAGATTCAAAGCCTCTGTCTTCCCTAGGTTAATCTGAAAACCAGAGATGCCTGAGAAGATATCTATCTTCTCTAGCAATCCTGGAAGGGAAAACTCAGGGTTAGCCACAAACACCAACATATCATCTGCATACAGCAATACCTTGTGCTCTTCAGAGCCGAACCTAACTGGAGTGATTGTCTGGTTTTGCTGAACCTGGGCCGCAAATGCCTCAATAGTAATAGCAAAAAGCATTGGGGATAGTGGGCAACCATGCTGGGTTCCCCTGCTAAAGCAAAATTCCTCTGAGCAGGCCTCATTGACCAATACTCGTGCTCTCAAGACCTGATATAAAGCATGCTTTCCTCTAATAAATCCCTTGCCCAGATTGAATTTGGCTAGCATCACCAACAAAAAAAACATTCCACCCTGTCAAAGGCCTTCTTGGCATCCAGAGCTACACAAAGTGCCAGTTCCTCCTCCTGCTTAAGATGGTAGATCAAATCTATGGTCTGCCAAGATTATCCGCTATAGCTCTCCCACGGATAAAGCCAGTCTGGTCAGGGTGGATGAGTGAAGGCAAAACCCCCTCTAGCCTGCATGCGAGCACTTGGCAAATAGTTTAGCATCACAATTAATCAGGGAAATTGGCTGATAACTGCCACACTGATCTAATGCTTTCTCTTCTTTGGGCAGGACTATTAAATTTGCGTGGGCCATTGTAGGAGGCAGAGACCCCCCCTAAGAGATCCAGAGAACACTCTAGCCAGGAGCGGGGCTACTTCATCTTTAAGCAAGTGATAAAATTCTGAGAGGTAGCCATCTTCCACTGCCACTGTCCCATTGGGAAGAGATTTAGTTGTGGCACGCACTCCTCATCACTAATCGGCCATCCCAATGTCTCTGCTTTGGCTTCTCCCAACCTCGGGAGGTGCAGCATCTCACAGGTAGCGCTCCAGTGACCATTCCCCTCAAACTCCCTCCATGGCATTCAAGTCTGCATGAAACTTATTAAACTCCTGACAGCCTGTGTGGTATGCACCTTACCCCCTCCTGCACCCTACATCTCTGCTGCCAATCTCGTCACCCATTGCTATTTCAGTTGCCATGCCAGAAGTTTCCCCACCAGGTTCCTTTGCTCCTGATAGTTTCTATTCATAAGGCATAATAAATGGGTATAACGGTAGGCCTTCAGAGCCCATCGTCCTAGCCACTCCAAACTTGTGTGCTACTCCCCAGGCTCCAGTTGCCGCAAGTTCCACCTGCAAGTTACCAATCAACTCCAACAATCTTTTACTTTCCCACTCCTGTTCTTGTTTTTTCTAAGAAGTCAACTGTAACAAAATGTCCCTCATAAAGACCTTCCCAGCATCCCACAGAAGGGCTTCTCCAACCTCCCCCATATCATTGGTGGACAGGTAATTTTTCCATTCTTTCTTTTTCCTCCCCAACACTGCATCCTTTTGTAACATGGCACCAGCTATGTTGCAAGAGTCCCCAGAGCCCCTTCGGGAGCCATCCCATGGTCCACCACCACTATGGGATAGATCCTACTCTCTCCAAAACTACTTATCTGCTCCTGACGGACCAGCAAATAGTCTAACCTAGAATAGGAGTCAGTTCCCAAGGTGTAACAAGTATATTCTCGACTATTCCCATTGCGAGACCGCTACAAACCTGTCAAGTCCCAGTGCTGCAGCGCCCTTCACAAATCTTTCCCCTCCCTATCAGAGTCCTTGGCAGAACAGTTTGATCTGTCTAGCTTCCCCAGCACACAGTTAATAACTCCCACCACTATCCAGTCTCCCTTTCAGCTCCTTTGCAAAGGCCCACACCCATTCCACAAAAAATGAGCCTTTATACCCATTTGGGGCATAGAAATTCAGGAGGAACACCTCTGTCATCTCCACCTGCCCCGTGAGCCATACCACCCTTCCCTGGGTATCCCTGCCGGAGGAGCATACTACTAAGGGCACCCTCATGTTTACGAGGATTACCTCCCCTTGCTTCTTTGAATTATAGGCCGAGCAAAAAACCTGCTTGTAACCCTGCCCACTTAGTTTGGCATGCTCTTCCTTGGTTAAATGTGTCTCTTAGGGATATGTTTACTAAATAGCAGTAGCGGCTTCTGTGCATTATCGGAGCTGCTGCCCCATTGAATTAAATGAGGCCACGGCTCTGATATCACATGGAAGCCGCTACCACTGTTCAGTAAACATAGCCCTTGGAGCATTAGTATATCAATGTGGGCCTTGTGAGCCAGGCACAAAACTTGCTTTCTCCTAATTGGTCCATTAAGCCTGCGGACATTTAGCACTCCCCCTCTCCATGTCCTAAAATGCACTTTAATACAAAAACATATAAATACAAATAAAAATACATAAATCAATCATCAACTGTCCATTACTACAACTATGCCACTGTTGATGCTGCTTTGATCCTCTTCTGATGCCTTGGGGCATTCATACCTTTGTTTGCTTTTACCCTGATGAAGCCTCAAGATCTACTTGCCAGTATTGGTGCTGTTTTATCCCACTCATAATAACTTCAGATGTTCATACCGTTGTTGTGTCTGTTGCTCCTCTTTTGGAGCTGTGGGGTGTTCATGCCACTTTTGGTGTCTTGGGGTCTATTGCCTCTGCTACTGATGCATATCAGCAAGTTTGAAGCAAGTTTCTTAAAACCTCAATGGAATTATTTTTTCCCCATTAACTTTAATGGCTATAAAAAATTTGAACAAATGTGTTCCAGTGCCCTGAACATAAATAAACCAAATGAAATGAGAAGTGATCTGAAAGGAACCTGAAATGAAAAAAAAATTCAGTGCACATTAGAGAGGTGTACAGGGCAAATGCTTTTGATTAGTTTTCAGTTCTTTGGGCTTTTTATTCTGATTTTCAGATTCAGTTCATTTTACACATTCATTTTAATACATTTTTTTAGCACACATTAGAACTCTTTAACGCATGCTAATCTAGTGTGTGCTACTTCATAGTTTAAGATGCATTAAATTGACTAGCACACACTAAAGGGAGCATATTTAAAGCACTTGGTACTACTGAATATCCCTGGTTTGTCCCGCTGCATGCCCTGATGCAAAGCGGCTGGCATTGGAGCATTGCGGGGGTGGAGCGGGGGCAGTACCAGAGTTAATTTGGCAGTGGCTATAATCAGCTGCTGAGTGGTTAACTTGAACCGACTAAAGTTAGACCAAAAAAATGCTGGCCTAATTTTATCTGCTGAATATCGCCACTGACTAGATAGCTTAAACGCTGTGTGGGCATACTAGATATTCAATATCAGTGGCTGGATATGTCCCCGGCATTGAATATCTAGGTTAAATTTAAAGCAGCGATAAGCAGCCAAATGTGCACTGACGAATGCATATCCTAGTGCATTCCTTTTTGTACAATGAACAAAATGTTTCTGGAGGATACTATGTTGTCTTGGGTCTTGCAGGTGGGGGTCTCCAAAGTGAATATACATTTCTCGCTAACACCATAAACAAGTAATCATTAGCACCTTCAATAGTCATGACTTGGCTTGCTAACAAGACCTGACTTGTCTTACTAATATCAAGCCCTGACATATTTTCTACCTAATAAGGCCGGTAAAGTGGTTGAGGCTTAAATATCTTGACACTGCACTGCTTGTTCTCCCTTCTCTGTGGTGGTGCTTTCTCAGTAGCCTCTCCTGTCCAACCTGCAGTAGCCAGAGCACATTAGTGAAGCAAGTAGTCCTGTCAGGCGTGTGCTTATTTCCACATGCAGTTGCACTTAATTCTAACTTCCGGGTGATTATTTTTGTCAAGACTTAAATATGGCACGGTAAATACCACACAAATTATTGCATTTTGATACATACCAGCTGAATGCCTAATCCTTTGATGATTCTTCATAATCCATGAACAGCATCATACTTACATAGACGACCATAATAAAAGCTTTAGTAGTTGTGAAACATTTTCAGAGAGGCGATAAAATGGTCAGCACAAAGATGAAGAGGTCATTGTGCAGTAAGTAGTTTCCATGATGAAAATATCATCATGCTTTAGCACATCAGTCCATTTGAAGCATGAAGTTAAAATTTAGTATAATGCAATTCCTTTTCTATAACCCTTAATACGTTTTCAGTTTTGTATATTAAATCAAATACGTTTCAGTGTTTCCCAAAACTATAGCCCATTCATTGTACACAAAGCAGTATATGAGATTATTGGAAACTCATTCGCATAAGGCCATCAAGATATAGAACAAGAAGAAAACTGCAGCAACATTATAAATATTTGCAAATATGTGTTTATATACAGAGAAAGTAAACCTAGCTTTGTTTCAAGACAATATCACATACCGATAAATTTACTACACTTTTTAAAAAAGAACATGTTAATATGAGCCTACAAGATCAAAATAAGTTCCAGTCTCATACCAAGCAAGAGTGAAGTTTCAGAAGACATTTTACTTGCTTTTACTGAAAATAAACAGAAGATTTGCATAAAAATGAGTCAACTTTTTATCAATTTGCTTATAAAACACGATTGCAGATTACACAGCATTTGTATTTCTATCATACAGAATTTTTTTGATGTTGACTATTTGTAAAATATAGTAGTTTACTAGTATTTTTTAAAACTATAATAGAAATGAAGGGCGCGATTTTCGAAGGCATTTACATGGGTAACTTCCATAGTTACCTGTGTAAAGGCCTTATCCGGGATTTTCGAAGGGCACCTACATGGGTAGTGCCTTTCAAAAATCCCAGATATGTCCCTAACGTGCTGAGATGCTATCTGCTTAGCATCGAGGTGTGTTGGGGCATTCTGAGGTGGAGCGGAAGCAGGCCAAGGGCGCTACCTGTGTAGCACCAATTTTCGATGCTACACGGTTAGCACTCTGTGCCTTAAAGATAAACGTGGGAAAACCTTGCCTATCTTTAAGGCTCTGGGGCTAACCATGCAGCATCAAAAATCAGTGCTACATGGGTAGCTCCTGTGGCTTCCTGGCTGTGCGGCAACACCTGTATTTTCGATGCTGGGGCTGCATATGACCCTGGCATGGAAAATCTGGGTTACGCGGAAGGGGACGGGCTATGCGCCGACACAGCGCCCAGCACCGCCCAGCTCAAAAGTGGGCCAGTAGATCACAACATCTTATTTCAAAAAGGTTGATAATATAAGTTGCAAATCTTGAACATAGGAATAGCCTAATAGGGATAGGAGGAGAGGCGGGCTTAGAAACAAGGAAGCCAGGTTGTGATCTTGGGTAAGTCACTTAACCCTCTTTTGCTTTTGGTACAAACTTAGGCCCCTATTCAATAAGCTGAAGTTAAAAGCACAATATTATAAACTGTATAAAGGGATTTACTAACCTCAGCTATCACAGGCCAGGCCCATTATCTTTTAAAGGACTGGTTGATAATATGAAAATGTCAACCCCTCATCCCTGATCCATTAATAAAATAAAGTGTTCCCCCCTCTTAGAACTCATCCCCCACAACAAGCCAATTTTTATGAAACAGAACCTACCTCCTACCATCGGATCCATTAAAAATGAAGTCTCCCCCCCCCCCTTTGGATTCCTACTCCCTGCACTCCTCTGGCACCTATTGGGGTCTTCCTAATGGGTAGCGATGAGGCAGAAGCAATCACTTGGCACTCCTGCTGGTGACTGCTTCACCCAAAATGATCACCTCTGACCCTTTAGTAGTAGTCTCATGGTACTATTACTAGGGGTCAGAGAGTGCTTTCTTGTTTGACTTCCTGACTCACTAGTGATAGTACCATGACACTACTACAAGGGGTATGAGTGTGATTTTGGGTGAGGAAGCTGCCAGGGCATGAGTTTTAAGGGATTGCCCCTGCTCCCCCACTATCCACCAGGGAGACTCTCTATAGATGTAGGTAGGTGGAGTAGGACCAAGGGAGTTTCATTACTAATGATTGGGTGGGGGTGCAGTAGGGACCAAAGGAATACTTCATTACTAATGAATAGAGGGTAGGGCTGGATTCCGGGATTGGGGCGGGGGGGGGGGGTAGGCGGTTATTTTCAAATGGATCAGAGGGTGGGAGGTTTTCCTTAAACACCATCCCCTTTAAATTGCTCTTCAGGAGCATCAGACTGTATATTAGCAATCCAGTGCTCTCAGAGAAGAAAGTTAACAACACACCTTGAGTTGTTGCTAACTTTCCATAAATAATGCATCTTGTGTGGTTTAACGCAAGCTGCATTATTCACTTTGCAAAATAATGGATTGCTTTGCATACAAATAATGGATGTTATTGAGAATTAACACATGATAATTGGCAATTAAAGTGTATTATTGTCTTAACATGGCTTAATAAATTGGGGTCTTAGTTGCAAGCCTTCCAGTGACAGGGACATACCTACTGTACCCGAATAGAACTTGCCTTCAAAAGGCCTTAGCAAAATACAAATAGAAATAAATCCTTTGTTAAAGTATTCAGTAATACATTTGGTTAGAACAATATTTGGTGAGTTTCTATAGGAAGGACAGAAAGCTCTAAAAAAAAATTTCTTCACCCCTTTGTACTGTATTTCTTAGTCTTTCCAGTCTGAAATAAATCATCTTAGAAGGGCAAATAGTGCGGAATGGTGATTGGTAGTTCATTTTGTTTTTAATTTCACAACAGTTTAATTACTATTTCTCTAGTTCAGTTCACTTTGCCATTCTGATTATTTTAGTTAGCTACATTTCCCTAGAATAAAATTTGCTATGGCGCTTGAAAAGTCATGAACACATATCCTTTTTAGCACTTCTCCACTCACACTTTGCAAATGTAAACTGACACAAAGACTGTTTGCTGTGAAATGACAAGACAAGGCCACTGTAAAAGGAAGAGATGGCCAATGCTTTTATCACAGCTGACAAACCTGAATCTAATCTGAGGCAAAATTCCCTCTGCATTTTACATACAGATATATATTAGGCATGACAGCCTAGTCTGTGGTAGACTTGGGGTTAAAAAAAATGCAGTTGTTTATATGAACCTTAAATAAATTTACAGCGGCAGTTTTCCTTTTTGCTCCTCTGACATTTTTCTTTATGTTTCGTCAGCTATATCTGAGTGATCAGACAGCCACTACATGTGGTACACCCACCAGGATTATTATCTAGACCAAAGGCCCAAAGCTCATTGTAGCAGGCATGTAACTCTTTACAATGTATGCCACGTTAACTGTGTTGGGTTATCTATTCAACAGCTGACTGAGCTGGGCTCTCAAGCTCTTCTCAACAACCGTATAAGAGGCAATGACAATTGTACCACTTCATAACAGCTGCATGGAACTCTGACATACGCTGCACAGCAACCAGTCATCTATATAAACCAATTTCAACAGCAAAATTGCATGGTGCCTCTACTCTGTTATGAACACCATGATATCCACTCGTAGCTGATAAATGTGCTATATTTCTCCTGAGCTTTAAAGAACAAGTTCCTTGCCTCTGAGAATATTCCTCCACAAATTAGGGCACTGAATGGACTAGCTGGTAATGTCTATTTTCAAGAAGTTCCTGAAGGCTTATCATTTATAAATCTTTAAGGAATCATGGACCTGCTACTGCTAGTCTGTAATGTCAGTTTTTCAAAAAGGACTCGAGGGGTGACCCACGTAAGTTCAGACCGGCGAACCTGACATCAGAGCAGAGGAAAATGGTGAAAGCTATTGTTTATAATAAAATTACTGATTATATGGATAAATACGGCTTAATAGGAAAGAGCCAGCCTGGAATTAGAAAGGGAGGTTGTGTCTAACCAATCTATTAGAATTCTTTGAAGGTGTGAATAAGTATGTGGACAAAGGTGAGCTGGTCGACATAGTGTATTTGGATTTTCAGAATATGTTTGATAGAGTCACTAATAACTCTTTAGGAAATTAAAAAGCCATGAGAAAGGAGGTTATGTCTTACTGTGAATTGGAAGCTGGTTAAGAAACAGAAAGCAATAAAAGGAGTGAATGGTCAGTGTTCCTAATGGAAAGAGGCAAATAGTGGAGTGTGTCAGGGATCTCTCCTGGGATAAATGCTGTTTAACACATACATTAACAATCTGAAATACAGAAGGTTGATCAAATGTGCATAAGAGAGAAAAAAAAATCAACATAATTAAAATGCATGCAGACTTTGAGAAACTATAGAAGGAATTTGCCAGACACAAGAATTGGGGCTTAAAATGGCAGATTAAATTTAATGTGGACAAATGTAAAGTGATGCACATAGAGAAAAACAATCATAACTATATTGATAGAATGCTGGAATCAACCTAGGAAAAGGATCTTGCAATCACTGTGGACAGTACATAAAAGCAAATAGAATGTTAGGAATTAATCATAAATAAATGGATAACAAAACAGAGAATATCATAATACATCTGTAAAGATCTATGGTGCAACCAGACTTTGCGCATTATTTGTTTATCTATTTACTTATTTAAAACTGCAACCTTTATCATTAAACATTTG